>CM026552.1:46037985-48732346 GCA_015143295.1 Tetracentron sinense
ATTCGAGCAATCAACCTGAATCAAGCAGAAAACAATGAGATTCACAAGACATGTCTCATACGATGGCGAAAATGTCATAATTTGTATCAGAGAAAAACAAAAATATCAGTATGCGATAAAGAAAAGAAAAGAAAAAATAAAAACTGCAAAAATAAAATTAAATTTAATCATCAAATAAGTAAAAAAGACATGCATTCGTATCTTTCCACATATGCAATAGATTTAAAATGATAATGAAAACATACCATAGTGATACGTGACTCACATTTCCGTCTGAATATAATTCGCAGCTCACCACCTCTTTTTGCCAATCTAAAGAAGAAATAACCTAAGTTGACCTAAGTTGTCCACCTCATTCGCCTCATCGATTGGAAATATGTGAGGGTCTCAAGGAAATAGATAACTATGAAACATGCAACCTGGATTTTAACAAAGTCCAAGAGTCCCATGATACATTAAACACTAGTATGTTTTCTTATTATTTCTCTAATTATGAACGGGTATCTTAAAATCCTTCTTTATTTGGCAGAGGTATCAGTGTTATCTAGACACATTATCATTATGCTTTTACATGCTTGGCACTTGGGGGAAATTGGACACTTCCCGATATGACACTCCTAGACAATTACAACATAAAAATAGACCATGACTTTATCAGCTGAATCTTATGTTACCTATGATTGTCCCTCTTGTATACACTTCCATGCAATTTGCTGGCACTTGAAAGAAGAAAATCTATATGAGACCACCTCATTTGCAAGTGCCAGCATATTGATATGATCAATATTATTAGCAGTGGTGGTAAAGATACTGACGGTATTGCAACATATCGATATTATCATATTATCATTATCACATATCAAAGAATCACAAATGGTATTCTTCATTTTCCTTTTAATTCCGTCAAATAAGGCATTCTATATTACTCTAGCCAGCACTGTGTGTGCCTAGATAATCATGTAGAAGACATTTCTTGAAATGGCTTTTGAATGATATTGTTGCTTATATAATTGATTGCTTTCATTCTTCCATATGATATTTGATCATTAGAACTAAATTTATATTCTTTCCTAAAATGGGTATGTGTTTCCTCAGCCACCTTTTCTATCCTTGTCAATGATTATACGGAAGGTTTTCCAAAGCTCTAGGGATATTACACATAGAGATGACTTCTTGCCTCTTCCATTCATCATAGTGGCTGAAGCTCATCGCAAGTTCTTATGCAAGGGAGAAAAGCTTGATATGATTGGTGGATTTTAAAGTGGGGTTAGATGGTCCAGTTGTGTCCCATCTCCAATATGTTGCAATACCATTATATTCCATAATGCATCATAGGAAGAAGTGGCCAATTTACATGCTATTCTTAGATGCTTTGAGGCAGTTTTAGGGCTTCAAGTTAAATTGAGGATGGCACACTGATTTGGGTGGGGATGATAGGGAGGTCTTTTTTTAAGACTGCAAGTTATACGGGCTGTTTTACTGAAGAGTGTTCCCGATTTCCTGTCCAGGTCTCCCTCTGAGTCCTATTCGATTTCCCAAAGAATTGGAGTCAGTGATTGAAAGAGTTCAAAGGAAATTGGCCAAAAAGAAGACAAGTTACGTTCTGCTAGGAGAGCAGGTCATTTTGAGTATTCTCGCTAGTTTACAGTATATTATATCTCTTCATGCTGCTTGCTTCAGTACTAAGTATGTTGAGAGACTCAAGCAATATTCCCAATAGGGAGGAAATGTGCTAAGGTTCAACTTCATTTAGTCAATGAAAATTGTACGCGGACGGCATAAG
The DNA here is from genome assembly GCA_015143295.1 of Tetracentron sinense. Taxonomy (NCBI): domain Eukaryota; kingdom Viridiplantae; phylum Streptophyta; class Magnoliopsida; order Trochodendrales; family Trochodendraceae; genus Tetracentron; species Tetracentron sinense. The sequence goes on from CM026552.1 coordinate 46,039,769, forward strand.
GAGTTTAGAGGCATTGGTCAAAGAAATCCAAAAGATTTGACGAAGGCACTTCTCAGCAAATGGCTATTGAGATTCAGCAATGAAGAATACGCTCTATGGAGGAAAATTATCAGCCACAAGTTAGGTGTTCAAACGGAAACTGAGACAATTGGGAAGTGCCTTCTTTATTTGAGGCAAAGGTCTGGAAGGCATAATTCAATCTCATTAGGACTTCGTGAAGGATATTAACTGCAAGTTGGCAATGGCGAAAGGGTGTAATTGTGGAAAGATGATGGTGTGGGGTTGGAAGGCTATGTGATGTATGTCCTTGCCTTCGCAGATTGGTGCTCAAAGATCAATCAATACTTCGAAAGTATAAAAAGAGAAGTGGTGTACATTATTCAAGAGAAAGTTGAGAAATAGGAAGACTGATGAGTGCTTGGAGAGCATTGAGGAGTCGCATCTGTCCTTAAGCGAAGGCGATAAAAGCGCTCAAAAATACAATCCTAAATGTTTATTCTGTATGTTCATTCTATAACGCATTCAATGGTCACTTTGATAGCCTTTTCCGTCTGCCTTCATTTAGGGAGAATAAGCTCTCCCTCGGGTAGAGGTCTAAATCTAGACTCATGTGACAATGCGCTCCAGGGCCAGTCTGATGCAATGATTTAAATGTCAATATCGGGGGAGATGTCAAAGCTTGAAAATGGGATATATCATGGAATATATGCAAGATTTATCAAATAGAGGATTTGTCGCTGTTCAAGAGAAAATCGGGAAAAAATTAAGAAACCTGTGAAAATTTCAATTAAAATTCAGAAAATGTTAAAATATGCATTAATGCACACTCAAGATTAAAAACAGCAATGTAAATAAAAGATACAATTAAAAGGGACAAAGACGCGCGTTGGCAACAATGTATAATAGTATGACATTAGTATACCCCTCATACTGTCATACATTGTTTCATACATCAAAAAATCATAAAAGATAGCAATATAAACTCAAATAATAGTGAAAAACTATATATGCACTTCCATAACCATATCAATACGGCTTACACCCTTAATCATATCCATACATAACACAGTAAATTTCAAATCACATTGGCCTAAAAATATGCCTAAAAGATTAAATATTAAATTTCAAAAATTAATATAAAGTTTTTATATGAAAACTAATTTTGAAAACATTTTTATGGAAAATAATTTTCTGGTCAATCGATAGATCAACCGAAATTACACAATATACTTAAATTTGAAGTTGATTCCTACTTTTAAGATTAAATTGAAAAAGTTAGAATATCTGATGCAAGACAATGCAATAAACCTAGGCTGATATGTATGAGAGATCAAAATTGAATTGCAGTAATAAGGAAAACCATAAAATTACTTGGGAATCCATAATTACAATAAAGAAAGTCAAAAGAGAATTAGCGATGTCCTAGGTCAAAACCACAATCCCGCAATAATGAATTTTCAAAATGAATTGGGCGGATCGTAATGGAAGTGGGAACTTCCACTTGCTTAGGGATTTAAATCAATAGTCAATGTAATTTCCTTGATCCCTTAAGGATTTCAAGACAACCTTTAAGCTCAATTATGGTTATGAATTTGGGGGTATATGTAAAGTGGGTTTTCATGTGAGAATGAATTAATTAACAAAATCCAGCACAAGCTAATATCAAGAAGTAAATAAATTAGTGTTAGGGTTTGAAAAATAGGAAAGTTTTAGGGTTAGGAGGGCAATTAGGGCAGGGTCAGAGTCAAAATAGTAGCTTTTTTAGGGTTGGGACAGCATGTACAGATAGGAAATGATGTCTGGGACGGGTCTAGGGATAGGGAATGATGGCTGGGACAGGTTTAGAGCACATAAAGTAAGGTATGATGGCTGTAAAGTCAACAAAAGTGGCTGGGAGAAACTGTAGGGCAAGGGGACAGCAATGAGAGTGGAATAGGCTGGTACGGCTGGGCTGTAATAGGCCTGTGAGTGCAGGGGGTTTACAGGGCACCTGCAGCTGGCTGGGATTGCAGGGAGACCTGCGACAGCATGGGATTACAGGAAAAGTGTTGTGACAGTGAGGAGATAGTGGGGGAAGGCTGCAACAGCCTTGGGACAAGTAGGAAAATATGTAGGGACTGGTGGAGGGCTGTGGTAGCAAAGGAAGGTGGCTGAGAGAGGTGCGGCAGCCCAGAGTGACTGTAAGGTGGCTGTGGTTTCAAGGGAAAGGCCTAAGTTCGGGCAGCAACAAGGGATAGATGATCTAGGGTTTAGATTGGTTAAGGTGTAATGACCCAACTTCTGATTACCAGATATTGTGTTGCTAGCACCTAAATATGTAAAATGTATGAGTTAAGACTATATATATATACATAGTGGAAGGTGTGACCCTAAGAGACCCTAAGAATTGAGACTTCATATACATAGTGGAAGGTGTGACCCTAAGAGACCCTAAGAATTTAGACTTCAGATCATAATATCGATCAATTGGAACAGAATTTCTAAAATCTGACATTAACAGAAATGACCCGTCAAATGTAGAGAATTTCTAAAATCTGACATTAACAGAAATGACCCGTCAAATGTAGAGAAGGGTTTGGAGAGATAAAAAATATATATATTATTTTTATTACTAATCATAATTAGTGAGTAATTAGTTGATTAAGTAGTGATTAGGATGTTAATTATCTTCTAATTTGAGATTAAGGGCTTAACTATAATAAATGTTAAGAGGGAGGGTTAATTTGTAAATAAGGTAAGCTAAAGAAGTATAATAAGTTTACTTTTTATTCTTAATTACAATTAGTAAGTAACTAATTACCTAATTAGTGCTTAAGGAGGTAATTATAACTAAATCTATAGATTAAGGGTTTAGATGTAATAATATTAAGGATGAGGGTTTACTATATAAATAATGAAAGTTAAGGATATGTGTTGGGTGGTGGTGAACCCACCCATACGTAAGCTACTTATAAATGTTCTCTGTTTTGTGTTACTGCTACAGTAACAGAGTTTGTATTACTGTATGTTTTGTATTACTGCTACAGTAACAACAGTGAAGTTCTAAGCTCACGTAGAAAAGGAAAGGAGGAAAGAGAAGAAGAAGAAAGAAAGGAAAGGCAAAGAAAAGGAAAGGAAAGGAAAGAAGAGAAAGGGAAAAGGAAGGAAAAGGGAAAGGGAAAGGAAAGGAAGGAAAAGGGAAAGGAAAGGGAAAGGAAAGGAAGGGAAAGAAGAGGGAAGGATGAAGAAAGAAATGAAGGAAATAAAAGAATTTTTATTTCACCTGCCTTTTTGAAATTTGTTAGTAAATTCATATGTTTTTGATTCAATTAGTTGTTCTTTTAATTCTATTAAATGAATTTGTTATTGAATTGTTATATGAACATGCAAAGATTTTGGAAAACAAATTCAGATTATAGTACGTGGAAAATTTCAGATTGTAGAAATCAAAAGTGGAAATTTTTAGTAATTATGAATAACTATGCAGGACTTCCGTATTTGTTTTTTTGTAAATTACAAGTTTATGTGTATCAGATTTCGAAAGAAAAACCTTCGGGTTTTGTGATTATGGGATTTGAATCTCACTTATGTATTATAAATATGATTTTGATATATATCACTGGTGATCCATGGATTTGGTAGTCAGTTGATATCTAAGGAAGAATACCACCCTCATGATCCATGGATTTGATAGTCAGTTGATATCTAAGGAAGAATACCACCCTGATGATCCATGGATTTGGTAGTCAGTTTATGATTAAACCAGCTAGTGAGTTACCCTTGTGGATGTTACATTCCCACATTGTATTCCAAGAGAGCCTAAAGATCTGACCCTAGTACGGGACGTCCGGTAGACCCCGTCGTATTAGGGTGGTCCCAGGCGGCTGCGTTGGAATGATTGGGAGAATTCAATGTACCAATTCAATTTTGTTCTATTTCGAGAGAGCCTTTAAGAGTATCATCCTACCGTGATCTCTTATAGGCGACTATACTGACAAGATCGGTGAAAAATATGTGAGTCAGTATAGGATAGCACTCTGATATTTGGTGCTAATAGATTTATATAGTAACATGGATAGTTGTAAGTTATAAATCTTAGAGTTTTGAAGATTTTATTTCAGGATTCGTTATTAATTGGAATTATGATTCAACGGAAGGTTTGTATTTACAATCAGTTTAAATTCATGATTTGCAGCAGAATTATTTATATGGTCTCATGCATATATTTGGAAAATTACCATATACTAATTTAAAAGACGCATGATAATTAGTTTGAAAATTGCATATATTTCCACTGCATCTCTTTTTAAATTCATTGAATCCTACACATATGAGAATTACTTATTGAGCTTTCCAGCTCACCCAAATTTATACTACTCTTGCAGAGTAAGAGCAGGCTAATGGAGATGGAAGCAGTTGTCTCTTTTTGAGGTGTGGAGTTTTGTATATTTGTATAAAGAGTGAAAAGGGAGATATCATCAGAGGTATATTTTGGGTTTGAGGTTAATGTTGTAATACAAACTTTAGTAGAAAGTGATGAAAATTTTGGTGTATAAAGTAGATTGTACATATGTAAATAGTTGCTCTAATGAATCATATTATACAGGTGAGTTTGGAAGTTCAAATCTTTATTATGTGTTATGAAGAATGATTAAATATTTAATAATATGAGCCAAGAGATTGAATGAGAACTCACACCCTGAGATTTGAGAGTTTGGGTTTTGGGGTGTGACACAAGGTTTGCTGGAAACAGAAAATCTAAAGAAGAAAGCAAAAGAGGAGAGAAGAGAAGAGATCTAGGGTTTTGGGAATTAGGGTTTTGCAAGGGAAACAAGAAAACAAAAAATAAAGAAATGATAAACAAAAAAGAAGAAGATAGAGAAGATTACCTTGGAATCACTCCAATATTGGCATCAGACCATTCCCATCACAGGAGATTCTAAAAGCCAACAAGCTCTCATATTTCATTCATAAAAATTATGTCCCTTTCTAAACTCAAAATAGAGTAGTTATAAACATAAGAATAAAACCCTACTTAAAAACAAAATACCAAACTACCCTTATTGTGTTCTCTCATAATAAACCAACTACAATGGATAAAACAAAGTAAAAACAAACTAGATAAAATAAACAATTAAATAACTAAAGGGGTGGGCCGTGGGCCGGCCAATATGGCTGCCCATGCCCATCTATGGCCTGATCTCGGCCCTCCAATCGCCATCTCTCGACTGGCAGTCGATCGTCCTCCAAGTCGTGATCCAACGATGGATCTCCATCATAAACAAAATCTAACGGTCCGATGTTCGAATCAAAATCACTTTTTTCTGAAAAAGTTATGTCTCATGTGTTTTACCCAACGATCCTGACCAAATTTTGGTTGCTTTTGATTTAAGTTTTAACAATCCAAATCCAAGCAAATTCGGTCAAGATTTGTTGGAAAAACAAAAAAGGTGAATAAATCCTCAAATATATCAAATGTTGGTCAGTGTTCCCTTTGTCGGTTGACATTCTTTTTATCGGTATGTCAACTGACATATGTAACTACTTAATACTAAAAGAAATTAGTATAAAAATTTTTAGTTAACTTTTAAACTAAACAAATTTAATTTATCAACAATATTTTGAGATATTGGCAATAAATTGCATAATAATCCGATCAATTCCAATATTTGCACAATGTTTAGCATATATATTGTAAAAAGATAATGATTGAAACAAATATATCCATAACCATAATAATAAGGAAATCTAGTTGGAGAAAGGGTTTGGAGGATTTAGGGTTTAGAGAAGAGAAAAGAAAGAAGAGAGGAAGAAGAGAGATTATGGTAAATCGCTTAATGAGAGGAAGAAAGCCCTACTAGCATCTTATATTAAGAGAATATTATATATATACCATTTTATAACTATACCCTCGATATTATATATTTCAACACTCTCCCTCAAGCTGGAACATAAACATTAAGCATGCCCACCTTGACAGTAATATCCTGCAGGATAGCAGGGCCAACAGGCTTGGTGAAGATATCAGTAAGTTGTTAAGAAGATGAAACATGTTGAAGAGATAATGAACAATCCTGAACTTTCTCTCGGAGAAAATGAATATCAACTTCAATGTATTTTGTCCTCTCATGAAGCACAGAATTAGAGGCAATCTTTGCAACAGCCTCATTATCATTTATCACAATATAAAGACATAGGGCCTTTTACAGGAAACCCTGACTAGGAAAGGAGAGAACGAAGCCACAGAACTTCAAAAGTCTCATGAGCAAGAGCCCGATATTTTGCTTCAGCACCATAGCGAGAAACAACGGGTTGCTTTTTACTCTTACATGCAACCAAATTGCCTCTAAGAAAAACACAATAGCCAGAGGTGTAGCGACGATCAGTAGCAGATCCGGCCCAATCGGCATCTGTATAACCAGAGATCTCAAGATGCCCATGTGAGCGATATACAAGTCCACAACTGGGTTTAGACTTGATATATCGAAGAATACGATGAACAGCAAGGTGTGAAGCACAGAGAGCATGCATGAACTGACTAACCATGCTGACAGCAAACATAATATCCGGTCGAGTGAGGGACAGATATATCAAGTCGCCCATGAGACGCTGGTAGACATGAAGATCGGGAAAAAGATCACTCTCACTATCATGTAAAGAGAGCTTCGAATCCATGAGAGAAGTAGCGGGTTTACACTCATTCATACTAGTATCACTCAGCAGATCAAGAGCATACTTTCACTGTGAAATAAAAATTCTCTTCTTAGATCGAGCAATCTCTAGACCAAGGAACTACTTCAGATGACCTAGGTCTTTGATATCACAGGTACACCCCAACTCACTCTTAACATGAGAGATAAAAGAGGAGTCATCACCAGTCAAAATAATATCATCAACATATACCAGAAGTATAGTACGGCATGAGGCGCCAGAGTGGATGAAGTATGATCAGAGTAACATCGCTGAAAACCCATACTCAGAACCACTTCATTGAAGCGATGGAAGGAAGCACGAGGTGACTGCTTCAAACCATATATAGACTTCCAAAGTCTACAAACCTTCCCAGACTCCTCCTAAAGCAGGAAACCAAGAGGGGGATCCATGTATACCTCATCGGTGAGATGCCCATTAAGAAAGCCATTTTTAATGTCCAACTGATAGAGAGGTCAACTCTGATTGGTCGTAAGAGAGAGGAGAACACGAACAGAAGTCAGCTTTGCCACAGGAGCAAAAGTAGCATCATAGTCAAGCCCATAAGTTTGAGTAAAGCCGCGAGCGACAAGACGAGCCTCATATCGAGCAACATTATCATTAGAGTTATGTTTGACTGTAAAAACCCAACGGCAAACCACAGGTTTCTTCCTAGTTGGAAGAGGTACCATATCCTAAGTATGATTAGACTGAAGGGCATTCATCTCATCAACCATAGCACTATTCCACTCAAGATGAAGAAGAGCAGCACGAACAAACCGAGGAATAGTCACAGTATCAATAGCAGAGAGGAAAGCCTGGTACGAGGGAGATACAGCCTGATAACAAACATACTTGGTGAGGGTAAGGAGTAACACAGGAACAAACACCCTTGCAGTGAGCAATAGGAAATGCAAGATCAGAAGCAATAAGAGTAATAATAGGAGAAATATGAAGAGGAATAAGGAAGGTGCAGAAGTATCTATTGGAGTGGCCAGCGGGGAATATTGTGGTAGAGGCGCATCGGAGAGGAAACCAGACGGCTATCAACGAGAGTACGTAAGAAGCTCCTTCGCCTGCGGAATTTCCCCTAGAACAGGTAAAGGCAAAGAGACAGTAATCACAATACAAGGTAAAGGCAAAGAGACGGTAAGACCACTAGAAGCATGACAGAAATATGGTACTGTCTCGAAAAAGTTAACATCCAAAGAGACAAAGAAATGACGAGACTAGGGATCATAACAATGATAGCCCTTTGATGCACTAGAATTAACCAACAAAGACACGTCGAATTGTCTTATCGTCCAATTTCTGACGACTTAGACGAAAATCCTGAACAAAGCAAGTACAACCAAATACTCGTGACTCAATAGGAAAAATAGGAGCCTAGGAAAAAGAAGTTGATAAGGTGCAAAACCATCAAGAATAAGAGAAGGTGCTCAATTAATGAGAACATGCAGTGAGAAGGGTCATAGACCAAAAAGGCTTAAGCACTTGCATGCCTCGCAACAAAGAATAAATAACACCCACTAAATGACGATTCTTGCGCTCAGCAACACCATTTTGTTGAGGGGTGTACGAACAGGTAAGCTGATGAGCAATACCATAAGTGTGAAGATACTGGACAAAAGGGGCAGATAGATATTCACCACCTTTATCAGATTGAAGGGCTTTAATAAGACCACCAAACTGGGTACGAACCATAGTACGAAGTTCTTGGAATTTAGAAAACACCTCATCCTTAGACTTAATAAGGTAAACCCAAGTAGCCCGAGTGTAGTCATCGATAAAAGTAACATAAGAACGAAACTCATCACTAGAGATAACCAGAGATGGACCCCAAACATCAAAATGAACAAGCTCAAAAGTAAAACGACATCTATGAATGCGAGAAGGATAAACAGTGCGAGCATGTTTAGTAAGCTCACAAGTATCACATTGAAAAGTAGATGAAGAACACAGTTTACTAAAAGTAGGAATCAAAGAACACAAAGTCTTAGATCTAACATGCCCAAGCTTGGCATGCCATAAATAACAAGTATCATGAATAGCATCAACTGAAAAAGGAAAAACAATAGTAATAGCAGCAATAGCTGGGACACAATCAGGAGCATAATCAGTATCAAGGTAGTACAGTCTGCCTCTTTTCACGCCTTACCAACGATCCTCCTCGTAGTCAGGTCCTGAAAGAGACAATGAGAAGGATAAAACATGGCACAACAATTGAGTTTGGTAGTAAGACTACTAACTGAAAGAATGTTAGAAGATAAACGAGGAACATGTAAAACATGAGATAAAGAGAGAGACAGAGATATAGGAAAATGCCCTACTCCTAAAACAGGAGTAACAAAACTATCAGCCAAGCGAACTTTGGCAGTAGGAGATGGAGATGAATAAATAGAATAACCCTGTGACTCACCAATCATATGATCAATGGCTCCAGAATCAATAACCCAGCTAGTGGAAAGAGGATGATGCAGTGGCAGCATAGGCAAAGGGAGCATGGATACTTGAAGCAACAAGTGAAGAGGAAGCAGCAGTATCAGAGTCACTTGGTAGACGGAACTCAGCTCGGATTATCTCAGCAACCTGGGCTCTCATGGACTCCAAAGGATCACTCGCAACTACTGAGGCTATAGGCAGAGGATCAATAGCAAGAGTCGTAGTACAATGAGCAGCATGACGAGATTGGTAACCCTCGGGATAGCCATGTAGACAATAACAATGATCACGATCACGTCCCACTATACCACAATGAGCACAAAGAGTAGTAAATATGTCACGACCACGTCCACCACGACCTCGATGACGCCTATTAATCCCCTTACCACGTCCTGGAGGAGGATGACAATTAGTAGCAAAGGCAGTACGATCCAAAGGAAGCATACAAGGAGAGCTCGAAGACATAATAGTCCGTTGACGTTCCTCAATGAACGCAATGGAGTACACCAATCGAAGAGAGGGCAGAGGAGACGCGGCAAGGAGTTGAGTGCGCAATTGCTCAAATTCGGCACGAAGACCACCCAAGAAATCATAAATGCGATGACGCTTATTTTACTTCATCATAACCTTTGCAGAAGCAGCGGACAATTCAGAATTAGGCTCATAATGGCTCAATTCTTCCCAACGGCATTGAAGAACCCCAAAATAATCAGAAATAGGCATATCCTCTTGCTGAAAGTGAGCAATCTCACGAGTAAGTTGATAAATCCAAGCAGTATTCTCCACTAAAGCATAAGTCTGAATAAGAGCATCCCAAAGCTCATAATAATCCTTATAGAAAATGTAATTCCCGACAATCTGAGGCTCCATAGAATTTAATAACCAGCCCAAAATAATGCAATTCTCAGCATTCCATGTAGCAATCTCGGAAATACCTGTCTCTGGCTTAGGGGTTTTACCATCAAGATACCCCATCTTAGAACGACCCCCAATATAAAGCTCAACAGAGCTTCGCCACGCAAGAAAATTATCACCATTGAATTTAAAATTGGTAATAGAGTGGACAACGGAATCTGAAAGAGCCGGCAGAGCAAGAACTTTAGCATCCATATGAGCAACCTAAGGTGAAAAATGAAGTCACACTACCGATCAATTAATAACTCATCAAAATCATGTCCATAGGTAGTAAGATAACCAAAAACATTGATCAAATGTGCTGTTATAAGCTAAACAGTGCAAAAAAGTCCCTTAATAGTGAAACATTATAGAGAAAGGGGTTGGAAAAATCTTCATTAACTCCTTCAAATCTCATCCAAGAAACTCAGTTTTAAAATGTTCCTTGCAAAAAAGCGGTTCTTCCATGATCAACAAACAACATTAAAATGGTCTCATTCGAGCAAAAAAGTTTCTGAAATTAGAGAGTTATTGATTCTGATTTTTTCTGTATTTTTCCTTCAAATCATTGTAACTCCCTCTATATTGAATCAAATCACACGATATAGGATTCAAAAATCTTCTAAAATCAAGATCTTTGAAATATATACCTTTGAAGAACCCAAAAATAAGGCCTAGGCCATACGGCTATAGATAGCCGTATGGCTAAAAACGTGGCAGCTAGCTCCTTCTTCCTTTTGTTGTTATTACGGCTTTAAACGGCGATCTTCTTCCTTTGATGTAGCTCTGATACCAAGTTGGAGAAAGGGTTTAGAGAATTTAGGGTTTAGAAAAGAGAAAAAAGAGAAGAGAGGAAGAAGAGAGATTATGGTAAATTGCTTAGTGAGATAAAGAAAGCCTTACTAGCATCTTATATTAAGAGAACATTACATATATACCCTTTTATAACTATACCCTCGATATTACATATATCAACATATCTCAGGTGATATATCACTTAAGATGAAGATATTTAAAACCTTTCTTGGATGTCCTTTCTTTGCCTACCTTCATTTAGGGAAACCGACTCCATCTCAGGTAGAGGTATTCATCTAGACCCTTGCGGTGGATGAAATCTTGACAATTGATCACCTATCTATCGGGATACAATAATTTTGAACTGATGAAGCTAGTGCATGATGGATGAGGAGAACATTAATCACCTCTTACTTCATTATAACTACAGTACAATGCTCTAGGGATTCTTCCTTTCTCTTTTCCAAATGCAGCAAACCTTCCTCGAGGATGTGGGATAGTGTCTCTTCTTGGACTAGTGGCCCTTTTGGTGTTAGATTTGAATTTTGTGGAATTTTCTTCCATTTTCCATATGATAGGGGGTATGTAGCGAACTAATAGAAGGTAAAATCAGCCCCTAATCTGTTTTCTTCAAATTTCTCTTCTTCTTCTTTTTCATCTAGTGTTTCTTTTTCTACTTGGTATCTGAGCAAGAAGCCAAGGCCTGTATTTTTTTTTATTCGAGTGTTAGTGAATAGTTGGTCCAATTCAAGGGTATTTGATTCTAAATTTTTTGAGTACGGTTTTGGAATTTTTAAGGAATTAAAGGGTTTTCTCTCGAGGTATTTCACGAAAAAAAATCAATTTTGCAATGATCACAGCTGTGATCTGTGCGGGCTATTTTGCCGCGAAAAATTGGTAGTGTTTGAAGAAGTTGAATATTTCAAAATTTTTAAAACTCGTTAAGAGAAATTCTATAAAGAATTGAAGCCAGGTGATGATTTCCCCCCTGTTTAGGGCTATTTTTTGAGTTTTTAGGGTTCTTAATCTCATAAATCTGAGATTTAAGGAACATGTGGAGATTTAACAATTGTTTGAAGGATATTATCACCAATGACGACTGAAAGGGGGTTTGATGCAATTGCTTAGGTATTCGGGGATCCAAGTTTCATGTCTATCACAAGCAACTATGGTGATAATCCTAGTGTGAAAATCACAACTATAAAGTTGGATGGCACTAATTTTTTGGAATGGTTCCAATCCGCAAAGATGTATATCGGCAGAAGAGGGAAACTTGGTTACTTGAATGGTAGGGTGAATGAACCTCCTATAGATGATTTGTCATATGACAAATAGGAATAAGAAAACTTTATGGTGATGTCATGGCTACTCAATTCCATGCAATCACACATTAGTAGAGGTTTTTGGTTCCTTAGAACAACAAAAGAGATTTCGGATAAAGTTATCAGAAATTATTCCCAACGCCAAAACATTGCCAGGGTATAATAATGGAGGAAAGAAATGTGCACCTTTGGCAAGAGGAGAAGAGTTTAGCTACTTACTATTCTATTCTCCATGGAATTTGTTAAGAGTTAGACCTAATAAAGATGGGATAGACATTGCCAAGAGGTGAAGCAGAACAGAATCTTTGACTTCTTAGATGGCCTAAACTATGAGTTTGAGTCAAGGTTCAGGTTTTGGGGAGATATGAGCTTCCTACTTTGGACCAAGTCTATTCTATTGTAAAAAGTGAGGAAAGCCATAAGAAAGCTATGCAACCCACTCCGATTAGAGATCATTCAGCCCTTGCTACATCTTCTAGTGCTCCAGAGAGGGGAAAGCCCCCAACAAGATGAACAAACCTTTAGATGATAAGGACAAACTAGAGTGCAATCATTGTGGGAAGACTCAGCATACACGAGAGACTTGTTGGGATTTATATGGCGGATAGACACGGTATAACCGCCCTAGGTAGCAAGAGAATGCTCCTACTAGTAACACCACAGCGACCTTGAGTCCTTTCCTTGGGACCTCTTCATCATCTCTTCCTACAAGAAGTGCCTCATCAATTTCCGATACTTTTTGGATGGCTGAAATTGAACTCCTTTGGCGTCTTTTAAATCAGTTTAAAGGTCTTTCTGCCTCCCCATCCTTTGCACAGGTACTCATGCATCTATCAATTTCGTAATTCATTCATCATCCAATACAACCTAGATTATCGATTCAAGGGCGTCTGACGATATGACTATTTTGTCCCCTTTTTTTCTACCTATACTTTATCGTCTGAAATAGATAAGGTAAGAATTGTTGATGGATCCCTGCCCTCTATTTTTGGGAAGGGAGATGTCAATTATATAATAACTTCTCTCTTTCATGTGTTCTTTATTTTCCAAATTTATCGACAAAACTTGTTATCCATTAGTAGTATTGCTAAAAATCTTATATATTATGTAACTTTTTTTCCTACCCATTATGTTTTTCACGACTTGGTGATGACGAAAGCGATTGGGAATGGTCGTGAAGCAGATGGTCACTACCTCCTAGATGTAATTGGTTCTCTTTCAGCATTAAAGTCTAACAATAGTCTTATTAGAAGGAATAAAGATGCCCAAATCAGATTGTGGCACAATCGTCTAGGTCATTTATCATTTCATTCTTTAAAATTGGTTTTCCTAACTTATTTGAGTCTATATCAGATCATCATCTACAATGTGAAGTGCGAGTTGTCCAAGCATTGTAGAACTATTTTTTCTCCAAGTATAGACAAAAGTTCATTTCCATTAAAACTTGTTCATTCTGATGTTTGGAGACCTACTCCTACAATGTCTATACGTGGTTATCAGTATTTTATTACCTTTATAAATGACTTCTCTCGATGTACTTGGCTCTACTTGATGAAGACACGTGATAAAATTCCAAGCATCAAAAGATGATACTAACCCAGTTTGAGAAGCAAATCCAGGTCTTTCGATCTGATAATGCAAGAGAATACTTTTTAGGTGGACTGCAAACATATTTGAAAAAATATTGTATGATACATCAAAGTACATGTCCATATACTCCTCAGCAAAATGTGGTAGTCAAGAGAAAAAACCGTCAGGTCATGGAAATAACACGAAGCCTCCTCACAATAATGCATGTATCGAAGAAGTTATGGGCAGAAACAGTTCTCAGAGCAGCCTATCTTATCAATTGTATGTAGTCTCAACTCTCAAGTACTGAAGTTGAAGTTTCCACATACTATTCTTTCTCCAAATCAGTTCCTCTTTGTTATTCCTCCTCGAGTCTTTGGTCGTGTGTACTTTATTCATGTCTTGAATCCAAATAGGACTAAATTGGATATCAAATTCATTCGAGGTGTTCTCTTAGGGTATTCCTCCACTCAAAACGTATACAGGTGTTTCAACCCCGTGTCACGAAAATGTTTGTCACCATGGATGTCACTTTTTTTTATTCAAAAACCTTTTTCTCATCCCCTTACCTCTCTTCAGGGAGAGCATAATGAGTTAGAAAAGATGCAGAACTCTTCAGTTCCTTTTTCTTAGACCATCAGTGGTATTCTTTTCCATTCTATTGTTCAAGGGCAAACTAATATGATCAAATATATTTTATGATATAAGTAATGGAATGGAAAATGAGGAAAAGTCTCAAACATACGATGGCATGAAGAGTGATGATCATGAAGCCAGAATAAGTGAGCAACAAATGGATTTATAATTCAAAGAAGTTCAAAACAGCAATTAATCAACAATCATAATGCATGAAGCAGGCATAGAAGCTTAGAGTTGAAAAGAACCATAAGAATCACAATGAGCAAAGGATCGAGCCCAAATTACAGTATCACCATTTACGCAGTTCACTCGGTAAACAACACTTGGAGCAGTAGTTATCAGGGTCAAATTGTACTCCCTCTCAAGCCTTTCCTGAAAGATAGAAGTTTGTCAGGAACAATACTGTCAAGATTTCCAGCATTCTTGGATGACACTGCTAATATAAAATGCCAGCACTGAGAAAATAGTAGACCCAGTTGACACCATGTAGACCTGAACAATTTCCATATGAAGAAGGCCCAAGAACCCACATCGGAAACCAAAACCCATAGCACTTGAACTCTCAGGCTCAAACTGCAAATTGACAATTGAAAACAGTGAGAGGGAAACTGATACCAATTTGAATGAATTCAGGATATCATATATTAACAATGGTGGCTATTACAACATAAACACATATAAACTAAAATAATTGCTCCAAAAAACACATAGGCTATTTCATAAATGAAGATAAAATTAGTCACAAGATAGGATGTTCTTGAAAAATGCAGCATGACAATTAACTATCAAATGTATCAATCTCAATTTTTTGTGTACATCCAAGCATTCTTTAGTTGAAATTGCATACTTTTCCATTGTATTCAAAGGCAATGTCTTAGGCCACCGACTCACCTAGCCAGGACCCTTATCACCAAATAAGGGTCTAGACAAGCACTCGCTAAGACGAGGCTTACTAGTAGTGCCTAGGCCTCGTCTCCCACACACAAAAACGCTAGTGACGAAGACGGCTGAGACCCATATAAAAGTTATAAACATAGACATAACAAAATAATATATGTATATATATATATATATATATATAATACAGTGACGAAGACGGCTGAGACCCATATAAAAGTTATAAACATAGACATAACAAAATAATATAAGTATATATATTTACATCTATATATATATATATATATATATAAAATACAGATTTTGTCTAGGGTTTTTGCATCCTGTTCTCTCCTCATTTCTCAAACTATGCTCTTTAATTTTATAGTGACATTTTGGTTTTATGTATGTTTTATTTCTAATATTTGATCTTTATGTTATTCTATATGAATATCTTAAATTTTTCTCTTTAAAATAAAATAAATTTTAGTTGCCCACACATTGCCTAAGCAACGCCTCACCTAGGGAACCCCTATCACCTGCACTCTTAAACTACTCTGACATATACTATAGTACATTAGTACTATACTAATCGAAAAAGTATGACCTCTAGCTTACCAGAAACTACTAAAAAAACAGATAAGGCCGCAAAATTTAGAGGAGCAGTTCTATTCAATTCATTGGAAGATCAAAAACAATGAAAAAATCTTGATATTGCTGAAGATCTGTCCAAGCTCTCCAATTTGGAAGCAATCCCTTCTAAAGTGCCAAAGCCAATGTCTTAATTTGTGTGGATCTTCTTCAAATATAATGTTTAAAAACATACCTATAGCTCACTCAGAAAGAAAGACAAGCCAAGTCAACCCTATCAACCCAGTGGGTCAACTCGATCAGTCCAATAATGGTGTCATTTATAAATTATCAGGGCTGCATTTGGTTTGATTACTCATTTAATAACACAGACATGTTAAGATATAACCAGTTTGGAAATTTACTGATTTGGGAGATAGAGATTGTGCATGTTCTTTCATTTTCATCAAAATTAAGGAAAAAAACGCTTAAACAATCTTAACCAAATCGTTTATATTCCCAAAAAATACATTTCACTCACTGCAAAAGCAGTTATTTTATACACTAAACAAATGCCTTCTTCCAGCAAAAAACAATTTAATCTTCTAAAGGTGATTAAATTGCGGCAATAAACTGAACCAAACGTGTCCTTGTAGTGTTTGAGAACAAATTATGGTTCGTGAATTTCATATTAATGTATTATCATAGATCTAGTGCTCTTATATGTCACGTTAATAGTTGTGATGGTACTTGTCATGAATCAGATTATGATACACCACTACCAATGCATCTTTTGTCAATTCCAAATGCAACTTGTATACGCACGCACGCACATGCACACGCACACGCACACGCCCGCGCGCGCACGCGCACACACACAACTCGTATACGCACGCGCGCATGCGCACGCGCACACGCGCGCACGCACGCACACACATATATATATATATTATCAATACACACACGCACGCACAAGCACACACACGCACACACACACATATATATATATATATTATCAATAAGTATGTATTTATGTTTATTTAACATTTTCAACAACATATTTCGTGTTTTCCTAATTTTTCTCCAATTTTTACTCGGACAGAAATAATTCCCCATATCTTGTGACATTTCCCGCGGAATTTCTCATTTTTGAACTGTGATAAATTGGAAACATGGTTCAAAATATCGGTATCAGTCGCCGTATCGGTAAGTCCAAAATAGGATACGTATCGGCGTATCGGTACTGTATCGGTTGGATACGGCGTAAAAATTCAGGATACGCTAAAAAAAGATTTGATAAGCAAGGAAAAATTTGGATACCTTGCATAAAACCTCTTTTAATGCAAATATAAGTTAAAAACAAACTATATGAAGGCCTCCACCTACATTTATAGTCATACATATGAGAGTTAAAACATTTATAAGTTAAAAAAGGCGTGCGCGCTGATATTCATTTTGATTGTTTTAGATGCCTAAGGAACTTATTATATGCACATTAAAGTTTTTAATTGAAATTTAGCAATTTAGTATTGTTCAAACTTATTTCTATATTCAAACTTATTTCCATATGCAATTGATGAGTTCAATTTTTTTACAGGACTTAATCAATGTAGGAAGAGGAAGAGATAGTTGAATTATTGGAGACCCTGCATCAAGAGGAAAAGAAGAAAAGAAGATGACTGTAATTTTATTTGGATGTAATTATGTAAATAGAAATTTTTATGTAAACAAGCAGGATATTTGATTTTTTTTTTTAATGTAAATAAAGACCTCTATGTCTATTGAGTGGTGTTTGAGTGATTACAAGTTTAATGTAAACAAGAGTTGTAAAAAAAAGACATCTATGTCTATTGAGTGGTGTTTGGGTGATTAAAAGTTTAATATAAACACGAGATGTAAAAAAAAGACCTCTATGTCTATTGAGTGGTGTTTGGGTGATTACAAGTTTAATGTAAACAAGAACCTTTATCCTAACATACATATTACATATTTTTTCTATCTACAATTTTTTTTAGCTGGTAATAACATTCAAATGTTAAGAATTTGAATGGTGTTTAATATTTTTTACAGATTGCAGAGGAGATTTTTTTACAAAATACAGAAAGGATCACAGTCAATTGCGATTAAGATTCACTAACCTTTAGGGTTGAACAATATAACCTTTTTTTTAAATAATATTTAAAGTTAAGAATTTTTAACCCTTAGGATTAATATTTTATTACAATTTTTTAATATTTATTTTTAAGAAACAAGGTCGACATGTGTCCATTTTAACTTCTATTAATTGTGGTTAAGATTCTCTAACCCTTAGGGTTCAACAATCTAACCTTGGTTTTTAGAAAAAAAATATTAAAAAAATTAACTCTAGAGTTAAAAATCTTAACCCTAGGCTTAATTTTTTAATATATTTTTAAACAAAAACCAAGGTTAGAATGTTGAACCCTAGGGGTTAGTGAATCTCAACCACAATCAATAGGAGTTAAAAGTGACACATGTCTAACCTTGGTTTATTAGAAATAAATATTTAAAAAATTAACTCTAGAGTTAAAAAGTCTTAACCCTAGGGTTAATTTCTTTAAATATTTTTAAAGAAAAACTTAGATTGTTGAACCCTAAGGATTAGTGACTATTAACCACAATTAATTGTCACTAAAAGGGACACGTGTCTAACCTTGGTTTTTAGAAAAAAAAATTAACACTAGAGTTAAAAATTCTTAACCCTATGGTTATTTTTTTTAAAAGATCAAACCCTAAGGGTTAGTGTAACTTAACCACAGTTAATAGGAGTTAAAAGGACACTCCCATGTAAATCGTGTTTGGCTTGATTCAATCAAGTTTTGGAGAAAAGTTAACACAACACACACTAGAACCAAAAAAAAGAAAAACATAATATAAAGTTCACGTTGTGCAGAGTGAGGTTAGCATACCTCCTTCTTCATTTAATAAAAACCAAACAAACAGAATACAGGTTACCGTGCTTACGAACTCTCTGTTTTTCCCGAAAGGGGCAAAGGGGCAAAGGCGGTTTCTGAAATCGACGATGGTAACGGAGAAGACGACGGCGATTGATGACGATGCCAATCTACAGTAGGCATAGGTATGTACCCTAGTCCCTAATCCTCCTTCTCTACGCACAAATCTAATTTTGGCATTTTGCAGCCTTGCCGGGATCATTTTTTTTCTTTTTAGGTTTGTTTGATGTTTGAAAATCATGTAGATCTATTCATCTGTGCGAATCTCTAGCCCTCATTTTTCTTTTTGGATGGTTCTCTGTAACCAACCCCATATGGACCATTTTTTTAACTGTTGAAAACCCGTATCAGTAACGTATCGAGCGTATCGCACCGTATCGGTACCGATACGCACGATACGGTCGATACGTGGACGATATGCCGAACTTTTTTGTTTCCACCGTATCTGTGCATCGGATATTGTGAAAAACCGGTACGTATCGGCCCGTATCGGCCGATACGTATCGATATTTTGAACTATGATTGGAAACAACATTCAAAGAACCTTGATTACGGCCTGCTCGTGGCTTTCATGGATGATTTAGTCTGAATATGAAATCATATCAAACATGTTAGAAAAATCACCGACATACTTTCAATATCTCAAATCTACTAGAGTAGGAGAGAACCACAGCAGAAGTTTTTGATTTTATGACATTTTATCTTGAAAAGTCTAAAAAGTTCTTAGCCATATAGGACTCTAGAACAGCGGAACAAACAGGAATAGTGTGGCCAAAGTTTAGTGATGATTGTAGGACCCCAGGAAACTTTGAAGTGTAAAGGTCTAACAACATCAGATATCCAGTCTTTCCCTCGTCCTTTCTAACAACATCAGAACCCAGGTATTCCATCTAAAGTATCTTTTTTTCTATGGAATGCCGTTTTGAATAAAATTCTCACGTGCGACCACTTGAAAAATCGAGGGTGGAGGTTGGCCAATCGCTGCTTTATATGCCTCCAAGCAGAAGAGTCGGTGGATCACCTTCTCTTGCATTGTCCTTTAGCTCGTGAGATTTGGAGTTTTTTTCTTTCCCGCATGGGGGTGGCCTGGGTCTTTCCCTCGTCCTTTCACAACTTCTTATCTGGCTGGGAGCTGGTTAGTGGGGTAGGATCATGGTTAGCGGTGTGGAAGATTCTTCCGGGCGCCATAGCCTGGTCTATCTGGAAGGAGAGGAATAAGAGAGTCTTTGAGAACTCTCTCTCCTCTCTTCCCCGTATCTGTTATAGAGCCAGGTCTCTGGCAGAAGAGTGGGTCTCTGCTAGGCAGGAAGGGGTGAGCAGAGGCATGTTGTTTGTCTGATCTGTTTGGCGGTGAGGTCTTTAGAGGGGGTTAGCACGGTGTACTTCGTTTTTTCTTTCTGCTCGAGGCTTTGGTTCACGACATCTTGAATCATGCGCTCCTTGCCTCTTTGTACTTGTGCTAATTTTGTTATATATTTTCTTGGTTTACCGATCAAAAAAAAAAAACATCAAATATCCAGTCCTTAGAAAACACGTATCTGATCTATCAACTAGAGCTTCTAACTCTAAAACTTTGATCGATTCGGTGAATTACCAGATTAAATTTTACGGGTTGGAACTAAATTTTGAAGTGTAAGAAGAGGATGTCAAAACTATGGAGTGGGGAATGTGAGTGAAACCCATCCTTACATCTTGAGCTAAATGCTTAACACTTCAAGTGTACCAGTAACTCAGTGGCCTAAAATGCTAACATCAAGAAGAAAAGCAAAAGACTAAATCACCTTACAACAAACACTTACAAAGCACTATGGAATACAAGAAAGATATGGAGAAGCTACAAATGGCCCTAAATAAAAGGGATGGGTAGGAGTTCCACAATTACCAGCACACCAACCAGCACCTGTAGCCTATTAACATCCAAATGCCTGACGATGAGAAATGTTGAATTTAGCAATTTTTCAACCTATACAAATCAAACCCCGTGGATATAAAAGGTCCACAAAACAATAATCAAACGCTAACTCTGGTGTATCTTCTTGATTGACCCAATAACTTACAGATCCCTATCAAAGTAAGGTACCTTAGATCCCAATAACTTTCAATATTCATCATTGTATGGAATGACCTTAGATCTCGACCGTCCAATTGATGAAAATATATTTATGTTGAGCATATACATAGTAGGATGTGATCAACTGGCTGTAATAATCTAATCGGATGGTTTAGATGTATTGAAATTAAATTATAAAGGTTGTTTACACACTCATACATTTTTAATGTCTTCCCTGCATCACAGTCCACTAGTAATTTATATAGAGATAGATAAAAAATCAAGAGCACCCTCGTGAATAAGATTTTAAGAATCTAAATGCAATCTAGCAAGATCCTAAGGGATGGGGGACCAACCCAATTCTGCGTAGTAATCACATTTGGAGTTTGGTCCTCAATCAAGGTGGCACCCGAGGAAAACAAGAAAGAATTCTCCTACTTATCTCTCTGCATTGGTTGACTCATACCATATACTATCTCATACTTCATTGTAGATATGAGACCTCTAGACCACCCTCATGTGCCACCAAGTTAAATTTCATGAATCTACATGCAATCTACAAGATCTTGGGACCTCAAGTGGCATAACCGCGTAAGGGATCACAAAAAGATCCGTCATTCTCAATCAATATTGAACCCTGGGAAAAGATGGAATAATTTGGACTTATCGTGAGAAAGATAACTATGGAGTCTCCAAACATGCATTTGAAGCACAAGCACACTAGATTACCTCCATTTCTGACAATGATGCTAAGCTTAAGGCACTCAAGAAGCACAAGACTCCAGGTATGAGGAATGAAATAGGATGTACCAAGTACCAACGAGCCAACAGCAAGGAAAATACCAGGAAAAAGAAGGAACTTGAGCATAAGGAGGTTAGGGGCACCTATGGGAAGGGGCTGTGAAAGGGCACAATGGCTACTGCAAGGGAAGTAGTGCCTTTCTTTAGTTTCCGAGCGGGGCAAGGGTCAGCGATCAAGTTTTGGAAGGACACATGGATAGGTTCCTCTAGGCTCAAGGACGACTTTGGCAATCTTTATATTCTTTCTTCTGACAGGGGAGCTCTTGTGGAGGATTTCTATAAGATTACACCAGAGGGTGTTGTTTGGTGCCCAAGGATGAGACGGGACTTGAATGATTGGGAGATAGGAGATTTTTCTCGGCTTTTGGAGCGCCTCATATTGGTGAACTTGTGTCCAGGGGTTAGGGATTGCAGGACATGGACTAGGAGCAGCAACGGGAGGTTCTCGGTTCGTCAGCTATTTCAGGCTCTGTCTCCTCATCAGGGAGGTCCATTTCCTCATCGGGTAGTGTGGAAACCAGGAATACCCTCATAGATCTCTTTTTTCCTATGGTCAGCATATTGGGGTAAAATACTTACAGGGGATCAACTTCAGCATAGAGGGTGGAGTATGGCGAATAGATGTTTTTTGTGCTTTCAGGCGGAAGAAACATCGGATCATCTTTTTTTGCACTGCCCAGTAGCGTATGAGGTGTGGAGTTTTTTCCTCATTAGGATGGGAGTAGGGTGGGTGTTCCCTTCCTCGTTCCGTAATCTCCTTGATTGTTGGAATACGGAAAAAGGAGGGGGAGGCAGGGAGGCGATTTGGGGAGCCCTTCCAGGGGCGATTTCGTGGTATCTATGGAAAGAGAGAAATAGAAGAGCGTTTGAAGACTCTTCGACTCCAGTGAACAGGATTTGCGACAGCATCAGATTGGGAGTTTTGGAGTGGATTAGTATGGATGGGGTTAGGGAGGACTTCCAGGTTCTTTTGTATTAGCCTTAGTAGGCCAAGGGAGGGGTTTCTAGGTGAGGTTTTGGCCGTTTTCGGGTTTACTTGCTTGTAAACCCGAAGGCGGTGTCTGTATTGGAGTGTTGTTTTTTTTGAATAAAAGAAGGTATTGATCAAAAAAAAAAAAAAAAATGCAAATACAAACAAGATTCTGACTTTGTGGAGCATTTTATCTCTTAATCTTATTAGAATCCTAATTGACACCTCAACAAGGAATAATTTCATGTGCAAAGTAATTCAAAATATATGTAGAAGAAGTTCAGGTGTCTCATACTTTGAAGTTTCAGCTCCTAAAGGAAGACTTGATAAACATATTACTGTCGTCTAACTCACCTTCAATGCTGCATCATTAAGTTGCAGCTTCTCTAATGCATCACGTAATTCAGGGAACCTACCAACAAAATAGATGTCAAATCATCAATGATGGCACAAATCTTGGTGTGTATGAAATTTCAATCTAAAACCAAGATAGACAGGTAGTAAGCATAAGATCAATACTGGTCTGCATCAACAGGAAACAGGCCACAAAACACCATTGAAGTGGCTTCCTCATATCCAGGCAGTGAGTTATCGGCCTTCCTACCATAGTGAGTAATGGTATCACCCACCCTAGCATCTGCTACTGATCTTACAGAGGCTGAAAGGTAACCCACCTGAAGAGGTAAAGGATAAGAAAGAAAGTAGCATTTAGAAACGTATAACCATACATAAATCACGATTTGAATTCAAAATATGAGCAAGGAATTCCAGGGGAATGATTATAAAAAGTTGGAATAACTGAAGAGCTGTTTAGAATTACACTAGGCCCTCAAGGAACTAATATTTTATAAACTAAGAACTCCCAATAAGATATCTAATAATGTTTGGAGGAAACAGGTTTGTTCCTTGGTTAATAAATAATGATCTCTAATATGTTCTAACCAAAAAAAATTCTTAGCATTTTGGAGAATAAACACAAGCAAATATCAGTGTAGTATGGCATCTCCGGGGAAACTGGCTCACCACACACACACACACGACTAAGGGTCTAGGCGGGCATTGGGTTCAAGGCAGTCGCCTGGGCAACACCCAGACACTAAGGCGCTAGGCATTAAGGTCGTGCCCAAAACCATACAGAGGAACATAATATAATTTAAAATAACAGAATTTTTATATGTCCTTTCATAGCTGTTTTTGGGTGCAATGTCTTTTCCTAGCTAAAGTTTACATACTTGCTTTAACTTTTTCTATTTTAAACTGTTGAGATATATTAATATTATGGATGTAGATACATTGTATCATGTCATTAAGGACATTATTATAATCTTCTATTATAAGCAATATAAACAATAAAAAAGGGGAATCAGCCCCTAATCTTTTTCTCCTTCTCTTCTTCCTCTTTCCATCGAAGGTTTCTCTTTCAACTTGTTAGTTATCTTAATTTATTTACTTTAGTTTTAGTTTATTGGTATTTGAGATTTTTTTTTTGTTGGGGGTGTCATTTACCTACGGTTAGAGCAATGGTTAGTGGTTAGCATTGGGGAGTGGAGCTCCTGCAACTCATTACCCAGGGGGATTGGATCCGTGGACCTCCCTCAACAAAGAGGCTACACCCCACCACTGGCGCAAGAGGTGGGGTGTGAGATTGTTTTAGTAATTTGTCTAGGCTCAACTTTGGGAATTGAGAATTTACATAATTTTGATGAATGAATAAAATATGGAGCTTTTGCTTTTGGGATCTCCTGTGGAGGGATGGTGTGAAGCCAGATCAATCCTTGGTGTGAATCCAGGTTATCCTCTTATTTCTTCTTCTCCTTTGTTTATTCTTTATTTTCTATTTTTCTTGGAAATCACCAACCAATCAATCAAACCCTAAATCCCATTACTTATTGCTGCCATCACTCCCCAACCCCAACTCTAGCAGTTGCACCATTCCATAGTACCCTCTCTTGCTGCCGCCCCACTCACAACCCATTCCCACTGCTGTCCAAGTCATCCTACAGTTCCTACACCCATATCCCTATTGCTACAGCATCCCCCAGCAGCTTTATAAGGCTGCCGCATCACACCAGTTGCACTAATAGTGCTGCTGCACCTCATTCAAACCCTAAACTTGCTGCCCCAGGCCTATACAGCCCTTATTTGATTGTTGTATTACCCCTAGACCTACCCATATTGCTACAGCCCCTCTTCCCCTTGTCCCTTGACTGTCCCATCCCCTTTTCCCTAACCCCTTTGCTGTTGCAAGCCTTTATAACCCATCCATATTCCAGCCACAACCTTATTGCAATCCCAAAATCGTAAAACAGCAATACCCCAAACCCCTAATTCAATTCCATAAACCCTAAACCTAATTTTGGTAAGTCTTGTTACTATTACTGCTAGTTTTCTTTGTTATTTAATTATATATTGTTGAAACATACCTTGCATGCATGTTACAACCCTTAACCATTGTTGAGAGCCTAGACTAATCTTTTGAAATCCATGACTGAATAAGGAAATTACATTGACTATTGACTGAAATCCCTAAGCTAGTGGAAGTTTCCTCTTCCATTACGATCACACAAATCAAATTCGAAATTCATTACTGCAGGAATGTTAATTGACCATATTAATTCCTTTTGGGGCTTCTTAATTATAGTTGTGGAATTTACGTAGTTTTATGATTTTCCTTATTGTTATATTTAATTTTCTAATGTCTAAATTGCATCATCCTAGGTTAGTTGCATGGTCTTACATCAGTATCCAAGCCACGATTGATGAGTTTCAAATATCCAATATCTAAAAATTCCAAAACAAGATTGTTTAATTATCAAATCACAACACAGATCTCCAGCAAGAAACACAAAACATTAGCAACCAAGAAGAAACTCATGTTGAAAACTAAAACATTGAAAAGTATTATTTTACCTCACCAGCATATAGTTCCTCAACTTGTAATTGATTGGGTGATAAAACACCAATTTCATCAGCATAATAATCCTGTAATCAAAAAGTAAATGATTATAAGATTAACACAAAAGCTATTATGAAAGTTAAAAACAAGTTTAGAAGTATGGCATTCTACAACTCTATATATAGTCTACATTCTATGCTCTAAATGGTTCAAATAACTCGAGCAGTTTAAATTGTTTTAGTGTGTTATAGATAACCTATTATTGTGAAGCAGAAAATGTAATTGGATAGTAAAACAGCAAGAATAAATTCTTTTTTGCCGATATAATTATTATCTGTGAATTATCCATCACTTTCGGTTCCACTAAATTCAATAAAGAAGCCAACTAAAACTTGTAGATAATTTTTTACCTTCTTACTAGCCATAAAATATATTCTGTCACCTTTCTTTATAGCCCCATCAATGACTCGAAAATATGCAATAACACCTCTATATGGATCATAGTAACTGCACAAAGATTAGCAAAAAAATAAGCAAAAATTAAAGAGAATTATGTCACGTAGAAATTCAGGTGGAAAAGGCAAAACAGATGAAAAGCCAAATGAACAACACAATGTTACCATCCAAAAAAAATCAACACAATGTTTTATGTGGAACTTAAAGATATCTACATGCTCATAGTATAGAACTACTATTTCAGCAAAAGAAGTGTACACAGATGGGTCAACTACAATCAGTTTTCTATTAATTCCTTGTTGTTATGGGCCTTTCACTAAGCCCAAAGTGTATTATGTTACTTATTAGCGTGTGCATGCTTTACACCTTAATAGGGGTATTTATGTCATCATAATATTTTTAATAATAAAATAGATAGAGTGTATCCCCATTGGATCACTAATTCTCTTTCTTAGACAAAACATACGTATTATTCTTCTTCTTACATTCAAGCAACTAGGGTTTCCTTTTTTTCCAATATGTCTACTTGGTATCACAGCAAGGCATCACTAAAACATCTTCACGGATTACTAGGGAACAGACGAACCACAAGACACCAATAGGAGTTGCTACTGACGTTAGCTGACCGTATAGCTGATGTCAACTGATGTACAACTACGTCAATTGACGTACAGGAGGTCAATCCCCCATCTTGGATAAAAAATAGATATGCTAAGACGGATTTTTTATTTGGAATTGTGGTTATTTTTTCAGAATTTTTGAAGGTTTTTTCATGGTGTTTGCCCCTCAAAGTAATTCTATACAAAAAAAACAGATTTGATAATTCCGTTTAGTGTTATCTCTTAGGAGTTTTTTGGTGGGTTAAATTGGTATTGTTTGATCCATTTCAAAATTCTGAAGCTTTGAAAACAAGTTTGGTAAAGTTCTATATAGTATTGAAGTTGGAACATCTTTTTTTCTAAGAAAAGTTACCGCCACCTTTTTTTGTTTATTTGGACTGTAAAGTCCTATAACTTGAAGTGTGACTGATCCATGGAGATTTGGAAGAGTGTGTCTTTTCATGGGTACAAATCAGCCTTCTTCATCTCCGTTGGGTGTTGTTTGGGTGATCAGTAAGCTAAAGTGGAGTTGTGGAGGGAAGTTCGTCATCTACTAAAGGCCCAGGGATTCCATCTTATGGGGTTGCTCCACTGGAGAACCTTAGTTTGCATATTACAACTGTAAAGTTAGATGACAGAAACTATATGGAATGGTCCAAATCTACAAGAAATATTTATTGGTAGTTGGGGTAAGCTAGGATATATTAACGAGAAAGTAATAGAGCCCATCTGATGACTCATTTGACAAGTGAGAATCATAAAATCTTACTTTCATGTCTTTATTACTGCATTCTATGCAGCCCCAGACTTCTAAGGGATTCCTTTTCCTCTAGACAGCCAAGGAGATTTCAGACATAGCATCCCAAACATATTCCCAGTCACGTAATATTTCCCAGATTTATCAGTTGCATTAGGAGATTTCTCACCATCTTGGTTAACTACTTTGCTCGTCTCGACGCATGTGGGAAGAATTAGATCATTATCAAACATATCATCATGTGGACACCACTATCCACTAACGGAGAGCAGTATCGTAAGCTTATGGAGCAAAATAGGTTCTTTGAGTTTTTAGCTAGGCTGAACTTAAATTTGAATTGTCTGGGGTCCAATCTGTGTAGGGATTAGTTGTTGTCACTGAGTCATGTGTATGCTCATGTACAAGATAAGGAGAGCAGAAGGATAGGTATGCATATCCCTGCTAGTGGTTCAGATCATTCAGTGTTAGCAACTATGTCCCAGCCTCATAAGGGAGGGAATGGAGGTACATGCAAGCAGAAAGGTGGTATAAGTTCATATGAGAAGAACAAGTTAAAGTGTGATCATTTTGGGAGGTTGAGGCACAACAAGGAGACTAATTGGGACTTGACTGGGAGACCAGCCAAATTCAGACACCCTGGATCATCTACAGAGCATAGTGCTTCATCTAAAGCCACTACATCTTATGTGTCACTTCCTCATGCTCAGCCTTCATCAAGGGAGATGTTAACAGTTCCTCAGGAGGAGCTCAAGAGTCTTCAACGTCTTTTTTCTCAGTAAGATCATTCTTCCCCCATCATTCACTTTACTTGTTGCTCCTGTTCATCATGTTTCCTCTTTATCATCTTCTGGATGTTCGGAAAACTGAATTACTTGTCCTTGTCATGCAAGGATATAGCTTATGGCCTTAGTGTGATCAATTAGTTTATGAATAAGTCACAGACTATGCCCCTAGAGGTAGCTGAAAGCATGGTATTAAGTATTGATACGTATTGGGCGTATCGGCCTGATACATATTGGTTTTTTAAAGAACCGATACACTGGCACAGGTACTTGTATATTTCCCTAAGTATCGATTGTGTATCGATTAGTTTCATTAGTATTGGACCGATACACTTCGTTATTTTAAAATACCCTTTGTTATTTGAAAAGGCAAAATGAAGAGTATTGACTGATATAATACAATATCGATCATATCAATATTCTCAATGTGGTTATAAAACCGAGGAACAATACTTTGACCATGCCACCCAGGACAGCAGTCATGGTAAATGTAGGCACTCTCGTGGTCATGGAAGCCAGACGTACGAGCGACGATAGTGTGGTAGTGGGTGACAAGCTGGACGTGCAGGTGATTATACGCAGCCACGAGGCATGGATGACATGATACATGGAATGGATAAGAGTCAGTGCTGACGAGCGTAATCATTGTGATAGTGGATAAGGATCTTCATCCTCATATGGTCATGGCCATGATGCCCAATCCCACTAATTTGGAGCTTATGCATGATGCTCAGTTTCAGGCATTGAGTGAGTATTTCACAGTTCTCGGGTTTGCAGCCGATCAGAATAATGTATGCTCCAGATGTCAGTCAACAACAAAAGTACATACAGATGTACCAAACCACGGCATGTTTACATGAATTGGCCAGAGTATTAAATCATTCCTAACACACTTATCATGTACCACTCTATTTATTTCATGAGCCCACAGTGTTTGAGCCGGCACATAATTGAATGCGGTATTGAACGAACACGTATCATGTATGTCATTTATTTTATGGTTGTAAAGTCAACAATTTATTATGTATTTCATTAAATGTAAGGTTTTATATTTAGATTATATTGTATATACTTGGCTAAGTGACTGTGTTTGCATACATGTTTATCAGTACACTCGCTTTTTTATGACTAAGTGACTATGTGTTTGCATACATGTCTATCAACACGCTCACCTATATTAACTTATAAATTTCTTAACTATCATATGTATGATTATAAATGTAGTTGAGACTTCATTTAATTTGTTTCTAACTTATATTTGCATTAAAAGAAATTCTATACAAGGTATCCAAGTTTTTCCTTACGTATCTTAGTATATCTTAATTTTTTCCAAAGTACCCCCGATACGTATCCTAAAATTGTCTTACTGATACTCATATCGATACCGATACTTTGAACCATGGATGAAAGATTACTTAAGTAGCTCAAGTTTTCTCCCGATAAGGGTTTGCTTTTTCGAAAGAATGGACACTTATAGGTTGAAGGCTATACAGATGCTGACTAGGCAGATTCAATGACGGGAGAAGATCTACATCAAGGTATTGTACACTTTTTGGTGGGAATTTAGTTACGTGGATAGGTAAGAAACATACGATTCTAGAAAGGTCTAGTGTCGAGGCTAAGAACAGTGCAATGACATATGGTGCATCTGAGTTGTTGTGGATCAAGATCGTCATGATAGAGCTTTTCTAATCCAGTCGGAGATGAGGTGGTATTATGATAACATGCTTATAATCTTGTACAACATGACTTCATGACAGGAAAAGGCACAATGAGTTGACAGACATTTCATTTGTGAGAATCCATTAGTCAAGACAGACGATCAGTAGATTGACATACTCACAAAAGTAGTGGCATCTAATTGACATCATTAAATTATTCGCAAATTGGGCATGTTGGATATCTATGCCCAGCTTGAAGGGGGTGTTGTGATGGACCTAAATCACTACACCCATAGTGTGTTATATTACTTAAAGTGTGTACATTCTTTACACCTTAATGGGGGTATTTATACCCTCACAATATTTTCAATAAAAAGTGTATCCACATTGGATCACTCATTTTCCTACTTAGACAAAACATACGTATCTTCTTCTTCCTCCACACAAGCAACTAGGATTTCCTTTTTTTTCCATATTCTACTCTCATAAAACTCAATTGGTTGACGTGATGTACCGCAACCAGGTGCTCATGTATTCAAGACCAACTTACCCCACCCAAAAATAAATGATCACTCTATAGAATATTGTCAGCATAATACTTATGAAAGAGCTCTAGAATATTGAACAGAAAATCAGAAAAGTCTCTTAATTATTGCTTTCAGAAAGTTATTTTCATTGGTGTTATCAGAAACTTTTGCACAAGATATTATTTTACATTATTGAAACTTTTCCACTGCATTAAACGAGAGTAGAATGAGATTTGAAAAAAAACAAGCACTTAACTTTATCAGGGAACCATGTCCTGGAAAAAACTGTTTTCATTTCACAAAGGACTGTTAAATTGATTGAGTGCATAAATCAATCAGAAAATGCAAGCGAACTAATTGTACAAAATTCTAAAATAAACCAGAGTGGATTCTATTCTGCATTCTATTTTCATCCTCCTTAATTGCCTAAATCACAAGATAAATTGTCGAGCATACGGGTGCACCTGGGTATTATACAGACATCCATATCTCTACAAAATTGTGGCCCTTCTGAACATTCGGAGTGATAGAACTTCTTGTGTTCTTTAGTGGTTGGTCACTCCATATGTTTCTAATCACTGGAACAAGCTTGGAAACAATGTGCAGGGAATAAAAATTTGTGATAAAAAACCAGTACCAGGCATTCAAACAATTCACAATCCAAGACTGGGTCAATGAGTGAGCAGTTGTATACTTGCATATTCATATGGAGGCAAGCACCGACTCTTAAACAAGTTTTACGTGGAGAGCAGCTAGAAAACGCCTGCATTGATAAATTTTATGTATCGATAATAAAGTTAAGTGCTTTTACTTGGCATAAATTACATGAAGAGTTGGGGGGTTTTACCCAAAACAAAATCTGAAGTTTATGACGATTACTGAACTGTTATCACTTTATAAGTATTTCCCATTCCGGATTATTGAAAAGCCTGATAAACATGCCTCTTGAGAAAAATTACCAAAATGCCCCCAGAGGACCTTTTTGTTTTCCTAATCGATAAATTAGGATATTGGATTGAAAACAGGAGATGGTACAAAATAATGGTTCACTGGAAGGTGAACCAAGAAGAGATACTGAAAAAAACTAAAAAGGATTAGGAAGATACAGCGATTCCCAAAGACTCCCTAGCAAATCCCGGAAGGAGCACGGAAAGACTCAACACATCCCAAGGTGGATAGAAAGTGACCCCACATCCCTTTTTGCAAGGAGCAATTCAATAACAGATGACCCACAGATTCCTTCGACTAATAGGCACATGTAACAATAATTAGCAAACTCCATCCTCTACTTTTCAAATGATCTGATGTTATAAACAAACTCTCTTACAAAACAGCAAAATATGTGATGCCAAAACTTCGAGAAATAGTGGTTTCTTAACTAAATACGCATTCGTTTTGCTTCAAGACATTAATTTTAAAAAACGAAGTCTTTTAGGATTTGGAAATTGCGATGCCAACTTTCAAGAAGATTTTGTAATCTTAATTAATGAATTTTTTATTTATAAGTTTTATAACAGTGTTAACAAGTTAGGCAAAAGGAAAAAAAATTATATAGCCACAATCAGAACTATAAATAATAGGCAAAAGAAAACGATATAGTCACAATTAGAACTTTTTCTTTTTTGATAGATAACGAGAAAATTTTATTAAAGAGGAACGAATATACAAACGATGCAAGAAACATCGCCCAGAGAAAACCCAAAAAAGTCAAGCTAAGATACTTGACCGGCTATACAGAAAATCAGTATAATGGACCTTCTTAAAATCAGCTAGAACAGAAGACAAGAATATAACAACCACCCAATCTTAAGAAGGACTTTGGGCATTGACTCTTCCTTATCTTCAAAAATTCTTTTATTTCGTTCCCTCCATAAACCCCAACAAATCGCCGCCGGAAGTATCTTCCAAACCTGATTCCCTTTCCTGCTGAATACACCTTTCGGTCATCCCAACACCACCTCCCCCACATCCCCTTGCGAGACCCAGCTCATCCCAAAGAGTCCCACATAATGATTCCAAATTACCTGTGCTTGCAAACAATGAAGGAAAAGATGTTGTACATTCTCCTCAGCCTGCCTACACATTATACATCTATTAGAAATGGACATTCCCCTATGCACTAAGTGATCGACCGTTAGAACTTTTTTTAAAGAGGCAGCCCAAAGGAAAGCCTGTACCTTCGAGGGAATCTTAAGTTTCTAGATCTTCTGAAAAGCATTGTTTTTCCTCCCCTCCTTCCTCTAAAGCATCGAGTAACAATGGGCTGTTGAAAACTCCTACTCATCACTCCCTTCCCATCTTCTTCTATCTTCCAAATCTTAATGAATCACGCACACGTGAGAAGTCTTTGCAGCTCCAACCACTCTCCCAATTCTCTTTCCCCAAAGTTATCCCTACTAAACCGCGGACCCCATCTAACGTCACCATCATGGACCACATAGCAATCCTGCACCACCACATCTCTCCTCAACAGGCTCAACACCAATCTATAGAGATTTGGAAATCTCTTACACAGCATCTCATCCCCCAACCAGTCATCTTCCCAGAATTGCACCCTACTCCCATTCCCAACCCTAAATTTCAAAAACTCTTGAATCAAGGCCATAGTCGTCATTACCCTTTTCCAAACTCCCACCCCATAAGAACTCACCGGCTTCGGATCCCAATCACCCCTACAGACCCTGAATTTGTCCTTGATAACCTTCCTCCACAATGCCGTCTTCTCCGTATTAAAGCGCCAAATCCACTTTCCCAATAAAGCTTTGTTCATACACTTGATTCTTCTAAAGCCCAAACCTCCAAACTCCTGTGGTCTCGTAACCCAATCCCACTTCACAAGATGCAATTTCCTGGAGTCCCCCCTACCCCCCACAAAAAATCCCTTTGAAGCTTCTCCAACCTCATGAGCACCGCCCGAGGTATCTTGAACAAAGACATGTGAAAAATTGGAAGACTTGACAACACACTTTTGATCAAAGTTATCCGCCCTCCTAAGGACAGAAATCTTTTCTTCCAACCCACTAATCTCAGCTCAACTCTCTCCACTACCGGATCCCAACTAGTCATCGATCGCGGGTTCGCTCCTACCGGCAATCCAAAATACCTGATGGGCAAGGAACCCACCCTGCAACCCAAACTTCTAGCACTTCTTTCTACAAAACCCCCCCTCCACCTCTCCCACCCCAATCAGCTTACTCTTGGCAATATTAATCTTCAAACTGGATAAGGCCTCAAAGCATCTAAGAACACCTCTCATATTGACCACCTGATCAACATCCGCCTCCAAAAATAAAATAGTATCATCTGCATGCTGAAGATGTGAAATGAAAGGCCCCTCCATTCCCGTATCATCACAGTATTTGGCATCACATATACCAATTTTAAAGTAACATCTGTGTTAGAAAAAAAACATATCCTTTATTTTCGGATCATTTTGGTCATTTGCCCCAACAGGTGTGTGCCAAACGTCTCGGAATATCTTAGTGCAAAATACATATAAGTGATATGCATTTGCAATTTTTCATAAATCTCAAATTTTTTTATGGGAAAGATGACCTCTTAACTAAGAAATTCTATACAAACTACAAAAATACCAACAGTTATAGTTCAAGAATATTAAAAAGAAAATTTGTAAACAGTACAACACTAAAGGCACTAAAAGTAGATTTAGACACTTAACGTCGGTAAGGGGGTATGAAGTGCAAACTGGTCGGATCTGGGTTGGGTTCGTGTTGACCGGGATCTAACTCAATAAATAATAAGCTCATAAAGGCCCAGTTCGAACCTGAGCCAACACATCCAAGATGCAAACATAGACATGACAGTAGTTGGGTTTCATGCTATGGCTGGTTACAAACTGACCCAATCCCTTTACAGTTGTGGGTAGAAGAGGACTATAAAAGGGTCATGATTTGGTTGATCAGACCCTAATTCGATCATTAATTGGATCCTAAAGGCATCTGGACCAAACCAACCAGATCTAGATTGCACACAGCTTCCAAGTGATAAGTACTTTGGTACTTTTGTACTTTTGTTATGTAGCCCTAATACTATTAAGCTTAGTGGTGGGCGGCTACTATTTTTTAGATCTCAAATTTGTAATTCTTTTTTGCTCCAGATCATAGTGAAATCTTAGCGACTCCGTGGACGTACCTCAACTTAAGGGAATCACGTAAATTTGGTGTTCTTGTGTGTTTTTCTTGTTATTTGTTTCTGTCTATTTTCTGTGTCTCACAAATCCTGTTTAGGGTTCATTCCCTAACAAGTGGTATCAGAGCTCTAGGTTCGAGTGGGAGAGATGGCTGATGACGGAAGGGTTAAGATCGATAAGTTCAATGGCACAGATTTTGGTTTCTGGAAGATGCAGATCCAAGACTATCTATACTAGAAGAAGCTATATCAGCCTCTTTTAGGAAAGAAACCAGATGCAATGGAAGATAATGTATGGGCTCTTCTCGATAGACCGGCGCT
The DNA here is from genome assembly GCA_015143295.1 of Tetracentron sinense. NCBI lineage: Eukaryota > Viridiplantae > Streptophyta > Magnoliopsida > Trochodendrales > Trochodendraceae > Tetracentron > Tetracentron sinense. Next base: position 46,074,486 of record CM026552.1, read on the forward strand.
TGGAGTTATTCAATTGACGCAATCTCGTATCGTCGCCTTCAACATAGCGAAAGAGAAGACCAAGGCAAAGCTTATGACCGCACTTTCAAATATGTATGAAAAACCTTCTGCCTCCAACAAGGTATATTTGATGTGGCGGTTATTCAACCTAAAGATGTCAGAAGGCGCGTTCGTGGCTGAGCATTTGAACGAGTTTAACATAATCACTACTCAGTTGAGCTCTGTAGAAATCGAATTTTTTGATGAGGTTAGGGCTATGATTCTTTTGTCCTCTTTGCCAGAAAGTTGGCACGGCACTATAACGGCAGTGAACGGTTCTTCAGGAAATTCGAAATTAAAGTTTGATGATGTTCGGAACTTGATTCTAAGTGAAGAGCTTCGCATGAGGGAATCAGGTGAAACATCGGGTTTTGCTTTAAATACCGAGTCCAAGGGAAGAAAAACTCTGATCGCGGTAGATCTAAACCCAGAAAAATAAGCACATCGAGATCTGGAAAATTACTTAAGTGTTGGAACTGTGGGGAGAAGGGACATCTAAAGAGAGATTGTCAAGCGCTAAAAAAGTATGATAGAGGTGAGTAAAACTCTGCAAATGTCACAGAACAAATTCATGATGCTCTGATTTTGAGTGTCGACAGTCCTATTGAATCATGGGTTTTAGACTCAGTGGCATCCTTTCACTCTACCCCGCTTCGAGAAATCATGGAAAACTATATCAGTGATGATTTCGGAAAGGTTTATTTGGTCGATGATGAATCTTTGAATATTGTGAGCAAGGGCGATATTCGGATCAAATTACCTAATGAGGCAATATGGAAGATACAGAATGTTAGGCATAATCCTGGATTGAAGAGAAACTTAATTTATGTGGGTCAGCTTGATGACGAAGGGCATGCAGTAATCTTCGTGGGCGGTTTGTGGAAAATCACCTAAGGAGCTTTGGTTGTAACTCGTGGAAAGAAGACTGGTACTCTCTATATAACGACAAATACTAGAACTACCATTGCAGTTGCTGATGCAGGCGTAAATTCGAATCTGTGGTACCGTAGGCTGTCATATGAGTAAAAAGAGTATAAAGGTATTTTTGTCAAAGGAAAAATTGTCGGGTATAAAATCAGTAGATATTGATTGTGTGGGGACTGCATCTTCAGGAAATAGAAGAGGGTCAGTTTTTCAAAGACTGACAGAACACCTAAGACAGAAAATTAGAGTTGGTTCATACTAATGTGTGGGGACCTGCTCCAGTTTCATCTCTTGGAAGCTCATCATATTATGTTACCTTCATCGATGATTCGACAAGAAAGGTATAGGTTTATTTTTTGAAAAATAAATCTGATGTTTATGATACTTTTAAAAAGTGGAAGGCCATGATAGAGAATGAGACATGTTTGAAAGTAAAGTGTTTGAGATCTAATAATGGAGGGGAGTATGGAGACAATGAGTTCAAACGATTATGTGCAATTAATTGGATCAGAATGGAGAAGATTGTTCCCGGACACCGCAGCAGAATGGTATCGCAGAACGCATGAACAAAACTCGTAATGAGCGTGCTAGAAGCATGAGGATATACTCTGGATTGTCCAAGATGGTTTGGCTGATGCAATCAACATTGCAGCATACTTAATCAACCGTGGACCTTCTATTCCTTTGGATAACTACTTACCAGAGGAGGCTTGGAGCGGAAAAGAAGTAAATCTTTCACATTTAAAAGTGTTTGATTATGTTTCATATGTGCATATAGATTCTAATGCTAGGAGCAAACTTGATCTGAAGTTCAAGAAATGTACTTTTATTGGGTTTGGCACTGATAAGTTTGGTTATCGTTTCTTAGATTACCAAAGTCGGAAATTTTTAGAAATAGAAATGTCATATTTAATGAAAAAGTAATGTATAAGGAAAGGATAGTTGTAAAATCTAAAAATGCATATACTCATGTTGAGAATGTTGAGTACATTGAGCTAGAAGGGATCTCTGAGAATGATGTGCAGAACAGAGTTCAGGATAATCCTGAAACAATGATTCCGAGGGTGGAACAAGTTGTTCTAAGGGTGGAACAAGGGAACAAGGCACACCTATGATTGAGGTGAGACGGTCCGCTAGAGGTTCCAAACCTACACAACGTTATTCTCCCTCCTTAAATTATTTATTGTTGTCTGATGGTGGTGAACCAGAGAGTTATGATGAAGCATTGCAAGTTGAAAATTTGACCAAGTGGGAGTTAGCTATGCAGGATGAGATGGACTCTCTCATGTCAAATCAGACATAGGAGTTGACCGAGCTTCCAAAGGGCAAGAAGACTTTGCATAATAAATGGGTTTACAAGGTCAAAGAAGAACATGATGGTAGCAAGCGCTACAAAGCTAGATTGGTTGCGAAGGGATTTCAGGAGAAAGAAGGTGTCAACTACACTGAGATTTTCTCTCCGGTTGTGAAGTTGACAACTATCAAATTGGTGTTGGGAATTGTGGCTGCAGAAGACTTGTTTCTTGAACAACTAGATGTAAAAACAGTTTTCCTCCATGGTAATTTGGAGGAGGATATATACATGAAGTAACCACAAGGATTTGTAGCACCAGGTAAAGATGGATTGGTATGCAAGCTGCAAAAGAGCTTGTATGGTTTGAAATAGGCACTAAGACAATGGTATAAGAAATTTGATGGATTCATGTGCAACAATGGTTTCACGAGATGTCAGGCAGATCATTGTTGCTATGTTAAGAGGTTTGACAACAGTTATATTATTTTGCTCTTGTATGTGGACGACATTCTTATTGTAGGGTCAATCATTCAAAAGATCAATAACTTGAAGAAGCAGTTGTCTAAACAGTTTGCAATGAAAAGATCTAGGTGCTACAAAACAGATTTTGGGGATGACGATTAGCAGAGATAGAGTGGCTGGTACTGTAAACTTGTCACAAGGAGAGTATGTCAAAAAGGTTCTCAACAGGTTCAGCATGCAAGATGCAAAACCAGTGAGCACATCATTAGCTAGTAATTTTAAACTTTCTAAAGAGAAGTCACCGAAGACAGAGCAGGAGCATGTATACATGGAGGGGGTTCCATATGCTTCAACTATTGGCAACCTAATGTATGTTATAGTCTGCACCATGCCAAACATAGCACATGTAGTGGGAGTTGAGAGCAGATACATGAGTAATCCGGGTAAACCACATTAGGAGGCAGTAAAATGGATCCTTAAATACTTGAAGGGTACCATAGACATGACATTTTGTTTTAAAGGGGCAGATATGGCATTGCAGGGTTGTGTTGATTCAGACTTAGCTAGTGATGTTGATAACAGAAGGAGTACTACTAGGCAAGGTTCTAAATGTTGATATCGCTCGACATGTCGGAGCCGCGGAAAAAAGATATATCGGAAGATATATCGTTTATCGGTGATTTTTGGAAAAAATGGTAAAAAATGGGGCAAAACATGAAATTTTGCAGTGAAAACTTCAAGAAATGTTAAAATAGATGTTAATACACTTTTTAAAATAAAAATATTAAAAAAAATAATAATGTACATAAGAGATGCAATGATAAGAGAGCAAAGATGTACACTGACGAGTGACGATAATGTATGATTAAATCATGCTTCATTCAATTTTTAATCAATTATAAATTCATAAATTATAAGATTCCTAATTATACAAATATACATAATTAACTCCTATCACCTTCATCTTTTTCTAATGATTATCCATGTTAATTGTTTTGAAAATCTGAAAAATTGATTAATGCACGTTAAAGTTGATAAATAATTGAAATTTATTTTATTCTTAAAACTTATTTCTATCTGCAACTGATGAGCTCAATGTTTTTACAGGACTGAATTAATACGAGACTGAAGGAGATGGTTAAATTATCGGAGACCCTGCATCGATCAAGAGAAAAAGAAGAAAATTGTAATTTTATTTGATTATGAAGTGGATGTAATTATGTAAAAATAAGTAGATGTAATTTTCCTAAAAAATGTGCAGGACTCATATTCAAGTTTTGAGACTGGAGGAGATGGTTAAATTATCGGAGACCCTGCATCAATCAAGAGAAAAAGAAGAAGACTGTAATTTTATTTGATTATGAAGTTGATGTAATTATGTAAAAATAAGTAAATGTAATTTTCCTGAAAAATGTGCAGGACCCATATTCAAGTTTTGGTAATATATATATATATATATATTGAGTATTGTTTAGGTGATTATAAGTTTCATGTAATCAAGCAAGACCTCTATTGCAAAATATCAAATACAAAGTTTTTTCTATCTATATTTTTTTAACAGGTTAGAAAATATAATTTTAGTTTTTTTTACAAATTATAGAGCAATTTTTTAATAATATTTTATTAAATACATTGTTAATCCATTGTTTGGATTAATAATATTTTATATTTTTTAACAGCTTAATAATTTATAAATACATTATTATGTATAAACCTTTTGCAAATTAACTAATTGTTTTCCAACAGTTAGACAAATGCACTCAAAACAAATAAAAAATATAATGTGTCTCTTAATTCCTTTTAACCGTGAATCCGTGATTAAGGTTCACTAACCCTTAGAATTAAAGCATCTAACCTTGATTTTTTTTCAAATAAAAATTTAAGGTGTCCCTTTTTAACTCGTTTTAACTATAGTTAAGATTAACTAACTCTTAGGATTATCTAACCTTGGTTTTTTTTAAAAAAATTAAACCTATCTTTTAACTCTCTTTAATTGTGGTTAGGGTTTACTAAACCCTCAGGGTTAAAGAAACTAACCTTGGTGGTTAAAAAAAATTAATGTGTTCCCTTTTAACATTCTTTAACTATGGTTAAGATTTACTAACTCTTAGGATTATCTAACCTTGGTTTTTTTAAAAAAAAATTAAACCTATCTTTTAACTCCCTTTAATTGTGGTTTGGGTTTACTAAACCCTCAGGGTTAAAGAAACTAACCTTGGTGTTTAAAAAAAATTAATGTGTCCCCTTTTAACATTCTTTAACTATGGTTAAGATTTACTAACTCTTAGGATTATCTAACCTTGGTTTTTTTTTAAAAAAATTAAACCTATCTTTTAACTCCCTTTAATTGTGGTTTGGGTTTACTAAACCCTCAGGGTTAAAGAAACTAACCTTGGTGTTTAAAAAAAATTAATGTGTCCCCTTTTAACATTCTTTAACTATGGTTAAGATTTACTAACTCTTAGGATTATCTAACCTTGGTTTTTTTTTTTTTAAATTAAACCTATCTTTTAACTCCCTTTAATTGTGGTTTGGGTTTACTAAACCCTCAAGGTTAAAGAAACTAACCTTGGTGTTTAAAAAAAATTAATGTGTCCCTTTTTAACATTCTTTAACTATGGTTAAGATTTACTCACTCTTAGGATTATCTAACCTTGGTTTTTTTTTAAAAAAATTAAACCTATCTTTTAACTCCCTTTAATTGTGGTTTGGGTTTACTAAACCCTCAGGGTTAAAGAAACTAACCTTGGTGTTTAAAAAAAATTAATGTGTCCCCTTTTAACAATGGTTAAGATTTACTAACCCTTAGGATTAAAGCATCTAAGCTTGGTTTTTAGAAAAAAAAATTAAAATTAACGTGTCATTTGATTAACCATAGTTCAAGAGCTGTTAAAGGGTCTTTGTAAGGCTATAAAAATCTTATAAGGGCATAATAGTCATTTGTTAACAATGAGTTAATTTGCAAAACTGTTAAAGAAAACAGTGTATTTGCAAAGTGGGGAGAGAATGTAGTAGCTGATATGCAAAATCCATTATAACAAACAAAAGACAGAGTGAAGCTAGCATAACCCTTATGAAGGTTTAATACAATCTCATTCGACGATATCAGGAGCCCAAAAAAAAAAAGACACAGAGCATTGCAGAGCTCGAAAGGAGGAAGAGGGTGGGGAGGAACCTTGGCGTTTGGCGACGGCGACGGCGAAGGCTACTGGAGACGGCGACGGCAACGGCCACGGTACCCTCTTTTTCCTTCTTTTTTCTTCTCTCTCAAATTTCAACCCTTTTTTTTTTCTTCTAAGACAAAATATTCAAGTCTCTGCTCTCAAATCTCAAGAGTATTTGCAATTTTTCATGAAGATCCGTGGGATTTTTCAAATTTAAGGACACTGAATGGGATTATGGGACACCACGGTCGATATCGGTGAGTTATCGCCGATATATCGCCGATATCGACGATATATCGGCAATAACTACCGACACAGTGTAAAAATTTGTCAACACCATATAGATGTATCGGTCTTCACCGATACCGATAAATATCGCCGATATTATCGATATTGCGAACCTTGCTACTGGGTATGTGTATGCTTTGGGTGGTACAGCAGTGAGTTGGGTCTCTCAGTTACAAAAGAATGTGTCTCTCTCCACAACAGAAGTTGAATATGTTGCAGTTACTGAAGCTAGTAAGGAGATGATTTGGTTGCAAAGCTTCTTGGAAGATTTGGGTAAGAAGCAGAAGAATAGTGTTTTGTACAGTGATAGTCAGAGTGCTATTCATTTGGCAAAGAATCCGATGTTTCATTCTAGAATGAAGCACATACAATTGAGATACCATTTCATACGTTCACTTTTGGAAGATGGACTATTGTCACTTGAGAAGATCCGTGGAAGTAAGAATCCATTAGACATGTTAACCAAGGCAATCACCATTGAGAAACTAAAGCTATGTTTAGCTTCAGTGTGTTTACGAAACTAATGATGGAGGAGTGAGTCGTTGGGATGTTCGTTTGTTTCGGAAGCATGTGGAGTTAGAGCTTTTGTTGGAGTTAGTCTCCAAGTGGGAGATTGATAGATACTTTCGTACTTTTGTTATGTAGCCCTAATACTATTAAGCTTAGGGGTGGGCGGCTACTATTTTTTAGATCGTAACTCTGTAATTCTCTTTTGCTCTAGATCAGATTGAAATCTTGGCGACTCTGTGGACATACCTCAACTTGAAAGAATCACGTAAATCTGGTTCTCTTGTGTGTTTTTCTTGTTACCTATTTCTGTCTATTTTTCATGTCTCACAGATCCTGTTTAGGGTTCATTCCCTAACACCAAGTCCCATCCAACCCGAAACATTAGACGATCAATCCGGTCCATTTATGGCCCTAATAAAAAAATTCCAAGACCCTAAAGCAGGAGCACAAACAAGAATCAGATTCTAAGAGGGGACTAATATTTTGGTCGAAGACAAGTAAAACTGAGATCCACAATTCTAAAGAGCTATAGAAGGATCTCAAAAGAGGGACCAACCGACCAAGGACCAGAGCCTTAGATCTAGACAAAGAAACCCCGTCTCAAATTCAATGATTCAAGTAATTTATTAGGCAAAGTACATATATATTTTTCCTGGTATTGTCACTCGAGGATAAGATGACTATGGATAAAGTGTTTCCTTCGATAAATGGTGCATATGGGGAAGCGATGCGCTAGATTTTACAATTGGAAAACAAAACAAAAAAAAAATTACAAAGGTTTTGAAAGAATTATTAGCCTAAAAAATTTAATAGATGTCTCCTTAGGTTAATTATCTAATGACTGGTTAGTTGTGGACTGAAATTATAGCCTCACTGAAGTCAAATGATCATTAAATGCATTAAGCCCCTGTAGTAAGATGGGGCTACTTCTTTTGATAAGCAATATATAGATGTCTATTAGGTCATAGACATCTTTTTGAATATAAGCTACTTATTTCGATATGCACTATCTCCTACCATGGAATGTTCAAGATGAACATGAAAATATAAGTTGAGGAGCAATGATATGAATACACAAAAACATATAAAGGGGATATCGTAGCATAATATAATATGGAGTTCATTTACATGGAGAGGTTCTACCAGGATAGCTACCTATCGAATATAAGAGCCCTTAGAGGCCTTTCAGCCGTATTCTGGGGTGGAGGAATCCTTTTAACAATGGCATTTAGGATTTCAAGTATTCCTTTTCCCTCCTACAAAAGAAAGAAAATGTCAAAGAAAAATCTTATTACATACCCCACAGTGTCACCGTGGACTAAACAAAATGTCCATATAGAACAAGTATCTTCTTTCTTCTTTATCGGTGATCCCAACTATTTGGGATCAGCAACACGAATACTGCTCCGCCATTTATAATAAGTATATATCGTTTATATGCTTTATGAAAAGTAGAAAACAATGACGTGTAACATAAAATACAAAATCAATTCTGGAATCTGAACCAACCTTAGCTGAGCAGTGAATCGCATTGCTACAATCCAATCCAACAACCTACGCATGAAGATGCTGTGTCAATGTAAAACTAATTTTAATTTAATAAATCAGGTAGGGATCAGACAAACCCCCCTCCCCCACTGGGAGGTGTTTCTTAAAAAATATATATATATATATATATATATATAATGTACAACTAATTTAAGAAAAGCCAGTTGCGCTTAAAATTTTCTCTCCGGTGCATTTCTTTATCAGCAGCAAAATGGCGCAGTCGTGTGTAGTGCCAGCTAATGCCAAATAGTAAAAAAATGCTAAAAACTATGTGCAAGTCAGAAACCCTGATCTTTCTGTGGAAATGCAATTATCTTAATGTTACAAATTATTTGCACTGCAATTATCTTGATGTGAAACTAAGGAAGTGCAAAGCTCAAGTATTTGAGAGGGAAAAGGAGTTTCCCAGTAACTGCTGGCACCAGAGACAAATTTTCCAAGAGAAAAGCTTGAGCTATTGTGTTAGCTTTCCCAGTATCCATGTCCTCAAGTCAAAGTGCAGGAACCAATATACATGGAATCATTTTATACACCAACCTCTTCAATCTCCTGTGAAACGCGATTTGGTTCAGCACCTGGAAGATCTATTTTGTTCAAAACCTGTAATCCACGAGAAAAATTCTACATAATTAACTAAAAATTACCTTCAATCACTTACTCATACATTGAGTTATATGTATATAACGAGAAGATGCAAAACAGTCTATGACATGATTAGAATTCGCAGCTCATATAACATGTTCTACGAGCACTTTGCAACAATATTAGAGATTCTTAGTAAGTACTACAAGAATTATATATAATCAATAAGTTATATCTGAATAGTGGTGGCACGCTGCCAGTTTTGTCCAGGAGATAGCCTCAAAATCGTAAATCAAACTATTTCCTGTGAATACTTCAATTGACAATCTTACATGTACATCTGATAAATTTTGGATTTCATGCTTCCCTTTACATTGTTTTGGTGACCAACGATTCCTGACTATCCTGCAAAAGCAGGCTGCTCAAATAGAAGGAGACATAAATTTGGGTCCAGGTAGCCTCATAATAAGCTTCAGTTCCTGCTGGGACAGGATTGTCACACTTGCCAGCTGAGGTGCCGGGACCAAAGGGTTTTACCTGTTCTGTTAACTCAACCCCTCTCCACATGGCAAGTTTTGGCCCAAGTGATCTATGCTATGTGGCAAAACAATAGTCCACCCTTCTAATCCTTTGAAAAAAAAAACGTTAATGGCCCATTCACATTTAAAAGGTCCAAACACTGTAGAGTATGGAGCTGGCGTAGACGAGGGCACTGTCCAGGTGCCAAATCCAGAGGGTAACCCAAAAACATGGATGGTTTGCATTGTCCACGTCAACCACTAACGTGGCAGAAAACTTCCATTCTAGCAGGATCGAAATCTGTACCCATGAATCCTTTTATCTATAAAACTTATTGCTCATAAGATTGTCAATACATTGATATCACATTTAGTATACCACCTAAATATACTGCATTTAAGGATTTTAGCATTCACTGATGTCGTGTAAGTTGTAACATAATATCCATATATACTCCACTTAAGGATATTAGCATTCATTGTTATCGTGTAATAATAATGGTGTGTGTGTGTGTGTGTGTGTGTGTGTGTGTGTGTGTGTGTGAGTGTGCGAGCAATGTTAAGAGTTCAAAGCCCTTGGTGAACATTGTAAGCTTTACTTGACTTTTATACCCATTTACTGGAAAAAGCTCTTTACACGCAAAATATATCATTTTTCAAAGAAGAGTTTTACTTTTATTACTAATAACACTAACATTACTTGCATTCAAAGTGATGAATGTGATGTGATTTGGTCCACCTCAACTGAAATACATGAATATAAAAAATTTTGAAGCACTATTTTAATTAAAACTTGATTTTGATCTAACCAAAATCTTCCCAAGGGTCATCTTATGATCATATTAAATATCATGGTGTGAGAAAGCATACTTACAAAGCTCCTCAAGCGTGAAGTCTCCTGTCGATTCACACGAACCTTCTTTAAATCTCCAAAACTTTTCTCCAACGGACGCTAATGGCCCTTCCGATTCAAGCTCTTTAATTTTTCTTCTTTTCTTGATTGAAAGAATCGTTCTTGATCAATAAAGATTCAATCTTAATGTAGAAATAATCAATCTTAATCTTCAAAGAAATCTTCTTGATCTTCAAAGAATCAAGGTTCAACCCAACATTACAAATGAGAGAAGTGGTCGTACACTTTAGAGAGGGAGAGAGAGAATGTGAGATTAGAGAATGTCTAATAATGGTTAGGGTTGGACGTTCCACCCTAATGGTCTATTTAAAGACCCTTTAATTTGCTAACTTGCAAATCAAGACAAACTATACTTTCTAATTCTATTATGATTATAACTCCTAATCCAATTAGGGTTCCTAAATCAAATTAGAAAGTCTTATGATCCAATTAGAGATACTCTTTCCTTTATTCTCAATTATCTCTTCCTAACATTTAGGAATCAAATAACTAAATTAGAAACTAATTAAATAGTAACTAACTTGGAGAGAATAATGCATAGTGTGGAGCGTCCCACCCTAGGTGGGGCCCCCACACCTCACACCCCCTTTTTGTTTGAGGTTTAACCCCTTTCCTTTTTGAGGTCTAACCTCTTGGCCTTATCCACATCTCATGTGAGTCATACCCATTTGGTCTTATCCACATCTTATGTGGATCCTTTCTAAAAGAGTTATACCATATAGTGAAATACATTGAGAAATTAATTAATTTAATTCCAAATTAAATTAAAAGTTTTGAGAAGGTCCTAGTGTGTGGGATCTAAAGGGATCTCCTATTTCCGGTTGTGGGACCAAGTGCTTCACCTTTAGGTTGTAGCCTTGTTGCTAGGAAACACTTTCCAATAATTCCATTAGGATCATAAAATGCTATCTGAGTCCCTAGGGGCCCGTTTGGCATCGTTCTCGCGGAACGATTCCGAATTTGAGAAACACATTTGGTGGGGTTAGTTCTTCAACCAAAGACAGAAACGGAACGGTAAAAGCTCAATTTTCTCGGAACAAAAAAAAGTCACTCCTTGGAACAGCACGAAACATACACATAAGTGTTCCCAATAAAAAGTGAAAAAATAAAAAAGCTCAGTAAAGGTTGGGTGCTGGAGGGAACAACGAAGTCACGAAGAGAAGAGAACCAGAGGAGAACCAGCTCGTGAACCAGCTCCGGCGACTATCAACTCCAGTAACAACTCCGACCGACGACGAGGAGGTATTTTCTCTCTCTTTGAAAAACCGTTCCTAGGTTGAGATATCTCTCTCTCAGATAAATGAATGTGAGCTCTGCATTAAACGGAAGATCTATCGACGACGGCGAGATCTTCAAGCAGGACCTTGTGCAAGATCGACCAAGATCTATGATCTTGATCTGTTATTTCTTGGGTTCTCTTATGGGTTTATAAACTCTCTTTTTTTCCTCTTCGATATCTGTGAACAAATAGTTTTTTTCATTTCCTCTCCCTGATCTCTGAATTTATTTGGGGTTCCTCTTCTGAGGAGAAGAACTATGGTTGCTGGAAAGCCACTTTTAACAAAAATTTAGGATGATATATGGGAACATACTGTTACTTTCTTCTTAGTTTGAATCATATATTGGGGTTCCTCTTCTAGTGTGCTTAATTTGAGTCTAATATATTGTGTTCATGTAATATATTTTGGGATATCTGGAAGTTGGCTCTGGTTTCTGATTTTTGTAGGTTTCTGATTTTTCTAACCATTCATGAAATAGTGTCTGGGCTGTGAATGCAATGTGTTTGATGAAATTACTTAGTTAGGGTTAAGTTTCTGATTAGTAGAGGTTAATGGGTACAATTACAGACACCATCATCTACAATCTCTCTGTTTGAACTACAAAACCCCTCTCTGCTGGACATGATTAGCAGACCTCAGGGTCTTCTCAACATACCGTTTGAACTACAAAACCCCTCAACAGATCTTCCCTCAACCTCTTTGCCTTCTGTTTCTCTTTTAGCCAATCATGGCCTCAACAATCCAAACTCATCACTTTGTGTGTAAGTACACTGCATGCTTCATTCAAACTAGAACTGTAAATGGCTTCCTGAAGGACAAGGATGTATATAGTTAATAATTAAGCAAGTATAAGAACAATAACCAAGCAAGGAAACTTTTGATGGATTGTACATATGGGAGACTTGAATGAGTATGGGTGTAAACCTGGCTCAAGAAATAAGGGTTCATATGGGGGAGCTGGAAGGAGCTCTGTGATATATGTGAAGCTCTCTTTCAATTTGGTGTGTCCCACACACAAGAAAGTGTAGATATGCTTCCTTGGCATGGTTTGCAAATGCTCCTCTCAGGAAGTGGTTGTATATAGATATGTATGTATTGATGCAAATTATTGTATATTTATTCAAGAACTGCACTTATTTACAGTATGTGCTGAATCTGCTGTTTAAGCTCCAAGTTCTTGACCCTATGCTGCTCAATTTAGTCTGTTTTATCTTATGTGGATTATTTAGAAGCCAAAATACATGAATATAACTCAGAGACCCTTATGACAGGTTCTTCCAAACAAATACATGCGTGCTAGTTCAAATACTGTGCTGATAGCCAGCTTGAGTGTCTATAATAAGCATGCTACCTATCATGTTATAGTCAGGAGGAAGGTTTTTTTAATGTATATCCAGTGAAATATAGACTACCTAATGCAATTCTTTTAAGCATAAGACAAAATATGAGAAGAATCAATCTTCTTTCTTTGCTCAATTTAGTCTGTTTTATCTTATGTGGATTATTTAGAAGCCAAAATACATGAATATAACTCAGAGACCCTTATGACAGGTTCTTCTAAACAAATGCATGCGTACTAGTTCAAATACTGTGCTTATAGCCAGCCTGAGTGTCTATAATAAGCATGCTACCTATCATGTTATAGTTAGGAGGAAGGTTTTTTTAATGCATATCTAGTGAAATATAGACTACCTAATGCAATTCTTTTAAGCATAAGACAAAATATGAGAAGAATCAATCTTCTTTCTTTGCATGATTGTTGATTCTATTCTAAAATAAAGTAATAATTTTACTTCATTTATATTAGCTTGCATGTCTTTCAAGGATACGCATATCTTTAAATACTTTAAAGAAGATGAATATTTTTCTCATTTCTACCAGCTTTTCTTTCATATCCCATGGACAAGTACTGAACAGTGCCTACCACTGCATAGGAGATTTTTTTTTGAACATTTGTTTTTGATATTGATATCAATGATAACTCATTATGTCAACAAATCATTAGCTAATTGCATTTTATTTTGTTTAGGACCATGAAGATGCGTTTATATGGGTAGATGAATATGATGTCGAACAACGTCAAACTATAAATGAAACAGATTCAGCGTCTCAACAATTACTTGATGAACGCAAACAGCACCGCCTTTTCATATGTGCAGCCTGTGATTGTAGTATGATATGCTTTTTTATGAGACTTTTAATGTTATTTTGGGCAATAGTGATTGTGATCTTCGTAAAGTAAATGTGAACTTGGATTATATGAAATATGTATGATCTTGATGTAAACTTTGAAGTTGGATGCAACTATCGTTTTGTATAGTCATAATGATTAACCATCTCCTCCCCCCTAAAGAAAAGTAGTTAGAATGATGTTATTATGATTTTTTTTTCATTCAAACGCGATTCTGCCGTTTCTATTCCCCGGAACATAGTCTGGCTAACTGCATTCAAACGGGTTCTAAAGAACAGAACCGTTCCAAAAAAATTAGACTGTTCCAGGGAACAGAATCATTTATGTTCCAGAACGATGCCAAACAGGCCCTAGACTTCCACTAATCACAATAATGTCCATTAATACATTGTGATCAACCTCCAGAAATTAGAGAATTACTTGCAAGTCCTTTCTTACAAATAAATCATTCCACAAATCCGATATCACATATAAGCTTCTAGGATTTGAACAAGTCCACTGTCTAGTCCCTAGCTTATGAATTCTTTATCATGATACTTTTTCATCGAAAAACACTGTCGAAGAAATATTAGAAAATCCATTTTATCGGATAACACCAGTACTAGATTTTTGAGTTCAGTTCAACAAGTATCATCTTGATATCAATATCTCCAATTAAGGAGTAGTGGATTCCTTATTGAGTGTTTACACACTTCTCCAAACACTGTGTACATGACCCAACGTACCCGGAGTTATTCCTGTGTATTGGACATTGTCGATTGGCACATCAAAGCCATATAAACAAATGTTTGAGAAGATGTTAACCTCTCAGGTCTAAGGACAATTTGTCGAATGGATAACCCTAATACAATCTCACAGTGTATTCCATAGGGTATCCACTTTTGACCACGTTCAATATTATGTACTTATTATATATACTCACATATTAGTCAAAATTCAACACTCTCTGTGAATAAGATTCATCATACTATCTTATAGAACTACACATGTGCAAGCCATGATGAAGTACGAAGCCCAATCAGTAGTCTAGAGGCTTAGAACATTATTAGGTTTACAAGGAACTGGAAAATCATATCTCCTCACAACTTTTGCATGATTTTCCTACAATGTTACCATCGGAACCTTATGTCATCATCAAATGAGACACTAACAATTATAAATACCCTTTATATATAGTTGTGTGAATGTGATGCTTCTCTAATCAACATAGAAAAGCCTTATCTTGGCTTTTGAGGGCATATAGGTCCAACATCAACATCATGACATGATTAAGCATCGACAGGGTTAGCTGATGTAGTTTCCTTTGGAGGTCAAGTAAAGCATGTGCATATTTGAGGATTCATACTATCACAATCGAACAATGTACCCCAAGTCCTTTCTCCTGATTTATGTTGGCATGTCGTAGTACCACAGTAGTAGTCACAGTTCAGTATCATTATATCTTCTGAGCAAGCGATAGGTTGACTTAGCACATGCACAAAGGTAAGTAGAGAAGAGAATAAGAGAGCATGGGAATAACTACAATATCATCATAGTGGATCTCTTTTTATGGTATAATTGGAGCCTAGGGTAATCACACAAGAATGCTTTGTACATTTCATACAGTAGAGGAAAAGGAGAGAATCTAGGAATTTGTTTGTACAACTCTTTTTGATGTTTTTTGAACTTTTGTGAAACGGCAATAATAACTTTGGAAGTTCTCTTTAGTCTTGTTATAATAGAGGTAAAGAAATTATGTTGAAGGTTACCATATTTACTAATAGTATGAATTTTAATACAACCCTATGTATATAATTAAATATATATAGGGTTGTCTTACAATTCATGATGTTGTTGAGAGAGAAAGAGAATAAGGGAGGCTTATAGTAGACCCAAGACCACGATATACTCTTTAGTCCATATCGAAGGACACCCTGGCGCAAAACCAGACGATCACAGATCCAAAGATGTGGACTAAGGACTATTCTCATCATTGGAATATACTAAAATCTCTCTCTCTCTTTGTGTGTGTGTGTGTGAGAGAGAGAGAGAGAGAGAGAGAGATGTAAGGTGTATTCAAGAGTGGAGCCAGGATTTTCTTGCAGGGGTGGAGCCAGGATTTTCTTGTAGGGGGAGCAACTGATGGTCAATTGAAAATATTAGTAATTGTTGATGGATTTGTGGAGAATGATTAGGCGAGTACGAAATATTATGGGTCTAGGTGGAAAATTGAGGACCAAGTTCGTGGGCCAATCATTCGTACGTTTTGTACATATCATACAGGTATTATTTCTCCTTGTTTATCGAGTAGTTGTCCTCTTGCCCCATGGCTATGTTGTTGAGTGTGTGGCTCAAACTTTAGAGAAGTCGGTCGACCGAGCTCGTACGGTTTTTTCTTGGGATAATTTCCAAAGAGCGTGTTTTAAGTCGGTCAACCGAGTGGGTCATTCCGGTCGACTGGTTTTCGCGGAACAGGGTTTCTAAACCTGGATTTGGTAAGTTGCGCAAATTAGAGAATCTATTTTTCTGGGACTCTTGTGTAGGCTTATAAATAAGTGCTTATAGGTCTAGGGTTTTATATTATGAGAATGTGAGTGTTTAGGGTTTCCAAGGAGAGCGGGTTGCTCTCGCGGAGAACCTTGGTAGTTCTCATGAAGAGTGGGAGATAATAGAAAGGGATTAAGCACACTAGGACTTAGGAAAAGGTTTAAGGGAGGATCGAAAGGGATTCTTCTTCCGGTTCATTGAGAAGGTGACTTGAGTGGGGTTTACAAGGGGTTCTGAGCTTAGGTTGGGATTTAATCTGAGAGGAGAGTAATATTGTATTGGTTTCTCAAGGTTTCTCTAAATAAGGAAGAAGTAATCGGATCTTGACTCGTGGACATAGGTTGGTTATTGCCGAACCACGTATATCTCTTGTGTTTTCTCTTTTGTGTGTGTTTGTTTATCTTTTCCGTCGGGTCCATTATTCCCAACAATTGGTATCAAAGCTCCGGGTTAGTTTGGGCAACTTTCTGTGGAGGAGTTTGGCGGAAAAGGGGCGTCATTCTGCTGAAATAGTGTAAAATGGAGGAGAATACTTTGGAGATGTTCTCACAATCTCCAATAGTATGGACAATTCTTCCAATAAAGTGGTTATTAGATTCGGGGGCTTCGTTTAACGGAGTGATTCGAACTTTGGGAGGGGTAGCCTATGTCCTTAAGTTGTGAATGAATCTAATTTCACTTGGTCAGTTAGACTCCCTGGGTTGTTGCTACACAACAGGAGGTGGAGTTATCAAGATTAAGCGAGGATGCTTAGTTTTGATGAAGGGGAAGAAGTGTGGTAATTTCTATCTCCTGAATGGGAATACAATTGTAGGTGGAGCTACTACAGAGTCTGCAGGAAATCGGAAACCAAATGTTATGCAGAGTAGAAAGCATATATGTCGCATATGCCCAGCTTGCCTAGTATACACAGGCACTAGATATGGCATTGTATATCAGTAGTGCCTGGGACAAGAAATGATCGAAGTTATGAGATGTTATCCCACTTGATAATAATCAAACCCCTGCAAACTCGTGGTAAAGTGATTGAATGGTGGAGAATTACAAAGAGAATTTTTCCAGTAGATCACATGTAATGGCTGCAGGAAAACGAAAAACAGACAATCGCAATGTAACCACAAGGCTATGAACATCTGTACAAGATGTAGTCGCATTGAATGGAGCCTCGACAGATGTAGAGGCTTATCGAAAGGCCTGTCTTGTGGCGAGATGGCAAGAGTATAGGTTTAAAGAGGGATCCAACAGCTCATTGTCCAGTTCTCAGGGTTACAGACCAGGAGATTATATTGTTCACGAGCTGTGAACAAAGCCCAAGGACCGCCTAATTAATTGGTGCTGAAAAGCCTGGAATGACCCAGACGAAGAAAGGACTTGAATCCAACTCTGGTCCGAACAATTATTTCTCAGAAAACTAGTGCCACTATAAGATGCTATGTTTGTGAGGAAGTGGGGCAGAGAGATCCAAAGAATGCCTGAAACCAAGATTCGACCTCACACATGAAGTGGAATCTTGACTGAGAAAGAGGTTAACAAAGAAATTCAACTTATGAAGCATCGGAGCCTGGGGAGAAGGCGGGGGGGGGGAATGAGGTTATAGGACCCAATCAAGGAAAGCTATTAGTGCAACAACATGGTATGCTAACTCCACGCAGCTTGTAAATCGAGGATTAGTTGAGAGAAATCTTTCACAGCCATTGTATCACTGGTGGAAATGTTAATGTTATTATTGATGGAGGGAGTGCTAAAACATGACCTCATAAGAGATGGTTCAGCCTGTGTTAGTACTGCATGCCAGAAATCCAGCAGCTATTCTTACTGTTATCAGAGAGGTAACGAGTAAAACCATTAAGATGTTGTTGAGAAGATTCTCCAAAAGCGAATAAGGGTATTGAGTGCTAATAAAGAAATGAGCAAGAAATCATACTAATTTAATAGAATAAAAGAGCACAAAAGACGCACTTACTGGAATGATTTCTAGGTTGTTTTCCAGAGCCAAATAAACGTTGGCCAGTGTCTGAGCTTCCACTCCCTGCATCATAATAGGTATACTCCCAACAATAAAGACTACTTCTCACATATATAAAAAATCATAAAAATAATACACATAAAACTCGATACTGTGTTTTAGTATTGTAAAACAAACACATCTACTTTCTACAACAGAGACTTCTCAACTAAATTTCCCCCCAATCAATATTAACATAATAAACACTAACAAGGGGATCGTGATCATAGAACTTACTCCAATGGGAACATAAACAAACTATTAAAAATAAAAATGTACCTGAGAAGCATCTACAACAAGAAGAGCACCCTCACAAGCAGCAAGAGAACGAGAAACCTAGTCTCCAAATGGAACAGCAAGACATAAAACCTAAAATATATTAGAATTAAAACTTATGAATCAGTAATCATTTGTATGCACAAAAAAATGTAAAATGAAAGGATGAATCAGAGTCACAAAATAAGGAATAAAATTCATGTGAAGGAAGCTTGATTCATTGTTCAGTTAGGCAACCTATAAAGTAAATATAACAATTATTATGAAGAAATATAGAAGTGACAACAGTGTTTAGAAGATGCATAATTTAATTAAGCCGAATTGAGAAGTCCAAACATTCAAGGGACCAGAAGACACGTAAAGAAGGCACTGTTTATGCACTTCTCTAAACAAGCCCAAATCTAATGAGAAGAACTGAAGGACACTATACTTGAATTATTTTGTAAAAAGAAGTCTAGAGCAAAAAAATAACATGAGTTCGATTCAACAGAATAGAAACATTAGAAAAATAAGACAGGGCACATCACATCTTCAGTTACAGTAATTCAGCCTACATTTCTACAAAATTTTCAACGCTTTACATTTCTGATCTGATCATATAGTTATCGGCAACTCGTCTTTTTGATGGTTATGAATCAGTTTAGTACAAAATCTGAAAATCTTGGTCTTCTTAAGCATAAAGATAAAACAATAGCCCCTCCGTGGTGCCACCGCTTGGTGTTTGACATTCACTCAACTCCGGGATTGATTTGCTTGAGTTGGATTCCTACGAAAGTAGAATGTTCCAATACCAATACCAATCCAATGTCTGTTTGTGCACGCCTCTTGCCATAGCATATGGGGGGGAGTCTCTCCACCCACCCCTCCCTGACACCCAAAAGTGACATGTTCCAGGTGGTACTGGAAAAGGTCAAGGGAATTTCAGATCCCTTAGTACATCGACCAGATTTACACTCACGCTGGAATATGGTATAGCGTATATCTTTGGAATTTCCAATTTCTTATGGGTCCTATTGTAATTAGTCTTATTACTGTTTAACTAGAAGTGTTGGACATCCATGAGATGGATTGATCCAACAATTTATTTTCCTAATTCTATTTTTCTCCTTCTTCTTTCTGTATTTCTTCCTCTCCCGAAAACCTAAACCTAGAATTTTATGTTCAAATCTCGGTGAATCAACTTCAACTTGGCTTAAAGCAACAAGTCAAATGATACCAACCTTAGTATCAAAGCACAAGATCATTTCCGGAGTCCTTTCATCACAATCCTGATTGTGGTTGACATCATCTAACCGTATCGTACGGTCATGTAACTCTAGTTTGCATAAACTTTTCACGGATGACAGATCTTGATTTACGGGAGAATACGGTTATTTTTCTCAGACTTTTTAAACAAGTTTGAAGTGCTTTTTATCTGGCAGCTAGTAGTCGCGGGCAAACGCAATCTAATTGCGCAATTATTACATTAATACAGGCCGGGCCTTCCAGGAATTGACCAAGCAGGAATCAGGGAGCAAAGTTCATTGATTTATCTCTCTCAAATAGGGAAAAGCAGGTTTAACTTGTTGACTATCAATCCACATGGAATGCTTTACCATGTGCCTTTCCTTCTTTATTTGATGCTCAAAAGGGCATCGTGGCCCGAGGGGCTACAAAGGTGAAGTAATCTTTCGCTAGTTAGTTGAGGTTCCAAAAGAAATAGGCAGTGTAGCGAAGACACTTTCATAAGTATAAAATGAAAAGGCCAAATGAGACTGGGACTAAGTGTCAAGCCTGATGACTGGCTTCAAGCTAGAAGCCTAGAAATGGGCTTCACCTTACCAATCCAAGAGAAAGAATTCAAAAACATAATGAAAATGAAGGGAGAAAAAAAAAAGGACTGCTGCAAGTGTAGAATCTTATACTCATCTATAGAGTCAAAAAAAAAAGTACTGACAGTGACTTTACAGAAAATATGATTGCGTCTTTTCATTTGGTGGGACTGCATGCAACTGTGCAAGTATTGAATCTTCAATATTTTGCTAATAAGAATATTATTATAATTATCCAAAATTGATTTTGTGATTAATTACGAAGATTTGAGAGATCTATTGCAGTTTCTTTCCTCCACGTTTATCGCCCAACGTCAATAGAGTTATTGATAATCTTTCTCTCTCTTTTTTGGCTGTGATTGACATATTGATTCCAAGCAGTACTGGTTCTGTAATTAATGATATTTATCAGCAAACTTATTCTTATTTGATGATACGTGGAGGCCACCCCTTGTGACTATGTTAGAGCCATTTGTATTTAAGTACTTGTGCAAGTGCTGATTTAATCATTCTTTGTCCCTCTCACGAATGTCCAGCACTTCTAATTAAACTATAAAGACTAATTACAATAGTAAACATAAGATATTTACAAAGATGTGTCACTAACTCACTATATCATACAGCACTACTATATACCATAAAGAAAATAAAGTGTTCCAATACAATTCTCATTTCACATTCTCTTCAACAGTACTGGGGGGAATATTTGTCATTATCTTCACCGTTACCTCCAAGACAATGGCATTGAACATCAGATGTCTTGCGTCTATACTTCACAGTAAACTGGAGTTGAAAAGTGTAAGAATAATGTGCCTTAGCACGTGGCATGAATGAGGTAGACATTCATTTCATTTCAGAACATATTGCTTATGGACCAATCTCTACTCCGCTTGTTCGCACATCTCAACAACTTGTGGAAATCTTTACAAGTGCACATGGACCATTACGTATCCAAGATTTTTGGTGAACCTGGGCATGATCGACATCTATGCTCCAGCTTGTGGGAGAGTATTGGAATACCTTATTATTCTTTCTTTATAACATATCACAGTGGTATATGGCATAGTAGCATATCTTAATAAATTCATATTTCTTAAGGGTCTCATCGTATTTAGTCTTCTTATAGATTAAATAAAAAGTGTGAGACATTCTTTTTTTTTTTGGAGGGTTAGTGTGAGACATTCTTGAGAGGTAGTAATCCATTAATTTCTTTTCCTAACTGTATTCTTCTTCTTATTGCTCTCTTCTCTCCAGAAAATCTTAACCTAGAATTTACTGTTCAAATCTCTATAAATTAATTTCAACTATGTTGTCCAATCTATATGAACTTTTCAATACTTGGGCTAAAGTCTGCAGCTCAGTTGATTAACATTTTGCATTGCAACCACAGACACAAGCCTGGTCCCAGCTTACCCGCCAAAATAGGACAAAACTTAACTTGACCAAATGCAAAGTTGCTTCTTATGTTGATCAATCTAGTATCTTGTCTTATTTATCGTGGATTCTCCAATCTCAAGGACGTTAAAGATTATAGAGTAGTTTCTTTTTTCCCTAACTGGCTATTTCTTTCTGCTCATCCGAGTTAGTTATATATAACTTTTTCCCCGGGGTCATCTTTTGCGGATTATGCCTTCTCTTGTTTCTTGGGCTTTGGCCATTTTTTAATGCCTTTTCATTTACTTATAGAAAAAACATTTATAAAAAATCTCCACTTGAAACAATCACTTCATCAACCACAGTTTGTTCCATTGTTGGCTAATAATAGACCCATCCATATGCCCAATAACTTCCTTCAATCTGCATCCACCTTTTCCTAACTGCATCGCATATTTAAGTTACTTTTCTTCTGTTACAAACCAAAGTATCTTTACATGATGATTGATGGGGTTAAGCATCATAAAGCTGTGATATGGAGCAGTGTTTATCTACCACTGGCTTTTGAATTTGTGGCCCAAAGCCAAGAAAGAAGGAATGTTCTCACATGCATCACTGTTGTATCTCAGAATAAATAAAATACATATTGAGGATAAATTAAGCTATATTCATGTACCTCATATGAGAAGTCTACATGCCCCGGAGTATCAATTAGATTTAGGCAATATGGCTCATTTTCAAATACATAACGCATTCGAGCTGCCTGCAACAAAGAGCAGAAGGAAATAGATAGGAAGATTTTATTTACTAAAAAGTTTTTAAAAGAAAACTGTAATAATTACTGTGGTAGTGAGATCAGAAATACATTCATGAAGTCATAACCAATTAATCATAATATAGAATCACCACTAGAACATGTCAAGGTCAAATTGGAATTCCTGGATGGCATTTATAATAAAGAAAAAATCTAACAAATTCCCAAGCATATAGCATACAAAATAAAGAGCAGATCTAACTGCGCACATCAAGTACGTAAAGACAACTTTTCTATGCCAAATCAAATTGGTTGTCATTGAGAAAAAAATAATAAATAAAGGGTTTCAATTCATATCTCTGTCTATTTTCGCCGTGCTACATTTAAAAAAAAATAGAAAAGCTTAAGAACCCTTACCTAATTTAAGAAAACAATACTCTAATAAGATCATTATCATAAAACTGTACAAAAGGTTACTGTTGTCGTGGACAAAAGAACACCAGTTAGAGCAAAAGAAACATATCTAATATCTTTGAAGACCTTGATAACCGAGGAACAAAAATAGAGTAGTGAAACTGAATTGCCTATTAGGTTCTGCGCATTGTTTGATTTGTCGTTAAAAATGCTTTAATACCTGAGTAAAAGTAGAGTATCAACTCTGAAATGTCTATTAGGTCTTGTAGATGGTTTGTCCCACTAGTTTCTCCCCTTCGGCTCCTAAGAGCTCATTGTTGTCATGTCTATAACCTATATAAAAAGAGGATAGTTCGCTAGGATCCAAAAAAAAATTTCGAACCATTTGATTCCCCAAAATGTCCTTGCTCTCTCTTATCACATCACACGTGCCGTAACGAAGTTAAACCCACCGCCTCTTCAAAAAAGGGATAGAAGCACACACTTATCGGTTTTGGCCTTTTTGTCTTCAATCTTCAACTTTCTAGGTTATTCTCATCTCCTCTCTCAGGGAAATTTTGTCTGCAAAACCCACCGCCATACCTCTTTCCTCTACTGAGCCGACGCTTGGATTACAGGATGCCAAGCAATCATGCATCTGTCCACATGCTTGTTTCTCCACCGACTGCAACCTTCTAATTCTTCTTCTGCTTAAATCGATACAAAGCACCGACTGCTGCTTAAATCGATCCATTTTGCTTCACATATCTCTATCTAGGTATCGTATCTATATCTATTTATATATTGTTAATTGTAATTGTAATCCTGAAATTCTAATTTCTGCATGCATACCATTTCTAGGGTTCTTATTTGCAATCTTAGATTACTAATTTATGTATGGTTTCATGGGTATTACTTAGACGAATGATCATGATTGTAGAAGCATTTTTGAGGACCTCCCTTAAAGCCTATCCACATTTTTAGCTCCTTTGAGTCCTTTGATTTTTTTCTTTTTATTCGTTCCTTTTTCCCACATAGGTAGAAGAAAAGCATTGCTGAAAATTTTGCTCCGAGGTCTATTTCTCCAAGGCACAACACTACCAAAGTGTCATCATATCTCTATAGATTTTTGTTCTCATGTTGTTTTACTTGTATGATTTTTTTCCTTTTCCTTTTGTTTTTACTTCTGTTGTCAATTTATTTACTTATTATAATTTTTTTAACTTCCAATTGTCGTTATAAATTTCATGCATAATGGAACTTGGTATTTTCAACGCTCTTGTTGATTTCTAATATCTCCACTTTCTTTAGAACTACAGTTGCAATTGCCTTACTGACATTTTGTTTTAACTCCATGGGCTCTACTCTACTATTCCATATTACATTCCCAACGCAGATTGTGTGGACTAATAAATGCATAGCATTTTCTGCAGAAGCAAAAGGTTCTGAATTCATTTCCTTCAGAATTTAGCTTGGTGAAGAGATTTTGGAAATATATATTGGATTGTCAGGTTGCATAGCCTGCTCATTTGAAAAAGATTTTACATTTTGAGTCTCTCAACGAAGTTCAATTGTATTATTATTATGAATGATTTGATTCAAGTACAGGGTTTAGGAGAAGACATGTAGTTGTGTGATTCCGTTCCAAACAACTTCTTGATTTCTGTTGCTTTTCTGTTAAAGCAATGCTTGTTTAGAGTGACAGAAAGGTATGCAATCAATCTTCACTTTTTTTATTTCTCTCTGTCATGCTTCATAGAAATTCTGTGTTTTGATTTTATTTTTTTTATGAAGGGCCAATATAAGGATGAGTGTCATTGCTGGAGTTGTTCCACTATCAGAGGTTTAAACTTTCATAATATCATATTTATTTTTATCTCTCTCTATTTTGTTTTAACCAGTTGCTGGAAATATAACTCTGTTGCTCTTGCCTTTTATTAAGGTCTCATTAGATACAATGGAATGCAGAGTTCACTCACATCTATTATTTGCAGGGGAGGTAGTAGTTCCTTTATTGATATGTTTTGTTAAAAAAAAATATTTTTTCCCTAACGGGTAGATAGACTGGGAGGGAACCTTCATTCTTATGGTTGCAGTGTGAATTCCTAATTTCAAACCAATTGAAATATGGGCTAGATCTTCAACCAGTTAACGACCATAAACGATGCAATATTTGAACCTCTCTGTAGGTGCTGAATATTGATGGGGTAACCGGTGGATTCAATTTTCAAGTAAGGAACAAGATTTGGAAGATAAACAATTTCATCTCCATTTGGTCACGTGGAGGAAAATCATCATCAAAGGGCACTTTAATTGGTGATTTTGTTTTGGTAAATCTACCTTTATTGCTTCATATATAATACTAAGTCTCACTTCTAATATTGTTCCTTTATTAATTCACTATAATACCAGTGTACTATTAAGTATTATCAAAGTCGATGCATGAACGACTTCTGATCATCTAGATCCTCTAGGTGGTCGACCGATCACTAGCATAGGAACCCATTTATTATATTTAATATGTTCTAGATAAATAGGAAACCATTTATTATATTTAATATGTTCTAAATAAGTGTATGCTGCTGTTGCCCATACTGCAAAATGGTGCCGATTGAATACACAATTGAAATAAAGAATCTTTAATATTTGAAGCCACTAGGTTGACATAGCATCCTAATCATCCAACTAATGAGGCTAGAATACAAATTTAGATCAATTAATAGTTATGTTATTCTATTGCCGAAAATTTTTAGATACAGGAACTTTATGATGGAAGCTCATCCTTTTCTGTTACTACTGCTTTTTATGTAGTTGATTATTTTAAGCTCCACCATTCTTTTATCTGTGTATTTTGTTTTCTTTTCATCTCTTCCTTTTTATCAACCATATTGTCTCATGTCTAATGAGCATCTTTGTATGCCCCATGTGAGTGTCAGGAAGAGAAAGCTATAAAACTACTGGCAACGGCTTCACATCGAAGATTTATTGAATGCAAAAGAAAGTCTTCCTTGAGGTGCCAACCTACTAAGAATTTTTCTTTCCACTCTAGAATCAGTATTCATCTTAGCATTAGATTTGAGCTAAAAATTTAGTACTAGTCTTGTGCTACTTTAAAACTGAACCCTTCCCGTCACAGTAAGGATGATGAATTGTTACTGAACCTTTTAAATAATTTGCTCTAAAACATGTATCTTAAACATGCTGAAGAATATGTTAGTACTGAGTTGAAGCACAGAATAGGTTGAAGTGAGTAAAAGAGAATTGGCGGCAAGAAGAAGGCCTTCTGAAGTACTATGGCTATATGGGGCAAATTGAAGCTTTATAATGTGGAAGTATTGCATGATCAACTATCTACTTCACGATTTACATGAAATTGGTCCCACTCACAGTATGGCTTTGAAGGTCAAGTCTATGCTAGATGATGCAATGTTTTCTCCTCACTTCATCTTCCTCTTTTTCTCTTCTTTCATTGAAGTTTCTAAGTTTGCTTCCTGTAGTTTAATTAGATTAATTTTTATGAATTCATTTATAATTTATGGTAAATTTTGGTTATATGTCGTTCCCTCCTTTTGCACTTTTACACTGCAAGTTTGTTTTAATGGGTGAGGAAGAATAAAAGTAATGGTTCCTCTCCATGGTAAAGTAACCTACCTGTTTGAAAGGGCTGACCTTAAGTGTCAGTGAGTATTGTTCTCAGTGAAATTAACAAGAGGAGAACTCTCCAATGGAGAAACAGATTCATCACTTTGGGAGAGAAATGCTTGTGGAAGTGTATAGGAACTTTGGGAGAGAAATGCTTGTGGAAGTGTATAGGAACAGCAAAGAAGGCTGCTTTAATCGATATTCATTGTGAAAGGAATTGGTTTTCCTTGTCAGTCGACCTTGGATCCTTCTGTGCTACAGCAACTATTTTAACTTTTCATTACAAAGTTGTAAATATCATTTTGGCCATTTCATCTTATATTACTCTTTTTATCATTTTCCCAAATGCCTAGCACATGCCTTGCACGTGCAGCCTTCACTAGTCCTTTAGAAATGTTTGTACATCTAGTTTCTTGATGTAAAATTTGACATCAATTTTTGTTCTCTCTATTGGAATATGTGTTCAAAGAAACAACATAATGAACATGTAATTTGATTCAAAACGCAATGCATGAGGGTCAGATAGAGTCATAGAGCGCATTTCAGTTGCTTCAAGTGATAAACAGTTATACTGTAAGATTTCCTACATTGAAAAAGCACTTAACAAGGTCATTAAATTAGAGTATTTATGATGTTTGATCTTCACAAGATCTAGGAAGATCTTTTTGACTGATAGAATATGAAAAAGTCGTATTACATCAATACTTGACAAAATGAATGCCATATGCAATGAGAATATCAGCAAAACACCAAAAATTATATTAAGAAAATGCAGACCTGTAGTTTGATCGTGATACCTCTTTCTCTCTCTAGATCCATGTTATCAAGAAATTGCTCTTTCATTTCCCTCTTCTGTACTGTACCAGTCATTTGTAGCAACTTATCCGCTAAAGTTGACTTCCCATGATCAATATGGGCAATAATGCAGAAATTTCTGATATTTGAAATAGGGACCTGTGATTTAAAATAAAATTAAAAAAAATCAGCATTTGTCAAATGCCCGTGCAACAAACCAACTGAAAACAGTTAATTTTTCACTAACTACAAAAATTTGTACATAAAAGGATAATATGACATAGATTAGGACCCATGATCATTTCTTTTCAAGGGTGTGGGTAACAAACTAACAACTATTTTCGGCTCAACAATGCAAGACCTCGGTGTTACTTCGGTATTATGATGGTGATTCCTTTTTTTTCAATATTTTGAATTTTGATCCATCACACCCCTATCACTAAAGCTGCTTTTACCAACCAGCGCTAGGAATTTAAATAGAAACCCATGAAATATTGCAGAAATAGATTTAAGGCACAATGCCCCGTCAGCTTTAGAGCACTTTTGCATATGGGGTTCTTCTTTTCTAGCGACGAATTGCCTTGTTTCAGTTTTACCAGTATCAAAACAGTCTTCTTAGTTCATACAAAATTTTGCTTCATGATGAATTGCTATTCAAGATTAGTTGGGAGGTTCTGTTGTTGTGTTGCTAATTATTATGAACTCACCTCGAAGCCTCTCTCTCTCTCTCTCTCTCTCTCTCTCTCTCTCTAATGGCGGAATATATACATCGAGTATTAGAGATAGATTTAGAGAATATTGAGTGGTGTAATAAAGTGAGATGATATACACTGTATCTCATCTCATATCTAGATAGATTTGAATTTGAAATAGATTACTATCAAATCTTAGATTTGATTAGTATTATATTTGATTAAAATTAGATTTGATTATGATGTGATACTGCTTCTATCTATATAATCCTTAAGGAGGAGTCATTGTAATCATCCAAGTTATTCTCAATAAAATCATTTTCTATCATGGTATCAGAGCGGGTCGATCGGACCTTATTTTGAATTTTTCTTTTTTTAATCTTGTTTTTCTGGTGGGCGGCGATGCCGCCGGTCCGGCTAACACCTTTTTTTTTTCCCTAAAGTTGTAGTCATCACCAATTCTAATTGAAATCTCTCTATCATTAATACCTCCGAGTTCCTTTTTTTTTCCTTCAAACGGTTGGCCGGCTTCTCTTTATGTACTATTGGAAGAGATCATGACAGTTTGATCTAGTGGATCACCGGCTCCGACAGACTCTAAGATGAGCGGGATGCGGCAGTAATGGATTTCACAAACTGACGGTGACAACCAATATGTACAAATGGATTTTCCGGAGACTTTTCAACAAAGCTCAATGATCTCAGACTACTTTTTTGTTTTTAACAATTACAAGATCCCTCTTCAAAGGATCATGCAATTGCGGGAGGGTATTAGAGATAGGTTTAGAGAATATTGAGTGGTGTAATAAAGTGAGATGAGATACACTGTATCTCATCGAATTTGAAATAGATTACTATCAAATCTTAGATTTGATTATGATGTCATACTCTTCTATCTATCTCTATATAATCCTTAAGGAGGAGTCATTGTAATCGGCCAAGTTATTTTCAATAAAATCATTTTCTATCATCGAGTAACGTAAAACACCACTGATTTGAACAAATTACAGTGAATTAAGAGAGAAGAATAAAGGATTACCTTCAACAGACGATCTTGGCCCGCACTGGTGGCATCAGAAACGCCTTTCGATTGCGTTCCAGCAGTCTGGCAAAAGACGCGGAAGCTCTGTCGACGCCTCCAGCTTGCATTTTTAGAGTAAGAAGCAATTGAGGGTTTAGAGAGAGAGTTTTTAGAGAGAGAATGTGCGTTTCTGCCGCGGCGCTGTTCTTGACTGTTTGTGGATAAGAGAGCTGTGAGTCGGGATAAACCCGTGGCCATTTTCGGAGCGAGATTTTGAGCAATTGCTTCTACTTGGTATTTATTGATTGATTGTTATATATCCTTTCAATACGAGTGTACGTGCGCGCGCGCGTTCTGGGCCACAGAAACGAACGGGGTTTTTACCCTGGGTTCTAACTTTTCTTTTTTTTCTTTTTTTTTTTTTAAGGGAAATGCTATTGAGACAGTAAAAGGGCCGAGACCTCCAAGACCGTGCATGGATGCACGGGATTACAGGTGGGGCCTACCATGTGAACATGGACCCCACCTGAAATCCCGTGCATGCATGTACGATCTCGGTGGTCTCGGCCCTTCTGCTGTCTCAGTAGCAAAGTCCTTTTTTAAAATAAAAACACCGACGCGTGCTGCGAGCGGGGGCAGAGCCCGGATTTTCTTGCAGCAACCCATGGTTGATAGATACTGTTAATTAGTAGATTTGTAGATAATGATTAGCACTGTTTTGATAACTAGACCGGGTATTAAACCAGCAGAGTGGCCGGTTCGACTGTGTATTTTTTGTGGAAACCTTAACAAAAAAAATCCCAATTTTCTCGGTTTTGAAGGTTTTGGGAACTGACGAGGGGACCGGTTCCGATTTTCCCGGTTTGGCCAGCCGGTCCAGTTCGATCCAGTTTTGATAACAATCATGATTAGCATTATGAAATATTATGGGTTTAGGATGTGAAGGGTTCCAATCCGCTTAAGGCTTGGGGCTCCAAACCCTGATAAAAAAAATTTGAGGATCAAGTCCATGGGTCATCTTGTCCATACATTGCATTTCGTATATACCTTACGTGTAATATTCTTCTTAGGGTAGGCAGCTGTGCCCTTGCTCCATATCTATACCCTTCATAAAAATGTTTATGGGGGGTTTATGAGGGGGGGGGGGGGGGGGGGGGGGGGGGGGGGGCAGCTGCCCCTTGCACCTATCAATGACCTTTTAAAATTTTATATAACATAATTTTTTTTTCCAAATGTTAAGGAGAGTAGCTACCCTGTGCAAGCACCACACTGATATTTCTTGTTTGTTTGTTTGCATGATGTAAAATAGGAGAAAACAAATCAAATCTGTGAAAAATGCCATTTTTGCTGGTTTGTTAGCACTTAAACACTTTTTAAGAGTAAAATGTTTTACAAAAATTTGACATTTTTTTGAGAAAAAAATGATTTATTAAGGTGGTTACCTGTCACAATCTAAAATTTTATCATATGTCAAACTGAAACTTTACAATGCAACACTGCATTATCATGAACTTACAAGGCATACTTAAGAATGACAACTTAAAAATTATTTTTTAAATCATCCAACTTAAACTTAACGTAACATTCATCTAAATGTCTTATTACAATCCTTAATAAGCTATTTAATAAATCAATAATATGGATATTTATCCAAAAGATCTTCTGCCTCCATGAAATCACCTTGGGTTTGCTTGATGTACTCTTCTGCTTCCCAAGGCTTAACTACAATCTCGAAATCTAAATATACCAACATAAAATATCGTTTGATCAACATGCGGCACAGTGGATATGAAGTCCTAGCTTACAATATCGCAAACATTAACATAATCATATATATCATTGCTTAACTTACATAGCATAACATACATACATCAGAGTGCGAAAAAATGCATACATCATACATAATACCACATGCCATACAAATCACAAAGTGCATACCTACAACATCTTATCTTAACTATACCATAGCATAGCATCCATTATCGTATAGTGAAATAAACATAATCATGGATCGACACACCATGCCATAACAATTTCACTAAAACATGCACCTTAGAATTTTTAATAGGTTGATTCCTTGCATGATAATTCATATTCTTAATTTAATCTACCATTCATACTATTTTCTTGCTGGAATTCTTATCTACCTTCATATGGATTCTTGTTCTTGATTCATATTCTTGGGATTTATCAATTTGATATTCATGTTATTAATAGCTAATGAAGACATATATACCTTAGAATGACGATTATTTACGATATCAATCTCTTCCCACACTGGAATCCATGGAACTACCCATTAAGAAGAAACGTCCTCCCGATAAGATCTTTCAGTCTCCCAAGCCTTTTTCTCTTAGCCAATAACTCACTCTTAAAGCCCTAGCTTTTTCTTTCTCTCAAGTTCTAAACTCTTAGGTTTATTAATAAACTATATTTATGAAAAATGTTTAAGGACTATTTACAGAGCTAGAATTATAACCCCTTACATTCTCACGACTTAAAACTCATGTCTTCTTCATTATCTTAGAGTTTTTACTCTCCATGATGGAGATACATCGTACTATTCTATGGGGACATCACCTGTATGTGCTATATTGGAGTGTGATGCTCGATCAACACCCATATTCAAGACCGTTTTAGGATTACTAGATTGTCTTATCTCATGATTATGATCTCAACTATGACAATGCTCTCATTCGTAATATTTCACGGTGACATAGTTTTCACATTACAACATAACATTTATAACAACCATAATTAATATGTATACGAGAGTCTATGAATTAATATTTAAGTAATTAATAATTACATTAATCACGCGTACTTGACGTTTGAATGAGTACTATACTAACATTATGCTGGATTTTAGTATGGTTGATTGAATTGAGTTATAGTATAGTTTGGGATCAACATAGCATACGTAGACCAACATGAACCCAAATGGATATCAACTATGCTAGACCCCCCCAAGGATCAGTCCCAGTTGTGTTCCACTTCACCTCCAAGGGAATTCTTCGGTCACTTTTTTTTGGTTGAAATGATATCATGTAACACACAAATTCTTTGGTCAGTTTACTTGATGAATGAGGATCCTTTGTAAACTGTAGATGTGATAAGACCGCTATAAAAAGACCAAAATCCTAATCATAAACTTTAACCCTTGCATGCTCTTGGAGTGCAATGTCAACACTTTCTAAAATATGTTGGTACCGAAATTAGATTATGTGAATTTTGCAATGTCAACACTTTCTAAAATCCATTGGTTTCTAAAATCCGTTGGTACCGAAATTAGATTATGTGAATTTTGGTACAATCTACAATCTAAATCAACCTAAGTCAACAATTCCGACCATTTTGACTCAGAGCTTCTTGAATAAGTAAACATTAAGGCTAATGACAATAAAAAAGGGATGATCTAGGTCATAGATTAGAAGAAGAGGAAAGAACAAGATCTTCATCTCAGATGAATAGATGAATAGTGTTCGTAGATAAACTAAAATGTTGAAGGAGTTGGTTTTCTTTCCTCTCTCAGTCTTGACTTCACTCGTGGAGAGGGTCTTCTATTTATAGATTTCCAATGTGAGGTCTGAGATTTTTATGAGAGGCATGACAACTCATGCGCTCCTTTGACAGCTCATAGTCAGTTGTGAAAAATATGCTCCTGTGACAGCTCAGCAAGTTAGATATAACTACATTAGGGTGTAATGACCAAAATGCCCTCTAAGCACCATTTATCATAAGATAAGTTATGAGTTAAGGAAAGGAGTCGTGATGTTTCATAATTATTTATGAGATTTACTCTTCACGGCATCTCATTCCTTAACACGTTCCTCGACACCCTCTAAACCACAAATCCTAGAACACCCCTAGAGAAAAAAAAGAGTTTAATACATGGAAGGCGGGTCACACGCTTTCCATATATCACTCTCGGAAGCATTTGAAGCAATCCGACGAAATCTTCTTATTATCGAGGCATAGACAATGTGGCGGGAATTCATTCATCCACTAGGCGAGCAATTCCCCTACCCTCGGGCATGTGGTACGCATGCCGCAGAGATGCGTATGATTATGCAAATTATAACTCATAGGGTGTATGAGGATTTGACAACATCCCATAATGCCCTTCTGACCATCATCCTAGGGTGGCAGTGTCGCCGGGATAGGATATGTGGCACCTTTGTTGCCATACATACGGGATAGACAGTAGCTGATTGATGCTAATTATTACACATGTATGCACCTTAAACTATAGTTATTAATTATGTTTAGTCCATTTTTCTATTATGTTACTTCACTTGGATGTTTTCCTTTTTAATTTCGGGCTCATGAGTAAAAAACACATTAAGAGTAAAGCTTTGAGAGATATGAAGGCTCGTATGAACTTCAACCAAGCGAAGATTGAAGAAAGGAGGAGAAAGAGAGCAAAATCACATAAATCTGCCTTGACAGATCGATCAACCAAAACCACCTTTCTATCAATAGAGGGGTATTTTGGTTATTTTCATTCATTCAAAATTTATGAAACTTTTAGGGTAGATTATAGATGACCTAAAGTAGCTATGTTTCAAATTTTAGGTTGATCCGATAAAAATTGAGCTTTCTAGAATTATTCAAGGTTCAGTGGCAAAACTGGAAATATGGTGAATAGTAACTGCGTGAATAGTAACACATGAATAGTGTTTTAACAGTTCTAAACACTTTCCAACTCTGTTATTGCCAATATAAGTGAGGGTTTGATCCTCATTCAACCCTAAGAGAGTTTAAAAAGTTTCTATTGGGAATTTTGGGATTTTGAAAAGAAAAGAAGCTCTGGAGATCTGTGAAGGCTTGAAGATGTATTCTTCGTGTTCGTCGATGAAGACGGTGTTTTCCTCCCTCGCCATGAACTAACTCTTTGCTCTACGGTTTAGATAAAATCTTAGCCAAGTAACTATATCTCTATTTTTTTTTTATTTAGATTTTTCAATTGTAAACATTGATTGCATAATAAGAAGGTTGTGAAACAACCGATTTATCAATTGTAAACATTTATTGATCATATCAATTTCAATTGAGTTTTATCCTTGTCTTTGGTGTTATCAAACTGAGATTGAAATTACTCATGTTAATTTTATGTGATTGTTAATATGAGTTTTATGCAATGATTTTAATTATTCAAGAGATTAAATACTAAAATATTTTATGTTTAGGGAAGATGAGTGATTTCACTACCCTAGTTTAATGTGTATCACTCTTGCTAACCGAAGATAAGATATGCATATGATTCGATCCCTTATATTTTTCTCGATTTGTTGAGAGGGGACATGTCATCACTCTCATTGTAATGTTTACACTTCGAGAGATCTGAATAAATTTGATTCGAGATCAGTTATGAGGATAGTGGTAGATTCAAACACCCTATATCTTCTTTCCAAAATATCACAAACCCTATAGTTGATTCATTAATTAGAAGTCATTAGTTTAATTCAATTTAAAATCAACTTTTGTCACCCATTAAATTATAATTAATCTCAATAAAAAGGCAATGAAATCAACGTAGTACTCTATGGTTCGACACCCTTACTAGTAATTATTCTAAGGAATTAGTACTACAAGGTATATTAAATCGTGAAACGACCAATGGCCATGGCTCACACACCAATCCCCTGATGAAGCGCTTAGGATCAGCTCGAGGTTAAGCAAGCTGCCAAGATAGGATGTGGGTGATGCATGCCGCATTCCTATAGGGATATGATGGTATTTCCATTCACAGTCTCTCTTAAGAGCCTATGTAGAGCGCACAGGTTTACATGACGGAAAGTACATCGCCGAATACCTGTGTTGGCATTAAACAGTCCGCCGAATCAGACATTTTATTTGTCACGTGTTGTCATCACATGTGGTTGTTTGTATCTAAGTAACCAACGCGTCAGCGAGAGGCAAGAGCATCAAATTTCAATTAGGATAGAGTCGAGAGTGCCTCCGAAGCGCCGAAATATATAAATAATATTTTAATATTTTCCTAAAAAAACAAAGTTATATTTTTTAAACTCCAATAATTAGTGAATCTTGATCAAAGGTAATAAGAATTATACAAGAAACATTTCAATGACCTCTAGGTGCGTTTGAACTCTCCCGATTTAACTCCAGGAGAGTTCAATCACTAATCACTGTTGGTATGATCCTATCTCTCGCATAAAGCATTGAGAATTTTTTTTTAATGAAATATATGTAAGCACCCAATTTTTACACCTGTCAAAACCTTGTCCTTCCCCAGTGGAGTCCCCTTGTTGAACCCTAAATAAGTCCTAGGTAGGTCCTAAACCCCTAAAAACCCTAGAACCAAACTCTTGGGCTCAGAGCCCATTACCATTAGGAAAACCCTAAACCCTAGGCTAAACCCTAGTGTGACCCTAGCTAAACCCTAGGTGTGCCCTAGATCAAACCCCAAAAACCTAGAACGAAAACCTTTGGATTCAAAGCCCATTACCATTAGGCATGCTCTAAACCCTAGCTAAGCCCTAGACCTAGCCCTCGCCTAACCCTAGCCAAACCTAGGTTTAAGCCCTCACAGGCTCAAAGCCCACTAAATAGTCCAAATCACAGAAAACCATTAAGCCTAGGCCTTTGTGGGCCCAAACTAAGGCCCACTAATCCCTAAGGTCCACTAGGGTGGAGCCTACAACCCACCAATTCACAAAATAGGCGGGAAAACCCCAAAAAGGCAAAATCTTATCTCATTCGGTCCAAGTCTGCTGGGGCCTGGCTCGTAATAGCAAAAACCCTAGGGCGTCGATAATCAAATTACCGACACCCCATATTTGCCTTTGTTTTGAGTGGTGGTAATTCGATTACCGCCACACCTAGATTTCCTGCAAACGCGTATCTCAGGCCTTCCTGCCACCTTGGGTCCTCCCCTATTGGTCCCCTGGGACTCCTTTAATGCCCAAAATGCCCAAGGCCCCCTCTCCTTCTTCTATAAAAACCCAGCAACCCCCTATTCAAATGGACACCGGTTCATATGATCCTCACCCTATCCAAGCCCTGCAAGCATTCGACCAGCCCACCTATACCCATACCAGAGCATACCACCTCCATAGGTAGGCCCTCACCCTCGTCCTAGTGATCCCTTAGCCTTCACCTCACCACCACTGCGTCTAGCACTACTCAACCACCCTAGTTGTAACTACTCCATGAGGGTATTCCCTCTCCCCTACTGTGCTCTTTCATTTCCATTGAAAACTTTGTAAGGGACCCCTGGTCCTCTTCCAGGGGTCCCATTTTACATTTCTTTTTATCCTGTAGCATCTCAAGCCAAGGACAAGGACCTCCTCACCTTCTTCATAGGTGTGGAGTGATCCCTCGAGATATTTAACTTGGGTCAAGCCTCCTCGAAGGGTTTGGGGGTTCCTCAGCCCATGAGGGAACCCCATGACCCTTGCTCATATAGCCAATAGGGGAGGAAATTTGGTTTCTGAAAAATTTGCATGGTGTCGGCAATAGCAGTGCCAACACTGTGGACATTCCCTGTAACCTACCTTTTAACCCTAGTTAAACCAGGCCCTGGTCAATTCCAGGGCCATGATTAGTTACCTCTGGACCTTGGCTACTCCCCTGCAAAAAATCAGGCCTTAACCCATAGCCAAACCCTGGTTAGTTGGCCTCTAAACCCTAGTTAGTATATTGTCGGTAATCTATTTACCGACAATATTGGCATTCTCAAACGGTAACTTTGGGCTCCTGTGGGGCCCACATGCCTCGTGCTCTTGGGTCCACTCAAGGCCCATTTTGAAGCCCTAACTTCAGGCTATCTCCCTACAAAATTTTAGCTTATCAGGGGCCAAGCCTAACTATAGTTAGCAGGGCCCCAAACCTTGGTTAAATATCTGTTCTTGCTGTCGGTAATGGGATTACCGACAGCTCGGGCTTTCTATTTTGCTAACTTTGGGCCCATCTGGGGCCCACACCTGATCCTCTCTTGACCTGAGACCAAGTCCATTGGACTCCTGGAACTCCAGGCTATCTCCTTGTGCCTTCACTTTACCTAGGTTAAGTCCTTACCCCTGGTTATGCTCTCACAAACCATGGTTAAAAATATGTTGTAATTGAGGTAATCTGATTATCTTAATTCTATAAATTTTTAATCTCGGGCTTTGTGTAGGGTCCAAACCTGGTAGGAGGCCATTTTAGGCTCTATCATACCTTTTGGGCCCAATTTTAACTGACCTGATCCTTAACCATGGTTAAATGGCATCTGGTTAACTTTTAATCATGGTTAAGCACCACTTAACCCCACAAAAATTTGGAAAAATCCTGAAAAATACAAAAGAGTAAAAAATCAACTTTTTGACCTTTTTAACAATGATTAACACCCTTAATCATGGTTAACCTCTTTTAACCCCAGTTAGCAACTCTAACCCTGAGTTAACACACCCTTTTGCCTCCGGGCTTCACCCTTGGCCTACCGGGCCTAAACTCTAGTCTGTCGGACTACCCCTCGATCTATCGGGTCCACACTTTACACATAAACCAACCTCAGTCAAGTAAAACCCTAATCTACCGAATTAAGCCCATTAGCCACCTTTTGGTGCACATACACACATCCCCTCGCCTTAGCACGGGCTCAAATGCTAGAACTACGCTCAATTTAATCTCACCCCAATGTGAGTACATAGGTCACCCAACCCGGGTTCGACCCTAGTTAGCTTTTACTTTCTTCCGTTTAGTATTAACTTAAACACTTAGGCATTCGATTAATCTTGACATTTAATTTGACTTAAACCTAGCAAGTAGGGAACCACCAAGTGTGAAAGTGTCGGGGTGCCTAACCCCTTCCCCGAACTTAACCGAACCTCTTACCTCGATCTTTCATCGTAGACCAAGGTCTTATCCAACATTTTCCTGGGACTTATCCCTTTAGAACGAATAAGTGGCGACTCTTAACAAATCTCGTGAGACTTTTCTAGGGAGTGAAATCCTATGCTCACAATATAAAAATAAATAAATAGAAAAAATAGAAAGTTTGAAGAAAAGTGTTGAGTGTTGACTGACACAATTTTAACTCATTTATTACAATTGATTAAAAAAATATAAAAGGTGAAAAGACTAGAGGTATTTTCCTTTACTTACTCAGTTACTTTTCATCCTTTTAAGAGATAAAAACAGCTTTAACAAATCAAAATAGCTTAAGTGTGACTGGAAACCACTCTAGCAAACCTGAAACCGGCGCTCTACAATCTGGAAACCGCGCTCCTACGATGAATCCGCTCTCAAACCGTGAGAGCGCGGTTTGAGAGCGAGAGCGGGAGCGGCGGGGCATTCCAATAGTTTGGGTTACTAAGGTTTGTATACGTGGCAGTTATCCCGAAAATCGTCATCAACATTGAGCTCCCTGGCTAGGAAGCCACAACGGCGGTTTTGCATGCATTTATTGTTGCGTCAAATTGAAGAATTTGGGCACCGATCTTCTTCAGCACATATGATAAATTTCTGACACATGTTCGGTCATCATTATTGGCGCCAAAAAACCTGAACCATCATTTGATAATATACGCATGCCTTGTTTTCCTTTTATTTTGTCATTTGGTAAAATCCAATTACAGAATCTAATGTTCATCTTCTTCGTTATTCCTCTGCAAATAGTCAAGACTTTTCAGTGAAGGAACCTGGAAGTGTGGTGTCTTCTTAATTTAGGCGACAATAGGGGATTTCTCCATCTCCTTGATATGGTAAGCTCCAGACTGCTATATTGTCGTATATGAATATGTTCATCCTATAGAATTAATAAAAGATTCTGCTTTTGCATATATATTCTATACTGTTTTTTTTTTTTCAAGTAAATAACCCCTGAGAACTTTTTTATGGTTGCTTGTTCTTTGGAGAATCGTTCGGAGAATTAGTTTTGGAGTTATGCAAAGGACCATTTCTTGGGATCATATAATCCCTTCAGATGGATAGTTACTATTTTGTGAAGATACCGATGAAGATTTAGAGTTCTCTCCCCTACCATTCTCGATTCTAGAATTTCGATTATAAATGAAAGATCTTCCTCTGTCAAACTCGATATTTAGATATTTAGTTCCCATTGTAGTCCTACTCGAGGGTGGGCGGAATGAAGCAATCAAATTCTCAATAACCCAAAATATAGATCAAAGCTATTATCAATGGGCGCTCTTGATGTTGAAGCACTCACAAAAACCCTTGAGATTCGGGGTGACAGTGATGCCTTACATCGACTGCTATTAAGATGGAGTACCCGGACTCACACTTTTGTTACAGTGTGGGGAGATATAACATCAACTATTGAAGATGTAAAGGCGTTGATGAAATTGTTACTTTTCAGATATTATGATATAGAACAAGGAATATTGTCCAATGCCGAGATAAAGAAAACTGGGGAGCTTCGTGACACCCGCTGGGAATCAAGACGGCACACAAAGTGGGGCATAAATTATGAGTATAAAAGTAAACCAAGGTATGGAGGGCGTATTGATTTATGGGGATGAGTGATCGGTGCTAATTGTTACACATTTATACACCTCAAACTTAACTTGTTAGTTCCATAAAGTTATCTTATAAATTGTTTTACGGTAATTTGTAGTCTTTGTCCTTTTCAGGTTCATGCTAGGAAAATAAAATAAAATTTCTGATTTACCAAGCTTCAAATAATTAGAATAGCTTCAACCACGTGAAGAACCAAATAAAGAAGGAATCCAGAAGAAACAGAACCCTGCGACCGATAGTGGCCTTATGTGCAATCGATCGCAGATCTGAACCCTACGATCGGTGGTGAACCCTACGATCGATCGCATATCGGCGTTTTGGCCTCGTAATTTGTGTACGGAAAATAAGATTTTGTGTCTTATTGGGTTCCTAAAGTCCTAATTCAAGAGGAAACTCTCATTCTATAAATAGGAATGCCATTAGCCATAAAAATAGTTGAGAATTTTGAGATTTGAAGAAAGAAGAAGCTCTGAAGATTGGTGAAAAGTGAAGTCATGAGATCGTCATGTTTGTCTATGAAGATGATGTTCTCCTCCTTCACCATTAAATAACTATCCATTCTAGGGTTTAGATGAAACTTTAGTCAAGTAACTGTGTCTTTATTTTGATTTTATGTAGATTTAAAGTTTGTAAATATTTATTGCATAATGAAAGGGTTGTGAAACAACCGGATTTATTGATCGTATTCGATTTCAATGGTATTTCATCTTTGTCTTAGGTGTTAGGAAATTGAGATTGAACTCACTTGTGTTAATTTTTTGTGATTATTAATGTAAGTTTTATACAATAGTTTTATTTGTTAAAGTGATTAAATCTTAAGATATTTTGTGCTAAGGTAAGACGAGTGATTTCACAACCCTAGTTTAATGTGTATCACTCATGCTAATCGAATATAAGATATGCCTAGGATTTGATCCATTGTATCTTTATTGATCAGTTGAGAGGGAACGTGTCGTCACTCTCATTGTAATGTTTGCAAGTCAAGAGGTTTGAATAAAATCAATCTGGGATCAGTTATGAAGCTAGTGGTGGATTCAAACGCCCTATATCTTCTCTCCAGAAGATTACAAAAACTTTTAGTTGATAAATTAATTAGAAGCCATCATTCAATTCTTGTTTTAGTTTAATTAGATTTACATCAACTTTTCTTGCATATTAATTTAGAATTAATCTTAATAAAAAGACAATGAAACCAACACAGTCCTCAAAGGTTCTACACCCTTACTAAAAGGTATAATTAAATTGCTTAACGACCAATGGGTCTGCTTCTTTTTTAAAGAATATAGTCTACATGAGAGTGATTTGAAAAAAGAAGAATTTGAAGATGGTCCAGGGTACCAAGGACCTCTGGAATATGCCGCTTTTATCTACATGTGACTATCAAGATACATATTTGAAGGTCTTCAAGTTGATAGAGTTATGGATTGGAGTTTTCCTTTGTACTTTATATATAGAAACTCAAACCAGTTTTCCTTCTATCAACATCAGTCTGTCAGGAAATATAATATCGAAACTTTCATCTCTAGCCACGACATTTTTACAACTATGGCTTTGAGAGCGTTTGGCAGAATACACACAAATTCCGAAATAACTTTCATTAATCCAGGAGGTTTGCTTAGTCCCAGAGCATGGTGATGGAATAATGTATCCAAGAAGAAAGATGCCATTTTGTTGAATTTATTGGATGAAGATAAAATTTTCAATTTTAGGCCATATACCAGTGTAGTTAAAGGCTTCGAGGATTTTGATTTTTATCCTGCGAAACTTCCAGGATTTGTAACAGTGGCAACAACAATGGGACCAAAACCTCCTTTTAGAGAATCTCATTGGTTGGCTATGCTTTCATGTGGCTTTATAGTATTTGTCTTTAGTTTAGATCATGGGAAGACTAACACATATGCCATCTAGGCATATAATCCACACCGTTGCTCCCATCTATTTGGTTTGGAACAAGGTTTTCAAACATTTTGTTCTCCATCAATTTCTAGTGAGGCCTCCATGGCGTTCATTCCCAATAAATGGGATAAGTCTCCAAATCCAAATATCAAAGGTTTTTATTTGGCAGGACTACATCGAACAAGTCGTTGCACCAGGAAATACCAAGCTCATTGGAAAAGTGTTATTGAGAATTTTAAATCTTTTGTCAGTTATGCTCCTCGAGAATGTGAACCTATCCCTTTTGAAGACGACAAGGAAGGCGGTTTGAAACGTCTTTCTGAAGGTCAGAGCCCAAAAAAGATAGGTCAAGGTTTAGAGAATAAAAGTCAGCTTAAAAAAGAAGAGTCAAAGCTTAAAAATAAAAACATAAGATAACACCACTCCTCACGGTGTCTTTGGTGTAGATTCTTCGATTAATCAATTCTCTGATAACATTTCAAAAGTGAGCCCCTCTGTTACCTTTTGAAGACGACAAGGAAGGCGGTTTGAAATGTCATTCTGAAGGTCAGATCCAAAAAAGAAAGGTCAAGGTTTAGAGAATACAAGTCAGCTTAAAAAAGAAGAGTTAAAGCTTAAAAATAAGAACATAAGATAACACCCTTCCTCACAATGTCTCTGGTGTAGATTCTTCGGCTAATCAATTCTCTGATAACATTTCAGAAGTGGGCCCCTCTGTTAATCAAACTCAAAAACCTTTCTCAAAAAAATGATTAATCTTCAGTGAGACCCAGAGCGACTGTATTGCCTCCTTCATCCATAACAAGATATGCCACTAGGCGAGGGTATCAATTGGTAAGTACAACCCTTCATATCTAACGATCATAATAAAATATTCATATATTAAATCCTTCTTATTGTGCAGTCATCAAGCGATTCTTCATCATCATCACCTTCGCTTTCTATGGGTGATGAAGAGACATGGTGTAATACGAGTGAACATGTTTCAACAACGATAATAGGCGTCGACCAGCCAAAGGTACCATCTGTTTCTCAAATTCGTCCATTCAGGTCAAAGTTTTCAAAGCATAAAGTATCAGACTCCTGAAGAAAACAAGTGGACAGAACAAGGATTCTAAATTCTCGTACGGAATGGATTCAAAAGGAATGTACAGAATGCAGGAAGATCTTCTGAAGTGACTCCGACAGGATATACAATGGCGATCTCAGATACTTTGAATGTTACTATAGTGGGAAATAAATCTTCCACCCCTAAATATGAATATCCTTTAGCGTGGACGGCTATGTTGCCCAATGATTGGAACCTAGAGGGGGGGGGTGAATAGGGTCTATGGTAAATTCAAATTTATTCCTCATCCTTTAAGCGGAATTTCAATTATACTAATTAAAAAAGAATATTAAGTAAGAAATTTTATAAACAATGCAAAACAATAAAGTAAAGAGAAGGGAAGGAAAAGAGAAAGCAAACATAAGATGTTGTTCTCGAGGTTCGGCAATCCTGCCTATGTCCCCGCCTCAAGTTATACTCACTTGAGGATTCACCACGATTTTACTCAATCGCACGATCTTCTTCCGAATAAAGATCAAACATTTACAATCTTCTTATGGGTGAAGATCAGACCTTCCTTGCAAGAGAACACCCTCTCTTGACTTCAGTTCTCTTTATGGGTAGAGACCAAACCTTACAATGAAGTTTCCCTACTTCAAGGACAAGAGTATCACAGACCTCTTGATTTCAATACACTTGGATGAGAAGTGTTTTACAATCAGAATGTGCTCCTAAAACAAACTGAATAATCTCTCTAAAGCTCATTGAAAATCTCTCAAATATTGAAATTGAATAGCTCAATCAAACTGATTTGGGATTCTAGGTTTAACTCAATAGATTTGGAAATCTAAGCTTGTGAGTGATTGATTGAATGATCTAGAATGATAATAGATTGATCAAGAGTTATTTCTCATTCATAAATTATCTCAATTTATAGCCCAAAATGATTTATGGTCGTTGGTGTAGCATTTAATGCAAAATAGTCATTTAAAAA
Organism: Tetracentron sinense; assembly: GCA_015143295.1. Classification (NCBI taxonomy): domain Eukaryota; kingdom Viridiplantae; phylum Streptophyta; class Magnoliopsida; order Trochodendrales; family Trochodendraceae; genus Tetracentron; species Tetracentron sinense. The sequence goes on from CM026552.1 coordinate 46,117,908, forward strand.
ATAGTTGTTACCGTGCATTTAATGCTCACCTGAGGCATCTAGTCGACGGGATGGGTGATCTAGTTGACTGGATGAACACAATGGCCAAATAAAGTCCTGGCCTCCATCTAGTCGACGGATGGTTGATCTAGTTAAATGGATGAATGATTTTCAGCATAAAATATTTTTTTCTTGACCTTAGTGATGAAAATAAATTCATAGGTCTTCTACCTTATCCTTATCAAGATAATTACTATATTTTTAGGTCCTTAGAATGATTTTCAATTTGGTCTTAAGGTATCAATGATCAACCTAAGTTTGTGAGCTTTTCCAACATCCAACTTTTGAGGACTTTTTTACATAGGTCCTAAATACTCCCAGACTAAAATATAAAACGTTAAACCTTCTAATAAGAGAGTCTGCAAAGTCCTTCAATCTTGATCTTGGATCTTTTCTTTGGATGTATCTTCATGACTTTTCCTTGTAAACCAAGACGACTTCTTAGTGGATCTTCTTTTTTTCATGCCTTGAGATTTGTTCTTTTAAAAGACTTGGAATAATCTTCAACTTGTTTTGATAGCTTGCTTATGACTTGATATTGGATAATTTCATTGCTTGTTGGCATTTCCATGCTCTATGCCTTGAATGGTGTGCTAATGCTTTTGGTAGACTGTATTTCACATAAACTCAATCGAGACATTAGTAACACATAAGTCATTACATTATTGTGTTATCATCAAGGTTACTTATGATTGTAACCTATAGGCTAATAGACTATAATCGATTTAGAGGAAATGTCGGTTGATCAAACCAAAACAGTGATTCTAACGCCTTCATTTAGAAGTCTGTCATCTGAATCCTCTTTTCAAGGCAAAATATTTAAGATCATTATATAATACAAGCTTCTTTGTTTTATCATAAAATCCATCTTTTGAATTATCAGAAGCAATAATCACTTATTCTATTATTGTAAATATAGAAGAGGAAGGCGGAGTCTATCAAGGCACATGTATTGAATTTTCAACTCCTCTCGAGACGAAGGCTCCTATCGATGATGACACAAATGAAATTCATCATCATGAATTTTCAGATATTCTTCCAACGTCTTTAGGTTAAAACAAACACTCCATTTTACTTTAGAATCTCTTGTGTCTCCCACTTTTGACTTTCACTTGCTCCTTATACCCTCTCTCTTTGTTAACACCGGTGGTTTCTGATATTATCACAATAAAAAATCATGTAGCTCAAGAGTATACATCCATATGGGAGGTGAATAAGTATGGCGATATCACCTCTTTATATAGACTAAAAAATGATAAAGTGAGGGCTGCCTTCGTTGAAGTCATGTGCTTTATCATTACTAAAGTAAGGGAAGTCGAATTTGGAATTAGTTCAAATCGACGAAATTGCATAATGGTGCGGCAACTTAGACGGACCAAAAGAAGCAAACGTTGAAGTGGTATGGCTCAAAAAACATCTTAAATTATTGACGGATACAAATGATCAAGCATGACAATTTTCCAACATGGCGGACTCTTATAAATCCAAAGCAGATCGGATTGAAATTATTCAAAAGGCCATTGCAGATGATTTGGACAACGTTGCTAATGCTGAGAAGATAATTGCATATTTCGAAGCTTTGATAAAATAAAAAGATCAAGAAATTTCTGATGGTGAGAAACATATAAAGATGGCACAGGAGGAGTTGAAGGCAGAATTTCCATAATATAGTAGTTTTGATGTTGGTTCTCAAAAGCTTCTTCTACTTCGAGAGAAAAACTTTACTCATGGGATTTTGTGAATCTTTAGTTGATTGTTGTTGATTGTTTTTTTAGAACGAAACTGGTTCCTCGAACAAGATATTGTCTTTATAATCGTAGTTAATAGTTGTCTTCCCCTTTTATCTTTATTGATAGATGTTGATGATTATCAAGGTTTTGTTGCATATTCCTCAATAGTATTGCCTATTGATGATACCGAACGTCTTGATAATAATAATATAGATATTCATTTTTATTTCTATTCATTGATTGTTGTTTTAACGATGACGACTTTTTAAAATATGACCCCTTTTTCTTGTGAGGAGGCAAGGTATTGACATTCAAGCCCCAAGTCCCAAAGCAATGATTCTGAAAGCAAAACTGAATGGAGACACTGCAAACATTCTTTTTAGTATCAAAAATTTGCGCCATTGCATTTCTTGTATAATTAATGGATAATCTATGCCATGCTCGTATTCTTGTTCCCATCAGAGAATAATATGCATCCAGTAAATCAACCATTATCTGTCAATAAATGATCTTTCAAGATTCTTAGATCCACTTCCAAAGCTAGATCCTGCAATCATCAATAGTGAATAAGATTTCTTGTTCTTAACAAATAGGATAAACTTTTAAGGCGTCTGTAAAATGTAGAGTGTGTCGCCCAATGTTTATTATTTCCACTAGCTATTCTTAAGAATCCTGAAGAAAAGCCATCATCTGTGTTTCGGAATCTTAGATCTTCGTCTACAATTGAGTGTGCATTTGTAATTGTGGAGATTGCATCTGCGCTTGGATTTGATCTCACATTTGAGCTTGTGATGACTGTAATGACACCATCAAAGACGGCACTTGGGCCGTAAGATTAGATCCATGGTTTGCGTTGTGAAGATCTGAAGTATCTCCTCGTAATTCCTCTGATGACGAATGATGATAAGTGGTCGCATCTTTTTGAACTATTTTTCTTCAAGAAGCTTGCAGAAATCCCCAGCAGATTCGCCAAAATGTTGGTACCGAGATTGGATTATGTGAATTTGGATGAATTTGAGTAAAATCCAAATCAACCTAAATCAACAATTTTTTGATTGTTTTGACTATGAGTTTCTTGAACAAGTAAACATTAAGGCTAATGACAGTAAAAGAGGGATGATTTAGGTCATGGATCAGATGAAAAGGGAAGAACAAGATCTTTATCTCAGATGAATGGTGTTCGTAGATAAACTAAAATGCTGAAGGAGTTGGTTTTCTTTCCTCTGTCAGTCTTGACTTCACTCATGGACATTTCCAATGTGAGATATGAGATTTTTATGAGAAGCATGATAGCTCATAGTCAGTTGTAAAAAATACGCTCATCTGACAGCTCAACATGATAGTTATAACTACAATATGGTGTAATGACCATAATGCCTCCTAAGCACCATTTATCATAAGACAAGTCATGAGTTTAAGAAAGGAGCCGTGATGTTTCATAATTATTTATGAGATTCATTATTCACGGTGTCTCTGTCCTTAACACATTCCTCTGCACCCTCTAAACCACAAATCTTAGATCACCCCCAGAGAGAAATGAGAGTTCAATACATGGAAGATGAGTCACACGCCTTCCATATATCACTCTCGGAGGCGTCTGAAGCAATTTGACGAAGTCTTCTAATCTTCGAGGCGAACGCAACGTGACATGAATTCGTTCATCCGTTAGGCGAGCAATTGTTTTTCCCTCAAACATGTGGTACGCATGTCACAAAGATGAGTATGATTACGCAAGTCATAACCCATAGAGTGTATGCATGGGGATTTGACGACGTCCCATAACGCCCTCCTGGCCATCAACCCGAGGTAGCAGTGCCGCCGGGATAGGATACGGGGCATCTCTGTTGCCATACCAACAAGATAGATGATAGCCATTACCTATTCACCAATCTCTTGACGAAGCGCTTAAAATCATGTCGGGGTTACACAAGTTGCTGAGATAGGATGTAGGGTACACATGCCACCATTAATATGGGGATATAATGAGTTTTCCATTTACAGTCTCTCTTGAAAGTCTATGTAGAGTGCACATGTCACGCCCCGAAATCTATACACAATAATACTAATATTTGTATAAATATCAAAGCGTGAACTGGAAACAGAATTCAAATATTAATGGAAATTAAAATAATTTAATACTCCATTAAACAGATTTAAATAACCAAGATAACTAAAAGACTCAATAACATGAGTTCTCCCAAAAACTAAATCATCAAAAGATTTCATATAGTTTACCTCACTACAGTTCTCTCACACTCTAACAGAGAATAAAACTTTAAGGCTGGTCTCACTTGCTCAAACGAGAGCAATTCCTATTCTTTTTAATCACCACCTGAAAAAGAAGAATTAACAAGGGTGAGCCCACAGCTCAACAAGAGAATACACTATAATTTAAATGCATTAACAATTCATATGATAAGATGATTAACAAATTATGCATATTATTCAATTCAGTCTTTACTTATGGTTCAGTCCAGTCAATAGGGGTCTTACACAACTTACCCTATTGAACAAGAGAATCCTTGGGGTCTCACACAGCTTACCATATCCCTTGGGTCTCACATAGTTCACCCATCTGAGAATTGAGTGTCTTACATAATTCAACTCAATCCTCTGTTTCTGGGTAGGTACTCTACACCACCCTGAGACCATCATTGGGTGGTACACAATATCACCCTATGATCAATTTAAGGAGATCTTACTATTATGAAAATATAGCAAAACATTAAATGACAGTTATAATAGTCAACATCATAATTCATAATTAAAATTTACAATGCTATAATTTACAATTAATATCTAGACAGACATAACATACTTTATTTCAAAAGGGGTTTCAGTTGTATTTCTGCAACTGAAACTTTAGTTATAAATATCATATATTTATAACCCTATGAATTCTCAATCTCCCATGATAATTAGGTTCAGGGTTTCACAAACCCACAATGGCTTGGATAAACCCTTTTTATGCTAGTGAATTTAGTAAACTCTTATACTAGCATAAAATAGCTTAGTTACTAACCAATTGGTTAGTAACTAATTAGTTAAGTTTGTTAGGGGTATCTTTCAATCACCTAACAAATTAACTAAAAAAAATAGAAGTCAAGTTACTAACAAATTAACTAAAAAAAATATAAGTCAAGTTACTAACAAATTATTTAAATTTTGTTAGAAGTATCTTTCAACCATCTAACAAACTAACTAATTAGTTATAAATGAATCTCAACAAAACAATGTTCTCACACTCAAATAATATATACATTTAATTAAATTATCTTAGAAAAATTAATGTGAAAAATATCATTTTTCCCGTTTTTGATTTTCAACTAAGGTTTTGACCCACAAAAATACTGATTTTGGGAAAACTTTCTTCACGAAAGTTGTAGACCTTTTCGAGCTTTTCGAAACGATGTACTATCGGACCAAAATCGGACTTAATGTCATAAAGTTATGACCTAAATACCGAAACTAGATAAATCTCATTTAAATTAACTCAATTCCGAAAATCACTAATTTTAATCTCCTAGATCTCTTATATTTGCCTCCTTAAAATCTAATATATTATTATATCATTTATTAAAATCACCCATAACATATTTAATCTCCTGTATAAAATATTTATCGATCTAGCATATTTTCATACACACAATAATTAACACAAGAAGAAAAACACAATAAAATATTGTGTGATCACAACACACCCTACATCTAAATTATAGAAATATTCACTTGCCTCTAGATTTGATTTTTTTGAGAAGAATGCAAGAGGTTGATTGCTTAGGAGAGCTTCGAAACTAACTTGGATGATCCAATTCCCATCATTGGGTTCTCCACGGGATCCGACAGAATTCCAAACTCTACAGCCGCTTTCCTCATCTTCTCCCAAAACGATCGTATCTCACTTCTCCTAATTTAGGTTTTACAAAAATATGACTATTAGGTTAAATAATTCTATTTATATTAAACTCTATTTAGAGAATTACTAATATGCCCCCACTAAGGCATGTTTGTTTATAACCTAGATTTAATTAATTTAACTCATTAAATTAAATCATTGGGTTAGCCCTACCCCACCAAGGTTAGCCATATGATTAAACACCAAAAATCAATTACTAAACTACCCTCAGGGTATAATTTACCAATTTACCCCTGAGCGTATTTAATTTAAATTAGGATCACTACAGCACAGGTCTGCATGTCAAAAAGTACATCGCTAAAGACCTGTCTTGGCGTTAATGAATCTGCCGAATCAGACATTTTATTTATCACGCGTTGTCATCACGTGTGGCTGTTTGTATACGTGGCAACAATCGTAAAAATTGTCATCAACAAAATCCAACAAGTGGAGCATGCATCAAACCTAGGGGGTTAATGTTGACGTGTTTGGGCATGAAATGTGATTTTAGGGTTAAGGTTCAAAAACGGCTAATGAAAATCCTAAACTCAACCCTAACCCTAATAGTGCTTCTTGCTCCAACATTATGACATTAAACACTAGGATCAACGATCCCGATCTCATTTTTGGGTTTACACACACATGATCTTCCTCGATTATAACCGTTTAGCATGCAACTAGTTATAATAGAGAAGCAACACTTATTGCATTAACTTTAGTTTGTTGACATTAAAACTCTACCTCTTTTTAAGGAAATACTATACAGAATAAAGTTTGTAAGGTTTAGGGAAAATTATCTCTATCCAGCATAACCAGATTCATTCTAACCAGTTATAACCAATGACAATTTGGAGTGTTGTAGAAAATGTTGGCGGAAGTGGTTTTGGAAGGCTTAGAGATTCTCTCGTGTTATAACGGGTCCTTTTGAAACCGGTTATAGCCTGGAGATGACATATGTCCCTTTTCTATCATCTTTAACAGCAAGGACAAATGTCCTCTCGAGAGTTTTTTTCCCTCTCAAAAGTTATAACTGATCTTAGAAACTAACCTCATAAAATCCCAACTCCATTTGAAAAGAAAAGTGATTACTGGACCACTGTTTCCATTTAACCCATCTAACTATTGTTAAGTTTCCTCCAAAAAACTATTGTTAAGTTTAACCAAATTATAATTAAGATTTTTTTTGAAATTAATATAAAGTTAGATGAATGAATCTTAAGGATGATTGAATCTTAACCACAGTTAATAAGTGTTAAAATCGGGAGACCAATCGAGGCCACAAATTCAGCTTTAGGGGAATGCATGACCAGTAGACAATTTTCCTTTTGAAAAATGTTGACACGGTATTGCAAAAACCATGTTAGGGTTTGGAGTTTTTCAGCTTTATGCAGCTTGCCTTTTTGCAGCTTTATGTAGCTTACCTTTTTGCAGCTGATCCTTGTTCCTGAAAGACATTTTCAAAGCGCGCTTCTTTGAATCACCTGGCTAGCCAGCATCCGTGTCCTTGTAGATTCGTCCCCTCTTTCTTTTCCCCTCCCTCCTCTTCTTTTTCTCGGATGGGGATAGAGGAAAACCTGTCCGTCCTCCGCTCCCTGGCACTTGACGTCGGATCTCATGGTCAGACATATAGCCCAAATTTATAATTATGAGAATTGCTAGGACTGGGCACCTTTCTTTCTGGAATCTTAGAATCTCAGTTTTAGTTTTTCTTTTGAAGGTAATATAAGACGATTCGGCAATAATAAGCAGAGTAATGGCAAGAAGACAGACTTGTCATTAACCTTAAGGAGTGGTGCAGTAGTCGTAGAGGCCTTTGTGCTCTAAAAGAAAATCAAAGAATTTTTTGATTAGCACGGGAACTATGGCTATTGCAGCTTGTTATGATTTTCAAATCAAATGACTTCTAAAGTCATAGCCATCTGCTTATTCTCCCCTTAATGGTGTGGTATCCGCACCCGAGCAGGAGGAGATTTGATGCCGAAAGACCACTTGTAAAGCACATAACGCTCTCCCGTTACACTTACAATTGATTTCGTTGTCGAAGAACAATCAAGTAGTTTCCCTAAATCTGCCTGCCGGAACTTGTACGCAGCACTTGTACGGAGGTGCATGCATAAAGCCGGTTCCGGCCCGCCTTATTAATGCCAGAGAAGGATGTTCTCAAAGATCACAAGGTGCTGAAGTGGCCGTTCGGGGAATGGACCCCTCGGAGAATGAATTTCTATTTGTTTGGGCGGGGGTCCGGATCTAAATCCATCTCAACTTGTCGACGTGAGTTGGGTTTAGAACATCGTGAGACAGTTCGGAACTGGAACAAAGGCAAAGGGTCTAGAGCCACCGACTCCCAATTCTAGCCTCAGGAGAAGTGGGGGAGTAGGGGCTACCGAACCTGAAAACATTCTTCCATTCTTTCTCAAAAGAGTACATCAGATGTATTTAATAAGCCAGACACCCATATATTGATGATCCTAGGGGTAGGAAGAGGAAGCCTAAAGGACTGCTCTCCTCCTCATTCCTCTCTCCTTAGCTCTATATCTCTCCTCTCCATGGACCCTACAACCGAGTCCGCTGTAATCGCTAAGTTAGAGAACTCTGATTATAGAGGCATTCATTGAATATTCTCATATTACTTGCTATCATTTTCAGATTTCATTGCTCTCGACGATAATGTCAAATCGAATAACTAAAAGAACACGAAGAAAGGTACAAAGGTACAAAGGAGGACTGCACACTAATACGTGCTCTGGCGAAGCAGTTCCTTCCATTCCTCAATCGAACCCTGTCGATCTTGCCGAAATGGCTCTCAGAATCCCCAAAACTAGGCGGAGTAGAGGAAGAAAGAGATGCCCTTGAATTATTTGATACAAGCTTTGCTTCGATTGTTTGTCATGCGTCTAATCGCAACTTCCGTGCAAACCCTACTATTTGCATTTGCTTTGAGGTTTGGGAACGATACAGAGAAGCCGAATGAGCACGTGGTTGCTTATTAAGGCATTGATGACAAGTCATCAAGGATAGTTGTGTCGAGCCCGGTTGGGTACAGTTTGAGTATGTAAGTATTTGTTGTTTTTGTTCTTAGTTAAATATCTTTCATCTAGATGAGGTATTGTGATTTTTCTCAATAAATTTTTCCACGTAAAAATATCGGTGTTGTGGTTTGTATGTTTGATCGGTTATTTACCGTTTTTGTAATTTTAATTGATAAAATTAAATTGGTAGACGGACCTTAGAAAACCTATTAACTCCCTCTAAGTCTTCTCTTCGTCCCTACATAACTTACAAATGCTTTGTTATTGTTGCTGTACTGTAAAAGTGTTACTTTTTTATTGTTTTGAGATAAAAACAGAAGAAGACAGTTTTCTTAAAAGTAGCCTCTATGATGTGGATGAGATGTGAGTGCTACTGTTGCTGTGAGATAAAACAAAATAGAAGGTTTTAACCCTCAAAAGCTTAGTGGGATGGGGGGTTTCACCTCCACCCAACACATGTCATTGACATATGTTATTTACATTTACCCCATTCTCTCTTAGTTTATTATACTCAAGCCCTTAAGCCTTTAAACTCGAGCATACTTTAAGCCTTTAATCTCAAACATACTCATACTTAACCCCAGTATCATTGATTAATCGCTTACTAATTGTAATTAATTAACTTTTATTATACTTTTTTAACTTACCTTATTTACAAATTAACCCTCCATCTTAACTTTTATTATACTCAAGCCCTTAATCTCAAAATATATTATAATTAACACCTTAATCATTGATTAACCAACTAATTACTCACTAATCATAATTAATAATACAAAAATGATATTTTTTTTATCTCTCCAAACTATTCTCTACATTAGACTAGTCATTTCTATTATTGATTTACTGTCGAAATTTATAAATTCTGCTCCGATTGTTCAATATTATGATATGAAGTCTAAAATTCTTAGGGTCACACCTTCACTATATGTGTGCATATGTATATATAATCTTAACTCATATACTTAATAATATAAATATATTTATACCTAATAATGCATTATCGAGTAATCAGAAGTTGGGTCATTACATCAATTTCAGGGGGTTAATGTTGACATGTTAGAGCAGGAAAAGTGGTTTTACGATTAAGGTTCAAAAATGGCTAATGAAAACCCTAACGCTAATAGTGCTTCTTGCTTTGACATGTCAACATTAACCACTAGGATCAACGATCCCATTCTTAGGATTAAACACACATGATCTTCCTCGATTATAAGCATTTAGAATGTGACTAATCATAATAAAGAAGCAACATTTATCCCATTAAATTTAGTTTGTCAACATTAAAACTCTACCTAAAGGTGGAGTCATGAATTTACTATAGGGAGGAGGCACATTTGGTTTAAGGGATGGGTGTTCGGGAGTGGAGGTCCAATTTTTTTTTTTTTGTGATTAAGTTTGTGGGTCATTTCTTCCATACATTTTGTACATATCCTACACTTATTGTTTCTCCTTATTTACGGAAGTAGTTGTCCCCTTGCCTTCTGGCGATGCCCTATTAAATAATATAATATATTTTTTTGAAAAGTTCATGTGCAGTTATCCACTTGTACAATGACTATGCCCTATTAAACAATTAAACAAAACAATAATTTTTATTTTTTTGAAATTCAGTAGGACAACTACCCCATGACTAATCTTCTACTGTTATAACCAAACTCCTTGGAATCCGATTACAATACAAAAGTATTATAACTCAAATTAACAACTTTAACCTCTAGAGTTAATTTTTTTATTCTAAAAACCAAGGTCAAGCGGTTGAACCCTGTGGGTTAGTGAATCTCAATCACAATCAAGAGCTTCTAAAAGGGATGTGTTGACATGTGGGTTGTAACCGACTCCAATAGCAGTAGAGGATTCTAAATCATTAGTAAACTATATTAAAAAAAAAAAAAACTGAGGGGCACCACTTGAGATTGAATGATAGCCAATCGTGATTGAAATCAGGGAGAGTTCAATCACACCCATAGGCCAACACGTGTCCCTTTTAACCCTTATTAAAATGGTTAAGATTTACAAACCCTTGAGGTTCAACAACATAACCTTAGTTTTTAGAAAAAAGTATTAAACTCTGGTTAAGGATTTTTAACCCTTAGGGTTAATATTAAAAAAAAAAACACTAAAGTTATAGTATTGAACCGTAAAGTTTAGTGAATCTTAGTCACAATTAATAGGGGTTAAAAGAGACATGTATTGGCTTGTGGGTGGGATCAGAATCTCCTCTAGTTTAATTGTAATTGGATCTCCATCCACCTCTGTGCTCATGCTATGCCATATAGAATACATATTTTTTTTTCAAAAGTTTAGGGAGGCACGTGCTCCAAGTCCCCCCTTTGGCACCGCCCCCCTTTTTTTTGGCTCCGCACCTAACTCTACCCTTAAAACCCTTTTAAAGAAAATTATACAAAATAAAAAGTTGGTGAGTATAACCGGACTTATTATATCTAGTTATAACCAAAGACGATTTTAGAAAATATCCACCACAGTGGTTTTGAGAATCTCTCCACGTTATAATGGATCTCTTTGGAATCGGTTATAGCCTGGAGATGACACGTGTCCTTTTTCTATCCATTTGGACAAATGTCCTCTCAAAGTTATAACTTATCTTAGAAACCGGTAATAACATGAGAGAATCCCAAGTCATTTTGAAAAGAACAGTGATTAGCGGACAAGAGTGTCCCTTTTAACTCATCTATATACTATTAAGCATAATTAAACTATGTTTAAGATTTTTTAAAAAAATTAATATAAAGTTGGATGGATGAATATTAGGAGTGAATGAATCTTAATCACAATGAGGCGGGGACCACTGGACGCTGTAAATTCAGCTACATATCGGAATGCGCGGTCAGGTCAACAATTTTCCATTTGAAAATGCTGACATGGCACTGGAAAAACCATGTTAGGGTTGGCTTTGGCTCGTCTCTGGCGAAGCCAGAAAGTTGTCTCGGGGTTCCATACATTGTGCGACAGTTGGCTGAAAAAGGGGAGAAGTCATTCCATTTTCTCCCATAATTTTGACTTCTCCCCATTTGATATTTCTTACCCTTATTCTCACATACTTATCACCACATGTCTTATTATGGGTGGAGAAGTCAAAATCATGGCCCCATAATTTTGACTTATCCACCACTTGTCACCTATTCTATGGAACCCCAAGATAAGCCATTTCTGACTTCGCGAGACAATCCGAGGCCGTTAGGGTTTGGGGCCTTTGCAGCTTTCTGCAGCTTGCCTTTTTGCAGCCGATCCTTGTTCATGAAAGACATTTTTCGGAGCGCGCTTCTTTGAATATCACCTGGCGGGCCAACATTCGCGCCCTTGCAGATTCGTTCCCCTCTTCCTTCTTCCTTCTTCCCCTCCTCATTCCTCTCTCCTCAGCTCCGTATCTCTCATCTCCATGGACTCTGCAACTGAGTCCGCTATAATCGCAAAGTTTGAGAACTCCGATTACAGAGGCATTCGTCGATTATTCTCTGATTACTTGCTACCATTTTCAGATTTCATCGCTCTCGACGACAATGTCGATTCGAAGAAGAAACCGAAGAACCAGAAGAACAGGAAGAAAGGTACAAAGGAGGACTGCTCATCAATACGTGCTCTGGCGAAGCAGTTCCTCCCGTTCCTCAATCGTGCTCTTTCGATCTTGCCGAAACGGCTCTCCGAATCCCCAAAACCAGGCGGAGTAGAGGAAGAAAGAGATGCCCTAGAATTGTTTGATACTTACAAGCTCTGCTTCGATTGTTTGTCATGCGTCTCATCGCAACTTTCGTGCAAACCCTATTACTTGCATTTGCAGAAGATTCGCTTAGTTCATTGCTTCGAGGTTTGGGAACGGTACGGAGAAGCCGAGCGAGAGGGGTTCTCAATTCTTGAGAGTCTTCGGGGTATTGATTTTGGTACTTCTGGTTCTACTGTAGTGAAGGTGAAGAAAATCGAGGGACAATATCTGCCGGAATTGACAGAGGAGAATGCCGATCCTGAATTTGCTGTGTTGCTTTTGGAGATTGTTGTAACCCTTATTAAGTGTGCTGTCATGAGTAAGAGTAAGGATGCAGGTGCATATTGGAGGATACTTGATTTGGTGGACCAGGTTGGACCATGGCTCAGGTATGAATTTCAATTTCGGAAATACCTTTGCATATTCTGCACTTGTGGGTAACTCAATTAGTGTAATTTTCTAAAGTTCTAGTAAGTGTTCAAATTATTTGTAATGGGTTGCTAATTGGACATAGGGATTCAAAACTTAGCTTTTCATACACAGACACATTTTGTTCGAACAAAGATGATGTGTTATTAACGAATTACCATGATAATGAATGTTTCAGGGTTCTAGATGCCAATGCATTTGAGAAGTTGCACAGGGTGCTTGTCACCTATCTGAATAAATGCACATTATTCATTGTGGGGGAGTCTGTGTGTTTTGACGGAGATTTGCTACACAAGTTCTGCTTGAAAACATTGACCGAGTGTTTCAAGTCACCCGTGAAGGATCAATTCCTGAAGGTGCAGCTCTATTCAACCCTCACCCATATATATTTTAAAAGGCTTCAACGATTTGTTTAATCAGTGTTTCATATGCAGTTTGCCCACAGGATTTGTTCATCTCTCTTCTCACAGCGGGAGAGTAGACCCTCCTCACTCATCATATTAAGATGTGTACTCGACACTGTTGCTTGCAAGGTAATACCATTCCAAATTTAATTGAACCAGTGTTGATATTCAAGGAATATGCTCACATATGAAATAACAAGTTAAAGGTAACAAATAAGAAAATTACTAATAAAATTGGAAAACTGTTAATTCCACTGAAGGGGTTTAACAATTATGTATACAACTACAAAAACATATTAGAAAAAGGAAAAGAAAGATACATCAAATTTGGCAAATCTAGCATTGCCTCATATACAAGAGATTCCTAAAGTTGGAGTTTCCTAATGCATAAGATTCAGATTATACACCAGATCCGCAAAGGCTGAACATCTCTCTTTCCGGCATGGGTATTAAATCATCTTTCTTCCAAACAGGGCGTGCGAAGCCTATGGTCCAATTGGGGTACACCAACTGATTTCTCCGGTAGAGGTGTTGAGAGTAGGGTTGTAAACAGATCCGGATATTATCCAAAACCGATCTGGATCCGAATAGTTGGATAATCATCCGAATAAATATCTGGCGGATCCAATTCGAATAGTAAAATGATATTCATTTAATAATTGGAGTGGATACAAATAGTGGTGTATCCGCTCTGCTATATAACAAGTTCGGATATTTCGAATACTATAATCGATATTATCCGAATTTGGTTATTGTAGTTGGAGTTGGAGGAATTCGGATGATATTCAAATTTGGTTGGTTCGGACAGATTCGAAGAATATCTTAATTTGATCGAATATTACTGATACAGCTACGAAATCTATTTACTTTTATCATCTGCTGGATAACAGAGCGAATTTGGATAACAATTATTAGTAATTGAATCCATGGTTTAAAAACCCGAAAACTTGAGTCAACTCAAAAGTTAGCCGGGTTGAGTAACTCGGAAAACTCGAAAAAATCGACTCGGTACAACTCGGAATATATATGTAAAACTTGAAAAATCTGGGTTAAAAGAACTCAAAGTACGATGATTGTACAACCTCAAACTTAAAAACTAGGTTGAACAGAACCAATGGTAGGTAATCCTTGTAGACCCAAAAAAATATGATGCAAAAATAGTGTGACGTTTGAGTTTAGGTTAAAAAAAATGAAAAAAATACTATTCTGTGACTCGGCCTAGTCTAGCGAATTGAAAAACTCGGTTTGACTCGACCGAGTTACTCGAACAATTCGGCAAGTAGTGTATCATTCGAGTTTTGAGGCGACTTGACTCGAAATTCAGTCGAGTAGAGAACTCGCCGAGTTTTCGAACTATGATTGAATCAAATTCGGATAGTGTGGTATCCACTTTGAATTTGTTCCGTTTACAGCCCTAGTTGAGATCTCTTGGGCATCCTTCTATTTTTTATCCTTTAGGTATGTCTTCACCCATTTCTCGTTTGATCCCTTGTCCTTTACCTCCTTTCTAATAATTCGACAACGCAGGAGGATGGAAGAGGTTGGTATGGTATGAGGTCATTGAGAATTCAGATCAATATGCTTTAAAAGTAAACGAATTTGGAAGATAAAAGAGGTCATCAAATTCTTAGGTTTGTCTTTTGAAAGTTCTGAAGAGGAAACTATGAGGTTTTTTAAGGAGTTAGAGAGTAGAATTGGGCAGGCAGGGTGTTGTTTTACTCCAACCACCAAAGTTGGGGAGAGCGAAGAGTTAATCAAGGAACTGAAAAATTTGAGAGTTCATTCAATTATGAAGGGAGATATGGTGGGAATGGGAAAGACCAAGTTAACAAGGGGAAGGGTGTTATGAAAAATATTTTTATTGTAAATTGATCCATCTAAGCGATGCTTTACTATAAACACCCCATCGGTTTCTTTCCTCTTTTTAAATCAACCATATCCCAATTCCCAGGTATTGTTTTTTTTTTTCAAGAGCTTGCATCTCTTCCCCCATCGCCTTTCTCCATTTAGGTTGGGAGAGAGCATCAAGATTTGACTTAGGAAGACCAAACAACTAGATTGTTAATTTGGAGGAGATTAGTTGGAAACAAAAGTCCAGGATCAAATGACTTAAGGAGGGAGATAGAAAAACCAAAAATTTCAATCGTATGACTAATTTTCAAAGAGAAAACAATTTCATATATGGTCTTCAAATTGATAGTCTAGAAAAGGATCAAAAGGACATAGAGGATGGAGTGATCGCCTTCTACAAGGACTTGTATTCAGAAAAGACTATGTGGAAACCAAAGTTAGATGGACTTCCATTTGATACACTCTCAGCATACCAAAGTGAAGAGTTAGAACAACCCTTCAAGGAAGAAGAAGTTTTTAGTATTATCCGAGCAATGATAGGAAATAAGTCTCTTGGTTCAGTTGGGTTATTCATAGAATTTTATCATTTATGTTGGAACATTGTGGGTGCGGATCTCCTTGCAGTCTTGTAGGAACTCCATGAATCAAAGATATTTTATAGTTCTATCAATAATACATTTGTGGTGTTCATTTTGAAAAAATCTGGAGCCTAGGATATAAAGGAATTCAGGTCAATCAGTCTGGTGAGTAGCACATACAAAATCTTAGCCAAAGTCTTAGCTACTCGTCTGAGATTCGTATTTGGATCAATCATTTTCGCCCAACAAGGAGCGCTTGTAAGAGGGAGACAAATCTTGGATGACATCCTTATCGCCAATGAGTCCGTGGACGAGCGACTTAGGTTAAACATATTGGGACTTATCTGAAAAATTGATATGGAAAAGGCCTATGACAATGTGTGATCCATAGTATGGACTTTGGCTCAAAGTGGAAAAAATGGATGTCAGCCGGTGTATCATCTGCCTCTTGTTCCATTCTTCTTAATGGAAGCACCAAAGGATTCTTTAAGAATTCTAAGGGCTTAAGACAAGGGGATCCCCTCTCCTCGACACTATTCATCATAATGTCGGAGGCTTTAAGTCAGATGCTGTCTAGAGCGAATAGGGTGGGTTTTGAAGGATTTTCCATAGGGAAAGAACAACTAAGTATCTCATGCCTCTAATTTGCTGATGCTACTTTAGTTTTCTGTGGAGCCTCTTGTTCTTAGCTTATCAATCTTAAGTGTGTTGTGTTGCTTTGAAGCGGTCTCGGGCCTCAGGGTTAATTTAGGAAAGAGTGAAAGCGTGTGGATAGGTGAGATACCCAACCTCAATCTTTTAGCCCATTCCTTAGGTTGTAAGACGGGATCCCTTTCGTCTAGTTACCTTGGTCTCCCTTTGGGAGCCTCTTTCAAAAGCAGTTTGGGACCCAACGTCCCAGTTATCGAAAGATTCTTCTCTAGATTAGCTGGTTGAAAATCCAACTTCCTATCTAAGGGAGGAAAGTTCACCCTCATCAAAAGCACCCTTAGGAGTCTTCCTACTTATTTCATGTCTACCTTCTCAATTACAAAATCCATAGCCTTAATCCTTGACAAATTACAAAGATTCTTTCTCGAGAATGAGTGTGGCGATAAAAAGAAATACCACCTAGTAAACCGGAACCAAATTTGTAACTCATTAAGTGTTGGGTACCTCGTTCCAACTAGTAAAGTCAATAGGGCTCCCTTGGACAAATGAGTTTGGAGGTTTTGTGAAGAGCGTGAGAGTCTGTGGAGGAGGTTGCCTGTCGCTAAATATGGGGAAATCTTTGGTTGGAGGGGGTTGTGAGGATCGCACGGGGTAGCCATTTGAAAAGGAATCATGGATGCAGCTAAGCTACTAGACCCCTTTATTAGGTTTAAGGTAGGGAATGGATTTGAAATCCACTCCTGGGAAGTTTTTTGGCATGGCCAATCGAGGCTTAAGGATGACTTTGGGATCATATTTCTCCTTGCTCTATACAAATGCATCAGTAGCCGACTGCGTTGAGAGGGTGGGGAGTGAGTCTGTTTGGTGGCCCCGATTGTGGTGGGACCTAGACGATTGGGAATTGACGACTTACAACGTTTTCTGATTCAATCGAGTTCCTCTCCCCTTCCTACCCAGGTTAGAGATTGAGGAAATTCACATATCTCAAATTGAAGTGAACAATGTGAGTTCCTCTAGTCGAGCCATAAAATACCTGAAGATCTTAATCCCGTCTTGTGAGAGGACCATACTGTTTGTGGAAGGAGCCATTGTAGATGTATGGGTAGGCTCCAAAGTCTCAGTAGAGGTAACATAATGAGCACTTGATCCCCCTCCACCACTATAGCAATTAGCCCCTCGACCACCTCTTTAGGGGCCATTTTTCTATGGGCGACCATGAAGATCCCAACAAGGGTCCTTGCCTCCTTGGTATGGTGAGTGCGACCATAATGCTCAGACTTTAATTTGTCGCGATCATCCCCAGCTGTCCTTGACTGACATCCTCCTCTACCATGATCACCACTTCGGCCTCCCCTCTATAACACTAAGGCCAAGGCTGGTCTCTCTAATGTGGGAGGTTGGAGCATAGCACGAAGCTCCTCATGATGCAAGTAACCATACACCTCAATCAAAGATGGGAGGGGCCTCCTTTCTTAGAATTTGAACTCTAACTTGCTTATATTCTGAATAACTCAAACACATGATTTTCCTCCACCAATTTCTTTTATGCAACTGCATCATTTGAACACTTGGCTTGAAAAGTCTGATACTGATCTAAATTTTGCTACAAGCGTCGAAGAGAGGAATAATATATGGACAAGGATTTATCATCTTGCTCTATCTACGAAATACTTTTGTACGACTCATATACGCGAGCAATGTTGCCAATCTCCGATTATATCTCTGTAACCACATCCCAAATTTGCTTAGTGGTTGATAAAAACATGTTGATGCTACTTATATCCGATTGTATGGAATGGAGAAGCCAAGACATAACAATGACATTCTCTGCATCCCATCCTCTAAAGGTTAGATCTAGATAGCTAAGAGCAGGGTTCAAAGTATAGGTATGAATATCAGAAGGGGGTTTTAGGATACGTATTGAGAGTATCGATTGGATACGCGCAACGAAAAGTTTTGATACCTTGCATAAAACTTCTTTTAATGAAATAAAAATTTAAAACAAACTAAATAAAGTTCCTCATCTACATTTATAACTTTACATAGGAGAGTTAAGAATCTTATAACTTAAAAAAAGGCAAGCATACTGATAAACAAATATGATAACACAAACTATAGTCACGTTGCCAAGTATAAACAATATAATTTAATAATGAAAACCTTACATTCAAGGAATTACATAAGAAGGTATTGACTTTATAACCTAAAAGTAAATGACATACATGATACAACCCTAAGGCCTAATACGACATAATTACATGCAAGCTCAAATACTGTGGGATTAGGAAATGAATAGAGTGGTATATGATAAGTGTGTCCGACATGATTCAATACTGTGGCTCATTTAAACATGATATGTGGTCTAGTACATCTATTGTTGATTGGCATCTGGAGCAGAGACTATCCCAATTGGGTGTAAACTTGGGAACTGTGAAATGTGTCAATAACTTCACTCGATGTTTGGGATTGAGCATCATGTCCATAAACTCCAGATGAATGGGATTGGGCATTTTGGCCTTAAGCAATTGAATTCGAAATCAAACGCTTGAATCTTCATTTTTGAACCTAAAATCGAAAACAAAATTGTTGTTTTAGGCCCGCAAATTGATTAGAGAATAAAAAAATGTTAAAGCAAGGGGTTATATGGGTGTTTTCCAACATCCAAATGGATACCCCCTTTGATTTTATAGTCGCGTCAAGCGTATGGGTACTATCAGTGTGTATTGATAATAGTATTGGTGCATAGTAGACCGATGCACACAATAATGCTCGATAGTCTTTTGATACTCAATTGTTTTTTGCAAACAAAGGAAAAAATATCGCAGAGTATTGTGTGTATCACACCGATGCATAGCGATACTCATTCAATACTCATTCAATACCAGTACCTTTTATGAGTTCCCCCTGCTAGCGATGTGTGTATCACATCGATGCATAGCGATACTCATTCGATACCAGTACCTTTTAAGAGTTCCCCATGCTAGGGAATCGATTTCCTCCAAAACCGATGCTATTTGGAAAATAATTGTAAGATGAGATACACTGTATCATAAGTATATCTCATCACAATCTTGGATTACTATCTTTAGTAGTTTAGGATTATCTCTCCAAGTTAGGAGTCTCAAATTATATATTCAAATCCTCTATAGGGTCATTGTAATCCATTCAAGTATTCAATAAATCTATTTCTACATGGTATCAAAGCCATCGATCCTTTAATGATTGCTTAGCTCTCGCTTCTCTTTTCGGCGGGTGGTGCGGCCACCGCCCTCCAAGTGTGATTTTTTTAATAAAAATAAATAAAAATTATGTCCTCCTCCATACCTTTACAACCCCCACTTCTCACACTCACACTCACGCCTCACGGTCTCTTCTTAAAAAAAAAGAAATTATTGAACACCTCTCCAACGAGAATTTTTCTTCAAATTGTCGAATCATACTTCGCCTGCTTTTGGGAGAAGGTCATGACAACCTGATCTAGTGGGTCACTGGCTTCGAGCCTCTGACAGATTCATAAAAATGAGTGGGATGCGACAGAGATGGATTTCATAGACTGACCGTGACCACTAAGCACAGTAGGATGTTCTAGCCATTCATCAACAAAGGGAGTACTTGAGTTGCGGCAAACCCAAGAAGATTTTCAATTCCCATGTGTTTGAAGGGGAGTATTAGGAAAATAAATGTAAGATGAGATATAGTGTATCTTAAGTGTATCTCATGACAATTACACTCTTGAATTACTATCTTTAGTAGGTTAGGATTATCTTTCCAAGCTAGGAGTCTCAGATTATCTATTTAAACTCTCTATAAAAGGTCGTTGTAATCCATCCAAGTATTCAATAAATCAATTTCTACAGATACGTCCGATACATATTGATACTTGAAACCATGGGTAGGAGTGGGTATATCACCATTTAAGTACACAATCTTTCCTTTACCCTTGATAAGAAATATGGCTGATTGTGACCAAGTAAGAAAATTATGGCCATCTAGCTTCACGATAGTAATATGAAGATTAGGAGCATCATTCCTAGTCACACCCATGCTTCCTCCATCACTCAAAAGGTGCATTAGAAGACTAACTTCTGAGTTCTGAGTCCTAAGTAACCAAAGCGTGAGCAGGAGTGGGAGCGGGAGTGGGAGCGCGAGAGCGTCAAATTCAATTTAGGATAGGGTCGAGAGCGGCTCTGGAGCGCTGGTATATAAAAATAATATATTTTTTTTAAAATAAAGTTATATTTTTGAACTTCAAGAATTAGTGAACCTAATCTTAATTAATAAGAGTTAAAAAAAACGTGTGTTAACCCGTGGGTGTTCAACCCATAAAAATAAAAAATAAGAACATATAGGTGCGATTGAACTCTCTCGGAGTTCAATCACGATTGGCCTCTCCCTTAGTTCAATCAAAATTTGCTGTGATTTGATCAAGTCACGTCATTAGAGGATAAAAAAATAAAGAAAGCTAATAACTTGTGTTAAACTATTATCCTTTAGGTATTGACTGGGCAAAAAAGAGATTTTACATGCAAACCCAAAATCAAAAACTAAAAGAGAACTGGTTCGTCTTCTTCCACGCAACGAATGAGTTGCAGGTTTTAAACCCCACCATTAACGATGTTGAACCAGAGCTTGGTGCCTCACAAATCGACGATCGCACTCTACAAAGTCTTCAACCGCGCTCTACATACTCTGCAACCGCGCTCCCATAGCGATTCCGCTCTCAAATCGTGAGAGCGGGAGCGGACGGTAAGATTGACGGTTTGGGTTACTAAGGTTCTGACATTGCAAATTAAACCTTTTGCAATCAACAAACACTTGGTGAGCACAAACATCAACCTCACTTGGGATTTTCACCAAAGACTTGGTGCACACACACTTCAACGGATGGAGTTCACACTCCAAACCCTCTCTTTAACACACCACATTTCTCAAACTATGATTAACAACTTGTTTTAGATCCAAAGTAGCACAATCATATAATTTTCTTCACCAAAATCAGCAATATTCAACAAAAAAAAGTAAATATGGCCTAAAAATTGTTTCTTCACCAAAATCAGCAATATTCAACAAAAAAAAGTAAATATGGCCTAAAAATTGATCCGTGGAGCTTATACACACACACACACACACACATATCCAAACGATCCACAACCACCTCCATTAGATCAAGCATAAAACAGTGCATTCAGTTGAGATTGAACTCAGGTTAAAACATCTATACGAATCCGTTGGCTAGAAAACACTAAATTTGAATTTTTGTGAACTTCCACAAAAAATTATAATAACGTATTCAAAACAAGTCCAATTCACATGAAATTTGATCCAGAAAATTTCCAAAATCAAACTATTTGAAAAATAGCTTTATAGTTGAGATTTGTTAGTGGTACATCAAATGGCGTTAGTCCGTATGGATGCTGATTTAAGCGGGAACACTTCTCACTTTTGTTCTATATGTTTGCTTTATATACTTTCATTGGATCAATTTGCTATGATACTAAGTTAATTTGTGTAGATTTAGGGTTAGAGTTTGGAGAAGAAGATGAAGGGAGGAAGAGGAAGAGGAAGAGAAAGATTGAGGAAAATGTGAGAGTTTCTCTCTCTCTCTCTCTCTCTCTCTCTCTCTCACTTTCTCTCCTCTATTATATGTTGAATATACTAGAGAAGAACAAATGCTATACTGACTATTTACAAGTATGACATTTGAATACTCTTAGTATCCAAAATACCCCTACATGAGGTATTCTACACTTCATCCCTAAGAGATGTTCCAGCCCTATCAGAAGCTTTCTTATTTATTGGCCATTTAAAAAATCACATGATTATGCTTTGAACCTACCATTGGTAACTTGTAAGGTGTGTCAGTGTTTTATTGCTGTATGCTTGTTAGTTTGAATGTCTGTTATCAAAACTATGTAACTTAAGGTTTAAAAACTACTTTTTTTTCATGGAATGTGCAGCTCACTTGAGTTATAACATCAGCTCACTTTTGGTAGGTTGATGCGGAGTACTCTGTAAATGAGTTTCTTGATCTTGTATATTATTGTGCCAACAAATGTCGACTCACAAGGAAAGATATATATAGAGGTGTTGCTAGACATCTAGATGAAATAGCAAGTGAATTCTCTCAGGTATATGTCTGCCGTGTCAACCTTTATTTTTTCTTCTTATATGTGGTAACTTATGATTGACATATTGTTAGCAGGTTCTGACACCTGTTGATTTGATTCTGAGACTTTATGCTACTGGATTGTATTTTATGGATACTGATGTTCAGTTACGAGGTGGTGAATTTACAATTGCTGAAGGTTCAAAGGAAGAATCTATAATTATATTTTTGCTTGATAATGTGGAGAGTCTGCAACATTTATCTGCTTTGCTCGGTTCATTAGAAGACTATTTTCACATTTATCGTACAGAAAATGGTGTATCATCCATTCACATGGAAATGGATTCAAGGGGTATAGCAAGTCCAGCTATGGAATATGATATTAAGGTCTCCAAAAATAGCAAGCATAAGCATGGAAAGGCTTCTCTGCTGTCATACTTGAACGCTTTGGAATTCTTGTGCCGGCCAATTGCTGAAGTAGTAAATAGTGCAAGGAAACATATAGTTTCGGAAAAGGAATTTGCTCCTTGTTATGCTAAACTACATTATTTTCAGGATGCATTTCATCAATTCTGCGTTGTGTTTCTTATTTGTTTCAGGTAACTCAATGGTAAATAATCTTCATTTGCTAATTTCCTTTTGTGTATTGTTGAATATATCTATTGCCACTAATGCATTTTATGATAATTATTTTGTCGTTAGTTCTTAAAGACCTATGCTAATGAATTTTGCCCCAAAACAAAAAAAATAGACCACCAGCCTTATCATGAGTGCCAGCCCCCAACTATTTGAGGTTCCTATTATGTTCCTTTTTATATACTTGTATTGATTTGAGATTCATGGGAAGAGTTTGGACGAAATTTTACATTGACTGCCAACCTCATGTAACACTCCTTGGTCCAGGCCAGGGACCTTCAATGCATTTCTTAAGAGCTTGACAGTAGCATAATTGAAGTGCATAAATTAAAAATTGTTGAAATGAATGCTCTACCTGTTGACATGTGTATCGGTGCAGCTGTAAATCCGAAAGGGAGAGAGATGGATTCACTGACAACCGCAAAACATTTCTTATTGTGGCATTAGCAGCTTTCACAGTCTCCCTTGGAACAAAGAAGGATATCCAGGTTGTCATTCTCATCTCCTTTTATAGACATGATCATATTTGTTATTGGATGTTTATCGGGAGGTCTTTATCCCCCCCCCTCTTTTTGCTAGGAACAAATGCTGTTTAGTTTATTTTTATGAGGAGTGGTAGCCCCAGACGCACGTAATCAAAATTTTTCCGAAGACGCACAGTGGGTGCAACACATGGTGTTGCTACCCTATAACAGAGAGATGTTTTGACAATTATTACCACCACCTTGCGTTTTTGTAAGACTGCGATTGGAGCTAGCATTTCTGTATTTTTATTATAAAAACCACCCAGTAGGAGTGGGGGGTTAGGCAAGACCCCCACTCGTTATTAGCTAAATGATTTTATTTTGTTCTTGTTTCTGATTTCAGAGGAGTGCAGATTGCATTGACTGCATTATTTCAAACAAATTGATTCAGCCTCAAGAGCTAAAATTCCTTTTTACTGCTCTCTACAACATTGGTGTAATTTTGTACAGAACTAAGCAAATGAAAGAGGTACTTCTTTATGTGTATCTGGTTAATCCTTTATCCATTGACAACTTTCAAAGCAATATGGATTCTATCATTGGTTGTTGCTGTTTTTTCTTTTTGATTTTTCATTTAAGGACTCAGGTGTTCATTTGTTTATGAGTAATTCCTTAGTTTATTTATTTTTTGATCTGTGTAGGCTTCGTTGGCATTCAAATTATGTTCTAGGGCATCATGGACTTGTGTTTCACTACTGTGCCAGAAGTTTGTAGACAAATCAGAGGAGGTTCATGACTGTCTGTCAGAAGATGAAATTGTTGATTTTGTTACAGAAGCATGTGCAAAAAGTGCTATTCTTCTAGATGTTCTCCATCAATGTGGCAACCACGATGTGAATATAAGTATTGTAGATAGCCTCTTAAATTGGTCAGTTGCTGGAAACTTGTTCAAAAAGTTGAGTTATCCCACACCCTTGGTGAAACAATGGGTTAAGGTATCAACTGCATGCTTTATACTATTTTCACTATGTTTTGCATGTTTTGTGCTGCCTAATTTGTGACTTGTTATTCAGATAATTTGTAGAGATTTTAAAGGTGCTGATGTGGAGGATAATGCTCCAACTCTCTATTCTTTGTTATCAAAATCTTCTGCAACATTATCAAAAAGGACAATTAGCATAATCTTGGAGCAGGTATGCTCTCTTTGTGGTGTTCATTCAATATAACTAGCGATAGATTGTAATTTCCTTCATTCTTGTTAATAATAACTGTTTTGCCTCCATTTGTTACTTGAATTGCCTGCAGGAGCTTCTCGCATATGAAGAAATGAATGCCCAATACCCAAATCTATGTCAGAAAATGCAATTGAAAATTGCAAATATTCTCCTGCTAAATGTATATGTTACAAAAGATAATCTTTTACAGAAATCAAGAATTTTTATTAGAAAGGGAAGGGCTTTTAGGGCTTATGGGATCGAAGGCTTAAACAGTTGTATTCAGTGTTTGTCAGAGGCTATATCTATACTTGTGAGCTATTTCCTTCTATTTATTTCATTTTAATTATATTTTGTTGCTTGTTTAAATTGAAAATCACCACCACTATCCATCGCCATTTATGGAGTTGATTGCACGGTTGACATGGACTAATTATTGAAACAGAACGACCTATCGAGTGAAAGTTCAAGAAGCAGTGCTCCAGTATGTCATCAATTAGCTCTTGCATATTGCTTGCATGCACTATGTACCCAGGAGTCTGAACCAAACTCAGAGGTGATATTGTATAAGATCCTGTCATAAGCAATTATGTGCAGAGGATTTATATGTTCTGTTTTAATATGGTTTTTTTTTAAAAGACTGAAATTTAAAAATTTCCATTTGTTTCAATTATCTACTTGTTTTCTGTTCCAAACAGATAATCTTCCATGATATTTGTCATGCGCTAAAGCTATGGTCAAATATAGACAGTCCAGGTTACTGTTCTGCAGATGATCACTGGGAGTTGATGGATGAAAATGCAATATCTCTAATGTATCATATTGCTGATTTGTTGTCATTGAAGGTAAGTTTTATTAAGGCTATATTCCGTATAAGGGTTTATAAGACTGGGATTCTTGCACTTTTTAAAATTTATTATCTGATTCACAATCAATTATTCATATCTACAATTTCAGGGTTACATGCACCTTCAGCATGACATTTATAAGCTGATCATCATCCTGTTGCAAAGGAAAAATGTCCCATTAAAGAAGTGCTTGGCCATGCTATGGGCTGATAGAAGGCTTACCCATGCCCTTTGTTCTTCACCAGTTGATGAGGCATTCATCTTGAATTTGTCAGAGCATTTTGGTGTTGATTCAAATTCTTTTAGTTTCTGGATAAGTTGTATAAAGGATTCCCAACCACTGCTAGTTGGGTTTAAACAGAAGTTCTCGCTCTTATATTCCACTTTACCCCAACAAGGCTCTTGTCACCCTGAAAGCTCTTTTAGTTCAGATGTCACTGTTGATGAAGTAAAAGGAGCTGCGTTAGATCTCATTTCAAGTGTAAGATCCTTAGAAGTAGCCGATCTAGGTAATTTAGATACATTCCTGATATACAATGACAATACCATGTTTGTTAATCCTTTGTTGTTCATCCTTGTGATAGGTTCCTGTACCCAATCGTTCAGCTTTCCTTGCTGGATATCTTTACTACGACTTATGTGAGAGATTCATTTCAAATGGACAGCTAATGGAGGTAACCTGAATTAATTACTTTTAAAATTGTGGTACCCAAAGTTACATGATGAAGTCTTTTGATTCTAGAAGAGATTGGCGCTTGATATTTGAAAAATTCTTCATGGTACATGGATCCAAACTGACAAAGACGAAAAGAATTTGAACAATCCATGCACCATGAATAATTGAATATTCATCATTAAGGTGGCAAAAACCTTAATACCGTTGCTCTACTCCTATCAATACAGCATATCACAGGGCTAACAATAGCTTTTCGATTATGGTTATAAAAGAAAAGTTAGCAGGTAATTAGATCCTTTAAAATAGATTTCACAACTAAAACTTGTCTAGTGCTGTGTATGACAGCTGAACTTAGGAAATTTTTTTTTTTTTTTGGGGGGGGGGTTAGCATAGATACAAAGAGGCTTATGTACATCTATATGTGTTGAAAAATCTGCTTTTCTCATTGGAAAATGAAGGTGTGTCTATATGAGAAAAAGGTTAGTGAATGATAAACTCAATGCTTGATCCAATTCGTATGTTAATCTCCTAGGAAAGGTATAGTTGATCTTCTCTCCCACGACTCTTTAAAGAGGCTCCCCTGAGTCCGCTGGATGTCCAACAATTACCCATTAGGGCTTGGCTTTAATCTTCCTTGTGCTGGTTATTTCACCCTCCTTGTGACCTGTGTCAACAAGACATGACTATTGGTACAACCTCCATGTCAAATTGTCAAATATAGATTCAGCCATACATGAATGCTTATATCAAAGGTTACTTTAAAATTGAAAAATATATATCGTACATGGCCAAATGTAACAGATATTTGTGTTAAAAAAATAAAATCTTAACTATTACCGCCGCGTCCCAATACCTCAAGAATTGGGATTGACCAAGTCTGGCACTTGGACCAAGTCTGGCACTTGGAGTTATGCAATTGCTGCCTCCACCACACCACAGCTACTGCCACCACTACCACATCACAACCGCAATGATTAGCTCAACATGTTATGCTGTATGTTTCAAATTTCAACATTCTGTTTATGATGATAAAAGTAATGAGTATGACAGAATTAGTTCCTGATGTCCCGTGCTTCAAATTCTAGCAACTAGTTTTTCAATGGATAAAAAAACAGGTGTCTTTGGTTAGAAATCCAAGTTCCTAAAACGGCAGTGCAAAAATTCTATCCAGGCGTAATCTGTATTCCACAAATCCTGCTTGCAACTAGACATGTGGTTAATTGATCATTAACTAGGCACACATCCAATTAGGTACATGGGAAAAAATATGTCAAGGATTCGATGGTGTTTTGCTATTTGAATACCTGAAGTTGCTTATGTTGTTATGCATGTTGTCGTGAGAGATAATATGAGCAAAACAGTACAGTCTCTGAGCTTGCATTGAACAACACATCTATGACACAATTTCCCAAGTTTAATCTCTCGTTTCCCTATTCTTTAGTATGTTTGATCTTTTTTATATCCTCAACCCAATTCACCTGCTATTCTTCATATTATCCTTAAAGTGGATGATTGTATTATTTTATTAGTAATAACCATTTAAACACAAGTGCTTTGAATGGAACATTTGGGAAGTTAATATCATAGACATAATTTCCTATGAATGCAAGTCTTGCAATTAGTACAAGCCACATTCATTTTATTATTTTGGAGTTCTTGGAAGGTATTCCGACTGTTTAGTGATTGGACATTCTGTATTCAATTAGTTATTTGTTGCTGCAAAATGAAATTTCTTCATATTTCATCTCTACTCAGTACTCATTTTTTTCTTCCTAAGCATTTGCCCTTTTCTAAAAAGTTTTTGCTACTCTTAGGCTCTTTCATATGCAAGAGAGGCTCATCGCTTACGTAGTAAACTCTTACAAGAGAAGTTTATCTTCTTCGTTGAGCAGCAACATGAAAATTTTTGTCAAACTGGGGAAACCGTTCTACAGCATCAGTATGGTCGTACTAATCTGCAAATATTTAAATCGGTAGCTACTGAAGCTTGGCCGTATCTTACTAACTCATGGGACCTGGAAAGCTGTATTTTTAGTCCATGGAATGTACTTCAATGCTATCTTGAAAGCACTTTGCAGGTTCATCTTATCTTCTGTTTCTTTATAGGCCGTGGTTTAGAAAACAAGAAGGAATTTTACAATATTTCATTAACATTATATCTTATTATTGTAATCTATCATGCAATACATAGGTTGGAATTATCCATGAAGCAATTGGACATGGAGCTGAGGCTGAAGCTCACTTACTGTGGGGGAAAAATATCTCCTGTACACAAGGGTTGCCTCTTTATAAAGTTGCTTTTGCATCTGCCTTAGGTAAGACAATTTTCTTAGATGTTTTATTTTCTTGTCTTCCTTTTGACTATCATTCCTTTGCTAATTGGACAAAAGAGATTTAGTAATTAGGCACGTTACAATTTACTTTTAATTTTCCTAGGGAAATTATATCGCAAGAAGCAACTATGGGAATTGGCAGAGAATGAACTTAAGAGTGCCAAGCAATTTTTGGTGGATAGCAGCACAACTATTTCATGCAAGCGGTGCAAATTAAGCTTCGCAGTTGCCATTGATCAGCAAATTGGAGACTTAACTAGAAGCCGTATTGATAGCACCGCTGGTGTTCCATATGTAAAAAGCTTATCGTTTGCCCTGAATTTGTACAGATCAGCCCTAGAAAAACTGAATCATTCTGAATGGGAGAACTCTCTTAGTATTTCTGAGGAAACAAACACTGAGAGTATGATATCCAGCAAAACTCTTGTTAAGGAGGATGCCACCAATACCAATTCCTGTTGTGCAACCAATACAGATACTGGGGAACTTTTCTCCCTGAAGGTTGAAGATGAGGGAGCACAAGTAAACATGGAAGCTAAAAAATCTAGAAAGTATAAGAAAGCATCAAAACATTTTCCACACGAGCAAATTTTGACAGCTGAGCATAATCCAAGGATAACTCGCTCTAGATATCGATCATCTCATAATAATGGTGTACAAGTTCAAAGAGAGGTAGAACCTGCCTTATCTAAATATTCTAGTGGCAATCGTGTGTTTGCTCATCCTGATACTCTTAGTCAGAAAGAGTTGCTCTTGGAAACTGGCAGGAGTTCTACGACCGAACTTGGATCTGAACTGGCATGCTTTTGCAATGACACAAATTGTTGGAGATGCCTTCTCATGAAAGTTATGGAAACTGGCTCAATGAAGGATTTTATTTATATGAAATGGGAGTTTCACCGGCGGCGGCTTTCACTGAGGCTTCTCATTGGCATAGGTATGGTGCAACCAAAGGTAACATTTTACTGTTTGGGAATCTAAGATAATTAAATATCTTGCCTCTATTTCTTGGTTGTAGATTGAGCATCTAACAACATTCTGGCCATATGATATAGAATATTTTCTCTTGCTTTATTTCTTTCTATTGTGCGTATTAGGCTGAACCGTGACCTCTAATGTAAGATAGTATCTCTTCATTGATTCTGTTCTTGGTCAGGGAAATGCACAGGAGCTCGTGATGAAATTCATGAAACACATGAAATATTTTGGCAGAGCATCTCTGTACTGGTCAACAGAAATCCATTTTGTCGTACTTACTCTTCTATTCTACAATCAGTCTTGCTTGACTTCATTGGGAAGGAAATTCCAGGGAACATATTTTCCTTTGAACGCGCATCAATACTTTACAATATCTGTTGGTTTTCTCTGAAAAATTACCATTCAGAACGAAAGAGGTAATCTCGACTAGTTTCTTCCGTATGTGTGTTTTGTGTACCAGGTTTCTTTTTTTGTTGTTGTACAATTTATTGATGTACTTGGCACAGGTGTGTGGTACATACTGACACTCTTTGTCAGACTTTTCGAATTTTGCATTTCTACATGGTGTGCTTACGTGAAGTGTGACCAGTTGTCTTTGCATAAATTTGTGAGGGGCCTGTCAGGATGTTTAACAGTGTAACAATCATGTTTAAGTTAAATATAGGCTGTATGTTGATCTTGTTTAGAACAGTAATCAAACTATTTTTGCTACTAAGTATATGTTGACCTTTAAGTTGAAGTAGGTAAAATAAAATTTCTAAACCTCATTTTTAAACGTCAGTTATATTGGGCATCACTCTATATTTTTTTTCATTTCCCCCTTCTATGACAGACATAACAAATATCAGTCTAGTGCAAGTTTCTATCCCTACCAGTTATCCCACAAAATCTTTTATTAAATTGTTTGCATGTCTCAGGTCCGAGGATTTTTCTGTTAAATTGGAAAGATCTTTATGATCTCCCATTATATATAATATACGTACACATACATATAGGGCTGTCAACGAAGCGAATTCGGAGTGGGTAGAGGTATATCTGAAGGAAAATAATTACGTCCTCGGTCGGTGACATGTGGGGCTTCTCGGCTCCCTTTTTCTTGCCACGTGTCCCCCTTTAACTCCCTTCAACTGGGGTTAAGATTCACTCACTCCTAGGGTTCACCCATCTACCCTTGATCTTTAGAAAAAATAAAAATAACCATATGGTTAAAAAAACTTAACCCGAGTTAATAACAGTTGAATGGGCGGCTTTGTGAGAGTGAGGAGCAATAGTTCGCTCCACGCCCGTGGAGCGAACTATTGCTCATATCCGAATTCGTATCCTTTACATATTCGACTATCTTAATTTGAATAAATATCCGACAGATAGTGAAATATACTATTTCTATCCGACTCGGATTAAAGTATTCGAATTTGGATAATATCCAAATTATCTTATTACTTTTTAAAAAAATTAAAAGAAAGAAAAAATGCTACAAAATAAAAAATATAAATTTTGTTATTAAAAACAATAAATTAATATTTAATATTCGTTTACATTAAAAAAATAATTTAATGTTTTAGATTATGTAAAAAGTATGTATTTATAAGATTATTTTAGTTTTGCAAACTTATAATATAGTAATTATATATATAATAATGTATTATATTATCGGTCGTATATTTATCGAATCGGATGTACCAATATCCGTATTCGTATTTGATTATAAATGGATAGTAAAATCACGTTTTGAATTCGCTTCGCCGAATACTTATTCGGATAATTATTTGAGTAAATGAATTCAGATAATTACCGGATAGTTGACGGCCCTACATACATATACATATAATTTGAGATGCTATATATGCGAATGTTGTACTAGAGATACTGCTTAATAATTATTTAATATGGGGATTAAGTCATTAAGATTTTTATTATTTTTTAATATGGAGTTCAATAGGATTTTACATATATGCGTATACATGCCTGCAGGCTGCATATAGGGTGGATGCATTTTCCAAAAGCATTTTTGCTCTAATAGTTGCCTAACAACCCATAACTTTTGTGGGACTAATTTCATTTGCCTTTTGCTTCTTGGTTTTTCTTTTCACCAGGACCGCCTGTTGTGATTTGTCTCGCATTCAGATCCCAAAAATAGTATCTTTACTGTTGCAAGCTTTTATACTCTGTCGTGAGCTCCCCTTGCTTTTTCAGAAGGTCACACTTTGCTCTGGCCTTGTTTATCATCATTTTTTAAATATATATTATTGTAATATTACTTTGTGTTCCATATTGTTTTTTACATATCTCGTGATATTGAATTTTGTATAAGCTTTCTCTAGTTGAAATTTGGAAGTATAATCAACTCCAGATACTTGTATCAAAATTAACTAATGGATCATGTCAGCTAAATGTGAGTTATTTTGGTTAAATGCTTAATTGTCACTGGTGCACTTGGGCCCTAGCACTGAAGGTGCCTAAATGAGTGTGTTGTAGTAACATCTTAAGGAATGGAGCAGAGTTGCTAAGAAGTGGTTTGAACTTTTCTTCCTACTAACTTCTCTACGTTGATTTGAGCACTTTGAAGGAGGATGTAATGAAGCTAAACATTGATGGGTGACCTTTGATAGTGGTGAAGTTGGGAGAGTTATCCATGCCCATTTGGGCTCTTTTGATGAATTGTACAATATCTCAAGGCTTTTAAAGCTTCATTCTCGGTAAAATTGCTGTAGTGGGAGATTCTTGAAAAGCTATTATTTGGTTTTCCTGCAAGAAAAAGGGAACATGGATACTTTTCATGTTATTAGAGAAACCCTGAACTTGGTGTATTCGATTTACATTTGGTTCTCTCTTACATTGAGGCCGGTTAGTGATAAGATGGATTTTCTAGCTAAGGGAGGGTTTTGTAAGGAAAAGATAGTTGAATGGAGATGTGGGATAATACTTTCTTTGTTTTTATATATATCTTTTGCTCCTTTGTTCTATTCCTTCTAGAGAGGATTTTTAAGGATAGATAGTGGAATGGAGACGCGGGATAATATTTTCTTTGTTTTTAAATACATCTTTTGCTCCGTTGATCTATTCCTTCTTGTTTTCCCTTTTGTTTGAACTTTAAAAGTAATAGATTGTTTTTTAACATTTAATGATGAATAACAGGTATCTCGGTTGCTTGCTGCCATATTTTTACTTTCTACCTCAGGTGGGCCTTTTCCTTTACCTCTTTATTCTGGAAAAGCTCTCTCTGGAAGTCATTGGGCTGCATATTTTCATCAAGCTTCGCTTAGCACGCATCTTAACCACCAGTTCCTTTCACGTATGAGTGTAAAACTTAAAGCTCGAAATTCCATGGATTTTGAGGTATGTCTCTACACGCTTCTTTTGAGTATTTGATATGCTTAGTACTTAGTACGAGTATTCTTTCATTGTGCCGGTACAATGAGAGGGAATCTTTTTTCTTGTATTTGTTTCACGTGTGTACCATCTATGGTTGTTAAAGGCATTGCCTCAAGTGATTGCCTAGGTGACCAGGCACTCCGTTGGCGTCTTGGCGATTGCCTGCTTAGTCGGACATTATTAAAAATCTGATATATGTAATATTATTATTGTTTGTGTATAAAATTCATTTTATTTGAAAATGACAGTTTGGCCAACAAAAAAATCATGATATTTCATATGCTTCTCGCGTCCTTTACCATAGAATATGTTAAGAGTTTGTATATCCAACAAAAAATAGAGACCATATGGTGTCAAGTATGTTTTCCTGATGCTAACCTGCCATCTCTTAGTTCAATGGGTGGACCAATTGGTCACTCTTTCTCTCCCTCTGTTTGTGGGTGGACCATATGGTCCCCCTTTGTTTTCTGCATGGTTATTAAGGGTGTCGTTTGAGGTAGTTGCTTAGGCGACATGTGCACAACTGGGCCCAGGTAAGCCAATAACAAAAAAAGGCCTTTAAATGTACTAAAATGTACTAAAATCCCTCTAGCCCCCAAGCTCTTATAAACCCATCTTTAAAGGATCTGTTATAATTTAAACAAGTGTAGGTCCCGTTATTATATATTTTACTTATTATATGCTTTTTTTAAACCTTTCTTGGGCATAACCAAGAAGAATAAGGAAGGAAGAAATAAGAGGTATGGCCTCTTTCCCCCCCTTTTGGCAATAATTATAGGCTGTTTGTTTTTTTGTTATGTTTTTATTCCCAACACTTAAAATCCTCTTTTATAATTCCTAGAACTGTCTCTAAGGATGGTTTTATCATAGTTACCAGAACAAGAAGCAAAGCGAAATTGAGGAGGAAGCAATGCAAAAAAAAATCCTTAGGAAGTGAGAAGCGGGAAATGATTTATAGGTGTCTCATTCCCATTATATTATTACTAGCAGAAGCGAAGCATAGGAAATAAATGAAGAAAATGAAAACAAAATTCTAAAAATTACAATAATAATTGGGGTAGGGAAGTTGTAGTGACTTAAATCAGATGTCCGAATTGCTTTTCTATCCTTTGCATGTTTACAGAGTAGCAAAATAGTGAAAGAGTATAGTAGGGTTTCTTGGATGGACCCACACTCAATTGAAAGAAGTTGAATAGTTGCAACTTCTTAATGATAACTAATTTGACAGTGGGGCCCACTTTCAAACACCCTGTGTGGTGCACGGGCAAAACCAAAGACAATGATTAAATGTTAAATAGAAAAAAAGGGACATGATCAAAAGAGTAATCTATTTCACGAGTTAAAGATATTTTCCAAAATTCATTTGAAAAGGGCATGGTTAACACATGAACAAACAAATATAAAATTGTATGAAATATCTTTTTGTATACCAGTAGTTCCTCTAGAATAATACCCTATTGGTTGATACTTGAGATTGAGCAATTACCACTATAAATTTTGTTAATTTGAGATACAATTCTGAAGTTAACTATACAAAATATTATTTGTTTGTAGCAAAGATTTCTATAGTAAAACTCTGCATAACCAAATACAAATGCTAATATAAACAGAAAATTTCTATCAAAGAAAAAAATTGAGAGCATTTAAGTAATCCAAAGAAAACTGTGCAATATAGAATTAATTGATAATATACAGGTGATAATGCTTACAAATAGCCAATCACTTCATGACCCAAACTATTGTGTGGCCAGCATCTGATAGTATCTAGTCACCTTCATTTCTTTCTAAGTGGATTGTTTGACCCAAGTTTTAAGCTGGGCCCGTGCAGCCCTTCTGTATCCTTTGGCTCCCTTTTACTAATTCATTATCCCATTTATTGATCAAAGAGAGATCATTTTTCCTATTCTTCTGATGCATTATTCTTTAACTGATAGCACAAAAAGATTGAAACTCTTCACAGGGTTAAGCTAAGAATAAAAAAGCTTGATAAAGCAAATTATCAGACCTTTGGTTGCTTGATATAGTTATAATGTGGAGTCTGCTAATTCAGGGTGCAAAGGATAATATTTCTCAGTCCTACACAAACATTTCACGATCCAGCAAGTCCCTGTATAAATTTGTAAAGTTTCCATTAAACCATATAATTTGACTTCAACCTTAGAAGTCAAATGTCTTAAAAAAAATTGGTAACAACAGATGATAAGATAAGGTAAAGAAGACTTCAAACCATGCACACCTTTCTTGTAGCAATCCAAACCTCTTCCATTCATAGCAAAACTCACGATGTGAGGTAGTAGCAGCCGCAACACCTCCAATGAGAACCCATTAACATTATCATAAAGATCAAGATGATACAATTTCCTTCATCTCAGCCATCACAGCCCAACCAATATCTTCGATGCCTCCTTTCTCCCTTGACAACGCACCCAATCCAAGTCCACAACGAGGCTATATAGGGGCTTGGCAGTATCAGACCTTGCAATGAGGCTATATACTGTCCTGTTTCTCTTGCTTCTGAATTTTTCCAAAGTCATTTTTTTTTCACATATCCAAGCTACTATTGGAAGTTTTATGTCTAATTCTTAATGTAGGTCATCAAGATAACAATGATTAGTTGCCGCTTTACACTAATATGCATCTTAATGCTTCAATATTAAATTGGCAATATTAGATCTTGCAACAAGGCTATATACATTGTCCTGTTTCTCTTGCTTCTAAATTCTGCCCTAATCAATTTCTTGATCTTTTCCTGGATAAGTTGAACAATCGAATAACTTTGGCTTAGATAGTTTCCTTTCACATATCCATAATGTTATTAGAAGTTTTTAAGTAGCCCCTCCACTATAGCAATGATAAGTAGCCATTGTCTGCTAACACGATTACTTGATTCTTTCATTTAAATTTCCTTATGCTTTCAGGGGTCACATGCTAGTGGCTCAACTTGCGCCACGACAGAAACCCACAACTTACTCAGGTGTTAACTTCACACCCAGATAATCAAATATTCAATCTTCAAGACAACATGTAGCTAACAAGATTTATTTCTTCTCTATGTTTTCTGCCACAGGCTTGCACCAGATTCCGTTAAAGATCTCGAAGAATTTGTGACAGACTTTTTCCTAGGTCTTCCTAGCACTACAATCATCTGTATAAGTTTGCTTGGTGGCGATTATGCTAGTCTGCTAAAAAAAATGCTACTTTTTCCTTCCTCTTTTCCGGCATGGATGCTGCTATCACGCTTGAATTCAAAGAATCAACCTATTGTTATGCTTCTGCCTGTGGATACGGTTCTAGAAGGTGCTATTGTAGCATAGACATGGAAATCTGTCTTTCATTCACATACTTGTCTATTTAAGTTTAGAATATACTGACAATATTGTGCAAACTTTCATCAGAAGCTACTGATGATGATGGAAATTCTGGATTGGGGCCCATCTCTCAGGGCAAGGACTTGAGTAAAATCTGGTCCTGTCCTTGGGGTTACACTGTAGTAGATTATGTAGCTCCACTGTTTAAATTGATACTGGAGGAGAATTACTTGTCATCCTCAATCTTTCCCCTAGACAATACACAAAAGAGCAGGTTGCTATGGTGGGCGCGGAGAAAGAAGCTCGATCATCTCCTTGGTAAATTCTTGAGGTAGGTCTTTCTCCCCCTCACCTTGAGTCCCAATGTTTGTGTGTTGGAGTGCATGCATGCATCTGTGTGTGTGCCTGTGTGAGTGGAAAAGTGTGCATGAACACGTGCCGGGTTGTTAGAAGGTGGTGGTGGTGCATGAATGAGTGTGCATGTTGGCTAACTAGGGGCATTTCCCCCTAAAATCATTGTGCCATCAAGTTTTCATGGCTAGATTATACATCCTCTGATTTTTTATTCTTTATTTTTACTTTGGTCATTGTAATTATTTTGCAGCAACTGGTGTTCTGTTCGGTTAATTGCAATACGAAAGATCAGCATATTTTACATCAAGCAATAGTCTATTTTGGTTAGGTTAACTTTGAGAAAGATTTTCTTCGTAAATGTCAGTTTCCACTAACATAATCTCATGTCTTTCAAATATCCAGGGATATAGAAGATTCATGGTTAGGCCCTTGGAAATGCTTACTTTTGGGGGAACGCTCAGATTGCAAGCACATGCAAATGGTACTAACAAAGCTGATGGGTGATCTAAAATGTAAATGTAAGCTGGATGAACATGAGAGTCTTCTCAGAGTTATTCTAGGAGGTGCCAGGTATGTTTCTGAAACAGAAGCATGTGTTTCTCAGTTACTGCTACACAAAGGCTACTTTGGTAGAGGAGGATGTTGTGAGGAAGAAACATGTGGGGCCTTGTCCACTTCTGATGGAGTTGAAAGTCTGTCCATGTTAGCTCGCCAACTGATTCTAGAAGCAGCCAGTGAGCTTGTAGAAGAAGAAATTGATAGAGAACCAATAATTCTGGTGCTGGATTCTGAAGTGCAGGTGGGTTTTTGAATTTGCCATCTCTCTGTATATATTTGAGACCTAGCTTATCCAACTTATTGCAAGGTTTTTGCTGTGTCAGGGCTGGTTCTGGAATTGAATAATGCTACGATGCAATTGGAAATCAAATGGCAACCATAGTCACAAAGTCGGGATTCGGGAATAATTTGGCAAGGGTCAAGTACGAAAAAATTCGGGGAAAAAATAGAGAAAAAATTTATAATTATAACAATTAGTAACGATACTAATTAATATATCTAACAATTTCGTGAGATAATATACAAAAAGAGTACCTATAATCAACAATAATAAGTTCATATATCATTTTAACATCAAATTCATTCCATCAAGGCATTAAATTTCATTAAAACATCTATTATCAAGATTAAAAATAAGACTAAAATACGTATATTAATAAAATCACTCATTTATATTCATCAATCCCTCAAAAGAGCATCAAAGTCGTCAATATTTGCATAATTTTCATTCCCAA
Source organism: Tetracentron sinense (assembly GCA_015143295.1). Taxonomy (NCBI): domain Eukaryota; kingdom Viridiplantae; phylum Streptophyta; class Magnoliopsida; order Trochodendrales; family Trochodendraceae; genus Tetracentron; species Tetracentron sinense. The sequence continues at coordinate 46,155,816 of CM026552.1, forward strand.
AAAATTTCAAGATTATCTGTTTTTTTTTTTTTTTTTTCCGTATTAATCGTTTTAAACGGGTTTAAAACTATAATACGTGTTTTATTAAAAAAAAAGGAGTTTTAAATGCCGTTTTCTACGGCAGGGTATTAATGCGCGTTTTAAACGATTTTTTTTTTTTAAAATGCAGTTTTTGGTGACTATGATGGTAACTGTGAATACTCAAAAAGTTTTTGTTCCCATTAGCTAAAAAAATGTAATGAACCGTAAGTTTCATTATCTCGGAGGATGGGCTTCCATAAAAAGAAGGGTATGACATTCAATGTTTTAAATAACGGTTTTGGAGACTAATGGTCAAGGCTGACTCCGTTACATAAGGGTGAAAGAGTTATGAAACGCCCTTTATGGTTTGAGACAGCAAGGGTCACATTTTTTTTTCCTTTAAAAAAATTGAAGTAAAAAAGTCTAAAAAATGTAAAATTTTGGGGAAAAGGTTTCATTTGTTATATAAACACAGTCCAATTATTAAATGCTTAAAAGACAAAAATCACTAAGTACTAAGTTCAAGTGTTCAACTAACACTAGTTAATCTATTGTACTTTTGGAAGAGAATAAGAAAAAGAACCACATATATTCACATAGTCCTATGGACTTCATTCAAAATCCATAGATCTACATTTATTTTAACATATGCTAACAAATTTGAAACATATAATTTTAAAATGAAAAAGAAGAAAAACTTGCCAAATATGGAAGCCCAAACTTGTTCAAGTTGAAACCTAGGGTTTCAAGGCTGGAATCTTTAAATATAAGCTTGATTTCTTGTTTTTGGTTCGCAAGAAATGAAAGGAGTGGCCGAAATCTAGGGTAGAATGAGAGGAGTGAAAAAAATATGAGAGAATGGGGGAAAATAGGGTTTTCTACTTTTAAACCATGATGACATCTTTGATATATTGTCCAGTCACAAACTTGAATTCAGAGTTTTGCTTCATCACCAGAATAGTCTCTGTTACTAGACCAGCCTCAAGATTTGTAAATCCATTCATTTTAATTAATTATAGATCTGTTATTGACATTATGTTTATATGATTTCATTTTCATCATGATATGGTTGTGAATGATGAATGGCGATTTCATGATCTGTAGCTCTTGACACGATGTTAGGAAAATATTTTTTGCTACAAGAGGATGTCTTTGTTGCACTGGGACATGTTTGGATGCAGTTTTTGGTTGCGTAGCCCAGTCAAGTGTCAAATCAAAACTGGGCTGAAGGCAGACTCTCCTAAGAGCTGTAGGTGTGCAGAAAAGGAATGCAAAGGCGGCAAAAGTGGGTTGAGGGGGGATCCAACTTGCTAAGCCGCACACAGCCAAACAGGAACAGCCTCCTTACTTGGTTATACCTGATCTGCCCAGACCTAAAACTGCATCTAAACACACCCTTTGTGTGGAAGTCGGATAATTTGTGTCTTTCTATGTTTACTGTTTGTTTTATCTAAGCCAAATGATTGATTGATGACTAAATACAGATGCTTCCATGGGAGAATCTACCAATATTAAGAAAGCAGGAGGTCTATCGCATGCCTTCTGTGGGCAGCATCTCTGCAACACTCATCAGAAACTGCCACACTCAAGGCATAAGTGGGAGGATTGCTGCTGCATTTCCATCGATAGATCCCTTGGATGCATTCTATTTGTTGAATCCCAGTGGCGACCTTGGCGGCACACAAGTCGAATTTGAGGACTGGTTTAGAGATCAAAAGTTTGAGGTAATTCCTTTGCTTTTCAAAAAGATACAAAAGAAAAAAAGAGAGGAGAAAACCAAAATCAAAATCAAATGATATACTCTATTAGTAAGAACCTACATAGTGACTGTCGTTTTTGTGTTCGTTTGGGTGCATGTGTGTGTAACCAACTTAGGTCTTCCATCGAAAACTGTACAAGTGGTTACATGCTCAATCAGGACAGTTCTGACCATAGTTGCAAGGAAGCTTTATACAAGTTGGAAGATTGCTTTCAGGAATCTTCGTTACATTGTGTCCCATTTAGTGGTTAAATAGGGCTATGTATGTGGGATGTGATGGGATAGACCCAAGTCTACAGCCTAGGGTATAGATCTGAGCAATTATTGTTGAAATAGAACCTTCTTGGTAAGGATTGAATAGTTGCCTATGGAGCATATAATGTAAAGTCTACGCGAACAACATTAGATTAAATATTTCCCAACTGAATTTATTATTTGTCATTTTATTGCTACCTAAGAATAGAAGATTTAAATTAGATGGTTTTTATACAAGGCCCACTATATTCTAAGGTGCCTATTTCTCCACACATGCCTCATGTTAGGCAAATTGAAAAAATGGTTGTCCCTACAAATATAACGGGAATTACGCGGCCCCGTATCCCTTTTGTTGCTTCCCAAGTAATTTTGAACCTCACTTCCCACTTATTGTTTCGTTTCTTGCTTTGGTAACCATGATTTTGACCAACCAACTGGGTTCATTCCTTTGAATGGTAGAAGATAATCATTTCTTTATAGCATTTGCTTTCAGAAAGCTTCATGTTATAATTTATTTAATTGCAAAAGATGTTCCATTGATTTATCATATAGGGGAAAGCTGGAACTGCACCCACAACTGAAGAGTTAGCTGTGGCCTTGAAAAACCATGATCTCTTTTTATACTTCGGACATGGAAGTGGTAAGCTTTACTCAGATTACTACTTAATACCTTGTTGCATACTTGCATGCCTGTTCTATTCACTGTTATTCCTACAGCTGCTGTTGTTGCTGTTGCTAATTTTACACCCAGTACTTCTTATAGGTCCTTTTTATTCAGGATTAGCTACTAATTGAGTTCTATAATGTGTTTGGTGGTTTAGGTACACAATATTTACCTGGTCATGAGATTCAGAAATTGGAAACCTGTGCTGCTACTCTTCTAATGGGCTGCAGTAGTGGATCTCTGTCACTGATGGGGTGTTATACTCCGCAAGGTGCCCCTCTCTCCTATTTGCTAGCCGGTTCTCCTGTCATTGTTGCCAATTTGTGGGAAGTGACAGACAAGGATATTGACCGATTTGGTAAGGCCATGCTTTCTGCTTGGTTGCAAGAAAGGTCAACTCCCTCAGGAGGTTGTTCAAAATGCAATTTAGTAGTGAAAGAATTTGGATCAATGAACATAAGCGACAATAAGGGAAAGAAGAAGGCCCTAAGGAAGAAGCAGGTGCAGGAAGCTTGTGACAGTGATACATGCAAGGACGGTTGTGGTCAAAGACCAAAGATTGGATCATTCATGAGTCAAGCTCGAGAGGCTTGCTCACTCCCATTCTTGATTGGGGCATCTCCAGTATGTTATGGCGTCCCTACATGTATAGGGAAAAAGAAAGACATGTAACAATACAAGAATCATTCTTTCCCTCAAAATTTACTTGGCACACAGCATAAAAGAGGATGACTGCAATGGAAAGGGATTCTGGAAGCCTCCTCACCTGCAATGTTGCTCTCATCTATTGTTCCTCATACCTGCATCCTGAACCTGATGAGAATTGCCATGGCTACAGCTTCCCGCAGTTTTTCTGTAATATAAAACATTGGCATAGAATGCCTCATGTAATACAGCTTCCTGTACAATCCCCTTGTCATAAGTGTAATTGGTTAGGGTATGCCATCTTTAAAGATAAATAAGGATGTGAGCCTTTTGTACGTGGTATGCCTACTTATTTTTTGAAACATTTCCAGTAGTTTTGGTAGATGGAAACGGAATTGTGAGAGCTGAGGTTCCTTGTTCCGAAATGTACACTGGGCAATGATCTTTATACATGTAATGTTGAGGAAAAGAATTTGTAATTAATATTGTTTCTTCCTATGATTTTTGTTATGTTGATCTGGACTTACAGATCGAAAATGGTTGTTTATCCACTCTTGATTCCAAAACATGACTGGTGGCTATTGCAGGTGCTGTTTCAGCAACCATGTAGTGCATTAAATCACTAACATAAACACGACTAGTATTCTATACAAGCCCCATTAGCAAGGAATGTGAGCAGCACATGCACGAACATTATATGGATTTTTTCCCCTTTTGATAGGAGGGTTATATGCATTAGATTGAAGTACCTTCGAATTCCTATTTGCAAGTTAAATTCACCAATTTCCTCGTCGACTCCAGCAGTGAATATTTGACACCTGATGCTATTGGACAAATTAGAAAAAAAAATGTCCCTTATTAGGTCTTGTAATCTTGTGATGAAATCTCTAATAAGGAAATTCTCCGTAGATTGGTAAAGAAGTCCTCTAGCTTGTGGACCTACTCACCACTCTTTAACACTAACCATTAATTGTTTTTTTTTTTTTTTTGATAATTAACCATTAATTGTATTTATATGTGCCTAAAAAGGGAAAAATTTTTCCTACTGAGACTAGTTTGCACCAAATAGGAGTGGACTCAATCCTTGAAACAAGCCACATTTTGTTTTTTTTTTTTTTTTTTTATTCCTAAGGAAATTAGCAGAAGTTGCTAAATATCAAACTTACCCCAAACATTTTCTTGTAGATAAACGATATCAAGGCCCCATAGTAGGTCACAAAGCAAAAGAAAAAAAAGGAGATGCTACCGAGAGGGCTGAGCGCAAGCCATAAAACAAGCAGCTTCTAATTTTAGGTGTTGAAAAATTGATCACGCCAATGGCTTGGTAGAAGTCATTTGGCTTGCTATCAAAGATTGCTGTGCCCATCCCTAACTAGGCGTGGCTGGTCTTTGTAGCTTTCTCAATACCAAGTCAAAATAAGTGAAGGAAATAACATCAATAAATCTCGTACTTGGTCCCAAACCCCCCATCAAATGACTCGATTTTGAACAGCAGCTTCACTCACATTTTTTACCTTTTATTTTCTGAACAAATTCAAAATCATTGCATTTCAAGAAGAAAAAAAAAGGATTAATACACCAAACTAATAATAAAAAATATTATTCTTCAAATTATCGTTGCAATGAACAGAAAATTATAAGACTTTTCTCTGGATTGCCTGCTCTTGGCTCTTGCAACACTGTCCAGCTGGGCTTGATAACAAGTATATCAAGCCAAACCTTTTAACAGAATAAGGCCGATAGATCCTAGAGAAATGCATTGTTGCAAAAATATTCATCCCAAAGATATGCAACCTAACAGGGTGGACTCAAGAACCTGTTTTGCCAATCCATTTTATTAAAAGCAGTCCCTGTTCAAATATGTTCCAATTTTTCAAGAAAATTTGGATATATTTGAACTATCACTACAGAACATGAATGCAGTTGAACTATCACCACAGAACAATGAGGCAGTTAAAAGAGAAATCATGCTTACATGACCATTCACATAAATGAGAGGCAAATCCAACAACTGTAAGGGGAGGGGGGACAAGACAGTCTTATATCTTCTTATTCCTAAGACCTAAAGACGACCACAAGTACACATCTCTTCCAGTCCCCCTTGTCTCAGATTAGTTCATCACCTTCCTCCATTGGCTTCTATACGTCTAGCTTCTATATCTCTCCGCCTCCTTCTCGACCTCCTCAAAACCAGTCTCCTCCGGATATCATCTCTTCCAGACAGAGCTGCACCACCACCCTCATCCAATGTGCGATGGTAACCCCTCTCAAGCCTCCTTAGGCGTGTGTTGAGGCTAGCATTCCCAGCCGGCCCAATCTCTTGAAATAGGAAAAGGAAATTGAGAAAATTTTCATTAAGACCTACCTCAAAACCCCCATCCCTCTCAGCAGCATCTCCCTCCTCGTCCATATCAAAGCCATGGTGGTTCCTCTCTATAACATAATCTCCCAGGACCATTGCCCCTGGCATTGATGACCTTATTGTGCTGATAACATCATTGTGCTCTCTCTCGTGCTCGAGCCTACTCCATTTCTGTTCAAGTATGGGGTCAACTTCATGGGGTCGCGCAGACGGATGCTCTGCTCTCACATGTTTCCGGAGCTCTTTATATGTTCCAACAAACGAGCAGTCATCCTGTGTGCAGGATCTCTTCTTGGTGTCGAGATATTCACGTGCAGGTTCGACCACAGTCCACCCTTTTACCTGCCCTCGGCAGAGGGGGCACGCAAGCTCTGTTACTTCGCATTTCTTACTAGGCCAACCTGAACCAATGTTACCAAAAAAACAAAATAGTCCCACATTGGTGGGGTATAGGTGTAAGATTGTGCCCATATAGCCGAGATAGTGTGTGGGCGCAAATGTGCAATGGCCTTGTGCCATGGGTAGGTTGGCGTGTGTGTGTGTTTGTGTGGTGTATAGTGGGTGTGTATGTGTATTGCATGTTACCAAAAAACCATGAACCAATACCTGAATTGTCTGATGGCCCATGCCATGGTTGCTCATGTTGGGGTGATATTGCTTTAGTGTAGGCTTTCTTGTACTGGTCAAGACAGTTGGAATAGCGATAGCTAGTACCACACATGTAGGGACGGCAGCCCTTGTCATGGGAGGAACAGAGGAGAAGAACAGCATTATGAGGATACTCCATACAAACCGAGCAGGTTGCATCTTCCCAGTCTTTCCTTTCCAATGGTGCGAAGCATTTCTTCTGGTGCACGTCCTTCTCCAAAGCCTTCCGACAGCAAGAAGGAAATGGGTATGCGGATGGCTTGTACCGTCGGGAAGCAAGCCGACGCCGGCCACTGCTACCTTTCGCCATGTCCAAGCTATACCTGAAAGCATCCAAACTTAGACAGCTCGCCTCGAGAAACATAAACTAAAAAGCTGCCACAATCAACAAAATATATCAATGACTGAATTGGCAATGCAAATTTAGGTATCAGTAAGCCAAATTTAGCTGTAAAGAAGTAGGTTTTAGACACTTTCTGGATGTTTTTTTCCTTCTCTACTTGCAGTTTCATGCTCCACTCCATGGTAAGGATATGGAACCTTGCATTACAAGGAATAATTCTGCAGCCTAAGCATTAATTATGTCTTTGCTTATAACAACAATATAATCATAACACTTTCAAGCGACAAGCAATTCCACAAAGAGAGAACCAATTGAATGTTAAAGAAGTTTCAGCTTCCTTCATACTGATTCAATCAACCTCATAAAACATATAGCAATAATCAAAAACAAACAAAAAAAGTCAGTTTGTCACAAGTAAAGCAAAATGCTCTCACTAGACAAGGACGCGACGGAAGTAGAATGCTTCAAAATTATAAACAAAGTAGTTACCAGGTGTCCGAAGTTGAGGCACGATCTGAATGATTGGAAAATTGTTGATTTCTTTCGCCTATTACAAGATCTAGGACCCTACGCTCCGAGGCCACAGTTTAGGGACCATAGAATTTGGGCGAAGGGACAACAAAGGTCGGTTCTCAGTTAAATCATTACTACAGTCCCTTGAGGTGACTTCTACACAGTCTTTTCCTCATAAGTCCGCGTGGAATCCAAAAATTTCATCAAGGGTATCGTTTTTCTTTGGACTGCAGCCTTGGATAAGGTTATGACTTGCGACAATTTGAAACAAAGGAGGGGAGGTTTGATAACCTCTATTTTATGTGCCTTCTTGCGGAAGAGTTGGGGGATCATTTGTTGTTACATTGCTTTATTGCTTTCGAGATCTAGGGTTCATTCCTCTCGCGAGCAGGGGTAGCCTGGGTCTTCGCTACCTCTTTCTGGAACTTTTTATCCTATTGGTCTTGAGTTAGTGTGGATAGTGCCCATGCGGCATTTTGGTAAGTTTTGCCCGGGGCCATTGCTTGGTCAATATGGCAAGAGAGGAACTCTAGAGTTTCCGAGGACACTCTCTCCCCTCGAGGGCATGGTTAGGGCCTAGTCAATCTAGGCCCTTGAATGGCTAGGACGGGGTTAGGGTCTAATTTTTATAAGGGCAAAGGTTACGGACACCCGACCCATGGGTCATAATTCTCGACCCTAACCCATGATAGTCAGACCGGTTACGTTGACGATTTACGTTGGTTTTTGCCACAACTAGGTATCTATCTATCTATCTATCTATATATATATATATATATATATATATATAGTGGGGGAATGGTTCCCATTAGCGCCTCTCACTAAAAATATACGGAGCGGTCCCTTTAGAATCTCAACATATGGCATATCCTTTGGGATCCGATTGTTGGATTTCAAGATGTGTCCCATGGGAGGCATGTGGCAAAAAATAGGCTGATCGAATGATTCTAGACCATTCAATTAGACCCTAGTTTGTCAGCATTAATTCCCTAGGGTTCACCAGACCCTACCTAGGTTATAGAAGTCATTGATTTTCTAACCTTCAATCGGATAGTCTAGAAACATCCAGCCAGCTTACTTTTTGCCACGTGTCTCCCAAGGAATCCACCTTAACATCCAACGGTCTGATTAAAAAACAATCTGCCACATGTCATTTTTTTCATGGGGCCTCTTACTACAAGTTCTAGTCACATAGTCAGAGGCACCCACTAAAACGTCATCCTATGTAGTGGTACATGGCATTATTTATCTATTGTTGGTAGTTAGGGTTAGTAAATGGTGATTGGGCCTTTGCTTGCCACATCATTGAGGTTAACTTTCCTTTTGGGACTTGATCCTAGGAACTCCATCAAATAAGGGGCACACCTTGCCATCTCAGCTAGAGGGGCAGGTGTATAGGCCCAATTATTACTTAAACATCATGTACGCACAAGTTGCAACATATAACAATTGAAAGATAAACATCTTCACATATCACCAACGTACATAGATTCAGAAAAAAATGGTGATCAAACATTCAAAGTCAGTTTAGATTAAGTATTGAGGAAAGGGGAGTACTAGCCCCAGATGCACCAAGTCAATTTTTTCCCAAAGACGTAGATTGGGTGCAACACGTGGTGTTGCTACCCAATAACAGAGAGATGGTTTGACACTTGTTGCCATCACCTTGCGTCTTTGGAAGACTGCAAATGCGCTAGCATTTCTGTTAAGTATTTATCAATGAAACTGAAAAGTAAACCCCAAGTTTTCAGTTATCAATTATTGGAATCTCTTATATTATTTCAGAAACACGTTCTTTACAACTTCTATTAGGGAGCTAAATAAAGTTCTGTTTTCACTCCACTATTTTGGAAAATGAGCTCACTGTGGTAACTCCTACCTGAACAAGAGAGGAGCCATGTTTTGAGTCGAAGTGTGGTGAGTTAACTTAAACACGATAATTATCCATGTCATTTATTAGACGGAGGAACATATTATGAACCCAAGAAAAAACTGGAACCTAGTTTGCTGAAAGCTTGGAAGCATCAAAAAGCAGTAGCTATGACTCGTATGACCATCCATGCTAACTTAACGTTTGAGGAATTGATGAAAATGGAGCTCCAAAACAACTTCATCTGTAATCCATTCCACTTCCCTACAATTATCTTGAAAGATCACTAACCTCGGTGCTCACAAGGACATTTGTAACTTCACCATCCATCCATGTACCAAAAGTACATTTTGACCATAGTATACATGGATAAAATGCAGCAGCAACCTAATAGTTTGGTAAGTGGAAGAGATTTCAATTCAGGACATATTTTCTCTATCTAATGAGTACGGCTTTTATATCAGCAACGAAATCTCATTAAGTAAAACATTAAATACACGATACTCACTACATGTCTCAAGCTAACAAATTTAGCTAATATCGTATATGGTCTTTCAATGCTCATCAGCCTCATCTACAACATGGAAGCAACTAACAATGGCATTAAATATCGAATGTGTGCCTATGTCTTCAATAATTTTTTGAAGAAATAAGTTTATCTGTCACTTACCATATTCAGATAACAAGCAGAAAAAAAAAACGAGGCATCAAAAATGCATTTGAACAGCCTATGAAACCCACAAATATAATCTCCATAACAGTTAATCCAAGCAAAGGGAATGTAGAAGTCCTCTTCATGCATGATTACATGCTACATAAAACAGAAAGGAAAGTTACCTGAAAGAAAATGACTTTTTATAAGAAATCCTGGACGTGTTTCCTAAACAAGCTGAAGGAAAAACCATAGCAAAAATGTCATCCCAACAATAAAAATGACAACTTTAGAATAAATTCAAAGTCCAACAAAATTACGATATTTCATATTAAATAAGTATATCCCTCACAATTGGTTATCAAAATTTAGTATAAAATATTACATGTCAAAAATAATTGAAATCCAAAAACATCACATACAATACATTGTGTCTCATCATTAAAGCATGTTAAAAAGACAAGATAACAAGAAATATGTTACAATTGACTACCTAATTTGTACTTATGATTGAGAAAGGAAACATATCTTGTCATACAAACATATTGTAATAATTGGCTTCATCTACATGAGTGAAGGACAATTCTTTTTTAAAGAATAACGAGAATTGTACTACGAAACTAAGAAAGAAGGAAATTACAAAAAAGACAAGATGGGGAATGATCAATGGTAAGAATCTTGTCCAACCTCGATGACCAAATAAAAGCTTGCACCTTTAGAGGTACCACATCCTCCTTCTTAAGGACGTAGCTATAAATATCTTCCAGATCTTCTTGAAGAGAGGCCTTCTAACCAGCTCCACATTTAAGCTATACCTTTCCAAATCTGGCAATCTTCTTTATTCGGGTTGATTTGCATCCTACTCAACCTGCCCAAACATTCCTCAACTTCACTGTCTCGGAGGTTTTTGTGAAAGGATGGGCTCCACACGATCTCCCCATTTATTTTATCAGAATCACTAAGTACATCTTTGGAAGGAACAACCTTATATAGGCTTAGGCATACCTCAAAGAGTCTACTGGTCACTGTGATAAATCTCACTGAAACCGTTATGAAACTGTTGTTACGTAAAAGTTTTGATAATATCAAAACCGATATGAGCCACAATACGTTACTTAATGACCACTGCATAATGTTTGGCGTTGTATTACATATCATATTTGTTTTTTAGTATCATAATCTGGTTAGGGCCGCAACCCAATCAGTAGTATTAACATTTGTTCATTGGTTAGTGATTGGAAGCCTAACATTGAAAATTGGGCTAAATAGTAAGCTTTTCAACCGCCGCACCACACTTGTGGGAATGGATCCCAAACCATTCAAACGGGGGATACACACACTACCAATAGTACCAACGGGCAGGTGTCATAAGTTTTAGAAACTCATTCCGTTTCACTTCTTTTGAAATTTTCACTTTCCTCCCCCTCTCAAGCCAAATATAAAATCTTATTTTTTGGATATGAATTTGTATCTATGCTATGAATTGATGATTTGAATCTACATAACCCACTTTTGAGAAACATATTACTTTAGGGCTTTTTGATTGGGTAAAACTTCTCAATTTTTTGTAATCAGTGTATAGCTAATGCATATTAGCAAGTTCGAACATAGATTATTGGGTTTCAAATGAAACCAACAAATCTATGATGATTTGAGTTATGCAATTTCATTTTTATATCACTATGTTAAGTAAATTTGAAAAGGTAGTATTTTCATGCATAATGTGCATTTAGTGTCAATGTTTTAAATCATTTACATGTGTGTGTAGATGTGCACAATTATATATATATATATATAACTACATGGATGATCTAAAATTGACACCACATCATCAACACTTACAACATCAATTACTAATAAATTAGATTTGAATGGATCAATTATTTAAAAATCATCCCAGAAATCAAATCGCCAAACCAGATTCATTGGCAGCCTTGTATACATGCAACATCGGCCATGAAGTGTATCGCCGCTTGATTTGAAATACAAACATCATAATCGTGTAGTTAGTGTGCCACTTTGATTGCCAACACTGTGCAATTTGCAATTCATACCTATTATGGTTTAAAAACTCACCGAAACTGTTACGTTAATGCCCGTTACGTAATAGTTTCGGTGACCTCCGATACCCGAAACCGTGCCTTTACGACTTTTTCCCGAAAAAAATACGTATCGCCCGAAACCTTTACGTAACGGGCGTAACGCCCATTACATAACGGTTTCGGTCGTAGGACTCGTTCGCCACACCAATTTATTCTCTTGAAAAAAATACGTATCGCCCGATACGTAACGGTTTCGGTTGTAGGACTCATTCTTCATTACATGTTTTTTATTTTTTTTCTTCTATTTATTGTGATTTATTGGATTTGTTTTAAGCAAAAATAAAAAAATAAAAAAGGCCAAAACCTTTACACAACAACGTTACGTAACGGTTTCAGGCATGTCCGATACGGTGTCCAAAACCGCTTTTTTAAACCTTGATACCTATCTTGTCTTGTTGAGACTTGGAATTTGGCTCAATCGTATCATTGTTGACTCCATAGTTCGAAAACTTGGCGAGCCACTTGAGTAACTCGGCCAAGTTACTCGACTCGACTCGACTGAATTTCGAGTCGAGTCGCATCAAAACTTGAAGGGGACACTATTTGTCGAGTTACTTGGGTGACTCGGTCGAGTCGAGTCGAGTTTTTCGACTCTCCTGACTAGGTCGAGTCACAAAAGGGTATTTTTATAATTTTTTTTTAAACTTAAAATCGAACGTCAAACTATTTTTGCATCATATTTTTTTGGGTCTACAAAGACTACCATAGGTCTAGTCACAAAAGAGTATTTTTTATCATATTTTAAACTTGAACTCAAATATCATACTATTTTTGCATCATATTTTTTTGGGTCTACAAAGGCCTACTATGAGTTCTGTTAAATCTAGTTTATAAGCTTGAGGCTGTAAAACCAGCCTACTTTGAGTTTTTTTAATCCAGGTTTTTCAAGTTATTACATATATAATCCGAGTTGGACCAGGTAGACTGATTGGTTAAGACGCTTGAATCTGAATTTGCTTTAAGCAGAAATGAGATTTGAGATGATAATTGGACTCTTCGAGAGTTGAAATAAGAAATCTATTTATTTCAATTTCATTTCGATCTCTGTTTCAATTGTGTACTTAATTCTGAGATGATATACTCGATATGCTCAAAACTTGGTGGGTTTTTTCTCAAATTATTGATTAATTTTTCATTTCACTCAGGTGGGTATTTACTGGTGAACGTGTTTTGGTTTTGTGAGACTCGGTTATCTCAAATGAATTAATCTGCATATAATTTTTTCCACGCCCATGCATCGGGGTTTCGCTAGTACATAAACTAAGCCAAACGGCCCCTGAATTAAGAAAATCTCAACTTTACTGAATCTACACCAAGAACAAGCAAATGCAAACCTCAAAATCTAAAAACCTAAGGAAAAACAAAAATCATGCAACAACAACATCATGAGAGGGATTCAAAGTATCAGATAACCTAAACTAATCAACAGATTTGAACGTCTAAACAGTAAAATGATACTGAAACCCTACAAAAGAAATAAAGTGAAATCGAAATCGAAATCGAAATCGACGTACCTGGAGACGAGCAAGCGTCTTCGTGAAGGTTGCGCTCCGTGGTGAGGGCTTTTTGGGTACAACAAATACGGAAGAGAGAGAGAGAGAGTGGAGTCAAAGTGACGCCATTCTAACGAAAGGGTAACGACTAACGAGGATTGGAGGGTGCATGGGAGGGCGTGCCATTGCTTGTTTTTAGGTTGGGGTTTTGATGCTGTATGTCTGCATACATATAATTCTTCATGTTCGCTAAGAATGTTAAAATATTCGTAGTAATATTCTACTCACTTTTGGAACTTTAGACGAATATTCTATTTATTCTTTCTCCAAATTAAATAAGTAAAAATAATCTGCCACTTTTTGTGCCATTTGTCTCTTAGTTTACTCCAATTACCTATAGTTAAAATTCACTAACCCTTAACCCTAATCATCTAATATTGGTCTTTAGAAAAAAAAAATTTAAAAATATTTAATTATAGGGGTTATGACGTTGTTCACCATTATACAAAAGAGTTTTGTGAGAACGAGGAGGATTAGTCTGCTCTTCGCGGATGCCACGAGGAGCATCCTACCTTTTTTTCTTGCCAATTGTCAATTTTAATTATGATTAACTCTGATTAATATGGTTAATATTTCTAATCATGATTCTTAAAAAAACAAAATAAATAATATGAACCCTAAGGACTAGTGATTCTTAATCATAGTTTTAAAAAAAAGTTAGAAATAAAAAGTGGCTAAAAAATGGGTGAGAAATGGTTTTTTTTTTGGGGTTAAAAGAGGTTTAGATATCATTAACACATTAGGAAAAAGACCTAGAGAAGATCCGGGACAGGCTCCTAGCGGAAACAACTACTGTTGGAGTGCCCGGAGGAGAATACATAAGGCCTATGCCCTGAAAGTTAGCCTATTAAAACTCGCTGTGTCTTGTTTTTAAAACTCTTTTTTAATTGTAGTTAAGAATTAAGATTCACTAACCTTTACTACACCAATAAATAAATAAATAAAAAAAGAAGCCTTCACTATTTAAAACGTCTAACTTTAGTTTCTAGAAAAAAATTATTCTTTTAACCATAGGGGTTCAAACTTCTTAAATAGAGTGAGTTTAAGGACAATTAAATGTGAGGGGGTAGGGCTGTATTTGGGCTGGGCTTGACCGGGCTTGGCCAAGCCCGGCTCGGCTTGAAAGGATTTGATTGAGGCCCAAAGCCCAGCTCGGCCCGAAATAGAGCTTGAAAGTGTGGCCGAATTCAAAATCATGGCTCAAAGCTCGGCTCGGCTCGGCTCGGCTTGAATCCTTTTTTTTAAATAATAATATTTTATATTATTTATATATATATTCGAATTGAGCCGAGTTCGGGCTGAATCGAACCTCAATCGAGCCGGGCCGAGCCGCACAAGGGCTGGCCCGAGCTTGGCTTGATTGAGTTTTCGGACATTTTTTTAGGCTTGGCTTAGCCCGTTCAAGCTTAAAATTTGGGCCGATCTCGTGCCGAACCGAGCCGAGCTGAACCAACGGGCCGATCGGGCTTTATGCAGCACTATGAGAGGGGCGAGACGCATAATCCACTTCTTGTACGAGGAGCAGTTTATTCCTCTTATATAGAAGAAAAATAATCCACTCCTCACTTAATCGATCAAGCAAGAGCAGCGTCTCGCCCCCTCTAACCCGACATGTGTTCTTTTTTAGCTTTCTTGTTAAGATTCTCGAACCCTTAGGATTAATATTTTTAACCATGGTTTTTAGAAAAAATCTAGGTTAGAAATATTAATCATAGTTAAATAGAGTTACCACATTTAAAAAGGAGTTAAGAGAGACACGTGTTGGGTTAAAGAGGGCGAGATGCTGCTCCTCTCTCCACCAAGGAGCGGATTTTTGCTCTATATAAAAAGAGGGGACGATGTTTTGTGGTCATACAACTAGCGAGTGGCCCATTAAAAAAAAAAAAAAGGACACGTGACAAGTTATTTTTGAATATGAACATTAGTGGTCAAGGTGATTCTCTCGTTTGGCCATTCATTTGACGGCTAAAAAAACATAGATTTAATATAGATTAAGTAGGGTCTAGTGTGAAAGTTTGCTCTTATTTTGTGTAAAATTCAGTACACTTGTATTGCTTTCTCTTTCATATATCACTGCCGATAAAAATATTACAACAAAAGTACCAACTAGCGACGGAATAGTAGTGACGGAAACCTTTCCATCACTAATACTTCTGTTATAGTGACGGAAACATGTGCCGTTACGACTGATCCGTCTATTTGATACAGAAGAAGTATTTTCCGATTAAATCGAGTATTAGTGACGGAATTATTTCTGTCACTAATAAGGATTAGATAATAGTAACGAAAATATTCCTTAAGGAGTAAGCAAAATTAGGAGTAATCAAAACTATATGTTGACTAAATTATCATTTTTATTTTATTTTATAAATAACTTTTTGAGTATACCAAACTTTACGTGAGTCTTTATAAGTAAATAAAAATATATTATAATAAAAATTTGAGGGAGAGAGACATGGGCCGAGGGGGTTTGACGGGGACAGAGAGCATGGAATCAATAAACATATAAACAAAAAGAAAAAAGTAGAGCTTTAAGCAAGAGTTTAATGGCTTATTATCAGAGCATGAGAACTAGGGTTTGAAATCTTCCATGACGGATAAGAAGAAAAAGGATAGTCAAGCTCTCCTACTGGACCAACACGAGTTCGGGAAGCTCCTCCGACATGAAACTTTCACCAAGGTTTACCTTGTCAGAAATGTGAAATCTGAGAGATTGCCGCGGTCAAAGTTCTCAACAAGGAGAAGATCCTCAAAGGTTTGATCACTCATATAAAGCGCGAGCATGAGGCATGGCGAGATTTGAAGCTGGAGAACTTGTTATTAGACAGAAACGGCGATCTCAAGGAGAGTACGAGGAGTTATGTGATCGAGAATTGAAGCCCGGATTGCATAACCTTGTGTTGGATGACTCTGCTCCTTGCGATGAGTTCAGCTGGGCAATAGTACTCGCTGTTGCGTTGATGCCTATTTATGTCTTAAAAAAACATGGGACCCGCATTTTTTGATATGAGGTTCACCACTATTGAATGTGGGACCTATCTTTATAAGACATAAAGGGACAATATGGCAACAACAAGCGTTGTTGCCCATCTGAACTCCCTTGCGATTGGATGAATTTTTCATAGCATGTAATTAATGATATCTTGCTATAATTTAATCTATTTTAATTTTTTTGAAATGGAAATTTGAAGCAAAGAATTATAATTCTCTTATGGAAGCCTAAAGCATGTATTTGTATGAGTCAGGGTACCCCTTCCTAGCTGTCTCTTTAATCCCTTTTTAATTATAGTTAAATTAAATTAAATTATTATTATTGTTTATTTTTTTATACTAAAAACCAAAGTTTGATGGATAAACCCTAATGGTGAGTGAATCTTAAGCACAATTACTCTGTGTTCAAGCGGAGGGCGTGGACCAATGAGATTGCGGTCAACTTCTCCATTTTCTTATTTGTATCTCACAATTTGTACAGGAGAAGTGAGCATGACTTCTATTATTTTTAAGTGTAAATTACACTCACCTCCCCTGAGGTTTGGTAAAATTTTAGAAATCTTCCATCTAGTTTCTGAAATTACACTGTCCTCCCCTGTCAGACTCTTAATATTAGCACTGTTAACTAAAGTTAGCATTTTCCCATTTTACCCCTATTACTTGATTGAGGAAACACGTCTTTACCGTTTGAAAGCTCAATCAAAGAAAAACATAGTTTCCCAAGCCGTCATGTGTCCCTTTTAATACCCACTAACTATGATTAAGATTTAATCACCCATAAGGTTTATCCATCTAACCTTAGTTTTAAGGAAAAAATAACGTCCTTAGGTTGGTTATGCTTAACCGCAATTAAAGAGGACTCTGCAAGCCACCATGTGTCCCTTTTAACACCCACTAACTATAGTTAAGATTCACTCATCCCTAGGATTTATTAATATAACCTTGGTTATAAGAAAATAAAATAAAAAATATTAATCTTAGGTTAATTATGTTTAACCACAGTTAAATGATCTCTATAAGCCGCCACATGTCCCTTTTAACACCCACTAATTGTGCTTAAGATTGACTCCCCAGTCACCCCTATGATTAATCCATATAACCTTGCTTTAAGAAAAAAATAAAAATATTAACCATAGGTTAATTATGTTTAATCACAGTTAAAGGATCTCTATAAATTGTCATGTGTCCCTTTTAATACCCACTAACTATGGTTAAGATTCACTCATCCCTAGAGTTCATCTATCTAACATTGGTTTTTAGAATATATATATTAACCTTAAGTTCATATTTTTAACCTTGGTTACAAACCAATTATCATTTATTTTATTGAATTAACTAACCTTGTGTTGAAAAAGGGTAATTTAGACATTTTAAAATGTTTAAATGATGACATCATCAAAGTCTATCCATAAAATAACGGTAAACTTAAGGAAAGAGGGTATATGTTACATAAAACCAAAGTTGAAGAGATGGCAGTGTAATTTCAGAAACTAGAGGGGAGGTTTTTGAAATTTCACCAAACCTCAAGGGAGGTGAGTGTAATTTACCCTATTTTTAATAGGACAACTTGATAATTCTAATTATTTTGATTTTTATCATTCTATTTAATTTACCCTATTTTTAATAGGACGACTTGATAATTCTAATTATTTTTGATTTTTATCATTCTACTAAAAAGAGTACAAAGTGTACAAAGGGCTGACATTTTATTCAAATTATTACAATAAGAGTATAATTTATTTATAATTGATAAGTATTTTTTTTAAAATTAACTTATAATTGATAAGTAGAAGTGGGAGAATCCATTGGGTTGTCTTATTAATAAGACCCACTTTTTTCTCATGGATAACTAGAAGTGGATAATAGTTATCTATGAGAAAAAATGAATCTTATTAATAGGACACACCAATAGATTGGTCTTAATTGGAATTCCAAATACCCAAAACACTCTCTTAATTGGAATTCCAAACATCCTTAAACTCTATTAGAAAGAGTCTTTGTTTTTTATACATTTATAAGTGGAACTCATAAATAATCAACTATTAGCAACTCTTTTTTAATATTAAATTTAAATTCATATAAGAAATTTAAATTTTATTACTATAATATTTTTTATAAAATATACTAATATATAGTAAAATTAATTAATATGAAGAGAGTAATGTCTAATAAAAAAAATTAAAAATTAGATTTTTCATAAAATCCTAAAAAACTTTATGTTTGTTATTATTAATGAAAAATTTATATGCGCATCACTTAGAGTAACACAAAGAAACTATAACCTAATGAGACTCAATCGCTTGAGATCTAGATAGTTTCTCTACGAAGGATCCCTAAACAGTTTAGGACTCTTGTGAGAGTGTCCAATAGAGGATGGACTAGAGAGTCCTAGATGATCGATTAATACACCCCCGTAAGTTGATGTGTTGGAGCTAGCAACTTGGATTGTAGGAAACGAAAAACTGAGTAGAAGAGAGTCCCTTAGTGAAAATATCTACAGGTTGTTCTGTAGAGGTGAAGCATATTTCTAGATCACCTTGTACTACTCTCTCACGAACAAAATAGTAATCTACCTCAATATGCTTTGTGCGAGTATGAAAGATAGGATTCAAAGCCATGTAAGTAGCACTAACATTATCACAATGTAGGCGAATTGGAGAAGATAGACAAATTTGCAAATCTCGGAATGAGGTATCATAGCCAAACAGTGAAATGCCTATCAGAAAGCTAAAGCCCGATACTTTGCTTCAGAACTTGATTAAGAAACAGTCTTTTGTTTCTTATTGCACCATGAAATGAGATTTGGACCAAGAAAAATGCAGAAACCTATAGTGAAACGCCTATCATCTGGATCACCAGCCTAATCAGCATCAGAGTAGGCGGACAATCGAAAATCATCAAAAATCTGTATTGTCAAGCCACAGTCCAAGTTTTCTTTTAGATGCGTTAGGATACGCTAAGCTGCTTTGAGATGGAGAAGTGTTGGTCAGTGCATGAAATTTAACAACAAATGTGAGATTGGGCCGAGTAAGCGTGAGGTACTGTAAAGAGCCAACCAATTGGCGATATGATGTTGGATCCTCAATAAGGTCCCATTCCAATGCAAGAAGTTTGGAGCGAAGAGCAAACAGAGTTGAACAGGGCTTAGAACCTATCATATCATGCTTTTCCAATATCTCCAAAGCATACTTACGTTGTGAGAGAACCAATCCTCGAGAAAGCCCTCAGTCATTTCTTCTATGTTCTCCTACTCTTTCCTCCATTCACTGGCTCCTTCCTCCATTCAATACCTTCTGGAAAGTCAAAGAAGAGTACTTAGCGAACACGAGAAGATTTAAATTTGTGACACTATTGAGAGTTTACTTACTTGGTTATCATTACAATGCAATCATTTCAAGTTGTTTAGTAATATTATTTTTTTGGTTCATTAGAGATCACATGGACCTATGGGCTACACAATGAGGGGTAGCCCTCCCCCTCCCATAAGCCCAACCCTAATTTAGGTGGGATTTGATCCCAGATCTCTGCTAGGAACGCCAAGAGACTTTACCAACTAAACTAGTTGGCACATACTTAGCAATATTTAATTTAAGCGTACACTTATGGATGTTTCTGATTTCTTAGTTATAAAACACTAGAGTACGTAACAAGTTCTTTTGTATAGGGGTAAGGTTTTATGTCCCCCCTAGTTTCTTTTCTTTTTTAGGGTAAGGTTTTATGACCCCCCATCTCTTTCTTTTTATCTTTTCTGTTGTAGGGGTTAGGTTTTATGTCCCCCTCTTATTTTTCATTATTAATAAACCGGTAGGGGTCTGCCAAACCCCCCACTCCTTCTGAGTGGCTTTATTTTATTTAAAAAAAAAAAAAAAAAAAAAAAAAAAAAAAAAAAAAAAAAAAAAAAAAAGAGTAAGCAACATGTTTTGACTTAATGTTATTTCAATAGTGGTATTTAAATATAAGAAATAGTAATAATGTTTATTATTACTATACATAATATATAATATCATTTATTATTTTATTTTATTAATAGTTATAACACTATGATAAAAATTAATTAAAAATAATATTTTATTTTAAATATCAATTTTCATTTAAAAATTACTAATAGTTGATAAAGAAAAAAAAAATATTTTTGAATCATCAAAACTCTAGACTATTTGAACTACTTAGAAAGAACACAGTAAATTCTAATTTAAAACAAACTTTTAAATTTAGTAGTATTCATAAAACTTAAAGTTTAGTTTATGTAAGTATTTTTCAAGTTTGGATTTGATACAAGTAAACTATTTTATGTAATTATAAAAGAGATTTTATTATTTAAATTTGAATAATATTAATAAATTTGAATTACAAATTATTATCCCCATATAATATCATTTTATTAGATATTATTAAATTTGTATGAGTCTACTCTAGCTAGTAGTTAAATGGCTAATAAGTTTTCCAAAATTAGGTAGGACCCACTATTGGTTAAACTATTACTAGCTAGTTATATGTTTAAACATTTACCTATTTAATATCAAGGACTTTAGTTTAGAATAAATTTACTATTTATTTATCTATAACTAATAAAAATCTTTTTTTGTTTATAAAAATGTTCATGTGCGCATATGATTTTTGCTAGTTTCTATAGATATGCAGCCTTTTAAATTGTTGAATGAAAATTAACCATTTAGGCTTTTAAGTTATTCTGTTAACTTTTGGATTGCTTAAATTTGTTAATTGTGGAAAATTATCATCTTTCTCTCTTATGATTATTCTTGATACATAGCAATGGCTGATGCCCCCCAAAAAGCAATTTAAAACTAGAGCATATTCTTTCCTCTTTTTTGGTACACTACATCATTTAATTGACTATGTTAGTTGACTCTTGACACTCAATCTTGTTAGCATGTTAGGGCTTTCTAGTTCTCACACCATTAAGAGACTCAAACTTGAGCCTCCCCCATGGCCCGGGGACGTACTTCCTACCACTGGAACAATTAGAGAGGTTGCATTAGTGCTAATATGAAGAATGATTTTGATAGTGAATTTTGTGTGGATTAATGATGAAAATAACTATCTTTGATCATCACTTCAAATGAGTGATTAGGAGCTAAGATTTTAGACGTTACAAGAGCTTTGCCCAAAATGCTCTAGACAGTCAAAGGAGGATCTTCAATAAAGAATGGTACAACTAAGTTTGTGAGACATTGGAAGAATGGATCATCAACATGTGATTTACCTTGAAGACAAAGGATAAGCCAAACATAGATCATTTGATGGTGATATTTAATCTTGATTAGTGGTTTATGATAGAAGGGAAGAACTCCTTGGTCTCTAATTATGAGCTCCTAATGACTATCAAGGAGAGAATTATATGATTACCCTCCAAAAAAAGATTATATGATTCGGATCATTGATGACTGCAATTTATCATAGAAGTTGTACCAAAACCTATACTTTTGATCGCATGGACTTGAAATAGATACAAAACATTTGATCATGATCACTTGAATTTAATTTAGATTCTAGAGATTCATATCATGTTCTTTGATCATAATTAAGGGAGTCAATGTGTAGAGACCCGAATTTAATCTCTCGACATTCATGCCATTTATATGAATTTCCTATAAAATGTGTCTGATTTTAAATACAAGTGTTCCTATGAGAATTATTGTGGAGTGCTTAGATGTAGTAACTCCTTATATGATAATAATAGTAATTAACTTATTATTATTATTATTATTATTATTATTATTAAATTAAAAGTTTTGGGTCTACAGAGTCATCCCGTTACCTATAACAAGGTTAATATATTTATTTTCTAACTTCTAGGAGTCTAGGGTTCAAACATTGGGTCCCCAGTACTAACCTAAATGTTTTGGGATTATCTCCTACATTCATCCAACTTGACGAATTGTTTTGACCTCCAATGACTTAAAATTGGGACATCTCTATTAGATACAAAATTTTTCCTCTTCAAATAAGGTTTCCAATGCATCTTGAATCGTCCAATTTCTATAACCAAGTCAAAAGTTATGGGTCAAATATCAGAGAAGGGTTCCGGAACAAAAAAAATTATGGGGATGCGATCGCTCGCCCAGCAAGGTAATTTTTTCGAATAGACATGATTTTCGACATTTTAAGTTCCCTTGAGTCCCAAAATTTATAAATACCACTCTAATTCAGGAGTTAGGGTTTCCAAAACATTCTAAACCTAAAAGAGAGAAAGAGAGAGTTTTCTAAGAGATCAAAAGGGGAGAAACCTAAAGGATTCAAAGATTCGATCAGAAAAGAAGACAATAGACTTGAAGATCGAGATTGAGCCTTATTCGCAAGCGATAAATTGTGGAGAAACGATCAAGGAATGTACTATGCACTATTCTAGCTAATGGTTGTTATAAGATTAAGTATTTTCAAGAATGAATATGTATTTATGTACTATGCACTGTTCTAGCTAATGATTGTTATAAGATTAAGTATTTTCAAGAAATGGATATGTGTTTATGTATTATGCATTGACTAAGCTAATGATATCTCTAAGAGTGTGCATGAAATCAAGATCTAGGGTTGTTTATGAGTTTATTATGTGAATTGAATAAATATATTGTGATGTTTTCTTGTATGAATTAGAGAGAATTTCAAGGATAAGACCTAGAGGGAATGGATGTATGATTCTATATTTATGATTAAGAACGGAGGAAGAGATTGAATTATGGATCCATGGATTATTAAAGTAGGATGTGAATAACCCTGTTAATATTATGATTTATGCTTGAAACAAGAAGAATGATAATAATCATACAATTGTGATGAATTATAGATAATACTAGAAATTGGAAATTTCTATTGATGCTATGAATTAACCTTGTCAATTATTACACCTGATTTTTATATTGCGAATTATTTTTCATGTATGGTAAGATTTTAATGTGATTCTTGCATACTATTCATATAAAATTATGCATGTTTATTGATTGATTGAATTTCAGATATGAGAATACTTAGAGGATGATATTAACGCCTTGAATCTCCTAACCTTAGTTATATGGGTGGCCTTGGTGGGATTCAGTGATTTGATATCAGAACCTAAGGGGTAACTTAGATGAAGGTTAATCATTACACGATTAAGCACAAGTCTTACGGTATGATAATTGATAAGTCCTCACAAGTTTATAAGTCATGAGTCTGCATAAACTAACAAGACTTGTAAGACCTTGGTTGTGAGGACCGGATATGAAACAAGCATGAAAATATGTGGTGAACAAAAATGACCAAACAAGCATAACAACATATAGTGAACAAAAATTACTTAACAAACATGACAACATATAGTGAACAAGAATGATCGAACAAGCATAACAACATGTGGTGAATAAGAATGATCTAACAAATATGACAACATGTGGTGAATAAGAATGACCTAACAAACATGATAACATGTGGTAGTAAGAATGGTATAACAAACATGGTAATAGGTGGTTATAAGGAAACTTAGAAAGAATTGACATCCATCTCATAAGTCTCACAAGTTTGCACATGTCAAAAGTCTGATTATATGCTTTGCATAATTATATGTTTCATGTTTTCCGCACATGAATTGTAAGATATGTTATTTATGTTAAAACATGAGCATGTGAATATATTATGATATATTGTTAGTTAGGTTTTGCATACGCTGAGTTTTCGTTTGTTTAATCGTACTTTTTATGTCAGTAGTTTCAGGATGGTTCGACATCTGTGCTCCACCACCTTGGATAGAGGAGGAGTATATAGAAGAGTAGGAATGTGATTTCATAGAAGAGGAAGTCAATCTGGATTACTTTCCTTATTATTGAGCCTTGTTGATAATTGTTTATTTCAGTTTATTTAATAGACAATTTCAAATTATATTGTTTAGATTTATTTTCAGTTATTGATCATGCTTAAGGATCGGGTTCACTTGATATTTATGATTGATCAGACATGTTGGATTTAATTATTAAAATTATTATTATTGTTTGAGGTTAATGATTATTAGAAAATTTTCAGGTTCGTCTTTTAGTATGCTTTTAAATGTTCTTGAATGAATTAAGTCAAGTAATGCTATGTGCCAAAGTTCCACTTTCTCCTAGGGGGATTTTGGGGCGTGACACAATGGACCAGACCAGCCCGGTTAAGTAGTTGGGCGGGCTTGGGCTTAGATCCCTAGGTCCTGGGGCTAGTTTAACTATTCTAACCAGTTGGCCTAGGCCGAGTGCTAAAATAACCCTTCAATCGTAATGGTAGGCCCAATCCAAGCTCGATTAATGACAAGGTTGTGTTAGGCCCTACCTCTAAAACCCTTTTAATAATCAGACAGAAACCTACCGTCTATTGACACCCCTAATCATGAACCAGAAAACCTTAGAACTAGGATTCAATTAGATACCACAGGTTAATCTCCAAATCTCTTATGAAGACCCGTCTAAGTGGGTGACCCACAAACCATATGAGATGTGAATTGTGTTGGGTGAACTTGTAAATCTTGTTAGGGATCAATAATCCGTTCTTTTGGTGGAACTTTCAAGTTATAGAACTTTTAATGTTTTTGAACAATAAAAGTATGGAACTTTAATGTTTCAGACCTCTTAAGTTCATTGTTCTTTTGACGTAGCACTTTTTAGTTGAAAATCAGAACTTCAAAATTCGTTGTTTTTTTACATGGAACATTGTTGGGTGAAACTTTTGTATAAAAAAAACTTTACAAATCTACTATTATATAAAAGAAATAAGTTACAAAGCGAGAAAAAAATTTACCTTATAATTTATACTGAAAATACCCATAATACTTTTTTTTTGTTCCCAACACATCCCTTAGTTTTATTCCCAAAATGCCCTTAATTTTTTCTTTTTCTTCCTAACATATATCTCAAGTTCTATTTTCCAAAATATCCATAATTTTTTTTATTCCCAACATATCCCTCAAGTTTGATTTTCCAAAATACCCCTATATTATTTTCTTTATTTTTGAAATGCCCCTAAAATTGTTATACCCAAAATGTCCCTCCAAAATTTTTTATACCCAAAATGCCCCCTTAAGTTTTTTACTATACCCAAATGCCGTCAAACTTTTTTAGTTTCCAAAATACCGTCCCTCAAGTTTTTTTTCCAAATACCTAAAAGGTCCTTCATTTTTTTTTTTGTTTCCCCTCAATTTCTATACACGTGGAAGGTTATTTTTATCATTTTAAAAAAATATGTGTAGAGGGATATTTTGATCATTTTGTCAAATACTCGTGGAGATGAATTTTTATCATTTTAAAAATGTATGTGAAGAGGGGTATTATTGTCAATTTGAAAATATATTTAAAGAGGGATATTCTTATCATTTGAAAAATATATGGGAAGAAGGGTATTATTGTCATTTTGAAAATGTATTTCAAGAGTTGTATTTTATCTTTTCAAAAATACATGTAGAGGGGTATTTTTGTTATTTTAAGAAATATATTTGAAGATGGGTATTTTTGTCGTTTTAAAAGTACATGTCAAGAGAGGTATTTTTCACATTTTGGAAAATAGTTGTAGAGTGGGTCTTTTCTCTTTTTAAAAATATATATGTGAAGAGGGGTATTATTGAAATTTTAAAAATATATTTGAAGAGTTGTATTTCGTCTTTTTGAAAAATACATGTGGAGGGGTATTTTTGTAATTTTAAAATATAATTAGTAATGTTTTTGTCATTTTGATAAATATATGTGAATAAGGGTACTTTTAGGTGAAAATGAACCTTAATTAGAAGTTCCACAAGTATGGAACTTAAAAGGTCCGAACCATTGGGTGGAACTTGAACTTTTGCACCCTATGGAACAATAAAGTTCCAAACATTAAGCAAAAGAACAGGCGTGGAACAATGAAAGTTCTAGAACTTTTAAAGTTCCACCCTAAAGCTCCACCAAAATAATGGAGTTTAGGATATTCAAAATTATGATAGAAATATTCTAATTCTAATGAATTGGAGTGACCTAAATAATGATTGTTATAAGAAATTACATGATGTTATAAGGTTGGTCAGTCCATGACCCAAACTATGAGAATCCAAAATTGAATTATTTTTTATGGAGGATAAGACCTTAACCCATAATGGGATAAATTAAAATAAATGAGTTTTAATGGTGTATAAGCTCTTAATCCAGTCTCAGATACCATAACAAAGTTTTCCAGATCATGAGTGATAGATTTTTTAGAGAAATGAGTAAAAAATTTGGTTATGCTAAGGGAATGTGTTAGTAACCCATAGGCATCTACCAAAGGTAACCTACTTATTAAACATATGCTATATTGTTTTGAAAATGGTTACAAAATTATCCCTAAATTAACACTTGCTAAATTGAATTATGATATAAAGGACACATACTCAAATGGAATCAACTCAAATTAGAAATACACTTAGAAGGAAATATTCTAAAACATGGAATTGAACTAGAATGTAAATATGACAACTTTCCAACCATGATATTGAAACAAATTAGAAACAAGCACGCAAGAAAACTTCCTAAACTCAAGAAGAGAAAGCAGCAAATAAAAAAACTCTCAAAAACCAAAATACAAATGAA
Source organism: Tetracentron sinense (assembly GCA_015143295.1). Lineage (NCBI taxonomy): Eukaryota > Viridiplantae > Streptophyta > Magnoliopsida > Trochodendrales > Trochodendraceae > Tetracentron > Tetracentron sinense. The sequence continues at coordinate 46,182,750 of CM026552.1, forward strand.
GAGGAAACTTTTCATAAACAAAAACAAAAACAAGTAAAGCTGAAAATTTCCTAAAACCAAGATGAAAACAACTAAGGAGTAAATTTTACTAAATGCAGAATAGAAACAATAAAAGAATAAACTTTTCTCAAATCAAAATCAAAAGTAAGAATTAAGGAAACTCTTACATTAGAAGTAACTAAAATAGAAACAAACTGAGGAGAAAACTCTCCAAAATAGAAAATCAAGCCAAAAGAGGAAACATTCTAACCTAGTTTCTACATAGGGTGATTGAATTCGATCAGGAATGCCTACATAAAAAAAATCACACAGTTCCAACATATACCTAATGAAAATAGTTATTTTTGAATTAGGGTGGTGCTATGAGCACACCAAACTTTACTAGTAAACACTAAACTTCAAAAATTCTAATATTTGTTGTTATTCACACCAAAGGGGACAATGATGTCCTTACCATCTTCCCTCGTTATTGAAGACAAAAGAAAGCTCTCAGAGAAATAAAATTTACCAAATTATGCATTCGATCTGATTCCTATTCTCAAATTCCCCTGGTCCTCTGTAACTACTATGCCTAGATTTTCAAGCCCTCCTTCATTCAATAAAGTCGTAATAAGCTCTTTTGTGAGATGGGTCTCATCGGTGACTGTTCTTTTTCCTTGACAAAATCTTACATTGCCACTACTCATCACAATGAACAAAGCCGTGGTGGTAGGGACAAAGAGTTTGGGGGACTGCAAGTGTTCTTGGGGCTGTGATTTTAGTGAAGTGAACTCAACATTAATTGTTAGTAAGCCCGGTTCATTTTATATGGGTTGGAGATCTCAGAATATTTATGTGAGATTTATAAGAGTTGGAGAGATATTTTGTAGAGATATTTAGGTGGGTTAGATCCATTGTTTTTGTGGTGGTGAGGTGGGGGAGAATCTGATTGCAGCAAGTAAAGATCACAATTGTTTTCATCTCTGCATGGTTTCTCAACCATTAAAGACAACTTGAGTTCACATCTCTCAATTGAAATGGTGCTGAAATCTCGTATACCCAATCTTTGTATGCCCTCCAAAAGCATGCTTGTCACTTGTCGGTATAATCAGTTGAACAAGAGAGGGAGAAGAGGGTAAAGTTATCTTTACATTTTTTTTTTGGTGTGTATATTAGTAAATGTAATTTTTGTTGTATATCAATAATTATTGGTGTGCGTGTAACACCACCCTTGAATTATAATGAATTTTTGTTCCCTTTGGAATTTAGGATCATGCGAACCAAGAGCATGACGGGATTAGCAAGCTTAGACTATTATCCTAAGGCGAACATATGTATGTAATCGAAAGAGAAACAAGATAAAAACAAAAGTAGAAAAGCTTAGAAAGTGAGTAATACCGATTAAGGTTTATTATGGTCTAAGACTCAAGAAAAAGTCAAAATAAGGCATATTGGGCTAACGATAATCTCAATCGCCGGGTACAATACTTCAATGGTTTTGGAGCATCTCTTGTTAAGTAACATCTAAAAACTCAAAAAAATCCTAATATGAGTTCTAGAAGTCCACATTAAGCACATGTAACCAATGTGCTCTAGATGACAAACTAATACACAACAAATTTTTTTTAAAAATTAATTTAGGTCAAATCAGTTGGTTCAATTGAAGGTTTTGGTTTCATCTAGAGGTACCCAAACCAAGTCTCAAAGCAAAATTCTAGGTTTATAGATTTCGTTGGACTGGTGAATTTCGGAAATTTCCCACCACTGTAAGACATGAAATATAAAAAATTAAAAAGGGTCAATCATGTGAGATCAATGGTGGGACTTTTCTGATAAAACTTTAACTTGGTTCATTAGATTTAGAGGTCAAAACTACATAGACCTATTTGTTCGAATTTCAATATGGTTAAGTCCTCTCATTGATTTATTTTTGATAAAATTGATAGAAGGCTCATTTTAGCATTTAAATTATTTAAACATGCTCGTATGCATTATTAATAAGAACCAACCCATTCAAAACATATTGAGACTTATAAAATAATATTATAACCATATGCATTGTTCAAAAGAATAAAAATTAGAGAAGGGAAAAACTAGCGAGATGATCTAGAGAGAAAAAAGAATAGAACATGGTTTGAAAAAATAAAAGATCAATCAAACTATTCTAGCATGCTAAAACAAACAAAAAAAGTAAACTAAGTCTTGATGTAATTTTCAAACAAAAGAATAAGGGGAAAATAATTATCAGCTAGGGTCTGAGGGCACTTGATGATGAAAAAGCCAAAATAAAGAGATTTTCCACAAGTTCTATAAGCTAACCAAGTCCTCATTGAGATTTGGCACCTCTAAATGAAAAAGGTAATCTTAATTACACCTCCAAAGCTTAGAGAGAAGGTGTAGAGTTTGAGAAAGAGTATTCCCTTAAAATTATCAAAGTAGTGTAAGATTTTTCTTAGATTTGGATCATTAAGTTATGAATTTGAACTTCAAATGGGGTCAATATAGGCTTCAAGAGAAGAGAGTTTATACAAAAATAATTAAAAGTTCTTAAAAAGAGTGATCACTTCCAATTTTTGTAAGGAGTTTTGGCTTTTTAAATAAATAGAAATTAGGTTTATGAAATAGTATTTTTTTTAAATTTTGGTTATGAGCTATTAGGTATATGAATAATTAAAATTATATTATTGGTAATGGGTTATGAGTGATTTGTAGATGAATTACGGATTATTAGTAGATGGATTATGGATAACAGGTCATGATTCATTAGTAGATGAATTATAGGTAACATGTTGTTAAAATATTATTAAAATGATATATTGGCCAATTCTAAAAAGGATTGCAGTATTTGGTAAAAATTAGGGATATTTTAGTTAAGATTTACGAATATTTTTGTTATTTAGAAAAATGATATTTTGATTATGTTAGAAAAGAATATATAATTTTTTTTTTGTGTGAATCTCTCTCAAATTTAAGATGGTCTTGTAATCCTCATAGATAAGCAAAATTAGGTGCTTACTTAGATGGTATAAAGATTGAGTTAGTCTTGATATGATAGTTCTGCCTCCAATGGATACATACGTGACCAAATCAATTAGTTATCTCTCTCCAAGATAAGGATAAAGAAAGACCTACGTATTAAGCATAAGGTTACATGTAACCAAACAATCCTTGAGAGGGATTTAGGGGCTATTATATTTGTAAGGCTCTGATCGCGGGTCTCACTTCAGTGCGTTTCATTTTGGATTATGCCTTTTGCATGATCTATGTGATCCCTCATGATATAAGGTAATTAAATCCAGTCATATGCAGCGGGCTGATTTGGAAATAAAGTTTTTATTAAACTTAATTTATGAGCCTCTATTGAGGAGGTTGGGTATGTATTTTTTGGCAAATAATGCAATTTTGTTAGGAGACACATTTATGATAGAACTTGGTTGAATCCCGAAGATAGAATTGTTCTTAAGAGACATTACCATATAAATCACTAGGGGTAAATAACAAGCATCACCTTACTGTTATATAAAGAAAGAAATAATCGAAAGAATAAAAATAATGAATCTATCTATGTCTATAAAATGATTGCCAAGTTATATACTAAAATTTGAATCATATGTAAAACCTCCATTAAAATTGTTGTGGCATAGAATTTACGTAACATTTGGCTAAAATTTGATAAATATAATTCGTTAGCAAATTTACTAGTTGTCACCTTGTTTTCTATTTACTTATTTAGTTTTCATGTCTATAAAATTTGATTAATAAGAAACTTTGAGTTGAGTTTTTGATAGGCTTTTTTAAGAGAATATAGAAGAAGTTCTAGCATGAGTCAATCAAAAATCTATTTAAACATATTTGTGAGGTATGTGATAAAAATATGAATATAGTAAACTATTGTGATAACTGTTGTACACTAGATTAACAAGAGAAATAAAACTAACAATAAAAAATGAGGATGTGATCAAAACTTGTTTAAAATTCTTCCCCATCCATTATGTCCATTATGTTCTTAACCTAAATCTTACGTACTTGTTTCTTAGTATACTACTTTTTTCTCAGTATACCTCCAACTTACTCTTTTATATTAAAATAAAAATAGAAATAAAATAAACTGGCGAGCTTTCCAATATATATTATTATATTTAAACATTAAATATCATATCCTTTCTGTCTCCTATGTTGACATAGTTTTGAGATATTCACTTTATGAGTCTCACCCAGATGGAAATACTTTTATATCTTTAGAAAAATATACAGTTGTTAAATTTTGTTGAAATCATCATAAGAATAAAAATCGGCAGGGTTTTAATGCGTATAATTTTTGTACTCTTTATATACCCCACCTCTGCACACTATTCTTTCTATATGGAGAGAGAAGTCAAATTCCTCTTCATCTCTGTGGCAAATCTTTGTTGCACAGATATGCATTTCTTTAATCATGTCATATAGAGTGCCAAAGATGTTCTTCATTACTGATGATAACATTCCATGGCCTTATGACCATGTTCAAGAATGAGAGCATTGCGAACAACATTTGGAGAACGACGACATGATTAATTACATTGATATCAAGTTTAGTTGCAAATGAAGCAACAGATCACTGTTCTCAAGCATTTCAATCAGACATGTTTTGTGGTCGTGATGAGTCTAGACCATTCTATTGTGTACGTACTCTCTCTCTCTCTCTCTCTCTCACACACACACACACACACACACACTCACACATGCACACATGTACAATCATCATTTCACATTGTGCACACAATTCACGCATAGAAAAAACAAGGATTGATTATTAAAAAATAATAATAACTATAAAAATGAACATAAAATATGCATGCACACAATTATAAACAAATAATTGTACAATGTTCTAACAAAAATAATGTTGATTTTTTTTTAGATGTTTATGTCCATTATTGTGATAGTATCTTGAAAGATAAAAAATGAACAAATAAAAGAAGAAACTATAATCGAGTTCTCTAAATTCTTATATGCATTTTCGTTCATTCAGCCTTACAATAGTAAACAAATTATGTACATTATTTCATTTAAATTATATCTTTTAATTTTTTCTTTTCTCCTTTAACTCTTCATATACTAATGTTTTAGTTTTAAGAAACTAAGACATCAAAGTCACTTTATTTCCTGATGGTAGCATCACATTCTTATCACGCTAGACATATAAATTTATTCAATTTTTACTTATTTAACCGAGATTTGCTCATGTGTCATCTACCTTGTTATCCACTTGACTATATGTCATTATTTTTCTTATGTTCATGGCTTCTCATGTAAGAAGTTAGTTTTATTTATTTACAAGCTTTTTTACATTTTTCCAATTTGTTTTCTTAGCCATTTTTATTATTTTATTATATATATATTTGAGTAAGTTGTTAAAAAATAAGTTTATATTTTTTATGATTTGTGTTCATTCTTTTCTCTTCTTCTAAGATGATATTTTATACGACCTTTGCACAACCTAGAGTTGTTATTGTTATTTTTTTGACAAAATATTTTTCTTATATTACTATTTAAACTTTTTTACTTCTAACACGCTCACTATAAGTTTTATATAAGATTTATTTCTATAAGATATTTTTTTATTTATAATTTTAAATATATATTAGATTAAATTTTTTATTACTATATAATAGTTACTATCTTGATTAATATAATGGTTATGTTATGCTACAATGCACCTCAAATAGTAGACCAATATGTATGTATAATTAAATTATATATATATATATATATATTCTATTATTTATTTATTTTAAATTTTGTTTTAGTTTTTTTTGTGAAAATTATTTTTATATTTTATTATTTAGTTATTTCTTAAAAGCACTCATTTTTAACTTTTTATTTATTTTTCATGAAACATAAAATAAATTAAAAAACCACTAAGGAAAGTAATTGGATTTTTTTATTTTTTAATAAAATAGTAATTTCTTTCATGAGAAGTTAAAAACATAAGGGAAAATGACAAAAATCCAACTGGATAACAACTAGGAAGAAAATGCATAGGCAAATTTAGGTAAAATAAGTAAAACTAAATAAATATATATGTCTAATGTGATAACAATGTGATGCTACTAGTGGTAAGTAAAGTGATTTCGATTTCTTGAAATAAAACATTAATATGTGAAGAGTGGAAGGAGCAAAGAAACTTAGTTCCACAACGAGTGGGCATCACTGTGTGCAGTCGTACTTAAGGTTCCATCACCCTGGCCCCTCAATGGTTGGTACCCATTTTGAGGTGACGCGTGGCATGATGACTTCTGGTGCCGTGCGTGTGTGTGGACATGCGATCACAACCGGTTGGTTGTCATGGAGTGGACATGGATCCATTGTACAGGGGAGGAACTACGGGGGATTTGTGCTAATATGTTTTATTCCTAGGGGTTAGGGTATTGCTAGCTTCATCCCGGTGTTGAGTTTTATGCCCATAAACTTTATGGCCGTGTTGTCTTCCTGCATTTCTTTCTTCCAATCTTAATATATCGAGCTACTTTATCGATCAAAAAAAACTTGGAAAGGGTGGTATTTTATTGTAAGAATTTAAGAGAACAAGAATTAATTATTTGTGTCTACGAGGATGTCAAAATCAAGCATCTCCTTTACCTTAATTCAATGTAAATTTTCTTGAGTTAAAAGAATCTATGTGCAGGTTTCACTCTTAGGTTCATCGTTAAAACTAATTTTTTTTTTGGGCAAACATAGCTAATAGCCTAATACTATATTAATGTTTATTTTTGTTATGTAATTTTTTCTCTTATATTATATTAAATTAATACTCTTTTAATATCGGGTTTCTTCATTTTTGTACTTTGTGTTGGGAATTTTATCATAATTTGGTGAACTTATTTTCTTACTTAGAATTACCAATGTAAACTCTCCAAATGTATCTCTTGTGTACAAAACCTCTTTTGTAAATCATTCTAATATAATTTTTATATGTTTTAATAGTAGCAATGAAGATTTTACATACTCTTTTTTTTCTTTTTTCTTTTGATAGAAACTTTGAAACTGCTTATGAGAACTTGCTTTAGCTTTTATATCAAGTAAGCTTCTTCTTATGATCGTCGTCATCATCCTTATTATTATTATTACCTGTATTTTTTTGTTGTTTCAAATTATTTTTATGATTCGAATTACTTTTTCTTTTTAAGTTTGTATCTTTCTATAATGTCCCTATGTTTAGTTTTGTCTTTAAAAAAATTGAAAATCTAAATTACTATGCTTTTCTTTAGGAAATGTAATTATTCTTTTATTTGATATTAATTGTCTTTTGTCATTTTACTTTTCTTTGGAACTATTTTTCTTAGCATGATTTATTTCATATTTTTTATGTCGTTATTTTCAACTACTTTATTTTTTAAAATCTCATTTCTTAATAATTTTTTAATCTCATTGCTTTTTACTTTATTATATTGTTGTAGGAGAGTGATCTATAAAACAACTCAATATCGTTAATTTGTGAGTTGTGATATGATTAGCAATAAGTGGGCCCCTTATTGAGTTGGACCATATAATAGTGATCAACATCCTCAAAATCGCATATCTCGTCATAAAGTTTTTACTTGTTGTTGCATATATAATGTATGGCATTGCAGACTCAAGAATCACATATCCTATCTAAGTTCTTTCTCTTAAACCTTACTCTCTATGTATCTTGTCATTTACTTTATTCTTATATTATGATTTATATCTCATGCTATAGATATCCTCTAGTTATCCAAAATTTCTTGAATTAATCTATCCACATCTTCCAAAAATTACTTCTTATTGCTTTCTTCTAATCAAACTAAGCACACATAAGCAATAATAAGTATTAATTATCATCTCACCTAACTTTATTTAATTGAAAATAATAAATTACTTACTCTCTTAACCCCTATTATACTTCATGTTTTTATCTACTATTATTCATTTTTAGTGATATTTATGCCTTTTCCCAAATACTAAAACTTTGTTGTTGCCTTGTCTCAAATACTAAAGTTCTTAGCCCATCGTCGATTTCCCCAACTTTATCCCATTTTTGCTTAATCTCTAGTGGACACATCATATCAACAACTTCTATTTTAGTAAAACTATCATATTACAATTGAGTATATTAGCTTAAGATTTTGGTAAAGGTTATGAGTGTCAATATGATAAACCTGTATTCAAGACCCTTTTTCACCCTCTAACATGCAAACTTCTATACTACTTGCTGTCTAAATATTTCATTATTGGAGTTAAGTTTTCCTTTATTATTCAATCAATGATTCTCAGAAATTATATTTCAATATCCAAAATTATTTAGGGACTCTATGATCAACCTTTTAATTTGCCTATGTTCTAGAGTTCGTTGTGGTAATTCTTAATTCTTCTTTCTCTCTATTTATAAAATTTCCTTTATCTTTTATTTTTTCTTTATCCAATTTACATGGAAAAGAGTGAATTAAGAGCTGAGTATAATTTTTATCGTTTCCTTTAATTGGTATGATCATTATCATTGTTATGACATTAATTTTAGGTATTCTATGTGAGATATATCCTTTAAAGGAGAATGATTATATATATATATATATATATATATATATATATATATTCTATTAATGTTCATGTTAATAGATATATTCTAACGTGTCAGGGTTTTCATGCCTGCAAAAGTGGCTTATGCACTCCGTTACATTACTCTAGATTATTTTTCACTCTTCTAATTTAAGAAAATGCACTTTTAGATTTTTAAGACTAACTAACCAGATATTAAACATTTGTGGTTTGACTGCAGGGTGGAAGCAACAACTTTGGATTCATTGTTCATTGTTGGTTGGAGAACATCACAAAGAAAGGCTTCAACATGTTGCAATCACATTTTGTCTGTCTTTACATTATGCTTAGCCAATAAATGGCCTGAAAAGTGGCCAAGTTCAAGATTAAGAACTTTTTAGGATTTAAGTTTGATATTTAAGATGAATTAAGACTTCAGGTTACTTTATCATTAAATCTTACATTTGGAGAATGCAATCCTATAAGTTTTCTTAGTTATTATGCATATTGCATTTATATTGACAATGCTATATCTTATATTAAAAAAAAGTTGGGACCTTTGCTTTAATGCCTCCCACAAGGCAGGCTAGGGTTTGTGGGCTTCTTGAAATACTCCACGTGTCATAAGGCGCTAGGGTTTAAAACACTTACGTGGAGTGTATTATGATGCACGTAATTCCTAGCCAAAGAAGGAAGAAGAGGGGGGCTTCATCACATTTTCCCAAAAGTTGGCTAGGAACATTTGAGATATTTAAGGCCCCATTACTCAAGGGCCCAAGTTTTTATTCCTAGGGAATAGAGATTTGTTCCTTGGGAGTGATGTCAAACGGGACCTAAGTTTGAGATCTCTTATGAGATCAAAATGATTAGTGATGAATCCCAACAAGGCCTAAATAAGATTTTGTTTTGTGTTTTCAAGTGAACATGCCCATTTGATCCGGTAGAATTATTTTTACCATTTACTTGTGCAACTGTTAAAAGCAACAACCAATCGTTTATTGTTGTCTCTTATAGGTAGTGTTAAGATAGCTATTAGTTGCTACTAGTTAGGCTCCTGTAATTAGGGTATTGTATTCCTGTATAAATACCTCATTGGAGAAGAATAAACTATCAAAGATCTTACTCCTAAAATTTATCTTGGTATTAGAGCCTTATTGTTGCTGCTGCCCATAGGACCATCACAGCATCATTGTTGCCGCCCAGACCACCACTGAATCACTGTCGCGCAGATCACCATACCGCTGTTGCCGCCCAGACCATTGTTGTTGTCCATCCCATTCCAAGGTACATCTATACCTGTTTGTCTCGCATAAAATTCTCATCATCTGTTGGTCTCACATCCCATCACCTGTTTGTTACTGTTTCAAACTGTAACATCACCTATTTGTCTCCCAAAGCAATCTCACATCCCATCACTTGTTTGTCTCCCAAAGCAACGAAGTTAATTTTTTTCACATACCGTCCAGATCATACCTTCCAGATCATATCCCACCACTATTGAACCATGACTACCGACTAACCCGAATACTCACCCGAACCCACACATACACTAGTCATACATATTCAATCCGAAGGTTCTGGTTTCAATGCCAGAATCATCCTTATCGAATCCAGCTATGATGTATGGTCCCAAATCATAGAGATTCAGATTATAGGGCGTGAAAAACTTGAGTATATTGTGGGCAAAACAGCCCAACCGAAAACCACTGATGCTTCCTATGTAAAGTGGTATGCAAAAAATAAAAGGTTAAGGGATGGTTGTTGACGTCTATATAACCTGAAATTATGATTGCGTACCACACGTGAAATCTGGAATGCACTTGCCAAAGCATTCTATGATGGGTCTAAGGAATCACAAATTTTTGCATTGAATCAATGAGCATCTGGATGACCCAATCGTGACTCGGAGCGAGCATCTGGCCCATCGAATCATATTGCAGACTCGAATTGGTCGCCTGGCTCACAGAATCGCAGCTATAAGATAGGAGTTGCATGGTCAGAATGCTTGTGTACTCATTGTGGTGCAAACAGACATACCAAGTCACGTTGCTATGAGTTAATTGGATATTTAGAATGGTGGGATCCTGCCAAGGCACCTAGCAAACGAAATTCAAAGCCGAATCACCATGCATCTGTTGTTGTTGCTAAATCATCTACCATATTGGAGGAGGCCTCGGGTTTGATTGCTACTTCAGGTAACCTAGGTAAGGCTCTTAATGTTTCTGCATCTAATAGTAATAGTACATGGATTATTGATTATGGTGCTACAGATCACATGACTTTTGACATTAATCATATTCAGTCTATGAAGTCATCCAACCAACCTATAGTGTCCACAGCTAATGGTACTCCCTCTCTTGTGATTGGAGAAAGTTCAATTTCACTGACTAAGAGTTTGAATTTGAACTCTATTCTGGTTGTACCTTTCCTCAACTATAACCTATTGCCTGTTGCTCAAATAACCTGTACTTTGTATTGTATTATGACTTTTTGGCCTAACCTTTGTGTTTTTAAGGACATCTAGACTCGGAGGACAACTGGTTATGGTACTAAAAAGGGAAAGCTTTATCGCCTTGATCTGGCGCTGACAAGTTCGAATCAGTTAGCTAAAGCTTATTTAGTTGATAGGTTGACGCATCTACAGAAATCAAAAATTTGGTTGTGGCATCGGCGCTTAGGCCATGTCTCTTTTGGCTATTTAAAGAAATTGTTTCCAAAGTTATTTTGTCAGTTGAATATATTTGATTTCAAGTGTGATATTTGTGAACTGGCTAAAATTCATCGTGTTTCCTTTCCAATAAGTATGAATAAAAGTCTAGTGCCATTTATGGTTATCCATTCTGATGTCTACGGTCTAGTAAAGATTCCTTCTCTGAGTGGTGCACGTTGATTTGTTTCATTTATTGATGATTGTACTCGTATGACTTGGGTCTGTTTAATGAAATCAAAAAATGAAGTCAGCTATCTCTTTCAACAATTTCACAGGACAATAGCCACTCAGTATCAATCTCCTATATAGGTTATTCGCACTGATAATGGTGGAGAGTTCGTTAATCAAGACTTGAAACAGTATTTGTATCTACATGGCATTGCTCATCAGACGACTTGCCCCGAATCCCCTCAACAAAACGGGGTTGCAAAGCACAAGAACCGTCATCTTCTTGAGGTTGTTCATGATTCCTTGTTCAGGGACCACATGCCCACCAGATACTAGGTGAAGCTGTCACTGCTGCATCCTACCTCATTAATCACGTACCTTCCAGTACAATATAATTTCAGACCCCTTGTAACACCTTACATGTGGCTGTAAGTGCCCCTTCTGTGCCAAAATTTCCACCTAAAGTATTTGGGTGTGTAGCATTTATTCATCTCTACAAACCCTTGCAAAGTAAGTTGGAACCCTGAGCTCTCCGATGTGTCTTTGTTGGCTATGCCTTGCATCAGAAAGGCTATTGATGCTATCATCCTCTCTCTCGAAAGATATATGTCACTCTTGATGTTTCATTTCATGAGAATGAAATGTATTACTCTGCCCCCGAGTTTCCACTTCAGGAGGAGAGTAGCAACGAAGTGCAGAATTTGAATCACTCTCTGGACACCTTGAATAAAAGTGGTGACAACTTGGATATAAGTGGTGAATACCCAGAAGAGGAGATTTGTCAGGATCCGATGGAATCAACTTCAACCAAGCAACTTCTGGACCCAGTAGTGCCACCATTAGTTCGACTGGTGTCCCCAGCACCGGTACATGCGCCAGCCCCCTACAATTTGTACCATTTAACCAATTGCTCTCTGAAACCGATTCCACTTCTGAGTCCCAAGTGAGTTCTGAACCTCGCATAAAATTGATACCCAATCGAGTTACGAGAGGAATACCTAGAGTAAATTATGAACCTGCTCTTAATTCCAAAACTAGATATCCCTTGAGTAACTTTGTATCTCACCATTGACTGTCAAAGGAATCTGAATCATTTGTGAATCAATTATCTGCTGTATTTATTCCTAGTAGTGTGCAGGATGCTTTGAGAGATCTCAGGTGGAAGGAAGCAATGAATGAAGAAATGAAAGCCCTCCAAAAGAACTCAACATGGGAAGTTGTTGAGTTACTTGAAGGAAAGAAACCTGTTGGATGTAGGTAGGTCCACCATTAAACACAAAGCTAATGGAACTGTCGAACGATTCGAAGCCAGAATTGTTGCCAAAGGATACATGCAAACTTACGGGATTGACTATATGGAGACGTTCGCACCAGTGGCCAAAATTAATACGGTTCGCGTTCTTCTATCTCTGGCCGTGAATCTTGACTGGCCGTTGCACCAGTTTAATGTAAAGAATGCATTTCTGCATGGAGATCTCAAAGAAGATGTATAAATGGAGTTGCCTCTTTGATGCAATACGCGGACTGAAAAAAACAAACAGGTGTGTAAACTGAGGAAGTCCCTGTATGGTTTGAAGCAATCCCCTAGAGCGTGGTTCGGAAGGTTCACGAATGCTATGAAAGTATTTGGATACAGATAAAGTAACTTGGATCATACTCTCTTCTTGAAGCATAATAAAGAAAAAATCACTACCCCTATGTACGTTGATGATATGGTAGTAACTGAGAATGATCTGGAAGAAAAGAAAGCATTGTAGGGTCATCTTGCCCGAGAGTTTGAGATGAAGGATCTTGGTCCGTTGAAGTATTTCCTAGGAATTGAAGTTTCAAGGTCAAAGAAAGGTATTTTCTTATCTCAACGGAAATATGTCTTAGATTTATTGCATGAAACTGGTATGTCAGCTTGTAGTCCGATTAACACTCCTATGGAAGAAAACCTGAAACTGGGTATGTATCTAAATCAAGTTTCTGCCAACAAAGAACGTTATCAGAGATTAGTGGGAAGATTAATGTATCTTGCACATACGAGGCATGATTTGGCTTATGTGCTGAGTGCTGTCTGTTAGTTCATGCACTCCCCTAGTGAAGAACATATGAATGCCGTAATTCATATATTGCGTTACTTGAAGTCATCCCCTAGAAAGGGAATTATGTTTACAAGAGGAGATAATTTGGATATTGAAGGTCATACCTATTCTGATTGGGCTGGGTCAATCGATGATAGATGTTCTACATATGGGTACTTCACGTTTGTAGGAGAGAATCTAGTTACTTGGCGAAGTAAAAAATAGGACGTAGTAGATAGATCCAGTGCTGAGGCTGAATACAGAGAAATGACTAAGGGAGTATGCGAGTTACTGTGGATCAGGAGTTTAATGCAAGAGTTACAGATGGAGCCGGCCACTCTAATGAAGTTATATTGTGATAACAAGACAACATGTGATATTGCCCATAATCCAGTTCTACATGATCGGACTAAACATGTTGAGGTGGATAGACACTTTATCAAGGAGAAACTGGAAGCAAAGCTCATTGAAACCCCTCATGTTCGATCTCAAGATCAGCTTGCGGATGTACTCACCAAGACAGTGTCAAGTCAAGAATTTCATAGCTATCTCAACAAGTTGGGTATGAGCGACATCTATGCACCAACTTGAGAAGGAGTGTTAAGATAGCTATTAGTTGCTATTAGTTAGACTAATAGTAAGGTTAGTGATTGATTGTAATTATATAATTAGGAATTCTGTAATTAGTATCTTCCTGTTATTAGGGTATCGTATTCCTATATAAATACCTAATTGGAGAAGAATAAACTATCAAGGATTTTACTCCTAAAATTTATCTGGTAGAATTACTTGCTCCTCTACACAAAATGGCACAAGGAATTGTTTTTACCAGTTACTTGTGCTACTGGTTAAAGCAACAACTATCTTTCTCAATATCCATATGTTCTTCTCATCCCTTTCTCAGCCATTGTTGTTAGAATTCTCCTTTTAGATTTTCTACAATTGTGAGTGGTCTTACTATAGGGCTGTCGATGGGAGGAGTCAGGTTAGGGCCAATTCAAAATGGACTTGATATATATACACAAGCCTAATCCCTTTTTTAATTTACTCAGGCCAGACTTGTTTATTAATAGGGCCAGGTCGGGCCGGCCCATCTCATTACTAGGGAAATCTCATCTTCTCTTTTATTATGTTAGTTCAATAATAAAGTAATGTAAAATGTTGACAAGGAGCTGTTCTACTTTTTTTTTTTTTTTGCTTAGATATCATTTACCTACGTTTGTACATCACTTGGAGGGATTGGATCCCCATACCTCCCTCAACAATGAGGCCACGCCCTTAACTTTTATTGTATTTTATTAAAATTTAAACATGATAAAGTTTAAGCAAAGAGTGACTTTTATTATAATAGTACTAATTAGTTGGTTATAAGAATTGATATAAACGTAACCGCTATTTCCCGTTATTCCTTAGGATATGGTTAAACCACGTGTTCTTATTGAATTAATGTAGATGCTTACGTTACCTGACTAAAATTGAAATCCTAGAGTTTTGACACCCCATCACAAGTAAATGCTTCCAATGGAATGCGATGTGGGCCATGAGAAAGGAACCTTGTCCTTTGCTGACTTTATTTTCATCCAAGCAAAGGGGCATCTTGTTGATCCAAGCCCTTTCAATCAATGACATAGCTATAAGCCCAAAGTGACACCATTTCATTCAAAATCCAAAAGATTGACTAAGATGTTAGAAAAACATTACACAGATTTCAAACAGTGAGCTATGATTTGAAATAAATGAATAGAAAACTTAAAAGTAAAAATTTTAAACTGTGGTTTTTGACTTTTCCTAACATATACATACACACATAATATACTACTAAACTTATGTGTAATGGTAATATATACAATATAATCTCTCTCTCTCTCTCTCTCTATATATATATATATATATATATATACACACACATACCCCAAAGGGGTGGACCAGTGGTTCCTGGCCCTTTCCCTAAGTGGGAGGTCCTAGGTTTCATTTCTCACTCCCCCTTTGGGGCCAACCCCACCTGGACTTACTTGGTGTGGCGGGTTGTGGGCTCACGTCGCATCCTCGGGGATTAGTCCTGACCCGAAGGGTTGGACACCCCGTGTCCAAAATAAAAGTAATGGTATATCTCAAGAATGTATATATAAGTTTTATCATATAAAAAAAATATTATTTACATTAATATATAAGGTTCGGGATGGGCCTGGGCTTCAAGACCTAAACCCTAGTCCAACCCATATAATATGGGAATCAATTTTCAAGCCCGGTCCTATCCTTAGAGCTTGAAGAACGGGTTGAATGTGGACTTTTTTCGGGCCGGGCTGGCATGACATTGGCCAAATTGACAACTCTAGTATATATTATGAAGACCTATATGCTGACAGCATTTACTCTATTGCAATCACTTGTGAGTAGCTGATGTTTTGATAAAACTTTCGGGACAATACGAACCTAGGATAGGGCTAGCCAAAACTTCACCTTAGAACAAATTAACTAGAGTGCAAATTTTTTTAGGGTTTTGAAGTTATGTAATTCCTTGAATTTTAAATGAATTAATTATAACTTATAATCAGAAGGGATGTCTTGCAAATGTTTATAATGTGTATGTGTGATAGAAGGGATGTCTTGCAAATGTTTATAATGTGTATGTGTGATAGAGTCTATACGTGTGGTTTTGTTTTTTTCCCCTGAAAAATACAACAAAGATACATTACAAATGGCAATCAAAAGAAATTGTCATACATGGGCTATGATGAAGACTTAATACTCCCCAACAACTTTGGGAAATGGCTGAAACTAGGGAGGATTGGGAGGGGTTAGGGACCAGCCAAACCCCAACCACGAGAGCATGATTATTTGTCCATGGCCCAACCCTCTCTTACCTACAACCCAACGTGCCTTTTTTTTTGTAGGGCCAATCCTCTCCTACCTTCAAACCAAGGTGACTTTGTTTGTAAGCTTTCAACCAATTGCCTGACCAAGCCCAATTCAAGGGCTCATATTTTAACCCTAGGCTCAACTCAGGTTGATATGGATTGGGTCATGTTAGAGCATGCGTTTGGCGACACTAATAAGTACTTTTTAAAAATAAAGACTTTTTGTAAATAAATACTTATAATTAGTAGGTATGGAGCTACTTATTTATAAGTATTTTTTTGGGCTCTAACCACTTTTACTTATTGCTTCTTTATTTTTACCAAACAAACTTATTTTTAAATAAGTACTTATTTTGACGAATAAGTAAATAAGTACTTAATAGTAGTGTTGCAAACGCCCACTAAGGTGACATTTGTTAACACTAGTCTAAAAAGAAGTGCTTATATTAAAATTATGCTTAGTTGGACTTTAGATTGTTTAGTTTAAGGTTAATTGCATGTCTACATTTTAGAGATTTTAGGGGTAAAAACCTCTACTTTAAAACTAGTGTTAACAAACGCCACCTAGGTTCTTTGGATGAAAGTTGAAATTGTTCGTAGTGAACTTATCACAACAAGAATGGAAAAATCTCACAAAAGTTATTAGGCATTTATAAATAATTTTAATATACAAACAATAAAATCCTTTGAACCATTTAACCAATGCATAAATAAGGGAAATGAGAAACGAACTGCATGGTCAGCTTGTGGTCCACGTACTCCTTTTTAACACCCACTAACTGTGGTTAAGATTCAGTCAACCCTAGGATTCATCCATCCAACCTTAGTTTTTAGAAATAAAAATAAAAATAAATAATAATCATAATTTAATTAAGCTTAACCATGGTTTAATAATAAGGTGTAGTGATTGAGGACTATTGTGATCTCTAGTGGTGGCAATCGGCCCATGTTTGGGCTTCAAAGCCTATGTAAATGTGTCGGGCTTCGGCTGGGCTTATTCTAAAATCCAATCTCATACCTGGCCCATTGCACCCTAGCTGTTATGGGCGTGGGCACGTGAGATGAGGAGAGAGATTTTTTTAGGGTTTTTCCAGCAACTCAAAGTGGGACCCCCATCCCCTTTTTATAGATTTACTAGCAAAACTGCAATGCACAGGCACAAAGTAGAATGAGATAAATATGCATGTTCATATATTTTAAGATATGTGTGTGTGTTTGTATGCGTGTGTAAGATAAGGAAGGAAAATCATCACAACTAATGAGATATGAAACGAAAAATACATTAACCGGAGAATTATGAACTCTATATGTATCCAATGTAATCTTCCCATCAATTGCGAAAATGGGAAAAAATTAGAAATAATTTATAATTAAAATCTAAAATCTGAAACTTTAGTTGGTATATAAACCTTGGGCCATGGAAATAAACTTTGTAAATGAATAATGCAAATTTAGGAAAGTAGTCTATAGGGAAAAAATGAATGAAAAATCTGATTTTTTTAAGAATCAAAATTGATAAAGTATAATTCTAAAATTGAAAGGATTCTCATCTTCTATGAAATTCAGTTGGTATAAACCATAAAACAAAAATATCGAGAGACCAAATCCTCTATGGTGATAACCAGATTTGACAAATCTGGTAATCACCCTTGAGGTTGCCATGTGTCCCTTTTGAAACCCCTTAACTATGGTTAAGATCCACCCACCCCTAGGGTTCATCCACCCATCCTTGGTTTTTAGAAAAAATATTAATTCTTTTTTTAATATTAAAAAAAATATTTTTAGGGTTTTTTTAATATTAAAATATTTGAAAAAAGAATTAATATTTTTTTTCTAAAAACCTAGGGGTGGGTGGATCTTAACCACAGTTAAAATCTTAACCCCACCCGCATTGGAGTTTCCTTCATGGGCTCTACCCATTGCATACAAAATGTTTTTTTGAAAAAAGGGAGAAATGTAATGGGAGAAATAACAGCACAAAGAGATTCTTATTTGGGAAAACATGTCTATGGCTTTATCCCCCTTCCATGATTGAACTACCACCATACGCCTCCTTTCATATTATTATTATTTGCTTGTCATCATCTTAAATAAATAAAATTTCATTTTGATGTTTTGCAGAATGAATGAATTGGGAGACATCCCCCTCTCCATTTGTACAATATTTGGCTCCCCCCCAGATGTTGAACTCGGTGGCACTCACTCCACTTCAAGCGCGGTTGTTGGTTTTCTTGTCACTCTGCATGAAAATGCATGTCTTTCCACTCCTTGGATGTTTGTAACACTGCCGAAGACTCATGTGGTAGGAACAATACAATAAAAGGTCCCAATAGAAAATAAAACCCAAAAGAAAAATTCCAAAAAAACAGAAATTGAAAGAATTTCTCCAAAGCTTACAGAAAACACCTACAAACTCAACAAAAAGGAGAAAAATATAAACCCATGCATAAACCAAGAGAAAAAAATTATTTAAGAAAATCATAAACTTTCAGATTATTAACAATTTTGCAAACCTCTAATTCTGCATCATCTCAATCTCTCTTTTAAACCCCTTTTCCACGCTATGACATGTCTTCTCCAAGTAATAATTTTACACACATCTCCTTCATCATCTCAATCTTTATTGAAATACTTCAATTGGAATCAAATTACAGAATGTCATGGGCAAGAATCCTGTAACATCTAAGCATTCATTAGTCAAAAAAGAAATGAAAAAGAGAAACAATAACATTACCGAATACCCATAAAGATCTTCCATGATTTGGGCTATTTGAGACATGAGGGTGGTGACATGGAATGAAATTTGTAAATTCATTAAATCAACCCCGATCTAGAACTAAATCCCACCGGATTGAGTTCCGAAAGCTCTAGGGAAATATATTCCGAAAGCTCTAAAATAATATATTTATAAACAATATCAAGGCCGAATGAGTTTAAAGAGACAATAGGGGGTGGTTGTCCGTTACTTGTAATTTGAAGAGAGAGGAGGTGTTTTATTTGTTTGAAGATTAAAGGGTAGAGAGATGAAAGAGGAGAGAGGTGGAATTTTGTAATTAGTGCAAATCCCCTCCCTTATGTAACTGTCGTTCACAGTAGAGAGACAAAGAGGAGAGATGGGGTGTTTTGTATTAAGTGTACACCACTCCCCCTCATTTCGTAACTGCCTTCTAGAGAGATGTGGTGTTTTGCCATCTCAACCTGGAGGAAGAGGGACGTGACAGTTAGATAGTGTTTTAAAGTATTGAAACGGTACGAGAATATAAAGAGCCTGGATGAAGAGGTAAGTGTAAGTGAGGAGAGGGGAGAGGGGAGAGGGGAGAGAGGTAGTGTGATGATGTGGCCTCGCAAATGAAGAGGAGTCCTACTTGGCATCAAGAGGGAGACATAGGTGGCATTCATAGAAGCACTCTAATTGTGTTTTATAGTAGTAGAATAGATAGATAGATAGATTATAAAAAAGAGTAAGAGAGATAGATCATGTTGGGCTCTCTTAATCTTGAGGCTGTATCCTAATGAGAGGGAAATACCCAAAAAAATATTCGGAAACGGAACTGAACCAGCTCTATTGCGTGTAGTTGAGCATGACTAGCTCTTTTAAAAAAGAATTAGTCTAGGGATACTCCCAAAGTGTACTCCCATCTCCTAACCATTTATCTCAATTATTAAACGGTTAGGATTTGTGCTAATGTGGCATTAGAAAAGAGAAAATAAGCCAACTCAAATCCTAACCCTAGTGGTTGGTTATAAACAGTTAGGATTAGGGAGTATATCTGGGAGTATATATGGGAGTACATATTTTACAAAATACGAAATCACACCCCTAGTAAAATTGTTTATAAATTAGTTCCATTCTAAAATTACAAATATATATTATTTTAAAATTATTTACAAATTAATACCAGTTTCTAAACTCTTTATTTTACATCCAAAGGGATGTTTTGGTATTTTTCGTGGGCATTTCATTTTTTTTTTTACAGATTAAGGATATTTTAGTGATATTTGTAAACGTTGAGAGGAGTAAGATTAGGTCATAAGAGGTCTTATAGGACTAAAAGAGTGTAAAATTGGTTGCATATAATTAGGGGTGTCAATGGGCCTGCAGGTTGTCCCGTGGCCCGACCCAGCCTGATTCCATAGTTGGCAGGCTTGGGTTTAGAGGCATAGGGCCGAAGGCCATTAAACTAGACTTCTAACTTGGGTTGATATAACTAGAAGGGCCCAATAATGCCTGATTACTACCCCCTTCCCCAAACAAAAAACAGATTTTTCCTTCTTCTTTCTTAGGTGGGCTGGAGCAAGCCTGACCTAGCTTCATTAGTAAGCAGGCTGACCCAACCCGACCAATTTATTAATCGGGCCTAGTCGGGGTCAAGCCCATTGATACCCCCTACTTACAATGTGATTTTGTTAGTTTTGACCATTGAGTTATAGGGCTGTCAATGGGGTGGGTCGATATATATAGGCCCAAGCTCAGTCAATTTTTACTCGGGCTAGGTTGAGCTTTGTTATTGACCTAGCTTTGTTATTGACCAGGCTCGAGCCAGCCCATCTCTAGTTATTAAATATCATTCTATAATATTGGGTATATGATTTTACCCTCCAAAAAAAATATATTATATAATACATATAAAATGCTATATGTATCATTCTATCTCTACTAATAAAAGTATAAAGAGTATGCAAAATTTTACTTGGACATAATTACCCTTTAACTTATTTTATTTAATACATCTTAAAGTCTAACCAAACTTTAATTATACTAATAATTAAAATTAAAAATTTTAATAAAGAAGTATAGTTTCTTTAGAGTTCATTGGTCACTTTGAGCATTCATTCTCCAATACAAGTCCTTTCACTAGAACTTCGATTCTGTATAAAAACTCCCTTCCTATCTTCTTTTGTTTGAAAAAAAAAAAAACCATATTTGTGAAAGAAGTGCTTGTGTTGTTGATATTAGGGAACTCATCATTGAAAACCGGCTTAGGGTGCCCAAGAGCTTATATACACAAGGCCAAGCCCATACTTAACGGATGTGGGACTATTGGATCCTAACATACCACCACACTTCATAACCGATATCTACGGTGGCTTTCACTCTGAAGCGGGGCACTTCTCAGGGACCTTTTTCCCGTAGCCCTCCCCAGGTATCCCTTTCCGAGATGGCGACCACTGAACTGCAACACATACTGCATCTGAGCCCATACTCAACGTGATGCTCGCTTTGATACAAAATTAACAACCAATTACTCCAAAAGACAGATTTGATGGAGAGAGTAGTAAAAATGAATATAAGAGGGTCACGGGACATATGGGGCGCGATACAGGGCACTCAGGAGCGGAGGTGATAAATAACACTCAACACTTCCCTTCACCCAAAGGGTGGAAAGAATCGAACCCGTGACCAAATTGCAACCAGCGCTTTGATACCGTGATATGAACCCATTGGTAGAACTCACCCTTGAAAACCGACTTACAAGGGGAGGGTGCCCAGGAGCTTATACACACAAAGCCAAGCCCATACTTTATGGACCTAAGAAAATGCCTCAAATGGGCTTGAAAAGCAGTGCTGCTAACGGGCCTGACTTGGCTCACGGGCCAAGAAAAACAGCCTCAAGTGGCTTGGATTGGGCCTCCATTGGCCTTAAAAATTGGTCTCGGTGGACAAGAAAACATGGCCTCTTGGGCCAAAGATGAGGTGTCTCTAATAGGCATGAGTCGTAGACTAAAAAATGCCTCTTATTAGGGGTGCACACGGTTCGGTTTGGGTCGGTTCTAAGAAATTTTGGGACCGAACCGTCGGTTCTCGGTTCTAAAATATCTAACCCAGGACCAAACCATAGAGCCTCGGTTTGGAAAAAACCCAACCCAAAACCGAACCGTAGTGCCTCGGTTCGGTTCTACCCACGGGTTTATAATCTTCTCCTAATGGTGATAAATCCAGTAGTTCACAATTTCACATTTTCAATGTTCTGAAACCACAACTCAAATCTTATCAATGAACAAAAATAATCACTAATTAAAATAGATTAAATTGAAATTGGAACCACTGGATCAACTTGTTCAATACATTGAGAATTGGAACCACTGGATCAACCTTCTCCACTTCTTAATTTTAGTTCGGTTCTCGGTTCGGTTCGGTTTCAAATTGGAACAAACCAGAACCGAACTGCATAAATTCGGTTTAAGCAAAACCATACCCAGAACCGAACCAAGCCTGTAAAATATCGAACCAAACCCGGACTATGGTGGTCAGTTCGGTCCGGTTCACGGTTTGACCCGTACCCATGTGCACCCCTACCTCTTATGGGCTAAATAAGGTTCTCTATTGACCAAAAAAAAAAAAGTTTCCATGAAGGAAAAGTTGCTAAACCAGATTAGCCCCTATGGGCAAATGATGTGCCTTTGATGGACTGAGAAGAAGGGTATCATATGGGTTGGAGAAGGAAATACTTGGAGATAAAAGGAGTCCTCTATGTATATTGAGATTGGAATTCAATGGGCTGAGGTAATGGGTCCACATAGGCTTCCATAAACAAGCGGCTATTGATATGTTTTGTGTGTTAAACACAATGACATTACCCAAAATAGTAAAAGGAATGAGGAGATGACAATAGCAGCAGCTTGCATGGGTCCATCATCATCCTTATTGATGATTAGGGGTGCACACGGTTCGGTTTGGGTCGGTTCTAAGAAATTTTGGGACCGAACCGTCGGTTCTCGGTTCTAAAAAATCTAACCCAAGACCAAACCATAGAGCCTCAGTTTGGAAAAAACCTAACCCAGAACCGAACCGTAGTGCCTCAGTTCGGTTCGGTTCTACCCACGAGTTTATAATCTTCTCCTAATGGTGATAAATCCAGTAGTTCACAATTTCACATTCTCAATGTTCTGAAACCACAACTCAAATCTTATCAATGAACAAAAATAATCACTAATTAAAATAGATTAAATTGAAATTGGAACCACTGGATCAACTTGTTCAATACATTGAGAATTGAAACCACTGGATCAACCTTCTCCACTTCTTAATTTTAGTTTGATTCTCGGTTCGGTTCGGTTTCAAATTGGAACAAACCAGAACCGAACCGCATAAATTCGGTTTAAGCAAAACCATACCCAGAACCGAACCGAACCTGTAAAATATCGAACCAAACCCGGACCATGGTGGTCAGTTCGGTCCGCTTCACGGTTTGACCCGTACCCATGTGCACCCCTATTGATGATGATGGGTAGAGAAGAGTTGATAATGCTCAAGATGGTGGATCTGGAACAAGGGGAACTTTTGAAGCCGAAATGACGTAGTGTGGGCAGCACCCAGAACATTTGCACTCCTGTAACTTGAGTGTTTACCAGATCAAGGATCTCCTTAACAATGTGAGATCGACGCTTTGAATCTGGTTGCTGGCAACAACAACTTGAGATTGTTTTATATAGAGATAAAAACAACACTTCTGTCAACTATCTTGGGCTGATCGGAAGATTGGAGGTAGTGCTTAGATGAATCCGATACTTCATAATTGATATCAAAGACATAAAAAATAAAACTTCAAACCGGATGGGTGGCGGCAATGCCACCCATCGGAAAAGTGTAATCAAGCAAAAACTCAAAACAGACGATGGATCTCCTGCTCTGATACCATAAAGAAAATTGATTCTATTGAGAATTCTTAGATGATTACAATGACATCTAATAGGGTTTATATAGAGATTACATTGACCTCAAGATAGAAACCTAATCTAATCAAATCCTAACAAAATCCTTGATTAATGGTAATCCAATATTGTGATGAGATACACTTGAATGATTTAGTCTATCTCATTCACATTATTACAATACTCCTCATATATTCCCTAATAGTTGAGACAATCATGAAACCCTATAAAATCAAAAACAACAAAAGCATTAATTCAAGAAAGAACGGGAAATTGCATACCGTGAAGCATAAGAAACATTCTTAGAAATCTTAATTTTTATTTTGAAACCCTTGTACTTTCCGATGCGATAGTTCTCGACATAGAAACATTCCTAGAAATCTTCATTTTCATTTTGGAACCCTTGTGCTTTCCGATGTGATAGATCTCGACAACCGGTGCTTTCCGATGTGTCGAACTAATATAATCGAGTCATTGGTTCAGAGGTTCTTGAAGATTTTGATTGAAAATTGATATAGGTGAGTTCTTAATTTTATTTTTCTTAATTTTATGTTTGTCTGCCGAAATATAGATATTTAAAGCTGTGAAATCTGTATTTTGCGATTACCGACCCGACCCGAATCGTACCCGACCCAACGAGATTGATGATGTGTTGCGATTATAGACCCACAAATCCGTATATAATATCGGCCATATGATAATAGAGGCAAGTTCGTTGTGTATAGGTTTTATAGTAGTAGAAGGAAAAGGAAAGAAGAGGAAGTTCTTCATACGTTTATAGTTTCAGCAACCCATAACTCAAATTACAGAATCCTCCTCTGATAAAACCCTAACAAAGAGGCAGTTCTTCATACGTTACTCTATTTCTATCTCTAATAGCTATCTTAAATTCAAAGAAGCCTCTTAGTCTCCAATTTCTCTCTCTCTCTAGCCATTCAAGCTCTTCGTCTTCCTCTCTCTTTCTCGTGTTTTGATTCTCTGCAACGCCCTTCTTAGCTTCACAATGCTCTGCTGTTAATTTTACCGTTAGGGTTTTCTCGTCTTGGATCCTGCGGTTAGGATTGCCGGCGCGGAATTTATCAGTTTTCCTGTATTCATCAATCTTATGAGGCAGGGTTAGTTAGCCTCTCTCTCTCTCTCTCTCTCTCTCTCTCTCTCTATATATATATATATGTATCGTTTTTTTTTAATTATTATGTTTTGTTCAAAGTTCAAACCCTAGATTTTGGAAGTTCTAGTTCTGGGTTTCTATTGTTTTCCCCCCTTTTTTTTATGGTTGTTATTCTATAATCATCTTTTTTTGAAAGGGTTTTGTTTTTCTGATTCTAGGGTTTGGCGTTATTTGCGTGCTCTGTAATGGGGTTGAATCCTGATTCAAGAATCGTCTTGTTTCCTTCATTGTTCTCTAAGGGATAGTTATTTTTCGGAGTTTCGATTCTAGTAGTTTTAGAGATGAGGGTCCTGTGAGTGTGTTTTCGAGAATGGAGGCTTAAAGAAGCCATTTTTCTTCTTTGTTGTCGTCATTATGATGCTACCATTGCCTTCTTTCCTTCATTCGTTTTCGTAAGTGAATGCAAGTTTGCTTCTTTTGATTCGTTGAAGTTGTTTTGGATTCTTCTTTGCTGATTATATAGTGTACAGAGAGCAGGAACCCTAATGATAGTGTACAGAACTGTCGAAATTCTTTTTGATATCTGCGAATGCATTCGGCAGGATTAGGGTTCTGAAATTTTGACTGACAGAAGTAGGGAGTTTTTGTTGGTGACCCATCTGAAGCAAGCTTAGATACTCAATGAAAATCGAAATTAGGCTGGATAATATTTGTATAGAAACATAACAATTTTGTTGGGAAAAATTGAAGGGATTTGAGCAGATTCTGCTTGTTTACCAATCAAAAAGAAGGGATTTGAGTGGATAAAAGGGGAATAGATCTTATTTTCTTTAACCTGATAATGGTCAGTTCTCGCAATGGAAAGAAGTAAACCCACATTAGCTCCAGAATGGTTGAAAAGTACTGGAAATTTAACTGGGGGTGGCAGTGCAACCCACCATTTTGCATCGTCTTCCTTGCACGCAGGTACTATTGAACTTTAAGTAGTGTTAATCCAAATTTCAGTGTTCTTTGTTTCTATGTATATTTGTTACCCCTTTTTTAAATGGGTCTGGTATTTTTATTGTAATAGATGATCATGCCGTCACACTACCCACTAGAAACAGATTGTCTGTGAGCACCAGTGATTCCGATACTCCTCGTTCTGCTTTGTTAGATCGTACATCATCGTCCTACTTCCGCAGGAGTTCGAGCAATAATGGTTCCATGATGCATGACAAGGACCCCTCCCCCTCTTACAGCAGTTTTTCTAGAAGCCACCGTGACAGGGATCGGGAGAAGGACCCCCGTAATTATCGTGAGAAAGAGAAGTCAGTCCTGGGGGACTACAGGGACCATGATCATTCTGATCCACCAATCTTCAATAGTAGGGTTGAGAATTATACGTTAAGGCGTTCCCATTCAATGATATCGGGGAAGAGGAGTGAGGTGTGGCCCAGAAGAGCTGCAGCTGACTCAAACAGCGGTAAAAACGGCAATCACAACAATGGCAATGGTCTTCTAGTTGGGGGTAGTATTGTTAGTGGCATCCACAAGGCTGCATTTGAAAGGGAATTCCCCTCTCTTGGAGCTGAAGAAAGACAAGGGGCACCTGATATAGGAAGAGTCCCATCTCCTGGTTTGAGCACCGCAGTTCAGAGCTTGCCAATTGGTACTTCGACTGTGATTGGGGGTGATGGCTGGACCTCGGCCCTGGCAGAGGTGCCCATGATAATTGGAATCAATAGCATGGGACTTTCATCTGTTCAACAAACTGCTCCTGTAAGTTCAATCCCTGGAGCTCCAACCACGATGACTGGTCTCAATATGGCTGAAACATTGGCACAGGCCCCTTCACGAGCCCATACTGCTCCCCAGGTAACTGAGATGCTCCACTTGATATCCAGGCTTATGCTAGAGATTTTTTTTGCTTATGTAGCATGCTTTGTTTCTTATTTGTAGCTATCTGTTGAGACTCAGAGGCTTGAGGAATTGGCTATTAAAAAATCTAGGCAGTTGATACCCATGACTCCTTCAATGCCTAAACCCTCGGTAAGTGCTGTTGCTTGATTTTTATTTGACCTTCAATTTTTAATTCGCCCAATTGTGCATTCTCTTATCTGTTTGATAGTTGTTAGGAGTCTGAGGTTTGTGTAATTTTTGTATTTAGTTTATCTGTGGCATCCAGCATCATGTCTTAAGTAATTTGTTTTAAATCTCTTTGATACATACATCTATCATCAATAATGAAAACTTTAAAGGTGGATTTGGAGTTATTGGTCACTGTAAATCTGCCACTTTCTCATGGAATTGTTTAGGTAATTCTGTGATGAAACAAAGTCAAAGAATCCAGTTACACTTAACTGATTTTTTTTTCACTAACAACTTTGGAACTTCCATATTCATGCTTAGCCAATCTAAATAAATAGCTCACTTGTGCGTTTATTTTATTGGACTAGATTATCTTCTTGTTGATTGCACGAGCACAAATTTTGGGAATGATTGGCTGCATCAATCCTACATCTTGTTAAGGTCAAATGACTATCGTCTGCGGTACCTTTAGCTGGATATGTTTCAGTCAACTGGACTCTATTATCTTCTTGTTGCACCAAAGGCTAAGTATTGAGTTGAAACTGAGGAAACATATGCCCTAGGTTGCTAAAATGACCACCATTCATTTCATTCTTGCCTTGGCTGCAATCAAAAAGTGACCCATATATCGACTTGATGTGAAGAATGCCTCTCCACGGAGAACTGCAAGAATAAGTTTCTATTAGTAATAGAAACAGTTTTTCCTCAAAAATGCACAAAGCTCACTCTTAGAATGAATGGAAATGAAAATTTCTAATGGGCTCACTCAAACCTTTTTGACACTTCTATGGAAACAACCATATCCGCATCATCTGAGCTATGAATCACCAACATTATTCATTGCCCTTGTGTTTTTAGTAAGACAAATCTGAACCAGTCACAGGGAATGGTCTTAATGGCAACAAATATCACCATTGCAAACAACCTAACTTGCTCAACGTTCTAAAGAATTCCGTTGTTGAATCGGATTTTTATCTCTCTTTCTTATAATACCCATCTTGCTCGATTTTCAAATACATTGGTATTTTGTCGTCTTTTTAAAGGATTATGAAGTGATATTATGGTACATGATTTTTTATTTATTTTTGATTTGTTTAATCTGGCTCCGGTATGGTAACTACAGTTCATTACCTGATTAGAGTTTTGGAGAATAAGTGCATGCACTGATATTTTTAATTTTATGATGTGTTGATTCCATATTATTGAATTTGATTCCACTTTTAGATTTGGTCTAACTGCTTGATTCCATCTAATCAAACTGTACCTCGACCAACACCTGCTCTTTAATATGCTATATCCTATATTTATGTTAATCTCTCTCTCTCTCTCTCTCTCTCTCTCTCTCTCTATCTCTATCTCACACACACACACACACATAAATATAGTTATAAATATTGCATTGGAAATAGTATATATTCATAACCCATAAAAGAAATGTCGATTTCTATTGTTTTGTGCATGTTATGCCTAGCTACTTATACATTGCTGCTTTGAACCTTTGACAATTTTGGCATCCCATCTCTCTCTGCTTTATCTCTCTCCCACTCTCTCTCTTATTTCATTCTCTTATTAGCTACCTTGTCATACTTTAGGTGTTTCCCTTAATTCATAATATTTGGTTTAAGCTAATCTGAACTTTGATAAGTAATAATGTCCTAGATCATTTTGTTTTGGAAAAAAATGTCTGAAGGACAAGATGACCTAGTTTGAAAGTCTAATAAAGTGAGATGAACAATGACCGTTTTATCGAGTATTAGATGAACTGATCCTAGGTGACCTAGTTTGAAGGCCAAGAAAGTTAGGTACCCATTTTCAGTCTCTGCTTGGAGGTCACACTTTAGAGGGTTGTTGCCTTGTCATTCATTAATATAACCAAGGTTGTTAAATCGTAGTTGAATCGTAAAATCGTTTTATGATAGATTTGATTTAAATCGGGATTTAAATTGTAAATCATAAGATTCAATCTATTTTTAAAAATTGTTTACAAAATACTTAATAAATCAAAATAAATGGAATAATCCATTATCTAAAATATTTCTTTCATATCTATTGATAAAGATAAGAAATGAACATTTCATTGCATACACTATACAAAACGTGAATGAACTCCATAAAATGAAACATAACCCCTAATATCATCAAAGATAAATCAACAATAGGAAACTCATAATCATGTATGAGATCAAGTATCAAAAGACTAAAATAACTATCGAGTTTTTTCAGAGTCCAACTCTCTAACTCCATCCTCTTTCTTCTTTCTCATTTCTTTTTTTTTCTTTCTTTTTTATCTCGTTGCATAGCAACAGAGAGAAAGCCCAAATAGGGATTTTGGCATATCCGTAACAGGGGTTTCCCGTTTCTTCTCTATTCGTAGAAGACATAAAGTACATTAGAAAATTGAAATAATAAAAAATATTAACAAAACATTTTTTTAAGTATCAGTCCATTTGTGCTCAAATCGCATGAATTGTATGATTTAAATCACAAATTACAATCTGAATCACAAATCAAATATGATTTACCCAATTAAGATTTTCACCTGCCATTTGAATCGTTTTGTATGGAATTCGATTCAAATCGCAATGATTTAACAACCATGAATATAAGAGGACAAAAGAAGAATCTCATGCAGAATATAAAAATGCTGGAAACTTGAAATTGGTAGTGCGTCCTGATTTTCTTGTATACATATTGGATTATCATGTTGATAAATATGCCATTATCGGGTAATGGTCATGTTGCAATAAGAAATATAATCTGTGGTAGCTCTTCAGATGAATGATGACTGCCACCTGACGAAGCTCAGTAGCGCTGGCACATGCTTGTAACCTGGCAGCAGAGATCGTTGAATGGAAAATATTTTGTAAGTTCACAAGTATAAATTAGGTTGTGCTTGTGTTGAGATCATGTATAACTCTGATGTAGATTTGGAAACCAACCTGCCCTATTCGAGCCTTAGATATCAGATGGAGATATAATGAACTTATTTTTCTGTTTTAGCCACCTACCACTTTCTTAATCGCATAGGGAGGACAAAAATTTCTAGAAGGCTGAATGAGGTTATGGTCTAGAGATGCACTTGACCACGGCCAATTCTATGGAGGCATACACCTGTTGGACTTCATGTACTGTACTCAAGGCATACAATGCTTCAAGCTTATTACCGTCATATTCAATGTGCTTGGGCAATTTAGGCGCACTTCCCCTGCAGCTTTGCCTGAAGTTGTACTCTTGGAGCACCAATGAGAAAAGTTTCCTTGGTAATAATTTTTTTTATAGGTTCCTTAGTAATACATTTAACCAGCTAGTGAACAACTTCATGCGTAAAGTTGGTTCAGACTAGTTCTAAATTTCTGAATAAATGTTGGAGCTTTCTAATGTAGCACTTTTAGTACCTGATTTCCACTAGATGACCTAAATATTGCTTCACATACTGATTCCTGAGGTTTTCTTTTATGATAATGAAAAATACAGAAGCTTACCTTCTTGTGAGTTGTGAGCATGTTACGGACTTACGTAGCAGTGTCCAATGAATTAAGGGGCTTTTGGAAAATCTTATCTGATCTAGTGCAAGCTACTTTAATAAGAGCTACCTTATTAAATCTTAGTTTTTAGGTCTTCCGATACAACAAATTTGTTTGGTAAAAAGAATTAAAAATAAGCTCTTATTTTCTAATAACCTGTTTGGTAAAAGTAATTCATAAAAATAAGCATTTATTTTTGGGGCATTTGTAATCTTTTTTAAAAAAACAGGAACAAGGAAGCTAAAAATAAGGGTATAAAAAGTAGAGATTCGAAATAGAAATTTAACAAACTGTCTTATTTAGATTTTAGCTCCTATTTTTTAGAATGTCAAATAAGCCCTATATTTTAGACTTGTTAAACTCTACCTACTCTATGCGTCCTTACATTTAACCCATTCGTACTCTGTAAACTTAAAATTTTTAATCACTTTCTGGAATTGCTGTCCCTTGCCTTGCCTTGCCTTTAAGCTTTTGGTGCCACCTTCTGCCCTGCAGTTTAGATTCAGGCTCTTGGGAATTGGGATCTAAGGCAGGCTATATAGATCATCATTCTTCTGGATAGCTATCAAATATTCTTCTTGATTTAGTATGAAATTTAGCTGTCATACTCACTTGCTTATAAGAATGAACCAACATGTTAAGCTGGCCCTTGCTCAATTTTTGTGCCATTACTCAAATACTTCTGCATTAATTTCAACTGAATCATCCTTATGTTGAACTGTTGTTCCTTGACGTGTTTGTATTTAAAAGCAGGTGTCGTGGAGAAGCATTAGATCAGTCTTGTCACAATATGATCCCTTTTTAATTTTTCTTTTAAATATATTGAGTCAACCCATGCTTGAACTTATGTTGAACCTAGTTATCACACTGTCTTAATTGAGGGTGTTATACGCAAGGTGGTTGTACTTAAGTGCTCAGTGTGTAAAGTGGGAGTGGTTGCTGGAGTAAGAGCGAGAGAGCGCCAAAATTAAATATGCCCTTTGGTCCGAAGAGTCTCCAGAGCATCTGCTATATACATATATATACAAATGATTAATTATAATTTTTTGGTAATTATGATTAGTTAAAATAAAACCATTAATTTAATAAATACAAATGGGTAAATATAAACTTTAGATAAGTGTTATTATAGTTCTTTAATAATCATTTATTGCAGCAGGCACTATGAAGAAGAATAATTTATATTTCTCTCTTTCCTCTCTATTCGGGTGAGGCGAAGTATTGTACCTCTCTCGCCTTCTTTCAAAAAGCTGTTGACTCATTCTCTCGAAAATCTGCCATTTTTTTTCTTTCTAAAAGGGCTGGTTTCAAAAATAAAATAAAATTTTGGAGTGCCACCCAAAGCGTGTATTCAAAATGTGTGAGCACGGTTTAGATTTGTTTTCACTCTCAAACAGTGAAACTGCGTTCTCAGCGTGAAAACGTTACCTATTGGAACTGGTTTTGGCATAAGAGGTGGTCCTGGAGCAGAATAGGTGGGAATAGGGCAAAGCAGTGGTTCTTCAAGGTAGTCAGCAAGCGGGGGGCACATAGGGTCAAATAAAAGAGTGTTAAAGAAGTTATAATATGTGTGCATATATAATAAAATACGAGAACTTATTCAAATGTCATTTTTATGGTCACTGATATTATTCATACTGAAAAATAACAAAATCTACAATGTCAAGGTTTTTTTTTATTATAGTGTTGCTGACATGATCTTGGTCATAATAGTCAGCATAGAAGGATATTGACGTCCCTTGGTCTGTTCAGGAGTGTTAAGATTCTTCTACAGTTCTGTGCATATTGATCAAAATATTTTTGTTACTATGGTCTATAACCTTAAGCTAGATACTGAGTGTATGGTAGATATAATATATCAAGAAACCATGAGCCTGCATCCCATTGTTAAAATACTTATCCTTTGAACTTATACAATACATGATGAATTGGGCCTATTTGCTTTTCAGTTAATTTGCTTTAATTGTTGAAACCCTTTGATTCTTACTGAAACTTCAATAGCATTCTCATGGTTTCGACATTAATATTGTTAGCAACCAAGTGTTATAATTGTAAAGTAACTGCTGGACAATTGTGTGTTTAGTGCTTGGAAGGAAATATGTGAATTGTGCATGAGATCACAGGGCTAAGGTTCTATTGAGGAGTATGATTGGCTATCTGGCAATAGAAGGAGTGCCCCATATGACATGAACAATGTGGTGTTTTGGTGAACTTTCTTTTGTTAAATAACTGATTACACAAGCCATAAGCGGATTTGTTTCAGTCCACCACCATTTTGTTTGTCTTTTCCAACTTCCTAGGGTTGATTATTATATGCATCTAGGGCGAGGGGGTATATTGGCTGATATTCTGACTTATTGTGTCAAGTGTTAATGGGCAATGTTAGATCCACTTTCTTTAAGAGAAAGACAAGTCTTATTGTCTTCCATTAAGAGAATGACTAGTGTTTTGCATTAACACTATAACCAATAAAAAAGAGAGTTGAGTCTTGAAAGAAAGTGGTCTTAGCCATAGTTCGAAAACTCAACGAGTCATACGAGTAACTCGGTCGAGTTACTCAACTCGCCTGAATTTCGAGTCGAGTCGCCTCAAAACTCGATGGAGGCATTATTTGGCGTGTTACTTAGGTGACTCGGTCGAGTTGAGCCGAGTTTTTCGACTCGTCGAAACTAGGTCGAGTCACAAAAGGGTATTTTTGTCATTTTTTAAACCTAAACTCGAACGTCACACTATTTTTGCATCATATTTGTTTTGGGTCTACAAAGACAACCTACTATGGGTTCTATTAAACCAGTTTGTAGGTTTGAAGTTGTAAAACCAGCGTACATTAAGTTCTTTTAACCCAGATTTTTCAAGTTATTACATATATATTCCGAGTATGACCGAGTCGATTTTTTTTGTTTTCAGAGTTACTCAACCCGGCTAACTTTCGAGTCGAGTCGAATTTTCGGGTTTTTGAACTATGGTCTTAGCATTATCCTTGTGTTAATAGTCAAATATCGGAGGGATTATTGTTTTGATTAGAAAATTTCCATTGCTTCATGCTTGTTTACATAAGCTGAGGCATCCTAACCTTTGAAGAAGTTAGATTATGGTTTTCTGTAAATCTGGAAGATTCTGAATGTTGGTCTTTGTGCAGACTTTCGCAACAGGGTGCTAGACTTGAGTAATCTTCTGTTAACATTAGTTTATCTATCTTCAGGGGTGGCCCGGTGGGTGCAATATATTGCTGCTGATGAGGTTTGATTGAAGTTTAGTCCTAGGCAGCAGTGAGAACTCTAGGTCAGGGATTCATTATTATTATTTTGGGTAGAAATGTCAGGAATTCATGATAACTGTTCTGAGCCTTGCAATAGGAAACTCTACTGGCTGAATTCAATTGTGTTATGAAAAATTCTGTGTCCCTCTAAAAGGAACGACAGAGGTTTGATTGGGTGACTGCATAAATAGTTTTTTGCATATTCCGAGTCTCTGACGCCTGACCACATGTATTCTTTTCTAAATATTTCAAACTAAACTACCTTGAATTTCTTTCAAGGTGAGGAGCATTATAACACATTATTTTCATTCAATGTTTTAGTTCTTGCCAACACTGAGCATTTTTAGTTAATAATTTTGACTTGATATTTAAGCATAAAGAAAGATGGATAACTGAGTCCTCTCCTTTGCTATTTCTTTGGTACGATTTTCCGCCATCATGAGCAAATGATTGAGTCCTACTTCTATGTGTTTTGGCACAATTGGATCTTGTTCACTTGTGGAAATTAGAAACATCTGTTTTCTACATAATAAAGAATAATCACAATCTAATATTTTTTTTCAGGTTCTCAATCCTTCAGATAAACCAAAGCCCAAAACCACAGCCAAAATTGGTGAGATGAGCATGGCTACCAAGATTGGCCAGCAGCAGCTCTCATCGTCACACGTTCTCAATCACACTGCACATGGAGGACCTGTGAGACTTAATCCTCCAAATACATCTCACGTTGGGAAGCTTCATGTCCTCAAACCGGCACGAGAGAACGGTGTCTCCCCTACTGCAAAGGATGGCTCAAGTCCGACAAATGCCAGCAGAATATCGAACAGTCCGCTTGCTGTTGCTACAACAGCTGCAGTTGCTCCTTTGAGGACCCCAAACAACCCAAAGCTTGCCACTGCTGAGCGCAAGGCAGCTGTCCTGGCTGCTACACTCGGATCCTCTGCCGATAAGAGACCCACCATATCTCAAGCCCAGAGCCGGAACGCTTTCTTTGATCTCGTCAGGAAAAAGAATTCTGCGAATCTTTCCTCTGCTGTCTCAGATTTGAGTCCTCTTGTGTCGTCTCCCATCTTGGTGAAGTCTGGTGCACTGATTGCAGAAGTTGCTACTGCTACTTTAAGCCCTCAGGGTAGTGAAGCCTCTTCATCAGATCCATCTGGTGTGGACTGTCCGGCTGTGAACAGGGGTGACATGACCAGCAATGGCGATGCCTGTGAAGTGTCCCAGAGATTTCCTAACAATGGAGAGAAGCAATTCAGCTTCGATGCATTACCAGTTGAGAAAGAGGTCGCATTCCTTCATTTGCTTGGGTGGGATGAAAATTCATTAGAGGAAGTTCTTACAGAGGAGGAGATCAATGCTTTTTATCAGGAGGTAGAAAACTCTTGCTCCTCCAAAGCATAGCTTATAGTTGAGGTTTTAACATGGAGACAGTTAAAATGCTCTGTAGGTAGGTAATACTCAGTAATTGCAGTTTTACCCATCTTGAGTATGCTTGTTTGCTTTGTGCAGCACCCCGAATTGAGTCCGTCGCTGTGCCAATGAATGCAGTCGAAAGTTTCGATGTCGAGCCGTGTTTCCTCTGGATTGACCTCGTCTGACTCCAATTCCGAGGCATGATTTAGCAACCTCTTACATACTGGTTGTGAGTTATTTTGATGGCAGAGTTTTCATTTCTTTTATTTTCTCACTTTTGATTGATATTGAGATGGAAAGCCAAATAGCTGAGTGGATAACGAAGAAAGAGGGAAAGTGAATTACAATAAGTTACAGGTGCTCCAGCCCTCAGGAAGACTTACTATGCGCTATTTGTGCAAAAACATAGTTTTTTTTTTAGGTTTCAAATTTGGAAGGAGGGCTGGGCGAGGGGCCCAATTTAACAAATAGCTTATGCCGTTTAGATCATTTTGAGAAAAGAAGCAAAAGTCTTTCATTTTTTTCATTTCATGTTGATATCACATTTGTCTTACGCTAAAATCAAATGCATATATCTGATCACTCGAATCTGTAGAGGTAAGGGTCTTGGGTATTGTTCCTCTCTGAGAATTTGATAATGTTCATTGCACATTTTTTTGCCTCTATGATTAAAAAGCAAGGTTGCCAAAGACCTGAGTACAGTTGCAGAACTTGAGTTTGCTGATGATGGTTTTGGTTCTGTCCAGTAGTTGCAATTAACCTTAGTTGGTCATTATTAACACACTTGAGTTTAATGCTGATCTGACCCTACCTAGATTTTGGGAAAGTTAATTGTGTTGCCACAAAATTATCAACTCTTTCGATCAATTCCTTGACCAGTTCTCTAAAATTCAAAATGTGCAAAAGAACTCTCAGATACAATCAGAATGGTCTAAAATTTCAAGTTGCCAATTATATTGAATTCAAAATAATTGACGCAAAACCTATCATACAGCAAGTGCAGGAGTTACAGAAGATAGCACATTACACGGAGTAGCTGAGGCAAGGAGGGTTGAGAGTTTCTTAAGGTGATCTCAGTTCTCTCTTTATGGTGTGTTCCTTATATGAGTCCTAGTCTTGGTAAAGTGTTGTGTGTGATATATCTGAGGGTGTAGGCACTCCTATATTTTGTAATAGGGGAGTGATAAAAAAAACTTTTGATAGTAGGTACTATCGAGAGCCGGGCCACACGATTGGTTGGTTCAGGTAAAATCCTGACCACATTAAAAACTAATCTGGGACAAATAATTTCCTTTTTTTTTGTGGTTAAGTGGTTCCAGTAAGTAGGTTCTTTCCCTTGCAGTGTAATTTCTCACATTTTCCTGGTTTAGAATAAGCAGGTTTCTAGGATAGTTTCATTCATGTTACAATCGCACCTACTTTAGGTTTTCTTGCTTTATTGTATAGCTTTTTTACTTGGCCTTTTAACTCCTAATAATTATTAGAATTAGTGACTAACTTCCACGCGGGAACATTTGAAAAAAATAATTATATTATGGTATTGAAATTTAATAGGGCATAGCCATGGGCAGCCCTTGAAGTTTTGAAAAATAAAATATATTTTATAATATATTATTTAATTACTTAGCTGGGCATAGCCAATTAGCCATGAGGGCAAAGGAGGAGAAACAATACCTTTAGGGGGGGATTGAAACCCCCCCTCTAGACAGATGCATAATATTTGGTATGAGCTAATCATTCTCCACAAAATCCATAAGTAATTAGTAACATTTTCAATAGACTCGTTGCTTGACCCTGCCCTGTCGACACTGAAACCTAGTTCACTGACCTTAATTCTTTGTGCAACTCATATTATTATACCTATCAGTATAGAATACTTGGTTATCGATTTCATTATTCTAATCTGGGTGGTGACTCCAATCATAAATCAATTGTCATAATGAGAGCTGTTGGGGCCTCCGAGGTTTACTATTTTCACACCTGGGGTGGGCATGGCCTACTTACCCCACCCGTTGACTCTTAAGAATTACTATACATAATTGATATCGACACCCCACCCAAAAAGGGGTAGATCTCCAACTAACTCGGCAATCTCGTTTTTAGCATTTCAAACAGCTGCTTATGATTTGGAGTACAAAATGTAATGATGTTGGTTCTTAGTTGATATTTTATGGGTATGATTATAAAGTATATCAAAATTTATTTTATTTCATATAAGTTACAATATGCAAGTGATATATTATTTTATATTCGGTTTGATCATGCCGGATTGGGCTGGGCTGAGCCCATTTAAAACATTGTACAAGGCCCCCAAGTGTCTAACAAACAAATAAGCAACAAAATGAATCACATGCTCATCCAAAGCCTAGTTCCCTACTCGAAGCCTGGCCAGGTAGGATTGGCCTTAAAGCAAGGGTGCTCAACCAATTGTTTGGAACCCTATATATGTAGAGTTTTTTTTTTGGGTTCAAAGGGGCAAAAGCCCACAACTAAGCTCCCTATAATATGCATGTAACAGGGGTGTTTGAAGTGTCGTACAAAAAATTCAATAGAGAAAAAGTGAAAAACACCCTTTTTTTTTAAAATATCTTTTATTTCCAAAATACTCGTGATATGATAAGTGTTTCTCTCTCTCTCCATTTCTATTACATCTATCTATAATATAAAAAAATAAGTGCCAACTCCCAACAAATAAGTGTCACCTAATCCCTTCTCTTTGCTCTCCAATCTTCAAGATGGGCCAGGGTTGGCCCGAACCTAGCCCAATTTGCCATAAACTCGAGCCGCCTTGGCCCAATTTTCAGCCCTACTCCTAGCTCCAGACCGGACCGGATTGGATGAATCCAATGGACAACCTTGATAGTGTAAAACTATAGCAAAGTATGATAAGAAAATGTAAAATTAAGGGAAATGCTAGCCCTAATTGCTTCAATCATTACCGTCTCCTGAGTAGAAAAGTCAAACAAATTTTGAATATAAGGCCTACTAAAAATATTTTAATTTTACTTGATTGAGGGTAATTAATGGTTGGCTTGATTGGTGACGGTTATTAAAAGAAATGATTTAATATAAATGAGGATATAATCTCTCTTATTGTGTTCTTTAATCAAATATCAAAACATCACCAGAATGGATAAACAGGTTGCATATTGGGGTAGAAGAATCCGAAGTTCTGCTCAACCCCAGCAGCTTTGAGGTCTTCGTTGAACATCGCGAACATGAATGTGTCCATAAGGTGGTCTGGTTTCCTCGGAGTCCCATTCCCTATCACATGCTTCATGAGATTAGCATTATAAGTCTGCGCATTAGTGATACTTGTGTAAGGTTCATTCCCTGAACTCGGCCAGCCACTCTCCGATACAGCGATAGGTACATCAGCTGCATTAATCTTCTCCAAAGCTGCATTAAAGGCGTCCACCATTGCTTCAAAGAGGCTGAAATACTGGTAGTTTCCATCTATAATGGGGTCTTTTCCATTGAACATTGCATAATCCAAGGAAATGTGTGTGGGATCCGCGGAGTAAGCGAAGTAAGGGTAGACATTTACCATGAGAGGTGCACCAGTCTGGTACAAAAATGTTGCAATGTCCTTCATAATATTGAGTACATCAGGTGAGAAAGCACCAGCTGAAGGAGGGTAGGAGGTGGCTAGGGCATTACCAGGAACAACTGTTGTAACCTTAACTCTATCTAAACCATTTGAAAGTAGAGCATTGTGGATGTTGGTCATGGCGGAAGCGACGTATGAAGATTCGGGTCCTGGGATTACTTCGTTACCTAATGTGACCCAACCGAAGGAGACATCGTTCTTGTAGGGGACAATGTGAGCTCCAACCCAAGCATTGGCTGCATCTTGGCTCGACGAGAGGCTCTGTAGATCTTCGTTCCTCACGCCGAGGGAGACTAGGAGATTTGACCCTCTTAATGCTTCTAGTACCTCTGCAAGCGGCTCGAAAAGTCGAATCATTTCGATATTACTCCTCTTGTAGAGGTTTATTACATCTGTTGGAGATGGCAGATTATCCCCCTGCGTCCCATAGCAAACTCCGATGAGATGGCCACCTGCAATATTGTTACAAAATTTGTCAACCAACATTCAGTTTCTTATACACCTGCTGACCATATGATGTGCTTCTCATTGAGGGATGTCCTGAGATTAGGGGTGGCAATCGGGCCGGGCTGGGGTTAGCTTAAGCTCAGCCCAAAGTTCAAAACCTTAGCCCAATCTCAACCCGAGCACCCTAGCCCAAGCTCGGCTCACAAATAGTATCAGGCTTCGGGTCGAGTTTGGGCTGGTCCAAAGTAAACAAAGTAACTTGTGACTGATTTCGGGCTGAGTTCTCCCGTAGTTACTTGTTAACTTTTCCTTAAACACCTTCATACGATTAACAAGTTAGTAAACAAATTTAGAGTTTAGTAAAATTAGACAATCACTGTTCTTGGTACCTAATTCTTTTAAGAGATTAATTTTCATGCAGAGCTCCGCACACGCAGAGCTCTACATGATATTTAAACAGTTCTTTTAACTAATAATCAATTTTGGGAAGTGTTTCTCCAATAAAAAAAAGAACTAGATTCAAACACTTGATAAACAAGGCTAAAAATATATTTTTTTTAAAAAATACTACAAATAACATTCTTAGATAGTAAACATAAAAATAGTTTCTACATATATAACACATCAATTCCAATTCAATGAGAATGAAATTAGCTAGTGAGCCTTCTCTATCTATATATACTATTTATAAAAACATAAAATATCTTTAATTTGGGTCGGGCTGAATTTGAGCTGAGCTAAGGGCAGCCCAAGCTCGGCCCAATATTTACTTTTGGCCTGTATTCTTGTCCAAACTCAGCCCAGTTCAAAATAAGGAAGGCTCAACCCACCCAAACTTCGACCCGAACAATCGGGCTTCGGGCCAGCCCAGCCCAATTACCACCCCTACCTGAGATCAAGTTCGAAACGTATATATATAAGACTCCCAATAGATTGATAGCGGTTGCTGATATATAGTGGGTAAATCAAAATAGGAGGAGCAGTAAGGTATTGGATCCTCCTCGTGAATGATAGCAATACTCTCTCGAGGATGTGGGGTTGGGTTGGTCACTCCAGATTAAAAACCAGTAATGAAAGTATATATGTGACCTATAAGAAACATACATTGACTATGCATCAAGTGTTTAAGTGACACGTGACATGTGACATTCTTTTGAGTTTATAAAAAAAAGTCATGATGTGATAAAAAAAAAAAAAAAAAATTCTAATTAAGTTGGGCTTGGGCATTATAGTCTATCGAGTTCGAGAATTCAACCCGTTAATGAACGGGTTTATAAAATCAAATCCAAAGCCAACACAATTATATAAACATATCTA
The DNA here is from genome assembly GCA_015143295.1 of Tetracentron sinense. NCBI lineage: Eukaryota > Viridiplantae > Streptophyta > Magnoliopsida > Trochodendrales > Trochodendraceae > Tetracentron > Tetracentron sinense. The sequence goes on from CM026552.1 coordinate 46,223,473, forward strand.
ACATACCCCTTGAGCATGTATCATTTCATATCTAGAACATATAACAGGAGTGGAGCCAAGGACGGGGGGCCACACCCCGAACCCTTATTTTTCTTATATCCTTTTATAAGAATACAACGTTAACAAATCTTATGATTAGGATGAACTTATTACTATTAAAAAAAATCTAAGGGCTACACCCCGAACCCTTAGGCCCAGGGGTGGTTATCAAACAAAGGTACTCGTGAACAGCTCGAGCTTGGCTCGTTAAAAGTTCGAGCGCGTTTGCTTATTTAGTAAACAAGCCAAGCTCAAGCTTGATTTTCGAGCTCCTTTAGTTAACAAGCCAAGCTCACCCCACTCGGCTCGTTAATAGCTCGGCTCAATTATATATATTATTAACCTACTAAAGTATCTAAATATACTTACTTTATGTAAATTTAAAAAATATATAAGTATATATATTATATATAGTAAAGATTAATAATATATAATGTATTTTACATATTCAGAATATCCTTTATACAATTACAATTTTTTCCTAAATTTTAGGTAACACTGTAATTTTTTTACCCAAGTAAGAATAATAAAGTAAATTTTAAATATAATAAATAGCTATATCCAATGAATCAAGCTGCTCCCAAACTACTGGAGTTTGGCTCGAGCTTGTTTATTTAACAAATAAGCCAAGCTCATGCTTGATTTTCGAGCGTTTCCTTAATAAACAAGCTTGAACATCTCACTATTCTGCTCAATAACACCTCTACTCAGGCCACAGGGTCTAAGGTTCAAACCCATTAATTTTCTTGATAGATATATTTCGGCGTCCCAAGGAAAAATTCCTGATTCCATCCCTGCATATAGAATCACAAATATAGGTTAGGGTTCTTACTGGTAAGGGGAACCTCGTGAGCAACTAGTAGTACTGTCACTGTGATCCAGCAAGTCCAACTGGTTCCCATCGTCTCTGCCTTGCCGTCCGTCCGTTCGATGAACGTCAATGATTATTCAAAAAACCAGAGATGGTTCTCTCCAGATTCAACACATGCAATGATTAGGCTCACGTTAGATTGATGACCATGAAAATCAAGAACATGCACCTTGCACGGGAATGATAAAACAGAACTCTGGAAGCTAAAAGAGCTTGAAGGTTGAAACTTTGAGAGAGAGAACTCCATTATTTATAGAATTAGATAGGGATACTCCCAAAGTGTAATCCCAAATCCTAACCGTTTATCTCAATTATAAACGGTTACGATTAAAGCTGATGTGATATTAGAAAAGACAAAATAAGCCAACTTATTGATATATATATATAGAAATAGTTTAAAAAATAAGGTAGTAATTCATGAGTACAAACTTGGAAAGATGAGTTGGTGAATTTATCTCCAAGCCTCTAAAACGTCTAAATTGTAAGAATGATTTGAGAACTGTTACTTGCTTAGGATTGCTAGAATTTTCAAAAAATTAATTAGGATAAATTATACTCACCTCCCCAAGGTTTGATGAAATTTTAGAAACCTCCCCTCTTATTTATAAAATTACATTGCCCTCCCCTCAACTTGGGTTTTAGTAACAAATATCACATTTCGTTAGTTTGCCGTTACATACATGGATGGACTTTGATGCAGGCCCCCTGAAATTTTGGGGAAATTTTTTTTTCCTACTGCCCTACTAGGGGCGTAGTCTAAGATAGGGGTGGAGCCAGGGGGACGAGGTGCTTTAGCCCCCCCTAAACTTCTTAGAATAAAATATATTCTTTGCAAACGGACACAAATTGATGCGATGACCCATGAACTTGACCTTCAAAAAAATTTGAGAGGGGCTATGCCCCCGAATGGCCCATTGTTAGCCCCTGCAAAAGAATCTTGGCTCCGCCCCTACTTTCATGATATTATCATTTAAACATTTTAAAATATCTAAATTACCCTTCTTAAAGATAGAGTCAACTTCACCCTTTGGTGTTGTTGAGTTAACCAAAAAAAAGACAGAGTCAGCTAATGAATAAAATAAATAAATGATAATTGGGTTGGTAACGGAGGCTAATAGTATCAGCAGGTTCAAATATATTTCCAAAACTTCAAATATATTTCCAAAACAAAGGTTAATAGTATCAACTTAAGGTAAATATATATGTATTTTTTCTAAAAATCAATGTTAGATAGATGGACTCTAGAGGTGAGTGAATCTTATCCATTGTTAGTAGGTATTATAAGGGACACGCCGTAACTTATAGAAACACTTTAACCGTGGTTAAAAATAATTAACTTAAGGTTAATATTTTTTATTTTTTTCTTAAAACCAAGGTTAGATGGATAAATCCTAGGGGTGAGTGAATCTTAACCACAGTTAGTGGGTGTCAAGGGGACATGTGGCGGCTTGTAGAGCCCCCTTTAATTGTGGTTAAGAATAATCAACCTAAGTTTTTTTTTTATAAAAACCAAGGTTAGATGGATGAATCCTATGGGTGAGTGAATCTTAACCACAAGTAGTAGGTGTTAAAGGAGACACGTGGCAGCTTGTAGAACCCCCTTTAATTGTGGTTAAGCATAATCAACCTTTTTTTTTTCTTTCTAAATACCAATGTTAGATGGATGAACCTTAGGGGTAAGTGAATCTTAACCATAGTTAATGGGTGTTAAAAAGGACAAGTGGCAGCTTATAGAGATCATTTAACTGTGATTAAACATAATTAACCTAAGATTAATATATTTTTTTTCTTAAAACCAAGGTTAGATCGATGAATCTTAGGGGTGAGTGAATTTTAAAATACAGTTAGTGGGTGTTAAAAGGGACACGTGATGGCTTGTAGAGCCTCTTTTAATTGTGGTTAAGCATAATCAACTTAAGATTATTTTTTTCTCTAAAAACTAAGGTTAGATGAATAAACCCGAAGGGTTAGTGAATCTTAATCATAGTTAGTGGATGTTAAAAAGGACACCTGGTGGCTTGGGATATTTATGTTTTTTTTGGGACGTAATCTTCTCCTCCATTGTAACCGGTTTTGGCAAAACCGGTTACACCCCTCAAGTAGCCATCCACATGTCCCTTTTGATACATTTTAGTTGTGGTTAAGATTCACTCACCCTTAGGTTCACTCACTTATCACTGGTTTTTAGAAAAAATAATAAAATAATTTATTAACCGTGGTTAAAATTCATTATCTCTTAAGGTTAAAATTTTTTAAATATTTTTTCCTAAAAACCAAAGATAGGTGGGTGAACCCTAGGGTTGGGTAAATCTTAACCATAGTTAAAGGGTGTAAAAAGGGCCACGTGGCCACCTCAGGAGTGTAAATAGTTTAGGCAAAAATCGGTTACAATTGGAGAAAATTATGAATCCTTTTTTTTAAAGCTTTCAAACTTCAAACTAAGCTAACGATATTTCCTTTAAGTAATAAGAGTAAAATTGAAAAAGAGTATCATTAGTCCGAGTTAATATGATAAGCCTAAGAGAAGGTCATTGTAATTTCAAAAATAAGAGGGGAAGTCTCTGAAATTTCACTAAACCTCAGGACAGGTGAGTGTAATTTATCCAAATAATCATTCATCCTTTCACCGTTACTCTTGAAGTGAAACATGTTACTGCTTTAATTGATTGTTATAAATATTAGTTAAAGAAACGACAGAAATAGTATTCCCGACTACTTTTCATAATTGGCTGTTACTATTTTTTCAGAGAGAGTGACAAGCTTTTGTTGGTTTTATAAGTATAAGCACGCATTCACGTTGGGTGGTAATAGTGCGAGTCGTGTTGGGTTGGGTTGGGTCGGGTCGGGTCGTGCACCCAACAAAAACATATTATAGATACCAAAGAAGTCAAAATAAGAGAAACCTAGGCCCAATCCAACAAATAAGTTGAGGGGGAAAAATACCGGAAATGACACGTGTCAGTTGTAACTGTTCACCTCTGGTTTACTGGTAGAAGTTGAAGGGTGTGATACCCTGACCTGTACTCCGATGATAAAGTAAGTAGATGAAGAAGATGATGAACAGTAAAACAAATAGGAGCACTGAAAAATATGTCTATCTTTCGATCTCTGTAACACTGAAATTCTCGGGGTATTTATAGGTTAACCTTGGTATGAGCATAGATGACCATAGATGCCCATACCACGTGCCCTGCACTCATTACCAAATATGTCAGTAAAATCTACCACCTGTTGCATCACACATGAAAGCCTACCATTAGTTCAGTCGGTTGAGTCTGACAGCACACAGAAGTGACCTGCATTAAATGCCGAGGCAGTGTTTTCGGCCCACTTGTCAGAACAATCGATCGCCTCCTGATTATTCCCTCCTGCGAGTCGGTCTCGTTGTTGACTCGAACTCGAGTACATTGTATATGTCTTAAAATATGACATGGACAACCTTATCTGAATCACGACGAGCTCGTTATTCAATTAACACTGAAAACGTTGTCGAGAATACAATGTCTACGTTGTGCACAAGACAACGCATACGTTGTCAAAACCACAACGAGAACGTTGTTTCGCAAGACCACGGATACGTTTTAATTTGTACAACGTGAACGCTATGCATCAGATACTGTGTAGCCTTCTATTTTAAGCACGTGACTCAAACACACATCCACGTGTCACCTTCGTGCACAAAACAACAAAAGCCAGCTCGTTCCCTAACGTTAAACAGTTTTTACGAATTTTATCCCTTACAATTTGCCCCTTTATGAGGCTTAGAACGTAGTTCGAAGTGTCATAAACGGACAAAAGAGCGACAGTCCATACCTCAATCTTCTTCCAGAATCTGGATCGCTGGGTGGTTTACGCTGAGAAGATAGAACGCCCAAACCAGCTGGTTTACGCGTGCGAACCGTCACGCCTCATTAATGCAAGACAGGCTGTCATCATTACCATTTCGGAATTCAAAACGCTTTATATCTCTGACGGTTACTCTCTTTACGTGAAACGTTAATCCTGCCACCACTCCTTCCGGCTTCGACACAGGTGTACGGCTCTGATGAAGGGTATTCTTGTCTTTTCATTTCTCTAAGGTATCTATAAAAATCCCTCTTGGCTGCCTCGTTTTACTTATCTCGCCATTGAAGTACTGTTACTCTGCCTCATTTGCGTCTCAAGCGAAAGTTCAAGCTCTCTTCAAACTCTCTCGTGTCTCTTTGCGATACGTTCTTCTCCTTTCTCTTATTTTCTTTACTGATTCTTCTTCTCTTTCTTTCTCTGTCGTCGGTCTGCCCATTTTTTCCCTTTTCCTTCCCACTATTCTTTGTTCCATTCCCCTCAACCCATGGCTGCCGAGACACCCATAGAATCCCTTAAGGTAGATGAAGTTAGAGGCCAATCCGAAGATGAGGCTAGTTGTACTGGTAGTGCACCGTATGGTGCCTACATTGAGAAATCTTCCGCCCTACGCCAACAACAATTAGCATATCTTAATCATTTCAGGGAACGTTTTGAGTTTCCCTCCCACGTCAACCTTCACTTCAAAAGAGAAGATGCTTATATTGACAAACGATCAGCCTGCATCGTTGTCTATCTCTCCAAACTCGAAGCTGGTCTTCGATTTCCCCTTCATCCCGTTCTGGATGGAGTCCTTTCCGCCCTACACCTTGCCCTAGGACAAATGCACCCCAGCTTCTACAAATATATGTCCATGATGATCAAATTCATCAAGGACGGATACCCTATAGAAGCTAGACACCTCTTTCATTTCTGTCATGCCGTCAGATGTAGAGGTACTGACGATGGCCCACACAATTATTATTCCTGGAACAAGAAGCCGTTGTACCCAGACCTCGTTTCCGGCATCTTGGATAGAGAAAGAGGGTGGAAAGCAACTCCCTTCGTTGTCTCTGGGGGCTGGAAAGCTGAGACTTCCACTGTGCCCAATGTTTTCCAAGATAAACCAGGTAACATGATACCGTTGTCCGTTGTCCGTTGTCCGTTGTGCTTCTACTTCTTCTTTCTTTCCGTCCCATCGTCCGTTGTCTGTTTACTTTCTTCGTCCTGCTTACTTTCGTTGTCTGATACTTTAACTTTTACTTTTACAGTTGAAGGAAAGAAACTTCCATTCAAAAAACTCGCGCCCGAAGAGGAAGGTCTTTTTACCAACATTAAGCGCGTACGAGGTGGGAAGTACATCTGGTGGACACCACTACCACCTGATACTTGGAGCCTTTTCAGCAGCTCGAACCCGTCTTCTCAAAGGCAACAAGGCACATATTCCTCCTCACCCGTAATTGAGCCAAGCTCGGAAGAAGAAGATATGGCCGGCACCAACCCTCCTGTGCTGATCCGAAAGCCAAGGACAACTCGTCCTGCAACTGCGCTGCCCCCTCTTCCACCTCCTCCAAAAACAATTCCCTCCACAACGGGAGTGCCTTCCGAGCCGAAACGGAAGATTCTGACCCAGGCCGAGTTCGAGGCCAGAAAGAAAAGAAAAGAAGAACAGCGCCGAGAGAAGGACACTGCTCGTGTTGGTATTCCTTCTCCTTCTGCTCCTGCTACGCATCAAGGAGCTAAGGTTGCAACGGGGACGTATGTAGCCAGCACAATGCCTGCTGCTACTCACACTGTGGCTGCTCCAATTGCTTCGAGCTCTGCTCTGGTCACCGTTGCCACAACAGAGACAACCACACCTCTTCTCCCATTAGGAGCACCACCTTCAGATGATAACAACTGGTCACCCGACTTCACGCGTTTCGGGAGGCCCACCATCCACGACTCGGTGCAGACCTCGGAGAAGGTTGCTAGGGCCTTGACGCACTCCATGAGGCTTCCCCAGGCCATTGCTGATGCTGGCAAGATGTCCTTGCCTCAGGTCTCTTATGCAGCCTGCCAGTCCATGGCCTCGGTATGACTTCTGTTCTTCGTTCCCTATTTACTTTATTCAATTTTCGTTGTGACAAACTGATATTCTCGATCTTGTGTATTATAGCTAAACGTCCTCCTCCACGAGCTATGTGATCGTAGTACCTATCACTACAATCACCTCAAGGACTCCATCAGCTACTGGCAAGGAAGGACTGAGGCGCTAGAGCGAACTCTCGCTGAGGATCGACTCAAGATTGAGTTTGATCTGTCTCAAGCCCGAGCTGAAGTGGTGCGGGTGGAGGAGAAGTTCATTGCCACCTTCAAGGGGCAAGAGAAGGCTGAAGGCGAAGCTCGAGCAGCCAAGGAGGGAGAGAAGAAAGCCAAACAAGAAGTGGAGAACGCCGTTCTCCGGATCAGCAAATTGGAGCTCGTCTCCCAGACTCTGAGCAGGCAGTTAAAGGAAACTGAAGCAGCGAGAGCCACGCTGATGGAGGAGCTCGAGGAAGCCAAAAGAGCTGAGAGGCCATCGAGCAAGCGGTGACCACGAGACTGCAATAACACTATCAGTCGCAGCTGGACACTCTTCTAGACGAGGACAGGGCAGAGACCGAGAAGGAGGTGATCAATATGCTCCGTCAACAAGGTCGACTGAAGGAGGATAACGAGGAGGACGTGACTACCTTCTCCGAGCTCCAGAGCAAGGATTTCATCGACCTCGACAATGAGCCCGAAGTTGAAGGAGTTGAGAAGCCACATCCCCTTGAAGGCCCTGCACCTCTTCCATCTGAACCATTCTTTGAGCCAGCTGCTCCTGAAGCTCCTCCTGTTACCGAAGATCCTCCCATTGCTGCTGAAGCTGCTGATGTTGCTGACCCTGTCTCTCCTTCTGCTGTCCTTGCTACTGCTGCCGACCTTTGATTTCTTCTCTTCTTATTCTCTCTTTTGCTACTTGTAATGTATCATCTTCTTCCCTGAGTTATGGGGTTTTCTGTACTTTACCCAGTAATGGGCTTTTATAAATGAATGATCATTTTCTCTTTCCCTTTTTTGTTTTCTTTGTATTGGAGCTTGAAGTTGCAGAGCTCGCACAACGTATGCATACACGAAAGAATGTAATATAAGTGTATGAACATGTTTTACGGATCATAGAATTAGACATGATCATAAATAGCTCATAATGTAGGCACTTGAGTATATGTAAATGAATCATTTTCGTAATGATTGATGCACACATCGAACAAAGCACTCTGAATCATATACACAACGGAAGCATTCATACAACGGAAAAGAGAAATATGCCTAGGTACATCGCTATGTAGTTCACTGTGAATGTAATCTGACAAATAAAATTTCATAAGATAAACATAAAGTAACTCAGTTTCGAGACACTTGCTCAGAGGATGTCATTAGGATAAGCCACTGGATTTGCTCAGATGACATCCTTAGGATAAGCCACTAGTGTCTCGTTGTGAGTATGGTGTCCAAGCGAAATTTTATTCAATTTTACAAAACATTCACAATATTACACTGATGTTCCAGACAACGAGTTGATGTAAAAACTTCAAAGCAGTAATTTAAATGCTCATGTAATAACACTGAAAATTTTTTTACTGCAACACCTCATTTATTCACCTTAGATTCTATTGAAAGAATTGCATCAAGTTCATAATGTTCCAGGATTTATGGATGAAATTACCTTATAGATCTTTCAAGTAGAAAACGCCAGGACTCCCCAATCGTTCTACAATATACGGTCCTTCCCAATTAGGTCCCAGCTTGCCACTGTTAACCTCCCTGGTATTCTGAAATACTTTTCGGAGAACGAGATCTCCGACCTGAAGGACTCTTCGCTGTACCTTTCGGTTGTACGCCTTTCTTAGCTATTGCTGGTATCTCTTCATCTGAATGCTGGCATCTTCTTGCTTTTCTTCTAACAAGTCGAGGTGAACGGCCATGAGCTCAGCGTTCCTGTCTTTCTCTCCACTTTTCTTTTTGTTATGCCAAGAGCGTATTGTGGGCAAACTAATCTCAGTGGGAATGACAGCTTCCATGCCATAGGCCAAAGAGAAAGGTGTTTCGTTTGTAGGACTCCTCGGTGTCGTCCTGTATCCCCATAATACGCTGTGCAGCTCGGTAGTCCACTTCCCCTTCGAGTCTTCCAATCTTCTCTTCAAGGCGTTCAATATATTTTTATTAGCTGCTTCAGCCAAGCCATTCCCCTGAGGATAATATGGAGACGAAAAAATATGTTTGATCTTTAACTCGCTGCAAAACTCTGCAATGATACGAACTGTAAATTGTTTCCCGTTGTCAGTGATAATGGATTGAGGTATGCCAAACCTACAGACGACATGCTCCCACATGAACTTCTTTACTTCTTGTTCTTTGATACGAGCAAGGGGAACGGCTTCAATCCAACGAGAGAAGTAATCGGTCGCTACGAGGAGAAAAATGAGATTTCCTGGTGCCTTAGGGAAAGGTCTCACAATATCTAGGCCCCACCGTGCAAATGGCCAAGGTTGAGAGACAGTGTTAAGTTCTTGAGCTGGAGCATGAATTAAACGAGCATATCATTGACACTGACTGCACTTCTTAACATACTTCTGAGCATCAGCTTGCATATAAGGCCAGAAGTATCCTTGCCACAGGGCTCGATGTGCTATCGTTCTCCCACCTGAATGTATGCCACAAATCCCTTCATGAAGCTCAGTAAGAATCCTCTCCACATCTACAGGATGAACACACTTCAACAAAGGTCATCCGAAAGACCGTTTATACAACTCTCCCTGCACCAGGACATAACGAGGTGCCTTGAACTGGATTTGTCTTGACTCTTTTGCAGTGATAGGAAGAACTCCATCTCTCAAGTAGGCCGTCAACCCTGTCATCCAATTTGGTACTGGATTAACAAAACATACCTCCCGCTGAGCCTGGAGTGCTATCGAAGGATATTCTTTGTATTCCATGAGAACGGCTTTGGGTTCATCAGACTGCATCATGGAAGCAAGATAAGCCAGAGCATCAGCATGCCTATTCTCATCTCTTCAGGTATGCTTGATCTCCACAACGGTGAATGCTTCACACTGCGAACGAATGAGTGCAGTATACTGTTTCATTCGATGATTCCTGCATTCATAGTCTCCATTTACTTGATTCACTATAAGCTGTGAATCACAAAAAACTCTCAATCTAGAGATCTGCAGCTCGTGCGCACTCTGCAAGCCAAGCAGCAATGCTTCGTACTCAGCTTCGTTGTTGGAGGCAGTAAAACCAAGACGTGACATCTTCTGTACTTTCACGTTCTCCGGATTAATGAGCACAACACCAAGTCCTGAACCACTTGCATTAGAAGATCCATCGATGTACAACAGCCAATCAACCTATCCGGAAGATTTATCTCCATCTACAGTGATATCATCGTTGTCAACCTCATCGGGGAGCTCACGAAGATCAGCAATCACCTCCTCCTCCTCCTCCACAGGGAAGTCTGAAAGGAATCCTGCCATTGCCTGCCCTTTCTCTGAACTTCTCGCTCTATACTGAATATCGAACTCACTCAGAGCCACAGCCCACTTCGACATTCTTCCCGCCAACTTGGGTCGTCCTAACACGACTTTCAAATGATACGTTGTGATGACAACGATAGTATGAGCATGAAAGTAAGGACGAAGCTTTTCAGCAGAAAAGACAAGAGCAAGACACACCTTCTCGAGCTTAGTGTAATTACGCTCTGCCTTAAGAAAAGTTTTGCTGATGAAATACACAGGTTTCTCGGCACCGCCACAACACCTGACCAAAACTGAGCCAATGGCTTGCGTTGAGACAGAAAGATACAGGTACAAGACTTCACCTGGTTCAAGGACAGAGAGAATAGGGGCCGAGCCTAAATATTCCTTCAAAGCAATGAAAGCTTGAGAACACTCTGGCGTCCATGTGAAAATAGAATCCTTCCGTAGGAGCTCAAAAAGGGGTTTACAACGATCAGATGACTTTGAGATAAAACGATTGAGTGCAGCGATACGCCCTGTTAACTTCTGGATCTCCTTCTTCGACTTGGGCTCTGGCATGTCCAGCAGAGCTTGAATCTGAGCTGGATTAGCTTCAATACCCCGCTGACTCACAAGATACCCCAAGAATTTGCTAGAGGTAACTCCGAAAGTAAACTTCTCTGGGTTAATCTTCAAATTGAAAGTTCTCAGAATAGAGAAAGGCTCAACAAGATCCGTCACAAGGGTATTCCGAAATCGGCTCTTCACAACGATATCGTCAATGTAAACTTCAACCGATTTGCCGAGGAGTGGCCCAAACATGAGATTCATAAGACGCTGATATGTGGCACTGGCATTCTTCAGACCAAAGGGCATAACGTGATAGCAGAACAAGTCACGCTCTGTAATGAAAGTGGTCTTCTCTTGATCTTCTTCCGCCATGAGGATTTGATTATAGCCCGAATAACCATCCATAAATGATAACATTTCATGGCCAGCAGTGGCGTTGATGAGCCTGTCAATTCTTGGCATAGGAAAAAAATCATTGGGACAAGCTTTATTGACACCAGTGAAATCAATACAAACTCTTACCTTCCCATTCTTCTTAGGTACAGCTACTACATTAGCTATCCAGGCAGGATACTGCACTTCCTGGATGAACTCAAACTGGATCAGCTTGTCTATCTCTTCATTCACTGCATCATGATAAGCAGGGGCAAGTCTCCAAGGTTTCTGCTTCACCGGAGGGACAGCAGGATCAACATTGAGGTGGTGGCAGATAATGCTCGGACTGATGTCTGTCATATCTTTGTGCGACCATGCAAAGACATCAAGGTTCTTCTTCAAGAATTCCAGCAGCTCGCCCTCTTCGTCCGTTGTCAAGTTTGTCCCGACCTGCAACACCTTTGGCTCTTCTTCCGTTCTCAAATTGACTGCCTTCGTGGGCTCAACGGAAGGTCTGCACAATGGGGCCTCCGAGCTCTCTTCCACAACGGAGTCGACCTGTAATTGCTATTTGAGCACAACGGAATGAGGGAAGTCACACTTCTACGACGCCAATTGATCCACTCTGATCTCCTGGGGTCCATCCTGTGTTGGGTATTTCAACACCTGATAGTACGAGGAGGCAACAACCTTCTTCTCATGGGTCCACCATCGACCCAAAATCGCGTTGTAAGGCGATGGAGCATCCAGAACGGAAAATCTGGTTTGTAGGACTGTCAGCACCCTATTTTTACACCCCCTTAACCGTGGTTAATTAATTTAGCTATGGTCCAAACCCTAGATCAACCCTAGTTCCAAACCCTAGGTAAACCCTTAACCATAGGACTAAACCCTAGTTAAGACCCTAGTTAACCCTAAGCTTAACCCTAGGTAGCCCTAGCCTAACCTTAGTAAGCCCTAGGTATACCCAAGGCCCAAGCCCATTTGACCAAATTTATACCTAGACAACTCAATCAAACCCAATTACCTAATTTTATTACCCAACCCAAGTAGTCAAGCCCAAATACCCAATCACCCAATTGCCTAAGCCAAAGCCTATTTCCATAGCCCAAGCCCAAATGTCATAGTCAAAGTCCAATAATCATAACCCATGACCCATCTACTAATAACCCATGATCCATAAGACCTAATCCACATATCCATATCCACCTACCCTATATCCTACAACTCATACCTATATAACCCATAGTTCACTCAACCTACCAACTCTCTTACACCTCTCTTACATCAACCCATACATATATAACCCATAGTTCACTCAACCCACCAAGTCTCTTACACCTCTCTTACATCAACCCATACCTATATAACTCATAGTTCACTCAACCCACCAACTCTCTTACACTCCTTACAACAGTCAATCTATCAACTCACCTTACAACACTCAAGTCTTTACCCACTAGCTCCTTTTATCCCCCATGTAAAGGACACAACCCAACCTCTTAGTTTTCCTATAAATACCAATCCCTTAGCCGCTTAGATCCATCCCTCAAGACCCCTAGAAGGTTCTCACCCACTTGTGTTTCTCTTGAGTTTGAAGAAGGGAGAAGAAACTAAGGTTTAGAGTTTGGAAAGAATTCTAAGACTAAAAACTTAGAGTTCTTCACTAACTCTCTTCCTTTGTGGATTCTAAAACTCTACCCCTTGGAGCATTGAAGAAGAATTCTTGGAGGAGTAGGCACTTCTTCTTTCATTTTCTCTTCTTTTTTATCTTTTTTTTATTTGGTTCTCTCTTCTTGATCTCTCATTTCTCAAGCATAGTTGGGTCTCTCTACACCAATCTAATGGTGTAGAGGGACCCCATATCAAAGGCAAGGAGATGCTCCTTTTTTATTTTCCTTTCCATGTACATATTTTCTTCTTTTTTATGTACCCACAAGTGTGGATATGGGTAGGCCCATAGAGAGTGGAAGCTAAAGCTATACCTCTCTTTTTCATTTTGTTTTCTTTTGAGATTCTAGTCCTCTTTCTAGAATTTTTTGTGAAAGCTCATCCCCTCCCTAACATTCTTTAGAGCAACATTACATCATTAATAATGGTGTAAATGAACCACCTTAAAAGGGAGAGGATGAGTTTTCATTTTCTTTCATTTCTTTATTTTTTCTTCATGTTCTATGTTGAATGGGTAGGTGATGGTTTAAGGACTTAAGATAAATGATGGTGTAAGGACTTAAAGAGGGCATTCTCAAAAATGTTTCATACTAAAGACAATGGTATTTGATCTATTATCAACATCAATCCAACAAAATAGGTGTTGGTAATAGACCATTTACTATTCATAAGGCACATCCCTCTTTATGTCTTAAACTATAATCTTTTAGCCAAACTCTTGGACTAAATTTGACTTTAGTTAAGTTTGTCAAAACCTTACCTATATGAAAATTCAAAAACATGATAAAATCTCAAAACACCAAAAACATTCAAATATAACCAAAATATAAAAAACATTCAAATATCCCCAAAAATCTCAAAAAATATAAAAAATACAAAAAAACCAAAAAGAGACTTGTAGGACCTCCTTAGCTTTGGTTAGCTCATCTAACCATGGATAAATACCCTCTAACCGCGGTTAGACTTAACACTTGTGCACTTGACCTCCCCGGTCAACTAAACCATAGCCTTCTAGGCTAGACCCTTTGACCATCCTATGCACACACACACTCCCCCCTAGCCTCGGCACGGGCTCATGTGCCAGAACTATGCTCGATCTGATCTCACTATGTGAGTACGTAGGCAACTCAACTCGGGTTCGACCCTAGCCATCTAGCTTTCTATTTTTCTTGGATTAGCACTCACTTAAAAACTTTGGACATTCTAATTAAACTTTGAGATTATAATTGGCTTAAGTTTAGGGAGTAGGTAACCGTTATAAAACGGGGGTCTTGGGGTGCCTAACACCTTCCTCAGGGCTTAACCGAACCACTTACCCTAACTCTGATTAGACCATTTGTCTTATCCAAACAAACAAATACCCGGGACCTATCCCTAAGAATGAATAGGTGGCGACTCAAGTCAAAACATATAATTGTGAAAGTGGGTAGAAAAATCCATGCTCACAAGGACAACGGGTCCTGCCACAACGGGTAAGACGACGTCTCCTAACGGTTTCATCGAACTGCCATCAAACCCAAACAGCGGGGTCTGAGTAGAGATGAGAACGGACGGATCCAACTTCATCTGATTGGAAGCATGAAGATACAAAATGTCTGCCCCACTCCCGGAATCCACGAGCACCCTTTTGATGTCGAAATCTCCTATTCTCATGGTGAGAACAAAAGCGTCATAATGAGGCCGAACTACCGTTGCCAAATCATGATCAGAGAAAGTAAGCACCTGCCCCACGCTTCTTGCAAGCATCTGCACCTGACAAACCTCAGCTTCGTGAGACATCTTCCTCGTCTTTGCTCTGAAATCTCTCTCCACGTCCTCCTCTGGTGCTCGCATTCGGCAGATGACGTTGATAGTGCCTAAAGGGGCTCCCCCTCTTCCTCCTCCGCTGGTATTTGGATTACTGGCAGGCTCTCCTGTACGAGGTTGAGATAACGGTTCTCTGGTGCGCACCGCATTATCGTTATCGAAACTGAGATACTCCCCTAAGTATCCTTCCTAGACCAGTCTCTCCAAGTACTCCCTCAAGATGCGACATCGGTTTGTAAGATGACCACGACACTTATGATATTGACAATACTCATGTGCCTATGGTCCCGACGTAACATCTTGTACAGCTCTAGCAGGCCATTCGAAGTATGTTTGGCCCTCAATTGATTTCATGATGGTCGCTGGGCTAACAGTAAAATGGATGGGGTCTGTCCGAGCTGCAAAAGGTTGCCTCTCACTAGGCTGAACACCTCTCTCTTGCCGCACTGGTGGCTGCTCCTGGCGGGGCTGATGATGCTGCCTCGCTTGCTGCTGAAAGTTCGGGCTAGGACGTCTCTCCGTCCTACCCTGCTGCTGAGCTTGATTATAATTACCTTCATACGGGCACCGAACCGGCTGATCCCGCTGAGTCATATACACTACTTTCTCCTTCTGCTTTCTAGATGGTGAGTCCTCAGACGATGAAGACTCATACCTCTGCCTCTTCTCCTTCCTCCTAGACGATCGGTGAGCTTTCTCTACTACGTCCACCCCTCTCGTCTTCGGCTTCGGCACAACGGAGACATCATCTTCATATCTTCCATACTTGGTCGCACGAACCATCATCTCATCCATCTTGACAGGATAGTCAAGAGCCAGGGATTTGTAAAGCTCAGAATGCCTGGGGATGGCATTCTTAAAAGCAGCAATACAACTCTCTTCATCGACTTTATCGATGCTATGGACTTCATCAGTGAAGCGTGAAATGAAGTCCCTTAAGGATTCCGCCGATTTCATCCTTAGAGAGAATAGAGTATCTGCACCTGCTTTCTTCTTTTTATTGACAATGAAGTGATCAATAAAAGCCGACCTGAGCTCGGCGAAGTTGCTGATTGAACCGGGAGGCAGATTACGAAACCATCTCGATGCCGCTCTTGCCAGACTGTTGGGGAAGGCCTTGCAATATAGATTATCATCCGGATTGCGAACTGCCATCGCATGCTTGAAGTCAAACAAGTGCTCCTCCGGATCTGTCTTTCCGGTGTACATGGGAAAGATAGGAGTCATAAACTTGGAGGAAGTATATGACTGATTGATGACATCTGTGAAAGGAGAGTTCTCGACGTTGTCCTTTGCCGACTGAGCAAAGTGATCAGGAATCCCTCATTTCATGCTCTTGACACGAGCACTGATCATAGCCTCCACCTCCTTGGAAGTCATCCAAGTCTTCTGAACAACCGCTCCCTCGGCAGCACATCTCGAATCTTCTTGTCCTGCTCCTTCTCGTAAATCAATACGATTAGAATGGACCCTCTACTCCATACGAACTGGAAGTTGTTCTGCCTCTCTCTCAGTAGGAGGAAACACGAACCTGGTGTCGCGGTTCTCTGGTGCTAATGGGGGAGAAGAGAAGTCAAGCTGACGTCTCACTGATAGTCTCTGAGATGGCCCATCATCTACTTCGAGCCTATTATGTTCGAACGCATCAAGCCTTTCTTGCATCATCTGCTGGTGTCTGGTGATCTGATCCAGAGCAGATTGCTGCCTTTGCAA
Source organism: Tetracentron sinense (assembly GCA_015143295.1). NCBI lineage: Eukaryota > Viridiplantae > Streptophyta > Magnoliopsida > Trochodendrales > Trochodendraceae > Tetracentron > Tetracentron sinense. The sequence continues at coordinate 46,239,862 of CM026552.1, forward strand.
CATCATCAAAATACGATCAGAGACAGAAGGTTCGATGGAGGGGGGCATAGTCCTCTCTGGCTGGTCAGATGATGGACTGACTCCAGGAATGAAAGTTTGTACAACAGAAGGTGCGAATGGGGTGGCCTGAGGGGTTTGATTCTCACGCCCGGGCACAGAAGTTTGATCAGTCATGATCACAAAGAGCTAAGGGAGGTTCATTTATTATTTCCCACAGACGGCGCCAATTTTTTAGGGGAAAAAATACCGGAAATGACACGTGTCAGCTGCAACTGTTCACCTCTGGTTTACTGGTAGAAGGTAGAAGTTGAAGGGTGTGATACCCTGACCTGTACTCTGATGATAAAGTAAGTACATGAAGAAGATGATGAACAGTAAAGCAAATAGGAGCACTGAAAAATATGTCTATCTTTCGATCTCTGTAACACTGAAATTCTCGGGGTATTTATAAGTTAACCTTGGTATGAGCATAGATGACCATAGATGCCCATACCACGTGCCCTGCACTCATTACCAAATATGTCAGTAAAATCTACCACCAGTTGCATCACACGTGAAAGCCTACCATTAGTTCAGTCGGTTAAGTCTGACAACACACAGAAGTGACCTGCATTAAATGCCGAGGCAGTGCTTTCAGCCCACTTGTCAGAACAATCGATCGCCTCCTGATTATTCCCTCCTGCGAGTCGGTCTCGTTGTTGACTCGAGCTCGAGTACGTTGTATATGTCTTAAAATATGACCTGGACAACCTTATCTGAATCACGACGGGCTCGTTATTCAATTAACACTGAAAACGTTGTCGAGAATACAACGTCTACGTTGTGCACAAGACAACGGATACGTTGTCAAAACCACAACGAGAACGTTGTTTCGCAAGACCACGGATACGTTTTAATTTGTACAACGTGAACGCTATGCATCAGATACTGTGTAGCCTTCTATTTTAAGCACGTGACTCAAACACACATCCACGTGTCACCTTCGTGCACAAAACAACAAAAGTCAGCTCGTTCCCCAACGTTAAACAGTTTTTACGAATTTTATCCCTTACACAAGTCAAAAAAGGAGAAACCCAGGCCCAATCCAACATTCTTAGACCCAGCCAAACCCATTATCTATCTACTACAATAACACAGTTTTTATTTTATTTTATAAGGTGGTCTTTTCAGTTAGGGATGTCACGTCCCAAAGTTAAGGATTGACTCTCCTCTCCTTCCCTTCTCTTCATTAATTAACTTCTCTAATTCATCTCCCCTGGTAACTTTCCCTCATTAACCCACCCCTCGTCCCCTTATTATACTATGGAAATAGTGTTAACCTTTCTCATGCGTCTTAATTGCAGTTAATTAAGAGACATTACTTTCCACATAGCCCACTAATCCCTCTCTCTATTAAAAAAAATATAAGGAATCCTTTTTATCTACTAAACGCAGAGTTTATTTTATTTTATTGAGGTGACACTCTACAAATGCTTCTAACCTTTTTTCTCTTCAATTAAGGATGCCATGTCATCAAGTTAAGGATTGGCTCTCACCCTCTCCCTCCCATTCTCTTCTTTAACTTCTCTCATCCATTATCTGCGCTTGTAACTTTCCTACAATAACTCTCCTCATTCGTCCCCCTATCTATACTACAACTATATAATAGAGTTCAATTGTTTACCTAAATGGCAAGTCTGTATTCTTTTCATGACACATAAACAAACACAAATAGTAGTAGTATAGATTAAGAAGAGAGAAGGTAAAAATGAGATGGAAATGTGCCAAGATTTTTTGAATGACTACAAATAAGTGAAGATTAAAATTATGTAAGCACTCTTTTTGACACATAATCCAAAGGAACAACCCTAAGTCGAAGGCTGAATCTATATTCAAGATGTAGCCTCTACTCGCTACCATCACTCCTGACATGATTTTAGTAATGTCATAAATAAATTTATTACAGTATGTGTGGGACAGGCGTAGTATTCAGAAAAATGAAGTACCTTTTCTTGGATTTTGAAGTTTAGGACGCCCATCATCATGGTTGTGGATTAGGCGAGGCAAGCGGATTGACCGAAGTTGGAAGTAGCTATTGATATGATCAAAGGCTAACATCATTAGATTGTATGTAACATTTTGCATGCCTAAAATATTATTTTGCATTGAACAACATAATGAAGAGTTGAAATAACAAGTTTTTGCATTTGGGTGAACCAAATAAGATTATTTTACACATAATAAGTTATTATCAGCATCAATGCTTATTGAGAATGTCAAACCACACATGATTATAGCTATCAATCCTTATTGACATTAGTGATATCAGCATAATCGCTTATGACTTCAACTAGGGGTGTATCCAATCGAGCTAGCTCGATGGCTCAACTCAATCAAGCCGCACTTGAGCTCAAAAATTTGGCTCGATCGAGCTAAGCTAAGTTAATTTTTCGAGATTGAAAATGTGTTCAAGTTGAGCTCAATCTAAGGCCTGTTCGATTCAGCTCGGCTCGAGCTCAATTAAGGCTTGATTCAGCTTGAGCTCAGCTTGAATATTATATATAAAAGTAAAAATATATATTATATATATCATTATTATATATATATATATAAATAATAATAAAAAATATAATATAATTATTTATATATAAATATATAATAAAATATTATTATTTTTATTTTTAAAATAATTTTTTAATAAATCAAGCCGAGCTCGAGCTAGCTGAGCTCGGCTCGAGCTTGAGTCAAGCTAACTAGATTCGAGTTGAGATTTTTGAGCAACAGGTGAACCCAAGCCGAGCCGATCTCGAGCCTAGATGAACACTTTTCAAGCCAAGCCAAATTGGACAAAGTTCAACTCAGCTCAAATACACCCCTAATTGCAATAATCCAAACCAAACGACCTCTTAGAGTGTACCATTTTATAAGGTACTTATAATTTATTTATTTTTTTTTGGGGGGGGGGGGGGGGGGGGGTGTCTGTGGAGGTACTTGATGAAATTTTAAAACTCTTAACATTTTATAAGTACTTTATAAAGTTTTAGGACCTTACAAATTAAAAACTTTTAAGACTATTTTGGATGTGTTGTGGGCCTCTTCCCTTGAACAATAGAATAACATTTGGATTTTGACCTTGCTAGGGTATGGCTGAGCTCGCAAGAAATAGAATTGGGTAATATCGTCTGTTTAATCATATTTTTTGTTGTATAATAAATTTTTAATAATTTTTTTACACTTTGGTGTCTATTAGTAAGTCAAGTGCGCCTAGCACCACCCTATCTTTAACTTAATCTCATATATGGAAAGACATTTAAGTGCATCTCACCACTCTTAATTTTTTTTCCATAAATAGAAGATTACAATGTGTAATACATGTATCACTGTATCATGCCTTTGGCTTAAGCTCCTCTATAATTTTTTTACTGAATGTGTCCATATATTCCAGGTAAGTTTGGTGTTTGTTACACATTTTGTATTAAAAATGAACTGTATTTTCTCTATCTCCCCCTTTGTATTGGAATCAAGTTCATATTTTGTGTCCCTCCATGTTACACATTTTGTATTAAAAATGATCTGTATTTTCTCTATCTCCCCCTTTGTATTGGAATCAAGTTCATATTTTGCGTCCCTCCATATACGATGTTTCAAATCATATTCTCTCTCTTTCAAACGTGCATATTGATTCATTATGTGGCTTGGTGTTCAACCATATAACAAATGGCAGGGGACATGAAAAATGGAGTAGATCTTTAATTAGGGATGCCATGTCCCCAAGTAACGATTAGCTCCCCTCCCCTCCCCTCCCCTCCCCTTCTCTTCTCTTCATTAGTTAACTTCTCTCATCCATCTCCCCTCGTAACTTTCCCTCATTAACCCTCCTCATCTATCCCCTTATTATACTATAGAAATAAGGTTCACCTTTCCCATGCGTCTTTTCTCCTTCCCTTCCTCTCCCTAATCCCACATGTATACCTTAATAATTACAGTTAATTAAGAGACATAACCCACTAATCCCTCCCTTTATTTAAAAAGTCTGAGGAATCCATTTTATCTACTACTATAACGCAGAGCTTTTTATTTTATTGAGGTGCCACTCTACAAATGCTTCTAACCTTTCTTCTCTTCAATTAGGGATGCCACGTCACCAACTTAAGGATTGGCTCTCCTTCCCTCCCCTTCTCTTCTTTAACTTCCCTCATCCATCTCCCCTTGTGTCGTCACTCTATCTATACTACAATTATATAATAAAGTTCATGTAGAGACTCAAAACATGTTGGTTTTGAATCCTGTGCATATTGAATAAAATTTTTGGAAAATTGTGCTTAGAATATTCTGTGTAAGTTTAATTATGTTATGTAAGTGATTGGTTAAGTGTTAGAAGGAGAAAACAACCAAAATTGACCAAAAACAACCCTAGCGATCGACCCCTCTCCAAACCGGTGGACCGTCCAGTCAAAAATTTTGTATGGGGAAAATCGGGAGAGAGTGGTCATATGACCAGTCGACCGCCCATGGTTAAACTAGCCCATAAACTTTCTAATTTTTGAATTATGAGAATTAGAAGTTGCATAGGACTCTTGGGCCTATACATAAACCACTAATTTGTGGGTTTTAGGGTTCCAAACACTTTAAGAGTTTTAGAAATTCCAAGGAGAGTTTGTCAAGGGTTTTACAAAGGGTTTTTGCAATGAGAAGAAGGAGAAGCTTAGAGATCACATCCAAGGCCTTTCCCAAGCGATTGATCGTAGGGAAGCGATCGAGAGAGGTACTATATATTGTACTATTAATGATGCTATGATAAGATTACATGATGAATAAGATCTGAATATTCTTGTATGTTGTTTTTGTTGCCCAATGTTTGGACCCTAGACGGGGGTGAATAGGGTCTATGAAAAATTAAAATTCTTTCTTTCAATTCCCTACGCGGAATTTCAACTATACAAGTTAAAAGGAATTAGAAATTTAGTAATTCAATGCAAAACAATAAATTAGAGAGAAGAGTTAGAGAGATGCAAACACAAGCGACACAAGATATTGTTCACAAGGTTCAGCTACCTGCTAGAAGATTCACCACGATTTATTCTCAGTCGTCAATCTTCTTCTGGGTGAAGATCAAACCTTACTAAGGAACAATCCTCCCTAGACTTAGTCCACTTTCCGGGTAGTGACCAAACTTTTACAAAACTTCCGGCTTCTCGGACAAGACTCCCACGAACGTCTTGATTTCAATACACTTTGGATAAGTGTTTTACAATCATAATTTGCTCCTTACACGATCTGGATGATCTCTCTAAAGCTCACAGAAAATCTCTTAAAGATTGGAGTTGAATAGCTCAATAACTTGGATTTTGGGATTTTAGGTTTAACTCAATAGATTTGACAATCTAAGTGTAAGCACTCGATTTTTACACCTTGTGAACCTCAGCCCTTCCCCAGTGGAGTCCCCAGTAGAAACCCTAGAACTAAGCCCTAGGTCTAACTCTAGGTATACCCTCAAACCCTCGAACCTACACTATTTGGGCTCATGGCCCATTACCCTTAGAATTCCCAAAATCCTAGGCCAAACCCAAGGTGAGCCCTAACTAAACCCTAAGACTAACCCTAGACATGCCCTAAACCTAGCCCTAGCTAAACCCTAGCCGAAACCTAGGATAAGCCCTCAGGGGCTCAAAGTCCACTAAACAGTCCAAATCACAAAAACCATTAAGCCTAGGCCTTTGTGGGTCCAAGCAAGGGCCCACCAACCTCTAAGGTCCACTAGGATGGGGCCCACACCCCCCAAGTTCGAATTCTAGGCGGGAAAGCTCCCAAAAGGGCAAGCCTATCCATAACTCGGCCCCAGTGTGCGAGAGTTTAGCCCAAACAAGAAAAACCATAGGGTGTCAGTAATCCGATTACCAACAGCCCCATAGTTGCCTTTGTTTTGTGTGGCAGTAATTCGATTACTGCTATACCTGGATTTCCTACAAACACGTATCCCAGGCTTTCCTGCCACCTTGGGTCCTCCCCTATTGGTCCCCTTCGATCTTTTTAATTCCCCTGGGCCCTCTCCCACTCCTCTATATAAACTCCACCACCCTAGGGTTCAAATCAATCCCAGTTTTTCACGTCCAAACCCTACCCAAGTGTGAGAAATCACCCCCTGCTTCACCTCAGTCGAACACCAAGCCTCCCCTCACCTTCCAGCCAAGCCTTGGGCTGTTGCCAAGAGTTATCATACGCTCCTCAACTTCTGCACCACCGCAACACAACCACCGCCACTGGGTATCGACGGTAGCAGACCACAGTCGGGTAGGGTCACCCCTACCCTTTTGTTTTTTGTTGTAAGACATTTTAAGACCCCCTAGTCCTGTTCCAGGAGGTCCATTATTATTTTCTTGCATTTCAATAGGCTTCTCAGCCAATGATAGGGTCCCCCTTGCCTTCTTCATAGGCGTAGGGGTGATCCTTGAGGCTTAGGATGAGTTCACACCCTCGCAGCGTGCTTGGTTCCTCCCTGCAAGGTCTGGGGGTCCCTCTTGCAATGAGGGAACCCCTAGACACCTGTTCATGCAGCCCCCGTAAGGGAAATTTCAATTTCTGGGCAAAAATCCATAATGTCGGTAGAATAACTACCGACATTCTTTGACCTCCCTGTAACTCGTGTTTAACCGTGGTTAACTCAAGCCCTGGTCAGTTCCAGGGCCATAGTTGGGTACCTCAGACCCTTGGCTATCACTCTGTAAAGTCTTAGCCCCTGACCTTGAGTTTAACCATGGTTAACATGGCCTTAAACTCAGGTTATCAGACTGTCGGCAGTCTGATTACCGACATTTCAAGGATTTCTGAGCAGTGACTTTGGGCCCCTATGGGGCCCACATACCTCAACCCCTGGGGCCCACTTCAGACCCATTTGAAATCCGTAAGACCCCTCTGTATCCCTGTAAAATTTCAAACTTAGGGGGTAAGCCTAACCATAGTTAGCAAGGCCCCAAACCTTGGTTAACTCACTATTCTTGCTGTCGGTAATGAGATTACCGATAGCTCAAGCTTTCTGTTTTGCTGACTTTGGGCCACTGTAGGGCCCACATCCGAGGTGCTCTTGGGCTGAGACCAAGTCCAATGGACTCCTGGCACTCCAGGCTTTCTCCCCGTGCCTTCATTTTTCTCAGGGGTGATCCCTAACTCCGGTTAAACTCTCACAAACCATGGTTAAAAATCTGTTGTAATTGAGGTAATCCGATAACCTCTATTCTGTAAAATTTTGATCTCGGGCTTTGTGCAGGGCCCAGACCTGGTAAGAGGTCATTTTAGGACCTTTCATACCTTTTGGCCCCATTTTGACTAACCTTGACCTTTAACCATGGTTAAAATGACTTCCGGTTAACTTTAAATCATGGTTAAACACCACTTAACTCCACAAAATTTTGGAAAAATCTCTAAAAATCCAGAAAAATATAAAAGACCAAAAAATGAACTTCTTGGACTTTTTAACCATGGTTAACACCCTAAATCATGGTTAATTCCATTTTAACCCTAGTTAACAACCCTAATCCTGAGTTAACACCCCCTTTGCCTCCGGGCTTCATCCTTAGCCTACCGGGCCTAAATCCTAGTCTACCGGACTACCCCTTGACCTACCGGACCCACACTTTACACATTGACCAACCCCGGTCAAGCAAAACCCTAATCTACCGGATTAGGCCCATTAGCCACCCTTGCTGCACACACCCACATCCCCTCGCCTTAACACGGGCTCAAGTGCTAGAACTACGCTCGGTCTGATCTCACCCCTAATGTGAGTACGTAGGCAACTCAACATGGGTTCAACCCTAGTTAGCTTTTACTTTCTTCCGGTTAATATTAACTTAAACACATGTGCATTTGATTAACTTTTATCTTAATTTGGCTTAAACCCAGTAAGTAGGGGACCACTATATGTGGAAGTGTCGGGGTGCCTAACCCCTTCTCCGAACTTAACCGAACCTCTTACCCTGATCTCTGATCAGAGATCAAGGCCTTATCCAACATTTCCGGGGGACTTATCTCTTCTGAACGAATAGGTGGTAACTCTTAACAAAACCGTGAGATTTTCTAGAGAGTGAAATCCCTTGTTCACACTAAGCTTGGAGTGGATGATTGAATGATTGGATTTATGTTTCATCAAGTTTCTACATTTACATCATCTCTTTTTATAGCCCTTGCAAAGATATAGCCTTTGGAGGCTTGATGAGAACTCAAAAAGCCCTTAAAAACTAGTCGTTAAAGTTGGTTCCCGCAAGCACTCGTCGACGAGTGAGCTGTAAACTTAATCCTGAGCTATTGTTTCTTCCACTTGTCGACGAGTGCTAAGACCACAGTCTCACTCGTCGACGAGTCCTCTGTATATCTACAAAAAACTCATCCACTCTTAACCAAATTGATAGGCATGATTTTCATGGTCTTATATTTTATCTTTAACAAGATATTTATCATGTTTTAGGTCTTTAGATTGATATTCAATTAGGTCTTAAGGCATCTATGGTCAATCCAAGTATTGAACAATTCAACCGACCAAACTTTGAGGATTTCTTACATAAATCCTAAGACTCTTAAATAAAACAATTAAACCTTCTAAAGTCTTCAATTTTTATTCTTGATCTTGAATGGATTTGACTTTGAGCGCATGATCAAGCTTTTTTTTTCTTCATTCTTTATCTTCATGATTTGGACTTTGTATGATCTTAAATATCTTTATCTTGATCCAACTTGATCCAATTGGCTTGCTTTTAACTTGATGTTGAATCTTCTCATAGGATGGCGTCATTTTCATGCTTTTTCACTGAATGGCTTTGTTAATGCTCTTTGTACACTGTTTTTCATATAAACTCAATAGAAGCATTAGTAACACATATCTCATTTTATTATTGTGTTATCATCAAAATCACTAAGATGACCTATGGTGGACACCAATAGGCTAACCGTTTTAATGACTATTTAAGGAATGACATATTTTTGCATGATGAAAAAGAGTATGAGATCTGATTTGGGAATGATTTATGGTAAAAGGAATCTGATATGCTACTGGTTTTGATTCGTTACTAATGATGAGAGTTGTTATAAAATGGTGGGAGTGATGATCTAAGGTTTAGAGATGTATGGAATAGAATGGTGATGATGGAATTATAATGTTGGAATTGTGGTTACAGGATTTGATTATAAGATTGTGTTTATCGAATATGTTAAGTTGTTAACAACCCTAATAACATTTGAACTAAAAAAAAAACAACCCTAATAACATGATTGAATGTAAATCACTTATATGAATGGTAAGTACTATGTGTTTGATGTTTGCATGCTAAATTATGAGTAATTGTGCATTATGATGGTTGAATTTCAAAATGGTAAATACTTAGAGAAAGATATTAATAACCTATAATTCTTCAACTATCGTTACATGGGTAGCTTTAGCGGGGTTTCAAATGTGAGATATCGGAATTTAAGGAATAACCTAGATAAAACTTAATCATGATACTCAAAATACATTAATCACGACATGGTAGGTTGTTAAGGACACGAGTCTCACATGATCGTGCATGGATATGGAAACTGACATAACTCTGGAATAGATATTGAAATATGGTATAGACCTTGTTATTGAAAATCTGGTATGGAAATCTAGTATGAAACCTAGATTGACATGGACCTTGGAACCCTATTATCGATATGGGAATTGACATTTTACTGTTATGATTTTTCATGCATATGCACAAATATCACAAGTCTTGCACGAAATGATGATATGGATATTGTTTGCATGTTTTCCGCACTCTAATCTCGTAAAGTATGGATATGTATAGAGCTACATGATATAATATGTTATATTGTTAATTGTACTTTATATTCACTGAGCGTTATAAATGCTTAGCCGAATTGTTGTTGTCGATAGTTTCAAGATGATTCGACATCTACGCTCCAAGACCTTGGATAAATGATGAGTATCAAAAAGAACCAGAAGGTGATCATCAGGAGATAGAAGTGGCTCTGGAACGTTATCCTTATTATTGATAATTTGATTAGTTAGTTGGTTTTAGTTTAATTCGGTTGAAAAGAAATATAATAAAATGATTAAAGATGTTGCTTAGGTTTTTAAATTCTAGACTTGAGATCACAATGGGTGATCAGATATGATATTTTAGATTGATCATCATATCATTGGATTATTGATGTTATTCTACTTTGAGGTTTATATTATTAAAGAAAATTTCAGGCTCATTATTTAGTTTGCCTTGTATGTTGTTAAGTTATGATGGATATGCAGTGTCACGGGTCCAAAGTCGTATTTGACCAACAATGGGATTTTGGGGGCCCAACAGTTCAATTGCTTCCCTAAATGACAAGTCTTTTTTTTATGACACGTAGAAATTTTTTCAAATGTGAAGACACATCAGCAAACACAAATAGTAATAGTATAGATTAAAAAGAGAGAGAAGGTAAAACTTAAAAGAGATGGAAATGTGCCAAGATGTTTTGAACGGTTACAGATAAGTGAAGATTAAAGCTATGTAAGCAGCCTTTTTGACGCATAATTCAAAGGAACAACCCTATGTCGGAGGTTGAATCTATTCAAAATGTAGCCTCTACTCGCTACCACCACCCCTGACATGATTTTAGTAATGCCATAAATAAATTTATTACAGTATGTTTGGGACAGGCGTAGTAGTCAACAACATTAAGTGTGTTTTCTTGGATTTTGAAGTTTAGGACGTCCATCAACATGGTTGTGGATTAGGTGAGGGCAAGAGGATTAACCGAAGTTGGAAGTAGCTATTGATATAATCAAAGGCTAACATCATTTCAGATTGTATGTAACATTTGCATGCCTAAAATATTATTTTGCATTGAACAATATAATGAAGAGTAGAAATTACCAATTTTTGCATTTGGGTGAACCTAACAAGATTATTTTACACATAATCGATTATTATCAGCATCAACACGTATTGATAGTGTCAACCCAAACAAGATTATAGCAAGGCTCGGCTTAGCTCAATCAAGTCGAGCTTGAGCTCAAAATTTTGGTTTGATTGTGGTGAGTCAAACCAATTTTTCGAGCTTGAAAATGTGTTCAAGCCGAGCTCGAGCCAAGTCTTGTTGATTCAGCTCGACTCGATTGAAGCTCGATCTGACTCGAGCTCGGCTATGCTTGAATATTATATAAAAAATAAAAATAAAAATATATTTGATATATCATTATTATATATAAATAGTATAATGATTTATATATACATAATAAAATATTATTATTTTATTTAAAAATAATTTTTTAATAAATCAAGCTAAACTCAACTCGAGCTTGAATCAATTCAAGATCGAGCCAAGCTAACAAGATTCGAGCCGAGCTTTTTGAGCAACAAATCAAGTCAGAGCTGAGCTCGAGCCTAAATGAAAATCTTTCAAGCCGAGGTGAACTGGGTCAAGATCAGCTAAGCCGTCGTGGACCATCTTGTCCATATCTGTGGGATATATACAAACATATGGATGAGATGGTCTACAAACCCCACATGGGCTTGAAATCTCCTCTAGACCCAGAATGTTTCGTACCTGGCTAATCATTCTCTACAAAATACATCAGCAATTACTAAAAATTTCAATAGACCATCACTCAGCCCTCACACAAGTAATTCATAGCTCCGCCCTGTCTACACTGTAACCAGTTCCCTGACCTTGAATCTTTGTGCAAACCAGTGTTATTAGAACCGGACCGGACTGGCCAGTTGAACTTGGAAAATCGGGAACCGGTCCCCTCACCAGTTTCCAAAACTCTCAAAATTAGACCACATTAAAAACAGTCCGGTTTTTTTAAGAACCAGAAGCACCGGTCGGTGGAACTGGGAACCGGTTGAGAACCGGTCAGAATTGGTTTTAAATGAATGAAAACTATATTTTTTTTCAATTAAAAAAGGACACAGTCAAACCGGTTGAACTGATCAAACTAGGACCAACCACCCAACCGGTTCGACGACCGAGATTATGAAAACATTTGTGCAAACCATATAGCTATGCACTCGAGGCCTACTTACTCCACCCGTTGACTCTTAGAACTTATTACATAAATAAATGATATTGACACCCCATAGTGGCCCCTAGAAAGGGGTAAATCTCCAACTAACCCGTTAATCACTTTTTTTAGCTTTTCAAACAGCTCCTTATGATTAGGCGTACAAAATGTAATGATGCTGGTTTTTAGTTGATAATTTTATGGTTATGATCATGATTATATTTCAGAAATTATTTTATTTTGCAAGTGATTTATTATATTGGAAAATAATCACCTCCTCGCTGGTAGAGCGAAAGGAGGCATCTCCCCCACCCACCCACCCGCTTACTTTTTCGTCATGTGTCTCATTTTAATCCCTTTTAATTGTGGTTAAGATTCATTAATCCTTGGCCCTAAGTTTGGTTGCCGAAAAAAATATGTGAAAAGAGAGAAGAAAAGAAAATTGGACAAAACCTAATTAAAAATTATATTTTAGAAATCCAAAATTTTATTTTCTTTTATATGTTTTTACCTATTTTCTTGGCAACCAAAACATAATTAGGGTACGTTCGTTTGGCGATAAAGTGGATGAAAGAAAAGAAAAAAAAGTATAAAGGAAAAAAGAAAAGAAACTTAAATTTTGTCTCAAAATAACTATCAAAAACATGAATGAATTTTTGAAAGAAAGTTTGTCATTTTTAAGATAGTGCAAGAAAATGAAAGTGTTTTTCTTGCACATGCACCAAATGCAAGAAAACTCATTTTTCTTTTACTTTTCCTCTCTTTCTCGTCAAACGAACACACCCAAGGTTCAAGCATCTACCCCTGTTTAGGGGGAAAAAAAAAACAAATTAACTATAGTGGTTAAAACTTTTAAACGAGCACTTAAAGGGGCTTTATCAAAGCAATAGTTTGCTCTATTATATTTGAATTATGGAAAATAATCACCTCATAGGTCGGTGACGTGAGGAGGGACGTCTCGGCTCCCTTTTTCTTGTAACGTGTCCCCCTTTTAACTCTCTTTAACCGTGGTTAAGATTCAGTCACCCTTACCCTTGTTTATTAGAAGTTCCTCGTCTGTGGAGGGAACTATTTCTCTTGAATTATATTCATTATGGCCGGATTGGCTGGGCTGGGCTGGGCCGATTTTAAGCATTGCACAAGGCCCCAACTGTGTCTAATAAACAAGCGGGCAACAAAATGAAGCCCATGCTCCATCCAAGAACCTAGTTCCCCACTCGAAGCCTGGCCAAGGTGGGATGGGCTTCAAAGCAAGGATCCTCCACTAACTATTTGGAATCCTATATATGGAGAGTTTAAATATGAACAGGAGGGATAACTGAAAAATATGCATGTAACAGGGTATCTGAAGAGTTGCACTAAAAATTCAATAGAGAAAAATACCCTTCTTTTATATCTTTTATATCTGTAGTTTCCAAAATACTCCAATTATGTATGGTTCTATATATTATAGAAATGCTTTGGGCTATATAGAAATCCTTTGGGCTTTTTCCAAGAGTATGGAAAAAGCCCAGCTTAAGGATCCATATATCCTTTGTTCGATCCCTAGCGGATCAAGCTTGAAAGCCCGAGCCCCCATCAAATTGAGAACCTTCTTTAGTCTGTTAGAAATACTTCGGGCTGCCACATTGGGCAGGGACTGGACCGGCCCAATAGAAACTTCTAAGTTTTGCCAATCTATTTCGAGGTTTCCCTCTCTTGAACTCAATCCCAGGACCACCCTTAAATGAGGGACATGCCTTAGCCATCCTAGCTAGGGTTCAACATCGAGCAGGTTGGGTAGGGTCGAAGTCAGTTAAGGCCCACCATGTCCTATTTATCCTAGGCTCGAATCCAATCTGAGCCTGAGACTTTAAGCCCTAACCCAACACACATAAAAGATTATGAGTTCGGGCAAAGCCCGAGCTAGCCCAGCCCATATTCAGTTTGGGCCCAATCTGCAATTAACACTTAATTAAGAATTAGAGTTTTGCAATTAACCTTGATCGTATAAAACTATAGCAAAGTACAACAAGAGAATGCAAAAACAAGGAAAATGTAAATGGCTTCAATCATTATCGCTCCTTATATAAAAAAATGTCACAAATTTTTAATATAGATCTACTAAATATATTTTGACTTCACTTAATTTAGGACAATTAATGGTTGACCTGATGGTAGCACTTCCCTACAAACAATAATCTCACAGTGAATAAATGAGGATATAATCTCTCTTATTTGTGTTCTTGAATCAAATATCAAAACATCACCAGAATGAATAAACAGGTTGCATATTGGGGTAGAAGAATCCGAAGTTCTGCTCAACCCCAGCAGCTTTGAGGTCCTCGTTGAATATCGCGAACATGAAGGTGTCCATATGGTGGTCTGGCCTCCTCGGAGTCCCATGCCCTAAAACATGCTTCATGAGATTAGCATTATAAGTCTGCGCATTATGGATACTTGTGTAAGGTTCATTCCCTGAACTCGGCCAGCCACTCTCCGATACAGCGAGAGGTACATCAGCTGCATTAATCTTCTCTAAAGCTGCATTAAAGGCGTCCACCATTGCTTCAAAGAGGCTGAAATACTGGTAGTTTCCATCTATAACGGGGTCTTTTCCATTGAACATTGCATAATCCAAGGAAATGTGCGTCGGATCCGCAGAGTAAGCGAAGTAAGGGTAGACATTTACCATGAGAGGTGCACCAGTCTGGTACAAAAATGTTGCAATGTCCTTCATAATATTGAGTACATCAGGTGAGAAAGCACCAGCTGAAGGAGGGTAGGAGGTGGTTAGGGCATTATTAGCAACAACTGTTGTAACCTTAACTCCATCTAAACCATTTGAAAGTAGAGCATTGTGGATGTTGGTCATGGCCGAAGCGACATATGAAGATTCGGGTCCCGGGATTACTTCATTACCTAATGTGACCCAACTGAAGGAAACATCGTTCTTGTAGGGGACAATGTGAGCTCCAACCCAAGCATTGGCTGCATCTTGGCTCGACGAGAGGCTCTGTAGATCTTCGTTCCTCACGCCAAGGGAGACTAGGATATTCGAGCCTCTCAGCGCTTCGAGTACTTCAGCAAGTGGCTCGAACAGTCGAATCCTTTCCATATCACTCCTCTTGTAGAGGCTTATTACATCTGCTGGAGACGGCAGATTATCCCCCTGCGTCCCATAGCAAACTCCGATGGGATGGCCACCTGCAATATTGTTACAAAATGTGTTAACCAACATTTAGTTTCCACCTGCTCACCATATGGTGTGCTTTTCCTTGAGGGATGTCCTGAGATCAAGTATAGATTAATAGCGTGATTGCTAATTTCTAGTGGGTAAATCAAAATACTAGGAGCAGTAAGGGAATTCTCTCATTGGGGATATGGGGTTGGGTCCTGTCACCCCAAATTAAAACTAAGTAATCTAACCCAAAAAAAAAAAACCAGTAATGATAGCCATATACGTGATCCATATGTAACATTATATATACATCAAGCGTTAGAGTGACATGTGGCATTCTTTTGGGTTTATTTAAGAAAATAATGATGTGACAAAATTCAATCCTAAGTCATCCCATCCAATGTCGAAATTTATAGCTTAGGTTTATAGGGGTTAATGTTAACCAATTAGGTTAATAACATTGACATCCAATCAGTAGACATTTTTTATTGGAATGAATTTTATCATTGGACTTGGGCATAATAGCCCATCGAGTACTACTCGTTTTTTTTTTTAAAAAAAATTTGTGTTTAAATTCTAATCACTTAAATCACTCACTCACACGGTTAGGCCAATACACACATGCCCTATGGCACTAAGCCCAACACACCTCTTCAAAAGGACTATCTCTTGAAGAGGAGGAGAAAATCGGGAATTCAACCCATTAATGAACGGGTTTATAAAATCAAGTCCAGAGCCAACACAATTAACAAGCTTATGAAACCATAGCAAATCGTTGGAGGATCCCTTAAGTCCATAGCCTAACACATAAATAGTTTTAATTTTTTACATTTAACTGTAAAGTGTCCCCTCAAAATTTTAAATTTTACAATCTAATTATATAATATTTGTGTTTTGACCCCTAAGTTTTTCTTTAATCTTAAGAAAACCATTTTTATAAGCTTAATCTGGTAAAAGTGACAGTGGTATTAGTTTAAATACTTAGGGCCCTCATTATAAAAAATTGAGCCCTGAAGATTAATCTAATTATATTAAGGGCCCTTATTTTTCTTGTTTACAGAACCTTTATTGGAATATGACATTAACAGACTAAAGGACTCATTACTATCAAAAAAAATCTCGGTGGCTACGCCCCGAACACCGGGCCACATACCCCCAACCCAAACCCATTAATTTTCTTGATAAATATATTTTGGCCCCAAGGAAAAATTTCTGGCTCTGCCTCTGCCTCTGCATACACAAGTATTAGAGTTTAGAATCACAAATATAGGTTAGGATTCTTACTGGTGAGGAGAACCTCGTGAGCAACTTGTACCATTACAGTCACGATGATCAAGCAAGCCCAACTGGGTCCCATCGTATCTGCTCCTTGCGGTCCGTTCGATGAACTTGGATGAATGATGATTACACAAAAAAAACAGAGATGGATCTCTCTAGATTCAACACAATGATTAGGCGCAAGTTAACTCGATGGCCATGAAAATCGAGAACATGCAGGCATCACTGTAAACGACAAAACCACCACCCCCAGATGGCACTGAGAGGACGGGAGCCGTGGTAAGGTGTTTCTTCAACTCTGGAATTAGCTAAAGAGCTTGAAGGTGGAAACTTTTGAGAGAGAGAAGTCCGTTATTTATATAAAAGTAGTTGTGCAAATAAGGAAGTAATTCATGAGTTTAAACTTGGAAAGATGAGTTGGTGAATTTATCTCATGCTTCTAAAACGTCTAAATTGTAAGAATGATTTTAAGAACTATTAATTAGCTATTACTTAGGAATGCTAGAATTCCAAATAAAAATGTATCCATACTAACTGGCTATTACTTACTTAGGAATGCTAGAATTCCCAAAAAAAAATATTATCCATATTTTCACCATCATCGCTGAAGTGACAAGTGTTATTGCTTTAATAGGTTGTTAAAGAAACGACAAATGAGAAATAGCTTTAGGGTGAGAGTATGGAACTCCACGAGTAGGACTAGCATTCCTGACTACTTTTCTTAATTGGCTATTACTAGTTTTTCGGAGTGACAAGCTTGTGTTGGTTTTACAAGTAAGCACGAATTCACGTTGGGTGGTACCAGTGCGGGTCGGGTCGGGCACCCATCAAACATATAATTGATACCCGGTCTGTTCATAAACATGTCAAAAAAGAGAATCTCAAGCCCAATCCAACATCCTTAAACCCCAGCCAAACCCATTATCTATCTACTACTATACAAATACTTCTAAACTTTCTTCTTTTCTGTTAGGGATGCCACGCCACCAAGTTAAAGATTGGCTCTTCTCCCCTCCCCTTCTCTTCATTAACTTCCCTCATTCATCTCCCCTGGTAACTCTCCCTCATTAACTCTCCTCATGCGTCCCCCTATCTATACTACTACTAAACAGTAGAGTTAAGTTGTTTCTTTGAATGATACATCTGTATTCTTTTTCATGACGCGTAGGATTATTTTCATGTGAAGACACATCAACAAACACAAATAGTAGTAGTATAAATTAAGAAGAGAGAGAAGGTAAAATTTTTAAAAAAGATTGAAAGGTGTTAGGATGTTTTGAACGGTTACAGAAAAGGGAGGATTAAAGCTATGTAAGCATCCTTTTTGACACATAATACAAATGAACAACCCTAAGTCAAAGGCTGAATCCATATTCAAGATGTAGCCTCTACTCACTACCATCACCCATGGCATGATTTTAGTAATGCCATAAGTAAATTTATTACAATATGTTTAGGATAGGCGTATTCAGAAACGGGAAGTGTGTGTTGACGGTTAATCTAAAAAAAATTCACAAATCAGAGCATAATTAGCTGCAATAGACAAAGATATAAAATAAATAATTATATAATGAATCACCCGAACTGAGAGACGCACGAAGAGTCTTTCTTAAAGATAGTCAAAAACTCCCATTGTGCAAGGGATAAGACATCTCTATCTCTGGGATTCAACTCAGTTTGGATTCATCCGGTCTTTCCCTACAAGTTTGCATTGCTCGGCGAAAGACGCCGATACTCTACCTCCTTTAAAATACCCAAATAAATTAATTTAAATTAAAATTGAATTGATTCACATACTTTAAAGTTAACCACATATATAAAATTAATCAATTTAATTTTATTGCATCAATTAATTAATTTAATCTCATGATCAAAACATCTCATAATATGAGGTTTAAAATCTGGTTAAATTATTTTGTCGATTAATCCAAATCACTTCTAAATTTAATTATTAAATTAAATTAGATTAAGTGTTGCAGGTTATCCAAAAAATTTGACAGAGTCTGTCCTTAGCATATGCAGTTTCGGGTTGATGGATTAGTCTAATTAAGGATCGATCCAAAATTGACGACCCGATTAGATCATCTCAAGATTCTAGTCAGTTAGGATGGACCCAAAAGGTTTGTCCACTTAGTCTAGACAAGAAACGATCCATTTGGATTGTCAAATAAATTGATCTGGAGGTCCATCTAAAAAGACAATCTAATTGGATCAATCTAATGGGTCCAAACTGAATAGTCCGATCCCAAGAAAGATCAGACATCTGGTCAAAAGAGTCTTAGATGAGAAGTATATCTCGAACCCGTCAGTCTATACCTCTACGATAGGGTATACAATATCATTGGGCTGATATAATACCGTTAGAGCTTCGGGGTGTAAGGATGAACTGTACATAATTCTCAGAGTTCTCTTTCTCGTTCACTATTTATAGAAGAGATGTGATCTTATACTCATGATGAGCACAATCCTCAAGAGGACCAAGAGCCATGCGTTATGGCATAAAAGCATACCCATGACCACATGCGTTATGGTATAAGAAGTTAAAGAAACAACCTCCACAAGAATCATTGGATAAAGAAGGGTCTCTAGGCAATACCCAATGGATATATATATATATAGAAACCCATCTGCACAAGGTGTTAAAAGAAAATGAATAAACGAAAAATATGATGAGAAAATTAAAAATAGACAATAAGAAAAGAATAAAAATAAAATAAAATAAAAATGATGATAGTTTAGTCATCTCTTGTGCGATATTTTTATATGTATCTTATTAAAAATAGTCAATGTAATCATTCAAAAATTCATAATTTTAATGTTATATATAAATTTTTATCTCATTATTATATAATTTTAAGAAAGTAAGTTTGCATCCTTATAAAAAAAAAATTATCTCATCTCATCTAAAAGTCAAAATTATTTAAAAGTTTTAGAGATAATGATATATCTTGTAAATAAATAAGTTCTTTAAATAATTAGTTATTAGAAAGAAAAGTTTACATATAAGAGAAAATGTTAGTATCCTCCTATTTTTCAACCCGAAACAACATTAAATTAATTTTTTCTAGTGGGACCCACTTTAACACCACCACTAGTTTGTATAATATAACAAAATATGAAATAAAAATCAAATAGAGATACCATGTCAAGAAACTCAATTTCTTATAAAGTATTTAGAAATTAGAGAGTTAATATAATTAATTATAACCTAAATAAATTAATATAATTTAATTATATATATATTTAAGGAGAGATTAAGGGTGAGCCATTATTTTAGGAAAGATTTATTTTCCTTTGTTTATTATTATTTTTTTTTTACAATTAATTGAGAGATAAAAGACTTTAGAGGAAACCACTTGATACTTCAACACCAATGAATATGAAGAATAATTTGAATTTCATTTTATTACTCTTAATATCAATGATAGCGTGAATCTCATTAATTTCAGTGAGAATAATCTATACTATTTCAAATCGTTATTGCAAGAGCAAAATAGAAGACCCAAAATAGTGCCTAAAATGCACTAATACCCAACCAAAGCTCCATGTAGAGACTCATAAGTATAAATGTAAGTAATGTCAGTACCTGACAGCTTCCAATAGCATTGAATTTCCCAAAATATAGTACCTGAAAATGCACTCATGTCATAATGCATCCAGACTCAAGAACTTTCCAATAACTATCGTGAAAATAAAACTCTTAAGATTTCTACTCTAGATGCTCCAATGTTTAGGAAAAACCTCCCTGGTGAACCATACTAAATAAAATGCACAACATGTCAAATCCTTACATGTTTGAGAATGAAAGTTTCTTGTGGATTTGTCTATTATTTATAGGGGATTAGGGAGAAGGTAGACTAAGAGTTAAAAATTTTGAGGATAGTAGATGTTACAATTTTAATAAATTACAATTAAAGAATGAGAATGTGGAGGGAAGAAAGAAGAGACCTTTAGGCTTCAAATTTTTAATAATTTTAATGTTACACAACTTAATTAGATGTAATTAAAGAGTAGAATTAGAATAAAGAATAAATATTTAATAGTACAATTTAATTTATTGTAATTAAAAAATAGAATGTGAGTGGGTGAAGGTGGACTTTTAACCCATCATTTAATTAGGAATAAAGAAAAATAATTAAAAGAGTGACGTGGTGTCTCCTTATTGGATCAATTAGAAGATATATGGCATGAACTAGAATAGAGAACAAAGGCCAATGAGATATGCCACGTGGAACCAACCAACATATAGTATTAGTATAGATAGATACTAGCAAACACCCCGTGCGATGCACGAGTGTGGAAATGAAAAAAAAAATTATCTATAAAATAATTTGGGGTCAAATAAAAATTTTTGATTCAAAAAGTAAAAATATCAAGGAATCAAATTTACTCTTCTTTTGCTACATATGCTGAAATAGGCTAAGATCCTATAGATATGTCAGCCTCCAAAAGTGAAATTATAATGCCCGTGTTCCATATAGCTCTCCAGCCCAAGCATTTGTTTAGCATAACATGCAGCATCTAAAGAAGAGATATAGTGAAAAACTACCTTCTAATAAAAGTGATTCGAGGACCTTTTAAGCTTGCTTTGTTGGTGGGTATAGTTTGTGTAAATCCTCCTTAAGATTCACTGATTTCTCTCATGCACTGACAGCCAATATCATATTTTGATTGTACTAAAGTCTATAAGACGGGAGGGGAACCAAATAAAAGAGACCAGTGGAAAAAATCCATGAGATATGTACTTAAATCATTTTGTCCATGAAAGAAGTGAAATATACTAGCAGAATGTCATGCTACGCAGTTGCTCTTGGTTCAATCAAGATATGTCAGAAGGTAATTTCACGAAATACAATGTTGCAAAACAGATGAATGAAATTGAGGAAGGTGAAGATTTAATTGGTATATTTGCAAGAATATGAATTAATCTTTGAGTATTTCAAAGATTCCAATTTGTCCCATCTACATGATTTAGTTGTGCTCTATCTCCAAGCCAATAAGTTAAATTCGCAGCAAATCTATTTCTAGGCCAGTGGTCCTTGGCAACATAAATTCATCAATACACCGGGAAACACAAAGACCATACTCGATCACCAGCTAGACTCAAAAAGTGGGTTTGCAAAAACTCAGAGAAAATGAACATAACAAAAGCACCATCTCAATAGTTTCATTCATCTCTCATTGTGTGTTTCATCCAACAATCAATGAAAAAGAAAAAGGCTCTTATGAATTATGCGGTTCCATGAACCAAAAAACCAAGTACCCAAGGAGATTTAAACAGTTTCATCTTCTTGAATAAGCTAGCAGATAATTTAAGATGTAACTAAATTAAACAACAGAAGGTTTGCTATAAGGGTACACCATACACTTTTAGAAATGACACACACAGCCAAGTTTCTGAGATATTAAAGTTTCAACTATATTTCAAGGTGATTAACCACATTTGCTGTTGAGACTTGCCCAAATGAATCTCTTTGTGATCTGGTCCCCAAGCAAGCAATTATGAAACACCATCCAAAGAATTCTCTCGAGCTACCAAATTGAAGTGGAGTGCTTATTGGGCAGATCTAGTAAAAACTTCATCAATAAGAAAGATTGGCAAGTTATCACTGAAACTATGACATGGAAAGACCGTGGGGCTCGTGTATGTGGCTCAACAGCATGATATGAGTACTAATACCTTGCGAGGGTCATTCCATATCATAGTTTCAGTGATATCAGGCTGTTGAGCCACAGACAAGAGCCACAAGATCTATCAAAACGTGAAAGCAATCAGGCAGTCCTTGACATGCAACTAATTGCAATGGGATTGCTCCACTACCATTTCTATTATTACAAAATCGTAAGAATCCCTTGCCATCCAACCCTAGTCACAAAACAATAAAAATGAATTGAACAAATTAATATTTAGAGAGAGAGAGAGAGAGAGAGAGACCAAGAATCTGAAAAGGGGTTGACTGGGCAGCAAAAAAATGGTTTGAAGGCAATCCAAAACAAAAGTACTCTGCATTGGCTGTTTTCAATTTCATGGACTAATCTGCAAGTTGAGATAAGTTGATAGAGGGATAGAGAGATGAAGAAGTACAAATGGAGAGATGGAGGTTAGAAGTAATGAATGACTCACCTGATTTCCAAAACGATGCTATATATGCTGCCTTGTGATGCATTTGAACTCACTTGATTTCCAAAACGTACGATGCTATGTTAACCTATGATGTATCTAAACAAAAGATGGGGGCAAAAAAATGGAGAGTTAGGATGAAACAGGAAAAAAGTTGGAATGATTAGTAGCACATATATGATACACAGGTTACTGGTTAGCCTTGTAAGTTGCATATAAATAAGAAACACGGTTTTGATTATAGGCCATGGCTTGATCCCTCGTAAGACTGAGTTGGAAGTGTTCTTGACTTCGTTGCACAGATATGATTGTTGCATATAAATAAGAAACACGGTTTTGATCATAGGCCATGGCTTGGTCCGTGGAGAAATTTTCAAGGCTGATGGCGGTGACATAGATTGAATGATTGTTGGAGTTGGAATTCAATGGTGGGTCTGGTAGAACATTGAAAGAAGGTGGTACGTAAATGACTGTAGAGAATATTTGTACAACGCTAAAGAGTGGTTTGGGGTTTATTTATAAGGATTAGAGACGGGTATAATGAGCGTTTAGTGGGAGAGCTAGAGGCATGGGAAGAGAAATGTTCTTCCTACCCAAAATATGCATTTAATTAAAAAATGATACAAAATTAATTGGAAAATTAAAGGCAAGATGGTTTAGGGAGAGTAGTAGGGGAGATAAAAGGGTCTTGGACATTTGGGGAAACAAATCTGAGAGAGAAAGAGGATGATTTTGTCAGCTTGGGAGATGAATGGTGAGAGGGAGGGAGTTACTTTGGGGGATGAGTGGGCTCATAAATTGAACGTGGGGTGAGGTTAATGGATAGGGAAGGAAACGTGTGTGATTGCGTGAGAGAGGAGAAGTTAATGGCAGAGAAAAGGGGGAAATGAATACATTGATGAGAGAGAAAACTTTCAAAGTAAGTGAATGAATACATTGCATGTGGTGTGTGTGTGTGTGTTTGCTTGGGTGGTGTGAGTATTCCCTTGTCTTTGCCTTCAAGCATTGCCTTGTGGTATGATTGAGTTTACCAAAAACAAAGAATAAATTAATATGAATTAAGTAATAGATAGATTGGGGAAGATTAATGAGGGGTTGGGGGGATTAACGTGAGTGGGGAGGCAAAGGGTTGGGAAGAGAGATAGTATGTTAATTGGTGGAATTAATGGGCTGGGGAGAGATTAAGGAATTTAATGTATAAGGTGACACATGGCAACAATGTAGAACTCAAATAGAGGCTTATGAAGGAGCCACGTGGAGACCAACCAGGTTATATATAACTAGCAAAAACCCCGTGCGATGCACTGGAGGTTAGAAGATTATAAATTAAATTAATAAAATGTAAGAATTTAATATAAGAATCTTAATATCAGCTGGAGCTGTGCTTCAACGCGTTGAGATCAAATATAAACTACCAAGAGAGTAAGAGTGAGAGAAGGGAGATAAAATTCAGTCGTTTTTCTGTACTTCAAATCTTGTTCTTGTTCATGAAGACTATGAAATCCGAGTATGGTTTGTTCTTTGATCTGTTGGAGAAAAGCAAGAAAAACCATGATCTGATTAAATTTCCTTATTATATTTGAGCTGTACTATGGTATTCTGATCTGGGGTTTTCTGGGTTTCCCTGTTTCTTAAGTATTTAGGTTGTTTTTATGAACACAGAAAGAGATTTCAGCATTATTGCAATTTTGGCCAAAAGATTTGAATGTTCATTTGGTCTTTTGATCGAGTTTTGTTGATTTCTGAGTAATCTATCTTTGTTTCATTAAAAATTGAACAAGTAAAGAAATTTCATGTTCAATTGCGTACATAAATTTCCACCTCCAATCAAGGTTTAAAGGCTTTAATACCAACTTTACTTGATACTCATTGCGGAGCATTATAGAACTAAAGCAAAAAAAGTGAGATTGTTAAATAAAAAATCAGAGATTTTTAAAATCGCTAACTTTGAATTGCCTAATCTCCGGAGATATTTATAATGAATAAAGAATATGAGAAATACCACACACTTGAGCATACATGCAACCATGCAATTATCTACATGCTAATAGCAATGGCTGGAGAGTAACAAACACACAAAACATTATTTTCATGGGAACCTGCCTATATACCCTGGAAATCCCCAGGAAATTGGAAGTGTGCAAGATGATGGTTCACTAAGGCCTAACTAGGAGAGGCAACAGCCTACATTAGTGCACCTAATTACGTCAGGCCCACATATATTCTATAGGTCCACATTCACAATCAGATATAGAAATTATACTCTCGTCTCAAAATAATGCCAAATTAGTGCCAAGAACCGATATAGCAACTTAAATAAGTTCCATAATAGAAGAAAAATAAGACACACTAAATAAATTTGATCAAAACTTTTGCACCAAATCCTTATCTTAGAAGGAACTCAAATTAGCAATGTATTGAAACAATCGACAGAAAAATAAAACTATTACAGTTATTATTCAATTAAACATAGATTCAGTGTGAAAATAAAACATCTGAATGGTTGAGTGTATATTTTATCTATGCTTATGTTTCCGACTGCCAACTTCATACAGATCACTTTGGTATTAAAAGAAGGATACTATGACAAAACAACTTGAAGTCTATGCATTGTCACTCAAGCAACTTAAACCCAAGATAATGTTACTACAGATCACAAAATTCTTGGTGGGAACGTTGGTTTCTTTTTTTCTTTTTTTTGTCTTTTTATTGTTTATGGAATCTACCAAAATAACAAAGGTAACACATAATTTAACAGATAAAACAAATTGTAATAACAAACCGGAAGAAATTCGAACTTGCACAAAATATGTGAAGCAACAACATCAAAGTAGTTGAAGAATGGACACATTGCACATGGTATGAGTCGCAACTATGGACCACTAACAACTATTAGAAAAGTTATTAATCATGTTAAGATTAAAGAGACAAATGTATCTAGAATCTGGATATGATATTAGCCAACATAAAAGCTTCATTGAAAACAAAAGAAGTCCGAAATTCTGTTTATATTAAAGTGTACAAAATAATCAACACTTGCTCATACCAATAAGGTGAGGACGTATCCAACTTGAGAATGAATTAAAGTTAAAAGACACTACTTGAACTGAATACATCTTGTTCAAGTGCCAAGTGCCGCTCATGCAAAGCTTGATTTCTTCTCTCCAAGCTTGCTTGCAAAATGGCATTTCCTTTGGACTGAAGTAGGAGATTGTCAATTCATGTTAGTAATAGCAACACTGCCTTATGATTTAGCAGAGATGCAATTCCATAAGGCAATTTCAGTGTTACCTGCTTTGCAATCCTGTTGTGTAAGTCGTTTTTTTTTTTGTAATTTCAAGCCTCCAAATAGCAAACCTACTTATAAGTACTCAATCAATCTTTTTGCTAGATCAATTAAAATTCCGTAAAAATAATTTTGAGCAGAGAAGAAACAATAGATTGTTATTTCAATAAAATTAGTAGGCTGAACTCTAAAGTGGATGTAAATTGCTTTCAAATTCAATAAAAATCAGAGATGAAAACATTGTTAAAGTTAACCTGTGTTGAAACACAATATCGCAAGCAATAGGGTTGTGTCGTTGGACAATAGAAATCGTGTTTTGGTGGACTTTTGGTTAGCTGCATTTCCAGAGATGATACCTGTGAGTGAGAGAGAGAGGAGTGGGCTTGCCGTTAAAAGATAGAGGGAGAGAATGAGGAGCTTGGATTATTATACTCCATTAGAGTGGTGCTTCGAGAGGTGGGTCATCGGAGTGGCGCTCCGGAAGGCAATGATTTGAATATCATGGAGTAGTAGTGGAATGTTTGTGGGGGAAGACGAAAGAGGGATGAGAGATAGTAGATAGATGAAACGGTGGGAAAAGTGGGCAGATAGATACATTGGAGAGAGGCTTTTGTGGGAAGACAGAGGCGGGAATGAACGGACATGTATGAAACGGATGGGTTACCCTGTTGGAAATACATAAATGGGAAGTAAGTGGGCGGATGAGATGGGAGGGTTGGGGACTTGAACTTATTAACCATTTATTATTTGATTAAATGGGTGAGAATTAAATAGGTGAATAGGAAGAGAGAATTACACATTCTACTACGTATCACATTTAAATAAATGTCTGTATTAATAAAACTTTTAATATGAATGTGAGTGGATCCACAACCTAATTTATATACCTAATAAGAAGGTGACATGTGGCAATAATAAGGTGACACATGGCATCAACTTGAAGCTCAAACCGTGGGCTATGAGAGGTGCCATGTGGAACCAACTGGCATATAGTAGAAGATTAAGAGATGAAGAACTTTTGATGAAACTACTTGACACTTTAACACCAATGAATATCAAGAATAATTTGAATTTCATTTTTTACTCTTCATATCAATGATACCGTAGATCTCATTAATTTCAGTGAGAATAATTTATGCTATTTCAAATCGTTACTGTAATAAAAAAATAGAAGACCCATATATATATATATATATATATATGAAAGTTGGTTTATGTCTCTTCATCATAGCCATTGGTTTCCAAGAGCAAATTTATCAAATGATTCATATGAAATGATGGATCAAGATTCACATAGACTATGTCACACATTAGCATGACTCTCAAAGACACGTTAAATCAACATTAAAATCTTATTAAATTAATCTATTTATTATTTTAAAATCAAATCATTTCCAATAGTGTGTTTTCTTGGATTTTGAAGTTTAGGATGCCCATCAACTTGGATGTTGATTAGGAGAGGTCAAGAGGATTGATCGAAGTCGGAAGTAATTATTGATATGTAACATCATTTCCAATTGTATGTAACATTTTGCATGCCTAAAATATTATTTTGCATTGAACAACATAATGAACAGTTAAATAATCAGGTTTTGCATTTGGATGAACCAAATAAGAATATTTTACACATAATCAATTATTACCAGCATCAATGCTTATTGATAATGTCGAACTAAACATGATTATAGCTGACATCAGTGCTTATCAGCATAATTGCTTAAGACGGTAATAATTTGAACCAAACGACCTCTTAGAGTGTACCATTTCATTTTATAAGCTACTTACAATTTTTGGGGGGTTGTAGAGGTACTTACACATTTTAAAACCCTTTTTATAACCCAAAAAAAAGTATCTTATAAAGTTTTAGGACCTTACTAATTAAAAACTTTTACGTCTTTTTTTTTTTTTGGCAAGATCTTAACCCTAGGACCATGAGTGCAGTCCTAGAAGCTTAATTTAGTAAGTTCGAGGCACTCTAAAAAAATACCAAATTAGTAGAAGTAGATCAACTTGTCACTTTTATTTTTTGTTAACCAATAAGCAAATTTAATTCTAGCCATTAAAAATGAATACAATGGATTTGGTGGGGCCAAGCTTAGGATATTTTTAACTTAATTCCATATATGGAAAGATATTTAAGTGCATCTACCACTCTTAATTTTATTTTCATAAATAGAAGATTACCATATGTAATACATTTATTACTATATCATGCCTTTGGTTTAAGCTCCTCTATAAATTTTTACTGAATGTGTCCATATATTCCAAGTAGATTTGGTGCTTGTTACGCATTTTGTATTAAAAATTCACTGTATTTTCTCTTTCTATCTCCCTCTTCTCTTTGTATTGGACTCAAGTTCATATTTTGCGTCCCTCCTTATACAATGTTTCGATACATGTTCTCTCTCTTTCCAAACGTGCATATTGATTCATTATGTGGCTTTGTGTTCTACCATAGAAGAAACAGCAGGGACATGAAAAACGGATTAGCGATGTACCAAGACAAGTCACAAGGATTTATCTCTTGTTAGAAAAAAATAGTGTAGAAAAAATACCTTGCTCCTTCTCTTTCTATCTCCGCATTTATATTAGACTCAAATCCATATTTTCTATCCCTCCTTATGCGAAGTTTCAATTCATGTTCTCTCTCTTTCTAAATGTACATATTAATTTATTATGTGACTTAGGTGTTATGCGATAGAAGAAATGGTTGGGGGATATGTAAAACGGATTAGCGATGTACCAAGGTGACTAATGTTTTATTTTGTTTTCTTTCTCTTATCTAGTTTGTATTGTTTTTAAATGATATTATTTATTTAGTTTTTGCTTCCTTAATCAAATATTTGCCTATTGTTAATAGTAATCATCAGTTAGTGGTTCGTAGGGGTTCGTAGGGCTGTCAATGGATCGGGTTCTGTCCAGGCCCAACCCAGCCAAAGAAATACTAAGCCCAAGCCTGATAGGGCCTAAAGAAGTTAGGCCCAAGCCCTACCCTAGCACGGGTTGGGCCTGGTTCGGGCCAAATTCGGGCCTTATGCATTACATATAGTTGGGAAGCGATTAGTTCATATAAAACCTGAAAGTAGCATGCATTTATTTGTATATGTATTGCAATTGCTAATACCTAAAAGTAGCATTTTCTTCGTTATGCAGAATTTGATGCACAACAATCAATAGGCAAAGCTAGACTCTTAGGCTACGTTTGGATTTATGGAATTGGAATTGACCTAAAGAATTAAATTCTACGGAATTGAAATATATTGAATTGAATTCTATAGAATTTATAATTCTGCCATTTGGATGCATTACTAATTAGATGAAATTTGGATGAATAAAAATTATGCAAAATTAATTTGAATACAATAATAAGAATATATAATTATGCAAGTAAAATATTTATTAAATTTAATTATTATTTTAATTTAAAATTATTATTAAGTTATGTATTAAATTATTATTTATTAAATTTAAATATTATTATAATTTATAGTTATGATTTTATGTATTAAATTATTATTTACATAAGATAATTAGTAAATATTAAATGAAGACTTTAAAATTCTAATTTGAATATAATAATAAGGATATATAACTATATAAGTAAAATATTTATTAAAATTATAATAATTGTTTAATGTATTAAATTATTATTTATTAAATATAATTATTCCAATTAGTATTATTTATAATTTTATTTATTGATTTATAATAATTAGCATTTAATATACCAAGATATTATTTATTAAATTTAAATATTATTATAAATATTGTTATTATTTATTATTTTATGCATTAAAATATTATTTACATAAGATACTTAGTAAATATTAAATGAAAGTTTGAAAGTCTAATTTGAACATAATAATAAGGATATATAATTATATAAGTAATTATTTATTAAAATTATAATGTACAATAATTATTTTATGCAATAAATTATTATTTTAAGTTTAACATTTTTATTTCTTATATAAATAATATATTTATTAAAATTTAATTAACATTATAAGTTATAATTACTAATTTATATAATTTCTAATTATTATTTTCTATATTAAAGTTTTATTTACATAAAATAATAATAATTAAAATATTTAACTTATTATTTATTAAATATAATAATATTAATTATTATATATATTATTTGTAATTTTATTTATTAATTTATAATAATTAGCATTTAATATAGTAAATTATTATTTATTAAATTTAAATATTATTATCAATATTATTTATACAATTATTTATAATTTTATTTTTAATATATATTTATTATTATTTATTTTAGTTTATTAAATTGAATTATTATTATATTTATTAAATTATTATTCATTTAAGGTTTGGAGAGAGAATTTCATAAGGTTAGTGTATTTCCCTCAATTCCGTATCAGTATGGATTTGTCAAATAACACCTCTCAGTAAGGATTTGAATTCTGTTTATTTAACCTATGAAATCACTACTTCAATTCCGTGCAGAATTGACGATTCCAATTCCAACCTTTTTAATAGTACATACCAAATGACAAAATTAGAATTCAAGAACGAAATTGTCAATTCTGTCTACCAATTCCACAAAAATTCAAACACACCCGTAGCTAAATCTTGGGCTCACCATTCATTACATGCGTTGAAGTAGCTAATATTTGCAATTTGTTCCCTATACCAACACTTCGATTGCATTTGTGGTCGTCTAAGAGATTTCATGGACTGCATGCAAAAGAATGGTGACAATTACTTATGCATGTAAAACTTGAAAGCAGCGGCCGGATTTTATTCAAAGGTGATTATCTTTGCAGATGCCCATCTTGACCATTGAATGCAATATACTATGCAAAAGGTTTGGCTTCATGAAAGGCTCTCTAGGTGTGGGACACCCAAATATGTATGGGCTTATGTTTTTTTAGCCCAGCCCTAACCCTATGGGCCTTAAAACTGGACTGAACTCGAGCCATTATTGGGCCAGGTTGGATCAGCGGGCCAGCCAGGGCCATTGACACCCCTAGTGGTTTGTAACGAGGAATGGAACTCTTGCAAGGCATCACCGTTTGGAATTAGATTCAGATCTCATCGACCACTCTCACTAATAAGAGGGGGCACACCATACCACTGAAGCAAGCGTTAGGTGGTACAATAAGAAAGGAGAAGAAAATGCCTGTGGAGGGGAGATTGAATTATTCAAATCCAAAATAAATGAGCTTTAATAAAATGAAATAAGCAACATGAGTTGCATTGCAGAACCCACAAGTATCTAAGATAAGGCATTGGTTATATTTTATAATGATCTTGAGTTATGAGTTGTGTAAGCGTCGACCAGAGACCATGGTAGACTGGTCATGAGAGCTAAAGGTCTTGGGTCATTGGATAATCGGGTCTATAGTTAACAAGAATTATCATTGATTAATCCTAACAATCTCGCATATTTAATTCATATTAAATTCTCGCAAATAAACATATCAATCTAAATTAATCACAAAATAAATATGAGCAATCATTTCATAGATCTACGCTCTTATTGTAAATAAAGTCTATGATTCCTCTAGTATGTTGAAAAGGTATGCCCATGGTCCTAATTGAAATCTCGGTGTTGCCCCACCCACCTAAATCGAAATAAGAAATATTTAGCTTGTAACAATTTCGACTGATATTTCAAAATTTCAGCCAAATTTTCATAATTTTGATATTTAGGAATATCAGTCAGAAATTCTTGCAAGTGCTTTTTTATGTCAGACGATATTATTAAAATTCGTTTAAATTTCAGATTGCACCATTTCAGATATTTTGACCGATATAATTCATTTTAAGTTCCTAACTTAAAGAATTGGATCAACATTTCTAACATTTCGCAAATTTTCCTAAATATCATTATTTTGGGCAAAAATTGTAGATAACTTGTATTCAGTCACCTAGTAGATAACTTCTTGTTGCTTTAACCTCTCTGATTGAACTCAGGGGGAGTTCAATCGCACCCACAGGTCAACACGTGTCCCTGTTAACTCCAATTTATTATGGTTAAGATTCGCTAATCCTTAGGGTTCAATAATCTGACCTTTGGCTTTAGAAAAAATATATATAACTTTGGTTAGGAACATTTAACCCATAGGGTTAATATTTTTTTCCTAAAAAAAAGATTAGATTGTTGAACCCTAAGGATTAGTGAATCTTAACCACAGTTAATAGAGGTAAAACAGGGACATGTGTTGACCTGTGGGTGTGATTGAAGTCATCCCGATTTCAATCACGATTGGTTGTGATTGGATCTCATCCTTATATGACAGTTTCACTACAAATTTCAAGGTTTATTGCGGCAGCTAAAGTCCGCCACAATACTGAACTAAACCGTCGTTAGACCACTGTAACGACGGTTTCTTGAAGAGTCGTCATAAGTCTTGTTGCAACGGATATAACGGCGTTTTCTAACGGCGGTTATTAGTTGCGCAGCTATATATAGGACTTATAGCGGCGTTTTTGATTTCCACCGCTATATAGTAAACTTGTAACGGCACAATATAAACCGCCGTAACAACACGATATATAACGGCACATCTAAACCGCCGTTACAGACATGTAGTTTAGTAGTGTTTCGTACCTCTTCAGTCGATTCTTCTCTCTTCATGGGAATGTAATGCTTTTTTTTCTTCTTTTTTTTTTGTTTTGTTTTTTTTTTTGGAAGGTAAGCTGGATGCTTGGATGGGATGAGCAATGCTATGTCTACTTTCAGGTTGTCCACTCTCTCCTATTTTTGTATAAGAGGACAAAATTGTATGACACTTTTTTTTTTTAGACTCATCACTTTTGCTTCGTCTTTTTGTTTAAAAATAGCAAAAATTGTCGAGGAGTGGACAACCAGAAAGTTGACGTAGCATTGCTCCGAATATAGTGTAATGCTGAGTAAACTATTGCAAAAGTGCAACGTGGACCACGGTTAATACTTCACATGAAGCTACTAGTTTAGTGACTTGATATCTATTAATCAAATTTTCAAAAATCATGTCACATGTCAAGGTTTTAGAGGGCGCACTTACTAGAAAGTGAGTGACGCTTTGAAACTTTTCTTTTTCTCTCTCTCTATATATATATATATATAATTATTTATTTTAAGAACATATTGTTTATTATTTTGTAAGAAAATATGGTATTAATGTAGGATTTGATTTTAAATCATAAGAATCTTCAACAGAATATTAGGTGCCGTTTGGATTGGATTTTTTTGGCCAAAAATCAATTCTCATAAAATTGGGTTGTGTACAAATTCATGATCAAATAATCATTTTTTCAAATAATAATGTTTGGAGAATACGAAGTTGAGAGACTCACTTAGGTATTCTCTCCGAACATAATTATTTGATCATTAATTTCTACACAATCAATTTTACCAGAATTGATTTTTGGTCAAAAAAATCCAATCCAAATGCCCCATTAGTAAAAGTGAAACCCATAACAGTTTCATGAAAACGGAATCAGAAAACGGGACTGTTTCATGAAAACGACTCACAAGATTATTGGTTGGTAGAGTCCTGAGGCATGGGAGTATTTGAACTTGGTAAATGTAAGTTGGCTTCTTCCAAGTGAAGAGCGTTCCTACTCCATCTTTGGCGGTGGCATAACCTTTATCTTCTCCATTTTCTGATTCCTGTGCCTTGAAATCCAAATAACCCCTCCTCCCAACCATGTCTGAACCCCGTCCATCAGACAACAAGATGGTATCACCAGATTCCTTAGCAGATGCAGTGCACCAATGCCTCACCCTACATGACCTGAATGAACCCATTAACATCGTCTCGTTCATGCTATTGGATGGAAAGGAGGAATACAAATATAGTATCATTGGAAAGCTTGTCACAGACCGACCAATAAACTTGGCAGCCGCTAAAAGAACCACAATCAATACGTG
This sequence comes from Tetracentron sinense, assembly GCA_015143295.1. NCBI lineage: Eukaryota > Viridiplantae > Streptophyta > Magnoliopsida > Trochodendrales > Trochodendraceae > Tetracentron > Tetracentron sinense. Next base: position 46,273,596 of record CM026552.1, read on the forward strand.
GAACTCAAATGGACCGGTGAGTGCAATCCAGGGTCGACCCGTTCATTAACCAATCAGAGCCCGCGCTTTAGGCCCCAGAGCGTAGGATTTGATGGCTTTATGAACCTGATTTAGTGAAAAGAAACCCTAAAAAATGCCCCATTTAAAAAAATGCCACATTTTATGGCGAGTCCAATTAAAAAAAAGCTCCATTTAGAATTCTCGCTTAAGGCCTTCAAATGGCTTGGACCGACCTTGGTGCAATCGACCTAGAAAATGACTTCATTTTCTTCAAGTTTTCCAACAATGGTGAGGTCGATCGGGTTATGGAACACCAACCTTGGTCCTTTAATGGACACCCTTTTCTTCTGATGAAATGGAAACCGGATATTATCGTTGCAAATCTCTCTTTATCCACTATTCCACTATGGGTGTAAGTCCACGTGCTTCCACTTAATTACTTGAACTATGAGGTCGGTAAGGCTATAGCAGACAGGCCCAGCAGGCTGGAAGAAATGGATTTGGCCGGAAATAGCTCTCAATAGGGTAAGTTCATGAGAATCGATCTGTATCCACTTTCAAATCTCCCTCCCCCTGAGACCATATGTGACAACATTACCCATAACCTCCATCAACCCAACTACTCACCAAAAAATCACATCACCCACCCCTTTCCCCCTAACCAATGAAAAACTCCCTACCTGTTGCTACCTCTGTGGGCATATGAGCCATGACGATAAACACCGCCCTCAACCACAGGAATCAGCTGGAGAAGATAAGAGGAGCTCGGGCCCTGGGAAAGTCCAGCTCTTTGGTTCTTGGATCCGAGCTGAAGCCTTTCACTTCTGAAGCTGGCCCTTGGCAATGTTAAAGACCACGACAGGGGTCATCGGGGAAAAGATTACCGAGGGTAGCTCACTAGAGAAGATGGATAGGGATAGGTCTGCTACCTCTTCTGACATGATACAATGTTCGCCAAATCGTACTCCTACGATTTCAAGAGAAGGTAAGCTTTTGCTGGAAAGTATGCTTCGTTCAGTACCACATGCAAGAGAACCATCGCACACCATTAATGAGGCACTAATCCAATAGGACGTGTGGAACAACGTCTGCAACAGGGACTCTGCCGAACCAATCATCAGGAAGATATGATCAATTCTTGAAATCTCCAGCAGAAACTTCCTGATAGTGAAAGAAGTCCTTCCCCACAACAAAAAAATAGATTTCCCTCCCACCATGAGGACTCGAATCACAATGCAGCTATGGCAGAAGATCCCAATCAATATTTTTTGACGACAAACCCAACAACCCGGCCATCCGAACCCACATCCATAACCACCTTGCCTACCAAATCCATATCCATAACAACCTTGCCTACCATACTCATATCCACAACTTTTTTGAAAACCAAACCAAAGGCCATAACCATACCCAATAGTCGGCCCATTCCATCTGAGCCCATGGACTCAACCCAATTGAATCCAAAATCACCATCAATTTCAAATTCTTGCAGGAAAGGCCACCAATACCCTCTCTCTTATAGGAAAGCCAATCACCCCAAAAGTCCCCGAACTTTCAAGCCCCGCCCCCACCCCAAGGCCAGAGTTCAAAAAGATATTGGCTTCGATAAAGACTCACCATCAAGACAGTTCTCAGCTCTGGTTCCGAGTTCAGCCATGGATTCGGGCCCAAGTTCAGATAATTCAACAACTTCTGGGGTGGCTGTAAGGGAGCAGTCACCCCAGCCCCAATAAAAACCCTAGCATGGAACTGTCAGGGGTTAGTCCGACCCCAGACAGTTCGGATTCTAAAGGATACCGTCCTTCGATTCAAGCCCAGTGTTGTTTTTCTTATGGAAATGAAGAAAAAATGCAAGTTTTTTATCATGTGGCTTGATCTTGCCAACTAGCAAAAGTTTTCGTTGTAGACTCAATAGGTCTATCTAGAGGTCTAACGCTTCTTTGGATAGACTCAATCAAAATCAAAATCCTAGATTATGACATCAATAGTATTGATCTAGAAATATCATATAACATATCTGATTGGAAAATCACCTTTGCTTATGGGTCAAATGAGTTTAATAGGAGGAAAAAGTTTTGGAAGAGGCTAGTGGATAGAGGTGATCTCCGTCAGCAACTGTGGTTGTGCATAAGGAACTTCAATGACATTCTATTCGGGGAAGAGAAGATGGGTGGCAACACTCCAGATCCAGACCACCTTCGGCCTTTCTAAGACATGATTTCGTCGGCCAATCTACTGGATTTGGACTATCAGGGGCCCCTATTTACGTGGTCGAATGAAGAGCTAACAATGATTACATAGTAGCGCATCTTGATGGAGTTTTAGCCAACCCAGCGTGGCGCAAGGCGGTCCTAAATGCTCTGGTGCATGTCTTTCAGGCTATAGGCTCTAACCATAGCCCTATACTAGTCATGGATGAAGCTCAAAACCGTAGACGAAAGAAGTTATTTTGTTATGAGGACATGTGGGAAAAATCATCCCGATTGTAAAGATGTGATTTCCAATGCTTGGGGCAGACGTAGTGACAGGTCCAACATGTATAGATTATGTCAAAAAAATCAGCAATTGCTGGGAAGAACTCATCCACTGGAATAAGCATACATTCGAATACCTTCCAGAAAAAATACAAAACCTTAAACATCAAATAGGAGTGCTCCAAGAAAGAGACCAATCTGATACTAATATCCTACAAAAACAAAATCTCATAGCGGCCCTGAACCAAGCCTATCAACAAGAAGAAGCGATGTGACATCAAAGTCTAGATTCGATTGGATGACGCTTGGGAATAGGAACACCAGGTTCTTTCATACAACAGTCATCCATAAACGCCAAAGAAATAGAATGGTGACTGATCGGTGCTAGATGTTACACATATAAGCACCTCAAACTTAACTTGTTAACCTTATGAGAGTAATATTTTATACCATTTTGCATTACTTGGGTCTTTTCAATGATTTCAGGTTCATGTGAGGAAAAGAATATTAAAAATGAGGATTAAAGGCTTCCAAAACGTTTAAACAAGGGTCATCCAAGAAGAAAAATACTAAAAAAAAAATTCTACACAGGTCACATACCTGTGATAGATCGCAAGCCCAACTGTGATCGATCGCAGGTCAGTGCGACAGATGGGATAGAGCTACGATGGATCGTACAGTTGACAGATTGAATTGAAGATTTTTTCCTGTATGCGATCGATCGCAGGTGCGAGTGCGATCGATCGCACTCGGCGTTTTTGTCCAAGTTTGCTTACCCGGATCAAAAGAAGTGAAGTCCTAATGGGTTTCTAAGAACCCTAATCCGAGATTTACCCTTCTCCCTATAAATAGAAGAGTTTGTGGACATCAAAAAGGGGAATTTTGGAATAAAAAAGAAGAGAAGAAAAATCTGGAGATCAAGGAGGCCATGAAGAAAAATTCATCAACTTTGTCTATGAAAATGATGTGTTCCTCCCTCGCGATGAACTAATTTCCATTCTAGGGTTTGGATGAAACCCTAGCCAAGTAACTGTGTCATTTTATTTTGTTTTATTTTGATTTCTTAGTTATAAAACATTGATTGCATAATGAGAGAGTTGTTTCAACAACCGAATTTATGTGAATTATATTTGATTTCAATGGAGTTCTCAACCTTGTCTTAGGTATTATGAAATTGGAATTGAATCCACTTGTGTTAATTTCGTTAGAATTTAAACATAAGTTTTATACAATGGTTTTAATATATCAAGAGATTAAATTCGAAGATATTTTATGCTAAGGGAAGAAGAGTGATTACACAACCGTAAATTAGTGTGTATCATTCGTGCTAACCGAAGATACGATATGCTTAAGATATAATCCCTTGAACTTTTCTTGATCGGTTGAAAGGGGACATACTGTCACTCTAACTGGAATGTTTACAAATTAAGAGGTTAGAATAAATTCAAAATAGGACTGGTTATTAGGTTTGTGGTGGATTTGAAAACCCTAGATCTTCTCTCCAAGAGGATTTAAAACCCAATTGTTTTTAGTTTAATTTAGAAATCTCATTTAGTTTAATCATTGTTTAGTTTAATCAAACACAATCAATTGTCCATCTCATTAGTTTCAAATTAATCTTGATAAAAGGCAACAAAACCAACGCAGTCCTCAGAGGTTCGATATCCTTACTAGTACTATTCTACGGAATAATTACTAAGAATGAATAATTTAAGATTAAGTAATGATCAGTGGCCATTAAAAATGAGGCGGGCAAATGGACCGAATCCGAGGCTGCAACTGTAGAGGTGGTTCTAAACCATTTCGAGGACCTTTATTCCTCCTCAACTCCGGACCAATACCAGGAGGTCCTCGACATAGTGCAACCGAAAATTGCATCCCAGATGAATGGGGAGCTATGTAGTACAGTCACTAGAGCTGAAATTGGGCAAGCAATGTTTAGCATTAGCCCCCTTAAGCCCCTGGCCCAGATGGAATGTCAGGTGCATTTTTTCAAACGCATTGGGAAACTATTGAGGATGATGTTTGTAATGCGGTACAGAGCTTCTTCCAAAACAGGTATCTCTTAAAAGAATTCAATTTCACTCACATAGTTCTCATCCCAAAGGTTCCCAACCCCAATAGCATGGCGCACTTTCGTCTGATCAGCTTGAGTAATGTCACATATAAGGTCATTGCCAAAATCTTAACAAACTGCCTTCAGAAGTCCCTCGACGAGATTATTGATCATGCCCAATCAGCGTTCATAAAGAGACGGCAAATAACTGACAACGTATTCATGGCCCAAGAAGTGCAGCACTTTCTCAAGAGACATAAGATGGGACCCAATCCGGTATGCGGCAATCAAACTCGATATGAACCGAGTGTATGATCGGGTGGAATGGCCTTTCTTATGTGCACTCATGGACCGGTTGGGTTTTCATTCCCACTAGATACATCTCATCAAGTAATGCATCACTATGGTTTGATATGCAGTCATGATAAACGGTGCACCAAAAGGGTACATCACTCCATCCTAGGGGCTCTACCCAGATGATCCTTTAACTCATTATCTATTTCTTATTTGCGTTGAGGCATTATCTAGCATGCTGCAGATAGCTCATATTGGCGGACAGATAAGCGGTATTAAGGTGGCTCAAAGTGCTCCTACACTCTCACACTTACTCTTCATTGATGACTGTCTTATCTTCTTGAAAGAAAACTTGGACAAAACTGGGCATCTAATGGATATTCTGGCTTCATATGGAAGAGCATCAGGCAACTGGTCGATTACACCAAGTTGGGGATATCCTTCAGCTCAAATACCCCTTCCAGATTTAGGACGATTATTGCTAGGATACTTCATATTCGGAACCTAGCCTATTGAGCTTGGCTAATCAAAAGGGAGAGCCTTTGAGTCGATCAAGCAGCGTATGGGCTAGAGGATGCAAGGGTGGTCTATCTCTCTCCTCTCGCAAGCAGGACAGGGGATTCTCATTCGGCAGTTATACAGGACATCCTGGCATACACGATGAGTTGTTTTAAGCTTCCAATGAAATGGATCAAAGAAGTTAATGCAAGTATAGCACGATTTTGATGGGATCACAAAAAAGGATTAAAAAATCTACTGGCTCAGTTAGCTCAAGCTTTTCAAATCTAAGGAAAAAGGCAGTTTAGGCCTTAGAGACCTTCAGGCTTTCAACTTTGGACTTCTCGCGAAGCAGAGATGGGGGATTATGACCCAACAAGATGCCCTTTGGATCAGAGTGATGAAGGCTCTCTATTTCTCGTGTTCTTCTTTTATGGAAGCCCTGATTGGCAGTCACCCATCATGGGTGTGGCAAAGCTTACTGGCTGGAAGGCCTATTCTAAATCTAGGTACCCGTTGGCGAATCGGAGATGGTGAAACGGTGAGAGCAACCAAGGATCCCATGGATTCCAGCACTACCTCAATTCATGGCCACAGCCCTTCCAGGTGTGTCAGCTACTAATACCCTTGTGTCACAGCTAATGCTCAAGGAGGAAGGAATCTGGAACAATTCGGAACTCCAGCGGCTCTTCACTAAATCTACTATTATGGGAATTCGAAAGATATCTTTTAGCTCTTTCAACATATCTGATCGAATGATGTGGCAACATACGCAATCTAGGAAATTCAAAGTGAGATCAGCATCTCATTAACCCTCCAATATCTAGCAGCACAGAGGGCTTCCACTAGCACGAACCGAACCAAGAACGAAGTTATGAACTGGAATCAGATTTGGAAATTGCCCATACCCCCTAAAATTCAAGTGTTTTTGTGGAGTGCGTGCAAAAATGCCTTAGCAATTGCTCCCAGCCTACGTAAGAGGAATATATCGGTAGACCCTATGTGTCACATGTGCCAGAATCACGAAGATATTGTAAACCATCTTCTTCTCGAGTGTAGCTTCGCAAAATCCATTTGGTTTGGATCTACCCTATCAATCATGCCCACAACTCATTCGGGTGTCCTTTTCTCGAGTTGGTGGAAGAAATGGTCCATGTTACCAAAGTTCAAATCTGAGAACTACCACCTGGCTTCTCACCTAAACATTACACGGTGGCACAGTTGGAAAGATCGAAACTATTTTCTCTTTGAAGGGGTTCATCCAAATCCTATTAATACTATTCATCGGATCAATTAGTTCGTTAGAGAGCTGGGGATGTCGTAAATAGTAAGGACAGTAGAGAAGCAGGCCAGAGTGCGGCATGACGTGAAGTGGCAGCCACCTGATCTAGGGTGGTTCAAAAAAATAAATGTAGACGGGGCTACCCATCAAAGGACACAAGCAGCAGGAGCTGCAGCTGTAGTGCAAAACCACGATGGTTCAGTCTATATCTCTAGTTGCAGAGTGATGCAGAAGCAGAGGGTGTAAAACTAGCACTTCAATAGACGGTAAGAAACAGGTGGAATAAGGTGATCATTGAGTCAACGCAAAGGCGATTATTGATATGGTCAATGATAATTCTAGGATGGGACACTGGGGTATACAGACTCTTTTGGTAGATATCCAAGTGCTTAAGAATCAATGCAGAACCGTGAAGTTTGTTTTTGTTCCCAGAGAGACAAACGAGCTAGCGCACCATTTTGCACAAAGAGCTCTAAAAGAGAGCATGGTTACCTATTCCTTTGCTTCAAACCACGAGGCCCCTCCTAGTCGGCCTGAGTTGTCCCTCTAACTCCCTTTTAATGCAATAGATATCTCCTTATAAAAAATAAAAACAAAAAGAAAAAAAGAAACCCATAACAGTAATTTTACCGCCACTTCAAACCTTTTCTTTTGTTAGGTGCTAGTAACGGTTAGTCAGTCAGTTAAATTGAGTGAGTTGGATCCTTCGCTCACATCTCATAAAAATGGGATCGTTGGCTCTTGCCAGACCAAAATCATCTGGCCTAAGTTCAACTTCGGACATGTGGCAATTAAAAGGAGGGAAGTCATTTCATTTTCCCCTTCTTTTTTTTTGACTTCTCTCCAATTGATATTCCTTTATCGCCACATGTCAGACACTGCATTTAGGCTGGATGGTTTTTGGTCTGACGACAGCCATATCAAATCTGAAATCTGATTCCCATAAAAACTATTACCACTCCATTCCCTTGTGATTTGTGAGATGGTCCTTTTGCGGTTTGCCTCTCCTAACCTTAAAGTCACCCATTTTTTGCTGCATGGTACATTTCCTAATTAAAGTCTCACCATAGCCTTCTAATTTGCAAACTTATACTCTCTCGGGTGGACCCATCAAAAAAAGATGTGGGACCCATCAAATAAGGATGCCAGAGATTCGCTAACCCTGGGGATCTCATTTGGGATGCCAGATAATATTTTCATTTTTAACACTAGTTTGTCAGCTTGTGCTAAAGCTGTCCAATTCCAACCTAGTATGTCTTTTTTTTTTTGGTAATCCAACCTAGTAAAAAAACAAAAAACCTAGTGTTTTTGAAAGCCTGTAATTGTGACAGCCTCTCCTTTTGATACTTCCAACTTTCATTTTCATTTACAATTGACTTAGGATCTTCTCCGATTGTTCCTGACACGGAGACTGCCAGCATCCAACCAGCATCCAATTGGAAGGTATTCTCTTCACATCAACCAATGCACCGCAAGCATGCAAAGTGATTGTGTAGCACCTTTCAATTGGTCCCGGCAATCTCCCCGTCAACACTAATTTTAGAAGATCCTAAGTCTTTAGGATTTCATCAATGGCACAATTTCTTCAACTCGCTACATGCCCCTTTTAACTCTTTAATTATGGTTAAGATTCACAAATCTTTTAGGTTAAAGAATCCAACATTATTTTTAGAAGAAAAAATTAATCATGAGAATTAAAACTTCTTAACTAGCATCAATCCAGAGTTAAAAGGTGTTTGCGTCTAGGCAAAATATTATACTCTGGCCCAATGTTATCTAGTTCATCGGTTCGAATTCAGGTTCGCGATTCACAATTCGTCACTCTAGAGTGTACCTGATTCACTAGTGATAGGATGAGATAATTCATTTTGTGGTTTCCTTAAGTTTTTTTAATTTGGTTCGTTAGTTTGGTACACTTAAGCATGTAAAACAAATATATATTTTATAATAAATTTCCACATATATATGTAAATAAATATATTATAAATAATTTTTTTTGAAAACCCGTAAAAAAATTTATTTTTACGAGCAAGAACCCAAAAATATTCGTTGAACGCTATAAATAAATTCATCGAATTAAAGAAAAATATTAGCAAAAACTTAAGTAAAATATTTGGCAAATTAAAATTGTGTTGAAAAAATCATGTGGTTCACTCAATTTCACAAACCAAGCCGAACCAAACCATGAATTGGTTCAGGTTCACTCCGGCGAATTAATTCACATTCACTCCGGTTCACAGTTCACTACAGTAGACAGCAAACTGGGTAACCTCAAGGGCAAACTGGGTAACCTCAAAGGCTCTTGGGGATTCGGGGGCATAGGCCACGAGAAACTTTTTTTGGATAATTTGTTTTTTTATTGAGAATTTTTTTTTTCAGTTATGCCCTAGCGGTCACCATGTGTCCCTATTGATATCACTTAACTGTGGCTAGGATTCACCAACTTATCCTTGGTTTCAAAAAAAATATCAAATTTGTTTTTGAACCCTAGTTAAAATTCACTAACTCCTAAGCTTACAAAAATTTCAATATTTTTTTAAGAACCAAGGATAAATAGGTGAACCCTAAGAGTATGGGATACGGATTGTCAGAGTAACTACCCATAGGGCTTATCCTAATCTCTGACTAGGTGTGGCCTTTCAAGATGCATTCCTTCATTTCATCGCGCCCTCATTAGAAGAAGAGATGAGAAAGCGGATAAACTCGTAAGATTTTATTTGTCGGATGAATTTTAATCGTAGTTAAGGAATGTCAATAGAGACATGTGACGACCTCAAGGACATAACCGGACTCCATTAGGGGGGGAAGGAATGTCAATAGATACATGTGACAACCTCAAGGGCATCACGGAGTCCATTTGGGGGGGGGGGGGGGGGGGAGCATTACATATGACAAAAAAATTGGGGAGACGGGGAGAGGGCACTAATTTGGGAGGGGGCATTAAAAAAATTTGAAGGGCCCACTGATTAATAATACCCAAGTAAGAATTACAAAAATTTGGGTAACCTGCTCTGGCCCAGGGAGAGAAATCCTGTGCCCCCTGTGAAGGAGCTGACACATTTATTTTTTTTACGCCACCAGGGTCTCATGTTATTACAACCAGAGGGTTTTCCTATGGCAAGTGTTAGAACACGTTTGCCATCAGGATGTATGAGTCTCGTTATGCTAACCCGCCATCTATCATATTAGATAACAATTGAGATTGCACTACTGTGGATATTTGCAAATCACATGAGATGTGCAAGATCACGGTGTAAAAACCCGGAAATCATTTAGCACACTGTCTCGCGAAAACACGCTAACCTTTCCCTCATTATCTTCTCTTCCGCGAGAAAGAAACCGCCAAAACCAAAAGAAAGGAGAAAAGCAAAGCGACAACCAAACAGGTCAGTGATGACTCTCCCCCACCACTTGACGTTCATCCACCGTTTGAGGCTTTGGCCTTTGAGTTTGAGCAACTAAGAAACTTGTAAGATCGAGAGTGGTTGTTAGACTTTAATTCAACGAAGCCAAGCTTTGGCTTGAATATGCTCCAACTCAGCTTGAGCTTGGCTTAAGCTTAATTCAATCTCGACTTCTTGAACAAGTTCAAGGCTTAAGCTCTTACTTGATTCAAATCCAACCGAGTTTTAGTTGGTTGATAATTTTGGTAAATTTTAAATAATTATAATACACATATTTATTATTTAATTTTATATATAAATTTATACTAATTTACTCCATTCATATTTAAAAAATTGTGTTTGGATAGAGATTTTTTAACTTTTTTACTTCTCGATTTTCTGTAATTATTATTATTATCTCATAAATTTATTTATTAGAAAAAAAAAAGTGGTATAAATTATGACCAAAAAAGTTAAGAATTATTACTATATTAATATAAATAATATTATAAAAAATGATATATATACTATTTTATCAATCGATCAAGTTCAACAAACCAAACCCTAAATGAGCCAAACTTCATGCCGAACAGAATCCAGCATCTTCTAGTTTTTTTTAAGTTAAGGAGATAATCTAAAAATACACACATCATAACTAAGGTAGGTAACTGCTAGGATACCTTAAAGATAAACTCACACAACCACTCTAAAAGTAAAAGTGTCTGACTTGAGGAGGGTTTGTATCCTTTGTACACCCTACCCAACTAAGGTGCGACTAAAGTTGGTGAGTAACATCCAGTTCAAGCTCACCTTGTTTAAACATTTGATCTTAAGTGGAAGCTTGAATTGATTGGTTCAGTTTGGCTCGAGGCAATTAGCCAAACTTGTCTTAGGGCAACTCGAAGTCTAGTACACACATTTAATTTAATGCACATTTGGTAGATGCAGTACAATTATTCTTATAACACCAGTCATCTTCTTTACTGTTATAAATCAAGAGGCAAGCCTAGCCTAATTTTTCTAAAATTTTTAAACTTATAACACAAAACTTTGATTTAATGTTTTATTTTAATTCTCAAACTACTCCTTCATCTATCTATTTAAATAATAAAATCACAGCTAATTGTGATTGAACTCGGGGAGAGTTCAATTTAATCACACCCATGGGTTAACACGTGTCCCTTTTAACTCTTATTAACTGTAATTAACTCCTTCCCCTCACTCTCACATGCCACCCGCTAATATGCATAATCCTTAGCCATCCGATTCTACGGATCTAATCAAAACTTGAGCTATAAATTATACCGTTACATTATAACTGTAATGAGACTGGAAGAAGTACTTTACCTTTCCTCCACTTTATCTATAAACTCATTATTTAATCAGTGAAGCAAACACTCCCTCCTTTTCTTTCTCTCTCTCTCCCTCTCTTCAAAGGAAGGCAAAAAAGGGGGGCTTGGAATTTGACATCGAGAAGCAACCTCGCTCACAAGGTCACAGCAGGCCACAGGCCACACAGCCAGAGAGAGCAGAATAGCAGAAAAATGACATCGAGGGCTAACGTGAACGGGGAGCACAGGGCTCCAAACCAGAATTACTATTACCCGAGCTCCTCATCGTCTTCATCAGCCTCCCTGAAAGGCTGCTGCTGCTGTCTGTTTCTGCTATTCGCATTCCTGGTTCTCCTGGTAATCGCGGTGGTCCTGGTAATCGTACTAGCCGTGAAACCAAAGAAACCCCAATTCGATCTACAGCAAGTGGGGGTACAGTACGTGGGAATAACGGCGACGGAGACGGCGACGGGAGCGACAACGAGGACGGCGTCGCTGACGTTGAAGATAAGGATGCAGTTCACGGCGGTGAATAGGAACAAGGTGGGGATAAAGTACAGTGAATCGAGGTTCACGGTGATGTACAGAGGGATTCCGCTGGGGAGGGCGTCGGTGCCGGGGTTTTACCAGCCGGAGCACAGTGTGAGGCAGGTGGAGACGACGGTGGCGGTTGATCGTGTTAATTTTCTTCAAGCTGACGCTACTGATTTGATTAAAGATGCTTCGCTTAATGATCGTGTGGAGCTCAGGATTATGGGTGATATTGGTGCTAAGATCCGGCTTTTGGGCTTCACTTCGCCAGGGGTTCAGGTTAGCGCGCTCTCTCTCTCTCTCTCTCTGTTGCGCCGTTTGATGGGGGAGTTTGCGGGAAGTCATTGGGTATATTTTTCCCCCTCCTTAGCTAAGGGGGTCTTAGGGCATTCCAAACGGTCTCACCAAATTTTACTCACCCAAATAGTCAAAACTTACAAAAAGTTATATTGGAGAGTCATTTTTTTAAACACTCCTACCGGTACTCACCAAATTAGTCAAAACTCTCATTATTTTATCATTTATATCACTTCCACAATAAAATAAATGAGAGAGAAACCTTTATTTTATTTGTATGAGGCCCACAAAAAAGAGGGAAAGAGAGATATATAACTTTTGTAAGACTACAGTGACTCACCAAAGTTAATGAATACTCTACACTCACCAAACCGAAAACGTCAAATTGGTGAGGTAGTTGGGGGCGTTATTTAGCATTTTTTTAGCTATCTAGCTCACCAAGGCTGTTAGGAATGTTCTTATGTGCTAAAATGCGCATATCACCTGATGGCATGATGTGAGAGCGAGGGGAAGGGGTTAACCACAATTAGTTAACAGGAATTAAAAAAGACACGTGTTAACCCACGGGTGCAATTGAACTCTCCATAATTGGTTGTGATTTTATTCTTTAAATAGATAAGGGATAGTTTGAAAATTACAGTAAAATATTAACACATTATAAAGGAAAACATTAAATCAATGTTTTGTTTTGAGATGAGGATAGGATGGTCTCTCAGCTAATGTGAGCGGAGGTTGGGGGGGCGGGGTTGAAGAGGGAGGTTGGGGGTATATTTTTGCTTTGCAGATAAATGGCAACCATACTCAACTTTCCATACACAAATCATTTTCAGATAATAAAATAAATAAATTAGATTAGGGCCCACAAGTGGGTGGATAAAAGATACTTAATTGTCAAAGGAAGGATAGTATTTGAAACTTTTTGAACGGTCGAGACTAGAGAGGAACTCTGTTTATAGGGGCTAACATGCGCATCTACCCATTGATGTTTTAACTCCTTATCAAGTATTTACCCCTTCTTTTTTTTTCTTTTTTTTATCTCAAATAGGTATCGGTGGATTGTGCGATTGTGATAAGTCCGAGGAAGCAGTCGCTGACGTACAAGCAGTGTGGGTTCGATGGATTGAACGTTTGAGAGCAGTGGCAGTGAATCAGGAATTCCCATCTACTCTCTCTCATTTTACTTGAAATCCCATTCTTACAACCTGTCTCTCCCCCCCCCCCCCCCCCCCCCTCTCTCTCTCTCTCTAAGAAAAAGAGAAAGAAAGGGAAAAGGAAAAGAAAAAAAAAAAGGGCGGGAAAACCCCACTATGTACTTCGACTAACACTTTCTAGTGAGGAAATGGGGATAAAGGAGGAGGAGATAGGTTCTGTATGAAAATTTTCCTAATTTTTTATATTGAAACTGGAAATCCGTCCCAGTTCGATTCTGAAATTGGAGACCTGGTCATTTCCTTTTTTCTCCTCTTGAGTCTGAAATTTGCTAACTTCGTCTGTAACTGTAAGTCTATGATGGTCGGCTATTGTCACGCCCCTTCGAGTTCGAATGCGAGGTTTATTTGTTATATTCTGATATTGATAGGCACGTTCTGTGCGCGTTAGATGAGTCACGCAACAAACAGGTTTGACGAAGTATGGCAAAAGATAAGAGTCCAGACCCTGTCCAATTGCTTACGATTGAACTCGGGAGATCACAAAGCCCCCTTTAACTGTCTTTTTATATTAACTCTTTACGATTAATATTTTTTTCTAAAACACTAAAGTTAGATTGTTTAACTCCAGGGCTAGTGAATCTTAAAAGGAACATGGCAAAAGATTGTCTCTGGCTATGCCAGCAACATAGTCTCAGGCTTGCCATCATTAGGCAACATGTGGCGATAAAAAAGAGAGGCTTTTTTATTTTCTCTTTATGATTTTGACTTCTCCCTACTTGATATCTCTCTTCTTCTTCTTTTTTTGTCACATGTGGCAGAATGTGTGGAGAAATCAAAATTATGAGAGACAATGAAATGACTTTCTGTCACATGTCGCCTAATGTGTGGAAGCCCGAGACCATGTTTTCTGGCATCGCCATAGACAATCCTTTGCCAAGGGACATGTGTTGACTTGGAGTTCAGTTGTAATTGAATATGATCCCCAATCCAAAAAAAAAAAGGTTTAATATAAACCGGAGTTCTTAACCAACTCTCTAAAATAAGCCTTATCTATGCAGGGTATTTCGTCATGTAACTGTTTTTTACTTCATTTCTAAAATGCCCCCTATCAAGACATATTTTAGGTAGCTATGTAATTAAACTCAATAAAAAAAATTTAAAATTTTATCTCATATCAAATTTTAGTTTTAAAAAATCACCTTTGGTAAAGTATTACCTTTTGGGAAACTTCAAGTTTCCTTAGGTTGCAACTTTTTGTAATACATTGTATCCAATGCTCGTGGGTTCCGTGGCTTGTATGATGTTACCTTTACAAAGAAGTTTGAGAATGGCATCTCTTCGTAATTAAATAAAAGGGGGTTGCATATATGCTGTTGTCGTTCTATCTGCTTTGCAAATACACTGTTATTTGTAATCGTTTTATGCTTTTGTAACTGTTGGACAAATAACCTCAACCCTTAGTTTCCTTCAACTATTTATTGTTAATAAAATAGCTTTTATGCCATGAAGATATTTCATAAACGCATAACGTCTTTAACTGCTCTTGAATTATGGCCCTTGTGATTAATTTGTCCCTGTTTTAACTCCCTTTAACTGTGATTAAGACTCACAACCATCTAACCTTAGTTTAAAAAAAATTAATGTGTCCTCTTTTAACTCTCTTTAATTATGGTTATGATACATTAACCCTTAGGGTTAAAGCATCTAACCTTGGTTTTAAAAGAAAAAAAAATTAATGCTTCTTCTTTAGAACTCCCTTTAACTGTGGTTAAGATTCATTAACCCTTAGGGTTAAAGCATCTAACCTTGACTTTTACAAAAAAAAATTAGAAAAATTAATGTCCCTTTTTAACTCCCTTTAACTGTGGTTAAGAATTACTCACCCTTAAGGATTAAAACATCTAATCTGGGTTTTTAGAAAAAAGGAAAAAAAAAAACAAAATCTAACGTGTCTTTTAACTCCTTTTAACCGAGGTTAAGGTTTACTAGTCCTTAGGATTAAAGCATCTAACCTTGTTTTAAAAAAATTAAAAATATAACATTTTTTCTTTTAAGTCCTTTTAACTGCAGTTAAAATTAACTAACCCTCAGGATTAAAACATCTAACCTTGACTTTTAGAAAAAAAAAAATAAACTATCTTATCAGGTTCACTAACCCTTAGGATTAAAGAATCTAACCTTGGGATTTAAAAAATAATAATGTGTCCCCTTTTAACCCTATTTAACTATGGTTAAGATTCACTAACTCTTAGGGTTAAACCATCTAACGTTGATTTTATTTTATTTTTAAATTAACATGCCCCTTTTAACTCCCCTTACATGTGGTTAAGATTCACTAACCCTTAGGGTTAAAGCATCAAACCTTGGTTTTTAGAAGAAAAAAATAGTGTCCCCTTTTCAACTCTTTAACTGTGGTCAAGATTCACTAAATCTTAGGATTAAAGCATCTACCTTGAGTTTTAGGAAAAGATTAGAAGAACTAATCATAGGGGCTAAAACTTATTAATCATAATTAAAAGAGCAGTTAAAGTGGCTTTGTAAAGCTGTGAAATCTCCTAAGGACATAATAGTTATTTGATTAACAATTACAAGTGAAAGTCCAACTGAACTATGGATGGAGGTTCTTTGTCTAACTGAAAACAAGAAGTTAAACTGTTATATAACAGTGTATTTGCAAAGTAAGAAAAATGTAGCAGCTGATATGCAAAAACCCCTAAATAAAATAACAATTTTTTTTAATCAATTTTGCGGAGTCCTTTGTTGTTTAATCAGTTTTTTATTTTAAGTTTTTCTCGATTAATCTACATCAAAATTTTCTCGATTAACATACCCAAGAACCCTTTTTTTTTTTTTGGTTCAATGGGACCCAAGAACCTTTTGCACTAAGAGGATACAATCCTAAAAAAAAAGGACCAACCAATTTCAAGCTTAGTGATTTCGGGAATAATACATAAGTCAATCTTCATTTTATTCTCAGCTTTTTACAGTTTAGTCCAAAATGTGAACCCAAGTATCCAACATATTTAAACTTTAAAAAGGTGAAAAGAATCATTATACCTTCAGCAGCAAATGTATCTGATTGGATTCATCTAGGTGCGTCAAGATGATCAGCACACCACACATTTACAGAAAACAACATTTTTCAAAGTCCAGAAAGAAATTTCAATTGACTAAACAGCAAAAGGATATATGCATGGAAGACTGCCACACCTCTAATTTCTGTTCCAAATGGGAAGCTTCCTGATTCCCCCGACCTACTCTGAGTGATAAGTCCAGTAGATCAGTCCACTGCACAAATTCATTTATTAGTTATGCAGAAGCTCCGGTTGAAGAGATAACTGGAGAAGCCTAAAAATTTGCCTTTCACAGGGTATTTTGGGAATTCCAGAAAAAGTTTTAGTTGACAGAAATACCCCTCCTTTATATTTGTAATTCCAAAACTACCCCTGAAACAAGGTAATAAATCCTAGAAAGGTCAACAGCAATGATAATATACATAGAAATACGGCATGATTTCCCCCACCACCCACAGCCCTCTTCTGAGACATGTACCAGACAATTCAGGTGATATTAAGCTGTTCCTTGGATTCACCTGTGCCCAACCTGACAGATCTCAGATGTGAGTTTTAACAGAAAGTGTATTAATAAAGGATAATGATCCAAAAGGCATGTCCGAATATTTTGATTACGGTAGATCCATAGAGCGGGGCCTAGCATTTGGGTAGCTGGGATGGATGAACATTTGTATCCACTAGTGTGTGCTGTGTGTTTTATGTCATAGCAGAAAAGCAAAAGTGCGGCGTTTCATATAAATAATGAGTTAGAATCACAATCAACTACGATTGATTTCAGGAGAGTTCAATTGCATACGTGTCGCTTGTGGATTGGAGGAGAAAACAAAAGAGAGCATTCAAAAAAAAATCCTCCTCCAATCCCCAAGGGACACGTATGCAATTCAAATCTCCTGAGTTCAATCGCAATAGACTGTGATCTGATCTCATGAAGAATATCCTTACGTTGGTTTGAAGGACAGAGAAAGATGCCGCAATAAATTAACTTTTGATAGAGTACAAGGAGTAAGATGTCAATCAAATAAAACCATTTCTTTTTTATAGCTAATACTTCTTTTCAGTGACAAGGTATGATAAAAACCCAATCTGCATATTTGCAAAGCAACACGATGAAGAACACGTCAAGCTAGCATTCTTTCTCCTGAGTTGCTTTTTAAGGACAGAGCAATAATTCATCAGGAAAGCAACACAAAAGTATGTGGTGACTCAGGTAAAGTTTGTCATTATGGAGGATATCAGGTCACCCACCGTTATGCAGATATCCGTGTTGTGTGTGACAAGGGAAGGAGAGAGGAGGAAATGAAGGTTCTGTATGTGTGGCATAGAATATCCAAGATAAGGACAACATACACATTGACACATGCTCATCAATCTTACCTGTCAAAATTTTCAGATCAACCCTATGCTAGGAAGCACGGATACTTTGAAAATGGAAACGTACCAGTATCGCCGCTTCGGATACGGCACTCTAAGGTAAAACTTAGCTGTTTTTCATAATTTCTGCCGTATCGCCATATCTAAGTATCGCCGTACCCGTGCTTCCTAGACCCTACGATAACCCAAAACTTGAACTGGTATCATCCTAAGTATCAAATCAATCAAATGATCCTAAATGTCAAATGGCCTAACCATTTGATTGACCTATGTTGTCAATAGACTTCATTTGTGCGGCCCAAAAGAAATAAGGATCATAAAAAATCAATGGATAAAAGTGTCCTAATTCATTGGTAAATCCCCTTTGATTCTCTATCAACCAATAATGTGGTGGTGAAAGCTAAACTGTTTGAAGTCCAGACTCAGCATGGAACTCTTTCTACCACTATGTTTGTAAGAGGATGGCTTCAAAATAAATAGTTGGAAATTCTTTTCAATATAGACCACTCATGTCGATAAAATGATCTAAACCATTTACTGGAAAATTAGTTAAGGTACTTTGCCTCTTTTCTTTATCCAATGATGAATTGACGATCTACGTATAAAGTAAGAAGAATTTTTTGGATTTGAAGAAAAAAAATCATTAAAAAAAGGTCTTATCAAATGATTAGGATCGTCCAATGAGTGCCCAGCCATGGTATTTGGAAACCCCAATCAAGCCTGTTCTCATATGGGAACATAAATAAATATCTTGCTTGAATACAAGTAAAGATGTACCTGATCAACGCGAGCACACACTGCAAGACGCCAGCAGTGCCTGTCCACACCGAAGGGCCAGATTTCACGAGTGAATCTTGTACCAATAGGCCTACCGATGCTGCTAGAGACACGAAGGATATAACATACGCAAAGAAAAGCCAAAGCTTCAATCTGCAGCTATAGAAGTTTCATTAGTAAAATTTATTATTGTTTAAAGCTTTACACAAGCAAACATTACAGAAACATAAGATTCTCATAAGACATTTGAACAAGGAAACATGCTACGTGAGAAATCCCACAATGATGGGGCATATATATTTAAGCACTTCAAGACCAGCTCATGCCTGAGAATTTGCTCATGATACAGAAAAACACTACGATGAACAATTGGGACAATTGGCAGCTAATGACAACAATATACATAAACAAAAGAATACACAGTTGATACAAGTGGCAATTTGTGCTTTCTAGATTGAAGAGAAGAAAAGCCAATGTTTTAAACTTCAGTACACCTCAATTTCTTACTTTTTCTAGAGGTTTGGAGGGGTTTATGGTTCAACAAAATTTCCACCAAAAGGATGAAGTTTGGTAAGAATTTCGAGTATTACAACCAAAAATTGTCAAAGAATTCTTTTTTTTTGGAAGGTAGGTAAAAAAATTATAACTAGGTAGAGCCAAAATATTGGGACATTTTGTACAAAGCAAAATCTTATGAGATATTTAGTGTTTTTCATCAAAATATTGGGACATTTTGTACAAAGCAAAATCTTATGAGATATTTAGTGTTTTTCATGCGTAATAACGTAAAAATTATAATGTTTGGGGATTTTGTATCGTTGGGGGTTGGATCAATTCTCTAAACTCTTTAGATCTCCTTTATATCACTAATAAGAGAAAATGACATAAATACCTTTAAGTAAATAAAAGATAATAGACAATAGCTAACAATAAAGTAACTAAACAGTAAGGAGGTAATGGACTTATTTAGACGACCCATCACAACATTCTCAAATCATATGAACTTAAACTTATAATTTACCTCGCAAATTTTCTAGTCAAACTCGACCAAAATTTCAAAGGATTCATCACAGAAGACCATTCAAGCCTTACAAATATTTCAGAAGAAAATGCCTCTCCACAGAAAAGAACTCTCTAGAACTAAGATGCTTTGCCTGTCAAAAGCTAGGCTATTATGAAAAAAATTCCAACAAAATCCCCAAAGCAAATTAAGGCATTATTTAAAATATCAGGTATTGATTAGGATTGAAATTTAATTGACAATATCAAACACTTCTTACAATTATATCAAGAATCAATGTAAGCTTTGGCAACCGACAGCGAAAGTGAAGATGATCCTGACATTAATGGAGAATCCGAATAAGTCACTCTTCAACAAATGGAGATTAAAATGATGCAGTCCCCCTATGCTGAATCATCTTCAGAAGAAGATTACTGGACCAATCCAACACCATCAATATCGTCTCATCCATAGTTACCAAATCCACGCATTATACCCGTGTAATACTTTTCGGGTGGTCGCTATTTAAAACAGCGTACTTTTCTGTAATGCGTATTATACGCATATCGCCGTATAATACGCGAATTCCATATTGAATGCATATAATACAAGTATTTTTGTCATACTTTTAACGTGTTAAATGCATATTCCATATTAAATTATTTTTATCATGATTCCTATTTATTTTTAATTATTCATTTTTTATTAAAAAAATATGTACTTTTGCCATATAACATCCGTACTTCCCGAACGGATCATTGTCATATTATACCCATACTTGATAACTATCTCATCCATCCAGTTCTCCGCCTTACTATGACGTAGACAAAGATTATGGTCCGAAACAGCATCCTCTTCTTCCGACGACAACAAACCAATTCAATCGCCAACTTTCAAGTTCCTCAAGTTCATTTTTCTTCAAACTACAGAAAAGCACATTCTCCAGGTTTACCACCGCATCCAGAACAATCTTTTCAAATAAAAAAATTATCACTGGCGCAGCAAATTGTGTTTCTTATCACAAGACATGTAGCTACCAATGGACAAGTGAAATGGCAAAAATGTGATATTTTCCTCAGACACTGGAGCAAATGCCAATTTTTGCAGTAAACCAATGTGGCAGAATTGGCTGTATTATTCAGATAGAAGCCTGACGCAGACAATGAACGAGTCCAGAACTATCTCCCATTTTGCAATGTTCCAAACAGGTTAACGAAGCATATTATCCTCCTAGACTTTATTCAAGTAAATGATGGAGGTTATGAATTTGGACTCAGATCTCTAGCCTTGAATTCTCTTAGTCCTTGTACTATTACCAAAGACATGTTTGTCTTTCATCACAATGGCTATAGAGAAATAACTCCTAGAGTTTCTCCAACATTCAAGATGCAGAGAAGGCAAATTCTTAGCCACTGAAAATCCTTTAATTTCCAGAATTATGGGTTGAGAAATAATGAGAAAAAACTGCTAAATGTGCATTGATTAAACAAATTAGAGCTATGCATCAAAAAATCCAGCCTCATTTTTCCTCAATAATGACAGATACTGAAGAATTAAAACCTGCTGTGCTGAGCATCCATTGGAACACTGGGGCAAGAATAATCCTATGGCGCACATCCCTACAGTTCACAATATTCCGGTTCAGAGCAAGCCAATTCGCCATACACTTGAAGATGAAGCAGAAATTAAAACTCAAATCAAAGATTTACTCAATAAAGGCCTAATTCAACCTTCTCAGTCCAATTACTCATGTGAAAGCTTCTTGTTCGAAATCATGCAGAAGAAAGGAGAGGAAAAACTTGAATGGTGATAAATTATATGCCATTAAATAATGTCACTATCGACATCAAATGGCCACAACCAAAACATAAAGAGTTAATCCAAAGAGCACCACAGAAGAAGATTTTCTCAAAAACCAACTGCAATCACATATTTTGTGAAGAAACATGAGATTGGTCTTTCAGCATTCCAAGGCAAGTTGCAAGTGCCAGTTACTGAGATAAAAAGTTTGGGAGTTGCTCTAAGCAATAACGAAATCAGGATGCAACCTCATGTTTTACGAAAAAAAAATCAAAAGTTTCCTCTCAATTACAAGATAAAAGGCAGTGCCAAAGATTCCTTGGTTGCTTGAATTACATCAGAGATCATATTTCTCATCTGTCTCAAAAAACAAAAATTTTACAAGCAATAATGAGAAAAGAGCCATTTACGTGCAATGTGAAGCAACAGTTAAAATTGACCAATTAAGGAAAGAAGTCACAAATCTGCCTCCACTCCAACCAGCATATCAGGGTCCATTTGTCCTCTCAATAGATGCCTCTGATGATACCTAGGCTGATATTAATGTTTATGCCAGGCCAATTTGAAAAAAAAAACATCAATTGAATTATTGGCCTGCTAAAAAAGAAACTCTTGCAGTGGGACAAGGAGTCCAAAAGTTTCATATTTACTTAATTGGCGAATATGGGTTTCTTTAAAGAATAGATTCTAGCAATCTCATTAGTTTTATGAAACACCGGTGAAAGATGATCCTAAACTTTGTAGATATTTCTAGAGAAATTTATTCTAGCACAATACAAATTCACAATTAAGAAAAATTTCTAGGAAAATATCATCATCTTCCGGGTGCTCTCACTGGAGAAATGAAGATGATGCATACACGGCGAGTCCATCAATGGCATAAGTGGCATGTGCACACCCCTGCTCAATGAAGCCGATTCCATTAATTAATACCAGACCTTTTTCCCAAATGAGGAAGTTCAACTGCAAATAACTATTCAAATGTATACTTTTTATACTTCCTTTGGAAGAATCAATTGCATAGTCAAATAATCACAAGTGTTCTTCATTAGAACCAGAGATATTACAATAGTTGATTGAAAAAGACACTCTAGATGACATTATATTATCCAGAAGAGGATTATGGCCTAATTCGGTCTCAATGACACTCTTTGATAATTTGATTGGGAATTCTAATTGGGAACAAGCCTTGTGTTAAAAATTTCAAAGAATCAACTTTACTAAATCAGGCATCATCCTTCTCTTCATGATGAATATTTAGTAGACTTCAATGAAGAAAATGACTCGACAAAAGTCGCCACAAGTGAATTATTGGATGCATTATCGGCCAAGATTCGTGCATGCCCAAGATGTTAGAAAAGGTAGAAGGATTTTACATACCTCATCATCAGAAATATTTAGAGCTACTAAATGACACATGGATATCATAAAGATTTTTAACTATTGTACTTAGAATCTGTAACATAAAATTAATTAATGTGCTTGGATAATTATTATCCTCGGAAAGTAGAGTTGATTATTGTTAAGAGTCAATTATTGTTTTTTTTTTTTTTGATCAATAAACCAGAAATTGCATTGAAGAAAATAAAAGAGCTACAACAAGAGTTTACAAGAGAATAAACTCAAAGCAAGAAGGAAAAAGCCACCCCCAAAACCTAGGCATAATTATTGTTCGGCCTATGGTTTTTGTAAAGTTATAAATATCCATGAAATAAGCACTCAAGGTATGAGTGAATTTCCCCGAGAACACTAGTGTAGTGTACCTTCTTTCCAAAAGTGATTGCAAGAAACCTTAGGTCTTCTACCCATTCACTTGAGACCACCCCATTGACAAATTTCTTCCATATGAAAGGGATCAGCAAACCATTCCGAATATTGGAAGTCTGGGTGAAACTTGGGGATTTTATGAATATTCAAAAGATAGATATAGTCATAATCGTATTCCATGGGAGCAATTGGAGAGGAAGGCAGAAGGGTATGTAACTATGTGAGATTGTAAATGTTTTAGACTCGATGATGCAAAACATCAAACCAATACTCCCAAAAGCCGCGACTAGTAGGAGTGGAAGAATAAATTCCTTTTTATCTCATAGCCCAAATTCAGGCTCTCGGCCGAACCCCCCTCGTGGGCCATGTTACATAGGCCATCTCACCCTAAGTATGCCCCCACTTCACGCAAGCCGCCCCACTCAAGCCCAGTGTGACAATGCTCCTGCATTAATCACCCCCGGTGAGGAGTCTCGGATGCGAGACCTTGCGCGCTGATACCACTTTGATGTAGGACATCTAACCAATACTCCCAAAAGTTGCGACTAGTAGGAGTAGAAGATTAAATTCCTCTTATCTCATAGCCCAGATTCAGGCTCTTGATCGAAACCCCCTCGTGGGCCATGTTACATAGGCCACCCCACCCCGAGTGTGCCCCCACTTCACACAGGCCGCCCCACTCGAGTCAGTGTTACAATGCTCCTACCCTACTTGACCTTCTAATTATACTATATACTATAGAAATTGGAGTGCCTACTTGGCACTCCTCTTTGATCTTCTTTTCTCTTTTGTAATGCCACATCATCATTCAATTACATTCCTCTAGCCTCCAACCCTTTCATCTCTCAAACGAAGAGGATTTCAAAAAAAAACTCTTTCATATTCACACTTTACCCTTTCATATTCCCAACGAAGTAAAGTGTGCAGAAACAATGCCAGCACACTTTACTTCTCTTATATTCTCTCTCATCTTCCCAGCACAACATCTCTTCTCAACGCAAGCATCTTTACTTGCCTGTATTCTCTCTTTCATATTCTCAACCAGTGTCTTCTTCCCATGCATCTTTCCAATGCAACAAGAGGTCATCTTACTCAGGAATTGCTTTATTTGCTCTGGCTGGTGGATGCTCTATTCAACCGATCTTGTCGATCAAGCTTCAAGCTATTAAGAGGCACTTGTTCATGCTCGGGAAAAAGGATTCAACAGCATAGCAGTCTATAGGGACTCAAAAATTGCTGCTAATTGTCTATTATGATCGTATCCTTGGCCATGGAGGGCCCTGTCTCTTTCTCGGAAAATCAAAGCTCTGGTTTCTCTATTCTCGGTTCTATCATTTAACTTTTCTGATCCACATGTTAATAGGGGAGCTGTTTTTCTTGTGAAGTGGTGTAATACTGATCAGGAAGTGGGTTGGCTTTCAGATTCTTTCCCTCACAAACTGTCCTTAATTTTGGAGGATTTTCCCAAAGTCGAAGGGTTTTTCACCTCCTCCCATACAACTCAATCTCCTCTTTACTCCGCCCCAGCTTCGCAATCATAATCAGGTGAGCCAATCCTAATCTCTGTCATTCACTCCCTCTTTCTATTCCCTATCCCAAACGAAATCCTTCTATGTTTTTTCTGTTTTTGCAGCCCTGAATTTCATGTGGTGGTGGAACCATCGAGGTGGAGGAAAAGAGAATTCAGCGACAAGTTTTAAAATAGCTGGCTTCTTCCATCTTTGGTTAGTTCTTTCCAATTTTTGGTTTTTTGAGTTTTCTGTTATTGTAGAAAGCTGTAGGACATACTGTTCTTTTTATTCTTGGGTTTAGGAAGGTTTGTTACTCTCTCTAGCTTTAATGGCAGTGATTCTCCTTTCCAATTTTGGCTTTTTGAGTTTCTGTTATTGCAAAGTTAAAAGAACACCTGCATAATTTAGTTTCTTGGCTTAAAATTTCTGGTAGCCATCTCACAATATCTACATAATATGATTTAGGATTGACGAATTCAGTGCCTCTGGAGGGAGTCATGGTGTTCAGGACTGTTTGTAACTTTTGTTAGTTTTCTTGTGGGTCATGGGAGTTTAAACCAAAATTAGTCTCATCCCTATATTCTTTTAAGTAGCTGTATAATTTGCAATTTACGTTCCATGCCCGAAGCTCAGTAATTACATATGGCAAAGTTACTTAGAAGCGGGTAAATTTTTTCAACCAGTCTGTTGTCTTATCTAAGTTTACATTATTCCATGCAGTTATTGTGGATCTTTGGAGCCCAAGGCACAAGCTGTGTTACATATCTCGTTCTCGGGTTTTTATTAGCTGAAATTTTTCTCGTGAGATTTTCAAATCAGGATTTTTTCCAAGTATCTCCTGCCTAAATCTCAGCAATGATTAAAAAAATAATTAAAATTATAAATAAATAAAAATGTTACCAATTTATAAATTCATCAAATCAATAATATTGGGTATTTCTTGCGATTTTTAAAAAAATTTGGCTGAATCTCGCGATAAAACGAGTTAATTGTATTTCTCACAAGAATTTTAGAATATCACGATAAAATCCGAGTTTAAACTTTAAGTATTTCTCACGATAAATTGGTTGTTTCTCGGGAGATTTGTAACAATGTCTACAAGTAATGGTGGTGTTGCCCATGCTTTATTTGTCTCCAAAGATTGCAGAACACCTATGATTCGGATTCAAACTCGACAGCTTGGGAATCTTCTAGACAAGAGAATTATTTTGGTTGTTGATGTTTTGGCCATTAGGTGACAGAGATATTGAAAGTGAGGCAAGTAGAAATTGACTCAGCTTTCATTACTTTTTGATGCACGATAACCAGGATAATTCCTTTTAAGGCATGCACATATTATTTTACTTTCAATTATTTGTGCTTCCATTTTTTTGGTAAATAGGAACCATTATGATGATATTATGGTGATTGAGAATGTGGATTTGTGGCTTGAGAGTATATCAGCACTTTTTTAAATTTCTTCTCCTATAATTTCAGTTCTTTTAGTTTCATCTCAATTTGGTCCCGTCCCATGCATCGCACGGGGTGTTTGCTAGTAATACAATTAAAGATGGCATTTGGTCTTCCATCAGGATAACGGTCACAGAGAAACAATCCTTCAAAAATAAATCCTGGTTCAGAATTATAACTGGGTATATGAGAGGATGGAATGAGGGTGGAAGACACATTGGATGAGCTAGCCATGGTTTCAGCTATGGAAATAAAGCAGTAGCGGAATTTCACAAATTACTGTTCCATACCACTAAAGGTACACAAATTACTGTTTCACAAATTACCGTTAAACAGACAAACTAGGCTTTGATACCAAGTGAATGGGCAAAAGACCTACAGTTTCTTGCAATCACTTTTAGCAAAAAGGTACACTACACAAGTGTTCTGGGCAAATTCACTCATACCTTGAGTGCTTGATTCATTGCTATTTGATAAAGCTAAATAGAAATATATAATATTATATTATAAATTTATATTGTATGTATTACTATATATATACATTGATGAACGAGCTGAGCAGGTTTTTCATGCTCGACTCAACAACTAATCAAGCCCAAAAATAAAGCTCGACTCGTTTATTAAATAAACAATCTTTTCACAAGACGAGCTCGAGTTGTTCGTGAGAAACTCTGTTCATTAATCAGTCGTGGAAGCACAGCGACAATTCCATGAGCTCCAGTGAGGAGTAAAAATGATGATATCCACCCCATAAATTATGAGCCACTTCTTGCTATTTTGATGTTTTGGGTGCCACGGATGGTGGATCCAAGGTCAAAAGGGCAGACTGGTGATGATGCCTTCCTCAAAGCGAAAAATTGGAGGAGGGGTGCAGCTTATTTCAGTGTAGTCAGGGCGGTTTTGGACCAGCATCGCCTAAGCGCCTCTCTAGGCGGGTGGAAGTCACCTGACCTATCTAAATATTAACATGTTCCCGAACAGCTTGAGCTCGTTCATTCAT
The DNA here is from genome assembly GCA_015143295.1 of Tetracentron sinense. NCBI lineage: Eukaryota > Viridiplantae > Streptophyta > Magnoliopsida > Trochodendrales > Trochodendraceae > Tetracentron > Tetracentron sinense. The sequence continues at coordinate 46,300,642 of CM026552.1, forward strand.
TTAGTAAACAAGCCAAGCTCGAGCTTATTTTCAAGCTCATTTAGTTAACGAGCCGAGCCTAAACACACCCCTACTCAGCTCGTTAAAAGCTCGGCTCAATTTTATATATATATATATTTTTTAAAATATACTTACCTATTAAAATATAATTATTCATTTAAATACTAAAATTAAGTATATTTATAATATATAATTATATTTTATATTTATCATACTTAAAATATATTTAATTTATTAGTTAAGTGTATAGACATATTTAAAATATATATAACTTAGTAATTAAGACATAAGTTATATTTATATGAATGCATAAATTACAGCATATGACATGTGATGTACATGCATAGCTCCTACAAGCTACAATATACGCATGCCTACTAGCTAGATTTACAACCTCATTTCTCCATTTCTTAAAGGCACATATACATCAACATCACTATCAGGCAACAATCATCTCATTATTTATTACACACCCTCCCCGAAAATTACAAACCAACCTCTCTCTCTCTCTCTCTCTCTCTCTATTTTTAACTCTTCCGCAAATCTAGTTTCTTTCTCACTGTTCCACACCAGATTCGTTTTGGTGTTCGACCATGGCAGCAGCTCTTGAAATCGAGTGGAGCGAGCATCGACAAAGACATGGAAGAGCAAGTTTTGATGACAATCCAAGACAAATTATAGGGTATTGTGGTAACATCCTCGGTATTACCCCTACTTCTCAGTAAACAGAAACTCCAAAGAGTGTAAAAGCCCATTCGGGATGCATGTCAAAGACCGTATTTTGACATCTCTCTGAACCATTGTCACCAAGTATGGGTACGTGTTTTAAACGGCAATGATCCGTTTGGAAAGTACGATTTTTATATGGCAAAAACACGAAGAAGAAAAAAAAAGTGCAGAATTTAAAAAATATTAATCATAAATAAATAGGGAACATGATACCAACTATTAACAATTGTTTAAAGTCACCATTCAAGAAAAGAATTACAATTATATTGTAGAGACCCGCATTTATTTTTATGTCATTGTCATAAATAATGAGGGTAAATATGTCAATTAAATGTCTTGATATGTGATTAATGTTAATTAATGCTTAGTAAATGTTTTTAAACAAAAAAACGAGGAAGAAATGCGAAAAATAAGAGAAAAAACAAGGGGACTGTTAGAACGATCCCCAGACCGTTCGAACGGTGCTAGTGAAAATGGGTCCCGAATGCTCAACCGTTCGAACGATGCCAAGAAAGTGGATTTCCCGATTGTATGATCATTCGAACGATCCCAACCGTTTGAACGATCACAGTGAAAAATCACAAAACAAGGAAACAGTAGGCAAAACCGTTCGAACGATACCCCAACCGTTCAAACGATGCCTCAACCATTCAAACGATCCTTAGACCATTCGAACAGTTATGGGCAGTAAAGTCGAGAAAAACCTTGTTACGGGATTTTTAGGGTGTTAAACACCCTAGAGCTATAAATAGACCTTTATTTCGAGGGTTTCCCATCCCCTAAGAATTCGAACCCTATTTTGAAGGAGAGAAGAGGAAAACCTAGAGTTTTCTAAGGATTTGCTTGGAGAATGAAGGAAAAGCTTGGAAATCGCCCAAAAAGCCTTCCTATCGTAGGGAAGCGATCTCAAAGGTCAATATATTGTCTAACTCATAGTTACCAAGTCGTGAAGCGAAAACGAGAAGCAAAAGCGAGAAGCGGGAAGCGAAGCTCAAAAAATCCTTAGGAAACAGGAAGCGAGAAATAGATATAGGTGCATCATTCTCATTATGTTAGGATGACCAATTATACCTTAAATTTTATTTTATATAAGATATTTGTGGAGAAGTAGGTGCCTTAAAGTCTTAGGTTTCAATTCAACGATACTTGCCTAGGATATATGTCATAGGTTTTAGACTCAGGTCTATCCCATTACTTCCTAAATAAGAAATTCATAACCCCCTTGACCACTAAATGAGAAGCGAGTGGAAGCGAGTTGGGAAACGAGCTTCCCACCTTGTACATAGCTTCTCGGCAACTATGGTCTAACTTAACTCTATTATAGTTTTTGTATGAATAAACATGTTAGAGTAAAGATTATTGGATATTTTTATGATTTTGGGTTGATTAGTGATTATAGAGCATGAAATGGGTTTTATATGGGCTAGTTTGATGTTATTGAGCATGATTTGATTATTATAGTGTTGATTTTGATGTTTAACTCAATTGATGTATGAAATGGAGGATAGGAAATGATGGTGGATGGGTTTAAATGAATGTCTATGATTACGAATGGTGGATGGGTTTAAATGAATGTCTACGATTTGTGATTGATTACGACTGGAGAATGGGTTGATAAAATGGAAGAATGGTGGTTTTATGAATAAATGGAAGTGGAATGGGTTTAATGGTTATGAATCATGCTATGAAAATTGTGACATTATGATAAAGTATTATTTACAATTGCTATGATAAATTATGCTCTGTGTATCTTGTATAGTGATCAATATTTGGGTAGGCCAAAACTTAGTGGAAAATCTTTCAGACCGGGAATTCTCTAACCATGTGGAATGAGATGCTTTGGTAGAGTTTCCATGGTGGAGGATCGAAATCTAAAAAATGACCTATTAGAATGTTAATCACGACACTCAAGCACAAATCCACTTGCATGGTAAGCATATAAGTCTCATGAGTCCACATATCCCACAAGCATGCATGCATGCATGGTTACATGAGCAATGACTCGCCCGCGCATGGGCATGGCACAAGAACAAGTTACATGAGCAATGGCTTGCCCAGGCATGGGCATGATACAAGAACAAGTTACATGAGCATTGACTCACCCGCGCAGAGGCATGCACATACAAGAACATTGCATCATGTAAGATCAATTATAAGAGTATCATAAGTACATGAGTCAAGGTGATGAAATGGTGTGTTCACAGGCTTTCCGCACTCTGATTGTGTTAATATGTCATGAATTATGATATTGACTATGTACAAGTGATATTATGTTGTTAGTTAGACCTTATATACACTAAGTGCTTTTGTACTCAGACGAACTGTTGTTTTCGATAGGTCTAGAGCCGGAGCGAGTGGTAGAGCCTTGAACCGAGAAGGCATACGGAGAGGAAAGCAAAGAAGTGATCTCCTGGGGGAGGGAGTTAGGGACCTAGACCAGTTCCCTTACTATTAGACTTTGATTATTGCAGTTATTGAAAAATGGTTGTAATAGATACTTGGGAGCTTTATGGTGTTGCTTAGATTCACACTTTATATTTGGGTATCAAACTACATTGAGTTCATGGTGGGTTATGTTTTACTTGGACAGGTGATACAGGATGATTCGTTTATCTTATTGAAATTTTATTATCATCATTTTGTAGACTCGTGTTTTAGTATTACTTTATTTGTTATGGAGTTAAGCAGGTTAAAGCAGTGTCATGGCCCAAGGTCCCATTATGCCAATGTGGGATTTTGGGGCGTGACAGATTTGGTATCAGATTAAAGCCATCAAAGTCCCTAGGGTCAAGTCGTCCTTCGAGTTGGACTTAGGATATTTTGAGTCTGATACCAAAGTTCGTATCAGAGCGAAGGCATTAGTGTAGAGACCCGAATCTTCTTTCATGTCTTTAATAGAGTTAATAAGGGTAGTTTAGTCTTATGTCATGTTTTTATATATATTTAAATAATTATATCTAAGCGGTGTAGTGCGGGTTAAATGTTTAAGTGTTATTATGGTGAAAAATCAGAACTGACGATCGATCACAGGTGAGCCGATGATCAATCGCCCAAAACCTGAAACCTACGTAAGACACTGTTTTGTGCGATAATCGATCGCACTAATGTGACGATCGATCGTCTTGAACTAGAAAATCTGGGTAAGCTTTTGTTTCTTCGACGATTGACTGCCCAATATAACGATCGATCGCAACTCATGATTCAGGTTTTTAAAAAGTTACGGAAATGAAAGTTTTAAACCCCTAGCCTATAAATAGTGCTTTTAATTCGAGGATTTTAGACTCTAAAGGGTTTCTAACCTAATTTGGGAGAGATTTTGGGAAAAACCTAGGGTTTCAAGAAGATTTGGCTTAGAGGAGAAGGAAGTTGCTTGGAGAAGAAGAAGATTAGCTTGGAGATCAACCTCAAAGCTTGAAGGAGCTTAATAGTGATTTGGATCCAAGGGAAGGATCCCTAAGGTCGATATCCTTTCTAATTCAACCCTAGTAATGTTTTTATATATTGAGATATGAATGTTTATGGATTATCAAGAGATTTACATGAATATGCATGAATTAAGGAATTGAAATATGAATTGAAGTTAATATCATATCTAGTCTAACTCTTATATTATTATGATTATTGATTTAGTATGATAAATGATGAATTAGTGAAGAAATTGCATGTTTAAATAAGGATATGGATGGATTCTTATGTTAGTTGTTTAAATTGAACTATGGATTTTGTTATAAATTATGGATGTATGGAAATGATGGAGGATGGGTTAAAGTGGATAAGGGGTGGATTATGAATGTGAATGTGAATGTGGTTATGGATGGGTATGTTATGGTTATGGAATGTGAAAATGGGAAGGACATTGTATACATAACTAACGCATGGTAGGTGTTTGTTGAAATGCCTAGGAACACTAAGTATGAAAATGATGATGTTGAAAGGTTTGTATGAGTACGATAAGACATGCTATGACAAATTATGCCTAGTAATGATGTTAGAAATGTTAGCATAAGCATAACAAGATATGAAGTATGTTATGATAAATTATGCTTATTCATGTTGCATGGTGATTGATATTCGGGTAAGCCAATGCTTAGAAAAAGTTCTCCATGTCGAAAATTCTCTAACTAGAGAGATGTAACCTAGCGGAGTTTCTTGACAAAAGATGAAATCTAGGCGATGACCGAGCTCGGATACTAATCACAACACTCAAGCACAAGTTCACATGTGTGGTAGATTATAAGTCTCACGTGTACACAAACATAACACGGATATTGCATGGATACTGAACACTGAAATACAAATACAAGGACTCCAAAAACTGAAATACAAATACAAGGACTCTGAACACTGAAATACAAGTATAAAGACAAAGACACTGCATGATTTTACAAGGACCCTGAATTTCAAGTAGCTCCGGTAATCGTTGATGCTCTCCATGGATAAGATTTCAAGTCATGGATAATTATCATGGATATTGGTATCTAAGAGCTCTAGAGGCTTACGCTTCTATTGTTGCACCTCCATGGATTTAAATACAATACCTCGATGACTATTTTTATTGGAAAACAAGTATGCATGACATTCATGGTACAAGTCCAAGAGTCACATAAGTACACGAGTCAAGTTAAGTCATGACAGGATGTTCACATGTTTCCGCACTCTGATTACGTTCATGTTATATTAAACTGCTATTGACTTTACAATTGTTGCATGATTTGGATATTGGATTTATGCATGTGCCATTGTTGGTTAGTTTGGATATCTGCTGAGTATCCAATGCTCAGTCGACCTGTTATTGTCATTCAGGTCTAGCAAAAGATTAGGCAGCTACTCCTTGGGTGGAAGAGGAGATATTGAGGAAGTGGAAGAAGGTGATATTCCGGTTGATGGAGCCGATCTTGAACGGTTCCTGTATTACTAGTTTCATTTCAGTTTCAGTTTTATTGAGTGAGAACTTGTAATAGACTTGAGACTTTTAGTAGATGTTGCTTTTAGTTTATGTTTGTAGATTTGGACTATTATTGGTTTATGATATATCGGATGAGATGTTTTTAAGGAATGAAATTTTATAGTTATTATTTTGGGAGAATTATCTTTTAGTTTTGCCTTATTGCTATGGAGGTTAAGCAGGAATAAGTAATGTGGTGGACCCAAAGTCCCATTATGACCAAGTGGGGTTTTGAGGTCGTTACAATTAGAGTCATTAGGGTTAAAGTACTAAGTTCACTAGGAGCAAAGGGATTTATCAACCTAGAAAAGCAACATCGGGACTAAGGAATTAGGTTTTCTTTTAGGCTTAGGCTTAAAGTTGTCATGTGTAAACTTGCTTCTATGATGGATTGTTTTGCTCTCAAGACTACAATAATGAGACAAGGCACAAGAGGAAATCGAAACAGAATAGGTAGTGGGACTGATGAAGGCACTTCAGAGAGTGCTGGTCAGCCAAATCTGGGCCGCACTCTGGAGACTTTTGCTACTGCTATCACTCAGTAGACTGTCATCCTAGTAATAGGGCAGGTTGATACTCATCCAACCCGACAGCTTGGAGTGAAAGCCTTCAGGAGGATGGGTCCCCCAGCTTCCTGTGGTAGTTCGGACCCAGCAGTTACAGAAGTCTGGATAAGCAACTGGAGAAGATATTCTAAGCCTTGAGCCCACAGACGAGCAGAGAGTTAAATGGGCCTCCTTCGTCATGGAAGACAAAGCCGAACATTGGTGGAGGGCCGCGACAAGGCAAAGGAACACAGTGAATCCTAAAAAGGAATGGACATTGGGAGAATTCTTCGATGTCTTCTACGACCAGTACTTCCACACATTCGTAAGGGAGCAAAAGGAGATCGAGTTCTCCACCCTACAACGGGGGAGTATGTCAGTGGCGGAATATGAGTCCAAGTTTGTAGAGCTTTCCAGGTTCGCACCTCATATGATCGCCACGAAGAGCATGAAGGCAAGGAAGTTTGAGAGAGGATTGAGAGATTACATTCGAGATAAAGTCTCGATTCTGCGACTCGAAACCTCCAGGGAGGTAAACGAACGGGCTTTGATAGCGGAAAAGAATTCGGAGGAGTTTTTGAGGAAGAGGGAAAGAGTTCAGCAGAGCAGGATTGGCCAGCAGAATAAAAGTTTGAGGATGTCAGGCCCAGCACCGGTTGCCAGACCGACCCCATATCAGAGGCCTGCACTTGTAGCCCACGCTCATTCCATAGGCACAGATATATGAGGTTTGCAGCCAGTGTGGCAAAATGCATATGGCAGGGGAGTGTTGAGCAGTCATTGGTGCCGTTGTGGCCTTGTGGGGATCTCACACATCAGATTCGAGACTGCGAATTAGGTTGTCTCAATTGTCTCAGGTATTACAAATTTTTAAATATTTGTTCTATTACTAATTATTTGGGGATTGCACACCAACATTGCATAGTTGGTCACGGCCAAGCATTATTGATCCCAGCTGGTTTGAAGTCTAGGATAGAGTTGTCATATCTCTTGTGCATGAGTTCACATCAACTATCTTCATGAAGCATCAATGTTAGGTTACTAATTATTTGGGCATTCCACACGAATATTGCATAGTTGGTCACTGCCAAGCATTATTGATCGCAGCTTGGTCGAAGTCCAAGATAGAGATGTCATGTCTCTTGCACATTATTTACACATTGACTACCTTCAAAAAGCATCAATATAACATGTCTCTAAGCTTAGATTCTAAAAGACCACATTAGACAATAAGTTATGCATGTAACTACTTTAAAGTCACACTTACACCTGCATTGTTTCCAGTCGAACAGATGCAAGTGTGACTTTTGGTGAGACTTATAAAGCTAGGCATTTTGCAGTTTGTTATGGTAGTTGTTAGGAAATTTTAGTCACTTTGTCCAGGTTTCTAACAAAATTAATTCTTACCATCATGAGATTTCAATTCTCATCATTTTTTAAGAGATTTGATCATTCGTTTTGCTACATTTGAAGTCTTACGGGAATTGCAAACCAATAGATGAAAAGCACAATAGTAGGGTTACCAAGTTCGTTGTCTGCCCTAGCGAACCGTGAACCGGAGCAAACCCAAACCAATTCACGGCTCGGTTTGGCTTGGTTCGTGAAATTGAGTGAGCCACACGATTCTTCCAAACGGTCTTGGTTCGCCTTATTTTTTATTTGAGTTTACTGATATTTTTCTTTAAATTCGGAAAATTATACTTTGGATTTGACGAATTTTTCTTTTGAGTTCGCAAACTGCTTATAAAGATACAATTCAAAATAATTATTTATAATATATTTATTTGCACACTTAAATATATATATGTATGTATTGGAATATTTTATAAAGAATATTTGTTTTATATGCTTATGTAAGCGAACCAAGCTAGCGAGCCAAATTAAAGAACCTAAGCGAATCACGAATTGTCTCATCCTACCCCTAGCGAACCAGGTTCCCTCTAGAGTGGCGATCTGCAAACCACAAACCCGAATTCAAACCAAGCGAACCGAAGAACCAGGTAAGATTACACGATACATCTCGTTTTCAAAAATAAAATAAAATTGCATATTGTAAAATGACAAAACTTGCAAAGTACGGACTTTATAAATCTCAGCAAAAGAACAGACCCTAAATAGATTAATTAGTGAGATATCAAAGATCGATATAACCCTAAAATACAACAAAAGGATAGTCCAATTTTGTAAGTCGTCCCTCGTGCAATAAAAAAAACCAATTGTAGACCCAAAAGACTGCAATTAACAGAACTCTGTTACAGCAATAAAGAACAGAGAAACAGAAGCATCCACAACACTATCTAACCGCTAAATCAAGCATAGATGAGAAACTGATAAATCAAATAAACAAAACAGAATAAACAACGAGCAAAAAAATCAAACCTCGACTCTCCTTCTTCGTAGGGAGAGTAATCGATGTCTTCTCTTCGAACGGAGTTGAACATCAGAGCCGCTAGAGATGCGAAGATGCCAGCCAGAGAAGAACCAGAAACGAAAGCGAGAACCTAATTTCAATTTTTTACAAAAAAAATATATATATTCAGAGAGAGAGAGAGAGGTATAGAATACAGATATATAAGGAGGTAATGGAGAAATGAGACCTTGAAGGAACTGCCTGCAGACGACGGCAGCCGGCAACGCCTGGGGCGAAGATCGGCCACACTTCCGCCAAATCCATCCCTACCAGATTCAATTCAATTTCAGTCTTGACGTTGTTCGAGGATCACTGCCTCTTTAACCAAATTCCAGCCCAAAATGAAATCATCTCCAACTTTCAGCTCTTTTTTTTTTTTTTGTTTCTATCAAGAGTCTTTCACTCTTCCTCGTCCACTGCAAATGTACACTCCAAAAAAACAATAAACAAAGAAACTTGAATTTACCTGCCACTCTATGGCTATGGTGTGCGGTGTGCCCCATTGAGGGGGTCTTGGAGTACATCCGAGTTTCCCTTCCAAAAAAAAAGCTTGGGTATGTTTGATTGTCAAGAAAAAGAAAATATGAATACGATAAGAAAAGAAAATTATAAATTTCTAATACAATTCTTAATTATGTTTTCTCTGATTTTTTTTGGAAAATGGAAAGAGGCTGACCCGGAATCTCATTGATCCATGCCCCCCTTTTTATCATTCATCAACTATGGTTAGGATTCACTCATCCCCTAGGATTAAGCAGTCTAACCATGGTTTAAAAAAAAACAATAAAATTATTTTATTTAATTTAATTAAGCTTAATCATGATTAAAGAGGTGTTAAAAGGGACTCGGGACATTGCGGTCAGCTTAGAAGAGGACCGCAGGGTCCTCTTCTCAGTAACTCATTTTTTTTTCTTTTCTCTCTTTTTACTTATTTTACTTGACATGAAAATGGTAGGAAAATAAAATAAAATTTTCTTTTCTTGCATACGTTCGATTGGGGAGAAAAGAGAGTAAAGAAAGTAAGAGTAAAATATGTTATTCTTAAAGTACTCTTGTAAATTAACTATATTTACATTTTATGACACTACATACTCAATAGCTGCAGAAGCGTGGATAATGCAGTTAGAAAAGATGTTCTCCGTTTTGTCACCCACGGAAGCAAAAAGGGTAACTTGGACTGCCTTCGTCATGGAAGATGAAGATGAACACTAGTGGAGATCCGCCGTGAGGTAGAGGCCTCCTCAGGCTCCTAAGCCTCAACAGCCACCTCAACCACCCCATCCGGCTAACCAGGGCAAGGTGTTTGTCATTTCAGAGCAGAATGCTCAGGCATCTGATGATGTGATCCATGGTACGTTTTAATTACAATTTTAAAGTTGCTTACGAATTACTATGATGACTTGTGAACATGCTATTCATACTATATATGTGAATTAAATGTGACATATGAATTATGAATGCTAATACAAAACATGACACCTAGTTATTTATGAAACTCAAGCACCTTGATGTTGAATGACTGTCTAGCACATGTGTTGATCGACAGTGTATCAACTCATTCTTTCATTGCACCAAATTTTGCCAAGGGATTCACCTCCAAAGCAAGTCAATTGGACCACAAGCTATCTATTGCCACCCCGATTGGTAGTTCAGTGATCACCAACAAAGTGTACCGCGCTTATGTCATCCGCATTGGACAACATGAGTTGCTTGTAGACTTGATCACCCTCAACTTTCAGGATTTCAATGTCATTCTGAGAATGGATTGGCTGTCAGCTTACCATGGTCATGTGGACTGTTTTGAAAATATGGTAAACTTCAAGCTAGTCAATTGAACTCCTTGCCATTTTAGAGGATTAAAGAAGAAGGACATTGCACGTTTTGTAGCCTTAAGTGTTTCGAATCCAGAGGAGAAAGATTCTTCAGTCATCCCAGTAGTAAGTGGATATATGGATGTGTTTCCCGACGAGTTGTCAGGGTTACCACCAAATAGGGAGATTGAGTTCATTATAGACTTAGCCTCAGGTACCGCATCCATATCAAGGGCACCATATAGGATGGCTAAGGTAGAGTTAAAAGAGTTAAAGGAGCAGATACAGGAGCTGCTTGAAAATGGTTTCATCAGGCCGAGTGTGTCGTCATGGAGAATGTGGGGAGAATATGGAGACATCTCCCGGCTACCTTACAGATGGGGAACATCAGTTGTATGTCAAACTGAGCAAATGTGAGTTATGGCATTAGAAAGTGGCATTCCTAGGCCATGTAGTTTTTGCATAAAGTATTTCAGTAGACTCTGAAAAGATTGAACCTATGTCATATTAGAATAGGCCAAAAAGTGTTACGAAAATTAGAAGTTCCCTAGACCATGCGGGGTACTACAAAAGATTTGTAGAGCAATTCTCTAGCTTGGCAGCACCGCTCACCCATTTGACTAGGAAGAATGTCAAATTCACATGGGATGACAGATATGAAAAGAGTTTTCTTGAGTTGAAGAAGCGTCTCACTATAGCGTCAATCCTTACAGTTCCATCTGGGAGTGGTGGTTTTGTGGTTTTTAGTGATGTCTCACACATTGGATTGGGATATATTTTTATGCAACACGGGAAAGTCATCGCCTATGCTTCCCGATAGTTGAAAGACCACAAGAAAAACTATCTCACTCATAATTTGGAGTTAGCAACGGTGGTTTTTGCACTCAAGATCAAGAGGCACTATTTGTACTGAGAGCAGTTTCAAATATTCAAAAGTCATAAAAGCTTGAAGTATCTCTTCTCACAGAAGGAGTTAAATTTGAGGCAGCATCGTTGGGTGGAATTTCTCAAGGACTACGATTGTTCGATCTTGTATCATCCCGAGAAAGCCAATGTAGTGGTTGATGCACTTAGCATGAACCTTTCTAGACTGTTAGCTCACATGATGGTCCAAGAATGGAGATTGTTAGAAGACTTGTCCTACAATGATACGAATTTCAGTGTTGATACATTAGGGGCTTTTGTGGCTAACATTGTGTTGCCCAAGTATTGAACCCTAGAGGGGGGTAAATAGAGTCTAGCAAATTTAAAATTCTTCCTAATCCTTTTTTGCAGAATTTCAAATTAAACTAATTAACAAGGGATAGAAACCAGCAGTTCCAAATAAATGCAATGATAAAGAAAATATAAGAGATAGAGAGAGCAAACACCAAATAATTGTTATCGAGGTTCGGCACTCCCGCCTACATCCCTGCCTCAAGCTCTCCGGCTCAAATGATTTAACCACTATCCACTATCGCACAGCCTTCTTCCCGGGTGAAAACCAAACATTTACAATCTCCTTTCCAGGTCGAGATTAGCACCTTCAATGCAAAAGAACATCTCTTGACTTTACAAAGCTTTCTAGCTTCACGGACGAGAATGCTCGATTCTTGGTTTTCTTCAATACAATATAATAATTGTTTTCAATCTAGAAAAATACTCCTAACTGAGCTGAATAAGATTGACTTTGAAGCACTTCTAAAAATCTCTCAAGAGTAGAAGTTGAATAGCTCGTATACAAAGATTGGAAATTTCTAGGTTTTCAATTAATGAACTTGATGAGAATTGAATACAACTTAATGATTTGATTAATGGTAGTTCAATAGTTGTTTGATGTTCATAAATGAACTTAATTTATAGTTGTAGGATCAATAGTGTCGTTGAGGAACCATTTAATGCGAAAATAGCCCTTAGAGTTGGTTCCCGCAAGGAGTCGCCAACGAGTGCACCAGAGCACTGCTCAATCGTCGATGAGTGAAGCTATCAAATTCAATCCGCAGTTGCTATTTCTTCACTCATCAACGAGTGATGAGAGCACAGTCTCACTCGTCGACGAGTCCTCTATATTTCTACAGAAAACTCATTTTTAAAATACCAATATGATGAGAATGATTTCCTAGGCCTTTTGGCTTCCATTAACATGATTTTAATCATATTTTAAGATGTCCTAGGGTCTTAAAATGATATGCAATTAAGTCATGGATTCCTAAGGACAATCTAGGTTTTGAGCATTTCAACTTTTCATATATTTGAGGACTTTTTACAAAGATCCTAGACTCTTTCAAATAAATAAAAATGACTTTAAACCTTCTTGAAGGAAACTCTTCAACTTGATATTGGATCTTCCAACTTAAATATGTCTTCATGATCTTCCAAGTGTTGCTTCAATTGATTTTCAATTTTCTTCAAGTAGGACTTTGTCTTCTTGTTGATTAGCTTTTATGACTTAAATTCAACTTTGAATATGGAGGTTTTTTCTTGATGGTTCATTTTGGACATATGGAGTCCTTTCCATAGATCATGCTTTGAATGTTGGGCTAATGCTCTTGTAATCTGAATTTTACATAAACTTCATAAAAACATTAGTATCAAAATGATCATGCCATTAATGTGTTGTCATCAAAATTATTTGGGGTACACAGGGTTGTAACCTTTAGGCTAACACATTGCAGTTAGGCCATTGATCTTAGACAAGATCAAGGATCTTTAGGATGTTGACCCGGAATTATGGGAATATTATAACAGGATGATCAACAAGGGTAATGAAAATTTTAAGATGAATGAGAAGGGTGCTCTTACCTTCAATGAGAGAATATGTGTCCCAACAAGGGAAGAATTGAGAAGAGAAATTCTTGATGAGGCACATAAATTGAAATACAGTGTTCATCCAGGAAGCATCAAAATGTACCAAAACTTCAAGAGGCACTTGTGGTGGATAAACATGAAGAAAGATGTAGTGATAGTAAGTATTTTTCGTCGCTTGAAAATACGCTACTATCAATACTTAAAGTGTAATCTGAGACCTACAAAATATGATATGTATAGGGCCTCTGTCGGATGTCGAATCCTCACTCGTGAACTTTGTGGTTAGTATAAAGAAATAAATAAATATTAAATTATAAAACGATGGAGGGATGAGAGTGGTGATTATTTGGAATTTTTAAAACAACTTTGGGAGATGTAATTAAGATCTACTAATTAAATGATATGAAATTAAACTATTAAATTAAATAAAGAGATATGAAAATATTAAATAAAAAGAACATTCATTCATTGCATTAAATAAAAGTCACTTACACAAAATAATCGAACTCACAATACATCCGTAGAAAAAAAAATTCAGCAACCAGAAACTTGCACTAAGCGTAGTTACAAGTGTTCTGAGTGAGGTTTTTGAGAAGGGGTTGAGAAAATAAGAAGTTGAGAGGCTTAGACAGAAAAGGGGTTAAGAAAAAAAGGGGTTGAAAAATAAGAGAGGGAAGAGAAGAGAAGTTAGGGGGGAGGGAACCATCTATCAGGGAGAGAGAAGAGTAAGTATTTATAGATGGTGACTAAGGTTTTATAAAGATTAGAGTTAGAAAAGTGGGCTAGGGTTTTTAGAAAGAGACGAGTGGCTAGGATTGGTTTGGTGATAAAGAAGAGATGGATGGTTAGGATTTTGTAGAGAAAGAGATTGGAGTTTTAACACGATAGAAAATTTAAGGAGAGCTAAATGGAGAAAAAATATTATGGGATTAGAGTTATTATATGAGAGATGAAAAGTAGGGATTTAAAATGGATTGTTGGAATAGAAGAAGAATGAGTCGCTAAAATTAATTAGAGAGGAAATTGGTTAAGGTTAAAAAAAAATTACAAAGTAAACAAAAAGAAGCAAAGGGTCATGAACTCCGATCTCTAACATGATCTCCCCCGAACTTTGTCAATTAAACTTGCTCCTTTATTTATTTTGTAGAGAATATTTATCAATTGAGTCAATTTCTATTGGAAATGTATTATTTAGTTCTCTGGCCTACTTCAGTCACTAGCCCAGCCCATGCTTGGCCCGTCTCTAGATGATGTAACCTATTGGCTCTTTAGCTTTCAATAATGGGGCTTTAATGGTTATTTTTGGCTTCTTGGTTCTTGAAATTCTTCTAATCTGGGGTCCTGAAACATTAAAGCGCGTAATGAGAGTTCATAAAAACAACTTTGAATCTAGATTTTTATAAACATGTTAAATTCATGCAAATGTACTATTTTTACCATAAATGTGTATGATATGCGATGGAGGGAACCCTTACATAAAAAAGATTGTAAAATTAAAAGTTTACGTAATAGAGTTTGACAACGCCTCAAAAGATAATAATGAAAATAAACACTTTTAAACAAATATCATGTAGCATCATTCGTGTCCAAGTGTTTGGTTTGCCAGCAAGTAAATGTCGAACACCGAAGACTAGCGTGACTTCTTCAGGCGCTCCATATTCCAAAATGGAAGTGGGAAAACATTTCGATGGATTTTATAGTTGATTTGCCCCAGGACACCCAGAATTTTGATGTTATTTGGGTGGTAGTAGACCGTTTGACCAAGTCGGCTCACTTTCTTCCCAATCGGACCACATTTAATTCCAAAAAGTTGGCAGAAGTGTATATAAAAGAAGTGGTCCGTTTTCATGGAGTGTCGGTCAGTATCGTTTCCGATAGAGATACCACATTTACCTCGAGATTTTGGAAGAGTTTTTAGAAAGCCATGAGATATCGCCTATATTTCAGCACGACATTTCATCCTCAAACAGAGGACGGCGGAGAGAGTAAATCAGATCATAAAGGATATGCTACAGCCTTGTATGCTCGATTTTTGAGGTAGTTAGGATGAACACTTGTCATTGATTGAGTTTGCCTACAACAACAGTTACAAAGCAAGTATACAGATGATACATTTCAAAACATTGTATGGGAGAAGTTGTAAGTCTCCTCTTTATTGGGTGAAGTAGGTGAGAGGAAGTTGTTGGGTCTCGAACTCATTTGACAGATTACCGACAGAGTTCAGGTGATTAGGGAGAGATTGAAGATTGCTCAAAGTAGGCAGAAGAGCTATGCAGACACTCATCGAAGAGATTTGAAATTCCAAGTTGGAGATCAAGTCTTTATCAAGATTTCTCCTACAAAAGGAGTTATGAGATTTGGCAAGCGAGGTAAGCTAAGTCAGAGGTATGTGAGCCCTTTTAAAGTCATTAGAAGAGTAGGAGAAGTTGCCTACTGGGTTGTCTTACCTCCTCACATGGCAGCGGTACATAATGTCTTCCGTGTCTCAATGCTAAGGAAGTATATTTCAGATTCATCTCACATCATTGACCTTGAACCACTAGAGATTCGTGAAGATTTGACATTAGTTGAGAAATCAGCTCAAATTTTGGACCGAGAAGAACAAGTCCTTCGCTGGAAAATGATTTCATTTGTCATTCTTTATTGGCAACATCATTCCGTTGAAGAAGCCACTTGGGAAAGAGATGATGAAGTTCAAGAAAAGTATCTCCACCTGTTTAACTAAGGTATGTAAAGGGAGAAGGATGTAGAACCCAAATATTTTGCTTATTTTAGCTAGTTTATATGGTCAAATTGCATGAAATTGAAACTAACAAAAAAGTAGCAAAAGAGAGAAAAAAAAATGTTACGATCGATTGGAAGGAAGTTCCGATCGAGCACACCTGTCAAAGTTTCGATCGATTGCATCATACTCTTCGATCGATCAAACAACACCAGAAAGTTTTCCAAGAATCTGTCAGATCTCCAATCGATCGGAGATATCAATACCGGTTGATCACCCATGAGTTACGATTGATTGGAAATCAAGCACAGAAATTCGCAAAAAATGTGTTTTTCAACCTTTTTATGATTTTAGGGTTCTCATCCCTATAAATACTCTTTATTTCGCGAGACATAGGTTAGAGAAACATTCTAAGCTTTTGAGAAGAACCAACAAAAAAGGAAAAACTTAAGGTTTGTAATGACTTCTAACTAGAGAAGAATGATCGCTTGGAAATCGAGATCCAAGGCATTCATAAGAGATTGATCGTAGGGAAGCGATATTAAGAGGTTTGATACTTCGTATAATTAATGATTTTAATTAATAAGAATTGCTAGTTTCAATATCATGATTAAGTGTTGATAAATCCTAATTAAATATAATGATTTTATGTGATTTCAAGGAATAAACCTCAAGATTTAGTATGAACTAATTGAAAATATATTGATAATATTGTTGATCTTGAATGGACATGGAGGAATGAAATAATGATGGGTTATGAATGAATCATGGAAGAAAGGATGTGTGTTGGATGGATGTGGAAATTGAAATAAATGGTTGAAATGGTTATTACAACATGGATCTCGTTAATTTATTGAGATAACTTATGTTAATAATCTTCATGTACGAAAATACATTATGGTATGATCCTCACATGTTAAATTATGATTATTCATGTATGTATGATGATTAAATTTCGGATATGTCAATGCTTAGGAGATGATACTATTAACCTATAATTTTTTAATTATTGTGGTATGGGGCCATTATAGTGGAGTTTCGATGGTAAGGTATCAAAACCTAAGAGATAGCCTACATGAAAATGAATCATACTATGGTCAAGCACAAGTCTCACAGCATGATATGTTGGTAAGTTTGTATAAGTCCACTCCATGTTGAGTCTGCATATGTACCCATGACTGATAGGACCTCGGTATGAATGGTATAGACCTGGTGAGAAGGGATAAGCATGGTATTTACATATAGATGGTACGAACATATAATTATGTGACTGATAAAGCCTTTATACGAATTGGTAAACCTGAAATGACATGGAAACTGGTATGGACCTTAGAATGGTACGGACCTTGGAACCTTGGTATGAAATGAAAATTGGTATGGATCTTGTATGGACTTAGTATGAATGAACATGAGTCTACATATGTATCACAAGTATGCATGAGTCATGAATATAAAAATGTCATGGAATGGTTATATGAAATGATTATATGTTTTCACATTCTGATATTATGAAATATGATATGACTGAAAAAAGCATGTTAATTATGTTTTGTATCCGTTGAATATTTTCAATGCTTAGTCAAACTGTTATAGTTTGGTAGGTTTGAGATTTGACATCTGCGCTGCAGGACCGTGGATTGAGGAAGAATACGAAGAGGAGCCCGAATGTAATCATCCTGAAGATGAATGAGATCTGGATAGATGACTCCATTATTGATGCAATAGTTGTTTTTATTTCAGTTTGAAAAGAGTTGTACTGAGATAATAATTTTGATGTTACTTAGGTTTCCAGTTTTGAATTTTGTGATCATATTGGATGATCTGGATTTATTATGTTTATGATTGGTCAATTACATTGATGATGACTGGTTCATCGGAATTATCAATTGCACATGTTATTAAATTTAAAGAAAATTTTAATACTCATATTTTTATGCCGTATATGCTAGTAAGATAGGTTGGATATGCAATGTCATGGGTCCAAAGTCATATTTGACCAATATGAGATTTTGGGGCGCGACATTAGCTTACTTTTAGGATTTGCTTTTGGCTCTTTTTTTTTTTTTTCTTATATTTTCTAGTTAGCATCCAATACACAAAAATTAATTTTCACAAAATTAATTTCTTTTTTCCTATTTACACCAAAACAAATAGAATATAAATGAAACAAGGTGTGCAAAAAATGTGGAGGTTATCAGTATTAAGGAATATCCAACCGAGAGATTCGAAAGCCCAATATCCCTTTAGCAAGTTGTCTATTTTGTGAATATTTTTGTAATCTTAACAACTATAGGCATTACCTTCAATGGTCTATATATAACATTCAAAACAACCCACATTGGGTACGCTGCTCACTACAATACGGTTCAGATTCTAACATGGTATCAGACGCCACAAATGATCCTATGTCTCCTTCTTCTCAGTTTATCATGTCTTCTAAATCGGATACCCCTACAGCCATGTCTTCTTCTCTCCCTCCCCACATATCAGTAACATCCATAGTTTTGTATCCATTCATCTCGATGGCTCTAACTACCTTCTACGGAGAAGCCAACTCGAACCAATCCTCATCTCCTAAGATTTGATGGGCTTTGTTGATGGCACCATTACACCTCCTCCTATTTTGATGACAAATCTGATGGATCTACAGCTAGCACTATCTATCTTCAATGGCGGCGTACCGAACAATACCTCAAAATTTGTATCAATGCAACACTCGCAGACTCTGTTCTCACCTAACTTGTTGGACTCCAGTCTTCATGGGTTGTTTGTGAAGCCCTCGAAACAAGCTTTGCACAACAGTCCCAAGCCCAGATTATGCAACTCAGCTTATAGCTACAAACCATGAAGAAAAATACCATCTATAATTGAATTTTTACACAAGTTGAAGACTATTTATGATTCTATAGCAGCCATTCAACAACCTACTTCTGATTCTGATCTTGTACTCAATGCATTGGGCGGTCTCTCTCAAGATTATGAATCCTTCGTCACTGCTATCTCCAATCGATTTGAGACTATATCGTTTGCCGAGCTCCGTTCTCACCTTCTTAATCATGAGCAGCGATTGGAACAATTTTCTTCTACTATTACTTTAGTTGATACAACTCTTGAAATTGCCCAAACAACCCTCTTCAATCAAAGGTAGCCTTCCTCCAATCTACGAGGCCATAGAGGTCGTGGTCGTGCCTTTCCTTCCTACCGTGGTGGTAGGGGTCGTGGTGGTAGAGGACGTGGTCTACCCCATTACCAAGGTAGAATTCCGGGTTCGGGACCTAGAGCACCCCCACCATGCCATGGCGAATTCTGTCAAATCTGCAGTTGCCCAGGTCACATGGCCCCACAATGTCGTGATCGTTTCAATTATGCCTATGCCTCCTTTGAAGATAACCTCCACCACAACAACGCTACCATGTCTCTTCTCCAGCAGCCCGACCACCATTGGCATCTTGATTCGGGTGCCACTAGTCATATGATAGGAGATCCATCACTCTTGCACAATCCGGTAGAGTATTATGGCCCCAATCGTTTCATGGTAGGTAATGGTAATACTACCCCCATCACGCATGTCGGAAACTCCTTACTCTCTACTCCGTTTTCCACTTTTCAACTTTCTAAAGTTCTTTTAGTTCCTCATATCATGAAAAATCTACTTTTCATTGCTTCTTTTACTCGTGATAATCGTTGCTCATTTACTTTCTATTCTTGGGGTTTTTCTATGAAGGACTTACACACGGGACCACTCTACTCAAGGGACCGATTAATGACAACCTTTACCATATCCCTCGTCATTCTTCAAAGGCTTTCGTTGGCGAGTGCGTCTCATCTTCCATCTAGAACAATCGTCTTGGACATCCATCTTCCAAGATTTTTAGATTTATTTCCAATAAATGTCTTCAATTACCATTATTAGATGCAACTTCTTGTAATGAATGCAATCCAGATCCATAGGGAGCAACAATAGACCCAGGGAGAGACACCTGATCAAATACAACACCCGCCTCCTTGCCCCTCATCATCTACACCGTCCCAACCACCATCATCCTCTACTGCATCACATTCTCCTTCTCCTGTTCCGATTGCATCATCTCCTTCCTATAGTGATTGTCTCTCTACTGCCACATCATCGAGTGCCTCGTTGCTCCAGCCTATTGCTGCAAACAGGCCCCATTCAGCTACTGTTCTCCACTTACAGGATTGCTTAGAGCTTCCCGCTACTGGTATTCGCATGACCACTCATGCCTCTGATGCTGCTACTTCTACTGCATCTCACCATATTATGATCACTCGCTCCTCTTATGGTACTTGTAAGCCCAATGCACTATATGCTTCTCGCCAACCCATTGTCTCACATGTTCTTGCTCTATCTACAGTTATTCCTAATGAGCCTTCATGCTACACTAAGGCTGCCAAGCTATGCTTGACGAGTTCAATGTGCTTCTTAAAAATCACACATGGTCATTGGTTCCACCATCACCTCACATGAATATTGTTGGTTGTCGATGGGTCTACCGAATCAAACAATGTGTCAATGGCTCCATTGAGCGCTATAAGACTCGCCTTGTTGCCAAGGGCTACAATCAACAACCTGGGATTGATTATGATGAAACTTTTAGCCCTGTAATGAAGCCTACTGTCATCCTCCTAGTCCTTTCTCTTGCGGTGTCCCGGGATTGGGAAATTTGACAGCTTGAGTTAAAAATGCCTTTCTCCATGGTCATCTTCAAGAAGAAGTCTTCATGCAACAATTCATCGGCTTTGTTGACAAAGACAATCCTAATTATGTTTGTAAGCTTCATCGTGCTCTTTATGGACTCAAGCAAGCTCCACGTGCTTGGTTTCAACGATTTAGTAGCTACTTTCTTGAGCTTGGATTTATTTGCAGTCGTGCTAATTCTTCAATGTCTGTTCGTCGTACCTCTGAGGGTATGGTTGTTCTCTTCCTCTATGTCGATGATATAATTCTTACTGGAGACAATACCTTCTTGATTCAGAGTCTCATCAGTCAGCTTAGCAAGGTCTTTGATATGAAGGATCTCGGTTCTCTCAATTATTTTCTTGGAATAGAAGCTAGTCACACCACCACTGGGCTTATCCTCACTCAATCCAAGTATGCTCTTTCCCTTCTTAAACGAACAAAATTAGTTGATGTGAAATCATGCTCCACACCAGTTTCTACTGGCACCAAGTTATCTCTCCATGATGGAACCCTGCTAGAGGACCCCACTGAGCATCGCCGAGTGGTTGGCGCTCTCCAGTATCTTACTTTAACTCAGCCGGACTTGGCCTATGCAGTCAATCAGGTTTGCCAGCTCATGCATCAACGCATGACTACTCATTTTCCCCTAGTCAAATGAAATCTTCGATATGTCAAAGGCACTCTTGATCATGGGCTTTCCTTTTGTAAGAATTCTACCATTGAGTTAATTGCCTTCTCTGATGCTGATTGGGCCGGTATCCTCGATGATCGCCGGTCCACAAGTGGTTTTTGCATATATTTGGGATCAAATTTAATCTATTAGAGTTGTAAGAAGCAATCTAATGTTTCATGATCCAATGCTGAGGCTGAATATAGAGACCTTGGCTCCACAACAATGAACATTTTATGGATCCGATTTCTCTTACGTGATTTGAGAATTTTTCTTTCCCAACCATCTGTCATTCATTGTGACAACATCAGTGCCATGTTCATGGCCGCCAATCCCATCTTTCATGCTCGCACAAAGCACATCGAGATTGATTACTACTTTGTTTGTGAACGAGTACTCAAAGGTGATCTTCACATCCTTTTCGTCCTTATTTCTTCTCAAACAGCAGACATTTTTACCAAGGGTTTGCTAAGCACCCCTTTTTGTGACACGAAGACCAAACTTATGTTGATTCCACCATAAGTTTGTGGGGGAGTATTAAGGAATATCCAACCGAGAGATTAGAAAGCCCAGTCTCCCTTTAGCAAGTTGTCAATCTCCCTGTAGCAAGTTGTCTATTTTGTAAATATCTTTATAATCTTAACAACTGTAGTCATTACTTTCAATGGTCTATATATAACATTCAAAGCAACCCACATTGGGTACGCTACTCACTGCAATACGATTCAGATTCTAACAGTCACCTCAACATCATTTTCCAAAAACAACTAATTTAGAAGTTCTATTGTTGGCATATTATAGTTAAATTGATTACTTATTTAAGATTACATTCTCATCTCAATAATTGAAAAATATAGTGTGTTGTTTTAAAATATATATATATATATAATTTTTTCAATAAAAGAGATTGATAAATCAAAATGAGTAAGTACAATAATCTGAACCAAACGGGCCCTAAATTATCATTCAAAATTGAATGTTGACAAACCCCAAGAGCGTTCAAAATATAACATACATATATATATATATATATATTTTTTTCTCTAAAAATTGTTTATGTTAAAATCATTTTTTTTTATGTGAACCAAAAGAGATTCTCAAAATAAAATATAATTAGAATCAATATTAGTCGATTAAATCGGCTAATGATCCAATCTAAACAACACTTTAATTTGAAACGAGACGACGATCATTCTTTTGTCAAGTGTAAACATGGTATGCAAGAGTTTCATTATATGATTGATTCACTTCATTAGATGTCCTCGAAAAAACTTACCATCTAAATGAGATAATATATAATGAGTTAACTAATTATATGAGTTACATGAGCTATTTCCCGTTCTTAATTTTTCATTGAAAATATCATAAAAAACAAACAATCGTCCATCAAAATGATTTCATCAATAGCCAAATATCTATTTGGATGATAAAAGAGGAAGAAGTTGGTGTCAACCAAAATTTTTATTTCCCATAATACCCTTTAGTTCTACTTACGTATCAGCTAAATCACAAGCCCAAGTTTCTCTTTCCCATAATACCTATTTCTTTTATATTTTATTTTCTACCATACCCTTTTCTTTTACTTATATACTAATCGTACAAGTTTTTTTTTCACACCATTATTTTCTTTCCTATAATACCCTTTGCTTTTACTTATATACCAATTGTATCCCAACGTCCACATTTTTATTTCCAACAATACTCCTTTTACTTTTGTATTTTATTTCTCATAATCCAAAATCATTTTTATACTGAGATACAAGTTGGGTGTTCTTCACAATAGTACATCATCCAGATTTTTCACTAGGTAGATCAAACTCTCAATCATGTGGACAATGTTTAGGCATGGTAATGGAAGAACCTATCAAAAATGAGAATTAAAAGAGACACATGTTAACCTGTAAGTGCAATTGATCTTGGAGGGAGTTCAATCATGGTTGAATATGCCCCCAACTCCTCATCACATGGAGAAGTGTAATGCCAAAAACCAGGGGGTAAGGGGTCGCGGGTCTGTCTAACTGGCCTAGCACTCTCCAGTATCCGTATAGTAAAATACAAAAGTAAAAGAGTTTAACTACGCTCCAGGCGGAAAAACGAATTGCAGTGTAAATGCAATGGTATATTTGTAATTATGGAGATATAAAGGTACTTTTACAAAATACTGTATCATCTTATTTACAAAAGTACCACCGTCATAGGCAAAAATAGGAGCTCCGCTTTTCCGCCCTGAAGCAGAGCTCCTCTAATGTATTTAAACTGAAAATAAAAATGGTTAGAGAAAAAATCCATTAAAAACAAATCCCCTTTGTGCCTGCAAAAAACGCGAACCTCTATCTCCATCTTTAAACGGAAGCAAACCAAACTCGACAAAAACGAATCAATCTTCGACGGATCTGAAAGAAGAACCCAGAATAAAAGAAAACCCTAATCCCAGCCGCGCCGACTTTGCTTCCCCTCTATCTTTCCTTTGCATGCGAGGAACAGAACCAGAGTTAGGGTTAGGGTTATTAGGGTTAGGGTTAGGGTTTCTGGAATGGACTCTGGTGGTGGTGGCTCGTCGCGGTGATGACCGGAAGCCGATGCCATCGCCGGAAGATGATGGGTAGGGGTGCAGAGGGAGGTTGCGGCACCGAAGAGAAGCCTTGCCCAGTTTCCAGGGTTTCCTCAAGATTTCCCGCCAAAGAACTGCAGAATCGTCAAGACGAGTCCAAGGTCGATATCGATTTCTACGCGCAGGCTCGTAAGGCTCTATGCGAGCGTTCCCCATTCGATTCTGACGATGCCCTGGTCTCTACTGTATCTACACTTCCCATTGGGTTGGCTGAATTCTTGTCGAAACACTCCGATGGTCGGAAGAAGCATAAGAAATCTCATTTGGAAGGCAGTGCTAAGTCGGCCGTTCAGGTCTTGCCGGTGCAGACTCATGGTTGGAACATTTGGGCTGAGACAGAGGAGTACTTCAGGCAGGTGACGTTGTTGGATATCGAGAATTTGTTTTCTGTGTCGTCATTTGCTTCTTCAGCTCTCCATTCATGCCTTTCAATTCCTTTGCTGAGTAATGTTGCCGCGACAAATGGGGTCTCTGCTGCCAATGTGACCGTTACAAATGTAGTTGAAGTTGGTTCGAATTCGGCAGTTGTTATTGAGAAGGAGAAGGAGAAGGAGAAGGAGAAGGAGAAGGAGACGGAGGAGGAGGAGAAGGAGGAGAAGGAGGAAAAGGAACAGTTCATGGAAATTGATAGTGTGGGAGCTGATGTTTTGCCTCAGCAAGAAATGGGTTGTTCATTGATACAGTCTTTACCAACATCTACTGGTTCAGAGTGGCTATTGGGATCCAGGAATAAGATTCTTCTCACCTCGGAGCGACCTTCCAAGAAACGGAAGCTTTTGGGAATTGATGCAGGTTTAGAGAGACTTGTTGTTGCACATCCCTCGGAAGGGCATGATTCAACCGTCTGCCACTTTTGTTGTCTGGGTGACACAGGTGAAGAAACAAACCGTTTTCTGGCATGTGATTCTTGTAGTGTTGCAGTGCATCAGAAGTGCTATGGTGTGCAAGAAAGTCCGCTTGGGTCGTGGTTTTGTTCTTGGTGTAAGCAGAGGAATGATGTTGAAACTGGTTTGGGCGAAAAAGTAGCTGGCAGTGATGGTTGTGATTTCTCGGGGAGGCCCTGTGTGCTTTGCCCCAAGCAGGGTGGGGCTCTAAAACCTGTGGATAAGAATGCTGCTGATAGCAAAAATGGCGATTCTGTCAAGTTTGCTCACTTGTTCTGTTGTCAGTGGATGCCCGAGGTTTATGTAGAGGACACAAGAACGATGGAGCCGATTATGAATTTCGAAGGAATAAAAGAAACCCGGAGAAAATTAGTGTGTTATTTATGCAAGGTGAAATATGGTGCCTGCATTCGTTGTAGTCATGGTACGTATTGTTGCTTCCTTCTTTTTTCTATTGTTTCTGCATTTCCTTTTGTCTGGTACTCCAAGAGAGCATTTTAGTAATTGAAGTTTAGGGCTATCTTCTGTTCACCTGTGGCTATCACACTCAAGTTGATGATTTATCGAGTGTTAATAATATGGTGTCGTAATGCAATACCATGGTGGGATGCTTGTTTTCATACCGTATCTTTTTCCCTCTGAGCAGTTGTAGAATGCTGGCTGGTCACTCTCTGTTGCAAGTGGCATGCATAATTGTAGTTCAACCTAAAAGAAATGGGAGAATTACCTTGAACACGCATTTTGTATGCCCTCCCAAGCCAAGACAAGTTTGCTATATTATCTCTTAGCCTCAGCTTACTAATTGGGTTAGATACCCACATGTGATTCAACACAAATTTTGTATGCCCAAGGTTCGAAATGTCGACAATATCGGCGATATATCGCCGATATTTGTCGGTGTCGCTCCCCTCCGACACACCTATACGGTGTTAAGAAAAAAATGCATGATTTCGTGAGTTATCGAAGACATATCGGCGATATCGACGATATATCGTCAATAATCCACCGATACCGACCAAATCTTAAGAATCTGTTATTGAAAATTGAAAAAAAAAAAAACAAAACAGAATTTAGGAAGAGGAGGAACAGCCGAATAGTGTAGGGTACATACCGTCACCGAAAAATGGCGAGCTTGCCGTCACCAGCCGTTGCCATTGCCATCGCCGACCACAAAAACCAGGTTCTCTCGTTCTCCCTCTCCCCTCTTCCTTTTGTTTTGTTAGGGTTTGCTCTGGCTCTGAGAAAATGATCGAATGATTTTGTTGTTTTAAACCCTTAAAAGGGTATTGCTAAAGTCACTCCTATTATAAATTCTCAAATGATAATGCTAATATCACTCTGTATTAAACCCTTAAAATGTGTGTGTGTGTGAGTGCTTGGGTGGTGTGAGTATTTCCTTGTATTTGCCTTCAGTCATTGCCTTGCGGTATGATTGAGTTTACCAAAAAAAAAAAAACCCTTAAAAGGGTAATGTTAATGTCACTCCAAATTTTTTTTACTAAACATACTTCCATAAGTTAGATTCTTTAACCCTGAGGGTTAGTGAACCCTAAGCACAATTAAATGGAGTTAAAATATAGGTTTAATTTTTTAAAAAACAAACCAAGGTTAGATGCTTTAATACTAAGGGTTAATTAATCTTAACCATAGTTAAAGCGAGTTAAAAATGGACACCTTTAGGATTAAAGCATCTAACCTTGGTTTTTAGATTTTTTTCAAATGAACATGTCCCCTTTTAACTCCTTTTAACAATGGTTAAGATTCACTAACCTTTGAGGTTAAAGCATCTAACTTTAATTTTAAAAAAAATTAAACTTGTCACCTTGTAACTCCCTTTAACTGTGGTTAAGATTCATTAACCTTTAGGGTTAAAGCATCTAAGCTTGGCTTTTAGATTTTTTTTAATTAACATGTTCCCATTTAATTCCCTTTAACCGTGGTTAAGATTCATTAACCATTAAGGTTAGACTGTTAAAGCCATTGAAAATATTTTTCACATCTAATATTATTCCCAGTTCTCTTTACCTCATTCTTACTCCAATGATCACAACTCATGCAGATAAAAAAAATCTTCTACAATTTTTAAAAGAACTAAATTATATTTTCTAACCTGTTAAAAATATATAAATAGAAAAAAAAAAAACTTTGTATTTTAGTATAGAAGTCTTGCTTGATTACATTAAACGTTTAATCACTTAAACAACACTCAATATACGTAGAGCTCTTGTTTACATCAAAAATAAAATTAAATCTACTTTACAGTCAAATAAAATTACAATCCTCTTCTTTTTATATAATTACATTCAGATAAAAATAAAATTCACATCCTGCTTGTTTACATCAAATAAGAGTCTCGCACATTTAAATAAAATTACATCAACTTCTTTTTACATAATTACATCAACTTTATAGTCAACTAAAATTAGTCTTCTTCTTTTTCTCTTGATACAGGATCTCCGATAATTCAACCATCTCCACATCTTCTCATATTGATTCAGTCCTGTAAAAACATGGAGTTCATCAATTGCAGATAGAAATAAATTTACAAATTATTTCAAATGAAGTAAAATTGATTATATTAAAAATTAACATATAGGTCAGAACACATCTTATTGAGAAATGAATGATACATGAACCAATCAAACATTATCGTCGCTCGTCAACGCACATCTTTACTATCTTCTCATTACATCTCTTATGTATATTGTTGATTTTTTTTAAATATTTTTATTCTAAAAGGTATATCAACATCTATTTTAACATTTCTTGAAGTTTCACTGCAAAATTTAATGTTTTCCTCAGTTTTTTGCATTTTAAAAAAAAAATCACCGATAAACGATATATCTTCCGATATATCTCCGATATATCTTTTTTTCACAACTCCGACATGTCGAGCGATATCGACATTTAGAACCTTGTGTATGCCTCAGTATTCCAAGCCAAGATAAGTTTGCTATATTATCATCTCTTAGCCCCAGCTCACTTATGAAGTTAGATACCCACATGTGAAGCTGTTTCTTAGCCTTCTCTGTTTATCATGTAAAAAAAAAAAACAGATAATCACATTTATTATTTTTTAAGAGATAATCTCTCTCTTTCTCTCTCTTCCACTATCTTTCTCTATCATATTTACACTCTACTTTATCATTTCCCATCTCTGAGTCAAATGAAGACTTTGAAGATGGCAATCAGGGCTTCTTTTTGGACTCAAGGAGAGAGCTGGTCCCAACTCTCAACCAGGGTTTCTGTTCAGATGATCTAGTTGGGCTTGATTCTCTGATCTGGAGAAATCCCATGGTTTACAAGGCACTATCAAGGCTTCCGAGACTAGTTGAGTACAAGCCTTCTTTTTTGAGCAGCAGGAAGGAGTCTTTCTAAAGGGCTTGCATAGTTGGTTTTACAGGGATGCTCTGAATCCAAAGAACCTAACTGAACCTGCCGATCCCAGACCCTATCCCCACCATTGTTTTTCTAGGTATTGATTTGGTTTAGTTTATTCCTTTTTTGGCTGGCCTCCATTCTCCTTTTGACCCTCAAATTCCTATCCTGGTGCGCCGTTAGATGCGACCTAATTACTTTCATCTTTAATGAATTTTTTCATCATATTAATGAAGTTGAAAAGATAGGGGACGATTCTGAACACGAGTCCAGGGGGCAATGGTTAGCGAGGGAAGAGAAGAGGGGATCATTGATTTCGATGGTGGGTTTGTGGTGTGTAACGAATGAAGCGTTGATGGTGGGGACAGGTTGCCCCATGTATCGGAGGAGATGGTTGGGGCTAACTCACAAATTAGAAATGCCACCGATGATTTAGTTGAAGAAATGGGTTAGGGCTGAAGGATCCTGAAGATATTCTTTAAACTTTCTGAAATAGTAATTGATGAAGAGAGAGGTGCTGAATCAAAGTATAAAAAATAAAAAAAACGAAAAGGGCTTAGGGAGCTGAAAAATCTGTTATACGACGATAATTGTACATCTGTTGGAAGTGCTAGTCCGAAGGGGAAGAAGACAAACAGATGGTAACATAGGGAAAGCTAGGTTCTAGTATGAAGATTCAGTTGGAATTTGAAAGGGTGGGGTGTGTCAAGAAATGAAGGGCGATTAAGGACATCATCCATAAAATTTATCCCCAGTATCATTATGCTCCAAGAAACCTAGGTCAGGGTGATTGATAAAGAGATAATAAGAGGCATTTGGGGGTGATAAAAGCAGGAAATGGTGCACTTCACCCTCTGAAGGTTATCAAGTGGCTTGGCTGTTATTATTCCGGACATGAGAGATTTAGTTTGTGTTGGAACTTGGTTGGAAATTTCCCAATCCATCACATTCAGATGACTCCAGGATGGTTTTATTTGGGCTCTTACTGACGTGTACGGGCCTAATAAGCCCAAGATCAAGAGGAACAGGGACTTATGCTTTGAATATTGCTAGCCTTTACTACCTTAGGAACATTTTGTTGTGTGTGGAGGGAATTTCATTATAATCATATTCTCGTATGAAAAGAAAGCGGTTAGCCATATTACTCAAAGCAGGAGGGGATTTGATGATTTCATGAACAGCTGGAACCTCAGAGATCTCACACTCCTTAATGCAATTCCACTTGCTCTAATTTGCTGGAGAACTCGGTTTGTAGTCAGTTTGATTGTTTTTGGGTGTCGTTTAAATGAGAATAGAAGTTTGGGAACCTTTGTCAAAAGGTTCTTGCTAGGACGGTGTTAGACAACTATGAACTGTACCATTATGTTATCTAGGGGTGGCAATGGGTTGGCTTGTGTTGGGTTTGGGTCGGGTTTGGGTCCCGAAGGTCTGCCCTTAAACCAAACACAACCCATTTGTAAATGGATTGGGAAACCCAAACTTGAATCCAACCCAATATGGGAACGCTTAACCTGCATATGCCTAACCCAATTTAAAATAAATGTAACAAGAAAACATAAAAATTAATTTTATTTTTGTCAATAACATTCAAATTCAAACTTAATATTTAATAAATGCATTAAGTACATAATCATATATGTTTATTAGAGGTGTGCTAGCCCTACTCTCAGGCATTCCTTACTCTTAGCCAAACACCAACTTTTATTAAAGGAAGAACATGTGTTTGTTTTTGGCTTAAAGTTAGGACAAGTGTTGGTTTTTGTCTGAGAGTAGGGAATGTCTGCGAGTAGGGCTAGCACGGCTCATGTTTATTAATTTGCCAGATAGGTATTATCATTTGTTGGGTCCAAAGCCAAAGCTAAACACAGGCCAACTATAAACGGTTTGAAAATACCTAAACGAACCCAACCCGTGGGTCCATAAAAAAAAACCTAAAACTCAAAAGAGTCGGGGGGTTAGGATAGAAACCGTTACCCTTAATGTTATCCATGGATAAAATCAATAGTAGTTTGGGTCCGTTTAGAATTGAGAACATGTGGATTTCCCATCCATGGTTTTAAGGACGAAGTCAAGAAGTGGTGGAATAGTTATGACTATAAAGGATAGCGGAGCCATAGGTTTATGAAGAAGTTTCAATTTCTTAAGGTTTAGTTAAAAAGCTAGAACAAGAACACATTTGGTCTTATAGGGTAATCTGAGCGGAATATTGTTTTTGAAATTGAAAAGTTGGATAAAAAGGAAGAGAGCAACTCCTTTAGCTTATAGGAGATATGGGATTGATTGTCCTTTTGGATTCAATGTGAAGAGATTCTTAAGAGGGAAGAGATTCATCGAAGACAGAAGTTGAGGCATAAGTGGATCAACGAGGAAGATGGCAACACTAGTTTCTTTCATAGGATAGCAAATAGATGAATCTCTTCCCTTATTTAATCCTTTCAAGTTGATGGATGACAAGTTTCTTGTAAAAGGCCAAGCTGAAATTAAAAGTTCCTTATTGATTATTTCGAAAGTTATTTAACATGGATAATCTTAGAGGTTTAAAAGTGGAGGGGTTGGGTGGGTATTCCTGCCTGCCACTCTGCCAGGATTGCAGATAATTAGTTGGAACATTTTTAGGAAAATGAGATTAAATAAGCTATGGATGATCTCAACAAGGATAAAGCTCTAGGCACATAGGGTACTTTAACCTATACCAGACAATGTTATAAAATGAGGGTGATGCTTAGGAGTTACGCCTTGAGACTCGCCTTGAGGCAAGGCTCAAGGAAAACGTTGCAAGGTTCAACCTTGAGGCTTAAATCCCCTAAGGCTTACGCCTCAAAGCGTGAGGCTCAAATGAGGTGCACGCCTCATGCCTTGAGGTTCGTTTTATGTTTGAGCCTTGTGCAACATACACTAACCAAAAGTAGGGTTCTAGATAATCAAGACTTCGAAAAATTCTTTTTCATTATCTTTTTCCACGACTTCTTAGCAACTGTTTGTTGGAAACTAAAATCTGCTACATGAATTGATGGCTAAGCATCATCTGTCTTTTAAGATGTGAATGAACAAAAAAATAAATCCAAATTGCAGTACTTGTTTGGCTCTCTGAATTTTTTTCTTAGTATGATAGTTGAAACATTTATATATTACACTATTCCCTCTCTCTCTCCCCCCCCCTCTCTCTCTCCCCCCCCCTCTCTCTCTCTCTTATATATATATATATATATTTATTTATTTATATATGTTCTTATCTTTCATTAATTTTTTTGAATCCTTTTGCAATTTTATCGTTTATAATTATTTGTTTCTTTTAAAAATGAGGTTGTGTGAGGCTTAAGTCTCACGCCTTGAGGCTTATGCCTCACACATCTGGATTTATAGATTTGCTTTGTAAATAATATTTTTAATTGAAATAAAATCTTATTTTTATGCTTTAAAATTAATTTTTTAATGAAAATAAGATTTAAATACAAAAGATATTTTTATTATTTTCGAGTTTATTAAGGCCTCAATCACCTTTGATCTTCAATCCAAATTTCAATTTTTTTTTTAAAATTTCAATCCCCTTCAATGAAGTTTTTGACTAGTTTAGTCATATCTGTCAATTTATAAGTTTAATATGAAGAAATAGAGGGTTTTTTAAAATGCTATATAGAATGAGTTATATACATAGACCATAGTGACAAACTTTGAGTTTGGGAATTATTGGCGGGGTTAAGTTCGAAAAAAATAGGCAAATTTGGGGTATGTTTGAGATAAGTTCGGGAAAATAGAAAATAATTATAAAAAATAGGAATGTGATACCAACGAGTCCATGCACGAATCTGGATGGATTAGCATCTTTTACTATGTTAGACACTTATGAAGAAGGATCTCGATTACATGTTTGTATATGCAATACAGATTACATAAGCAATTGAGAGATGTATAGAATCGGAAAAATAATAATAATTTGAAGAGAAAAAATCAGAGAAGCACTATCCGAGTGTATTTATTTACCATAACATAATTATTCAGCATAATATAGAAAAATTGAGAATAAATAGCACAAATCATCTTTTTCTCTCAGGTCGGTCGAAGTTTAGTACTAATCAGTAATCAGCATACAAAATCATCTTTTTCTCTTAGTTTAATTGCATGGATATCAAAACGCTAAAAAACTGCTCGAATGGAGGTTTCTCCTTCTTCTCTCAGTTGGTGAATTTGTTATGATCCTAAATAGATAAATACTTAGATTGCGCTCTTCCCATTAGTCTGGGCTTTTGGGATTAGTGGTTGTGTCCTGGTACACATCAATTGGTATCAGAGTCTAACACCATGTCTCGGGTTTGAGTCACAGAAAGGGCTACCTGGGAAGGGCTGCGGAAAAAATCCTGAGAATTATTCCGCCTCAGAGTGAAAGCCGTCACGGAAAGGGCTACCTAGGGAGGGCTACAGGAAAAAAATCCTGAGAATTGCCAAGCCCTAGAGTGAGAGCCGTCGAGGACGTTGGCTGCGGAAGCATGGTGGTATGTTGCGATCCTAAATAGCTAAATACTTAAATTGTGTCCTTCCCATCACTCCGTGCTTTTGGGATTAGTGGTCGCGTCTAAGTACTCATCAAAATTCAGTTGAATGAGAATTTCTCAGTGGAAACAAGTCTCAGATTATTGGTAATAAAACCCTATTGATAATAGTAAGTCTATTTTGCCCTCTCGCGTTCTTGTTTTAGAATTAAGAATAAGCCTGGGCAAATAATTTATTAGAAATCCCCATATGTGATAAGTTCGGAATAAAGTCGTCAATTCGCGAATAATTTGTGAACTGATGAATTATTCGTTAGTTTCGTAAAAAAATGTTGTTTTAAACTTTATCCCTTAAAACATGAATAGTTCACGAATAATTTGGGAATTCATCAGTTGGTTTCAGTTGAAGGTTGACCTTTAGTGTAGAGTCTTTAGACCGAAATCCTGTAGTTTCTGTGTTACCCTGGAATTTGTTTTGAAATCCATTGGTTTTTATGATACCCTTGACATTTTTTGGGGTTTTATCCTTGGTATGTTTTGGCTGAAATTCGTCGATTTCTAAAACCATGAAACAAAGTGATTGCTATTGATCGCAAAGTGTGTGCTCTTAAAGGTCTTGGCATTTGGGGCCCAAAATTATAGCATGAAAAGGGGTTGGTTAGTCTTTTTTCACACTAAACAAGACCTTGGGGTTGCTTTAAGAGTTCGACTTTGCCACTCCTGCCACTCTCCAACCCTCATAGCAAAGCTGATTTTTTTTTTTCGGGATTCACGTAGTAAAGCTGATCTTGCCTCAGGTTTATCATGCCATGCTGCCAAGTAGGCTTCTGATTTGACATCTTTAACTGCCACAACCATTTCCCAAGTTTGATGTATCTGTTGCCATTCTGACTCCTGTCGTCTCAGTCTCTTGCTGTTAATGAATATCAGTCAATAAATAAATTCCTTAAGATGTAATGTTTCCTCTAGTAATTGTACTTTTGTGATGCTAGAAGGACATTACTCATTAGTGGTCTTGTGGAATATGAGTTCTACAGTTTTGTCTACACTACTCTTTTTGATTGTAGATGTCACATTAATAATGTTTCTATTGGTACTGTGCCTTTGTTTGGATGATTGTTCAGGAACTTGCAGAACTTCTTTCCATCCTTTATGTGCAAGGGAGGCAAAACACAGAATGGAGATTTGGGGAAAGATTGGATGTGATAATGTAAGCCTTTCATTTTCTGACCTTGGGAAGGTCTTTTTTCAGAGCTGTCTTGTTTTATGCTGTAATGGGGCATGTGAGCTAATCTCTCTCTCTCTCTCTCTACACTTCTTTAGGTTGAATTGCGTGCATTTTGCTCAAAGCACTCGGAATTACAAGATACGAGCAGTACCCAACAATCAGGAAACGATCTGTCTGTGGCTGTTGGTTGTAATTCATCTTTAGCCAAGCATTCACCTTTGATGCTACCGGTGAACAAACCACACAAATTAAAGCTTGGACGCAAGAATGGAGAAAAAAACATGGGCCATGTTAAAACAGACGATTCAACTTTTGATAAATTGGGGAATAGCGAAATATCGGAACAAGGCTTTTTGAATAGTAGACCAAATGCCAGACTTGTGTCAGAATGCAGTGATGCGCAGCAACTCATTGCCATGGAGGCACTTGAGAGGAGCAACAATGGGGATATTAACTCATCCGATTCCCTTGATTTTGTATTGATTTTGAAAAAGGTCACCGTGAAAGTGTTTATTTGTTTCTGTGCTACGATTCATTTGTGTATAAATTTACCAGTTTAAACTTATTTTCAATATTTAACTTGTTGGATGTGCAGTTAATTGATCGAGGAAAAGCCATTGCGAGAGATGTAGCATTAGAGATTGGCGTTTCACCCGATTCATTGGCTGCAATAATTGCGGTAGTTTGAGAAATAACAGAACCATTTGCGAATGATATTATTATATTTGGAAAACGTTTACCCCAATGTTTTATACTTTTTTCTTGTATATTCTTTCAAGTGATCGCTTTGACTTTCTCTGTAGGGTGATCGCCCCGACCTTTTCCCCGACTTGCGATCCAAAATAGTCAAGTGGCTTCGGAATCATGCTTGTATTGGTAGTTCACAGAAAAATTTGAAACGGATAAGCAAGCTTGCAATTTCATCCAAGGCTGAGATAACAGGACCTGATGGTCCTAATGCTATTGCAGTAGCAGCTTCTGATAATCCGGATTCCGTTCCCATTAAGTCAGTACCACCAAGGAGAAGAACAAAGAGCAACATAAGGATTTTGAAGGATAACAAAGTAGTATGCTCATCTAAGGAAACATTTGTCCAGCAAAGTGACAATGGAATAGTAATAGATGAGATTAATGAACATCCGCTTGCTGTCAGTGAAGACCTGAAAGATGGTTCAAGTAATGAATTTATTTCTCTTGACGGAGATTGTCGCTTTAAAGACCCAGATGCCATGGAAAAGGTAATCATATCTTTTTTTGAACTTTGGTATTTGAATTCACATATCATGCGGTAAAAGGTTGAGAGGTGCTACCATTCTGAATCTCTAACTGATTGGTGGCTTTCACATAATTTCCAAATTTTGACATGTTGGTTGCTGCTATCCTCTGTGTATTGGTCCTTTTAAGAATTATTTTTTGGGTGGGGTTAATTGTTTCGTTTTCCATATCCAGTCCATGAATCCCCCCCCGCCCCTGCCCCCGTCCGCAAACACATTGTCTTAGTGCAACTGATTTACTGTTGTTGCTTGTTATATAAAAAAAACTGATTTACTGCTTTGTTAAATCTAGTTTACCATTCCATCTGTCTATGAATTATCCAGACATCTTAATTTTTATGATATTGTTTTTATTATGAATAATGTAAGTATAGAATTTATTTCCCTTGGAATGTTGGTTCGTCTGAGCTCTATTTTTTTTAACAATCCTTCTTTAAAATATGCCCTGTCATCTTTCTGAATCCTTTCTCGTCCCCCATACTAGGATGATGAGACATCATGCACGGTGTTTACCTCTTCAGATTTGTGACATTTGTTACTTAAGAAATTGTGGTCTGATAGTACTCTTATCCTTTTGCTGGATAGAAAATGGGAACTCATTGCAAATGAATAAAGCATGTTTTGTTGAGGGTCGTTGCAAAAGGTCAGCCCTTAAAATAACTAATACTTCCCTCATTTTATAGTAGATGGAGTTGCACAATATTAATGACCATTGTGGATGTAGATGGGTTCTAAAAATTTTAAAATCTTTGAAAGTTCTTAGCGTCTTCAAGAACGAGGCCTTATTTGTCTACTTAATACATTGAGACTGGTGATTTGATCATTGGCAACAAGTTGTATGTTGAGACCAACAAAAATATATGTGCACTCTTGCACTTGCTACCTATGTAGCACAGGCATGAACACGAGTGTTGGTGTCGGACTCGGATGTGAGGTGTCAAACACGGCAAAAGGAAAAAAAGAGATTAAGGAGGATATATTTTTTTAATGTTATTATACTTTAAATATGAATAATACAATAAGATTAAAAGAAAAACAAATTAAATATGAGAGCAAAATTTTGCAAACAAACCCCTCAAAAAAAAAAAAACTATTGCAAACAACATTATTACAAACTACAATTCATCAAACGTTTTTAATAAGACTTGAATTAAAAAAATAAATTAATGAACTAACTAAGTAATGAACATATATTAATTCTAAATATTAATGTTAATCTCAAAGATGATTAATTTAAAACTGGTTTTGTTACTTGAATTCAGTTTTTTGACACCGATAGTCCGCCTCTTTCTCTCTCCCATTTTCTTTTCTGTTATAGGGATTGATAATTCCTCATATTATTTCTTTGTTTTTGTTGAAAACAAATGGATCGGGGTTCTTCTCCTCTATCCCTACTTACTTTTCTTTTTTGATGATGAGAGCTAGAAAGAATTTGTTGAAATTCATGCTAATTATATGCAGTGGTATACTTTTTTTTTGGGTATAACAAATGTTAAAAGTTTATAGGTATCAACCACATCCGTGTCCACACATGTCCAAAATGCATAGATTTTTCTAATATCAGTAATAACAGCCGCGTCCGTATCCGTATACTTGTCCACACATTTGGACACGGGACACACTTGTTGTAAAGAACACACAAAATAACTTTGTACCTAACCATGGGCTTTTTATTAAAGGCATATTTCACAAAGTGGCTGATGGAGATGGTTACATGAAATGGCTGAAGTAGTAGCCTCAACGAGTTCTATAGTTATCATCAGTGTTACCTAGGCACTTCAGTTTTTCCAAATTTTGCCGTGCCGACACTTGGACACAACACAGCACTCCATGACACTCCTTGATACGTGCCTATACCATGTCATGGTGACATTAACATTATGATTAGGCGCATGGTGTTTCAAGTATGCCATGTCATTTTAAAAATACAATTGCAAGGAATTTTTTGCCAATTTGTGTTGTTTTTTTTGGAAACATAGACGGAATTTTATTAGGAGAGCATCGACAACAACAACGATCAATATGTACATCTTTCTCTTCTCTTATCTCTTGTTGCTCATTTCTATTCCCTATATGAGTATTTTTTTAACTTATGAATATACTTTTTTAAAATATTGGGGACTGGTGATCCCCCTCTTTTTATTATTATTGTTATTTAAAAATTTTGAGTTATAATTATAATATATATATATATATATATATATATATATATATATATATATGCATCCGTGCCGCCGTATTAGGATATTGAGTGCTTGCCGTGCCGAACACTCCTAGACACCTGGACACTTGGCACCCGTACCACGTGCCTAAGTAACACTGGTTATCATAAACGGAAATTCAAAGGTATGCTAAAGGATAGTGGAAGGTAGCCGGATATGGGTTTTAAAAATATAATGGGACCAATTTAATGTTTTTTTCCTGTTTCCTTTTGATAGGTTGACCAAATTCTATTTTACTATCCGGGCGTACTTCCCCCCTCCCCCCCCTTCTTTTCCAACTGGCAATGACTACCCTTTGGTTGGTTAGCTGGATTTGAACGCACAATTACATGATTGCTGTACAAGTGTGAGTGCAAAAATGTATTGTGTACAATTTTTTTTCTTCCCTTGTAAGCTAGACTCAAAACCACGATCTTATGTCTAGTCATTTTTCTACTACAATGTGTTTACCCTTCAATAAAATTAGATCTCTAAACCTAGGAATTCATGTTTATTTAGGTATCAACAACTAAGCAAGGTTGCACATGTGCCAGTTCATCCTAATTACCCACACATAGGTCAGGCTCCGACTATTAAGGCCTAATGCTAATGTTTTATTTTTATTTTTATGCTTCTCTTGAGATGGTCTTTCAGTTCTGTCGTTTTTCTCCTTGAATTGTTAAGATGAAAGCACTTGTTTGCTTGCTGGCGTCTGATTTCCGGCACTGGTGCTGGTATTCTTTGCCAAAAAAAAAATAAGAGAGGAAAAGGAAAAGAAATAAAAGAGATCAGGGCTAGCATTGATCATAAGTGCCAATCATCTCCATGGTGATTGTGGGTCGGTGGTTGATGATGGTGAGAGTAGATGGTGTTGGTGGAAGTTTGAAAGAAGAGCCAAATATTGGTTTAGGTCATCAAGAGGGTTTATCAGCGGCTTGGTGAAGGAGGTGGACGATATTGGTGGAAGATGGAAGGAGGGAGGCCAGATTGGGCTTTGAGGTCTTCAAGAATCAAGAGGGTTGGTTGGAAGTAATGAGAGAGAGAGGGTTGATAGTGGTGGTGGGTGGCTCTGTAGCAGCGTTGGTGAGATGGAGGTGGACTGTATTGGTGGAAGATGGGAAAAGGGAGATCAATTAGTGTGTAGGCCTTCAATCTTTTGATTTTTTTACAAATACAGAACTCTCTAAACAATAAAAAAAAGTCAAAAGAAGGGATCCAAGAGAAGCGATAATTGGTTCCCCTCACTACTATGTAACACAACTGCAATGCAGGGGACCTAGCTAAATCCTCCATGGTTGATGTGATGATTACCTTTTATTTATTTTTACATCTTGCCGCTACATTCAACTTGCTGAACAAATCCTCCCTTTTTTTTTCGCTTTTATTGTTTCTTTTCACAATTATTGATGGTCGCAATTTTGAAGTTCTTATTAGCATGTGGAGTTTTGAGGCCTATTGAAGAGATAATGAATCTATCATACTATTTTTTAAAATTAATTCTTGAAATGTAAACTCTTGATACATTTGCCTTTAAGTCTACTATTTTTGGCAGATTTTGACTGAGACTTCAGAGTTTCAAGAGTTGGATCCTTCCATAAGGCAATCACCTATGTCTGAAGGTATGTTTTGTCAAAATATTTTTTGACTTTGTGCCTCATTCTCTTGTGCAACATTTATCACATTCTTTGCTAATAAAGCACTATATTTTTTTTGGTAAACTCAATCATACCACAAGGCAATGACTGAAGGCAAAGACAAGGGAATACTCACACCACCCAAGCAAACACACACACACACACACACACACACACACACACACACACCACATGCAAACTCACACACACACACACACACCACACACATGCAGCCCATGTAAGCTTCACCCTAGAGCTCCTCAAAACAGGTACCAACCGTTTGAGGCGCCAAGGAACTTATATGGGACAACATGCTCGGGTAGGTATTGAGGTTCTTAGTTTTTGACATTTCATATTTTCAATGCGTGTGTGTGTGTGTTCTCTTTGAGTACAAACAAATTTAAATCTCTTAAAATTATTTAAGTTGTGAAGAAGTTATAACATTTTTTGCACTTGCAAAGATGGTGGCCCTGTTAAAATGAGTTGATGATGTCCTAGTCACCGGTGAGAGGTTTTATTGAGTTCACTGTTCTCCTGGAGTAATATTTTGGCATCTGTAGTTTCACTACTTTTTATTTATTTTTGTGAAGTTAATAACTCATGTGGTTTTTGAATTTACCATGGAGTTGGAATGAAACATTATTTTAAGGTTCAAAGCATGCTATTGCTTCAGAATAATTTCTGCTGTGGAAAACACTAATAAATTGGAAATGGTAACACAGGCTCTTTTCACAGAATGGCTAATGGTAATAGGAAGAACTTCATTTCAGAACTCTACGTTTACGACGTAGTGGAGGACCCGATTTATATTAAAACGAGAATGGATAATGGTAAAACGAAGAATTGGATTTCAGCACTCAAGATTTACTATATGGTGGCTTAGGACCTGACTGACTTAAAAAGAGAGATCATTAACTACATCTCGTGTCTTTGCTATGATGCAGCAATTTTAATGCACTGAAGTTAAAGTCCCATAATGCTGAAGATTTTTGCCTGGGTTAGTAGACTTAAGTTAAAGTTTATAATTCTGTGTTTCTTTTATGGTTAGCTGGGTCTATTACGAATTTATGGGGGCAGATAGTTCATATCCAACTAGATTAGTCAAACAGTCTAGCCAAAAGGTTTGATATTTGATACTTGGACTGCTTGAGTTTTAAAGTTGGTTAATTCTTTAGAGTTTTCATGTGTCAAGTGATTTGTGCCCAATCTTCTATTATAAAAGGAGAATGGGATGGTCTCTTATGGGCATTCTAAGAGGTGACAAAAATTCTGCAGTAGAAAGTTTTGTTTCCTCAGTGAAGATTAGTTCTTCTCCTTTTCTTCCAGTGACCAAAACTGTAATCTAGAAGTAGGGTCTCTCTTTTTTTTGATCGGTTAGAAGCAGTGTTACAAATCTCGTTCTCGGGTTTTTATTGGCCAAAGTTTTTCTCGGGAGATTTTCAAATCTGAATTTTTTTTGGTAGTTCTTGCCTAAATCTTGGGAATGATTAAAAAAATATATTGAAATCACAGAAAATAGTAATAAATATCACCAAGTTATAAATTCATAAAACCAATAACATTCTGTATTTCTCATGACATTTTTAAAATCTCGTGATATATACGGGATAAAAAGATAAAATTATATTTTTCGTGAGATTTTTTGAAAATATTGTAATAAAAACGGAAATTTAAACTTTAAATGTTTTTCTCAGGAGAAATTGGTTATTTTTCGAGAGATTTGTAACATTGGTTAGAAGTAGGGTCTCTTCCTGTTACTGTCTGCAATTTTTCAACTTCTCTCCTCTGTACTCCCTTTGCAGATTCCAGATTTGGTGCTTATTCACCTGATCACCTTGCTTGAACTTGCATAAATTGGACTAGAGCCCGGAGTTGCTTCTATAGCTTTGTGAATTCTCCCATTATATGGGCAAGGAGGGGTGGTGGTGGAAATGAACCATTTGTGGAACCTCCACATGATACCCAAGATGAAGAAATTAAGATCTTATGGTGGAAATTTAAAAAATGAGTGATAGTCCCCTCCTTCGGTCGAGGAGGGGACTATTCCTCCTTGCCCTCACAAAGCTCCTTTTGAACTATGGTTAACAAGTTTTAACTCATGGTTAAATTTTTTTAAAAATCAAGGTTAGATGCTTTAACCCTAAGGGTTAGTGAATCTTAGCTACAGTTAAAGGGAGTAAAAAAGAGGACATGTGGCACAAAAAAAGGGGGGGGGGGCGAGACGGTAAAAACCTCTTCAAGCTGATCTGTCGTGGAGGTGATTACTTCCCATAAAAAATTAATGCCGCCGAGGAGGTGATTATTTTTCTTAAAAAAAATTAGCGCATCGACTTAACTACTACGAATTTCAGGAGCATGACACGATCAATCATGCTTTCAAAGATTTGATTACAAGACTCATGGTTAAAAAAAACTCCGAACGGATACGTATTAGTTTTGGTAAGACCCAATACTCGATACTTGACCTTTACAGGTTTGTTAAGGAAAAATAAGACCTGGTCAAGACTGTTACATATCGCCTGAGTCCTACAATACGTAATGGTTTCAGCGTAGGACTCGATCAACGTTTTTAGATAAAGGAGTTTTCGTAACTTCTTCTCAACCCATTTTAAGACCTAAAATCTAAAATCCTTTTGATTTTTGGTGATTAAAAACTTGATTTGGGGTTCGAATAATTAATTAAAAGTAATCTATGCCAAGTTCTTCATTTCGGGATAAACTCATTTTGAGGGCTAAGTCGGATAAATTCATTATTTCTTTATTTTTTTACTTGATATTGACTTTAGAAGAATGTTGTCACTAATGATTAAAAACACGGTTTTGAGAACCATATTGGTTCCGACCATATCGCCGATACGAATTGGTTTTGGGCATATTTTTTTTTTAAATTACAATAAATTAAAAAAATAAATCAAGGTTGTAGATGGGTAATAACATTCTTTTAAAGCCAACATCAAGTAGAAGATATAAATAATGAAATAGAACACATTAGATGAGTCAAAACTAGAAACATATTGTTAAAGTCACTGAATTATGGGCGGACTCAAATCAAGTTTTCAATCACAAAAAATAAAAGGATTTTAGGTTTTAGGATTTAGAATGGGTAGAGATGAAGAGAGAAACGAAAGAGACTGTTTTGGGGTGTTTACGTAACCCCCCTTTTATCTAAAAAACATTGGCCGGGTCCTACGCCAAAACCGTTACGTATCATAGAACTCGCCAATGTATTAAACTTCGGTTTCATAATAAACTTCGGTCGCTAAGGAAGTTGACACATTTCGAGTAAGTTTAAGGAAGTCTAAGGAAGTTATATAAAAATTAAAGAAGTCTAGGAAACTTTATGGAAACATTGGAAATCTGAGATTAAACTTTAGAAATTTAGTACTTAAGCATAAATACACATCTAGAATTTATTATATTACTGATGCAAGCATATGGTAATCAAATGTGAGAATTATGTTAAGTGACATGCGTTGTCTGCTTGTTTAAGCTGTAATTTTTTCTTGATATTTCTTTATATTATAAAAACAAAATTAAATATATTTATCCTCTTTGTCAAGTGAAGGAAATATATATTCTCTTTATTTTTCAATGATTATCCATGTTAATTGTTTTAGAAACTTGAAAAACTTATGAATGCATATTAAAGTTGGTAAATAATTGAAATTCAATTTAGTTTTTAAACCTATTCTTTTTATTTGAGAAAACAATTGTTAAAGTTGCTGCTGTCACTTTTTCAGTTTAATTTTCTTTTTTCCACGTATATTCCCCTTTTTTTTGATGAATAATGAGATTCGTTTTAAGAAGAAAATTAGAAAATTCCCCAAGCAAAAATATCTCTAAAAGGATAAGCAATTGCACAAAACAATTGATTTTATCTACATAAAAAATCCAACCCACTGAGGCTCGTGTAACTCCTGGAGCGAGGTTGTCTTATGGTTCAAGCACATGATTGATGGGCACAACTTTGGGAAGGACTTGGATGGTTGGACCCTTCAAAGTTCCCACTATTTCTTTCCCTTCAATTGCCCCAACCATGGCTAATAAATTGACATGTGTTGGTAAACTTTGGTGGAAACATGTCGGTTTTGGTAGCCAACGAAATGATATCCCCTTGAAGTGTAAATAGTAAAGGGTTTTGGCGACATGTTTCGGTAAACAAACATCGACTGAAACGCTACTAAAACTTTATATAAAGTAAATGATCAGTTGGCACGAACCGAAGTTGTCTATTTATTTTTAGAAAACTCTTCCTTTTCCCACCACCCCCTTTTCTTGAATCCCTTCCTACATTTGAGTTTTTTTTTTTTTGATTGGTGATCATAAAATCATATTATAAAGGCAGAAAGAACTATCAATGAGTTTACTAGAGGGTAAAGTCTAGTGGGAAAAAAAGGAACAAAACAACCTCCCCAACACTAAAAAATAGCGAAGTACACCCACCCGCTTAATCCCCTTCCTTACAAAACTAGACCACCCAGATCCACCCCCTCCATATGGATAGAACAACAGGCTAAGATTAGGTGTCTAATCTTCAGACAGAGAAGGGGCGAAGATGTAAAGGAATCTTCAAACACTCTCTTGTTCATCACTTTGGTAATGAGGACCTTGCAATCCTCAATAACTATATACTATTCCTCTCCTTCCAGATATCGCTGCACTTAGCGAACAGCATCATGTCCCAAAGCAAGTTGCCTTCTTGCTGTCCATGGAATACAAACTTGGAATGCAGATAGATGCATACATAATAAGTGTTAATATATGGACCTAAAATAATCTTACCGGTAATTATCTTGAATACAACTGTCAGTAGAACTGGATTATACCTAACAAACATTTCTTTTTTGATCGGCAAACCAGCAGTCAAATAAATATAATAATGATTTGACAAAGGAATGCACTCCTCTGGTTTCCAGTCCATCTGTATCTCCCAATGTATGTGTGTTTGGTAAGAAAAAGATATCCTGCGTCATCTAGATTTATTAGTCCATCCTACGTTTTGAATGGTGTGGTGTTGACACTATAGCAGCTATGGTTTTGGTGAGTGTCCCTGTGATCTAACAGCATCTTGGACAGGGGATCCAGCTAAACTTGCAAATTGCAATATATCTGACAGTGGTCA
This sequence comes from Tetracentron sinense, assembly GCA_015143295.1. Classification (NCBI taxonomy): domain Eukaryota; kingdom Viridiplantae; phylum Streptophyta; class Magnoliopsida; order Trochodendrales; family Trochodendraceae; genus Tetracentron; species Tetracentron sinense. The sequence goes on from CM026552.1 coordinate 46,344,779, forward strand.
AGCAGAGGAGGCTACTGCTTCTGTGCAGAATACTTTGACAAATCCTAATGAGGAACATCCTCTTTGTTCGGTTCTAGGGTCTCCGGTTACGCCTAGTTTCCTGTAAGTTTCCAAAGTGGGTTTGTTTGCTTATAAGATTTTTCATGGTGCGATGCCTGTTCGATGCCTTGGGGAAAGCATATATATGTTGTTATGTAATCTTAAAATCATGTGATATTTAAAATTTTTCTGAACCTCTATGTTCCTGTAATGCAGAAGTGGAGAAATAGCCTCTAGTTCTTATATTCATCCGTTTATCCAGAAGAAACTGATTCAAATGCAGCATGGTGCGCTGTCAAAGAACCTAATTTGTGAGTTTGATGGTAAAGTCTCTTGTATATATCTGCACATGTCAGACTAGATGAGGCTAAATTGTCCCATTTTTCACTTGGCAGGCCCAAGGGAGAAAGAAATGTCTTCTGTGGAAGCTCCTTCCGCCGCCAGTGTCTGCTGTAATCACCAAGATCGGCATTCGCCTTGCATTGACACAAACCATACATCAGATGCTGTGAATATTGATCAGTTGGTTGACGCCAGGAATATGGGAGTCTTGGAACTTTCTCCAGAAGATGAAGTGGAAGGAAAACTTATTTACTTTCAGAATAGGCTACTTGAAAATGCAGTTTTAAGCAAGCGCTATTGTGGTCTCACCTTTGCCCCTACTTATAGAGTAGTGTTTTTGCTTATTTTTATTTTCTCTATTTCTTTTCTCCCTTTTCCTAACAATGGGCATTAGGCACCATTTTATCCTAAAATTTATGTATTTCTTGGACGGAAATTTCCTTTACGTTGTTTCATAGTGTATGTGAGTACATTATCCGAACTTGTTTTTGGAATTTTCCTTGCAGATAATTTAATTTCTAGGGTTGTGAAGAGTCTTCCCCTGGAGATTGACGCTGTGCGGAAGAAAAGATGGGATGCAGTACTTGTTAACCAATATCTTTGTGAACTTAGAGAAGCAAAGAAACAGGGAAGGAAACAGAGAAGGCACAAAGAAGCCCAAGCTGTACTTGCTGCTGCAACTGCTGCTGCTGCAGCTTCTTCCAGGAATTCATCGTTTAGGAAAGATGTGCATGATGAAGTTGCTAATCATGAGGTTAATAAATTTTTGCTTACTGAACCTCACATGATTCCCGTCTATGAAAGAGGGAACTGACATTGCTCTTTTTTTTCCCCCCCCTTGAAGAGTCAATTGAAGGTAAATACTGCTTCTGGTAGGGCTGGGTCTTACTCTCAGTTGATGCCACGAGCAAAGGAAACACTTTCGAGGTTGGCTGTTGCAAGAGTTTCGTCAGAAAAGCACTCTGATACCTCCCTATTGACCTCAAATTCTAAGGAACATCCTAGATCATGTGATGTCTGCAGACGATCTGAGACAATATTGAACCCAATCTCAGTTTGTTGCAATTGCAAGGTTATATAACCTCCACTACAAGCTTACTTTTGAAGCATCTATATCACATCTACTTTTGAGTTTTAACAAAGCCCTTGCACCACAGGTTGCAGTTCACTTGGGTTGTTATCGTAGTGTTAAAGATCCTGCTGGTTCGTGGTACTGTGAAGTGTGTGAAGAGCTATTTTCATCGAGAACCCCTAGAGCTCCATGTAGTTTATGTGGTGGCACTAACGGTGCTTTTAGAAAGTCAGCTGATGGCCAGTGGGTTCATGCCTTCTGTGCTGAGGTAAAGCCATTTCTCTCCTTTCGCTGCTTACCATAAGAAAGCAGACCTATAGTTGTTTCAAATGAACTTAAAATATTTATTGCAATATTTTGTGCTGTAGTGGGTGTTGGCATCATTCAGAAGGGGACAACTAAATCCCGTTGAAGGAATGGTATGTGCATGTTTAAAAGGGTTGATTAGAATACAATTCCAGAATCTTCATTTTAGTACTGCTTACTTACTGCATATCATAAAATACTTCTAGTGGTTAAATTGGATATAGTGTGGAGTTATGCTTACTATTTCTAATATTTTAGCCCTGGAATGCTTTTGTGTGACATATTTCTATTATGTTTATTGCAATGCCAGGAGACCATTTCAAAGGAGAGGGATGTTTGCTATATTTGCCGTCACAAACTTGGTGTATGCATAAAGGTTAGGCTTCCCAACAGTGTTCTCGATCTATATTGTTTCGGTGACTGCAAAAATGATGTTGGAGTTAAGACTGCTCATTGTTTATCAGCTGTGCTTTTTACTGTTTGCAGTGTAATTATGGTCACTGTCAGAGCACTTTTCATCCCTCTTGTGCTAGAAATGCTGGCCTCTACATGCACGTGAAGACTGGCGGAGGCAAGTTACAGCATAAGGCTTATTGCGAAAAGCATAGCTTGGAGCAGAGAGAGAAGGTCATATTTAATCTGTTTGTTTAGTAAATATCACATGTAGTGATATGCAAGTTTGTGCATCATGTCTCATCTTGGCCCTAATGAATTTATACAGGCTGAGACTCTACAACATGGAGCAGATGAGCTAAAGAGCATTAAACAAATTAGGGTTAGTGAGGACAACAATCAATATTTTTTCTTTAATGCGGTTGTAGGCAATCTTTTGTCTTGGACTATATTTTTACTTGCTGGATAATTATATGCTTATCTGTTTCTTTCACAAGTTTTTCTTGCTTCAATTGATGGTCAATGGACTCTTAAAGAACTGTTCATGTTTGGCTCGACTACTGACAGTTTCTTCTTCCTCAATAAAATCAGCTTATCTTATTAGTTTGATCCATTTGGACCCATTTGGAAAGAGAGGAATTGGAGAGTTTTTGAGCACTCTTCTTTACCTTCCGATCAGGTTTCCTTGAGGGCCATGCGATTTCTGTTTTTTCTTTGTGGCTTTTATGAGAGAGGACAGAGATAATCAAATAAGCTAAATTGGTGCTGATAGCTGATTTATCATCTTATCCAACATTTACGTGTTTTTGGCTCTCTTAGAACTTAGTATAATGTTTTCTTTTTTATAGTTCGGTTCTCTTGTGAACTCCTTGTACCATATTATTCCCTTCTAGTTAATATCATTAATTATTTACCGAAAAACAAAAAAATACCCCTTTCAACTTAGTGTATAAGAGGACTTTGTAACAGGAATGACTTGGTTGAACTTGAGGGAGTCTAACTGGATTGACATGCTTGAGCTAGTTTGGTTGCCTACAATAGAGCTTGTTTGTGTTACTCAACATTATGTCTCAACCATTTGGTAACCATTGTTGTAATGTCGTTTAGAGATAAGGCAGAACGATGGGACTGATGGGTAGACCTACATGTTGATTGAATGGAGTGTTGGCTTGAAAGTTTTGGGCTCAAATTAAGCCTTATTTATCTCCATTACTAGATATTTAGACTGAAGGAGCACCATACATATGAGTTGAATTGATGGAGCACTGGCTTAAAAGTCTTGGCTGTGGGTAATTTCTGCATTCAGTGGTTAGATTGCAATTCTTTAGTACATTACATGTTTAGACATATTATTATGATGATCTCCATATTAGTATTGCATACCTGTAACACCAATTACATAGTAACGCACCATACATGTATACAAAAGTTTCATAATATATGCATTGTAAAGTTTAATGTTATTACATTATCATGCATCAATACATGCATACAACAGTATATCCTAAGAGGTTGTATTTGTTATAGTAAAGAACTGTCACTAAAGAATGACAATGATATTATAGAACACTGTGATATTGGTCTTATTTCATGCGTCCCAACATTAACATATAATGATGCAGACAAAGTACAGCGCTAGAAGGAAATGGTTAAGATTCTTAAAAGCTAATGTTGAAAAGAGAAATTGTATGCAGAGATAGGGAATATGATAAATAGTATATAGCTACACTTCGGTATATATTTAAAAAAACTCACGTGTTAGTGATGCAGTCCAAAAAGAAAATTGCAGCAATCAATCAAACATCCACAAAGATTGAAGGTAAAATGCTAGACTCGACTCCAAGGTCTAGGACATCCCAAGTGTGGAGGGAGGCCTTTTATATTGATAATATTCAGAACCGATTTTCCAAGGACAACCCCTTTGGTTAAGTAGGTAACAAAAGGCACACATTGACTAAGTCTTGGCAATGATTTTTACAAGTAACTAGGTAAGAATTAAAAGCTTCTACATGTAACTAGGCCTTGGTATTGACTTCTGCAAGTAATTAGACAATAATTAAATATTCTACAAGTAACTAGGTAACAATTAATTAGTAACTAGAAGGGTTCTTTAATTACTATGGGCTTGCCTCCTCTCCCTCCACAAATGAACTTGGGCCGAATTTTGCTCTTACCCATCAATAAAGAACCGAATGCTCCTGCATCAATCAAGCACTATACATGCTTTCTAGAGGAAAGAAAGAAGCCCATTTGTATCTTATTAGGATAAGATATGGAGGTTAAAGATACATTCATCTTAAACAATTTGGAGGTAGTACTTTTGTTAGTGAATATATAAATCACATTTTATCTATGCATCAGTAATGCTACAAGTGTCTATCTGATGTGCTTATGAGTTTAATACATTTGTGGATGTGGATTGTGGTGTGTACAACATATATGTAACTTAAAGCACGAGTTCAACTGCTCATTTATATGCTTACTAGATTATTTCTAGTTTCATTTTTGTGGATATATAGCTAGAAAGATGTTAGTACCCTGCCTATAAAAGTAATATTTAAGTGTTTCTTATGTATGACTTGGATGAATCTTTGTCAATACATGATGTTGTTGAAGTTTTTAATTTTATGGAACTTAAGGTTATACATTTGTTGTCTTTTTTCTAAGGAAAAAATCGTATATATGGCTACCTAATTGTTTCCTTGCACACAATCTTATGTACAGGTTGAACTGGAGAGATTACGACTTCTTTGTGAGAGAATTATCAAACGAGAGAAGGTGAAGGTAAGCCATGTTTATATAAACGCCAAATGGTTGTTCATTTATGTCAACTGCATTTATCTTATTGTTTTGGTTCTTTATGTATATTGTTGGGAGAGTTTTCTACTTGTGTGGCATTTTTTGTTTGTGGTTAAGGGGGGCTGGGGGGTTGACAACCTCATTTGATGTGAAGGAAATAGCAAACTACACAAAAGGTAAAGAATCTAGTGTAAGAAAAAGGCCTTCACATACCCCCACCCCCTCCCCCTCCCCTCTATCCAACATTTTGCCTTTATCATAATATAAAACAAGCTTAAAGTTGAAAAGTTGATATTTGTTTTTTATTCCTTTCTGGACTAGTAATTAGAGAAATCTAATTAAAATAAAGAGAAAGGAACTATTAAGGAAAAGCATTTCTATGTACAAAGTTTGCTTATAAGAGACCTCTTTAACGAAAACGAGAAGGTTTGCTTATTTGTTAGCAATCTTGAGGGAGTGGTGGTTAATTTTCAAACTCATGTACATTATCTTGTATATGTTATTTACCATTAGGAAGTCTCCTAGGGCCCACAACATCACTTGAGGCCCAAGAAAGAGCAGTAGGGAAATTGCCATCAACCACGGGTAGCGCACAAAGTGACTGTTGAAAAATCTTCAATCCTTGTAGATAAGGCATTGCATCTGCTTCATTAGTGTCTTGGATGCTTCTTGACCAGTGAATTTCCACATGGTATATTTCAATCTCGAAATAAGCCTTCTATATCAAATCGGGGTTCCTAGAGGGCAACCATTGAATGAATTTTAACTAGACCCTTTTGCAGTATTGTCCAACTAAGCTTAAAGGTATCCTTCATTTTAGAACTGCTTGAATGGCTGCTTGCCACCCATGGTCTTAATCCGAGAAACTATCTTCTTCTTCTTTATCAATGCCTTATCCCATTATTTGGGGTCAGCAACAAGGTCCCTTCCCCCCATTCTATTCTATTCTATTAAGAGGCATGCATATCCTTGGTTAGATTTTTTTTTCTTTCAAAATTGTTTCCCACTAACTCCATCCATGTCTGTTTTGTCTTCCCTCTCGACCTTTTTAGAGCTTTCAACTTGCATTGACTCACTCATTCTATAATCATTTTTCTCTCAAACTATATATATATATATATATATATATATATATATATCCAAGGGCTAATCCTAACCGTTTATAACTAAATCCAAGGGCTAGGATTTGAGTTTACTTATTTTGTATTTTCTAATGCCACAACAGCTCTAATCCTAACCGTTTATAATTGAGATAAACGGTTAGGATTTTGGAGTACACTTTGGGAGTATCCTAGACTAATTCATACATATATATATATATATATATATATATATATATATATACACATACACAAAGAGCATATACATCACTAGGGAAACAACATACAAATTTTACCGAATAAATTGAAAAGCAAATGGGGAAAGGCATAACAATTGCACTATCTATGGCATGGAACCCTTTTAGAAAACCAGAAAACAAGATAGAATCGCATTCCGAATGATGATCTCACCCCAATATTTCACCCAAATCAACTCTCGCTTACCAAATTGAGCAACACTTTAGAATCATGTATCTAAATGCGCTAGCAAATAATAGAGGAGAGAAAGGGTGAGCCTTCAAACACTCTCATATTCCTCTCTTTCCAAAGCTTCCAAGAGATGGCTCCAGGTAAAATGGACCAAATTGCTTCATGAGCATTGTCCAAACTCGTGAGAGACCAAAAAGATCAAAGAGCTTTGAAAGGATGAAGGTAAGACCCAATCCACTCCCAACTGAGAAAGTGACTCCAGATGTCGTGTGCAACATAGCAAGACAAGAGCAAATGATCCATCGATTCTTCCTTATGAAAGCACATAAAACCACGATTAGCCATCCTCCATCCTCTATTTTTGAAATGGTCACAAGTGAGAAACCTTTTTAAAGCTACAAACCAAAGGAAAAAAAGATACTTTCGAGAGAATAGGGGACTTCCATCAACCTTATGAAAATGGGGGTGTGGGTGCTGAAACGAACCATTGACCATTGTTGCCTCTAGACGAAAACCTTTTATCGCTATCAGGATGAATGCTGGCTAAGGCCATTCAGAAGATGAAGCAAATCATCCAATTCCCACTCGTTCAGGTTTCGCCTTAATCTAGAACTCCAGACCATCTCGCTGTGTGTCAACTCGAAATATTTTGCCACGGATGCATCCTTATCATAGCCCAAAAGGAATAAGTTTCCAAATCTCCATACCCATTTGCCCAGACGCGTCTTGTTCACATCTAGAAGTGGTTTGATGTTTAAACTACTATCTTTTAGAGGATGAAAAATCCGATCCCACGCCACCAAATGATATTTGAATGTCTCCCCTTTCTTGTTCCATAGGAATTCTCTTTGCATACGCTCGAGATTATCAACAATCAAACACGAGATAGTTAGTCTGGGCATGTAATGAGTTGAGAGGCTTCTAAGGTTGCTTTTGATAAGTGTCAATTTACCACTCTTAAATAGAAAGTTGGATTTCCAACTTGTTAGTCTACTGGAAAATCTCTCAACCATTGGGTTCCATACTTCCACGACACCTTTCACTTAAATCTCGATCAAGAGCAAACCTAGATACACGGATGGGTAGCAAACCTACTTTACACTCTCTAGCCATGCTGCAAGCATGGTTGTTAGATCTTTACGATTTGCGATTCAAATCCTACAATTTGAATCAAATCCTAGACAAAACGATTCAAATCGCAAGTAAAAATTTTAATTGAGTAAATCCCATTTGGTTTGCGATTCAGATTGGGATTTGCGACTCAAGTAGTACAATTCATGCGATTCGGGCACGAAACACCTATTACGGACCGATACTAAAAAAAAAAATAAAATCTTTTTTAGTATTTTTATTCTTTCGATTTTTAAAAGGTACTTTATTTTCTTTAAGAAAAGAAACGGGAAAACTCTTGTTACAAACATGTCAAAACCCTTATTTGGGTTTTCTCTTTGTTGTTGTGAAATGAGAAAAAAAGAAAAAGAAATGAAAAGAAATAAGGAAGAAGAAAGAGGATGGAGTTGGAGAGTTCGACTCTGGAAAAACTTGATAGTTTATTTTATTAGTCATTTTAATTATATAAGTCTTTTGATACTTGGTCCCATACAAAATGATTATATGAGTTATCTTTTGTTAATTTATCTTTGAATAATATTTGAGGTTATGTTTCGTTTTAATGAGTTCATTCACGTTGTGTTGTGTATGCAATATAATGTTCATCGCTTTTGTATATCAATAGATATGAATGAAATCTTTTGGGGATAATGGATTATTCCATTTTTATGATTTATTAAGTATTTTTTAAACAATAAAAAAAAAAATGAATTGAATTTACGATTTGAATCCAGATTTGAATCGAATTGGTCCTAAAACGATTTTATGATTCAATTACGATTTAACAACCTTGGCTGCAAGTTCCTCCAAATTCTAAATCTTACCTATCCCCCATCAGGTCACTCTTGCCCAAGTTGACTCTTAAACCCGACACCATTTCGAAACACCTTAAAAGGCACCTAAGATGGGCCAATTGCCGATTGGAAGCATCACAAAAGACGAGGGTATTGTCCGCAAATTGTAAATTAAAAATCTTCAAATTCTCTCTGCCAATTGTAAACCTGTCAAATGCTACACCATATGCTCTAGAGAACATTCTACTCAATGCTTCGAAGACATTAATGAACACGAATGGGGAAGAGGATCCCCTTTGTTTAGGCCCTGAGAACTTCGAAAGAATCATGCAAGGTTCCCGTTTATAGGGATAGCGAGCGACACAGTAGTGGCCTCTAGTGCGTGCTCGTGCTCCCCGGTGGCGAAAATTTGTAAGAAAATAATAACTATCGTTACCTGGCTTTCTCTAATTTTATCACAATATTCAATTCCATGGACATGATATATCGTATCAAAGAAAACTAATCATTGTCCATAAGTTGAATAAAATTTGAGGAAAAACTCAGATGAGATTCATACTGAAAAACCTACAAAATATAATATATTACTTAGAAATAGAAAAACAACCCGATGAGTTTCACATCCAAAAATCAGAGAGAGAGAGAGGCATACTGTAAACCAGACAGAGGTATTGAGGAGCATGGTTTGAAGTGTCGACGAAATACTGCCGATATCAACGATATATCTTGATTTCGATGGGTCCTGAAATATCTATTTGGGGTAATATAAATTTTACAGAATATCACACATTATCAACGATATATCGTGCAATATCGTGGGATATTTTGGGAAATGTTGGTTTTTAAGCTTTAAAACAGAGTCAAATCCTATTTACAACATATAAATGATTTTTTTTTAAAGTTTTTCTTTCATTTACTTAAGATATTTATATGTAAATAAGGTTATACTCTCCAAAATTATTTTAAATCCAAATTCCTGAAGAATAAAAAGTAAACTTTCCAATTCAAGAACAAAATCCACTTTTTAGCGCATTTTTCAAAATTTAACTTTTAAATGATGAAGTATTTCTCAAATCTTAAAATTTCATAAATTTTACAATATCAAAACATTACTAAAACCCAAAAGTCCGGTGAAAAAATTCTCACATTTTAGTTTTCAAAAATATTTTCGTCTACAAGGTCAAAAGTCAACTAACAGTTCCACAGAAAAAGACTTAAATTCAAGCTTTACATAAAAAAAGGTACCCTCCATTTAAAATACCAAATATAAATTCCAAAAGAATCCTATGAATATGTTTCTAGGTATGAGCTATATGGATGAGTATGGAGGTGCACGACCTTATGTATCAGTGCTAGTGACAATTGTGCATCAGTACCCACAGTATCCACTGATGGGAGTGTTGCTACATCTTGGACCAGATGACTACCAATGTTATGTACATAATGTGATGAGGTTGATACAATATTGCACTTATGTGGAGAACCATTACTATTGTCAGCCTAGTCAGGAATTAGGATAGAGATGACTTTGACCCTTCACGTAACTCTATGTGGCTGTGAGCTCGTAATTGTAGTTGAGGATAGATACTTGGAGATTCCATTATTGATGTATTAACAATTACATATGAAACTGGTTGTATTTGAGTTAATTGTTATGCTTGATTGAGAAATGAATAATTTTTTTTGTGTAAGTTGCATCAATTTTAGTGAATCATACATTATTGTCATCATCAATGCACATCTTTGACCTCCTTCTCATTGCATCTCTTATATACATTGTTATTTTTTTAAAAAAAATTAATTCTCAGATATGTATTAATATCTATATTAACATTTCCTGAAGTTTCATAGAAAAATTTCATGTTTTCATTATTTTTTTTAAAATTTCCCTCCACGAGCTATATTGGTCCCACGATATCGATATATCCCCAATATATCTTTTTTCCACGGCTCGACATGTCATGCGATATCGACATTCAGATGCTTGTTGAGGAGCAAGAAAGGTTGATGCCTTGATGGAAGCCATCCCTCAAGCTCCAATTGTCTAATCTGGATTGCTCTTTTTGGTACAAATCTGAAGCGTTTGAACCTACAAGTAAAGGGGTTGGTCTCTTATCATTAAAAGCCAAATCGACCAAGAAAAGTACAGAAATAATGCGGAGTTAAAGCCGCATGCAAAAATGGAATAGGGTTTGGTAAGCAAAAAGACTTTTACCAAAAGGTCCGTTAGCCCAACATGGCACTAAGCAATAGCGAAAAAATATACGGCTAGGATTCTGCCTCTATCCACATGACCACAAAATAGATGCATATGGCATACCCATAAAGAGATGTGGGACTAACTACTAGTTTAATAGCACTTGTAAATTGAAGGATAGAAAAGAGGCGTGTCTGTTTGGGTTGGGTTGGAACATATAATCAGTACACATTAATAGAGAACTCCTGGGAAGAGTCGTGTATTTGTTGGGAGATTTATAAAGAGACGTGAGAAAAATATGGGATACGGTTGGCGGTGCCATGTGACATCTTTAAGATAGAGCTCATACAATCACTGGGATTAAAGTTTGGGAATCAAAGAGGAATGCCACGTGGCGTCTTATTTCTTTATATTATAGTATGGATATATATAATGGGGCGGCACTCCATCATAGATGATGATAGTGCTTCTCCCCTTTACGCACCAAAGAACATATTTTTCTACCTATTTTAAGCAACCTTATCAAAGTTGGCCTAAATGCATGGGTGGACAGTTTCTTACACAATACAAACACATTAAAGATATCTTATGAAACTCTATCTTATCCTTAACATTAACTAGGAGGCGATCTTAATATTTAATGGTCCTTGATGTCCATGCGGAATCTAGGAGGCTAGGACAGCACAATACCGGATCCCCTAACTGTTTGTATCAGTCACAGTGAAAACAACCCTATTGGCACAAATTGAAATATCAAAGAACTATTAGGATAGGCCACTTTTTGATTATCCTCCCCAAACCAAGGGTCTTCCGAAAGTCTTATTCTATCTCTTTACTCCAAACTGTACACTCAAATGAACTCCTTAAATACCAATCACATGTCCCTTTCCAAACCCCAATACCATTCATGGAATTGATCCAATTACAGTCCCACCCCGAATTCCTACTAGCATCCATTTTGTATATATATACAAAACATTATTCTCTCCAAAGCCCAAGCTTCTCTATCGAAGTTCTTTTTTTTCCCTACACTCACCAGTCACATCATGCAAGCTGCCTTTTACAACTATGGAAACCGTTTTGAGGAGTTGAGCACTCAAACCCCTTTCACTAAAGCTTTTACTTGCATTTGACATGCTTCTCGTTTCATTCTCGACCTCTCTTTTAGCTATTGTGTTCATTGATTAGTTTTGAGTCTTGTGACCCTAATTCATCAAGTTCTTTCTTGGCACTAGGGCTTTGAATGATGTCGTTCAGAATAATTTTTTCAAATTTACCTTTGGATTCCAGTTCATTACTCAATTTTCAGAAGCCTTTACCCAAGGTGCTAACCTCACTCCGGAATCTTGCTCACTTCCACTTCCACTTAAACCAGGGACTAGGGAATCTCTGAATCTTAGCTATTGCAGCCATGATTTTAACCAAATCATTTATAAAGCCACAAATTTTGATATCTTCTATAATTTTTTCTTTAATTCAACTCCTTTTTGTATTCCATTGTATTCTGATGATCCTCATGCTGATCAAAGCAAACTCTAGAGGTTTCTAATTCAGCATAATGGGGGATGCTTTTGTTAAATCTGGTCTTTAAACTGATAAAATTCAAGGTAAGAGGTTTCTGAAGGTATGCATTAAAATGGAAGTTCAAGTATCTTTTCCATGGTTTTTTCTTTTGGGTGGATATCTATTCTTGTGGTTGGTTATAATTTTCACAAGGGTGGAGGTCCACTGTTTTATTCTATTGATAAGTATCTGGTACGAGTAATGTGGGTTATCATTTTTTAAAGTTTTGTTGATTCACATTTGACAAACACATATTCATGTCGTAGTAGAAGGTATAACATGAAAGTTAGCGTGTGTTATGATAACAAATTGCATTTCCTGCTTCAAAGGTTTTACAGTCTTCAGTTTGCTTCAGTTGCAGCTGAACATTTGATGTCCTTTGTGACCGTTGTCTCTCAAGTTGATGTATGCTAATTCTGTATTCTATTGGACTTGTTCTTACTTATGTTGTAAATGTTTGCAGCGAGAGTTGGTTCTTTGCTCGCATGACATACTTGCATCAAAGAGAAACTCTGTTGCTTTATCTGTGCTTGTTCGTAGTCCCTTCTTCCAACCCGAAGTTAGTTCAGAATCAGCTACGACCTCTCTCAAAGGGCATGTGTATGATAACAAATCCTGCAGTGAAGCAATACAAAGATCAGATGACATCACTATGGACAGCACAGTTTCGGGTACACTTCCTGTGCCCATGGATATTGACCAGAAGACCGATGACAGCTCCTCATCACAAGGCCCTGGTACACGGAAGCCAACAGACAAGGCGCCATTTTCTGGGAAGCAACTCTCTCATAGACCTGCATCTGTTGCCTCGCGGAACCTCACGGATGATGGGGAAAGGAGGTCAAAATCTAGAAAGGTATAAACTATGGGTTGCATTGATTACTGTGTTTGACTCACCTTTTTTTTTTTGATAATGACGACTTTATGCTCACTCCATAATCAATAACGCAGCATACTGAAACCTTTCAAAAAGAGCTGGTAATGACATCAGATCAAGCATCTGTGCAGAATCAGCGCTTACCTAAAGGATTTGCTTATGTTCCTATTGGATGCCTTTCAAAGGAGAAGCAAGTCATTGATCAAAAAAAAAAAGAAGCAAGTCACCCGTGATGCTGAACCATTGGAACGTGATTAAGACTGAGATATCTCCTTTGGGTTTTTGATTGCCCTTCTGGAGGCTGATAACCAGTTTTCCTGGACTTGTGCTTTCTGCTCCAAGGCTGACACCTTTATGTGATTGTTAAGCACAAGAGGTAATGGTAGAATGGATGACAAGATAAGATTCCAGCCAGTGTATCCTTATTAATTGGAGTAGCCAGTCCGTACAGATAAGAAAGTTTTGACGTCATTGTTGTTATGCATTCTGAGAGCAACTGTACAGGGTGAGGGTTAGTTTCCATTACATATATGTCAACGGGCTTGAGTTGCTTTATCTGGATGCTTGCCTCCTTGGTGGAAGGGAGCAAGGAAGCTCTGCTTCTTCCCTGTAACTGTATATGAGAAATTAGAAGGTATCACTTATGTTGGATGTTCTGTAAATTAAGTGTATATATTCTTCGATCTCAAGTCTCAACGCAATATCAGATCAAGGTCCATGGTGGTTATTGTCCACTTTGTTTCTACAGCACTGTAATATTTTTGAGATCATAAAATTGGTATCTGAATCATTCATTAATTTGCCAACATTTGGATGATCGAGTTCAGTTTACAAACCGGTTGCTCTTTACAGGGTTTTCTGACTGGTTCTGGAGGTTGGATTCTTGTGATTGTTCATGCCATCCAGCGGTACTGAACAGTGGGTGTGAAGTTGCAAGGGACATGTTTTATTTCATCCTTTGACTGTTATGCCTTGAAATAAAACGATTTTGCATGCTATAACTTCTGATGCGTAGTATTATGGCTTTTTCTGAAGTGAACAAGCAAGGGGGACTGCATGTGAGGCCTTATGGTATGTTTAATTATGGGTAGTCTTACTGTTATTATTTTCTGATATTTCCGTTCCGGATAGCATTGTTGCACTCATTATGCATATTTTTATTTTAAAAAAATGGGAATAAGCTTTGTCAGGTCTCTGAACAATATTGAACTGGTTTTAGGTCCTGAACGCGTGGAGGTGTGACTACATGCAATTCTTCAATTGGGCCCTTCAATCAGTTTGTTCAGACTTCAGACTTGCATGCGCCGACCCCTGGTAGGGGTTTCCATTAACAATCAGTAGAAGGTATGCTTTCCTGATATTACAAGCTTTTGTTGCTTAGAAAGCTTGGTAGGAACCGAATCATTGCAGAGATCTGAAACTGGAATGAATCAGATGGTTGAATTGTTTGAACTGTCAACCAGTCATAAAATAGGTCATACGGAACCCCTAAACCGCTGCACCTTAAAAACCTCTTTATGGTGGAAATTTTCTGACCTATGCGGTTGTTCAATTTAAATGGTTGTTCAATTTAAATATATTATGGGCTGACAAACATCCTCATCCTGTGGCGAATATACAGCAGGAGCCATCTGATTTCTATGTTGCCTTTCAACCTGGTTGATTCAGTTTTTTTACCTGGAATCACTAGAGCAACTTTAATAACTCCACTTGGGATTTTTAATGTAAAAAAAAAAAAACTATTTATAGTTGCTCATTTTGCATTTCTTGTGCGCGAGAGAGAGAGAGAGAGAGAGAGAGAGAGAGAGGGTTAATGAGTCAAATCCAGCGAAGAAGACCGGGCAGAACTCAAATGTAAACAGGCTTTTTTTTTTAATCTTTATCTTCTCAATCATTGGTAGAAGATCATTCTTCCCCTATCTTTTTGGAATAAGGAAAACTGATGGTGTTGCCACATTAATTTATGCTTTGAATTATGGTGTAAAATGTGGAATTTGTTTTAAATGATTATCCATTTAGATTATATTTTAATTAGTTTTGTGATTTAGGCATTCGATATTTTCCCAGTTTTCTTTTTTATCGTTTATTTTCTAGTTGCCGGTTGACTTTTAGTTTATTCAGCATTACATTATTATGTCTGGGTTGGACAGGACTGGTAAGTCATTCTGCCAACCACACTCTTCATATTTTAGATGAACGGTTCCAGGTTTGGACACTGATGCATTGTGCAAGTCTAACAGTTGCACCAACATTTGCTAACTACACACCAAACTAAAAAGAAACCACTGCAACTAAAACAACCATTAGAGCCACCATTGGAGCTCTCAGAAGTTCCATCAGCTCATCTTCCACTTCAACTTGAAATGCAACAAAACCAGGTAATCCCGTCTCTTGAAACTCTAATGTTCCTTCTTTCTCTCATTCAAATTCAGATTACTTTTGCAAACTAAAAGCCCTTTAAGCGTTCATGGGGTTTTAAACTATTGTAATTGTGGAATGTGGGAATCTTCTTTGGTTGGAAAAATTGAAGTAAATGCAGGACACGCTTGATTACTTACCGAAGAAATGCGATAGATACTTCAAAGTACAATGTGTGTTGTAACTTGTAAGCATAGTTGGGAGATGGGGTTCATCATTTACTTAATCCAAAAGCTTTTATGATAGATGGTTAGGCGTTTTATGGCTTGTTCATGGTATACCTCTGACTGCTATTTTACCTTGTGAGAATATGGATCCACAGTTTTGTCAGCCAGATTTTACAGGTTTCTTGCCCCCTTAACTATATATATATATTCCTTAAGGCTCTGTTCTTTTGGTGGAACTTTTAAAAGTCCGGAACATTAATATTTTGGAACAAGAGGCAAGAGTATGGGGGGAGAGGGTTTCTAACTCTTTTACACAATGAACACAATGATGAGAGAATTTTTTGAAGTTCAATTTAATTAGAAGTTCCACATGTATGAAACTTAAAAAATTCGGAAATTTTTTGTTGGAAATTGAAGTTCTATGGAATAATGTAGTTCTAGACATCAAGTAAAATTAGGTGTGAAATAATGAAAGTTCCTATACTTTAAAAATTGCGTGAAATAATGAAAGTTCCTAGACTTTAAAAATTCCACCAAAAGAACGGAGCCTAAAAATGAATGGTATACTCTAGTATGATCACTCAATCATTTGCCCTATGTTGAGTTGGTAATGGGAAAATGTTACGCCTACAATTAGTGTGCGTTAAACATTTGTGCTTTAAACAGAGAATTTGACAGTCCATGTGGGTGGGGGGGGATTAGGGTGTTATGTCCACACTTCTCATAGTTGTGACGTAGAAGTCTGTGAATGATAAGTATGCTTTTATTTCATTATTTTTCTTGAAGAAATCACTGGTAATTTGTTTAGTTGGTAAGTTGTAAGTGGACCTACGTGCCTTATCGCTTACCTTCTAAAGGTAAGCGTCCCTCCCTCTTGGGGCTTAGTCCTAGGACCACCCTAGGTCTTACCAAACCTGTTGCTTGGGGACCTAGATTAAAAAAAAAAAGTCCTATTTTGTGGGCTTGGTGGTGGGGAGCGTGCTGGGACGAGCCTGCCAGGTGTAACCGAGGCACCCTAATTTAAATTTCAATTATCTTATGTTCTTTTATTTAAATATTTTGTAGCTGATGATCTTTTCCAACCAATCATGTTGAAAGGTGCCAAGGGTTCCTTTGGAATGGTGAAAAAGCACTATCATAATAAAATAACAATCTAGGCTTATAAATGGATCGGATCGCGCCATATCTGAATTGGATTTATAAATTGGTTAATTTGAATTATAATACAATTATTTAGTTACGATGCCAATTCAATCTTTATTTGGTTCAATTAATATTAAACTCCACAAAATCCTTAAGCATATAAAAGTCCATGGTTTTTTCATATATAGTTTTAAATAAACGTAAGCATGATATTTATGCAATAAAAATATTGATATGTTATATATATACACTAGGAATAAGTAAAGGATTTGGAGTAAAAAACTTATTCTTTTGAGGTTTTACAATTTTAATTGGTAGATGACTTATTATTTAATTTATGAAAAATAATAATTTTAATTAAGGGTCATTATTAAGTGGATTATCAATTAAGAAGGGAGATGGAGAGTCCAACATTTAGAGAGTTGTAATAGAAAAAGAATCATTTATCGTATTTAGTATTTAATTTAATTAAGTAGAAGTCCTATAATTTAATTTAAAAGAAATTATAATTTAAATTAAGAGTTTTTATTAAGTGGATGATCAATTAATAAGGGAGATGGAGAGTCAACATTTAGAGAGTTGTGATAGAAGAAGTATCATTTAACGATATTTAATATTTAATTAAGTGGATGTCTATCATTTAATTTAAAATTTAAAACAATAACGGTTTTAATTAATAATTGTTATTAAATGGATGATCAATTAACAAAACGTGTCATGTCATCAAACATTGACGTGACGTTAACATGAAAAGATAGTGAAGGATGATGAGAGATGCCACGTGGAACCAATCGGCATTATATATATATATTAACTTGGCTTATTTTGTTTTTTCTAATGTCAATCTTGATCTTTTTAATAATTGAATTAAATGGTTACAATTTGGGTGTACATTTAGGAGTATCCACAGACTTATACTACATATATGGAGAGAGAGAGAGAGTTGTGATTAGAGGATGGCAATGTCCTCTTCCAAGCTGGCCACTCCAATTAAATTTCAACATACTAAGAAAGAAGAGATGACACTCCGGCCTCTTGCGCCAGTGGTTTGGGGTGTGGCCTCTAGATGTGGGAGGTTAGGGGATTGAATCCCCTCGGGTATGAGTTGCAAGAGCTCTCCTGTCCAATGCTAACCCCCCAATAGCCTAACCTATTCAAGAGGACCTTGCGGTCTATTTTCTATTTTTCATATGTATAGTGCACATAATTAAATCGTATATTATTGTCATGCCCCAAAATCCCCCTTAGGAGAATGTGGAACTTTAGCACGTGACTTACTTAACAAATTATCCTGTTAAAACATTTAAGGCATACTAAAATACGAACTTAAAAATTTCTTTAATTAAAACATCAACTAAATTCATAATCATTGATTGCAATTGAAATAAAATAAATACTAACCCTTCATCATGATCATCATCAAACTAAACTAAACATAAATATCCATAAGGTTAATTAAAGTCTTCCTAAAATTTGACCACAAACAAATTAAATTCAAAAGTAGGGTCAACGATCAAAATCTTGTTCTTCCTCGGAATAATCACCTTCTGGTTCCTTGAAGCATTCATCTTCTTCTCATGGTCGGGGCGCACAAATATCAAAACCTGAAACTGAACCTGAACCTGCTAATAACAAAAGTCATCGGCTGAATAAGGAGTTACTCCGTGTATATAACAGACTATAGTGAACAATATAATGAATATTAAATTATATGCATTTTATAGATTCATACATCAGTTCACATACATAATCGGAGTGTGGAAACAACCAAATACATTACGTTAATTTCTTTCTTTATTTTCTTACTTTTCTCATTTTCTTACTTTTCTTTTCTTTTTCTTACTTTTATTACATTCTTACTTTTCTTTGAGATCTTTCTTAAAGCCAGATAACTAATACTCTTGGAAACTTATCTTGAAGCAAGGCACTAGCATCTTTGGAGATCTTTCTTTTCTTACTTTTTATACTTCATACTTTATCATTCCATGAACAACACATTCACATGCATTAGTAATAATTTAAAATACCGCTTTACCGTATAAAGAAATGGGTTATTATACTTTACTTTACCGAGATACCACCCTTTGTACATTATTCGGTACGGACGGCTTAGTACATTTCTCGGTACTACGGCTTACTTACTTTGGCATACATCTCGCTCATTCTGATGGTATCTAGTGGTGCACTACACAAACATGCATTATCACTTTTGTGTATCTTTCTTTCTTACTTTCTTACTTTCTTACTTTACTTTTGGTCTTACTTACATCTTATTATTGTCTTTAATTCTTTCTTCATACTTTTACAGATTTTTCATTCGTGAGTGCACAATGATTTACTTTTTGTTTAAATTACACTTAAGATTAACTGTCAAGGGTCATAGGGCATCTCACCATTGCGTCCCATACCACTATGTTAACCAGGCCTAGGCAAACTTAACTTTCATCAAAGGTTCGTTTACCCAATAGTATATCATGTATTACGAAGCATAACAGACAACACACAAACTCTCATATTTCCTATAATCCGACAATCAAACATCCCAGTTGATATAAAAGTATTCATAATTACAATCTAATTTAAATGTCAAAATCTTTTTTTTTTAATTAAGATCAATACCCTAATTATAATACCTTTAATCAATAATAATTCTCATAAATTTTAAACATAAAATCAAACTTACATATCATTAAAATATCACAATTAAATCATCCATTCAATTTCATTCATCATCACATTCTCCTCATAAATCCACATACTTCAATTAATTTTCACAATCCCCTTGTTGTATCATAATTAATTTAAACATAGTTCTTTACATCAAAATCTAACGATTCAAAAATGATAAAACAATTTCTTAAATAGGTACTCCACATTCTGTTTTAACCATCAAAGAATAATAAATAAAAATTATAGATTTAGTTCTTCACATCCTATTTTAATCATTCACTAATAATAAACTGTGATCATAATTATGGTTCTTCACATCCTATTTTAACAGATTAATCATAATGAAATCAAAAATCATAGACATGTTCATAGATCCTACCTGTTCTGACATCTTTGCTTAGGTTTACTCATTTTTATTCATTCTTTTAGATTAATATTCAAAATATAGGTCACTAGATCAGTTATTTACCTCATTTGATTGTCTCCCTACGATCTATCGCTTGCGAATAGGGTTCTATTTTGATCTCGACGCATCTTTTCTCCTTTATCTGACAAATCCTTTGGACTCCTTTAATTTCTCTCTTTTTGATCTCTCAAAAACTCTCAATTTTATCTCTTTTAGGTTTAGAAGGCTTTGGAAACCCTAACCTACGAGTATAAGGGGGTATTTATACATTGGGAGCCCTAGGGACTCAAAACCTACGAAGTTGTGCAAGCCCACCGCCGAACGGTGGTTTGGGCGATCGATCGCCCGCTGGCGGCGATCGATCGCCGGTGCGGATTTAAAAAAAAAAAAACTCTTTTGCTACTTTTTGTTCTTCTTTTATTTAGTGCAACTTATTTTCATAAATTCACTAAATCAAGTGAATTAAATGAGTTTTGTAACTCAATATTTTAATGCATTAATCTCTCCTAAGATTTACGTATAATATTAAGTATATTTATTTAGGCAATTAACTCATACAATTATGAAACTAGTGAATTAAATGCGGGTCGTTACAATTATACTCATAATTGGATCACCATAGATCTGAATTCGATATGATTATAATTAGAATTTGAAATCAAGATACTTTTAAATCCCAACATATTAAATGGAGGAGTTAACATCAAACCAGTCCCAAATGCAGTGGAATAAAGGAAACTCCTTGTCTGCTTTACTGCTCAATTTTAATGTAATGTGATTTATGAGGTGGTTAGGCATGGACCTCAACCTGGGGTACTCTCACCGCTCTTATTGACCACCATAAGTACTATACCAAAACTCGATCTTAGGTCGTGCCCCTTGTTGAAAAGGATTGAATGTACCTAAACTCGGCCTGATGAGGGCCTTCTACTTTTGTGTTTGGCTAGGTCTGCCATGGTCCATATTCTAGACATTATCAAGCGTGCGATCTGTTTCTTCGTAACTTATGCTTGTTAAGTTGGTAAGGTCTGATTTTTCAAAAGCACTCTCTTTAGGGTCAGAAGGGTTGGTGCAAAACATGTGTCTTTCTCTTACTGAAAGAAAATAAAACATGTATTTACCTTGAAGAGAGTGTATTTAGAAGAGAGTGGAGCTGCAAACCTGGGCTCTAGATCCTTGACCAACAAGGCTTGGGTAGTAATATAACCCACTTGAAAGATTTGAGGTTTTTACACTTTACTAAGGCCCATATAGACTGAACTAGCTAGGCATCACTGAAGTAAAATTGACCAAGATCATCTATAGGAGAAGAGAGATTGATGCAATTAATTAATGATGTAGAACTACTAACAGAGAGAAGATCCAACAGTGGGATCTATAAATAATCACAACAGTAGGTGGGATCTACCATTAATATCATACAGCACCACCACAATGTAATGGCCCTTGGACCACTGAATCAAAAAAAAAACAAAAACAAATGAACTCCCATTTCAGTTTTCATGAAATGGAGGATGGTTGAGGGGTGATCTGCAGAAGCTGGAGACCCTTCAAAGCATCCCCACCACACCTCCTCTTCCAAAGACTAATCCCATCGTCGCCGCCTTTGCTGACACGTTGCACCGCCTTGTTGACGGGCAAAGGAGGATCCAAATCAAGAATGCTTAATGAAACGTAGTCCTTCTCATGATCCCCACTAATGCCACCCATGATCATATGTCTTCTGCTACTAGTACTACTGAGGCTCTTACTGGAGAAGATCCTCTTCAGCTTGAAGTAATTTCTGTTGCTGTCTTCGTTGTTATATTTGTGGTGAGTAGGGAAACCAATGACCTTGTTGTTCCTCTTGATCTGCCCCATGCACCCAACTCTAGGGGAAGCTGGCTCGTCCTTGTAGTAGTGCTTGTTTTTATCGGAGAAGGAGACTACACTGTCTTTGGTCGACGATCTCGAACACAACATCGGCATGAAAGAGCTTCTGTGATAGTGGTTATGTCTGTGGTGGTGATTATACTCAGTACCCATTTCTCCTCTATTGGATCTTCTTAGCTAGTGTAGAGAGAGAGAGAGAGAGAGAGAGAGAGAGGAACTGGTCAAATGCAAAGAAGGGGGTGCATTTAATTGAGTTCTTTGGAAGACTATTCTTTTGTGAGGGAGGGGGATACCGAGGAATAGTAGATGACCATTATCTTTGGACTGGGGAAGTGCTAGCTCCACTCTCTCCCTATTGTACTCTCCCCTTTAGGGAAAGAAAATAAAATACATTCTATCAACATTTGTGGGCCCACTATAAAAATAACACCTATTATTTTTGCATTAAAAAAAAAAAATTAAAACTACAATTATAAAGTATCAACCCTAGAGATTAAAGCTTCTAAACCTTAAAGTCAATGTTGAATTGCTCAAAAATGTTAGAGAAGACAATTTGGTTACGAGGAATCTAGTCCTACACTCAGTCAACCCCTACTCTCAACCTCCACCCATCACATCTCCATTATTTATGAAAGAGAGTGCTTTAATCATTGTAAAGTGGACAGATGATTGGTAGAGGTGAGAGTAAGGGTTGGCCGAGAGTAGTAGGGCTAGCACTCCTCATTTGGCTATATGTAGCTAAATCTAATTTGTATCCATCTTTTTACTCAGAACAGGAGTGCAAATCTTCTTGTGGTGCCTAATACCGGTGGTGAACTGAGGGGGGAGGCGTAGACTCACACAAGTAAGTGAAGGACAAACCATTTATTCTTTGTTTTTTAGAGAAACGATATTTTTTAACACCCTAGCTTAGTGAATCTTAATCAGAGTTAAAGGGTGTAATTTTTTTTTTTTTACTTTTAAAAAAATAAAAATCAAGGTTAAATGGCTTAACCTTAGGAAAGGGGTGAATAAAATTTAACCACAGTTAAAAGGTGTTAATGGAGAAAGATACAGTGTGAGGTAAAAGGGAGACACGTCACCCAATACCGAGTTCTGGTATTAGGCACCGACCAGAGGATTTGCGCTCAAAGGGAGATTAGACAGTAATCGGCACAGACTACATTAGACGTGTTCCGCTGAAACCGTGTAAGTATGGCCAAGCTAAGTGACATACGTGTGAGGGCCCACGTAGTTGGAAAGTAGAGGAAAAGATTCAACTGCAACCGTCTGATCTAGAGACATGGATAGGACCTCTAGCACATGCAGAGCACGTGTGGAGAAAATGTTCATATATAGAGCTGTAGAGAGCCCAACCGACAGAATCCATAAGCAAGGTCAAAATGTCACATCCAAGCATGTGGGAGACACGTGAAAGAGAGGCGAGAGGCTAGGGTTTGGGCAATAATAGGAGTGAGAAGTTCCTTCTTACATGTGCACTGTAATGAAATCGAAAGGCAATGGTACAATCGATTAAATGGATGTGGTCAGAGAGAACCCACTGGTAGGACCATTTCTTATAATGTGGATCGGTACAGTAGTTGGTATTTAGGAAATAGGGTCCTGTTTGTTTTAGATTATTCATTTCATAAACACTTTAAACAGATAATACGCTTAATATATAAGCAAATTTATAATGGATTTTTGATGGGGAGCTCTAAATGAGAAGGTTCCAACTATGAAGAGCTCAACCCGGGGGTGTAGCTCAGTGGCTAAAGAACGAACCGTAAACAAAGAGGTCTCGAGGTCAATTCCTAGGCTCCACTTAATATCGGTTTTATGGGGTGGGGGTATTCCTTATCCAGCAGCCTCCACGCATGACTAGAGGAGAAAATCTCTTTGATTTGCTCCAGCCGGAGGGATTATTTCAATGGCAAAAACCGGAAGTGGGTTTTCTAAAAGTAAATTGTGATGGAGCTTTTCATATCATGGATGGAGCGGCAGGGGTGGGAATAGTGGTTAGAAATTCACCATGGAAGGGTGGTTTTTCAAATGTCCAAGATAATTCAGTCGAGCTCACCTCTCATGGCTGAAGCTATTGCTATTAGGGAAAGTATAGGGCTGGTCTTTCGGCATCGAAAGTGACTCCCAGATTCTAGTCACGGCTGTAAACGACAGATCCTCTCCTTTGGTTCAAGAGGTCCATCCAATCCTTGAGGATATTTCCTCAATGCTACACCTGCTCCACTCTGTGCGAGTAGTGTTCATTCGTCGACATGCGAATCGTGAAGCTCATATTCAAGCCCAACAAGCTGTTAGACGCTTCCGCTCTTTGGGTCAGTTGCTGCTCTCTTCTTGGTTCCCGGAGAGAGGTCAAAACTTTCCGTTTAATCCAGGGAGTCCGGAGGTGGCAGGGGATCACAGCCTCATTCACCCCTATCCACAGGAGTTTTTTGTTTTTCTCTGTATCTTGGATTTCCACCTACCAAAAAAATAAAAATAAAATTATGTAATGGAAATGACACGACCTCATTGGTTGACGTCCCACTTTTAAACACTCACCAACTGTGATTAAGATTTACTTACCAACTTACCTCTAGGGTTGAGCAATCCAACCGTTTTAGGACAAAGAAATCAAAATCTTAACTGTAATTTGTTAAGCTTAATCAGGGTTAAAGAAGTACTAAAAAGGGACACGAGGACACAGGGGCAAGATTAACCAGCAGACCCCGGGTCCGCTAATCATTGCTCTCTTTCTTTTGAGTGCTAGTCCCATATGCACATATTTACAAAATTCCCAAATTCTCACATGTTCGAAAATAAAAAATTTCAAAGAACATAGTTAAGATTTCAACCATTTTAAAGGTAACAAGGTAAAGTAGAGAGGCATTTTGTAACTGAGTTTGCATTATTTGTTTTTTGTTTTTTTTAGTCTGTATAGGAGCGAGGCTCGCTATCTAATTAACGAACCCAATCCTCTGCATATGAACATAAGAGGAAGAGCTGCATAACTTTTATTAAACACTTTCATAATTTAACAAGGGAAAAGTGACTATGTGCCCATTTTGCACGCGTTTTCAGCCTCCTTCAAATCTCGCAAAAACACCCACTCAAATGATTTCTACGAAATTAATTGTCTCAAGAAAAAGGTCCCCCACCAATTAAATTTTAAGCAGTTTTGTACTTTCCCGCGATTGCTTATTACAAAGGGGCTATTATGTGCAAAAAAAAACACCCTTCTTCCAGCAAAAAAAAAAAGAAAAAAAGATTCTTCTATAAAAGCTATCAAACCAATTTAAAATAAGCAAAAACCCCAAACGCACACTTTATTTTTACGTCATAGAGACTAGAGAAGCGTTCGTGCGTTCCCATTGGCACTTGCCAGAGATTGTCTTGGCACTATAATAATAGGAAGTTGCTTGTCGGTGACCCCAAGTCGTCTTTTAAACGCTTTCTTACTTTAAATAATTCTCTGGGTTTTGTCCCTTACATTTTGAATTTTGAAAAGCACGAGAAAAGGAGCCGAATCTTCTTGTCTATTTGCCTAGGTTTATAGAGGCCGGACAGGTCATAATTAGTGTGGTACAAAACCCGATTGGCCCGTTGGTGCGGCTCGGCTCGGCTCGGCTCGGTTCGGCCCGAAATTTTAGGCTCGAACAAGCCAAGCCAAGCCTAAAAAAAAGCCCGAAAGGCAATTCAAGCCAAGCTCAAGCCCACCCCTGTGTGGCTCGGCCCGGCTCGATTGAGGTTCGGCTCGGCCCGAACTCGGCTTGGCTCGAAAATTATTTTTTTTAAAAATATATATATATATATATATATATATATATATATATATATATATATATATATATCATTATTATATATATAAATAATATAAAATTTTATTTTTTTAAGAAAAGGGATTCAAGCCGAGCTCGAGCCAAGCCAAGCCCGACTTGAGCTTGAATCAATTCGGGCCGAGCCGGGCTTCAAGCCAATTTTTTTTCGGGCCAAGCCGGGCTTCAAGCTAATTTTTTTTTTTCGGGCGGCACAAACGAACCTGTTTTCGGGCCGAGCTGGGCTTTGGGCCTCGATCAAGCTACTTCAAGCCGAGCAGAGCCGGGCTTGGCCAAGCCCGGCCCGAATACAGCCCTAGTCATAATAAGCAGACCCATATCCAGAAATCCACCCTAATACATTTTATAATAAACCGTTAAGAGACGACCTAACTCTGTATCTCATATGGCTAAGGTGTGCTCCCTCACATTTGAGGTAGGGACGGAGATCAAGTCAAATAGAGAATTTTCCCAGTGATGTCGCTAGTTGGAGGCCCATTTTGTTGTTTATGTTTAGGGTGTTGCGTCAAGTTCTTTGCCTTCTACGAGATCGAATCACAGCCAATCACAATTGAACTCGGTGAAAGTTCAATTGCACCCACGGGTAAACATGTGTCCCGTTAACTCTTATTAACTATGGTTTAAATTCACTAATCATTTGGGTTCAATAAACTAACCTTTGTTTTTAGGAAAAAAATATTTCACTCTAGTTGAGAACTTTTAACTCTTAGGGTTATTATTTTTTCTTAAAACCAATGTTAGATTAGGGTTAGTGAATCTTAACCACGGATAATACGGCTCAACAGAGACACGTGTTGACCTATTTATGTAATTGAAATCTCACGATTGGCTGCGATTATCTCGTCTACTGCCACAACGTTCAGTTTTATACATTATCTAAAGTCGAATAGAAAGAGAAGGTCCCTGAAATAAGAAAAGAAAGGCTTACAATTTTTTGATTAAAAATACAGAAGGAGATAACCACACAGCTGCCGGGTAAATGCATGTTGGAGAATTTGCAGCTCTAGTCATATGAAGAATTTTGCTGAATGGGGTTTTCCATTATTGTTCTTAAATTAAGCTAATTCGCAAACTCTTGAAATAGCTGATGTTAAAACCTAATGAGAGCATAGACTAGCGCAAACCCCGTGCAATGCATGGGCTTGAAAAGAACAAATATATAAAAAGAAAAATTAAATATCACAAAGGAAGATATGGGGAAAAAAAAAAAGATTTAGGAAAAGGATTACATGTGATGTGCACCTATACATTTTATTTTAAATACATTGCTTAAGAAAAAAAAAAGTATAGAAACAAATATAACCTATGAAAGGCAAACCCCCTCCCCTCCCCCCAATGGTGGGGGTGTGGCCTCTTTCAAGTGAGGTCATGGGATCTATTCCCCGGGTGATGAGTTGCAAGAGTTCCATTCCCCAAGCTAACCACTAACCTAGGAAAATGATATCTCCTCCCCTCCCCCAAAAAAAAAGAAAAGAAAAAAGGGCAAACACCAGTATGATTCATTTAGACTTCTTGAACTTTTTGACGTAATGGAGAACCAAAATTTATATACTGTCAATAGACCTTAAGCCTACATAAGATAAGATAAACCCCGTGCAAATGCAAGGGGTGTTAATAGAAAATGAATAAACAAAAAATAGATAGGACAATGTGATGAGAAATTTAAAAAATAGACGGTAAGAAAATAATAATAATAAAAGTAAAATAAAAGAAAAATGATGATATCTTAGCCATCTTATGAGATTTTTTATATGTATTCTATTAAAAAATAGGCAATGCAATCATTTCAAAATCTATAATTTTCTTATTTTATCTTTATCATTATATAACTTCAAGAAAGTAAGTTTGCACCATTATAAAAAAAATTATCTCATCTCATCTAAAATTTCAATGTGTCAAAAGTATTTAAAAGTTTTAGAGATGATGATATTTCTTATAATTAAATAAGTTCTTTTAAATAATTCAATTCAAATAATTAATTATTAAAAAGAAAAGTTTACATAGGCAGATATAGGGAAAAAAAAGATTTAGGAAAAGGATTACATGTAATGTGCACCTATATTTAAAAAAAAAAACACATTGCTTAAGAAAAAATAAATTATAGAAACAAATATAACATATGAAATTAAGGCAAACACACTCCACCTCCAAGGGTGGGAGTGTGGCCTCTTTCAAGTGAGAGGTCTTGGAATCGATGAGTTGCAAGAGCTCCAATTCCAGAGCTAATCATTGACCAATGACCACTAACCTAGGAAATTGATTCCCCCCAACAAAAAAAAAGGACAAACACCAATATGATTCATTTAGACTTCTTGAATCTTTTTGACGTAATAGAGGACCAAAACTTATATACTGTCAATAAACCTTAAACCTACATAAGATAAGATAAACTAGCAAAAACCCCATACACAGAGTGTTGAAAGAAAATGAATAAACAAAAAATGGACAGAATTTTTTTAAAAATAGACAGTAAGAAAATAATAAAAATAAAATAAAATAAAATAAAAACAATGATATCTTAGCCATCTTATGAGATTTTTTTATATATATCCTATTAAAAAATAGGCAATGTAATAATTTAAAAATCCATAATTTTATTATTTTATCTTTATCATTATATAACTTCAAGAAAGTAAGTTTGCACTATTATAAAAAAATTATCTCATCTCATCTAAAATTTCAATGTGTCAAAAATATTTAAAAGTTTTAGAGATGATGATATTTCTTGTAAATAAATAAGTTCTTTGAGTAATTCAATTCAAATAATTAATTATTAGATATGGGAAAAAATAAAAATAAAAAAAGATTTAGGAAAAGGATTACATGTGATGTGCACCTATAATTTTTTTTAAAAAATACATTGCTTAAGAAAAAATAAATTATAGAAACAAATATAACATATGAAATTAAGGCAAATACACCCTGCCTCCAATGGTGGGGGTGTGGCCTCTTTCAAGTGAGAGGTCTTGAAATCTATTCCCGGTCGATGAGTTGCAAGAGCTCCAATTCCCAAGTTGACCACTAATCTAATGCAAGAGCTCCAATTCCCAAGTTGACCACTAATCTAAGGAAATTGATTCCCCCCCCCACAAAAAAAAAAAAGAAAAAAGGCAAACACCAATATGATTCATTTAGACTTCTTGAATCTTTTTGACGTGATGGTATATACTGTCAATAAACCTTAAACCTACATAAGATAAGATAAACTAGCAAAAACCCCGTGCATTAGTGTTGAAAGAAAATGAATAAACAAAAAATGGATAGGACAATGTGACGAATTTTTTTAAAAATAGACAGTAAAAAAATAATAAAAATAAAATAGAAGAAAAATGATGATATCTTAGCCATCTTATGAGATTTTTTTATATGTATTCTATTAAAAAAATAGGCAATGTAATCATTTAAAAATCCATGATTTTATTATTTATCTTATCATTATATAACTTCAAGAAAGTAAGTTTGCACAATTATAAAAAAATTATTTCATCTCATCTAAAATTTCAGTGTCGAAAGTATTTAAAAGTTTTAGAGATTATGATATTTCTTGTAAATAAATAAGTTCTTTAAGTAAGTCAATTCAAATAATTAATTATTAAAAAGAAAAGTTTACATAGCCAGATATGGGGAAAAAAAATAAAAAAATTTAGGAAAAGGAATACATGTGATGTGAAGCTTACATGGGCTGCATGTGTTTGGTGTGTGTGTGTGTGTGTTTGCTTGGGTGGTGTGAGTATTCCCTTGTCTTTGCCTTCAGTCATTGCCTTGTGGTATGATTGAGTTTACCAAAAAAACCAGAACACCTTTAAGTGAGTGTTTAGTCCCACATCAGGTTCCTACCCGAGCATGTTGTCCCATATAAGTTCCTTGGCGCCTCAAACGGTTGGTACCTGTTTTGAGGAGCTCTAGGGTGAAGCTTACATGGGCTGCATGTGTGTGGTGTGTGTGTGTGTGTGTTTGCTTGCTTGGGTGGTGTGAGTATTCCCTTGTCTTTGCCTTGTGATATGTTTGAGTTTACCAAAAAAAAAAATGTGCACCTATAATTTTTTTTAAAAATACATTGCTTTAAGAAAAAATAAATTATAGAAACAAATATAACATATGAAATTAAGGCAAACACACACCCCACCTCCAATGGTGGGGGTGTGGCCTCTTTCAAGTGAGAGGCCTTGGGGGTCTATTCCTCGTGCGATGAGTTGCAAGAGCTCCATTACCCAAGCTAGCCACTGACCACTAACCTAGGAAAATGATATCCCCCCCCAAAAAAAAGGCAAACACCAATATGATTCTTCTTGACTTCTCGAATCTTTTGACGTAATGGAGGACCAAAACTTATATACTGTCTATAAACCTTAAACCTTCATAAGATCAATCCCATAAAATATGTTTTTGATTCGTCTCCCTATAGTAAGAGTAATCGATTAGCCCAATCATGGACCACCTGGGTTGGATCCAAAACCGCCCTATCTAGGGCGTCATATCCTCCTTGTGCTTTGTCCAATACTGGCAAAATGAATTTTAAAAAAAGGTTTATTTTAAAAACGACAAAAAAGAATCCCATAAAACATGTTTTTGCAATCAATCATCTATAATATGAAACAAAAAAAATAAGCTCGGAAAGAATATTTATATGAAACTTGAATTTTCTGTTAAAGAAATGATAAGAAAAAGCCTGTTAATATGTAATAGATAAAAAAAAAAAAAAAATAGTTGCAGAATGTTTGTGCATGATAAGATAGTGTAATGAAAAAAAGAAGATAAAATAGAGAATTTGGATAACATAACACAATAATATAAGATAATTTAAAATAATGTATTATTTCTTATATACTACATGTTAATTTTATAAATGCATCATTATATAAAAGCTCAATTTTAAAACCACGAAAATTGAATATTTACATAACCGCTTCTTATTCACATAATTAACCTAAATATACAGGTTTAACATGTCTACACGCTAACATTCGCAAGTAGCACCATTCCACAACCTCGGTTGAGGAAAATTTTAATAAGTTGCTACCTTCTTGGAATAAGTGCCAGATGAGCTTCATATTTTTGTTTTGATTCATGTGATCTATACATAATCTCAGAAATTATGTGGATTAATAGGTACAAACTATCAGATAATGAAATAAATTTTGAAGAAAATGAGGCTTACCACCATCTCCCATAGTCAGGAGTGAAAGTTGTCTCCTCAACTTTGGTTAGAGCTCCTATGTGTTTTAAGATAAAGAAAAAGAGGTTTACTATAACTTACCATAATTAATAGGGTAAGCTTGGACTATTTATCTTAGGTATAGCCCCTGGATTTTCCAAGATAATATTACTTCTGATACCTCTGCGAGCCACTCGCAAAGCAAAATTTTATTTCCACATTTATAAGCTAATAGAAAAGAAATATAGCATTAATAAAGAGCTCTTACGGAGTAGGTGCTATGTTCTTGATCACAAGAAATTAGAAACCATTAAAATTTCAATACCTTCTGGATTACAAACAAAACCTATAACACGATGAGTGTAAAGATTAGTAAAGCAGCTAAGAGTAAATACAAACGAACAATAACACTTGCCTAAAATATAGTAATTTTAAACACACCAAATGATTGAAAAATTAGTACCTCAGATCAAATCACATATAATTTCAAAAGTAACTACTTACAAAGGAAGAGATTAATACAAAAAAAATCTTTGCCCGGTGATTTTTGTCAGTGGAGAGAACAAACAACCAAACCTCAAAATAAAGATAAGTCTAATTGTGTTTTTGGCTTATCCAAAACAATACAATAGATATGTGGAGAATAGCTTATCTTCGTTAAACGTGTGAGAAGGTAGAAGGGGAGATAGATTGGAAGAGAGATGAGGCGGGGGTTTGAGTTGTAATAGAAGAGGGAGGTGGTAAGCCTCATTTTCTTTATCCTGCCTCATTGTAAGAAAAGACTAGCTTGAGGGTAGAGTCAGACTATTGTTACATTGGTTAGTAAATAATACTTGACTTTTCTTATAAGTAAGAGATTCATAAAGAGAGGCTTAAAGCCCAAAAATACTAATACTTACTCGTAGGATAATTATCTGCCCCTCTAGCTTAGATGGGGGTGTGTGCCTTTCTCATGAGAGTGGCATTGGGATCAAGCCCCAAGGAGGGATGTTTTCCAACAAATCCACTAGCCCTAGTGATACTGCAATTCCATTTAATCGGGAACTAAGAATAAGCCAATTTTCTAAAATTTAGCACAGATATCTTATTTGCAAGCCAAATAAAATATATAGAAAATGTAAAATATAATGACATGCTGAGTTTCTTTACATAGACGATAATGGTAAGGAAGGAGTCATTACCTTCCTCCAAAGAAATAGCTAATTGAATATGTAACGCATTCAATACAAAGGCTTGAAGATATTCAAGTATGAGAAGATATCAAGAACGTGGACAGTACAGAATTCTTCATGTAAAATATGGTGTTTAGAAAATCAGCAATTAACCCAAATTGATCTCCAGATGATTGAAACGTGGACAGCAAAAAATTATTCATGTAAAATATGGTGTTTAGAAAATTAGCAATTAACCCAAATTGATATCCGACAAAATCATTTGTGACTGTAAGTGTTAGGAAACATGCAATTATTCAAAGTGATATCAAAAGAAATCATAGAGAATTTCCCCAGGTTTTCTTGTAAACACCATTTACCTCCTCTTTCCATCAAAGCAGTGCTAGAAATGCCCACTGATATTTTTATAATGCAACAAAGTAAAATCTGGCCTTAAGAATGCCACAGTGAGAAAAACCTAGTTTAGCAAATGCTTCTCCAAGTTTAGTCTGAAAAGAGAATCAAACAAAAAGTTGATGTTGAGAGAGAGTGAGACTTATCTTATGAACCTAACATGTGACATAGATGAAGTCATGTTCCCTGATGTCCCGAATAAATAAGCTGGAAAGAGAACAAAGAAAAAAAATCATAATATCAGAATTTTAAAAAAATTGTGACATATAAGTGAGCATGCATATATATAGCAGAAATGTGTATGTGCAAACTACTTAGAACGGCTAGGTTGTGAATGGAAAGACTGTTAGTAATAATTTATGGTAATAGAGTGTCGCGTGGAGTAATACCTACACTTAAGTGGTTTTGTTTTATCTTGTTTTATCCAATACAGAACAACTGTCATACTCTTTGTTTCAATGATTCTCACTAAACAATGAAAAAACAGTTGGTAAGCAAATGTAATTGACCTGTCACATGATGAATAACATAAAAGCAAGTGAAATGGACCAGCCTAGTCATCAAAAATATATCCTAGAACAGTTTAAATATGAAGCGGCTCTGCATCATGCGGAGCCCCCTTTTTACACTAAAGGGGGCAAATGTGTAATTATTGATAATTACACATTTTGCCCCCCTGTAGTGTAAAAAGGGGGCTCCGCATGATGCAGAGCTTCCCATGAAAATTAATCTCAGAACAAAAAAGAAAAGAATTAAATAGAAGAAGGGAAGAAAAAAAGGGCTCTTACTTTGTTCTCCAAAATAGTACAAAAGATGATGTTCTTCGCAGTAGAGAAGATGTTTTATTCTTCTCTTCTCTTCTCGACAAGCAATAAATAGAACAAATCTAGAAACAGATCCACCTATTAAACAACAAAACCAATCAAAAGACAAACAAACAAATATGGAAACCTTAAAAATCAGTAATATAAACTGATTCTCGGGTAAAGAACGAGAATGACAAATGCAAAGATTAACAAAAGCAATCTAAGTGATAATATGGGAGAGGAATAGAAGCCGAGTTGCTGCTGTCCCTTTTCACAATTCGTGTAGGCATTGTGCGAAGTTGGAGACAAGCAAGAAGAAAGAGAAGAATTTGAGAGAGAGAAAGAGAAGTTCCTTGAAGCCAATAGTAACTTAAAGAGATAACAGCTTTTTGTTTAGAAGATGAGATGTGATAGAGCCTGTTTTAGATAGAGGTACAAAGAAGTAGGAATGAGAAACAAAGAAGAGGATAGAGGTTTTTTGGGGGAGAGTAGAAGAGATGAAAGGCATGAGGAAAAGAAGATTAAAAAGTGATTGAGGGTAAAGACATGAATGGTAGTGAAGAAATGGAAGTGCCAGTGACCCTAGAAAAGAGGAAGAGATAAAGAGGAATAAATGGGTACATGAATTGGAAGAGACTGTGGAATAGAAGAAGAGAAATAGAGGTGAATAACCTGTGAGTTAATTTTGCATACTTGAATCTGAACATATTGGAGATGCAGAGTCCCCATGAGAGAGGAAGAAGAGAGTTGAGAATATGAAGAGCTACACGGGTGAATTAATGTCTTTAATTTAAGGGATTGTTATTGGTATAAGTGAGAGCTCCTACCATAAGTTCAAAAATAATAACGGTTACTAAGTAATGATAAGGCATCTTTTCATTGGATCAATTAAAAAGAGTCTGTCATGTCAATAGACACATGGTAACAATATAGAGCTCAAACGAAAGCTTTTCGAGGAGCTACGTGGAGACCAACTGGGTTATAGTAGTAGTATAGATATAATATGACGTTTTAGAGGGCATCGCTCACTAGAACTTGTAGTGAGCAACCGCAGGAAAAAATGACAGGTGGCAGATTGTTTTTGAATCCATTTGGTAGATGTCAATGTAAATTTCAATAACATGGGTAGGGTCTAGTAAACCAGAAAGGGTTAACATGACAAATTAGGGTCTAATCAAACGGTCTAGAACCGTTCAATTGGCCTAATTTTTTTGCCATGTTTCCCATGGGTCACAAAGGTAGCCCTCGAACACCTTTTCAATTATTGCTTTTGCTTTGACAGATTTTGATGACTCCAAGCAATGATTGCTCGAATTTCCGCTGCAATGCTCACTAACAACTAACAAGGTATATAGATAATATAGTAGGGTCTTTATAAAACTTCTCTATGGTCTTGAGCAAAGAAAAGAAGTATGAGCAAGGGAGGCAATGAGTCAATTCGGGTCTAGTTGGCTCCCATGCGAACCAGAATCCTGACTATTTTATAGATTGGGTTGAGATATGCTAGCCACATCTCAGAATAAATAGTCAGGTTAGCCAAGCCATGGTTCTTCGCTAATGACTGTATTAGTTTGGTATGTCAGCTTCATGGTTAGATGCTCAAACTGAACCAGCCAAGTATTGATCGGATTCAAGTAGGGTGTCCTGACCCTAAAGGCGTTCGGATTGTGGGTCGGATCACTAATTGCCACCCTGATGGGAAATCTCATGGGGATGGGGCTTCCCCTAAATGCCTAATGTTCCGGTGTCTGATCTCATTAGGACTTTGACCTTTAAACTCTATTTAGTATTATTTTGTGGGATCGAACACAAGATCTAACGTAAATAGAAGGGATGCACATCATCCATGATACATTACAAAGAAACAAGGAAGAATAGGAGTTATCTACTAATTAAAAATTCATTTAATAAATATATTTTTCGTCCATTACAATATGTAGAAAAAAGAAAAAAATAATTAGTTTCAAATAATAACTAGTTCTTCCTGTACGAAATAACTTTATACAAGACCTTTTACTCTTTCCAAGGAAAAAATAAATCTTTGTGCTCAGTGTTGTTCTTCCTGCTGAGTTAAAAGAAAATTCAGCTTTCAATTCATCTACAAGGGGTACTTTACCTGAAGCAGATGATATGAACGACTTCTGATATATCGCTGAGCCAATTATCAACACTTGTTCAGATGATATAATGGGTGGAATCAGCAGAAAGGGAGACAGAGGTTAAGAGCAGAACCTGTGAGGAGTTAGGAGACCCAATAAGAGGAAATTTATAGAAGGGCTTAAACCAAAAGGGTTTATACAGTAATTAATGTCATAAATGCGTACTGATGTATGTAAATACATTTAATAGCAGATAGATACATTTGATTTTCTTTCCAAATACAGTGTGCACAAGCCTGCATGAGAGCATGAGAACAACCTGCCTGGAAAGAAGATATATAGTAATAAATGATCTACAATAGTGCATTTTAATTAGGTGTACGTACTGTTTATTGCCAAATATAGAGTAATACTGTAATCGAAAGGCTTTTCAGAAATACCCCATCTGCTATCTGACATTTACCAATCCCCTTGTGTTTTAAAACTTGGAAATACCTCCTTCGTTTTCCAGACACTTAATAATAATATGTCCGTACTTTTCTAATTGACTACACTTTAAGTTGTTTCATATGTATGAGCAAGTTGCATTAAGGAACATCAAGATTTATTAGGGCGACTTAACTAACAAAGCTACTTGCAAACAACTCGAGCTTGACTTGCTAAATATTTATGTTTAATAAACGGGAGCTCAAGCATGATTTTTGACCTTGATTAGTTAATGAGTCGAGCTTGAGCACACATACTCGGCTTGTTAAATGTTCAACTCGATAGTAATATATATTTATATATTCCCCAACTATGAGCTTTTAAACCATGATTTCTACACTACATTATTGGTGGAGCATAAAGTACAATTTTTATTTATTTATTTTGTGGTTGGGCTGTATCAGCAGAAAGTTCACCCAAGAATGTGTTGGATGGATTTGACTAGCAGCCCCGGAGTTGCCTAGTCACAGTAGGATATTCTATATTCTACTAAAATTGCCCAATAAAGAAAGTCTATAGATGTTCATCAAAAAATAAAAAAGTTTATAAGTAAATGTCTTAAAGCATTTATTTATTTATTCTTTCTTTAGGTGGGCAAGCATAGTGTTTAGTGGGTTTGCACATGTAGAAAAAAAAAAAACAAAAACCAGCTGACAAAATTTCACTAAAATTGACAAAGAAACATCCAATAGAAGTAGGAAGCGCATAACGAAAAATGTTAACAAGCCTCCACTAATACTGCATATGGAACACCTAATTACCATAGAATGTGGATAAAAACCCTGAGGTATCCGTCTAGCATGACGAACTGAATTAAACCAGAAGGTTCCTCATAAAGAATATTTCAAAATTGAAACAAACTAATATAATTAGTCAACTTCATGTAAACTGGTATTTGAGAGGTCAAGCGAGTTTTTAGAAATGGAGAAGTTCTAAAAAGAAAATGAAATAGTAATTGAGGAAGAGTAATTTTCTTTTGGCATATAGAGAAACCCATCACAATGAGATTCCACCTCACCATAAAAAAGCTAAATCCACACAGCCTGCAGCTGTAGTACAATTGTTGAAACAAAAATCAAAAACAAAATAATTTATGAATTTTTCGATCTTGTTTCGACTTAGATCAAAAGACAAGAAATTTTTCAGTGATTTAATTAAATGAAACAACTAAAGTCGGAAAAAGCAAACAGAAGTTAGATTTCTTTTCAAATTAGAAATTATGGAAAATTAATATAGAATTTCAGTATTACTATTAAAATTACTAAAATAGACACAACTATAGTAAAATAAAGTACTTTTAATAGTAGAATTATATATTTATATAATATATATATATATATATATATATATATAGAGAGAGAGAGAGAGAGAGAGAGAGAAAATTTTCATTTATTTTAATTTGGCTTGAATTTTCCTCGTGAGTCGATTTGTACATGGATATATCAGAGTGCTAATTTATTTGTTTGAATTGAATGGTATACCATTTTGAAACGTAAAGGTGCTCTCTATCGTATTTTATTTATGGAAATGATTGACGTGAATCAACTTAGGTGTAAGTCTGATGTAGATTCATTGTACCTCAACTGCCCCTGTTTCCTTGGTCTCACTTCTTTGACTCCGTTCATTGAATTTGGTTATGATGTGGAGCTGTAAAACAATGACATTTGGCCACGACTAAGAGCGGGAATCAGGATTTTTACTTTTTAGTTCCATTTGTAAGTAACGCCCAGCCCGTTAAGTTTAACGTCATCTCTCCCTTAAACCACATCTCTTTTCCTCCCTCAACTCAAGTTAACACAACCCAAGTCTTCTCCCACAGGCATCCAGCCAAGGGAGAGAGGCAAGTGAGATTAAAAAAAACCAAGCCCCATCATTTTCAACACAGTGAAAGATGACTGCAAATCATGAACTGAATCTTTCATTTTAAGGCTATTGATGATTTTGTTTATAAGGCTTGGAAGATGAACTGCTGAACTTTACCCCAAAATTTGGTGTTCTTTGCATGCTACTTGTGCTCTGAGTTAACAAAAGTCATCTGGATAAACAAATCGACCAGAAATCTCCATTCCTTGAGAGTAGGTTTTGCAATTTGGAAGTTAAACTGATACTTTTTAGAAAGAACATATTAATTTTTTTAAACCTTGGTTAAAATTCACCAACTCTTAGGGTTAAATTTTTTTCATATATTTTTTCTAAAAATCAAGGATAGGTGGGTGAACCTTAGGGGTGGGTGAATCTTAACCACAATTAAGGAGTGTTAAAAGGGATACATGGTGACCTCAATGGCGTAACCGGACTCCAAGGAGTCTGGTTATAACCGTAGAGAATTTCAAGTAGTAGATAGATGAGTGAGGGGTAGTATGGGAACTAAGCAAACATTTAATCAAGTGTTTGTCTTATATAATGATTATGATTAGGGTAGTTTGGGAATTCTGAAAAATTCATCTACGTGTTTAAAGGGGGAGGGAATTCTCATTATATACAAGAAGAAGACTAGTGGGCGGCACGTGCGATGAGTAGAAAGAGGTAGAGAATGGAGAAAGAGAAGAAAGTGATCAAGGTTAGAGAGCATAGTGGGCATAACGAAAAACCCTTGTCAACACTCCCCCTCAAGATGGTGCATAGATATCTATCATGCCCATCTTGCCTAACATTTCAAGTAGCCGAGCATTGCTAACAGCCTTGGTAAGAACATCAGCTAGTTGATCATTAGTCTTCATATACGGAGTGCACACTTCACCTTGGATGATCCGCTCCTTGATAAAGTGACGATTTATCTCAATGTGTTTGGTTTTATCGTGTAACACTGGGTTATGAGCTATACTGATTGATGCCTTGTTGTTATAGTATAAACTCATAGGTCCTTCAACTGGAAATCCCAACTTCTGAATGAGGATCTTTAGCCACAGTAACTCACATATACCATTTGTCATCACTCAAAACTC
The DNA here is from genome assembly GCA_015143295.1 of Tetracentron sinense. Lineage (NCBI taxonomy): Eukaryota > Viridiplantae > Streptophyta > Magnoliopsida > Trochodendrales > Trochodendraceae > Tetracentron > Tetracentron sinense. The sequence goes on from CM026552.1 coordinate 46,383,347, forward strand.
TGCCTCTGCACTTAAGCGAGCAACCACTGCTTGTTTTTTGCTGCGCCATGTGACCAAATTACCTCCAACAAATGTACAGTAACCGGATGTAGATTTTATGTCAACTTACCTCCTGCCCAATCTGTATTCGTATAGGCCTCAACTCGCATATGCCCATGTCTTTTGAATAAGAGTCCTCTACATGGAGATGACTTAAGATACCTCAAAATCCTGTATGTTGCTTCTAAGTGTGTGGATTTGGGAGCATGCATAAACCTGTTCACTATACTCACATCATAGGCAATATCAGGCCTTGTGAGAGAGAGGTAGATTAGCCGCTCTACTAATCGCTGAAAACTACCAACATCTTGCAGAGGAACTCCATTTATCTCATCCACATTGTGATTTTGTTCAATTGGGGTGTCAGCCGGTTTGGTCACAAGCTTTCCAGTTTCCTATAAGAGATCTAGGATGTTCTTTCCTTGGGATATAAAAATGTCATCGCGAGATCTAGCAACCTCTATTCCCAAGAAGTACTTAAGAAGACCCAGATCCTTTATCTCAAACTCACTTGTTAGATATTTCTTCAGTTGTTCGATCTTTGTCATATTGCTTCATGTGACAACTATATCATCTAGATACACGATAAAGATTGTAGTGTCATCCTTGGTGTGCCTGGCAAATAATGTATGATCAACCTAACTTTGTGAGTATCCCCTTCTCTTTACAGCAGCACTGAACTTTTCAAACCAGGCTCTAGAATATTGCTTTAAGCCATATAACGCCTTCTTCAATTTGCACACCTTCTTTTCACTTCCTTCACGGTGAAATCTTGGAGGAGACATATAAACTTTTTCTTTCAAAGTACCATGGAGAAAAGCATTTTTGACATCAAGTTGGTAAAGTGGCACGACTGATTTGCTACCAATGATAAGATTACACGAATTGAATTCATCTGTGCTACTGGGGCAAATGTCTTATGTTAGTTAATTCTATAAGTTTGAGTGTAGCCTTTGGCTACTAACCTTGCCTTATACCTCTCAACTGATTCATCTGCTTTACATTTGACTGTGAACACCCATTTACACCCTACAACAGTTTTTCCTTGAGGAAGATCTACCATCTCCCAAGTATTATTTTTGTCTAGTGCATTCATCTCTTTTACTATTACTTCTCTCCACATTGGTTGTTTTAAAGCATCGGTGACAAAAGATGGGATGAAAATGGATGATAGTGAAGACACAAACGACCTGTAAGACGGAGACAACGCTTTGTAGGATACAAAGTTAGCAATAGGATGTTGAGTACAAGACTTCTTACCCTTCCTGAGAGGAATAGGAATAGTAGATTTATCAATAGACACTGGAGGCAAAGAAGTACTTACAGGAAGGATTTTACCTGGATCATCCAAGGAGATCATTTGGTCCGAGTCCGTGTTTGCTTTCGCCCTTCTTTGGTAGACTTGAATCTCCCCCTATTTTTTAACATTCTCCTCTTGAACAACAGAAACAGAGTCATCAAGAGTCAATGATGAGGGAGGTAGAACCAGAACTAGCAATGGAATCCTTCTCTCTTCACACTCACTCTTCCCCTGAAGAGAGGAATGATTGAAATAGAAGGGAACAGACTCAGAATGTAACATCCATAGTGACAAATTTCTTCCAAGGATGAGGATGATAAAATTTGTATCCCTTATGATGAGAGGAATACCCAAGGAAGATACACTTAAGAGCCTTGAGGTCCAACTTAGTTTTGTTGGGGCCTAAGATATGCACATAACAAACACAACCAAATACTTTGGGTGGAATCAGAAACAGATGACTCTTAGGTTTTAAGAGCTGAGAGGGAGACTGAAAGTGCAAAACATGAGAGGGGAATCAATTAATAAGAAATATAGCAGTTAGGACAGCTTCAACCCAAAACAACTTTGGAATATTACTCTGTAATAGGAGAGCACGAGTTACCTCCAACAGATGACGATTCTTTCTTTTAGCAACATCGTTCTGTTGAGGGGTGCACTGACAAGAGTAATGATGTTTTATCCCATTTATAATCAAATATTCAGTCAACTCCCCACATATATACTCTCCCCCTTCATCAGATCGAAGAATTTTGATCCTTTTGTCAAATTATGTCTGAATTAACATATGGAATTGTTTGAAAATAGTAGAGACCTCATCTTTTGATTTCATGAGATAAATCCATGTATATTTAGAATAATCATCAACAAAACTCACAAAATATCGATAACCAGAGATAGGTAACAGGTGAAGGTCCCCAAACATCAGTATGAATGATATCAAACACAACGGAACTTCTATCTATACTACGAGAAAAAGAAGCACGATGATGCTTTGCAAGTTCACACACTTCACAATGAAGATCAGACATAGAGCGAAACAAATAAGTTTGGAAACATAATCTTTAAGTACTGAAAGGAAACATGACCAAGACAGGAATGCCAACATAGGACATGCTCTTTATTGACACTATTATTACTATTATAAGACTGAAATGCTTGAGGAACAGTGGGAGTCGCATCCAACAAATAGAGGCCAACAGTTTCACGGCCCGTACCAATCTTCTTTCTCGTTACCAAGTCCTGAAAAACACGGTAAGAATGAAAGAAAGTGACACTACAATTCAAATTTTTCGTAAGAGAACTACCTGATAGAAAATTTGCTGCAAAATCAAGAACATGGAGAATATAGACTAAAGACAAGTGAGAAGGAATATTAACATCTCCCTTTCCAACGACAAAAGAGAGAGTGTCATCTACAATTCGAACTTTATCTCTACCAGAACAAATAGAATAAGTAGAAAACAAGGGCATACCAGTCATATGCTCAAAAACACTAGAGTCAATTATCTAGGAAAGACTCGAAGAAGTAGACACATGGTGAGCAGAACCAACGATACTTGACTGAGCAAAGGTAGAGGTGGAGGTAGCAGATGGGTGTTGTGCCATGAAGCACCGAATGTTCTCTATTTGTCCTTAGAGACAGAGATCATATCATTGTAGAAAAAATATCCTGTGAAGTTTCGTGAAGTGCCCGAGTAGCTAAAGGAGGAGACAGAACTAAACCAGTAGCATATCCTGTAGAGGCATTATGAGTAGTGGAAGAACCTTACCCATTGAACTTCTGTGGTCGACCAACCAAATCCCAACAATTTTCCTTCGTGTGCCTTCTTCGGCCACAATGATCACACTTTAACTTATCACGGTCTTCAGGGCGAACATTATTCCTTTGCGGTTGTTTGGATCCATTTCTATTACCCCTTTGTCCCACTGTGGATGAAGCTAGGGCAGACCTCTCATTACCCACAATAGGTGTCATGGCAGTCCTCCTGCTTGCTTCACTCTGAACATAAGCATAAACATGGTTTAGGGATGGTAACTTATCCTTACTGAGGATCTGTACCCTTGCCAGCTCGAAATTCAGATTTAGTTCTGCAAGAAACTCAAAAATTCTGGTTCGCTCGACCTGTTTCTTGTAGAGAGCTCCGTCCCCAGAGCATAAAACCTGAAAAATCTGGCAGTGATCTAACTCTTCCCACATACTGCGAAGATGGGCAAAATACTCTGCCAAAGACTCATCACAATGTTGAAAATGAGCAACTTCCTGACTTAGCTAATAGACACGAGCAATATTCTCTGTCTGAGAATAAGTCTGAGCTATAAAATCCTAAATCTCCTTTGCAGTGTGAAGACATAAAAACCCCCTACTAATCTGTGTTTACATGGAGTGAAGTAAGCATGACATGACAGTGAGGTTTTCAGACTCCCATTGCTCATACTTTGGCGATTTTCCTTAGGTTCACAAATTTTGTCATTGATATATCTCAATTTCCTCTGGCTTCCAATATACATTTTGGCCGATTGAGACCATTCAAGATAATTTTGCCCATCCAATTTGACTATAGTAATCTGAAAATTAGGATTCTCCATAGGAGTGGTATTACTCATATTGGAAGCCCAAGGAAGTGGCGTAGAAACATCCAATTTTTCTGAAGTCAACATCGTCTTAAAAATACACGGAAAAATATCTAACACTTCAAAGGAATACTTTCCTTATAAATATAATCAACTAGGTCAATAACAGAAAATTTCACCACAAAAAAAAAAAAAACAATAGGAATCCCTTCAACGCCTTGTACAAAGGTAAAAATAGGGTTGCTTTTACACAAAAACAACCTATAAAAATACTTTAGGGTTCCCGAAATCAATCTCTTCAACCTTCACAAGCTTCAATCACTTTTACCAAGCATTTTACAATACTTCTATTCATGAGAAAATGAACCAAACCCTCAAAACACATAAAATACAGTAAATATGTTCTGAAAAATTGATCATCGGAGCATCAATATAGGTCCAAACGATCCACTACAACCTCCATTAGATCAAGCATAAAAAAATGAAGAATCCACTTGAAATCAAACTCAAAAAAATATCTTTATACGAACCTGGTGGCTAGAAAACACTAATCGGTATTTTTTCTGAATTTTTTCTATTCCCCCAAAAAGTGTCATAACTTTCTCAAAGCAACTCCAAATCACATGAAATTTGATTCGATTTGACAACCATCAGTGCGTCAGATGACGTCAATCCGTATGGATGCTGATGTCATCCAACGTCAGAATTTTTTCCTCCTTTTTTTGTTCTCTTTTGTGTTCTTTATTGATCCCTTAGATCAGTAAGTTTTGATACCAAGTAGAAAGAGGTAGAAAATTGATAAAAAGAAGAGAAAGAAAAGAAAGTGATTAGGGTTATAGAGCATGAATGATTCATGTCTCTCATTTCCTTCATATATTATTACTAAAGAAGAGAATTACACTTTTACCCTTATGTGTATTATGCGTATTAGATACGGTACACATAATACACACAATATAGCTAATAACATGAAATACCATAAATACCCTTGTCAACACAATGCACATGAGAGAGAGTGGGAAAAAGGATCCTAGTGAGGGCATTTAAAAAAAAAGGAATATTTTGGGTATAGAAACTTAAGGGACATTTTGGATAAAAAATTGTGAGACATATTGCTTATTGAAATATGATGTTTGGAAATTTTAAGAACCAAAAAGTTTTAGAAACATTTTGGGAATAGCAAAGAAAAGGGGCGGGAGGGGCCTTGGCGAGACGTTCTTCTTTCGGAGCATTTTGCCAAGAGAGCGAAGAGTCCGATTACACCAGCAAGGTCGCCATGTGTCCCTTTTAACACCACTTAACTGTAATTAAGATTCACCCCCTATGGTTCACCCACTTATTTTTGGTTTTCAGAAAAAAAAAAATTAACCCTAGGGGTTAGTAAATTTTTACCAAGCTTTAAGAAAAATTAAATTTTTTTCTAAAAACCAAGAATAAGTGGGTGAACCCTAGGGGTCGGTGAATCTTAACCACATTTAGAGTCCTGTTACGCCCTTGAGGTTGTCATGTGTCTCTTGACATCCCTTAACTGTGGTAAGATTCATCTACCCCTAGAGTTCACCCACCTATCCTTGATTTTTAGAAAATAAATATTAATTTTTAAACCCTAGTTAAAATTCACTAATTCCTAGGGTTAATTTTTTTTTCTCATATTTTTTCTAAAATCTAATGATAAGTGGGTGACCTTGGGGGTGAGTGAATCTTAACCACAATTAAAGAGTTTTAAAAGGGACACATTATAACCGTAGAGAATTTCAAGCTTAATAGATAGATGAGAGAGGGGTAGTATGGGAATTAAGCACACATTCAATTAAGGGTTTGTCTCATATAATGATTATGATGATAAGGGTAGTTTGGGAATTTTGCAAAATTTCATCTACGTTGATATAAGATAAGAAGAAGAAGAAGATAAGATAAGAGCAAAGGGTAGTTTTGGAATTACAAAAGATTCAATCAACGTTTTGAACATGGGGCATCCTCTTTATATTGTATAGATATATATAGTCACACACAAACACATTCCATTTCTTACACACCTTTCATTACTTTAATTTTGAGTCTGTTTGCAATATTTCTCATTTCTATTTAATAAATGAGGGACACATCTGGACAATTTAATGCTTCTCCTAATGCCTTCTCCTTTAAAAAAATCAATTAATATTTACAAAAAACAAAAGTTTTCTTCTCAAATTTGGAAGAAAATAATAAAGAATAGCATAATATATATTAACTATATTGTACCAACTATATAAGCAAGGGCGGAGCCAGGATTTTCGGCGAGGGGGGGCTAATGGTGAGATGTAGGGGTTCGGGGGCGTAGCCCCCGAAAAAAAAATTTAGTGCCAAGTTTGTGGGTCATCTCGTCTCTTTGTACGTTGGTAAAGAATATAGTTTTGAGTAGTGATGATTAGCAAACCCACTGCTTAACTTACCGTCGTGTCCTCGTGTCCCTTTTAACACTCCTTTAACCCTGGTTAAGCTTATCAAAATTAAATTTAAGATTTTTATTTTTTTTTTTTCTAAAAAACTAGGTTGGATTGCTTAACTCTATGAGTGAGTGAATCTTAACCACAATTGATGAGGGTTAAAGAAGGGCATGGACCAATGAGGACCGGCCATTTCATTCAATGATGAAAAACACCGGTAATTTAAGCATTTTCATATGCCTACGCCATCTTAAATTAAATAATATAAATATAAAAAAAAAAAATTTCTTCTCAAAATTTTCAGGGGGGGCTTAGATCCCCCACCACCACCCAGCTTTGCCCTTGCTCCTAGGCCACACCCACATTACACTATGCAAAAAAAAAAATTCCCAAAAGTTGAGGGGGGGCTTCAGCCCCCCCTGGGCCCCATGTGGCTCCGCCCCTGTATATAAGCCAACACTCTAAATGGGGGTTGAGAAAATCAGACCATTGAACAAATACCTGAGTAACATAGATACGTTTCAAGTGGTTATGGAACCTGGATTTCCTCTACGTTGGTGCCTTGGGGACTATGATTTGAAGGATCGACCCCACACTAATATTGAGTGTTAAAGTTACTCTCTAACAGTCTTTAAAGAACATGCATACAACCGGTGGACAATGATTTATTTTGGGAATGTTCATGATGAAACAACAGAGATGGATAGAAAGTGAAGATAATTAAGAGCCAGGATTAAAAACTCAGTTTCGGGGACCGTATCGGTTTCGGGCAATACGGTCCGCTGTGTTCTTTTTTTTTTTGAAATTTTTTTGTTGTTTTTACTATAAATGATCATCAATTTTTTTTATAAAAAACATATTATTTTATGGTCGTTTATACTAAAAATGACATAAACAACACATATCATATATGGTTGTTTTTAGTATAAACGGTCGTAGTATTTTTTTTTAAATATATTATTTGGGCGAGTCCTGCAGCCAAAACCGTTACATATCGTAGGACTCGATCGATACGTAACCGTTACACATCGTAGGACTCGGCCGATACGTAACGATTTTGACAAAGTCTTTTTTTTTTCCAGAAAAAGGGGTAAAGGTCCGGTTTCATGTATCAGGTGCAACCAAAACTGATACGTATCGGTTTCGGTGAGTTTTTAAACCATGATTAAGAGTCTCGGAAGAGACTACAAAATAAAAAAAATAACAATAAACAAAGTGATAGTGGAATTGCTTCAGACCTTTTAGAAACAAAAGAATTGAGCTAGTAAGAAAAATCATGCAGCACATTATGATCATTGGATACAAAGCACTTTGGCAGATGTTGCTTGAAATGCTCAAGCTGATGTCAAATTGAAATATATTGGATCACTGCTGTAGGGGTGTTAACTGGCCGGGCCTTGGCCGGATGTAAAATCATAGAGCAAGATTGGGTGTTTTGGGGGGGGGGGTTAACAAACGGGCTGGGAGCCTGGGATAGCACAGTTAGAAGTATAGTATAATGGCCCCATGCCAAAGGTTCTAGGCCCAATGCTGCCCAACTATTTAATCGAGCTGGGCTAGGCCTAGGGCTAGCCGAGCACATACACCCCAAACTGGGGGCATGTTGGATCATTCATTAATTCAACAATGGCATTAGAAGTTCGTGTTACTCTTCATATGACCTCAGGTTTAAAATAATTGCATTATATCGCTTTCTAGAATATGTATTTCATATTTAAGCAAGTCTAACTTACACTAATGTTCATTTTCTTGCTTGATATAGCCAGGACAAGTTTTGATTTTTAGGTTTTCTTTCCCGGTTATTATGCATCTTTTTTTTTTTTTGATCGGTAAACAGGCACAATATATAAATAAAGCAAAACACATGAAACATGAAAAACAACTAGCGCATAGTTCATGATCGTGAACCAATGCGAGAGACTAAAAAACCATGCATAGAAACACCCAACTAGTCCCTAAAATAAATCCATGCTACACACCAAGTCAAGCAAACAAGAAGTCTAATCTCTCCCTCTCCTGCCTTGCTGACCCCCATTCCAAAACCAAAGACCTAGACCTATCACATAAGCGAGAGATTGCGGATGAAGAGTTCTCGAAAACTCTCCTATTCCTCTCTCTCCAAAGAGACCAAGCGATGACACCTGGTAAAATCCTCCACACCGACAACCAAGATCCTTCCCCACTTACCTGATCCTAGCAGGATAAGGAGTTTTGAAAGGAAGAGAGAAAGACTCAGGACACGCCCATGCGAGAGAGAAAGAAACTTTAAATCTCACGGGCTAAAGGGCAGTGCAAGAGAAGGTGATCTACCGACTCTTCCGCCTTGAGGCACATAAAACAACGATTCGCCATCCTCCACCCTCGACTTTTCAACCACAAGTGAGAATTTTGTTCGACGCCGCATTCCATAGAAAAAATGATACTTTAGATGGAATACTTGGATTCCACACAGCTTTATGAGGAAAATGAGCGAACGGACCAGCTACAAGCACCTGCACTAGAGATTTCACTGAAAAACGACCCTTGTTGTCCCGAGCCCATATTCTACAATCTCGGCCCTGGGGAACCAAAGGGGGAGGCCCCAACCGCTCCAACAGCTTGCCAAACTCGATAATCTCCCAATCATTTAACCCTCTTCTCAGATTGGGGCACCAAGCTGCCCCACCTCCACCTCTTTTAATATAATCCCCAACTAAAGCATTTATGTCCAATGCTAGGCGGAAAATAGGAGCAAAGGCATCCTGTAACCTCGTGGAACCACTCCACACATCTTTCCAAAAGCTTATCTCAGTCCCATCACCCACTTTGAATTCAAAAAAAGGAATCACTAGGCGAGTTGAAGACATGATCCCTTCCCACAACCCCACACCATGGGGCCTCAACACCTTAGGAATCCAACACGAAACTTCCCCATATTTGGACACTATAACTGATCGCCAAAGACTCTCTCTTTCCTCCCCAAACCTCCAAATCCATTTCCCAGGAGAGCCTTGTTGACCAGCGATATTGGCTTCAAATTAAGACCTCCTACCCCCTTACTCTCTTTGGGCGACAAATGCAACTCCACTCAACTAAGTGATACTTAAACTGGCCATCCTTCCCGTGCTACAAGAACTCCCTCTGCATACGTTCAATAGATGCTACCACCGAGCAGGGTATGACCAGAGTAGATAAGAAATATGTTGGCAAACTACTCAAGGTGCTATGGATCAATGTTAGCTTCCCCCCTTTTGATAAGAAAGACGTCTGCCATCTTGACAATCTCTTGGCTAACCCCTCCAACACCGGAGCCCACACAGCCTTGGATTTGAACCAGTGCTCTTGTTACTCTACAAGCAACATAACACACACACACACACAAGCATGGGTTTGTCTACATAGCCATCTACACCATCATTGAACTAAAAACTTAGGTAAGTGAAAAATGAAGGAAGCTTGTGATGTAAAATAGAGAAGAAGATTATGAAGGCAGAGGGATCAAAAGAACATAGATGAAGTAGAATATCATGAAGGCTGGGTGTAGAACTCACAGCAAAATCAAAAATATTAACATGGTAATTTTAGTTCCAATAGCATGAATATCAGTTTTAAATAGTCATGAGAAATATTTGAAATTAAGCATATGAAGTTATGAACATGAAAGGTACCCAAATCAATACAATTTGAAGATATAAAGGTTGATGGCTATTACGTTTTAAGGACGGCTCAATAGAAAAATACAAAGCAAACAAGGAGGCTAAAGAAACATAAACAAATCCTTTTTTTTTATAGGCAAGCATGATGGTTAGTGAGTTAGCAGGTACGGACAGGTTGTGAGCCCAGGCCATCCAACGAATTTACCAATCTAGGAAGTTGGCATCCTCATGACACACAATCTTTATAAAGAGGCACAAGGATGAAAGAAATGATTAGATGTCATTCAAAAGAAGAAGGATGGGAGTTGGAGGATGTGCATTGATAGTCGCGCCATCAACAAAATTACAGTTAAATATCGATTTCTAATTCCACGCCTTGATGATATGTTGGACACGATGTCGGGTTCTTATATATTGTCCAAGATCGACCTGGTTATCATCAAATCAGGATCAGACTGGGAGATGAGTGGAAGATGGCCTTCAAAACAAAGGATGGACTTAAGAGTGGCTGGTTATGCCTTTTGGTCTTACCAATGCTCCAAGCACTTTTATGCGAGTACTGAATCAGGTATTCCGACCCTTTATTGGTCAATTTCCAGTTGTTTACTTTGATGACATACTTGTATACAGTAAGACCAAGGAAGAGCATATTCTTCACCTTCAACAAGTGATGAGAGTTCTACATCATGAGAAACTCTATCAACTTGAAGAAATGCTCTTTCATGAGTCAAAGTGTCACTTTTCTTGGTTTTGTTGTATCTTCAAAGGGTGTTGAAGCGGATCCCGACAAGGTGAAAGCTATACTTGACTGACCTATTCCTACTACTCTTCATGAAGTGAGAAGTTTCCATGGACTAGCAACGTTTTATCGGCGATTCATCAAAAACTTCAGCACTATTATGTCGCATATCACCAATTGTATGAAGAAATGACAATTCACTTGGTCCAAGACAGCAACCAAGGCATTTGAGGAAATTAAAAGGAAGATAACCAAAACGCCGGTGTTATAACTTCCCAACTTCTCTAAGGCGTTTGAGGTGGCATGCGATGCATCTCATGTAGGCATAGGAGTAGTCCTAAGCCAAGAGGGGCATCCTATTGCTTATTTCTGAAAGTATACCTCTTTTAGTTTTAGAAAAACAGTTCTTGGGGGGCATACATCGAATCCCAAGATCTCACTATAGTTTTAATTGATTTTATTCAATGAAGGATAAAACAATCACCTTCACGACTTTGAAATAGAAAAGTCTTCTCTACGATTTGAAGGATAGAACGACACCCGCAAATCTTTGCAAGTGAAAAGTCTCCTTCACGATTCACACAAATCTTCTTCGATCCTTTAAAGCTTTTCTCCAATGGAAGCTAATGGCCCTTCCAATTCAAGCTCTACAAACTTTTCTTCTTTTCTTGAATCAAGAACATTTCTTGATCAATAAAGATTCAATCTCGATGTAGAAAGAATCGATCTTGATTTGAAAGAACTATTATTGATCTTCAAAGAGATCAAACTAAACCAAGGAAGAAGATGGGAGAGGGGTGACCGTATAACCCAAAGAGGTGTGCACTTTTTAGGGAGAGAGAGAGAGGGATTTTAGGAATCTCAATTGTGTTGGATGTTCCACACAAAAGGGGTCATTTTATAGATTCCTTGATTGCTAACTTGTAGTTCAAGTAAAACTCATCTTTCTAATTCTAATCTAATTAGAATTCTCTTTTTAATTATGATTATCCCGCTTTGGATTTTTGACTGAGGTTTTGACCTTCAAAACGATTGATTCTAGAAAAACTTTCTTCACGAAAGTTGTAGATCTTTTTTACGACTTCGAAACGATGTAATTACGAACCAAAATCGGAGTTATGGCCCGAACCCGAAAATCCACAAATCAAATCAAATCGAAATTCCAATTAAATCAAAATAGAAACTCTTCTAATCTAATTAGAAGTCCCATTTAATTTTTATTATGTATTCCTAATCCAATTAGGAAACAAATCATTAATTAATAACTAACCATTAGTAACCAATTAAAGATAATGGAGAATTATACTAAATGTGGGGCATCCCACCCTAGGTGGGCCCCACATATCTCGTGCCCCTTTTAGAGTATCACACTCTTTGTTGGTCACCTTTTGATCTTTATCAAAATCCCATATGGGTCCTACCCATTTGGTTAATCACATCTTATGTGATTTCACCTATAAGAGCTTCACTATATCATATAGTGAAATACATGGAGAAATTAATTAATTTAATTCTTAATTAAATTAAAAGTTTTAAGAAGGTCCTAGTGTGTGGGATCTAAAGGGATCTCCTATTTCCAGTTGTGGGATCAAGAGCTTTACCTGATTGGTTGAGCCTTGTTGCTAGGAAACACATTCCTACAATTTCATTAGGATCTTAGAATTTCATCTAAGTCCCTGGACTTCCACTAATCACAATAATGCCCATTAACACAATATAACTAACCACCAGAAATAGAGACTTACTTGCAGGTATTATCTATTACAAGATTTGTTTACAGACACGTCCTTCCACCATCTAATATTGGTATAAGTTTATGGGACAATATCTTATACTGTCTGTAATCCCTAGCTTATATTGAGAACTCTTTCTCTTTGATACTTCTAGTCAAACTTGGACTTTCAAATACTATTTGAAATTCTTTAAAAGAAATAATAATAATTATTACTTTTCTTTTACATAGAAAATAACATTTTCGATACAACTATTTCATCGATAAACACCAGCGCTGGTTTTCCAAGTCCAATTTGACAAGTATCAACTCAATATAAATTACTCTAGATGATGAGTGGTGGAGTCCTTATTGAGCGTGCACACACTTCTTCAAGTATAGCGTACATAACCCAACGAGCCTGTATTTAGTCCGGTGTGTTGGACATTGACGATTGGCTACATCAAAGCTATATAGGCAAATACTAGAGAAGATGTCGACCTCTCAGGTTAAAGACATTCTATCAAATGGACTACCCTAAATAAATAAACAGTATCCATTATGAGATCTTGTTGCAATATAAGTACTTGTTACTTATATCCACATCTTAGTCAAGAGACCCCTCTTTCAGTGATTGAGATTCATCACTCCGTCATATGGAACTAACCATGTGTAAATTAGTAGGAATACATTGTCCAAATGTATCCTAAATAACTTAGAATAATTCTAGGTCTACAAGGAACCGGAAAACCATATCTCCTTAGCATTTGGTTCAGAACCAACTGGATGGTTTTCCTACAATGTTACCTATGGGACAAAGTAGTCTCATCTTATGATATACTTTTTAATATATTACCCACTGTAGAAGACAATGTGTGAATGTAAAGATGCTATATTAATAAAGTAGATTAATACAAGTCCCGAATGGCTTTTATGGGCACAAATGTCTAACAATTTCAGTGAGAAGTTAAATGATGCAAGACAACGATATTCTACTTATGACAAGGTCAATGTGGTGGTTCAGGCTCTTCGCTATTGGCAGCATTATTTGATCCCTAAGGAGTTTATTCTTTATTCAGATCACCAAGCACTCAAGTATTTAAGTTCTCAGAAGAAGTTGAATAATAGGCATGACAAGTGGGTGGAGTTCCTACAAGAGTATACTTTTGTTCTTAATCACCGTGCGGGTATAGAGAACAAGGCGACCAACGCATTGAGCCGAGTCATCTATATTCTTCACTCTATGGCAGTAAAGGTTATCGGGTTTGAATAGCTAAAGAGAGACTATGCAAGATGCAAATATTTTGGCATTACCTATGTTGAAATCACCGTTGGACAACAAGATGAGTACCCTGATTTCTCTATACATGATGGGTACTTATTCAAAGGCGCGTGCCTTTGCCTACCCAATACTTCTCTTAAGGAGCTTGTTATTTGGGAATTACATGCAAGAGGCTCTTCTGGACATTTTGGGCATGATAAGACAATTATCATGGTTGAAGACAGGTTTTATTGGTCAAGCTTAAAACGGGATGTTGCAAAAGTGATCCAACAATGTCGTACATGTAAAACTTGCAAAAGGGAGGAAACATAACACAGGGTTGTACTCGTCATTGCCTATTCCCCATGAACCTTGGCAAGATCTAAGTATGGATTTTGTTCTTGGTGTGCCTAAGACTGTTGGGGGACATGATTCTATATATGTGGTGGTGGATAGATTCTCTAAGATGGCGCACTTCATTCCTTGTAGCAAGAAATTTGATGTTGTCCATGTTGCCAAACTCTTCTTTAAAGAAGTAATGCGTCTTCACAACCTGCCAAAAACCATTGTTTCTGATAGGGATGTCAAATTCATGAGTTATTTTTGGAAGACCCTATGGAAGTTGTTGAATACAAAGCTCCAATATTCCTCTTCTTTTCACCCACAAACAGATGAACAGACAGAGGTGATAAATAGAAGTTTGGGAGATTTGTTGCGTTGTTTGATTGGAGATCGTGTCACCAATTGGGATCATATATTACCTATGGTTGAGTTTGCATACAATAGTTCTGTTAATAGAACTACGGGCTGAAGTCCTTTTGAGATTGTTACTGGATTGCTACCACGCAAACCAATAGACTTGATTCCCTTACCACCAGAAGCAAGGCCAAGTGTTGAAGCTGAAGGTTTACTTTTGCTACCCACATTCGTGAACTTCATGATGAAGTGCGAAGGAGGATTGTAATCAGCAATGAAACATACAAGACAAGGGTGACTTACATCGCAGGTTTGTTAAATTTCAAGAAGGGGACATGGTGATGGTACGTATAAGGTCAGAACGATTTCCAAAGAAAACTTTCAAGAAGTTACATTCTAGAAGGGCTGATCCTTACAAGATTTTAAAGAAAAATAGCGCTAATGCCTATGTTCTAAAGCTACCTGAAAACATGGGTATTAGTCCTATCTTTAACGTAGAAGACTTAACCATATACCATGGACATCATGATGATTCTCAAGCTGCAGGACATGTTGTTCACTTACCACCTATTCATGAAATTAAGGACAACATTGAAGACGTCCTTGATGATCAGGTTGTTTCTACTAAGAATGGTGGTTATCAGAAATATCTCGTCAAGTGGAAGGTCGACCATTATCAGATTGCACGTGGATCACTGCTCATGATTTCCAATGTCTCAATCCAGACTTGTATGAGCGCTATCATTCCTTTCACTCGCCAGGGTCGAGTTCTCTCAAATCGGGGAGAGATGATAAGGATCAATCTCAACCCATTAAAGTTTACAAGAGGCGGAGTAAAGGGCTAAATAGCCATGCCCAAACTTTGATTTGGTGGCACAGTAATTAAGTGGGGACCACATGGGAGCTTTCTTAGTAGGGAATTCACATGGGTAGTTTGGGCATTGTAATTAATAGTGAGCTATTGGATTAGTTGGGGAATCCAACTGTTAGTCTTCTGTTTGTGTTCTCTCTCTTTTTTGTAATAGGGGTAGTTTAGTCACTTCATGTTTATTTTAATTTACAGGACAGAATTAGGGTTAAACATAGAGAACACTATATAAGCCCTAATTTGTGTTTTTCTCCAAGAGAATATGGAATAGAAAACAGCTCCTTTTTTTTCTCTCTTGGATGTGTGAGACTTCAAGAAACCCTAGATGTGATTCCTAGGACCCTATTGGTGTGATTCCAATAGATCCCTCTCTTCTTCTTCTTCTTCTTCTTCTTCACCATTACTCTCTTTGAAATTTCTGCTGTAATCAGAGCTTGGGATGGAATGCATCTATTGACTAACATCAATATTTGGTTTTTGTTCGTACTTCCAAACCCTAGGTTCTTTCCTATTCTATTTGTAAGTATTTCCTCAACCCTAAATTTTAGAAAACCTTAGTTCCTCTTAAGGTCCTACATCACAAACACTCTAAAACCCAATAAGCTCTAATGTGAGAAAAATATCTTATTATTTAGAGTTGTCAAACGCTACCTCTGTCTACTTATTGTTTTAGAGGTAAACCTCTCACTTCTAATTTTTTTTAGAGCTTTAATTAGACGATTATCAAACGTTCTAAAATTTGAATAAGCTCTAATTACAAATAAGCTCTAATTATTTAGAGTTACCAAACCCTTATTAGCTCTTAAAAGT
The DNA here is from genome assembly GCA_015143295.1 of Tetracentron sinense. Lineage (NCBI taxonomy): Eukaryota > Viridiplantae > Streptophyta > Magnoliopsida > Trochodendrales > Trochodendraceae > Tetracentron > Tetracentron sinense. Next base: position 46,399,406 of record CM026552.1, read on the forward strand.
AGAGTTTTCAAACACACCCCTATTGCATTTTCCCAAGGCTTCTCCGCCGAATTGTTGTACGGAATCATCCCCAGAGATCTCGGTCAGGAATGCATATGCCAAACATTAAATATCCATGAAGCCAAGTGGAGAACACCTGGTAGAGAGACCCATTCTTGAGTAAAATAGATTTAACGACTTTGGTTTTAAAAGTTGATGTTCAAATAAGGATGGGATTTATTCTTGATAAATCACTAGGATAAGCTCTTAGATGTGCATGACATTAGCCTGTCTAAAGAGGACTCTCGTTTTGAATGATGTGAAGACAATTAGACTGACCATCTCTCCAATTCTATCATATCTTTACTGTGATTCTCTTCTTTTATTGAATATCATAGACACGGCAATCGGGTATCCTATCAATGCCCCAGAAGCTCTTGAAGACCCACAAACAATGCACATGACTAACTTCATTCCAAAGATACTTGCAATTACAATGTGGTTGTTAATGTTTAAATCTACATGCGCCTCAGCTTCGCCATGGAACTGTCATTGCCAAAACCATGCTACCTTGATTCATTAAATTTTCATGAAAATCATGCACTGCTAGCCGCCAAAATCTATAATTTTAAAAAAATAATAATCTAAATTTATGCCAAAACCAATATTTTCTATCCTTGATTGTTATCAATATGAGATCAGAATAACAGAATCCTTGCCCTAATTCAAGCATTGCAACGATAAATTTGAATGAATTTAAGCTGAAAAACAACAACTACAAAAGGATCGGTGGTGACCTTTTGAGTGATTTGACGAAATCAAGCAGCCAAGAAATTGTCGCGTCTGATCCGCTCCAGAAAGTCATGTTCAAAGTAGGCAGCGCCGTGGACGAGCCGAACACGTCTGCACATGTCAGATGGCCCAACTGTTCGACGCTATGCCTAAAAGAAAATTAACCATCGGCAACGGAGATGGAGCGCCATAGTTCTTGGAAGAAGGATTTCTCGTGAAATGCACAAGAACAAGCCCCGTAAATTTAGGGCTGTAAGTAACCGGATCCGGATATATCCGAACCGACCCAATTAAAAAGCCAACATATTTCGGTTGGATATGACTAAGAGCGTGTTTGGTTCGGATTCTATGGGGCGATTTAATCGCATAAAATCGATTTCCTATTAATCAGTTCATTAAAATCGCGTTTGGTTAATTTCCCGAATCGGTTGTGCGCCCCATCGATTGAACTCAAAACCGGTTTATCCTGAATCGGATGAAGAGGTGATTTTAAAATTAGATAAATCGATTTGTATCACCGATTGTGCGGGGAGATTCATGACGGGAATACCGATTCGGGTTTTACAACCCCCAAACTTGATTGAGCGCATCACTTTAGGTTTTTGAAAGGAGAGTGATCTCGTCTGCGACAGCCGAAAGGAGAACGTGATCTTGTCTTCGACCAGCCGAGAAGCAAACACCGGGATAGGTACTCTTCTTCTTCTTCTTCTTCTCCTTTGACATGCACTTTATTTGGGGGTTTTCTTTCCTTTTGCAATTTCAGCAACTGGGGTTCTGAGTTTGTTTTTTCTCTATGTGATCGTGGACATCAATTCTGAAATTTAGGTGCATAACTTGGTTAAATGTTAGTTCTTCTAGTACAATGAACAATTGATGAGTTTTCGTTTTCTTTGACAGAAGATAAATTTTTTGTTTTCTTTTTCTTTCATCAAGCAATGACAGTTCTTAAAAAAAAAAACAGTGACAGTGATCTTCTTTCCTCTTTACGATTCAAGGATCATTAATAATTGTAACGAAGAGTGCCACTTTGTTGATGATTTAGTTTTCTTTATTGTTGGGCTTGTGATTCTGTAGATGGAGTGAGTGACAGATAAAGAACAGTGCTTAACAGTGCATCCGAAAAGAAACTCATGTGTAATATCTACTGTTGCAACTTTTGATCCCTGAACCGTGGGTAAGGTTCACCCACCCCTATGGTTCACCCACCCATTTTTGGGTTTTTTTAAAAAACAATATTAATCTTTTTTTTAAATAAAAAAACTGTTTTTAATAAAAAAAAACTCTAAAAACAGTTTTTTAATTTTAAAAAAAGAATTAATATCTAAATGGGTGGGTGAATCCTTGGGGTGGGTGAACTTTACCCACGGTTAAGGGGTGTCAAAGGAGACACGTGGCGACCTCTAGGGGTGATAACCGGATTTGGATTCTGAATTACCAATTCGAATTGGAATCCGATTATTTATTTAAAATTCAAATTCGATCAAAATCAAATTGGATTAATGTTAATGTCATTAAAAATTAATATATATTAATTAGAACATTAAAAAGGTTTTGTTGGTAGTACTATAGCATGCAATATAATATAACCAAATCTTCATCGGATTGAATTCAATATTTAAATATATAATTCCATCAAAATCTAATTCAATTAATGTTAATGTCTTTAAAAATTAATATATTAATTAGAACATTAAAAAGGTTTTTTTTTGGTAGTAGTGTAACATGTAATACTTGCAAACGCCCTGTGCACGGATTAAAAAATAAATTAAAATAAAAAATAGAATGACTAAAGAAGAAATATTAGAACAAGACATACAAAATAAACTCACTCCTTAGTAAGAAATTAACAATAAATTAAGGTAGTGAATTCGCAATATGAATTTAAAATAAGTAACATGGAAATGCTCTTATAGACTCATAGTTGCATATATATAACACATTATTGTTGATGCAAAAGAGAGAACAAAAGAGAATATTGAGTTAGAAAAAGCGCTTGAATACTAATATTGTAGTAGCTCCAAACTATACCAATTCCCTTACAACCTTTAGGTAATCTTTGTAGTAGAGAGGATATATCAGTTAGTATATTTCAAATGTCAGATATCCAAAATAGGAGAAATACCTAAGCAACATGAAAATACCTGAGTCAAACAACCAGCCCCTTTAATTTCATTTTGCTTGAAAAGTAGACAATGCGGATTGTTATTCTACCAACAAAAAACAATGAATTGTTAAAAAAAACATGATTGAAGTTGCGCTAGAAAGCCAAATTAGAAATGGTGTTGGCCATAAAAGGGGAAAAGAAGCATACTATATGAAATAATAGCATGGTTATATTTTCTTAACCCTTGTTAATCCCTAGTAATTGTGGTTAAAATTCACTAATTCTTATGGTTCAACAATTTAACCTTGGGTTTCAGGAAAAAAAAAATATTAAACCTGACGGTTAAAAGTTCTTAATTGAAGTTTAAAAAAAATTTATTTTATTTTTTAAATGAAGGTTAGATTATTGAACTCTAAGGGTTAGTAAATTTTAACCACAATTAATAAGTGTTAATTGGGACACATGCTGACTTGTAGGTGTGATTGAACTCTCCCTAAGTTCAATTGTGATTGGCTGTGAATCGATCTCCATTAGCGGGGTATCGTGTGCACATGCAATCATCACATCAACGCATCAGGGTGGGACGTTGTGGTCGTGGTGTTCGAGAAATCGTGTGCACCCCTACTGGAAGCCCAACCAGGGCACGATTCAGACTTGACCCTTTGGCGTGAAAATTTATCAATTCATGGATTGGACAACCCAACCCCCTCAACAATGGTTTAAGGATCTGGATAATGGGTTCATTGCCTTCTCCAAAATTTAAAAAAAAATTACATACCTCTTTCAGAAGGCTATTTCACCAATTTAAAAGGGAACTCAAATTAAGGTATTTGTCATGTTAGAACCATCGAAGGATTCCACATACTTTTTGAATGTCAATACTAATTTCAGAGGAACTTGAAGATTATAATTTAGAAAGGCTCGAATTTGTGGCAAAAATTGCAAGAGAGGAGCTCTACCAACTGAGCTATATCCCCCCGAGCCAAAGTCAAGTGGAGCATGCATGAAGGAGTAAGATGCTTCATCTATTCTTTTCCCTGACGCAGTTGGGCCATCTTGAACTTGAACCAGAGACCTCAGTAGAAATCCTTGAGCTATTGAGACTGAATCCTTTTGCCAATCTTAAGTCTTACTTATGAGACACTTATCTTAAGCTCTACAATACCAATAGGGTTATTCTCCATATATCATCAAAGGTCATACCTAGATTACATTGTTTTATGGAGAATTGACCACTTTTCATTGATTCTACCTAAATAACATTTTGTTTCAATCCATGTTGATTGTAGAGTGAATTAGTGAAAAACAATAGAGAAAAGACAGAAAATTGAAAACAATGCAATTAAAAGTTGTATTAGGATAACAAAATTATTTTTTCTCCCAAATGAAAAGGGGGTAAATGGTCAATTGGAATTCACTTGCAATGATCTACTTTCTCCATTCAAATTATTTATATTTTTCTTCTAAATTAATCAACTGAACATAATTTCACATCTCTTCTTTGTAGCACAAATTAATTACATCACTAAAAAGTGCTTACAAAAAATCTACATAGAACAAATTGATTTACAGATCTATCCACCATATATCTAAGAAACCAACAAAAAATTGAAATAACTAAATAGAGCATTCATTGAAAAAGCCTCTATAGATCTTCTTCCCATTTGCAGAATAATCTATTAGATCCATATCTTGTAAATCTATGTAGAAGCAGCTCTTCTAAAGCCAGAACATTTTCCTCGATTATAACCTGGAAAAAAAAAAATTAGTTTCATGATCCTAAGAAATTATCAAAATACCGAACCGAAAAATAGAGAATGAGAAAGAAGTGATAGATGAAGAGAGATGGGCAAAGTGGGGCTTTTATATAGAGGAAACCCTAGTTGATGGGGAAAGACGGTTGGAAGATGAGAGGAGTCTTTGGAAAACCTCAGCATTGGGAGCTGAAACATCAATAGTTAGGAGAGACAAATGCGAGAGATGTAATGGGAGTGAATATAATTAAGAGAGAAACGGTTGAAAAATGAGAGAATAGAACGAAGATGAAGATTAGTGGGTCCCACTTATTGATTTTTATAGTGCTTATGTGACATCCTAAATGAAGAGAAGAAGGGAAGGGAGAGAAGCCTTAGAAGAGTGTCATGTTAGCAATAGAAAGTACTGGCTTATAATCTAACCAAATCTTCATCAAATTGAATCCTTATAGATTTGAATTCAATTCGATTATAAGCAGATTCAATATCTCAAATCAGTATATGGCCTAATGAATCTACAATTTAACCAAAAAAAAAAAAGAATCTATAATAGTATCATTATCCGGTCTTATCAGATTTAATTTGGATCAGATCAGATTTTGATTTGTACCCATGTCTAGTGTATTCCATGAGAAATCTGTGTACAACACTTTACAAAAGATACGATACAACTTGGGTGCAAATTTTTTGTTTGACCCTTTAGGGGTTAGTGTTGATTTCAAAATATAGTTAATCAGATCATACTCAAATCCTTTTGATCTAATCCAATCCATTTCCAACCACGGACAATACAAATTCAATGTGTGACCATCCTCATTCCATATCCCAATACAACTCATTCGCAAGTGAATTGTATGGCATTCAAAAACAATCTCTTATAGGAGGCATTGTTGGTTGTTGTTAGGGTTATTAACATTCCATCTTTAGGACTTGATTCCAAGACCTCCAGTAAATGAGAGGCAAATTTGAACTATACAATATATATTTTAGGGTAACTAATTCTATCCATTCAATTTCTTAAATAAATATGTGATTACGTTCATTATATGTAGTAACATTTTTTCCATGATCTCAATTGTGGGACCTTTCAAGTAGTGGTGTCTTACCATCAATCAATCCAAAAATAATAACAAGTGTTGCCTTCTACCTGCACGTGCACATGGAACTAGACTACGCTAGAACTTTCAGTTATGTACAATTTTTTGTTAAACTTCTCAATAGATCGTGGCATTTTTGGTACTCTTTCTCAAGTTCCCACATTACTCAAATAACATATCTCAAGCATCCATTCCAAATGTACTAAAACCAACAGTTGCCAAGGTTAGTTTTGTCCTCTAAAAATATTCGGAGAACAGATGAACATTCATCACCTTCCAAGTCACACCACCCCCTCAACTATCATTGCCTTCTCCTCACCACAATCACCAACCTATCCTCTTATCCTCACTGTTTCACCATCATTACCAACAGCAAAACCCTCATTGCGACAAACCACAGCTAGGGGCGGAGCCACGCGCAAGAAGGGGGGCATGTGACCCCCCAAAACTTTTAAAAAATAACTAGTACTAAGTAGACCATGCAATGCATAGATATCAGGGTGGTGTTAGGTGCACCCCAAATTTGATGATTACACCCCTTTATTAAACAATTACTGACTGCACACCATTAAATAAGTAAAATTACTTGTACACACCAAAAACTAAAAATTACCTATAAATTTTATATCTACACACCATTTACAATTAGAGGAGTGCTAGCCCCAGTCACATTTACTCCAAATTTTTCCATAGACGCAAGATGGGGGTAACATGTGGTGTTGTTTCATTATTTTACCAGTTTAAAAAGCAAAAATCAAACAATGTTTCACATTGCAACACCCTAGTTGTGTCTTTGGAAGATTTGCGACTGGGGCTAGCAAAATCCTCACAATTAAGAGATATCTTCACTTGTGCCACCTACTGATTTGATCTCCTATCATCTCCTCTAAATAGAGCCCCACATTTAAATATCAAAGAAAGAAACCACTTGTGCCACCTACTGCATGTCAGGACAAATGGGAGTTTTGTCTCTCTCTCAATATAGCAATTTTGGGTTGGATTGGAGTCAGACAAGAGTTTGCCTTGGTTCCAGAGTGCAATAGAACCATGTTCTTGATAGCCTGATAGGTAACATGGAACCTCTATAATCATTCTAAAAATCATATAGGCTTGTCTCTGTGACTGTCACTCAAAAAATGGAAAATAGGACAAAGAAAAACGAACAAGGAAGCATTGTATTAATTTTGTAACATTGGCTAAATTTACATTGAAAAGCACTGCTCTCCATGGGATGTATCATACTTTAAGCTTCTTGCAACATCAAAAAAATGAGTAACAACTTTTTCAGGTGTCCCAACAATAACTCTGTGTCCCAGATTAAGAATGTGTCTACTCTACCCTGAACATCTCACAACTCTGCCAAAAAGAGGTTCTATCAATTTAAGCAAATGAATTTAGAGTTTGAAACTCAGATTTGGAGTGCGACTTAGGCAGATCCAAAATTGAGTGAACTATAAACTTGTTTTAATGACAAACAAACAAAGTCTAAAGAGTTATCTTTATCCACGTTGTCTTGGACAACACCTTGTAGATACATCCCACAATGGGCCTATAATCATCACAAACTAAAATACCCAGTACTTGTATGAGGCTGGGTTACGAGATCTTAAAAGCAAATGAGAAGTCGTAACTAGCCCAAGCCACAATACAGGTTCTAGGAATATGATCTTAAAAGGTAGCCTGAAAACAATCATAATTTTGTTCTCGGGCTTCCTTTTTATACAAGAGGACCGGCCACAAAATTATCTCAATAAAGCACTAAGATCTCCCTAGTAAGTTAATGAGGCATTTACAATGCTAATACAAGTTGAGGGCATTGGATGATAAGCTCTTTCATGATTCAGAAACTTCAAATAAGAGATATCCATTGTAAAAAATTGTCATGCAAGGTCACATTGCTTTAGTTTCTTCTGCATTCAGGACATGACTGATATCAGTTACACATGCTACATCTAATCATAAGCCTTATAAATTAGGATGTCATTCTTCTTCTTGCTTTCTCTCAATCGACTTGTAGCATTCCCTTATCATTCCCTATAACATATATACAAATGCTCTCCTCTTTTTTTTCAATTAACCAAGAAAATCTAAGATGTAATGATATATACTGAAACAAATTTGTCATTTTAACAAAACAACCCAAAGAAACCATACAAAATCCTTAAATATAATCACACTTCTATACGCTAATCTCATGAACCATAAACTTGTGCCAAAATTTCTGTAATAAAAGCAAAAAAGATAAACACCCAAAAACACAGGCTTGCTGGATCTCTCCCAAATCCCATTTAAATTTTAAAAACCATTATCTATATCACTTGAAAGCTAAAGACAATGCAATATTATAAAATAAAATATAATACAGCTACAACTTAAATTTGTAAAACATATACATTATTGTGTAAAAACCTCTTTATTATATTTGTTGTTATTTGCACTAAATGGGAACAATGTATAGTGTTGGCTCCACAAGAGAACTCAAAATATAAGGTATCTATCTGAATAGTTCAAGAGCCATGTTTAAACCATAAAAGTTCAAATCAGACTTAAGAAAACATCATTTATTCAGTCCACTTTTTATAAACAATCAATCTAGAAAAAAAAACTCTAACAAGAAGCAAAATTTTAGCAACCAATCCATTCAAATATAGCAACCGACAGCAAGAGCAAGATTGTCCTCAACCCTCAAATCTCTCCTGAACCATACTATGTTGCACCATCTATAGTCTGAAACAGAAAGCTAGAATCTTAAACAGTAGATGATTTGCTACAACAAATAAGAATCAAAATAAGGACATCGGAGTTGAGATTTAGGTTTGTATAAGGCAATAGGAAATGATCCCCACTCCTCACCTTGAAAGGTTGGCAATAAGAAATGAACCCCACTCCTCAATTAACCACGAAAATTTGAGTTGCAATGATACTGTAAATGAATGCATCGTTTTAACTAAACAACCCAAAGAAACAGTGCAAAATGCTTAAATATAATCACACTTCCATATATTAATCTCCTTAACCATAAACTTGTACCAAAATTTATGTACGGATAAATTAAAAATCAAAATCTATTCAAATTAAAAAATCTATACCAATAAAAAATCAAAATCTATTCCATATCCACAAACCTAAAAATATAATATGTATATATATATACACACCCATATTACATCGTCTGTCATCTCATATATAGTTGTCTCTATCTCTATTACTTGAGTTAAAATTTGATCCTTGAATCATATGGCGTCGCCCAATCGTCAGCGATTGGATCATGATATTTGGTCCAATCGCAGGCAATTGGTGGTATTGGAGCATTCTCAACCATATATAGTTGGACAAAAAGAATCTTGTGTATGTAACGAATAACGATGAGCTTGTGGGTTGCAGGAGGATGAGACTGCAAAAGGAAGAAAAGTATTGTGGCACTGCTCTATTGAAATATGTAGCAATACAACATTGTAGTATGAGGCAATCAAATGTCCCATGTCTGACATTGACATCCAAAATTGAGGGCTAGCAGGAACTTCTTCACACCGTAGGGTTATAGTCAGTTCACTTACTCTCTGTAAATCACCAAATAAGTTGGCATATTGGTGACTATGATTTTGCAATTCATAAGCTAAATCTTTTCTTACTATTTGTCAACCTTCTTCTCCCATTCATCAAACCAGCTATTACTCGAAATCAACAATGACCATCACCCACATTTATGGCCTGCTAGATGAAATTAAACAAAGCTTTAGGGAGACAAGTGACAATTTCACAAAAGCCCAACATTCTCTGAATACATTTTTTGTCTTTCCTTATAAGGATCTTTTCTACATATTCAAACACAAAGGGGTCATGTTTTGTTGATTTAGAATCTTTAGATAACCGCTTAACCGCTCCCTTTGGCATACCCCTTTGTTTAATCGACACCATAGGTTCTTTCAATTGTATCGAGGCAGATTTACATTTTCACATAACTTCTGCTTGATTTCAACTTTTTGATGTTGGTTAGACTGTAGATATCTTGCAATGATCATCTCAAACTCTGGAGCAATATCCTTAAATAACTCTTTCGACGAAGATTCATCCATAATTGTTAATCTCATGATCATGAATCATAGACAATGGCAAAGGTATTCATTCCTTCATATAAATTACTAATTTATGAGAACATGTTATTCTCAATGAGCGACGAATTACATGTTGGCATTCTTGGGCATTGACCATATTCCTTTCTTGATAAGATTATGTTAATTCCTTCTACTCTTCAATATTTTTCAATGCACAAATAGATACAAGCCGACAATATTCACGGTAGAAAACTTGATTATAAGCATGAGACATTTTTATACAGCTTACTGGAAAAAATATTTGATGTCCGTATGTTGTTGATTGATCAAATAATCAAAGCTTTGTCATGTTGTCGTCAAATTAGATGTCAATACTTGAAGATAACGCTTTAATTGGGCGTGGGAACTCTCTACTCGACTAGTCAAAGTATTTCCAATATGAAAATATTGATCAGTCCAACCAGGAACAAAGAAATCATTATATGGATTGAGACAAATAAGCATTATATAGGTAAGTTGTCGCGACTCGGAATTTGGAAACAAAATTTGAGGGCTTGATTGTTGCTAATTAGCATAATTAATTAAAAGTTTAATATTAGACATTTTTGGACCCTTGAGTTAGACCAATTAAATTAAATTGATATTATTGGGGTTAACTGGAGACCCTAACCATTGTTAATTCAGTTTGGTTAACCAAACCTGGTACCCAAGTGATTACTGGAAAACCCAGTATTTTTTCTATCTGGCGTTTCGACGCCACGCGCGCCTATCGACTGCCAAAAGTTCTGCGGTAGCGTCGCATGTCAATCAACCGAGTCAAGTCAAGTACCTAAGGTACAAGGAGGTGATGGGTTGACTTGTCAAAGTACATAGAGTACAATGGTAGTTGGGGTGGTTGACTAATATCAAGAAAAAGAAAAGAAAATGAAAAGTCAAATGGGTGGGTTTCATGACACCTCACCACCCACCCATCATCACACATACACCCACACGCCACCCCCTCTTCCTCTTCTTTCTCTTATCAACTCACACACCCCACACACTCCTCACACTCACGTTTGGGGCAGCAAGAGTTTGAGTGAGAGCTTGAGGGAAATAGAGGAGAAAAAGGGGAAAAAGAAGGAAGAGGAAAGGAGGAGCTCACGCCGTGCTCACATCCTTCGCGCCAACCATTCTTATCCCAGGGATTTAGCTCAAGGAGAGGTAAATTTCTCTCATCTTCCACCTTATTTTCCATCCTCTTATAGAATCGTTGAGTGTTTTTAAAAGTTATTACTTAGTTGATGATTATAGGAAGATAGGGGTGAATGACTCATGTTGTACAATTTTGATTTAGGAAATAAGGTGATAAATTGATATTTTGTAGCTTTGATTTGGGGGTTTAAGAACCCTTAGATTTTAGAGTATACTTGAACTCAAATTTTAGGGAATAAACTCAAGAGACTTATGTATGAGTTCATAGGGGTCAACCAAATACTCAAATAATTGCTACTAAGGAACAATAATTTGTAGATGAGGATTTATGGAAACTTGAAACGTTTGTGGTTTATGAAAACTTCAATATTTGTGTTCACATATTGTTAGAAATAAATTACATGCTTAAAATGAGTTAGAGTTGTGTAAATTACTAAGAAATGTCTTGAATTTTGGAAATAAATTCTATGTTTTCCGGTAGTGTTGTTTTGGATTCTTAACTTGAAATGAGTTTAGAAACAAGATGATTTTTTGTATGATTCTATATATATATATATATATATATATTTTTTTTTTTTATGAGTTTGATTATTGATTATATAAATCTACTAGAAATTTTAAGGTATTGAATGAAAAGTTTTGAAACCCAAAACTTGAAAAAGTATGCTTGGTATGGGTTGAAAACAAAAGGTTTTATGAATTAAAAATATATAATTACAAGTTTGAGATGAGATATAGTTTATGGCATATTTAGAGTTGGAAACCAAGAGGCTTTTATGAGTTAAAATTTTGTAACTATAAAATCTGAGTTGAGCTCATTGTTTGCATGCTTAGTTTAAAAAAAAAAAGCAAGAAAATGTTATGAAATAAATAAATAAACTCTACGAGAGGCTTTAGGTTGGAATCCATGTAGAGTTTATGAATTAATTATTCTATAGTTCAGTTAAGAAATTGTGAAGAAGCATGAATGTTGATTTAGTTTGAAACTATGCACTTAGAGAATAGATTTTCTGAACTTTGGAAAATAAAAATAAATTAATGTTAATTTAGTTGGATACTATGAACTTAGATCATGTATTTATTTTTGTAAATAAAATATATGTTTAATTTATTTTAGAAGTCTTGTGGAGATGGATTTCTATTACCATGAGCTAAAAATACAAAACTGAAAGGCTATAGCATGAGTCTTGGGAGCCATGGTGCCTCCGGTTGCTTGTCTGAAGAGGCGGTGTATAACCGGGGTTCATACAGTGGTTAGGTCAGGAGATGTTGGTGTCCCAGTGTTGTTAGTTAAGTGACTTAACATGTTATGGTGTATAGCCAGAGTACCTCTAGTTGGTTAGGTCAGGAGAGATGGTAATAGTGCTATCGGGGTTCCTCCAATTGGCTGTAAGTCAGGAGAGACGGTGTCCAGTAAGGCCCATGGTGCCTCCATTGACTTAATAGGAGTGACGACATCCGTAGAACGTTGGGGCGCCTCCATTTTTGTAGCCAGGAGATGCAATAGGCTAGATTGTCAGGGTGCCTCCGTGACTGACGATCAAGAGAGACGATGATCACACAGTAAAGATGTTGAAGTCGACTTAATTTATGATAATTAGTCTTAACGGGTGAAGACCTAGGGTAGGTATTGAGTCTACGGATTCAAGGTGGCACTGGTCTACGAATCTATGGTTGTATTGAGTCTGAATGACTCAAGGTATGGGTGTAAATGGACTAAGGTCCGGTCTGTGTTTAGAGTTTAATGACTCGCAGTTTAGTTCTGACAGATATAGTTCTGGTTGATCGTATGGAGTCTATAGACTTAAGGGTTGAAGGTGTTGGTTACTTGAGATGGTTACTCAATATCATGGATACCACGTGTGTTGGATGTACTTGATATTCGAAAACGTGCTAATGTCATAAACCTCAATGGGGTGAAATAGCCCTAAAGGACCATGGGTCGTTATGTGAATGAAACGTGTTGTGAGCCGATAAGTTAGGGTTTATGCGGTTATGTTTATTGATATTATTGTTGCTTTATTATGCTCTTGCATATGTTAATTTTGATAATATAACTTGAACTGCTAATTCCCTTATGTTACTATTATCAATGATGCATGCAATATAGTTAGAAGGATTGAGAATTTTGCTGAGCCTCATAGCTCACTGACGTCTCATGTCAACAGATCAAGATGTCGTAGTTCGTTGACTCTGGACTTAGGAGAATATGTTGGAAAATTATAAAAGATTATATATGGCGTATGATGGGCACCCCTTTTTGTAAAAGGCTTAATGATACTTAATACATATATTTGTTTTGGATGTGATGATTATTGTAATGACCAATTATAATTACTTTTAAGCTCTTGATATAAAGTTTAAAATTTCTCGCACTTTTGACGGGCATAAATCTTCCGATGTGTGTTAATGATGAACGGGCACGCGTTTTAGAACATAATTCCCTAAGGCGCAGGTTCGGGGTGTCACATAAGTACCTTGGGATAGATAGAGAAATCCCTCATCATTGACATCAAAACATGATTATAATCAACCTCTGTCGGTGATTGTGTCAGAGCATTCCAATCTTGCATGAACTTGTCAAATATCTTCTCTTCAATGTAACACTTCTTACAATTAGGAAAAAACCTACTTTGAAATGAGCCATAGGCACGACAAGTTCTTGGCCGTTGGAAACACAGTCTTGATTGCATTTAGCAATGCTAGTTCACAATCTGTCACCAAAACTAAAGGTAGTGATTTAGGCTCAAGAACTGGCTTGAATGACTCGAATGCCCTACTATAACTGACCTATGTCTTCGATGATAGAAATGCAAATGCAAGAAAATGTTTGATCTATTGATGTGACCCCAACAATAGATAAGACAGGTAGCCGAAATCAATTGGTCTTGTAAGTGTAGTCGAGAAGGAACACATTTGGAAATGTCCTGGACAGTTTAACTAAAGTTGGATGTGAAAAGAATAAATCATTCAAGTGCTTGTTCTTCTCCTGCATGCAATGGAAGGTCACATAACCAGTATCATTAAGGCACTTGAAGAGATGTTGGATAAGAGTTTTTCCACCCAATTCCTCTAGTCGGATAGTAGCTCGAGCATTATAGATGGTCCTAATAGTAGTTACATTAGTGGGGTCCTTTTTTCTTGATAGTTCGAAGGATTTCACGTGGTTTGATGCCTCATGAGACATGTCTTTTAATTTTTTTTGCTCTATATCAACCTTTCCAACAAAATAATGCCCTTCCAAATACGACGACCCTTTATGCAGGATTGTGAATCCCACAAACGACTTCAATTTTCCACTGATCTAATCGATTTACTTTTTTGGCTTTCAAAGAAAATAAACACCTACAACATTTAATTGAACTACGACGAATTCCTTTCTTCATTCGACTTGTAGATGCTTGCCTCTCTTTATAACTTCCTTATTGATCACAGCTGAGCCAAGTAGCACTCGTGGACATGGGTGTGAATTCAAACCATTAGATTTTGGATTGTTAAAACAAAACCAAGATTATGAGCTACTTCTCGTGCCCATTTTATTAAACCACTTCTATGTCCGAAGACCTATCAATCGATGAAAAATAAAAAGTATTGTCAATCGATAGCAAATAAAGAACACAGCATATCATGAGTAAAGAGATAATAATTATTTTAGTTCAAAGATACCCTATCAAAAATATCAACTTTAATTTATCCATAACATACCTTATTTGTTGAAAATCGATCAACAACACCAACTCTGATTGGTCCAATTAATGGTTCAATATTAATTTCATCACTAGAACTTATTTCAAACATATTTACTCCAGAGAAACTAAAAAAAAAACATATAAGTTTTAAGCCATATTTCGGCAGACATATTTACCAATTATATCTCTTGCAATATCTACAATGATATTAGAGATTGTAGCATATAAAGGGAAAACAATAAAAGTAGACTATGGGAAATAAATAACTTGGATCCCAAAATCCTACATGAAATAAAAAACATGATTCTACTTGGCATGAGGATTCCTTTGGCAATCAAAGATTCTTTTTGTTACATAGGAGTGGGTTGTTTGACTTGTCGATATTAAGGGTCAAAAATTGGCATGCTAGTAAGGAATGCATTCATCTTTCCTTCTCAAGAAGGCACACAAAGAGAACATCGAGTTTTTTTTTCCAGTTCTGCAGCAGTATTTTTTCAAAGTACCAAAGTTTTGTGCATGCACACAGAGACCACACTAGACTGTAAAACAAGTTTCCTTACAGCCAAGCAACACATATGCATGAGGTTTTGGGTATACCATTTAGTTGGGCACCAACTAAGAGATCTCCTAGCCTAACTAAGGGACATCCTAGTCCTTTATTTACTATAATATAGGAGAAACCCCAATAGCAAGATAGAATTCTGTTTGTTGAACTCAAATCAAAATAATCTAAACAAAACCCAAAACATCTCCTAGGCAAGGAAGTAGAAAAGTGTGCCAAATAAAATAGAAGATGAAAAACTTTTCTTATCTTCTTAACCTAAATCTCATCCCATTCAACCTATAGCCTAAATCTCATTACATTCAACCTACCGTCTCAGAAAAATCTATCTCTAGTTTTTGTCTCCTCAACTCAATAACCAAAAGGAAATGTTCAAATGAGAATGGGATATAGAAATGATTCAATGGGGTTGTAGCTAGATTGCTTTGGGGATTTACGTTGGAGAGCATTCACAATGCTTGACTTGTTCATTATGTGATTTCTTGCAAGTCTTTTGAGAATGGGAGGAGCCAAAAACAAAGCAAGAGTTGGAGAAAGGACGAAGAACTGGAAAAGAGAAACAACTGTTTGACGCCAAACTGAGATGAGAGGAAGATGGGGTGCGTCTATTAAGAAACGTGAAAACCGAGGGAAAAAAAAAGAGGTGCAATAATCATATATTGGGGTGCGCCTAGCACCACCCTAACTTGAAGAAAGAAAAAATATGGATGAATTTTAAAAGGAAAATGTATTAGTGATAAGGCGAGACACAAATGGAACTCATGAAAAAGAAAATAAAACAAAAAAGTGTAAAATTAATTAGAAAATGAAGAAAAAGTTTATAGAAACACAAATGAAAAAACAAAGTAAGGGGCCATCGGGATCCTGATGCTGAGACTAATTGTTGCCAAATACAAATTAGTTAATCATTTATAAATCAATTAAACTGAAGAGAAAACCAAAATGGAGAAAGCCTACGCCTTCAAGACGCTGATGACAGCCATTCTACTTCTCCTACGAATTGGGTTCCTTTTTTTCCCTGAATATAACAACAGGTTATTGAATAAAGGAAGAATAAATTAAGGCTTTGTTATTTTGGTAGAACTTTTAAAGTCTAGAACTTCCATTGTTTCACACCTACTTTTACTTAATGTCTAAAACTATATTATTCCCTAGAGTTCAAAAATTCTACAAATATGGAACTTTTAAGTTCACCAAAATTTTTGGATTTTTTATGTTCCATACATGTAGAACTTCAAATTAAATTGAACCCAATAAATCCAAGATACCATTGTCAAAAAGAGAGAACATGCAATGCATTTGGATTTGTGCTATTTATATTGTTTTTACCTTAATAATTACGTCAACGGTAACTGAAAAGGCAGGAATGTAGGATTTTGTTAGCTCCAGTTACAAATCTTCCAAAGACGCAACTGGGGCCATACAAATATCAAACATTCTTTGACTTTTGCCTTTTAAACCATTAAAATAATGAAACATCTCCAAGTGTTTGGCCCATCTTGCGGCTATGGAAAAATTTGGAGTAAATGCAACTAGGGCTAGCACTCCTCCATGTATGAGTGTGTCAAAGCTGTGATATGAAAAATTGTAACTGAACACATTCACAAAACATGCTTTCATTAGGACATTTAAGAGGAACTTTCCCTTCTCTCATACATTTCAAATTGAGGAAAAATTAGTGGGGAGATTAAGGTGGCGTTTGGATTGGATTTTATTAGCCAAAAATCAATTGTTATAAAATTGATTGTATATAAATTAATTGTCAAATAATCATTTTTACAAATATTAGTGTTCGGGGAATACGACTCAACTTCGTATTGCCCGAACATTATTATTTTGTAAAAGTGATTATTTGACAATTAAATTCTACACAATCAATTTTATCACAATTGATTTTTGGCTAATAAAATCCCATTCATCCAAACGTTCTATTCGAGATTTAAAAGGAATTTTTCTTTCTCTCGTACGTTTCAAATGGAAGAAAAATTAGTGGGGAGATTAAGAGATTTAAAATGAATTTTTCCTTCTCTCATATGTTTCAAATGGAGGAATTTAGAGAATACATTAATTAAATCAAAACATTTTACAAATAAAAATGTCTCTTTAAATTGCGGAAGCAAGTGATGTCATAAAAAACGGTCTCTTTAAGATTACCAAACAAACATACGAATGTTCTTAAAGTTCAACTAACTCTTCCTGAGTGATTCTTTCAAGGACTACTGTTTTCCCAATTTTACCCTTATGTTTTTTTTGCTTCTACTTCGGATATCATTTACTCATGGTTAGTGGCCAATGGTGGGATTAGATCCCGAGACCTCTCACTTGAGTGCAAGGTTTGAAATCCTGAAATTATCGGTGATTTCGGTCAGCCAACTTGAACCGAAATCCCCAAAAATTTTAGTATCTCGACGGGATTTTAGATTTCAATATATTTAATGTATATATATATATATTAAAATTTATATATTTATATAAATACTATTATTTTATTTTTAAAATAAATATATGAATTTCTCGATAAAAATATCAAAATATTTTGGAGAAAATACATTTACACCCCCCTCAAGTTTGACGAAAATACACATAGACCCCTTAGGTTTAAGAAAATACATTAGGTACCCTTACTTTTCAAAATATTGACACTTACACCATTTCCATCAGTTGATCATTAGTCAACTGACAGAATGATGAAGTCATATGATAAAATGTTATGAACTATCAAAAACACCCTTTCTAAAGTTGTCATTTTCCACTTTTCTCATATACGAAATTGTCTATTTATTTTTAAATGAAACCAAATCCTTTAGGGGTGGCCATGCGTTTTCCAAAATTCATGGTGTATTGATGTCATTGGGGTTGGACGAACCCGGGATTTCGCAAAATCCCGCAAAATTCCAATGAAATTTTAAGCCTTGCTTGAGTGAGGCCACACCCCACCATTTGAGCAGGAGGTGGGGTGTTGTTTGTGTTTTAAATAGATAGATATTATTTTTTCAAAAAACAAAGAAAACACAGAGAACGATAGATATAACCTTTAAAGGGTATTCTAGTCATCTTAATCTGATGGCTTAAAAGTAAATATTAAAAAGATGAAGGGTGATAATTTGAAATATTATTAACACGAAACTATAAATATATTATGATGAGTTTGCCCTAAATCCTTTACAGATCACAATTGGGATTTCTTTTGGTGAGATTGCTTATTTATATCGATCTTCATCTGCCTTTCTCTTCGACGAAGCAAAAGAGAGCCTAGGGTTTCTCGGAGACCTCATCAAGGTATTATTCCATCCTTTTCTCTTTTCCGTATTTATGACTGTCTTGCCTTCATCGATTTCGCTGCTTCTAATTGATTTTTGTTTAGTTTATGATGATAATCTCGATCTGTTGAATCGATTAGTATTGCTATTGTTATCTTTGATTTCGATCTCTGTTTTTTTTTTTTTTTAATTAAATAGTTTTTACTAGATTCAAGCTCGGATGTCCTGTTTTAGTTCCATCTCTGGAATTACGTCACGATACCGTGATAGATCTGTTGATGATTCTCTTGTTGCAGAAGTTCGATTTTTTTTATTATTCTGTCAAATAGTATGATTTGGTTCCGATGATCGCCAGATGAAATATGTAGATAAGATTTTCTGCAATTGTAGTTGATGAGAATGGTATTACAATTTATTATGGTTGATTGTATTTTGATTTATATCAATTGGATCTGTTTGGATGTTTAGATCTGAATGTGATAGTTTTTTTTCCCTGATTTAGGACAATTATTATTGATGCTCATTTTTGTCATCCAGAAGTTTAGTAAAAAACATGATGAATAGCTGTACTGAAAATAAATATAAAGTATCTAGGAATTTTTATACCTCTTTAATAATTCCTGGTAGGTGTCTAGGATGATCTTTTGCTAGCATTTCATGTAATTTTAGTAGTCTGGTCTGATACAATTTATTTATTTTATATATAGGGATACAATCTTAAGTTTTTGTGATAAAATTTTTCTATTCACTGAATTAATAAGCTTCATGAAAAAATACAAGCAGCGAAAGTACTGCAAAGAAGAAATTCTAAGGTGGACAAAGTATCTAAATTATATTGTATTTTTCAGTTTGCTGAAAATGTAATTTGATCTTCTTTTTCATTTTGAGTTCAGAGTATATCATTGGCAATATTGCTGATTATATAGTAACTCCAATACCAAAATTTTATTGTTTTAATTTATAATTTTTAAACTTTTGATTATTGCTCATCTTTGTATCAATTCAAACTTAAGCTTCTTTATGGTCTTGGATGAGTTTGAAAGGGAGGGATGTGCTTGTTGGCCATTATCCGATATCTAGAGCAGTTTATGATGCGATAAGGTGTGTGTCCTTGGATTTCTTTGTAGGAACTCTCGTGAGACTCAAATTTGTTTATGGCATACTTTCTGCCTGAGAGACTTTAAGTAGTGATTGAAGAATATAGATGAATAGTAGGGTTAGTCCCATGTTCTGTAATTTCTAAATAGCGTTTTGATGAAGATATATGGGTAGAAGGGTCAGTCCATGTTATCTTTACTTTAAAGTTTCTGCTAAATTGTCAGAATAATTAAATGGCAATTTCTATGGGGAACAAAGAAAGTATGGACAAAACCATGTCTTTTGTTGTTTGGGACGAGATGGATGCAAAGATGTCACTATAAGAGGCCTTAGCCTACTTATGGAATTATAGGCACCAAGAGATAGGCATTCTCAAATTTTGCCCTTTCTTTATTATTCACTTATGAAAGCAGTATGGAGTGTGAGGATAATTTCTTCAAATCGAGCTATTAAGTACATTCATTGACCATCGAGAATTGCCTGTGATCTAGGACTACAACTAATTTAAAATGTCATTACCTGGTTTATCCCTATTATCATGTGGTGGATGACCCTGAGGGATCGCCAATGGCTTTTATGATGTCTTTAATGGATGCAAATATGTCACTATAGAGAGCCTGAGCCTACTTCCCAAATTACATGCACCAAGAGAACTATACGCATTTACAGGTTTAGTCTCTTTTATTTTTGGAAGTGGGGTGGAGTGTGAAGATTAATTTCTTCAAAGTGAGCTGTTCATTACTTCGTTGACCATTGAGAACTGCCTGCGATCTAGGAATTGCAAGTTGCAACGAGTTTAAGATGTCATTACCTTGTTTTTCACCTCTGTAACAAAAAAAACTCGGTTTTTTTTCAAAAATTTGTGAATAATTCATGCATTTTTGTGCTACCGAATTATTGAATTCCTAAATTATTCACTAATTTTCAGTATTATTCCCGAATCATTCCCAAATTTGACAAAAAGTCTACTTATTTTGTATATTTTTAATCAAATTGTTCAGTATATTTTATATTTTTTCCGATTTTTTCCAGAATTTTCCCGAACTTTGACCCCTTCCGAATTATTCTCGAACCCCGACTTTGTCACTATGTTTTTCACTACTATCTGATGTCGGATGATCCTGATGGATTGCCAATGGCGTCAATGTTGTCTTTACCTGGTTTGTCTTGTTAAGGCCTCAATTCAATAAACAGTCATGTTAGGGCCAGAGTTAGCAGACTGGTTGCCAAAAATTAGATGACATTTGTCTTAATTCTATCATAAAATATTTTTTTGTGAGCATTGACCACTCATGGTTAAATACTCTATAGTCTTTCATGATTATGGTATTTGTTTTGTTCGCGCAGTTACTTAAGAGGCAAAGAATATTCTTAAAACCATAATTCTTTGGTTCTTTAAATCTGTTTTTGTTTCCGACTATACTGGTATTTTTTTAGGAAGCTGCAGTTTCATTTTCTATATTTGCATATTGTCAAAGTGGAGGGTGTCAAGTTTGAAGCTTCTTTTATGTCTGAACGGGCCTCTCTCTATTTGGGATCGATTGGGTTGCTTGGAGAGTATTGTCCTTCATCGAGAGAAAGGAACAGACACTCTTCGGATAAAGTTGGTTGCATGCATCTTGGGCCATTTCGGAGTTACACACATTGTCAGGGTTGTAACTTGATGCAACCTTTTCCAATTGCAAGGGACCAATCCTGTGGTTTCAAAGAAGGAATTTTCCTGTTTAAAAACGGCACTTCTGCTGCTTCTATCATCAAATCCGGCATCCGCTGCTTCTGATACATCTTTCTGGCATTCCTGTACCAAGGAACCAAGATGGCTTTGCTAAACATAGGTGGAAACAATGATGATGCCTTTTATAGGTATAAAATGCCCAAAATGATAACCAAGATTGAAGGCCGGGGAAACGGCATCAAGACTAATGTGGTCAACATGGTAGATATTGCAAAGGCTTTGGCTAGACCTGCTTCTTACACGACAAAGTATTTTGGTTGCGAGCTTGGAGCACAATCCAAATTTGATGAGAAGACTGGAATTTCGCTCGTAAATGGGGCCCATGATACTGCAAAGCTTTCTGGGCTTCTTGAGAACTTCATCAAGAAATTTGTCAAATGCCATGGTTGCGGAAACCCTGAGACGGAGATTATTATAACGAAGACCCAGATGTTAACCCTTAAATGTGCTGCCTGTGGTTTTCTGTCAGATGTGGATATGAGGGACAAGCTCACGACCTTCATCCTTAAGAACCCACCGGAGCAGAAGAAAGGATCAAAGGACAAGAAGGCGATGAGGAGGGCTGAGAGGGAGCGTCTCAAAGAAGGGGAGGCTGCTGATGAGGAGCAGAAGAAGGTTAAGAAAGATGTGAAAAAGAAGGGCTCTGCCCCTTCCAAGGATTTGGCCTCAAAGGTTGTTTCAACCAAGAAGAAGACTAGTGTCTCGGATGAGGACCGCTCTTCACCAGCTGGCAGCCAGGGCGATGAGAACGAAACAGCCGATGATGATGATGATGTCCAGTGGCAGACAGACACCTCTGCAGCAGCAGCACTTCAACGCATCCAAGAACAGTTGAGCGCTGTCACGGCTGAGATGGTTATGTTGTCCACCAACGAAGAGAAGCCAAAGAAGGCAGAAATTGCAACCAAGGGAAGTGAGAATGGAACGGCCTTTAGTAATCCCCATGAAAAGCTAGTTATGGAGATTAAAGGAAATCTGAAGAAGGGGTCCACCGCGAGCCAGCTGCAATCTTTCTTGGAATCACTTTCTGGGACCCCACAGGAGGTCATGTCTGCACTGTTTGAAGCCCTCTTTGAGGGTATTGAGAAAGGATTTGCGAAGGAAGTGGCCAAGAAGAAGAATTTTCTTGCTGCAGCAACTCAGGATGAGGGATCACGGATGTTTTTGCTGCGAGCTATTGAGACCTTCTTTGTGAAGTCAAGCCGTGAGGCAGTGAAGGAGGTGGCCCTGGTTCTGAAAGCACTCTACGATGCTGACATGTTGGAGGAAGAGTTCATAGTACAGTGGTATAAGGAGGGCCTGTGTGGAGGCAACAAGAACTCCCCCATTTGGAAGAACATCAAGCCCTTCATTGAGTGGCTCCAGAGCGCCGAGTCTGAGTCAGAAGAGTGATGTGGGATGCACAACTCTCTAGTTCTTTACCTGTTAGTGTCACTTTAAAGATGGGTATGTTTTGTCTTCGTGTTGAAATAAAATAATTGAGAAGCATAGGGCTGGCATCTCAATGCTGTCATTGTGTTGTCTCTTTGTTGCTGATGTATGTTTGGTGTTTTGGAGTCTGTCCAGGTAGTTCGACTATTTTAATGGTTTCTATTGCTTTATTGAGTTTTTCACTTGAAGGTTCATGCTTTTATTATAGTTCGACCTTTTGTGGTGAATGGGATAATTTCATTGAGCTTCCTATAAAATTAGAGTCAAATACTGCAGAATGCTTTGAAACTATCTTAATTTCCAAAATGGACGTAATTCCAAATAATTGATCATGGAGGAGAGTTCGAATGACATTCTTGTAATTAAAAAAAATATATAAAAAATCTTTTATATCCTTTAATAACGCTCTTAAGTCAGTCTTTAGACTCTTTAATGTTTTTATATATATATATTTTTATTCAGAGCATTCTATGTTTGTTAGTATTATTGTGTTATATCATCGTTGAATATAAGAAAATGTCAGCGTTATATATTTTCTAGTATTATTGTGCTATAAGTTGTTAATGGCGTTCCGTTGAATATAAGAAAATGTTTTATATAAAGCTTAAGAGCGTTCATATAACACAATAATACTAAAAAATATAGAACGTTCTTAGTAAAATAATGTAAGAGAATGCTCTATTGAACTAGAAAGAGTGTTCTATGAATACAAGAAGACGTTGTTTATAATACTTAAAGAGTGTTATATTGAACTATTAAGAGAGATCTACGGCCACACCAAGACTTGAACTTGAGTCACAACTCCCCAAAGGGGGAGACGCAACCACCGGGAGGTAGATTCAATTTATCACTTTTCACTTTGCTTAGAAATTAACACAATTTTTATAATTTTACAGGCTCTTTTTTCAACCTTTTAGATTATTTCATTTAGAATTACAGTATCTTAAAAAACAGTATTTTATTTTTATATGATTTTTATTAATTAATTATATTTAAATAAATCTTTATATACTTAATTGGATAATTTTTACTTCAATGAATTTATTTATATTAATTAAACTTATTTTTTTAAAATAACACATATGCTCTATGGTTGATTAACAAAATATAAATATTTTATCACTTTAATATAAAATATTTTTTATATATGAAAAATAAAAAATTAAATTATATAAAAAATAAGTATTTTATCTTTAAAGTTTATAATATTTTATATAGAGTCCATAAATAATAAAAATTAATTTGTTTGTATTAAGAAGTATTATGACCCATTATTTTACAGAATTTTATTAAGGGTTAGGATGCACTATTTAACTCATTTCATTTACATGATTATTTAAAAAGAATTATTTATTAACTAGCACACGCGATGCATGTGCGTGTCATGTCCCGAGTGTCAAAGATTAGAATAGATTTAAAAAGCATGAGCTGGTGGGTCCCCTTTTAATGCCATGTGTCCTCTTTTAACTCTATTTAACTGTGGCTAAGATTCACTCACCCCTAGGGTTCATGCATCTATCATTGGTTTTTTTTAATATATAATAATTTTTTTTAACTATAGGAGTTAAAAAAATTAACTAGATTTCATAGCAATTAAATTTCTGAAACTAAGTACGAGGGGACTGTTTATGCCCATATAATGCCTTGTGGAGGCGACAAGCATGAGCTGGAAAATCACGATCGACAAACCCCTGAGGTTGAGCCATGAAAACTTCTTCATGTAGTTCGCCATGTAAGAAAGTGTTGCTGACGTCCAATTGACGGATAGACCAATTGGAGGAAACTGCAATAGAGAGGACCAAGCGAATGGTAGCAGGCTTCACGACTAGACTGAATGTTTTATCGAAATCAATGCCCTGTTGTTGATTGAAACCCTTAGCAACAAGGAGGGCTTTGTATCGTTCTAGGGTACCATCTGCACATTGTTTGACTTTGTAAACCCATTTAGATCCAACAATATTCATTCCTGGACGATGTGGCACAAAGGACCAAGTATGATTTCGCATAAGGGTACTGTTGAACTCTTCAACCATGGCTGCTCGCCAATGTGAAAGCTTGGATGCTTGGGTATAGCACGTAGGTTCCCAAAAGGTAGGTGAGGAAGATGATAACAATGCAGAAGGAAGAGGATGACATGTCGAGAGCCATGTTTTGGGAACAAGGGTATCATCTTTACTTCGCGTACCATAGGGATCAGTGTGAGGTGGAGGAGGAGCGACAACTGGAGAGGCGGGCGGCAGATCAGTAGTAGCAACTGGTGACACTGATGTAGGCGGCATCGAGGTGGAGAGTAGATCAATCACAGGATCAAGAGTTGGAGGTGAAGAGAGCATAGATGTGGCGGGCAGGCTTGTAGGCCGAGTAGAGCTTGGAGACACACACGACTGATCAGTGCTCATAGGGGTGAGTGGAGCCAGCGAGTGAACAGGGACATGTAGTTGGTGTTGCGTTCTAGAGGAAGGGGACGCGGTATGTGAGAGATCCATGTCATGTGGGACAGCATGGGCATGTCGGGCTGCATCAGTCGCATGAGGCGGGGCTGGAGCAGGAGCAGCAGCTAGAGGAGCCAAAGGTGAGGCAACTGGTGGGCGGAAGACGTGGCCTGGAAGTGTGGTGATAGAAGTAAATAGAGGCTGCCTGTGAGACCTGCAAATGTCATCATAAGGAAAAGAACCAAAAAATTTACATGTATGGAGACAGATGAACACACGACCAGACCAGTTGAGGTTGTAAACATTTGTACCCTTTGTGGGAAGGGCTTTAACCAATGAACACACATTGGACGGACTTGAGACTTATTTTATTAGGTCGAGTAGAGCCAAGAAAGGGAAATCATTCGCACCCAAATACGCATAAAAAGGCATAGTCTGGAGGCCGTCGAAATGATTTTTCGAACAGAGAAATTGTGCCAAGGATGGGAGTGGGCATGAAGTTAATAAGAAATGTGGCAGTAGTGAAGGCATCGAGCCAAAAGGAGCAAGGAAGACCACTCTCGGAGAGGAGGGTGTTTCCAGTTTCAAAGACGTGGCGATGTTTACGTTTAACCATGCCATTCTGTTGAGGTGTATAAGGACAAGAACGACGATGGAGAATGCCATTCGAGTCCACAATGTGAGAGAATGCCTTACCAACAAATTTCACCACCTCCCATCACTTTGGAATTGTTTAATCTTAGAATTCAACAAATTTTCAGCCAAATTTTTAAATAGGATAAAGCGAGAGAGGCTCTCAAATTTCCGACGCATGGGATAGAGCCATGTAAAGCGACTAAAGTCATCCACAAAGAGAATGTAATAGACAAAACTAGAATTGGAGACCAAAGGAGTCCAGCCCCATACATCATAATGAATTAATTCTAAAGGCGATTTGACATGATGTTCAACAAGATTAAATGGTAAGAGATTACAGCCTGTACATGAAAAATATTAATTATAACTAGAAAAAGGAAAGGTCTTATTCAAAACTTGCATAATAGAGGTTGAGGGATGTCCAAGTCTCCGATGCCAAGTTGCAAAAGGAAAGGACGCTAACAATGCAGAATGTCGTGGAGGACGGGTGACTTGGAGTGGGTAGAGATCGTTATCAATTGGACCGTCGAGAAGTGTCTTTCTCGTGCAAGGATCCTTTATAGAAAACCCCCATGGAAAGAAAGAAAATGAGCAATTATTATCACGAGTTTGGGTAGCAACAGATAATAAACTTTTTGCAAATAGAGAGAACATAAAAGTTGGAAGAGAGTTGTAAATCTAAAGGAGTAGAGATAGAAGAGTTATCAACACTGGAAATTGGGATTTCTTGTCCATTACCGACCATAATGCGGTCAAAGCCCATATAGTCAATAGGATTGTGGAGCAATGAGGGATCATATGTCATATGGCTGGTTGCGCCAGTGTCGGCAAACCATTGATCATCACCGGCCTGATGTAGAGACATGGCTGCAAAGGAGTGTTGGAGAGTCTCGTCCTGAAAGGCATGGTTGAAGCGGTTGTGGCATTGCAATGCCGAGTGGCCAGGGATGTTGCAAATTTGACAAGATGATGGAGATCATGTGGGAGGGCGGTAAGCATAGGCTGGATCGGATCCAAGGATCCCTTGCTAGGAATTGTGTGGGGGATTGTTGGGTTTCAGAATAATAAACAGTTTAAATCTAAACAATATTATTCCAATCATAGATCTAGATCATGCAATTAATTTTCTAGAATGCATAATCAGAAGAGACAGGGATTGAAAGAGATAATCTCATACCTTTCGCTGGAATTTCCTTATTCCCTTGCGGTGTGATGCTTGGACTTTTGTACGTGCTCGAGAG
This sequence comes from Tetracentron sinense, assembly GCA_015143295.1. Lineage (NCBI taxonomy): Eukaryota > Viridiplantae > Streptophyta > Magnoliopsida > Trochodendrales > Trochodendraceae > Tetracentron > Tetracentron sinense. The sequence goes on from CM026552.1 coordinate 46,426,465, forward strand.
GAGTCTTCCCTTTTCTCCTTAGGTTTAATTCAATGGGGCTTGTAAATGACGTAAGAGAAAAGATGAACTTCCCCTTTTTTTATATACCATTGGATTCCTACCCATCATAAGATTTAAGGGCTGAGAGGAATCACACAAAAGATCTAACGGTCGTCAACCCTGACCATCTTGTTAGCTTTAATAACATTTAAGAGTCTCTGTTTAATCACTTTTCTTTAGTGGGACCCCTTAACCTTATAATTCTCTATTGATAGCAATACAATTCGAGTTTTTGAAAACTAATGATTGCCCCGGACCACATGAGTTTTAATTTAATAAGAAAAACCTTAACAATCTCTCACTTGGTCCAAGCAATCCTTAAATAAAATAAAAAGACTCTTCGGGTTAAACAACCTTAAAAACATAAGTGGCCACTCTTTTCATTTTGAAAAACATTGCTATTGAGAATTAAGTGTTCTTTAACTTTTACTCTGATTCAAAAACACCATTAACGGTGATCATGGAAGCATTTAACATCTACTAGTGTTCATTACTATGATGCAAGCCACTCTATGGTCAAATAGCTAGTAATATTAATGTTTCAGAACGGTTCTTTATGGTGCCTCAGTATGGTGTGATATGGACCGTACACAACCTTATGTGATCAAAATGTGTACGTCCAAAAATTGTCCACGCTACATGCATTTAAGCATATGCATGTCATTCTGATACTTTACGGCAACCGCCATGTGAAGTCCATCACCTTGTATCCAGAATGAAGGCTTCAAACATGGTGCCCAACCATGTTCAGCCCAAGCAACTTGAGAGCTTTGTGTGAGGCTCTCGAGCAACCTTTACATCAATGGCATCCGCCGGGTGAAATCCATCACTTGATGTCTTTACCTTTTGCATGTGCAGTTCAAATACATAACATAATCAAATGATGCATCAATATTTCATTTGCATAACCATAACAATTCAATATCTAAGAGTATAAAAATGACTGGAATATAAAATTATAAACAATACTCTCACTAAATAAAAGAATCAAAAGATTCTAAAAGTTCCATAATAGTGACAAGTTCTTTAAAATTTTTGGTGGAGAGATCTTTAGTTAACGAGTTTACAATCCAAACATTTCTAGCAATTCTATGAATTAGGCTTCTTGAACCTTTTATTTTTAAAATTCTTCTTGCTACCAGAATTCACAGCCAAGTTCGTAGACTCAGTTTTCCCACGCTTCATGCGCTCTTCCTCACTAACACATACTGTTATCAGCTCATGCAGGTCCTGTTTCCTATCCTGGAAACTATAATTAACCTTAAAAACATCAAATGATTGACGAAGCGAACCTACAGCCAAATGCACCATGAGGTTGTCCTCAATGGTCAACTCCAGCTCTTTAAGAGAGATAATCAACTTAGATATCTTTAAATTATGCTCTCGAACATTTCTAACACCATCATACTTCAATGAAATCAATTGAGTCAAACAACTGCACTGACGAGACCTAACAGATCTCCTAATTGCTTCTTAATAGTCTCAAGAAGAACCTTAGCAATATTAGCAGCAGAAATACCTCCTTTGATGGCTTCTTGAACAGAAGCCCTAATGATCATTATGGCCATCCTAATTGGCCTTTTCCCACTTCGAATGCAAGGACCTGTCTGAGTCTGAAGACTCAATAGTGGGAGCAACCGACTTTTCCTCCAAGAGGACAAAGTCGTAATCAAGGTAACCCATAATTATATCTAGCTGCATCTTCCAAGAACTATAGTTTGAACCATTCAGTGGCTCAATCTCAGTTAAATGTTTATGCCCGTCCATATATGAAAATGTCATTGTTTTATATGTTATTGTATGTCTCACAAATTATTGCACAAATTATAATAATTTACTTTATACTTGTCCTTGCATGACTTTACTTAAACTTTATTATTCTAATCCGGTCTAGGGGTTAAGCCGAATAGCTGAAGTGGTTTAATTTATGATTGCTTACTTCCACTTTATGGGACAAGTGGATGCATTATCTAATCACACCTTTAGGCAAGAGATTTCGATATGCAATTACTCCCCAATTGGCGACAACAGTCACGCACAGAATTGATCTATCATGTTTTGGATTGATTGAGACACTTCCACATCTTTGGGCAAGAGGGTTATCCTTCTCTCACCGCCACACACAAATCATTTTGCCCCACTCATTTTACATGAATTCCCTAGACACCTTTGAGCAAGACTAGTTATTCAATGCAGTTGAGTGCAAACCTGTAGTCTAAAGGAGATTAAAATCTCAAATTCAAAGGACCATAACCTCCTATAGGACGGTCACCTTTGGGCAAGACAATCTAACCTACTTCAGTTATGCCCATTCGAATCACTACCTTACAGATCAAACCTAAACCACATAAGATAATCTAAACCTTAGTTCCTGATATTAATTTGGTTTGAAGTATCAAATTCTTCTTTTATTTTATGTCAAAACCATAAGAAAATGATGTCAATGCACTAAAACAGCTCTTTACAGTGCTTAGAAGTCCAAATGGACCTAAAAAACAGAATTAGAAAACCCAAAAACCTGAAGAATGGTCGGACACTCCCCTTAGACGTGTCACGTGCAAGGGACACATACTGCGAGTGACACGCGCGGGAGTGCGCATCATGCGCGGGAAGTGCGATGCACGCACATGGGATTGCGCTCACGCGCGGTCTGCACCTCACGCGCGCGCGGCTCGACGTCAACACGCGGTCCGGTTTGATTGAACCGGTTCGGTCCAGTGAACTGGGCTGGGTTTTATTCGGATCGGGTTATGTCCCAAACGGTTCGGGTCATTTCCGGGTTCGGGTTATACCCACCCTGGTTGGGTTCGGTATCGGATTGGGTCATAGGGTCGGGTTGACCCTCGTGACTCATCTTCCTAACCCGAACACTGATTTTTTTTTAATTAGAAACCCTAACCGCATACTGTTATCCCCTCTAATGGGGGCCCTACCGGCCACCATTCCGGATGCCGCTGGTTCCAAACCAAAGGCCAACCTCCGGCGAGCAAAACCCTACGGCTGGAAGCCCTTGCCAGCAATGGACAACAACGAAATCGCCATCCAACCGCAAACAAGTAAAAAACCCTTTTTTTTTAATTTCCTTAATTTTGATTCACTCGAATCTTTAAACAACATCACTTAGATCAATTAAAATTGATTATTTAAATCCCAAAATAAATCCAATCTATTTCTCCGATTTACCTTAATCATCAATCATTGAGATCAATAAAAAATGATCATTGAGATCCGAAAACAAATTTAATTCCGATTATGATTTGATAGAAAAACTTAATCACATGATACAAACCTGGCTCTGATACCAATTGTTGGGTTTCAGAATAATAAACAGTTTAAATCTAAGCAACATTATTCCAATCATAGATCTAGATCATGCAATTAATTTTCTAGAATTCATAATTAGAAGAGACAGGGAGAAAGAGATAATCTCATACCTTTCGCTGGAATTTTCTTATACCCTTGCGGTGTAATGCTTGGCCTTTTGTACTGTGCTCAAGAGGAGTCTTCCATTTTCTCCTTAGGTCTAGGTCAATGGGCTTGTAAATGACGTAAGAGAAAAGAGGGACTTCTCCTTTCTTTATATACCCTTGGTTCCTACCCATCATAAGATCCAAGGGTTGAGATGAATCACACCAAAGATCTAACGGTCGCCAACCCTGACCATCTTTATAGTGACCGTAATTTAAATTAAATACACTCAGGGGTAAATTGGTAAATTATACCTTGAGGGTAATTTAGTAATTGATTTTTTAGTGTTTGGCCATATGGTTGACCTTGGTGGGGTAGGGTTAATCCAATGATTTAATTTAATGAGTTAAATTTGTTAAATCTAAGTTATAAGCAAACAGACCTTAATGGGGATATATTAGTAATTCTCTAAATAGAGTTTAGTATAAATATAATTTTTTAACCTAATTAGTCTCACTTTTTGATAACCTAATTTAGGAAGCTGAGATACGTACTTTTGGAGGAGAGGGAGAACAGCCGTAGGGTTTGGAGATCGGTGATTGCTCGTAGAGAACCGGATTTCGAAGTTTTGGATCATCCGGGATAACAGCAAATCTCTCCTAAGCAATCAACCTCTTGTCTTTTTCTTGAAATCAGATTTAGAGGCAAGTGAATATTTCTATAGTTTAGATGTAGGGTGTGTTGTGATCACATAATATTTTAATGTGTTTTTCATCTTGTGTTAATGATTGTGTATATGAAAATATGCTAGATCGATAAATATTTTATACAGGTATTATTCTGATTTATTAAATATGTTATGGATGATTTTAATAAATGATAAAATAATATATTAGATTTTAGGGAAGAAAATATAAGAGATCTAGGAGATTAAAATTAGTGATTTTTTGAATTGAGTTAATTTAAATGAGATTTACCCAGTTTCGGTATATGTGTCATAACTTTATGACATTAAGTCTGATTTTGATTCGATAGTACATCGTTTCGAAGAGCTCGAAAAGATCTACAGCTTTTGTGAAGAAAGTTTTCCCAAAATCAGTATTTTTGTGGGTCAAAACCTTAATTGAAAATCAAAAACGGGAAAAAGTGATATTTTTCACATTAATTTTTCTAAAATACTTTAATTAAATATATATATTATTTAAGTGTGGGAACATTGTTTGTTGAGATTCTTTTATAACTAATTAGTTAGATGGTTGAAAGATACCTCTAACAAATTTAAATAATTAGTTACTAAATAATTTGTTAGTAACTTGACTCATATTTTATTAATTAATTTGTTGGGTGGTTAAAAGATACCCCTAACAAACTTAACTAATTAGTTACTAACTAATTAGTTAGTAACTGAGCTCATTTATGCTAGTATAAGAGTTTTACTAAACTCACTAGCATAAAAAGGGTTTTTCCAAGCCCTTGGGGGTTTGTGAAACCCTGAACCCCATTATCATGAGAGATTGAGAATTTATAGGGTTATAAATGTGATATTTATAACTAAAGTTTCAGTTGTAGGAACACAACTGAAACCCCTTTTGAAATAAAGTATGTTATGTCTGTCTATATATTAATTGTAAATTATAGCATTGTAGATTTTAATTATGAATTATGATGTTGACTGTTATAATTGTCATTTAATGTTTTGCTATATTTTCATACTAATTGGAATTCATCTTCTAAAATAATGGCGATTCAATAAATATTGTTTTAACATTGGTTAAGGGTCATTCAAAGAATAAGTTGCGTAAGATCTCCTTAAATTGATCATAGGGTGATATTGTGTACCATCCAATGATGATTTCAGGGTGGTGTAGAGTACCTACCAAGAAACAGAGGATTGAGTTGAGTTGTGTAAGATACTCAATTCTTAGATGGGTAAACTGTGTGAGACCCAAGGGATAGGGTAAACTGTGTGAGACCCCAAGGATTCTCTTGTTGAGCTGTGGGTTGACCCTTATTGATTTTTCTTTTTCAGGTGATGATTAAAAAGAATAGGAATTGCTCTCATTTGAGCAAGTGAGACCAGTCTTAAAATTTTCTTCTCTGTTAGAATGTGAGAGAACTGTAATGAGGTAAACTATATGAAATCTTTGGATGATTTAGTTTTTGGGAGAACTCATGTTATTGAGTCTTTTAGTTATGCTGGTTATTTAAATCTGTTTAATGGAGTAGTAAATTATTTAATTTCCATTAATATTGAAATTTTGTTTCCGGTTCACGCCTTGATATTTATACAAATATTAGTATTATTGTGTATAGATTTCGGGGCGTGACAATCTTGTTAGCTTTAATAACATTTAAAGGTCCTTGTTTGATCACTTTTCTTTAGTGGGACCCCATAAACTTATTATTCTCTATTGACAGCAATAATTCGAGTCCTTGAAAACTAAGGATTGCCCCGGACCACATGGGTTTTTATTTAATAAGAAAAACCCTAACAATAATAACCTCCACCACAGCCGCGTCATGATCTACCACGATCATGACCCCTATAAGAACGAGCACCCCAACCTCGGCCACATTGCTGTGGTGAGGAGTTCCGATCAGCAGATAAGGCATGTTCAGGTGAAGGATGCAGAGAGGAAATCTGGTGGAATTGGAGTTGCCGTTGTTCATGAACCAGTAGCCTAGAGCCGCAATTCAAAGAAGGTAATGGGTTCCAAATGGTTGGAAATTGAGATGACGAAGGATTCGAAGTCAGGGGGTAAACCTCCCATTGCAGACATAACAAGGTCGCGGTCTGATACTGGAACTTAGGCAGCGATGAGGGAGTCACTGATGATTTTCAATTCGTTGTGATATTCAGTAATAGAGGAAGAGCCTTTGCGAAGTGTCTGCAATTTCAGCCAGAGGTGCATAGTCCGAGCTTGAGATTGTTTTGTGAAGGTGGTGGCAAGATAGCCCCAAATAGCCTTCGAAGTAGTGAGACCCACGGTTTGAGAGAGGATGGGCTCGGTAAGGGTGGTGTTGAGGCAGCTTACCACATAATGGTCTTCTCGACGCCAAAGAAGGTAGGTTGGATTGAAGGAACTATCATCCAGGTGAGACGTGGGGGGGGGGAGAAGAGATAATGTGCCGTCGATGTAGCCAAAGAGGTCTTGGGAGATCAAAATCGGGAGAAGTTGGCTGCGCTAGAGTTTGACAGAGACAAACTGCAGAATATTAGAGATGTGGGGAAATGACCGGGAGAAAGAGGTGTTGTTAGAGGATGTATCAATAGTAGAGGAGGCATCGATTTTAGGACGCCATGAGAACATGCAATGGAGGAGGAAGAAGAAAAGAGAGAAAAAAAAAATTCTTGCTCAGGAAGAGAACTTGAGCTCTGATACACCATAAAAGCTTAGAGAATTGATATTGGCATAAGTGGAAGCCTTACTTCGTATTTCATTCAACTGTATTTAAAGAAATTTACCATGCTATAGATAGCAACATACAAATAAGGAATGCACAGGTATATTATTTCCTTCTCCTATGGAATGTAATGAGGGTAAGATCTTTCCTATGTCGGAAGTATCTTCCTTGTAGGAGTCCATCAAGAGTCCTCAGAATTGGTAGGAGAGAGTCCAGAATTAGGAGGAGCTGATTTTCTAAGGATATTGGTTAATAAGAGCAAGGAGTAATAGTTCGCTCCTCGGCTCTTTAAGTATAGTTGGTTTATCCCCAAAAAAATAAAATTCTGCAAAGGTTTTTAGTTTTCCACAACTCCATAATCCATGCAAGCTAAATAAAAAGATTTATCCTATCCCGGATTTACTCCATCTAGGGCAGAGATATGCTTGAATCCAAGCAATCCATGTTAGACAGTTTATATATATATATATATTTTGGACTTGATTCTTTACACGTCTGCGTTTCAGCCCAGTGGAACACAGACGATCCCAGCTCCTTTTGTTGCATGTTCTTTTAATCCTTTATAACTTGGTTAAGGTTTATTAAATTTTTTTTCTTAAAAACTAAGGGTAGATGGATGAACCCTAAGGTTGAGTGATCGATTAAGATCGTTACCTCGTAGCAGCACTAATTCTGCAGAATAATGACAAGTATTGAGAGTGTCGAACCACGAAGATTGCGCTGATTATATTGCTTAATAGTAAAGATGAATTTTGATTTAATGGCGAACAAATGTTTTTGGTTTGTATTTAAAAATCCTAAAATTATTCTGAATACCGAAAACAAATAAAAGTAATGTGAAAATCAAGAGAAAGAGATTTATGACATCGGATCTACCACTAGCCTCCTAACCACGATATATTGTATTTAATAAGGGTAGAATTATTTGTACTCGATTACGATTAATTGAGACTACAAGTCTCAATTTAAATCATCAAGAAGGTCAAATACTTAAATCTAAGGTATGACCTATCTTTGGTTGGCACGAATCGTTCATACTAAATTAATTAACCTAAGGTTATAGCACGATTCGTCTTCCCTAGGCATAGATCATCTTAATATTTAACTACTTGTATGATAAATTCTATTGCATAAACATTCATATATAAAATCCCAGAAATTAAATATGAATTGAATTTCAATCAAAAAAAGAAGAATTCCTAAGACAAGGAATAACTTTATTAAAGTAGATTTACCAAAACAATCCTCAAGTCATGCAATCATCGTTTACAAATAATAAAATCCTAAAACAAAACAATTAAACCATAGTTATTTGGCTAGAGTTTCGTCGAAACCCTAGATGAGAGATTTAGTTGATCATGGGAGAAGGAGTAGCCGTCATGGATGGTAAAGATTTCATGCTCCAAGACCTTCCAAAACTCTTCTCCGACCTCTTTCTTTGATCAAAATAGTCTCTAGAATTTATGAATTCGTTTCCTTTTATAAGGTAGCAAGTAAGGTTTTAAAAAAGAAAAAATTCAGAAAATGAAACTGCGGTCTTGCGCTCAGGCGGTTTAGGCCAGTGCACTTTTGCTTTGTTTCTTTTCCTGTTTTGTTCAGTTCTTTCATCGTCTGGGCTCTTCTAAGTTTTTGAAAGCTCTCATCATTTGAGAGTTATGGTCTTTTCTCCCATTGGTCCTGAAAACAATGAAAATAATAAATTGTAATTAAAAACTACTAGAATTAAATCCTAAAGTGCTAACAAGTGTGCCTTCGGGTGCCTAAATGTGCAACATTAGACACCGATCAGTGAGTGAATCTTAACCACAATTAGTGAGTGTTAAAAGGGACACATAACAACTTATAGGCACGCATTAACTATGGTTTAGTTTAGTTAATCCAAAGTTAATATTGTTTTCCTAAAAACCAATGGTAAATAGATGAATCCTAGGGGTGAGTGAATCTTAACCACTGTTAGTAGGTGTTAAAAGGGACACATGACAACCTGTAGGTGTGCGCATTAACTGTGATTTAGGTTAGCCAACCCAAGGTTAATATTGGGTTGATTTTTTTTCTAAAAATCAAGGGTAGATGGATGAACCTTGGGATGAGTGAATCTTAACCACAATATATTAGTGGGTATTAAAAGGGGCATGTAACAATTTGTAGGTGCGCACATTAACTATAGTTTATGTTAGTCAGCCCAAGTTTAATAGTTTTTTGTAAAACCAAGGTAGATAGATGAACCCTAGGATGAGTGAATCTTAACCGCAATTAATGAGTGTTAAAAGGGACATGTGACAACCTAAGGTGCACACATTAACCGTGGTTAAGTTAGTCAACCCAAGGTTAGTATTTTTAAAATCAATCTATAAACTAAGGGTAGATGGATGAGCCCTATAGGTAAATGAATCTTAATCACAGTTAAATGAGTATTAACATGTCAAGTAGGGTCCACGTTAGAGGTGTCAACGAGCTGAGCTGGGCACTGCTCGGGCTCGGCCCGTTGGAATTTTCCAGATGCTCATGCTCAGGCTAGGCTCGGCTCGGCTCGTTGGAATTTTACAAATGCGCAGGCTTAGCTCAGCTCGATTTGTCCACAAATCGTTGAGCTCGAGCTCGGCTCGGCTTGATAATTTTTTTTTAAAATACATTGATAATCACTAAATTCAATTAAAAAAAATTAAAAAGACATTTTTTTTGGGATTTCATGTGACTCACGTGAAAGCTTGGGTTAAAACTTAAAAGGAAATAATTATGTTAATGTATAATAAATATATATTACCAAAAAAAAAGTATAATAAATATATAATATAAAACTAACTTTTAAAGGATATTATTATAAAATTAATCAAGCTGAGCCGAGTTGAGCCACCTATTGTTCAGGCTCGGCTTGTTTATTTTTTGAGCTTACTTTTAAGGCTCGGTTCGGCTCAGCTCGGCTCAACAAGCCCAAAGTAAAAGCTCAAGCCGAGCTGGCTCGGCTCCTTGACACTACTCCACGTACGCGTTCGCTCACGCGGAAAATATCATTCCCCATATATGTTTTTGGTAGAAGATATAGTTCTTAGGCATTGTCTAAGAAAAGCCCATGCAATGCTTTCCGGAATCCATATACATATATATTTTTTTGGTAAACTCAATCATACCACAAGGCAATAACTGAAGGCAAAGACAAGGGAAAACTCACACCACCCAAGCAAACACACACACACATCACATGCAAACTCTCTCACACACACACCACACACATGCAGCCTATGTAAGCTTCACCCTAGAGCTCCTCAAAACGGGTACCAACCGTTTGGGCGCCAAGGAACTTCCGGAATCCATATTGGATAGGCATCATTTGGGCATCTTGACTACGCTTAGATTTACATGGTTTACTTGTAATAGGTGGCTGATCTTCAAGGAACTCATTTTATCGTGTCTTTCCAGTCTCCCAAGATACAACGCTTTCTTACATCCTCTTTACGTGCCCTCATTAGTTGGTGGACGAGGACCACACACATGTAAGAGATATGGACTGTATTGGAGGGGACAGGATTCAACCATTAAATTCTCTCCAAGTTGAATTGCACCCATATATATATTTACTAGTAATACTGCTTTACACTTATTAATTTTTTATTATTAAAAATATAATAATATTAGATTATATATATAATTATTAATTATAGTTTTATAAAAAACAATATAATATTAAAAAATAATATAACTTATAAATACTTTAATAAATAGATAGTGTATATTAATTCAACTTTTAGCTTATATGATGATGCTTGTTTTGATATTGAATTTGAGGGGTTCTATCTTATCATTGTTATATGGCATTATAACCCTTTTATATATCTAAAGATAAGATGATATTGTACCCTCACTCATTTCCTTCGTGTGCTTAATGTAGCATTGTATCATTCCTTGAATAAGCAAGACGGTTTACCATTACTTATTTGTCCACTTGGATCCCCATAATTATGAAGGAGGATGTGGGTGGTAGGATTTCTAATTTGATTTCTACTTAATATTAAGTTTCTATTAATAATTAAATTAAATTATAATAAGTAGGATCCACCAATAAGCACTCTCCATAAATACATATGAGGTAATAGGTAGTGAGATTTTTAATTAGAGTTCTACTCTCAATAAAAATTAGAGTTCTACTTAATACTAACTTTCTATTAAAAGTTCAATTAAATTATAACAAGTAGAACCTACCATTATGAGGTTGTGAGTAGTGAGATTTCTAATTAGAGTTCTATTAATACTAATTTTCTATTAGAAGTTCAATTAAATTATAATAAGTAGGATCCACTAATAAACAATCCACATAGATACGTATAAGATAATGAATAATAAGATTTCTAATTAGAGTTTTATTTAATACTAACTTTCTATTAATAGTCCAATTAAATTTTAATAAGTAGATCCACCAAATTATTATTTTAATAATATTTTGTTATTCTATTAATAATATAGAGTTAGAGTCCTTCTAACTCTTTACTATTATATTATTATTCTCCTAATAATATAGAGTTAGAGTCTTTTTAACACTACTAATATAATTTTTTATATAATAATTAAAGTCCTACTTTTCTAACCACATACTCATATATATATTTACATTAATATTTTTTATTTAAGGGTATTTACGTCCAAGTAAAGTTTTGCATACTCCTCGTACTCTTATTAGTAGAATGATTTAGGCACCTAGACAGTAAACCACTGTTATCAAAACCGGATTGGACCAGCCGATCGAATCGGAATAACTGGGAACCGGTCTCCTCGTCGGTTCCCAAAACCGGAACCCTTTAAGAACCGGTCAAAATCGGTACAATTGGTGGTAGAACTGGTTGGGAACTGATCAAAACCAGAGGGAAATAGGGAATTTTTTTTTGTTATTTTTACAAAAAGTACATGATTGAGCCAGACTGGTTGAACCAGTGGAACTGGGAATTGGCCACTCTGTCGGTTTGATGCCCAGTCCAGTTATGAAAACTCTACAGTAAACCTAAAATTCATAAATATTTTATCAAATTTAAAATTTTAACTAAATAATATAATTTTAATATATGAATATTTTAATTAATAACAGAATATGACAATGCCTATACTATACATTGAATTTTTCATGAATGTTCCTTAACCAAACAGCGGAATCTCATTTATTGTGTCAAATTTTTTTTTTAAAATGACTTCCAACTAACTGCAGTCTCCCTAGCACTCAGTAGAACCCTGAAACAAATGGGCTTAATATTGATTAACTAGGGTTATGTAGACGAGATCAAATCACAGCCAATTGCAATTAAACTTGGGGAGAGTTCAATTACACTTACAGGCCAACACATGTCCCTTTAACCTATATTAACTGTGATTAAGATTTACTAACTCTTGGAATTCAACAATATAACCTTAATTTTTTAAAAATATTAATTTCCAATGGTTAAAAATTATTAACCAGTGTTAAATTTTTTTTCTTCTAAAAAACAAGGTTAGATTATTGAACCCTAAGGATTTGTGAATCTAAACCACAGTAATAAAGATTTAAAGAGACACATTATGGCCTGTAGGTGCAATTGAACTTGGGGAGAGTTCAATAGCAATTGGCTATAATTAGATCTGCAAGTAGACACTTGCTATAATGGTAAAATAAAATTATTTTAGTAATTTTAGTTAATTAGCATTAACTCTTAAAATTAATTCCGATCATGATTTTAAAGATAAAGGTAATAGTTACGTTTTGTTGTTTGAACGGCTGATTAATACGAATTTAAAAGGTGTTAGTTGGAAATCTGATTCCCGATCGGCATCCCTGCAAATTTTTAGGAGGTATCTGATTGCCGATCGTGTTAACAGGACTAAAAGACTACATTTTGGGGTACCATATCCCGTACACTTAATACTTTCTCTTAATATGTTGTCTATCATGTGACCTAAATGTACAAGACTCTCTAAGTCTCTAGCGTAATTTGTTTAAGTATGGTCTACTAGTGAGGACTGTTTCATTGGATATGAACGACTTAGGATCTTCTCCGGTTGGTGCTGGCGAGGAGACCGCCATCATCCAATTGGAAGACACCACATACTTCCTTCACGCTGTATTATGCGTGCGCGTGCAAAAAGGGAGTGTGTGGCGTCTTCCAATTGGTGCCGGTAGTCTCCTTAGCCAGCACCAAACTGCAGTGGAAAGTGCACAAATTGCGACAAATCGTCATAAATCCGCTCATGGTCACCCTCTTGGTCGTCTCTCCAAACATTTTCTCTTTCTTAAAATTCTTTCAACTGATTTCCGGATATTTTCCCGCTTTTTTCTCGTTCTCCGACCCCAACTTCAAGACGGCACTCTCTACTCTCTCTGCAACTCTTCCAGCTCTTTTCTCACCAATGTCTGAGCTCTGAAACCCTAACAATGGCGTCTTCTGTGGCGAAGGAGCCTAGTAGTGTTCTTGATCCCGATATCTGGAAGGCTTGCGCGGGAAAGTCTGTCCAAATCCCCGCCGTAAATTCTAGGGTTTACTACTTCCCTCAGGGTCATGCCGAGCATTCCTCATCTACTCTCGATTTATCCTCTCTTTTCTGCTCCAAACCCTCGGTTCTTTGTCGAGTCGTTTCCATTCAGTTCCTCGCGGATCCGGGCAGCGATGAGGTTTTCGCCAAGATCTGCCTTGAACCTGATGCCGGAGGCTTTTATACGTTTCAGGCACCGATAGGTGTCATTTCCGATGAAGAAGGAGAGAATGTTGTGTCGTTTGTGAAGGTCCTCACACCGAGTGATGCGAACAATGGTGGTGGATTCTCGGTTCCGAAGTTTTGTGCTGATTTGATTTTCCCGCCGTTGAACTTCAAGGCAGATCCGCCGTTGCAGACGCTTTCTCTGATAGATGTTCATGGAGTTGTTTGGAAATTCAGGCACATTTACCGCGGCACGCCTCGGCGGCATCTCTTAACGACAGGATGGACTAAGTTTGTGAATCATAAGATGCTTGTTGCTGGAGATTCTGTGGTTTTCATGAAGAATCGTAGCGGTGAGCTTTTTGTTGGGATCAGAAGGGCAAAACAATCTCGCGGGATTGGAGATTGTGGAGCTTGGAATTGTGAAATTGCAGGGGTTGCAGTGAATGTGGAAAAGGGGTTTGGAAGCGGAGATAATTTTTCGAGGGGCAGTCGGAGTAGGGTTTCTGCAGAGTCAATAGTAGGGGCTGCTGAATTAGCTGCTGCAAATAAGCCTTTTGATGTTGTATACTATCCCAGGATAGGTTCACCGGATTTCATGGTGAAGGCGGAGATGGTGAGAGATTCATTGCGTATCGTTTGGAAAGAAGGAATGAGGGTTAAGATGGCAATTGAAACAGAAGACTCATCTAAGTTGAATTGGTACCAGGGGGAAGTTTCATCTGTTATGGTTCCACGCCATGGGCCCTGGCATGGCTCTCCTTGGGGCATGCTTCAGGTGAATTTCTGCTTTGCATTTTGCTTTTCTTGTTGTTAGTTAGTCCGATGTAAAACAAAATCTAGGGCCTTGTTAATATGAATACAAATATTTTAGGATTCTTCCTCTATGCTTTATATGGCAACTGACTTGTTACTGCAGTTATAAAGTGAATATTTCATTGATACTTGTTTGGATCTGTAGTTTCATGTGCTGAGTATGTGGTATTTAATTGATTTTGTTAAAGTGATGTGAGTGTATCATTGTTGGGTTGCTTTTCCTAGGTGGAAAATTTGTATTTCAAACCTATACTTTGCCAGAATGTGGAAATAATCTTTCATTTAGTAATGTTTTATTTAACAATTCGACCGAATAAATAAAAATTCAGTCGTACATGACATAAGTTTTATTCTCTTTTCAAAGGGTACATATGAATTGATTTGCGTTATTGTTGTTGAAGAGGTTGAGCATTGTATAAAATGTTCTCTAACAGCTTCCTTGTAGAAGGAAAGAGTCTCGCATATGATTTTTCCTTACAAATTTGAAATTGTGATAAAATTTCGCAACCTCAAGTCATCCTGTATTGAGTAGGAACTAGGGGTGCTCTCAAACCAAACTAGCTCGTCAATTTTGACTCATTTGAGCCAAGCTCATGCTAACATTTCAGGTTCGAACAAATCAAGCCAAGCTTTTATTTGAGCTCGAATGTTTAATCAAGCCAATCTCAAGTCATTCCCTATTTGATTTGACTCGGTTCGAAGCTCGACTCATTTAGGGCTTGATTTGACTTGATTTATGCACACAATATAATTGGGTAATATATTAATACAAAATATATATTTTTAATTTTCTTTATCATAGATTGTAATAGTTTTTGATTAATAAATATAAGAGATTGTGAGGGAATTTTTACCGATGATTACACGTATTAGAAGTTAACTCAAGTTGCGGTTGTGAGGCTGAAAGACAATAGTAAGACCCCGCCAGTTGATCAAGGCGACGAGGAGGGTGTGCACTCCGACCTGTACTCCGATGCCAAAGTCAGTATGTGGAGAAGATGATGAACAGTAAAAAAAATGCAGAGAGTTTGAGGGTCTTAGCTCTTAAAAAATCTGTCCCTTCACACTGTTTTTCACAGGTTCTTATAGGCCTCTCCCGCCATGGCCATAGGCACCCATGGATGACCATGCTCACCTCAAATCTCTGATGTGTACTTCAATAATCATTTTAGATAGATCTCCCGGTCATCCGTACTGCACGCGTATCTGCATATAAAAGAGAGCAGGCATAGAGTAGGAACTCGTCCGAGGTGACTAGCATTAAATGGCATTTAATGCTATATTTAATGTCAAGACAGTGTTTCCCACCTACCATCGTAGAGGTAGGATCAGTCCCAGGCGACTGGGCAATAGCACCGGATCTCATTACGTGTTGGGGTACGGGGTCGTTGACAATAAGACAACGAGTACGTTGTCAGAATGAAGACGTGATCGTTGTCTAAGAGATAACGGGGTCGTTGTTCGGTGGACAACGTTCTCGTTGTCCATATGACAACGGGCCCGTTGTCGAAGAGACAATGAAAATGAGCTCAAACGATAACACCACATCGAGGACAAGCTCGTTACTACCATCCTTGGGGTTTTACGAAATTTACCCATTACAAATTGCCCCTTTATGATACTTTGAATGTGGTTCAGAGTGTCATAAATACAGCGAAACGACGGAGGAGAAGATACTGCTAACCTCAGAATGGCGATAGGTCACGTATTCTGCACGCGAAGACGTAGCGTCGCGCCAGTTGTATTGCGCGTGCCGAAACGTCATACCTCATAAATGTTTGGCAGGCTGTCATCATTATCTTTCGGACGCTTCGTTTTACCCGACGGTTACTTAACTCGGTCAAAAGACCATCCTGCCCTTCACGTTGTCTGCATGCGTGGATACGCGTACGGTATTGATCGAGGTCATTATCGTCCTTCGAGTTATGGATTGGTCTATAAATACTGAAGGCCTGGTACTTCATCTTCTTCGCTTGAATTCTTGCGTTCTGCTACTCTGCCAGAAATTCTTCTCACCGACGGTCTGCTGCTCTGCTCTTCTCTCTTCTCTTGCTGTGCTGCTTGCTTCCTAGATATACAGTTTTTGGTAAGATTCTCCTCTTTTCTTTTGTGTTCAGTTTAACCTCTTCCATCCACCTCTTCTTTTGTTCTGTGGTCGTTTTCCTATATTTTTTTTTTGCTATACTTGTTTGCCACCATGTCTGCCGAAGTTGTTAGAATAGATAGTGCCGATGAAGCCAGTTGTTCAGGCAGTGTCCCTCACGGTGTTATTACCAGCGTTTCCAAACCCAAAACCAAAACAGTTGTCAAATACGCTTTTGACCATTACAGAGCCCTTTACCAAATTCCCCCTCATGTCCACTTTCATTTTAAGGAAGAAGACGTTCTTCCAGACCACCGTTCTTCCTGCACTATCGTCTACCTCGCCCAGTTCGAGGCTGGACTTCGATTTCCCTTATCTCCCATTGCGGACTCCGTCCTGTCCGTCCTTCAAATTGCCCCGGGGCAAATGCACCCGAAGTTCTACAAATACATGTCTCTGATGGACAAGTTCAACAGAGACGGGTACAACGTAGAGGCCAGACACGTCTTCCACTTCCGCCATGTCGTAAAATGTCGGGGGGCTGATGAGGAGGGAAAGAAAACGTACTTCACCTGGAGTCAAAAACCCAGGATCCCCGATATCATCACACACCTCCCTGATGTGGAACGGGACTGAAAGGAGATGCCTTTCGTGGTCTCCGGAGCTTGGAGGGCACAGACTGCCCGTCCTGTTCCCCACGAATTTATTTCAGGTCTGTTACTTTCGAATCGTTCTCCGTTGTCTGTTCTGAAAATGTATTCCTGTTACATGGCTAATAACGTTTCGCTCTTTCTGCAGAGATTTCTAAGCCACGTTTCTCTGAACTTTCCGCGGAAGAAGAGTACGCGCTTCGGAAAGTTCGCATCGATAAAGGGGACGATTACGTCACCTGGACGCCATCCTCTGCTCAAGAGACAGGGTCCGCTGTAGAGGCAGGGACCTTACCTAGAAAGCCATCCCGACCAGCTCATCCACCGCCTCAGAGACCGCTCGGGCCGATAGCTTTCCTTGACGAGGAGATAGAGGAAGACATGGCTGACCAACTTCCCTTATCACAGCGATCCTCACAGGCTCCGATGCTGACTCGTCCTCCCCGCCCTTCTCGTCCCTCCCGTCTCTCCGCGGCGGATAAGAAGACGGAGAAAAGAGAGAGGGAAGAAGCTCTCAAAGCCCTGAAGGCAAAAAAAGCTCGGCGAGAGGCGGAGCACGACCAGAGGGGTCAAGAATGGGAGTCCGCCGGGGTGTTTCCTACTCAAGCTGCAACATTCGGCGAGGGGAGTGGTATCCCCGCGGAGGAGCCTCCAATTGTTAGCACCGGCCCTCCCGTGGCTATCGTAGCTGCTCCGTCTACTGTGGCAGATACGGCTGCTGTTGCTCCTCCCAACTTTACTGCCCCTGTGGTTGTCCCGGCCTCTACTTCCTCACTAGCCGCAAACGTGGCTTCGTCTTCCGCTTCCCCGTCTTCTGTTCTTCCATTTCCTGCCCCTCCTCGAGAGAGGATTACCATGGGGGGCCCCGTCGAGCTATGGAATCCCGTCTTCCCCCGAGGATATGCTCGTCCTACCGTCGTACATTCGGCGATGGAGCACGACTCCGTTGCCACATCGATGATGTTGGCGATGAGACTCCCAGCGGATATAGCCGCAACGAGAGACATGCACTGGATGAGGATGTTCAGTGCCGCGAGTCGAGCTGTTGCCACGGTACGTTTTTTTTTTTTTTTTTTTTGATACCATCTCTCTCTCTCCCCCCTTTTTTTTTAGCTGGGCAACATGCTCGCCGGGATGTACGAAATCACCACCGAAAACAGGCGTAATGCCAATGCGCTGAGGGACAAAATCATCGACCTGGAGAAGAGGGGGGCTGAGGACGTGAAACGGCTGAACCACGAGTTGATGTCCGTTAGAGCTGACCTGCGGGCTGCTAAAGGCACGATTGCCACGACCGTGAAACAACGGGACAAAGCTTGGGACGAAGCCCGTAAGGCGGTGGAGGGAGAGAAGGCGGCGGTGGAACAGGCCGAGAGATCCGTCCTTCGGATCAGCGAGATGGACGAGATCGTGAACTCTCCGTCAACGGCTAGAGGCGACTGAGGCCGAGAAGGCAGCGTTGGCCAAACAGCTTGAGGAGGCCGCGGCCATGAGGGACAAGGAGGTTGAAGCTGCCAAGGAGGCTTTAACGGAGTCTCTTCAAGCCCACTTCCAGACAGAGATGGAACGGCTGATAGCCGAAGATCGGGTCGAGACGGAGAGGGAGCTGATGAACGAGCTCCGAGAATCGGGACGACTGGTAGAGTCTCCCCAGCAATCGAAGGACGAGGCCACTAATTCTGAGGCTGTGGGCATGGAGTTCCCGCTCGGTGAAGAGCTCGAGGTACAAGGAGGGGGGCAACCCCCGTTACCTATTGGACCATCTCTTGTTCTCCCCGAGGCTCCAGCTGAAACTGTTTCCGCCGATACCGCTGTTGCTGCTGACAACGTTCCGATCGTTCCCGATGACGCTGTCGTAGTTGTTGAAGTTGGCGAAGATTGATCTTTCCTCCTTCCTATCCCCTTCTTTTCATATTTTATTTTGGATGTACTCATGGCAATTCGGATGTTCGACTCCTGTTAGTAACTTTTATATATATCTCCATTTGTGGTTACCGTGTAGCAACCGATCGATCCGGAATAGGCATCTCGTTCAAATAAGACAAATAGCATATAATTAACTCGTGATTGGATACTCCTCTCATAACGAATATAATTCACTATATTACTCTAATAAGGGGTTGTCAAGGGTTATTTCTTGGAATGCAGACATACTCTACGTTCAAAGACGCGGATTAACACTACGGACGTACTTCGACAAATGGTCAATTTCATAAAGACGAACTTGTGGTAACTCGTGGTGGGACACCATGCTCAGAGGACATTCCATTAGTATAAGCCACCAGTATGCTCAGATGGCAATTCCTTTGTATGAGCCACCTGTGTCCCGTGGTGAGTACCCTGTTCGTGTGAAATGCACCCGCTGTGGTAACACATCTATAACATTTTACCAAGTACTGGATATGTAAATAAAAACGATTGATCACATGCTCACAGCAAATGCTCATAACGCACAACTTTATTGGAAAAATTGCTTTAAATTCATGACGTTCCATGACTTCTGAATTACATTACCTTGTAGGTCTTTAAGGTAGTACACACCGGGGCTCCCGACATGGTCCACGATATATGGCCCTTCCCAGTTGGGACCCAGCTTTCCGCTATTGACTTCTCGTGTATGTTGGAAGACTTTTCGAAGAACGAGATCTCCGATTTGAAGAATCCTTTTCCGTACTTTCTTGTTGATGCCTTTCGTAACTGTTGTTGATACCGTTTCATCTGGATACTAGCATCTTCCCGCTTTTCTTCCAGCAAGTCCAAATGAATAGCCATTAATTCGACGTTTTTGTCTTCCTCTCCGTGCTTCTTTCGGGAACGTGTTGTTGGCAGGCAGACTTCGGTGGGAATAACAGCCTCCGTCCCGTATGCCAAAGAGAACGGGGTTTCGTTCGTAGGGCTCCGCGGTGTTGTCCTGTATCCCCACAACGCATTATGTAACTCGCTGGTCCACTTTCCCTTAGAATCTTCCAGTCTTCTTTTGAGGGCATTCAAAATGTTCTTGTTAACTGCTTCGGCAAGGCCATTCCCCTGAGGATAATAAGGAGAAGAGAAGATGTGCTTGATTTTCAACTCTCGGCAAAAGTCGGCAATGAGTTTTCCTGTGAACTGCTTCCCGTTATCAGAAATGATGGACTGCGGAATGCCGAATCTACAGACAATATATTCCCACAAGAACTTCTTCACTTCTTGTTCTCTAATACGCGCAAGTGGAACAGCCTCGATCCATCGGGAGAAGTAATCCGTGGCTACCAGCAGAAAAGTTAGATTACCGGGAGCCTTAGGAAAGGGTCTTACGATATCAAGTCCCCAGCGAGCGAAAGGCCAAGGTTGAGACACGATGTTGAGTTCCTGAGCGGGGGCATGAATTAATTTCGCATGACGCTGACACTGACTGCATTTTTGTACGTACTTTTGTGCGTCAGCTTGCATGTAGGGCCAAAAATATCCTTGCCCCAGAGCACGATGAGCGATAGTTCGTCCTCCCGAATGGATGCCGCAAATCCCTTCGTGGAGCTCGGCTAAGATCTTCTCTACGTCTTCAGGATGCACGCATCTCAAAAGGGGTCTTCTAAAGGATTTACGGTACAGTTCCCCATCCACAAGGGTATAACGGGAAGCTTTATATTGTATTCGTCTTGCTTCCTTTGTGTCGAAGGGGAGAATTCCATTCTTCAAATAAGTTATTATGCCCGTCATCCAGCTTGGCACTTGATTTACGAATAACACCGTGCGTTGTGTTTGCAGTTCAATGGAGGGGTATTCCTTATACTCCATGAGGATTGTCTTGGATTCATCAGTTTGCATAATAGAGGCGAGGTATGCCAATGCATCAGCATGCCTGTTATCGTCCATTCGGACATGTTTAATCTCGATGACATCAAAGGCCTTTCGTTGTTCTTGTAAAAGTGCAGCGTAGCGTCTCATCCGTTCATCTCGACATTCATAGATACCTTTGACTTGGTTCACCACGAGCTGTGAATCACAGAACACTCTGAGTTTAGAAATTCCCAACTCTCGTGCACTTTGCAACCCAAGTATTAACGCTTCATATTCAGCTTCATTATTGGAGGCAGCATAACCAAGACGCGTCAGCTTTTGTACTTTAACATGATCTGGGCTGACAAGAACAGCACCAAGTCCCGAACCGCTGACATTAGACGACCCATCTACGTACAAGACCCAGCCGCACCACATCGTCAGTTTGGTTCCATCTCCTGCCTCGTCTTCCACAACGGTATCCTCCTCCGCATCGTCTGGGAGCTCATGACGGTCGGGCTCTACTGAAGTTTCGGCCTCCTCCACGGAGAAATCGGCCCCCTTTAGGAGATTCGTCATCGATCTCCAAGTTACTATGCTCTAACGCATCAAGCCGCTCCTGCAGTGACTGCTGCTGGCTGACTATCTGGGCCAGAGTGGCCTGTTGTTGTTGTAATAGTATCAGGACGGGATCAGGTATGGTCATGAGCCTTTCTGGTTGTCCAGAAGATTGGCCTGATGCGAACGTTTGCATGGCGGAAGGGGTGCAGGAAATGGCTTGAGGGGGCTGGTTTTCGACGATAGACTGAGGAGTTTGGTCTGCCATGCTGACCGGGAGAGGTGGTGTGAGCAAAGGGTGGGTTCGGCTAAAATTTCCCACAGACGGCGCCAATTTTGTGAGGGAATTTTTACCGATGATTACACGTATTAGAAGTTAACTCAAGTTGCGGTTGTGAGGCTGAAAGACAATAGTAAGACCCCGCCAGTTGATCAAGGTGACGAGGAGGGTGTGCACTCCGACCTGTACTCCGATGCCAAAGTCAGTATGTGGAGAAGATGATGAACAGTAAAAAAAATGCAGAGAGTTTAAGGGTCTTAGCTCTTAAAAAATCCGTCCCTTCACACTGTTTTTCACAGGTTCTTATAGGTCCCTCCCGCCATGGCCATAGGCACCCATGGATGACCATGCTCACCTCAAATCTCTGATGTGTACTTCAATAATCATTTTAGATAGATCTCCCGGTCATTCGTACTGCACGCGTATCTGCATATAAAAAAGAGCAGGCATAGAGTAGGAACTCGTCCGAGGTGACTAGCATTAAATGGCATTTAATGCTATATTTAATGCCAAGACAGTGTTTCCCACCTACCATCGTAGAGGTAGGATCAGTCCCAGGCGACTGGGCAATAGCACCGGATCTCATTACGTGTTGGGGTACGGGGTCGTTGACAATAAGACAACGAGTACGTTGTCAGAATGAAGACGTGATCGTTGTCTAAGAGATAACGGGGTCGTTGTTCGGTGGACAACGTTCTCGTTGTCCATATGACAACGGGCCCGTTGTCGAAGAGACAACGGAAATGAGCTCAAACGATAACTCCACACCGAGGACAAGCTCGTTACTACCATCCTTGGGGTTTTACGAAATTTACCCATTACAGAGATAATAACAAAAAAAAAGTTAAGAAGTTAAAAGCAGAAACTCTAATCTAACTCTCTACTTTTTGGACCGAAGGACTACCCCCAGATCTTATTTTTAGATCTAAATGTATTAGTTTTTTGTAGTTTCTTTTGTTGTAATTTATTAATAAACACTTTTGTCAAAATCATGTAAAATTAAACAAGATAATTCCGGGTATCAAGCTTGAGCCAACCTGAGCTCGACTTAGCTTGAATAAAGTTTGAGCTCAAATGGAGCTTGAGCTCGATCAAGCTTGTTCAAGCCAAGCTTAAGCCTAAACTCAAGCTGAGCTTGAGCATGTGCAAGCCAAGCTCAAACTTGGCTCGAATACACCCCTGGTTGGAACTTCTTGGAAATTTTGTTCAGGTTCGCTATTTGTTGAACCTTGTATACATGGTTTTAAAATTTGATATATTTCGGTCAACTTCTGTCAAATGTGTCGGTTTGCTTGGGCCCCAAACGAAAACATAATGTAGTTATGAAATTACGTATTATGGGAAAATGTTTTCGTGAACCTTGGTCAACTTCGTTTTCATTTGTAAACTTTGATTGGCATGATAATTTTGTATTATAAAAAATGCTAGAACGATATCAAATTATGGAATATAGTGTTTTAGCATAAATTAGACATGTAATGAGTGATTAACATGTTTTCGTAGTGCTTAATAAATTCATGTATTTATATTATTGTAATAAAAAATATAATATACTATTTGAATTTGAAACAAAATTCCAAAATATTTTAAAAAATAATTGAGCATATAGATCAACCAATGCTTGTGTTTTTGTTGTGTTTTGATCATAACGATCTAATTAAAAATTAGGCTTAAATTATAAAAAATAATATTTATTTCTAAAAATGTTGAATGCATAGATGAAGAAATCTTATTTGAACATATATGCATGTGTATATGATATATCCTATCCGTAGGATTAGTAACTATATAATACTTTTATGCCTAAACTTTTGGTTAAGAATAATATTTTGACTAAAATTTTGTAACACTAAAAACTGAATAAAATGTGGGAAAAACTTCGAAACTCTACTCTTTTTTCATTATATTTATTTCTAAAGTTTCAGATATGCATGGCAGCTTATGTCCTTTGTTATTTAACTCTTCTTTTTAGTCCAAATAGTTTAGTTTTGTTTTGGTTGAGTGCTTATTGATGCTTCTTTATTATTTCCTAAAGTGCCATCATTTTCATAACGTTCCATCATTTCTTTAAATTTTACGTTTCCTTAAATTTCCTTACACTTCTTCAGTTTTTCTATATATTTCTACTTCATGAGGGATCAGAATTTTTACTGAGAACTATGTTTTAGACCTTGCATTATATAATGCTCCCTCAAGTATCTTTGTATTTTAATGACTTATTTTATGATTTTTTATTACTTTTAAGGCTGCATTGTGAACTTGTGATTGGTCTGAGATTAGATATACTACAATGAAGGCAATCTAAGATGCCAAAGGTAGATTGAGAAGAATAACATACTTTTCTATGTGTTAACTAACAAAGGATATAGAAAGAAGTAGCAAATTTTATTTTCCTTACCCCTAGTTTGGTTAGCCAAAAAATAGAGCGTGTAATAGAAAATTTTATTCTCTTAACGTTTGGTCATTGAGAAAGTTGCATGGAAGAGAAAAGTGGGAGAAAATCAACTCCAAATTTTCTCTAAAAGGAAGGATTTCTTTTCTCTAAAATTCATCTCTTGTGGAGCTTTCAGGGGTGCCAAGTTCAGATAATTTTTTTACAGATGGAGTCAACTTGTTTTTTGCGACTCCTAAGCATTTTGGCATAGTTTTCGAGGCAATGCTCTCATTTTCTATTCCTTTATATATATATATATATATATATATATATTTGATACAGTTCTCATTATTCATCAAGAAAAGAAAGTTTGGATAATGAGTTGATAATTCTAATTATATGAACTTTGGTTCATGAAGATGGAATCATGGAATCATTTTGGTTTTTAGTTTTGTTTTCTTTTGATTGTCAAACAGAAACGAGAAAACCTATTTTAAGCATCAAGCAAAACGGAAATACAATAGGTGTTCACAAGATAGTGAAGAAGGAAGGGAAAGAATACTACAATAAGGATACAACTAAAGTGAGGGGAGAGGGAATATATGACTGGAACAATACCTTTTAGAAAAAAAATGTTGGTAAAAACATCTAATAAACATAAAGGATACAAGTTAAAGTCTGAATGATTCTAGTTTTATGAATCTAAGTAGATGACCTTGGATTTGTGAATTTGTGATTCTTGGAAGAGGAGAGAGGTAAAGACGGCTGATGCAATTTATTAACATAAAGGATTGTATGAAAGGGAAGGTTGTCGTCAGGAGATAAACATTAAGGCATAGACAAGCTGGATTTATAGACTTGTATTGTGCCCAATGCAATGATGGTAATTGGTGCCAATAGAATCTACGAAGCCAACCAGTCACAGGAATTGAGTATGCGCATGGTTGTTAAATCGTTGTGATTTGTGATTCAAATCTTATGAATTGAATCGAATCACATGTAAAACGATTCAAATCATAGGTGAAAATCGTAATTGGGTTAAACCACATTCGATTTGCGATTCAGATTGCAATTTGCTAATCAAGCAATTTGAGCAGTAATTCCTATTATGGACCGATATTAAAAAAAAAAAAATTTATATTTTATATTTTTTCAATTTTTAAAAGTACTTTATGTTTTTTTAAGAAGAGAGAAGAAACAGAAAAATCCAGTTATGGACATGCCAAAACCCTTGTTAGGGTTTTCTCTCTATTGTTCTGAACGACAATATAAGTATTGATATACCGAGTATCTGTTGATATGAAATATTGTGACGATCCCCATGATCCGAGTCCGAGTTGTTGGAATTGGAATTAGTTCGGCAATGGATCATGTGAAAGGAGAGAGAAAAAGGAAGATGATGAAGTTGAAGAGTTAGACTCTTGGAGCACTTGATATTTAATTTGTAAGTCTTTTTAATTGGATAAGTCTTTTTGATACTTGATCTCATACAATATGATTATATGAGTTTACTTTTGTTGATTTATCATTAATGATATTGAGGGTTATTTTTCGTTTTATGGAGTTCATTCGCATTTTGTATAGTGTATGCAATGAAATTTTCATTACTTGATTTTATCAATAGTTATGAATGAAATCTTTTTTATAATTAATAATTTCATTTTTCTAATTTATTAAGTATTTTTTGTATTTTTTGAACAAATTTTTTTAAAAATCGGATTGAATCTCATGAATCTTGATTTGAATCCAGTCTTTAAATGATTTTGCGGTTAGATTATGATTTAACAACCTTGTATGCGACATAGTTGGCTTCTGTAGCAAGCTATTTATGCAGAGTCATTTCTCTTTTAGACTACTTCCAAGGGTCTAGCCATGCTTGTATCTAATGCTCAGCGGTACTTGATAGTGTCGCAAGATATGGTCCATCTTTTTGTATTCATCTGCACTAGATGTACGAGGTCTGAGTTTTTAATTATTTTGATTGTTAGAGCTTGAAATGATATAATGGTACCATCTCTCTGATGAATAGAATTTTTTGGGCTGCCATCATACATTTGATAAAAAAAATCATTTCTAAATATGTTTAGTGTCACTTATCGAGTTGGTGTTTGGTTTAGGAGATCTCTTGGTTACATTGACTTGATGTCCCAGATCTATTTGATGGCCCAGATCTCTGAAGTGGAGGCTGGATGGATGGGGATGTATTTTGTTTCATGCCGTATGACATTGATGAGAATCAAGGTTTGAGTTCAATTTAATTCAAGACATATTAAAAAAAAAAGAGGTCCAAAAACGATTGGGGCCCACATGGGTTCATACGATTCAACCAACCCAACCCCAAGGTAGGGTTGATCAAACTATTTGGGGTGGCACCTACAGGTGGAAACTACTTCTAATTAGAGAGAGATTACAAGTCTTCCAAACCAGTGACAGTTTTGTAATAGACAAATTTGTAAAATTCATTAATTAGTGGTCTTTCCTTGAAATTTTTGTCCTTTAGTTTTAATGAATTGTTGTTAGACATTAGTTAGTGTCTATGGTCATTATTAGTTAGAAATTTGAGTTGTTTTTACTTGTTACTAAAGTTAAGTTAGAGTCCCATTAGGGTAAATGTCCATCTTGTTTCCCTATAGATATGTAATGTCATGGTTCAAAATTTTGAGACGTACTGGTCCAATACGTATCGGAATTTGCCATAT
Organism: Tetracentron sinense; assembly: GCA_015143295.1. NCBI lineage: Eukaryota > Viridiplantae > Streptophyta > Magnoliopsida > Trochodendrales > Trochodendraceae > Tetracentron > Tetracentron sinense. Next base: position 46,453,184 of record CM026552.1, read on the forward strand.
CTAGTAAGCTGGTATGAGGAATATATAGAAGTCCAGAGTATTGGTGCATATCGGATCAATACTCATTGATATTGTATTGATACTCTACTGATACACTCAGCATAATTATAAAACCGGGTTATTTTACCATTTGGGTGTTTGTAAACACCTCTTGAACCCATTCTTTTAATAATATTTATTCTCTAATCAATTCTATTGTTGATTTTATATTAAAAAATGAAGATCTAAGCGTTTGATTTCAGATTGAAAGAGTTTCTCTAAATTTTGAAGGCATGCAAAATTTCTTTTCTTCTTCTTTTAATTTAATTGTTTAAATTAATGAAAATTTGTTGTAATCAATTCAAAATGAGTAGATCTATTGATTTCATGCAAAATTCATGGATCCAAAATCATTTTTATGAGAAATCAACGATTTTTTTTTATCACTTTCATCAGAAAATTTGAAAATCTTAAATTATTTAATATTTCAAATCATGCATTTAATCTAGGTTCAATCTAGAATTCAAGTCGACATGTAGTTCATTGTGGTATTGAGCTTGTATGGTGTATGCCATTTATTTTATGGTTGTAAAGTTAATACTTTCTTATGTATTCCTTCAATGTATTTCATATTTAGACCGTATTGCCTATACTTGGCTAAGTGACTATGTTTTGTGTTTTCATCCCTATTTATCAACATGCTCGCCTTTTTAATTTATAAAATTCTAACTCTCATATGTATAGTTATAAATGTGAATATGTGATTTGGTTTGTTTTTAACTTATATTTGTTTTATGCAAGGTATCCAAGTTTTTTTATTTTTTCTGGCATAACGGCGTGTATTGGACCAGTACTTCGATATGTATCTTAAAATCGCCTTACTAATAATCATACCGATACCGATATTTTGAACTATGTATACTATAGAGACAATGATTATTAAATTTGAAAAATTCTCTGTAAAAATGTTCTATTCTTAGCTTTCTAGTGCTGAACTAATTGAAGGTTTTTTTATCCTTATTATCCAGAGAGATTGTGAGATTTATACGAAGACGTGGACTCTTCTATTTACTACTTTGGTCTCCATCTTAATTTGAGATTATCATAGATTGATAAGCTTTTGATTATCTGATATTCGAATTATTTAGAAATCAATTAGTTTTTTTATTTTATCTAATATTCGAATTAAAGACCCTAATAAATCAAAAGTTCAAAATCCTTTATTTCCAAATCCTAATATTGCTTGGGGTTAATTTTGGATAGCCTATAGTTAGTTTTAGTTGGGTTGTTCCTTTGTTTGATTTATTTTGGGTGAAATTTGAAGTTCTTAGATTTGATTCTAAATCCTTTCGACTATTGTGAATTTCAGGTTATTTGATACTTTGATTAAAGATAAATTAAATTGGGAATTTTTGCTTTGGGGTTAATCTTGATTGACAAGGTTTAGATTCCAAATTTAAATTACCTTAATATAAAATTTGAGAAAACTCTAAGAATTATCTAAAATCAATTAAAATTTTAGATAAGCCCTAACTGCCTTGGGCTACATCAGACATTCAGAAGAACTTCTTATTTTCATTGATATATTCTGCTTCATGCTGTTCGACATTCAGAAGAACCTCTTATTTTTCATTAATGTATACAAAATTATAGCAGTTGTGGACCAGTGTTTTAAAAAGCATGTGAGGCTTACGCCTCGAGGCTTGCCTCGGGGCGAGGCTTGCCTCGGGGCGAGGCTTAAGGAAAACGCCTTGAGGCTTAACCATGAGGCTTAAAATCCCATGAGGCTCACATGAGGCACACGCCTCATGTCTTGAAGCTTGCTTTATGTCTGTGTACGTCTTATACATTAACTAAAATTAGGAACTGAGACTTAAATGTCGTTTTTTTAATTTGTTATTTGTTTCAACTAATTTATATAGAATTTCTTATATGTACGTGTGCGCCCACATGAACACACACAATGTATATATATATATATATATATATGTCTCTCCCTCTCTCTATATATATGTACTATAATTTTTCATCAACTTCTTGAATCTTTTTGTCATTTTTCTTATAGTATATTTATTTGTTAAAATGAGAGAGCATGAAGCTTTCTTGTGACTTGTGAGGCTTACGCTTCATGCCTCGAGGCTTACGCCTCACGCATCTTGAGGTCCTAATGCCTTGACTCACGCCTTAACATTTTAAAACATTGGTGTGAACCTAGACATTGATGGGCCAAGGCAAGTTGTTAGCTCATGTGCTGTTTTAGTAATGAGTGGGTTGTACTAGTGATATAAAGCTGGATAGTGGAAAGAGGAAATTCATATGTTTAATCAGGCATTAATTGTATCAACTTCAATTGTTTCTGAATATAACAACACATGTTTGATTGGCATGTCAACATAATTATAGTGCTGGGAATGTAAGGAAATGGGTATAGAGATACTAACCATGGAAGTCGATTACCACTCGCTAATTTTTTTAATAGTGATCAGGATTTAGGTCTTGTCACACGCAATTTTTTTTTTTGTTGGTCTTCTCAACTCGCTAATCAGCATCTGAAAGTAGGAATTGAATAGTTGATGTTATATGAATCTTGTATTGTTACTTCCTAATCATATCACGTGTAAAATATCATCTACATAGTCATACTATATTTGTATTGGATAAACCAGTGCATCAAATTCTGTGCAGTTGCAGATCCCAGTAGAATTTATTCATTTGATCTACTTTAAAGTTCTACAAGTTATGACATGAAAATCCAGAAGTATATTCTACCAAACTCACTTTTGTTTGAGCTGACTCTGTTATACCAATGGAACATCTAAATTGTTTTCACAATTTTGGAATTTCTATATCAGGTTACCTGGGATGCCCCCGATGTTATGCAGCATATAAAGAGTGTGAGCCCTTGGCAAGTCGAATTGATTCCACCCTCACCATTTCTCCCCACAAAGAAACTCAAAGTTTGTCACAATCGTCAGTTGCTAACTGATGGAAAGGGAGACCTTTTAATTCCAATGACAGGATTAATTAATTCAACGATTGGGAACTTGAGCCCATCATTGTCTAATTTTAAGACATTTCCTGCTGGCATGCAGGGAGCCAGGCATGATCCAAGTTGTATATCCAGTTTATCCAACTTTGTAGTTGATTATACCCACCACATGAACGCTGATAATATCTCTGATGACAACATGGCACAGAAGTTGAATAGTGTGCCCACCGAACTGAACATTGGTAGTACATCACAATCTGACTACTCTTCACCACAGAGCCAGATAAGTGTGCATTTCTTTGGCACAGAACCTTTTGGCAACCGGACCTGCAGCTCATCAACAAAAGCTGGTATTAGGCCATTCCAGTTATTTGGTAAGGTAATCCAGATGGAATGTCCTGTGGAAAGTGTGTTTGATAATGTTGGGTGCAAAGAAGATGATGGTAGCAAAGGGTCCAAAGTGGATGAAGAGAATGGGTTTCATGATGTTGGGTGCAAAGAAGATGATGGTAGCAAAGGGTCCAAAGAAAATGAAGGTATGAACAACCCACTAGATCCTTCTCCTTCTTACCCTTACAAGGAATTGTATAACAGGCTTGATGTTCAATGTCAAAGAGTTTCAGCTGTCAAAGCTTGTTCTTTATGAAGGAAAGGTGATTGCGTAACTTGTGTTGGTGTCATGCAGATGAGAAGCTGAACAAGTATAGGTGAGTCTGACTAAACTTACTTTGGTGTGATGAGAATACAGTAACTTCATTTAGACAATGACTAAATAAATCAGCAGATGATAGTTTAGTGACAAATTCTATCCATGAAGTAGATAAAATTTTCTGCAACATGGGCAAATCTAGAACATTGAATATGTAATGAATGGATTATTATAGACATAAAACGTTTCTTTTGGGCTCCCTATTCCAATTTATTCTTATTAAATTTTTTACTACTATATTTTATTGTTATCTTTTTTTAAAATATTGTATGCCCTTTGTGTAACTTTTTATACTTACATATGTTTGATATTCAGTGATTCAATGTTTAGCTGTTACAGTACTATTATTTTTCATAATAATAAAAATAATAATTGGAATTATAATAAGAATTATAGTAGTAATATTATTAGTATTATTACTATACTCTTGCAACCATTTGCTTCAGTTGAGTCTTTCAATACCGTGGAAATTTAGATCCTCGAATCTCAAACAAGCCTCCAATTTTAGATGAACTAGTTTTCTAAAGGATACAATAAAATGCAGATGTTTGACAATTGATTACTTATTATTGTTGTTTAAATGTAAATGTTTAAATTGGGTAGGGTTCTACATGAGTACTTTTGCCACTTGCGTCTTAATTTTAATATGTTTCATATTGTAGATATAATATACTATTTTGGAGAATATGCCATATTTTATATGACCAATTTACCTGTGACAAGCAGATATTAATATATTATACATGCAAACTTTGGAATAAAGGAAAAACATTATGGGGCCAGAGTTTTCTATGTTCAAAGATTATCTATGTTTCTATGTTCAAAGATTACCTATGTTTGTTGTCTTTGGCAACTATTTAGCACATTCATTTGCACTGGCCACTAAGCATAGTTACCAAGTACGAGTACGAGTATAATACAACAATGATCCGTTCGGGAAATATAGGTGTTATAGGGCAAAACACGGAAAAATTAAAAGAATTAATAATTATAAAAAATAAAAATCATAATATTAACTAATAACAATCATTTAATGCGGAATATACATTTAACATGGTAAAATACGCGTACTATAGTCTGTACGCGTTTAATATAGAATTTGCATATTAAACATATATTATGATACACATAAAATGAAGTATGGCAAAAGTACGCCGTTTTAAACGGCGACCCCCCTAAAAGTATTATAGGGGGGCTTGGTAACTATGGCATGAGGTAAGGTACAATTGCACAAAATGTTTAAACTGCGATTTAAATCAATAATATAGTAAATTATTATATGTACGTGCTTTTTTTTTTTATAGGTAATGCAAATTATATTGATCAAAGGAAGAGCAGCGAAAATCTGTACAAACAACTAGAAAAGGATCACAAGAAAGTGACAAGAGAAAATAAACAAAATATTAAGACTATACTATGGAGATATAAGAAAATGAAGAAGCCCAAACCTGCCTCTAAAAAAAACTGATACCACCAAGTGTTAGCTCAGACCCAGGAAACTCTGAGACAACTCTTCATCTTCTCAAACCGATGTCCAATCTAGTAAGAGCTGACGAATCCCAGAGCTGACGCGCTATATGTATAGTTGTGTTAGATACTTTATTTATTAGTTTCATTGACAAATATAATATTTAGAAACCATGAAGGTAACAATATTCATGTACCATCCAATGGATCAATTTTAAACAAGCTCATAAAAAAAATGCTCATTTGAAATCATGAACCACTTATGGTTGGTGATGAGTCATGTTCTCAACTTGCCATTAATTTATGCCTTTGAAATTATTATTATTATTATTATTTTTTGGAAGGTAAGCTGGGGTTAGGCAGACCCCTACTAGAGAAATATAGGGGGGTTTGATCCCAGGTCCTTGGTACGCCGCCAAGGGACTTTACCAACTAAGCTAGGAATTGAATCTATCTTTATGTTAGTGTTGAAAGAAATTACTAACATAACAATTGTCGCGACCGAAAATCCCCCTAAAAGTTTTGGAGACTTTTGCTCGTGACTTACACTTCAAACCATCCTGTAAGAATCTACAGGGCATACAAAAAGAGGGAACTAAAATTTTCTTAATAACATAACAGTACAAACTGAATTCCAAGTACCAAATAAGAGTTTAACATAACCAAGTGTAAAGTAGACACTCCCACTGAAACATAATATATACAAACACTCCCTCTCCTCACTCAACAGAAATCAAGATAGGGCCACTTATCAAGGGCCCTCTCTTCCACCGGATTATCCACAACGGGCTCCTCCTCAACGTACTCCTCCTCGACCCATGGTCCTGAAGCACAGATATCAAAGGGACATGTCGAAGATAACAGTTCGGTTGAGCATTGAAAGGCTCAACATATACTAACCACTAAATAATGATGTTATAATGATAATGTGATTTCATATGCAGTTCATATATCTCAATTAATCAAAACACATGCATGCCTCAAATCAGAAATGCGAAAAACATAACTTCTATATCAATGTGCATACTTTTCAAAATTATATACTTTACTTTCTTTGTAAACCATATACTTTTACAATCTTTTCGTGACCTTCACTTTCCAGTTTTCTTCTTTCATTACTTTACTTAGCCGAGTTGATCCTTTTTACTTGAGATCAGGTGAATAGTGGCTATACCTGGTCTAAGCACACTAACACCCTCCTAATAACATCCTTGTTCATTCTTTTCTTGGGAGAAAAACTAGTGGCTGTACCTGGTCTAAGCACACTAACATCCTCCCAATAACAACTGAACATTCATCTTCTTTGCTTTACTTGGAATCAGATGACTAGTGGTTGTACCTAGTTTGAGCACACTAACATCCTTCTAATAACATCTTCTTTTATTATACTTGGGATCAGGTGACTAGTGGTTGTACCTGGTCTGAACACACTATCACTCTCCCATAACATCTTTTACATTGTTCATCTTCTTTACATTGTTCATCTTCTTTACTTTTACTTTTACTTTTCGGATACCCGTACTTATACAAAACTTCAATCATGCAATTTCAAGTGCTCATATACCATTTGTGAGTGACATATAGGCAATAAAAACTTCGCTAACATGGTACATGCATTTCACTTCCTAATTCATAGTTCTAAACATGCTCACATATAATTTCAATACATAATTCCATCTATTCGATCTGCTTCATAGTCCTAAACATGCTCATATATAATTTAAATACATAATTCCATCTATTCAATATGCTTCATAGTTTTAAACATGCTCACATATAATTTCAATTCATAATTCCATTTATTCAATATGCTTCATAGTCCTAAACATGCTCACATATAATTTCAATATGCTTTTACATCACAATCCATACATCCTATCTTCTATTTCATTATGAAATTCACCACATAAGCAATTTAATGAAGTATAACTCGATGCTTTGCATTTAAACCCATAGATTTCATCATTTTTTTCAATGAAGGATTTCAACAAGATTATTTAGTAGAGAGTATTGACCTTCCGAGATAGTAGAGAGTATCGACCTTCCGAGATCGAATCCCTTTGACCTAGTGCTTTAGAAAGGCTTGAGGAGTGGAATCCAAGCTTTTCCTTGCTTCTTCAAGAGCTCTCCTTAGAAAACTAGGCTTTCTCCTCTCCTTTGCCAAATTGGGTGAAAAAGGGTTAGAATACCCTCAACCCACGAATTAGACTCTATTTATTGTCCTAGGGTTTAAAACCCTAAAGATCTAGACTTAATCCACTTTTTAAAAAAACTGTCTCTGAGAATTCGTTCGAACGAAAATGAGGCCTTTTGAAGGAAAATGGAAGCTGGAATGCACCTACAATTGAAATTTCCTGGTTTCGTTCAAACGATTGGAAATTCGTTCGAACGAATGGCCCAGAATTTCTGATTTTTTCGTAGTTCTTCCAATTTTACTTCGCTCGCTTAGACGTATATACTTTTCAAACATTCCAAGATGTAATTCAAGATAACATATTCATCAAGACAACTTTATTAACATTGAGCATGACATACAATTGGAATTTTTGATCATTTTACCCTTGATGAGCATAGGATTTATATGGATGAAATCTGGTTCTCTACAACAACATTCTTCTAAGTCTACTTTTGTCGTCTTCGCTTTCTGTAATCTCTCACTGAAATTCTGTTGCTTTACTGCATTTACTTTTTGGTCCGGTTATTGACTGCCTCAAATATTTGTTAAATCAATCAAGTGTACTCCCATAACATTCCTTCTAAATGCTAATAACTTGGAAGGAGTTGAATTGTCTCGATCATTTCGACACATAAAGACTCAGAAGTGACATCATCTAGGGTATGTTTGGTTGTTGAGAAAACAGGTGAAACATGGAAGAAAAAAAAGAAAAATTTGAATTTTTAATACAATTCTTAGTTAGGTTTTGTCCAATTTTCTTTTCTCTTTTCACATATTTTCTCGGCAACCAAACATAGGGTTAGGGCAAATTAATGTTCCAACACCAATTGGTAAATGCAAGGAAATTAAGCACTCCATTTGGTGTCATTACCATCTGACCTGGTTGTTTCACAGAACAAAAGCTGGGAAATCTGTTTTGAACCTAGAGATAACACTAGTTTAGTAAAGCGTCTAGGGGACACCTAGGCACTAGGGGTTCCTTAGGCGAGGTATCGGTAACAATTTGAAATAAAGCACAAGTAAAACCAAAATGTCACTAAGGAAATGAAATAACATAGTGTGGACTTTTGGGGGAGAGACTAGAGAGAGAGAGAGAGGGAGAGGGAGATGTCAAGTAAATATGGTTTGTATATTTTTATAAAAACATCTAATGCATGTGATCCTCATAGTTAGGCAATGTTTTGACTACACGTGTGATGCATGTCCTTTGATGATTAAGAGCGTGATTAAGAAACTCAGAACATAAGAAAGCTTACCAATCATGTGCTGTGGGAATTATAAACCATGTGCTAACAGCTCCTGCCATGTTATACGCTTGTGAGGCTATGCTTGTTTGATTTTGTTTTTTCCTGTACTTACGATGCTTTTAACAAATATATGTCTCTTGATAGATTAGAATGGCGTAACAGGATCTGTGGAACATGATTCATGGTACTGACCCCAAATAGTTGGGGTAAAGCGGGCCAAGTAATGTGAAATCGGTCTGCTTGTTAGTGCTAGATGGAAACTCCTCCAGTGTAGCATGTGTTTTATTTGTCATATCAGTAACTGACTTTCCTCCCATCTGTGACTCGAATGGGAGCTACAAATGACTAGAAGAAAGTCTCGTTGCACTTGATAGATGATGAGGGAAGTTGTAACTGATACATGTAATTGTATTCTAGATGTATGCATCAATTGATAGGGTCACTGACTCTCCTTGAGCAAACTTACCGACACTAATTTGTATTTGACACTAATTTGTATTTGTGTACAATTTGAACCATAAGATTAAATTGTTGAACTGTAACAAAATAAATTCATTTTGACATCAGCAGCGGTACTTAGAAGTCATCATCATTTTATCAAAAACCAATCTTTAAGGGTGTAATAGCCACAATCATTTCAAATTCTGTCATTTGTGGAGTGGGCTAAGTAAGCTCATGTATCTTTCTAATCAGTATGAGATTTATTTCCCAATTTTCTGTTCATATATCAAATTGTGTAATGCTTTGTATGTCCTGGCTTGTTTGCAGGAACTAATAAAGCGGGCAGGAAGCTAACTCCTTATCTGACAGTTAATGGTAGGTGACTTTATTTGATTTGTTTTTCTGTTATGGTCATGTAAAGAAGGCGTTTGATTAATTTTGTTAATTCAAAACAAAAGGGGGATTGGAGCTATGTGTTATTTACAAGCTGTTTCTTGGATGTTGCTGACAAATTAGTGTGTAGTCAACTTGGATTGTTATACTGTAATTGTTTTTTGTCTAAAATTTGTATGCTTGTTTTTATCCACGCTGTTCATATGTGAAAATGCTTATTCATGGGCTACCAGTACCACCAGGAGGAGGATGGTGCCTGCCCTCAAGGAGGGATCATAAGGGTGTGGTCCTTAAAGGGTCTTTGGGTCGTCACATTCTCGCGATTCATGGCAGCAGGGCGGCCCACTCACCTTGATCACTGACATTAACAACTTGTCAACAAGAGAACAAATCCTCAAATCCGGTTATCACTCCTGAGGTCGCCACGTGTCCCTTTTGACACCCTTTAATTGTGGTTACTATTCACCAACCCTTAGGGTTCACCCACCCATTCTTGGTTTTTAGAAAAAATATTAATTCTTTTTAAAAATATTTTAATATTAAAAAACCTTAAAAATAGTTTTTTAATATTAAAAAAGAATTAATTTTTTTTTTCTGAAAACCAACGATGGGTGGGTGAATCTTAACCACAGTTAAGGGGTGTCAAAAGGGACACATGGCGACCTCAGGGGTGATAACCGGATTTGCCAAATTTGGTTGTCACTGTAGAGGATTTGGTTTCTGTCAACAATGCCCAGTAATGGTCCACAGGAAGAAAGGAGCATCCTATCGTAATCACTTTAAATGCTCATCCTAAGTGGCTGATGCCTGTTAAAGCAATAACAACCAATTTTTGCAGCACTACTAAAATTGTTATAATTTTTTTTTTTTTTTGGTAGTAAACTAATAATTTATTCAAATAAAGGAACGATGTACATGGGCCTGGAGGTTATAACCTCTACCATAAAAGATCAGATTTTCCTTGGTATATATTCCAGTTTGAAAAAACTTTGATGCCTCCACATTTGCTATTTTTGCAAGATTATGAGCTTCTGAATTTTGAGATCTACGCACTCACGAAATAGAGGAATTTGAGAAATTTCTTCATAAAATTTTGATGTCTTCAAAGATTGACTTGATATCCCAATGAGGGGGCCTTGCATCCTCACAAATAGCATGCATAATAGATTGAGAGTCACCTTCGAGGATGAACTTATTCCAATTATTTTGGAGGCAGAGCATCAACCCTAGAAAAACCGCTTTTGCCTCAGCTTGTCTCGCATTGCTAGGGCAGATGAGAAAACAAAACGAGGCAACACACCTGCCAGTATGAGTCCGAGCCAGCCCACCCACGCTTGATATGGAGCCATCCGCAGAAGAAGACCCATCCACATTAATCTTCAACCAACCACTCGGAGGGGCGATCCATTGAAAATTATTTGAATCAGCTTCTGGAGGTCTAGACATTGAAGAAGTGAAGATATCTGAAGTCGGGTTAGCATTTTGAGCGGAAGAGACTAACTCCAGAGCATACACATTTGCTCTCTCAACTGTATTGCGAGGATCAGGTTTGGATTTCTAAAAAATAAACTCATTTCTAGTTTTCCAGATCATCCACAGCACACAAATAATTCTTATGGTTGCCTCAAAATTATTAGCCTTAAACATATTTCCTTTCGACCACCGGTCCCACCACTTCTCCATAGATACGACATTGCCCTTTTCACTATGATAGCTAATTGATGATCCAAACCATACACATCTTGCAAACTCACATTCGAGGAAAAGATGAACTCCAGACTCGAGTTCATTTCCACACATTTTGCAAACCGGGTCAACATCAATATTCCTCCTTTTAAGATTTTCCCCTACTGCCAGAATATCTGAAATACACCTCCACATGAATAAAAGCAATTTAGGAGGAAGCGGGATCTTCCATAATGAATTCCATCTTGAGTCCTGGATAAGTTATCAATAAAAGTAATTTGTGTTAATGTAAATATGGCTAGCATTCTTCACAGGTATTTTCGTATTGGCTTTATTGTCATGAATTGCTTATGCCAATTTTCAGAAGTTGGCATTGAATTACCTGGTCTTGATACCTACAATTTTAGGGCAATCAAGCATCAAATGAGTGTTTTTAAGATTGATGATTGGCAGAACATCAGCAGTATTTAAATAAACCAATTTTGTAGCTTCTCAAATAGCTGGAAAATAAGGAAAAAATTCTTCGACAGTGTTATTGCCATTAAATCAAGGCCCGGCTAGAATTCTCAAGATAAATGATTACAATATAAAAAAGGCAATCTGTTCTCCCTACACCAGAAAACTCTTAACATAAAATTTCTCAAATATACTAAAAAATTTGATCTCTTCTTAGCAAATTTGCATTTTCATTAATTCTATGAATTTGTTTGGATTGTAGGAATTTGAACAGCCAAGAGAATTCTAATGCAATCTATGTCTCCCTCTTCATGCCACGTAAGACTCCTCTTCATTTGTGAGGCCACATCATCAAACTAAAATGAATGGGTTGGACCCACAAATTTTTATTATAATCTTCATTTACTTATCTTTCCTAAAATTTATCTCTCATTATTTCTCTCTTTATAGATAATGTTTCTTATAAATTAACCTTTGTCCTCACCTCATTGATTGTGGAAACTCTCCCATTAATCATAATTAATTAATATTATTATATTTCTACTATAATAGAGATTGAGGTGAAGATGAGCTACATATTTCTACAATTTCATATTAATCTTCTATATTACTACTGTATAATACAATTAGAGTGTTTCTATCAATTATCTATATCTATCTATACTACTACTATAAAAAAGCACTGTTAGAGTCTTTCTATGGATGTCACCTATGTCTTTTCTCTTGATGCCATGTAGGACTCTTCTTCATTTGTGAGGCCACATCATCAAATAGTAGGATCCACAATTTCAATTAATCCCTCATTAATTCATTATCCAACCCCATTAATTACAATTAATCCCTCTCTGCCCCCATTAATTTATTCTTACCCCATTAAGTATAAAAAAATAAAATAATTTGTATACTTAAATTCATTAATTATACTACCTTAAATATTTTTTCCCAACACTACGTTTTTCTTCTCCTCTTAAATTCCATATAAGGAGAAAAGGAATTGAAGAGGTGAGTGGCATTTTAAAAACGGGAAGTTATGATTTCAGTTGCAGGGTTTTAAAATCTCTTAAAACACTTTACTCATTGCTTGGCTTTAACTCACTGGAAACGGTGGAGGGTTGATTTGTCCTCCCAAATTCATTGAACTTGAAAGGACATCATCTAACTATAATATCAAAGGGAGATCATTCCCTTCACTACTTGCTTCTTTTCACTCTCTGTGACGGTATCATTAGGCCTTCTTATCAGCCTCCTGTCATAATCTCATTCCCTCACTCGAACGTGGCTACGAACCATGGTGTCGGGGGTTCGAATCCCTACTCGCCCACAACCGGCCCAAAAGGGAAGGACCTTTCCCATACCTCTGGGAGTAGGAAAATCATGATTGGGATAGTGGACCCCAAGCTATAGAACTTGGGTGTGGGTATTTTGTCGAAATGGAATGACCATACTTTTTCTTTTTATTTATCATGAATGATGGAACCATTCAATATAAGTATGCCCGGCTCGAATCAACATATTTTTTTGTTTTACTCTCTGTAACTATTCCTCAGTCAGGCTTGGGCAGAATAGCAGAGCAAGTACAAGTATTAGTAGCATAGCAAAAATACGTTCCTCTCTATTTACTCGCGGTAATTGTGGCCTCTAGGGAGAATCGATGACTGCATCTTTGATGCACTGCTAGTACATCTGAGAATTCTTAATTGGCTAGTTGTAAATAGCCCCAGAGCTATGGAACAAAGGATTATCCCGGATCTACACCGAGGTATTGGCAGTGATTCTCAAATATCACAGAACAGAATGTGATACGATGAGATAAAATGCAATAGAAACAAAGATAGAGAACGGGTTACCTACTCAAAGCTTTGGTATTTTGACCATAACTTTTAACTCGCTTATTGTATTTTGACGATTCAACTTGCGTTGGACTCTTTATTCAAAGGGAAATTTTTTTGTTAATATGATTAATGAATTGGGTCTGATGGACATGGGCTTCTCCGGTAATAGGTTCACTTGGTGCAACAACTTGTTCCTATACCTCCTACGTGCTTTCGATTTTCTTTCTACATTTGATCGAGCTTATTCCTCAGATCTAGATACATATCTGAAACCATTGAAGAGATTGAAGTTTATCAAGCACCAATCATTTAAGAAGCAACAGCAAAGCTAAGACCAGTACAAAGCCAAGCACAAACTGCTAGAGCATAGCTTGAATTAGAGAAAGCGAAGGTAGGGGTAGCGGCAAGGGCGAGGGCGTCTGGTACCAGTGTTGCGCTTTCGTTATCAAGATGGTAAACCCCACAAAGCTCTGCCCTCCCTCTCTATCTATCCAAGGGATGGAAGGGCAGAGGCCTTTTGTGTCCCCTCCAGATTGAGTTGGACCGCGATAAATGTTTTATTTCTTCTAGCGATCGTGCGATACTTTTTTTCTTCTCATTCGAGATATTATGTGCAATTAATGAACCTACTATTGAATCCTCTGACTCAATAAATCAACAAATAGTGTTTGTGCATCTGCATCCATGCAATCCGAAGTGCCTCTGTTTATTAAATTTGATTGGAACTTTTTTTATCTGCTTTTTTCATGGCTTTTTCCTTTTCTCTTCTTTGAAAGTAGTAGTATTCCTTTTCTATTTAAACGTGGGTATCCGGAGCTCAAAACTATGACCAATCCCCACGTGCTGCCAGGGGATACCCTTCCCTTGGCAACCGATAATGCGGGTGCTCCCAGACTCGATCTCGAGACCTCCGGGTCTGCGTCTTCTGACCACTGGGGTATGCTCCCGGAGGGTTAGAATTGGTATTCCTCTTATATATACCCATTTATTTAACTTAAAGATCTCTCTCATTCTGTCTCTAAACTTTCTCGGTAACTTTAATGGGGGCCGTCATTAAAAATGTAGCAAAAATCCACTAAATTGCTTATGAAGAAATCGAAAGAAGAAGAAGGTTTGGTGTTGCCATGCAATGTGGGGTTCTTCAAAGGGGTCTTGAAGTTCATGAAAAGAGGAGCAAATGTTTCGAGTTGGGAGTTGAATGCGTTTTGTTTTCTGAAATGTGCTTCGATTCTTTTTATTAGGAGATACACTCACCATATCAAATCTCCACCCCACAAGATATGAAATCATTCATTTGAATTATAACTTTCCATTCTTCTCTCCACAATCCCACTAATTTCGGGATTACAGTTGTATTCCTTGGTGTATATATTTTGTTCCTTGTATCAATAAGAACTATTGAGTTTTTCTCTTAACATGGTATCAGTCTACAGGTTTTAATCGTCCTCTGCAAATTTTTTTTTGCTCTCATGGCTTCGATTGCCGACTCCCAACCCTCCTCTACCATTGCTAGTTCTGTCCCTACTGTTGATCCTGACAACCCTCTATTTCTTCATCACTCAGATAATCCCGGCCAGACCTTGGTTTCCAAGGTCCTCACAGGCGACAACTATCCTTCTTGGCGTCGTGCTATGATTGTCGCACTCAGTGCCAAGAACAAACTTGGCTTCGTCGATGGCTCTATACCTCGACCAAGTGTTTCCTCCCCCACTTTTGCAGCCTGGTCTCGCTGCAACAATATGGTCTTCTCATGGCTCGTCAATGCCGTTGATCGTGATCTCGCTGATAGCGTTATGTACGCCGACACTGCTGCTGCAATATGGACCGATCTCTCTGAACGGTTTTCTCAGAAAAATGGCCCTCAGATCTTCAACATCAGCGCTCTATTGTCACCATCCAGCAAGAACGATCCTCCCTTGCTACCTATTACACCCAGCTGAAAACACAATGGGACCAACTCTCCACCCACATCACTCTCCCTTCATGTACATGTGGTGCCACCAAAGCTCTTGCTGCCCTTCACCAACAAGATCGACTCATGCAATTTCTCATGGGTCTCCATGAATCTTACGCTACTGTGCGAAGCCAAATTCTGCTCATGGACCCTCTCCCAACGGTTCCCAAAGCATACAACATGATTCTTCAAGAGCAAACACAGCGTGCAACGCTGCTCCACACTTCTAATATGTCCCCTGGTTCCCTTGCTGCTGCTGTAGATACCCAACCACCTGTACCACAGCCCCTTTCCACGGATGGGAATCCTCATGCTACTCGCTCCACTGGCCGACCGCGACGAGAACGACCCAAATGTGATCATTGTGGTTGATTGGGTCACCTCAAAGCCCGCTGCTATGCCCTTCACGGTTATCCTTCTCGTGCTGCTCATTCCGTCCAATCTTCGAGTGTTGGTACTCCTCTTGCTACACCTCAGTTCACTGTTGATCAGTACAATCACCTTCTCTCCATAATTTCGCCAGGTAACCATCAGCACATGGCCAATCTCTCAGGTAATGGTTCCCTTCTCTCTTCCTCCAATGTTTGGCTCATTGATACTGGAGCCACCGACCATATGGCTAGTTCTCTTTCTTCTTTTTCTCATTTTTCATCTAGTTCTTTTCCTCCTGTTAGATTACCTAATGGATCCCTTACCCAAGTTACTAATGTTGGGACTGTCCATCTTTCATCTCCCTTTATTCTTCATGATGTGCTTCATGTTCCTTCTTTTAAGCATAACTTGATTTCTGTTTCCAAAATTTGCCGATCTTTGAACTGTGTTGTAATATTTTTTCCTACTCATTGTATTTTTCAGGACCTACACTCGAGGACAACGATTGGAGTGGGTAGAGCCCAAGGTGGTCTCTACATATTTGAACCCAGTGTCTGCACTGTTGCTGCCCTCAATGCTTCGGTTTCTCCTTCAATCGACTTATGGCATTTTCGCTTAGGTCATCCATCCAATAATCGCATGCGTCAGTTAGTTCAGTCTCATGATTTTATTTCTATGAAAGATGATGTTTGTGTTGTTTGTCCTTTATCTAAACAAACACGACTTCCCTTTTCAAAGAGTTCTATTTCCACGAAGTCACCATTTGAATTAGTTCATCTTGATATTTGGGGAGGTTATAAAACTCCATCTTCATGTGGTGCTCATTATTTTCTGACTATTGTTGATGACTTTTCACGAGCTACTTGGGTATTTCTTATGCGTTTTAAATCTGAAGCTAAGAACCTTTTAAAGTCCTTTGTTGCTATGGTTATGAATCAATTTAACACATCTGTTAAATGTTTTCGCTCTGACAATGGACTCGAATTCTTTTCTCATGACATTCAAGATTTTTTGCGCACAAATGGTATTTTGCACCAACATACTTGCGTCGCCACACCTCAACAAAATGGGGTGGCTGAACGCAAACATCGCCATTTGCTCGAAGTAGCTCGTTCTCTTCTCTTTCAAGCTCATATGCCTCTTCGTTTCTGGGGAGAATCCATTCTCACTGCAGTCTACTTAATTAACCGGTTGCCCACACCTGTTCTCTCGGGCAAGTCACCACATGAAGTTCTTTTTAAATGTAAGCCATCTTATACACATCTTAAAGTGTTTGGTTGCCTTTCGTTTGCTCATAACATACATCATTCTCACAAATTTGATGCCCGGGCTCGTCGCTGTATTTTTATTGGATACCCTTTTGGTCAAAAGGCTTATCGTCTATATGATCTTCAAACTAGTGAAATTTTCTCTAGTCGGGATGTCACTTTCCATGAAACCATCTTTCCCTTCCGCGCCTCTCCACCCATTGAGTCTCATCCTGTTCTTCCCTTACCTTCACCTGACTTAGAAATTTCTGCTCCTCCCTCATCCATTCACCCACCTCCATCACCTACCACCCCACCTGACCCATCTCCTATACCTACTCTTATTTCTTCAGCACCTTCTTCCCCTCCACCTTCTGCTCCCCAACCTTCATCCCGCCGCTCTACTCGTCATCATTCCAAGCCTGGCTACCTCCGTGATTATGAGTGCTCTACTGCGGTTGCTCACCCATCTCCATCGTCTACTCTTGAGCATGGTTCTTCAGGTACCCTCTATCCCCTTCAACATTTTATTCAGTATTCTACATTCTCTGCAGCTCATCAATGCTTTCTTGTAGCTCTTGATTCTCAAACAGAGCCTCAAAATTTTACCACTGCCATGAAACATGCCCATTGGAGGGAAGCCATGGCAGCTGAAATCAAAGCTTTAGAAGCCAATCAAACGTGGTCCCTCACCACTCTCCCTCCTGATAAACGTGCCATAGGCTGTAAATGGGTGTACAAAATAAAGCGGCATTCTAATGGCACCATCGAACGCTATAAGGCTCGATTGGTGGCCAAAGGGTACACTCAACAAGAGGGGCTTGACTATCACGATACTTTTGCTCCCGTAGCCAAACTAGTCACTGTTAGATGTTTACTTGCTGTGGCTGCCTCCCGTAATTGGATTTTACATCAAATGGATGTTTCTAATGCATTTCTACATGGCACCTTAAATGAGGAAATCTACATGCACCTACCTCCCGGTTTTTCACGAAAGGGGGAGCCTCGTGTTTGCAGGTTGCATAAATCCCTATATGGTTTGAAGCAGGCCTCTCGCCAATGGTTTGTCAAGTTCTCTGCCGCCCTCATTGCCGCTGGTTACCGTCAATCTCTTGCGGACTACTCTCTTTTTACCAATATTCAAGGAACCAAGTGCACCTTTCTTTTAGTGTACGTTGATGACATTATAATTGCCGGCAACGATCTTGACTCCATTTCTCATCTTAAATTATTTCTTCAAGCAAGGTTTCCCATTAAGGATCTTGGTGTCTTAAAATATTTTTTGGGAATCGAGGTAGCTCGATCCAATACCGGCATTTTTTTGAATCAACGCAAATACACTCTTGATATTCTACATGATGTTGGATACTCTGGCTCTCGCACTTGTGATTTTCCAATGGAACAACATTTAAAATTGGACCATTCTGGTGATGTTCTTGCTGACCCCACTCGCTATAGACGCTTGGTTGGACGCCTCATCTACCTGACCATCACACGACCGGATATTGTTTATTCTGTTCACATCCTCAGTCAGTTTATGCACCAGCCACGCCAACCTCATATGGACGCTGCCATGCGACTTTTACGGTACCTCAAAGGCACTCCTGGCCAAGGAATTTTGTTATCCGCTTCCAGCTCTCTTCACTTGTCATGCTACACTGATTCTGATTGGGCTAGCTGCCCAATAACCCGCCGGTCTACTAGTGGTTATTGCACTTTTCTTGGTTCTAGCCCCATCTCCTGGAAGACTAAAAAGCAGGCCACAGTCTCTCGCTCTTCTGCCGAAGCCGAGTATCGATCCATGGCTGCTGCATGTTGTGATATCACTTGGCTTAAATATTTATTGGCTGATTTCGGTATCTCTCATCCTCAGCCAGTTACCTTGTACTGTGATAATCACGCCGCCATGCATATCGCTGCCAACCCTGTCTTCCATGAACGTACCAAGCACATTGAATTGGATTGTCACTTGGTCTGCGAAAAATTACAACAAGGCCTTATTGCTACAAAGTATGTTCCTACCAATCACCAGAGAGCCGACATCTTCACTAAAGCTCTAGGCAAAGAGCAATTTCAGTTCCTTCTCCGCAAGTTGGGCATTGTGGATCTTCATGCTCCAACTTGAGGGGGAGTATTAGGAGATACACTCACCATATCAAATCTCCACCCCACAAGATATGAAATCATTCATTTGAATTATAACTTTCCATTCTTCTCTCCACAATCCCACTAATTTCGGGATTACAGTTGTATTCCTTGGTGTATATATTTTGTTCCTTGTATCAATAAGAACTATTGAGTTTTTCTCTTAACACTTTTTGCCACGCTATTGATCGGTTCACGAATTCTCACCCCTGTGGTTGTTTTAATGAAAGCCGGTGGAATGACACTTGAATGGTCTAGAACTATAGATTAACGGCTATGTGTAACCTCATGTATTGATCACTTAAAAAAACAATGTTGTTGCTGATCAAATGGCGGACAAACACTTGAATGGACAATCTCAATAGTTGTATAATATCATGTACCAATAAAACAATATCAGGTTGATACTTAAGATTGATTTGAACCACGCCAAACGGTAATATAATGCCTTAGACTAGTTCAACCCTCTCAAATTTTAGGTTTTTAAGAATCTTGGGTTAATTTATAGTATACAGGGTTGCAAATTGAGTTAGAGGTGCAATCGCTTGGGTCTGACCAACTCTTGCTCAACCCTAAGTATAAAATTTCTAACCATTGCTCAGGTTGTGAAGTGGGTTGTATAGTCAATGTGCAGGTGAACATCTTATGATCTCTAAACAAAAAAAAAAAAAAAACATCTTAGCGGCCGTTTGGATACACTTCCATTTTTCTATTTTATTTTTTGTTTTTTAAAACTGAAAACAAGTTTCTGTTTTCAAATTTTTTTAAGTAGAAAATATGTTTGGCATTACTAAAGGTTACTTGTTTTAAAAAATGAAAAACAAAAAAATGCGTTTGGAAGATATGATGTATATAATAATGAATAAACAATTTCAACCCATAGTAGTGGTGGTGGTGGAGTGGTGGTGATGGTGGTGGTGGTGATGGTGTTGGTGGTGTGGTGGTGGTGATGGTGGAGGAGTTGTGGTGGTGGTGGAGTGGTTGTGGTGGTGGTGGTGGAGTGGTGGTGGACCGGTGGTGGTGGTGGAGTGGTGGTGGACCGGTGGTGGTGGTGGTCTTGGTGTGGTTGTGGTGGTGGTGGTGGTGGATCGGTGGTGGTGGTGGTGTGGTTGTGGTGGACCGGTGGTGGTGGTCTTGGTGTGGTTGTGGTGGTGGGTGGTGTGGCGGTGGTGGTGGTGGAGTGGTTGTGGCGGTGGTGGTGGTGTGGTGGTGGACCAGTGGTGGTGGTGATGGTGGACCGGTGGTGGTGGTCTTGGTGTGGTTGTGGTGGTGGTGGTGGTCTTGGTGTGGTTGTGGTGGAGTGGTGGTGGTGGTGGAGTGGAGGTGTGGTGGACCGGTGGGGGTGGTGGACCGGTGGTGGTGGTAGAGTGTGTGGCGGTGTTGTTGTGGTAATGCATGGTGGTTCTGTTTTTGTTTCCAAAAACAGGGGTAACAGAATTTTTTGCTATCTTGATTTTCAAAAATTTTGTTACTAATTTTTAAAAATAGAAAGCAAAAACATGTTTACCAAACATGTTTTGTGTAAAAAATTTTAAAATTTTATTTTTAAAAACAAAAAACAGAAAATGGAAGTGCAACCCAATGGGGCTTATGATCACTTTTCTATTATCTTTAATTGAAATGAAAATATTTACAAATAAGTGATGGCAAAGAGAACGAGTCACAACCAATTGCGTTTACATTCTGGGAGAGTTCAATCGCACCCACAGGGTCAACACGTGTCTCTTTTAACCCCTATTAAATGTGGTTAAGATTCATTGCCCTTTAGGGCTCAACAATATAACTTTGTTTTTTTTTATAAAAAAAAGTATTAAAAAAATATCTATCCTAAGGGTTAAAAATTCTTAGCTAGAGTTAAAATTTTTTTTTAAGAAGCCAAGGTTATATTGTTGAACCCTAAGGGTTAGTGAATCTTAACCATAGTTAATATATGGGTTAAAAGAGACACGTGTTGGCTTGTGGGTCCGATTGAACTCTCCCCGAGTTCAATCACAATTGACTGTGATTCGATCTCGATGACATAACAAATATTTTATGAATTCCATGGATTGAAATTGCTTACCACCAGCCGAACAACAAATTTTTTTGAAATTCGATTACTTTGAAATGTCTTTTTCATATATCAAATTAAGTTTAGTATGATTTTAGTTTTACTTAAAAGTTTCATTGTAAAATTATAAAAGACATGAAAATATTATGTATTTCTCATATTATTATTATTATTATTTTGTCTATCATTTTATTTTGAACACTTAAGGATTTATTAACCGTGCATCGCACGGGTTATTTACTAGTACACCTACTATATAACACATTTGAGTATTCATATGAATGACACCTATATCTTCCTCTTGATGCCACGTAAGACTCTCTTCATTTATGAGACCACATTATCAAACTAAAATCAATGGGTGGGTTCTCCTATTAATTGAC
The DNA here is from genome assembly GCA_015143295.1 of Tetracentron sinense. Lineage (NCBI taxonomy): Eukaryota > Viridiplantae > Streptophyta > Magnoliopsida > Trochodendrales > Trochodendraceae > Tetracentron > Tetracentron sinense. The sequence continues at coordinate 46,474,710 of CM026552.1, forward strand.
ATTATTATATTTTTACAACAATAGAGATTAATGTGAGGATGAGCTACACATTTCTATAATTTCATATTAAATAAATAATTTGATATAAAAAAAAATTAGTACGAAAAGAAGTTATGTAATTTTATCAAATAAAATATCATATTTTAAAATATATTTACTCTTTTATTTATTTTGCTTTTTTTTTTTTCATTTTCTTGTGCATCACACAAGGTGTTTACTAGCTAACTACTACTATATAACACAGTTAGAGTGTTTCTATGGATATAGTTAGAGTGTTTCTATGGATACAGGGCCGGCCCATCCATTAAGCCATCAAAGCCTTTGTTTTAGGCCCCATTAAAAAAAAAAAATTTAAAAGGCCCCATTTAGAATATTAAAAATAAATAAAAGGCTCATTTAGAATATTAAAAAGGCCTCATTTATAGTTAATTTTTTTATAATAATATTACAAAAAAGAAAAAAAAGCCCCATTTAAAATTTTATGGATAACACTTGTTTTTTCCTTGATGCCACATAAGACTCCTCTTCATTTGTAAGGCTACATCATCAAACTAAAATCTGTAGGTGGGACCCACAAATTTCTAATTTCTATCATGATCTTCATTTACCTCTTATATATCTTTCATAAAATTTCTTCCTCATTATTTTCTCTTTAAAGACAATGTTCTTTGGAAACCTTTGTCCTCCTCTAATTGATTGTGACAACTCTCCTATTAATTTTAATTAATTTATTATTATTATTATTATTATTATTATTATTATATTTCTACAATAATAGAGATTGAGGTGAGAATGAGCTTACATGTTTCTACAATTTCATATTAAATAAACAATTTGATGTAAGGAAATATACTATGAATTTTAAGTTCGCACTTGATAATTGATATGTTTGTTTACATTTATGAGATAAATAATTTTCCTTTTAATCGTAAAGACAACCTGTTCCAAACCAAGAAGATGATTGTGTGTGACCAAACTATTCAGTCTAATTGCCCGACTGAATTTTATTTCTCAAAAATCAACATATCATTTAATTTTGAAGATTTGATTTCTTGTTTTGAGACATGACACCAATATGCTAGCCTGCACAATCGAGATAATCAATAGGAAGGCCATGGAGTTCAATCCAAACTAAAATTTGACTAAACTTGAAAATTTTCACAAAAGTGTGTTTGGGTGCCAAATATGAGATTTGCAACATAAAATTTTTTTGGTAGAACTTAAAAGCTCCATATTTGTAAAACTTTTGCTCTCTATGATATAATATAGTTCTAAACATTGAGTAAAATTAGGCATGAAACAATGAAAGTTCTAGGCAAGTTTTGGTGGAACTTAAAAGTTCCATATTTGTAAAACTTTTGCACTCTATGATATAATATAGTTCTAGACATTAAGTAAAATTAGGCATGAAATAATGAAAGTTCTAGGCAACAAAAGTTCCACAAAAAGAACGAAGCCTAATTCATTTTCTAAAAGACTAGAGATATGTTAATGCGTGTGTATGGCCACCATAAGAGGGAGAGGGGGGCACCATTAATGTTGCTTTCACCCCTATGCAATATTTAAATTTTCTTTAATTTCTCAATTTTGTGAATGAGTGTGGGTCACTGTCATATCATCCTTGAAGACAATCTCCAAATCTATTTGGGACTCCCTCTAAAATTTTGGATTGATCCCAAAACATCTTTATGAGAAGCACACTTCTATCATCCTTCATTGACCTATACCACTCTTCCTTGAGGGCAGTTATTATAATTTTTAAAGCGGGGAGCGGGAGTGAGAGTGAAAACGATAGTAAGAGTGTGAGAGCACCAAATTTGAAAATATCCTATTGTTAGTTCAAAGTGCTTGCCAATATATCCTTATAGTTCAAAGTGCTTGCCAACATATACGAAGATGATGCTTTGCCTCTTTCCCTTTACATGCTAATTCGTAGATGCATAATTATCTTATAATTTAATTATTTTATTTAACTATATCATTTGATTTATGTGGGGAAAATATTTGACCTGGTGCCTCTGTAGAACCCCAGAACTCTATTTTCACAGCTAGTGAAAAGTACAATGAATAGTGTTTGTGAATAGTGTTTCAAAGGCCTAAATTCTTCAAATGTGATTTAGCGTGGTGAAATTATATGAGGGAGTTCTATATTGGTGTATGTGTTATGTGTGTTGTAAAACCAAAGGAAAAAGAGTGAAAACATTCTAAATAAGATAGAACAAGAGTGAAAACACACTCTAAGAGGGAAAAATGAGAAAAACAGGGGAAATGGCCAAATTCTGTAGGTGGCTGGTCGACCGCCCCTATTCCTGGTCGATCGCCTGCATGAAAAAGGCCCAAAACTGGGCCACAATAGGGTTTTCTGAGAAGGCCGGTCGTCCCTATTCCCGGTCAACCGACTGTCTACAAAAAATGGGGATTCCAGGGGTTTTACACTGGCCGATTGACCGCCCCTCCCATCCGGTCGACTGACTTTGGGTTTTTGCTCCATTTTGGTTTGGTCGACCTACTTTATGCTTTATGAAATATTTTGGAGGTTTTTTGGGTGTTTTACAAACCCAAACACCTCTATATAAAGCCCATTTCGTGGGCTAAGGGTTTCACAAACCCTTAGAGCTATTTTGAGAGAAGAAAAATAAGAGAAAAGAGAGAAGAAAGAGGAAAGAGGAAAGAAAGGGAAGAAAGAGAGAGGTCTTGCTTGTGCTTGGGTATCGATCAAAGGTCTGTGTTTGCTTCCAAAGGTGTTTCGAAAGCGCTCGATTGTAGGGAACCAATCCTAGAAAGGAAGATACTCTCTACTATATACCTTTGTCATAATCCTATACTTGAGCCTAAAGATGAAAACATGTATAGATGAAATTGAATATATAAATCATGTGCTATGATGAAGAGTTGTAGATATGCTCTACTATGTATTGATGTTGTAGTTTGAATTGAAAAACCATGATGAACCACATGCTTTGAAATGAAAAGAAAGTAGGAAATTCTCCTAGTTTTCCTTGTGTTGATGCTATGTTTAAACCAAATGATGAAACTAATGTTTTAATGAAACAATGAGTATTAGCCTATGCATATGTTATGTGATAGGTTTGAATGAAATGGAAGAGCATATGCCATGTGTTATGTGTTTCCAATTATATACTATGTTCACTCACAATTGCCTATGCACGTGTATTGCATGATCGGGTTTTCATGTGTATGTGTATCGACAAAGCAAAGTAAAAGATAATGAACAAAGTAAGATGTACCGAGAGAATAATAGTGGACTTCTACCAACCTAGGTAGAGCATTAGTCATTGGGTCCCAAATGAAGCTATGTGTAGGAAGAATGCAAAGGGACTTCTATCACTCTAGTTAGAGCATTTGACATTTGTTTCGGGTTAACTATGTGCAAAGATATCCACGGGGAGGTGGATGAAGCTGCTAATAGACTTCTATTACTCTAGGTAGAGCATTAGACATGCTCCATGTGTATGTGAATGCTAATGGACTTCTACCACTCTAGGTAGAGCATTAGTCAAAGTCATGTGTACACTCCCATAAAGTTAAGTGTACACTCCCATAAAGCCATGCGTAAAGCAAGTGAAATGTTCCATGTGTAAAGTAAAAGAGACAAAATAAAAGAAAAGAAGAATATGATTTTGAAAGATAAGTGTATGTGTTTTATCGTATCGCACATGTGTATTTGCAAAGAAGTTTTCTTATGAGTTTCAGTGCATGCGTATCCTATGAACTGCCTATGTGAGAGTATATGATATTATGACATATTATCTAGTGGTTTGTATATGCTGAGTATTCCATGCTCAGTCTATTTGTTATCATCGACAAGTTTCGGTGAGATGCATGCTCCTGAGCCTTGGGTTAAGGAGGAGTACAATGAGCTGAAGCCTACCATGGATCACCCTCATGAGGATAGAGCACTAGATAGGTGACCCTATTCTGATTACTGGTGAGCGTGGAGAGGGAGAGATACATGTATTTTTATAAGCGGGAAATGTTCGCTTTATGCTTTTATGTTTTATACATTCTATTAGTTCAGACTGGGATATATGTACAAGTTATATTTTAGAAATTTCATTTCCATAATTTGGATGCCTTGTGTGCTTTATGCAGTGTGTTATGATATGATTTAGGTCACGTGTCAAAAGTCTCTTATCTTCTAGGGGTATTTTAGGTCGCGACAGAGTTGGTATCAAAGCTCAGGGATTAGTTTCCTAGGGCTAAATGGAAGTTAGGTTTAGGTTATGTCGGTTTTTTGAGTTGAACTTAGAACTCAGAGATGGACTTTAGATTACAAGTTTGATACCGTGACATAATGGGTATCGAGCAAAGGCATTAGGTACGTATAGGGAGTCGTATGCCAAGTATAGACTAATCAAATAGTCTTAGTCTGATCGTATAATGACTTAACCAAAGTTCAATAATTTAGCTTCACTAGGAAACCAGTTGTATGATTATTCTATTATGTGTATTGGTTGTTACACAATTTAATTATTCCTTCCAGTAATAATTTCGTAGAATAGTACTAGTAAGGGTGTCGAACCTCTGAGGATTGCGCTGGTTTCATTATCTTTTATCAAAATTAATTTTAAACTAACAAGTAACAAGATTAATTGATTTGATTGATTTTAACTTAATGAAACTATCAGATTTTATTTAACCTAATTACTCAGATCTTTTGGTTATATATCGGTTGAGAAAATCTAGGGTGTTTGAATCCACCACTAGCTTCATAACTATTCTTACTTTGATTTTATTCAAACTTCTCAACTTGCAAACATTACAGTGAGAGTGACGACACGTCCACTCGATCTCAACTGATCAAGAAAAATACAAGAGATCAAATCTTGGGTATATCGTATATTCGGTTAGCACGAGTGATATACATTAAACTAGGGTAGTATGATCACTCGTCTTTCCTTGGCATAAAATATCTAAGGATTTAATCTCTTGATATATTAAAACAATTGCATATAACTTATATTAAAAATCTAACGAAAATTAACATAAGTGAGTTCAATTCCAATTTCTTAACACCTAAGACAATGATAGAAATTCCATTGAAATCAAATTTAAATCCAATAAATCTGGTTGTTAAAACAACATTCTCATTATGCAATCAATGTCATACAAATTATAAATCTAAATAAAAACAAAGAACGACACAGTTACTTGGCTAGAGTTTTATCGAAACCCTAGAATGGAAAGTTAGTTCATTGCGAGGGAGGAGCACGCCGTCTTCATAGACAAAAATGAAGAATTCGTCCTTTTGGCTTCCTTGATCTCTAAAGTTTCTCTTCCTAAAACCCCAAAATCTCTACATAATGATTATGGCTAAGGTTCTCTTATTTATAGAGAAAGAGAGAAAGATAGAGTCCTTGTTAATTTAGGAGTTGTAATTGAGAACAAACTCTTCTTTTTCACGCTCTAAACTCTCTTAGGGTTGAATGAGGATCAAACCCTCACTTAAGTAGGCAATAATAGAGTTGGACAGTGTTTAGAAGTGTTAAAAACACTATTCACATAACACTATGCACCCTATTTATAGTTTTGCCACTAAACTTTGAATAATTTTAGAGAGCTCGATTCTTATCGGATTGACCCAAAATTTGAAACATAGCTACTTTTGGTCATCTAGAATCTACCCGAAAAGTTTTATAAATTTTGGATAAAGAAAAATGACCAAAATACACCTCTATTGATAGAAATGAGGTTTTGGCCAATCGATTCGTCAAGATGGATTTCCGTGATTTTGCTCTCTTTTCTTCTTCTTTCTTTTGTTCTTCTCCTTTCTGAGATTCTTTGAGTCTTTGAAGCATCTAATATTTCATTTTATCTTTTTTTTCTCGTATGAACTTGAAAATAATCAAAACAATCAAGTACCGTAAAACAATTTAAAATAGAACTCTAAGGAACTAACAAGTTTAGTTTGAGGTGCATAAATGTGTAACAATTAGCACCGATCATGTATACCTTGTTGTAATACGATGCGCTATATATAAGCTAAATGCTCATTGAACTGCGGTATTCAACTAGCTTGATTCAAAATTTAGCTCAAGTTGTGCTATTGCTCTCAAGATTATATCATGAGGCATGGCAATCGAGGGAGGGGTTATTAGACCCAAAGGTCTGAAGGAGAGATTCCATTGGGGAATGAGCAGCCCGACATGACTCAGGTTCTTGGGGCTATAGCAGCGACTATGGCTAGACTAGAAGACAAGGTTGATGCTCATGTTGCTCCTACTGCACCTATACCTCCTCCTGTGCACCACACCGGCCTCCTACCTTCTAAGGGATGACATGCCCCATGACGATCGAGTCATGGACTATGCGGTTGGAGAAGACCTTTAGGGTCTTCTGATGCAGAGTGAGCAAAGAGTTGACTGGGCCTCTTTTGTGATGGACGGTTCAACCGAGCATTGGTGGAGAGCTGCTTTGAGGCAGAGAGACACCGATAGGACAGGAAGTTTGAGCGAGGGCTGAAGACCTTCATTAGGGACAGGGTCTCCATGTTCGAGGTTGACACCTGGGGAGAGGTCGTGAGCAAGGCCAAGCTCGCAGAGAAGAATTCTGAGGAGCTCTTCCGGAGGAGAGACAGTGCCTAGATTGACGCATTGTCAAAGGACAGTCCAGTGAATCAGCATCGCCTGAGAAGAGGGTCAGGACTGCTCCTTACCAGACTTCGCAGCCTACACTGGCACCGAGGTCTCCTTTTGCACCACAAGCACCTCACCCTACTACTACACAGGCTACTAGGTTGGTGCAGCCAGCTTCATCCACTACAGGGCCTGGACTCTACAATCATTGTGGGTGGAAGCATGTTGTATATTGTTGGATGCTCACAGGTGGATGCTTTCACTGTGGTCTCCAGAGGCATATGGTCAAGGATTGCCCGGGCCGACAACCTTCATTCTAGCCTTAGCCTTAGGGGAGTAGAGCTCCAAGTCAGGCAGGCTTTTGAACAGGGATCTTATTAGGTCTCTAGGCCCCCATAGCCCACTCAGCCGCCTCGTCAGGCAAACCAGGGAAGGGTCTTTGCTATGACAAAGCAGGACACACATGCATCAGATGATGTTGTGCAACGTATTCTTAAATTTAAATTGTCCAAGTTATAAATTATTAGTATTATATGATTCTATTGCTATGTCATGTACAAACATGCTACCTATAAGTTATGTGTGGTTTATGTACTTGCTTGATGATAGTTAGTTTAATGCTCAGGTGCCTTATTGATAGAGGAATGCCTAGCTTGGGTGTTGATTGATACGGGATCGACACATTCCTTTGTATCACCCAACTTTGTGAAGGGTTTTCTCTCTGCACCGAGCCAGTTAGTTCGGGAGTTATCGATTTCGACTTCGCTCGAGAAGTCGGTGGATACAGACAGAGTGTACCGAGGCTGCGTAGTGCAAGTTGGGCAACAAGAGTTGTTAGCTGATCTGATTGTCTTGGATTTCCAGATTTTGATGTCATCTTGGGGATGGATTAGCTCTCGACTCACCACAGTAATGTGGCGTGCTTCGAGAAGATGGTGAACTTTAAGCCTGTTGGGGTGAAGTTGTTTCATTTCTGAGGGATTCAGAGAAAGAACATAGCATGTTTAGCAGCTCTTAGTCTCTCGAGCTTGGAAGCACGAGACTCCTCAGTCATCCTGGTTATAAGTGAGTACTTAGACGGGTTTCTCAAAGAATGCCAGGATTGCCTCCTGATCGGGTGATAGAGTTCACCATTGAGTTGACTACAGCACTGCTCCGATTGCTAGGGCTTCATACAGGATGACCCCTATTGAGCTGAAGGAGTTGAAGGAGCAGTTAGAGGAGCTACAGGGCCTTGGCTTTATCCGGCCAAGCTTTTCACCATGGGGAGCCCCTATGCTCTTTGTGAAGAAGAAGGATAGGTCGATGAGGTTGTGCATTGACTATAGGTAGTTGAACAAGGTTATGATCAAGAATCGTTATCCACTTCCTTGGATAAATGACTTGTTTGACCAGTTGAAGGGAGCAAAGTTCTTCTCAAAGATTGATCTTCAATTCGGATACCATCAGTTGAAGATCAAGATAGAAGATGTTCCTAAGATTTCCTTCAAGACTCGGTAAGGGCACTATGAGTTTCTAGTCATGTCTTTCAGTCTAACGAACGTGCTGACAAATTTCATGGATCTGATGAACCAGGTATTCAGACCATCTCTCGATCGGTGTGTAATCATGTTTGTCAATGATATCCTTGTATATTCCGGGACACGAGATGATCATGCGAGAGACCTCCGCCTTACACTTGATACTCTTCGAGAGCATAACACTTATACTAAGTTGAGCAAGTGTGATTTTTGGTTGGAAAATGTGGCATTCCTTCGTCCTGTGGTGTCTGCCGAGGGTATCTCAGTTGATTATGTGAAGATAGATGCAGTGAAGAACTGGGAGAGACCCAAGAGTGTTATCGAGATCTGCAGTTTCCTCGGTCTGGAAGGATACTACATGAGGTTCGTAAAAGGATTCTCCAGTTTAGCAGCATCGCTTACGCATCTCACACGTAAGAACGCTAAGTTTACCTGAAGTGACAAGTGTGAGAGTAGCAACACAGAGTTAAATGAGAGGCTTACTACAACCCCTGTTCTCACAGTTCCATCTGGGAACGGTGGTTTTGTAGTATACAGTGATGCTTCACAAATCGGGCTAGGATTATTCTAATGCAGCATGGGAAGATCGTCGCCCACACTTCCTGATAGTTGAAAGATCACGAGAAGAACTATCCTACGCACGATCTAGAGCTTGTAGCGGTTGTCTTTGCTATGAAGATTTGGTGTCACTACCTTTATGGGGAGCAGTTCGATGTGTTCATGGATCACAAGATCTTGTGGTATTTGTTTTCCCAGAAAGAGCTGAATCTGAGGCAACGTCAATGAGTGGAGTTCATGAAGGACTATGATTTCTCTATCCAGTATCACCCAGGTATGATGAATGTGGTGGTAGATGCTTTGAGCAGGAAGTCTTCTGGACACTTGGCTCGTATGATCTACGAGTGGAAGTTGTTAGAAGATATTTCTAACAATGCAACCAGTTTTAGTATTGCTACCTATGGACCAGTGATGGTGAACCTGGCAGTCAAGCCATATATGTTGAATCAGATCCAGAAGTTGCAGAGTTCGGATGCCGAGTTACTTGCTTACCGAGACAAGTCGGTGAGTAGTGGTAGTCAGGATTTTGCTTTGAATGGTGATGATGCTATCACATTCAAAGGCAGGTTGTGTGTTCCCGTTGATTCAAAGTTGAGACTTGAGATCTTGGATGAGGAACACCAGTCCAAGTACACAGTGCATCTTGGGGGGTAAGAAGATGTATCAGATTCTGAAGAGGCACTTCTGGTGGCGAAAATGAATAAGGAAGTGACAAAGTATGTGACTCGTTGCTTGGTGTGATAGCAAGTTAATGCCGAGCATCAGAGCCCTACAAGTCTTTTACAGCCCCTCCCTATTCCAGAATGGAAATGGGAGAACATCTCTATGGACTTCATAGTTGGTTTGCCAGGGATGGAAAATGGCTCCGATGCTATATGGGTTGTAGTGGACAAGTTGACGAAGTTTGCGCATTTCCTACTCTATCAGACTACGTCCAGTTCGAGCCAGCTTGTAGCCTTGTACATCAAGAAAGTGGTTCGTTTACACAGGGTGCCAGTTACCATTGTTTCTAATAGAGACCCGAGGTTTACTTCCAGGTTTTGGAAGAGTTTTCAGAGTGTTATGAGTTCTTGGTTAGACCTTAGTACTACCTTTCATCCACAGATTGATAGGCATACCGAAAGGGTGAACCAGATTATAGAGGACATGCTCTGGGCATGTATGTTAGACTTCCGAGGCAATTGGGAGGATCACTTGTTGTTGGTTGAGTTCGCCTACAACAACAGTTATTAGACGAGCATCCAGATGACACCTTTCGAAGCCTTGTATGAGAGAAGTTGTCGAGCTCCTCTGTATTGGGAAGAAGTTGGTGAACGGAAGGTATTGGGTCCTGAGATCATCGAACAGACTGCCAAGACAGTCAGGATCATCAGGAGAGGTTGAAGACTACCCAGGATAGGCAGAAGAGTTATGCGGACACTCGTCGCAGGGATTTGGAATTCTAGGTTGGGGATCAAGTCTTTGTGAAGATTTCTCCGAGTCGGGGAATCATGAGGTTCGGCAAGAGGGTAAAGCTTAGCCCGAGGCACATGGGACCTTTCAAGATTATTACTTGGGTGGGAAAAATCCAATACAGAGTGGCCTTACCTCCTCATATGGAGGCGATCCACAATGTCTTCCATATTTCCATGCTCTGGAAGTATGTACCGGCCCATCACATGTGATTGATCTTGATCCTGTTGAGATTCCTGAAGATCTTACTTTAGTGGAGCAACCGGCTCAAATCTTGGACATGAGAGATCAAGTCTTGCGCACCAAGACTATTCCTTTAGTCCTCGTGAAATGACAACACCATTCTGCGGAAGAGGCTACATAGGAACACGAGGCTGAAGTAAGGGAAATATACCCTCATTTGTTTGTATAGTTTTTCTTTGTTGGTTTACATGTAATTTTTTTTTTGTCTGTACCCTCTTATATCATTCTAATTTCGGGGGAAAAATTTTTGTAAGGGGGGAAAGATGTAGAACCCCAGAACTTAATTTTCATAGCCGGTGAATAATGCAGTGAATTGTGTGTGGATAGTGTTTCAAAGGCCGAAATGCCTCAAATGTGATTTGACTTGGTGAAATGATATGAGGAATTTCTATATTGGTGTGTGTATTATATGTGGGAAAAAGAGTGAAAAGACTCTAAGTAAAACAGAACAAGAGTGGAAACACTCTAAGAGGAAAAAAAATGAGAAAAACAGGGGAAATGGCCATGTTCTGCAGGTGACTAGTCGACCGCCTGCATGAAAAAGGCTCAAAACTATGCCATAGTAGGGTTTTCTGAGAAGGCCGGTCAATCGCCCCTATTCCCAGTCGACCCGAATGTCTCCAAAAAAGGAGGATTCTAGGAGTTTTACACTGGTCGGTCGACCGCCCCTCCCAGCTAGTCGACTGATTGTGAGTTTTTGCTCCATTTTGGCTTGGCCAACCTACTTTATGCTTTATGGGATATTTTATGAGTCTTTTGGGTATTTCACAAACCCAAACACCTCTATATAAAGCCCATTTCGTGGGCTAAGGGTTTTGTAAGCACCCTATTTTTGCACCCTCTATCCATCTTCCCGTTTCTTCAAATACTTCAAAGTTCACCCAAGGCCCAAGCTCATTTGACCAAACTTATACCCAAACAAATCAATCAAGCCCAATTACTTAATTCAATTACAAAAGCCCAAGTAACCAAGCCCAATTACCCAATTGTCTTAGCCAAGCTCAATTGCTTTAACGAAAGCCTAATTACCATAGCCTAAACCCAATTGTCATAACTAAAGTCCAATAACCATAACCCATGACTCATCTACTAACAACCCATGATCCATAAGATCTAGTCCACATACCCACATCCATTCAACCCATATCCAAAACCCACAAACCCAAGCTCACTTTCTACTTTCCTACAAACGACCTTTTATTTTTTTCATCAAACCCCAAATAACCCAATTTTTGTGTTTACACACTTTTTTGACCACCCAATCACCTCTCACCAAGTACACATTTTTTTGACTAACCAATCACCTCCTTTACTCTCTTATACCTCTTACAACTCATTCTTACACCTCTTACAAAATAATTAATTCTTTTACACTTTTTTTGACCACCCAATCACCTCTCACCAAGTAGACAGTTTTTTGAGTGCCCAATCACCAATTACACCCATTTTAACCAATCAATCACCTCCCTTCTTCTCACCAAACCCTCTATTAATTACTAAATTACCACAATCCCTTGAAAACTTTATAAATACAAGACCCTCATAATTTATTTCTCCCATCTCCAAAATCCCATGTGGAAACCCTAGCTATTCCTCCTCTCTATCCAGAAACCCTTAGGCTCCATGACTCCTTAGAAGATTCTCACAATTTAATCTTTCTTTTGGGTCTTGAAGAAAGTAAGAAGAAGATAAGGTTTAGAGTGTGTAGAGAATTCTAAGATTAAAATTCTAGAGTTCTTCACTAACTCTCTTCCTTTGTGGACTCTAAAAACCTCTCACCTCTTGGAGCATTGGAAAAGAAGTTTGGAGGAGTAGACACTCCTCATTTTATTCTTCATCTTCTTCTTTACTTCATATTTATTTGTCTTTTTTTTTCTAACATTTTTCTAGAACTATTTGGGAAGACCTTTCTCTTCTCAAGTTTAGTTGGGTCTCTCTATACCAATCTAATGGTGTAGAGGGACCCTACCTCAAAAGAAAGGAGTGGTCTTTTTTTTTTCCTTTCATATAAATATATATATTTTTTTATGTACCCACTAATGTGGAAATGGGTAGGCTCATACAGTGTGGAAGCTAAAGCTATACCTTTCTTTTCATTTTGTTTCTTCTTTTTAGATTCTATTCCTTCTAGAATTCTTTGTGAAAGCTCATCCACACTCCAATTTTTATATTTAGAGCCCCATTACATAATTCATAGTGGGGTCTAAGGGGACTATATTAGAGGGGAGATGATGAGTTTTCATTTTCTCCACTTGTCTCTTCTTTTCTTTTCATCTTATTCTTCATGTTTTATTTTGAATGGGTAAAAGATGATTTAAGGACTTAACAAAAGATGTCGTCCAAAATGTCTTATATTAAGACAATTGTATTTGATTTATCATCAGCACCAATCCAACAAAATAGGTATTGGCAATAGACCAATCATAATGCAAATTCTCTCTTTATGTCCTAAATACGATCTTTTAGCCTAACATCTCCTTAAAATTCTCTTGGGTTAAATTTGATTTTAGTTAAGTTTGCCAAAACCCTACCTATATGAAATTCCAAAAAAACATGATAAAATCTCAAAATACCAAAAAATGCTAAAATCTCAAAATACCAAAAACATTCAAATATAACCATAATACCAAAAACATCAACGAGCTTAGCATGCTTACTTGTAAGAACTACTATAGCTTGATCCTGTCAAGTCGGGTAAGTAGGCAGCCCTAATGGGTCCAACTCACCTAGGATTTGTTTCTCTTTCCCCCTTAATCTTGCTTTATTTGCTTAATTAACATAATTAAATAACATACTTAACTTCTATATGAATTTTTTCTTTAATTGGCTTAGAGATAGGGAGTAGGTTTCCATCTCCGGATGGGGGCCCTAGGGTGCCTAACACTTTCCTCGGGGCTTAAAATAATCACTTACCTAGAATCTCACTTTGGACCTTATGCCTTATCCATTGTATATTTGGGATTTTCCTTTAATTAAATAGGTGACGACTCTTATTTTAGGCGTTTAGCGTCATTCCTCTGTAGGACCCGGCCTGGAAGGAATGCGGTAAATTCCCTTACTCACAGTTTAGCAACTCTGCTGGGAAGGCAAAAACTAGATTCAACCCAAAACCTAGGTCTAAGCCAAATAAATTAGATATTTAAAAGAAAATTAAATTTTTACTTCTTTATGCTAATTAAAAGGAAAATCTCTTTAATGTCTTTGAATGCTTTTGATGTCTGCATTTTCATTTGCATTAATGGCCCATAAATTCCTATAGCTAGGCTTTAAATGCTTATAACTGTTGGATGATTATCCTCAGTGACAGAAGATTAACAGTCTTGGAGGCCTGCCTCGTCACACCTGTTGGATGATTATTCTCAGGAAATGATTTGGAATGCTCCCGCTTAGACCAATCGTCAATTTTCAGGTATGTTCTATATCGGGGAGTCGCATATACGATGTTAAGTGACCTTTATTCCCTTTTAGGAACACCTGCATCCCCTAACATTTGGTATATAGCTAGGAAGAGGTATAGCCTTCAAGCACGGGAGGGACATTCCTATCCTTATCCTGCTTGAATTTTATACATGCCCCATTCATGGCTGAGTATTAGGGCATCCTTACCCAGATGACCATCCATTTAGGGGCATGTTAGGGCCATGATTGTTGTTTGCTAATAAAACATCAAAGCCCTCTTCTCCAAGACACACATGTGAGGTTCAAATCCTAGGTTACAATGAGTTAACCTATTAACTCATCTCAACTTTGATCCAGTAGGCCCTGGTTACCAATAACCTTGATTAGTAGAACGGATCTCTATCCGCCTACCCTACGAGACCACATATGTCATGTCAAGCATGCTAATAAAAAAAATTCAAAAAATCAAAAAAATCATAAAACACCTTCTTTTATGCATGTCATCATAAATGTCCAAGCAAGGGGCATTTTTTCCATGTCAACTAGACTATGTTAGGTCATATGCATGTCTTCTAAAATTTTTCTTTCATTCTTATCTGCTCTAACCCTCACTCCCTATCTTTCCATCTTTTCAGAGCAGACCCTGAGTCAAACAGAACAACATATCTAGAGAGCGAGCCCAGTTAATACCAGACTTACTAACCACGACATGGAATATCAAGACGGCCGTGAAACTGAGCCTAATACTTCGACATTACAACAACAAGCTTCAGATCTTTATACCAGGGTGACTAAAAATGCCCAAAGTATTGAAGAATTAAAGAACATCATGCAGGATCTCCTGCGAGCAATGACATATGCTTTCTCCTCCTCTAATCCTCAGCCAACCAGTGCGTTAAGCTCATCACAACCAAACCCACCACATCTACCAATCCAAATCCACCATCACTTGTTCTCAATAATCCTAATCCACCATCACCTGCTATCAACATCCCCCCACTACCTACTCAACCACAACCAGAATTCATTTGCAACATTCTACCTCCACCTATCCCACCTCAACTCACTCACCATATCTCTCCACCAATCATAAGCCAATTTGAGGAGGAGGAATCCAGGGCTAGCATTGAGCAGCAGACTGGATCAGCTCACATCTCTTTCAACTCAACACAAATCCAGACGCATAATAGAGAAACTAGAGGAGCTGGTGATGAAGGCTCTGGGATCCCATAACCTTTCATCCACCGATTTTAAGGATATGTGTATGCACCCGGGGATCCAATTGCCTCGGGACTTTAGAATGCCCGACTTTGAGAAATACAATGAGAAGGGATGTCCAGAGACGCACCTGAAGGTCTATCACGGAGAACTCTTCTAGCTGGAGCACGATGATAAGCTGTTGGTGTAGTTATTTCAAAAAAGCTTAAAGGGACCAGCCCTGCAGTGGTTTACTAAGGTTGACCCCAGAAAAATTCGTACATGGGAGGGTCTCTGCGAGGTATTTGTGAACCAATACTCTTACAACATTGACTTAGTCTTGCAAAGGGCAGACCTCGAGAAAATGTCACAGAGGGACAATAAGTCCATTGAATGCTTTGTTCGATGGAGGGAAAATGAGCACCTCTCTGCCCAAGGATGAGTTGGTGACAACATTCCTCCGGCTGGAGCACGGTGATAAGTTGCTGGTGCAGTTATTTCAAAAAAGCTTAAAGGGACTAGCCCTGCAGTGGTTTACTAAGGTTGACCCCAAAAAAATTCGTATATGGGAGGGCCTTTACGAGGTATTTGTGAACCAATACTCTTACAACATTGACTTAGTCCCGCAAAGGGCAAACCTCGAGAAAATGTCATAGAGGGACAATGAGTCCTTCATTGAATACTTTGTTCGAAGGAGGGAAAATCCTGGAAAATGAGCACCCATTTTCCCGAGGATGAGTTGGTGACAACATTCCTCCGCACTCTTAAGCACCCATTTCAGACTTTGTTGGCAGCTCAGCCCATTTTCAATTTCAGCACCATGACCAAGTGTGGGGCCAGGATTGAGGCCACTATGGAAGAACCAGGGACAGTCGATGTATTCACTAAAAGTGTTTCATCATCCCATCGTGCTCCACCGCAGTAGAGGAGAGATACAAGGAGAATGGAGGATTAAGTGCAGATGGTGGCGATAATGCCTGTTCAAATTCCCCATATGCTCAAACGTACTCGATAACCCCAACAAGCTCAGCAAACTCAGGAAAAGTTGCTCTCTCATCAGCTGACATTTGAGTAGAGAAAGTCTAAAGATTTTACGCTCATCCCTTATACCATGACTCAGCTCCTCCCATTTCTACTGGATAAACAACTGATTGCACTGAAAGATCCACAACCTCCGCCAACCAATCCGCCGAAGGGGTATAGGGCATATCAACACTGTGGGTATCATCAGACACTGGGGCATCCTACGGACAGATGCTACGATCTGAAGCACGCTGTCCAAGACATGTTGGAGATGGGTAAAATCTGTTTCGCACCAAGGAACACCAACATCACCCAGGTTCCTCTCCTTGCCTATGCTGCACCAAGAAGCTAAGGCGTGCCAACCTGACCTCACCTACAGTCGAACTTTTGAGCAATGTTTGTCTTATGTGTCAGTCTTTTTGCTTTTATTCCTTATTTTCTTATTTATCCCTATGTTTGGCCTTGATGGCCCATGTTAGTCCCTAGCTTTAGTCCAGTCAGTCAGTCGGCCAATGGCCCCTCTCCTTATTCTTCTCTACATCGAGTCTGTTTACCCTTTTGGTCACTTAAATGAAATGACTCCTTTTAAATAAATCTTGTTTTGAGATACTTAGTTTGGGAATTGAACTAAATTCTAATGCCCATAAGGGGCAAGTTGATTAAAAAAAATTGATCATTCAACAAGTTGGAAAGTGTTATGCTCTGACAGATGCTCTTTAAAGATTGAACAGAAGACAAGCGGTGACAACGGAGAAACTTATCCCACACAGGAGTAGTGAAGACCTCCCCGAGCAGAAAATTTAAACCATACCAAAATGAGGACGATGCAATGACCGTACATGCTCTCGACCAATCAAAGAAAGGATAAGAGGCCATCTTTGGCCAACCCTCATAATCCCTCTCATACTCATGTTATATATATTTGGTAGTTAGACCTTTGAGCCTAATAGCTTTTCATCCGAAACCCACATTGGGGCACCCATGAATGTTAAAATAATAGTGCAAAAGCCGGATCCGAAGAAAGAACAACTAGCAAAGGCCAACAACAAAAAACGGAGCTTATCCGAACTACGTCATGACCTGATCCCAAATTGGGTATGTAGGTAGTCTGAAATAAGGTTCAATCACATCACAACAATTATCCACAATACAAGGCGACCAAGTATAAAAAAAATTAGAAAAAATGGTCAAAGGTGAAGCAAAGCTTCATCAAAAGACAAGAGGAACAAAGAAACTGGTTCCATTCTGACACCAAGTAAACATCATAGGGTGCCCCTGCTCTTCACAAAGTAGAAACTTTGAGTCTTATGTCATTTCTAGCCAAATCACGTTTCGTTCCAGAAGTTAAGCTCTCCTTGATCTCTGAAAGGACTTGAGCATCAATGGTCAGAAGCATTCGTCCCGACTTATCAACAGGCAATGATGGGAGAATGAAGAATTATCAAAGAAAAGTTCGAGAGCAAAATATGAGAAAATACAAAGCTTGTATACCCAGTCTTGGTGAAAACCCGCAAGGGCCTAGGGTGAAAAAAGTTACCAAAATTAAAGTTTAAATTTCACGGGCATAGTAAAGAATCAACAATCCTACTATAGCGCAAAAAAATTACGTGAACCCAGTCCTGGTGAAAACCTGAAAGGGCCCAAGGGTAAAAAAGGGACAAAGACCCAAAATGCACAGTCTCAATGGGAATCATTAACCCATTGATGAAAAAAATCAATGCAACCCAATCCTGGTGAGAACCTTTTAAGGCCCAGGGGCAAAAGAGAGAAAAATAAACAAATACAAGCTTTGTATTAATAATAATATGCAATCTGACATCATCATTAGCAGCAATCAGACAACATCAGGCGAACACTATCTTAGGCATTGAGCACATGGCAAAATCAATCACGAGTTGTTGCAGATCTATCTAAAAAATGATCAGCCCAAGCTTCATCAATTTCCTCTAAAGGCAAAAGAACCAAGCTAGGTCTCCCACTGCAAGTAATCTCAGACATATTTTAAAAATACAAACAGTCAATTTCATTAGAAACAGTACATTGGTCAATCGTCAGTCAGTCAGTCAATGCATCTATCAGTTAATCCATAAGTCTATTTTCAGTCCACTATTCAGTCAGAGTCCACTCCTCAGTAGTCATCTTAAAGTCGACTAATCCTTACTGCTGGTGCAAGAAGATGAGTGAAACCAAGGCAAATGAAATCAAACAGATCATTCATTATGAGACAGATACATGAAAATTTATAGATTGAGGGGCAAGTGCAGTCAATCAGATCATCCAAGTTGGGGCAATTTAAGTTCAACCTCATAAGGTCAGAAATATATGAAAGAAGGGCAAGATTCAAGTAATGACTCAGGGTTGCGCTCAATATTCTCATTCTCCATATTTCAATGTAACATCACTTCCAAAATCACATCTATATAATCTTTTGCTCTCAAAATAATCAAAACTTCCTGGTAGATCTTTCCCTCGCTCTTATTGGCTAATTTTTCATTGATTATGCTGAAGCGAATCATGTTATCTCTTTAAATTTTTTCGAGTGAAGCAGTCGGGTGACTGTCTTTGCTCATCATCTCTTTTGCTTATGCTGAAGCGGATCGTATTTGTGATCTTTTCAGATTTCTTCGGGTGAAGCAATCATGTGACTATCTCTACTCACCATCTCTCTTCTTATGTCGAAGTGGATCTTGTGATCTCTTCAAAATACCTTAGTGAGGCAATCGGGCGGTTGTCTGTAATATCTTGCATTTTACCCCAGTAAGGCAATCGAACGGTTGTCTGTATTATCTTGCATCCTACCCTAGTGAGGCAATCAGACGGTTGTTTGTACTATCTTGCATCTTATCCCAGTGAGGTAATCGGGTGGTTGTTTGCTCTATCCGGCTTACTACCAAGTGAAACAGTCGGCCGACTGTCTTTACCCTCTTTATCATTTTCTTGGCTTGCTATCAGGTGAAGCAGTCGGGCGGCTGACTTTATCATTTTTCTCTCTTTTTGGCTTGCTACCATGTGAAGCAGTCGGGCGGCTATCTTTACCCTCTTTATCCTCGTCTTGGCTTGCTACCGGGTTAAGCAGTCGGGCAGCTGTCTTTACCCTCTATCCTCTTCTTGTCTTGCTACCAGGTGAAGCAGTCAGGCGGCTGTCTTTTCCTCCTTCCCCTTTTTCTTGGCTTGCTACCCAATTAGACAATCAGACGGTTGTCTTCACTATATTGCATTCTTTATTTCACCCACACTGCATTGTACTACTTGTTCACACTTCAAGGAGTATAACGAAACGGTTGTATGACCGGATTTCAGTTGTGGCCTCTTATGAAGCCAGTCTTGCATTCTTCATGCA
The DNA here is from genome assembly GCA_015143295.1 of Tetracentron sinense. NCBI lineage: Eukaryota > Viridiplantae > Streptophyta > Magnoliopsida > Trochodendrales > Trochodendraceae > Tetracentron > Tetracentron sinense. The sequence continues at coordinate 46,494,038 of CM026552.1, forward strand.
CTATACTGCACTACTCGCTCACTATTCAAAGACTATACTGACACAGTTGTGTAACCGTCTTTCAATTACGGCCTCTTGTGACGGTAGTTTTGAACCCATCACTACATTGCATCTCATCTCGATGAAGTGATTGTGTGTTTGACCTTCACCATTCCTCGCGAAGCAGTTGTGTGTTCGACCTTCGCTCCATACTTGTGTCTTGCATTCACTCACTCTCATTCATCATGCATTCACCCTTATCTCCAGCACTCCACATTTTTATCTTGGCAAACTTAACTTAGTTTCAAATTAGCTCATCCTCATTTCTTGTATTTTCCCAAGTTTCACAGGTTTTCAGGTGCAAAAATAGTGGTGATTTCATTCTTTGTCGTTCGCTTACCCGTACCCTCCGACAAAGAGGGGCAGCTGTAAGCACCCTATTTTTGCACCCTCTATCCCTCTTCCTGCTTCTTCAAATGCATCAAGGTTCACCTAAACCCCAAGCTCATTTGACCAAACTTATACCCAAACAACTCAATCAAGCCCAATTACATAATTTAATTACTAAAGCCCAAGTAACAAAGCCCAATTACCCAATTGTCTTAGTCAAGCTCAATTGCTTTAGCGAAAGCCTAATTACCATAGCCCAACCCTAATTGTCATAGCTAAAGTCCAATAACCATAACCCATGACCCATCTACTAACAACCCATGATCCATAAGTTCTAGTCCACATACCCACATCCATTCAACCCATATCAAAAACCCACAAATCCAAGCTCACTTTCTACTTTCTTACAAAAGACCTTTTATTTTTTTCTTCAAACCCCAAATAGCCCCATTTTTGTGTTTACGCACTTTTTTGACCACTCAATCACCTCTCACAAAGTACACACCCTTTTGACTAACTAATCACCTCCCTTACTCTCTTACACCTCTTACAACTCATCCTTACACTTCTTACAAAATAATTAATTATCTTACACTTTTTTTGGCCACCTAATCACCTCTCACCAAGAACACAACTTTTTAACTATCCAATCACCAATTACACCCCTTTTGACCAACCAATCACCTCCTTTCTTCTCACCAAACCTTTTATTAATTATTAAATTGTCATAACTTCTTGAAAACACTATAAATACAAGACCCTCATAAGCCATTTCTCCCATCTCCAAAATCCCATGTGAAAACCTAACTCTTCCTCCTCTCTATCCAAAATACCTTAGGGTCCATAACCCTTTAGAAGATTCTCACCATTTAATCTTTCTTTTAGGCCTTGAAGAAAGTAAGAAGAAGCTAAGGTTTAGAGTGTGTAAAGAATTCTAAGATTAAAATCCCAGAGTTTTTCACTAACTCTCTTTCTTTGTGGACTCTAAAAACCTCTCACTTCTTGGAGCATTGGAAAATAAGTCTTGGAGGAGTAGACACTCCTCCCTTTATTTTTAATCTTTTTTTTACTTTATATTTATTTGTTTTTTTTTATTTTTTTTATTTCTAGCCTTTTTCTAGAATCATTTGGGAAGACCTCTCTCTTCTCAAGTTGAGTTGGGTCTCTCTACACCAATCTAATGGTTTAGAGGGACCCCACCTCAAAAAAAAGGAGAGGTCTTTTTTTTTTCGTTTCATGTAAATATTTCTTTCTTTTTTATATACCCACTAGTGTGGATATGGGTAGGCCCACAGAGAGTGGAAGCTAAAGTTATACTTCTCTTTTCATTTTGTTACTTCATTTTAGATTCTAGTCATTCTTCTAGAATTCTTTGGGAAAGCTCATCCTCACTCCAATTTTCATATTTAGAGCCCCATTACATCATTCATAATGGTCTAAGAGGACTACATTAGATGAGAGATGATGAGTTTTCATTTTCTACACTTGTCTCTTCTTTTATTTTCATCTTATTCTTCATGTTTTATTTTGAATGTGTAAAAGATGATTTAACGACTTAAAAGAGGATGTTGTCCAAAATGTCTCACACTAAGACAATTGTATTTGATTTATCATCAACACCAATCCAACAAAATAGGTATTGGCAATAGAACATCTACTAATCATAATGAAAATTCCCTCTTTATCTTTTAGCCTAACCTCTCCTTAAAATTCTCTTGGGTTAAATTTGACTTTAGTTAAGTTTGCCAAAAAACCCTACCTATATGAAAATCCAAAAGAACATGGTAAAATCTCAAAATAACAAAAACATGATAAAATCTCAAAATACCAAAAACATTTGAATATAATCAAAATACCAAAAACATTCAAATATAACTAAAATACCAAAAACATCAACGAGCTTAGCATGCTTGCTTATAAGAACTGCTATGGCCTAATCCCACCAAGTCGGGTAAGTAGGGAGCCCTAACGGGTCCAGCTCACTTAGGATTAGTTTCTCTTTCTCCCTTAATCTTGCTTAATTAACGTAATTAAATAACATACTTAACTTCTATTTAAATTTCTTCTTTAATTGGCTTAGACATAGGGAGTAGGTTACCATCTCCGAATGGGGACCCTAGGGTGCCTAACACCTTCCTCGGGGCTTAAAAGAATCACTTACCTAGAATCTCATTTTGGACCTTAGGCCTTATCCATTGTATATTTGAGACCTTATTTTCCCTTAATTAAATAAGTGACGACTCTTATTTTAGGCATTTAGTGTCATTCCTTCGTAGGGCCCGATCCGGAAGGAAAGGTAGTAAATTCCCTTGCTCACAGGTTTCACAAACTCTTAGAGCTATTTTGAGAGAATAAAAAGAAGAGAGAAGAAAGAGGAAAAAAAAGGAAGAAAGGGAGAGGGTCTTGCTTGTGCTTGGGTATCTATCCAAGGTCCGTGTTTGCTTCCAAAAGTGTTTCTAAAGTGCTCGGTTGTAGGGAAGCAATTCTAGAAAGGTAGATACTCTTTACTATATACCTTGTCATAATCCTATACTTGAACCTAAAGATGAAAAGCATGTATGGATGAAATTGAATATATAAATCATGTGCTATGATGAAGAGTTGTAGATATGCTCTACTATGTATTGATGTTATAGTTTCAATTGAAAAACCATGATGAACCATAAGCTTTGAAATGAAAAGAAAGTAGGAAATTCTCCTAGTTTTCCTTGTGTTGATGCTATATTTAAACAAAATGATGAAAATAATGTTTTGATGAAACCATGAGTATTATCCTCTTTATATGTCATGTGATAGGTTTGAATGAAATGGAAGAGCATATGTCATGTGTTTCCAATTGTATACTATGTTCATTCACAATTGTCTATGCACGTGTATTGCATGATCGGGTTTTCATGTGTATGTGTATCGACAAAGCAAAGTAAAAGATAATGAACAAAGTAAGATGTACCGAGAGAATGATAGTGGACTTCTACCAACTTAGGTAGAGCATTAGTCATTTGGTCCCAATGAAGCTATGTGTGGGAATAATGCAAATGAACCTCTACCACTCTAGGTAGATCATTTGACATTTATTCTGGATAAACTATGTGCAAAGATATCCACAGGGAGGTGGATGAAGCTTCTAATGGACTTCTCTAACTCTAGGTAGAGCATTAGGCATGCTCTATGTGTATGTGAATGTTAATGGATTTCTACCACTCTAGGTAGAGCATTAGTCAAAGTTATGTTTACACTTCCATAAAGCCACGTGTAAAGCAAGTGAAATTTTCCATGTGTAAAGTAAAAGAGACAGAAGAAAATAAAAGAATAATATGATTTTGAAAGATAAGTGTATGCGTTTTATCGTATCGCACGTGTATTTGCAAAAAAGTTTCTTTATGAGTTTCAGTGTATGTGGATCCTATGAATTGCCTATGTGAGATCATGTGATATTATGACATATTATCTAGTGGTTTGTATACACTGAGTATTTCACGCTTAACTGATTTGTTATCATTGGAAGGTTTCGGTGAGGTGCATGCTCCTGAGCCTTGGGTCGAGGAGGAGTACCATGAGTCAGAGCCTACCATGGATCACCCTAATGAGGATAGAACACTAGATAGGTGACCCTATTCTAATTACTGGTGAGCATGGAGAGGGAGAGATACATGTATTTTAATAAGCGGGAAATGTCCGCCTTATACTTTTATGTTGTATACATTTTGTTAGTTCAGACTGTGATATATGTACAGGTTATATTGTAGAAATTTTATTTCCGTAATTTGAATGTCTTGTGTGTTTTATGCAGGATGATATGATATGATTTAGGTCACGTGCCAAAAGTCTCCTATCTTCTAGGAGGTATTTTGGGTCGCGACACTTTGCAAGCACTTGTCTATCTCTGATTGATTGCAACACTTCTTGCTCCGTCCGAGCCTGCGAAGACACTTCAATGATTAAGTCAATATTTAGGTTTATTATGGGCAAATGGTATAAGGAAAAAGATGATCAATTTCAAGATCAGAGAAAAGTGGGGGGCTCCAAGTCGGGTTGAGTTCTGATTCCCTTTCTCTATTTCAACATTTTCTATTTATTGATTGGTGATTAGAGTTGTTTAGTTGTATTGTCATTCCAACTTCTCAATGGAATTGGAGTCTTTCTTTAACACATACACATTTGTGTTGTCACAACGATTGTAACACAAATTTCCAGTTTAGTAAGAGAGCATTGTAATCTTAAGCGAGATTCTTGAGATTTGACATGATCTTGTTTATTGCGCTTCTGCTCGAAGATTAAGAGGCCTTCGTCTCGGGCCTCCCGAGCTAAAGGTCAGGTCGAGCTTTGGTCAGGCTGGTCAGGTCCAACTCGAGGCAGGTTAGTCATGTCAATCTCGGGTCAGGTCGAGCTCAGGTATGACTATGAAGTTAAGACGCTCTTGCTTGGGACCTAAAGTTGGTGTTGTCAGCTGTCATTGTGCGTAATTACCGATTTTTACCTTCACAATTTATTCATTTTTAATTTTTTGTTTGAGAAACAACTTTATATACAAAATGCATGACTTCACTCTTTCTATCTATCTATTTGATCTATACTTATCGAAATTGGTCTAAATTAGGATTTTATATATTCTCTCCAATTTTGTAACATTTTTTTTTTCATTTTTCTTTTCCTATCTCATTGAATCTACATTTTAGCAATATCATGACTGAGGGAGATGGCAGTAGATCCCGATTTGCTTATGGTTTGCCTATCTTCGAATCAAGCACCCACAATATGGTGTAATTTGTTTTTGTTTAGTGTTAAATGCTCTCTCTCCAACCAACAAAAAAAATGAATATCCCAAATTGAAAACCTCATTAATATATGAATGTTTAGGCTCGGCTTGTTAAATTATAAGGGTTCAAAAGTTCGGCTCGAGCATTACTATTCTTGTTCGAGCTGGACTCGTGAACAAAACTATTAGCCCAAGCTCGGCTCAGTTACCTTCTAAACTTTTTAGACCAACAATCCAGACTACTTTGCTTTAGCCTTGTAATTTTCAAAAAATCTCAAAATTCCAAAGACTATTTGTTGTTGTCTAACAGTGTCTAAAACCGGAAGTGCAACCAAATGAGCCCTAAAAGTAAGTTTGTGTTCTTTATATTATTCTTCCAGTCTTGATTGCCAAGAGTTATTTGTTAAAAAATATAAGAAACAAAATAAAATAATGTTATAGGTGTTAAAAAAAATAAAAGCTTTCAAACCCGCCCATCCAACAAGAACCCAATGACACACTAGGGCTTTGTCCCAGTGGTAATGATACCCTGCTTTGGGGGGAGGTAATGGATTCCATTCCCAAGAGGATGAGAGTTTGTACATACTCTTCATCCTCCCACTAACTTAATAGATACTAACACCTAATTGGCGTTGAGGCCTAAACCCAACGGTGTGCAGCTTTTAGGCATTTCTTACTCTTGGCCAAAAACACATTATCAGTCCTAAGCCAAAAATCAATGCTTATCATGCTTTAACATGTGTTGATTTTTTGTTGGGATAGCGAATACATGAGAGTAGGGCTAGCACGCCTCAACAAAACATTGTGATTGTATGCGCTCAACAGCACCTGCAATCGAGCGCACCGCCGTCTGATCAAAAATCCAACGCCAAAGCGGACATGCATTTAGGTGGTGGGTCCTACTGGGTGCCTTGATACCGTTGGATTTTCGATCACAATCCGTCAGGAGAAATAAATATAAGAAAATAGGATAAGCTCGGTATTGACGAGCAAAATGAGGGTAAACTAGGTCCTATTTACCTATCTGATTCCGACCATTCAAGCTTAATAGGAGTTTCAGTTTCAGGTCTCGGAGTTTCGGATTTTAAAATGCTAATGAGTCTTCAGTCTTCAATGGCTGCTGCCTTCTCCAATCCATCTCTGTTCCCTCCTCGCCTCCCAAAACCCTCCAAAACCCTAGAAATCAAAACCGTTACCCTTCAATCGTCCCAACGCCTTCCTCTCTGCATATCCAATCTAGGGTTTCCTCTCTCTACTTCCTCTCCAATTGGCAGGCGTTCCTTCAAATCTTCTCTCAGATTCGAAGACTCTGAATCCAATGTACGTTTTCGGTTTTCCCTTTCCTCTTTTCTAGATTTTGTTTCATTTCTCTTTAGCTCTCAAATTGTGTCAAAAGACTAATTTTTTGCTTACAGCATCGAATTGATATTGGTGATATGTTTTATGCGTTCTACAAATTAAATTATATTTTTTTGTTGGTGAATCTGTAGAACATTTAATTTACTTCTTTAAATTTCTTCTTTTTTGTAATGAGAACCAATGGAAGGTATACGTAGGAAGAATTACATGGCTCCAAAACCTATTTTTCAAATGTAATTCTGTTTTTGGATTACTACTCCTGGATAGTTACGACTTAATAAATGAAATGCTATTTTTCAACTTGTTCAAGGATTTGGCATGCCTATTTATTTTTCGGTAACCGAGGGTGTCCCAAAATCTTCGAGCCAAGGACTAGTCCATTCGGGTATCCGCACCGACTGACCGGATTGGCTATTTGCCTGTAAATTTTATCAGAGATGTTTTTCTAGATGGTGTGAAGTACCCATACGAGTTGTTGATTTATAAAATTAGTTTTTAAATCCATTTAATGATATCTTAAAAGGATTTTAAAGATTTGAAATAAAACTCCTTTCGGATGATGTAATAGTGTTTTGATCATTAGTTGGTTTGGGTGGAAAACCCATGTTTTCAAAAGAAAACTCTCTTTGCATTTATTAGTTTCACAATGGAAATTTAAGAGACTTGAAGCGTTTTTCCTCTTATAAAGTCTGTTCTCCTGATTTCACATACGCCAAGTGTGTGTACACTAACGAGGTGCATTACACCGAGCACGACACGCGTGCGCAAGTGCAAAGTGCATTGCCTTTGCGCACTTTGCATGCTGCTTGAATTGCACAATCTTTTTTTAAGATTAGAATTCAGATCACTACCATTGATCTGATCGAGATTGAATTTGATGGTTCAGAATCCATGATCCGTAACGGATCATGAGTGGGCGTTGAGGTTTGATGAACCTGATGGGTTCATAAGTGGGTTAGTTGGGAAAACCCAAGAGGCTCATAAATGGACTCATAAGTGGATTGGTTGGGAAGCTTGAGAGGCTCCCAATCCTAGCCCCTGCCTATATAAGGTGCAGATGAGGAAGAGAGTTCTACACAAGTGCAGAACCTATATCAGACCTCTGTCAAATTGAGCCTAGAAGGAGAGCCTGAGCCAAAGAAGAAGATTCAGACCTCCATTGGAGATCTGAAGTCCGTCTCAAGGTTGAAGACGACTTAGACCAGAGATCTAGATTAGGTATAACCAATCCTCGAATTGGATATCTAGTGTTCTTGTACACCACAAGGGCTTCCCTTGCTTAGGAACAAAATTCGATAAGTCCATTCGGACTAGTTGATCCTCTGTTACCAAACAAAGAACTGGTTTGGCAAATTTTTCTGGCCGGTTGAGAACCGCTCTGTAACCAAACAGAGCATTGTCCGGATTAACCCAGAACATAGAACTCGATTAGTGTAGAAATATACCAACCCGTGGGCACTCCGTAGACATAGTTGTTTCCAAACAGATTGCTGCAAAGGAATTTGGTTATCCATAATCCATACAGAGCCAATTCCCCAATTGTGTTAGAATCACTCCTAGAGGATAATTCTATTTGGCAGTCACTTTCAGTGATAGTCTAATATGGTGTATACAATCTGTGTAATAAGTTGTTATCCTTGTGAATGATAACTTAGAACTTAATTGGATTAATTACATGTGGGCATCCTAAAAGAGGTTTAAGTATAGTTCCTACCAGATAGTGCAAATCTGTAGTGGAACAAATCGATTCCAAGCTAGGTTAAATCCTGAGGATAGTTGCCAGGGTTTTAAAAAAGCGGTTTACATAATGGTTTCGGCCAAATATATATATTTTTGGCTTAAAAGAAATCCAAAAAATCCCAATAAGTAGAAAAAAATAAAAACACACATGCAATAAATGAGTAACAAGATACTTCTAAAGCCAATATGAATCTCAAAATGTAGAAATAATGAAATTAGATGGGTCGACAGTTGAAACATACACAGAATCTAGTCCAGACTCCAGATGGGCAGATACATACACACTTGCTAAGTGCTAAAGACACATATAATTACGGGCTGACTTATCATCTTCATCATCATCATCACATTATTTCTATTTGGTTGAATATGAGACTGGTGGTAGAGACTTTCATAGTGATGGGCTTGGGCTTTGGCATAGTTGTGTGGGAATCCGTCGAAAAAATCCTGTGTTTGATAGTACTGCTGGCCTTGTTGGGGATATGTGGGAGAGTATCCATAACCATAAGCTCCATACTGATAGTGGGGAAACAAACCACACCCTTCCATGTAGTCCGAAGAAGTTGAATATTGCTCAGCCTCAGGTTCCTGAACCTCTCTCCCCTTACTTGCATTAGGACTCTCTTGAATCTCAGCTCTAGTCCAATCAACATCTTGCCCCTGACCAACATCTACATCATAAATAACTGCTGTAACACCTGTATTAAGACCTCCACCTTTATCACCACTAGGTCTACTACTAGTACTACTAGTAGATGAGAGCCCATGCCTTTCTCCCAGTGTAGTCAAGGCGTCTAGGCGATTAGCCCCGGCTAGGCGAGGCGTTGCCTAGGCGCTAAATTTAATATAATTATATATATATCACGTATATATATAACATCAAAAAGATCAAAACTCCACACCCACATTCCACAAAAACATAAAATAAAAAGTCTATTACAAGCATTCATCACATATCAAAGACATGTTAACATAGTAGAGTATTAAACATTTCAAAATTTGGGCAAAATACCCAAATTTGTGTCATTGTCCATGTATAATATTAGGCAGAGCCTCCTACGATTGCCCGGGGGGGTGGTAGGGGGGCAGCGCCCCCCTGCGACACACGAAGTGCGTCCGCAATCTGGGCCTAATAGGCCCAGATTGCGTCGAAAACGATATTTTTAGTAAAAAAAATTGATATTTTTAGTGAAAAAAACGATTTAGAATTTTATTACTACTTCATTACATGTTTTTATATTTTTTATTTATTCATTGAGAAATTTTGGATTTTTTTTAAGCAAAAAAAAAAAAAAAAAAATTTTTTTTGTAGGATCGCCCGCCTAGAGGGGCGCCTAGGCGACCCAGGCCCAAAGTCGCCTAGGCGACGCCTTGACTACACTGCTTTCTCCTCCTGCAGACCATTCACTAACTTCCTCAATGGTTATTGGTAATTGTGCTGATGCCTTGTCTTTGCCTCTTCCTTTTTTGGCTTTGCTTGTACTTGTAGTCTCTGAAGTAGGGGTAACAGTAGGTGGTTGTATGTCTGTGCTTGTGGTGGCACCTACTGCAGCCCTCAACTCTTCATTGGTTGCATCTACATGTCCTTGAAGGAAAGATGTATCGGTTAAAACCGGCTTTTTTACTTCACATAATCATGGCTCTAAGGGATCATGAAACCCTTACAACCTAAATTAAATAAATAATTGATGTTCATGGATTTTAAGTAGAATCTGTGAAACTCACATGCATTTAGTTAGTTTTAATTGAAATGAACATGATTTGAGTAAAATTTTTAGAAAACTTACCCGATTTAGCTCACTTGAAGAACTTATCTTGGATTCTTTCAAATCTATGAATCAAACCCCAAATCAATTTGTTAATCAACCAAAAACAAAATGATTTTAGGAAAAATGGTAAGAATAGGTAGAGAAGAAACGAGGAAGGAAATGTGAAGTTTTAGAGTGAGTTTAGGGGTTTTCGGAACCCCTTTAAACGTTAAAATCGTGGACGAGTCCTATGCTCGAAACCGTTAAAAATTGGGCATAACGCCCGTTACGTAACGGTTTCAGGTGTTACGTATTTTTTTTGGAATAAAAAGATAAAGGTACGGTATCGGGTATCGAAGGCAACCGAAACCGTTATGTATAGGGCGATACGTAACGGTTTCGCCGAGTTTTTTAACCATGATAGTTGTCTAATTTGCACAAATAGGAGGCTCTAACTATCTTCAAGAAGCTCTTGTCTCGTCTCTTAGCCGAATTGATTGTGGTCATCGTGTGCAAGTTATTCTGTATATTGAAGATTGGTAAAGCAAAAGAGTCTATTAAAACATGTTTAGTGCTGATACTCTGGAATTCCTAGTATAGAATTTCTATATTTTCTTTTTCTATAATTACAAGGCTTAGGGTGGGTTAGAGTCTATAGTGAATTCGTAGCAGAAATCACTGGCATGTCAGTAGATGAATGAAATGGCAGTGAGTTAGTGATAACTGACATTCAATGGTTTCTTCCATGGATTCATTCAATGAGAGCTGATACAGACACATTCTATTTCTATATGATTGCATTAAAGACAATTTACAATTCAACTTAAGTTATATCTGATAATATGAGTCCTACCATATTAATTAGAACACTCTGATCATCCAAAAAAGTCAAAATAGATTATTTGAAAAAATATCGTTACATTTGCATCTGTTTATATCACCGCATATATGATAGAATCCAACTCCTCCAGTGCTATGCGCAATGCTGCAATGTCGGTCCCAAGCCTAGAGAAAGGAGGAGGGTTGTGTTAGGCTGTCAACTCAACAGTCCGTGTAACAAAAAACTTTGGAAAATCCTATGATATGAATCCTGATCCATTGTATAAGAATGGCAGAGCAAGATTTGTGTTGCCCACCCCCAAATACTTGGGATAAGGCACTGATAAACGAAGAATATACGATATAACTTTGCTGGCTTTGGATTAATTCAGAAGTGCATTCTTTTAGAACGATCTATCCTGAGAAGACCGGTCAATCTAGACAAAGAGTCTATGTTGTTCAGGTTGTTCGAAAGGTGCATAAGTAGCTAGAACTGAATGTGGTGTCTCAATGATACAAAAAAAGAAAAGGCGAATTCCAATCACATCTCCCCCAACTAAAATGGCGACTCACTTTTTGATTAGAGCAGCTCGCCTTCTTATTATCCAAAAATCCTTGTCGTGGTGAGGGACTGGCATAAGGAACTGTTTGATCTTTTCATTAAACAGAGGAATAATATATATGATATGGGAGCTAATAACAAGAGGCTCTCGAGGTTCACCAATAGTAAACCAAGAGAAACGCGAAAGAGCAAGCAAAAAACGAAAAATAGCAACTACTAAAAAATTAATACATCACAAAATGATTTCCCCAAGGATCAACACCATCTCCCCCAACCGCACACTAAGTCGAAACTAGTAAGCAAACTCGAGCCTGGATCCTAGGGATAGTAAAGGTTGAATCCTCAAAGATCCACCTATTACTTTCCTTCCACAGGACCCAGGCAAGCACCCCCAGAAAGAAAGGCCAAACTACACCCGTTGGAGAGGGAAATGATACTGATTACCAACATGATAAGAAACTCTGGAAGAAGTGGGGAAAAATCTGAGGGATGCCAAGATGCGAAAGGAAATAGGACCAAACCTCACTCACCACCAAAAATGCAACAAAAGATGATCCACAAATTCTTTTGTTTGAAGACACATAAAACATTTGTTAGTCATGCACTAACCTCTATGCATTAGATGATCACTAGTTATTATATTATCTAGATGTGTTGACCACAAGAAAAATGAAACCTTAGATGGGACTGAAGGGGTCCATACAACCTGATGAGGAAAATGTATACCAGGCTCAGTATGCAAAGCTTGTAGAAAGGATCTCACTGAGAACAGCTCCTTGTTGTTTGAGAACCAAATCCGATTGTCTCTGATAAGAGGGTTAGTTGAAACATGTTGAAGTTGGGAGAGTAAATTCATTAAAACCTGAACCCCCCTCCCCAATCTAAGAGATTGCACCTCAATCTTGGGGTCCACACTGAAACCCCCTCCCTCCATTCTAGGTACTCAGCTACCGCGGCCTCCTTGTTTGAAGCTAGGTGAAAAATGGTGTTGTAATCTTTGATTGAGGGGGGCAAGACCACTCCAATGATCCAACCAGAAACTAATCTATTCCCCATTGCACACCTTGAGCCCAGTTCGGATAACAAATTCATCCCAAACTTGCATCACAGCCTTCCAAACCCACACACCCATCGGTCTGTGACCTGGCTTTGGAAACCACCTATTGCTCTCCCCGTGCCTAACCAGGGTCACTGCTCTCCATAAGCTTCACTCCTCTTCCCCAAAATGCCAGGGCCATTTACCCAAAAGGGCCTTATTCACCTTCGCAAGAGGGTGAATGTTGAGCCCACCACAACACTTGTATTGCAAGATAGTCTTCCAGTCCACCAAGTGATAGTTCCTTGTCATTACCTTCTCATTCCATCTTGAATTGATGTTCTCATTCTTGCAAGATAGCCTTCTCATTCTGTCAACATTTTGAATTGATGTACCCAATGTTCCTCACAGTTGGTATTGATAAAAAAAAAATGTTCCTCACAGTTGGCACCATAACCTCTAAAAAGTTCTGGTTGTTCCAAGGATGAAACGTTTGAGTGTAAGGGTAGATGCATCTAGGTACAAATAAATTATGTTTGCTGTTCAATACATATGTTAATCATACCACAGGTGGCTTTATGATAAAAGGAAAAGACAATGTATTCAATGCGATCCATGTTGATGGATATTGGTATTTCTGATAGATGTACACGCTCTTCAATTATAAAGAGTTTAGTCATTGGATTGTATATCTTAAGAATTTGAAAATGCACAGACATGAGAAGCAACAGTAATGCCATGTTTGAAATCTTCATTAGTAAACCTTTTTACCAATGTCTATGTGATGTCTCTCTATTACCACGTAAACAGTCATCTCCCTGCTTCATTTGTTGCAAAATTTGAATGAGTTCATTAATGGGGCTCACAGATGGAAAAGGTTTTATTCAAGTGACTTTTTGTCCCCGCTGGCTCTATTTTCGCCTAATACTTGACTGGTTGGCTTAATCTATCCTCTCCATTTCATTCACTTGGCTACTGCACATGAGTTTTGTAGATATCTAATAGATTCATGAATGTCAATATGCCCATAGTGAAACTTGATCCTCCTCATTTTATCTCTTGGACTATGTGGAGTTTCTCCCTAACTTGCAGTTTATTTTCTGATTGAAACACATCGATTGATGCTTTTGGTCGATACTCTTCCTGCTGTCTTGCGTACCATATACTGTTTTTTAGAATCAAATGATTTAAGAGGGGATGGGGGTTGAGCAAGGTCCCTTTTTTATTAAGTAAAATAGGAATACAGCCTTTTGGGCTTCCTTTCTTTCTTTTTTTTTGTGTGTGGGGTGGGAGCATCAAGCCTTACCAATCACTTATCCAACTCTAAATTGCATGTATATGTACCCTTGAGTTTACCAATTAAAAATTTAGAAATAAATATGTACCCTTGTGTCCATCTTTCCCTTACTTAATCTTTGCAGAAACCGCATTATAACAATTGTATTGAATTAATTGTCAGTGGAGGACTCTTTATGAGAGGTGTAGACAACCTATTCAGTTTTCTTTTTCTAGTTCTTGATTGAAGTATTGGATTTTTAACCTGAAATGCCTAGATTGTTGCTAACTTGTTATTACTACTTCAATGACTCCTGGGCTGTCATCTTAACATAATCTTATAATATCTTGACAGTGAGATTTGCTGTTTCGTTATATTTAGTGTTGGTTATAATTTATCCTTGTTAAATCATGGTTATTAATTATAAGCAAATTTTCTTAGGCAATTGATGGAGAGGAGAATATTCAGATTGGTGCGACTGAATCGAAAAGTGAAGCAGATCAGAAACATCTATCCAGTCTGAAGACCCTTGTTAAAGTTTACAAGGAGGCTATTCTAAATGGAGACGAAAAGTCTGTTTCTGACATTGAGGCGATGATATACATGATAGAAAATGAGAAGAATGAATTGGTGCAGAAAGTTGCTGCATTATCAGCAGATATAACTTCTGGGAAGGAGAAATGTATCCGCTTGGTAGCAGATTTGGAGAACTTTAGAAAAAGGTCAGAAAAAGAACGACTTAGGTTAACATCTGGGGCCCAGGGAGATTTAATTGAGAGCCTTTTGCCCATGGTAGACAATTTTGAGAGAGCCAAGCAACAGATTAGACCAGAAACAGAAAAGGAAAAAAAGATTGACACAAGTTATCAGGGTATATACAAGCAGTTTGTTGAGATCATTAGAAGCTTGCGTGTGGCTGTGGTACCAACAGTTGGAAAGCCATTTGATCCCTCAGTAAGTGAAACCTTTTAGAAACTTTCTTCAGTTCCATTCTTTCCATTGTTTTCAATAAATTTCCTTGTGCTTGTTGCTGGATTTTTAAATAAGGTTCAAAGCTATTGTTTTTAAATCATTTTATGGGATGTGTGGACTTGTTCCATTGAGTCCTACGTCCAGATTCTTGCAAAAACTCCTGAGATATAATGCAATGATAAAGCGATTTGGGTTGTTTTTTGCTTTGGTCAATAAATTAAGATGAATTTAGGTAGCGTTGGGTAGTCCAGGGTTGCCAATGATGACCTGTTTGCTATGGTTGGTCCTTCTATATGATAGCCAATACACAGGGTTGCATACTTCAGTCAATATGTGGGCCTCCTTTGTTTTTTCAGTTTAACGGTCTTTGGTTTGGTAACACGAATTACGAAAAATTGGGAAAAAAATTGCAGAAGTGAATATACGTTCACACTTACCCTCCCTCTTATTATGATAAAGAAAAGGTGAAAGTAAAATCAATTCCCGATGGACATGTTTGCCAAACTTTTAGCTGTAATGGGTTGTTGTATGAGAGGGGTTGAGACTGGAGACTACCAACATTAAAAATTGTTGCATTGTCCGGCTTTGGTATGTATTTAGTGTAAAATGGAGGTGATGTATCTAGGATTAAGGGAACCTTCGATTTGAATTTTGAAGCACGGGATTTTGGAGAAAATCCAAGGTCTGACTAATAATTGAGTACCCTAGGATTGGTAGGGGTAAATCCGAAATTTAAATAAATCCAGAAGGTTAAGGCTTCTCAAATAAAAGTTGACAATTATAAGCCTCAAAGTGTAATTTAAATCTAGGAAGCAATCGCTAATATAGGCAATTGAATTTGAATATTATAATACCCCGAATCAAGATATTCAAAATTTTAGGGTTTCATTGTTAAAAAAAAATTCAACAAGATGCCTCAATCTTTATCTGAGATATACTAAAGAGATCAACAGTTGAAGAATTCAAACAATCCCTAACTAGTAGGATACAGAAGCAAAGGTTTAGATAACTAGGTTTCGGACAGGGTTTCAAATTAATGAAAAGAGATCAAAGATAATGGTCTTTAGAGCAATCCAAGAATAACAAAAATTAATTGTAAGCTACTATGATGATCCGAAATTGATGGTGGAGAACAAAACCAAAAATGATTTGATGAAGTGTTGGATGAGTCCACGCCCTTGGGTTAATTTTCCCGATCTCTCTGAGATAAAAGAATGAATCAATACTCTCACACTAGATCAACCACTAGCATGCTGATAAATAGGGCATTCTATTAGAATTTTCACTCAAATAATCAAAAGCTTTGCTTCAAAGAGAGTAACACACAAAAAAGGTGGAGGGGATAGCCCTCCGCTCATAATACTATTGTAACTTAAATAAGCAACATAAGAGGGCTTTTAAAGTAACTAAAACTCATATTTAGACTCTAAATACTCTACTCAAAATTTGCTGTAAATTGTAATCTGGAATTTATTATAAATAGTAAATAACAAAGGACCCTTGAACTTGACTTAGAAATAAAACAAGATTTTAAAAATGAAAAACAAATATGTCAATTACTTAAGACGTAAGCCAATTTTTACCAACATTAGAATAATTTCTAAACTCTACTTTATGGAAATTTCTATGGGTCATGTGGGTCCATGTGGGGCTCACACCAGAAAATCCTATTTCTGTTTTTTTTTTCTCCTCATGGGTCTTCTGACTCTTATAGGACTTTAATAAAGCTTCATCTCTTGTTTCTTTTGGATTCACCTAGAGGTCGATTTGGAGGCCTTGCCCTATAGACATGGGTTGGTTGGCATGCATGGTTGTGGTTTCCAAGGACTTATACCAATTCAGGCAATATTTCTGAAGGACCATGACCTACTTAGAGATCTAATCGAGTTCTCACCTTCGCTAACTTTAGCTCCTTCATTAGGAGGTGAAAGTTTAAAGTAACAAAATTATAAGGAGTGCACTAAGTGCCTTTTTATCAATCCTTTGTATCATTAAGATTAGCTGCAGGTCTTTCTTAGAAAAATATGATAGCTATGAAAGGCTTTTCTTACTATCAAGAGGAAGATCCTGATATGAAAATGCTCAAATTTCCATTGTTATCTATCATAAAAATGTATTCTCCAATGGCTACAGTCTGAAAAATTGGTATGGATGTGCATATTGCTAAGTCCAGATTGGGAAGCATATTGTAAATGCGCATGAAAACACATGGAAGTAATGTAAAACAAAATAAAAATCTAAACTTGTTTTAATGCAAAGATATCTAAAAATATATAGATAAGGTCCAACACTATTATTGTAATTTGTAAATATCTATTTGAGGTACTACAAGGTATTACTTCCTAAAAACATGGACACATCTGTGTATATGTATAAGATGCCAAACAATACTAGTCTATACAACTACATACTTCACTAATAAACAATTGCTATATGGTGAACACAAAAACATAAGATTAATATACCAATTAAATTGTGTAAACAACTATAAAAACCATATAGCTGTTCCACATATGTGAGATACACAACTATAAAAGATTAATTTTACAATAACATAAATGTAAACCATAGTTACCAAGTATGGGTAAAGGTATAATACAACAATGATCCGTTCAGGAAGTACGAGTATTATACGGAAAAAAAATGGCAAAAGTACGGAAAAATTAAAAAATAATTAATAAATAAAATTATGATATTAACTAATAACAATCATTTAATATAAAATATGCGTTTAACACAGTAAAAATATGACAAAAATATGTGTATTGTATGTATTTAATACGTAATTCGCGTATTAAATGGGTATTATACGGCGATACACGTATAATGCGTAACATGGAAAAAGTATGCAGCTTTAAACGGTGACCCCCCCTAAAAATATTATACAGGTATAATACGGGTGTTTGGTAACTATGATTAAACAGCGAGAAGCACAATAAAGATATTCAATTTTAGGAATTAGAGTAAGACAATAATACTTATATGTTACATAAATACGACAAATCCATAATCTAATCACATATATATTTATGTTTACCTTTTAACTAGTAGTATTAATGATAACACGTATCGTTATTTTTGTATTTTCTGTTTTCTTGAAAAAATTGAAATCAACTTGAATATTCTTGTTACTGGTTGTAGATCCTCAATTCCTCAGGTATGACCACAAATTCATAGATCAACAATCTATATAGCTATTTCCCAATTTTTCTAAACATTTAGGAGGGTATTAATGAGAAAAAAGAGTAGAGAACATGGTTTCCCGAATTCGATCCGATCTCCAATTCTCCATGGAGATTGGATCTGTTTTTTTTTTTTTTTTTTAAATTTTAGAAAAATAAATTTTTGATGAAAATATAACAAAGGACTGGTTATTTTTTAGGTATGGGAAAAAGGTTTTGCAAGCAAGAGCAAATGATGTGGGTAGAGTGAGTTTGAAGTCTTTAAAATCAGATTTCAAGGCTCAGATCGATATGTATCATAGCGTATCGATCGTATAGTTATATATCAGTACTGATACATGCCATTTGGTTGATACTCTTATAAAAAAGACCAAAAAATTCAATTACTTGAGAGTTTCGTATTAATAAGCTCAAGAAAAGATACATATATTGTGATAACACTATGTTTTAAACCATGCTACTGGCTCCCAAGAAGAATATCAGACGTGAATATGTTTTGAGAAATATGACATGTAAGTTGCAACACAACCAAGACCTTTGCCAAATATATTAGAATCAATTTTTTGGGCTGTACCACCAAATGTCAAGCGTCTAAAAAGGAATGGGACATTTGAAATTTAGTGTTAAATATCCTCCGTTGACCGGGGTTTGATTATTTGATGTGAGGGACTTCTCTTTTGGTGTAGATAAATTGACATTGTTAATTACGTTATCTTAGAGAGCTACTTCTCATATAAAAAGATGAGAGAAAAAAAAGAAGATGAGAGAAATACAATGAAGGAAAGAATTTCATTGAAATGGAGGTGCCTAATGCCTACATTGTTTTACATTTAACACTCCTATTACTCTCTCTCTCTCTCTCTCTCTCTCTCTTACTCTCCTTTTCTTTTCTGTTATAAGGATATGTAATTCTTCATATTATTTCTCTGTTTTTTTTTGTTAAACAAATGGATTGTGGTTCTTCTCCTCTTTCCCTACCAAATTATATTTTTTGATGACAGAGTTAGGAAGAATTTGTTAAAATTTATGCTAATTATATGTGGTTGTATGTATTACCAAAAAAAAAATCAGTTCTATGCCTTTAAAAAAAATTAAAATACTACACGTTTATAAGTATCACCTGTGCCTGTGCCTGTGCCCATCTGTGTCCAATTTCTATCGAGTCGGTCTATGGGTACTCCCATATATACTCTCAATTATACTCCTTAATCCTAACCGTTTATAACCAACCACTAAGGGCCAGGATTTGAGTTGGCTTATTTTGTCTTTTCTAATGCCACATCAGCTCTAATCCTAACTGTTTAATAATTGAGATAAACGGTTATGATTTAGGAGTATATTTGGGAGTACACTTTGGGAGTATCCCTAGTCTACTTCATATCTAAAATGTACAGGTTTTTATTCAAGTCACAACAGTTGTGTCTGTCTACACACGTTTTGACATGGGATACACCTGTTGTCTCAAAGAATACATGCAACATAGGTTGTACACCTGTCAAAAGTGGGCAATGAGATTTCACCGCCTACAAGGGCCCACTCATGTCTATTAAATTTCCTCGCTGAATAAAATTACAATATTTTTGTCCAAATGAATAATGGTTTTTTTTTTCTAAGAATAAATATCCCTCAAGGAAAGATTAACAAGTATATTAGGACTCTTTATATATTTTAGTACCATAAACGGACATGTTACTTTTGATTTTTGGTTCTGCTTTAAGGGAACACGTCTTTGATAGCAACAACATGACCTCTCTTCAAATATTGTTTTTGGTTTTTGTGTATGCCATTTTAAGTTCGTTCTTTTGTTTCCTCTTCTTCTTATGTAGCTGCATGAGGCCATTGCACGAGAGGAGTCTCAAGAGTTCAAGGCAGGCATTATAATTCAAGAAATTCGTCGTGGGTTTCTTCTTGGAGATCGACTTCTAAGACCGGCAATGGTTAAAGTTTCTGCAGGTTTGGGTAGTAAGAAAGTCCCTGCTGGCTCCGAGAAATCTGTTGGGCAGCCCACAGCTGCTGCTGGATTAGATGATAGTTCGGTAACGGGTAACAACTAATTTTGTAGTTCGAGCTCATTTTTTCCAATGAAAAATCCACATGCATTGGCCCCTGTTTTTAGATACTTTGGGCATTTAAACATCCTGTGAAGCTTCTGTTAGTCTTTTCTCCCCAAGCATATGTGATCCCTTGCCATTTATGCACGTGGGGTCGACCCCTTGAGACAAAAAGTTGCACCTTTAAGTCCCTTAGTTCATACTTACAGTGTCCACAGGTCCTTAAATTTTAGTTTTTCATGTAACATTTAGTCATTTTTCTTTGTTTTATTCTCAAAAGTAAAGGTAAATGAGAAAATTGGGGTCTGAACTTTCTTCTGATAATCAATTGGCTAGTGATGAGCAATGCAATTTTCTCTGCATGTGTTTATTTAGATAGACTACATACAACAGTATCTAAATATTGGTCTCTCTTGACCTACCATTGGGATTAGGGGTGACAAGAGGTTGGGTAAAGTTGAGCACCGAGGCGGTCAGCAGATCCTCAAGCTCTTTATAAATGGATTGAAAAAAGACAATCCCAAATAATTGGAAAAGGGAATCCTTATGCCAAACCAATAACACCTTGGTTAGTCTAGTCGTAGGAGTGTATTCCCCATGGGGGGTGGACTTGGTTTCAAGTCCCTTGATGGATCAGTCACTCTCATGATACAAATAGATATGAATTTATGTTAGATTACATAATGTGGATTGGGTAAATGGAGAACAGGCACCATGTAAAATTCTCATACGGTCAGCCCAGAGATCTGGCAGCCCCTCATTAAGAGATCCTGTAAATCTTCCTAAGAACTGCAAATAGATTGGTGAGTTGCCTTAGATGCCCACCGACAGAAACAACCTGCCATAGATAAATGATGTCTTGACCAAAAAAGATAGATTATTTTTTTCTGATCTGTTACTGTTTGCAGTTGATTCTACCAAATGTGTCTAACATCAGGTGGTTAAGATCACCTCACTAGGTCACACCCATTAGCAGATTCACTTCAGCCGTTGTATGCCTACAACAGATATACCATAGTCATAGTGCTGTGTTTTTTTGTAAGAGAAAGATGATTGATTCTTTAGCATTCACAAACTGGGAATCGAGTTTGAATCGGATCGAAATGAACACCCGAAACTGTGGTGGGGGTGGGACCTTGGAACCCATATTCTTGACATTTTTTTTTTTTGCTATCTAAATTTTAGCTCTAAATCAGAATGTTAAGATCCTTCAGTTTCGACCTGGGTACCAGCATGACCTATCTAACAGTTTAGCTACCTATGAGTTGATCCATGACTGGGTGAGTGGTAGACCTTAAGTTCTACGCTGGCCCAGGCTGAAGAGATCTGGCTCAGGACTAACATATGTTCTGTTTGAACCAGATTCTAAGAATGCTGTCCAAGCTTTGGCATGGTCTTTGGTCAGACTAACCCGTTTATAGCATCTGACTGCGGCTTCAGCTCGTGCTTCGAGCTAATTAGCTTGAAAAAATAAGAATAAGAGCTGTCACAATTTTTCCCTTCTTTTTGATTCTTGTTTCCTAATTAAAAATATGCATACAATTCCCTGGTCTTCATGAGCAAATTACATTCAAGTAGTCTTTGCGATTGCAGGTGGGGAAACCTCAGAGCCACATATGGGGCAATTCTGCAAGAGATAATAAACTAGCTTAATAGCCATAATGAAAAGCTGAAACTAAGTAAAGATCATCGTCGAAAAATAATAACTAATTTACCTTTTTAATTTGAAGCCATTGGCTTATACAATTTGAATGGTATGGGTGTTCGCAATGAAGCACCACTAACTGTTCGCCTTCTTCGTACTCGACTTGACAAATTACGCACCTGCCATGTCAACTAGTTAGCAAGTTCTAATGGGGGTAGTGTAGTTTCATTAGTTTCATAAGATAATAAGCTCAACTTACCGATCGAGAGCGCATTCGCAATCAATCTGGCACTTATACATAGACGGACGCAACGAAATAGAGATTGCGTCTGCTGATAGTCCTCTGCTCTCTTCTCCAACGATTTCTCCCAGAGCAATCAAATCCTATAATCATGTCATTAGTCGAAAGCGCGGACAGGTGTAGAAATTTGAAAGCAGATTTTACTCTACTCACCTCATAAGACAACTCCTCTGAATCGTTTTCGTCTTCCTCCATTTCCTACAAGAGATAGTTCTGTCAGTACGAAAATAGAAACATACAAGATATTTACGTGGTTCACCAGATAAGGGCTCTGTCCATGGGGAGATTTGTCTTTTATACTAGTTCAAAACATTTAGATTACAGAGATCACTCTCTCACAAACCTCTCATACAAACTTATTTTATTTGCATAATAGAAAACCTTAGACCGAATATTATATTATATAATCGGTTAGAAACAGACTTTGACTCAATACTCTTAGTTAATTAGGAATCTCCAAAAAAAAACGTACGAACATGTGTGTGTGCGCCAACAAATCGTATCTCATACATCGCAAGATAATAAGCTCGACTAGCGGAGGAGGGTATAACCGTATGAGTGTAACGAGGGGCTTGAGTGTGTAATACGAAGTCGTTACAAGCTGAATGCAAGAAACTTAATTTGCACAAGTTGTCCCTGTTGCTTAAAATACTTGGTACATGAATTTTTATTGTGATGCATAGTATCGGTTACTAACATTGACGTAGAGCGATGAACGATTGAGCCGAGATGGATTGACATGTGGTTTGGTATTTAATATGATGTTGATTCCTCAAATTATATGTCAAAAATTGGATTAATGATGCAAATGGCATTCTAACAGAGGGAACTATGGTTTTCTGAGGATTGTGCATTACACAGGCACAACTGCATGTTTCTAGCTACTCTTTGTGGAACGTTCTTTCTGCTGCCATTAATAACAGATTTGTTCAATACTTCAATTATTAGAGTTTTGGCTAGATCAGAAGATTAAGACCTTTATCCGCTATGAAGGTCTTGGTCTTGGGAGATATTTCATTTACTAACAAGAGTTACAGTAGTTGAAAGAAAGAACCTCATCACTGTCGCTGTTTTCTTCCTCCAGATACTGAAATTCATCTGCAAACCATAAAATTGACAAAACATCACAACCATGTTTATGTTCTGTAATTGCAATTTAAGCAACCATGACGGTGGTTATAACTGTTAATAAATTGTAGAAATAAAAAATTCAAACAGTTTTAGTCGTTGTAATAAAGAGTGATTGTCAAGTTTTTGGCCTCTACTTTCATCAGAAACCTTCATTTATACACTTCTCAAGTCTTGGGGTGAAGCCCGGATTTTCTTGTAAGGAGGCAATGATTGATTGATAATATTAATAATTATTGTTGATGGATTTGGGAAAAATGATTATGCGAGTAAGGAATATTCTTCCGGAGTTCGGGAGTAGCTCCCAAAATTTTTATTTAAGGGCCAAGTTCATGGACCATATCTATACTATAATATAAAGAAATAAGACTTCTCTATGCTCTCCAAACCCCAATCCCTCAAATCTTATAACTTCTATTTTAGAGATAACATGTGAATTTTCTCTTTAATCCCCACCGTTTAGGTTTGGGACCCACTATCTCATCCTAAAGCTCTTTCTAACTCCACTATTGTAGAGTCCTCTCTTATCTCCAATTCTTGTAGGTTTGGGATCCACTATCTAATCCTAGAGACCTCTCTATCTCCATTATTGTAGAGTTGTCTCTTATCTCCAACTCTGGGTGTATTAATTTAAGTTTAATACTAAGAAAGTTATAATTTTTTATTAAATATTATTAAAATGATAATAAATTATTATTATAAAACAATTAATTAATACAAATTATAATGTTTATCAAATAAAAAAGATTATTAAAATATATTACTTAATATTTAAATAAATAATATTATTTAATTTTAGATATTCTTAACACGTGATCTCTGCTAGTATATATATATAAATTAGGGGCAGCTGTCCCTTGCATATGGCTATGCCCTCTTAAATTAAATAATATAGAATAACCTTATGTGTTTTATTTGTTTTTCATCATGAGGCAGCTGCCCCTTACTTTATGCCTATTCCTTCTTAAATTAAATAAGTATAAACTTTTTTCTTTTTTCCACCTGGGGGCACTAGCCCCCTTCACCCCCGGCTCCGCCGCGGCAAGCATGTGAAAATCAATTCAAAACCCGGAGTGATATACCGTTATTTTCGTCGCCCACAATGAATTCTCCATCATCGTCAGCACCATCATAGTCACAATCGATATCAGAACCATTATCCTCCTCATTGTCTTCATCATTATCACTTTGGCTCATCATACGCGTCGCGAATGCCTGTTCCTGACAATGCAAGATCCTCATATTATCAGTTCAAACACATGAGTTTAAGAATGCCCAGAATGAAATATTGGAAAAGCTAGGAAGGTATCAACAAGAGAACCTGTTCTTGTAACAGCATTGCAAGAGCCAAATCCGACTGGTCCTGGCCAAGTTGGGTGAATGGCACACTCATGCTAGCCCTTTTTGCCTCTTCATCATCCATGGAAGTTGAACCAATTAACCTGATCTGATGAAGAAGAAATATCAATGATTGGAGTATATGAGGAGAATCACATGAGCTATGGATTGAGGTTTCTTGTGTAGAGAGCACAAGCAAGTCCTAAAGCTTTTCTGCAAAGCAAAGGAGAAATGTTTGCCTGGTTACCTGCAAAATTCCAAATTTCAATTCAAACTCAACGTATCTTTCTCATGGTGCCTTGTACGTAGTTAGGTACCGTTACCTCACCTGTGGGTAATGTATCGTACAAGCGAACCAAAAGTCTAAGATTCTTTTCTGTACCTACATGGGTATTTCTGGCTTTCTGTTCTTCTGATACTAATCGTTGGATTAGTGCAGTCATGAGAATGGAAATAAAAATCAATCAAGACTGATCTGATATGGAACCTTAGATTGGGAAGATCTCTACCATTTATAGTTTACATTCTTGGAGATTTTTTTTTATATACAACATAGAAGAATAAACAAATATAGATATAAGAAGCATCTCCTAATATTAGATTACGTGGTCTCGTAATGATCACAGGAGATTTAATTTGTTAAAAATCAAGATTAATCTTTTTGTCTGATTGAAGCATGTCAGTATCAGTAAGAATCCGATCATGCAGTGGTGATCCCTAAGGTATAACGGACTTGATATACTTTAGACACACACAAATGTGTCAAATTTAATGATATAAGCAATAGGAAAATGCTAGTGAGACCGCAAAGGACCGAAACCACACTGAGACCGTGCATGTGATGCATGGATCTCAAAATTTCAAAATGGATTTAATAAAAATTTGAGATCCGTGCATCACAAGCACGGTCTCAGTGTGGTAGCAAAGTCCTAAGCAATATTGATTGTGGGACTCGGAATCCTTAATGGGTGGGATTTTGAGACCCTATAAAATAGAGAGGATGATCTCAATTCTCCCTCATGAGGAAAAAGAGTTGAATTTATGTAGAGAAAAAGACTCCCCATCTTGTAAAGAAAAGAGAATTGAAGACCCCCAAAGGATCTCTACTCTACATACCTAAAAGCATATTTAATATGTTATTTAAAGTACTTATATTTTTCTTATGTTGTTTCCTATGCAAAAACTAAAACAATTCACGATTAAGGTGATCCTTGCAATGCAGGGACAGAGCCACATGGGGCCAGGGGGAATTTTTGAGATTTTAAAAAAATATATATATAGAGTAAATAGGGGTGTAGCCTGGGGAGGGATGGAGCGGGCAGACGGGGGTCTAGCCTCCTTAAACTTTTGAAAAAAAATAGATTCCTTACAAATGGACACAAATAGACGCGATAACGAATGACCTTGGTCCTAATTTTTTTTCTTTTGGGAGCGTTGTTAGCCTCCCCCACACGAGATTCCTGGCTCTGCCCTTGCTTGTAGATGTGTTTGTGTCTAGGGTTGTAAACGGAGCGGATTTGGAGTGGTTATTGGTATATCCAAATTCGTATTCGATTATATATCCGGATATCCGAATCCGAATAAATATCTGGTGGGTAGTGAATGATATCCATATCCGACTCCAATTAAAATATCCGGATTCGGATAGTATCCGAATTATCCAATTAATTTTAAAAAAAATTAAAAATTAATATTTAAAAAATGTAAAAATATATAAATTTTTATTTAAAAAATATATTTTAAAGGTTATATTAATTTTATAAATTTAAAATATATTATTTATATATATTATATAATCGGACGGATATTTATTGGACCAGATATAACAGTATCCGAATCCGTATCCGATTATAAATGGATAGTATTTTACTATCTGAATTCGCTCTACCGGATACCTATCCGGATAATTATCCGACTAAATGGATTCGGATACGGATAATATCTGCATCCGTTTGTGTCCTAAAATTAGGAGATGTCTCATCCATCCGTACAAATATAACCTCCAATGCTCTGTTCTGCCTCTCATCGCTAGCAGTTGTGTTTTTTCTGCAACGAGAGTTCTGTAAACAAATTTCAAAATTCACATCATTTAGTAAAAGCAACCGATTTAAGCAAGAACCTTACCTATTTAAAAAGGGCATTTACAAGCCTTAACCCTAAACTAGCAAGCAGGGAGCCAGGGGGTGAGGGGAGCCATGGCACCCAAAGTTTTTGAAAATTTAATACAATTTATGTATAATTTTTTTAAAAAAAAAATACATAATATCTAAATTTTGTATATATTGCCCCCCAAAAAATATCATAATTTTTTATATGCATATTATGAAAGGATTGATTTTTTATGTGTTCCTTTTAACCCTAGTTAAGATTCATTATCTTAGGAGTTAATTTTTGTAATAAAAACCAAGGATAGATGTATAAATCCTAGGGGTGGGTAAATATTAACCACATTTAATGGGTGTTAAAAGGGACATGTGTCAAGCAGGAGAGGCTCGCGCCCCGCTAAACACATAACGCGCATGTGAAAAAACATCTCCATAATATAAAAATATAGTAATTTTAGAGTAGTGATTAGCTTACCCTGCATTTGATTACATAATCAATTTCCTTTCCATTTCATCCCCTTTAACTATGGTTAAGCTTAACCAACCTAAAGTTATTATTATTATTATTTTTATAAAAACCAAGGTTAAATGGATGAACCCTAGGGGTGAGTGAATCTTAACCATTATTAGTGGGTATTAAAAAGGTGGGCACGAACCAATGAAGACCGGCATTTCGTTACATAGTGGAAATGTAAGGCAAGTTAAACATTTTCCTTAATATTATTTATATGATGATTATCAAAAGAGAGGGCCTGTGTTTTTTTTTTTTCACTTGACCTCTTTTTTTAATGCAACATTAACAAATTTTATGACCACGATGGACCCATTACTAAAAAAAAATAAAAAAATCTCGGGGACTATGCCCTGACAGGGCCCCATACCCCATGCCCATTAATTTTTTTCATATATGTAGTTCGGCCCCCAAGGAAATCAGTATGGCTCTGCCTCTACTAGAAGGTGATGAGACACTATAAAACTACTCCTTAAATTGAGTAGGTTTCTTAACCTCCCTCTTTGGTCTTCCTTGAGAATAATCAATTGTTGATGTCAACTACTTTTTCTTCTTTTTATTATTTCTCTTTGAAGTCACTGGCTGAAACCTATCTTCTTTCATGGGACTCTTCAATAAGAATATCAACACCAATTGAATGGCCTAATTCAAATCTGATAATGTATTCAATATTCGAATATGATCATCTTAATATTAATTTATCTAAAAATTAGTATTTTAATTAGAAAATTAAAAAGTTTTGTGTTCGTACTATAATTGTAATGGATCAAATTAGTAAAATGATTAAGTGTTGGAAGACGAGCTAGTCTTCATTGTTATGTCAATGGATGGGAGACACGTATTTGAATTGAGAACGAACCCGTTTTCTTCAGGACAACGGACCCGTTGTCTTCAGGACAATGTATTCATTATCCAGAAGACGAACGTAGCCGTCATCTGTTTAGACAACGGTTATTTTATCCGTACTCACATACACAATAGACCCGAGTTGTAGTCAACAATGAGACTGACTTACAGGATGAAATTATCAGGAGACGATTCTTTTACTTTATTGTTAGGTGAAAAGCACTGCCTTAACATTTAATGCTAATCACCTCAAGCTGCCTTTCGACCCCAGACCGACCTTACTAATAGTAGGCTCACACGTGTGACACATAAGACTCAAGATCTATCTGACATATTTGGTAATGATCATAAAGTAAGTGGCATGGTCATCCATGGCCATCTATGGGCATGCATGGGCATATAGGCTAAACCTATAAATACCCCAAGAGTTTCAGAGTATAAGGATCGCAAAATCTATCGACAAATTGATCGAGAAAATTCTATCGACAACTTTCACGAACATTGCTATTATCTTAATCTTCTTTAATGTACATCATCTTCTACCTATTCGGAGTGTATTTCACACACAAAAATTGGCACCGTCAATGGGAATCTCTTAAACAAACCTCCATTTGCAGCCTTCTGAGTAGCCTGAAGGAATTATTTCTCAAACAAACCAAATTTTGCTGCTGTTGCAGCAACAGCAGGCCGCTCTAAATCATCTAACCAGCCTGCAGTAGTCATTTCAGGGGAGGCTAGACGCTTATGAGCATAGCATGGTTGAAATGGATGTTGAGCCACTCCCGAGGCTTCTTGTTAAGCGACATCACATCCTCTCATCTTCTCCCCCAAGAAGAGCAGCAGCACGGGCAGCATCTCTGTCATTGCAAGAGAATCATGAGAGAAGATTCGTGTTTATCCCTCCTCCCAGTGAAGCTGCTCGTCCCCGTTCTCCACCTGTCTAGCAAGCTCATGCTGAACAATGGGATCAAGCCTGTGCTGAACAACGGGACTTGGAGTACGTTTGTGCTGAACAATGGGATCCTTATGCCCGTGTCGAGCTGCAACAACCTCGGGTTCGTAGTGACCCCAGAGATGCCCAGTATCCCCGTGAGGAGCCACAAGTTTGTGAGGCTCAAGAGCCGAATGCTGAGTGGCATTACGGGGATCAGAGGACGTGGATGACTCCCAAGGATGTAGAGGCTATGATCAGTGCCCATGTCATGGGCACAAGTAGGAGCTCTCCTAATTAGTTTGCTCAGAAAGCAAAGGATGAAGTTAGAACATCTCCCTTCTCATATAAGATCAACGAGTCATACACTCCCTCCAAATTCATGACACCAAACTTTATCATAATCGATGGGAGGACGGACCCCGTGGACCACCTGTTCAACTTCAGGCATGATATGACTCTTCGCAATCCTGATGATAATCTCCTCTGCAAGGTCTTCACGAACAGTCTGGCAGGAGCTGCTGCAAGGTGGTTTTGTAACTTGCCTTCTGGTTTAATCAAAAGCATGGCAGAATTAAGGTCAGCTTTTATTGATCAGTATATTGTGCATAAGAAGAGGAAAGTAGGTGCGGATTTCCTCTTCCCTTTAAAGATGAAACCAACAGAGTCTTTAAGGGACTTCACTCAGTGGTTTAGTGATGAGGTCTCTCACATCGACAAGGTCGAGGACAGCAACATCATAACTGTTTTCAAGAATGCAGTGCCTAAAGACTCCAAAATATATGAATCTCTTGCTCTTGACTACCCCACCAAGTTGGACGACATGCTAGTTCGTGCTGCTAAGTTCGGGAGATTCGAAGACGATACCTCAGTCATAGCACGGCCAAGGTAATGTAATCCAAAAGTTTTGGAACATTATGAATTTGAGACAATTTTTTCAATAAATATATTTGAGTTGAACAACGGATTCATTTACATACATTCGTTCTTGAAGTTATTAGTGAGTTTATTATCAAGTGTTGAGTAAAATGTCTTGAATGTAATGTCAAATGATTTATCATCTGAACATGGTACTCACAACAGGACACATGTGGCTTAATCAAATGAATTGTCATCTGAGTAAACCAATGACTTATACTAATGAAATGTCATCTAAGCATGACGCCCCACCACAAGTCACCTAAGGTTCAACCTATAAAATGTCATTTGTCTGATTACATTTACGATGTTTTACACTACGACGCATTCATAGTCCTTTCCTATCACTTACTTCAAAGCATTCGTGCTCTGCAACTTAGTGTTCTTGCATATAATCTTTCAAGTGTGTTTATTAAGTGTTCTCGTATTACCTGCACTTTCACGTGCTCTATGCCTTTTACAAATTTTAGAAAGATGATTAATTCATTTTCTTGGTTATATGTTGCATGAACGTATTACGTGCTCTATGCCTTGTGAATTTTTTGAGTGTTTTATAATAAAAACTACCGGTATGAGTAACAGAAGACAATGTGCCAGCTGGAAGCTCAGGCAGAGAAGGCGCTAGTTTAATGGGAAGCAGAGGTCTTTCGGCTCCTTGCATTTTAGCCTCGTCATCAAGGAGGACGAATTTTAGACAAGCAGCTTCAGAGCGAGTTGTCTCGTCCTTGGACTATTGGGGGCTTTCTATCAGTCGGCCCACCTCTCGGATCTCCCTCAACAGCTCTTTCTCCGTCTCATCCTGGTCTTCAAGCACCATCCAATTGACCTCCTTTTTATAGTGGTTCCGAAGATCGTTCGTCAAGACTTCCTTTGCTAGCTCTGATTCCTCGATCCTCGAGTTGCCTGGCCAGAGTCTGTGACAACTCTTCCAGCTCCACAACTTGGAGGTTGGCTGCAGGGGCCGCTTCCGATGCCTTCTTCTCGTCCTCAGCTAATTTATGAGCAGCTTCACGGGACGCATCCCGTTGTTTTCGGCATATCTCGACTTTGGATTCGGCCTTCTCCAAGTTAGATTGAGTTCTTTGCAACTCAAGAGTAAGCGTTGTCCTCTCAACCGTTGCCTTTTCAGCCGTAGTGGTGGCCTTCTCCTTCTAGTACTCAAGCGCCTCACTGAAACCATCATAGTGTTCAAACAGCTCCGCAAATGTGTTGGTCATCTGGTCAGAGAGAAGTCAAATTCAGTGTGGTGAAGTATGAACTGAGAAGTAAAATATGCAAAGCGGAGAGTAGAACTTACCGTTGCGAGAGCCCTGGTGCTGATGTTGTTCAGCCACATCCTGTTCAACTTCTTTATGGAAGGCACATTAGTAGGGAGCCTCATGGCTCAGCTCATAGCAATGGCTGGTAAGCCATTGTCTATCGCTGAGTCCACCGTTGTCAGTAGACGAGACCCAGGTTGGAAGATGGGGGCCCAGACAATGGGCTCCTCCGTTGTCGCCACCTCCTGTGCCGAAGCAGCAGCAGCAGTAGGAGCAACTTCGCTGACTAAAGGTTGACTGGCAACCAACGGTTCAGCCAGAGTAGCCGGCTCTCGGACTTCTAGAAGAGTCGAAGTTGGAGCCAAGACCGCCTTGCCCTGTTCTTGGCATCTTCTGTCATACTCCTCCTCCTTCCTTTTTTCTTGGCCATAGTCTCGGCCAAGGTGACTACCCTCTTCTTTGATTGGTCAGTAGGGGCAGCTGCTTTTGTTGTGGAAGACGGGGTGGATATGTGTTTCTTCTAAGTCGGAGGTAGCACGGGTGTCTACCTTGGAGCCCGAGGGACTCGGATTAGTGGATGGAGAGCATCTTCGACCATTTCTTCTTCTTCATCAAGAGAAGTAGCTTCAGCCTCAATAGGATGGGAAGACGATGGCCCGGCTTGTCCTTGGTCAACGGAAGGGGTCGCCTTCGGAACCCTGTCTATGCCCTGGTCTTGCTTAAGAACCTTCTGTGGCTTCCAAGTGATGTAGTCCCCTCTCCTTTCCTTGCCAATTGCCTTCAGGCAATGCTCCTCGTCTTTGGAGAGGTCACTGAAGTGTGTTTTGGACGGCCCTGCATAAAGAGAAAGATGTCAGTGACAACGGAAAATAGACAACGAGAGAAAGGAAGATGGACAACGGGTCAAGTACAACGAACCTTTTTGAAAGATGTTGGGGACAGGACAGACAGTTTCCGATCTCCAGACACCGAAAATGAGGAAAGGTGACTCCTTCCACTTTCTTTCTAAGTCAGCTAAGCCTGAGATGAAGTCGGAGACCTTGGCACGTTGACTCCAAGTATAGTATGGTTCAACCTCCTCTTTACTCCCACGGCATTTGACGACATGATGGAAGTGGAAGAGGTGCCTAGCCTCTATGTTATATCCGTCATTGATGAACTTAGTCACTAAGGACATGTGCTTATAGAAGTTGGGGTGCATTTGACCAAGGGCAAGTTGAAGAATGGAGATAACTGAATCCACTATGGGATCCAGTGGAAGACAGAGTCCGGCCTCGAGTTGGGCTAGATAGACAACAGTTGAAGAAATTGAACGTTGGTCAATGATGGTGTCGTCTCTCTTGAAATGGAGGGGGACATGAGAAGGGATCTGGAAGAGGGTGTCTTGTAATGGTCCAGTGTGTGTTTCTTTTTGAGTTGGGGAGAGGAGGCCACGTAGGCCCTATAGGGGGCACTACCAGAGCAGCTGACTTCATCAGCACTAGCAACTCTAACCTCCTCAACGGACTCCTCAACAGACATGGTGGATAGTATAAAAGATGGTGACAGAAGGACGAGAGAACTGAAGAAAAGTAGAAAGAATAGAGAAGAAAAGAGCAGAAACAGAGGGGAGAAACAGAAAGTGAAGAATAACAAGAAGAGGGAAGAGCTTACCGAAGTTTGAACTGTGCTGAGGGCTGAGAGAGTAGTAGAGAGCTTGAGTCTTCGGTGATGAGAGAATTCAGCAGAGTAACAGTGTGCAAGGATTCAAGTGAAGAGGATGAAGTACTATACACTGTATTTATAGGCAATTCAAAATTTCAGGATGAAAATGGCTTTCATTGTTGTCGTACACGTATGCAAGAGCAGGGTCAGGATGATCATTTGCGTAATTCAAATCAGTGTGTCAGACAGAATTTCGTGCAGGATGGAGTTAGCCCTCATCCTCGTCGTATACGTAAGAGATATCATGGGCACGATTGTTTTTTGGCAAAATAGAGTACCGTCAGAGTGTGCGCCTCGAGCTCCGCAAAAAGCAATGATGACCGCCTGCCATGCATTTATGAGGTGTGATGGTTCGACACGTGTGAGATAGCTGGCACGACGATCCGCCTTCGCATACAACTCACGCAGCGTTACGGTGTCTACGGGATGCCAGGTATTCTCCATTTTGTGTGCTATGTTATTTATGACACTTTGAACTACGTTCAAGGTATCTTAAAGGGGCAAATTGTAATGGATAAAATTCGTAAAATGATTAAGTGTTGGAAGATGAGCTAGTCTTCATTGTTATGTCAACAGATGAGAGACACGCATTCGAATTAAGAACGAACCCGTTCTCTTCAGGACAACGGACCCGTTATCTTTAGTACAACGTATTCGTTATCCAGAAGACGAATGTAGTCGTCATCTGTTTAGACAACAGTTATTTTATCTGGACTCACATACACAACGGACCCGAGTTGTAGTCAATAATGAGATTGACTTACATGACGAAATAATCAGGAGGCGATCCTTTTATTCTGTTGTTAGGTGAAAAGTACTGTCTTAACACTTACTGCATTTAATGCTAGTCACCTCAAGCTGCCTTTCGATCCTAGAGTACCGACCTTACTAATAGTAGGCTCACACGTGTGACACGTAAGACTCAAGATCTGTCTAACATATTTGGTAATGATCATAAAGCAAGTGACATGGTCATCCATGGCCATCAATGGGCATGCATGGGCATACAGGCTAAACCTATAAATACCCTAAGAGTTTCAGTGTATAAGGATCGCATAATCTATTGACAAATTGATCGAGAAAATTCTATCGACAACTTTCACGAACATTGCTATTATCTTAACCTTCTTTACTGTACATCATCTTCTACCTATTCTAACTTTGGCATCGGAGTGTATTACAGGGTGCACACCCTTCACTTTCATCCTTCTACCAGTAAACTAAGAGTTCAAGGAACAGTTGACGCCTGAACGTTTAAGAAAATTCACACACAAAAATATATTTACGAAATTATATATATAGGTAATGTAATCTAATCGAAATTCTAAGGGT
Source organism: Tetracentron sinense (assembly GCA_015143295.1). Lineage (NCBI taxonomy): Eukaryota > Viridiplantae > Streptophyta > Magnoliopsida > Trochodendrales > Trochodendraceae > Tetracentron > Tetracentron sinense. Next base: position 46,527,926 of record CM026552.1, read on the forward strand.
TAGTGAACCTTAACCACGGTTAAAAGGAGTTAAAAGACACGATTAAATTTATTATTATTTTTTTCTTCTAAAAACCAAAGTTAGATGTTTAATCCTAATGGTGAGTGAATCTTAACCACAGTTAAAGGGAGTTAGAAAGGGACATGTTAATTTTTTCTTCTAAAAATGAAGGTTAAATGCTTTAACCCTAAAGGTTAATTAATCTTAATCACATTTAAAGAAGTTAAAAGGGGACAGGTTAATTATTTTATTTTAAAACCAAGGTTAGATGCTTTAACTCTAAGAGTTAGTGTATCTTATCCTAAGTTAAAGATATGGGATTGTCTCTGGCATATGCTAGAAATTTGGTCTCAGGCTCCCACACATCATCCGACATGTGGCAATAAAAAGGGGAGAAGTCATTTCATTTTCTCCCCATATTTTTGACTTCTCCCCACTTAATATCTTTCCCCTTTTTATCGCCACATATTGTATGATGTGTGGAGCCTGAGACCAAATTTTTGGCATCTACCAGAGACAATCCCATGCCAAGTTAAAGGGAGTTAAAAGAAGACACGTTAATTTTTTTTTTAAAAACAGGGTTATATACTTTATCCCTAAGGGTGTGAATCTTAATCACAATGGTTAAAACTTACTAACTATAGTTGAAGATAGTTAAAGGCTTTGTGAGAGAATGAAATATCTAAAGGGAATAGTAATTTTCCTAACAATAATAAACGAAAACCTAATGAAACTAATGGAGCGTTTGGATTGAATTTTATTAGCCAAAAATTGATAAAATTGATTATGTAAAAATTAATGATCAAATAATCATATTTTCAAATAATAGTGTTTGGAGAATATAAAGTTGAGTCTCTCAATTTCCTATTCTCCGAACACTATTATTTGAGCAAAGAGCTCATATGAGAGCAAACACACACCACACTACACTATTTTTATTCTTTTTTGATAAGCTTAACTAACCACACACACAACACATACACACACCCTACAATCTCCACTTCAAGCCTATAACCACACACACCCCTCAAAAAAGAGGGGTGCGGTGGGAGAACTTAAATGAGAAGTTCCCTAATGTCGGTAACCGAGGGACCTTCTCCTTTAAGTACTCCCACCTCCCCCCTCTTTTTTGAAGGGTGTGTGTGGTTATATAAGCTTCAAGTTGGATTGTAGGACGTGTGTGTGGTTAATTAAACTTATCAAAAAAAAAAAACACTATTATTTGAGAAAATGATTATTTGATCAATAATTTTTACATACTTAATTTTATTGAATCGAATTTTGGCTAATAAAATCAAATCCAATGCCACCAAAGGATTGAGGTTATTTGTCTCATGGTTGCAAAACCATGAGTTAATTTGCGAAACTGTTGCTCATGCCACCAAAGGATTGAAGTTGCAAAACAATGAGTTAATTTGCAAAACTGTTGCCCATAAGAGTGTATTCGCAAAGCTGGTAGAACACTCCCAAACGAAAAAAAAAATTATGTTCGTACATACCATCCAGGTTCGTTCCCAAAGCTACCTGTTGCCGTGAACGTTTTGTGTCATTGTGTTGTGCGTCCCTCTCTCCGTCTTTCTCTAGGGTTTGGTTTGGTTTTGGGTTTCTTTCTGCAAATTGCATGAAGGCTTTCTGCTTCATCTTCCCCCTCCGCCCAACAGACGGAGGTGGAAGCTTTCTGGTTCTGTTGTTGTTATTGTTGTTCTAAACCTTGAATTTCTCCGATTTTCGCAGCGCAAATGATATTTTTTTGTACTTTTTTTCCTCGATTTAAGCCTCTTTATGAATTTGCCACACGCGTAACCAGGACTCCTGACCTTCAGTTAATCAGTTTGAAGTTTGAACGCCTTTCCAGCTCCTCAAACTCCAATCGCTGACGATTCAATCTCACTCCCGATCGAGTCGAGCTTCCGTGATCCGTCGCACTTGATTCCCTCACATAAGCGGTCTCGCTGCGGCCAAGGTGCGATCACTACTAGATTGCTATTTATGTTGTGATTAAATCCGTCTATTTTAGATATAAAATTCTTGATTCTGCGGGCTTTAAGAACTCTGTTGCTCCAATCTTAGTTTTATTTGTAGATTCAACTGTTTGGATTGTCTTTGCCCTTTTTTATGTTTGTACAAAGACGCTAAGTTGTACCTTGCTTTCTCTTGTGGTTTCTTAGTTGCATGGTCGGAGATAAAACCGGTTTTTTTCTGGACCTTCACACTATTAGTTAGCTATATTGGCTTTGTTGCTTTGTTCTATATTGCTGTTAATTAATTGCTTTACTCTCTGTTAATGCAAACTATGGATAAAATACTTGAAATATGAAATTTACAATTTCCTAGTTATTGGAAGAAAAGAATCATCCTATTGCAACTGGCTACTAGACCAGCATGGGATCTAATTTATTGGGACTTGAGACTCTTTTCTCTTTTGTTTTTTTTTGGATTGGTAAAAGCAAATATATTAATGGAACGCATTTGGCAACTCTTATTTGATCTAATAAGAACTATTTAGACTAGATCTAGAAAAAAAGAGCTGTTTATCTTACGTCTTGTTTTATTATAGTCTGCTTGGTAAAAATCAAAGTTTTGAAAAAAAAAAATCTCTTGTTTTTTTCATATCTTGTTTGGTAAAACATAAGATAACACTTATTTAAGGGGCATTTCCTATGGCAAGGATAAAGTCAACATTTGGAAAAAATATTAGGAACATAAAAGACGTGTAAAAAGTATTAAGGGCATACAAGCATAGTTACAAAATTCTCAAAATTTTCAAACAATAATATGCGACTTTTTCGCCGAACGATTAATTCGCGAACTATTTACGACTTTTTGAAAAAATCACGAATTTTTCAAAAAGTCACGAATTATTCACGACTTTTGGAAAAAGCCTTGAATAAATACCTAATATATGAAATATGTTTTTTTATAATTTAATAATTAGTAATCTTATTTAATTTTTTTTTCATATTTTACCAGATGTTTTACCGATTTATTTTCAAAATTTGCCATTTGTTTTTGGAATTTTTTCCTAGAAGAATAATTCTCGAACTCCGATTTGGTAACTATGGTTGGTATCATGTTGCTTTCTCTGTATAATTACTAAATGTATTTTTTAATTGTTTCATCTTTTTTCTCGAAGTTTTCTCGACTTTGTCAAACTAACCCCCCAATCGAATTATTCCCTAATCCCAACTTTGTTACTATGCATACAAGACCATTTTAAGTGAATCTAATGCACACGTGCACAAATAAACCTCTACCCACGTTAGCACAATAAGTTCTGAAAGAAAAAGTAACCTTGAAATTATTTTAGAGGTAAAACCTCCTATGCTAAAATAGTTAGACGTTAGATTAGACATTTACCAAACTGACTTAGGTAAACTAATAAGTTATGTAAATAAGTGCTTTTTTTTAATAAGTCATTTTTTTACGAGAAGCTTGTTTGGTATAGCCAATTTTCTAGGATAAAAAAAAACTTATTTATAATAAGCTCGTTTGGTAAATCAAACAGATGACGTTTGTTAATTCTAAAAATGGAGCTTATTCTTAAAAAATAAGAGCTTATGTCAAAATAAGACTATTTGGTAAATTTTTAATCCAACGTCTAAATAATTTAGCATAAGAAATTTTACATATGAAATAATAAATAACCTCAAGGTTATTTTTTTTTCTCTCAGAGCTTGTGCTAGTGTTGGTAGAGGTTTACTTCTCCACACTGCACATGCATATTTGATTAACTTAAAACAAACTTTTATGTCTTTAATACTTTTTTTAATTTCCTTTTTTGTCTCTAATACTTTCTATAATTGCATATTCTATCCCTACCATTGCAAATGCTCCTCAAATAAGTGCTTTATGTCTTACCAAACAGACTACTTGTAAAACAAGGCCTGAGATAAACAACTCTTAGATCCAATCTAAGTAGCTCTTATTAGATCAGATAAGAGTTGACCAACGCTCCCTAAGTACTTTTTCAAGGGTATTTGTTGTCATTATTAAAAAAATGCTACAAAATACAAGCTTTTACAATTACGATGGATATGATGCTACAAGCTACAAACCTTATCTCCATATAGATATAATCATATAATGTCACATTCGTTACTGTGTCCAAAGTAGTGTTTTAAAAAGCGTGTGAGGCTTACGCCTCGAGGCCGGCTCGCCTCAGGGTGAGGCTTAAGGAAAATCCCATGAGGCTTAAACCCCATGAGGCACACACATTATGCCTTGAAGCTCGCTTTATGTTATGACGTACGTCTCAAACATTAACTAAAATTAGGTTTCTAGTCACAACTGAGACTTAAATGTTTGTTATTTGTTTCAACTAATGCATATCGTATTTTCTATGTGTACGTGTGCACCTACACTAACACACACAATCTACACGAATACAAATATATATATATATATGTATGTATTTCTCTCTCTCTTTCTATATATATATATATACACTATAATCTTTCATTAACTTTTTGAATTTTTTTACAATTTTTCTTATATTTTATTTATTTGTTAAAATGAGGGAGCATGAGGCTTATGCCTTGAGGCTTACGCCTCATGCATCTTGAGGTTCTAATGCCTTGCCTCACGTCTTCACGTTTTAAAACATTGGTCTAAAGTCATTATGACGATACTATTGAGTATTGACCATTATCCCTTCAATCTTCGTTGGGCGCCAAACTTAAGACACAAGTCCCATGAAATGCCATATTAGCTCCCTAAACTCCATAGAAAATTCTATATACAAAATATAAGTAAATAATAAGATAATGATGGATTTCACAATCTCCATCTATGAATTGCATAAGCAACCATAATGTATCTATACTACTACTACAACCTGGTTGGTCTCCACGTTGCCCTTCCAGAAGCCTCTGTTTGAGTTTCATATTGTTGCCACATTTTTTCTATTCTTATTGCCACATGGCACCTTCTTATTCGTATTCGAAGGTTGTAGACCTTACTTCAACCCCATCTTATCATACAAAATTAAGTAGGCCATCCATTCTAACTAAGTCACTTATTAAGTGAGATGGATGTATAGAAGAGTTGATACAGTTCACTCATGGTTTAAAATATCGATACGTATCGACCGATACGGGCCGATACGTATCTTATTTGGAGCTACCCGATACACTGGTATGTTGGAAAAAAAAAACTCCACTATATCGGGCCGATACAGGCCCGATACACACTCGATACGGGGATTTTTTATTTAATTTTTTTCTCCTTCCATTTACACTAGGATCCACAATATTGACCTGATACACATAACTTATATACATAATATATTATTAAGTAAATGATTTTACTTTCATTTACTTTAGATATTAACATGTAAATAAGATTATCCCCCTGGTTATGATGCCCAACCCAGCCCAGCCCTACTTATCATGAACCACTAGTTATAATGCCCCAGCCCAACACTACTTATCAGGAGCCACTGGTTATGATGTTCAGTCCCAGTCTTCGACTGATAGTTATTGACAGATCATGACTCAGTAGTAGGCATATGTACAAATGTACCTGGGAATGTACTGCATGGTGATGACTTGAATACAGTGATATCATCATGTCTGGACCACTTATAATGCATCACTCTACTTAATTCCTGATCCCACAATGATAGAGTATAAGCCAGTACGAAGCTCTGTGGTATTGAGCTTCTATCATGTATTTAATTTGATTTGTGAATACAAGGGTCTATGTATTTTCATATTTTTGATTTTTGAATGCAAGTGAGCTTCTATCACTTGATTAAGTAACTATGGTTTGTATTTTCATACATATTTATTAACGTGCAAGCCTTTTTTAACTTATAAATTTGTTAACTCTCGTATGTATGATTATAAATGTAGTTGGAGGTCTTCATTTAGTTTATTTTTAGCTTATATTTGCATTAAAAGAGGTTTTATGCAATGTATCCAAGTTTTTCCTTACATATCCAAGCTTTTTTTGCGTATCCTAAATTTTTCCGTCGTATCCAACCGATACGCTGATACGCATCCTATTTTGGAATTACCGATACGGCGACCGATACCGATATTTTGAACCATGAGTTCACTACCCCCAACCCTTCGTCTCCCTCCTTTAAAGCCCTGCTTTGCTCTTCTCCTCATCTCCCTACCTCTTCTCTGTGCCCCCGTCCATTTCTATTCTTCCCCATTTTCTGATCATTTATGAAGCATTTCTTCCTCTCCCAAGTGTTTTCCTGCCCATCTCTTCATCATTTATAAAGCATATCTCCCTCTTCCATCAGTTCTCCCCATCTCCCCACCCTTTAATTGTGCGCCCCTCTATGTCCGTTCTTCCCTTCTTCTAATCATTTATGAAGCATCTCTTTCTCTCCCATCTGTTCTCCTCCTCATTTAGACATGGTTCGTGTTTCCATCCATTAAAGAAGAGGAAGAGACCTAAATTTACCTTCCATTTCTTCTCTTTCAGAAACCATTTACATGAATTCCTTGGAATATGCATCCGATTTTAAATGCATGTGTTCCTATGAAAATTATTGTGAGATGCCTAGATTAGTAAACCCTTATATAATAATAATAATAGTGATTGAATTATTATTATTAAATTAAAAGTTTTGGGTTTAAGGGGTACCTCATTGCTTAAAATTAGGCTAAGGTACCTATTTTATAACTTCTAGGAATCTAAGGGTTCAAACATTGGGCTCTCAGTATTAACTCAAATGTTTCAGGATTCGCTTTCACCTTCATCCAACTTGATGAAATATTTTAACCTCCATGCACTTGAAATTGGGGCTTGCCTATTAGACAAGAAATTGTTCCCATTCGAATAACGGTTCCAACGCAAGCTGAATTGTCCAATTCCAATAACCGAGTCAAAAGTTACGGGCAAAATACTGGAGCAAGGTTCAGAAAAAAATAAAGGGATCCGACCGATCGGCCAACTATTACCGATCGATCGGTGGTGGCGGGGATCGATCGGCCAAAACTCACCGATTGATTGGTGGGCGTTGAAATATGCACGAAAACGCCGATTTTTGACTTTTTAAGTTCCCTTTGTTCCCTAAACTCTATAAATAACCCTTTAACTCGTGAGTTAGAGTTTCTATAGGCTTCTAAACCTAAAAGAGAGAAAAGGGAGAGCTTCCTAAGAGATCAAAAGGAAAAATCTTGAGGAGTTCAAGGATTAGATTAGAAAAAGGAAGAAAGAGACTTGAAGATCGAGATCGATTCTTATTCGCAAACGATAGATCGTAGGGAAGCGATTAAGTGAGGTAAATAACAAACCTAGTTTTCCATATTTTGAATATTAATCTAAAGGATGGATTAAAGAAGTAAACCTAAGTAAAAACTTGAAAGTATATAGGATGTGAAGAACCGTATTTTGAGTTCCTGTTCATTATTTATGGATTTGTTAAAATAGGATGTGAAGAACCATATTTTGATTTCCCGTTCATTATTTAAGGATTTGTTAAAATAGAATGTGAAGAACCATATTTTGATTCCTATTTTATTATTTATGGATTTGTTAAAATAGGATGTGAAGAATATGTTACAATTATTTATGATTCAACGAAGGATTGAGAAATTTTATTGAAGTGTGTGGATGATTGAGGAGAATGGATGAAATTGAATAGATGAATTATTATGGGATTTAAACCATATTTGAGTTTGATTTTATATTTATAATTAATGAAAAATTCTGATTGATGAAAAATAAGAGCTTATGTCAAAATAAGACTATTTGGTAAATTTTTAATCCAACGTCTAAATAATTTAACAGAAGAAATTTTATATATGAAATAATAAATAACCTCAAGGTTATTTTTTTTTTCTCTTAGAGCTTGTGCTAGTGTTGGTAGAGGGTTACTTCTGCACACTGCACATGCATATTTGATTCCCTTAAAACAGACTTTTATGTCTTTAATACTTTTTTTAATTTTCTTTTTTGTCGCTAATACTTTGTGTAATTGTATATTATATCCCTACCATTGCAAATGCTCCTCAAATTAGTGCTCATTCATATGTCTTACCAAACAGACTATTGTAATTTTAATAAGTCACTTTTTTACGAGAAGCTTGTTTGGTATAGCCAATTTTCTAGAATAAAAAACTACTTATTTATAATAAGCTCGTTTGGTAAATCAAACAGATGACGTTTGTTAATTCTAAAAACTGGAGCTTATTTTTTAAAAATAAGAGCTTATTTCAAAATAAGACTATTTGGTAAATTTTTAATCCAACATCTAAATAATTTAGCATAAGAAATTTTACATATGAAATAATGAATAACCTCAAGGTTATTTTTTTTCTCTCAGAGCTTGTGCTAGTGTTGGTAGACGGTTGCTTCTGCACATTGCACATGCATATTTGATTCACTTAAGACAGACTTTTATGTCTTTAATACTTTTTTTCATTTTCTTTTTTGTCTCTAATACTTTGTGTAATTGCATATTCTATCCCTACCATTGCAAATGCTCCTCAAATAAGTGCTCATTCATATGTCTTACCAAACAGACTATTGTAAAACAAGGCCTAAGATAAACAACTTTTAGATCTAATCTAAGTAGCTCTTATTAGATCAGATAAGAGTTGACAAACGCCCCCTAAGTACTTTTTCAAGGGTATTTGTTGTCATTATTAAAAAAATGCTACAAAATACAAGCTTTTACAATAACGATGGAAATGATGCTACAAGCTACAAACCTTATTTCCATATAGATATAATCATATAATGTCACATGGTGGATGATGGAGGAAGGGATGATTGTTGGATTGGTTGGAATATGTACGACTTTGATTAGAAATTGTGATGAGTTATAAAATTAGGGTTTTTATGAGATTGATTATATCAAAATTATATACCGAAAATTGATGCATGATGAATAGATTTGTTTCATTATTTTATTGTTGAAAACCTGATAGAGTATATTTTTATATTGATCAATTATGAGAAATAGTATATGCTTAAATTGATGTATGATTGAAAAATTATATGATGATAGATGTTAATTAAATTAAATCGTGAATTATGGCTACGTGACTTAGGGGTATTATCATGGCGGCGTTAGCTGTTATGATAAGCTTTCGAGAGCTTTGACCAATAATTCTGGGTGCGATTTAGTTAATGACTATCTTGGTTTCACTCACTCATTCATGAAAATAAATATGTACAAACATGATAAAAACAAGATCATAAGTATTATACAAGCACACGAGCATGACTGTATGATTGAGTTTTATACTGCCCTAGTGCCAGCAAGCCTAAGATCAAGGCAAGACAAGCCGTATGCACCGGGTAATATACAGACAAGCCGTATACACCGGATAATGTGTAGACAAGCTGTATACACCGGATAATGTGTAGACAAGCCGTATCTATCGGATATTGTGTAAACCATGTAGTACCTTGGTAAGTAGGGTATATGTTAGTCTCTATCTAATATATGGGGTAGAGTTATCTTAAGTTTTTGCATGGTGCATTTTGTTGAATACACTCACGAACAAGATAGACAAGTAAGAAAGATAAGTACAAGTGAACATGTATAAAGATTGATTAGAAATTATATTTCCGCACTCTGATTTGTTTATATGCTTACATGTACTGTTAAATAATGATTTATGCTTTATATGAATATCGTTGTATTGTTAGTTAGAAGTTTATATATGCGGAGTAACTTGTTACTCAGCCGATGACTTTGTTATCGGCAGATTCTCGGTTCGATATTTGTGCCCCAGGACCTTGGGAAGAGGAAGACTACGAAGTGGAAGAAGAAAATCTAACAGGTGATTATTCCGAGGGTGAATGGAATTTGGATCAATTTTTTGGGAATTAAATTATTAATATTTAGATTTGGAGTTCAAGACATTGTAATAAATTTAACCCTGAATTTATGGTTAGGTTGGATTGACAGTTGAGAATCATGATGATGATTCAAATTATTTAATATGTTTTAGTTTTAATTTGAGATATTAGATTTGATTATGATTAATTAAAGAAAAATTTTCAGGTTCATATTTTAGATTGCCTTAAATGCTTTATGACAGGATGTTATGATGGTTTAATGATTAAGTCACGTGCCAAGGTCTCATTGTAACCTAGGTGGGATTTTGGGGCGTGACAACCATCCATTCTAATTACGTCACTTACTAAGTGAGATGACTCTATAGAAGAGTAGATACGGTTCACTACCCCCAACCCTTCGTGTCCCTCCTTTACAGCCCTTCTTTGCTCTTCTCCTCCTCATCTCCCTACCTCTTCTCTGTGCCCCCCTCCATTTCTATTCTTCCCCATCTTCTAATCATTTATGAAGCATTTCTTCCTCTCCCAAGTGTTTTCCTGCCCATCTCTTCATCATTTATGAAGCATATCTCCCTCTCTCATCTGTTCTCCCCATCCCCCCACCCTTTAATTGTGCGCCCCTCTATGTTCATTCTTCCCCTCTTCTAATCATTTATGAAGCATCTCTTTCTCTCCCATCTGTTCTCCTCCTCATTTAGACATGGTTCGTGTTTCCATGCATTAAAGAAGAGGAAGAGACCTAAATTTACCTTCCTTTTCTTCTCTTTCAGAAACCAGTTTCTGCTTCTTGTATGTACTGTTTTCATGTAGGTATGTATAAAAGCTAAGTGTTAGGAGTGGTGAGGATGGATGTACCCAATTCAGAAGTGACTGCTCATTCAAATTCTTAGGACGTTTGGTACATTTCTTTAGATGAAGAAGTAATGTCGAGGTAACACCTGTAGTCTATAGTTTGAATGTATCTCCACAATGCTTACAAACATTCTTAGTTGTACCATCTACACAGCTCCTTTCTTCAAATTTTTGCCAAACTTCTGATTTTCTTTTTCTCTTAGGGGCAGCAGATGTAATATTTTTTGAGGGGTCATTAGGGTCAGCAGATTCAGAATTGGGTATTTCATTTTGTTGCGACATTTGAATAATTAAATATAATACATGGGTCAATAAAAGTACATGTGACATTGTGACTTGATGCTAAAAAAAATACCATTACCTAATAATTATTTCATGACAAACAGAAAGATATGCTAAGAAATGGAACAAAATGTTACCCTTTTTCTAAAGCCACATAAAAACTTCTCCAAATTTTCAATAGAATATTTGCATCATAAAGAACAATATACTTTAAATAAACTAATTACTAACCACCGACTTCAATCTACATGTATATTTATTTATGTATACACATTTTCCTGTATAAAAATTTTATAACCACACATGCATGTATAGTTGTATACACACTTTCACCTATCAATGTAATATCTATCCATATCCAAATCAAATATATTTCCCTAACCATTAGGTAAATCACAACCTTTATCATTAATTTAAATGACAAACATATTTCTTAAATTTTAAATCAAGAGGAATAGAAAATTCCTTTGAGTTAAGATATAGGAGGAGGCAGCAACTGATGTATAGTGAATACATACAAAGTATTTTTATTTCATTCTGTTCTCTTGGTAATGAGAAATAAGCCTTTTAAAGTACAACGATTCTCATCTCTCCATTTTTTGGAACTGAGTTTGTATTATGTACTCACTATATGTATTTTTAAGGGTTCTTGAAATCTTCTAAAACAACAAAATAAATAAGATTGGTGGGGACCAACAATGGTGGGAGTGGGGACTGTGAGACAACAGTGGTGGCCTTGGTGGGGACCAACAATGGTGGAGCCGACAATGGTGATTAAATGATGGGGGTCAAGGAAAGGGGAAAAATAAAAAAAAACATTACCTAATCTGTTGGAAGTTGAGACTTGAAGTCTTGAACCTTGGAAGCTGCGGCTGCGGTGACAATATCTACTTGAATCGTGACAATGGAGAAGAAGAAAGGGAGAGGATAAAGAGACGTATGAGACTATGAGTTAGGGTTTGGAGTCTTTGGACCGGAGACAAAAAGCAATTTGCTTTACCAATTTTTTCCTTTATGCTTTTTGCTTTTTTAAAGATGGGATATTGGGAATTTGGGGAGTCATGTGAGTGACTCACGTGCAAAAACTTGAGTTAAAGGAAATTATTTTATGTTATGTTAATGTATACTAAACATATGTTACCAAAAAAAAAGTATACTAAATATATAATATAAATTTATTTTTTAAAGGGTATTATATAAAATTAATCGAGCTGAGCCAAGCCAAGCCGAGCCGAGCCGAGCAACCTATTGTTCAAGCTCGACTTTTAATTTTTCGAGCTCACTTTTAAGGCTCGGCTCGGCTCAAAGAGCCAAAGTAAAGGCTCAAGCTCGGTTTATTTCGAGTCGAGCCGAGCTGACTCGCGACGTTGACACCCCTAATTGAGGATATGCAGCGTCTGTTGACCCGGTTGAGTTCCTTTGTCCCCAGATCTCAGATTAGTGATGTTAGGATGTGGTCCTGTAGTAACAACGACCAATTTTCAGTGCGGTCACTCTTACAGTCCTTTGGCCCTGTACTTTTGCGTTCCTTTTCTCATAAGGTTATGTGGGCTAACCATGTTCCCACGAAGGCATCGTTCTTCCTCTGGTCCGTTGCTTTAAAGAAAATTCTTCCTTTGGATCAATTGAAGAGGAGAGGGCGGAACTTAGCAAATCGATGCTATTTGTGCTTGAAGGCGGAAGAGATTGTGAGTCATTTGCTCTTACATTGCGCAGTTTTTTTGGGGTTTGGGCTTATTTCTTGGTTCGGATGGGCGTGGAGTCTTCCCTTCCTCCTTTCCGAGCTTTTTATCTGGATGACACTTGATGACTTGGGTGGGTGTTGTGGAATCCATCTGGACTTTATTGTCCGGTGATATTTCGTGGGCTATTTGAAAGGAGAGGAACAATCGTGTTTTTGACAATTCCTCTTCTTCTGACTAGCGGATCCTATCTCGGGTGCGGCATTCGATTGTGGAATGGAGCTCCACAAGCTTATTGGGTCAAGAAGTGAGGGATGCCATTTATTTTGAGGTCACACAGTGGCCGTGTTGATGTGTTGTTGCTTTCATTCTTAGTCTTAGTTTGCTCTTGCTTTTAGTTTATATCTCTGTAAACTGTTTGTTATCTTTACTATATCTGATTTACCGATAAAAAAACAAATAAGGAGCCTTATTACACGGCGGAAAAAATTAGGATACATTAAGAAATACTTGGATACACAAGGAAAAACTTGGATACCTTACGTAAAACTTCTTTTAATGCAAATATAAGCTAAAAGCAAACTGAATGAAGGCTTCCAATTTTTTTTATAACCATGCAGATAAGAGTTAATAATTTTATAAGTTAAAAATGCAAGGTATGAAAATACAAAACATAGTCACTTAAGTATACAAAAAACAATTTAGATTTTAAAATTTTAAAATAAGAATGTATTGAATTACAACCATAAATTTTAAGTTTAATATAATTCTTTTTATACTGAACTATTACACTGTTAGTTGACTTTTTGACCCTGTAAATGAAACTATTTTTAAGACTAAAATATGAGACTTTTTTTGGCAGACTTTTGGGTTTTGATAATTTTTGATATAATTTAATTTATGAAATTTTAATGTTTGATAAATATTCTATCATTTGAAAGTTGAAATTCTTACCCAATCCCTAAAAGGCGCTAAAAAGAGGGTTTTGTTCTTGAATTGGAAAGTTAACTTTTTATTCTTCAGAAATTTGTATCCAGGATAATTTTTATTAAATTCAAATAGAGGGGATAACCTTATTTACATATTAATATCTAAAGCAAATGAAAGTAACATCAATTTAAAATCACTTACTTAAATAATATTTATGTAAATAAGTTGTGTGTACCGGGTCTGTGTTGTGGATCCTAGTGTAAATGGAAGGAGAGAAAAAATTAACTGAAAAATCTCTGTATCGGGCCCGTATCGAGCGTATCGGGCATGTATCGGCCTGATATAGTGGAGTTTTTTTTTTTTTTTTCAGCGTACTAGTGTATCAGGTTGCTCCAAATAAGATATATATCGGCCCGTATCAATTGATATGTATCGAAATTTTAAACCATGTCCAGAACCTAACTTCTTGACAAACTACTAAAATACTCCTCTTTTTATACCCCATGAAATACCTAGTAAACTTAGTAAAAAACTTTCTACAGAAGACATTATAGCCAAGATAAATGCTAAATTAAAACAACATAATGAAATTCACAAATCTACAGTGGCCCAAGATACTCCAGACTCTTCTAAAAGCATATTCATTTGTCCTCTCGAACAATTAGTTGAATTTGACTCAGACGTTGAAAAAATAGAACAAGCCCTTAGATCATCCCAAGACATTTCAGAAGTTAATAAACTCTGGTGGTCAAAACCATTACAAACTAGAAACTTTTATCCTAGACTTACTTTTCCAGACATGCAATATGAAGAATTAGGACAATTTAATCAAACTTCTTATCGTAGTAGAACAATTTATAAATGCAATATTGATGGCATGGCAGAATATCAGATTCTTAATAGACTCCAGGAAATGACTATGGTTAGTACAACTTATAAAACCAACAATTCTTCAGATCATTCTATAGCACATGCGTTAGTAGCATGTACAAGACAACTTATAGGTTGGTGGGATAATTATCTCACATTCGAAGCTAGAAATTCAATTTCTAAAGGAAAGATTCTAATGGAACACTAATCAAGACAAAAGATGGTGATGATATCCAAGATGCAGTTGCAACTTTAATCTTTTCCATAGCCAAACATTTTACAAGCGACCCTTCCAAGGTAAAAAAGATAAAACTTCTGATTTAATTGCGAATCTTACTTGCCCAAAAATACAAGACTTTAGGAAGTATAAAGATACATTTCTTTCAAAAGTTTTGATGTGTTCAGAGTTCCGACTATAATCAGGATTAGAGATCATACCAATGGAAACATTCCTTATGATAGGTTAACATACGGAGATACATAAGCTACGATTACTACGGAAGGAATTGCTCTTTTTAATGATTTTAAGCTTAAACAACAACACAAAAAAGAACAGGCCACTAGCAAAAAAGAATTAGGCTCTTTTTGTGTCCAATTTGGATATACATGGATTTTCTAAGGAATTCTTCGTAGGGTTTCTAGAGGGGGAGGAGGAAATTCTCCTGGAAGTTTCCAATCGGTGGGAAATTCTATTGTATTCAATTTTAAAGGTTTAGGAATAATAATATTAGATTTCTGGAGGTTGGATTGTAAATAGATAGTTTCTCCTTTTGGGGACTTACTCCGTGAACTTTGGGATCTACAGTTGTAGTCATAACCTTATAATGTATTCTATAGACGATTGCTATGGGTCTTGATCCTGGAAGCATCTTGAAGCTATGAGTCTTGACACTTAAAATTAAAGATTCTAGAATATTGGGATTCAAAAGATCTACTGAATAATTTGGGAGACAATTAAAGTAAATTGGACCTTCATGTAAGCTTGCTTGAATTATTCCTAAAAGAGAATCTTGGAAATCTAAATGTCTGTGATCTCTTAAACATAAAAGGATTAAAGTATTTAATCCTTGCCTAGTTAATGGTTTAGCTGCGACTTGTACCATTCTTATATGTAAAAAGTTTTATTTTTCTAGGGTTTTCTTACCTAATAGTCTAATTGTCTCACGACCTGTACTTAGCCTTATAGTTTGTTCTACTGTTTTGACGGAGTAATTTGAGAAGAGTCTGAAATTACCTTTCTCGTAGGCTTGTTCCATTGCTACCTTGGATATATTCGGGTGATTTGAGGGTGGAAAATTATTTTTTCTTTTTAACCTAAGAAAAATTTACATATTTTTTCAATTTTGAAAAACTCAATTTTTTTTTTAATGTATGTGAACCAAACAAGATTATATGCATAGAATCACTTTTCTATCAGAAATCGATTCTATACAGAGTGTGAATTTCTGCATAATCAATTCTTATCACAATTGATTCTGGACAATAGAATCGAATCCAAATGGTCCCTAAGTCCTTTTCACTATTAACTAAATTGTGTTTTTCACTATTTATTATATTATCTTGAGATGTTATAGACCAAGAACACATGGTTCTGATTAAAGAACTCATCCTAAATTCTAACTCTCAAGGATACCAAATTACAGTGGATTAAATTTACAGCAGACCAACGGACTTACTCTCCTGCTGTCGGGACCACCGGGACCCCTAACCACAGACCTCAAGACCTAAAATCTTCGAACTAATTCCTTACCATATTCAGGCTCTGATACCATTACAACCCATAACCAGAATTGATAATAGAGGAATTCACACCAGAATTTTAGACCAATATTTAAATCAGCTGACACTACCAGACAATTTAAATCAGCGGACACGAATTTATTATGTTTAACGTATTTAGGTTTTTAAAATCCTTTGAGCTTAATTCACACTAATTTCCCTTGTAAATGTTGCAAAAATTTGGAGCCATTGCCCATCTATGACATCTTTGCAACTTTTTTGCTAAAATTCAAAATCCACCTCATGAATTGATGATTGAACATCATCTTCAATATGCACATGTACAAAAAAAAGAATTGAAATTTCAACAATTGCTTGCCTTTCTTATATTTTTTTTATGGTTAAATATTTTCTGTGTGTACGTGCGCATGCACACACACAATGTACATGAACACACACACACACACGCACACATAAATATATATATATATATAGAGAGAGAGAGAGAGAGAGAGAGAGAGAGAGAGAGAGAGAGAGGTGTGTGTGTTTTTCAATCTTTGATTAACTTTTTGGATTTTTTTGTAATTTTTCTTATATTTTATTTATTGATTAAAATGAGGGAGCATGAGGCTCTCTTGCGAGACTCAAGCCTAACGCCTGCCTCACGCTTCTTGAGGTCCTAACACTTTGCCTCACTCCTTCGCCTTTTAAAACACTGATTTGTGTGTGTGTGTGTATATATGTATTATTTAGGCTACTTCTCGACAACAGCATGACATGTTCAGAATTCAAATCCATTAGTGTTTTCCAGTGTTGAGTCATTCAATGATTTTTATCTCTCAGAATAATTGATTCAAGTGAATGAGTTGTGGTCTACTGTTCATCCTTTTGTTGGGACTGCAGTTAAGTTGATGCAATTTAATTTGTATGAATAATTTTTTATGGAGTCTGTTACTTTAATGTCTGAGCATGTCTTGACCATTTTTTTTCCTTGCCTTCTAGGAATAATTATGAGAAGGTCCATGATATGTTCCATATCACTAAAAAAAGGCTTTATATGGTGAGTCGGTGACAACTTCGCCATTATGTCCTGGAGGTGTAAGGATTGGCAATGATGGATCTTATAGTTTCACATTTTGCAACTAACCGATTAGAACTTGCTCATAAGGGGTGTGTTAGTATGATGGTCATGGTAGACGGCATTTCATTGTTTCCTTTCTTATCTTCCTCAGGTACTCCTGCTATGACATCAAGAGGTTGTCTAGAGGCTGATTGGGTCCATTACTGACTTTCTCCTTATAGTGCTGCACAGATTGCGAATATTGTGTGCAGGGAACATGGGAAGTTGCAGAAGGATTCTCTTAAAGGTCTCCAGAACAACAAGGATATTGTTGAGCTCCAGAAAGCAGTCGAAACTTTTTCATCCCAGTTTGCAATGTCAGTTAACTTTTAAACGTTGGAAACCTATTGCTGACTTTTATCATCCTGCTTCTGGGACTTACCCTTGCTGCGGATGGTAACAAATCTGAATTCCCATCCTTTTCTTCGACCTCTATGTTATGCTTACAATATTTTTTTTGTAAATTAGTATAAGATCAATGAAAATATGGATCGGTGGAAGTTTGAAGCACCAAATTGCTACCATTGGTGTAAAAAGTGATTAGCGGCTAAAAATTGTCTTTTACCCCTGGCTGAATATTATGCCCTGCGATTTTGTAATACATATATGTAAATACACACACACACATTCATATAAAAGACCATTGTTCTATTTCATCTGATATATATTCAGTGCATTTCTAGAGGTGCCACCAAATCTTTGAAGTTCGGGCCACTCTGTATTAGAACAGGGAGCTTATAGCTGCTGTTTCAAATAGGCTTAGCCTATAAGTGGATGTCCCATTAAGATCAGTGACAGAGATATCTGCAATTTTATGCTCCCATTGTCTCTTGGCAGATTTACAAGAATTGTTTGCCGCTGCGGCATTCGTCAATTTGGTCGTTGGTGCATACTGCGTATTGGAATTAGCAAGTGGTGGTCGTGCAGATGCTGAATCTTTCTGATATGACCTGTACAGTCCATGGGGTCCTTGCGTGATCGCAAGAAAAATGTTAATCCCAATGGTCAGGTCAGGCATGGTGTGGATCGGCTTGTACCTGTCCAATGGGTATCCGCTCGTGAATGATCAAGAACAGCTATAATGGCTTGTTGGTAAGGCGGAGAGGAGCAGTAACATACTGAATTGTGGGTGCCTTCCACCATTCTGTGATTTTCGGTCATTTTATTTCTTAAATATCAATTAGGGATGTTGAAGGTGTGCCCCTCATTTGAAGGTCGCCTCAAAGTGGCACTAATAGGCTAACTACAAATCGGCTAACCATGACCCACATTAAAAAAAAAATCTGGGGTTAAATTAAATATAAAAAAAACACCATAGTCGATACAATAATGGATACACATCAGGGCTTTGTCCCAGTGGTAGTGCTTTGGGGGGAGGTACCGGGTTCCATTCCCGAGAGGGTGGGAATTTGTATATACTCTCTACCTGTCCACTAACTGAACAACGCCTAAATGTCTATAAAAAAAAAATTACAATAATGGATACCCTTCCATAGGCATCCTTTGCAAGGATTTGTTTATTATGTAAGATATTTTGAAAATCCTTGAAGGTCCATCACTTTCTGGTTAGGGACGAAAAGCATGAGCTTGGATGGGAAGGTAGAGAAAGTGACCCAGGTTTTGGTGTTTTATTAAAAATCCCCCCAACCCCAGAAAGGAGCAGAATATAATCATATCCAAAGACAGAGAAATGAAAGAAAAAGAGAAGAAGAGACATGTCAGTGGTGGGTGTTGAGAAAGCTCTTTTATCATCAACTCCATTCCTCTCAAAGAAGCCGAATCAGAGAAAAGCTTCCACAAGAAAGAAACTAGTTTTGAATTTATTGCAACCCAGGAATCTTCAGCCACCCCCAGTCCCATCTATTCTTCCTCTCATTATTCCTTCCCAACTGGAATGATTAGGAATTTACTAGAACAACTCAAGAACCCTATTGAAAGTGGAAGAAGAGGAAGACCCCATAATAAATAAAGCTGAAAAAAATCCAGCAGTACAGAAATTAAGAAAAATAAAAAGAACCAAGAAAATTATAGAATTTTTTTCTAACTTCTCTTTTATCATTTTAAAAATCTCAATAATCTAATATTTTTCATATATTTAACATGGGATTTGTCTGTAATATCATGCTCTGTGAGAAAAACAAGAAGCATCCTTCCCTTTTTCTCATATAATTTCTTCTTTTTACAGGAGAAGAAGGAGCTGTTGTTTGGATGAGAAACTAGGCTCTCCCTTGAAACTGGTTGCATCTTCCACTACTTTTCCCCCACTTCTTGCAGAGTAACGTTGCTTTTCCTGAAAGCCAGAATCACATCTTTCTTACAATTTTTTTTTCTTTCTCCTTCAAAATTTTCCTATTAGGTTCTTGAAAAATCAACTGTTGTAGCTGCACAACAAAGAAACCAGAAGGGGGAAAATAAAAGAAAACAATAAAGAAGGAAAGGGTAACAGTTGAACCACCCCCACAACTGATTCTCCCCTTCTCTGCAATCTTTCATCTCTACCTGTGACTGCAGATATCCAAAAGCTTCTTCCTCCCTTCAACAATTTCATCAAAGAAATCATCAAGTTGCCCAATAATATTCTCAGTCCCAGATTTCAACACCCCAAAACAACCCTTCAAGTTCTCCACTCTCTCTTGAATCCCAACTTCTGATTCAAGTCCTTGAGTAGACCTCCTCTCCAATTCTGCTCTCAGTTCATCCATGGCGATCTTTGCTATTCGGAACTCATGGAGCAGAATTCCAGGGCGCCCATCAATCCGGTTGATCTCTGTAGCCACCCTTTGCTGCAATCTTACTGTCGAAACCATGAAAGCCGACCCAAAAAACAAGCACCCCTCATATCCTCCTCTGCAGAAGCTTGATTCAGGCCAACAATACACCAATCCACAGAGCAAGATCATCAGAAGAAGTGAGCTAACATTTCTCATTGCATAGAGAACACCCCTGAAACCATTGAATCCATTGAGCTTGGATTCTATGGAGACCTTCTCGTCGAACCGGAGCGAGAGGGGTTGAATTCTGGTTTCCATCAATCCCCTGTTCTCCTCTTCCAACCCCACTGCTTCCCTGCGGCAACCGGAGATTGCCCGGATGACCTGTATCAAGAATTAGATTTAAAGAATCAGTCAATTGCTTCTAACAAATGAAAAAAAAAAAAAACACCAAGATTGTTCTTGTTTCCTCCAATTGCTTTGGACCTGGCGGGAGAGCTGCGGGCTCAGATTGCGGTGACCATCGAGGGAGGAAGCTATATCAGCCCCGGCTGTATAGTAATTCTCCATGCCAGAGATGCCTGACTTGAGAACATGACATGCCTCCCAGAGCCTGGAGCTCTCGTCCATGTACTCGTCAAGCCATTTCTCTCCGACGGGCAGGTGGAGTTTCTGAACCAAAATTGTTAATTGGGAATGGAAAGATCGAAGAAGCGAGAGGACCCGTTGGAGGAATTGAATTGACATGAAGTTATTGGAGAGGAACGAGCGCTCGAGATCGTCGATCCCCCTGGTAAGAAGGGTGTAGAAGCCATTGACAGAGGTGGTGGATGAAGGTTCCATCATCAAAAGTAAAGAAAAGATGGTATGGTAGAAAAGGTAAAGAGGGAGATATTTAAATTGAAACACCAACAAGAAGAAGAAGAAAGGAAGAAGAAGATGAATGAATTGCTTAAAAGCTCAGGTTTCTATGGTGAAAGAGATTGTTGGGAGCAATGATGGGTGTTTCCTATTGGGGAAAAGGATGATTGGGAATCTGCCATTTCCATTGTTTAATGGGCAGAAAGGAAGAGAAAGAAAAGAAAAAGAGAATTCAAAAAGAAAGAGTGAAGCAACAATTCAAGCCAAAAAACATGAAGTCTTCATGAGTTACCTCTCCTTTCTGTGTTTCTTTTCTCTTACACCTCTTTCAAAGAGCTCTGTTACAAAGAGATACATATATATATATGAATAGAGATGGGTAGTAAGTAGTAACAATCAAAGTAGAATCTACATAAACTGGTTCTTCTTGTTCAATGATGTTAGTTTCTGTTTATTGGCCTGTAAAAATCTTCACTGTTTTGACTGAGATTTTCCTTCTTATTCTTCTATTTTGATTTTAGTTCCCTTTTGAATTGAGTGCTCTTTGGCTTTGGCCTCTTTCTTTCTTTTTCTTCCCCCAGCAACTGACTTTTGCTTCTTTACCTCCCCCCCTTTTTTTTCTGTTGAAATTTGTGGGTTATTTCTTCTAGATAATTTTCTTTTTGGATTTGATTATTGAAGGGGGAATTGAATGATGGGGTTCCTTGTATTGAGATTTATATCTATCTACTCTGCAAAAAAAAATTCTTCTTTTAATTAGCCCTCCAAACATTCTATTTTCAAAATATAATATTTTTGTTTCTCATGGAATATGTGATGCTCCCCATACCCCATACAATGCAGAAACCCCACTGGATCCAGACCATTCAATGTGGGCCATACCATAAACCAAAAACCAGACTGGCTAGAGTACGACCTAAGGACTTGGGTTGTCGACGGATCAGATCAGAGTTCAGATTTCATTAAGATTAGATCTGATTAAGGTAGATTTTAAAACTTAATATAGGTCTGTCGGATCAAATACAAATCTGTATTTTCATGTTATTTTATAATTGGATCGAATCAAGATCCACATTCATCCGGTCCATATATGTAGTACGCTTTTTTATTTGCTCTAGGTTAATGTGTTATATATTCGATTCGAACTGAATCTAGATAACTAGGATCGTTATCGGATTCGAACCTGGATCTCGACTTGAATTATTATGAAACTAAGGATGAAATGGGCTAATATGGCCACTTAACTTTGCTAAATGTGCTCCTGATACAAAAGGGATTTCGAAACAAAGGTTTGATTGCTCTGATTTTAGGATTGGTCAACCTATTAGAGGGCTAGCAAGTTGAATTCTCTGGATCAATGGATCGGATGGCCAAGCGAATGTCATGATGTGTTGGGAGCATTGTCCTGAATGCTCCTCTTAGGGTGCATCACCTATACTCTCTCTCTCTCTCTCTTTTAATGTATGTTAGTATCTCTTTTTCTAGGTGGGCTTGTGGGGACTAGGAAATATCTTATTCAAAGCTGTCTATTTTATTTAATTTTTGTTCTTGTAGGGTGCTCGTGGGTTTTTGGAGAATGGGAAACTTGAGAGCATGTTGGTCTTTTGAGATCTCATTGGAAAGTGAAGAACTAATGACTATTGTTAAATCCGAAGTTACCAGATCACATAGCGAGAACCCAAGAAATAGTTAACGTACCCATGAATTCCATTTTCAAACCTAAGGCACCACCTCATTGGTGGATGCCCCCCTCTTAAATACTCACCAACAAGGTGAGTGCCTTTGGTTTGGAAATGGAATTCATGGATACGTCTATCACTACTTTTTTAAATATAGCATAGGGTCAAGAGAAGCGAGAACAAAAGCAGGAGCGAGGTTTGAGAGCTCAAGCGCAAGGGTATTGCAAGGTTTTGGTTACTAAGGTTTAATCTAATTTTCTTTGACTCGTGCAAGGTTTTGCTTAGAGTAGTCATAGCAGTCTCACCAAATTTTACCCACCAAAATAGCCAAAACTCACTTTTTTCCTATTCTGGCTATCCACTTTTTTAAAACACTCCTAATAGCCTCACTAATTTAACAAAAAAAAAAGAGAGAGAAAAACATTATTTTATTTATTTATGTAGGAAAACAAAAAAGGAAGGGAGAGAGAAACATTATTTTATTTATTTATGTAAGAAAACAAAAAAGGAAGGGAGAGAGAATTATTATTTTATTATTTGTGTGGGACCCAAAAAAGAAGGGAGAGATTTGATTTGATTTGATTTGGTGAGTACAGTAGTCACTGAGTAATGTATATTCATCAAACCAAAATATTTAATTTGAAGAGGCTGCTCGAGACCTCGTTTTACAAATTCTAGTGTTTTGGCTCACCAAAATAACTTTTTAGTTCTTTGGGTGAGGGTGCTAGGAATGCTCTTACTAAGGTTTAATCTAATTTTCTTTAGCTTCCATATTGCATTCACCTATTCTAATGTGGAATGGTTCTCTATAGTAATATTATTCTTATGTACCATAAGTACAAACTATAAACTTTTTCAACTTTTACAACTATGATATGATGTTTATAGACCATGATTAAGGTATACATGAGTCATCTTAGGTTCCCATTAGACCTATGGACCTATATATAAGGAGCTCTTTTATTTGTTTTTATTGCAGGATTATGCTAACCTACACCCAGATTTCCTTTTCAGGAAGACATACTTCTTTTGCAAAGCAAGCAAACTTCTAAGAATCAAAAGCTTTTGTCAAAAGACAAGACCTAGTTGTACATTTGGAATCTGGTGGTTGAGCTCTTGCTTGGTCATCTATAGTTGTCAAGAGGATTCTCTGACCTTTTTTTTTTCTAAATATATATTTTTTAATTGCACAAACTGTAAAAATATTAACAAAAAAAGCATCTTTTATTTAAATAAAATTTTGGTAATTAAGTGTGGCAACAGGTAGGCCGCGTAGCCAAAATGGTCATCCAAACCTAACCCGTTTATAAATGGATTAAAAAGGCAAATCCGGACCAAATCCCAACCCACCCGCCTAACTCGTTTAAACAAAGAAATTAGTGATACTCTAGAGAATAATAAACTTTAGCTTAAATTATTACATGTATATAACTACTAAGGGAGTGATTTTCTTGAGACGACTTAAAATAGAACATTTGAGAACCATGCGGTTATTGGTCTAAAGTGGATCACACAATTGAATTCATATCGATTAATAATGTCAATGTCTGAGATGCAAATCAATACAAGATCAGATATATTATTCAGTTTAAGTCGATATAAGATACTATTTCCATTGCTCAGTAAGGCATGATATAATAAACTCCGATCATTTTACTCTTTGAATCAATAATTAGGCTCTGCCCGAACCTGGTAGGTTGATAGCCTACGATTATATTCACCTGGTGTCCGTTGATCGTCGCTAGATTAGATGGCATTTAGAGTTTCAGCATAATCAATGGTTCCTGGGTCTTCTCGCCATGTGGGAGGTCTTGGGTTCCATTCCTCACTCCCCCTTTGGTGGCAGCTCCTGCACGGTTTTCCGGACATACCCGGTGTGGCGGGTTGCGGGTGCTTGTCACACCCCTGGGGATTAGTCCTGACCCAAAGGGTTGGGGAACCTCGGGTCTCCAAAAAAAAAAAACAAAAAAAAAGAGTCAGTTTACCTTAGAATTCTCTCCAAGAAAAAATGTTGCTTGTCTTCTTAATGATCCTAGACAGATACAACTGGATGGTCCAGGGTCCCAACATTGAAATGGAGATGAGGGAATAAATGTCTATAAAGAAAAAATAAAGAGAAAATTAATAACTGAAAGAATAGTATATCCAATTCAGGTGAGGAAGTCAGATTATTGATATGGGTAGTCTTGACAAGTTGGTTATTCTATTAATTCAATTAAATTGGCTTCAAGGGGACCACTGACACTGTTTTCCTTCTTAAATTGATGTTTAATGGAGAAAAAATATATAAAATTATCACCTGATTTTATTTTTTTTTTTGAAGTTTTTTCAAAAGGAAAAGTTTTTTGAATACATGCTTTCTGGTGCAGATTACACAGCTATTAAATCGATCAGGACCGTTGAATCGGAGGTCTTCTACTTGATAGGCTATAGGTAAATAATCACAGAACTGGAAATTCTTAAGATGCTCAACCTTCGAAGTATTATTTTCATTTCATTTTGACCACACTATAAGCTTTTCTTTTACTTGTTTTCAAGCCCTGTTTTAAAATTTGAAATTACGTTACAATATGTACTAATATATAGTCTTAGGAAGTTAAATTTAGGAGACTGCTGTAGGAGGGCATGGAAATGTGCAAATCTTAGTGTAACCAAAACATATGTGTCCCTTTGTTTTTGGGAAGTGATTAAAAACTCTTGTTTTATTTAAAATTTTTTTTTTTTTTAGGGAAGTGATTAAAAATTCTCAATAGCACCTGCTATATCGATGGCTCCAAAATATCAAGTGGGGCCCACCATTTAATACATGTGAGGCTTGATGTTTGCCATCGTCGGATTTTTGATTGGGCGTCTACCGAGAGTTTAACTCATTTCCCTTTTATTTATTGAAATGAAGTATCTAAGTTAATCCCCAAATAATGAGATAGACTGTCTGGTGAATTTCACTGCACCACCTCTTTTGCTTCCCTACTTTTTGTCTCTTTGTTGGTGGAATAAGAAGAAGACTTTAGATCCTCCATGGTAAGTGTTGGAGGAAATGTTAGAGACTTTTTCTTTAGCATTGACAAGGTTTGTGTTAAATGTAAGATTAGTGTTAAATGTAAGATTAATGTTGAACCAATTAAAATTTTTGAATAAACAAAAAAAAAAAAGACATATATAGGTGTCACACTCCACTTACCGAAGGAGATCTTGAGTCTTCTTCTCATCTTAAAACCAAGAAAGGGAAATGTCTAGTAAAGGAAAGAACTAAGAAAATAGAAACCAAATTGGTAAAGGGAAATGTCTAACGGACTGTGCATTCGGATACTCAAATGTGCAGTCCAACGGCTCCCAAGTCTCTTTTTTAACATTCCTAAGATTCATCTATCTAACCTTGAATTTTGAAAAAAAATCAACCTAATACCAGTTAAGCCTAACAGCAGTTAAAAAGGGTGTTAAAAGGGACAAGTGGAAAACTGTCTTTGTGAAAGTTAACAAATTCACCCACTCCTTTACTAAGAATGAAGTCTTATATATCCTTTTTTAAATAGAGCTTCGAAAAAAAGCTAAGTCTAGAGGGAAATTGTGAGCATTACGTTTATGCATAACTTCCATACAAAAGTTAGCACGGTTAATGATATCATTAGCTATATATATATATATATAGAGAGAGAGAGAGAGAGAGGAAACCTAGCTCATAGGAGGTTCAAGGTTGATGGAAAGGGTCAACTAAATCGATATACACCATTTAGGAGCAAGGGTATTGATTTGAGGGAGAGGGTCAACCAAGTAGCATAGCCTTTATTTATAAAGAAGAAGAAGCATAGGAAGAAGAAGAGATATCATATATGCTACCGATCAAGTATTCTTTTTAAGTCCTTACCTTATTCTAGGCTCCACCCAATACCCATTGCCCACTTTTGACTATATATCTTTGATGATGAGGAATACAAGGTTTGCTTTCTGTTCAACTAGCAGCATACCCACTTCAGGATTTCTTCCCACTATCCATGCCTATCGCCATATAGCCCTTCCTAAAAAAGAAAAGGGGGAGAGGATATATATATATATAGAGAGAGAGAGAGAGAGAGATAAAGCTAGAGGCATCTTCATAAGAGGGCCAATGTTGATGGAAAGGGTCAACTATACACACTATCTAGGAGTAGGGGTATGGAGGGAGATGCCGAGATGGTCAACCAAGCAGCATAGCCTTCATAAAGAAGAAGCATATATAGGAAGAAGAAGAAGAGATATCATGGAACCATAACAAGTACTGATCAATTATTCTTTTGAGTTCTTACCTTATTCTAGGCTCTATCCATGGCCATTGCCGACCTTTGACTATCTTAGATAGTGAGGGATACAAGATTTGCTCTTTACTCAACTAGCAGCAAATCCACTTTGGGATTTCTTCCCACCATCCATGCCTATGGCCATATTGTCCTCTCCCCTAACAGAAGTGGGGATATATATAGATAGCGTGTTTCTAATGTTTACTCAGTCTGTAAACTTGTTAATTTTTATAAGATATTTTTATCCTTATATTAATTACTAAATTTATTAAAATTAAAGTGTCTTTTAGTCTTTTCACATGCGACCAATCATTAAATGTAGTAGAGAATAAAAACTCTTTTACATCTTAAAGTAACATTCCGAGAAAGAGAAAACTTCTTCTGCACTTGGATAAATTGGGAATTGGGAGTCTCAAAAGTGTTAAGGTATAATTTAGGAATTGGGAGTCTCAAAAGTGTTAAGGTATAATTGGTTGCTTTAATTTTTTCCTTCGTGACTGTAGGGGTAAGTTTTGTGTCCCCCTATTTTTTTTTTTTATTAAAACTGGTAGGGGTCTTCCTAACCCCCCTCTCCTTCTGAGAGGCTTTTCTAAAAAAAAAGAAAAAAAAAGGAGAAAATAAATATAATTTAAATTTTCATGTACTTCTTATCTATTCTATTTAAATAAATTGTCTTCTATAGAAATATCAAAATACCCTTATATTTAATAGACTGATATTCAACATATAGGAGTAGAAAAGTTTGGTGAAAGTTGACAAATTCACACAATGAGTGAAAGATAACATTCCCCATATGTGTGTGTATGTACATATATATATATATAGAGAGAGAGAGAGAGAGAGATGAAAAAACACATGTCCACAAATGCATATAACTATACGACCAGAGATTCAACGGCTACCATCACACAATCCTTTTATACATGTGTGGATAGATATTTAAGAAAATCTGATTTTTCTTTTTAATGTTATGTGATGGTGGCTGTTGGATCTCCCAATCGTATGGTTGTGTGTGTGAACATATATGTTATCTCTCTCTCTCTCTCTCTCTATATATATATATAGAATCTACTGGCAACTAAACTCAGCCGCTCAGCTGAGCATTTGTAGCAATATATATATATATATATAGTAACTAGCAGTAGCAGCAGTGGGCTACGAAAGATATGTGATGAGCTTTTGATGGCCATTGTTGGTTATGATTGTGATTGAAAGTTGCAGTCCAAAAGGGTTAGAAGCTTAGCTCTCCATCATGTGCACAACTTGGAACATGCCATGTCTTAAAATTTGGCAGTGCCAGCCAGCATAACTTGTACGTAAGAAAATAGATCGTTCTAAGTGTTTGGATTGACCGTGGAGCTATTATTTCATTGCCATTTTCTGAAGTTCCTCGTACGGTGAGTGGCCGGAAAAGTGATCACATACAAGCACATCATTCCATCTATTGACGCCCATTACCATTACTAATATGGGGGAAACTGAGATTTCAGCTAAGCTAAATCTAAATATCCTTTGTAAAGTAATTAGGATCATATATATGAACTTATGATTGTGCAATAGGTTCTAATCATAGAGGTTCCTTCTCTCATTTTCCATAAGGTCTATGTTAGGGAAAATGTTGATTTTCTAACATAATAGAGGGGGTGTTTGATAAAACTTAAAATAAGAGCTTATTGACTTGGGGGGAATTTGGTAACTCCAAATTAAATAGGAAACTACATCCAAAAAAAGAAGGGATTTAAGCCTAAAGGTTTCTTTCCTTTCTCCTTTCATAAAGAGTCTCAAGTTGGCAAAATGTCCAAACTACATCCAAAAAAAAGGTTCGTTTTCAATCTTATCTAGAAGTTGTAGAAATAGAGATTTTGCTTAAATTGAAAAAAAGATTAAGGTAGCATTCGACAAATCTTAAATAAGCAAATAAGTGCTTTTTGTAAAATGTATTTTTTAATATGTCCTTTTTTTTTTACAAGAAGCTTGTTTGGTATAACCATTTTTTAGAATAAAAATTTCTTATTAATGAGGACAAATTAATGAGGTGAATAGTTTCTTAAATAGGAAGGACATTGGGTTGGGTTAGGTTGGGTTTAGTCTTGTGTTGGCCGGCCGTGTGTGTGGGATGTGTTAAACCATTGAATTAAACAAATGTTATGAGTGAAAATTAGGGCAACTCACAATAAGAGCTTTCCACATAAATGGTAGTTGTAACGTCTGTGATCATCACTGGCATGGTGGCTTCATTTATGAGAATTATGTGTGTGATCATCACATAGGACAGAGACCAACCGGTTGAAGAGTAAGCCTTAAAAGAGTACACTAGTTGATCACCACATTTTCGTTTTCCTAGATAAAAAATTATACATAGAAGCTTTTTTTGTAATTACCAATAATCAAAATAATAATAATTTTGATGCTTAATTTTGGAAGAGTTCTTGGTATTCTAAAAAGTATTTACATTTCTTAGAGAATCCCATTCCACAGGCAAATATATAATTTTGAGATAGTTCACAAATTCAAAAAAATAATTTGAAAGATCTCAAAACTGCATTAATGTTTTACTTAATTTTTTATTTCATGTTAATGCTTTATCTATAAAACTATTTGGAGAAAATCATTCTTTTAGAAGATTTTATTTATAATAAGCCTATAATTTTGTAATTCAACATATGTGGAAAGTTGCTGAGTGTATTTACATATAAGAAAATTGATATAGAAGTGCCTTTAGAAAGAAAACCTTTTGAAAAAAGGTGAAAATGTCCATACATATGTTTTAATTTTGGAAAATGCTTATTTTACTGCTCATTTTTACTATATAACGGAATACCGATCTTCATTGGCCCACCAATTGTGATTAAGATTCACTCACCTCTAGGGTTGAGCAATCCAACTTTTTTTTTTTAAAAAAAAGGCAAAAATCTTAGCTTTAATTTGGTTAAGTTTAAAGGGGTGTTAAAAGGGAAACAAAGACACGACTGTAAGATATATAGTGGACCACGTGATCCGCTAATCACTGCTCTTTAATTTTATATTTAGTTTCAATGATTGGTGATCATTTACGATGACTCATACACCAAGTCCAATGCATTTGAGGCTGATAAGACAAGTCCAAGCAAATTACTCTCTATGTGGCCCAAGTATATGATACATGAACATAAAAGTGGGTGTAGGCACACCAAGCTAGAATCCATCCCACCTAGAGAAAGGTGTGATCACAAACGTTCTTAGGAAGGATAAACCCAATCTAGCTACCTAATAAAAGGTATGAATATCCCATATCCACATACTTAGGAGGAATGAATTCTTATCACTTATCAAAGAAAGCCCAACTCTATACAATGACAGGGATAGAATAGGATCAAACAATTCTAAAATGGGATGAGATTTCTCTTGGATTGAAAAAAGGAAAAACAAATACTTGAGAACCACTATTGTAAAAAATAAAAAGATAAGTTCATGTAGGAAAACCCTAGCATGATTAGATTGAGGTGCTGTTCAATTCAAAGAAGAGACCCTAGCATGATTAGATTGATGTGTTTGTTCAATTCAAAGAAGAGTTAGAGTACACACTCTGCGCGATGCAGGGTACGGTACATGATGTTATGAGGTACAGGAGGTACATGATGATGATGATGTTAGGAGTGAAGACAAACCAATTTATTAACACCCCCGCCTCTTGCGTGAGTGGTAGGGGTGTGGCTTTCCAAGGTGGAGTTCTGGGATCTAATCCCCCCAAGGGTATGAGTTGCAAGAGCTCCACTACCCCAGCTCGCTTCTGACAGGTTGACTCTACTGACGTAGGTAAATTATATCTGGTTCCTATGGGGTCCTTCTATATATATAAAAAAAAATCAATATATTAAATAGTTTAGATTAATTACACATTATCTAAAAGAATTTATACAGAAAATGATAAATACTAAGAAGGAAAGATATTCTACATAATCTAATAATAATTTTAATCAATCTAATTCATACCAATCTAAATCTAAGATATGAATATAAAATTATCTATGACATCTTATGTACCTCATATATATTACATTATTATTTTACTAACATAATATTTCCCTAACTAATAAGGAGGAGATGGAATCACATCCAATTCCAATTGAACTTAGGGAGAGTTCAATCGCACCCACATGCCAACTTTTTCCCTTTTAACATTTATTAATTATGATTAAGATTCACTAGCCCTTGAGGTTCAACAATATAACCTTGGGTTTTTTAAAAATACTAAAAAAATAATCCCAGTTAAGAATTTTTAACCCTTGGGGTTTATATATATATATATATAAACCAAGATTGTATTGTTGAACCCCAAGGGTTAGTGAATCTTAACCATAGTTTATAGGGGTTAAAAGATACACGTGTTGGCTTGTGGGGGCAATTGAACTCTCCTTGATTTAAATCGCAATTGGCTGTGATCCGATCTCCGTCAGGAGAGGCCTTAGATTTGAGGAATGGGATTTGGTCTAGTCCTCACTAGTCCAAATCCGTTTGGCTCTCACCCTATTGGTTGACATGTGTCTCATTTAACATCCCTTAAATGTGATTGAGATTCACCAACCCTTAGGGTTTTTTTTAACCTAAAGGGTTGGTGACACCCGAGTTACCAAAACAAAACTCTTAGGGTTCAATCATGTAACCTTGGTTTTTAGAAAAAATAATAAATAAAATTTAACCACAAGAATTAAAATTTTTGAACTAAGGTCAAAATGGCAGTTAAAGGGCTCTGCTCAAACCAGACGGTTTTGATCTGGTGAGGAACAGACCAAATCCAATCCCTAGATTAGCGTACTGTTACCAATTCAATTTAAACATAGATGAATGAAGTGATAGAAGTAATTTATGCTTGCTAACATTAGCTTTCTAATGAATGCTTGAGACTTTGGAAGTTTGAGACTGAGGATAGCATTTCTCATTCTAAAATTCTAAAATGGGAAGAGCTTTAGAGTGCTAGTCCCAGTCTTACAATTCACTTTTTTTCCAAAAGTCTCATGGTGATAGAAACTTGTGCCATTGCTACCTGTAGTGACCCTAATTTAAATTAAATACACTAATGAGTAAATTGGTAAATGATACCCTGAGGGTAATTTAGTAATTAATTTTTGTGTTTGATCATATGGCTAACCTTGGTGGGGTAGGGCTAACCCAATGATTTAATTTAATGAGTTAAATTAATTAAATCTAGGTTATAAACAAACAGGCCTTAGTGGGAGTATATTAGTAATTCTTTAAATAAAATTTAGTATAAATAGAATTGTTTAACCTAATAGTCATATTTTTGCTAAACCTGATTTAGGAAGCTGAGATACATACTTTTGGAGGAGAGGGAGAACGGCCGTAGGGTTTGGAGATCGGTGAATGCTCGTAGAGAACCGGATTTCAAAGTTTTGGATCATCTGGGATAGCAGCAAATCTCTCCTAAGCAATCAATCACTTGTTTTCTTCTCGAAATCAGATTTAGAGGCAAGTGAATATTTCTATAATTTAGATGTAGGGTGTGTTGTGATCACACAATATTTTAATATGTTTTTCTTCTTGTTTTAATGATTGTGTGTATGAATATATGCTAGATCGATAAATATTTTATACAGGTATTATTCTGATTTATTAAATATGTTATGAGTGATTTAATTAAATGCTATAATAATATATTAGATTTTAGGGAATAAAATATAAGAGATTTAGGAGATTAAAATTAGTGATTTTCGAAATTGAGTTAATTTAAATGAGATTTATCTAGTTTCGGTATTTGAGTCATAACTTTATGACATTAAGTTCGATTTTGGTCCAATAGTATATCATTTGGAAGAGCTCGAAAAAATATACAACTTTCATGAAGAAAGTTTTCCCAAAATCAGTATTTTTGTAGGTCAAAACCTTAGTTGAAAATCAAAAAGGGGAAAAACGATATTTTTCACATTAATTTTCCTAAGATACTTTAATCAAATGTATATATTATTTGAGTGTGGGAACATTGTTTTGTTGAGATTCTTTTATAACTAATTAGTTAGTTTGTTAGATGGTTAAAAGATACCTCTAACAAATTTAAATAATTAGTTACTAAATAATTTGTTAGTAACTTGACTTATATTTTTTTTGTTAATTTGTTGGGTGGTTGAAAGATATCCCTAACAAACTTAACTAATTAGTTACTAACCAATTGGTTAGTAACTGAGCTCTTTTATGCTAGTATAAGGGTTTTACTAAACTCACTAGCATAAAAAAGGTTTCTTCCAAGCCCTTAGGGGTTTGTGAAACCCTGAACCCCATTCTCATGGGAGTTTGAGAATTTGTAGGGTTATAAATATGTGATATTTATAACTAAAGTTTCAGTTGTAGGAACACAGCTGAAACCCTTTTTGAAATAAAGTATGTTATGTCTACCTAGATATCAATTGTAAATTATAGCTTTGTAGATTTTAATTATGAATTATGATATTAATTGTTATAGCTGCCATTTAATGTTTTGCTATATTTGCATAATAGTTGGAATTCATCTTCTAAAATAATGGTGATTCAATAAATATTGTTTTAACCTTGGTTAAGGTTCATTCAAGGAGTGAATTGTGTAAAAGCTCCTTAAATTGATCATAGGGTGATGTTGTGTACCACGCAATGATGGTTTCAGGGTGGTGTAGAGTTTCTACCCAGAAACAGAGGATTGAGTTGAGTTGTGTAAGACACTCAATTCTCAGATAGGTAAACTGTGTGAGACCCAAGGGATAGGGTAAGCTGTGTGAGACCCCAAGGATTCCCTTGGTCAATAGATAAGTTATGTAAGACCCCTATTGACCGGACTGAACCATAAGTAAAGACTTAATTGAATAATATGCATAATTTGTTAGTCATCTTATCATATGAATTGTTAATGCATGTAAATTATAGTGTATTCTCTTGTTGAGCTGTGGGCTCACCTTTATTGATTCTTCTTTTTCAGGTGGTGATTAAAAAGAATAGAAATTGCTCTAATTTAAGCAAGTGAGACCAGCCTTAAAGTTTTCTTCTTTATTAGAGTGTGAGAGAACTGTAGTGAGGTAAACTATATGAAATCTTTGGATGGTTTAGTTTATGAGAGAACTCATGTTATTGAGTCTTTTAGTTATGCTGGTTATTTAAATCTGTTTAATGAAATATTAAATTATTTTAATTTTCATTAATATTGAAATTTTGTTTCCGGTTCACGTCTTGATATTTATACAAATATTAGTATTATTGTGTATAGATTTCGGGGCGTGACACTATCCCTTCAACAAGTTAATAATTAATAGGCAAAAATTGAAACAAAAGGAAGTTATGATTTGTATCGGTTCTTAAGATGACCGTATGATGTAGCAACACTTGTCGTACTACCTTGAGACTTTGAAAGTTTGAGACTGGTGCTCGCATGTCTCATATTAGCTTAGGTCTATCTACCAATGAGATAAATCTACTTTTTAGCATGCATCCAGTACTGAATCTTCTATGCCGAGTAGTCAACCTTGGGGAGACTTGTACGCTTGGTTGAATTCAAGTGATAGAGTAGCCATATCCCTTGTACATAGCCTGAAACGATTGTGTGCCTTTAGTAAACAAACGTTCATAACATTATAGATCTCTGTAATTTCAAGGAGTGAATATCAGCTTTCTGTGCATCCATCTAGATTGGATGGTTATAATTTTACCCCAAGCAGGGCCGAGCCAAGAATTTTTCATTAGGGGCCAAAATACATGTATAAAAAAACTAATGGATTTTTATCTGGATAGTGGCCAAAATACATGTATAAAAAAACAAATTTTTTCTAACATTATACTTGTATAAAAGTTTGTACGTATGGTTAGATGTTAACTGGGCAATGGAGCTCTTGCAACTCGTATCCGAGGGAATTGAAGTCCACACCCCTACCACTCACGCAAGAGGCGGGGGTGTAAGTATCCCACCATTTGTTGATAGGATAGAAAAAGGGAAATACAGGGGAACTATAGTACACCTCTATTCTATCATTTTTATCTGAAAATTTTCAACATTTGTTGATGTAATAGAAAAGGAAAATACAGGAGAATTACAAACAAAGCACACCTCTATTGATTGATTACAAGAGAAGTATAGATACAACTAACCTTGGTAAATTGAGAGAAG
The DNA here is from genome assembly GCA_015143295.1 of Tetracentron sinense. Taxonomy (NCBI): domain Eukaryota; kingdom Viridiplantae; phylum Streptophyta; class Magnoliopsida; order Trochodendrales; family Trochodendraceae; genus Tetracentron; species Tetracentron sinense. Next base: position 46,562,793 of record CM026552.1, read on the forward strand.
TAGCATCCTTATCTTCTTAAAATGTTGAAAGGGTAATGCTTGAAAAATCATCTAATTTGAACTCAAGTAAGAAAGGGTGCAAATAATATTTTAATTACATGAGGGAATTTGTATCTTCAACAATGAAAAGCTTATCATTATCCCTAATCACTTCAATGGAGTCTATCTCTGCACCTTCTTTATTTGTCACAATTGCATTCCTTGTGTCAAATCCAAGCTTTTCACCTGTTAAAAAGAAGAAAATATGACGACTATTACTCAAAATCAAATCACATGTTGGGTCAGGTCGGATGAACCCAGTCCCGACCCCTTATAAATGGGTTGGAAAGAGTAAACTTGAACCCGACCCAATACAAAAAGAAGTCAAATCCTCTACGGTGATAACCGGATTTGGAAAATCAAGTTATCACCCTTTGAGGTAGCCACGTCCCTTTTGACACTTCTTAATTGAAGTTAAGATTCACCCACTCCTAGGGTTCACCCACCCATCCTTGGTTTTTATTTAAAAAAATATTAATTCTTTTTAAAAATATTTTAATATTAAAAAACCTTAAAAACAGTTTTTTAATTTAAAAATAATAATTAATATTTAAAAAAAATAACCAAGGATGGGTGGGTGAATCCTAGGAGTGGGTGAATCTTAACCACAATTTATAAGGTGTCAAAAGGGACACGTGACTACCTCAAGGGGTGATAACCGGATTTGCCAAATCATGTTATCTCCGTTGAGGATTTGGCTTCATAACAAAATAACAGAACCTCTCAATCCAACTCTGGCCCCTTTAACATATTTTGCTAGCCCAGTCGCAACTGGGCATACAAATATCAAACAATATTTGACTTTTGCTTTTTAATCCATTAAAATAATGAAACATCTTCAAGTGTTAGGCCCATCTTGCATCTATGAAAAAATTTGGAGTAAATCCGATTGGGTAGCACTCCTCACATATTTATATTCCAAATAGTGTTAAGTATATATATATATATATATAATGGTCTCCGGCCCCTCTCAAATATAATAAATCTATAACCGACGTTGTATTGGTCATTATTTTCCAAATGCAATACTAAATCATCAAAATAGTTTTTTTGGAGTGTAAAAAGTAAAATTACGCGGCTTAGTCTTGCATTCAGAGAAGACTACTGCGTAAATTTAATACCATGTAAACCTTGTATTAGTCAACATTCTGAGGAGTATACCAGATAGGTGAATCCCTAACTAGACTACTTTGGATGGCAGATAGGGTTTGACAAAAACGCACCTGCAATGCTTTTGAGCTCTTCCATGGAACTTGGCAACCTTATCAGCCTCCCAGCTTCCATGCAACTAGTATCTCTCCTCACCAGAGGGTGGCCTTTGTATATGCTCACCCTAGCAAAAAATGATCCATTTGATCTTTCCAACTGGAACTCTTCTTCTTGCTGTCTCCTTAAAAACACTCCCGGAGTATCATCCACTGTTGTTTCCAGCACTGTAATCCGGTGGCCGACTTCTCTCTTTCGCACCATTTCATCCAAAGTTGCCGAAGAAAACCATTCTTGATTCGCCTTATCGACATGGGCACCATTCATCACTAGAAGGCTTACCATGTCTACATGATTTTGCGCCATGGCGATTTGGAGAGCGGTGTACCCACTGCGATTCTTTGTGTCGACGTCTAATCCTTGTTTCAATAGTTCATTCATCACGGAGAGATCATTTCTCTTTGCTGCCGTGCAGAGAAGCTCACCGGCGGTGTGGGCGTCGGATTTGGAGGACCACTGGTACAGGATCCTAAAGATGGAATGGTGCTTTGTGGAGATGGCATCCCATATTGGGGTGTTCCCATCTACATCTGCCATTCATGATGAATGATTATTATGACTAGAAATGATCATCATGAAGAAGGTACTAAGGCTAATTGTATCTGTTGCTTTACCTTGAATATATATGTTGCAGGCATGCTTGAGTAGGACCAAAACACACTCTTCATGCCCTTCTGATGCTGCTATGTGCTAATAATGCAATAAAATAGCAAATTTTCAATAAATACGTACCCACCATTTTATTTCATTCATTCATTACAACATCGAAGGTACTTGTAAGTAGGGATGGCAGTAGGGTTTGGGTCGGGCCAAGTGAAGACCCGGTAAGCATACACGCATATAAATGGGTTGGAAAGAAGCCAAACCCAACCAATTAAGGTTCCCCTCAGGTTCTTCAGGCCTCAACTATAACCCTCCTGCCCAATCCTTTTAAATTAAATTAATAGTAATAATAAATATTAATCTGGTGGCAATTTGATAATTATTTGTTGATAAATTAACTACTCCATGACCTAGAAAAACCTAAACCAATTATAAATCCTGGACATTGACCCAGACATCCAAAACTCAACACTAACTAGTGAAAATGGGACGGGTTGATGGGTCGGGTCAGGAATTGCCATCCCTAATCCTAGTAGTAAGATAGATTTAAGAAATAAGATGAAGAATGTACACATACCAGTGGGGTTCTTCCTTTGGAGTCCCCAATATCAGGGTCCAGCCTTGCCTTTAGAAGCTCATCTAGAAAAGCAGCATTACCAGTACTAGCTACTGTTAGCAGATTGATAGATATATTGGGGTCACCATCATCTTCTCCAGTACTCTTCACTAGTAAATCTCCAATGCTCAGATCTTTAAGCTCTCTATAGTGCTGCCATCCGCCACGTCGCAAATTGTAAGTAATCCATGTAACAGAATATTAGAAACATGTCATACACCATTACAGATCTACCTGAAGAAAATTCCTAAAAATGGCCACATTATCTTCTTGCTTGGCCTGCATTGCTTCTATGAGAGCACTTGTTTTTACCCCCAAGAGCTGAGATAACGTCTTGGTTCGAAAGGTAAATCTTTGAGGTTTACAGCGAAGTGCACTGAATTCCCCAAATATGTCTCCAGTTCGTAGCGTTCCAATTACTCGTTCTTTCTCCGTATCACAATCAATTATTTCAACTTCCCCCGATACCACGATATAGACATCATCTGGTGCTTCATTTTGCATTATAACATCCTCTCTCGGCGGGATGTACTCGGCTTTCATCTTCGAAACCTGATAAATTTGCTAGTATTTTTAGTGCAATTGACGGGACCGAGGACACAATTTTGTAAAATAATTGAGTCTGGAATCTGAAATGCTCACCAGAAGTAAGAGAATTTCCTTTGATACACCTTTGAAGAGATAGACTTTTTCCACTGTGGGTAGGAATAGATGCTGGCAGATGCTTTTGCAGATTGATTTTGGCAGTTGATCAATCAAATGCTGCTGATTCAAGCTCTCGGCTTTAAATCGTAAACACATGTATGCTAGAATTTGCTCTTTCAACCGTGGTGGTAGGTGGTTTCGACCTACAAAGTTAGAAGCCGCTTCTATGCTGTTCCTCTGCAATACAAGCAAAGTGATTGATGGTTTCTTAGTTGTTTAACAAATTAGCAGTTCTACCTACAAAATTATTCTGAAATCGAACTGTATTATTATCCACAAATCATTTCCACTTCAAATCGAGGATCACAGTCCTTAGAGGCCGTTTGGATAGATTTAAAAATGCAGCTAATATTAACAAAGCAACCACACACACAAATTGTTTATCTCTATGAGTGTTATATCTGTGGTGAAATAACCTGCAAATAGGACAACAGAAACACACAAAAACGGATTTACGTGTTTCACCCGGGCTATGTCCTCAGAAATGTTGTCTTCTTCTCTAGTTTTAAAGTAAAGAGATTATATAGATCACTCTCTTAACACCTCTCCTTTAACCCGATGTGGGCTATGTCCACGAAAAGGTCGTCTTCTTCTCTAGTTTAAAGTAAAGAGATTACAGAGATCACTCTCTCAATGCCTCTCATTTCACCTGATGTGGGCTATGTCCACGGAAAAGTTGTCTTCTTCCCTAGTTCAAAGTAACTAGAATCACTCTTTCAACGCCTCTCATACAAACTTGTTCTCTGCAGAATAGAAAACCCTAGACTGAATATTATATTATATACCCGTTGAGAAACCGAACTTATAATCAAATAGACTGTATGGATGCGCGTGTGCGTGCGCCAAAAGGGTATGAGTGTTACGAGAGGCCCGGTTGAGCAGTACTAAAGTCAAATCAAGCTGAATCCAAGACACTTTGCACAACAATATCAACAACGTTTCAGATGTACTTACGAATTGCATGGTTCGACGGGTTCCTTCGACGACCAAATTGGTCATATTGCCAATCAGGTAAGCGGTAAGGCCGAGATTGAAGAGCATGTAGAATATGTTGAAGATCATCTCCATAGTATTCACAGCATGTAAGTCTCCATACCCAACAGTGCTCATGGTGGTGATGGACCAATAAATGGCAGAAATATATCTAATCCAGAGGCTAGATTTTCTGAAATTCGGTATTACTGATCCAATCCAGGTCTTCCCTTGGTGCGGATATCGGTCGGCGAGCAAGTAGTAGACGCACCCAGCACAATGTACTAGAAAAAGTGTAACCTACACCAAAGATTACAGTTCTTTATGGTTATCCAAGTTGCGAAATCGAATGACAGTACTATCAAGTTCTACTTACTGATAGAAGTCGAGCGCATCGAACCCAGAAGTATCTGAATCTAATGTCCTTTTCAAGCCTGCGAAAAATGTCATAAACAAGAAAACCCAAGAGAACTGTAGTGTTTATAGAGAAGTCTTTTAGAGGGGATGAACTGTGTCTGTGTTATAGATGTTGGAGCAATCACCTTGTGAATAGATGCTTGACCTTTCTTAGTCTCCAAAATCTCAGCAATCCCAATATGCAGTAAAAGAGACCCACTTTATCTTTTCTTGGAAACAAGTATCCTAGAGCCTCAAATGGGATTGTTGAAGCCAAATCCATGACAAACCATGTTGAGAGGTACCTGAAATATATAGAAACATCGATCATTTTCAAAAGTAGAAAAACCATTTTATTTATATATAACAAACTTGGAATTCTATGAATGGAGGGGTATACCAGTCATTACGACAGTGTGAGGAAGAGAGAGGAGATTATCATGGGGAAATCTTATGAAGGCATAACTTCCCATGATACTCTCCCACTGCAAAATGACTACAGTACCCCTAGGCCAGGCCGCGCTAGGGTTGTGATTGGTTTGATCGGCCCAATGAGCTTATAGCTAGGTCCATCTCATGCAATGGCCTAACGAGCTTACAGGCCCATTCCATACAATGGGCCATGCCTGGGAAGGGAGTTTGGCTGGCAGGCAAGGTCAAGGGTCAATACTATATTTCTATCAGGCCTGGTCCAGTTTTTCCAGGGCCCACATACAGGCAAGCTCATTTTTTTAATCGATAAATGTGATATGAAATATAAAGAAAAAGAAACTATGAATCAAAAAAAAAAACGAAAAACAAAACAAACTAACAAATTTGGGAAGACATAATATATGAGACCAATAAAGAGGAAAACCACTTTTCTTCAAAATGCTTTCTTATAGAGCACCAAGATAATAAGAGCTGCTGAATTCTCCAATAAACTAGGTCCTTGAGGATGTAATACCATAAAAACTTGGTTGTTTCTTTTCTTCCATAGAGACCAGGGTTACCAAGTTCGCTACATGCTATAGCGAACTGCGAACCTGAACTAGTTCGTGGTTTGGTTTGGTCTGGTTTGTGAAATTGAGCGAACCACATAGTGGTTTCAAAACAATCTTAGTTTGTCTAATTTTTTATTCAAATTCACTGATATTTTTTATTAGGTTCGGCAAATTTATACTTTAAGTTCACAAATCGTTCATAAAAAAATATTTTTTATTATTATTTTTCAAATAAGTATTTGTAATATCTTGTTTACATGCTTAAAAGATATATTTTTATAATATGTATTTTGTTTTACATGCTTAAGTAGCGAACCAAGCTAGTGAACTAACCTAAAGAATCTAAGCGAACCAAAATGAATTATCTCATCCTATCCCTAGTGAAAGGGGTTCATTGTAAAGTGGCAAATTGCGAACTGTGAACCCGAATTCGAACCTAGCGAACCGACGAACCAGGTAACATTGATAGAGACTACCCTATAACTCCCATAAGCATAGCCCATACCACCAAGGTTGGAGCCTCTAAAGACATCATCGAAAGCCAACCCAATAAGGAGTCCCCAAGGAAACTTGGAAAGATTCAAATGATCCCTAGTTGGAAGGGGAATTTACTCCAGACCACAAAAGTAAACGACAATGTGACAATGTATCAGTTGGTGGTCCACTGACAACTCCGCCTCAACTCACATAAAATAGCAATTAGCAATCTTCCACCTTCTACTTTTCAAATGATTGCATGTGAAGATTTTGTTTAGTGTTATCAACCAAAGAAAGAAAGATACCTTAGTGGAATGCCACATATTTTTTCCTCAGACAAGGAGACATAATTTTCTCCAAGTTTAATTATAGTGGCTAATTGTAGGGATGTCGCTTTTAGATTAGTAAAGGCATAGATACTTAGCTCAACAGCTACGATATAATAATTCATTATCCATCTATGTGCATGTTCACTGACGCGAACTGAGATAGGGCTTAATTTCCTAATTCGGACCGACCTGGGCTCATCACAAACTTGAAAGAAAACTAGTTCAGGCCCTGACTGGGTTTATGAGTGTAGATAGACTGGGCCGAGCATAAACTGATTGTGGCCCAACCAAGCCCAGCCTGATGGGAATCCAACCCTGACTTCTCATTTCGTCCAAGACTAAGATCCATCACTCCCACTCAAGATGTTGAGTTTCATCATGAGACATGACCACACTTTCCTATGACAGATTCATCCCTCAGCCCATTTTAGCATCTAATCTCAGGTCATTCACTACTTAAAGGTTGAAACCCCATGGCTTTACTTTTCATTAAAAAGCAAGCACGTAATCACTTTTCATTAAAAAGCAAGCACGTAATCAGGCAAGCGGATTTGATTCAAAAACATATCTTTGGCACTTTCTTTTCTCTCGTTTGAAAGCAGATTGAATTTTCTCATTCTATTCCTCTTCAGAAGCAAGCCGTTCTACAGTGCGTGGATTAAATTCGCCTGCACTTGGCACTTGTGACATGTTTGAACATTGGGACAAAAAATTATAAAAGGTAATGGTTAAGCTAATTAGGTGGTGTTTGGTAACACTAATTTAAAAAGTAGAGCTTATTTGACAATTATGCTTAGTTTTACCTCTAAAATCTTAAATCTCTAAGATTTAGACTTGCAATTAACCTTCAACTTAATAATCTAAAGTTCAACTAAGCATAATTTTCAAATAAAATCTACTTTTTAGATTTGTGTTACCAAACACCACCTTACTGTTTAGGTTGCTCATGCATTCCAAAGGGGTCATCTGGGCCTGGCGGTGCCTTTTTTTTGGGGAACCCTTGTAATCTTGTAATTTAGTGTGCTTTGATTTTCTTTTATTGCATTATTTTTTCAACTGCCGAGCTATATATGTTTAGCCTATTAGTACTGGTCCTGGTCTGCCTACTATATCATTTTATTTTCTTCACCAGTCTCACTCGGGCATCAAAATACTAAAGCCACTTGTAACAAAATTTTATTTTTCTTGATAAATATATATATACTTATTAGCATCATGAAAACTACAATAATTCAGATCTCACTAGTAATAGTCATGGGAAAATCAAGTTAAATGCATGTATGCCTGAGTTTAGGGAACCAAAAAACTGAATTTAGAGAATGAACCAACCTGACGGCAATTTTTCTGGAGTCATGGACTAGAAGCTGAGTTCTTGGATCAATGTAAGCAACAAAGAATGTTAGAACGATGTCGATGGCAAAGAAAAGGTCGACGACGTTGTCTGCAATGTAGAGAGCCCCTTTTGGGGAGGCATTCATGAATGCGACCTCAAATGGGTAAACCCATGCAGAATAAGCCACCATAAACACCATCAATGTCTCCCAACACCTGGAGGAACGCATTCTCACTTATGTATAGAGAAAGATAGATTTAGATATATTTGTCTATATTCATCCAAAAACAGAAGATAGTTCTCTCACCCCAAGCTTTAGAAACCCAGTGATTCAACTCATTAATCAGCCGAGTTGTTTTGAACTAAATCCAGTCAAAAACCAGTTGCTGTTATATCAACATACATACATACATACATACATATATCGTAACAATATTTTCCAATATTTTCAAAAAGTCTCAAATAAGTCGCAGCTTTTTCAAATGATTAATTCACGGAGTATTCATGACTTTTGAAATAATCACAATCTTTCTAAAAGTCTAAAATTTTGTGAATTATTCACGATTTTTTTAAAAAGTTCATCATTAAATATTTAATTTATGGAATATATTCTTTAAAGTTTGCAAAATTAAAATTCTGCTTCAGCTCTTGACTGACTTTTTAACGATTTTTCCTGACTTTTGCCAAATTTGTTTCCAAATTTTATAGACTTGTTCTGATTTTTTTCTTAGTCGAATAGTAACCAAACCCTACCTTGGTAACTATGCATTGCATACATACATGTACGCGAGTATGTGTTTTTGAAGAATTTCTTCAACCATAACGTATCTACATGCACGTTGATGGTATATACATCAATATAACTATGATACTTATATTTATTAACTAACAATCACAATGGGTGAGGTCTTACCTGTATCTCGAGCTCATCGGCGAGATGATTCTACCTTTGGATTTGATTTGATTTTGATTATAAGTCGTGACACCCAACGGAGGAAGTATGAGCTTAGAGAGGTTGCGAAGATTGAAAGACATGGACTTGTCGTCGGCATAGTCGTAGGGGATGCTTGAGCCGTCATGGTTGTTCTTCTGGCAGTCCTTCTTTGTGTGAAATATGGAGTAAGGGTTGTATGAAACAAATCTCCTTTCCATGATCTTGAAAACTAGAATCTATCTCCACATGAGAATTCTCAGTGTAGTTGGAGAAGAAAATGAGGTAATAAAATAGAAGATACTCCCATGGGGTTGTTGATATGATTTCCACAATTACTAGTATAATTTAGAAGAAAAACCCCAAAAGGTGAAGATATCCTCATGAGTAATGGTGGTGGTGAGAGAGAGAGAGGGAGAGAGAGCAGGTGGTGGTCCTAATGGTGGAGCCAAAACAAAAATGTTGGAAATGGCCTAGTGGTTACACCTGCATTGATTGATTTTAGAGATAAGACCTCATATGGAATGGTGGGGTGTAGGTGTGGATGAGAGTCCTTGCTGTTCTTTTCTTTTCTGTCTCCACCATTTAATGTCAGTATTTTTATAGAATGTACAAAATCTCAGATTATAGATTGCAACCATGAATTCCAATCAATCAATAACCACACAAGTAGACTAAAGTCACTAAACCCACCATTCGATGGGTTCCCATTTAAGATATCATGGCTGCTGCTCTTGTACTTCGATTTTGCCCATATTGATTTGATAGATTGAACTATTATTATTATTATTATTATTATTATTATTATTATTATTAATATTAATATTAATATTATTATTATTATTATTATTATCATCATCATCATCATTATTATTAGTGTTTTATCAAAAATATTTGGAGTTAGCAATATGACTAGTGTTTCCTCATTCATTTGTTTTTTAACATTAACAAAGAAGGACTAGTTCTTTCAGTCAAATATTAGATTTTGTTCGTATTATCTTTATTCACATCATTTTTTTTTAATCAATTCACTTCAAACTTATTATTTTTTTTCTTTGCTAAATGTGCTCAAAATCAAATCATGTTAGCCAATTCTCTCTTATAATTATCTCCCTTTGGAGCTACTTCCATTAAGCTACTACTAGCGGGTGGCACGTGCGTGAGAGCAAGGAGAATGAGTTAACCGTAATTAATAGGAGTTAAAAGGGACACGTGTTAACTAGCATGTGCGATTGAAATCTCCCTGAGTATCATGATTGGCTGTGATTCTATTATTTAAATAGATAGATGAGTAAGGGATAGTTTGAGAAATAAAGTAAAGTATTAAATCAAAGTTTTGTTTATATAAGAGTAATTCGAGAATTTCAGAAAATTCAAGCTACGGCTGCCTGCCTTTCACATTATAATAGTAAACATAATAATTTATTCTATCAAAAGATCTACTAGGTAAGACTTAGGAGTCCAATGGTGGAGTGGTGGCTTCCAAAAAAGAGGAAAATGATGGACTAAACTCAGCATAACTATGCATAAATGAAAAAGACTTTAGTTTTACCTATTATTAGAAGGAGGGCATTTCTTGAATTATCAAAATTAGGAAGGGCATTAATGTCGAGGTGGAGCTTTGAGAGGAATGATTAGGATAAATAACATTCCCCAAATATCTGGCAGGCGTTTACAGAAACCACAGCCACATAAAACTCTGCCCCATCTCACCAACCTTACATGACAAGGCGGCACTGTCTGGGCGTTTCCTTTATTTCTCTGTCTTTTTCGCCCAACGTCAGCGTTAGTGGTTGATTAGCCACTTGCCAGATAACCGTGTCAAATTATTGTCCTTAGAATGCATGACTTGATTTCTGAACCTCCCTCAAAGAAGGGCCGAGATTGAGTAGGATGTGACGGAAAATATATTTATTGATAGACTTGAATTGAATTGAATTGAATTGAATTGAATATTTACCACCCATAGGTTTATATAAAGAAAAGAAACACCTGAAGATTAAAAATAAAAAGTCACTCATATGTAATCTAATATAATATTACCTAATTAAATCAAATCAAATTCAAATTCACCTTACGTAGAAATATTGTACTCATTAGATATATTGTACTACACCTTTTTATGCTACTTTTTATTTACTAATAGGATGTACTACAGTCCTAGGTGATGAAAATAAAGAAGCATAGCAAATCAAACACAACAGACTGAATTTTACGTGGTTACAAGTAACAAGTATTATAAGGATTCTCTCTCTCTCTCTCTTCTCTCTCTGGTGTATCTCATTACACTTTGTTTGAAAGAGATGGAATTACTACCACTTGTGATTAAAGTCGGGATGAGATCAATCGCATCCACAAGTCAACACGTGTCCTTGTTAATCCAATTGTGATTAAGATTCACTAACCATTAGGGTTTAATAATCTAACTTTGATTTTATAAAAAAAATATTAAAAAAACTAGTTTTAAAAAATTTAATCCTTAGGATTAATATTTTTTCTAAAAACCAAAGTCAAATTGTAAGTGCCATTGATCTCTCCCTGAGTTCATTGGATCTCGATTTGAAAATACCCAAGTAAAAGAAGAAATCTTACAAAATTCGGGCCTGGACTGCAGGCTGAGATGATATCAGTAGTGAAGTCTACTCTAGGTATCCTTTCATAATGACAATTTTTTTTTGGGTAAGGCCAAGAAGAGGGGCCGACTCTGGTCCTCTAGCTAGAATGGTGAAATGTGCTCTTACTAGGAGTAGGAGGCCAACAAACTCCACTAGATTGGTGAAAGTGTTCCTGCAAAAAGAGGGACCACTCACCGACCTACCATAATGTTCGACAACCCACCTCCACAAGCAGCTCTTCAACCCCAAGATCTCCACAATACAGTACCTAGCCATTGCCTTCAGGGGTGGAGCCAGAATTTTATTGTTGGGGCACACAATGGTTGATTGAAACTGTTAGTAAGTGTTAACAGTCTTGTGGAGAATGATTAGACGGGTACGAAATATTTTGGAAATGATCTAAAGAGTTGAGAGGTTTTAGGGCATAGACATTTCAAAAAAAAATTGATGATTAAGTCTGTTAGCCATTTTGTCTATGTTACAGTATATGATATTGTTTCTCACTGCTTATGGAATAAATGACTATTTTCAATTAAATAATTAAAAAGTTATACCTTATTAAGTTATGATCTTTATTTTTTTTTGTCTAAGGAAACACTGTCCCAAATTGAGCTGGATGTAGGGGGGGCATTTTTTTTTTTTTGGTTGAATAGTGGGGGCACTTAGCACCGATGTTTTGAACGCTGCAGATTATTTTCTTTGCCGCACCCATAGTATTTTTAGCTTTGATTATATGAAAAATAATCTTGTTAAGGAGACCACTAGGTCCCCTTACTAGCTGACTGCAGTCTGCCTGAACATCCCTTTCAATCCCTTTTCAACCATGGCAAAGCTTACTTAAATTATTATTAATATTTTTTTTTTAAAAGTTAGATGGATGAACCTTAGAAGTGAGTGAATCTTAACCACAATTAATAAGTATTATAAAAAAAAGAAAAAAAAAAAGGCATGGATCAATGAGATTGCGTAGTCAACTTGGAAGCTGACCGTGCAGTCCGTTTCCTATTTCCCTATGAAAATGTACTTGAAATCGTAGTGTCCTTATTTTCTTGCTTAGAGCCATTCAAATCTATTTTCTTACTTAGAGCCATACAAATCTGCAATAGGACAAAGGCTATTTTCTTGTTGTGAAAATTGTCACATCCTTAACAAGATTGGTGCACGTGAATATGACTATAAATGATTAACAATGAACAAATAAATTATCTAATTCACCCACCGTGGACTATGTTCTCGGAGAAATCAAATGGTTCTTATTAACTAAACCTATGTTTGTGGCTAAAAAATTAAGTTAAAATGGAGATAAAAAGAAATTTAGATAAAACACAAATAAGAATTATATTAGAATAAAAAAAATCTTTTATTTTCCATGTTTTCAACTATTATCTCAACAACCAAACATATCCAAAGGGTCCACTCTTTTAATAAGACTTACACAGGCGGGCACTTTGCAAGTATTGTTATTTGACCCTATGCATTTGATTATGAGAACTAGATGTATAAAGCTTTTCTGTCAATTCCCAAAATGCTTTAAATGCAACATAATAAATGATTTTAAATCTCATAAAAATTGATAAGACTTAATCCTCATGACTCAAATTTCTTAACAATTACAATAACAAAATGTAAAGCACGGAGCTTTATAAGTCTCAACCAAAGAACAGATCCTAGACAAGAGTTTCTCCATTTTTTTTATTTCTATCTCTTTTTTTTTTTCTAGACAAGAGTCTAAACCTTAGGCCTCAGCAACATTTCATTACCTTACCAATTTTACATTTCTATACAATTTTTTGTCAAATCATAGAAAAATATTTATTAAAATGGAATCAAAATGATGGTATATCATTCATGTCCGCAGCTAGCACAACTGTCAACCAAAGAGGGTCATCCGATCACATAGAGTTTCCATCATAACAAATAGTTCTCCTGGCTACCTCATAAGCAGCCTTATTCGCAGTTTTTTGAACAAACTCAAATTCACAGTTTTCAGCCCCAAACTTTTTTAAATCATATCACTGCCTTCACTACTATTGCAATTATCATTTCCCTATTTATACATTCAAAAACTTCTTTGGCATCACTTTCCACAATCATATGGCTCAACCTTTTCTCCATGCATAACTTTAAGCTCTCCCTAATAGTTCTAGTTTCACAAGTTTTGGCGCTGGTCATATTAAAACACTTCAATGCCTTTGTCACAACGAGCTCCCCTTCACCATCACAAATGACTATTCTATGCCCCAAGTCTTATGAGTCTTGTTCCAAGCTGCATCAACATTTATTTTCAGCCAAGGCTCCTGTGGTGGTCACCAATTGGCTATACCAAAGTTATTGCACGGTGTCCCATTGAAATTTGCAGCAATATATCTGTTGTGCGAAACCGTGCAAAGACAATATATCGAATCTTAAACAGTACAAACACAACAAATCAAAGCAAAAAAACAAATCACGAGAGAAATACGATTTACATGATTCGGCAAGATGCCTACGTCCATGGGCAGTGATGATCAATCATTATTTAACAAGAAGATTTTTACAATACCCTCACAATCCGTCTTCCCTAATACACCCAACATGACTCTCTTTCAATCTTTTGAAATCAACAAAACATCTTATATATTAGGATTACAATATAAGAGATAATATGAGTACAATATCCAAAATGGGTCCGGCCATTAATCAGGTTAAAATTTTGACGGGAGTCTTTGCCCCCGGACCTGTGGGTCATTTGGGTTGCTAATTGGTCATCACAAATCCGGACAGAATTCATGACTAACTTTCCAACTGTATCTTCATCTCTGAGTAGCATAAAGTTGAGCTCCTTGAGCTACCTCATTTAGGTTATGGTTTGAAATATTGACTTTTATTTCATTTTTAACCTTCCACAATCTTCATATCATAAATGTTGCAACGCGGCTAAGGTCCTTGAAATTTTCTTTATTTTCCAACGATCTAAAACATTATAATTCTAATTAGTAAGTGTCAGTCTAAAGGATTGAGTAGTACCATATCATTATATCAAATTGATACTTACTAAATAGATGCAATCATAGTTCGAAAACTCGGCGAGTCATCTGAGTAACTTGACCGAGTTGCTCAATTCGACTGAATCTCAAGTCGAGTCACTTTAAAACTCGAAGGATACACTATTTGTTGAGTTGCTCGAGTGACTTGGTCAAGTCGAGCCAAGTTTTTCAATTCACTAGACTAGGTCGAGTCACAAAAGGGTATTTTGTTTCATTTTTTAAAAACATAAACTCAAACGTCACATGGTTTCTGCATCATATTTTTTTAGGTCTACAAATACTACCTACTATGGGTTTGAGGTTGTAAAACCATCGATTTTTTAATTCTTTTAACTTAGGTTTTTCAAGTTATTACACATAAATTCCGAATTGGACCGACTCGAGTTTTTTTTTCGAGTTTTCCTAGTTACTCAACCCGGCTAACTTTGAAGTCGAGTCGAGTTTTCAGGTTTTTAAACCATGGTTGCAAATTGTTTCCTCTTCCTATTTACATAAGCTTCACGTAACTTTGCAATGTACATTTTATTTTTGAAGATTCTCCTTCACCGAGGCTATGTTCTTTCTGTATTTCAAATAAAGTGTTTAATTTTCCCCGAAACCTCCATACCTCAAAAGTAAGTTTTTGATATTATTTTTCTTTTCTAGATGCCAAAATAGTGCCCTCTCGATGAAGGTCATGAGATCAAGTCCTCAAGGAGATCGCTACATGTGATATGGTGGTGGGCCCATTAACCACAAGTAATACTGACCATTAACTTACGAATGCTAGCTAGCTCCACTTTCACGTTCTTTTTAAGGAAAATAATCACCTCCTCGGTCGTGAGGGGAGGAGTGGCGTCTTGAGTCCCTTATTCATGTCACATGCACTCTTTTTAACTCTATTTAACTATGGTTAAGATTCACTAACCTCTAGGGTTCACACATTTACCCTTTGTTTTTAGAATTTTTTTTTTTTAATTACAAAATTAAAAATTAACCCGAATTCACAACAGGCAGCTTTGTGAGAGCGAGGAACGAACTATTGCTCTTCTTTTAAAATTTAAACACACTTCCTTCAATTTAAGTTAAGGACGTGTTATTGACTTATTGTCTTCTATTAAGAGAAAGATACGCTGTTTTACACTAATACTCTTTCTAATCAAAAAGAGATAAAACAAAGATGTGAGTCTTAAAAGAACGTGGTGCTAGCATTATGTACCTAACTTAGATAAATGATAAATAATGCCGCCGAACTTGAAGAAAATAATGCTTAAAAGCGTGTGAGGTATAACTTTGTTTCTGTTCATCGTGCCTGGAGTGGTTTTCCATGTCAACCCTTGTATCAACTGATGTCCCTTATGCGTGGGGCACACGAATCCTTATCCATTATGCCACGGGCACTTTTTGGAAAGAAATGATGAAATAATCAAACTAAGGGCGTGTTTGTTTGTCCACTGAAATGAAACAGAGTTCATTAGGTTTAATAAAGTCATTTTAAACCTCCAGTCCATCATCTAAAATGGATTCATCTCCAGAAAATTAAAATATAGCCACATCCAAAAATTATAGTAAAATTAGAAATGAGGTGGTTTGTTGAAATATCTAAAATGACCTCAGTTTCGAATTTTATTTCCATTTCGAGGATAGTTCTGTTTTAGAAGGTGGACACGTCCAGTGTCCTTAATTTATGTACTAAAATAAACTCATTTCATTTCTCTAAACAACCAAAACCGCCCTAAAGGTTTACATATTAGATGAGGCGGGTTCGGGCTAGTCAACTTATTAATCGGGCCTAATTAGGCCGGGCCAGTCCTAAAAAATCATGTGCAATTTTTGTCTATAAATTAACGGGCCTAATTCGGGCGGGGTTAGTCAGGTTAAACCCGGTTGGAAGACTACCGAAATGGGTCACGAGCTTTAGACTCCAAGCCCAAGCCCAAGCCCAAGCCCAACCCAATTAATAATCAGGCCTGGCAGGATCCCAAGCTGGCCCGGCCCATTCACACCCTTAGGTATAAACATATCTAAACCCTTATATTACCTTTGCACCCCGCTCTCTCGCTCTGCTCTTTGGTTACTTAGATCTAAACTTACACTATAAGTTATAAAACAACAATCTTATCATATCCTAATTGTGGTTTAGGGAAAATGATCAAATCAGGTACACGAATCATCGTAGTCATATGCTCTCTTGGTGTAAAGCACTTCTTTACTATTAATTGCTCGAAGAAATATTAAACTCGGAATGCTACAAATATTCAAAAGAATGGTCATCAAAAAAATGTAGCTACATTCAGCAGTCATACAGTTTCCTCGGATCATCAAACTTACAAGCTTAGGAGCATATAAGACTGCACAGGTCACCTATCCTTGCTTGTGAGATGCTGGTGAACGGGTAAATCCGAAAGTTGTCGTTACTAGTACAAGTCAATGTTAATCGTCCCTCACTTACCATTACCTGTTATCACATAACCAGAATTATAATTGACTCTAAAATACCAGATATCAGTTACATGAGAAAATAGTTACTAATTCTTGCTCCTACAATAGAAGACCTTTTATGGAGTGAAGCAATACAGATGCAAATCTGAGAAAATAGTTACTAGTTCAAGCATGGTTACTATTAGGGAAATAAATGTAAGATGAGATACACTGTATTACAATCTTGGATTACTATCTTTAGTAGATTAGGATTATCTTTCCTAGTTAGGAGTCTTTATTATCTATTTAAATCCTCTATAAGGTCATTTTAATCCATCTAAAATTCAATACAATCAGTTTATTTACAGTTATGAGCAGATATATCCTATTCCTATCTGACGTGTGAGACTATCACAAGCAACCATGTCCTGTCATTAAGAGGGATATTTAGCCATTCTGTCCAAGGAAGCCAGGGCAGAGGCCGCAGGGCCAGGATTTTCTTGTAAGGGGGGCAAACAATGCGGTGTGGGGGTTCGGGGGTGTAGTCCCCTTTTTTTTTCTTTTAAGGGCCAAGTTTGTGAGTCATCTCGTCTGTTTGTAAAGTATATATTTTCTAAAGTTTGGGGGCAGCTGCTCTTCTTACCCATGGCTATGCCATCTTGAATCAAATAGTATAGTATAAAACTTAGTTTCTTTTTAAAATAAGTTCAGGGGGAAACCGCCCCTATGCCCCATGCCTATGCCTATGCCCTCTAAAATTAAATTATATAAGTATAAATTTAGTTCCCTTTTTTTCTCAAAATTTCAGGCGGGCTAGAGCCCCCCCCCCCCCGGGGCTCCGCCCCTACTCCCAGGCTACGCCCCAGTTAATACTAAATAATTTTTTTTATCAAATGTTTAGGTAGGAATGTTCAGCATGTGGCTCCGCCCATGCAGGTAACCATCCATGGGAACAATCTTGAAAATGCGAACCTTGTATTTTTTTAGTTTTCAAATGATATGATGTCCACATCAATACTTGGGCTTATTCTGTTAACCATGTCATGTGTTTACAGTAGGTTCTGTATTCCATAACCATATAATGTGAAGACCCAATCTTTTAGTGTTGACAATTTGACATATATGCAGTTTTTTTTTTTGTCTCCCTTTACTTCACATGTTATAATTAAATGATGAATAATATATACCTCACAAGGGATGGCTTTGTCGTTGCAGCTCCAGTTTTTGGAGGGGACACAGTTGATATAGTGACACGAGCTGCAGTACTTGTTTGCATTCACTCCATGAAGAACTGCTACAAGACCTCCCGCAAGACTTCATGGGAGAAACTTCTCTTATAAGAGCTCAGAATATATATATGCATGCTTATCGTGTAGAAAATGATTGAAAACAGACAATACATAGTTTGTTGGGAAAATGAAAACTCACATTAGACCAAGCATAACAAGAGAAACACTCCTAAGCACTGGCTTGTCCAGCTTGTGCTTGAACTTCACATAACTTTTAACATTGTATTCAAATAGGCCTCCTTTATTTTGAGCCACCTGCCCCAGCCGAGGATTGAATAGCAGCACAAACCCAAGGAGAAATCCAGATAAAAATCCTCCGATGTTCGAAAAATTGTCTATGAGAGGTAGAAAACCGAGAACAAAATTGATCACACCGACAAAGAGAAGTGCTACCAGTGCCACAAACTGAAATCAAGCAAAGAAGGAGAAATCAGCAGCTATAAAAAGAGAAAAAAGAACAAAGGATAAGACAGAAATCCGAGAACAAGAAGGACCTTATCGTTGTAAATTTTCCAGTTCCGGATAAGACCTGAAAGTGTGGCACCAAGTAATCCAAATAGAGCACCAGAGGACCCGACTGCTGGACTATTCTGGATAAAAAGTGCAGCCGTCAAACTACCAATAAAAGCTGAGAGCGTGTAGATTATTCCAATCCTCACTGATAAACAGAAGCAAAAACAAGAAGGTCAATCATCATTTGGAACTATTTCAAGGTCTAACCAATATAGTCCCCTGGTCACAGAAAAGAAAAATACTCACATGATCCGAACTCTTTCTCTAAGTGAATTCCGATAAAGATAACGCTGGAAAGGTTGATGATAAGGTGGATGGCTCCTGCATGCAACCATAGGCATGTGAAGAGGCGCCATATTTGGTGCTGTTGTATCACCAATGTCTGCCGAAGAGCCCCCATTTCATCTAGCCTGTAATAGGAACAGCATCAAAGCTATGGGTTTACCAAAAGGGTGAAACCACCAAATGTTGAAACCATGAAAGGTGAAGAGAATAGACTGTTTAAAGCATCTCTAGAATTACATTTCATTACAAGGGTACAAGATTCTAGTAGAACCAAGAGTTGGAAAACACTATAAACTTGACTACTTACCAAACAAGCATTTTTATGAATACATTCTTATACAATATCGTACCATCAATCTATTGTTACTTCTAAATTTGTAAAACACATCATTAGATTTCTTCATAACAGCAAAACATATGGAATATGATACATATAGGAAAGGATCAAATGGGACGTATTTCATAGAGCAATAAGCAGATATGTGACTCATCATGATGATCCCTACCTTGACATAGCTAAATTAGTTCCATATTAGCTGCAATCCATTAACATAGTGGCTTTTTTTATAAATCCCTTGCTAACAAAAAATAAAAATAAAATAGCTCATCAACAAGGCCGCCCTAGTTGATGAATATACAAAAAAATTCCTTCTGGTATATCGCTTATCCGATGGACATCACCTTGAATCACACACACATGAGATAATACACAGAAGAAAGCAAGAGTTAAACCTTGGAAAGAGTTACAAGAGCCCATGAAGGCCAACAAGTGACGAGATCCCTTCCAGGTCCATTTATAGAACAGAAGATGTAAGTTCAATTATAATTTTTTTTCCACATCAAATCCAAATTATTATTTAATTTTACTTTGTAAATGCAAAATGCAAAGTAATTTTCTTTCTACATAAATATCCCAATTTGATTTTCTTTCCAAATTCTCAAATGGCACTTTGATTGTCTTCGCAAATATAAATTGTACTCTAATTTACTTTCCAATTACAGATTGCACTTTAATTTTCTTCCCAAATACTGAAATTGCACTTTAATTTTCTTTCCAATTGAAGTCACAACAGCATCATGCATGAAAAATTCTCTGATTGCATGCATGAAAATACCATTCAAATACAGATTCTTACATGATAGTCCTTCCCCCGTTAAGGGCAAGTCTAGGAATTCTTCTATACCCTCTCCTTTGAAAGAAAGAAAAAAAAGCATAAACAAGTTTCGTCAGAACTAAGCAAAGGCCCACAAATTGAATAGTGGGCTGCTAAGCCAAGACCCAGAAGTTTCTGTTTGAGGGAGTAATTGTTGGATGTTGTCATGAATTCAACCAGGATTCATGATAACCTGTTTGGCGACCCAGATGACCCGACAAATGGGCAAAGTGTGGGGTTCCCCCACCATTGCCGTGGGGGTCCGGGGGCGAACCCCCCCGCCCGAAATTTTGACCCGTTTTTAGGCCCGACCCGTTTTGGGTATTTTACCCATTTTCTTTTTATTGTAACCCTAATATAAAAGGGATTTTTTAAAGTTTTTTTTTGAAGAGAAAAAGAAAAGGGGAGCCGTTTTTTGGGAATTGGGAAGAGGGTTTTCTCTGAGGAGAGCTTTGTAAAATCTTCTATTGAATATAGTGATCGATCGCTGCTGCCCGTGGACGTAGGCATATTGCCGAACCACGTAAATCGTGTGTCTCCGTTTGGTTTGGTTTGGTTTTTTTTCTCTATTTCGTTTGTTTGATTTGCTTTTTTTTTGGATTCGTTTCACTTTGGATTTGTTCGCTTCCGCATAACAGTAATAACCATTTTGATTACAGCAATCTTTGTTATTCATGCTAATTTGGCCTTGAGATGGGTAGGTATTTTTGGTGGGTTTTCATGGTAACCGTTACCTCCCGCCAGAATTCTCCAACTAATCAACACTTAAAAAATTGTTAGCGGAGAGTATGATTTTTTTTAGAATTAGTAGGGATAGCATTCCTGAATTTTGCCAGCCCCAATTGCATTTCCATACTTGCAACCTTTTTTGAGCCTCATTTTTAAGGCCCACTATTATGGGGAACTAATGTAGCTATATCAAGGTAGGGATCATAATCATCAGTCACATATCTGTTTATTGCACTATAAAATACATCCCATTTGATCCTTTCCTATATGTATCTAATTCCTTACATATTGCTGTTATTAAGAGATCTAATGTTGTGTTTTAGAGATTTAGAAGTAACAGTAGATTGATGGTAGAAGAAATTACTGTGGGTTAGTATATGTTTTTAAGTTGGTATATATAGTAATATATTACTAGCGGATGGCACGTGCGATGCACGTGAGAGTGAGGGGAAGGAGTTAACCACAATTAATAAGAATTAAAAGGGATATGTGTTAACTCGCGGGTGCAATTCAACTCGCTAGTGGCACGTCCGATGCACGTGAGAGCGAGGGGAAGGAGTTAACCACAGTTAACAGGAGTTAAAAGGGACACGTGTTAACCTGCGAGTGCGATTGAACTCTCTCCGAGTTCAATCGCAATTGGCTGTGATTCTAAATAGATAGATGAGCAAGGGTTAGTTTGGGAATTAAAGTAAAACATTAAATCAAAGACAAGCGGTAGTTTGGGAATTAAAGTAAAACATTAAACCAACATTTTGTTTTTATATAAGGGTAGTTTGGAAATTTCGGAAAAATCATCTACGCATGCCTCTCGCATTATAATAGTAAAGATATATCAATCAGATATTTATTGAATCAGTTATATCAATATTCAAATTCATATCCAATTATAAATGGATAATAAAAGTACTATTCGAATTCGCTTGGCCAAATACCTATTCAAATAATTACCCAAGCAAACGAATTCCAATACAAATCCCATACAGATAAATGTCCACATCCGTTGACACCACCAAGTGTAATTACCTCTTTCTCATCAATTGGTTGAAGCCCTCATCAACTGGTTGAAGCACCAAAGGATCCAAAATTTAGATCAATCGACAAATTCTTCAGTTGGGTACCAATTAAAATATCACATTAATAAAGTGATCAAACCCTTCCTCCCGAGTTCAAGCCCACCCCCCAAATTCACCTAATGCGCGTGGTTCGCAGGTGATTGCATGCATCCTCTAGTTCCCATCTAAATCAGGTGGCAGGTGGATTAGAGTCTTCCAACACCAAGGTCCATTGGGTGTGGGAAGACTGGATACCATGTTCACTAAAATCAAATTTGCTAAGTAAGTCTGAGAACAAATTTAGAATTACCTAATCAATTTGTTGGAAATAAACTTGTAGCAATTCATGATTCAGACGACAGCCAAAGCCTATAGTGGAGGACAAAAAAGCATGACAATTCCATCTTTAAGGAACCATCTTTAAGGAACCAAATAATCAAATAATTTTCAAGCTAAAAAATTGTCTACTAGAAATGGCCAGCATCCTATTGAAACCCTGGTGTAGAACTCATCCTGCGAAAAAATCTCAAACAACATTAGATCTTATGCTGGCACCAGAACATAACAGGAGAAAAGATATATTTTCCCCGGCAAATGAACTCCTGTAACTAATTCATCCTTGGCCAAAATAAAGGACTCTAGTTTCAGTTTGTAACTAGACAAGAGCTTTGGCTGGGCAGGAAAGATAAGTTGTTCTGAACATATCATTAGCAGGTTTTGTTTTGTCCTATTGAAATTCCGTGGAACAGAACCCATGTTTCAACATAGAATAGATGCCACAGGATTCCACCTTGATATTATCAAAGAAATCCGATTATTCATCAGGAGACATATATCCACCATGATTGTGCTTCTCTGAGTCTCACAAGCAAATCTCATTGTAACAATGTATAACAAGTTCAACAAAGAATCAAAAGATAAACATGTTTTTTCCACAACATTTGCCATTTTATTGGCTAAAATAGTCATTAGAATATAATCAATTTTTCAGAATGATGGGTGTGGAGGAAATTATTAAATAGTTCTTTGAAATATTTCCAGTGTTTCCCTAAAGTCTTACTCCATATCAGCTGTGCATGTCTGATATTTTCATAATCTTTGAGAACCATTAAAGTGGAGCACAAGGTTCCCATTTTTCCAGGTAATCCTGAATCATGTAAATAAAAAGAGCATAAATGATTCATATAAAGAGAATATAAATGATGACAAGATTTTTCTTAGGGCTAAGACAGGATGCGGATAGGTTAACCTCTGATCTTATAAATACCAAATAGAAGCTCGAATTAAGATATTCTTAGACCTAAGAAGAAATAAAAAGAATCATATAGAAACTTCAGGCACCCAAATCCACATAAATCAGTAAAGAGAGCTCAAAAACAAGATTTTCAAGAAACCCAAACAAGATTTTCAACAATTAGAAAGAGAAACAAGAATACCCAGATGGAGAATTTAAGAGAAGATGACTAACGTCGATGAGGAAGGACCAAGGAGGGGATTTTCTGAGAGGGGTTGGAACGACATCCTGCCAAGGGGAATCAGCACACAATCTCCATGAGAATTGCTCGAGCAATCGTTGACGAACATGGTCGCAGCAAAGGCCACCAAATGGAGCACCACAAAGAGAGAAATGACCCAAGTGTTCTCCTTCCTTTGGAAGCCCGAACTGAAGAATCGGATCCTCTGTTCTCGCAGAAATTCGTCTGCAAAATCAGAGGATGCAGTGGGTTCCTGCGACTTGATTTCGATGCGTGATTGATCTTTGATGGTCTCTGCCATCAAATTTGCAAGAAAAGGCAAATGGGTCTCTGATTCAGAAGCTGATATTTAGCAATTTTTTCTCCTTTTTGATTCAAGAAGGAAATAAGCAAGTGGAGATGAGAGAAGAGAAGAGGTTGTATTTATTGGAAGAAGAGCTGAAGCTGCTCTTTTATGATCCAAGTATCCAACTTGTTCTCTTTTCAAGAAACCGTTTGCATGGTTTTCTTGGCGGGAATTTTTTTTTTATTTTTCCTTCTTTTCTTGTGAATCCTGATTCCTGATATTAGTGCTAGCCCAGTGGCAATTTCTTCCACTCTAACGGTTGGTGCAACAACCCTCAGGGCCGGGGGTGTAGCCTAGTGGTCGAAAGATGAACCGTAAATTCGGAGGTCTCGAGCTTGGATTTGGGCGGGTATATTACATGTATGGGTTGGGGGTTTATCTATGAATCACGTCAGACTAGTCTGAGTCTAGGCATGGGATATCCACGTTTACCCAAAAAAAAAAAAAGGATGGGTGCAACTTGTTTTGCTACTCTTCTTCAACAGGTTTGAGAGAAAAAAAATACAGAAATGTTACCCCCAATTGTAGCACCATGTGTTGCACCTCTTCCGCGTCTTTGAAGAAACTTGATATAGTTAGGGCTGTCAACGGATCGGATTCGGACCGGATCTGCCTAGATCCGAATCCGATCCGATTAAGAATCCGACTGATCCGAATCTGATCCTAGATCCGTCGGATCATGAAGTAACCGATCCGAATCCGATCCGATTATATATCGTCCAATCCGAATCCGATCCGATCCGATCCGATCCGAGTAAGGTTATTTTTTAAAAAAAATATCTATTTTAATAATAAAAAATCTAATAATACCTTAATTAATACTAATTAATGTTAATTTTTTTAAAAATTAATATTTTATACATAGAAAATCTAAATAATATATTTAAAATAATTAAAAATTATTATTATTATCGGATCGGATTTTAATCGGATCGGATCACCCTATATCCAGATCCGATCCGATTATAATCGGATTCCACCGATCCGATCCGAATTTGATCCGACGGATCACATATAGGGTCCAAAGTCCGGCTAATCGGATCGGATTCGGATCGGATCATGATCCGGTCCATTGACAGCCCTAGATATAGTGCGTCAAAGGCTAACAATCCTCCAAAAATATTTTTTTTTTAAAGGTTTATTACGGTTCCCTAGTAACAAGGAAAAGTACATGCACTTATCACTATTACCGTGCAAGCTTGAAAATTTGCGATGGTTTGAAATGGCATTTATATGGCAATTTCGATCCTCTAATCTGAATCGAAATTTTGATTAAATTTAAATATTTTTTCGATATTTACCGCATTTCGGTCCAAAATTTCAAAAAATAATAATTTATTAAAATTTAATATATTTATAGAAATATTATTATTTTAGTTTTAAATATATATATATATATATAATTTCATAAAATTTCAATAAAATATCAAAATATTTCAAAAGTTTAATAAATAATAATAAAAGAAAATATGTGAAATCATGGAAAAGAAAAGAAAATTCTAGATTTGTAATACGATTTTTAGTTGTGTTTTGCCCAATTTTCTTTTCTTTTCCATGTTTTCACTTATTTTCTTGGCAACCAAACATAGAGTAAGTGGGCTCGCCTGAGTTCTACCCAAAGTCATATTGACACCCCTAAGCATGGCTTATAGGGGTGCCATCTAGTTGTGTCGAGGAAATGAGCCAAGTTAAAAGCATATTTTCTTAGCTCGAATTGAACTAAAGTAAGATATGGTTCAGCTCGATTAATTTCATATATAAGACATTGTTAGACATAATACTCTTACCCTAGAAAGCACAGATACTTCAAATAGGTATTCGTATCCGTATCGGATATGGTACACCTTCGATACGGCGGGATACGTATGAGATACGGCTTAGACGTATCTTGTTAATTAAAAATAATTTTTTTTATTTCGGATACGACTCCGATATGGCATGAATACGTAGGGATACGGTCATGAATATATATATATATTTTTTTGGGAGACCCGGAGGTGTGAGTGTGTGACCCTATCTCTTGTTTTTGCATGGACATGGTCTTCTTTATATTTTGCTTAGTGGATGATAGGATGACTTTCTTTTTTGCTTAGTGGATGATGAGATGACCCTATTTCTTTTGCTTTTGCATGGACTTGATATTTTTTTTATACATATACAGAATTGAATCAATGGTTATTTTGTAATTATAATACAAAATATAGTATTATTATTATTTTTTTTTTTAAATTACCGACGTATCCTAGTCGTACCCTTATCCTATTTTTTTAGGTTCTACAGTATTGCCGTATCCGTATCGTACCCGTATCCTGTTTCCGTATCTGTGCTTCCTAGCTCTTACTAATACAAGTTTTCACATTGTTAATTAATGGAGCCGAGTCGGGTTCATCGAAACAGAAAATTTTGGGATATTATGTCTTCAAAATTTAGTGAAATACTGAAATCTCAAAAAATTGATAAGATGTATTTCCCATAATACCCTTAAATAAGTTTTTATTTTCCATAAACTCATTTGTTTATTCCCATAATACCCCTTCTCAAGATTAAATTCTCATAATACCCCTTATTAAAATTTCTTTCTTATAATACACAACAATAAGATTCATATTTCCATAATATCCCTTCTCAAGATTTATTTCCATAATACCCCTTATTAGGATTTTTTTTCCATAATAACCCTTATGGAATACTCACAATGCCCACTTAAATTTTTCTAAACAAAAAATGCCCTCAATATTTTACTTCAAAAAATACCTCAAGTCAACTTCTATACCCAATGTTGCCCAGGTAAATTGGCCCTAAAGGGGGGGGGGGGGGGGGGTTAGGGTCAATGGCACAATAAAAGTTTTGCCTTAGTCTATTTTGCGGAAATTAAGAATTTAAGACAATGCAACAAGTGATAATTAATAAGAGAAATAGAGGTAGAGTTAAAAAAATACAAACATCAAGAATTTGTTCACGAGGTTCGACAACTTGTCTACGTCCCTACCTTTAAGCTTCCCGCTTCAAGGATTCCCATGATTTTACTTGCACGATCTTCTTCCCAGGTGAAGCTCAAACCTTTACAACCCCTTACAGGCTAGGATACCACCTCTTACAATCTCCTTTGCAGGCTGAGATAATGGCCTTCAATGCAAGAGAACACTCTCTCTTGACTTCTCAAAGCTATCCAGCTTCACGGACAAGAATGCACAAATTCTTGATTTCTTTCAATACAATGAAGTGTTTGAATTTGAATCTAGATACAAGACTCCTCAATGAGCTAGATAAAAGTGGAATATATCCTCTTAAAATCTCTCAAAAGATTGGGAGTTAAAAGCTCATATAGGAGGAGAAGGATTTCTAGGTTTTCAACATTTGATCGATCTTGATGAGAATTGAAAGCAACAAGAGATTTGATCTATGTTCATTCTAGAATACTTTGATTTTTATAAATGAACTCATTTTATAGTTGAACATTCAATCTAGCCGTTGGGAATGCATTTAATGCGAAAATGACCATTAAAAAACTAGTCGTTACAAGGTTCCCGCAAGCAGATGTCGACGTATGTACCAGAGTGCTTCCCAAACGTCGATGGCTCAGAATGAAAAATCTTCCTGAACTCACTGTCTTGTCCAGACGTTGACGTATGAATATTGCATACTCTCAGACGTCGACAGATGAAATTATAGAATTCATCCTGGCTTACTGTCTTCATCAGACGTCAACATATAATGAAGGGTTCCTCTTGGACGTCGGCTTATACTTTGAATTTTGACAGAATTCTCATCTTTTAAAGACCTTAATGATGAGAATGATTTTATAGGTCTTAGGGCTTTTCATTATCATGTTTTTAGCCATATTTTAAGATGTCCTATGACTTTGGAATATTATCCAAATGGGGTCAAGACTTCCTATAGTCAATCTAGGCTTTTTGAGCTTTTGAACTTTCTATCAATTGGCTTTGGTTTAAAGGAGTGGGTGCACGAGAACAGATTTGGTCAATGCTCCCGAGGGCTATTTCATGGTGGGTTAACCTCAAAGTATTTGGGAATGTTTCTTCCACCGTTCCTCGGATGTGTGAGCGCATCTAGGTGGGTTTGTTGGAGTGGGCAGGGATTTATGGTAGGGGGGAGGATATTCAGGGCATTCTAGGAAGTTAGGGTCTCGTGAGTGCCTTCTTGGCATTGAGTTTATATGCCTGTAAACTCTTGTCGTGTTTGTCTCTTGCATCTCTTTTTTCTTGTCTTTATATGAAATTGCTTACCGATCAAAAAAAAAAAAAGTTTCAATCAATTGAGGAATTTTTACAATAGTCCTAAACTCTTCGAAGTGAAATAAAAATTGGTATTAAATCTTCTTGAGAGTCTTCACTATTCTTTTCTTGATCTTGAATGAGTTTTTGCTTTGTCTTCATGATCTGACTTTGGTCTTTGGGTGAGAACTTGAATCTTCAACTTTGAAGGGACTAGTTCTTCACTTTGACTTTCTCTAAGTGAGTCTTTGAGCTTTGAATGCGAATGTAACTATCTTGGCCTTTTTTCTTGATTTCTCTATTATCATTGAGTCGATCCTTGAATGATGTCTCTGACTTGATGGATCATGTTGAGTCATCATCATGCTTGAATATTGGACTAATGCTCTTTTAATCTGAAATTTACCATCGCTTCATAGAACCATTAGTATCAAAAAGCTCATTTCATTATTGTGTCATAATTAAAATTATTAGGGGTACATAGGGTTGTAATCTTTAGGTTAACAATCTCCCAATTTTTTATGATGACATAATAATATAATGACTTTGGAAAGAGCTCCCCCTCAATATATATTTTTAATGAAATTTTGAGGTTAGCTCCCCCTAAAGATATGCATTCATATATGATTTGACAGTATCAAACTCATATGCATATTTTTGGATCATTCATAGTCAATTAGAAATATTCAAGACATTCAATCATTCAATAAAGATATATCATATGAAGTTTCATTCATATTCATCAAAAGTTTGGCATTTACAATTATATCAAAGTTAAGTCATGTCAAATATAGAAGTCAAAAATGATCAAAAGAAGTCATGATAAGATAACCAGGAGAAGTTCCACAAACATATGAACCAAGAGAAGTTCCACAATTTTTTTTTAAACTTCTATATCATTACATTATATTCTTCTCCCCCTTGGCATCATAAAAAAAAATCATAAAGGAGAAAGAAAAAACTTCATCTTCTCTTCTTCTACTGGCTTCTATGCTTATATTCTCTTCCTTTTCTTGTAGACTTTAGAAACAACCCCCTTTTTCTAATCCTTGGGGTTGTCATCGTCACTGGGATCACTGGAGCTACCAGAGGAAATAACGATTTTCCCAGATGCTTTTGCTACCTCTACAATCCGAGGTTCTGGGGGGTCTGGAATGGCATGGGCCTGAGCCTGGGCAGTCAATAGAGCAAGAGACAGCTCATTGACTTGTTTGGCCATAAGATGAGCAATAGGGGCCGAGCACCCACTAATGTAGTCACTTAATGGCTCATGAGGACAATGATGAGGTAATTAAACTCTCTCACAAATGATTTCCTTTCTTATGAAGAAATTAGGGAAGCCTTTGATGATTTATATGTTGAATTTCGAAAATTTAGTTCAAAGAACAAATTACTTAGAAAAGATAACCTTTCTCTTTTAAGCTTAAATGAAACTTTGCTAAAGGAAAAAAAAAGTTCTCAAAAAGAAATTGAAGTTTTAAAAACAAAAGAAAAAGAAGTAACTTTAGAGCCTCAAGTCTCAATTCAAGAAAACATTGATCTTAAATCCAAAGTTAGAGACTTGACCGGCATGGTCCATACATTCACTTTAGGCCAAAAGAATTGGGAAAAATTACTTAGCCAACAAAGGTGTGTATTTAGAAAAGCTGGACTTGGCTATAAACCCTTTACCAAATAAAATAATTATGAGAAATTCTTTAACAAACTATCTAAGACCTTAAACACTCCTTCAAATGTTATAAATTTTATGGAGATGGAAAGGAGGTAGTCAAGAAAGTTTGGGTTTCCAAGGGGACATCCCTTTCCAAGACGAACCGAATTGGACCCAAGATGGTTTGGGTACCAAAGAAAGTTACATGAGTGTGTCTTGTAGGTATGCTTGAAGAGCAGTTCCTCTAAGAAAACAAGGTTTTTGGATAACGATTGTTCGAGGCACATGAGCGGCAACAAGAAGTTATTCCTATCTATCACTCCAAGAGATGGAGGACATGTGACCTTCTGAGACTACGACAAAAGGAAGATTGTTGGCATAGGTAATATTGGTAAGGAAAATACTTCCTTTATTGAAAATGTATTATATGTTGAAGGTTTGAAACATAATCTCATTAGTATAAGTCAACTATGCGATAATGACTAAATGTTTCATTCAAATCAAATATGTGCATAATAAAGGACAAATATAATGTTAATACTATGTTCATTGCTTATAAAAATGAAAATGTCTATACCATTGAATTTGATAATCTATCTTCACAAAATATGGTTTGCTTTTCGGCCCTGAATGAAGTAAGTTGTTATGGCATAGGAGATTAGGACATGCAAGTATGATTTAATTTCTAAACTATCTAAAAATGAACTTGTTAAAGGATTGCCTAAAACCAAGTTTTGTAAAGATAAAGTTTATGATGCATGTTAACTTGGAAAACAAATTAAATCATCATTTAAAAAGAAGTAAGAAATCTCAACATTTAGACCCCTTAACTATTGCATATGGACTTGTTTGGACCAAATGAAGTTGCTAGTCTAGGAGGTAAATTGTATGCGTTTGTTATTATTGATGATTTTTCTAGATATTCATCAGTGTTATTCTTAGCTCATAAAAGTGAAGCTCATTTTCTATTTGTTAAATTTTGTAAAAGAGTTCAAAATGAAAAGGGATACTTCATTAATAACATAAGAAGTGATAGATGTGGAGAATTTAAAAACAAAGAACTTGAATCATTTTGTGAAGAAAATTGATTTAATCATAACTTTTCTGTACTAAGAACACCTCAGCAAAATAGAGTTGTTGAATATAAAAATAGATCACTTCAAGAAATGGGTAGAACAATGCTTAATGAACATAAGCTACCAAATTACTTTTAGGCTGAAACTATAAACACCTCATGCTGTGTAATAGGGTTGTCATAAGAAACAAACTTAATAAAACACCATATGAATTATGGAAATAAAGATCACCTAATATAGACTACTATAGAGTGTTTGGTTGTAAATGTTTCATATTAAATGACAAACATCATCTAAAGAAATTTGAAGCTAAATCTAATTAAGGAATCTTCCTAGGATACTCAACAAATGGTAAAGCCTATAGAGTATTAAATAAGAAAACTCTAGTTGTTGAGGAATCCATTCATGTTGTGTTTGATGAATTAAACTCATTTAATAAGATTAAAAATGATGAAGTTGAGATAATTGAAAAAGTTGATAAAGTATCAAATGATATCTCAAACTTGGAAATCAACAAAGAAGAAAGTATATATCAAGATGATAATAATGATAAACCTTTATTATCATTCTTTTTATATTGGTAAAGAAAGTAGCTATATAAATAAATGGCAGTTTTGAAATTAAGTTAAAATTCAAATAACTTTTTAAAGTATCATTCTCTTTGTATATTAGCAAATGGGTAGTTTTGAAACTAAGCTAAAATTCAATTACACAATTTAAGCATCATTTTTGTTTATATATGAGTAAGGACAATTTTGGTATTAAACTAAAATTCAATCAATGTTGTGAACCAGCCATCTTCTTTATAGGGATGCACGTGAGAGATGAGAGGAGAGTAGAAAGAGGGACCCTAGTGAGGGGGTAATTTTATCATTATGACAATTCAATCAATGTTTTTAACTAGCTCATTTTCTTTATAATAGTACAAAAATTTGAAGGTAAGTATAAGGGTAATTTTGTCATTATGATAAAATTCAATCAACGTTTTTTACCGGATCATTCTCTTTATAATAGTAATGATATATAATAGTGGGCCGTAAGTGTGATCCATGTGAGATCAACTACAGAACACTGCATCGAAATAACATCCCGATACATCTGGGCGTGCACATGCAATACGAGTGCATAGATAATATATAAATTTGAGGGCCATTTTGGGAAAAAAATTAAGGAATTATTTAGGTAAAGAAACTAAAGGGACCTTTTGTGTAAAAAATTGTGAGGGGTATGTTGGGTATAGAAACCTTACTTAGGGGCATTTTAAGTACCAAAAAGTTGTAAGGGAATTTTTGGGTATTGAAAACATTGAGGGTATTTCGGGTATAGAAGCTTGAGGGCCATTTTAGAAATAAAGGAAATGAAATATGGGCAAACTTGAGGGCTATTTTAGGTGAAAAAAAAATCATGAAAGGCATTTTGTGTATAAAAATATGACTTAGGGGCATTTTGGGAACCAAAAAACCTTAGGGACATTTTGATTATAGAAAAAATTGAGGGCATTTTGGGTATAGAAACCTAACTTAGGGGCATTTTGAGGATAAAAAAACTTTAGGGTAATTTTGACTATAAAAAAAAGTGAGGGCATTCTAGGTATAAAAACTCAAGGGACATTTTTTAGAAATAAAATAATGGGCATTTTTGGATTAAGGTAAACCAGTGTTTCTAAGTCTCATTATCTTTATATTAGTGAAGGGTAGTTTTGGAATTAAGATAAATTTAAATCAATGTTTTTAAATCTCTCATTTTCTTTGTACCAGTGTCTAGAGAATCAAACCAGACCAATCGATTGAGCCGGTAAACCCAGGAATTGGCCAGTCAATCGGTCCACAAAACCACTATAATCATATTGTTTTAAAAATCAGCCTTAAAACTGGAAACCGGAAGAACCAGCCGATTCAACGGGAGAACCAGTGATATAATTGGGAAAATAAAAAAAGAACCGGTCAAAAAGGGAAAGAAAAACAAACCTATATTTATTAATAAAAAGACATGATCCAATCGGAAAAATCGAATCGGGAACAGATCACCCATACGGTTTGATGACTTGACTGATTTTGAAAACATTGCTTTATATATTAGTAAAGGGAAGTTCTAGAATTAAGTTAAAATTCAATAAATGTTTTGAATCCGGACATTATCTTTATATTAGTATAGAAAAAGAGTAAATGAGTAATTTTAAAATTAAGCTAAAATTCAATCAACCTTTTTAAGTGTCAATCTCTTTATATTTTTAATAAAGGGAAGGTTTGGAATCTCTAAAATTTAATCAACGTTTTGAATCCCAACCATAGAAAAACTCAAGGGATAGTTTGAAATTAAGCTAAAGCATACTCAACATTTTAAACGTTTTGAACCCCAACCATAGAAAAACTCAAGGGATAGTTTGAAATTAAGCTAAAGCATAATCAACATTTTAAAGTATTTTTCTCTTTATATATATTTAGTACAGGGCACTTTTGAATTAACCTGAAATTCAATCAAAATTTTGAACAACACTGGTTATCCTCTTTATATTAGTAAAGAATATATATAAGCGTTTCACAAGGAAATGAAAGAACATTTCATGTGACAATACAACATGGGATGAATTGATAGGCATCTCTATCCCTTTTTTTTTCCCCATTCACTAGACCTAACACCAGCATAATAGGCCTATGGGTCATTCAAAAATTCCGCTTTGACAAGCATCTCTTTCCTCTTTTTCCATTCACTAGACCTAGCATCGGCATAATAGGCCTATGGTCCATTCAAAAAATCAGCTTGGATGGTGCAAAAATCTACAATTATACTGAATTTTAGTCACAGGGGACCCGCCTGGTACCCTTTTTTGTGTGTGTGTGTGGTTTAAAGATGGGTCAGGTGGCACCCAACTGCATGATGCTTAAGGTAATATTGCCTAGATTTATTCAAATCAGAAAAAAAGTGGTTTCATATGATAGTCCCTTTTGTTTCATGCAACTCAAATGATTCAAAAATCTCATAAGAAGGGTGCAGATCTGCCTCAAAAGACCATCCTGGAGGGGGGGGGGGGGAGACGCACAATGTAATGGGCTATAACTGAAGTTAATGTTCAGTGTTAGTATAATATAATCAAGGAAAATTCAACAAAGTCTATTTAACCAATGACTTTCTCTCACCTCACTATCCTAGCTAGAGGGATAGGTGTCTTATGAACAGTTAAGTACAAAGAAAAAAGTGCAAACAGTCCTGAATAAGGCCCATAGGTCAGATGGTTAGGCATAATCAAACCAAGAAGCTCTAGGCATATTTTTTTTCTTTGGTTTAGGAGGTAAAATAACGCCTAAACACACACAGTCAGACCTAAGGTTACCCTTAAGGTGCCATAAGGGCAAACCCACTCAATCATATCACACTGACATTCCTATACTTAAGATCCTATTAGTCATTTTTTAAAATACCAAACATTCATCTTCCCGCATGATATATCTTTCACCAGTATCTTTTGTTAAGATCCCCTCTGATTTTTTATTTTTTTTTTGAAACTTTGTCTTATTATGAGTGGAGGAAGACAATGACGGGGAAGATAGAAGCTCTTGAAAAAAAAAATGGTTGCTGGGTGCAAATGGATGTATGCAGTGATGTTCAAAGAAGATGATTCCATTGAATGATACAAGGCCCATTTAGTGACTAAAGTGTTTACTAGTATCTAAGGGGCAGATTTTTCCTGGACGTTTGCCCTAGTTGCAAAAATAAATCCCATCAAGGTTATTTTATTTGTTGCACTTGTAAATTGCAATAAATAAAATAGGCATTTGTT
Source organism: Tetracentron sinense (assembly GCA_015143295.1). Lineage (NCBI taxonomy): Eukaryota > Viridiplantae > Streptophyta > Magnoliopsida > Trochodendrales > Trochodendraceae > Tetracentron > Tetracentron sinense. Next base: position 46,597,070 of record CM026552.1, read on the forward strand.
TCAACTCGATGTAAAGAATGAATTTCTTCACGGAGACATATAAGAGAAAACATGTAAACTCATCCTAGTTTTCTAATATACGGGGGAGAAGGAACATTTTGTCGTTTGAAGAAGTCCATATATGGATTGAAGCACTCTCTCCTCGCATAGTTTGAATGCTTTAGGTGTGGACTACCCTCAATCTCTTTTCACGGGAGTCGCGATTGAGGGTAGGTGAGGACTAATTGACATGTTGATGAGCAGATGAAGTTTTCTGCTAAGGTTGTCGTCGAATATGGTGTCCCAACAATGTTTAGAATAGCCGCATAGGCATGCAGCTCTACAGAGAAAGATGGAAAATATAGGCAGCAGGTGCTGAGTACACTGTACGTAATGAAGGATCCTTAAAACAACGTACCAGAACAGCATGAAGCTCTAAAACAAACTGATTGACAATATGTGTAATTCAGCGAGGTGGTCCTTGACATTACTTAAAAGGTCTTGGCCTAAATTGGTTGCTTTTTCATTGGAACCCATCCAAATCCTTCCGATCTCTACAAATAATCCTAACGGTTGCTTTCATCGTTTCTTCCCATTATTTCTTATTGTGTATGTGCATTTAGAGATGCTTTTCTGTAATGAAATCGTTCCACTTATTGATTATGTATCTTATCTTTCTGTGCTCATTATGGTCTTCCCCAGGCAAACCAATTTCAGTTCTGGATGGAGTCCCAATTGCTGTTAAAGATGAAATAGATTGCATGCCTTATCCAAGTACAGGTATTTCTATGCTGCATGGTTTGCAGTTGACAGGGTTATGGTAACTACAAGTTCTCAATTGGTCATGGTGTCCATTACAAGTGATTAATTATTTTATTTGATCGTTATTAGTATCTTATTTTTGGCTGATGTTTCTGTTAGGAGGTACCAAGTGGTTGCACAAATTGAGATCTTGTACAGAGGATGCATGCACCTGAGATCAAGTGGTGCCATACTTGTTGGGAAAATCAATATGCATGAGCTTGGTGTTGGAACAAGTGGGATCAATCCTCATTATGGGTAAGAAAACAACCCTATTATTCTATGGTCTAAAATTTTACGTATTTTTTGGTAATTCCTTTATGTTATGTTTGGTTGCCGAGAAAATAGGTGAAAACATGGAAAATAAAATAAAATTTTAGATTTCTATTACAATTTTTAGTTGTGTTTTGTTCAATTTTCTTTTCTTTTCCATGTTTTTACTTATTTTCTCGGCAACCAAACATAGGGTTATGTCTTGATTGCACCAATTCAAAAAAGTTGACTAGTGCAAAGAGCATATATATTCTATTAGATGTGCATTTCTTGATGATTACAGGATTACTAGAAATCCTTATGATATCAAAAAAGTCTCTGGAGGATCTTCTAGTGGATCTGCTGCAGTGGTGTCTGCAGGATTGTGCCCTGTTGCCCTTGGTGTCAATGGAGGAGGTAATCTAGTTCTTATCCTTTGCTGGAAAACAGATCAACAGAAGGTGCCAGTATTGGCTTTTATTAATTGTGTTGGTATATCATCTCTCATCCATTAGCCTTTTTCCCTAGAATTTTTTCTATCCATCTTGGTTGTTTTCTTCAAGTATTGAAATGTTGATATCAATGGTTTAAGAAATGGCATACTCTTAGTTAGAAGGTTGCCCGATTAATTTTCGATCTTTACATTTAACTTGTTCCTCCAGATGTCCGTATGATCTATGAATTAAATCTGGCAACTGCAGTTATTGGGTTTTATATTCTTCAAAGAAAAGTAAAAGATGTGAGAAACTGTCAGCAAAGTCTTCACAGACTAAGAAGAAGGGGCTGCAGCTCCACTTTTGTTATCAAAGATATTACTTTATGAGAAATGCCAAGCAACTGAAAGGTTTTATTAAGAATGAATTCTTTGAAAAAAATGCAATTAAGGACTTCTAAAAGTATTTGGTCCTAAGCTTGATGGATAATTCATGGGATGGACTTGCAGACCTTATTTTGGCTTATTGGGTCTGCAGAGCTCTGGACGGATTTATGGGTTTATAGGTCCATGGGCGGAATCGGCAACAGAGGAACTCTAAGCTCCTGTCTTGATATATTCAAATCGCATGGGATTTCTTGGATTATTAGGAAGTAAAATAATTAAAGCATCTCTCTGTTTTTTTCCTTTTGATTTTTAAAATTAGTTCTTTGATTTCAAGTTACAATAATTTTGAAGCACACTCGATTTTTACTGATTAGAACCCCAAGTAAGAAATGCCTTCCATTTACCAACTCTATGAACATTGTGAAAACATTTTCTTTCCATAAGATCCACCGGAAACCAAATCTCAAGGTGGTGTTTGAATCGGATTTTATTAGCCAAAATCAATTGTGATAAGAATTGATTGCGTAGAAATTAATTGTCAAATAATCACTGTTACAAATAGTAGTGTTCGGGGAATACAAAATTGACTCAACTTTGTATTCCCCGAACACTATTATTTGTAAAAGAGATTATTTGTTAATTTCTACACAATCAATTCTTATTACAATTGATTTTGGATAATAAAATCCGATCCATCATCTGTTAGCCCAAGATAAGATTACCAGGTTTTCACCTTATCTGTTAGCCCAAGATAAGGATCCGAAGACATTTTAGTGATTACAGTTTTAGCAGCTTCTTATAAGACTGCATTTAGCATTTGAGGAAGGGTACTAACCAGTTTAGGAGTTGTTTAAAATTTGACATTGTAGAAGCTTTTGTTTGTTGCTGACATTGGATTCATTAAGAGGATAGTGATACATTATGTATGTTAAAGTTAGATGTATTGAAAGATGATTTAAATAGTTAAACATAAGGTATAGATTGGGTTTCATTTATTAAAAACTAATTATAAAAAAATAATAGTTAGATTATATATTTTACTCGAGATGTTTTTGTTGACAATGTAGAAGCTTTTGTTTGTTGCTGACATTGGATTCATTAAGAGGATAGTGATACATTATGTATGTTAAAGTTAGATGTATTGAAAGATGATTTAAATAGTTAAACATAAGGTATAGATTGGGTTTCATTTATTAAAAACTAATTATAAAAAAATAATAGTTAGATTATATATTTTACTCGAGATGTTTTTGTACTTGCCTGATTGTCACCAACACAAAATAAAATAAAATAACTCTGGCATACTAGTCTTTGCATTGTATTACTGGCCCCAAGTTTGGATAGAGGATGACGGTTACATGTCAGGTTGGTGAGTAGCATAGAAAAAAATTCACTAAATCATACGACTTAATATTTTTGTTTCGCTCCTCCTTAGGCCCTGACCCTTGAGGGTAGGCTTGGGCCTAACTAGTTGAAGCCCTTTCAGGGCTAGGGCCTCATTTTTATAAGTAAGGGTCCGGCCTGGTAAGACAGTCCCTAGGTTCACGTGTGCAGGAAGAGCAACTTCTCTTTCAAGGGAAACCATGCATTTTCCCTTTAAAGGACAACCAAAGAGGGAAATCTTCTTCCCTTCAATCAGGAAAAAAAAGGTTCAGAAGATATAAAGAATTTAACTAAGCTTTGACTCAACTCAAGTTAGAGCCAACTCGCACTTGATAGACTGGTGAAATTAGTAGTCATAATTATGTCAAAGAATACCATGAACTTGTCCCAATGGTAGTGACGTAGTGTCTCCCCCTTTCGGATAGGCTCCGAGATCGAGTCCTGAGGATTGCGGTGGTTGTCATATCACCCCGCCTAAGCTTCAAATGCTAGGCAATAACCCATTAACCTAGAACATATACTAACACTACTAACCGAGGTTGTGGCCTAACCGTATGACTTGCACCCAAAAAAAATGTAAAAGTGGTTAAATTATTTGTTAGCCAAACAGATTTATAATAATAATAATAAAAAAAGATTTTAATCACTTTCTAACTATTAAATCAGGAAAAAGAATCATATTCAAATGCCTATCATAAAGACTTTATTTATTTATAGGTAAATTACACTCACCTCCACTGAGGTTTGGTCAAATTGCATATACCTCCCCTCTAGTTTCGAAAATAACATTGCCCTCCCCTGTTAGGTTAGTCAAGTTAACACCGTCAACGGTAAATACGTTTTTATTATTTTACCCCATTTTGAGTTAAAACACTTTGTGAGTTAACACCACAAAAACCCTCTCTCCTCGAAAGGCTCAAAGTTTCAACAAAGCTTTACCTCACCACGGCCAATCTCAGTCCGGCTTCCTTCAACACCGGCCACCATCAAACTCGGCACTGGAGTTTTGTTTTCCAGCAAAAAAAAAAAAGGTCCTTGCTACTGAGACCCCATTAGGGCCGAGATCACCGAGACCATGCTCTTAGAGCATTGGATTTCAGGTGGGGCCCATTTCACATGATAGGCCCCACCTAAAATCCCATGCTCTTAGAGCATGGTCTCGGTGGTCTTGGCCCTAAGGGGTCTCAGAAGCTTTATCCAAAAAAAAATATAGGTGGTTTTCTTTTGCTAATCATCCTTTGGATTGACAATCAATCTCAATCGAGTTCAAAGCAATTGGCTGTGATTCGATCTCTCAAGAGAGGGGAGTGACTGATTTTTTTTTCATGATTTCCTATCTTTTTTTTCTCTTGTTTGAATGTTGCGAACACAATTACACATCCAATCAAATCTCTTCACCTTTTCTCATCAATTACATGCCCGGCATTATCACTTGACATGAGCCTTTACGGTAAATTATGACATCTATTTTGTATCTCATTAATTGAGACAAGGTATCAGCTGCATTAGTATTGGATTCTGGAGCACTGACTCCTTGTTCTGATTTTGGAATGTGTGATTTGATTAGTAAACCTTCTCATATAGCAAAAAAAATGAATGGGCATTGTTGCTTCTTCTTTCTAGGCTTTTATCAAACTAATGCACTTTCTTCTGGTGACAATGTGTCCAATTCTTTTGGGCCTGTAACTGGATTTTCCTATTACTCAATAAGCACCCCAACTGTTTTCTTTTTAGAGTATGGATCCTCTTGTAAATGTTAGAGGACTTTCATTGATGGTATTCTGTTTTTAAACACAGAATTAATATACTCCATTACAAAAATTTAGATAAGAGTTTCAAGAAGTGCTCAACATCTTTAATGAACTACGTAATTGGGTAGAATGTAATTGGGTAGAATACAGATAAGAGCTTCAACAAGTGCTCAAACCCTTCAATCCCATGGTCCCTCTCTTCTTTCAAGAAGTTCCCTTTTTTTTGTTTTTCTTTAATTTTTAATTTTTGTCTTTTAGTAAGGTTGAAAGAAAGAAACCAAAGAGTTTTCAAATCCATTCACGTTAATATTATTTCCATTTTAGGGGTAATTTAAATATTTTAAAACATTTAGAACATGACATCATCAAAGTTCATCCACGTTAGTAACGGTAGATTAAGAGAAGGGGGAATCTGTTACTTACCATTAAAACATAGGGGAGGACATTGTTATTTTCGAAACTAGAGGGGAGGTCTCTGCAATTTGACCAAACCTCAGGGGAGGTGAGTTTTGAAACAAGTTAGAGGGTTAGTTGTGAGGCGTCTCCATTGGGTTGTGTCGGGTTTTCCCTTTCACCCGTTCATAGAAACGGCTCAATGTTTAGTAGGTTGGCACCATATCCTAACGGACCCAACTCATTGCCACCCCTATGAAAAAGCATATCACCACCAAACTCCCATTTTCCCATATCAAATAGCCATTGAGGACACCTCCCTCTTACACCTGTGGTAGGTTGCCCCTAGGGTGGACTCGGTTAGAGCTGCACAGTGGGCCAAGCCGTCCTGAGACTCGTTGGACTCAACCCATTGTAAGGACAGACTGGGTTGAGGGTTTGTGGGTTGGGTTACGGCTCAATTATAGGCTCAAAGTTTTGGTTCAGGCCGACCTTGGTCCAGCCAGCAATATTGGCCCAACCCAAACTCATTTACATGTATTATATACTATATACTAAGAAATAGGATGCCAACGTGTCATCCCTCTTTGCTCTTCATTTTCCATTTTTGTGTGCCACGTCATACACAATTTATTAGTAATAAATGTCTCTCAACCTTCTCCTTCATTTATTCCAACATACATGAATGACTTGAATGAGAGAGTTAAAAAAAGTGTTTTTAACTCTATAGAGTTGTTTTGCAATAAATCTGCTACCAACTATTTTCCATATTTCCACGACTTAATTGCATCTTTCCAAGACTTATTTGCATCTTTCCAAGGCCCATTACACACTCCTCTTACATATAAGCTCCATATCCTCATTGTTAGCATCTTGAATGAGCTCATTTGCTTTGTCTCTCACACATCTTGAATGAGCTCACCTGTATGCCCACTTGCTTTGCCTCTCAGCAGGCATCTTGAATGAGTCTATTGTCTCACCATGTTCGAAGGATTGAGAAGGAAGGGGGATGAAGTTCGAACTCAAGGTCATCAAGCCTTAATCCCCTATCTTATCTTTCCTTTGTTTAACTTTTGCTAGTCTCTATCACTGCCAATTTCCTCATCACATGAAGAAAAAAAAGGCCTATAATGTGAATGCTTTGACTCCCGATCTCACCATTTATGAGGTATTTTTGATCCTATCTCCTTAGACTTTTATTTTAGTTTATTTTATTTGCTGATTTAATTTGCTATGTTTTTTTTCCTATGGAGATTAACAACTTCGATGCAACGAAAATGGGCTTCTCCTTGTCTATCCAAAATTTCTAAGAGCTTGAGAAAAGGAATCCATGTTTACCAAGGCCTTCGCCCTTATAAGACAGACCCGCTTGGGCTTTGCTACCACAAGATAAAGCATCAATTCATCATCGACAAGATGAATCCATATTTGCATTATTGTAGCTAGTAACGTCTGTGATGTGGGTCTTCTCCAAATATTGATCTTATGAATTACAATCGTGATGATTCCAATTAATATTTTTAAAATTTTGAATGTAAAATTTTGAATGAATCCAATTAATATTTGCATGGCACGAGGTCGCCGCTAGTATATATATATATATATATATATTGTACTTACATTAAATATTATATGCTTAGTAATGCTGAATCATATATTAAAACTAAAAAAAAGACCAGTTAACAAGAGAGAGCACATCACCTTGTTGTTGATTATGGATTTGCTTGCATGGGCTAGGCCCGAACTGAGTATGGTCTGGCCCATGCGGGTTAACTCGGGGTCAGCCCTAACTTTTTTTTTTATATGGGCTGGGTTCAGGCTTTTATCGCACAGGCTGAGTTCAGGCCTATAACAAATATGATGAGCTGGGTCTGAACTTAGCTTTGGCCTGGCCCAAGCCACCCGATGGGCAGCCATGCTAACCTCACTCCTCATTCTCCCACCCCACCCTCCCAAAAAAAGGAAATGTTTAACTTACTGCCGCATTTGCTCATTGGTCCATGCCTCCCTTTTCAACATCCATCAATTGTGGTTAAGATTCACTCAATCCTAGGGTTAACAATCTAATCTTGGTTCTTAAAAAGAAAAAAACAAAAATATTAACTTTAATTTTCTTAAGTTTAACCATAGTTAAAGGGGTGTTAAAAGGGACGTGTGGACACGGCATTTGACTACATAGTCAAATGTGCGGTGATAGTCAAATGCGTGGTGGGCTAATCGCTGCCAAAAAAAATTAGCTTGTATTAAGGGGGTTTATGTTTTTACTTTTTTTTGGTATGGTAATACATTAGGCCGCAAACCCTGGTTAACTGGGTTAGTAAATGTTCTGTAGTTAGATGCCTAGCTTGGACTCTCTCTCTTATTGTCAACGTCATTTGTAAGTAGAGATTAATGGGAAGGCCTTACTTTAGGTACCATCACATGGTCCTATGATTCATCAGTTGGCCAAAGTTTGGAGGGACCTTACATAAAGGAAATGAAATGGACAAGAAACAGAGTAGAAAGGGTATATTTTCCTAACAAGTAGAGCATTAAGGGTAGTGGGGTAATGAATTTATTTAAATGCAAGGTGAAGCTTCAGTGCTTCACCAATTCACCAATTCAAGGAATAATGTAGTTTTGGTGAAATGTTATCATATAACTAACACACACAAAACTCACACACACACAACCAGACCAAAGGTAGCCGCTAAGGTGTCATAAGGGTAAGTACAAGCAACCACTCCAAAAGAACCTGTCTTAATGAGGGTTGATGGCCCTTTATACAGTCCAAAAGGGTTTTTCCCAAAAAAAAAAATCATTTGGTTCTCTGTTACCACTTGCGATAGGGTCTTATCCCAGGTTTAGTCCCACCTCAGTTGCCAGTTGGATGGAACAAGGTAGTTGACTTCTAACTAATATGTCATGTTTCCCTATTTCTTTTGGGCTTTAGTGCCCAAGCCTAACAAAATCATTCTTATGGGTCGTTTGGCTTAGATTGAAACCGGTTATAATCAATCATGATTTAAATAATAGTATTTAGTTATTAAATAAAATAATTGATAATAAGTTTTATTGATAATAATCAATTAAAAAAATCGATTATTTAAGTTTTGTTTGACTTTTATCTTGACCATTGCCCTTCTCCTTCTTAACCATTTCAATCTGGCCTTGGATTGTCTCTAGTGAAGCCAGAAAGGGCTCTCGGGGTTCCATACATTGTGCCACAGTTAGCATGAAAATGGGGAGAAGTCATTTCATTTCTCCCCATAATTTTGACTTCTCCCAAATTGATATCTCTCCCCCTTATTCCCACACACTTATCGTCACATGTCTTTTTATGAGTGGAGAAGTCAAAATCATGCCCAAGATTTTGACTTCTCCACCACTTGTCCCCTATTCTATGGAACCCTGAGACAAGCCCTTCTTGCTTCACAAGAGACAATCCAAGGCCTTTCAATCTCCCGTTTTCCTTTATTTTTAAAGTTTTGTTTTCCTTGCTTCTTATTTCTTGTTGGGTGTTGGGTGTTGGGCCTACTAAATCATTTATTTTTTCAACAGGTTAACCAAATAGGTTTTAACCGAAAAAAAAAAAAAAACCAAATAGGCATGTTTCTTGCATTTTAGTGATTAAGGCCTAGATACCAAATACGTTCCTTTGAGAGACTATGCCTCTTATTTACAAGATGGTCTCCCTTGTTTGCTTTTCTGGATGTAGGAATTTTTCTTCTTTTGTTGTTAAGGGTTAGTGAGTGGGGTGAGTGAGCCCTCCAGAGAAAACTTCTGTCAATTCATTTCATTGACACTTCTCTCTAGAAATTAATTTCATGACACCTAATTAGGTCATCCAATGAGGTCCACTCCTAGGTTAGGCCACAACCCTGGTTTGCCCGGTTAGTATCTGTTATTAGATTAGTAATTAGATGCATTGGTGGGTACTAACAACGGTAACACCCCACGGGACTCGATCCTGACCCTCACACTTGGAGGTTATTTCCCTTCATCTACTTTATTACCACGTCAGTTATTTCCTAATTTTTTGCTAGCGGGAGTCCCCCTCCTCAATTCATTGGCTTTTAACCAAAAGTAAATAAAAAATGCATACCTTACTGTTCTGGTATAGCTAATTCAAATGAGAGAGATGCTGGACCATAAAGATACTGTAAAAGGTCCAGTCTCTGTTCAGAGTCCAACAATGAGCTGAGAAGAAAAAACTCTCTCTAACTATTAAATAAGGATTACCATTCTCCTTAGTGTGCTCAGCTCATTCTAGACTGTTTATTTGATACACTAGTTGACCCATAGGGCAACATTTTACAAATGTCATTTCCTTGTACTGTTGAGAGGTCATTTTCATGTGGATGTGGATCCCAGCTCCCTTTTAGGGTTGTTCCAAGAAAGAAGATTATGTTAGTAACTTTCCTCGGTAAAGGAAGATGTGCCTAGGTAATAGAATAGAATACATTTATCTCCATGAGTGGTTTAAGGAAAGGATTGCCCTCCAAAGTAAACTTATATATATATATATATATATACACACACACACAGAGACACAGAGAGGAAAGGATTGCCTTCCAAAGTAAACTTTTATATTTATATTAGCGGAGCCACATAGGGGCTGAAACACTCCCCCCCTCAACTTTGAAAAAAAAAATATAGTGTAACATGGGGGTCTGAACTTTTGAGGAGACACCATGGGCTGTTGTGTATCTCCCTTTGGGGAGGGTGACCATTGAGCGCCCACCATGAGTTCTAACCCCTAACCCTTAACCCTGATAAATGATTACCGCCTACCAAAAAAAATTTTGAGGAAAAAAATAAATAAATTTACATTTATTATTATTTTATTTAAGAGGGCATAGGCTTGAGAATTATTTTAGTTTAAGATCATAGTCATGAGGAAGTGAAACAGCTGCTCCTAACTATAAAAATATATATTATTTACAAACGGACTAAAAAATGAGATGGCCCGCAAACTTGGCCCTAAAAAAATTTTTTGTGCCTATGCCCCGGAACCCCCACACCTCATTGTTAGCCCCCCCGGAAGAAAATCCTGGCTTTACCCCAGTGTGTGTATATATATATATATATATATGGGTGCTGATAACATTCACGCCGTACGTGAATGTTATCAAGATTCACGCAAGCATGAAATTGTGGCAGTTTAGTAATTCTTGGTTGTACAAGTGGCAGTTTTGTAATTTTATGAACATTCTGATTTTTAATAACTACCCAAGCAACACTCATTAATTACAAAAAGGGCATCCAACCATACCTACGTGAACAATGTTAACCTTCACGTACGTACGGCGTGAAGGTTAACATTTCCCTATATATATATCATTGTTCACTAATCACTAGGTTCCTCTTGAATCTCAACATGTGGCATGTCGTTTGAGAATTTGACCGTTGGATGTCAAGGTGAGTCATGCACATGAGACAAACCTAACAAAATATCAGGTTGATTGAAGGGTTCTAGACTATTCGATTGGACCCTAGTTCCTCAGCATCAACCACATAGGATTCAATAGACCCTAACTTGTTAATGGAAATTCTTGATTTTCTAACCTTCAATCAGATGGTCTAGAAACTTTCGATCGGTCTAATGTATTGTCACATGTATCCCAAGAGGCCCCCCTTACTATCCAACAATCGGATTCAAAAATAACACCTCACGTATCCTTTTTTCATTGGGCCCCTCACTACAAGGTCTAGTGAACAATGCCTATTAGAACGTCATATATATATATATATATATATATAAAAAGGAGTGGAAGAAATAAATGTACATGCATTAGATACACGCGAGAGGAATTGCAAATGAGATACTTGTAAATGGAAATGGCATCTTGTAAAGGAGAATCTTAGTATTCACCCCCTCGATCTGATCCAAGTGTTACCAAGTGTTACCCTGCCTCTTGTGTGAGTGGTAGGGGTGTGGCCTTTCATGGAGGAGGTCTATGGATCTAATCTCACCCGGGTATGAGTTGCAAGAACTCCACTGCACAAGCTAACTTCTGACCATGTTAGTCTACTAATGTAGGTAAAAGATATCTCTCATAAAAACAAAAACAAAAAATTCTCAAAAGTGATTTTTTTTTTCAAAATAAAAATTTGTACTGAACTTTGTTTCTTATCATAACTTCTGTCAAATGCATTTCTGTGTTTCAATCCCACCAATAAAAAGAACATTTTATAAGAGTCATTAAATTCGTTTAAACCCACTAATAGTGAGCATAGTGCAAAGTTATTCATTTTTGGCCAATTGTGTTTCACCCACAATTTGCATTCCAATAAGGTATGCAAATTTGGACTCAGTATCTTTCACATGAGAGAAATTAAACATCCAAACAAAAAAAAAAAATAGAAATTAAACATGATCTTACGATCTCATCCATTCAAAATCAATTCTTTTGAACAATCAGTTTAAAAGTAGCGAAGTTCGCTTTTTCTGACATTGTGGATAGATAGTAAATCATACATTTCGTTTCATTATGTACTATTTATCTAATGTTAGTAGTTAGGTTAGTAAATTGGTGTACATATCCACTGCCTTACTCTATAGAACTCGAAATCAATTTAACCCCTCAAGAGACACTCCTATCACTTAAGCAACCAAGGAGGTGTGTTGTGCATAGAGGGGATTTAATGTGATATATTCGAATTCGCATCCAATTATTTATATATCTTAGTAAATTTTTTTCAAAATAAAAATTTGCACAAAACTTTGTTTCTTATATTACAACAGTTGGCAGCCCTTAACGGTAAGTATGACCAAATGGCATCCCATCACAGGATTGAATCTTCAGGTACTCGACATCTGAGAGGAGGGGGATTAGATACATCTAATGTTGGGACTCACGGATCGATCCAAAGTCGAACTACTAAGTTAGACTTCCCTCGTTTTAGATTCAATATATGATGGTGCCAAGCATTAAGGGGGGTCATCATTTAAAGCATGTGTAGTCATGACACCGTTAAATAAATTAAATGTATTGGATGTTAAATCCAATGGTCCAACTCTCGATAGTAAGTACTATAGAGAGGTTTTAATCACTTTCCTATTCTTAATTGGGTCAACCATTAGTTGCTAGTCAAATACTTTTGAATTTAGATCTACAAAAAAGTGTTTTACCATTTAAAGAAATAAAGAAACACAATTTGTGCCTCCCTCACATATTTGTGCCTCGCTCAGCATCTCGACCCCTAAACTGACATACATCTCATTTTTATTCTCTATAACTGTAGTTAAAATTTTCTAACCCTTAAGATTAATATTTTTAACCTTAGTTTTTTTTTTTTTTTTAAATTAAGGTAAAATATATTTATCACAGTTACAGGAGTTAAAAAGCACATGTATCAAGTTAGAGGGGGGCAAGTGGATTATCCCTCTTCTTAATCATGAGGATATTAATAGTGGACATGATTGATTGGTGCTAGCATTCCCCTAGAATTCACCTCAATCCTCGCTTCTGATTTCATTCATACTCTCAAGTCTCCTAAATACCGTCTTACGTAACACCCAAGATTTTCAACAAGAGTAACACAGTGACATCTAGGTATTACTCTGAAACTTCAAAAAATGTTGAATTTGGACTGTGCAAACATGTTTAACCATGGTTAGATGATTTTAACTATGGTTAATGTTTTATTTAACCATGGTTAAACCCATTTAAACCCTAAAAAATTTCAAAAAATCAAGAAAAATCTAAAATGGCATTATAATCTCAAATCCAATTTTGTAGAATGCCTAACCATAATTATTCAGACTAATCATGGTTTAACTCATATTTTAACCATGGTTAGCCCCATCAAACTTGGGAAAAATTTGGGGAAAATCTCTAAAAAATGTTCAAACAATATTTAAGGACCATAAACATACCTTGAACCTTGTCCAACCCCGGTTAGCAATTCTAACCACAGTTAAACCCCTTTTGGCCTACTGGGCCTAACCCTAAGCCTACCGGGTTTAACCTCGGCCTACCGGGCCCAATTCAAAGTTTATCGGGCTTAATCTTGGCCTACCGGGCCCAAACCTTAGTCTACCGGACTAAACCATAGCCTCCAGGCTTGCATCCAAAGCCTACCGGGCCCAAACCCTAGTGTACCGGACTACCCTTTGGCCTACCGGGCCCAATCAAACATAGTCAAGCACTTGACTTGACCAACCTGGTCAATCACCCCTAACCTCCTGGCTAGACCCTAAGCCACCTTTGGTGCACACACAACACTCCCCTAGCCTCGGCACGGGCTTATGTGCCAGAACTACGCTCGGTCTGATCTCACCCCAATGTGAGTACGTAGGCAACCCAATCCGGGTTCGACCCTAGTTTAGTTTTTCCTTTCTTGGATTAGTATAAACTAAACCTAAGGCATTTGACTAACAATTGACATTAATGTAGCTTAAACCTAGTAAATAGAGAACCGTTGTAAAACAGAAGTGCCGGGGTGCCTAACACCTTCCCCGGATTTAACCAAACCTCTTACTCAGAACTCTAAGTAGACCAAGACCTTATCTATTACCTGGGACTTATCCCTACCGAATTAATAAGTGACGACTCATAACATAAACCTGTGGGTACCGAAATCCGTGCTCACAAGACTTTCTTTGAGTACAAGTCTTTATAGTATCTAACCACACTATCTTCAATGCCTTTTTGATCCGTTTGTAAGTATTCATTCACTAGAAGGCTAGAGATGAAATTAAATTTGTGACAGAAGTTAGCCACGCGGTGAAAACATTTAGTATTACGGTCCCCCTCCTTCAACCGTCTAATCCTAGACGTCTGTTTCCAACTAATCTCCTCAAGGCGCACTAACTCCAAGTAGGCACTTTTCAGATCCTCCCTGTTCCTACTCTCCACTTCAGATAGCGGACGAGAACTCTCAACTGAGTCTAGGGATTGAATATCAAGCAAAGCTTTCTTCTCTGATATGATCTCAAAAACTTCCTTATTCCAGATCTTAATGCCCCCTTTGAGGGCTTTTAATTCCAGGCCAAACCTCTTGCTAGGAGGCCCCTAAACAGGGTGGGAAGACCATACCTTGGAGACTAAGGCTTTGAACTCCTCCGACTGAAGTCACATATTCTCGAACCTAAAGGGTGTCAGACCTCCCCTCAAATTGCCGGGAGGCAGCAGGATTGGGACATGGTCAGATGTGGGACAAGGCAATGAAGATTGGACAAGGTCAAGGAACATTTCCTCCCAATCAACGGAGAACAGGAAAGGATCCAGTCTACTAGCAAGAAGACCCAATAGAAGCTTAGACCACGTAAATTGGACACCTCTAAGGGGATAATCAATCAAGCTATGGTGAGTAATGAAGTTCTGAAATCGCATCATTTTGGCCGACCTAGATTGAGCTCCGCGTCTCTCATGAGGGAAACGAGTGCAGTTAAAATCGCTGCCCATACACCATGGGGCATCCCACCTCACACTCACGTCGTCTAACTCTTGCCAAAAATCAGAATCCGAAGAGGTCCCAGATGGGCCATAAACCCCTGTGAAGACCCAGCTTGGTCCTCCACTGGACAAGTGACAAAGAATAGATATTGAGAACGCTCCTAACTTGGATTCCAAAACATCAATCTGACTCCTATCCCATACGAGCAATATTCCCCCAGAGGCCCCTAAAGATGCTACACTAAGCCAATCTGCTAGTCCTTCCCCCCATAGATTTCGTATCAGCTGGAGCTGGATATTCCACAACTTAGTTTCCTGAATGCAAAGTAGTGATGGTTGTTTGGCCATGATGAACTTTTTGATTGCCTCCTGTTTCACAGGGCAACCCAAACCGCGAATATTCCAGGATAACAGGCTTAAAGCTGACATCAACAACTTTGAGGACCCTTTCCCAACGCTTAAATTGTGGAGACATTCTACGGCTAGACCTATTGCCTTAACTCCATAGGTGATCTCCTCACCCACCCTAAGGAATGACTAGTTTTAGACTTAGTTCTGGGCTTAGGCTTGACCAATGGCTCACACTTTGATGTTTCAAGAGATTGAAGTAATCTCTGAAACTCTTCTTCGTGGCCTTCAACCGAAAGGCCAAGAAACTTGCTAATACCCATCATATTACTATCGACCCTGGGGGATGCACCTATTACAACGACAGAGGGCAAAGAGGTTGACTTCCCTTCTAGGGATAAAGAGAGGTCAGGTAGGTTGTAACCCAGAAGCCTAGACAGCGAGCTAGCTTTATTTTCAATAGGATTACTTAAGCAGAGCAGTGATGCAGCCCTTGAAATTTTCACTGGTTCCTCGTCCAGCTGTAGTATCAATCCTCCCTGTACATGAAAACTCAAATAGGAATTTGAACTAACAGAGTGTTGAAGAGCCAATTTCCCTACTCTATTCAAAGGACTCTGGATAGGGTAGGGGGATGCGGCGGAGAGGGAAGCCGTACCTGATAGTGGCAAGGAGGGTGAATCCAGAGCCCTGGAGCAGCCTCTTACCAATGATTTGGGATGCGGTACATTGTCTTCAATCAAGGATGGCATGGGTGGGAAGAAATTCTTGCCGCATCCTCCAGACGCTGCTTCTGCAGAACATGTTGGTGCTTGACTTCTCGGTGAGAGTTCGGGATCAACCTCAAACACTAATGTCACAACTACACTGACCTTGAACTGATGGTTACTGTCTGAATCCTCGTCTAATGTCCAAAACCTGCCTAATGAAATTTCAAAAAGAGATTGCGAGGTCGCCACCCTTGGAGGCGTGAAATACTCAGTTAGTGCTATCAAAGTTTTGAATTGACGCCTGGGGAGGTCTTTCTAGCCCCATTCTTCAGGACGACCTCACTAAGACCTTGTTCCTCCATTTGGTACTCCATTTGATCCCCAGATTCAGTACCATCTTGGGTATGATGCTTATTACTGACTATTGAGGCTGTCACTGATGAATCGTAACCACCAAGAGTAACCAGAGGGGATAAATCATTGAGGGCTAGCATCGCCACGCCGAAGGCTAACAACACTTAGGACCATCACTCCACCCTTGGGCAATATCCTAACAGGGAGAGAGCTGGTTTACTTCAATCTGCCTCGACGACTTTCCCCATCTCCGAGCTCCTTTGCACAAGGGTGAACAATCAGAGACATCCCTAGTTTTTCAAAAATAGGATTTAAGAGGAACGGATCCGAACCCACAGTATCCACTTGGTCTGGTTCTTGTTCAGATGGATCGGGTAGAGGAGCTGACCTATATGCCCAACCCTCAAAATGGCACCCAGGTGCGTATTGGTTTGGCCAAATAGTAGGCCCATGACCCCCTAAAGGTCCAGTGGATGGAGGGCCATTTGAAACTGAAGGGCCTACTGCTCCCGTTTCTACTGGGCTGACTTTACTTGAATAACGAGGATCTGACCCAGACCGAATGGGCTTAAAGACCTTTGCTAGATACTTTTTAAGGCCTTCTGTTGGTGCCCCTTGCACACCGACTACCAGTGAATCCACTTGCTGACTTGTGTGACCACTCCCCACTTGTTTTATGGGTTGACCTAGGCTCCCACACCGAAGCATGTGATTAGCCCTCTGTTCAATGACAGCTGAAGAGACTGTGCTCAGGACCTTTTCCCTTTGGTTATTGTCTACTTTAAAGCTTGATGTAGTACTCTTCCCTTTTTGCTTTCTCCTCTTACAACCTGCCTTAAGAGGGTTCTTTGTTCCTACTACCCTTGTGGCAGCCTGACCACTATTTTTGGTACTTGTGCCGGTTTGCAAGAAAGAGGAAGGTGGTTTTGGGTTTACGAGGTCTGTACCTATATTGTTAGTAACCAATCTCTATGGGTCGGGCTTTACATTAGAGTCTTCCTATGCAATATCAGATGTTTCTCGGGTGTTATTGAGGACATGACCCACTCCAAAACTCAATACCAGATTAACTTAAATTTTGCTTGTTAGCCCCTAATCTAACTAGACCAAATTTAAGCCACTCTGGTGCTCACTCTTTAACTATGGTTAACTCAACCATGCCACTATGGTGCAACCCTTGGCCTCCTTGGCCAATCAACCCTAGCCTCTGGGTTAACCCTAGCTACTCCAGTGCACACCCCTATAACCCCGGTACGAGTTAAAGTATCGCCCGAACTACGCTTGGTCTGATCCCGCCCCGGCGGGTATGTAGGCAACCCAATCTGGGTTCGACCCTAGTCTAACTTTCTCTTTTGTTTGGATTAGCATAATCTAAATACTTAGGCTTTTTCACTAATCTTGATTTTAATTCGGTTTGTAGGTAACCGTCTTAGACGAAGGTCCCTGGTGCCTAACCCCTTCCTCGAGACTTAATCGAACCGCTTACCCTAACTCAAATTATGATTATTTAGCCCTAATCTAATCCCGGGACCTATTCCCTTAAAATAAATAGGTGACGACTCTTAATCAACCCGTAAGCCTCCTAAAAGGTCATTTTAGCGTCTTTCCTCAGTTGGCCCGACCCGAAAGCAAAGGATAAAATTTTGTATCTCGTGAAAGACTTAGGAATCGATCATCAAGAACAAATATTTTTATATATGTGACAATACTGCAACTATTACATATAGGTTCAAATCTGGTCCTTGTGAAAGAACAAAACACAGTGATATTGATTGACATCTTGTTCGTGTCAAGTTTCCGTGCCTAAATTGTAATATCTTAGGCATGTTTGAAATCCATGCACAAGTATTGAGAGTTTAATACAGCTGTCATATTTGACCTAATATGACCTATAGTAGCTATCATAAAGCTTTTGTTTTAGACGCATGAAGCTGGTGTAAAGCTTTTGTAGTAGTCACAACTTTTGAAATCTTGTGGATATAATTATTTATATTTGTATATAAAGAGGACCTGGCATGGTTAGATTGTTGAACTTAAAGTGTTTGGGGGAGGGGGGGGGGGGGGGGGGGGGGGGGGTGTTTCCTTTGTCTTGCCTTCAGTTATCACCTTGTGGTGTGCAATAAGCTTGAGGGCTCGATCAATTGTCTTCAAGGGATTAATGCAAGCAACTTACCTCTACCACATAAAAACAAAAACAAAACAAAAAAATACTTATCTACCAAAAGAAAAAGAAAAGAAAAGTAGACAAGTCAAGAAAAGAGGCAACTACATCTTTTGGACAATGATATGCCCCCTCCTACAAAAGTTTTGAATTGACTTGAGAAGGGTGATTAAGTCAAATTCTTTCTCTTTTATGAGAATCTCCCCTCCACCCACATTATTTGGAAAGAAAAATGTTATCCAATATATTGGGGAAGTGATTAAAAACTCTTGATAGAGAGCTGATCCTTAGATTCAATATATGATGGTTCCAAGCATTAAGTGGGGTCATCATTTAAAGCATGTGTAGCCATGGCACCGTTAAATAAATTAAATGTATTGGATGTTAAATCTAATGGTCCAGCTCTCGGTAGTAAGTATTATAGAGAGGTTTTAATCACTTTCTTATTCTTAATTGGGTCAACCATTAGTTACTGGTCAAATACTTTTGAATTTAGATCTACTAAAAAGTGTTTTACTATTTAAAGAAATAAAGAAACACAATTTGTGCCTCCCTCGCATATTTGTGCCTCGCTCAGCATCTCGACCCCTCTAAACTGACATATATCTCATTTTTATTCTCTATAACTGTAGTTAAAATTTTCTAACCTTTAAGATTAATATTTTTAACCTTAGTCTTTTTTAAAAAAATTAAGGTTAAATATATTAATCATAGTTACCGGAGTTAAAAAGGACATGTATCAAGTTAGAGGGGGGCAAGTGGATTTTCCCTCTTCTTTAATCATGAGGATATTAATGGTGGACATGATTGATTGGTGCTAGCATTCCCCTAGAATTCACCTCAATCCTTGTTTCTGATTTCACTCATACTCTCAAGTCTCCTGACTACCATCTTACGTAGCACCCAAGATCCAAGATTTTCAACAAGAGTAACACAGTGACGTCTAGGTATTACTCCAGTCTACACGATAGAATGTGTCCTAAATGAATCCTAAGGAGATTTTGATGGTTCTGATTAATCTAAGAAATAAGAGGACCATTCAATGGTAGATCTAAGAACAGGAGGATATAATTACAGTTCAACCAAAGCTCAATGTCGGATGATGGCAATTGCCTAATTATTATTTTAAGTATGTGTCATGGTTGGTTGGTGGTTAGTTGGTGACTGCAGTTTGTGCCGGGTTGCTATATTAGGCAGAGATGAGTCTGACATCTCCAATATAACAATTGAAAATTTCTATTAATCTGTTAGGAGTTTAACCCTGAAAAGGTGGACTAGTGGTTCTTGGGACTTCCGCCTCATAAAGCGAAAGGTCATGGGTTAGACTTTTCACTCCCCCCCCCCCCCTTTGAGGCCAGTCACGCATGGAATTTTCCCCAATCTACCTAATGTGGCGGGTTGCGGCTTCTTGTCCACCCTGAGGGATTAGTCCTAACCCAAAAAGGTTTGGGGACACCTCGTAAGCTCGAGTTACCTTTGCTCATTAAAGCACCTCAAGTTACCAAAAAAAAAATCTCTGGAAGTTTATCACTATGAGACTTGATCCCACTATTTTCATAACCGAACGAGCATTGAACCTGTAGAGTGGCCGGTTCCTGGTTCCCGGATCCACCGGTTCGACCGTGTACTTTTTACAAAAAAAATTTTATTTTTTTTATTTTTCCTAGTTCCAACCGAATCTGACCGGTTCTTAAAGAGTTCCAGTTTTGAGGGTTTTGGGAATGGGGGCGGTTCCCAATTCGATCGGCCTGTCCAATACGATTCTGACAACACTGCTTGATCCTATGACCCCTTTACTTAAGGGGCACATCTTCACCATCCTGGCTCGAGGGGCAAGATCAATTTATGGGAATCCTCAAATGAGGTTGGTGAGGCTACCTTTGCTCATAAAAGCGGATGTGGGTATTATTGACCTAGACAATTTACCCGGTTTGATTTCCACCGGGTTAGGTTTGAGACTTTAGGCCCATTAATGGTAGTAATTGGGTGGGGGTTTATTTATTGGATTGTGTTTGAGCATCTTTTACCAAGGAAAATAGTTAACGTACCCAGGGTTCCCATTTTATAACGGAATGGCGGTCCTCATTGGTCCACGCCCCATTTTTAAATACTTACATACTGTAATTAGTATTCACTCACCTCTAGGGTTAAGCAATCCAACCATCGTTTTTCAAAAAAAAAAACATTGTTTTAATTTAGTTAAGATTAATCAGGGTTAAAAGGGTGTTAAAAGGGACACGAGATAAGATATGAAATGGACCCATGGGTCCGCTAAGCACTGCTCTTTTACTAATTCAGAAACGGGTCCACTATACCTAAAAGGTTAACCAACAGGGGTTGGGCTATTAGCCAAGACCATGCCTTAGAAGAGGAGATCTCGAGTTCAAAACTTTGAATCCCTTCTCTTTGTTGGCCACCCTCAGAGATTTATCTTGTCTTTCGTGTTGTGCGTGGCTTGGGGTATGGCATGAGCCCGGGGGATTAGTCAAATGCTCTAAGAGACCCGGACAACCTCGTTACAAAAAAAACAAGGTATTGGGTAAACAATACCCTACACATAGTCATCTCTGCATCAAAATAGCATAAACATATAATTGTATGCCTATAAAAGTTGTTACAGTGCACTTGATGTGAAATGCATCATTTGTAAATGCATGTGTTAATTTTGATTTATTAAAACAGATTTTTTAATTAGTTTTAATTTTTAAAAAAAGTTGAGTTTTAATGATTTGGAAGAAAATCATTTGGTTGGATTTAAAATGGTGTTTTTACACTAGTGGTTTTGGGGAGAAAAAACCATGTTTTCGAAAAAAAACTGTTGTGGCTTTTATTAGTCCCACATTAATGAGAGTTGAAACCAATTAATAAGTAATCCCCTCTCTTTAGAGATTGTTCTCTTGTGTGTGCTCACACACCAAGTGTAGGTGCACTAGCGAGGTGCATTGCACCGAGTGCGACACGCGAACGCGCACGTGCACGTGCAATGGGTGCTATAAGGCGCACTTTGCACTTCACGAGTCGCTTGAGTCGCCTATTCTTTTTAAGAATAGAAGTCAGATCAACGGTGTAGATCTTATTAGGATTGAGATGGTGGTTCGGATTCCATGATCCGTTACAGATCATGGGTGTGTGTCCAGGTTCATTGAACTTGGTGGACTATTGAATGGATCTATTGGGAAAACTCAAGAGACTCAGTGAATGGGTCGGTTAGGAAGCCCAAGTGACTCTCAAGGCCTAGCCCTCGCCTATATAATGTGAGGATGAAGAAGAGGATTTTACACAGAAGTTGAAAATCGTATCAGACCTCTGTGAGATTGAGCCCAGAAAGAGAGAGCCCGAGCCAGAGAAGAAAGCTCCAGAACTCCATTGGAGATGTGAAGCCTATCTCAAGTTTGAAGACGACTCAACCCAATAAGTCAAATCACGTAATCAACTAGTCCATTTGGATCAGTTGATTCTCTGTCTCCAAACATAGAAGTGATCTGACTATTAGTCTAGTCAATTGAGATCGCTCTGTAACCAAACGGGGCACTGTCCGGATTTACCAGAATAGAGAACAGAAGGAGAACTCGGCCAATGTATTAATACACTGACCTTTGGGCACTGTTACCAAACAGAGCTTGCAGACAATATGTTTCCAAACAGTGTGTTTATTCAGAACTGATTCTAGAATTCTCAGAATCTGATTTACAGAATCTATATAGATCCAATTCTGGAACTGTGTCAGAATCGCTCATGGAGAGTAATTCTGTTTGGCAATAACTTGTGATAGCCTAATCTGGTTTATACAATCTGTGTAACCAGGATAACTCTGACCTTAACCGGAAGAATAATTGTGGGTATCCTAAAAGGAGGTTTAAGTACAGTTCCTACCAGATAGTGCAGATCTGTAAAGGAACGGATCGATTACTGGCAAGGTTGAATCCCGGGGATAGAGTTACCTTAATCCCTTGCACAAATGAAAGGCTCCAACTATCTTCAAGAAGCGTTTATTGCGCCTCTTAGCCAAATTTGATTAAAGATAATTTTGTGGTCATTGTGTGCAAGCTGTTTAAAATAATTAACCAACAAATTTGAAGATATGACTACTCCAATGACCACCGTGACTCCACTCAACCTTATCTTTATCAACACAAACCGTTTTGATGATCGGTTTGATGGGACCAATTTCAACCGCTATGAAGAACAGATCATGTACTTCATGAGGCAACTGAATGTTGCTTATGTTTTGACTGATGTACACCCCAACATTCCTGTTGCAACAGCAATTGCACAGAAATGGGTTGATGATGACTACACTTGTCGTTACAACATTTTGAACTTCCTTTCTGATCAATTATACAATTAGTTTTCCAAGAAAACTAAGGGAGCTAAGGAGGTTTGGGATGCACTAAAGACTGTCTACATGGCAGAAGAGTCTAGAAAGAAGAACTTTGAAGTTGCGAACTATGTTAAGTTCAAGATGGAAGATGGAAAGCCAATCCTACCCCAGATTCAGGATTTATAGAAGATAGCAGATGCAGTCACTGCTGGTGGGATGACTCTTGATGAGAACTTTCATGTTAGATTCATCATCTCGAAGTTGCCTCCAACTTTGAAGTCTTATCGTTCCAAGTTGATGCACAGGAAGGAAGTCATCCCTCTTGTGGAATTGATGCACCATTTGAGGGTGGAGGAAAAGTCTCGCAATCGAGACAAGAAACAAGAAGAGCCAGTTACAAAAGCTCATGTTGCTAAGGCAAAGGCTGAGAAGAAGAAGACTGGTCCGAATAGCTTTAAACCAAAGAAGAACAATTTTAAGAAGCAAGGAACAAGGAGGAATGATAACAGGAAGGACTCCTACAGAAGGGACTCCTACAGGAACTATGATAGGAAGCCACTAGAGTGCTATACCTGCGGAAGAATCGGACACATCACCAAGTACTATCGTCTTAGGAAGACAGACAAAGACACCAAGGAGAAAAGAGACAGGAATGGCAAGGATAAGGACGACAAGATGATCGCTGTCGTTTCTGAGGTCCTTATGATTGATGGGGATTCTGAGTGATTCATCGATACCAATGCCACTCGTCATGTCTGTTGTGACAAGAATGTGTTCACCTCCTACGAATTAGTGGGGCATGAGATGAATATATCCATGGGTAACTCTTCATACTTCAAGGTTGTTGGAAAGGATTTTGTTGAGCTAGTGTTTACCTCTGAGAAGTCTTTGACTCTCACAGAAGTCTTATATTTCCAGACATCAGGAAGAATTTGGTCTCTGGTGCTGCTCTTAGCAAGCATGGTTTTAAGATGGTGTTTGAGTCAGACAAGTTTGTCTTGACCAAGAATGGGGTATTTGTGGGTAAGGATTATTCTGTTGGTGGCATGTTCAAGCTTTAACATTATGAATGAAAACTCCTCTGCTTTTGCTTATGTCTTTGAGTATTATGATCTTTGGCATGGTAGATTAGGCCATGTGAATTATGAAACTATTAAATCAATGGCTAATCTAAAGTTAATTACTAACCATAACTATAACCATCAAGAGAAGTGTCTAGCTTGCAGTAAATGCAAAATTACGAAAACCTCGTTCAAGTGTTGAAAGGACATCCAACGTCCTAAATCTCGTGCACGGTGATATTTGTGAAATAACAGATACACTGGCTAGAGGTGGTAAGAAGTATTTCATCACTTTTATTGATAATGCTTCTAGATATGCATATGTTTACCTCATTCACTCCAAAGATGAAGCGTTTAGGATGTTTAAGGCATATAAAGCGGAAGTTGAGAACTTTCATGAAGCCAAGATCAAAACTCTAAAATCAGATAGAGGTGGTGAATATCTAGATACAGAATTCAATAGATATTGTGAAGAGAATGGGATCCGTCATGAATTGTCAACTCCGTACACTCCTTAACAAAATGGAATTGCTGAAAGGAAGAACAGAACATTAACTGAAATGGTCAATACCATGTTGGTCAGTTCAGGAGCTTCATCTAATCTTTGGGGAGAAGGTTTATTGGCAGTAAGTCATACACTCAACCGAATACCCCAAAGAAAGCTGAAGATAACTCCATATGAAGTCTGGAAGGGAAGAATGCCGAATCTGAAGTATTTGAATGTGTGGGGATGCTTTGCTCATACAAAATTGTCGAATCTGCACAATCCCAAGGTTGGACCCAAAGGAACTAATGCAGTACTTGTTGGTTACTCAATGACCAGTAAGGCATATAGGTTTCTGAACCTAGAGTCACCAGCTCCACATACGATTGTTGAAACAATTAATGCAAACTTTTTTTAGCACATTTTTCCGTTGAAGAAAAACTCAGAACTAGTGGGGTCCAAGCTCAGTTAATTACAAAGATAAAGGAACCTGAACCAGCTAAAACCTCTGAACCTCAAAAAAGTTCTAGAAGAAAAGTTCCTAAGGACTTTGGTCCTGACTATGAAGTATGTTTGGTAGAAAAAGATCCTACTGCCTTCACAAAAGTCATGTCGTCACATGATGCTGTGTTTTGGAAGGATGCTATTGCTGACGAGATGCACTCTATCATGTCCAACAACACCTGATCTTTGGTGGACCTGCCTCCAGGCACCAAGACTATTGGATGCAAGTGGATCTTTAGGAAGAAGCTAAAACCAGATGGAGCAATTGACAAGTACAAGGCTAGGCTTGTAGCGAAAGGTTTTAGACAGTGAGAAAGTTTTTATTAGTTCGATACCTATGCTCCTGTAGCAAGGATATCAACCATCAGGATGATGATAGCTTTGGCTACCGTTAAGAATTTGATTATTGATCAAATGGATGCGAAGACTACTTTCCTCAATAGAGATCTCGAGGAAGAGATTTAGATGGACCAGTCAGAAGGTTACATACTGCCCAGAAATGAAAAGAAAGTATGTAAGTTGCTCAAGTCGTTATACGGACTCAAGCAAGCACCTAAACAATAACATGAAAAGTTTAGAAGAATCCTCCTAGCTGATGGTTACCAGATCAATAACGGAGATATTTGCATGTACAACAAATTTAATGGAGACTCCGGTGTTATTATCTGCCTGTACATAGATGACATGCTCATCTTCGAGACTGATCTGGATAGTGTTTTGAACACTAAAGCATTCTTATCCTCCAACTTCGATATGAAGGATTTGGGTGGAGCCGATGTTATTTTGGGAATCAAAATATTTTGAAGTGTAGATGGGATTACCCTGTCTCAGGTGAGCTACATTGAAAAGATTCTCAAGAGGTTCAATCATTTCAATTGTAGACCGGTTCTCATGCCATATGACTTCAGCATTAAGTTGACGAAGAATGAAGGCAGAGGTATAGTTCAACTAGAGTACTCCCAAGTGATTGGCAGTCTAATGTACGCCATGCACTGCACCAAGCCTGACATAGCCTATGCAGTAGGAAAGTTAAGCAGATATACCAGCAACCCTTCTCAAGTGCATTGGGACGCTCTTCACAGAGTTTTAAAGTATTTAAAGGGTATCATGCACTACGGGTTGCATTATGGGAGTTTTCCCGCTGTTATCGAATGATACAGCGATGCAACGTGGAATTCAAAACAAGATGAATCTACATCAGTGACTGCTTGAATTTATACTCTGGGAGGAGGTGTCATTTCATAGAAATCCAAGAAGCAGACTTGTATAACTCATTCCACAATGGAATCTAAATTTATAGCACTCTCATCTGTAGGAGAGGAAGCTGAGTGGCTTAGAAATGTATTGGTAGACGTACCAGTATGGAGCAAGCCAGTGCCGAAAATCACAATCTATTGTGATAATTAGGCTGCTATGCTTAAGGCATACAGTGTGAATTATAATGGGAAGTCCAAACAGATACATTTGAAGCATCAACATGTAAGGGGTCTAATTGGTGATGGCGTTGTGGCCATTCAATATGTTAAGTCCAAAGAAAATTTGGCAGATCCTTTATCCAAGGGTCTTGGAAGAGATATTATCTCATCGACATCGAGGGGAATGAGACTGAAGAACCTGTAATGATATAAGACATAATGGGAACCCTACTTGATGAGTTTCTCAAGTTCAAAGGAAAAAACAAGCTATGGTCTTATTTATTTGTATACACTACATTTTAATGAAAATGAGGCATGTCCATTCTTATGATGTTGTAGTGTAATTTCTTGTAAATGTTTATCTTACAAATGATCTCTTGTATTTTGTTGAGATTGAGAAATTTATGATAATTCTCTTAATGAGATCATGGACCTATTCAAGTCGGAGTGAGTATAGAGACACTCT
Source organism: Tetracentron sinense (assembly GCA_015143295.1). Lineage (NCBI taxonomy): Eukaryota > Viridiplantae > Streptophyta > Magnoliopsida > Trochodendrales > Trochodendraceae > Tetracentron > Tetracentron sinense. The sequence goes on from CM026552.1 coordinate 46,623,656, forward strand.
TGATGGCTCAGCTTTTTGTGTGTGGAAGCTAGTCACCTCCTATGAGATTACTGGTAATCTCTAAAGCGCACAGTAAACTGGGATTTGGCACAAACTCAAAAGTGCAGAGCTAATGTGTACAATTTACCTTTGAAAGAAATATGTGTACGACGAGTCCGGTTTTTCCATATGGGTCCGTTAGTTCAAGGCACGTCCACTACATTCTCGGATTAACCTTGATTAGTTTGCACTAAGTAAAAGTTCAAACCTTAAAGGTACTTTTATTTATGCATAGGACTTTCTAGGATGCCCATCCTATATTAATTTAAAATAATGTTTTTATAAATCAAGTGGGGGTTTGTTGATTTTGAATTATTAAAACAGACTTTTTAATTGATTTTAATAAAATAAAAGTTGGGTTTTAATGATTTGGAAGAAAACCATTAGGTTGGATTTAAAATGGTGTTTTTACACTAGTGGTTTTGGGGAGAAAAAACCATGTTTTCAAAAAAAAAACTGTTGTGGCTTTTATTAGTCCCACATCGGAAATTAATGAGAGTTAAAACTAATTAATAAGTAATCCCCTCTCCTTAGAGATTGTTCTCTTGTGTGTGCTCATACACCAAGTGTGGGTGCACTAGTGAGGTGCATCGCACCGAGCGCGACACGTGCATGCGCACGTGTAGGGGCAATGGGCGCTATGAGGCACACTTTGCACTTCGTATGCCGCATCGTCGCGAGTCGCTTGAGTCGCCTATTCTTTTTAAGAATAGAAGTCAGATCAACGGTATAGATCTGATCAGGATTGAGACGGTGATTCGGATTCCGTGATCCGTTACGGATCATGGGTGTGTGTTCAAGTTCATTGAACTTGGTGGGTTATTGAATCGGTCCGTTGGGGAAACTCAAGAGACTCAGTGAGTGGGTCGGTTAGGAAGCCCAAGTGGCCCTCAAGGCCTAACCCTCGCCTATATAAGGTGAGGATGAAGATGAGGATTTTACACAGAAGTTGAAAATCGTATCTGACCTCTGCGAGATTGAGCCCAGAAAGAGAGAGCCTGAACCAGAGAAGAAAGCTCTAGAACATCATTGGAGATCTAAAGCCCATGTCAAGGTTAAAGATGACTCAACCCAATAAGCCAGATCACGTAATCAACCAGACCATTTGGATCAATTGATTCTCTGTCTCCAAACAGAGAAGTGATCTGACTATTGGTCGAGTCAATTGAGATCGCTCTATAACCAAACAGGGCATTGTCTGGATTTACCAGAACAGAAGGAGAACTTGGCCAGTGTAGTAATACACTGACCTTTGGGCACTGTTACCAAACAGAGCCCACAGACAATCTGTTTCCAAACAATGTGTCTATTCGAAACTAATTCCAAAATTCTCATAATCTGGTTTACAGAATTCATACAAATCCAATTCTGGAACTGTGTCAAAATCACTCCTAGAGAGTAATTCTGTTTGGCAATCACTTGTGATAGCCTAATCTGGTTTATACAATCTATGTAACCAGGATAACTCTGACCTTAACCGGAAGAACAATTGTGGGCATCCTAAAAGGAGGTTTAACTACAGTTCCTACCAGATAGTGCAGATCTATAGAGGAATTGATCGATTCTTGACTAGGTTGAATCCCCGGGGATAGAGTTGCCTTAATCCCTTGCACAAACGGGAGGCTCCAACTATCTTCAAGAAGCGTTTATCGCGCCTCTTAGCCGAATTTGATTAAGGATAATTTTGTGGTCGTTGTGTGCAAGCTGTTTGAAATAATTAACCAACAATTTGAACCGTACATCTTTATAAACCTGCACGGAGGGCTTAAATCGTCTAGGTGTGGGTGGGAGAGAGAGATGGTGGTGGTGGTAAGTAGTTGGGGGAGAGGGGGTGGGGTGGAAGTTGATATAGAGTCGAGTCTAGATCGTGTCCAATTTCGATTGAATTCCGGAGAGTTCAATCGCACTCACAAGCCTCTTTAACTACTTTTAACTTTGGTTAAGAAGTTTTAATTCTTAGGGTAAACTTAATTGAACTGGAAGTTGAACTGAACTAAACTCGAAGTTGATATAGAGTCGAGTCCAGATTCTGTCCAATTTCGATTAAATTCACAAGCCTCTTTAACTGCTTTTTAGTTCTAGTTAAGAAGTTTTAATTCTTAGGGTAAATTTTTTTAAATATTTTTCTAAAAATTAAAGATATATTGTTGAACCCTAAGGGTTAGTAAATCTTAACCACAATTTATGTGGATTAAAAGGAACACATGTGTTGATCTGGTGGTTCGACTTAACTCTCCCAAGTTTAATTTCAATTGATTGTAATCCCAACTCAAGAGTCGAAACCCCTTTAAAAGAACAAATTATTTATGATCATCGATTTCATTTCATGAATAACTTCTTTTTCAACAAAAATTGTGATAAACTTGGATTCTGATTACAACTCCTTTTTTTTTTGAAGTTGCGATATCATTTAACAAACTACAAAGATACAAAAGGCCTCTATGGGGTCTGGGCCTGCTCAGCAATAAGGTGCCCATATTCTATGGCTGATAAATGACGAACAACAAAACAACCCCCAGCTTAACTCTAAAGCCCTAGCAATAATGTTATAAGCAAAACCATTTTGTCTCCTAGGAATGTGCTTCACCACACTACAAGAGAAGAGGGCTAAATTTTGTTGAATATCCTTCACAGTATGACCTATCTCCACGGATAGTAAGCATAAAGAGAACGATACCTGTGTGAAAGCATCCAACTCAAAACCAATTGGCAATGAGTGGAGAGGCCTTACATGTATATAAGGCCACAACTATTTTTCTATTTAGTCAATGTGGGATTAATTCTCTTACACGCCCCCTCACGTGCAGCCCTAATTCTAGGTCTGTCACGTGCGCCTTTTTTTTTGGGTCGTCAATCATGCAACCTTTCTGTTTGGGTCTGTCATCGTGAGTGAGCATAATTTGGCCGTTGGGCCTTTTGGGCTCTGATACCATGTGAAAGCGTCCAACTCAAAACCAATTGGTAATGAGTGGAGAGGCCTTACATGTATATAAGGCCACAACTATTTCTCTATTTAGTCGATGTGGGATTAATTCTCTTACAACCTGATCCACTAAAGAGCTCGCATCGGAAAAGAAATGAACCGATGACCAATTTTGGGCAAGAGCCAGCTCAGTGGCAAACCGAAGAGCTATAGCTTCGGCGACAAGAGGGAAACCCCCTAACAAACATTGGACTTGACCACATAAAATAGCGCCACTAGGAGATCGCACAACCACACCTACCCCAGCCACCGTCCCTTTGGTGGCCGAGGCTCCATCAGAAGCAATGACGATCCATTTTTGGGGCGTAACCACTTGAACTGAGCTAACCTCCCCCTCTGCCACCCGAAGATTTAATGTGTCCAAAGACTTGGTTGGTGAGGAGGCCACACACTCACCCACTAAGCTGATAGCATTAGTGACTATACTAGCTAGTGAAGTGAGAAGCCGGCTAAATCGAAGCTCATTTCGAGCCTTCCAAATGTACCAAACCAAACAAGCAATCAATGAGAGAACTCGCACCTTTCCCGGCTTATCTAAAGGGGCAACAAACCAGTGATCCCACCATTTATTAAAAGAGATAAACACCTTGAAATTACAATATGCATTTTTGTGTTTCTATATACCCATTAAAAAAGAAAGTTTTGGAAGAACAACGTAAATCTTTTAAATACACTAATGCTCCATTTGTTTTGATGTAAAATAGTGGAAACCAAACTAAATCCATGAAAAATATTATTTTTTAAGTATTTGTTTGGGTGTAAACACGATGTAATATGCTTTAAACTATTTGGGTTCCACCACAGTTTGGATTCTAATAAGCTATGCAAGAAATTTGGACTCATTATCATTTTCAGATAAGAAAATAAACATGATTCAACTATCTCAGCCATTCGATCTAATCAATTGAGTTGCAAGGTTGACTTTTCTGACCTTGTGATGGATAGTGACTTCTATATTTTCTTTTATTAGGCATCATTTATCTAAGATTGATAGTTAAGTCAATAAATTGGTGTATATATCAACCGCCTCACCCTAATGAACTCGAAATTAATTTCACCCCTTATTGGCATACACTCCTATCATTGAAGCAACCATGGACGTGTGTTTTGCACAGAGCAAATTTAAAGCGGATTGTGATATATTTGAATTCTTATCCATTTATATATCCTATTCTTAGAATTTGATTAAATATTCGATAGATAAGGAAATAGTATTTGTATAGAACTTTGATTAAAAAATTAAAATTCAAATAAAATCTGAATTATTTGATTACCTTAATAAATAAATAAAATAAGAGGATTATTCCCTAGTGAAAGCCTGAGACTTTCTCTCTGGCTTTTGCTAGAGAGGATCCGGACTCTCTTTAAAAGACAAAATTATTTATGATGATCCATTCTCATATGTAATTTATTTTCCGGAAAAATATATTTAAATTTTGATTCTGATTGTAACTCATGTCAAATGCATTCTGCGTTTTCTATCCCATCTGTAGAAAAAAAAAAAGTTTTTATAAGAGCAAACCCATCTGTAGAAAAAAAATGTTTTATAAGAGCCGTGCAATTCTTTTAAATCCACGAATAGTGGGCACAGTGCACAGTTATCCACTTTAGATTGTTTGTGTTCCGCCCACAATTTGCATTCCAAAAAGGTATGCAAGAAACTTGGACTCGTTATCTTTCTGAAATGAGAAAATAAACATTATCCTATTATCTTATCAATTTTTTTTTTGAATAGGGTAGGAAGGCCTCGGATTCTGTCTGACAGATGCTAGAAAAGTGATTTCCGGCGACCATACATTGTGTGCCATTTGGCATAAAACAGGGGGAGAAGTCATTTCATTTTGGAGTCAAATCCTCTACGGTGATAACTGGATTTGGCAAATCCGGTTATCACACGTAGAGGTTGCCACGTGTCTCCTTTGACACCCCTTAACCGTGGGTAAGATTCAACCACCCCTAGGGTTCACCCACTCATCTTTGGTTTTTTTTTTTTTAAATATTAATTCTTTTTTTAAAATTAAAAAACTGTTTTTAGGGTCTCTTTAATATTAAAAACAGTTTTTTAATATTTTTTAAAAAATTAATATTAAAAAAAAAAAAAAAACAAGGATGGGTGGGTGAGCCCTAGGGATGGGTGAACCTTACCCACGGTTAAGGGGTGTCAAAGGTGACACATGGCCACATCTAGGAGTGTTATCTCTCTTCATTTTTCTCACACTTTATCGCTATGTGTCGCAACATGCGTGGAAAAGTCAAAAATAAGTGGACAATGATTTGACTACTCCTACCACATGGTACACAATGTGTGATTGCCCGAGACCAGTTTCTGGCATTTGCCCGGATGGAATCCGAGGCCATGTTGAAATCTACCGATTGCAAAGTTGACTTTTTATGCCATTGTGAATGAATGGTGCATAAATCATAATTATTATATTTCTTTTTATTAGGTATCATTTTTGTAAGGTTAGTAGTTAAGTTAGTAAATTGATGTTACATATCACCAGCCTCACCTTAATTAGCTTGAAATTGATTTCACCCCTCGGGTTATATACTCCTATCATTGACCAGGAAGGTGTGTTTTAGGAGAGTGTGAATTTAAAGTAAATAGTGGTATATTCTAATTTGTATTTATTTATATATTCTACTCTGTGATTCGATTCAATGTCCAAAGGATAATGAAATAGTATTTGTATTCAAATTCCATTGAAATATTTAAATTTGGATGACATCCCAATTATTTGATTACTTTAATAAAAATATTTAAAATAATAATAATAGGGTCGTTTCCTGGTGAAAACCAAAGCCATTTTCTCTGGCTTCTGTCAGGGAGGATTCAGACTCTCTTTAAAAGAAAAATTGTTTATAATGATCAGTTCTCAAAAGTTTTTTTTTTTTCAAAATAAAAATTTGTACTAAACTTTGTTTCTTATCATAACTTCTGTCAAATGCATTTCTGTGTTTCAATCCCACCGATTAAAAAAAAAACATTTTATAAGAGTCATGCAATTCATTTAAATCCACTAATAGTGAGCATAGTGCAAAGTTATTCACTTTAGGCCAATTGTGCTTCACCCACAATTTGCATTCCAATAAGGTATGCAAATTTGGACTCAGCATCTTTCTCATGAGAGAAATTAAACATGCTCTTACGATCTCATCCATTCAAAATTAATTCTTTTGAACAGTCAATTTAAAAGTAGCAAGGTTTGCTTTTTCTGACATTGGGGATGGATAGTAAATCATACATTTCGTTTCATTATGTATTATTTATCTAATGTTAGTAGTTAGTTTAGTAAATTGGTGTACATATCTACTGCCTTACCCTATAGAACTGGAAATCAATTTAACCCCTCAAGAGACACTCCTATCACTGAAGCAACCAAGGAGTTGTGCGTAGAGGGGATTTAATGTGATTTATTCGAATCGTATCCAGTTATATATCTTAGTAAAAAATTTTCAAAATAAAAATTTGCACTAAACTTTGTTTCTTATCATCCACCCTGTTCCCAATGTCGTGCTTCACTAGACCCCTCTGGATAGAGATTGGATAAAAATAAACGTTGATGGAGCGGCACTTATGTCTACCGTAACTGCTAGAGCTGGCATCATAGCTCAGAACCACTTGAGGGAAATTTTGCACAGAGGTCAAAAACCACTGTTTGGCGGCAGTAGCCGTATCGCAGAAGCTGAAGTTATAAGAATGGGACTTCTCTATGCTTTCTCTCAGAATTGGTCTAAAACGATTATTGAGTCAGACACCAAGGAAGTGATAGATCTCTTGGTTCTTGAGGACGGCGATGCCCACTGGGAGCTCCACGCTATTCTGGCCGATATCTCTCGTATTAGAGCAGAATGCGAGACTATCTTGTTCAGTTTCATCCCTAGACAAGTAAATCATGTCGCTCACTATGAAGCCGCCCTTAATATTAGTCTTCTCCGGTTTGGTGATCAGACCCACCAAATCTTTGGTGACCCTAGGCCCCCTGATGGGGTGAGGAGCCATGTAATTTCCCTTTCTTAAATGAAATTTTTCCCTCTCTTAACCAAAAAAAAAAAATTCATCATTCCTATCAAATGCATTTCGCATTTCAATCCCATCAATGGAAAAAAAAAAACATTATATAAGAGCCGTGCAATTATTTTAAATCCACTAATAGTGGGCACAATGTAAAGTTATTCACTTTAGGCAATTGTGTTCCACCCACAATTTGCATTTCAAAAAGTTTAAAATAAGTCTCTTTCTCATGTGAGAAAATAAACATGATCTTATAATCTCAACCATTCAATCTAATCAATTCTTTTGAATAGTCTAAAAGTCTATAGGTTGGGAAGTTCACTTTTCTGGCATTGTGGATGGATGGTGCATCAAAAATTTTTTTTATTAGGTATTATTTATTTAATGTTAATAGTTAGGTTAGTAAATTGGTGTGCATATCAACTACCTTATCCTAAAGAATCGAAATCGATTTCACCCCTCAAAGGACATACTCCTATCACTGAAGCAACCAAGGGAAGTGTGTTGTGCAGAGGCCATAGAAGGAATTTAAAGCGAATAGCTATATACTCGAATTTGTATCAATTTATATATCGTACTCTTTAAATTTGATTAAAAATCTGACGAATAGTAAAATTGTATTTATATTTAACTTTGATTAAAATACTTATATTCAACTAATATCAAATTATTTGATTACTTTAATGAAAATTTAAATAAAAATAATAGGGTCATTACCTGGTGAATAGGGGCGGAGCTAGGTGGAGGCCTGTGGAGGCACCTGCCCCACTCAACAATTAAAAAATTAATTTATTTTAAGGAATAAGATGGGAATGGGGCAGGTGTCACTAAACTTTGGGAAAATAGTATTTTTTTTGAGTTAGGTTCATTTTTGATTGAACTCAGCCCACATGTGTCCCTTTTGACCTATTAACTATGGTTACGATTTACTAACCCTTACGGTTCAATGATCTAGCTTTTGCTTTTAGAAAAAAATTTAACTGTAAGGATTAAAAGTTCTTAACTAGAGTTAAAGAGGGCTATGTAAGTGTGATTAAATTGTCCGAATTCAATTACAATTGGACAGAATCCGGGCTCATATTTTTATACTAAATTGTTTAAGTATTTAATTGAACATAATTCATTAGACAAGAGAGCAATTTTTCCTTAAAAAATTATACTATATTATTTAATAAGACATAGCTTTGGGGCAAGAGGGCAACTGTCTCCTAAACTTTTGAAGACAACATATATATTTTATGTCATTTAATTTAATTATTTAATTGAGCATAACTATGAGGCAAGAGGACAGCTACCCTATAAACAAGAAGTAACAATATTGTGTCCCTTAGACCCTAAACATTTCGTATTCGCCTAATCTTTCTCCACAGAATTCATTAAGAATTATTTCAATTTTCAATCAACTATGGGTGTCCCCTCTATTAGAAAATCCTAACTCTGTGAAAACTAGAGTCGTACTCTCTGGCTTTTGCTAGAGAGGATCTTGACTCTCTCTTTAAAAGAAAATTTTGTTTATGATGATTCAGTCTCAAGAGTATTTTATTTCCAATAAAATAATGCTAAACTCTAATTCGGATCATAACTCCTATCAAATGCAGTAGAACCATGGTCTCGTGGTCTCGGCCCTAAGGGGTCTTAGAAGCTTTATCCTTCATAAAAACCATGCCCCTTTAAATCCACTATAATAGCAGGTACAAACACGATGCAATATTATTTCGCTTTTGCCTGTTTGTATTTCACCTACAATTTGTATTCGAGCAAAGTATGCAAGCATGGGCGGAGCCAGGGTCATTCCCCCCCAAAAAAAATTTGGAAAGCTTTCTATTTTTTAGGTAGATTTAAGAAAAAAAAAAAGTAAAATTTTATATATAGTGCCTCTGCCCCCCCCCCCCCCCCCCCCCCCCCCCCCCCCAAATTATGAGTTAATGACTCCCCCCCCCCCCAATTTTCCACATGTGCTCCATCCGTCTCCCTTTAACCGTGGTTAAGTTTATTCAAATTAAGATTAATATTTTTTTGTTCGTGTAAAAACCAAGATTAACCTTAGGAGTGAGTGAATCTTAACCACATTTAGTGGGTGTTAAAAGGAACATATGGCAACTAGTGGATCTTCCTTTAACTATGGTTAAGCTTAATCCACTTTTAAGGTTAATATTTTTTTTCTAAAAACCAAGGTTAGATGGATGAACCTTAGGGGGTGAGTGAATCTTAACCAAAGTTAGTGAGTGTTAAAAAGGGACAAATGGTGGCTGTGGAGGCCTGTGCATTTCGTCGAAAAGAATAATTCCACTATATATAAAATTTTAAAAAAATTAAATAAAAAATTAATTTTATTTAAATAATAATTCTCCCAAACCCATTGCCTAAAATAAAATGGAGGGCTATGCCGCGGAACCCCCAAGACCCATACTTTACCCCAAGGAAAAATTCCTGGCTCCACCCCTCTATGCAAGAAATTTGGACTCATTAATTACTTTTCTTAGATGAGAAAATAACCATGATCCTATGATCTCAGCCATGTGGTATAGTCAATTTTTCTTCCGCACAAATCATTTAATTACTGCTAATAGCTTTAGAACTGATTGTCGACACAAAATTCTGCGGACGAAATAATAGATGAACAAAATATTTATTTATTTAGAATTTGGTACAACTCTCAAGAATCCTCTCATCAATAATCAGAATTTTCTAAAGTAGAAGATGAGGGCCGAGACGTGATCTCGATCTTCTTTGAAGGTTTTAATGTGGTTTTTCCTTTCTTTCAGGCTTAGCGCTTGATCGGATAGAAAGTGATTTTCGAGTAGAACTGGCTTCTTTGTAGCTTTGTCTTCTCTGAAATGCTTCGATTTCTTTTCTCTCAAGGCTTGATGGTTTCTTCTGGATTCTCTTCTTTTGCTTCTTCTGAAATTCACCCCTCAAATCTCTAGCATTGAGTCTTATTTGTAGATTTTTAGAGATAAGAATTCCAAGAGTCCTACTCCATTTAGTGGTTTAAAGGATTTAGGATACTTTGATGGGTCTCACCGATTTAGAGATAAGAATTCTAAGAGTCACACTTCATTTAGTAGTTTAAGGGACTTAGTAGACTTTGATGGGTCTCACTCATTTAGAGATAAGGATTCTAAGAGTCCAACTCCATTTAATGGTTTAAGGGACTTAGGAGACTTTCATAGGTCTCACCCATCTTATTGGGTATTGAGTCCATACTCAGGCTACTTGTGTTGACGGGTCGACCCATTTGTTAAGAGTGTGACCCATTTGAATTTGGGCTTGGGTTTATGGACTTTCTATTACGTGCCTAGACCCGAGCCATAGGAGGCTTATGCCTTGTCATTAGGCCCAATTTAAATATGTAGGGTTTTTTTTAATGATTTTAGGTTCTTTATACAATTTTACAGGTGTATAGGAACATTTGTGTAAATTTGAGAAATTTTAGCATTCCACAAATTGCCCCCTCAAGTATAGCGATAAAACTCATGAGTGATATTAGTGTAACCCTTGATTTAGTGTTTGACATGGATTTAATTACGATGACTTAGTGTTTGAGTTGGGTTTGATGAAAGGTAAACATATTCCTAATTGGATAAGGAATTAGTTTACATCCCTCCTTACAAATAGGGCTGTCAATGGACCGGATCATGATCCGGATCCGATCCGAATCCGATCCGATTAGCCGGACTTTGGACCCTATATGTGATCCGTCGGATCGGATTCGGATCGGATCGGTGGAATCCGATTATAATCGGATCGGATCTGGATATAAGGTGATCCGATCCGATTAAAATCCGATCCGATAATAATAATAATTTTTAATTATTTTAAATATATTATTTAGATTTTCTATATATAAAATATTAATTTTAAAAAAAATTAACATTAATTAATATTAATTAAGGTATTATTAGATTTTTTATTATTAAAATAGATTTTTTTTTTTTTTAAATAACCTTACTCGGATCGGATCGGATCGGATTCAGATCGGACGATATATAATCGGATCGGATTCGGATCGGTTACTTCATGATCCGACGGATCTCGGATCGGATTCGGATCAGTCAGATTCTTAATCGGATCGGATTCGGATCTAGGCAGATCCGATCCGTTGACAGCCCTACTTACAAATACTAAGAGAACCCACACATGTAAACAGGGTTTTTTTTTTGGTTCTGGCTGGTTTACTCGGGTATTAGAGCACCTTGCGGTTTTTAACGCCATTACCCAAAAACCAAGTATGGTTTTTTTCTTTTCTCTCGGGAGGCGTGCCAAAATGTACGGAAGTGATGCCGCTATTTATGTTTCTGTTGTCTTGCTGGTTTACTCATGGCATGAAGAGAGTCTTTGGTTATCATGATTGTTTTTATTATTTTAAACTCATTTTTTTTGCTGGAGGGAAATTATATATATATATATATTATTTTTTTTTTTTTTTTATTTTTGATGATTGAAGTTTAGAATATTGATTATTTTAAACTCATTCAATTGATGATTGAAGTTTAGAAAAAATATTGATGTGATTGGTTATTTTTTTTTTTAACAATGGAATGACAATGATGTGATTACTCTTTTTTTTTTATTTGATGTTGTGTAATATTGAAGTTTGTAATGGGGTCAGTCATGCCGTTTTTTGTGTGTTGTTACTTTACCCGTTTTTGTTTGTTTGTTTCCGGATTTTTTATTGTTTTTTTGGATGAAATTTGTTTTATGATTTTTTTTTTTTTACAAAGTTTTGTTTTTTTTTTTTTTTAATTATTATGGACGTGAGAACACATCCAGCGTATGCCTGGTGCCTTTATTTTCTCTCTTTTTTCTTTTCTTTAAAAAAAAATAAATTCCCTTTTGTGTCCGTAACACAAACAATCCGGTTTTTGTTTTGCCTCCTTTTTTTGTGTATGTGTGCGTGATTTTTTTTGTTTGTGATTTTGTCTCACTTTTTTTTTGTGATTTATTAATTAATTTTTCTTTTGTTTTTTTTTTTTTGTGTGTATGAGTTTTTTTTGTTTTTTGAATTGTGTGTGAGAATGATTTATATTTTTTTAGGAGTCCACCCAATATCGAAGTAGAGCACACCTTCTTCTTGCAATCTGGGAGACCAGAAGATCGGACTGCACTTTCTTCTTGCAATCTTGAAGCACGAAGGACATAACTGCACATTCTTCTTGTGATCTTGAAGCCCGGAAGATTTTATTGCACTTTTCAATCTAGCCCAGAGGACCTGAATGCACATTCTTCTTGTGATCTTGAAGTCTGGAGGATTTTATTGTACTTTTATGCAATCTAGCCTAGAAGACCTGTAGCTGATTCTATCCACACCCCTAGCCTTGGTCTACGAAGTATCTTCTCCAGAGCTGAGACTTGGTGTGCACGAGCCAATGACTGGTGAATTAAGGAAGCAGGTTTTGATTCAGGGAGACTCCATGAATATGAAGACCTTACTAAATATCCTCCTCCTACTACTATGTTAGTAGAGGATGTGATTGATCCAGGCTGCCAGCTGTTCTGTCTCTATCCACTGCCACACATTATTCTTGTGCTTCAAATTACCCAAAAGCATTGTTGGCCTTAAAGATTCTCGATCATCTTACCCGATAGGGGCCTAACATCAATGTTAGTGGTGACATAGTTTCTCAGTGATTTTTGGGATTGGGGTATTGAGACATACGATCAGATGTGGTGCAGGCCAGAGACAAAAACTTGCAAGACCTATCCGACTAAGTATCTTCTCCGATATAGCTTGTTCAATCAGAATGTCCCTCTGTAATTGATTTTTACATGGGAAATATAATAACTCCCTTTGTGCATGGATTACAGAGTAGCCTGCTGCTTTATGCTGGTTTAAAAGCTGAGATAAGAGAACTTGCAGGAGCTTTCCGTGTAGCAAGTGATGACTCCCGCTGGCTTAACATCTTCAGAGTTTTATGAGAGGTATGACAAATTTTATTTTTATTTTTTTTGAGATTGTGACTAAACATGAGGTAACTTTACAGGCTGCCTACGTACCCAAAATTGGATCAAGCCTTAACGTAGTTCGGTTTTTTTTTTTTTTTTTGTGCTCTAAGTTTTGCCTAGACTGCCCTTTTGGATTTTCAGTCTAGTGAGCAAGAGTCATCGAACCTTTTACACTTTAGTTGTATAAGCCAAGAGTGACATGCATTTTAAGCTCATGCGGCAAGGAGCGTTATGGACACTTTAGGCTCGTATCGAGGAGCATTGTGGACACTTTAGGCTTGTATCGAGGAACATTGTTCTATCATGGATAGTACTACTTGAGGAACTTGCCGTTGATAGGGCCAAGACAAACTCCGTCAGGTGTTGAGAGAAGGTAAGCGCCATTGGTGTAGACTTCTCTCACCACATGCAACCCATCCCACTTTGAATCAAATTTCTCTCCAAACCGATGTGAGAGGATGATGAGTCTTCGAACTGTAAGGACCAAGTCACTTATTTAGAAGGAGCGAGGTCGAACTTTCTTGTTGAAAGCTCGAGACAAGCGAACTTGATAGCACTCGAGGCGTTGTTGCGCTTCTAATATCTTTTCGTCCAGAGCTTCAAGTTCAGCAAGACATGGCTGTGTATTGTCATCACTTGTGAGGCCTTCTTGGATCGTAATCCGTAGTGACTGAATTTGGCATTCCAATGGAAGTATTGCTTCGACACCATAAACAAGTGAGAAGGTGTGGCTTGTGTAGGAGTGCGGTATGAAGTCTAGTATGCCCAAAGTGCTTCACCAATCCGTTCATGCCAATCTTTTTTTGACTTGGAAACAACTTTCTCAAGGAGCTTGCAAAGGGTTTTGTTGAAAGCTTCTGCAAGTCCATTTGTTGGCACATTGTACATAGTAGAGCATCTTTGCTTGATTTCGAACTTCGCACAAAATTCATCTATTAGGGCATTCTTGATTGATTTCCGATTATCCATTACAATATGACGGAGAACCCCACAGCGGAAGACAATATTATTTTTGATGAATTCCACAACCGTATCTTTCTTAACTTCTTTGAGAGGAATTGCTTTTGCCCACTTGGAGAAGTAGTTTGTTGCAGCGAGGATGTAGAGGTGTTGTTTAGAGGATTTCGGAAGTGGCCCAACAACATCGAGTCCCCAATTGTCAAAGGGCAAGATGCAACTGTTGGGTGAAGCAGCTCGGGTGGTTGGCGAATGAAGTCTCCATGGATTTGACATGCATGGCATCTTTTGGCATACTCTAGCAAGTCTTTCACCATGGTTGGCCAATAGTACCTCATTCTCTTTAAGTGATCATGCAACTTTGGTCCTGATTGATGAGCACCACAAATACCTGAATGAGTTTTTTCAAGGGCCTCTCTAGGCTTCATCATTTCCAAGACATCTCATTAAGATGTCATTGAAAGAGTGACGATATAGCTCATTATTAAAGTATATGAACCGGGGCGCACGACGAAAAATTTTCGTCTTGTGCTTGAGATCATTCGACAATTTTCCATATTGAAGGTATTCAATGAGAGGTTTACTCCAGTCTTCAACCTCAATCTCGAACACTTCGATGAAATTTTTTGCTTGTTGAGCGATGTCATGGTGGATCAAGTGAGGGATGAACCATCTCTGACAGATAGGAACTGTCGTCACTTCTTCTTCAAGTACAGCTAAAATTGTTGCAAGGTTGGCCAAAGCATCAGCTTGTTTATTCTCGTTTCTTGACACATGCAACATAGTGATGTCTTCGAACTGACTTATAATCTCAGTAGCATAGAGACAGTAAGGCATTAGATTGGACTTGAGGACATCGTACTCTATCAAGAGCTGGTTGATGACGAGCTTTGAGTCTCCATGCACATTAAGCTGGTACAAGTGCATGTCTCGGGCTAGTTCCAGTCCAATTATGAGGGATTGATATTCGGCCACATTGTTTGAACATAGCTCAGCCAAAGTGAAGGCGAATGGAAGGACTTCATCTTGTGGAGTTACACTTGCTCCTGCTACATTCCTTCTTGCATCACCATCAAAAAACATCTTCCATTATGGTATTACATCAGTGTAGAAGATCTCTTCATCGGGCAAGTGTTGAGACAATTCTCACTCTACTGGGATTGGATGATCTGCGAGGAAGTCAACTACCGCTATTCCTTTTACTGTCTTTTGAGGGATGTAAGCGATCTCAAATTCTGACAAGAGAATTGCCCATTTGGCGAGTCTTCCCAAGAGAACCGGTCTCGTCATTGTGTATTTGAGCGGATAAGCCCGAGAGATAAGTCGGACTGTGTGTGACATCATGTAGTGCTTTAACTTCTTTGTAGCAAAGATAAGAGCAAGACACATCTTCTCAATGGTTGAATTCAATTATTCCCCCACTAGAGTTCGACTTAAGTAGTAGAGCGTATTTTATTTGCCATCATGGTTCTCTTGTGCCAATAATACCCCTAATGACTACTCCTATGCACTGATGTAAAGAATAAGTGGTTTGTTGGGGATAGGCATTGCTAAGACCAGTGCCTTGAGGAGATACTCTTTGATACTTTCCAAAGCTTTCTCACAAGCATCATCCCATTTGAACAATGCATCTTTCTTCATCAACTTGTTGAAGGGGTGACACCGCCCTGCTAAGTTTGAGATGAACCTCCGGATGTAAGCGAGATGACCTTGGAGGCCTTGAGATCATGGATGTTCTTAGGTTCCGACATATTGTGGATGGCATCGATCTTGGCTTGGTCAATCTCGATACCACGACGTCGGACAACAAACCTGAAGAATTTGCCTGAAGTGACTTCAAATGCACACTTTAGAGGGTTCATCTTTAATTGGTACCTTCGAAGTCTGTTGAAAATGTCACGAAGGTCTTGACGAGGACCCACTCTCCTTTTTTTATTTCACCACCAAGTCATCGATGTAGCATTCAACCTTTGTGTGTAGAACATCGTCAAAGATCTTTTGCATAGCACGTTGATAAGTGGCGCCAACATTTTTCAGTTCAAACGACATCACTTTATAGCAGTAAATCCCCTTTAGTGTGCGAAAGGTTGTGAGTTCTTCATCCTTTGGACCCATACGAGTTTAGTTGTAATCAGATGAATCATCCATAAAGGATAAGACTTCGTGTCCTGTTGTAGCATCAACCATGAGCTCCGTGATTGGCAATGGAAAATCATCTTTTGGACTGCATTATTTAGATCACGGAAGTCTACGCATACCTGGATTTGTCCATTCTTCTTCTTGACTGGGACAATGTTTGCAATCCAACTTGGATACTTCACTTCTCGGATAAAATCAGCTTGTTAACTTCAGCCTCGATCTGTGGAACCGGCTTAGGCCGATAGCGACGCTATGTTTGCTTGATGGGGCAAACACCATGTCTGACAGCTAGGTGATAGATTGCAACTTTAGGATCAAGCTCGGGTATCTCCTTGTAACTCCATGCAAAAATATCTTTGTACTCTTGCAGTAGCTTGAATTAATCAGCTTCTTTCTCAGGACTTAAGAGTGCACTGACAAAGATGGGTCGCAGTTCAACTGTTTGAGCTCATCGAAGGTAGCTTTCCCCCCTTCTTCGAAGACAGGAGGAGTGTTTTCCAATTCATTGTCTGAAGATGATGACTCTTCTTCGACAGGCTATTGGATGGTAATGTGATTGACGGTGACAACATCTTCGATCTCACTCATCTCAACTTGATTTATTCAAGATCATCTTCCTTGGTTAGTGGAGATGATAATGCGTCACTTTATCGCCAAAGCATCTATTGTTGAGACTTCCAAAATTGTTTGTCGTTTTATTTACGATGGAATTGCACTTTGTGGGTCACCAACATCTTTGCGACTGGTATGCCTCTTCATATGTATGCGTCGTCTTTTGGACTTGTTCGGAGGAACAGCTTCATCTTCTTTTCCTTGTGCTCTCAATCGGGTGAGTGTGGACTCACACCGTTGGAGAGCTTGAGAGTTTAAGGTTGTATCACTTTGTGTTGCTCCTAAATACTTGAAGATCAAAGTACCTTGTATTGGTGGGGCAAGTCGGTCAAAAACAGATGCACGAGCTGAGGTGACTTTATCTTCACAATCGTCAAATACTTGCACTGTAATGTGTTGAGTAGAGACTTTCTCCTTTACTGAGATTTTGACTGGTGCTTGAGGTGTAGAGTCAACTCCTTGATGGTTGATAATGAATTTTTCTCCTTTTCGAACGAGTTGGGCCTGTGCCTTTGTGAGGCCATAGATTTGGTCAAGAGGTTGAAGTTCGCCTAAGAGTATGGGCTCACCTTTTCCATGTCCAGCTACTTTGAAGATTTTTTGTCTTACTCTGTACCAAACCTCTGAACCTGCTTGGACTGAGATGCCTTCCTCTTTTTCAAACTTCATTGTAGTTGCAACAAATCTAACAATTGGTAGCCTTATAATTGTAGATTTGACGAGTAGTGCTACTGGAAAAACTAACTCATCTTGCAAAATGTTTAGGTTGTCCTTCAAAAAAGTAGTGTTGGTCTCTTTAGTCATTGCCTCATAAGGAAGTTGCTCGGGCTTTCGACATGATTGCGGAATGTATCGAAGCACTGAGATTTGACTGGAGATGTTTGTAGAGCTTGTTGTTGACTTGCTCGTTTCCTCTCCTTTTGATGTTTTTTGAGCTTTCTCATACTTTTGGGACTTGAGGGATGGAAGAATTTCAGCTTATTTTCCTTTGTTGATGTCGAGTTTGCTAGAAGATAGCACCGAAGTTGGAAGTGCTTCCAAGAGGACTCCAGTCTCCATGTAGAACTTAGCATCAGCAATGTGTATTTCAGTCTTCTCAAAAGGTCGATTCTCAACAATAATCTTTCTCTGCACACCATCCTTGTGATACTTAAAGCATTGATGTCATGTAGATGGAACCACACCCGTCTCGTGTAACCAGGGACGACCAAGAAATAAATGGTATAATGTCTTGCAATCAATGACATGGAAGAGTACTTCAGACTCCAAGTCTTCGATTGTGAGCTTTAAGCGGGCCATTCTAATGGCTCTTTGCCCCCCTTGGTTGAAGCCTTGGATTACCAGCCTACTTCGACTCAATTGATCTGGAGAGATGCCGACTTGCCTCATTGTGTGGATGGGCATGATATTGATAGCGAACCCGTAGTCAAGAAGAATGCATTGAACTTTGTGTTCTTTAATGGATCTTGTGACATACAGCGATCTGTTGTGAAGATGAGAACCAAGTTGTAGGTCTTCATCGTCGAATGTGATGGTGGTTATGCAAAAGGCACATGCCCCCGACTTCCTTTGTACTCAGCCCTTTCCCTTGTACTTATCAAGATTGGTCAAGGCATTAGCTAGTGCGAGCCGAGTCTTCTCCGGTAGTTGTAGCGCCTCGAAGAACAAGTGAATGATGTCTCGACTTGGTTGATGTCTCTTTAATGTCTCATGTTACCAAGTCGAGTCATACACATTGGAAGAACAAGTGAATGATGTCTCTTTAATGTCGGAGGCAACATTTTCTCCTTTGGGATGCTCGTCTTCATGAATTGAAGGGGATGATTAGTTGAAAGGTACATCATTCACTTGTTCTTCCAATGTGTATGACTCGACTTGGTAACATGCGACATAGTAGGTCTACTCTCGTTGCTGTTTTTGGAGAAACTACTTTGGTATGAAGTCGCCCAATGTGATTGACAAAGGAGGGCACTGCTGAAAAATATTTTCAGGATCAGCAGGAGGCACTTTGAATGCTTTTTTTCTTCATTGCCTTCTTCTTCTTTTTTGACTGGACACCTGGATGAGTATTGCTTTTGGTTCGCTTCGCTCTTTGATGAAAAGGAGGCGATGGATGTTGCATGTATCGTCGCCGTCGTGTAACCAATGTCCAACCGTCATCATCAATGAGAGAAGATTCCTCTACTGACTCTTGTTCAATTTTTGTAGGGAGACATCGTTGTTATTAATGTAGCTGAAATAATGGAATTTGCCCTTAGCTCGATGCTACCACCGATGTTGAATGAGGGATACCAAAGCCAAGAGTTCCGACTATGACTTGCTTCAAATTTTGTGATGGCAATGGTGCCTTTATTGCTTGAGAAGGCAATATTACTGCAGATAATGAAGGTGGAACCAAAATGGGGTTGAAAGACCCGAAGGCAACACTCATCATATTCAAGGTTGCCACATCATTGACAGAGTCAATGTCAATATTTCCTTATCGAGGTAGGTGCATAATCTTCTATTTGAGGATGAAGCATTTTCCAACTGGATGGCTAATCAGTTGGTGGTATCGGCAATATCTTGGCTCTTTATCGCAACCTGCTTCCTCTGGCTGTTTAGAGGTTGGCAATTCAATCAACTTTAGACTTAGCAGTTGATTGAGCATGTCAGATACCTCAGAGTCTAGAAAAGGATATTCTTTTGCCTTGAGCTCCTTCAGTGGCATCCTGCCTTGCCCTCTATCTTGAGAAGTGTCAGCCTTAAGCAGTTCCTGTTTCTTTTGGCTTGAGATTTTGACCGGCTTGGTAATAGTAGTAGTGATCATAGCCTCCTTAGTCTTGGAGGGTTTGGATGTGCATCACTGCTTCTTCTCCAACTTGTAAGAATCACTCGGTCATGGATCCCCATGTGCGGCTATACTGAGCTCCATGTGTAACGACCCTGAATTTTAATATAATAAAATTATGCGTTTATGAGTCCTTAATTGAGGTTAATTAGTTAATTATTTGTTAAGATGTTTTTTAAAAAATGGGTTTTGTTCGGGATTGGATTGTATTGAGGAAAATTCAGTTTTTTTACTTGAAAAACGTACACAATGTACGGATCGACTATCTGGACGATCACTCGTCGTTCCAGTTCCGTCACGTATCGATTTACGAGACCGCGGGGGTCTTAAATGTAAGAAAATCGAGAAAACCAGGAAATTTCAGAATTTTTGGAATTCAATTGGAACTCCATAATTGTTGAGGATTCTAATAGAAATCCGTGTGGTTGGTACCACTGTGTGCCGACCGTCTGTCGTTTCGTCAATTCATGATCTCATATGAAGAAACGACAGTGTATTTTGTATCCGAAATCAAAAAATTAGTGGGTTTTACATTTTTTTCTGTCAAAACTCAGAATTTTTCTCTAAAATTTATACAGTAGGTGCCGGACTACCCCAGGTTCGATCACCTAAAGTTTCGTCAAAATCAGAATTCGTGTGATGAGGTTTCAGAGGCCATAAGTGCGACAAAATCGGAAACTTGACCAAAAGTTAATAGTTGACTTGATCAACTTTCCACTTTCCACACCAATGTGGTCATGTGCTTGGTGCACATGATCTAAACCCTTTGGTCTATATATAAGGTGACCAAGCTCCTTATTTTTCACATGGACAGATTGTGGAGTGGGAGAGAACTCTACAAAATTCTCTAGAGAGAGAAGGAAAAAAAGAGGGTCCCTTGAGGTTGATCGCCCTCCCGAACGCATTGGTGGAGCCCGTTTCAGTGCTAATCACCTCGAAAAGCGTAAAAAAAGTAAAACTCTTTCATTTCTTCCCTTTTCCTTATATTTCATATATTCTTTTATGTGGAATGGATGCATGTCTTCTGGCATGGATGAAAAAGGGTCGGAGACCCCGTGGATATGTTATGGAATGTTGGATATGCGTCAAAAATGAGTTGAGAGGTGTAGCCCTCGGTCTCGAGTATCAAAACCCCAGATTTAGGCTTAATGTGTACTGGGAGATCGAACGCCAGTACCCAGACTTGTATTTTTGGGTTGTGATGGTGTGCGGTCTTCAGGTGGACTCTCGGGGAGCCTAGGTTGGGCCCTGGTGGGTTGGATCGTCACCCTAGGGTGTCAAAAAGTCTGTCTGAGCATCGTGTAAGGCGATAGAGACATCCATTGGCCTGGAAATATTCCCTAACGGGATGATATGTTATTGACCTTGGTTCATGAGTGTAAGGCGCAACTGTTGCAGTTAATCAAGCGAGGCTTGAGGTAACTGGGTTAGTCTAGTAGTTAGAAAACCTAACTAGGGTTTAGTATAGTCTGTGGTTCCTCTTTGACTAAGTCAGGAGTGGCGGTATCCTGCATGGCCCGTGGTTCCTCCGTGATTGATAGTCAGGAGATGTCGGTCTGTTTGTTTAGGTCGTCTGTGGTGCCTCTTGGAATAGGTCAGGAGTGGCGGTGTCCTGTATGACCCGTGGTTCCTCCATGACTGATAGTCGGGAGATGTCGAAATCGTAGGAAGTTTAAAGTGTCTGAACATCAGATAGTGTATAGTCCGGGGTTCCTCTCTGGTTGGGTCAGAAGATGTCGGCACTATATCTATCGGGGTCCCTTCTTGGTGGAACGTCAGGAGATGTCGGAATTGGTAAAAATGTTGCGGTTCCTCCATAGACTAGTCAGAAGATAACGGTAGGCAGGTTGATCGGGGTTCTTTCTTGACTGATACCTAGGACGATGGCGGTGAATACACGGTAGATGTTGTCAGTCAGTTGAATGGAGAAGTATGTCATTATTGGGAGAATGCCCAAGTTGTGTGTGTAATCTGCGGATACGAAGTTGTCTGAGTCGGCATACTCAGGGTTGATGTATTTTTCTGAGTCGGTGTACTCAGGGTTTAGTATAAAATTATCGAATTCTGGGATGTTTGGGTGGGTACACCTAAGGTTTGGTCGTATTCGGGTGAAAGCCGAAACAGTGTGTGTGAATCTAAATAGCTCTAGATATGGTTATGATTTAGAGACTATAAGATAACTTTTATGGGTTGTGGCCAGTTAATAGAGTCTAAGGACTCGAAATGAAACATGCATGATGATTAAAATGATAACTGGGTAATGTGAACAACATTTCATAAATGAACTACATAATTGGAAAATAATAAGAGGTCGGTAACCTTGGTTAGGGTGACGTAACCCTAAGTGACCTTGGGTCACAGTTTATTATATACTGTTTTATTTTACTGTAACACGCAAATTAAACTATTTATTATATCATTATTGATACGTGTTATTATGTAGAAAATAGTCTAGATGGATTGTGGTTTTATTGGGCTTCATAGCTCACTGACGTTTTATGTCAGTAGATTTCGGAGCTGCTAGCCAG
Organism: Tetracentron sinense; assembly: GCA_015143295.1. Lineage (NCBI taxonomy): Eukaryota > Viridiplantae > Streptophyta > Magnoliopsida > Trochodendrales > Trochodendraceae > Tetracentron > Tetracentron sinense. The sequence goes on from CM026552.1 coordinate 46,645,705, forward strand.
TAAGTGAAAGGTCCAACTGAACATTTTGGAAGATCGTATAGACTGTAGCCGGCGTGATAAAAGTGCCTACTTTTATAAAACAAACTTGATGTAAATAATACAAGTATTTGATTTGTATGATAGCTGTGAGCACAGAATTTCGCCCTCACAAGAATTGTGTTGTTTTAGAGTCACCATCTATTAATTCAGAAGGGATAAGTCCTCAGGTTGTGAATAAAGTCTTGGTCTGCGGTAGAGGTCTAGGTAAGAAGTTCGGTTAAGTCCGGGGAAGGTGTTAGGCACCCCGAGACTTTCTTTTTTCATTAGTTTCATACTTTCTAAGTATAAGCTAATTAAAATCAAGATTTGTTAAAATACCTAAGTGTTTAAGATAATGCTAAGCCAAGAAGGAGAAATCTAACTAGGGTTGAACCCAGGTTGAGTTGCCTAAGTGCTCACAAGGGTGAAATTAGGCCAAATGTAGTTCTGGCACATGAGCCCGTGCCAAGGCTAGAGGGTGTGTGTGTGCACCTAGGTGGCTAATGGACTAGTCCAGTAGACTAAGGTTTGGTTGACCAAGTTTGGTCAAGTGCAAGGTTTAAGTCCGGTAGGCTTTAGGTTAGTCCGGTAGACTAAGGATTAGTTCAGTAGGCCAAGGGGTAAGTCTAGTAGACTTAATTTAGGTCCGGTAGGTCAAAATCAGAATTAACCAAGGTTAGGGTTGCTAACAGGGGTTAAGGGTCAAACTAACCATGATTAGGGTTGCTAACCATAGTTTAGAGAACAAGGGTAAGCCCGATAGGCCGAGATTGGGCCCGGTAGGCCAAAGGTGAGCCCGGTAGGCTAAGAGATTAGGCCCGGTAAGCCAAAAAAGATTTAACCGAGGTTAGGGTAGCTAACCACTTAGCTAGATTTTGAACATTTTTGGACTTTTCCAGAATTTTTCAAGGGTTAAGCGATGTTTAACCATTATTAAAAGTTAACCAGGGTTAGGTTAACCTCAATTAAATGGTCTAGACAGGTCAAGGTGGACCTAGAGAGCATAGCAATGCCTAGACTGGCTTTCTACCTGGTCTGGACCCTATGCAAAGCCTAAAGAATAGAAAATCCATAATGGCGGTAATAGCATTACCGCTATTACAGAAGCAAATCTGACCCTGGTTTGTAGGTTTGAGGTTTGGGTTGGGGATGAACTCACAGGGTGCTGGACTCGCAGGGTTGAAGAAGGAAGTCTAAGGAAGGCCCTGAACCTGATGCGGACCCTGGGGGTGCTCTGGAGTGGGCCCCACAGTGGGCTAAACACCCTGTGTTTAGTATACTGAAATGGCAGTAGAGTATCTACCGCCATTATGTCAATTTCTGTTTTAGGACTAATTAACCATGGTTAAGCACCAGGGTTGAGCCTAGAAAAACCAGGCTAGGTAGGAGAGGGTCTGAGGGGTCCAACCGTGGCCCTGGAATGCACCAGGACCCCACCCAAAGGGGTGAACAGATAGTGCAAAAGGAGAGTCCAAGAATGGTAGTAATCATTCTACCGACATTCCTAATTTTTTTCAGAAAACCATTTCTCCCCCCCCCCCCCCTTGGGGGTTGCACCAGAGTATTCCAGGGGTTCCCTCATGGCTTGAGGGACCCCCAGAAGTCTAAGGGGAATACCATGAAGGTGGGGGTCTTGTACCCATGCTCCAAAACCTCAAAGGGGTACCCCATACCTATGAGGAATGTAGGAGGACCCCTGTCCTCGGTTTGCAACTATTGTATAAGTAAGAAACAGAAATAGGGGACCCTTGGAATAGGACAAGGGGTCCTTATAATGCTATAACAGGAGAGAGAAAAAGGGTAGGGGTGCTACCCTGCTGCTACGGCCTCCTCGATGGAGGAGGTGTGTTGTGCACGGTTGTGGCTCCTTGGGGAGATTGGTATGCGTCTAGGAGGACCAAGGGAGGCTGAGGCAACTCCTGGTAAGGTCTGGGGATTCCCTGAGGCTGGTCTACAAGGTTGAGGAGGGGTGGAGATGGGCTGGCCAAAATCCACCAGGGATTTTCTATGGAATTTTTGGAGACTTTTCAAACATGGAATGGGGGGAGCTCATATAGAGTAGAGGGGAGACCTAGGGGTAGTTTAGGAATTACTCTAGGCGTGCTAGACACTGAGGGGGCGGAGCAAGAGTGTCCAGAGGAGGTATCAGTTGCAAATTTACAAGAAAATAGTAATGGCAGTTATACTATTACCACCATTCCTAATCAAGGAATTTTGATAATGGCGATAATAGTATTACCGACATTCTCGATATTTTGCCTTAACAGACCCAACCTACTCTCACTTGAACTGATTTACTGTAGCTTTTGTCATATGTGGTAATGGCATTATCGTCATTACTGAAACTTTTGAATTTGAGGTGGTGGGCCCCACTGCAACACCTCCTAAGGGTCTGTGGGCCCTTGTTTGGGCCCACAGAAGGTTTTGGGCCTAATTTTTAGGGTTTTTGGACCCTAGGGCTGAACTATAGTTCAACTAGGGTTTACCTAGGGTTAGGCCTAGGGTTTGAGTTTATCTAGGGTTAGATAGGGTTTGATTAGGGTTAGGCCTAGGATTCACCTAGGGTTTGCCTAGGGTTTAGAGCTTGACTAGGGTTAGGCCTAGGGTTCACCTAGGGTTTGATCAGGATTTGCCTAAGATTTAGGGCTTGACTAGGGTTATGCCTAGGGTTCACCTAAGGTTAGGCCTAGGGTTTGATTAGGGTTTACCTAGGGTTTGTCTAAGGTTTTGACCAAGGTTAAGCCTGGGGTTTACTTAGGGTTAAGCCTAGGGTTTAGGGTTTACCTAGGGTTTGTCTAGGGTTTTGACCAAGATTAGGATTCGACTGGGACTCAGCTGGGGATAACCATGGTTAAAGACTTTAACCATGGTTAAGATAGGGGTGTAAAAATTGGGTGTTTATAATTGCTATTGTGATGACAGTTATTTATTACTTTTTTGAAAGCATATGATAAATGTTTTAAATTTCTCACATTTTTGCGGGTAAAGTCTTCCGCTTGCGTGTTTATGACGAACGGGCGCGCGTCTCGGAACTTAATTCCCTAGGCACGGGTTCAAGGCGTCACAGTTGGTATCAGAGCCCAAGCCTAAGAGCAATAACCATCATAACAAACCATACTTGTTCATAAAATACCGTAGGAAATGATTCCTAGTTGCATAGTTAGAGTTATTGTTGTACATGTCATATTTCGGAATCAGTTGGTGATTTGGAAATTATGTGCATGTGCAGGGATGCCACTTATGCATCGGACTCCTACTAAGCAGGATTGCTCAACTACCATAAGATGGCGGCAATATTGAGGCACCATTATCCGGCGTGGCTAGGTATGGACCAACAAATTATGGAGGCCATTCGGCCTAAGCCTGTTCGAATAAATCCGGACGGAACTGACTGGTTACCACCCTCGCCTTCGATGAAAATCGTGTTACCGACGCGCGTGCGTCATGAGATTTTGCAGCAGGCTCGGAGGATGATAGCCGAGGAGAAGAGAGAGTGCCAATTAGCGAGTCAAACGGTGGGCCCCAGCGTAGAGGTTGCGTCATCCTAGGAGCTTGCTGAGAGTAGTTCGTCTACCTCGACAGAGGTTTAGATGCATGAGTAGGGAGTCATGAGGGGAGACTGTAGCGCATCTGTATCATTTTAGAGTATAGTAGATACCCTAGGCGGTCTTCTTATCATTTGACTCAGTTTTTTTTTTTGTGTATATACTTGTACAGCATGTGTGATGTTTTGTATACTTTGATGTAGTATGTTTATGTACATAATGTGATTATTGTATATATTAAAGATGAAATGAATGAAATATTTTTTTGTCACTGAGCTCTGTGTATCTCAAGTTCATTTCATTTCATTATTAATAAACGTTTATTATTATAATTATAGGAAATTCATGCCACCTCGGCGAGCACCCGAGAATACCTTGGTTGGGGCATTCGAGGCTATGACTGCCCTAGCCAACCTAATTCAACAGCAGTAAGCCTAGAATATAAATGGAAATGGGAATGGTAGTTGTATCTCTATCGCTACCATACCGGAACATGGAAATTCAAGAGGCTTGGACCATCAGCTTTCTCGGGTATGATTGACCCATTAAAAGCAGAGAACTGGATTAGAAGTTTAGAGAAAGTTTCTCGAGCTATGCCCTTACCAGAAAATGACAAACCCAAGTTCGCCATTTCTCTACTCGAGGGAGAGGCTGAGCACTGGTGGACCACAGTGGAGAGAACGATTCCAAAAATTCAGAGGCCCGTGAATTGGGCGAAGTTCACAGAGCTATTCTATGAATGCTACTTTTCGGCGTCAATGAAGAAGGAGATGGAGTTTCTCCAACTGACCCAAGGAAATATGTCGGTCAGTGAGTATGAGCAGAAGTTCAACCAGCTCTCGAGGTTTGCTATGAGATTTGTCGAGGATGAGCAGTGGAGAGTTGAGAAATTTGAAGAAGGATTGAAGCTGGTTATCAGAGGAAGTTGGCAGCTCAGCAATTCACCTCCTTCTCAGAGATATTGGACAGAGCGCTCAGAGTAGAGTGAGTGCATGAGGAACTGGCACAGTCTAGTACTGGCAAAGGAAAAGGACCTGTTGGGAAGCCCTGGATCGATAAAGAAGAATAACCAGCAATTTGCTGGGAAAAGAAAGTTCGAGGACATGAAATGTAATGACCCGCATTAAATTTACTTGTTTTCAGGATTATATGAGTTAATTCCCTAGATAAATGTGCTTAAATTACGTACATATCCATGCTGAGAAAATATGTATCTGATCTTTCGCACGTGATACGATATGAACCAATTCAAGTCAGAGAAGACTTAACTTTTGAAGAAAAGCTAGTAATAATTTTGTATTGCAAGGAACAGGTGTTACAAAACAAAACGATTAAGCTGGTTAAAGTTTTGTGGGAGCACCATAGCATAAAGAAAGCCACATGGGAACTTGAAGATGTCATTAGAAGCAATCATCCTCGGTTACTTGACGACTAGTGTATATGTAAATTTCGATGACAAACTTTTTGTAAGGAGGGGAGATTGTAACGATTCTGAATTTTAATATAATAAAATTATGCGTTTATGGGTCTTTAATTGAGGTTAATTAGTTCATTATTTGTTAAATTGTTAAAAGGTGGGTTTTGTTCGGGATTGGATTGTACCGAGGAAACTTTAGTGTTTTTACTCAAAAATTGTCCACAATATGCGGGTCAACTATCTGGACGATCACCCATCATTCCAGTTCCATCGTGTATCGATTCACGAGACCGCGGTGGTCTTAAATGTAAGAAAATCGAGAAAATCAAGAAATTTCAGATTTTTTTGGAATTCAGTTGGGACTCCATACTTGTTGGAAATTCTAATAGAAATTCGTACGACTGGTACCATTGCGTGCCGGTCGGCTGTGAGGACGACCGTCTATCATTTCATCAATTCATCATCTCATATGAAGTAACGGCAACGTATTTTGTATCCGAAATCAGAAAATTAGTGGGTTTTATAGTTTTCTTCCGGATTTACTTTTTGCCGTCAAAATTCAGAATTTTTCTCTAAAATTTTTACAGTAGGTGTCAGACTATCCCAGGTTCGATCACCTAAATGTTTGTCAAAATCGGACTTCATGTGATGAGGTTTCGAATGCCGTAAGTGCGGAAAAATCGAAAACTTGACCAAAAGTCAAAAGTTGACTTGATTAATTTTACACTTTCCACACCAATGTAGTCATGTGCTTGGTGCACATGATCTAAACCCTTTACTCTATATATAAGGGGACCAATTACCTTCTTTTTCACACGGACAGATTGTGGAGTGGGGGAGAACTCTCCCGAATTCTCTAGAGAGAGAATTTCTAGAGAGAGAAAGTTATAGAGAGAGAAGGAAAAAAGGAGGTCCCTTGAGGTTGATCGCCCTCCCAAACGCATTGGCGAGCCCGTTTCAGTGCTAGTCACCTCGAAAAGAGTGAAAAAGGTAAAACCCCTTTCATTTTTTCTCTTTTCCTTATATTTCCTATATTTTTTTATGTGGAATGGATGCATGCCTTCTGACGTGGATGAAAAAGAGTTGGAGACCCCGTGGATGTGTTATGGAATGTTGGATATGCATGACAAATGATTAGAGGGGTGTAGCCCTCGGTCTCAGATGTCAAAACCCTAGATTTAGGCTCACTGTGTACTGGGTGATCGATCGCCAATACCCAGAATTGTATTTTTGGGTTGTGATGGTGTATGGACTTCAGGTGGACCCTCGGGGAGCCTGGGTTGGGTCTCGTGTGAGTTGGATCGTCACTCTGGGATGTCGAAAAGTCTGTCTGAGTGTTGTGTAAGGTGATGGAGACATCCATTGGACTGAAAATGTTTCCTAACGGGATGATATGTTATTGAACTTGGTTCACGGGAATGAGGCCCAACTATTGCAGTTAATCAAGCGAAGCTTTAAGTTAACTGGGGTTAGCCTTGTGGTTAGAAAACCTAATCAGGGTTAAGTATAGTCGGTGGTTCCTCTTTGACTAGGTCAGGAGTGGCGGTGTCCTGCATGGCTTGTGGTTCATTCGTGATTAATAGTCGAGAGATGTCGGTCTGTTTGTCTAGGTCGTTTGTGGTGCATCTTGGAGTAGGCCAGGAGTGGCGGTGTCCTGCATGGCCCATGGTTCCTCCGTGATTAATAGCTGGGAGATGTCGAACTCTTAGGGAGTTTAAAGTTGATGAACATCAGATAGTGTATAGTCCGGGGTTCCTCTCTGGTTGGGTCAGAAGATGTCGGCACCGTGTCTATCGAGGTCCTTTCTTGGTGAAACGTTAGGAGATGTCGGCATTGATAAAGATATCGGGGTTCCTCCATAGACTAGCTAGAAGATGATGGTAAGCAGGTTGGTCAAGGTTCCTTCTTAATTGATACCCAGGGCGATGGCAACGAATACACGGTAGATGTTGTCAGTCAGTTGAATGGAGAAGTATGTCATTATTGGGTGAATGCCCAGATTGTGTGTGTAATCTTCAGATACGAAGTTGTCTAAGTCGACGTACTCAAGGTTGGTGTATTTGTCTGAGTCGGTGTACTCAGGGTTCAGTATGGAACCGTCGAATTCCAGGATGTTTGGGTGGGTACACCCAAGGTTTGGTCGTGTTCGAGTGAAAGCCGGAACAGTGTGTGTGAGTCTAAATGGCTCCAGGTATGGTTATGATTTAAAGACTATAAGATAACTTTTATGGGTTGTGGCCAGTTAATAGAGTCTAAGGACTCGAAATGAAACATGCATGATGATTGAAATGATAACTGGGTAATGTAAATACCATTTCATAAATGAACTACATAATTGGAAAATAATGAGAGGTCGGTAACCTCGGTTAGGGTGACGTAACCCTAAGTGACCTTGGGTAAGTTTATTATATACTGTTCTATTTTACTCTAACAGGAAAATTGAACTATTTATTATATCATTATTGATACGTGTTATTATGTGGAAAATAGTCTAGATGGACTGTGATTTATTGGGCTTCATAGCTCACTAACGTTTTATGTCAGCAGATTTCGGAGCTACTGACCAGTAAGTGAAAGGTCCAACTGGACATTCTGGAAGATCGTACAGACTCTACCTGATGTGATAAAGGCGTCTACTTTTATAAACAAACTTGATGTAAATAATACAGGTATTTGATTTATGTGATAGTTATTCTGATGACAGGTGTTTATTTCTTTTTTGGAAGCATCTGGTAAATGTTTTAAATTTCTCGTATTTTCACGGGTAAAGTCTTCCGCTTGCATGTTTATGATGAATGGGCGCGCGTCTCGAAACTTGATTCCCTAGGCGCGAGTTCGAGGCGTCACACCATGTCATGACCCCGTGTAGCCAATTCTTCGAAAGAATGAGGCTTAATCCCTTTGAGGATGTAAAGAAGCCCCCAATGCATGCCTTGGATGCACATCTCAATAGCAGATGGTTCAGAAAGACGATCCTTACAGTTGAGAGCAAGATTCCTCCACCTATCGATGTAGTCAATGACAGGTTCGTCTTTCAATTATCGTACAATAGCAAGCTCTACCATGCTCACTGTCCTTCTAGTGCTATAGAAGCGGTTGAGAAACTCGTGCTCCAGTTGATCCCAACTGTCAATGAAACCCGACTCTAGATCAGTATACCAGTCGAACGCATTTCCTTTAAGGGAGCGTACAAACTGCTTCACCATAAAGTCCCCATATGTGACGGCATTGTTGCATGTTTCGATAAAGTGGGCAACATGTTGCTTTGGATTGCCTTTTTCATCGAACTATTGAAACTTTGGTGGTTGGTATCTTGTCGAGAAGCGCATTTGCTCAATGCGTTGAGAGTGTGGCTTGGTATAAACCAAGGAAGAATGTGACACACCCCCATACTGAGGGTGAATAGTATCGATGATCATTGCTTGCAGCTATTGGACGAAGAGTGAAGCAATTGATGTTTGGTGACTGTCCCAAGTGCGATCTCGCGAGCATGATGCATTCCGGTTTTGTTCCTCTACATCACAATGTCCTTGGAGAGTGAACCCCTTGTTTTGTTCTTCTGCTTCACGAGGTCCTCAGAAACTGAACCCAGGGGGATTTTTTGGCCCTTGATTGGATTCATCTACTTGGTTATTCTATTCCAAGCGGCTTACCAGGTCTATAATCTGGGCATCTTTGTCCTCAACTATCTTTGTTAAATTTGCAATTGTGTTAAACATTTGTGTGATCTTCTCTTCAACCATCGCTGGTTCCATCATCATGGCAGATCTGATGGAGGTATGTGTCTCTGAATTTGAATAACTCTGATTCTGTAATTCTTTGGAGGCTCGACCTTGAGAAGGAGAGGTCACAGAAGATGTTGACCCTGCACTAGACTGAGCATCAGAAGGATGACTGGAGGACATATCCTCAGGCATCCTGGCCCGCACAGTCTTAGCCATTTGCATCGTTTTGGAAACGCGTTGCTTGCGATGCTGGGAGAGGGCCCCCAACCAAGTGAGAGGTGCCAGACTGCGTCATATGACGTGTCGCTCGCCGATCATCGTTGGTAGCCGATGTTGATTCAGGTGCAGAAGAGGTTGTGTTTCTCTTTCCATGGATAGCAGTGGCTGCAACAACAGTTCTCTTGGGGGCCATTGATGTCACTCGATTGTTTACTGACTGAAAGATGAGAGGTAGAGAGGGTCCCACCTGACGTGCCAAAAATTTATCGACACAAAATTTCGCAGACGAAATAATGGATGAACAAAATATTTATCTATTTAGAATTTGGTACAACTCTCAAGAATCCTCTTATTAACAATCAGAATTTTCTAAAGTAGACGAATGAGGGCCGAGGCGTGATCTCGATCTTCTTTGAAGGTATTGATGTTGCTTTTCCTTTTGTCCTGGCTTCACGCTTGATTAGATAGAAAGTGATTCTCGAGGAGAATTGGCTTCTTTGTAGCTTTTTTTTCTCTGGAATGCTTCGATTTCTTTTTTCTCAAGACTTGATGATTTCTTCTGAATTCTCTTCTTTTGCTTCTTCTGAAATTCACCCCTCAAATCTCTAGCCTTGAGTCTTATTTATAGATTTTTAGAGATAAGGATTCCAAGAGTCTCACTCCATTTAATGGTTTAAAGGACTTAGAAAACTTTGATAGGTCTCACCCATTTAGAGATAAGGATTATAAAAGTCCCACTCCATTTAGTGGTTTAAGAGGCTTAGGAGACTTTGATGGGTCTCACTCATTTAGAGATAAGGTGTCACGCCCCAAAATACCCCATATGAGTTAAGGGATACTTTAGGTGTGACTATACTTAACCTGGTAAACCATCCTGCAATGAACAAGGCATAACATAATAAAATGAAATATGATACAGAGTGCGGAAGCTTATAACAATGCGAAAGCAAGACCAAAATTTTCCTTTTTCTATGACCTGTATTCCAACTTTATATACAAGACGCGTCAAGTAAAGGTAGACATGCCCACTATCAAAATACAATATAGATCAGTCTCTCTCTCTCTCTCCATATCACCCTCTACTCACAATATTCTAGATAGGGCCACATATCTAGGTCTCTATCCTCTTGAGGTTGTAGTGGAATAAGTGTCTCATCCTCGACGTACTCTTTCTCAACCCAAGGCTCAGGGTTAAAGGTATTCATCGGACCTGCCGACATGAAATGTATGGCTGAGTATAAAATACTCAGCGAATATAAGCTACTAGCTAACAATAGCAATAACGAAATACAACAGTGATAACTAAATACAATTCATAACCTTAAACTTAAAGCAATACAATGATCGTAACAAGAATGGAACAAATGCGAAAACTCCGATAAAACTCATAGTTAAAATTCATGACTTGTTCTTGAACATAGCTTTTCGTGGTTTTCAAAACTTGTTTGTCGTGTTAAAACACATTCTTGTCTTGTTTTTGTCTCGTGGGAATCATGCATGTCTTGTTTTGTTTTTGGTTGGAATCACACTTGTCTTGTCATGCTTGTCTTGAATTATCTTGTCATACTTAACTTGTGAGCCAGATATTAGTGTCCTTGTAGCGACTTGTGAGCCGGATACGAAAGTATCATTCAGCGAAACATAGAAAACCAACTTGTGAGCCAGATATGTAAGTATCCTTTAGCGAAATAGAAAAGGTGCACCAACATTCTTGACCTGCCCTCTGTCCGGCTTTATCAACTTATCTTGTTTTCTTGTGAGTCAAGTATGGCATATCCTGGGATATGCCCTACCCTTGACCGGCCCAATGTCCGGTTTTATCATACTTGTCTTGTTTTCTTGTGAGTCAGGTATGACATATCCGAGGATATGTCCTACCCTTGACCGGCCTGATATCCGGCTTTATCATTCGTTTTGTAAATCACATGTCTTATCATTGGTTGGTTTCTCATATACATATACTTTAGAAAGCCTCGGCTAATGCATGCATGTATGCTTATGTGTATGACAAAATGTAGTAATCATGATGACATGCATACTTCAAGGGACAACATATAGCATTTCTATTATTTTTATGATCATGTGAGAATTTAAACAAATATGTAGAGCATTTGATCTAAATTTATCATTTTAGGAAAAACTACATAAATCATGCTTTCATAATCTTCATTAAATTCATTTAATTCTCATTCATGCATTTCATCAAACACTTGGCGTGCAACATTTACATAATCATTTTATTCATGTTTTTATGTTCATACATTTCATCAAACACATTGAGTGCGTTCATTATGTGTACATTGCCCTTCCACCTTTTTCCATCATACAACATTCATCACAACCACATGACATCCAATCACCTCAACCATCCACATCTCACACATCCTTCAATAATTAGTTTATCTTACATAATTTAAGGAATCATTGTTTTAAGGTAAGAATAGGGGTACACATGCTCAAATCATAATCATTTTAAAAGAAAACTTAGATTACTACTAAGTTAACTAGGAGGGTATACTAACCTGAGGATTAACTTTAAATCTTGAAAAGAAACCCTCCTTGGTTTGGAATCCAAGCTTAAGGAAGAATGCAACACTTGAGGAAGAAGATCTTGCTTGAATGAGGGTGATCCAAGCTTGATCTTGAGTTCTTCTTTCTTCGATCCAAACTCCTCATTTTGAACAATCCTCAAATCTTCTTCCTCTCCTCTCAATCCCTCTTAGGTTTAGGCAATCCTCAAACCCCCAAAGTGACCCATATTTATAGGCAAAGGGTTAGAAACCCTTAATTCCGGATTTGGCACCCGCGTGCGATCGATCGCACACCAATTGTGATCGATCGCACACCAACTGCGATCGATCGCAAATCCCAGTGTGATCGATCGCACCTGGGGACGATCAGTCGCACTTGAACCCGCAAGTTTCTGCCAAATTTTCCCTGCATGCGATCAATCGCACATCACATGCGATCGATCGCAGCTCCCAGAGCAATCTATCGTACATGAACCTGAAGGTTTCTGACATTTTTCCACTGTATGCGATCGATCGCACATGCCATTTTCTGAGTTTTTCACCTGCAGACCCCTTTGGGGTATTTCCAACCTTGATCTCATGCTTTTTAGGGCATTTACTCACTATATACATTAGTACACCTACCTCTTTACCATTCCTTTCCTCATCATTCATGCTTTTAAATACATGGAGGGCCCTATGGTCAAAAGCACCAATCATCGATTTCACACAAAAGTTCCAGGGTTCTACATAAGGATTCTAAAAGTCTCATTCTATTTAGTGGTTTAAGGGACTTAGGAGACTTTCATGGGTCTCACTCATCTTCTTGGGTATTAAGTTCATACTCAGGCTTCTTGTGTTGGCGGATCAACCCATTTGTTGAGTATACAACCTATTTAAATTTGGACTTGGGTTTATGGGCTTTCAACTTCGTGCCCAGATTAAATGTGTAGGGATATTTAATGATTTATGATCTTTGTACAATTTTACGAGTGTATAGAGACCTTTGTGTAAAATTAAAAAAACTTGGGGTTTTACACCGATATAATCAGTTTTTTTGAACAATCTAAAGTAATCTAGAAAAATTTACAAATCGTGAAGTTAAATCCATATTATCAATTCTTTTGCACAGTCTAAAATTATATAGAAAAATCTACCAATTGCAGAGTAGTCTTTTTTGATGTGTGGAAGAATGGTGCCTCCACGTTTTCATTTTTGTTGGACATCATTTATCTAAGATTGATAGTTAAGTTAGTAAATTAGTGGATATATCAACCTCCTCCCAAACAAACACAAAATCAATTTCACCGGAGTGGTGTACCGTGTTCTTACACCCTCGGAATAGCCCGGTGGTAGCTGTATCCCCTTTAGGAGGGAGGTTCCGGGATCCATTCTCGAGAGGGTGAGAGTGTTCTATTCTCCACCTACCCTTAACTTAGAACAGATACTAACTACTAATCGGGGTTGCGACCTAACCACCTGTCTCTATACCAAAACAAAAAAAAAAAAGGAAGTTTACTGTGTTCTTCGTAGAGTTATAAACTGAACAAATTTGAAGCACACGAGTAGTATTTTCAAATTCGTATTCAGTATGTTATTAGAAAATCCGTATTCATATCCGATTAGATTTAGAAAGAGATAATACAATTCAAATTTGAAGCAAACGGTGATATTTCCAAATTCGTTATCCGTTGAAACTATCTTCAACCCTTTGATGTTTGTCCACTTGTCTTTAGATCCTGATCTAATGTTTTATAGGTGGTCAATTCCATCTGCATCTGTTCTAATTTCAATCATTCCAAAAAAGGGGGCCAACGCACACGACACGATACCACGGGAGACGGTCAATGCACCGACATATCAACACGTGTCTCTTTTAAATCCGTTAATATTTTATATTTTTTCAAGTTTAATAATAGAAGTAAAATTTGTGTCCCTTCAAATAATCTTAAATATCATTTAGATTCATTAATTTTTAGGTTCAACCATCTAATCTTGGTTTTAAAAAAATGGTAGTTTTAAAATTCAAGTTGTTAAGCAAAGTTAGAAGCTTTGTGTTGTAATCAAACTTCCTAGAGAATTTGAAGTCTTAATAATATAATCTTAGCTTTTAATATATATATACTTAATTGGTTAAGATTTTTAATAGTTAATTTTTTTCTAAGAATTAAATTGTTGAACTCTAAAGATTACTAAATCTTAAATACTCTTAATAGGGGATAAAAGAGCTTGGTTCACAGTCAATTGCGATTGAACTCTCTTCAAGTTCAATTGCGACTGAACTCAATCATACCCACAAATCTCCTTTTTAACCCCTATTAACAGTAGTTAAGATCTAGTAAACTTTTGGATTCTAGAATATAATATTGGTTTTTAGAATATATATATATATTTAACTTTAGTTAAGAATTTTTAGTTTTCAAGTTTAAATTTTTTTTTTTTTTTTAAATAAGAGGTTATATTATTGAAACCTTAAGTATTAATATCTTAATTAATAGAAGTTAAAAAAGACACATGTTAGGCATTTGGGTGCGATGGAATTTAAGGAGAATTCAATCCCCATTGACGTGATCCTGTCTGATCCAAGAGGTTGTTGATGACTATATTCTGGAGCATACACATGTCCCTCTGATTTATTTTCAGTGGTTGATGACTATATTATGCACCATACTGTCCCTCTGGTTTACTTTCAGTGGCCGACTGAAAAACCGTGGATCAGAATCAAGTATAGAATGTAACAACACTACTTTATCTCTTCTAAGGCCTCGGATTGTTTCTGGCATAGCCAGAAAGGACTTATCTCGGGCAACCATAGAATAGGGGACAAGTGGTGGAGAAGTCAAAATCATGGGACCCATGATTTTGACTTCTCCACACACTATATGACACATGGCGATAAGGTGATAAGGTGTTGAGATAAAGGGGAAGAGATATCAAGTAGGGAGAAGTCAAAATCATGAAGAGAAAATGAAATGACTTCTCCCCTTTTTAACGTCACATGTCCCTTATTCTATGGTTGACCGATAGCCCTTTCTCGCTTCGCTAGAGACAATCCAAGGCCCTCTTCTAAATACAACAGAACAGGGAGTGCTAATATTTAATGTTATTGTATTGAAAAATATGTGATTAAATATAAAAATAGATTATTCTTTTTATAAAGGATAATTCATTAAATTGGGTAAGCAATAATTTTTTTAAAAAAATTATATTATATTATTTTCTGTATATATATTTTTTTTGAAACTCAGGTGTCCCCAACCCTTCAGGTCAAGGTTAATCCCTGACAGTGCGACGAGAGCCAGCAACCCGTCACACCACATAAGTTCGGAAATATTCCGTGTGGGACTAGTCCCAAAGGGAGGAGTAAGAAGTCGAACCCAAGACCTTCCGTTTGATGAGGCGTAATTCTAATCTTAATTTAAAAAAATTCAATACTTAATATAAATATAAAAATGTCTTAATAAGAGTCATTAAGTTCACTAATATAGCCAACATTAGCAACACCCTAAGGGTTGGTTCCCGGAAAATAACTGAAACATGGAAAAACAAAGAAAATATTGGATTTCTAATAAAATTCTTGGTTGTGTAAATTTTGTCAAATTTTATTTTATTTTCTCTCTTTTCACTTATTTTCTCATAAGCCTAACATAGGGTAGATATAAAATAGGCTAAAAGAATTCTCCAACGTATATTGGTTCCATCTATAAATATAAAAAAAAAAAAAAATGTAAATGCTAACTCAAACGCAAATTTCAAATATTTTTAAAATTCTTATTGTGGATCTGTCCAACACCTATATGTAGGGGTAGCAATCGGGCTGCGTTGGGTTAGCCTAAGCTCAGCCCAAAGTTCAAAACTTTAGCCCAAGCTCAACCTAGCCCAAGCTTAGCCATCAGGCTATCAATCAAAAGTTAAAAATCATTAGCAACATTTAAAATGACAAAAATATTAATATATCTCTCATTACATGTATTTTCTAAAATAACAAAAATATTTATCTTCAAGTGTAGTTTTTAAAAGTGAATAAAATATTTATCAACATGTATTTTATAAAATGACAAAATACCATTCTTTCAATATATTTTCATAATAAAATAACATTCATCTTCGTATTTATCTTTTAAAATAACTAAAATACTCATCTTCCCATAATTTTTTTAATATGATAAATAATTCTTCCACGTGTATTTTCTATAACAACAAATATACCCTTTATATGTATTTAAAAAAAAAAAAAAACTCCACAAACATTAAATAACAAAACTCATTTACACATTAAAATAATAAAAAAAAATACCCCTTTACATATATTTTAAATACAGAAAAGCTAGCTAGCTGCAGCCTTCCCTCGACGTAAGGTGATGGCAACAAGTGTTAGACCATCTCCTTATTATAGGGTAGGTAGCAACATCACGTGTTGTACCCACACCGCAACTGTGGAAAGACATTGACTTAGTGCTTTTGCACGACTAACACTCCTCTTTAAAATAATAACAATTATTCAACTAAATTTTTATAAAAACATCATTTTTACATATTATCATTCAAATGATAAAATCAGTATTTTTATATGTAATTTTTAATTGTTTCTTTACTCTAAACACAAATTAGTAACATTAAAAAAAATTATATTGTAAATGATTTATGTCACTTTGTTAAATAAATGGGCCTACAAGTAATAAAAAATGTAGTCACATGTCACTATCAAAATAACAGTTTGGAAGTTTGCATTTGGGGCTAGAATTTCTCCAAAGAGGAATAATCCCCTCCTTGCACGAGGAGGAGAGTGAGTCATCTCGCACTCACAAAACCATCTTGAACTCTAGTTTAAAAAAAATTAATCTTTGTGGTTGAAAAAAATATTTTTTTTTAAACATCTTATCTGGCCTCCAAAAATTTGATGACACGTGGTAATAAAAAAGGGAGAAATATCAAATGGGGAAAAGTCAAAAAATAGGAGAGGAAATGAAATGACTTCTCTCCTTTTTTCATCTCCACATGTCGGATGTTTTGTAGAGGTCGGATATTGATTTTGATCTGGTGAGCCAGATCAAATTCGATCCCTCTTAAACACAATTAAAAAGAGTTAAAAAGAGTTAAAAAGAGTTAAGGAGAATATTTTTTTTCTTAAAAAATAAAAATGGAAATGATAGCTTCCGTGCCTCTAGGGTCCACCTGTTTTTTTTTCCCTCCCGCTTATTCGGCAAGCTTACTTGCCCGCCGACAATCAATCTACCATTCTACATATTTATAAAGAAAAATAATCACCTCCTCGAGGGAGAAATGAAGGGAGGCATCTTGGGATCCTTTTCTACCATATGTGTTCTATTAATTTTCATTAACTATGGTTAAGATTCATTCATCCTCCTAATTTACCTAACAACATTGGTTCTTAGTATTTAGTAGAAAAAAATTAATCAACAAAGATTAACCAGAGTTGGAGGAGCAAACTATTGCTCTTTTATAAAATCACCGTCGTTGACTACAACATAAGAAGACAAAAAGAATTTTCACATTTAAAGTTGTATACCTCGTAAATATCCCTTTTTTCCTAATACGACAAAATATTCTGCTGCCGCCTGAAACTGAGTTGTATGCGTGGTTATTTGTCGGTCGGGTGCCGACATACCCTAATCACTACCCGTTTATAAACGGGTTTGAGAAAGGTAACCCGAACCAAGCCCCCCCCCCCCATATTATGTCGGGTGGCTTTGGCTCGGAAAGTCTTCTAATGCGTTGAGATTGAGGGTATGATGGCATTTGGGTCGAGGTGCCCTGGATTGCTGGATTTTGGGTGTTAAATTAAATTAAAATATAACTAAACTTAATTAGTTATTAACATTTAATTATTTTAACATGGCAACACAAGTTTAAAAAAATTAATTGTGTGCACATTGAGCTCTAAAAGAGTGGGGGCAAGGCAAAAATGAAATGAATGGAGCATGTTTTGAAAAAAAAAAGTAATATTCATATTGCCGATAAGATTATTGTAACACAATCATAGATTACTGTCATTGAGATAAGATAAGGATCGGGGACGGAGCCAGGATTCTATAGCAAGGGTCTAACACTGGGAGTTTAGGGGTGTAGGCCCCGATTTTATTTTATTTTTTAAGGGCAAGTTCATATGGGCAATTGCATCTATTTGTGTCGGTTTATAAAGAATATATTTTTTTTTGGAAAGTTTGGGGGGGGGGGAGCTAGAGTTTCCCATCCCTCAACTCCAGCCCTCTCCTAGGCTACACCCCTATGAATATTATAGGTTTTTTTTTATTTTTTTTGAAAAATTTCAGGGGGGACTCCCCGTCCCATGTGGATCCGCCCATGATAAAGATTATAGATGATTAGTGGAAAAACTTGAAAAATAATAATTCTAGGAGTAACTCTAATGGGTTATCAATAAGAAAGAGTCTATGAATATTGACATCAATGGAAAGGGAGGTGGTGTAAGTTGAATCTCCATCAAAGGTAAGGGGAATGCAAAAAATGAATAGATGAAAATAGTAAAAGGTGATTTGAAGTTATGATATTTAATATAATTGAATTATATGATACATGCTCTTCAGCCCAAAAAATTGGGATAAAGAAATAATGATGACGACTTAAATTATATCGTAAAGCAAACTTTGAATACTGTTAATCTTTATTATTATAATGCAAGAGGTATGCGTATATGATTTTCCGAAATTTCCAAATTACCCTCATAATTTTTTTGAAATTTTCAAATTACCCTTATATAAAAACAAAACAATGTTTTACTTTAATTCCCAAACTACCCTTGCCTTTGATTTAATATTTTACTTTAATTCCTAAACCACCCCTGACCATCTATCTATTTAGAATCACAGCTAATCGCGATTGACCTTGGGGAGAGTTCAATCGCACCCCTGGGTTAACACGTGCCCCTTTTAATTCCTATTAACTGTGGTTAACTCCTTTCCCTCGCTCTCATGTGCATTGCACGTGCCACTAGCGAGTTCAATCAGGTGTCGTTAACTCCTTCCCCTCGCTCTCACGTGCATTACACGTGCCACCCGCTAATGTGTTATAATTAAAAATTGTCGAGGTATGTATGACCCTTGGTCTAAAAAGTCCAATCTAAACCCGATCCACGGATTCGGAAACTCAATCGGGGAGGAATGGATTGGTTCGAGTTGGGTCAAATTTCAATCCTTGAAAAATTAAGAGGATAGTGACAAAAATTGTTGCTCCTTTGGGTTATATATAAATAAATAAGTATATATTTATCAGTCTCTTTTTATCCTTATGTATTGGATACCATTCAATAATAGATACTAGCGGGTGGCACGCGTGAGAGCAAGGGGAAGGAGTTAACCACAGTTAATTGGAGTTAAAAGGGACACGTGTTAACCCGTGGTGCGATTGAACTCTCCTCGAGTTCAATCGCAATTGGCTGTGATTCTATTCTTTAAATAGATAAGGGGTAGTTTGAAAATTACAATAAAACATTAACACATTAAAGTAAAACATTGAATCACAGTTTTGTTTTATATGAGGGTAGTTTGGAAATTTTGGAAAAATTAGGCTACGCCTCCCTCTCGCATTATAATAGTAAAGATTTATTACCATTCATGATGTTAACTTGAGAGACAAAATCATGCATACTTAGGTTACTCAATTCACCAATGGTGTGAATGGTACTTTAATCCATCTTGCCATGTGAGCTAAAGGGGCAGGTTATAAAGTACATTTTTATTGATATATTTATCAGGTAGGCTAATGGTAGCACTAATCGCATTAACTATTAATTATTCTATAAGAGAAGATGATCAAGCAACTTTTTTCTAGGCCTACATCTAAAGTGTTTGAATATTTTCTTTTATGGGACGATTAATGATTGATGCAATTAGGACAAGCCTCCCCTTATCAAGTATTATGACTTGAATGGTCATGTGTCCAATTGCAAACACTATTCAACTATATATAAAAGGGTTAATTGATGCCCAAGCCCCTACATGAACTAAGATTTAATACCTCACCTAACATGTGTAAAACATGGTAGGAAATATTGCCCCTATCTATCATCAAGGTCCCTAGACTCGAGGTTTGTTAACATAAAATGACTATAAAATCAGATTGAGGGTAATCTCGAGCCACCTTTTCACCGTTAGGTCCTTAGGGCTATCTTCAGGAATGACGGGCAGATAACAAGAAGCGGATTCTCCTTAATTGTTACAACTCTTATTTTCCTCTAGATGAGTTAATATGAAAGGCTCAAGAGTAGCTAAATCCACGCAAGCAACCCCAGGAGCAGACTTGAGTGTCATTCTTAGCAAGGGATATCTCTCTCGCATGACGTAACATTCCTATCGGCTCTAGATAGATCGAATTTGGTCAAGATTAATTCCAGGAGTGCAACTTGGGTTGGGTTGGGCCGACCCATATCGAACCCAACTCGATTGTTGGGTGGCTTGGACTAAGCATTTCATATTTTAGGTTGGGCTTGGATTGAAAATCCCAGCCTGACCTAGTAGGGCTGGGCATAGGTTAAGGCCTCACCCAATTTGACCTAACACGAGCCTAACTAAAAATTACGTGTGTGCACACACATATACATCACATAGGTAACCTTGCAGCTCAGTAATGGATTTGGTGATACGTGACCCTTTTTTGGGCCTAAAAAAAATATAATGTGTGGGTCTCCCTTTTCTAAAAATTAGCCCAATCGAAGAACTATAGGTTGTCTGATCAGACAGTTGAAACTATAACATAGGTTAGGTCGTATTAACCCAATAAGTTAAAACTAACTAACTAAGATAAATGGTTGGCATTTTCAGCGTTTAATTGGATGGCCAGATATTTCCATTGTGTTGAAATTTTGTCATGTGTTAGGGAAGGAGGCCCATAGATTTAAATTTTTTTTGTGGGCTCAAAAAAATGTCACGTATCGCTCAAATACATAATGCATATGCAAGACTACTTATGTGTGTGTATATATATATATGTATATATTGTCTTTTCAAAATATAAATTAAGGATTTAAGTTACCTATTATTAATTTTTTTTTTTTTTAATTTCTTATTGTATTGAAAACTCTTAAATCTTTATCATTATAATTAAAAATATTACTCCAAAGAAAAAAAAGTCTTTTTTTGTCACTAGCTATGACCCGTCATCGAGGATAAGGACCCAATATTTCCATCACAACACAATTGAATTGGAGCTAGAGACTATGGAAGTGTGAGAGGTATTAGCATCGTCGATAGTAGTTGTGTATGGTGAAAAGACGTCCAAATAGAAGACTAACTGACATATCCATCTATACTAATACTATATGTCGGTTGATGCCACATGACATATCTCATTGGTCTCTATTCTCTATTCTGGTTCATGTCACATATCTTCTAATTGATCCAATAAGGAGACGTCACGTCACCCTTTTAATTATTTTTCTTCATTCCTAATTAAGTGATGGGCTAAATGCCCACTTTCACCCACTCACATTCTATTTTTTAATTATAATAAATTAAATTGTACCATTAAATATTTATTCTTTATTTTAATTATACTATTTAATTACAACTAATTAAGTTGTAACATTTAAATTATTACAAATATGAAGCCTAAGAGTCTTCTTTCTTCTCTCCACATTCTCATTCTTTAATTGCAATTTATTAAAATTATAACATCTATCTTCCTCAAATTTTTAACTCTTAGTCTACCTTCTCCCTAATCCCCTATAAATAGTAGACAAATCCACAAGATACTTTCATTCTCAAGCATGTAAGGATTTGACATGTTATGCATTTTAATTAGTATGGTTTATGAAAGAGGTTTTTCCTAAATATTGGAGCATCTAGAGTGGAAATCTTAAAAGCTTTATTTTCACGACAGTTATTAAAAAGTTCTTAAGTCTAGATGCATTATGACATGAGTGCATTTTCAAGAACTATATTTTGGGAATTTCGATGCTATTAGAAGCTGTCAGGTTCTGGTTCTAGCATTACTTATATTTCTCTACATGGAGCTTTGGTTGGGTATTAGTGCATTTTAGGCACTATTTTTGGTCTTCTATTTATCTCTTGCAATAGCGATTTGAAATAACATAGATTATTCTCACTGAAATTAATGAGATTCACGCTATCATTGGTATTAAGAGTAACTAAATGAAATTCAAATTATTCTTGATATTCATTGGTGTTAAAATATCAAGTGGTTTCTTCTAAAGTCTTTCATCTCTTAGTTAATTGTAAAATAACAATAACAATAATAAACAAACGAAATAGATATTTCCTAAAATAATAGCTTACTCTTAATCTCTCCTTTTATATATATATATATTATATTTATTCACTTGGGGCTTATTTTGTCTTTTCTATTGCCACATCAGCTGGATTCCTAATCATTTAATAATTGAGATAAACGGTTAGGATTAGGGAGTATATATGGAGTACACTTTGGGAGTATCCCTAGACTGATTCTATACTCTCTAAGAAATTGAGTTTAATGACATGATATCTCTATTTTATTTTTATTTTATATTTTGTTCTATTATGCAAACCAGTGATAGTGTTAAAATGGGTCACACTAGAAAAAAATTAATTTGATGTTGTTTCAGGTTAAAGAATAGGAAGATACTAACATTTTCTCTTATATGTAAACTTTTCTTTCTAATAACTAATTATTTAAATAGAATTGTTTAAATAACTTATTTATTTACAAGATATATCATTATCTCTAAAACTTTTAAATAATTTTGACACATTAAATTTTTAGATAAGATGAGATAATTTTTTTAATAATGATGCAAACTTACTTTCTTAAAATTATATAATAATGAGATTAAAATTTATATATAACATTAAAATTATGAATTTTTGAATGATTATATTGGCTATTTTTAATAAGATACATATAAAAAAATCTCACAAGAGATGACTAAACTATCATCATTTTTATTTATTTTATTTTTATTCTTTTCTTACTGTCTATTTTTAATTTTCTCATCATATTATTCGTTTATTCATTTTCTTTCAACACCTTGTGCATTTTCATGGGGTTTTTGCTAGTTAAATGTATATATATATTTAATTGAAAATTACGTGGGTAAGGACATTATTATTATCATAAAAACATTTATTATCAAACTCTTTGATCATAATGTGTAATTATAGGGAAATATAATTCATAATGATTTTATTTCTTAAAAATACTACTACCAAAACCATGTTATGAAAATCGGATTGGACTGACTGATTGTACTAATAAAATCGGGAATCGACCAATCAGTTGGTCCCTAAAACCGTCAAAATTGGACCATTTTCAAAACCAACTGATTCAATTAGAGAACCAAAATTAAAATTTGGCAAAAATCGGGAAAACTAAAAGAATCGCCCAAGAAAAAGGAAAAAAATGGGAAAACTAATTTTGTCAACAATAAAAGGACATGATCCAACTGATTGAAGCAATCAATCGATTCGAGAATTGGCTACCCAGCTGGTTCAACCGTCGGCTCGATTGTGAAATCATTGACGATGGAGTTTCATAAGTAATTATAGAGAGTTTGAAAATAAAAATATCTTACATTAGTAATTTTAGGATACTCTTTATCATAATTCGATGGAGTTTCATAGGTAATTATTGAGAGTTTGAAAATAAAAATATCTTACTTTAGTAATTTTAGGACACTATTCATATTTTTATTACAAAGGATTGTGAATTTTAATTAAGTAATAAAAAAGAACTTTAATTATAAATTTCAAATAATTAAACTCTAAGATTACATTTTTAATGTAAACAATTTCGTTAAAAATTAATTATACAAGGACCTTGCCCAACCCAACCCGCATTGACCTGAGTTGAGCCTATGGTTAAGAATTAAGCGCTTGTGTTGGGGCTTCGGTTAGACACTTAGGTTGAGAGTAGGGTTGAATTGAGTTGGGCCATGAGCAAAGGGTTAGGACTTGGGGTTGGGTTGGCTCCTAACCCGACCCAGCCCGCCCAAGTGGCACCCCTACAAAGCCCTCTGTATGTCAAATCCGGATCGGATCAATGTGAATCCGAACTGGTATATCTCTAATACGCGTTTATATAATATCATTTATGTTTAGGTATGCAACTGCGTAAGATACCCGTATAAAGTACATGCACCCTTGCATGCACGGAAATTGAATTGAATTTCATGCATATATATATATATATATATATATATAGAAAGAAATGACGACTGCTGTATACTGTCTTTAATTATGGTGGGTCCCACCTGACTCTTTCTTTTTCCTCCTGTCTAGTTTCTTCTTTCCTTTTTCTTCTCGTTTCGTCATTCCTTCTTTCTTGCTTTCTGTCTGTAATCTTGTATACGAGCTTTGAGTTTGAGTTTCTCTATTCCTTGCTCCTAGGAGAGAGATAAATCTTAGTAGTTGGTTGTTGCAGTGATTGATCTGGGTCTCTCCATTTTTTGGATTTTCTTATCTGGGTTGCTTTAACAGTAAGTTATACTTTTCTTTCCAATTTGGATTTTGTTTTATTTTATTTTATGTTTAAATGGTATTTTTATTGGGAAATGTTGTTCTTGTAGTGCTCTAGTTTTTTGTTATTAATTTTAGCTTATCTTGATAAATGGGTATTTATGGAAGGTTTATCCATTTTAGCAGATCAGATACTTGTATATCTCTTGGGATATGTTAGAGATTTATGTGGGTGTCTTTGGTTTTTATTGGGTTCTTGATCTTTTTTGAGTTCTTGGTTCTTTTGAGGGATTCTGGTTTCGGTTCTCTGTGGAGGAGGAGAGATCCAAGATTTGGGGTAATCTATCTGGTTCTTGTTTTTCTTTTCTCTCGATTTAAATAATGACTATTAAAAAAAAAAAAAAAAGAGTAAAATTTAGTTGGGGTGTTCTTGATTTCTTCTTTACTCACTAATAATTCTTTGTTTTTTTTTTTTTTTTGAACAGTCAACTTTTATCTTGATTCTGCAAATAGATTATTCGAGCAATTTTGGATTTTTACCAGAAAATGATCAGCTTTTGATCTTGATTCTGGAACTAGAGTGTTCGAATGAGTTTGGGTATTTAATTTTTTTTTCTCTAACGATCTCTCTCTGGATTTTTGTTTTTGAGGCTGGAGTTTGAGAATATAGGTGGTGGAATCTTTGGTTTCTTGTTTTTTCATTCACATTTATATTCTAGTTCATATCTTTAGTTTTATAATTCGGGTTCTCAGGTTATGATTTAGAATTTGGTTAGTGTTTGGTTTTGGCATTTCCTGTGTTGGATTTTTTTTCTTCCACTCCTACTTCTCTGCTCTTAATTTTGGTTTCTTATGTTGGAATATGAGAAGTTGGTATATGGATATTTTGTTACTATCGAATTGGGAGGTTTTATCTTTCGTCTTAGAATTTGGGTTTTGATTTTGAGTCTTAGGATTTGGGTTCTTTGTATGGGGTCTTGGGGTTTCTGTATATTAGTTGGATCTCTCAGTTTTAGTACTGAAGTGAGTGATTTTCCTTTGGACTTCGAGAAATACTTGAATACTATATACTGGGATAATAGGATACTGAGTTTTTTGAAGCTAATTTAATTTTTTGTTTGAATTTATTAGGGGATCAAGGTTGGATCTTAGTCAGATAACACTGACCGGCAGAGTTTCTTTGGGATCAGATGTGTAAAGCGTGTCATGCCTGTGGTGCGGAATTGACAAATTTGGTTGACTGCAAGAGGAAAGATGAGAATGATAATTCTTTGAGAGTGGAAGGTGGAGACCCTATTCGGTCCTGTAAGTTTTGTGGGGAGAAGTATGCGCAAGAGTCTTTAAGGCAGGGTGATATTAGTCCTTCTGCAACACCATTGATCAGTTCAGCATTGACAAGCACAAATAGCTTTGTCTCAAGTTGCAGTAATTTATCCTTGCTCTTCTTTTTTCCCCTTTTGAGATGTTTTTAATCAAAACTGTCATTAGATTGCACTATGCATTTGAAGACCATTTTGATTCTGACACTTTTACGTATTCTACCCTTTCAGGTGAGTTTTCAGTTGATGCAAACTTGTATGGCAGGTACGTCATGACGATGCCATTTTTGAGTTGTGGGGGTAGCATTTTTCTTGTGATTTTTTAAATTATAGAATGGTAAAAAAATAGCGAATTTTATTTTTGTTGGGTAGGAGTGATCAAGATGAAGTTTCCCCGGACAGTAGTCAAGAGGATCACAATTTGAGGCTAATTGGGCATATGCAGAACTTGAGCTTCTCAGCTCCAGTGAATGGAATTGACAGATCCAGTACAATCGTAGTGGAATACTTCAAGGACATCAATAACGAGAAGAATACATATACAGAAAAAGATTTACAAATTATGGGACCTGGTAATGGTCCAGAAGTAACAGAAGATTCCGTTCACAGCACTAGTGGATCCATTACATCCTTCAACAAAAGAACTGAGCTCTCTCAATCTTTCGATAGTGAAATGGATGCCCGTGTCTGGGTACCCCCAGAACCAGAAGACCCGGAAGATGACATAGAGGGTAGTGTTGCTAACAATGATGATGACGATGATGAGTGCAGTGACGGCATGAAATGGGGCCAACCGAGTTCTTTAAGTAGCTTTGGTAAAGAAGGCAGCGGTAGCTACAGGTTTAAAGAGGAACGGCAGAAGGCCATGGCAGAAGTGATGAATGGGGAGTTCAGAGCCCTTGTTAGTAAACTTCTTACATCAGTGGGCATTGCCTTTTCAGGGGAGGATGGTGAAAACTGGATAGACATAGTTACTTCTTTATCATGGGAAGCTGCATTACTTGTGAAACCTGATGCTGTTGAGGGAAAAGAAATGGATCCAGAGAGATATGTGAAGGTGAAATGTATTGCAACTGGTTCTCGCAGCCAATGGTAATCAATTTAAACCACTAGTCTTTTCTTTCTATGCTAGATGTTTCATTGAACAAGAAATGTCAGTTTGCTGATTCCAGTATATTGCAATTTTTTTTTTGTAACTTTGAAAAATATATTTGGGTTTTGTAGTCAAGTGATTAAAGGCATGGTATTTAAGAAGAATGCTGCACACAGGCACATGCCAACCAAGTACAAGAAGCCTAGATTGTTGCTGCTCCAGGGCATGCTTGGACAGCATTCAAGCGGGTTGTCATCATTTGATTCAATGGAGCAGGTAAAATGATTTGCAATTTCCTAGGGGTGGCAGTGGGCCAGCTTTGGGCTTGAATTTTGGTATTTTCGAATAGGTCCGGCTGAAGCCCGACACATTTACAGAGGCTTTGAAGCCCAAACTTGGCCCAATTGCCACCCCTCAATTTCCTCTGTCCACGTCTCAAAAATTGTTGTACTGTTGCTCCTGATTATTTTCGCAGGAGGAGGATAATCTGAAGTTTGTCATTGAGAAGATAGAAATGTGCCATCCAAATGTGGTTTTAGTGGAAAAATCTGTTTCTCGCGATGTGCAAGAGTCTCTTATCACTAAAGGAATAACGGTAGTCTTTGATATGAAGCTCCATCGTTTAGAGAGAGTCGCTCGTTGTACTGGTTCACAGATCATCTCATCTGTTGACAGTTTGATGAGCCAGAAGCTGAAACATTGTGATTCTTTCCATTTTGAGAAGTTTGTATTAGAACACGGTGGTTGCAGCGAAGGTGGAAAGAAGCCACGTAAGACTTTAATGTTCCTTGAGGGTTGTCCTAGACCACTGGGCTGTACGGTGAGTCAATTCTTTTCATATTAGATTTGCTTCAAGTGTTCTAGAACATTCTTATTTATAATAGAATGATTTTAAGCTTGGAGATCCTGAATAATTACTATATGTGGTTGAAAGGTTATAAGATTAGACAAGCCTCTTTCTAGGATATAATATGGAATAACAATCAATTGTTTAGAGGAAATAATCTTGCCATGGCACATGTAGTTTTGGTTGATATGTCTCAATAGGGAATTTATTGTTGCAATGTCAAGGGTATCGTTTCAATATTTCCTTGTGAAGGGTGTAACAACTGCATATCAACCTACCGATAGAGAAAGAACAACTTCGTGTCAACTGGGACACATGCACAGGTCGGTCAATACACTTTAGTTCCCCTCCCCCTCCCTTTTTTTTTTGCGAATATTTTGGTTTTCTCAAAGTGTATTGAGGGATACACTTTCGTGTAAGTGATATGTTTCATCTTCTGCGTAACTTACTCTATTTTGTTTGTAATGTGCATTTTGTCTGTATCAGATCGCCGATTGAAAGATCTTCGTCGAGCACTTTAGCATATACCTTTTTGACCTTATTCTTTGACAATAAGTATCGTAGAATATATTGCATCAAGCGTAATGGATCTACCAGATCCATGGTTCAGTGAGTTATTAACACGGCCGCGCCACCTACAATTGTGTTCTCATTATCACATAAAATTCCCGCTGTTTTCCCTTTATAAGAACCATAGTACTCTTCACAACCTCCTGCCATATACCGACATCCTTTGGAGTCTACCAAAACAAATAAGGTTCTTCTTATTTGGAACTTGTTTAGCATCAAACAATGTCCTCATAATTCCATGATGCATCTTGGTTATATCATTCCTATCTCAGAAATCTTGTAGGCCATATTATTCCTAATCAAGGTAATACCGCCGATAATCATAGTATAGGAGGAAAACCATTGGGAGACAGATGATAAGAACATCCTGGATCAATAATTCACCCATCGCGGTAATGATCACTACTTGTAGGGAAAGAAAACCGCATCATCGACAGTCAAATGATCCTCCACCACGTGTCAGTGGTATGATATCTCCTCCTTTTACTCATTTTCTTTGAGTTCATAATGATTCTTTTTTCCATCATCTATAGTGTGTTCAACTATATGTTCAGTTACAATCGATTTGAAAGAGGCTTCTTCATGTAGAGGCTACCAAGCCTTGCCCCAAGATTCTCTGCAGACTCCTCGTTAATGGCACTGTACAACCAAGACACAAGTAGATTGCATTAACTGCCCTGAAGTTAAGATTTCTGCTCATCCTTCAGATCAAGGTTTAAAAAAACCGTCTTGGACACCGTAACGGACACAGCCGAAACCTTTACGTAACGCTGTTACATAACGGTTTTGGCATTTACTTTTTTTTTTCTTTTTTGCTTAAAAAAATCCAAAAAATTCCAATAAATAGAAAAAAAAAAACATATAATGAATAAGTAACAATATACTTTTAAAGCCAATATGAAACTCAAAATTTAAAAATAAGGAAATTAGATGGGTCGAGCGTTGAAATGTATCCGAAATAAAGAACATGTCTTGGATTCCTTCAAATCTATGAATTAAACTCTATATCAAGTTGTTAATTAACAAAAAACAAAAGGATTTCAGGAAAAAAGCAAGTACTAAGAATAAGTAGAGAGGAATCAAAGATGAGGTTTTAGAATGAGTTTAGGGATTTTTGGAACTCAGTCGTATGACCGAAACCTTTACGTATCGGGCGTACGCCCGTTACGTAACGGTTTCGGGCGTTACGGTTTTGTTTCAGGATAAATGGGTAAAGTTACAGTATCGGGGGTCACCGAAACCTTTACGTAACGGGCTTTACGTAACTGTTTCGGCGTTTTTTTAAACCATGCTTCAGATATCGTCATGCCTTTTCTTCTTCCCCTTTAGTACCTTCTGTAAATTCGACCTCGAACTTTGACTTTCTGTGATCTAAAACTATTCCTCCATTGAACTTCTCTACCTTGAACCTCACATTCGTAACCTTCACAACCATCGCAAAACCCTAATTCACTCTAATACTAGTTTGTTGTGTGGAAAACTGACCATGGGGTTGATGGAAATGTGAAGACAGTACATAAACATATAAGAGAACTCCCGTCAGAAAAATATTTTTGTGGTTTCTCGTGTGAGTGACTATGTCCATGGGCGAAGGTGATCTGAGAGCTTCTACAGTGAATGAATATTACAAAATACAAAAAATTCCTACCCTTAAAAACTTAAGAAATTTCACACCAAGGGCCACACTAATATGATAGCACACTCCCCAAAGAGATGCTGATGCTCCAAAATTCCACTCTCCCTAAGAACTTCTTTCCCATCAGGAGCTCACTCTCTACAAGATCCAAAAAGAGATAATCTGTTGCTCGAATGTTTGAACTCACCATAAGCTTGCATGTTAGGCCTTTTTATATGTCTCATTCCCAAGTCTCCAACCAACTCGGAATCCCCCAAATTATATTCCCTCAATGATAACCCCAAAATAACATGTTATTTTCTACTTTAGAAGCCACAAAATAACCAAAAAATTAGGTTAGTAAAATCGACCGTCTCTAAATAGAATTTGAAATAGATCCCCACATGACTTCATTCATCTACCATTTAGGTGATGTGGAATCTCTATACAAGAGGTAATGCAAGCAAAAAGTTCTCTGGAATATGAATGAATCATGTGATGCAGGGCCATGAAAGTTGTCATTTCTCTGAGTTAAAATTCGACTGTGCATGCTATATCGTTGCATGCATTCTGACTATGCCGTTTGTCCTTTTATGGTCTGTGCACCGCTTGGTCAAGGTAATCATTTGTTTGTTCTTTCTTCACTTGCTCTGTTGGTGTTTTACTTCTTTTCACTTTTTTCAATGATTTCCATAATGAAGTAGTATGTAGTATGTACATATTTTAGGAATAACCTTTCATGTCACAATTTATTGTTAAGTGATTCTGTATACCATAGTCTTATCTGCCAGCAACTTCATAACTTATGGAACAAATGTTTTTCATAATTTCATGTCACAGATTTTGCTGAAGGGAACTCACAGTGATGAATTGAAGAAGATAAAATGTGTGGTGCAGTGTGTGGTGGTTGTTGCATACCATTTAATCCTAGATACTTCTTTCCTTATAGATCAGAGATCAATGCTCTCAACCATTCATTCTAGTGGAGTAGTGAATAAGATTCTGACAGGTCAACAATTGCCAATCGTTGGCTCTGGTTCTTTACTTGATACAAATATTTCTCGTCTCAAGGAGTCTCTGGCGGAAACTGATTTGTCATGTACTGTAGAAATCTCCACTTCTGATGGATTCTGTGAAGAAAGGTCCCCCAACTTAGACTTGGGTTTAAAAGACAATTCCACATTATCTGGCTCTAGTCCTGATGTGAATTCATATGGGAATGGTGCAGGTGAACCAGATAGTCATATTACAGCTGTTGTTCCTATAACGACTCCTGAGGCACAAGATCATTGTGAGATGAAAGCAAATGATAGTGCCAATGGAGTGAAGACACCTTATGAACAAGCCGAGTCCTTGTCATCTCGCTATGAAGTCCCTTTGGAAACGTGCAAATCCGATGCTAATAGTGATGACCAAATCCAATATAAAGATGACATCAGCGCAGTATTAGATGCCCATAGCATTTTGGTTTTGATGTCTAGCCAGAATATCTTAAGTGGGACTGTTTGTGAGCATAACCATTTTTCTCGTATCAAGTACTACAGGAATTTTGATATTCCCCTCGGAAGGTTCTTGCAGGATAACTTACTCAATCAGGTTTATTGAAGCTCCATTATTTGATTTTTCAGATTCATATAGTGTTCACTTGAAATGGACACTGATAGAAACTGTTGCGTTATGCAGAGGCATCAGTGTTCCACATGTGGTGAATCTCCAGGAGATCATGCTTACTATTACACACACCATATTGGGAGGATAATGGTACGAGTTAAACGGATTTCTATGGAGTCGTGTTTGCCTGGGGAAGCCGAAGGGAAGCTTTGGATGTGGAGCCGATGTTTAAAATGTAACCCTGAGAATGGAATCCCAAAATATACTAAGAGAGTATTGATCTCTACTGTGGCCCGTGGTCTATCATTCGGGAAGTTTCTGGAGCTCAGCTTTTCAAACCAATCAACTTCTAGTAGGTTATTTAGCTGTGGGCATTCACTACACAGGGACTGCCTCCGCTTCTATGGGTATGGGCACACTTTTCCTAATAATATGTATAATTGATGGTACATATGTTGTTCCTTCTTACAGTCTTTTACTTTTCTTATTATCCATGATATCTGCGGGAAATATGCAGATTGGGTACCACAGTTGCAATGTTCAGATACTCTCCATTAGCGATTTATGCTGCGTCCATGCCACCTCAAATTCTGGGGTTTAATAACCCAATCCGACAAGATTGGCTCAAAACAGAAGCTGACGATGTATGTTTTTTGCTGACAATAGCCACTTTTGTTTATTCCTGATACTTATATAACTTCTCCTTTGCCAATTCACTGGAAGTGATGTTTTCTTTTACGCTCTTTAAGGTGCACAGAAAAGGGATGTTAATGTTCGCAGAGGTTACATACTATCTGCAGAAGATAGGATCTCAGTTTTCTAGCTCCCTTCCTGACTCACCTCTGAACAACGAAATCTTTAAAGTTGAAGATCTTTTGAGGCAGGAAAAATCTGAATTTGAGGTCAGTTTTTTTCTTTAGTATGAAATTAAAACTATCAGGTCTTTTGCATTATTTAGACACTGTAATGATTCAATCACCTGAGCTTGTATTTGTCCATGTGCTTTGACCAAGGGGATATTGCCCAGTACCAGCTAAATTTTTGGTGTTTTAATTTCCCTTATTTGAGGGAATCATTTTTAAATAATGCCAATTCCTCAAGTCCTATTGAGCCTGGCACTATCCATGTTGAATTCTTACACTTACAACAGATGGAATGCCTTCTTTCCAGTTCTATTCAACAAGAGCTAAAATCATATTTCTTTTTGTCTGGCTGTGTCATTAACAAAATCAGGAACACTTTCAGAGGGCCATTGATAAGAGTGGGAATCCAGACCAGGCTGTATGGAAGCTTCTTAGCTTGAATCGTATACTATGGAAACTTCTACTTGAATCATATGTTTGGGATCGACGTTTGGATTCGCTTCATTCATCCAATTCTAGAATGGTGACAACTGCTGACAAAACAATGCATGAAGAACAATTACATTTGCAGCAGCATGGAAAGGCTGTTGGGAGAATTGAGGGAAGAAGAAATATTTTGTATAATGGTGATAAAGTTTCTGACAATAGTGGCGTCTCTCATATTGCTCCAATCATTAACAACAGAGCGTCTCTGTCTTCTAGTGATGACCATGCTGGAAAATGTGGTACTAATCTAGAAGCTGAGCTGGAAATCAAGTTGAAGGAAACATCTACAGATGCAGATGAAATTACATTTAAAGAAATCCAAGTTTCAGAACCGCTGTATGAAGGTCTGGTCCTAGAATCTGGAGACTCAGAAGATGCAGTCAATATACCTATTGATACAGGGCCTAATGAGAGAACAACTGTGGGGTGTTCAAACCTTGATGGATTATCTCATGATGAGTGTACTGAATCTACTACAGGCAGAATATTGGATGATTGTGTTCAAGGTCAAGACTCTTCGGTGGGACCCTTTAGTTTCTCTGCCAATCTTCCTTCTTGTAGTGAGAATTTTCAAGATGGGTGTTTGCCCATTTCTGATCATTTACAGGATCAAACTATTCCAGTTACTACAGATCTTGTTAGACACACTGGCTCTGTGTCCGACTTAAATCCTTTTGTCTCAACACCAGATGAGATATCTACAAAGTCTGGGTTCAACGAGCCAGATCTGGACATGTATATATCTCAAGATTCGCTATTATCGAACTTAGATGTGTCTGAGGAATCTATCTGGACTCCTTTTTCAGAAATCTGGAAGGCATACATGAAAGATCTCCAGGGAAGTTACCCACATAAATTTGAACTTATTAATAGCTATACCCCAGCATTCTTATCCTCGGTTTATCAACTAATTACCCAGGAAGGATCTAGGATGCACATCCCTATTGGCCCTGATGATAATGTTGTGTCAGTCTATGAAGGTGAATACTCGAGCATAATTGCCTGTGCTCTAGCCTTGTTGCAGTGTTCAGGTGAAGCTTTAGTTGAGAAGGAGATCACGAAAGAGAAAGAAGGAGAGGCCAACAAAGTGATTGAACTTCCGCACAGCCTGAGTCGAATCTTCTCTATGGCTTCGTCACACTGGACTGCTTCTTTGGATATAGAAGGAATCCGTTCAGCCGAAAGTGTTTCATTAGAAGAGTCGTGCACCTCAAGTTTAGATGGGCTAAATGTGCTGGATTCTCCACTTTCTTCGGGGACTCTTCATCCGGAGATCCATCTAAGGTTTGGAAAATTAACTGGGAAGGGTAAATATTCAGTAATTTGTGTATACGCGAACCAATTCCGTGCTCTTCGAAGGCGATGTTGTCCATGCGAACTCAATTATATCGCTTCCCTCAGCCGTTGTAAGAACTGGGATGCTAAAGGTGGGAAGAGTAAATCTTTCTTTGCTAAGACACTGGATGACAGATTTATTATAAAGGAAATTCAGAAAACTGAATTGGATTCATTTTCGAAGTTCGCTCCAGAGTATTTTAAGCACATGAATCAGTCTTTCAACTCTGGGAGCCAAACGTGCCTGGCAAAAATTCTAGGGATCTATCAGGTCTGTTGTCTTTCTGTCTCTATGTTACGCTGTTTCCTGACTTGACTTTTGATGACCTTAGCTTCTTCGTACTTGGCCTTTGAATTGCACTGCAGGTTATTATAAGACAGACTAAAAGTGGAAAAGAGATGAAACACGACCTGATGGTGATGGAGAATCTTACTTTCGGCCGAAACATTACACGCGTATATGATCTTAAAGGCGCTCTGCATGCTCGATACACTTCAGCTTCTGATGGCTCAGGAACAGTTCTTTTGGATCAGAACTTTGTCAATGATATGCAGAAGTCTCCTTTGTACATCAGTGGAAAAACTAAGTGTCTCTTGCTACGGGCTGTTTGGAATGACACATCTTTCCTCACTGTGAGTCTTCTTCTAACAGCTTCTTTTAAGGTACTAAGACCCTGTTTGGAATCTCTAAACTTCGGGTCTATATGTCTATACATCTACCACAAGTAGGTGCTTTCAGATTTTTAAACCGTTTGGTAGCGCATCTACTTGCTATAGAAAAATAGACAAAAAAGCATCTCATTTCTAAAAACAAAGTTTAAATTTTTGGGGAAGAAGCATGTGTCTACTGCAGATAGACGATGAAACGGAGATTTCCATCGTTTTTTTGACTGGTTGCTGGGGGTGGTTATTGAACAAGATGTTCGTGAACTACTTGGGCTCGGCTCGTTAAAAGCTCCAGCCTCATTCGCTTATTTAGTAAATGAGCCGACCTTGAACACCATGTTTGAGCTCGTTTAGTAAACGAGCAACCCCTACTTGGCTTGACAAAAGCTCGGTTCATTAAGGGGTGAGAGAGAAGTGATTCAAACCCATGTAATGGGTTCTCCTTCAACAAATTAGTCCCACATCAGTTGCAAAACAAAGTGAGAGGGAGAGTTCTGCCTACATATAGAGAGAGTTTCAAAAGTTGTAAAGCAATGATGAGAGAGGGGAAAAGCTGTCAAGCAATAATGATAGAGTTTTTTTTTTTTTTTTTAAATATATAAAATGCTGCTTTGAAATATAGTCCCACATCGGTAACTTTTGAGAACTCTTGAAGAGAGTTTCTCTATAAAAGAGAGAAGGTTTGTTTGAGTTGGCAACTGAGCCGAAACTCAGCCCATCCTGACTCGAGCCGAGTTGAGCCAGCTTGGTATATATTTTTTAAAAATTAAAAATTATAATTTTTTTAGAAAATTAACATGTGTCATTAAGCTCGTTAATAGCTCGAGCTCAGCTCGCGCTCAGGTCGAGCTGTGTTCGAGCACCATTCCTTCATTTGCAAACGAGCCGAGCCGAGCCTAGCTTGAACATTCCCAAAAAATATGATACTTGATAAAAGCTCGGCTTGGCTCGGCTCGAGTACCACCCCTACTGGTTGCCCATCTATGATTTGCATTATTCCAGTCTATGATTTTTTTTTTTCAATGACATCAACTACCCCGCAATAAGCTGTCTATTACTGTGCACTGTCAAACGGTTTTACTCTCTACAAATCTATTCCTTATAGATCTTTTTGTCACATCTATTTGGGCTAGATCAGTCCAAAATAGACAATATCAGATAAAATCTACAAAATGAACCCTAATTAAGTGTAATGTGTTTAGGAGCTGAAGGTTTTGTGCTTTGTTGATATTTGCAGTCGATCAATGTCATGGATTATTCTTTACTTGTGGGGGTGGACACTCAGCGGTGTGAGCTTGTATATGGTATTATTGATTATCTAAGGGAGTATACCTGGGACAAACATCTCGAGACATGGGTGAAGGCCTCCCTTGTCCCTAAAAATGTGTCGCCAACAGTCATCTCCCCGAAAGAGTACAAAAAGAGATTCAGGAAGTTCATGTCTATGCACATTTTGAGTTTCCCAGATCATTGTTGTCCAGAGAGATTTTCGGAATCTTGCAATTTTTGTGCCAATGGAAGTGATCACTCTTCTCAATTGAAAACCACATTGCAGAGAGAAACCAATTAATGTCGGTGCCTGAATATCTTTTACCCAGTACCTGGTTTGTCTCCTGTTCAGTGTCTACTTTTTTGTCCTGTCAGTTTTCAAATACTGTACATGGATGTTTGTTGTTCACATAGCCCATGTTATTTTGCGATTTTTAGCAAATCTCTGGGCTTAGTTTCCATCTTTATAGGTCAAACACATCAATCCATATTCATATATTTTTTTGTAAATACTGTTGTAATTGTAAAAATATGAAGATGGTCAATGATATCTGTGGTACTTTGTAAATAATTAAAATTGGATTTTCTTGTGAAGTATGCTTCCTGACCTGAACCTCTTTAAGTGCAGTATGTTCCTCTTTGTTCTGATCTTGATTTTATTCTTATTCATGCAGCTTACCCTTTCCACGCAGCATCAATCAAGCATTTGTAAATGGAAAATCTGTTACCATGTTTTTTTCAATCAGTAAAAGATTATATATATATTATAAAGATGGAAAAATGGAACAAAAGAAGAAACAACAAGAGGTCACCAATGAGTGGACCCAAACAGGAAAACAAGAACAAAACAAGATTAGTCCATAGATAGAAAAAAAACCAAGATTAGTCCATAGCTAGAAAATAACTAAGTGAGAGGGCCCAAGGAGGTCGGTCAGCACCCCAGACAAGTATCATAAAAGACTAGACCAACCGCTCTGCTCGATATCCACTGGATAAGCATTTGTTTCGTTCTCATGGTTCAAAATATCGGTATCGGTTGCCGTATCAGTAAGTCCAAAATAGGATACGTATCGGACCGTATTAGATGAATACGGCAGAAAAAATCAGGATATGCTAAGAAATGCTTAGATACGCATAGAAAAACTTGCATAAAACTTCTTTTAATGCAAATAACAGTTAAAAGCAAACTAAATGAAGACCTCAAACTATGTTTATAAACATATATATGCGAGTTAAAAAATTTATAAGTTAAAAAAGGCGTGTGTGCTGATAAAAAGTTATGAAAATACAAACCTTAGTCACTTAGTTAAGTATAAGAAAAACAATTTAGATATTAGAATCTTACATTCAATGAGTTAAAAAAGAATGTATTGAATTGTAATTATAAATTTTAAGCTTAATGTAAGTCTTTTTATGCTAGATTGTAATTGTTATACTGTTAGTTGACTTTTTGACCATGTAGATGAAAATATTTTAAGACTAAAATATGAGACTTTTTTTGCTAGACTTTTGGGTTTTGGTAATTTTTGATATAATAAAATTCATGAAATTTTAATATTTGAGAAATACCTTATCATTTGAAAGTTGAAATTTTGACCAAATCCCTAAAAGGTGCTAAAAAGAGAATTTTTTTCTTGAACTGAAAACTTTTTTTTTTCATTCTTCAGGAATTTGGATCCAGGATAATTTTTATTGAAGTCAAATGGGGGGATAACCTTATTTATTAATATCCTACGTAACTGAAAGTAAAATTAATTTAAAAACATTTACTTAAATAATATTTTATGTAAATAAGTTGTGTATATCGGGTCTGTTGTGTGGATACTAGTGTAAATAGGAGAAAAAAATTACTTGAAAAATCTCTCGTATCGGGCATGTATCGGCCCAATATGGGGGAGTTTTTTTTTTTCCCAGCGTATTAGTGTATCGGGTAGCTCCAAACATGATACGTATCGGTCCGTATCGATCGATACGTATCGAAATTTTAAACTATGCAATTGTATTTAGTGAACAAACCCAAGAATCCCGTCAAAAACCCTATAATTTCGCTCTTTCCAAAGGGCCCATGTTTATTTTAATATCTGAAGTCGTTTCATTTTTTTGATTGCCAATAATTTATATATATAAGAACAACAAAGTTCACCAATATGTGAACATCTGAGTTTGTTTCATTTATCTTTTTAATATGAAAATTGGTTAAAAGAACTTTATAGGGATGCTTATCACCTTAAATTGATCCGGGCAGTTTTAGATGCATATTTGCGATTATAGGATGGAATGTAACTTTAGTAAGGATACACAGATAGATGAGGCTGTAGTTTTTTTTTAATCAGTAAATTAGATATATTAAATAGGAAAAAAGCAGTTTACAGATGAGTAAACTAAGAAAAAGAGCAAGAAGACTAAAGATAATTACAATACAGCGACAACTTGACTAGTACACTACACGACCTCAAAATAAAAGAGCATCCCTCTTATCTTGCCCCAACGAGCTTGTGGAACTCCATTCCACAATCAAGAGACGTACCCGGGAAAGGAGCCGCTAGTGGGAAGAAGAGGAATTGTCAAAAGCACGACTGCTCCTCTCCTTCCAAATAACCCAAGAAATAGCACTAGGTAAAAAAGTCCAGATGGATTCCTCAGCACCCACCAAAGTTGTCAAGTGTCATCAAGATAAGAAGCTCAAAAAGGAGAAGGGCTTTCCACTCCACCCCCGTCTGAGCCAAGAAATAAGCAGATCCCAAAGACAATCAGGTAGTGTAAGAACAAATGATTCACAGTCTCTTCCGCAATCAGACACAAATAACACCGATTGGCCAAGCTCCACCCTCTCTTCAAGTTATCCATAGTCAGAATTTTATGTAAAGCCGCAGACCAGAGGAAGAAAGATACATTCGTGGGGACATGGTTAGCCAACACAGCCTTATGAGAAAATGAATTCGAAGGTACAGGGCCAAAGGACTGCAAGAGTGACTGCACTAAAATTGGCCGCTGTTGCTATAGGACCACATCCTACAATCACTAATCTGAAATTTGGGGGCGGAGGAACTCAACCGGGTCGAAAGACGCTGCATATCCTCAATTTCCCAATTGTTCAAAGTCCTCCTCAACCTAGGACACCAGACTATATTGCTACCCAGCCACTCGACACTCAGCTATAGAGGCCCCTTTATTGAGAGCTAAGGAAAAAATAGAGCCAAAATTGTCCTTAAGGAGAAAATAGTGCTTACACCATATGATATTTTCGAATATCACCTCTCATGCCACAAGAAATTTCGTTTGAGGCGAGAGAGAATCAAGGCAATGGATCATGGGAGGGTAAAGGTGGAAAGATAATAGGTGGGGAGGCTCCGAAGGGTACTCTTGATAAGGGTTAACTTGCCACGTTTGGAAAGGAGGCAGGACTTCCACCCTGAGAGACGCGTGGAGAATCTTTCGATAACCGGGTTCCAAACCGCTTTGGACTTGAACAGGGCCCCTAATAGCAGACCTAGGTAAGTGGATAGAACAGACCCTTTCTGACACCCAAGACAACTTACCAAAAGCTCAAGATGGGGATTATGTCCGACTAGTAAGATCTCACTCTGACTCAGGTTGACACGAAGGTCGGACACTGCCACAAAACATCTCTAAATACACCGAAGGTTGATCAGTTGCGAACAAGATGCACCATAGAAAACTAAGGTATCATCTGCAAATTGTAAATGCGAGATACTAAGCTGCTCCCTACCAACGGAAAATCTTGTAAACGCCTGCCCATTCGCTCGGACCAACATTCAACTCAAGGCTTCTAAGACGATAATGAATAGAGCTGGAGACAACGGGTCTGCCTGTCTTAACCCCTTGGAGCTACGTAAAAAAC
Source organism: Tetracentron sinense (assembly GCA_015143295.1). Classification (NCBI taxonomy): domain Eukaryota; kingdom Viridiplantae; phylum Streptophyta; class Magnoliopsida; order Trochodendrales; family Trochodendraceae; genus Tetracentron; species Tetracentron sinense. The sequence continues at coordinate 46,685,103 of CM026552.1, forward strand.
CTTTTGAGCAACCATTAAGGAGGATCGAGAACGAAGCTGAGGAGATACAGGCTTTAATCCACGACCCCCATTTAGGACCGACATTGTCGTAGGCATTTTCCATGTCAATCTTACAAATAAGACCTGGGATTTTAGACTTCAGGTGCTCGTCCACATTCATTTGCAATAAGAACACCATCTAAAATTTTTCTCCCCCGCAGGAAAGTGCCTTGATGAGGGGAAATTAGGGATACCAAGATGCCACGAACACGGGTGACCAATACATTTGATAGGATTTTGTAAGCACTGCTAACCAAGCTAATAGGGCAAAAATCTTTCAGGTTTTGGGCCCCAACCCGCTTGGGAATCAAGGTCACAAAACTATTGTTGATCGATCACCCTATCGAACGAGCTAGAGACTTGAAGCTCCTGAAAGACTGCTAAATGGTCATCCCCCTCACACAGTATCCCAAAAGTATCCCATTCGCTCAGACCAACGTTCGACTTAAGGCTTTTGAGATGATAATGAATAGAGTTGGAGACAACGGGTCAACGGGTCTGCCTGTCTTAACCCTTGGAGCTACGTAAAAAGCCTTTTGAGCTACCATTAAGGAGGATCGAGAATGAAGCGGAGGAGATACAGGCTTTAATCCACGGCCACCATTTAGGACCAAATCTCATTCTACCTAACACATAGAGGAAGAATTCTCAATTGACATTGTCGTAGGCCTTTTCCAAATAAGACCTGGGAATTTAGACTTCAGGCGCTCGTCCACACATTCATTTGCAATAAGAACACCATCTAAAATCTGTCTCCCCCGCATGAAGGTGCCTTGATGAGGGCAAATTAGGGATCCCAAGACGCTACGAACACAGGTGGCTAATACTTTTGCTAGGATTTTGTAAGCACTATTGACCAAGCTAATAGGACGAAAGTCTTTCAGGTCTTGGGCCCTAACCCACTTGGGAATCAGGATCACAAAAGTATTGTTGATCGATCGCCCTATCAAATGAGCTAGAGACTTGAAGCTCCTGAAAGACTGCTAATAGCCCCCACCCCCCAAACACACACACAATATCCCAATAATATCCCATTCGCTCAGACCAACATTTGACTCAGGGCTTCTGAGACGATAATGAATAAAGCTGGAGACAACAGGTCTCCCTGTCTTAACCCCTTGGAGCTACGTAAAAAGCCTTTTTTGCTACCGTTAAGGAAGATCGAGAATAAAGTAGAGGAGATACAAGCTTTAATCCACGGCCTCCATTTAGGACCAAATCTCATTCTGCCCAACACATAGAGGAAGAATTCTCAATTGACATTGTCGTAGGCCTTTTCCATGTTAATCTTACAAATAAGACCTGGGATTTCAGACTTCCGGCACTCGTCCACACATTCATTTGCAATAAGAACACCATCTAAAATCTGTCTCCCCCGCACGAAGGTGCCTTGATGAAGGGAAATTAGGGATCCCAAGATGCTACGAACACGAGTGGCCAACACTTTTGCTAGGATTTTGTAAGCACTATTGACCAAGCTAATTGGGCGAAAATCTTTCAGGTCTTGGGCCCCAACCCGCTTGGGAATCAAGGTCACAAAAGTATTGTTGATTGATCGCCCTATCGAATGAGCTAGAGACTTGAAGCTCCTAAAAGACAGCTAATACCCCCCCCCCCCTCTCCCAACACAATATCCCAATAATATCCCATTCGCTCGGACGAACATTCGACTCAGGGCTTCTGAGACAATAATGAATAAAGCTGGAGACAACGGGTTTAGCTGTCTTAACCCCTTGGTGCTACGTAAAAAGCCTTTTTTGCTACCGTTAAGGAAGATCGAGAATAAAGTAGAGGAGATACAAGCTTTAATCCACGGCCTCCATTTAGGACCAAATCTCATTCTGCCCAACACATAGAGGAGGAATTCCCAATTGACATTGTCGTAGGCCTTTTCCATGTCAATCTTACAAATAAGACCTGAGATTTTAGACTTCAGGTGCTTGTCCACACATTCATTTGCTTCATTTGCAATAAGAACACCATCTAAAATCTGTCTCCCCCGCAGGAAGGTGCCTTGATGAGGGAAACTTAGGGACCCCAAGACGCTATGAACACGGGTGGCCAACACTTTTGCTAGGATTTTGTAAGCACTGCTGACCAAGCTAATAGGGCGAAAATCTTTCAGGTCTTAGGCCCCAACCCGCTTGGGAATCAAGGTCACAAAAGTATTGTTGATCGATCGCCCTATCGAATGAGCTAGAGACTTGAAGCTCCTGAAAGTCCCCCCCCCCCCCCCCCCCCCCCCCCCCCCCCCCACACACACACAATATCCCATTCGCTTGGACCAACATTCGACTTAGGGCTTTTGAGACGATAATGAATAGAGCTAGAGACAACGGGTCTGCTTGTCTTAACCCCTTGGAGCTACGTAAAAAGCCTTTTGAGCTACCGTTAAAGAAGATCGAGAATGAAGCGGAGGAGATACAGTCTTTAATCCACGACCTCCATTTAGGACCAAATCTCATTCTGCCCAACACATAGAGGAGGAATTCTCAATTGACATTGTCGTAGCCTTTTCCATGTTAATCTTACAAATAAGACCTGGGATTTTAGACATCAGGCGCTCGTCCACACAGTTTTGCAATAAGAACACCATCTAAAATCTGTCTCCTCCACACGAAGGTGCCTTGATGAGGGGAAATTAGGGATCCCAATACGCTACGAACACGGGTGGCCAACACTTTTGCTAGAATTTTGTAAGCACTATTGACCAAGCTAATAGGGCGAAAATCTTTCAGGTCTTGGGCCCCAACCCGCTTAGGAATCAGGGTCACAAAAGTATTGTTGATCGATCGCCTTATCAAACGAGCTAGAGACTTGAAGCTCTTGAAAGACATCTAATAGCCCCCCTCCCCCCACCACAATATCCCATTCGCTCGGACCAACATTCGACTCAGGGCTTCTGAGACGATAATGAATAGAGCTGGAGACAACGGGCTGCCTGTCTTAACCCCTTGGAGCTACGTAGAAAGCCTTTTTTGCGACCATTAAGGAAGATCGAGAACGAAGCGGAGGAGATATAGACTTTAATCCATGACCTCCATTTAGGACCACATCTCATTATGCCCAACACATAAAGAAGGAATTCTCAATTGACATTATCGTAGGCCTTTTCCATGTTAATTTTACAAATAAGACCTGGGATTTTAGACTTCAGGCGTTCGTCCACACATTTATTTGCAATAAGAACACCATCTAAAATCCGTCTTCCTTATACACGAAGGTGCCTTGATGAGGGGAAATTAGGGATCCCAAGACGCTACGAACATGGGTGGCCAATACTTTTGCTAGGATTTTGTAAGCACTGCTGACCAAGCTAATAGGGCGAAAATCTTTCAGGTCTTGGGTCCAACCCGCTTTTGAATCAAGGTCACAAAAGTATTTTTGATTGATCGCCCTATCGAACGAGCTAGAGACTTGAAGCTCCTAAAAGACTACTAATAGGTCCCCCCCCACAATATCCCATTTGCTCAAACCAACATTCGACTCGGGGCTTCTAAGACGATAATGAATAGAGCTGGAGACAACGGGTTTGCCTGTCTTAACCCCTTGGAGCTATGTAAAAATCCTTTTGAGATACCATTAAGGAAGATCGAGAATGAAGCGGAGGAGATACAGGCTTTAATCCACAACCTTTATTTAGGACCAAATCTCATTATGCCCAACACATAAGAGGAGGAATTCCCAATTGACATTGTCGTAGGCCTTTTCCATGTCAATCTTACAAATAAGACCTGCGATTTTAGACTTCAGGCGCTTGTCCAGACATTCATTTGCAATAAGAACACCATCTAAAATCTGTCTCCCCTGTAGGAAGGTGCCTTGATGAGGGGAAATTAGGGATCCCAAGATGCTACGAACACGGGTGGCCAACACTTTTGCTAGGATTTTGTAAGCATTGCTGACTAAGCTAATAGGGCGAAAATCTTTCAGGTCTTGGGCCCCAACCCACTTGGGAATCAGGATCACAAAAGTATTGTTGATCGATCGCCCTATCGAACGAGCTAGAGACTTGAAGCTCCTGAAAGACTACTAATAGGTCCCCCCCCCCCCCCCCCAACACACTCAATATCTCATTCGCTCGGACCAACATTCGACTTAGGGCTTTTGAGATGATAATGAATAGAGCTGGAGACAACGGGTCTGCTTGTCTTAACCCCTTGGAGCTACGTAAAAAGCTTTTTGAGCTACCGTTAAAGAAGATCGAGAATGAAGCGGAGGAGATACAGTCTTTAATCCACGACTTCCATTTCGGACCAAATCTCATTCTACCCAACACATAGAAGAGGAATTCTCAATTGACATTATCGTAGGCCTTTTCCATGTTAATCTTACAAATAAGACCTGGGATTTTAGACTTCAGGCGCTCGTCCACACATTCATTTGCAATAAGATCACAATCTAAAATTTGTCTCCCCCGCACGAAGGTGCCTTGATGAGGAGAAATTAGGGATCCCAAGACGCTACGACCACGGGTGGCCAACACTTTTGCTATGATTTTGTAAGTGCTACTGACCAAGCTAATAGGGTAAAAATCTTTCAGGTCTTGGGCCCCAACCCGCTTGGGAATCAGGGTCACAAAAGTATTGTTGATCGATCGCCCTATCGAACGAGCTAGAGACTTGAAGCTTTTGAAAGACTGCTAATAGCCCTCCCCCCCAATATCCCAACAATATCCCATTTACTCGGACCAACATTCGACTCAGGGCTTCTAAGACGTTAATGAATAGAGCTGGAGACAACGGGTTTGCCTGTCTTAACCCCTTAGAGCTACGTAAAAAATCTTTTGAGCTACCGTTAAGGAGGATCAAGAACTAAGCGGAGGAGATACAGGCTTTAATCCACGACCTCCATTTAGGACCAAATCTCATTATAGCCAACCCATAGAGGAGGAATTCTCAATTGACATTATCGTAGGCCTTTTCCATGTCAATCTTACAAATAAGACTTGGGATTTTAGACTTTAGGCGCTCATCCACACATTCATTTGCAATAAGAACACCATCTAAAATTTGTCCCCCGCATGAAGGTGCCTTGATGAGGGGAAATTAGGGATCCCAAGACGCTACGAACACGGGTGGCCAACATTTTTACTAGGATCTTGTAAGCACTGCTTAAGCTAATAGGGCGAAAATCTTTCAGGTCTTTGGCCTCAACCTGCTTGGGAATCAAGGTCACAAAAGTATTGTTGATTGTCCTATCAAACGAGCTAGAGACTTGAAGCTCCTGAAAAACTGCTAATAGCCCCCCCCCCCCCCCCTTCCCGGCACCCCACAATATCCCAACAAACCTTGTAAAGTTTAATGGAAAACCCAGCTGGGCCAGGGGCTTTGTTTCCTGCCAAGGAGTGAATGGCATTCAACACCTCCTCTTCCCGGAACAAACTTTCCAACTCCTCACTTTGGGTTTGGGAGATGGAATCGAAAGGAAGCCCATCTAACTTTGGACGCCTGGAAACTTTCTCCAAGTACAGTTCCTTGTAGAAATCAATTACACTATCCTCGATGGCCTTTGGGTCTGTTTCCCTCACACTGTCAACTATGAGATTGGAAATAAGATTTGCTTTACGACGGAAATTGGTCATACGGTGGAAGAATTTGGTATTACGGTCCCTCTCCTTCAACCATCGGATCCTAGACTTGTGTTTCCAGCTAATCTCCTTGAGCCGCACAGATGTCAAGTAATCAAACTTCAGGGATTCCCTAGCACGACTCTCCACTTCGAAGAGGGGACGAAAACTCTCAATTGAGTCAAGGCGGCACTGAATGTTGAGTAACGTCTGAGCTTTATGCTTTGACACATTCCTAAAAACCTCCTTATTCCAGATCTTGAGTTTTGCTTTGAGAGCTTTCAGTTTCAGATCGAATCTCGTGCTAAGGGGGCCCCAAACCACCTGAGATGCCCACACCTCGGAGACAACTTCTTTAAAACCCTCCGACTGGAGCCACATATTTTCAAAACAGAAAGGGGAGGGCCACCCATGACGCTCTCGGGGGCCAATAAGATCGGCACATGGTCGAAAGTGGGACGAGGGAGGGCTGATTGGATAAGGTGAGGGAACATGTCCTCGAAGTCAACAGAGAAGAGAAACCGATCCAATCTACTGGCCAGAAGTCCCGACGGAAGTTGGGACCAAGTAAACTGGCTTCCTCGAATAGGGTAGTCGAGCAAGCTATGACGAGAGATGAAACTTGCAAATCTTTGCATTTTGGCTGTTATTGATTGAGCCCCTCGCCTCTCGTGAGGAAAACGGATGCAGTTGAAATCACCGCCTAGGCACCAAGTAGCATCCCACCTACCACTCACATAGTCGAGTTCTTGCCATTCGCCACGGACTCGGAGGGGCCATAGACCTCAGAGAACACACAGTTATTCCCCCCATTCAACGGACGACAAAGAATAGAGATCAAGTAGGCCCCTACTTCGGACTCCAATACTTCAATTCGACTCGTATCCCATAGAAGACGGATGCCGCCAAACACCCCTAAAGAGTCCATGCTAAGCCAATCCGAGGGACCCCCCTCCCCCGCCCCCTAAATGTCCCGAATCAAATGAGGACGGATAGAAGCCAACTTGGTTTCCAGAATGCAGAGAACCGAGGGCTTTTTGGAACTGACGAACTTGTTGATTGCCGATTGTTTTCAGGGCTACCCAAACCTCTAATGTTCCAGGAAAGAAGACTCAAGTCTAACATTGGTCACTAATGGAACCCTGACACAACCTTTGAGATCTCGGAATGACTTTACGACTCGAGGTATCATAGTTTACTTCCCACTTCAACCTCCTCAACTCCATAGTTGATCTCCTTACCGAACCTATAGATTGCCTTGGTGTAGGCTTGACCACAGAACCATCCGACTTTTTCAAGGGATTGAAATAAACTCCTGAATTCCTCTTCATGGCCCTCAATTAAGTGGCCCAGGAACTTGCTAATGCCTGCCATTTTACTCAAGACCCAAGATGAGACACCTACAGAGACATTGACTTGGGGAGAGATTGACCTCCGACCCAAGAGACCAGATAGATCATCCTGGAGAGGACCCTGAAGCCCTGACAGCGATTTAGAGTTATTTTTAGTGAGATTGGTCATGCAGGGCAGTGATGCTGACCTTACTAAAATCTTTTGTTCCTCATCTGGTTGTACCATCAGATTTCCCTGGTTTTGCAAGCATAAATAAGCATTCCAACTACTAGAACGATGAAGGGCCGATCTCCCAATCCTATTCAAGGGAGATTGAATAGGGTCAGGGGATGGGACAGAGGGGGTAGGCATACCTAAGAGGGAAAGAGAGGGTGAGTACGAGTGCCTTGAACTGCCTCTTACTGCTGGATTGGGTTGCTTGAAGGCTTGGGATTGATTCGAGGTCGGTTCAGATGAGAAGAGGGGCTTACAACAACCTCCAGACACTGCTCCCGCAAAACAGTATGACACTTGACTTCTAGGTGCGAGTTTGGAACCTTCCCCAGACTGCCGACACGCCTCCTCCCACATTTGCAATAAGATCTCTAGTTCTTGAGGGTCGACCTCAAGAAACCCACCGCAGGCATCACCAATGCTCATCAGCATTGCACAAGACCAGAGGTGAAAAGGAAGCCCTTGAATCCCTACCCAAACACTGCAATGCATGTATTCAACTAACGTCTCGTTCACCTCAGGCCACCAATGATTGAAAAAGAGATAGCCACCTGACGGTAATGGCCAAGGTTCAGAAGCTATCAAAGCATCATAAGTTGACACTTTATGCACGACTACGATCCCAATTTTCTCATCAACTGGTGTAAGTGTGGAGTTTTCATCTAATGGGAGGATTTGATTAACTTCTAATGTCCTCCTCAGCCAACATCCCTGCTTTATAGAACTAAGGGCTTTGGACCAATACTCAAGTCAACTCTGGTTTCGGTTGAGCGAGTATAGTAGTGGGGCTCTTCCAACTATTCACCAACTTTGGATAGAGTCCAGGAGCAGGAACAGATTTAGTGTTCAAACTTGAATGCTGATGGTTGGGATTGGGGTATTTGAAATAGATCATCGCCTCCTCCAGCAGTTTCCAACTACTTTTCTTGTCTCCCTCTGGGAAGGAAAGCCACCGACGCCGTCCACCTGATAACAGGAACACCGAAAGTCTGATGAACGCACCAAAGGAGTTAGAAATTCTCTCAGCCAGTAAGGATGAGTTCTGGAGGGAGAGTTTTTTGAACTTATAAGACTTGATTTCTGGTGCTTGAATGGCTTCAGATACGAATTGCAAACTCCACCAAAACCCCTGTTCCTCCAAGGTGACTGACACCGGATAACCCTTACCTCGTTCAGAGCACTTAAACAACGACCCAGGTAGGCCATTGAGTTCCACGAACTCAAAAGATTTGGATTCAATCACAAATATCTTTCTGCCGCTTTCCATGATTATTCATTACTTTCCTTCTTCATCGTCTCAGATATCGAATATCTTTCGGTTGGACCGCCCAGGTGATCCGACCAGCCATTGCTACTTTAGTTAAAATAAATAGGTAGAAATATTCCAGTAGAACACTTCGCTTACCACAGTTGAATTACCCATATGAGGGGAGTGTATGAGGAGTGTGACGCTCAAAGAGAGAGCTGTATAGCTGATGTAGATATGTTATTCAAAAGTGCAATGTTTCTGAAACACACAAATCAAACTAAATGAAAAATTTTGTAAGACGACACTTTGACAGTTTGACTGGCTGTGCTTTATGGAGCATATTGTTCGGCAGGCATTCTTCCTGAGTGTCATGTTACTGAGACAAGACTATAGTGTTCATTCTATGCTTTATAGAGTATATTATTTAGCAATCAAGAAACATGTTCATAGAATGAACACTATAGTCGTGATGGAGATATTAAAATGGATAAATTTCAAGAAATTGATAGAAAAAATCAGTTGTGAAGTGCATCAGATGGAATCTAGAAGTAGCCCCAATTGAAATAAAATAGAGTGGAGTTGAGTTAGATGGTAGATAGTTTGCAAAACATACTAATGAAGACACCAGTGAGAAGGACGCTCTAGTGCAGGTGGAAGGCTCTTAAAGAAACAAGGGAAGGCCTAAAAGGATGTGGATTGGATTGAGGTAGTGAGAAAAATAAGAGACAAGACGGCCCTATGTAGAATGTAATGGTAGATCAGATTCATTTGGTCAATCCCAAATAGTATCTCTTTGATGGATGGATGCTCTATGCTTCACCAAACTTGTTCATTAGTTTGCATTTAAAGCAGTTTATTTAGAAGACTAGAGCTCTATAAAGTTGCAGATAAATGTTGGAACAACTTGCAAATGCCTAAACAAAAATATCCATCTGTTTTTCCCCCCTTTCCCCAAACATCCAATGAGACTTTGGTTGTCAAGAATGCAGCAAAATCTCCAAAAGAAAGAAGAAAAGAGAAGGTTAAAATAGAGAGAGAGAAAAAAGCAGAAAGAAACAATAATTCAATATTGCAATGTCCTAACTTGGAAGGACTTTGGGAGAAAATTCTTGAATGCAACCATTAGTTTTTATTCGTCAGATGACTTGTATTTGATTGATAATATTAATCAGGTTTCATTTGAACTGAACTTTTTTAACACTTAATAATTACAAGAGATGGCATTAAGTCAAATGGCTTGAAGCATCATGATTATCATTGTCACCATCATCATCATCGTCAGTGTCTTATCCCAATTATTGGGGGTCGGCAACACAAATCCAGTTTTGCCGATTATTCTATCAAAAGACATAACTTTGTTCGAAGTGTATGCTATCAAAGCTTTCCTTGCAAGTTCCATACACTTTCTTTTTAGCTTTCCCCTCTTTGTTTAAGAGTTTTCAACATGCACCAAACTCATTCCTCAATTAGTTCTTTGATTACTTATATGTATTTACTGAATCCAAGTAATTAACTTTTGTATATTCTATTTCATATAGAACAGAGTCAATATTGGGTACATATCCTGCAAGTTCCATTTCTACCAACAATTCTCTCAATTTTGAGTATATATCATCAGCTCGCGGATGTGAATGGTCGCCCGCTGCAAACTCATGGACAGTATTCCTTACCTCGATCCAACTCTTCCCTACTTCCTTCCTCACCCCATTCTCTCTCATCTGTTGCCTTACTTTAGTAACACCATCCCGCTTTCCTTGAGCTGCATATATGTTTGAAAGCAACACATAAGCCGCAGAATCACCAGGCTCTAGAACCAGTATTTTTTCCATTGACCTCTTCCCTCTATCTAGATCACCATGAGTCCTGCAAGCACTTAGCAGCGTTCTCCACACCAAAGCATTTGGCTCATGTGGCATTCTGTTAATGAAATCTTCTGCTTCCTCCAGTTTCCCCGCTCGGCCGAGGATGTCAACCATGCAGGCATAGTGTCCTAAGTTGGGTGTAATTCCATATTTAGTCATCATTACGTTGAAATACATTTTGGCTTGGTCGGTTAGCCCTGCATGGCTACAAGCTGTCAACAAAGCGACGAATGTTACACTGTCTGGCTTCACTTGATAGCTCTCCATCTGGTCGAAGAGATCAAGAGCCTCCTTGGTGCAGCCATTTTGTGCATAGCCCATAATCATCGCTGTCCAAGTGATAATAGTCTTAGCCGCCGTGAGCCCATAGAATACCTGTTCAGCTTCCTTTATGCTCCCTACACTGGCATACATGGTTATTAGAGAATTGACCACAGGAACATCTGTGATTATTCTTGATTTTAAGATCAAGGCGTGGACTTGTTTGCCTTGCTGCACCGCGGTTATGTCAGCGCACCCCGAAACAAGACTGGCAAAAGTAGTATTATCTGGCTCCAAGTTTTCTTCCAGCATCAAACAGAGGAGATCCAGAGCCTGTTCCCCATGACCATTTTGAGAAAAACCCACTATCATAGAGTTCCAAGTGATCAAATCTTTTTGCTCAATTTCATCAAATAAATTTTTAGCATCTGAGACATTCCCAGATTTGGCATACATGTCTATGAGCGCACTTCCTAAGAAAGCATCCGGTAGCAGACCTATTTTAATCAAGCATCCATGGATGGCTCTCCCAGTTTCATGCCTGCTGAGTGTTGTACAAGCAGTTAAGATTCCGATGAAGGTGAGTTCATCAGGCTCAATTCCTGAATATTTCATATCCTGGAAGAAAAGTAGAGCTTGTTCAGCTCTCTCATTTTGAGCATAGGACTGAATCATGGAATTCCAAGAGATAAGATCAGGCTCAGAAATGTTGTCGAATGCCTGCCGAGAGTCACAAACTTGTCCGTATTTGGAGTACATAGTGATGAGGGAGTTTCCAACCAATGCATCACTAGCCAATCCTGATTTAGTTGCGAGAACATGAAGCTGCTTCCCCTCTAGAACTGTTGATCGGACAGTCATGGCCTTGAGCAAGGTGGATATGGTATAATCGTCTGGATATATACTCTCCTCCATCATTTGCAGAAAAAGTTGCAGACCTTCATCCACCTGTTCATTCTTTATGAATGCAGATATCATGGTGTTCCAAGCAACAATATTCGGATCAAGCATTTTGCTGAAGATCAGGAATGCCTCTTCAAGGTTTTCCCCACTCGAATATGAATCTAAAAGAGCAGTAGCAACAAAAACATGGCTACCATACCCACTTTTGATAATTTGGGCATGGAGCTCCTTAATCACAGTTGCGTTACTTGATCTGAGAATACTGGTAAAGGAAAATTCATCTGGCCTTAATCCTTCTTGCTGCATCTCTGCAAACAGTTGCATTGCTCGCTCACAATATCCTTTTTTAGCATTTGCATTTACAATTGAATTCCATGAGACCTCGTCCTTCTCCACCATTCTCTCATATACAGTTTCAGCTTTCTCAAGGTTGCCCAATTTCGCGTACATATTGATCAGAGCATTTTCCACTCGAGTATACAGGAAAAATCCCATTTTTATTACATGGGCATGAATTTGTTCACCATGTCTGCAATTTCCCGAGCCGACAGAAGCCCGCAAAGCACTCAAGTAAGTCGACTGGTTAGGCGGTGCCCCTGTCTCAGTCATCCGTCGGAAGAGATGCAGGGCTTCTCGAAATTGTCTGTTCAGGCAGTAGCCCGCGATCATGGCATTCCAAGAAACAGAATTCTTACGAAGCATTCCATCGAAGAGCTCTTGCGCCAATCCCATCTCCCCACATTTTGCATATAGATTGATAAACTGATTCTCCAAGAAAATGCTCGGTTTGAAGCCAGTACTGGCCATGTGAGAGTGCACTAGGACCCCCTCTTGCAGAGCTTTCTCAGATATACATAGAGAAATGAGGGAATTGTAGAAGACAGAATCAAGATTACCTCCATTAAGATTTCGAATCATTTCATCTAGATTGGTACCATTTTGATGAACTGAAAGTACACTCCCATTTGAAGAAATATTGAGATGGGGTTGCATTTTCTTCTCCTCTTGATTCGGTAAACATATCACCTGCAAGTGAACGACTTAGAACATAATCGATCTGAAACTCATTTTGAGGATTCCCAGATTGCAGCAAGTGAAGAAAAGTACCTGGAGAGGACGACATGGATTATGCAAAGGAGAGGTATGGTTATAAGATCTTCCTTGCAAATGGGAAGTTGAGGTTACTGAACTTCTCATGGTTCCTTGTATGGTGTGTTACTGTGTCTCCCGGGAAAAATAATGACCGTTGGTTTGCTAGAGATTCATAAAACTGGTAATGGAGGCATGCTTATTTCTATTTTCTATAGCAAAGATGAATGTAACAATCTAATCCATCTATATATATATGGCTAGAAGTAGTGGCTGAGATAAAGATGACCTGATGGGGCTTGAAATATCTCTAAGCAGCCAAGGGAAGTAATAGGATGACCCTGATGTCCATCATCCTCAATGCTACTTCTCTACTTACAATACATATGGCCCATCAACTTAATCGTTCAATGGTTAATGTGGGTGTTGTAACTTGTAAGCAAGCACAGATCTCGATCAGGGTTACCCTGTTTAGGGCTGAAGGGATATCTTTTGGGGAAATAATCCCCTCCTTGGGCTGAGGAGAGGATTTAAATCTTGCTCCCTTTTTTTGTGTCATGTGCCCCCTTTCTCCCTTTAATTGTGGTTAAGATTCACTGACCCTTAGGTTTAATGCATCTAACCTTCGTTTTTTTAGAAAGGAAAAAATGAATATTTCACAAACGTTAAAACTTGTTAACCATAGTTCAAAGGGGCTTTGTGAAAGCAAGGAGGAATAATCCCTCCTCGGCTGAGGAGGACTATTGCTCATCTTGTTGCGCTTTTTCTGTAGTTAGATCATATCATTGCCATTGCAATTGAAGATATGTATCTTGTAGGGATTGGAGGAGGAAAAAAAAGGAAAAATTAAATTCAATATTTTTTTGAGGAATGCTCCACCCAATCTCACAATTTGAACATTTTCCATAGCGGCAAGCATAGCCAACCACGTGTTTTAGTTGGAACTGACGCTTTTGCAACCGGTGAAGACAAAGACTTTATCTTCTTACTTTTTCAAAACCCTTATTCTTTATTAAATTATAAATACCCCTGAATAATTGTACATCAAAATAAATAAAATTCCTTTCATCTCCTATTCACAGTTTCACACGTCTTCTTTCGGAGATTTAATCACAACCAATCACGAGTTCATTCGCACTCCATTTCAACACGTGTCCTTATTACTCCTATTAACCATAGTTAAGATTTACCAAGTTATAAAAAATTTAACCTTGGGTTAAAATTTCTTAATCCTAAAGCTAATTTTTTTAAATATTTTTTTTCAAAACCAATGTTAGATTACTGAACCCTAAAGGTTAGAGAATTTTAACCAGAGTTAATAGGGGTTTAAGAAGATACGCGTATAACTATGGGCTCACGATTGGTTGTGATGCGAACTCCTTTTGTACCTGTTTACATAGGACTTGGTTTTCTCATGTCTAGCCTCTTTGCCTCCACACGCTTTAATTCCGGAGGTGATAGCATGTATATGAATGTTCTCTTGGGCGGTACGCCGCATACTTTCCTAGCTCACCATGTGTCCTCTTTGACACCTATTAGCCGTGCACTCACTCCTAAAGTTAAAATATTAAAAAAAGTTAACCTTAATTATAATTCACTAACTCATTTGGTTACTTTATTTCATATTTTTCTAACCTATGGTTAGATTATTTAACCCTAAGGATGAGTGAATATTAACCATAGTTAATAGATGTCAAAAGAGGACATGTGGCAAGTATAGAGGTGAGCACGTTCTGCCCAATGAAAACGTACACATGCATGATATAGGACGTGATAAAATGCATTAACACGTGTCTATTTTAACCTTTATTAATGGTTGTTAAGATTCACTAACAGTTATTTGGAAAAAATATTTTTAAAAACTTTTAACTCTATTAAAAAAAATTTAACTAGAAGGATTGTTATTTTTAAAAATATTTTTCCAGAAAACAAAGTTAGATTATTGAATCTAAGGATTAGTGAACTTAACCACAGTTAAAAAAGATTAATAAGGACTCGTGTTGACTTGTGGTTGCGTTTGAACTCTCCACCGAGTTCAATCTCAATTGGTCCATTTTAACTTTGGTCACAAAATAGGCTGGAACTCGAGAAGGGGGCTTTTGATGTTGGCTCAGGATCCTCTCGAGTTCAAACCATGGGTGAACCCTAAGGGTGGGTTAACCTTACCCATGGTTAAGGGGTGTCAAAGGAGACACGTGGTGACCTCTAGGGGTTCAAACCGGAGAGAGTCTCCCCGGTTTGAACTCGAGAGGATCCTGAGCCTTGATGTATGTTCATTTAGGGGGTTTTTGTAATTAAATAAAGAGTAAGGGTTATGATAAAGTAAAAAAGAGAAACTTTTGTCTTAACCGGTTTTAAAAGCAGCAGGTAAGAAGGAAAACACGTTGCGGCATAAGCATGCCAATTTGGAAAATATTCAAATTGTGAGACTGAGGTATAGCATTCCTCTTTTTTTTTTCTTTTTTTTCCAATCTATATTTAACACGTGCAATTGAATTCAATTGCAATTGGCTATGATCTATCTAATGATAGTCATGCTTTAATTGAAGATATAGCTTTTGAAAAAATAAAAAATTGTTAGAATAGATGGTGGGTCCTAGTGTATAGACCATACTTACGGCCTACAAAACATAGACCTTGGATTACTGTGGCATTCTGGCAACAAGAACCAGAGCTTATTGCATGCACGTTTTAAACAAAGAGGTTAAAAAAAGAGAGATTAAAAAAAACATGGTCCAACCCAAAAGCAAAATCCCAAAATAAGCACCTGCAATTTTTTATCTCAAAAGATTTAAAAAAATTCAACCAATGCAGTGCTGACTTGGACAACACACATACTTATCTGGCCAATCAAGAGGGTCGCCTATCAGATGAACCTTGACAAAGTCAACTAATAAAACGGTGTCAAAGGTTTCCTAGGTCCCAACCAATCGGATTCATGCAAAGAAAGATCAAAGGTCATTCATGGAAAGCGTCCGGATTTTTCTTCAATAAATTAAAATGCCCTCCTCTTACACGGCCTTGTTGACCCAGACTCTCTGCAGGTCTATATAACTTGTATTTTGAAGATCCACTATATATGTATATATTCAATAACTTCACGCATGAGACAATTGAGGATAGAGCCCATAAACAAGGAAGATGTCAACTTAATAGAAAAACAGGAAACACCAAAGAAACAACACCTACAAAGCAACCAGCAACCCTATATAAAGTTCTTCCCCACCCCCACCACCCCCGTATCTCAAGTTTCAAACCTGCATTACCCAAAATCTTCTCAATCATCTCCATTTCCTTATCTCATATTCCCCATCAGAATTCAGGAAGATATGTCTCTCAGAACGAGAACCAATATCCCCAAGGAAACCGCGGCAACTGACACCACCAGCACATCAGATTCCGACCAAGAGGAGCTTCAAATTCAAAAAGCTTCCCCACCATCTCCCTCTCTCTTGCAAGGAGCAATCACTCAGACTTTAGCAGGCACTGCCCATTTAGCAAACCTTCTCCCTACAGGCACCCTCTTGGCCTTCCAACTCCTCACTCCTGTTTTCAGCAGCAACGGCACCTGCGACTCTGTTACTCGCCCCATGACGCTTTTCTTATTAATACTCCTCGCTGGTTCTTGCTTGCTTGCTTCCTTCACAGACAGCTTTAAATCATCGGAGGGGCAAGTCTATTATGGTCTTGCAACCTTCAAAGGCATGTGGCTCTTCGATTACCCAATTACAGCCTCAAATGTCCCCGATCTCAGCAAGTATCGGCTCAGGATCATTGATGGTGTCCATGCAGTCCTGTCAGTCTTTGTGTTCATTGCTGTTGCCTTGAGAGATAAGAATGTATTGGGTTGCTTCTACCCAAAGCCAGCACATGAGACCCAAGAAGTTTTGGACATAGTCCCGATTGCAATTGGGATTCTCTGCAGCCTGTTGTTTGTGGTTTTCCCCACCAGACGACATGGTATAGGTTATCCTGTTACAATGGGGAAATGACTGTTGCTCATTCCTGCATTAGTTGTCTATATTGTGTTCTTTGTGTAATTCTTTTGTAAACTAGGAGAATTCTGATTGTGTTAATTCTCCTGATCGTGTTATTCTTTTGTAAACTAGGAGAGGAACATATTAACATTAATACAACATCAATTTACAAATGATTTCATTTGTGTTCATGATATTAAATTATATCACAAATCAATTGTGTTATTATTTTGTAAACTAGGAGAGGAGCGTATTAACATTAATAAAACATCAACATCTCATCAGGTAAATGGAGGTGCAGATTAATAGCATGGATATATGCTGCGTAAAGTAAATATAAATTGATTGAAAATTTTTAGCAAAGCATTTGATTGTCATCCATTTCCAATGGCGTGAACCAAGTGTGTAATATAATCTTAACTTCTGCAATACAAGAAATGAAAACAGAGGTAAAACAGACCTAAAAGTTCATGTACAATGACATCTGAGTGGAACCAATACACCTGGTGGCTTTCGCTTATCTCGAACGATTGCCTCCTTAATCATGGGTAATTTCTGGTGAACTTTTTTCCATATGTGATTCACTGCACCATCTGGAGGAATAGGCCCAATACCATCTGGGTGGCCACTATCATACTCAAAAATGGGCTGAGCACGAGCCATATTTCGCCGAAATGCATCCCTCTGCTCTTTAGAAAAGCTTCTAAGATGGCCCAAAAGCCAGTTTGGTCGTAAGGCATCGCTAACCGCCACAAAAACCGAAAAATCCAAATAGTCCACCATCCCTTCAAACGGAAGCTCAATGTTGTCGCTGATTATGACTGGTATACAGAGACTTTGGATAGCATCAAAAAGTCGGCATGAAGTGGGTGTGTCTCCAGCTGGGTGCAAGCAGAACTCTGATGTCCACATCCCTTTTATTGACTGCTCCCTGCCAGTGGCATTGGGGAAGCCTTCTTCCATGATGACACCAGGCTCATTAACCAGCAAGTCCCACAATTTTTCTCGAACCATGCCTCCCTGTTAAGATAATTTATTTAGATTAAGAGCATTATCAGGGAAACTTAAAAAGGCCTCAGGGTGTATATATTTAAGCTTCAACAGAGGCATTTGTACATAAATTTGCCATTTAAAGCAAAAAATAAAGTAGTGCAATGATGGGGTATATATGATAAATATATTTTATACCACCTGAAACACTTCTGTTATCATATTAACATAGTTATCTCATATCGTTAACTCATCAATTGTTGAAACCAAATTGCCTCTTCATTATTCAACAAATTAGTACGTCTATAAGCTATAAGGTAGACTAATGGAATCTTTCGTTTCATAATAGTGGCTGTCGAGTGTCGACCAAGAGTTCTACTTGGGGGAATACCCTTAAGGCAATGTTGCGCAAACTATTCTATACGGTTAGGTGTCTGTATCAAACATGTATTGGACTCCGACCCATATTGGATTTTTGTTGGACACTTCTAGAATTTCTTTTCTTCTATTCGTTACTCTATACAAAATAAACTGACATGCTCTATAGATAGATGTTCATTGTTCAAATTCATCCTTTAGAAAGTTTATTGAAGGTGAATACAATACTATTACATTCACGATTCATGTATGCCCTCATTTATGAATACATAATATAAATCATAAGATATCCCAATTAACTAAGCACTACAGAACTCTGATATATAAAGACAAAAATTAAACTACGCACAACAAATTTGAAATATTCCTTGAGTCCTCAAATACTATTTTTTTTTTTTATCAGTAAACCAAACAAATATATAAATAAGGAAAGCATCACAAGAACAAAAGAGCAGAGAGCGCATAGTTCATGAGATCGTGAACCAATGCAACGAGCAAAAGAAAACAGAATACACCATGATAACCCCCAAATAGATGCCCCATCGACCATACAGATCAGAAAAACATGATGCCTAAGCTCACCCCTTCTTACCTAGTTGAAACTCACTCCACCGCCAAAGACCTGGTTCTATTACAAATGCGGGGAAGAGGGGAAGGAGTTCTCGAAAACTCTCATATTCCTCTCTTTCCAGATGGACCAAGCTATGGCACCCAGTAGAATCTGCCACAACGCTAACCTTGATCCTTCCTCCCTTACCACATCCCAGCAGGATAAGAAATTGTAAAAGGTCGAGGGAAAGACCCAGGCTACGCCCATGCGGGAAAGAAAGAAACTCCAAATCTCACGAGCTAAAGGGCAGTGCAAGAGAATGTGATCTACCAACTCTTCTGCTTGGAGGCACATAAAACAATGATTAGCCATCCTCCACCCTCGACTTTTCAAGTGGTCACATGTGAGAATTTTATTCAAAACCGCATTTCATAGAAAGAAAAATATTTTTTATGGAATACCTGGATTCCACATAGCTCGATGTGAAAAGGAGACGGAAGGACCAACCTCAAGTAGCTGAACTAGAGATCTCACTGGAAAATGACCCCTGATGTCTCTAGACCACACTTTACAATCCCGGCCCCGAGAAACCAGAGGGAGAGACCCAGATGCTCTAGCAACCTACCAAACTCAACTATTTCCCGGTCATTTAACCCTCTTCTCAGATTGAGACACCACGCGGCCCCCCCGCTGCCTCTATCGATATAATCCCCGACTGTCGCCTTCCTATCTGAAGCTAACCAAAATATACTTGCATAGTCATCTTGTAGCCTCGAAGAACCATTCCACACGTCCTTCCAGAAACTGACCTCAGACCCATCCCCGACTTTGAACTCGAAAAAAGGAAAAACTAGACGTGCCACTGTCATGATCCCTTTCCACAACCCCATCCCATGTGGCCTCGACACTTCCTTGGGAACCCAACAAGAACCCTCCCTGTATTTGGCAATGATGACCGATCGCCAAAGACTCTCTCTTTCCTCCCCAAACCTTTAAATCCACTTTCCTAGTAGAGCCTGGTTGACCAAAGACAACAGTTTCAAATTGAGGCCCCTGTCCCTCTTTGGACGACAAATCCGGTTCCAATCGAGTAAATGATACTTAGCCTGACCTCTTTTCTTGTGCCCCAGGAACTCTCTCTGCATATGTTCAAGAGACACAGCAACCGAACGGGGGATGACCATAGTAGACATGAAATAAGTTGGCAAGCTGCTCAGGGTACTATGGATCAGCATTTAACTTCCCCCCTTTTGATAAAATTGACGACTGCCACCCTGACAATCTCTTTGCAAACTCTTCCAAGATTAGGGCCCATACTACCTTAGATTTGAATCGAGCACCGAGGGGCACCCCTAGGTAGACTGATGGTAGGGACCCAACCCTACAACTGAGGATTTTCACAAGGGAGTCTATATGATCTCCCTAGCCCACACTATTTCGGATTTGGACATATTAACCCGCAACCCGGAGACGGCTTCAAAGTAGTGAAGTAGACTTTTCAAAGAGTCTAGATCCTAACGGGAAGCTCTGCAAAAGATTTATGTATGATCAGCAAACTGGAGGTGCAAGATCCTCAATCTTTCTCTCCCTAGAGAAAATCCTTCAAATGGCACTCCGTTGGCTCGAGACAGCATACGTGTCGGACTCCAACAATAATGTCCGTGTCTATGCAACTTAGCTCTTGAGAATTTGAGTATCTTTGCATAGGTAGATCAATATAAAATATAGGTATTTGGAATAGTGGTTTAGAAATATTTATAATTTGATACGAGTATCTCCAGAAAAATGAATCACCAGGGCAGCATACTTGAAATATCAATAAATATAATATGATCACTTTTTCCATGATTTTTTTGAAGGTAGAACAACTAGTTGAATTGCAAGATTTTAACTCACATCCAGCTACTTCACAGATAATCATCTTTATACAGCCCACATTCTCTTCAGTTACTCATGGCTGTATTCTCTTCAGTTACTGAGGCTAAAATTCACTTTGTGGCAAATGAATTATGAGAGGCATCTGTCCCTTTATGTAAGTGGTATAGTGATCTAAGGCTACATACATTGACTATCACTATAAAATAACATGATCAAGATCCCATACAACAAATTAGTGTGGAGTCTGACTTGCCGATTAGGAATCTTAGGGACAGAAATAAAAGAATGCTTGCGACTTCTAGAGAAGCTCAACAGGATCCACAGTTTCCCAGATAGAGAGGATTTTTAGCTTTGGAATGGCAATACCATGTGAAATATCACGACTAGAAACTTCTACAACTATCTTCTTCTGAAAGAGGGCGCAAATTTGGTGAGGATGCCGAGGTTTAGGAAGATCTGGAGATCCCATGTCCCTCCAAAGGTTCAAGCTTTTGCATAGTTATCGGTACTGGACAAGATTCTGACCATTGATCACCTTAGGGATAGGGAATGCAGCTCCCAAACAGGTTTTGTATGCGTCAAAAGGCCGAGGAAGATGTTCATCATATTCTCCTCCACTTTACGGAGGCTTGGATCACCACTTTTTCAGGTCTCCATTGCGACCCATAAGGAGGTTGGTGACCGATCATCAGTTGGACACGCGGAGTCTTTCGTAGCAAGGGTAACATTCTTCGAGGTATGCTACCCAATTTGACTGTTTGGGGTCATGGAGAGAGAAACAAATAGATTTTTTAAGGGTTGACTTATGTTTTTGATCGTTAATCAAGATAATAATATATATCAAAAGAGGGGAAAATAAAGGGTTGACTTCTTCAGGCCTAAGATATGTGCTCCGATCGGATGGGATTTGCAAAATTGGCCAGGTGTTCTTAGGGAGTTCGGGGGATGCTAATACATTATATTTATGGAGTCAAATTGTTTTTGATAACTCTGAACCTTTTTAAAAAAAATATAAATCTAGGCCTTTATTACTATGTTAATCCTTGCCAAAAAAAATGATTTTTTTCCTATCCAAATAATTCCCGAACTCCGACTTGGTAATGACAGCATAGACAGTTGGCCTTGATTTGGCTTGCCTCTCTCCCCCATTCACAGGGTTAGTTCCTTAACCACTAATCAAATATAAGGTGGATGAGAGAGAAGTAATCCTTGCCTTGTTCCTTTTAAGGTTGAGAGTTACATAAATTGTGGGAGTTTTATAATAAAGAATCATAGGAAAGCAAGTACAAACACAATGTTTTCGAGTGTTACTCTTCCCACTTGATTGGACGATAAGAGCTAGAAGTGGTAAGAAAACCAAGCAGATCATGAACAGCTAAAGCTCAGCTTGTTAAAAGCTTGGTCATTTAATAAACGAGTTAAGCTCAAGAGCTCGATTGGTTAACAAGCCAAGCTCAAGCACACGTGCTTGGCTTGTTAAATGCATATAAATATAAGAACATATATACAAAAATATTATTATATATGTATAGTATAGTATAATATGAATACATATAATAATGTGTGTTTATTAGAATTAAATAGGTCAAACCAAGCTCAAGCTTGTAATGATTTTTACCAGCGAGCTTGAACACCTTTGTAATTTAACAAGATGAGCCTAAACACCCTACTACTCAGTTTGGCTCGGCTCGGCTCAGTTATACCCCTAGTAAGATCTAATCAAGCCAGGTTGGCAACTAAAAGTTATAATTCACTGTCAATCGATTACAGGTAAGAGAACTGATTCCCGAAATACGAGGGTTGTCTGAATGGAAACATGTTCTGTGGCTAGTCCATTGAAGATAGCTCCACATTTTCAAGTTGTAAATGTAATGTTATGATGAAAATTAAAAATTGGATCAGATTAGACCTCACTACCTTAGTAACAAGAAAAAAAAATTGGAGAATTAGAAAGTTGAGCACTGACCCGGTGCCTATGTTTAGCCCCTTTAAAGTAAAGCAGGGTCTGGCGATTCTGATCTTCTGACAAGTGCAGTCTAGGGAGTAGATGGGTGTATGGAACGATTACATCCTTGAGCAGGGAAACTTGGGTGTGTTGTATCATATCCGAAGAGTTACCACTGGATGCTTTTGAGTCAAGCCTGTACCACCCCCCAAAATCTACCACTAGGAGAACTGCTGGTGCTATCTCAGCTCTGACATGCCACATTGCAACTGGGTCTGCCAAAGAATGCTTCAAGTTTTAACTTAAGCTGACAATTCAAAGGCTACATCATAAGCTACTAAAGCTTGCTTTCTTTGTTGGCAGTAGGTAAAGCAAGAACATCAATGCATTCATTCATACAGAAACCAAGTGGCACATATAAAATGCAACTTACAATAAATCTGTTTGGAAACAATATCATTATGTAAATAATCTGATTAATTTTCCCAGTGAAGAATAATTGAATAAAATCTCCAGACCTTGAGTAGCAGTTATATGCAAAAAGTGGTCTTCAATATCAAGAGAGAAGTGAGATGAGTAACACCACAAATATTGAAGGTTTACACAAACAAATAGAGACATTGAAACTGGAAAATTTGAAATCTTCTTTTGGTAAATTAGGACATAAGAACAAAACACATACCATCAATTCCTCCTTCGGGAGCCAAAATCCAAGATAAGGAGGCTGGAGGCACATATAGCACTAGGTGCAAACAAAAGTCTAAAGCCTAAGAAAAGAAAAAGTAACATACATTTTTGCCTATATTTACAGATTAATAAATGTAAAGGACTTCCTCCAACAAAAACAAGATACAATGAACACATAGTATGTCCAGAACATTAGTTCTGACTAAATGATGACATCTTCAATTCCACATACTTCTCCGACAACAACAAAAAAAAAAAAAAGGGACCACTCATATTTCTCAGATATAAATCTTGCATTGTTTTTTTATTGGTAAAATCTTCCTTTGTTGTAACATTGAGAGAGGATGAATTGATTGTGGAGGCCAATATCTATAGTTGTCTTGGTTGTTGAGCAGCAGAGCAGGGAGGGAGTAAAGATGGAGCAGGATAGAAGATGGATAAAGAAGGATATACTAAATACTATAATACCCTTACTTCCACATTTTTCATTATAAAATTGGTAGGTATTTATTCATAATCCAGAAAGGAGAATCATGCTACATACAATAAGTAACTATTCCATTGATGAAAGTTATTCAAGTATATAAACTACAAGAAACAAACGCAGGGGACAGCATGAGAGCGGAATTGGATGGTTAAACAAAGGAAAGGCATGCCAAGTATCATCAACTGCATAGGAGGGGATCATAGACAATATTGTAAGGCTTGTTGAGTAAAAACCTCTTCAAATTCATCTGAAATCAAGTTACCTATACCATTATCACTTCCACAGCCTCCATACTACAACCACCATTACATCTCTCTCAAACAAAGGAATGGCATGCCAAGCATCATCAACTGCATAGGAGGGGAACATAGACAATATTGTAAGGCTTGTTGAGTAAAAACCTCTTAAAATTCATCTGGAATCAAGTTTCCTCTACCATTTTTACTTCCACGGCCTCTCTCTCTCTCTCTCTCTCTCACACACACACACACACACACACACATCAATGGCAAGAGCAGTACTCTAAGTAGTCTCTGAAGGGACCAAAGATGGATTATTCTCTATTTACCCCTAATCCCCTATAGCCACCCTATTTTGCCTGGTCCAATGCTCCAATCTCGTTTATTCTAATTCTTCCTCAAGGCATGGTTCCCTTATAGGATCCCTAATGACCAAGAAAAACCCAAGAACCCCTTTAGCCCATCAAGACCGTTCTCATGTGGGACAAAACTTCTAGCATTCAAGTTACAGACTTGAAAATCAGACTGCCCAAAAATGCTAAACTATGTAACTTTTGTTATCCAAAATCAAAAAGTTTGTTTATATTAAAAATGACTAGCCAAATATGATCATCACTAAAACAGTCGTTTATTTTTATAAACGACACTTTTAAGCCACATGATAAGGTCGTTTATAGTAAAACCACTATATGTTTGACTGGTCATAAGATATACAATCCAGGTCTGAGCTCTGACAAGTTTGTAACGAGGCGCAACTAACCACGTGAGGAATATCTGAGTTTGTTATGGGGGCAACACACTGGTCGTTTGTAGTAGAAACGTCTCTGCATTTTTCAAATGAAATAAGCAGGTCGTTTATACAAAAAAGGACCAAACCAGTACCATAACTTTGGTCCCAAAACTCTTCGAGAATATTCTCACTTTGGACATAAATACCCTTTAGCAAATCAGGAAATTCCAAGGAATTCGTCCTAAACAATTTGAATAATGACCATTGTATCTTCATTTGGTTTAGTCCCACATGGGAGAGGAAAGAATTCTTCCTCCCATTCTCCACCTATAAATACCCCCTCCCTCAACCTATTTTAACAAGCTTTACATCCCATTAGACTTGAGGAGCTAGGCTTTTTGCTCATGGTATCAAAAATCGACTCAATTCCGCCGAAGTTGACCGAATTGAGTCAACTTCCGTGGTGTCCGAAGTGAAATGCACTAGTATTTTAAAAATACTGGACTTCCTGGTAAACTTTGACCGAAATAGAAAAAAATTGTTGAGAAAATATAGAACTTCAGTGAAAGTTAACCAAAATGTATAGAAAATAGCTGTAAATTGAAGGACTTCAGGTTTTAACTTAAAAGGGTAATGCTAGTTTCACTCGTTTTAAACTTTCTTCATAAGGAAAGCCATGTGTACCTAGTATTAACCTTATTATAAATATAATTAACTTTAAAAGAGAGTGTGTTAGCATTAACTTTATTATAAATTATAATTTTATTATTAGAGTATGGTATAAATTATAAATTTATTATTCTAATAATCTTGTTATTAGTATATTATGTCCATAATGACTTTTTAGTAATATTAAAAAAATTAAATAATTTCCTAATAGTATTTCATAAATTCAAAATTATCTAACTACCCATATCCTCCTCTTCACATATTGATTCAATATTGTAAAATCATTGAGCTCGTCAATTTTAGAATGAAATAGGTTTAGAAACTAAATTGAATTTTGATTATTTATCGACTTCAATGTGCATTCATAAGGTTTTTAGGTTTCCAAAACAATTAATATGGATAATCATTGAAAAATAAAGAGAATAAATACCCCTTCACTTGACAAAGAAGATGAAATATAGTTTAAAAAAATTAACAATCCAGAGAAATACCAAGAAAAAATTATCAGACAAGCAGACAACGCATGTCACTTAATATGATTCTCACATTTGAGTACTACATGCTTGCATCAATAATGTAATGAATTCTAGATGTGTATTTATGCTTAAGTATTGAATTTCTAAAGTTTCATCTTAAATTTCCAATGTTTCCTTTAAGTTTCCTAAACTTCTTTAATTTTTACATAACTTCCTTGGACTTCCTTAAACTTCCTCGAAATGTGACAACTTCCTTAGCGACCGAAGTTTATATCGAAACCGAAGTTTAATACCTTGTTTTTGCTAAGAACCTCTTGAGTTAATAATCTAATCTTCCTCTAACCTTCCTTTAGCCACATTTATCCCCCTTAGTCTCCCCTTTGCCTTAGCCTTCCCTATTCACCATTGTCTTCCCTAACACCTTTAGCCCCATTTTTCTTAGAATCACAGTCCCCTTAGTCCAGTAGGAATCTCCATAGGATCCCTTTAGGATAGACTACCCCATCTCCAAGCCTTAGAAGGAGGAAAAGTGGAAGAGAAATAAGAGAAGAAAAGAAGCTTGTGGTGGTTTACAGCAACACTAGGTGAATTGATCAAATTTAGACTTTGTCAATTCAAGCATTCGCATCTTCTACCCTTTCTTTTTCTCTTTATTTTGTAATGAGCCTTTAGCTATGGTAGAAAACCAACCGTTATCCAAACGTAGTTTAGACTCCTTTTGATGCATTTCACAGATTTAGGGCTCCTTATGAAAGGGGCAAGGGAAGGAACCTTTAGGCTTTGAACCCTCTAATTTCCCTAAGCTATCTTACTAATACTACTAGGAAAAGCCTTAGATTAAGTTGGACAATCAACCCCTTTTCTAATTCCATTTGGACCCCCTTTGACGCGTGGGTAGTTTATACTAAAAACGACCTAACCAAAGCCATAAATTTGGTCCAACAATTCTTCCAGAATACTCTTACACTTTGACAGAAATACACTTTAACAAATCAGGAAATTCGTCCCAAACAATTCGGTAATGACCGTTACATCCTCAATAGTTTAGTCCCACATGAGAGAGGAAAGAATTCTTTCTCCTATTCTCCACCTATAAATACCCCCCTCCCTCAACCCATTTCAAAAAGCCTTCACACCCCCAAGTGACTTGAGGAGCTAGGCTTTTTGCTAAGGCTAAGGACCTTAAACTTGAAGTTTTGGCTCTTTAAGCCAATTAACCTAGCCTCCCCCTAGCCACCCTTAATCATCCATTGTCTAAACCTTCATTTTATTTAGCCCCTATCTTGCTTAGCCTTAATCTCCTTTAGCCTTAGATTAGTAGGAAGCCCTTTAGAATAGACACACCTTTGTTTCGCATCAAGCTTTGAAAGAAGAAGAAAGAGCAAAAAGGAGGATTTTAACAATAGTAGCTGAGTGATTAAATGTAGTCTTTTCAAATCAAACACCCCTTCTTCTACCCATTCCTTTTTATTTTTCTTTTGTTATGGGCCTTTAGCTAGGGTAGAAAACCAACCATTCTCCCAACGTAGTTTGGAATTCCTTTGACGTATTTCACCAATTTGGGGGCTCATTATGAACTAGGGAGGGAAAGAACCTTAAAGCATTAAGCATAGAACCCATCTTTTTCTTAGTTTCTTTTAAATTAGCCTAAGTTAGGATAGTAAACTAACATGTTTCCTAATTCATCTTGGATCCCCTTTGATGTTCCTGCCAAATTGGGGCTCCTTAAGAAAATAGGGGGAGGAAGGCACCTTTCGGCCAAGAACCTTGATTTTTCTGCAATTTCATTATTTTAAAGTAAAATAGATATGGATCTCCATGTATTCATATTTTGTTTAGCTTTTTCAAAACCAGTTTATCAAATTGATAGGTGTCAAGGAAACTATAAAAGTATAGGTTCCATTTGACGGATGAATTGGGGTGCCTAACACCTTCCCTAAGTCATAACCGACCTCCTTATCCTGAACTTTATTTGGTATTCGTAGATCAGAGACTCTTTTTTTTTTAATTAAAATTGTTTTCTTGGTGACCAACGACAACCACACCTTAGCTTTATGGTTGGTATGACCTCATATTCGCCATACTAACATGCTTCTTGCATGTTAATATCGAGAATATCATTTTTGAAATAGTAATATTTCATTATATAATTTCTCCAAAGATCACTGTGTCACAACCCCATCCCATTTAGGTATTAGTCACCAACCCAACATCACATTCTTTCATATCCTATGATTTGTATCCAAATTAACCCAACTTTTGGCTTAAGCTTTGTAATTGACTGAAACAACCATTGGTGATTCCAGTAGTCATCAGTACAGAACACAGTCCCCATTAAAAAGCATTGTGCGATGTGTGCGCTAATCTCACATTTTTAGCCAAGAGAGTTGGACCTTGGTTAAATACTACTCATTTACTAAAAGACGACGAACATTGTTAAAGATTCTTACCTCAGACTCTGATTAAAAGCATAACTCCTACCATTTACATTTATTGCTTTTGATAATTAATGTTGTGTGCATTTATATACAAAAAATTATTTACAGCTATTCCAAAGAAGACTACTACCGTCACAATAATACAAAAACAAACATCAGAGAGTACAATTACCTACACATGCTGTTAGTGCTCGAAAAATCCTGTAGTGATGATGACTAACTGCATAGAGACCATCCTATGAATAAGCATCCCAGGAGGTGTCCTTGAAAATCCTGCTATTCCTTTCTTTTCAAACTCCCTAGCAACCCTCAAATGGCACCAATGCCCAGTAGTATAGTCAAGGCGTCTAGGCGATGCCTAGGCGATTAGGCCTAGCTAGGCGAGGCGCTGCCTAGGAGATAATATATATATATATTAAATATACATATATACACATAACAATTCAAACCTCATAGGGTCTATCAAATTAACATTTAATGTTGTAATGCTTGAATGTAAATCTTTTTCTGTTAAACCATTAGTTGACTTTTTGATCATGTATATGAAATATTTTTAAAGACTAAAATATGAGACTTTTTTTTACCAGACTTTGAGTTTTAGTTAGGGCTGTCAATGGGCCAGATTCGGACTGGATCTACCTAGATCCAAATCCGATCCGATTAAGAATCCGACATATCCGAATCCCATCCGAGATCCGTCGGATCATGAAATAATCAATCCGATCCGATTATATTTTGTCCGATCCGAATAAGGTTTTTTAAAAAAAATATATTTTAATAATATAAAATCTAATAATACCTTAATTAACTCTAATTAATGTTAATTTTTTTAAAATTAATATTTTATACATAGAAAATCTAAGCAAAGCAAACAAGAGTTTACAAGTATGGCTAATCGGATCAGATCACATATAGGGTCCAAAGTCCGGCTAATCGAATCGGATCCGGATCATGATCCGATCCATTGACAGCCCTAGTTTTAGTAATATTTTGTTATCATAGAATTTCTGAAAATTTAAATTTTGATAAATAACTTAGCATTTGCAAGTTGAAATTTGGACAAATGTGCTAAAACAACGGATTTTGTTCTTAAACTGAAAAGCTGACTTCTTTTTTTTTATTGATAAACAAACCAAAATATATTAAAAAGGAAGCAAGGATACAGGACACTAGGCAAAGCAGACAAGAGTTTACAAGTAAGTAAACTCAAATCAAAAGAACATAAAAAACTACCCTAGCTCCAAGCCTAGACCCCTACCAATACAGAGACTCAATCCAGAACTTCTTATTCTTTAGGAATTTGGATCTAAGATAATTTTTAGGGGGTATAACCTAATTTACATATAAATATCTTAAGTAAATGAAAAGTAAAGTGTAAAACTATTTACTTAAATGGTATTTATATGTAAATAAGCTGTAAAACTGTAAAGCAGACTAACTATCAAAGCATTCAGGTGACTACCACCCGCCTAGAGAGGTGCCTTGGTGGTGACAGTCCAAAACCGCCTAGGCAATGCCTTGACTACACTGGTGCCCAAAGACTCCTACCTTTTTACATGAGACTCGAGCTTTAACAGAATAAATGCCTCAGAAAGAATGGATTGGTGGAACATTATTTATGTACCGGACCTCAAACAGCTAGAAAAAAGCCGGGGATAGCATGGAACTCATCAAGCACAATTTTTACTTCAAATCCTTTATGAATATACAGTAATGGGATTTATGTCTTTTGCAATTTGCAAAAATACAAACCTAGTAGAAACTGTAGGAGTAGATCGAGACTCAAACTTTAACACAATATATGACTTAGGAAAAATGGAATGGTGGAAGAGGATTTGTGTACTTCACCCAAACAGTTGGGAAATTGCTCAGATGATGGCAAGGACCTCATCTAATGACTCAATCCATTGAACTTTTAGGATTCAGTCCGCTGCATTAGACCAAGTCGCCGGGGATTGCTTGATGTATTAGACTTTTGAGGGAAGAGAAAAACGTCTTCATCCTGTGTGTGTGTGTGTGTGTGTGGTGAATTGAAGAAACGGCTGCACAGCTATGATTTAAGGTTATAAGGTCCATTGAATGAACTAAAACACAGCTTAGGATGATGGCACTACCAGGTAGCAATCCCCTTGAAAACAACATGGGTGCGTGCGACCTCTATAAGATTCTAAGATCGACAAGAACCAAGAATTTCAAAAACGAGTCTGGCTTTATGTCAGATATGTCATTCTTTGAGGTTGTATTTTTCCTTACAACAATTGATAAAGAACTTCAAAAAAAGCGAGAACATCTCCATCTGACGTCAAGCCAGACTAAATAACAGATGGAGAAGAGGGTTACAAGTATTCAGGTAGACCTAGGGCCCAAGCATACCTTAATTAGAATTAGTTGGGCCCACCCATTCGATTGCGAGGGAGATGGGCTCAGGTGTGAAGGGACATCACATGCCCTAAATATGGTGCAGAAAATGCAATTGGAGGCCATAGTGGAGGGTTCGAGGAGAGTCTCTCCCAATCCAGTCCAGCGCAGGCATTGAGATCAATGGTTTCAATTACAACGACAGGTCAAGAACAGGAATTACCATACAACAACAGTATTGCTCTCCATCCCCATATGTTGACGAAGAGCAAGTTGTTTTTTTTTTTTTGGGTAATTGAAAATCACAAATAAAACACTGTCTATAACAACCATCATTTTGTATCTAAAGAATGGATCTAGCAATCAATTTCAAAGATTAAAAAATTTATAACATAAGCTCTACTGAAAAAGGTTCTCTCTCCGAGGAAACTGATGTAGTTTTTTTCTTTTGAAGAATGGAAGAAAGAACATTAGCTGAAACTACAATCATTTTCAAGAAGATCTAGCTTGCATTCATGGAATCACTATACAGTGTAGAAAATTAAAAACCCAAAATACGACATACTACACCTCAGAAAACTAATGTTTTGTCCACATTTCTTCATAAACACAAAATATAACTAAAATCAATTGATTCAAACGTACAATGCAAGCTTAAGCAATTGAAAACAAACTACCAAGCAATTCAATTCACATAATTAAAAACAAAAAACAAAAAATCATAACACCCAGAACACACATTGATAATCCCAGAAATTAACCATCAAAATCAAAAGAATTAAACAAAAAAATACATACCAGTCAGAACAAAAACATGATCCCGCCCTCCAGATCGTCTCCAAGCATCAGTACCCTGAATCAAATCCACCACCTCCCTCTGCCTCTCATAATCCCCATTACCCACCTTCTTCCTGAACACCCCTTTCGCCATCCCCAACTGAATCTCCGCACTAAGTGTCGCGAAGAACGGCACAAAAACAACATCGGCTTCATCGACATCAAAAACCCGTCTTGCAAACGACCCTCCTCTCGATTCCTCGGGCGTCATCAGATCACCCAAGATCCAAAACTCAGCACTATACTGCTTGATCAATGGGTTCTCTGGATATGGAGGGAATGGGAGCTTCCATTTCGAAGAGAGAGAGGACCGTAGTTCGTTGTCAACGTCGCTACCGAGTCTTGAATCTCCATTGAAGGACCAGTATTTGTCCAATAACCCGTAATTGAGTGATCTGGGGAGATCTGCAACATAAACTTTGATGGATTGATTGGGAGATTGAGAGATTTTGTGAGGAAATAAGAGAGAAGAAGAGGGTTGTTGTTGTTGTTGTTGGGTCGTGTAGAAGAGAAAGAAGAGAGAGAGTGGGAGAATGCAGAAAAATCCCAATGTGAGAATGAGTGAAGGGATTGAGCACTGGACATTGTTGTTTTTTGGAGCCATTTTACTCTCTCTAGAGTATCTATCACTACTAGGGTGGATGTATATAAGCTTAGAGAGGACTGAGGAGTGTTTGTCTCTCTCTCTAGAATTTTTTTAGATTCGATCCACCGTATAGTGGTGCCACCATTTGTTAAATCAAGGGCTGTTTCATTATTATTATACGGATTATATATACTAGCGGAGACCCTGTGCGATTCACGGAACTGCAAAGAAAATTGAGCAAATGATAGGTAGCATATGTGTAAATAATTTCTTTAGTAGCATGCAATTGATCAAGGATTGAAATTTCAGGTTCATTTCATCCACCGCGCCACTAAAAGTTTTTGTTGTTCCCTCCTTGTGGTTAGCAATTTTTGAATTTTGAAGATTTATGAAAATGTCTTTAAATAATAAATTTGGGTATATCCATCATTTGTGCGATCTAGGGTTTGAGAATGGGAGGGACGGTCAGAGAGAATGTGAGTTATTGAGCGAGAGAGTAAGAAGGAGAAGTGAGGAGAAAGATAGAGACAGACCTACAGGTGCGGTTTGTTCCTCCTCCCCCTACATAAATAAATGGAAAACTAAGAAAAATAAAACTCATAAATCTGCTTTCAAAGACTAACAGTGAAAATTCTGATTCTAAATTTGAAAATATATTCAATCAAAGAATGAAAATATTAAAATAAAATTTTAAAAAAAAGGGGTGTCAAGGGCTGACAGATCCACCTGCTTCTTGTGCAATGCTTAAAAACATAAAGAGAAGGGGAAGTGGCTGACGGGGTACGGGATGTTGAAAGAGGATGGGTGAAGAAATAGGAATACTTGTCTTTTAAGAGGTGTGACGAATGAAGAGTTGCAAAATAACTCTCTCTATTAACAGCAAGAGTCGTAGCACTTACCTCCCGAATGATAGAAGAGTGTGATGAATAAGGGAACGGAAATGTCAGGATTAAAGAATGAAGATTCAAGATGGTGTCACGTAGATCCAATTGCTATTAGATATAGATTTCTTAGTTATAATCGATTAGGGCATAAATAATTATGTTTAGTGAAGTTTAATTGTGTATAATTAATAATTAATTTTAGTGATTATAATTAAAACAATTTATTACATTTTAGTCCTGATAGAGTCTACTTTATTTGACTTATCTTTCTTTCTTTCTTTTTCTTTTTTTTTTGGTTAAGATTTGACTTATCTTTCTACTACTATTCTTTTTATTTCTTTCATTTCTTTTCTTCATACTGTTTATTAATATCTTTTTAATTATATTTTTCTTCTTTTTGTTCTTCTCTTTTGTTGAATTGAATATCTGATGTAAATAATTTATTATCTCTAACAAAGTTAACCAAATATGTGACATAACTATAATTTCAAGAGTGCTAGCCCTACTCTCTGGGTGGCCAATCAACTGTATATTTTGAAACCAAGCCCTCTAAGGTGATAACTGGATTTGGCAAATCTGGTTATCACCCTTTGAGGTCTCCACTTGTTCCTTTTGACACCCCTTAACCCTTGTTAAGATTCAACCACCCTTAGGTTCACCCACCCATGTTTTTAAAAAAAATATTAATTCTTTTTTAAAATATTTTAATATTTAAAAAAACTTGGAAAAAAGTTTTTTTATTTTTTTAAAAAATTAATATTTACAAAAAAAAACCAAGGATGGGTGGGTGAACCGTAAGGATGGTCGAATCTTAACAAGGGTTAAGGGGTGCATGTAAAATCCAAGGGAAAACACAGAGTTCGCTGGCGTTACTACTGGCTTGATCGGGACTGGTGGTGATGATTGTGATTCACGCCAGCGATGGATGCACAGGTGTGATTGTAGAGGTGAGGAAGGCTAGAGACGACAGTAGAGCTTTATTGTATTGGCGTCGGCACTGATGATGATGATGATCGGAGGTGGTGAGCCTGCGGCCGTTGTGTTGCTGTGCAAGAGCTGCAGTTGCTGGAGCCGCAGATGGGAGAGGTGAGAAGCTGCTACAGGGGCAGGGGCAGGGGCGGAGCCAGGAATTCATTGTAGGGGGGCACATTTGGTTTAAGGGGGGGTTTGGGGTGGGGTTCGGGGCAAAGCCCCCAAATTTTTTTTTAACAACTAAGCTTGTGGACATTTCATCCATGCATTTTGTAAATATACTATAAGTATTGATCTCCTTGTTTACTAGAGCAGTTGTCTCATTACCCTATGGTTATGCTTTATTAAATAATATAATATAATGTTTTAAAAAAAATTAGCAGGTGCCCCTTGTCCAATTACTATGTTCTATTAAATAATTAAAATATTTTTTTAATTCAATGAGACAGCTTCCCCATGACTAATCCCTCTATAATTATAACCAAACTTCTTAGAGTCCGGTTACAAACACAAGTCTTTTAACTCTAGTTAACAACTTTAACCTTTAAAGTTAATTTTTTTCTTCTAGAAAGCAAGGTAAGATGGTTGAACCTTGAGGGAGTGAATCTTATTCACAATCAAAAGTATTAAAAATGACGTCATGTTGACTTGTGAGTTACAACTGACTACATGACTTGTGAGTTACAACTGACTCCAAAAAGTCCGGTTATAACAATAGACGATTCTAAATCCTTAGTAAACCTTTTTTTTTTAAATCAAAAGTTGAGGGGCACCCATTTGAGATCGAATCACGGCCAATCACGATTGAACTCGGGGAGAGTTCAATCACACCCACAGTTCAACACGTGCTCCTTTTAACCCTTATTAATTGTGGTTAAAATTTTCTAACCCTTGGGATTCAACAATATAACCTTAGTTTTTAGAAAAAAAATATAAAAAAATATTAAATTCTAGCTAAGGATTTTTAACCCTTATGATTAATATTTTTTAATATACTTTAACCCCAAAGGTTAGTAACTCTTAACCATAGTTAATGGGGATTAAAAGTGACACGTGTTGGCATATGGATGTGATTGAACCCTCCCGAGTTCAATTGCAATTGGCTGTGATTAAATCTCCATACTCTCTATGCCCCATGCTATGCCATCTACTACCATGCACATAAAAAAAGTTTTTTTTTCCAAAAGTTTAGGGGGGGCACGTGCCCCAGGCCCCCCCTTGGCTCCACCCCTGCGCAGGGGTGATGTTTCACACCCAGAAGGAAATTCCTCTTGCTATTGCAGACTGAAAAAGAGAAATTTCGCTCGAGGTTCGGCTTCTCGCCTACGTCCCCGCTTCAAGACACTCACTTGAGGATTCAACACGATCCACTAATCACACAATTTTCTTCACGGGTAAAGATCAAACCTTACACTTGCAAGAGAGCACATCTCTTGACTTCCTTTTCACGAAGCTTCCCACTTCAACACAAGAATCTACCGATTCTTGATTTCCAATACAAGAGTTGTATGAATTTTTTACAATCTTGAAATTGCTCCTTAGATGAACCGAAAGATCTTTTTAATGCTTTCTACAAATATCCCAAAGATTGGAGTTGAATAGCTCAATATATCACTTTTGAGATTTTTAAGATTTTTTCTCAAATTATGGATCAATGAATGATTGAGTGAGTGATAGAATGATAGGAGTGGTAAGAGTTCTTGATTTAGTTAATAAATCATATCTATTTATAGCTCAGGCAAAATTATCGTCGTTGGAGGTGCATTCATTGCAAAAAAGATCCATTGAAAACTAGCCATTAAGAGCTTTAAAAGCTTTGTCCTGACAAAATCAGTCGACTGGTTTAAATATACCTTGATGATTAGAATGATTTACTAGGTCAATTATCTTATCTTTATCAATATTATTATCATTCAAAATGATATTCTAAGACCTTATAATGATATGGAAAATACTTTTAAGGTTCCTATGATCGATCTAGGTATATGAGCTTTCAAACTTCCATCTTTGAGGACTGATTTTGTCTCCTTGACAAATCAGTCGACTGGTTTTGAACACCAGTGAGAATCAGTCGACTGGTTTTTTATTTTTCACAGAAAACTTCAGACCTTGTTGTTTAGAATGATTTGCTAGGTCAATTATCTTATCTTTATCAAGATTATTATCATTCAAAATAAGTTCTAAGACCTTAGAATGATATGCAAAATATTTTTAAGGTTCCTATAATCGATCTAGGTATATGAGCTTTCAAACTTCCATCTTTGAGGACTGGTTTTGTCTCCTTGATAAATCAGTCGACTGGTTTTGAACACAGTGAGAATCAGTTGACTAGCTTTCTTTTTTTCACAGAAAACTCATTTTAAACAGACCTTGATGATTAGAATGATTTCTTAGGTCAATTATCTTATCTTTATCAAGATTATTCTCATTCAAAATGATATTCTAAGACCTTAGAATGATATGCAAAATACTTTAAGGTTCCTATGATCAATCTAGGTATATGAGTTTTCAAACTTTCATCTTTGAAGACTTTTTACAAAAGTCGTAAGCACCCTCAAACTAAAAATATAAAAGTCTTTAACCTTCATAGGAGAGAGTTTTCGAATTTGATCTTGGTTCTTTTATTTGGATTTATCTTCATAACTTTCTTTGTAGACCAAGATTACTTCTAAGTGGATCTTCTTCTTCATGTCATGAGTTTAACTCTTTCGCCTTGGATCGATATAATCTTCAACTTTATTGGATGACTTGCTTTGTGGATCCTTTTTATGTTTGGTGTCATTTACATGTTATGTGTCTTGGATAGTTTGCTAATGTTCTTTGTAAACTGAATTTCACATAGGCATTAGTAACGCATAGGTCATTTCATTATTGTGTTATCATCAAAATCATTAGGGGTACTTATGGTTGTAACATTTAGGCTAATAAATACCTCATTTAATATTAACAAAAAGCGACCTCACCCTCAATCAAACAATTTGTTATCAGATTATTGCACTATGATTTTGAGAGCATTGTGCATCTACGCTAAATTCCTAGTCTTTCTTGCACTACGATTTTCAGAGAATCCTACTATGGTTTTTGCATTGCTCTACTTTTATAAATTCGCTCTGTATTGCCTTGCTCTACAAATTCATAGCACATGGATAGCCATTTAGAGCAATGCTCTCAGAACCATTGCTCAAGGCTAGAATCATAGTGCAATATTCTCAAATGCTCTCAAAACCTTAGAGCAAAATTAAGAAAAACATAGCATAGAATTTTTTTATGAAAAGAAACATAGCATAGATAATGGTCTCTTTTCTTTTTCTTTTTCTTTTTTAAAGGACATTCATTAAAAGATTGAAGGGATGAGGCACCTCTTGGACTGAACGGACTGTCCAAGGCCGGAACAGAAGGAGACCCAACGATGGATAAAAACACATAGAGAAATGTTCTCTGGGCACTAACAATAGACTTGTAGAGCAAGTTTGCGGCTTGCTCCAATGGAAGGGAGTGACTACTTTTATGAGAGACGTGGTTGGATCTATTGCCCTTGGGTGACGACTTGCAAGTGGTTCATTCGCTAAGCACTAATTAATGCTACTAACCCTAGGTAAATGATATTGTCACCCAAAAAAAATGTCCATTCTTTGTTTGAGTTTGAGTTTGGTTATTCTATCCTTAAAAATGTTTTAATGGTTTGCAATCGGTGGATGAAGTTTTTTTTTTTCAACAAGATAATCTAGAAGTATTGGGGTTAAGCTCAAGCTTGGCATGAACTGTTTCAAGCCAGGCTCAAGCTCGAATTGATTCAAACTCGATCTGAGCTCGGCTTGACTTATTAAAAAGATATTTTTAAACAATAATAATATTATTAATATTATAAACAATATATTATTTATTATTATTTTATATATAACATTCTTGTCGAGCCGATTCGAGCCTCAATCAAGCTGAGCCGAATTAAACAGGTTGGCTCGAGCTCGGCTTAAACACATTTCAAGCTTTAAAAAAACAACTCGATCGGCTCAATTGAGCCAAATATTCATGCTTGAACTCGGATTGGATACACCCCTATCTAAAAGGCGAATTTGGTCATTTGATCGTGAATTGTACGCAGCTTCATAGAAATTGTGTTTTAAACACCAATTTAGAATTTCATGATTCTCAAGGATTCTTTTTGTGAAATGTGTAAAAAGCAATAGGTTTCCTAATGTGTAAGACTACAAAGGGGTGGACCAATGGTTCCTGGGCATTTCCCGAAGTGGGAGGTCTTGGGTAGGGCTGTCAACGGATCGGATTCGGACCGGATCTGCCTAGATCCGAATCCGATCCGATTAAGAATCCGACTGATCCGAATCCGATCCGAGATCCGTCGGATCATGAAGTAACCGATCCGAATCCGATCCGATTATATATCGTCCGATCCGAATCCGAATCCGATCCGATCCGATCCGATCCGAGTAAGGTTATTTTAAAAAAAAAAAATCTATTTTAATAATAAAAAATCTAATAATACCTTAATTAATACTAATTAATGTTAATTTTTTTAAAAATTAATATTTTATACATAGAAAATCTAAATAATATATTTAAAATAATAAAAAATTATTATTATTACCGGATCGGATTTTAATCGGATCGGATCACCCTATATCCAGATCCGATCCGATTATAATCGGATTCCACCAATCCGATCCGAATCCGATCCGACGGATCACATATAGGGTCCAAAGTCCGGCTAATCGGATCGGATTCGGATCGGATCCGGATCATGATCCGGTCCATTGACAGCCCTAGTCTTGGGTTCCATTTCTCACTCCTCCTTTGGGGCCGCATGGGATTACCTGGACTGGGCATTTCCCCAAGTGAGAGGTCCTGGGTTTCATTTCTCACTCCCCCTTTGGGGCCGCATGGGATTACCTGGTGTGGTGGGTTGTGGTCACGTCACACCCTCGGATATTAGTCCTAACCCAATGGGTTGGGGACACTTTGAGTTTTTTTTTAAAAAAAAAGTCTACAACTAGTGTACTCTTATATGCTAACCTTTTAATTCAATTATTAAATTATCAAGATTAGAGCTGATGTGACATTGGAAAAGATAAAATAAGTTAAGTTAAATCCTGCCTAATTGTTTGCTATATACTGGAAAGTATATTTGGGAGTATTCATAGTAGAGGAATAGTTCAGAGTGTAACTAGAACACGACCTAAGGCTGCGTTGGGTTGGGCTTTTCACAGCTTCGGTGGGGCTTGGGCTGAGAAAGGCCGATACCTCGAGCTAAGGTTTTGAAAACCTAACCCAATATGAACCTGACACATTAAAAAACATTTTCAGCATATTGTAATATGGCCTTGGATTGTCCCTGGCGAAGCCAGAAAGGGCTTGTCTCGGGCAACCATAGAAGAGGGGACAAGTGGTGGAGAAGTCAAAATCATGGGCCCCACGATTTTGACTTCTACACCCACTATATGACACATGGCAATAAGGTGTTGAGATAAAGGGGAAGAGATATCAAGTGGGGAGAAGTCAAAATCTTGGGGAAAAAAATGAAATGACTTCTCCCCTTTTTAACGCCACATGTCCCTTATTCTATGATTGCCCGAGAGCCCTTTCTGACTTCGCCAGAGACAATCCCTTATAATATGATTGCCCGAGAGCCCTTTCTGACTTCGCCAGAGACAATCCGAGGCCATTGTAATATATGATGAATCAGTTTATGGGGTACTACATATTCTTACTCCTTATTTTTACACATAATCTAAGTCATTCTAAAGAAGATCAATGACTTTTTTTTTTTTTTAGGAATTGATATTTTTGAAATTATTTAAAATAGGGTTTAAGAATAGGGAGTACCTCCCTCATATATAGTTAGATGTTAAGTTGAAAATAAAATATAATTAAAGTAAAACAAAATAAGAACCATTGGGCACCCTGCTCAGCTCCTTTAATCTTTCTTCTGTCTCCATCTCCGTCTCCGTCTCTTTTCTCCAAGCCTCTTGGTTGTGAGTTCTTTTTTCCTACATTTCTAGGAATTTATTTTATTTTATTAAATTTGTTTTTACTTCTCCAAACATAATCTGTGCCTGCTTTCTGTCACCCGCTTGTCTAATCAACATGGTAATAACTTTCACCCTTGTTCTTACTTCACACTTAGATCAATCACAGCCAATCGTGATTGAACTCGAGGAGAGTTCAATCGCATCCACAGGTCAATATGCATCCCCATTCACTGCTATTAACTGTGGTTAAGATTCATTAACTCTTAAAATTCAATAATCTAACCTTGGTTTTTAGATAAAATATTTTTAAAAAAAATTAACCCTGAGGGTTAAAAGTTCTTAACCAGAGTTATGGTGTGGTTCCACTCCCCTGACACCATGCTCTGCAGCCCGACGCCCATGGCGGCCCTCCCTCTCTCTCTCTCTCTCTCTCTCACATAGCCTGGCATTCAAGTAGCCATATCCCTATGACAGTTCCCACTCTAAACCCATAGCGTCCAAGTAGTCCCATCTCCCCCCTTTAATACCAGATGTTACAAACCTAACCAATACTATAAAAGGCCCTAGGGTGATGCATAGGTAAACGTGGGTATCTGCCTAGACTAGTCTCACGTGATGTATAGGTATACCCCGAACCATACATCCGATATTGAGGGGAGCCCAAATTCGATATCGAGACCTCCGTCCGGATTTACTGTTCATCCTTCGACCACTAGGCTACAGCCCCGAGGGTTAGGCCCTAGGGTGATTAAGGAGCGGAATTAGGCTTATAAGCTATTGGGCATCGTAAAATCTGCCTTGATCAGTCTTCATCTTTCGGAAATGATAACACAGTTCAGTTCAAATTTTATTAGTATATATATACGGATAGACCAAATAAAAGGATACACTCCACAGTGCTTGGTCCAGTCATTCAAATGATATAAGGAGATATGAACTTACATTCTGTTTCCAAGAGACCTCCGCATGCCAAGTCTGCTCATTCTCAACAGAAAAACAACGACATGAATCACTCTTTCCATTATTTTCCCAAAATTGTTCAGTCCAGTGACTACTACGGATGTGTAATTTATAGTTCATATATCATAATCCACGCCACATAATCACAACACTCATCCTATGCATAAAGAACACGATATCGAGATTTGAATTAGTTACCGTTTAAAGTCTCTGTGTACAAAACCTGGTACTCTTTAGTGGTGAAGGCCACCTTTTGCTGAGCTTCAAAGAACATTTCAGCCATTAACTGACCATGAACACGAAAACAATTCAGGTCTCACCTGCCACGCCACCTTCTCAACTTTGTAGGTCTATGTGAGATCAAGAAAAAGTTAATGAGCCAAATTTTCCACTAAACTATTTGCTCCAATGCAACCAGAGCCTTGATTCTTGAAGCTCCCCTCAGTTGCCATGGAACTATTAACTGTCAGCCTCTGAAAGCTTGATGCTTTTGCGTGACTTCCTTTTCCTATTTCTCTTTTTACTTGCATCGTCACCATCCTTGCAAACCTAGATCCAAACTTCAACATATCAGTAAAATGTAGTACAGCAGTGCCATTCATATGTGGCTTACTCTCATAAAGTTCATTTTGCCCCAAAATGTGTGGCCGTTGGGGCATTCTGCAGTTCATGAGCTAAACAACCTAAAATAGTCAAAATAGAAAAGAAATAGAATGTAGTAGTTTCTAATTTGCATATTATCCATGAGAAAATGACTAACTTTTTATTTCTGCCCGCTTAAACTTTCACATCATTTAGGAGTATAGGTATATTTTTTACATAGGCGAACATATCCCAGCTTTTGCTTTGCCTAATAATTTTACTTTAGAAAGAAATAGAAATGAAGTCACAGCCTGACCATACTAAGAAACCAAAAGATGGAAGTGAGAAATGAGAGTAGAAAAGAATCATTGAGCAACGAAAAGCAAAAATAACCAGACAAACAATCAGGAGACAAATGAGAAGCAATTGGGAAGTGAAAGTGATACGATAGGGGAATCATTAAACAAAAATTAAGAAATGAATTAAAAAATACGACTGTGAAACAAATATGAAGAGTTAGAAAATGAGAATAGAAACCTTGGCTCTTCTATTGTTATTCCATCAAAGCAGGCTGCTGGAATACTGAAAAGCATAAACCCTAGCTAAGCCTTGGAAAACAAGAAACCATAAAGAAAGGTAATTTTTTCATTTGTCCTCCTTTCTCATGGCAAAAGTTTCCCATTTAGTCTCCTCATTAGGAGGTATCGGAAAGCTTCAAGTGACGTTTCGCTGAAGGGGAAATAGATTCAGATTTGGATCCCATATTGTTTCCCAGTGATAATTCACCTTCATTCCTAATGTTTCCTTGATTATTTTTGCAACAATGATAACTTTTCCACCATGTTTCCAGGTCATTTTCCAGAAAATGGGAAACCGTATCACTTTCATTTCCCAATTGTGTTTCCTAGGGAATGAGATTCGCTTTCTAAAGTGGTTTCCATGCAACAATGGGATTGACGGTTCATGATACTTCATCCTTTGGATGTGATTTGCTATAAAAATGCATTATTATTCCCAACAATAAAATGTTAAGACTTTTTTTTTTCCAACAGTATAACGACCAGTTTAGTTGTTTGGAGAAAAAAAAATTGCAAGGCATCCGAACAGATCATTATGATTGCAACTGTATTGAAATTTTTGTTTTTACTTTATCTGTATCTACATTTTATCCAATTTGGCTAATGTTGATGCTAGTGCCCATACGTGTAGCAGTTTTTTTAGTGTGTACAACCTTATATATATACAGTAGTTGTATTTGACCATCATAAAGTAACACAATTAAAATAGTCATGTATAAGGACTCCCATGCGTAAAGGCTTCTATATGTCATAGTATCCTTCCAATCCAATGGCTTGGAGGCAGTTGCTAACTCAATATAGTAATACCAGGGGTATTCAAATGGTCAAATTGCTGGCCTCCAAATATTAATATGGGGCATAAAAATATGAAAGAAATATACAAAGCATCCCAAAACGATATCAACTGGAAAACTTACCAGATTTGGAAGAAGTGATGGGCTCCCATGACTCTTTTTCTTCTTGCAAGAAAGTGGGTTTGGACCCTGCAATGTTCAAGGCGATGACCTTAAAATAAGCAGATAATAACAGTAGCACACAATTTCAATAATTGCAATTTGAACTCATACTATTAATGACACAATTATATACCAAATTAATAAAATGGAAAACATTGAAAAAAAAATCTGATTCAGCATCTGCTCTAGAGCTGCACAAAGCCCGATCGGCCCATTTGTGCGGCTCAGCTCGGCTCAAATATTATTAAATATATATGTATATATATATCATTATTATATATAAATAATATAAAATATTATTATTATTTTAAAAGTATTCAAGCCGAGCCAAGCCCGGCTCGAGCTTGAATGAATTCGGGCCGAG
Source organism: Tetracentron sinense (assembly GCA_015143295.1). NCBI lineage: Eukaryota > Viridiplantae > Streptophyta > Magnoliopsida > Trochodendrales > Trochodendraceae > Tetracentron > Tetracentron sinense. The sequence goes on from CM026552.1 coordinate 46,728,146, forward strand.
CCGGGCTTCGAGCCTAGAACAAACCCTTTCAAGCTGAGCCGAGCTTGGCCAAGCCCGGCCCAAATACAGCCCTAATCTGCTCTAGCCATCTGGCCCATACCCCAACACCCTACACTTGTCATTATCATGTGTAGATATAATAAGCAAATTCCTAGTTAGTGCACATCGACTGTGAGTGACATGTAGTATGGGCACCAGGGGGAGTTTTAGTCTATGGATGTCTCTTTCTTGAGGATGTTCCTTACTTTCCTCGTCCGAAGACTCCTCTTCAGAGGAAGATTGTTGATGTTGAAGCGTTGTCTTCTCTTATACCTCTTCCTAGTCCTATTTTTGATATCCCTGACTCTATTGTGATTGATATTGGACATACGCAAGAAAAAGAATTGCAAGTTTACTCCAGACAACCACGACCTATGTCTCACGCTCCCTGCCAAGATTCTCCCTCGGATCCGAGTCCTTCCAACTCAGGTAACGATTCCGATCTCCCTATTGCCATTAGAATGGGAGTTAGATCTTGCACTCACCATTCTATCTCTAATTTTGTTTCTTCCAACTCATTATCTTTTCCCTATCGTACTTTTTCTTCTTCCTTGTCTTCGGTGTCTTTGCCTTGCAATGTTTCTGAAGCACTGGCTTATTCTAAGTGGAAGGATGCGATGTGTGAAGAAATGGGAGCTCTTGAGAAAAGTGGCACATGAGAAATTGTGGACCTACCAAAGGGAAAGAAACCGGTTGGATGCAAGTGAGTTTTCACAGTGAAATACAAGTCGGATGATTCTGTGGAAAGATACAAGGCTAGACTGGTTGCGAAGGGTTTCACCCAAACTCATGACATTGACTACCATGAGACCTTTGCTCTTGTGGCTAAAATGAATTCTATCCGTGTGATTCTCTCTCTGGCTGCTAACCAAGACTGGCCTCTTCACCAATTTGATGTGAAAAACGTCTTCCTTCATGGAGGCTTAGTAGAGGAAGTTTACATAATTGTTCCTTCTGATTTTAGTTTTCCCACAACACAAGGGAAAGTTTGTAAATTAAAGAAGACCCTATATGGGTCAAAACAATCCCCTCGTGCCTGGTTTGAAAGGTTCAGTGGTGCCATGAAGAAACAAAGGTACACTCAAAACTAAGCTGATCATACTTTGTTTATCAAACACTATCAGGGTAAGACAATTGTCCTTATAGTCTATGTGGATGACATAGTTTTGATAGGGTCTGATGTGAATGAAATTAAAAGGTTAAAATCTCAACTGGCTACAGTGTACTTTCTTGGCATAGAAGTTGTCAGATCCAGGAAATGAGGAATTTTTATCTTACAAAGGAAATACATCCTAGATTTTCTCAAAGAAACATGAATGTTGGGATGGAAGCCTTTGAATGCCCCCAATAGAGCAGAAAACCACAAGTTAGCCGATGGTAGTGGTGAGCCTCTTGGTGATGCAGGGAGATATCAAAGGTTTGTTGGTCGTCTTATCTATCTCTCTCTCACTCGCCTTGATATAGCCTATGCAGTTAGCGTGGTGAGCCAGTTTATGCATGCTCCAAAAACCTCTCATCAAGAGGCAGTCTACAAGATTCTCAGGCACTTGAAATCCTCCCCTGGAAAAGGGATCCTCTTTTGCTATCATGAGCACCTAAAAGTAGAAGCATAAGCTGATGTTGATTGGGCGGGATCTATTTCAAATAGAAGATCTACATCTCGATATGGCATGATTGTTGGGGGAAATCTTGTCACTTGGAGAAGCAAGAAGCAGGTTGTTGTGACATTGTGGCAAGATCTAGTGCAGAGACTGAGTTCAGAGTCATGGCTCATGGAATATGTGAATTGCTATGAGTAACGATTCTACTAAAGGAGCTTGGATTTCCAGCGGACGAGCCTATGAGCCTTTACTGCGACAACAAAGCTGCGATTAGCATTACACACAACCCAGTCCAACATGACAAAACCAAACATATTGAGATTGATCGTCATTTCATCAAAGAAAAACTCAGTTATGGAGAGATTTGCATTCCCTATGTGAAGACTGGTGACCAACTTGCAGATATTCTAACCAAGGGAGTCTCAAGCTATCGCTTAATTTGACATACTTAGCAAGTTGAGTATGTGTGGCATATATGCGCCATCTTGAGGGAGAGTGTTGGTATAATTATGGGTATAATGTAGTTATGGGCCTCTCTTATGTTGTAGTGGTCCAACACTTATGTTTTTATTTTGTTCTCTCTTGTATGGGCCCTGGGCCTAACTATTGTATTAGTCAAGTATATATAGTCAATATAGAGAAGAGGAATCCTAACTTCCTCTCTCTCATTTTATCAATTTCTCTCTTTCTCTTCCCTTCTCTAACGTAGCTACAAACCTAATATCAATAGCCAAATTTTCCTTTTGCAAATCAAGAGAGGTGATCTCAAGAAATTTCAAATTCTTTTCAGACATTATCCCAAACACCTCCTTATTCCACCTTCAAGGACTCCTTGAGAGCTTTGAATTTCAACACAAATTTACACTCACCTTCCCTATGAGTCTAAAGACTCTAAACTCCCTCCAACTATTCTCCACTACTTCGGAAAAATTTGGTTTAATAGGAAGGGATTTATCCCATATACAAGAAATCTTCTAATTGTCTGCCAGCATGATCTAATAGAGAATGACCCTTTAAAATCATTCTCCCGCACAAGACAACAATCAGCATCAGAGAAGGAAACACTGCAATTTGAGAATGTCAAAAAGCAACTCCAGGGAAGATAGTTTGAGACACAGTCCAGCATCCAATTACCATTATTATCCACCAGTTCTCTAATTGGGAAAGGCATCTGGCCACGAGTACCAACTTAAATGAGAGGCCTATCCGAAAACAAATACTCCCGCCAGAAGTTGGTAATATCTCCACTGCCAATCAGGCACTTACAATAGAACAATAAGAGTTTAAAGAGATGAACAAACACCCCTCCAAGTTCATGAAGCTCCATTCTTAGGATCAGTTAGCCAAGGATATATATTCGGAAGATACTTGCTTTTGAAGAATCTGGCCCAAAGATTATCAGAAGATAGAAAGTTTCATCCTAACTTCATCCCGAAAGTCTTAGAAGCATATCACAGAGAGAGTGGACAAAATAGAGAATCATATTGTAAATAGGAATTGTCTTCCCCAATTACTTTCATTTTAATGCTACACAAGACAGGTGCGACACCCCGAGGTGGGGTATAAACAAGGAATTGGTCTTTGGCTACTGAATACTGCTGGTATCCTGTGCCCTGCTTCAACACTACTTTGAAGGCTCCCAGGAGCTCGTCCTCTTCAAAGTCGAGAGTTTTCACTTTTTCGTCTTTAAGGAAGCTTCATCAACCTTGTTCTTTATGACAAGGGCAGGTGGGAGTGTGGGGAGCAGGGTGGGGTAGCTCAATCTCTGTTACTTATTTTGATTCATCTGGGTCTTATAATTTGAAGTGGTGGGACCATGGGAGGGCCGGAAAGACAAGCTTGAGTATGGTCGATGTAGTAAGGATTTCAGATGCGCAGCAAATCACCCTTGACTTGTGTTTGGAACCCTCAAATCTATTGCTTATTTTTGTTTCATCTGGGTCTGAGGATTTGAAGTGGTGGAAGGGCCGGTAGGGCAAGCTTGGGTAGGTTCAATGTAGTAAGGACTATAAAGCTCAGATATGAAACAGATCGCCCTTGACTTGTGTGTAGAGGCTTTGGGTTCCACAATCATATAATAGTGACACAGTTAAATTGCAAAAACTTTACATCTGATCAAATTCTACAGATTTAATAAAATAAGTCAGAATATTTCACAATATCTATCTGACTTTGGTGACATAATTCTTCAACAAAGTGCTAAAGAACCCCATTTCAGATTTAGTGACCTCTTACAGTTTAACTTAATCTAGTGCCAGCATAGACATAATGCTACTATTTCGAACCACTAAGACATTTTCTATGAGTTTATAACCTAGAACAAACCACTATGATTTTATAATCAGATCCAAAACCAAACCTATACGTCTAAATCGTTTAACTGTCCACCTTTTTTTTTTATCGGTAAAACAGAGTTATATATATTCAAAGCTTAAAGCATAGGTTACAAGAAAGAGAAAACAAACAAGGGGTCACGAGAGATTGAACCCAGATGAGAAAGGAAAAGCAACAATAAAGCAGCCAATAACTAGGAAATGAAGTTAAGTTGGGGAGATCCCTGTGGCTCAGGATTCATGATAAACTAAGTCAACTCATGTCACTGCTCTCATCTCTGCATGATATACACTGGATTAGAATATGCCTAATCCACTTTTCAAGCTTTAGGGTCAAAGAAATCCATAAACATTAAAATCCCCGTGAGATCTATCCATATCAGATATAATCTCAGGGGGAAACTAGCACCCCATATGGAATTAGAGAAATACTGACATAGACCAATAGCTAGAAAGAAAAAGAGAAATGAATAACCACCAATAAAACTATTAAAGATAATTTCAGCTTAAAAGCATTGGAAATGGTTTCTGCCTAAGAAATAATCTCAGCCTAATAAGGTGCAGGAACAGGAGATATCGATCCACATACACCATAGGAAGTGCATATTATACAAGAAACAGCAAGAGTAGTCTCTCATTCAGTACTGTGATGTTTCTTTTTCAGAAGGCATGGAATGGAGGAAGAGTTGTCAGTACTTGAAACAGTCCATCAAGACTCTTGTTAAAAGATAAAAGACATGTGCATGGATTCTAACCTTTGCCTTCTTTCTCTTAAATTGAACTTCATCCATGACACCCATCGTCTTCCTTGCAGCATTGATCTTAGGCTGTGCCATCACAGTCTGATTCCCTAAACCTTCATGTGCATCAGTTGAATTGCTTGCTTCCTGGTTAGCCAATTTGTTTATTTCCCTCTTTTGTAACATCTTATATTCCGACTCAGTCATATGCAAGCGTTCCTCTTCAGTAGATTTGACATACTGGCGTTGAATTGCAGATGGTGGCTCAAGGAACAAGGAGTTTCTCAGACCAAATATCACTGGGACACCTGGTATCTGCAATCAAATAAAAATAGATATCATAGTGAAACAGCAGCTCAGCTTTTGTAAAGGGAAAATGCTCAATATACATATGGAATATCATGGGGGAAAATGAAGAATGTCTGGTAAATCAAGTAATCAACTCTCAGAAATTCACCAGAAGCATGATAAAAACTGAACCAAGGAACCAGAGTGCACGTGCTAAAGTTATGAGGGACCAAACTAGTTAAAGCATCTTAGAAAAACAAGTTCCTAATTTCAACCTGTTTGGTCCCGTTTGGTGCTTATGCCACAGAACATAGTACTTAGTCAAAATGGTTAATAGGGCTGCACTCAAGCCAAGCTGGCTTGTTGGCTTGGCTCGTTCAAGCCGAATTCAAGCTGAGATTTTACGCTTGATTGAGCTGAGCTTTTTCTTGAGCTTGAAAGTTTATAAAAGCCAAGCTCTAGCCAAACCATGTTTGATTCGAAGTTCGGCTCGTTTAAGGCTTGACTTGGCTTGAGCTCAACTCGGCTTTATAATGTATTTTATATATACATATATTATAATGTATTATATATATATATATAAAGTCAGCCTTAAAGGAGACTAAACCCTAATTTCAAATGGATATCATAAGAAACAAATATCCTAGCCGCTCTCCTCTCTATAGATCTACTCTTTTTGCCTTCTCTACCACCAATAATAAATTCCACCCAAGAAACCATCCCAGAAAAAATCAAGTCTCAGCATCTCAAGATCTCCTCTGAACCCTTTGTGACCAGTACTTCACCAGAGAAGCATATGAGTTGGATGCCCAAAACAGTTTCTCAGGTATGTCACTTCTCTATCAATACCCCCCTACACCAGTGTTGTCAGAGCCGGACCGGCCAGTCGAACCGGTGGAAACGGGGAACCGACCCCCTCACCGGTTCCCAAAACCCTCAGAACCGGATGGAATTCAAAACCGGTCATTTTCCGTCGAACCGTGAGAACCGGCCGGTTGAACCAGGAACCAGTGGCAAAAAAAGGTTGAGAACCGGTCAGAACCAGCCATAAATGAGTAAAAATGAGGGGAGGGGGGGGGGGGGGGGGAATAGTTTTTTAATAAAAAAAGGACACAGTCGAACCAGTTGAACTGGTCAAACTGGGAATCGGCCACTCAACCGGTTCGATGGCCAGTCCAGTTCTGATAACATTGCCCTACACACACTGTTCTGCACCTTCTTCTGTTTTTTCCCCTTTGCCTTTCTACACGTCCAAAATACATTTTTCCATAAATAAGAAGATGCCGGGTTGTGGCTCTATTGAGGATTTTTAACTGTTTTTTCTATATGACATCATTCTTTTAATAAACCTAACCCTTTGTTCTAGGACTTGTAAAAATATCTTCCATCCAAGGCTCCAATCTCTCCTCGACATGTTGCCTTCATCTGATTCACCATAGCCTTAGAGGATAGCAACTAACGATACTAAGAAAAGCAACTTGGGGACGGAATTGAGACCCAAACAGAACCCCTTTCCATCTCCACATCTCAGAATAATAATTCGTGTACTATTCGCGAATTAGACATGTTGTTCGGTAAAAGTTGAAATCGGCCGCTCCATTAAATGATACGGATCAAATCGCATTCTCTTGAGGAGAAGCAAATAATTTGCGACACATCCCGATTCCCGACCGATTTCCGAATAAGAAAATATTATAAAAATCATGCAAATTACAAACAGACATATATAAGGTCAAAAAAAGTACAAGAGGTAACTTCTACAAAAAAAAAACAAAGTACAAAAAGTAGCAGTTTTCGTTACAAAAAAAATATTATAAAAACCATACAAATTACAAATACAAAAAATAAGTACAAAAGGTAACTTCTACCAAAACAAACAGTACAAAAGGTATTATTACAGAATCCATTACCCCACGAGAATCACAGTCAATCGCCATTGAACTCGGGTAGAGTTCAATCGCACCCATGGGTCAACGTGTTCCTTTTAACCTTTATTAACTATGGTTAAGGTTTACTAATCCTTACATTCAACAATCTAACCTTGATCTTTAGAAGAAAAAATATTAACCCTAAGGATTAAAAGTTCTTAACCAAAGTTAAAAGTTCTTTTAATAGTTTATTTCTAAAAACTAAGGTTAGATTATTGAACCTTAAGGGTTAGTGAATCTTAACCATAATTAATAAGAGTTAACAGGGACACGTGTTGACTGTGGGGTGCGATTGAACTCTCTCCGAGTTCAATCGCAATTGGCTATGATCGATCTCATTACCCACCCCACCGGCCACCACACAAGCCTTCTATTCCATTCTTCTCTCGAAACTTATTGTTTTCTACCTCTATTTCTTTGAATTCATTCTCACTCCCACTCACGACCTGAGCATCAGTGAATAAGAAGTTAACTCTCTCTCTCTCTCTCTCTCTCTCAAACAGCCATGGTCTCACGGCGTGCATGCGTGACCGTCTCATCGGATGAAAGGTAACCTTATACATACATTTTATATCTATTTCATATTTTATTTTTACACCTACGTCACTTATCTTTATCTATTCGATTACATAAGATTCTATATGAAAGGTAACCTTATACATGCATTTTATGTGATTTCCCAACTTTAAAATTTTTTTAATCTTGATCTGAATTATACTCAAATTATTCTTGTGTCGTACTTTTGACGTTCTGTGTTTTTTTCGCCAAATTTTTTAATGAATTATTAAATAACTGTTCTGAATTATACGCGAATAATTTATGTACCGAATTTTTGTCGTACGCCAAATTACTAACTATGGTCTAGAGCACAACATGTCTAAGACCGGTAAATAGAGACTTTCGAAACCCATATGCTCTTTTGCTCCAGCTTCTCAACCATATTTGCTATGCCCCTCCACCTGCAGTGTACAATAAAATGTTGGATATATTTCTCATAAGCTTAGAGGTTGAAACCTTTCATTCAAACCAAAGAAGCTAAGAGCTATTTCTCTAAACTGATTGCACTTACAAAGACTGTTAGCACCAAGATAGTACATTTTGTTTTTCTTCCTTTATTTATTTTTATTTTCAATTCATAGCTTACACAACTTTTTTCAGGAATCACTACTAAACCAATTGAGCCAACGTAAGTTTCAAAATACACCAAGCCAAGCTCGGCTCAGCTTGACCAATCATGCTCGAGCCAAGCTTCGAGCCGGGACATTTGAGCTCGAGCCAAGCCCGAGGCCAACTTGAACAAGTTCAAACCCAAGATCGAGCTCAATAGATCGGTCGAAAATACTCAATATACTTAAATTTGAAGTTGATTAGCCTCTATTATTAATTTTAAAATATAAGAATTTTTTTTAAAAAAATATACCTTTATCGCGCTTTTTATAATTAAAAAAAATCCCCCACTGGCAGACTTCCCGACATTCCTCACCAAATTTTCATTGATTTGAGGGGGGGAACAACCCAAATCTAAGCAAATTTGTTGAAGATCTGATGACAAATCAAGGAAAAATAAGAAATCCCCAAATATCTCAAATGTTGGTTGACATTTCCATGTGTCCACTGACAAATTATATTCTAGAGTTCCAAGGTTTGCAATTTTGCATTGGACTTGTTCTGTTGCATTTTTTTAATCTAGCATACAAGACTTGTCAAATGAAGACTGTAAGACATAATGTAGCCTAACAGTAATTACAAATGAAAAGAGCCAGCCAACCACAAAAACAGTTTCAAAATTATCTTCTGGATGTCACCTTCTTGGTCACCTAGAGGCCATCACAAAATGCATTCTAGACAGCAATGATGTGGGCCATGTGGCCAATTCAAACATACAAAATATGTATATCTTCAATTACCCCTCCAGAACTGCCAAATATAACAGGAAAATCAGAAGATCATGAACATGCATGTCATTGTTCTAAAAAACTACCTCATTCCTACTACAATTTCACTGATGAAAAAGAAAATTCCCACTAAAATTTTCAAACAAAAAGATATCATGCACATCTTATTGTATCTGGTACAACCACACAACATGGACACAGCATACAAATGTGAAAGAATATTTTGTTGATGTGTCGTGAGAGGCTATAGAATAAGATATTTAGACAGCAACTTTGTTAAACTTCAAATAAATGGGATCCAATGCCTTCATGCAATATCAAGATACACCAAGGAATAGAAGTACAAGCAACACTTGGATGGAGAACAGAAGAAACACATTGACCTCCTGAAATTTATTCCGTAGATCAGTGTCCTGAGTAGCGACAAAGAAGTGCTCAGGATTGTTTTCTCCGATAACCCCTGTGATGCATCCCACAGCACTCCTCCTCTTCTCATGGTCACATCTGAGCATTATATCGTCACCTAAAACTAATTAGGACAAAGGGCTTAACTCTATTTTGTTCTGCTTAATGCTGAGAGAGAGAGTGACCTTGCAGTGGCGAGATTACGAGCTGCTTGAAGAGATTCTCCATAGGACTCTCCAAGGCTTTTCAACTCTCCAAGAACACATCTACAGAATAAAAAAAATTTAAGAAAAATGTTTCTAGAAGAATATTTTTTTAGGGATTCTATTTATAGAGGATGAGCGAAGAAGAATCATAACAGCAAAGGAACCAACCAACCTAGTGGTGAAGAGCTTGGCTGGAGCACCGAGAAGATTCGAGAGGGAGTCATTGGCTGATGTGATACGATTGACAAGGAGGTGATGGACAAAAGTTCCATCACATAGGACCTTGAAAGGCTCCCGGAAGCCAAAGCATGCTGTATAGAATCTCACACTCTTACGATGGCGCTTCTGCTTTTTCAATCGCATCTAAGAAAATTAACAGAACAAGAAGTCATCTAAAAACATATACACGAAAGGGGGGGGGGGATTGTATCCATTCCATCCATCCAAATTTAGTGAATTAAGAATCAACAAGAAATCGAATCCAAACAAAATCATCAAACTAAACTAAAAGTGATATTTAGATATTGTAGGTCTTTTATCTACAATAAACCACAAAACAGAAAAAACAAAAACCGTGAAAACTTAATGAATATATATATATATATATATATTTTTAATCAGTAATCAAAATATATATAAATCAAAGCGCAAAGCAAAACAGTACATCAAGAAAGTGTTCCAAGGATGTAAACTCAATAATCAAACAAGAAAGCAAAGATAGAAAGCGAGCAAGGAATCTCCCCAGCAGAAAGAGAATAAGAAGGCTGGACTGTAACTCCAAGACACCCAAAATCTTCGCTGTGCCTTCCCCAACCCTCCAAATGGAGCACCGTTCCAACACAATGGAGCGGATATGAATATACTATAAGACAGATAAAAGAGTAAAAGAAGAATATGAGTAACCCAAGTCAGTTTACTTTAAAACATATATTAAAAAGTAAGATAATTCTTAGAAAGGTATAAATAGACATATGTTCTTCATTTATATAGAAAGGTATATTTTATCTTTGATCCTATGGGTGATGTACAAAAAGAAAAGAAATATATATTACAATCCAATGGCATAATAACGGTAATATAAATATATGTGTGTGTGTGCGTGAGAGAGAGAGAGAGAGAGAGATATGGAGAGAGAACTAGCATTATTGACAGAGATAAACTGCCATCAACCATTGCCCTTTTGTAATTTAAAATGCCAAATTCAAATATAAAAAATTATATACACGCGCGCGCGCGCATACACACACACACACATATATATATATATATATATATATATTTTTTTTTGCAATAGAAATAATGAAATCCTTCATCTAAAGAATTCAAGAAACAGATTATTGATCTTCTCTCAATCAACAGGAAATATCTGGTTTACAATTCACTTATTTATAAGTAATAAAACTATGAACTCACATAGTTTTCAATGGTATAAATCTATTTCTTTGTAGATAATCAGTAAAAAACTCTTCATGTGAAGATTTTTCTCTCTTTTTTTTCCGAATTGGCACTCTTGACATAAAGATTCAAATTCAGAGCACTACCACTAGTCTACAACTAACTTTGTATAACAAAACAAAATCAAATCCCATATATCTATACTACATATACTAAAGAAATCGGTGTTTAACGCAGGACCTCTCTTTGCTTTCCATTTTCTGGTTATATATATCTATACATATACCATGTCATCTCCTATCTTATACCATGCGCCTTCAACAAAGTGGGCCCCAGGGACACGTGGTATAGAGGATTTTGAGATGTTTTTACAACCTGTGTCTTGCTCATGGGTTGCGGATGAAGGTGAGGAGGTGCACTTGACGGTTAGAGAGAGTGGGGGCTTCAAAATCTCTCTTCTCTGTCCACTCTCCTAAATTTTCTCTTTTTTTGATAATTATATTTTTATAGGATTGTTTTCAAACCATCCCAACTCTCTTAAATTCCATTTTTATCTCTTCTTCGAGCATCCCTCGTGCAACGCACGGGCCCTTTCTAATTTTTACAACTAAAGAGATTGCAACTAAGGTTAATTTCTACTTTTCACTTTCTCATGATCAATTCCCTTAGCAAAAGCATGACATTTAGGGAACGTTTGGCTTTGATTTTTTTACTGATTAAATCATTAAAAAGTGATTAAAACAATTACTATTTAATAAATCTGTTTGGCTATTAAGTGATTTAATCAATTTCACAAAATCACCATCATTTAAACTAGTATTGTCTTAAACAGCACAAAATTGTTTATGATTTGATTAAAATTATATATATATATATATATGATAAAATCCCACTCACTCACCCTCTTCTCCTCTCTTTGCCCGTGAGTCGAGCAGCGAGTGGCAACGCAACGCGCAGCAGAGGTACCATCCTGTTATTCCATCCAAGCTCTAAAAATATATGAAAAAACTTAATAAAGAAAGCCAAGCTCCAAAATGACAATATTTTCAGACTGTTCGTCATCTGAACCATCTCCATTGAACCGTCTGAAAATCCAACGAAACTGCTGAGTTCTTATTCGAATCAATGACGATAACAAGAAGTGACAATGGCTCTGATTCACGTTATCAAAAGTCATGAAACCCCTCCCGTTCTCGGCTTCTGAATAGCAGCTTATATTGTTGCTCTTGGGATCACAATCCTGCAAGTCAAAATGAGTCTGTACCAGCGTTGTCAATGTTACGCATCCGGACATGCCGAGCTTTGTAACAAAAGTTCTTTTTGCAGCATCAGCGTGTAATTCAGGCCGAACAACTGCTCCAGGCTTCGGATCAAGAGACTGTCAGATTAGTGGGGAAGAGAGACTCTACTCTTTAGTTGTGCAGCCCCAAAAATGATATAAATAAATTTTGTCTTTTCCCTCTCCCTCTTGGGACCAATGCAAATGGGGGAGAGCAGGACTGTCAAAATCCCAAAATCCTTTCCTACACTAATGCACTGGTACTCTTTCCAAACAAATTTTAATTTTATTTGTATAAAAATCAATTTTTGGAGCATGTTAACCAAACAGATTTATTTATTTAGTATTTATTTTTCAATGGGTGAATTTCTATGCTTATCTTTTCAATGTATATGGGAAAAATAATCAAAGCCAAATGCACCCTTATTAAGAGTAGAACAAAATAAACATCAATTATTGAATTGTATAACAAGAACCGGTAGCATATAGAAAAAACAAAGTATATATATATATATATTATTAAGTCATTTCTCATGATAAAATTGGAGAATTAAAGAAGAACATCCTCTAAACAATTTTATAGTGGATTATATTTCTGAGTTAATAGGCCTCCTATAAAATCTAACCATAAGAATGTACGAACAACACTTGTAACCGAAAGATGGAAAAAGGTAAATAAAATAAAAGAATCTATAGGAATAAAAAGAGAGATTTATCCTTCAATAAAGATGATAAAGGAAAAGTCTAAGTTTGTTCAATTGCAAAATAAAATCAATAGCAATAGCTTCTCCACTAACAAAAAGAAAATTAAATAATATGTGTGCAATAGCCGGCTCGAGTGATCTCAACCCCACACCAGTGCTTTTGCCCTAGTGAGAAGCTGAGAATTTTAGAGTCACCACCAATCAAATAGGGTAGGGGTGTGATTGGTCACCCAACAAATACCTCTTGGTCTAAGAACCAAAAGTTGGATTCGGGGATTCCCTTATGGGTCAGGGAAAGTGTTGGCACCCCAACCCATCCATCAAATGAAGGTTGTCTTTTGATTTCTCTCCATTATTTTAAATTTTTATCATTCAATCTAAAGAAAAAAAAAATTTAATCAGCTCCTTTTGAGATTGGAATGCCTCTCCTAGACCAAATCAAGACAAATCTCTGTACTTTTTATTTCTTTTATTTTTTCGAGATTGGAATGCACCTCTCCTCAGCCAAATCAGGGTGATTTTCTCTACTTGCCTTACTATTTTTTGTCTACTTACTTCGAGATTCAAATGCAGCCCCCTCAACCGAATTGGGGTGATTCTCTCTACAGGGGGACCAAAATCTCTCCAATCTTAATAAAGGCAACCCTTTCCGCGATAGCCGACGTAAAAAGTGAAATTAAAAAATTAGTACTCATGATTAAACATCTTTTGAGTCAAATGAGTCGGAACAAGGTACCAGAGAACCCGGGAACATCTAATGTACCTCCCCCCAACTCTCTGAAGCAGACACGGACAACCGCTCCACCACCGCTTGGTCCGAGAAACAAGGGTGACCGAGTTAATCCAATCTACTTGGACCACCCGATCCATCCCAAGATGTCACACTATGAAGATGAAGATTAGCACTAGGAGGGACCTAAAAGCATGCTGGTCGTGTAGGTAGAAAAACTCACAAAGGATATTAGGGTGGTCAAAGGCTCTAATCCTCTCACCAAGATCGGTATTGACGATCTCTAGTTATATCCTGTATCTAGTCTCTCACCTAACTTTAGGATCCTCGAATTCAAGAAGTACATTGGTCGGGTGTCCTGTGACACATTTGACCCTCTACAGGGAGTTCTTTGTGGGTATATGGAAGAAATGAACAGTTAATATTGCAGCTTTTCCAAAGTAGCCTATTGGGAGGGGCCCTTCAATGGTTCTCTCAGCTCGATCGCACCTGAATCAAGAGCTGGATGGATCTAGCGGAAGCATTTGTAGCCCAATACCGGTACAACACAAAGGTAATTCCTACCTAGCTAGATCTCCTCAAAATGGAGAGAAAACCCTCAAAATCCTTTAGGGAGCATGCTTACCGAGTTACTGGTGGCATAATACGGCCGCCAAGGTTAGGCCCCCCTTGATGGAAGAGGAAATGGTCCGCACCTTCATCTCAACGATGAAGGCCCCATGTTACGATCACCTATTGACGCAAACGAAGTCGAGCTTCGCAACTATCGTCCAGTATGGGGACAACATCGATGAAGGATCAGGACAAGAAGAATCATAGACCATGCTACATTCCAAAATGTCATGGATTCATATGGGAGGGGGAGCTCTACTCCTAAGAAGGCATATACAAGCAACAAGAGGAAAGAAGGCAAGGCCTCAGGAACCACGATTATTACATATGGGCAAGTGGCCTATACACCAGATGTTTAGCCCGCACAATTTCAATATCAGGCCCTGTCAATGAATTCAAGGTGCATGCAACCCATTCAAGCATCAGTGCCACAGCAACAACAACAACAGAATCAGAACCAAAATTGGAATCAGGGCTACCAAAGAAGGTACCGATAGTTAGAACCTCCCCCTTCTCGACCATCTGAAATCCTCCGACTTCTCTTGGTAGAAGGTGTCATATGCTTGGTGACTCCTGGCGTACAGGATACGAGTTCCAAATACTATAATGCCAACCAGAATTATGCCTACCACATGAACGTACCAGGGCACTCTACGGATAGATGTTGGTCGTTAAAACACAAGATCCAGAATTTGATAGACCGCAAGATGCTAGTCGTGAACCCACCGCCTCAACAACCAACCTCTTCCGGTATCATTCAGAAACCTCTTCCAACCTACAATAGTAATGGTGCATCTTCCTCTCGAACCATTAATACCCCTGAGTGGGACAATTTTGACTTTGACCCCTCCTAATTGATCCAAAGGCTCGGGGCTAAGTTCAAGGTTTATATGAATTGGAGAAAGTCATCCCCCACAATCAATACGGTAAATAACCAACAACCACAAGTCCAAAGACAACCTGTTGTCTTGAATTAGCCCTCTCTCATCGTCATCTCATCCAAGCCAGTGGTGCTCAATTGGCCTACCCCTCCATCCAACTAAACACCACAACCAGTGGTGCTCGATTGGCCTACCCCTTAATCCAACCAAACTCCCACCCCGCAACCGATTGTGCTAGATTGGCCTACTCCACAGTCCCTGGCGGTCCTTCGACTACAACAACATCTATCCTCCAAAGAGGTCGTTGTTGAGGTGGGTAACCTCAATAGGTATGGACAATTCTATAAATCGGATCCGTCTAAAGCCAGGGGGAAAGGAAAAATGGACCAGACGAAGGAGGAAAGGGAAGCCAGAGAGGTGAGAGAGTGGGAAGCCAGAGAGGCGAAGGAGAAAGAAGGCAAAGAGGCGAGGGATGAAGAAGCTAAAGAAGCAAGAGAAAAGGAGGTCGAAAGAGAGAGAGAAGGATAAAGAAACCTACTCCGGCAACTTTCATCTTCTCCGGCAACCGGCTAACATGGGGAATGGCGGTGGTTTCTCCCCATCAATGATGCGAGGAACTCCAATATGTTCCTTAGGTTAGGTTCATGTAGCGCTGGATTTCTCTCTAAAGCTTAAGGGATCCTAAAAGGTATTGGACCTAATCCGGCAACTGGAATGAGGTTTTGTTCTGTGTGATGAAGAAGGGGAAAGTTCTTAAGTGTCTTCATTCTGAAGTGCCCTCAATCTTTTGGCATCAACATAAAAACTGTCGTGGCTCTCCAAACCTGAAGTGTCTTCATCAATGGTTGGCTGGTAATCACTGCTACCCATGGAGCCTTGCCGGAAAACATTCGTAATTGAGTCTAAGTCCTATGATATTGTGAAAACAAAACTCAGGGTAGATATTCAAATGCTATGAACGAGGAAGGGGTTTCTCAGTGGAAATCAACTTAGAAGAGAAGGGATTATGGTGGATTCTCGGCTTCGTCTCCGAGACTATTCAGTCACCAGAAACAAAAAATTACAAATTTAGGAAAATTACTTGTCAACGATCCTCCTTACTGATTGAGCGAATATCAAATATCTATAGAGCTTTCATCAAACTATCGGTATTTCCCTCCTCAAGTGAAAAGGCATCAGTGGCTCTCCTTTCCAGAGGGTAGGAAGCAAGGGGGATGGAAGTTTTTGGAGGAGGCGATGACATACTTTAAGGCTCAGTCCAGCCCTATGCATCCAAAGGCTCTCGCCTCTACCGACAAGGATACTCTCTATACAAAATTGGACTCCATTTGGAAGAAAACCCCTGTTATCCTCGCCACTCCAAGACCCAAATGGTCGAGAACTGGTCTAAATCGCTTGTTTGCGTTTTCCATAGAGCTGAGGATTGTTGGCTGAGTCAAACAATGGAAGTGAACCAAATTCTGGGCTACGATGAGATCAGTTCAGCAAAAGAAGAGGGGAAACATCCCTATTGGTTAGGAGGCTGCAGAGTTCCGAAGTCAGCAAGTGTGGGAGGAGACGTCACTCGTGCCACTTGACCGTAGATAGCGTTGCCGTAAGCGTAGAAATCGTGGCCACCATCTCGTACGAAGGCAACATTATTCGCCCTCTTCAAGGAGGTGTTGTTAACATTGGTGTGGAAACCACCTCCACCCCGCTTGCTCACGTAAGCACCTCTGCTGAGTGTTTTGTTGAGTAAGATGTTAGCGGCGTGATAGGTTGGCCAAACATCTTTATTATCGGATTTAAAGGGGAAGGGTATCCAACGACGGGTAACACTCCACGTGGTAAGCTCTTAGAATCACAATGGGCCTCAAAATCAGACGCCCTTGGTCTCTCTAATGTCAGGCCAGAATACAGGCCCAACTCGGGCTGGGCCTTAAATAGGTTCGAATGAGGCAGTGGGCCCATTAGTGCCCCTGCCTGAGCTTGGGTCTTCAAGCTCAACGGGTTGGGTCAGTGCCTTGCAGTATATACCTACCGGGGCAATGGATGAGGATCCATTTCTCGTGGACCCAGTGTTTGATCTTTGGGTCTATCTCTCTCTACTAAGCTCTGTCACACATGAAGGAAAAATAAACCTGTACAAGGCAATGTTCAAAGAAAAGGAAAGGAAATCGCTAGCAAAGTGTGGGAGGACACCTCGACCACTGACGATGATGACGTTCATGATGCATTTCGGTCTTCAACCCTTAAGGAAGATGTCGGGTGTAACTCAAATCAAGTTGTCAGTGGATCTGAATCCGTCGAGGAATTGATTGAAGATGGGTCGATCTCTACCCCAATGTGATCTCTGATGGTAGGGATAGAGAGTTTTGCGGTGGTGACTTTAAATAACCCTCTCCTCAGTCCTCACCTCTGGTAGCTTTGGGGGTATGAATCTGACCCAAGGTGCTCACCGATATCAGCTCAACTACCGAATCAACTCCTTCCGGTCGAAATGGCATCAGTATCCAAAGATGATCGATATGCGGTGGCTGGGGTTGTCTATCCCATCTCAGTGGACCCTATTTTTATGTGTAGGGATGAAGAATCTTGTGGAGTTCCTATGGCCGAGCAACACCAGAGATTAGGGCTATTGTCTCTGTAGTTTAATGAGAGAGTGAACATTATTCCTACTATTACGAATCAAGGAATGGGGCTTTGCGATATGCCGAATGATGTCACGTACAGCATAGAGAAATCAAACTTCATGTATCCTTACGGACTTAGCTTCAGAAGAATGCGGCAAGAACACCTATCAAGTGGAGCAAGACTCGAATCAGATTCAGGCCTCTGCACAACTTCACTTTACGAAAGCAGGTAAATTTGTATCCCCCCTATGGCTGACCAACATCGGAGATTTGTTTTATGGGTCTTGTCAACTGAGGAGAGAAGTCTCGTTAACCCCTTTGGGTTCGTCAACTGAAAGGGGGGGCCAGCTACAATCTACATACGTCTGAAATTATTCCTGATCTCTCATCGCTAGTCAAGCACCTACCTGGTTTGTGGAAGCAGCGGCAGGAGATCGCGGTAAGATCCACTCACTCACCGATCGAGATATGGATCAACTTCAAACCGTCAAACAATTGCCCTCTCTAGTAAATGATAGCCCAAGGCAAGTGTTTACAGTTTCCCTTACTCTCTCAGGTACGATCTCACCCTCTATTTGTTCTCCATTTCCTATCCATCTTGATATAAATATGATGTGGAGACTACTCTTCTCCGATCAACTAGTTTGGATACTTGTTCGAGACTACTAGTCCATGGATGATGGAACTATGATACCACACCTAGATTTGGAAAGGGGGGGCAAAATGCTCAGAGTCCGTCCCTATCCTGTGTGTTAGATCTCACTGAAAATGAACCTAGACCTGCATCAGTGCTTCTTGATCCAACCCATCTAGACCAAGCAGGAACATTGGGGTCGGGGAAGGGTCAAATCGTTATAAACATTCCAGATCCTATTTTAGTAGCTGATTGGGTCCTCAATCACATTAGGGGTGTTAGCAATTTCCTCAGTATTTTTGCTAAGGGGCACAAAGAGGAGCTTACTTGTTTATTTAAGACATTAAAAGCTTCAAGGAGTGGGGATGTTGTCACAAACACATTAAGGCCCTCTTTAGACTCAGTGAACAAATCAGCTAGGGAGCTGAGGAGATAGGAGTGCAATGTCAATTACGCTAGCTCGAATTGCAGAGGTTCGCCTAGAAGTTCAAGATTTGGGTAGGGGTCGTCGAGTTATCAATGTTAAAGCTAAACCTTCTATCATAGAACATTAGAGGATTGGGCTGCCTGGATAAACAAATAGCGATAAAAACAAATGGTTCTCGCAAAGAAGCCATCGATTCTTTGCATCCAGGAGCAAAGTTGGTAAGCATTCAACCTCAGATGATTAACTATATTTGGGGCCCTATATCTTTTGAGTGGCTAGTTGTGCCATCCATAGAGTCGTCGGGAGGAATCCTTTTAACTTGGGATACAAACAAAGTTGAGGTCATGGAATCAGAGCTGGGAGCATATTCAATATCCATTCTCTACAGAGTGTTACATAGGGGAAGCATTTGGGTCTTTTCAGGAGATTTATGGTCCATCTGGGGTATCGAACGATCGAAATTTTGGCAAGAACTCGATGATATAACCTATCGATGGGATGCCCCATGGTGCTTGGGTGGAGATTTTAACTATATCCGATCTCCACATGAAAAGAGAGGGTGTCACTCTTTCTCACCAAAAATGCTGAAATTCGAGCGATTTATCACCCACCATAGATTAATCGTCTATCCATTGAAAGGAACCCAATTCACTTGGTTACAATCTTCTGGTGGATCAAGGGCTAATAGACTGGATAGATCCTTAGTCTCTGCTGAGTGGGAGGAGTTGTTCCCTAACACAATTTAATCATCCTTACCAAGACCAACCTCAGATCATGTCCCTATTCTGTTAGCCTTAGGATGCTTTAAATGGGGTCCAGCCCCCTTTCGTTTTGAAATGTGTGGTTACAATTTGGTAGTTTTCGGAATATTATATCTGAGGTGTGGCAATCACAGGTAGCCTAGGGGCCTCCTAGTAAAAGATTTGGCTTTGAAAGCCTTGAAGGAAATACTTAAACTGTGTAACAAGGAAGTCTTTGAAAACATATCCGAGCAATAATCAAAACTTTGCCATAACATTGAGGCCCTTGACATCCTTGAAAGCTCACAACTATTATCACTTGAGGAGAGCTGACTTAGGGAAACCATGAAGCTAGACTATTTGAAGGTAATGAGGATGGAGGAGATTAGTTGGAAACAAAAATCCAGTGTTAGATGGCTTAAGGATAAAAATACCAAAATTCTTTCATCGTACGGCAAACTTCCGTAGAAAAAATAATTTCATCTCAAGTCTTCAAGTTGATGGAGTCAGGAAAGAGGATCAAAAAGAGATAGAGGAGAGTGTGGTCGGTTTCTACAAGGACTTGTACGTGGAGAATCATCGTGGTGACCCAAATTAGATGGCCTACCATTTGATATCCTCACACTAGACCGATAAGGGGAATTAGAAAAACCTCTCCAGGAGGAAGAAGCATTGAGTGCTATTAAAGCAATGGCAGGAAATAAATCTCCTGATCCAGATGGCTTTTCCATAGAGTTTTGTCGTTTCTGTTGGGATATTGTGGGTCCGGACCTTTTTGCAGTTTTGCAGGAACTCCACGAATCAAATCAACTTGATAGATTGATTAATAATACATTTGTGGTGTTGATTCTAATGAAATATGGAGCCCAGGATATCAGAGATTTTAGGTTAATCAATCTGGTAAGCAATTTGTATAAAATCCTTGCCAAAACTTAGTAGCTCGTCTCTGGCTTGTTTTGGGTTCCATCATCTCACCCCCTACAAAGTGTCTTTGTTAGTGGTAGACAAATTTTAGATGGCATCCTCATTGCCAATGAATGTGTGGATGAGCGCCTATGGTCAAAGATTCTGGGGCTGATTTGTAAAATTGACATGGAAAAGGCATATGATAATGTGAATTGGGAGTTCCTCCTATATGTGATGTAGAGGATGGGTTTTTGACTATAGTGGAAAAAATGAATCTTCGCTTGTGTATCCTCCGCCTTCTTCTTTATTCTCCTAAATGATAACTCTAAAGGCTTTTTCAGGAGCTCTAAGGGTTTAAGACGGGGGGACCCTCTCTCCCCTGCTCTTTTTATCATTGTTTCAGAGGCGTTGAGTCGGATGCTTTCCTGAGTGAACGGAGCGGGTTTTGAGGGATTCTCCATAAGCCGAAACCACCTAAACATTTCACATCTCTCATTTGTTGATGACACTAGTATTTTTTGGAGATTTTGCCTCTTAACTTCTTTTTCTCAGATGTGTGTTGCGTTGTTTTCAAGTGGTTTCGGGTCCTAGGGTTAACTTAGGAAAAAGTGAAATTGTGAGGGTCAGTGAGATACCCAATCTTGAGTTGTTAGCTTACTGCTTAGGTTATAAGACAGGTTCTCTTCCATCTAACTACCTTGGCCTTCCATTAGGAACTTCGTTCGAAGCCAAAGCAATCTGGGACTAAGTCATCAAAAGATTCTACTCCCGATTAACTGGCTAGAAAACGTCCTATCTCTCAAAGGGAGGTAAGTTAACTCTCAGCAAAAGCACTCTTAGGAGCCTCCCAACCTATTTCATGTATGTGTTGTCCATTCCAAAACCCGTCGCTTTGACTCTGAATCGCCTTCAAAGAAACTTCCTCTAGGACGTTAGTAGTGATAAAAAGAAATATCACCTAGTAGACTAAAAGCAATTTTGTAGGCCATTAAGTAAGGGGGGTCTCAATTTTGCCTCAATTTCTTAGTCAATAAGGTCCTTTTGGGCAAATGGGTTTGGAGGTTTGGCGTCAAGCGTGAGAGTCTATGGAGGAAAGTGATTGTTGCCAAATATGGAGAACTCTCGTGTTGGAAGCCGAAGGGGTGCGTGGTTCGCATAGAGTCGGCTTTGGAAAGGAATTATGGCAGTGGCTAAACTTCTTGATCCCTACACTAAGTTTTCAGTAGGAAATGGATGTGAAATCTGTTACTGGAAAGACATTAGGTGTGTTCACTCGAGGCTTAAGGATGATTTCGGGAACAATTTCTTCCTTACCCTAAACAAAGATTCAACAGTAGTTGACTGCGTTGATAGGGTAGGGAGTCAGTCAATTTGGTGTCCCTGATTGTGGCGCAACCTAAACAATTGGGAAGTTGAAGACATTCAACTTCTCTTGAGTAGATTGAGTTCCTATTCCCCTAATCCCCAACTTAGCGATTGTAGGTTGTGGTCAAGAAACAACAATGGTCGATTTTCAGTGAGATCTTTCTTACAGTCTTTTGGTCGAGTATCCAAGCACTCCTTTCCTCATGAGATTGTTTGGTCCCCAGACATTCCATCAAAGGCATCTTTCTCCCTTTGGTCTGCAACTTTGAATAAAATATTGATCACTTAAAGAGCAGATGGTGGAGTATGGCAAACCGATGTTATTTGTGTCGATTTGAGGAAGAGACAATTGATCATTTGACCTTACACTATCCGATTGTCTTTGGGATTTGGGTTTTTTTTCTGTCTCGTTTAGGTGTAGAATGGGAATTCCCTTTCTCCTTCTTGAGCTTCTTATCGGGTCGACAATTGTCATCACTAGTGTGGGGTTAAGGAAGAAATTTGGACTATGCTACCTGACGCTATTTCTTAGGGTGTGTGGAAGGAACGGAATTGTCGCATGTTTGATAATTCCTCTTTGCCTACTATTCGTATCATAGCCCGCATTCGGCACATGATTGTGGATTGGTCTTTCATTACTATTTTTGGAGGGGAAGTAGGGGTTATCTTGTCGTGAGGAGATCTACCCCTACTAGCCTCATCTCACGCTGTTTACGTTATGCATTTTCGGCTTTCCCCTTCAGTTTATCTCCCTGTAAATTGTTGTTGATTTTTCCTCCACTTTATGAATATACTTACTTTTTACCGATAAAAAAAAAGGGTCTCATGCAGAAAAACTGAAAGGGGGTCCATTCAATACTAGAGCCAATTGATTCAAGTGAAAATAAAGTCTATTTCAAAACTAAAACCAATCCAATTGCATAGAGAGGCGCCAATTCAAAGGGTTCCCATGTAGGGAAAAGATAAGAGGGGGTCTATTCAAGGCATGATCCAACTGAAAAATAATATCTACTTTTTTTTTTAAATCCATTTTTTCATAATTTATATTTCAAATTAAATGAAATTCAAGTTCTTATTGCATTCAGATATCTATATTAGCCGTAAAAGTAATTAAAAATTTACCAATAACTAAGGGGGAAAGGTTTCTATCACTCCCTGTGAAGTTGGTTCGATCAAAGTGGAATGGAAAACTGTAGGTGAAACCAAGGCTATGAAAGGCAAAGAGAAACTCACCTTGATGTTCCGAGCTAATACACCCACACCAAATTTGAAGCAGTTTTCTGATGGCTGCTTGGGGGAGGGAAAGGAGTGGCCAGTGGCTCAATGACTCTGTGGTTTTAACTTCTTGTGGGTTTTTTCTCCCTCGTTGAGCTTTTTTCAAAACTTGGTGCCTGAAACCTCTGCACAGTGTGCCGCTCCCTTGTGAAACCTCACTTTTGCAGTTTGGGGTTTGCGGTTCGGGGCACGGGCACGGGCATTATTGGAGATCGAATAACATCCACTCGTGATTGAATTCGTGGAGAGTTCAATTGCACTCTCGTGAACTGAAGATAAGATTCACTAAACCTTAACCCTACGTTTAGCTGCCAAGAAAATAAGTGAAAACATGGGAAAAAGGCAAAACACAACTACAAAATGTATTAAAAATCCAAAATTTTCTTTTCTTTTCGATGTTTTCACCTATTTTTTCGGCAATCAAACAGCACAAGAGTTTCACAATATAATCTTGTTTTTATAAATATTTTGTTATAAAAAATTAACCCCGAGGATAATATTTCTTAATCCTAAGGTTAAATATATTATAATATTTTTTTCTAAAACTCAATGTTAGATTATGAAACCTTAAGGATTAGTGAATCTTAACCAAGGTTAATGGGGGTTAAAAGGGACACGGGTAGGGGCAGAGCCAGGTGGGGCCACGTGCCTCCCACTGAATTTTTGGGAAAAAAAATCATTTCCTTTAAGCATAGCCATGGTAATGGGGACACAGGTGCGGAGTCAAGGGGGAGCACATGCCCCCCCCCCCCCCCCCCCCCAAAAAAAAAACTTTTTGAAAAAAAAAGTAATTTTTATTATATGTATAGTATATTGCCTAGCATAGGCATGGAGGTGGATGAACAAGCAATTGCAATTGAACACGGGAAGAGTTCAATTGCACCCACATGCCAACAAATATTATTTTTAACATCTATTAATCGTGGTTAAGATTCACTAAACTTTGGGTTTCAACAATATAACTTTAGTTTTTTTTTTTAAGTTACCCCTAAGGGTTAAAAATCCTTAACTAGAGTTTAATATTTTTTTTTCTACAAACTAATATTATATTGTTGAACCTAAAGGATTAGTAAATCTTAACCATAGTTAAAAGGGACACATGCCTTGAGTTCAATCGTGATTGGTTGTGATTCGATTTCAAGTGGTCCCCCTCAGCTATTGATTTCTTTTTATAAAAAATATAGTTTACTAAGGATTTAGAATCCTCTACTGTTATAATCAGACTCCTTAATTGGAATTGGTTACAACTTACAAGTCAACACATGTCTCTTTTAGTACCTCTTGATTGTGATTAAGATTCGTTAACCCTTAGGGTTCAACCATCTAACTTTGGTTTTCAAAAGAAAATAATTAATTCTAAATGTTAAAGTTGTTAAATAGAGTTAAAAGAGTTTTATGTTGTAATCGGATTCCAAGGAGTTTGATTATAACCGTAGAGAATTAGTCATGGGGTAGCTGTCCCATTAGATTAAAAAAAATTAAACTATTTGTTTAGTTATTTAATAGGGAATAGTCATTGGACAAGTGGATGCTCCGCAACTTTTCAAACAAATTATATTATATTATTTGATAGGGCATCGTCACAGAGGCAAGGGGACAACTGCTCCCGTAAACAAGGAGAAACAATACGTGTAGGATACGTACAAAATGTATTGATGAAATAACCACAAACTTAGTCGTTAAAAAAAAATTGGGGGCTCAACCCCTGAACCCCCATCCCTTAAACCAAATGTGCCCCCCCCCCCCCACAGTTAATTCCTGGCTTTGCCCCTGTGGGGACATGCAAGTGAGATTGGCTCACTCAATTGTGATTGAACTTGGGGAGAGCTTAATCATACCAATAGGTCAATGTAAGCACCCAATTTTTACACTCTGCTTTAACCATGGTTAAAACACCATTAGTCATGGTTATCCCCACCTGAGTCCTACTCAAAACCTAAGTAAACCCTAGTCAAACCTAACCAAACCCTAGACCTAACTCTAGGTGAACCCTAGACTTAAACCCTAGGTAAACCCTAAACCCTAGGTAGAACCCTGTCAAACCCTAAACCAAACTCTAGGTAAACCCTAGGCCTAACCCTAGTTAGAGCCCTAGTCTAACCCTAGGGTAAACCCCTTCGGGCTCAAGGCCCATTAGCGAGCCCATAGCCTCAAAAACTTGCCAAACCACCATGTGGGCCCAAACAGTGGGCCACAAGCCCTTACGAGTCATTGGGGTGGGGCCCACAGACCCAATTTCAAATTTCTAAGAATGATGGTAATAACTTTACCGCCATTTCTCATTTTAGGGTGGTGAACAGTGACCCACGACTTAAGTGTGTGGGGGTTGGCCCATTTCTGGAAAAAAAACTTTTTTGGCAGTAATTAGATTACCGCCACTCCTGTATTGGCTTTCTTTAGGAATGACAGTAATCTAATTACCGTCATTACCTGATTCTTGTAGATCGCGTATCAGCCCCACTCCTGGACCACCTGGCTCCCTCCGGCTGGTTCCCCACGCATGGGGAAAATGCCCAGAATGCCCCCAGGGGTCTGCCCAACTCCTATTTAAAACCCCACCCCCTAGTTTCAAACTCCTCCACAATCTTCATATTAAAACCCTGTCCAGATTCGGCCAGCCCGAATTCCACCTCCTTCAACCCTAGCCACACCCTAGGTGAGATCCCAGGCTTGCCCTAGCCTTGCACCACCACTGCTGAGCCGCCACCTTCGCCTGCAGCCGTTGTAGAAGGGTATCCTCCCTACTCCTTGTTCTTCTTCTGTAACTTGTTGTAAGACCCCCCTGGTCCTGCTCCAGGGGGTCCTTTACTTCTGTAATCTTCATAGTTTAATAGTTTCAGCCAATAATAGGGGTCCTCCTGCCTTAACCATAGGCATAAGGAACCCCCTTGATGCCCAACCTTCGGCTCAGTGACCCCCGTATGCATGACAGTCTCCCCTAAGGTTCTGGGGGTCTCTCAGGCCATGAGGGAATCCCTGGAACCCAGCTGATGCAGCCCCAGTGGATAAAATTCATTTTCTGGGCAAAACCAATAATGACGGTAGAATAATTACCGTCATTATTGGCCTTTAGCTTTGCGAGCCTCTTAACCCTAGTTAGGTTAGACCCTGGTCCAATCCAGGGCCATGGTTATAATTCTCAGACCCTGACCTATCTCCCTTAGTCATGCCAGACCTTAATTAGTGGCTTAACCATGATTATTTTTAACCCAAACCCACGGTTAGTTATTGGTGGTAGAGTATCTACCGCCATTTCAGTCTTGCAACCAGGGTGTGTTTAGCCCTCTGTGGGGCCCACGTCAAATCTTCTCCTGGGTCCACCAAAGGCCCAGGATGTTCCCAGCAGTCCAGGCTACACCTCTGTAGTCTCAGTTTCCTCTAGTTCAATCCCTAACCCCAGTTACAGCCCTGCAAACCATGGTTAGAAGATTTACTGTAATTGCGGTAATCTCATTACCGCCATTACCAAACTTTCTGATTTTTGGGCTTTGCATAGGGCCCAGACCAGGTAGGAGGCTAGTCTATCCCATGCAATACTCTCTAGACCCAATTTTGACCTGACCAAACCCTTAACCATTGTTAAATCTACCATTGGTTAATATTTTACCATGGTTAAGCACCTCTTAACCCACAAATTTCTGGAAAATTATTCAGAAAATCAGAAATGTTCTCAAGATTCCAAAATAATCCTCTGTGATCCTTTTTACCTTGGTTAGAGCCCTTAACCATGATCAAACCCCATCTTTGGTTAGCTTTTAACCATGGTTAAGCATCCCTTAACCTATAAAATTCTGGGAAATTGCTCAGAAATTCAGAATATTCTGAGATACTCAAAAATGGCATGTTTCAGCCATTTAACCTTGGTTAGCAGCCCTAAACAAGGTGATCTCCCCCCTTAACCATGGTTAAGCGATCCTTAACCTAGGAAAAAATCTGAAAAAATCTTTAAAATATTCAAAAAATTCAAAAAGATCAAAAATATAGTTTCTGAACATTTTTACTGTGGTTAGCAATCCTAACCATGGTTAGTTTGACCTAATTCCGGTTAGCAATCCTAACCTTGATCAAACTTTACCTTAGCCTACCGGGCTCCTCTCTTGGCCTACCAGGCCCAAAACCTAGTCTACCGAACTACTCTTGGGCCTACCGGGCCTAATACCTTGCACTTGACCAATCTCGGTCAACCAAACCCTAACTCTCGAGTTAGGTCCATTAGCCACCCTTGGTGCACACACACACTTCCCTAGCCTTTGCACGGGCTCATATGCTAGAACTACGCTCAGTCTGATCTCACCACAATATGAGTACGTAGGCAACTCAACCCTGATTCGACCCTAATTAACTTTTTCTTTCTTAGATTAGTATTACATTAAACACTAAGGCATTCGATTAACTTTTGACTCTTAAATTTGGCTTAAAACCTAGTAAGTAGGGAACCATTGAAAAGTGGAAGTGCCAGGGTGCCTAACCCCTTCCCCAGACTTAACCGAACCTCTTACCCTAATCTCAAATCGCAGACCAAGACCTTATCCAAACCCCGGGGACTTATCCTTTCTGAATGAATAGGTGGCGACTCTAAACTCTATACCCGTGAGATTTTTAGGGTTCCAAAACTTGCGCTCACAATCAACACATCAACCTTTTAACCTTTGTTAATTGTGGTTAAGGTTCACCAACTCTTGGGGTTTAACAATATAACCTTGATTTTAAAAAATAATAATAATAATAAAAAATATTAGCCTTAAGATTTAAAGTTCCTAACGAAAATTAAATATTTTTCTATTATTCTTTTCTTCTGAAAACCAAGGGTCATTTGTTTATCACCCCAAGAGTTAGTAAATCTTAACCATAATTAATAGAGTTAAAAGGAATACATGTTGACCTATGGGTGCAATTGAACTCTCCCAAAGTTCAATCGCAATTGAATGTGATCCAATCTCCATGCATGTGTCATTGAACTTTAAAAAAAATAATATTTTGTTGTTTAATTATTTTATTGGACATAATTATAGTAAGAGGTAGTTGTCCCTAAAATAATTATACTGTTTTATTTAATTATTCAATAGGTATAACCATGAGGCAATGATGTAATGTCAACAAAATATGTCTTTTATGTCATGTTATTTAATTATTTAACGGTGCGAGTCATAGGGCAAGGGGATAGTTGTCTTATAAACAAGGGAAAATATATAATACTCAAGAGGATAGTTGTCTCATAAACAAGGGGAAATATATAATACTCGTATGGGCGAAATGGCCCACAAACTTAGTCATAAATATTTTTCACCAAGGGCTATGCCCACGAACCCCCATCATGTGCCCCCACTACTAGAAAATCTTGGTTCCACCCCTAGACACGTGTTGACCTATGGATTCGATTGAACTCTCCCCGAGTTCAATCACGATTGGTTGTGATTCGCTCTGATGATCTATGGACTGTGGGCAAGAGTTAGTTGCTGAATTTGTTTGACTTCATGTTTTAGACATTAGATATAAATTATAGAGTAAAGCATTGAGGACATGTATAGTTTGAATTGGATATAGAAAAAGGTAAATAAGGGTCACATCATAGAACCATTTGATTATATTGAAGACTCAAGTGATTATGGATGTAGTAACCCGAATTTAATTTCTTGGCATTTGCACCATTTATATGAATTTAAAAAAAGTGTGATTTTAAATGCATGTGTTCATATGAGAATTAATGTGGAATGCCTAGATGTAGTAACTCCTTACATAATAATAATAGTAATTAACTTATTATTATTAAATTGAAAGTTTCGGGTCTACAGGATCATCTTATTGTCTATAACAAGATTAATATATTTATTTTCTAACTTCTACGAGTCTAGGGTTCAAACCTTGGGTTCTGTACTAACCCAAATGTTTTGGGGTTATATCTCACATTCATCCAACTTGATGAGATGTTTTGACATCAAGAACTTAAAATTGGGACATATCTATTAGACAAAAAATTGTTCTCCTTCGAATAATGATTCTAACTCATCTTTAATTGTCCAATTACGATAAGTAAGTCAAAAGTTACGGGTAAAATACTGGAGAAAGGACAAATATATATATGGGGTGAGATCGATCGCCCACCAGTGTGATCGATCGCCCAACACGGAAATATATCCGTAAAAACGTGATTTTTGACCTTTTTGAGTTCCCTTGAGTCTCAAACTCTATAAATATCACTCTAACTCGTGAGTTAGGGTTTCCAAAGCATTCTAAACCTAAATAAAAGAGAAAATAAAGTATTTTGAGATATCCAAATAGAAAAGACCTAGAGATCACAAGATTTAATTGAAGAATAAGGAAAAGACCGTGAATATCTAGATCGAGCCCTATTCGCAAGCGTAAGATCGTAGGGAAGCGATCAAGAGAGGTAAATAATAACCCCTAGTTCTCAATTTCATGAATATTAATCTAAATGAAGATTTAAAATGATAGATTGAAGCAAGAACTTGAATATAAAGGAGATCTATAATTTTTTTATCATCCCTTATGTATTTTTGCTAAGGAATCGTTAAATTAGGATGTGAATAACCTAAATAGGATATGAATAATTCTGTGGATATTATATTTTATGCAAGAACAAGGGAAAATAAAATTATTATGGAGATATGTGTATGGAGAGGAAGGAATGTATGCCGGAGATTGTTTTGAATGATAGTATGTTGAATGAGCGATTTCTAGATTTTTGTATAAATAAGGATTTTATGATTACTATCATATGTAAGAATTTATTAAAACCAACGTATGATGAATGACCTACTATGATTTTTAAAGTGCGAAGAACCATGATGATGTATGATCAATGAAAGTAGGATTCATGAATTTATGCTATTATTATTATTGTAAGAACCCATATCTATTGATGTTTAAATTACAATTTATGGAATTTATATGCATGATAATTGATGTAAGGTATGAATTGCTGCATGAGTAATATGCATTCGGGTAAATAAGTTTTGGTGGCTTTAGGATTTTATCATGGTAATGTGAATTGTTATGATGGATTCCCGATGCCCTCAACCTATGATCAAGATTAAAATTTAACCGAGAGTTTATTATTGTTTGTAATCACGACAATGTTATATATATACGCACGATGTGATAATAAATATAAGAAAGTAAGAGTCACATAAATAAGATTGTATGAACGAGTTTTCTTATAAATAATGGATACCAACAAAGTAAATAACTAATGATACATCATACCCTGCTTTAAGTATAAATGAACCAAGGGTACATCGTACCCGGCTTCAAGTCGAAGCTCATCGATGATATATCATGCCTGACTTCAAGTATAAGTTATGCAAGGGCATGTTATATTTGACTTCAAGTCTAAGTAACAAAGATGCTAGTGTCTGACTTCAAGTTAAGTTTCTAAGGATACTAGTAATCTGGCTTCAAGAAAAATCTCAAAGAAAAGTAAAAACAGTAAAGATGCTAGAGTCTGACTTCAAGTTAAGTTTTCAATGGTACTAGTTATATGGCTTCAAGAAAGATATCAAAGAAAAGAAAGAAAAAGTAAGAAAAGAAAAGGATGCTAGGGCTTAACTTCAAGTTAAGTTTTCAAGGGTACTAGTTATCTGGTTTCAAGAAAAATATCAAAGAAAAGTACGAAAAAAAGAAAAAGTAAGAAAAGAAAATGATGCTAGAGCCTAACTTCAAGTTAAGTTTCCAATGGTACTAGTTATCTGGCTTCAAGAAAGATATCAAAGAATAGTAAGAAAAAAAGAAAAAGTAAGAAAAGAAAATGATGCTAGAGCCTGACTTCAAGTTAAGTTTCCAATGGTACTAGTTATTCTGACTTTAAGAATGATATCAAAGAAAAGTAAGAAAAGAAGAAAAGTAGAAAAAGAAGAAAAAGTAAGACAGGTAAGAAAAGAATGAAAAATAAGAAAAAAAAAAAACATGTTTTCTGTACTCTGATTTATGTATGTGAATTTAATTGAACTACTACCTGTATACATATCAGTGTTTATGATATTGTTTATTACGGATTATTATATATGCGGAGTAACTGTGTTACTCAGCCAATAATTTTATTGTCGGGAAGTTTGGGATTTGATATTTGTGTACCTAGATCGTGGAAAGATGAAGAGTATGTTAAAGAGCCAGAATGTTATCATCTAGAAGATTAAAGAGATTTAGACCGTTATCTCTACTATTGATTTCAGGATAGAATGTTTATCTAATCTTTTAAAGGGATTTGTAATAGGATTTCATTATGAATGATCATGAATTTTTTATATTTCAGTTTAGATTATGTTTAATTAGTTGTAGACTTTGATTATGATTACACGAAGTATCAATTGTTATAGTTAATGAAGAAATTTTCAGGTCCACATTTTAGCATGTTTTTAATGCTCTTTAAATGAGTCAAGATAAGTAAGTCACGTACCAAAGTTCCACTTTCTCCTAAGGAGCATTTTGGGGCGTGACAATGGATCTGTAAATTAACATTACTTAGTGTCGTGTGTAGAGCACCTAAGCTTAGAAACACACATATCATGTAATTTAGATTTTGTAAATTCCCAATGAGATAGATTTCAGTAAGTAGTAGTACTTGCATATAGAGTATGAAGTAGGATAATAAAGTGTGTGAGACAATGTGATTTGAATTTGAATTATTGGATTATGTAAAATTAGAATCCTGAATTATTTATTTAATCCCTCTTAGTGTTCTTGTAAACAATTCAAGTCAATCATAATATTGAGTTTCTTTAGTACCCTTGATGGACAGTTAGGTAGCTAATACACCAATAAATGACTCCAGCAATCCATTCAAAAAAGAATTATGGATGCGTGTTCATCCTTTATGTATGTTATTTTATTTTAGTAGGACTTTGCTATTGAGACCGCAAAGGGCCAAGACCACATCAAGACCGCACATGTGATGAGCGGATCTCAAAATTTTCATAAATCTGATTTTATTTTTTTGAGATCTGCTCATCACATGCGTGGTCTCGGTGTGGTCTCGGCCCTTTGAGATCTCACTAGGATTTCTCATTTTAGTAACCATTAAATGAGTATGTGTTGTGTTCTTCTTCGTTATGACTCATTAGATATATGCATTTTGCTAGCAACAGATATGGGCCTTTGAGTGCATACCCACCTAAACAAATATTTGTGTGTATAGAAGGGATGTAATCCAATTTTCATGCATCCTAAACTAGCACAAAATGAAAATATGGCGGTATGATAAGCTAGCTAGCTTGTCGTGTCCCAAAATCTTACTTTGTTCTAATGGAACTTTAGGCTAGTGACAATGCATGACTACTTGATTTAATAGCATTTAAGTCATTATTAAAATGAGAGTCTACAAAAAATTGATAATAACCATGGACAATGAAAAAATTCGGTGAACCTCAAATCCGATGTTTGAGTTGAGAACTCACAAGTTGGAGGGGATGGTTATGTTTCCCTACAATTTTATCTACCATTTTTATGATTTAACAATTAAGTTATTAATTAAAGAGGTGATGAATTTAAAGTGCGAAAATAGAGAGAAACAAACAAACCATAACACAAGGATTTTTACGTGGAAACCCTTCCGAGAAAAACCATGAGACCTAGTCCAGCCATAAGAATCACTTTGATCCTTCAGTTCTTAGTCCTTCACGTCTCGAAAAGTCATTACGTACTCACAAGTCCCATGATCAACCGCAGCCACTCGTACTTCTCTTTGTATCTCAAAAAAAGTCCACGATCTTCCGATGGATCCCCGTCAATGATGGCTTCGGATTCCACCGACCAAATTACACATCCACAATCCTTCTCGGATCGATCTCCTTTGTAAATGCTTCGGAACACTCCGGCCAAGTTATTCTATCCAGAACGGGTTGATAGTTTGATTAAAATCAACTCCTAAATGGACTCCTTCAGTACACAAGTCCAAACAAGCAAGAATTGAGCTTTTAGCTTGCAAACTCTATGATGAAAGCAACTAACAAAGGGGAGGAGAACAAAGTGTTTCCAGAGTTTTTATGAACTCTAAAGATAGCTTAAAGTACTCTCAACACACTCCCAAAATCCCAATTTTCATAATGGAAGGGTTCTAGCTAGTTATATAGGGAATCAAAAACCAATATATAGGAGTTGCTAAAATAGTTTAAAAACCAAAGAGGCAAGCAAAGAGTCGTTTTAGCAAAACTCCCATATCAGGGTCGACCCTAGGAGACACTTGGGTCGACCCAACTATGCACTTCGGTCGACCGAAGTGTCTTTCAGGGTAGACCCTCACTTTTCTTAGGTTCTGGAATTTTTTTGCCATACAAAATTCTTTATACTCAGGGTCGACCCTAAGTGCCCAGGATCGACCTTGAGGTGCAAACCTGATTTTAAAACTTCATTTTTAGATCTTGCTTCCTTCATGAAAGTTGTAACTCTTTTTGACGCGGTCAATTTGATATATTATAGAGCAAAATATGAGCTACGGTTCGAGAGATGCGCCACTTACAAGCAATCTTGGTTTTTTGAAATATTTCAGAATTTTGAACTGGCTTTGGGCTGCATATCTCACCTCCTTAGGTCTATATGATTAGTCTAGATCACTTACCACCTAAGGTATCATATTAGGTTTATTCTAAGTCAATTCCCACCAATGGTAGCATGGTATCTAGGTCACTTACCATCTTATGAAGGAAATGATCAACCAAGGCTTCAACGGTCTTCAACTTCACTTGTCGTGGATGCTTGAAGGCAATGACACAAGATACACACCTAAATACCTAGACTCACTTGTTTTGACACCGGAATAAGCTAACACAACAAACATGGACTTTACAATCTCTCCCTTTGGCAATTCCATGGCAAAATCAAACTGAAGTACATGACTTGACACAAAATCACCCAAACACATCAAAACGGTGAATTAGGGCATTACATGACTCCAACACTATTACATGACACCAATTGACAAATCATCTCAAATGAAGACACTGAAGTTCTTGTCAATTGCAACCCTGCACCTGCACATGCTCATAAACAAAATACCCAGTGAAGCATGTATGAAATAAATAAATAAAACACAGGTAATGCAAGTAATGTACTGAACTAGGAAAATACTACCTTAACATTCTCCCCCTTTTTGGGACAATTGCCAAAGGTAGGCAGAAAGTCAATATTCCAAAAAAAATATACCAATTTAGCAAATGTGAAATATCAAAGCAACCACAATACAACCAAGCAAATGCAGACAATGCGGGGACTAAAGAGCGGGGAACAAAATATACCAATATAAAGCAAAACTCCCCCTCAATAACTCAACTTGATCTTCTTCCCCTAAGATCAAGGACACTACCAAAAATAGGGCACCTAAGCTAGAAAGGCCCATGCCAACCAATAAGGACACACATAGAAATAATACTAAAAATGTATCATGTGCTACACAAACATGCAACAAAAGCATTCCAAGCAGTAGTAATTTAAGATTACAAATCCAATGAAGAACATGATTAGTTAGTCTGACTGAGGATACGCATCTAACTAAATCTCACGGAATCCTAAATCATAGCCAATTCACTTAGACACATTTAGTGAACAATTCAAAAGTGAAACAATATGTGTGTAGTGGTGGTCTGACTAGATACTAAATCAAGGTTTCTTTCCATTTCCAAGGACATGACATTAACCACTAGGGAGACTCCCGAAGACATAAATCTTATAAATCAAACCTAATTAGATCCATATATGCTAATTTTTTACATTTTGGTGAACCTTTATCCATTTTATTTGACTCATTATTTTTCTTTTACTTTTGGTCAAATACCTCCGAACTTAGTAAAATTTCTTTTGATGTTCTTTATCTGAACATATCTTTTCATGTAATAATAACTTTCACACTATCTAGGTAGGTAGTTCTGGCTATTAGCAGTAGGGGCTTTCACTTTAGTGACCTAGATAGAGACCTACTGTCCACCTAGGTAGCCATTTCATAGTGTTTGCATCCAATAGTAACTTCACACTAGCTCAGTAGGTAGCCATTTTCATTGCAACAATTTTTGCTCATGGAGGATACACAAAATGAGGATGACTTACAAAATGGTCATTCTAGATTGGTCATCCAAGGCCACACTATTGGGATAAGTCAGACACCTACAGATTAGAAAATAGACCTCTCAACAGAAGCAGACAGAGTGCATGCAAAATTTGTGAAGCATACACAGATGAATAAGTCACTAACTATTCAAGGTAAAACCGGTCTAATTTTCAGCCTAACCAAGAGACTATGAAGGTGATATATCCTCAATCAGTAGCAAACTCATGTTCAACCCTAGACAAGTATAGAAATAAAGATCACATAAGGAATGCAGATCATGCAAGTCAAAACAGGGCAACATGACAAAAATATTTTTGGATTTTATAATTTTTCAATGTTTTTGGAATTTTTAAATAAAGAAAATAGAAAAACAAACCAAAACAAATAACAACTAGTAAAGAAAATAAAATCTACTAGTATATACAAGTAGCATACCACTAAGGCAAGATATAACAATACTAGCACACCCTAGGTTATGACAGACAAGGGCTAAGTGAAGCCCTTCAGGTCTTCCTTTCTCACCTAAAGGGTTTTAGCAGTTTGATTGACCATTTGGTCTCTAACTGTTTCAATTGAGGTAGGTATGACCTTTTACCTCTTTCTCCTGTTCCTCCTTTTCCAGGATTGAGTCTGAGAATTATGACAGACATCATGGTTCTCCCTGTTACCTCATTTATATCTAGCATAAGGAGTGTCATGATCATGCCACTGTCTAAAGTTGTAAGCAATTTTCATCACATCTTCACACAAACTCCTAGACTTTTCCACTAGCACCTCAACTCTCATTTGAAGATTCTCATTTAAGTTATTTTGGTTCTCAAAACCATGGTTGGGCATTCTTCAAAGTTTAGGACATTGAGGCTTAATATGACCATTCACTCTACATTTATGATATGCAGGAATGAATTTCTGAGTTGAAGGGTCTTTCCCTTTAGCAAGAGGGCGCCTTTTAGCACTAGGCTCAGTGTTCGAGGTAGATGGAGTTCCCTTCACATCTCCACACCTCTGATTTTGCTCAAGATCAGCCATCTTGATTTCAAGACTTTTCTTTTCATCAAGACAACACATGCAAATCAGATTCAAGAAGCTGAGTCTTGGCAAGGAAGGAAGCCTTCTCTTCCTCAAGCTGTGACACAAGAGCTCTCAATCCTGAAGCCACTTGGTCTAAGGTATCTTTTTCTATTTTAATAGATTTGATCTTTTTGGACATAGAAAACTGAACCTTTTTCAGCTTTAGGCATTCCTGAAATAGTTCATCATAGGATGCCTCAAGGTTTCCCTCAGAATCTGAGTCATTCTGACTCTCATCATCCTCCTCACCATCACCACAGTGTTGGTTATTCACAGCATTTGAAGAAGATTCTTCAATCCTAGTTAGAGATGTAGTGAAGACCACATAACCCCTAGTCTCCTCACAAGAAGAACTATCTGATTCCTCAGATTCAGATTCACTGTCATCCATTGCCTTGCCCTTAAATCTTTTCTTATTAGAGCACTCAGCGGCAATATGACCGTAGCCTTAACATTCATAGCATTGAACACCTTGAGATTTCTTGTCCAGGCTTTTAAGATATTTCTTGTTTTTAAAGTGCTTGGACTTAGGCTTCTCAAAAGATTTCAGATTATATTACAGCTCTTATTAAATTTTAGAAACTTTCTAAATGTTCTGAATATTTTTGCAAATAAAGCCAACTCCTCATCATCATCCTTAGAGTCATTATCTGAACCATCTATGGATTCCTTGACGGCTTTCAAGGCAATAGATTTTGGTTTCTTAAATGGGTTCAGGTTTAACTCATAGGTTTGGAGAAAACCAACCAACTCTTCGATTTTGAGAGCATCAACATTTTTGCTCTCTTCGATTGTGGTAACCTTTGATAGAAATCTCTCAGATAGAGATCTCAAAATTTTTCTAACAATTTTGAACTCAGAAATTCTTTCCCCTAGATTGAAACTAGAATTGACAATGTCACTCAGATTAGCATAAAAACTGTCAAAGGTTTCATTATCATCCATCCTAAACTTTTTAAACTTAGAGCTAAGCATTTGAAGTTTAGAGATCTTGATAGTTGTAGTCCCTTTTTGGGTAATTTGAAGAATGTCCCATTCCTCCTTCGACGTGTCACATTTAGAAATACACCGAAATTCTTCGAGTGTGATAGCGTCGAAGATTGTATTTAGACCCTTACTGTTCCATCTACAACTTTCAAGTTCTACATTGGTCCATTCAGAAGAAGGTTTAGGGATATGCTCTGGTCATCTATGGTCTTTGTTGGATGGGTCCAACCTTGTTCAATGGAGATCCATACTCTCTCATCTAATAATTTTAGAAACGCTCTCATTTGAGCTTTCTAATAGGCATAATTATTCTCATTAAATAATGGGGGACAAGAGATGGATCCTCCATCTATTTGGAGATTCATATCTACCGAAATTATGAGACAAGATTACACTAAAAAGTTAGTGAACCCGCTCTGATACCAATTGAAAACATTCAGTGAACCTCAAATCCGATGTTTGAGTTGAGAACTCACAAGTTCGAGTGGATGGTTAGGTTTCCTTACAATTTTATCTACCCTTTTTATGATTTAACAATTAAGTTATTAATTAAAGGGATGATGAATTTAAAGTGCGAAAGTAGAGAGAAACAAACAAACCATAACACAAACATTTTTACGTAGAAACACTTCCGGGAAAAACCACGGGACTTAGTCCAGCTATGAAAATCCATTAAGACAAAGTTAACAAGAACTTACAAGACTCGAACTTGATTCATTTGGACTTCACACTTCGATCCTTCAGTTCTTAGTCCTCTACGCCTCAAAAAGTCATCACATACTCACAAGTCTCATGATCAACTGCAGCCGCTCGTACTTGTCTTTGTGCCTCGAAAATAGTCCACAATCTTCCAATCGATCTTCGTCAATGACGGCTTCGGATTCCACCGACCAAATCACACATCCACGATTGATATATCCAGAATTGGTTGATGGTTTGATAAAAATCAACTCCTAGATAGACTCTTTCCGTGGATAAGTCCAAATAAGCAAGAATGAAGCTTTTGGCTTGCAAACTCTAGGATGAAAGCAACTAACAAATGGGAAGAGAATAAAGTGTTTCTAGAGTTTTTATGAACTCTAGAGATAGCTTAAAGTACTCTCAACACATTCTCATATCCCAATTTTCGAAGTGGAAGGGTTCTAGTTATATAGGGAATCAAAAACCAATGTTTAGAAGTTGCTAAAATAGTTTAAAAACCAAAGAGGCAAGCAAATAGTCGTTTTAGCAAAACTCCCATATCAGGGTCGACCCTAGGAGACACTTGGGTCGACCCAACTATGCACTTCGGTCGACCGAAGTGTCTCTCAGGGTAGACCCTCACTTTTTTTAGGTTCTGGAATTTTTTGCCATACAAAATTCTTTATACTCAGGGTCGACCCTAAGTGCCTAGGGTCGACCTTGAGGTGCAAACCCAATTTTAAAACTTCATTTTTAGCTCTTGCTCCATTCATGAAAGTTGTAACTCTTTTTTATGCAGTCGATTTGATATATTATGGAGCAAAATCCGAGATACGATTTGGAAGATATGCCACCTACAAGCAACCTTGGTTTTTTGAAAAATTTTAGAATTTTGAACTGGCTTTGGGCTGCATATCTCACCTCCTTAGGTCCATATGATAAGTCTAGATCACTTACCACCTAAAGTATTATATTAGGTTTATTCTAAGTCAATTCCCACCTATGGTAGTATGGTATAGGTCACTTAACATCCTATGAAGGAAATGATCAACCAAGTCTTAACGGTCTTCTTCAGTCTTCATTTCACTTGTCGTGGATGCTTGAAGGCAATGACACAAGATACACACCTAAATACCTAAATTCACTTGTTTTGACACCGGAATAAGCCAACCCAAAAAATATGGACTTTACAGACAATAACGATAAATCATTTTAAGTATTGTATTTATAATAGAAATTCAATATACCTAAGCCTTTTAAAGATATTACTTATTTTGCATGTCTATCCTATTAATTTGAAGGCATTAATAGACGTAGTTAAACGTCTAATTGTAAGCACACTAAATTATATAGTATGTAAGAGTATAGGGCTGAGCTCTACATGTCTTACCAAGCCCGACCCTCAAGTATACGGCTTTATAAAATCAGACGCCAACGTGACTCTCAGGCTTTAGAGGCCAAAAAAGAGCTCTCAATTTTGCGGGTCATAGAGGGCCAATCCGTTCCGGGCCATGTACCCTCATTAGAAGGCCAAATTAGCAGCACTAATCTTGAAAGGTGGAAGAATGATTTTCAATTAAATTTAAACTCAATAATCATTTTCAGTGATAAGATGGTTAAATGTGTCCATTATTTATAGCTATAAGCTACGTCTATGAGAATTAAGAAGTAACAAAACCCAAATCTAAAAAGCCCGCCCCTAAACTGTAGTAGAACACTAATAAAATGCACATGTGAGGCTTGCAAGTTCGGGTCAACTCGGGCTCAACCCGAGGCCCGACTGGACTGGGCCAGAACTAACCTCAAGCCCGGCCCATGTGCAGCCCTATTCAAGGTGGACCCCGGATCATAATCCTTAACTCCCATATTCTTGACATGTACACCATTTAAGGCCATGGATTGAGAATCCAAGGGTGTTTGATGGAGGATGTAGCACTTGTATCCTGTACTTGAGGACCCACTTAGCATTGCTCAGCAATATTACTGTCTTCATTTGAGATTGAGAGACGCATTGGAAGGAACTAGGAAGTTGTCTTTCTCGTTGGCCATTTCTCTCAAGGTACATAAGAAATGCATTAAAACCCCGTGCGCAGATATTCTCACATATTTTAAGAGATGTTTGTTTATATTTAAAAGGAGATTTGATTTCGAATCCATCGAGAGCCTGCAATACGGTCTGTTCATTACATTTGCCTTTGGCGTTGTTTTCAAAGCTCTTTCTCTCTCTCTATATATGTATATACTTCAAATACCTCTCGTTTGGTATTGAGGGATTGGTGCACCTTTCTTTCTCAAGTAAGCATCTCTCTCTCTCTCTCTCTCTCTACTGTGACTACATATTTTACAACATGAGCTTGCAATTCTTGAGTTTAATCATGTATGCATGCATGGGGTGTAGGTATTTTCTCATGTTATGAATCCCATGTAGTAATGATAATTTGTATTTATTCATGTACGCTTTAAATGCATGTCTAGTTGCTTCTCCATTTTTGCTCTCTCAAACTCTTAAGGTAGATGTGAAGTATTGGTACCAGTCATGTCTCTTGAGTATGGGGAAGAATCATAGAAAGGGAATCCCATTACTAGCACCAATCGCTTCAAATCCCTAATGGCCCCATAAATGGGAAAAATCAATTTTCAATATTTTCTATATATTATCTGATTTCCTTCAAGGGATTCTCATTTCACAATTGATATTTTAAAGGTAGTGTGATATTAAGGGGTGAGGACTGAGGAATGCTAGCCTTAGTCTCCTTTTCCATATAAGGGATGAGGAATGGTAGCCCCAATATTTTTCTCCATACCCCTTTTTGAAGTATAAAACAAAGAACATTGTGGTGGGGCCACAAGTGTCCTGATTCAACAGCAGCACTAGACCTTTATTTGGGCTGAGCCGAGCTTGGCTTGAACACGTTCAGGCTTGAGCAAGATTGATCGAGCTCTTTTTGAGCTCCATCTTGATTCAAGTCAAGTCGAGCTCAAATTGGCTCAAGCTTGATTCATGAGATTATTTTGTTCAATTTAACATAATTTTCATAAAACTCTTTATTATTACAATTACAATACTAGAAATTATTGAAAATTTATACATTCATATACAAAAATAAGATCCGAGGGTAGTCCTTCAGTCTAGAAATTACAGAGATAGGGCCAAAGTTTCTACTTTTAACTTCTTAACTTTCTTTTGTTATTATTATCTCTTGAATTATTTAGTATAAACAAACAATTGTTATAAACTATGATAAAATACCCTTGTGTGTGTAGGGAAAATTCTGAGTGGGTCTGTGCGGACACTCCAAGGGGCTAGTCCTTGCCTCAAAGGGTTTGGACACCCTCCCTTACCAAAAAAAAAAAAAAAAACTATGATAACAAAAGTTAAAAGTATTATTTTGTATTAATATACATAACATTATCAAATATATATAATATTTTGAGCCGAGCTCAAGCCAAACTGAGCCGAGTCAAACCACATTGGGTCTGGCTTGAGATCTTCTTGTTAAACATTCGAGTTCAATAAAAGCTTGACTTGATTCATTTGAGCCTAAAATGCCGGTTTGAGAAGCTCAAACTGGCCGAGTTGAGCTGAGCCAATGAGCCAACTTAGCTTCAGTGCAGCACTAAGCAACGCCTCCTGGCTCTGGCCCAAGAGATGAAACCAATTATAGTTCCTATTGATCCTTAGTAGGACTCCTG
Organism: Tetracentron sinense; assembly: GCA_015143295.1. Lineage (NCBI taxonomy): Eukaryota > Viridiplantae > Streptophyta > Magnoliopsida > Trochodendrales > Trochodendraceae > Tetracentron > Tetracentron sinense. The sequence continues at coordinate 46,769,625 of CM026552.1, forward strand.
AGTGGGAGGGACCCAACCAAACCAACAATTGGAGCTTCACCTTCGGATCTGCAAATAAAGAAGCAAGTTTGTGAGGGGTAAATGCATAGTTCGAACATGAAGCTTCTTCTATAGCAAGGTCGGGAGAAAAGGAACCAAAAAGGGGCGAGTAGGGAATTTTTTTGAATTAGGAGAATAAGGCTAGCATTCCTCATTAAGTATAGCAAATCCTTGGCATGATTACGATAAATCTTATAGAAATACATAAGGATTCCAATTCCCTTTGACATAGCAAATCAGTCCTATGTGGATATATGTTATGGACATGGAACTTGAATCCTTCAGTTGTGAGGGGTTTTGAATTTTATTTGCTAACCCAGACTTAGAACCCCCTCCCCGAGCATTTTTATGCTTCTTGTCTTCAATCCTTGACTCGAAATTATCTAAGTAAACTAGAAGGTAGCCAACAAGTTATTCTGTAATAGTAAATTAAAAAACTTATAACTACTATGGTGGATATTCTAAGAGATTCGGAGGTTAGTGCATGGTTAAGTTTGTAACCTTTTTTTTGTACAAGGCATCACTTATCCACGGTTAGTTGTTATGTTAGCGGGTGAACTACTACCAATCTTTGGGAGTTCCCCTCTCTGAGAATTGAACCTAGTACCTCCTTGCTCGAGGGTGGATGTTAAGTTGGTAATAAAAAGATGGATTTTGGGTAGTGGGGGATTCTAATGAAAATAGATGAAGCTTGTGTTGGAAACCTTTGTGACACGCAGTGCTGGAAAATGCCTTAAATGCTTTGTTCATTGAGATAAAACCATAGTTAGGATGAAGCATTAAAGATTTGATACATCCAAGTATTGCTAATGAGATGAGCCCTCTAATGGTAGAAATGGGAGACTAGGATGATACGACCCTTCTTTGAGATATGAATAAGAGTAATGGAGGTTCAAAAGCTTCCTTCCTCCCTTTTATGTTTTAAGATGATAATAGGGTTGTCAGATTTAGTGTTTCAAAACACGAAGGTGTGGGGCGTGGCATTGGGACCTCAAGATACGTGAGGCCTCGAGGCTTAAGTCTCACAAGAAAGCCTTATGTTACCTCATTTTTTTACAAATAAATAAGAATATTGCAATTTTTTAAATTAAAGGTAATACCTATATATGTGTGTGTATGCGTTTATGCACAAGCATATGATACTATATAAATTATTCAGCCATAAAAAGATAAATTTAAGAGCGGCAAGAAAAGCTAAAATTTAGATTTACTTTTTTGTTCATATACATGTTAAAAGACGGATAAGGTTCAATAATAATGTGGTTAATTTTGGATTCTAACAAACAATTACAAAGTAGTCACCAACTACATATATTAGACAATGGCTCCAATTTTTTGCAATGTCTACTATCAAAATTAAAATAAAATATACAAACAAGATTTTAAGAAGTCTAAATATGTTAGACACAATAAATTAAGTGTTAATTTAGACTAATAACAAAATGAAAAAAAAAAAAAAATTAATATTTTTTTTATCGATAAAAGAAATGAGGCACAATCCTTATAATTTAATGTTTAAGTCTTAATTATATTGCTAGAACCCTTTTTTTTAAAAATAATGTATGAGGCACGCACATTTAAAAAAATATTTGATGTTCAAGTCTAAGTTATGTGGTTAGAATCTTATTTTCATTAATTTATGAGGCACATGACTCAGACAGAAAGCCAACCTTACAGTTTGAGGCGTTAGCTTCATGAGATTTAAGCCCAAGGCATTTTCTTTGAACCCCGTCTCGTGGCCTTAGACATAAAGTCAGCCTTACAGTTTGAGGCGTTAGCTTCATGCCTTTTAAAACAGTGGCCAGATCATCTTGAAGGTTCAGCATAAACCGGACAGTTACAAGCAAGTTAGTCTGGTCAAATAGTATTTTGGTGGCTTATTAGGTATCTCCAAGATTTACAATTGCCTCAGTGGTGAGGTTTTTATAGAGTGAAGTGAGGATGTGAGGAGAAGGTTGAAATTTTCTCTGATGTTTGGGAAAATCACCAGTATTTTGCTGCAAAATAAAGCACATAAAAGGAAGAAGAAAATGTAGACATTGAACTTGAGATTTTTGAATGCATTTTATCAACCAGAGCCACTCCAATTTTGTACTGTTCAAACGCTCACATGTGGAATGCAAGTATGCAACATTCGTCCTTGCTTGCCCTTGATTGTCATTCCCTTGGAGATTTTTTGCAGGCAGAGCATATTATGTTGATTGGAGCGAGAGATTGCTTATAATTGATAACTAGCTTTAGAAAACCACCAATCTTCAAGAACAAAAAATAAATGGTGAAAGAAATTAGGAGACTGTAAATTATATGAGCAATACTTCCCACCTGAATGTTAAATTTCTTTAACCTCCTCTGCTAATCCGTCCATTAACTCTAAATTAGGAAGAGTTCCAAGTTAGATACCAACTAATACTCAAAAGTTTTGCTGTGACCACGCTCGATGACTCCTCTTCTAAGAATGATAAGACTCTAACATCTTGTCCTCAACTTTTCAAACGATACTTTCGATAAAATCTTTGATTCATCTATATGTGGATCCTTGAAGTGGTAGAAGGATATCCTAACTTTTGGGTTCACCTCATTTTGAGAAGTAAGTTCATCCCACTTCGAACAAGGTTACTTTCTTGACTATCCAAGCAACATATGGTCATAGTAGAGTTCTCGGTCTAAAATGTTTTTCCAATCGTTTTCATGATCACTATCCCATACTAATATGATTATTGTAAGTTTTGTTAAGAAACTTTGCAATGTGATAACCATCAGATTCACATTATCTTGTAGATGTAACTTCACAAGGTACTCCGTACTCGTCTCCCCTCGATAGTCTGGCAAACTCATATCTCCATGTTTTTCAACATATTTTTGGGATATGAAGATGTACCTTTTAGGCTAGTTATGAGATTTCTAAAAGGATTTTGTGAATTGTTTCATAATTTTTTCACAAACAATGATAGAGGAAGGGCATTTTTATCATTTTCTATCCACTTAGGTTGTATTGTATGTTGTCACTTGCAAAAAAAAAAACACTTCAAAATCTGCTAACCAAATAAACCTCTGGTTCAAATATAGAACTTCACATATCATCTTCGCTTGTATCAACCATGACTGATAAAATTCTACATCTAACCACAACAACTAAAATGTCCCATTTTGTTGCTGCGAAGTATAGAATATGGATTAGCATAATACCTAAATAATCCCATTTTCTCACTTAGAAAAACTAATAACCAAGTATTGGAGGATGAAATATGTTAAAATGAAAGTTTCTCAAGGAGACTGCATTATTACTGATACGATGATTATTGAATTTGCATTCTGAGTATCAGATCTTGTATTGACATGGGTGCTTCTTTACTTGTATGGCTAACTTGTTTGACAATTTCCCAGGTATAAACAAACATCGGCGGCATGTCCTGGGGTCCTACTGTTCCCAAGGATTGTATGAAGATGGAAGATTTTAACTCAGCTGCACAGTTTGATGGAGACAACAACAAGAAAAACCCATTAGTTTCATTTTTGGATAAAGCAACCATAAACAATAACCAGAAAACAGGCCAGAGGTTACCAAAGCACATGTCTCAAACCATTAACTTGTTTAGAAAATATCTTATTACCAGAGTTCAACATGGCAAAACAAATGTGGAAGAATCAGAGGCTATAAACAGGTCTCCACCTCAAGCTTTATTACTACCTAAAGTTGGTTGTAGTTTTTCTCGGCATCCTTCTTTTCTAGAACAACAGTTACTCCCCAATTTCAGGTACCTTGTTTTATAGAATTTGCATTGATCTTAGCTAGCTATAAGGATGTTTCTTACTTGGTGCTCTTATGGTTTCCTTGTTAAACACAGGCATGATGTAACACAACCAACATTGTTGAGTGATAAGTCTTCGAAGGCACAACTCACCATCTTCTACTCAGGGGCTATTAATGTGTACGACAATGTTCCAGTTGATAAGGTACCAGAATGGTCTCTCAAAATTTCAGAACCTGAGGATCTTGGATTAATATTGTAACCTCCAAATATCATTATCTACTACGCCCTTGTGTTTTTACGCTAGAATAAAATGAAGAACTTGATTAAAAGGAATAATTTTATCTACTCAAAATGGGTAAAAATGTGGTCTGAAGTATAGAAGTATTCTAGAACATAATAATGCATGGAAGCAAGCAGATGACTCATATACTGGATTTAGTCTAGCTAGAACACAGTTGTGGCTAAAACCAAAAGAGCAATTGTTCCCTCCTCTATGGTTAACAAGTTTGAACCCTTGTGGTTAATTTTTTTTCTTCTAAAAATCAAGGTTAGCTGCTTTAACCCTAACCCTATGTTTGGTTGTCGAGAAAATAAGTAAAAACATGGAAAAGAAAAGAAAATTAGACAAAACACAACTAAAAATTGTATTAAAAATCCAAAATTTTCTTTTCTTTTCCATGTTTTCATCAATTTTCTCGGCAACCAAACATAGCATAAGGGTTAGTGAATCTTACCACAGTTAAAGGGAGTTAAAAAGGGAAAATGTAGCAAAAAAAGGGGGCGAGATGGCTTCTCCCCTCGTTGCCCTTAGGAGAGGATTATTTTCCAAACTAAAAACCTATATGCGTGACTCGTCGAGTCTGTAAGTGAGTTGCGTGTCCATATGCGTGGACAGATAGTCGGACACAGATCTGCATGTTGATTGTTACTGTTAGTATTTGACAGACTAATCATGTAGTAGCTTAATCATTGTTATTATTCGCTGACAATGTAATATATGTTATATTTGACTTTTGAATATAATATTTAGGATTAAAGATTGTTGATCTATGAGTTGTTGTTTGCAATAATTTATGTGTGTATTTTGAATCTGTTCACTTTGCAACCTCTCATAGCATTCTTCATATAAAATTTAAAATAAAATATAGAATTTCTCATGTTTCCTTGTTTGTGTTTGTCAAATTTGACACCTCGCATTCGTGTTGGATTTCGATACCTATGTTTCTGTGCAACTTAGCCAAATACAACTTCAACTTTCAAAAACATTATCAACTATATAGAAAGACATCGTCGTCATCAATGCCTTATCCCAAACACCTGAGGCTGGCAAGAGAAAGACAACCTGTAAATCATAAATTGCTTTTGTTGGTCTGTGAACTTGAATTTTAACTTGTAACCTTTTCTTTAAACTTCAGGACTTCATAAAATATGAAATACCCAGACATATATTTAAGCAGGTGTTTAGAATTTGCTTGCAACCCTAATTTGTCCATTTAAAATAACACCAGCCAAGCTTTTCCTCTAATGGATGCAGATTTCTTATATATCCTCTAATGGATGCAGAATTCTTATATTTAGCATACAATGTCATCAACCGGGGCCACGCAAACATCCCTTAGGTTTCCCACAAAAAAAAAAGCGCACATTGACAGTCTTAGCCATCTTATTAGTGCAGTATTCAAAATAGAATTGGATGTTCAGGATCCTATTAGTATGAAGGGTCTTATTTGGATAGAATCATCTCAGAGCAGTGAAGTTCGGTTTCTGCCCAACTGAGTTTTCGTCCCTTTTTAAAAGAGTGGGGTCGTTGAGACTTCGACAAATGACTAGTCCTCCCCTCTTCCTTTCTTTTATGTGTGTTGCAAAGGGAACACATTCAATATGCAATAATAATCTGCTCAACATTTTTCTTTTAGTTTCGTGCATCATATGAGCATTATGTCTTATCCAGAGAGGTAATCTCTATTTTTCATATATTGAGACTATTGTTGTGAGCTGATTAGAGTTACAATGGCAGGCTCAAGCCATAATGCTTCTTGCTGGTGAAGGCTCTTTGAAGAATCCTACTACCACAACACCACCGTCAACAAATGTAACAAAATCCCTTCCTCATTCCAACTCACCGTCAGTCTGCAAGTTTCAAGCAGGTGGTATTTCTTCCTAAAAGTACCTTTTTGCGTCCTAATTTTTAAAATAAACATACCATCACCATGCCATCATATAAGAGAAACCATGACTTGTACTGTACACAAACAATAGCTTCTTCGTTGCTGATAATTTCATTATAAATTTAATATTGTTAGTATCATCAATTTTATATTAAGATTGATCATGAAATCTAGATTCCAAGCTTCTCTTTACTTCATCTTGCCCACCAAACAGGGGAAAAGGAAGGAAAAAAAAAACCCACATATTGTTGCGCTCATAACAAACTCAACTAAGCTCTGATACCTTGTTAGAATATGCAAGCCTAGCTGAAAATCTATATTATCCAGCTCATTAAGAAATTGACTAAACGTTGCTGTTATAACAACATTTAAACATAATAATTGATAGTTTGTATATATATATATATATATATAGAGAGAGAGAGAGAGAGAGAGAGAGAGATGCATATGCTATCCATGTAGTCTTTCTTACAAAAAATACTCTTGTTTTTCTTTTTTTTGGGCAGACTTTCCAATTGCTAGGAAGCAATCTCTTCAGCGTTTTCTTGAGAAACGTCATCAGAGGTACCTAAATTATATATCCAAGAGAACTCTTATAATTATCTCAATTGTATAAGGGTTACTATGAGCAATGCTAGCAGCACGCTCGCGTGAAAACATGCTGCGAAATGTGTTCCTGTGTGACCTGAAATACAACAAAATACCTCCTTCACCGGACACATGTTAGTGAACTACTTAGCATGCTCCGCTAGCATTGCTTGGATCAGGATTTAAATTTACGGTCTCTGAAAAACTTGGGGAGATTTTGAGGAAAATTATTGTATCCTTGGCTGAAACATGGGTTGTTCTGTGCAGGATAATAAGCAAGACTCCTTATGCTTCTCCCAGTACAAAGCATGAGGATGGCGACGCAACAACAAATGGTTGCCTGATAGGAAACCAAAGCGTTTCTCCTTCACCTTTTCCTTCGCATTTAGGATGCTTTTTTCCTATCTCAGCTCATAAGGCTTGAGAAGGGAGGTGCAGTTTAGTTTACATCTACAAAACACAGCCATTATAAGTTGATACTCATACTGTAATCACCATGTGAGGGTATAAAAAGCTAAAATAAATGACATATATTCCAAGTTCTAAGTTTAGATATGGTGAATGGAACAAATTATATGTTAAAATAATACCTGGACTGGATCAGATTATCCGATTAGGATCTAATCTGATAGGAGTAGATCATGATCCTATTATAGATAGGTTGGATTGAATACAGATCTGAAAATTTTAATACAATTATAATTGGATCCAATTCAGGTCCACATTGAGATGTGCATCCAAAGGTAGTTTCGGAAGAGCTTTGCTACTGTGACAGCACTTGTAGTCCTAAGGTTGAGGGCATGGTTTGAAATTTTTTACCAAGGAGGGTATGTATTCTAATATTACCCTTAATAGTGTTTGGCATTTATATGCATAATATGAGGGTAAATATGTCAAAGCATGCCCTTTCTATTAATAAAAATGCAAATGATAAATACGTCAAAAGCATGCCTTTTAGGTTTTTTTTTTGGTTAAGAGATCATTGTATTCATCAAAGATGGAGGGCAACATTGGCCGAGGCCACACCTGGATGTCTAGACCCAGAGGAAAGAAATGAGGAATACAAACTGGGCGCGAAGCACCTAATGCTAGAGGTAAGAGCCGCTTGGCTTCACAATGAGCTGCACTGTTAGCTTCCTGGGGAGTAAATCTGAATCTGACTATGCCACACTGGTCCCTCAAATGCCTCTTCGAAAGACAATCAATTAACTCTAGAGAGTCTGATTCGATGATGGTTTGTTCCCATCTTAGATAATGCAACTTGAAGACCCAAGCTGATCGCCTCAGCTTCGGCCTTACGACTGCTACCGCCATAGAGAGGCTTGAACCGCTCTTTTTTAAATAGCAATTTAGTGCTGTTCATAAAATATTAGGGTTTTCTTTTTTGAGAAGCGGACCATACTGTAAAACCCTAGACTTTTTTTTTCCATTAAGTTGACTGTTTTTTATGCATGGTCTAAAAACTTCCAAGAAAAATAATTTTTCCAGGAGGAAGTTATGGTTTCAACCGGGCTAAAAGTAAGGGAAAAAAAGTAGCAAGTAGCAACACATGTTGCCGCCACAATTAGAGAGTGGAGAGTTGAATTCTTACTCAATCACGATTTCAATTGGAAGTACAATAACACCCACATGTCAACACATGTCCCTTTTAACATCTATTACATGTGGTTAAGATTTACTAATCCTTAAGGTTTAGCAATCTAACCTTGGGTTTTAGAAGTAAAAAATATTATTTCTAAGGATTAAAACTTGTTAACCAATGTTAAAAGAACAGTTAAATGGACTTTGTGAGTGTGATTGAACTCTCCTGCAATTGGACAAAATTGTTTGGAAGCCAGCGTGTAGGCCCATAGGGGTGGCAATCGGGCTAAGTTCCAGCTTCAAAGCCTTTTGTAATTGTGTTGGTTTGGGTAGGGCTATTAAAAAATCACCATAATTAAAGCCTAAACCGGCCCATTGCCACTCCTAAATACAAGTGTGATTTTGAGTTAGAACAGCATACTTGTTTCATACCCAGCATGTTCAAGCCAAACTCAAATTTGGACCAAGCTAGGCTCAAATACACTCCTAAGGATGTGTTCGTTTGGTGAGAAAGTGAAGAAAAGAAAAGACAAAAAAAAAAAGGAGTTTTCTTGTACTTTTCTTACATTTGATATGCATGTTCACACTTCAATTTTCTTGCACTTTCTCAATAGTCACAAATTTTGTCTCAAAAGCTTCCTTCATCTATTGATGATTATTTTCAATGTTTTCATAATTGGATCGGTCGTCGAACCGTTTGAGTGGTTGGTTTCAAGTTTGACCGGTTCGATTGTGTCCTTTTTCATTTAAAAAAAAATTATATTTTTTCTCATTTTTACTCGGTTCTGGCCAATTTTCAATCGGTTCTTAGTTCAACTTACCCGTTCTTCCGATTTGTACAAAAACGAGTTGTTTTTAATTTGGTCCGGTTTTGGGGGTTTTGAAAACCGGCGATGGGACCGGTTCCCGATTTGAACGGTTCAACTGGTCAGTCCACTTCTGACAACACTGATTATTTTGAGAGGAAATTTAAGTCTTTTCTTTTTTCCTTTCTTTTCCTCTTTTTTTTTTTTCTTTTCTTTCACCCACTTTCTCACCAAACGAACGCACCCTAAGTGTGTCATTGTGATTTATTTTTCTTCTGTCACAAAACAAAATTGTGATTTACTTATTTTACGCGATGCACGAATAAATCGTCACAAATTATAGTGTGGACGCAAGTCGATTTATTGTACAAGTGGGGCACAGGTAAAAATAAATAAAGTCACACAAGAGGCAATGAACCTGTAAAACTATGTCATACAATAGGAATGCTGATTTTTTTTTTAAACAGCCGAGTACTTGGATCATCTCCTCTGATTGTGTCTAGTTATAATCGAGCCGAGCTTTTAACGAGTCGAGTACTTGTGTGCTCAAGCTTGGCTCCTATGCCTTTTGAAATCAAATAATATAGTATACATTTATTTTTATTTTTTCTCTCGAAAGTTCATGGGCTAGGGCCTCCCTCGCCCCTGCCCCTAAGCTACGCCCCTTAGAATAACAATTTTTCCACTAAAGTTTGGGGGGAGGGGAATGGAGGGGCTGAACATGTGGTTCAATCTAGGAGTCTATATTGCATATTTGCTTGTACAAATTTCAGTCGCTAAAAAATACATTTGAGTCTTAATGTCCGAAACTTCCTGCATATGGGGGTGCTCACACTTTGAACCCTGATTAGAGGTTTAGGTGCCATTCAACCTCAAAAGGCAAAACATTTCTCACAGTTCTCCCATAAATTGGGAGCGCCATTTCAATCTACCTCACGCCCTTACACTAAAGTCAAAATTTCTCACTCATAAATGTCTACAAATTTCAACAAAAAAAAAAAGTGTAAAAATTTTAAGCAAAAAATATCTGTACTCTAACTAAAAGTGACCATACGTGTTTTAATAGATTCTTAATTTTTCATATAACCAGCTAGATTCCTCTTACCGCGAATGGGGCAAGTGCATGATTGGCCTGAATGGGATAGCACTCCCCCCTAAAGAATTAACTTCTTTAAATCTAATAGATTAATTTTGAGTCAGAGCTCTGCTCCACGTCAACTCTCCTATTTACACTATGGCAATGTCGCGTATGTAATAATTGAAAGAAATTAGGACAATTTGGCAACACAAGTAATTACAAGTTTGTCACCATCACAATGTAAAAAGGGGAGCTATGTTCAACGCCGTGAAGCAAAGCTCCTCTTTGTATATAAACTGTAAAATTAACTTAGAACTTCCCCTCTACATCAAACGTTGAGATGTGTCATTTCACCAAAGTGATACTTGGATCAAGTCTTAAGAAGGAAAGAATTTTCCTTGACGTGAGAGTACTGTTTACTAACTCTAACTACTAGTAACAGTAAATAAATGATGTCCTAGACTAAAAGAAAACTAAGTTTGGCTTGGAATGACTATTCACATTTGCTAGCAAAACGTAGAGTTATTAGGTATCAATCCATTTCAAATGCTGGTCCATCCTTTGGGATTACCAATCAAGCTCTAAAACCTTTGGATAATCCTAGCCGTCCAACCCATTGATCATACAATGAACATTCAATGTTCGATCAACTACTGGATCTTCCCTCTTCAGCCTACAAATTTGTTTTAGTTTCTAGCAAATATACTTTGTCGTTGACATTTAGCTCCTTCACTAACGACATTAAGATGTCAATTAGTTTACTTCATACTCTATAAGAAATAGATCAGATCTTACTAATTTTTTATTTATATTTTAATGATAATCTGCCATTAGAGTACAGCATACACGACGACCTAATCGATCAATTTCATATAATTAAATCACATGACAAGATCATGGGGCCCATTGATTCCGTAATATGATAATTTAAATCATACATTAATGATGCGCACAGAAAGGGATCCCACGTCATGGGAATTGAGCGGGATTTCAAACTTTGTCGCGATCAAATGCAACGTATTTATCTTAATTTATTAATTCAAATTAAGATAGATTAAGTATGAAGTTTTGTCCAGGAAGATAGTGACGGAGGGCTAAAGCTAAGTTTAGCCCTCCGAACTCTTGAAAGAGACTTCATGAGAATCATTCATATCTCCACACTCCCTTAAAGATGCCTTTCATGATGGATATTTTCTTTTTGTTGCTTAAAAGGTAGCCATTGTTCCCACCTTTGAAAATGTCAAGATGTTCTTATCATCTGTAATGAAGTGATCGGGTGCATTTTAGGCACATTGAAACTATTATACACGAATCTACATCATCGACGTTTGATCTTGATTCGAGGTGTCCAAATTAATGTTTTAAAACTTAAAAACTCGACTCGACTCAGAAACTTACTGAAGAGAGTCAACTTGAAAACTTGTCCGAGTAATGATACCTAAAACTTGGACATATATAATATTTTTCTAATTATATATATATGGTATAAATTCAAAATTAATGATAAACTATGCCTAAAATAAGATATATAATTCAATATATACTAAACACCATCCTTTTGTTTCATATTTATATTTAAGGGTGAGTGGGGTGTTAAAAAAAAGAAAAAAAAAATTTGATGATCGGGTAAGCCGGTTTATTTGATTTTTTGTTTTACAAAAAAAGTACAAAACTCGAGCGAGTCAGGACAAGTCGGGACGATTCAAGGCGAGTTACTCGGTTTTCAGTATCAAAATCAAGTTTTACCTCAAACTCGATTCGAAATCGAGCCGAGTCGAGTTGACCCGACCGAGTTTCGAGTTGAGTTGCCGAATTTTAATACTATGCTCCAAACTATATATATGGTCAATAAATATGGGTCCGATAAGCATAATATTAAGACATGTGGCACCCATCTAGAGGTGAAACAGAAAAATCATTAAAGGGATCTACGACCTAGAATTCCTTTGTCAAAAAATCAACATGATAGGACGTTTAACTCAGTTTTTAGTATCAAAACCAAGTTTTACCTCAAACTTGATTCGAAACCGGGCCGAGTCGAGTCAACTCGGTCGAGTTTCGAGTCGAGTTGCCGAATTTTAATACTATGGTCCAAACTATATATATGGTCAATAAATGTGGGTCTAATAAGCATATTATTAGGACATGTGGCACCAATCTAGAGGTGAAACAGAAAAATCATTAAAGGGGTCTACGACCTAGAATTCCTTTGTCAAAAAATCAACATGATAGGACGTTTTACTCAGTTTTCAGTATCAAAACCAAGTTTTACCTCAAACTCGATTCGAAATCGGGTCGAGTCGAGTTGAGTTGACTCGGCTGAGTTTCAAGTCGAGTTGCAGAATTTTAATACTATGGTCCAAACTATATATATGGTCAATAAATGTGGGTCCGATAAGCATAATATTAGGACATGTGACACCCATATAGAGGTGAACCAAAAAAATCATTAAAGGGTTCTACGACCTAGAATTCCTTTGCCAAAAAATCAACATGATAGGACGTTCACTGGATTTTTCTTGAGGAAGAGATAAGAGAAGAAGTCTATGGAATGGATGGATATTGATCATCCCAACCTAACAGGTCACCAGCTAATTAAGTAGAAGTAGAAATACCCCCCATAAAAAGATGGTTGTGCTGAATCGCTGACTCTCTAAGCAGTAAGAACTAAAAAAGATGTTTACAATTATAGCAGCATTAAGCTGGGAAAAGGCCAGATTCGAATCCATTTGAGAATCCTTGTGATGAAGATATTACCCTTGTACAGTTGGTTTTGTTGAGCAACTTCAAATTTTGACCTCGTTATTGAAGGGTTTGGATTGAGGTTGGACCATGGATGTGACTTCCTACAACCCGTTTCCTTTTACCAAAATTTTATTTATTTTAGGTTTCCATACCTAACTTTGGGGCCAATTACTTCATTTTTCCGAAGAACGTCTTTTTTGGGTAACTCGAGTGTCCCAACCCTTTGAGTTAGAACGAATCTCCGAGAGTGCAGCGAGAGCCTGTAAACTGGACACACTAGAAAAGTCTGCGAAAATCTTGTGCGGGGCTTGCCCCAAAGAAGGAGTAAGAAGTCAAACCTAAAACCGTCCGCTTCATGAGGTAAGTCACAGGATCCATTGGTACATGGCAAAGGATTGTCTTTGGCGATGCCAAAAAAGTGGTCTCAGGCATCCACAAATTATGCCAAATGCGACGGAGAAGTCATTTCATTTTTTTCCCATGATTTTGACTTCTCCACACGTTATACGACATGTGATGATAAAATGGTGAGAAAAACGGAGGAGAGATATCAAGTGAGGAGAAGTCAAAATCATAAGAGAAAATGAAATGATTTATCCCATTTTTTATCACCACATGTCGCATAATGTGTGGAAGCCCGAGACCACCTTTCTGGCATCGCCAGAGACAATCCTTTCCCTTGGTACATAACCCAATTTGTGCTTCTCTTTTAGGTGTTTTTATATATTTGGATCTCTTTTAGCTATAAAAATACCATAACATATATTTAAATATAATCTATTAAATATTAAACTTAAATTTAACTGTTGTTCTAATTTTTTAAAAAAATTAGTTTACATAATTAATTTTTAAAATTAATTATTATTCATTTGTTTTAAATAGGTTAGGCTTGCAAATTTGAATTTAGTGGTTCCTAAACTTATTTAGGTTTGGATTGATATTAAAATTTCTACCTAATGGGAAATAGACAAAAATACAATCCGACTAACAGTCGCCCTTTCCTTAATAATAATACCTGCTATAAGAACACAAAAAAACCTCTACTCCACTCTTAATTGAATACAAATTTCTACATCTAGGGCAACCCATATCGACATTTCATTTTTTAAAAAAATGTGTCAGTTTTTTAAACTCTAATTGTGTCAGCATCAAATTCTGGAATAAAAAAAAAGAAGACAAATGTTACATTTTTATTGATACTAGCAGGTGGCACATGCGATACAGGTAAGAGCGAGGGGAAGGAGTTAACCACAGTTAATAGGAGTTAAAAGGGACACATGTTAACCTGCGGGTGCGATTGAACTCTTCCCGAGTTCAATCGCGATTGACTGTGATTGTATTCTTTAAATAGATAGTTGGGATAGTTTAGAAATTAAAAGTAAAATATTAAATTAAAGTTTTGTTTTATATAAGGGTAGTTTAGGAATTTTGAAAAATACCTGCCTTTCCCATTATAATATTAAAGATATATAGTGTTGACATTTAAACTCGGATGCGTACGTGTTAGTCCTACTTCAAGCATTCAACCAAGAAGCAACACCTTTAAAAGCTAGCACGCCTCATAAACTAATCTTCGGACCTGGGTATGGGTAAGGATTTGGCACCCGTTAACCCATTATGAGACTTTTGTTTTATGAGCTCTAAAGAGCCTCTTCGTATTTGTGCCATAGAGCGGATAGTTTTTTAGTTTCGTCAACATAGAAAATTTCCTCACTTTAGGGTAAAGATTCAACGAACTTGAATATTCAAAAGATCCCGTTCTCACTCTAAACCAGCTGGCCCTTTTAATTATCCTCCAAATATCGATAAAACCCCATTTTCAGAATCTTTACTCTCTATTATAACCCTCCTCTCTCTCTCTCTCTCTCTACAGTCTCCACCATATCCACTAGCTCTAGCCTCCAATCATGGCTGCTGCTAACGTAGTCCCGGTAGCGTACCAAGGTAACACGTCGGCGTCGGTGCCGGACTGGTTAAACAAAGGCGACAACGCATGGCAAATGATCTCAGCCACCCTCGTCGGTCTCCAAAGCGTTCCAGGCCTGGTTATTCTCTACGGAGGCATCGTCAAGAAAAAATGGGCTGTCAATTCAGCTTTCATGGCTTTCTACGCTTTCGCTGCTGTTCTTCTTTGCTGGGTCACTTGGGCTTACAAGATGTCCTTCGGCGACAAGCTCCTTCCTTTCTGGGGCAAAGCTGCTCCTGCTTTAGGCCAGAAATTCCTCATAAGACAAGCCAGATTGCCCGAGACAACACAGTACTACAACAATGGCGAAGTCGAAACTGCTGTTGCTGCACCATTTTACCCCATGGCTTCAATGGTCTATTTTCAAGCAGTTTTTGCCGCCATTACTTTGATTCTGATAGCTGGGTCTTTACTGGGGAGGATGAATATAAAAGCTTGGATGCTTTTCGTGCCGCTTTGGCTAACTTTCTCGTACACAGTGGGTGCTTTTAGCTTGTGGGGAGGTGGGTTTTTGTTTCATTGGGGTGTGATGGATTATTCCGGCGGGTATGTGATTCATTTGTCGGCGGGGATCGCCGGATTTACTGCGGCGTACTGGGTTGGGCCGAGGGCGACGAAGGATCGAGAGAGGTTTCCTCCGAATAATGTTCTGCTGATGCTGGCTGGTGCAGGGATTTTGTGGATGGGTTGGGCTGGTTTTAATGGCGGAGATCCTTATACGGCGAATATAGACTCGTCAATGGCGGTTTTGAATACTAATATCTGTGCAGCGACTAGCCTTCTGGTGTGGACGTGCCTTGACGTTATCTTCTTTAAGAAACCTTCGGTGATTGGAGCTGTTCAAGGCATGATCACGGGGCTTGTGTGCATTACACCTGGTGCAGGTGATTGTGATTACTCTCTCCATTATTATATCTGTTTGGCTCAGGATCCTCTCGAGTTAAACTCGAGAGAATCTCTCGAGTTGGAACCCCTACAGGTCGCCACGTGTCTCCTTTGACACCCCTTAACCATGGGTAAGGTTCACCCACCCCTAGGGTTCACTAACCCATCCTTTTTTAATATTAAAAATATTTTTTTAATTTAGAAAATAATAATTAATAAAAAAAAACCAAGGATGGGTTAGTGAACCCTAGGGGTGGGTGAACCTTACCCATGATTAAGGGGTGTAAAAGGAGACACGTGGCGACCTGTAGGGGGTCCAACTCGAGAGAATCCTGTGCCTATCTGTTTCATCATGGATACGAGCCGCACTCGATTTCTATAAAAAAAAAAAAAAAGAGTCAAATCATCTCCGGTGATAACCGGATTTGGCAAACCCGGTTATCACCCCTAGAGGTCACCACGTGTCTCCTTTGACACCCCTCAACTGTGGGTAAGGTTCACCCACCCACTTTTGTTTTGTTTTTTTTTAAATATTAATTCTTTTTTTAAAATTAAAAAACTGTTTTTAATATTAAAAAAACTCTAAAAACAGTTTTTTAATTTTAAAAAAAGAATTAATATTAAAAAAAAACCAAAAATGGGTGGGTGAACCTTACCCACGGTTAAGACACGTGGCGACCTCTAAGGGTGATAACCGGATTTGACTCTTCCAAAAAAAACAAAAGTTCGATGCGAGCCGTTTATAAAAAAAGCTAACTCTAGTTAACAACTTAACCTCTAAAATTAATATTTTTTTACTATAAATTAAGGTTAGATGGATGAACCTATCACTTTTAAAATGGATAGTGCTATCTCTATTTTCTTTTTGGACTTTGCTACTGAGACCGCATTAGTGCCGAGACCTCCGAGACCTCGTGCCTTTGTGCGAGATTTCAGGTGGGGCCCATCATTACATGGTGGGCCCCACCTGAAATGTCGTGCACAGGCGCGAGGTCTCGGCCCTTATGCAGTCTCAAAAGCATTTCCCTTTTTTTTAAACTCGAAGGAAAATACATGTGTTATTGTTTTCATTTAGAGAAATACGTGTTTTGAACCGAATTGAGCTAATACTTTAACAATAAAAAAAAGAGTAAGTCTTAAAGAGAGAGAGTGTTGATAGCATATTATCCTTTAAAAATATAGGAGAAAATATATTTACACCCCCTCTGAGGTATACATAGACCCCCCCAGTTTTTCGAAAATACATTAGGTATCCTTACTTTTCATAATAATGGTACTTAGACCCCTTTGATCAGTTGACTGATACAATTATTGATGTCATGTGATAAAGTGTACAAACTTTTAAAATTACCCTTTCAGTTTTTAGAAAATACATTAGACTTCCTTACTCATTTTCATTATTTTTTCTACCATAAGAGGGATAGTTTTGGAATTTAAAAAGAACCTAAATCCTCTACGGTTATCACCCCTTGAGGTAGCCATGTGTCCTTTTTGACACCCTTTAAATGGGGTTAGATTCACCCACCCCTAGGGTTCACCCACTCATCCTTAGTTTTTTTATTATTATAAAATATTAATTATTTTTAAAAATATTTAATATTAAAAAAGCCTTAAAAACAGTTTTTAATTTTTTTTTAAAATTAGTCGGGTATAAAAGGGACACGTGGATGGGTGAGTGAACCCTAAGGGTGAGTGAATCTTGACCACAGTTAAGGGGTGTTAAAAGGGACATGTGACTACTTCAAGGGGTGATAACCGGATTTGCCAAATTCGGTTATAACTGTAGAGGATTTGGCTTCATTTAAAAATGAGGGGATAACTTCTTATATGAGAAAAGGGGAAAATGACAACTTTAATAGAGAGGGTAATTTGGGAAGCTTATACTACTTTATCACATAGCATCACCAATTATGTCAGTTGACTAATGGTCAACTGATGGAAAGGGTGTAAGTGTCATTATTTTGAAAAGTAAGAGTATCTGATTTATTTTCTGAAACCTAAAGGGTTTATGTACTTTTATCAAACTCGGGTGTAAATGCATTTTCTCCAAAAATATATAAAGGCAGAGTAAGAGGAGCTTTTTGAATGGTGAGACTTGAGAGTACGCTTTTTGTTTTTGCTAGACTTTATATATATATATTATTATTTTTTTCTTTTTTCCTGCTTCTAAGACTATCTAGGGTCAAGACCCGTCGTGAGCACGAGGTGTTAAAATAACATATCAATGTCATGTCCACTTTCCGAAAAAAAAGAGCAATGCTATGTCTACTTTCCGATTGTCCACTCTTCAGTAATTTTTTCTATTTTTCAATAAAAAGATAAAATAAAAGTAATGAATCTTACAAAAATAAAATAAAAAACGTCATACTATTTTATGTTCTTGTACACAAATAAGGAGGAATGGACAATTAAAAATGAACATAGCAATGCTCTAAAATAAAAGGTACAGCTCATGATTCGTGAAACCTTTGAAGAAAAATGCTATGTCTACTTTTCGGCCATCCACTCTCTCCTACCTTATATCAGAAAACAAAATAATATTATATTTTTTGTGAGTCTCACCCCTTCCGTTTGTCTTTTTGTTTAGAAATAGTAAAAACAACCCAAGAGAGTAGACGTAGCACTGCTCAACCTTTTTGAACCCCAAGCTTACCATCCCGAGACTAGGACTCTTAGAAGCAAAATCCTTTATTAAAATAGACAGTTATTAATATTAATCATAATCATAATTAAAAGGAAAAAGGGATTAAAAGGGACACGGGGACACGTCGATCTGTCAATCACTGCTCGATAGAAAACCATTTAGTCCTAAATTCCACAATAATCTGACTGGATGAACCTGAACCGTCTGATCTACATACTATGTGCACTAGTGTTGGATCACTACACTGACTTGGTTTTATGTGATGGGCTCATTTCTCTTAGGCCTTGTTCAAGGATGGGCTGCTATCACAATGGGAATCCTCTCAGGTAGCATTCCCTGGTTCACTATGATGATCATCCACAAGAGGTGGCCATTGCTTCAAAAGGTTGATGACACACTTGGTGTCTTTCACACCCACGCCGTCGCCGGTTTACTCGGAGGAGCCACCACCGGACTTTTTGCCGAGCCCGAGCTTTGTGCCCTCTTCTTGCCTGTAACAAACTCTAGGGGTGCATTTTATGGAGGGTCCGGCGGAATTCAGTTCCTCAAACAACTTGTAGGGGCCAGTTTCATCATCGGTTGGAATGTCGTCGTGACGTCGATCATTTGCTTAGTAATAAGGCTGGTGATTCCACTGCGGATGTCGGAGGAGCAATTGTTGATCGGAGACGATGCAGTGCATGGCGAAGAAGCGTATGCGCTGTGGGGCGACGGGGAGACGTACGATTCAACGAAGCATGGGTGGTATTCTGATGATACCTTGCACCAAAAAACGTCCAGTGGTGCTACTCAGGTAGTCTAGAGGGGAAGAAATGCAATGGTTTGGAGAATTACGTGAAGAAGATTTGGAGAATTACATGAAGAATTAGAAGTGGGGAGAGGGTGAGGAAATTCATGTTCATGTGAATAGTGATTAAAGGAAAGTAATGTCGAAGAAATTCCTGGTTTAATAAAAAAAAAAAAAAAACTTGTTTGTGTGTGTATAAGTTGCAATGAGATTGGGAAGGGATAATTTGGTCATTTGATGAGTTTTGTAGTTGCAAGATTCCCATGAATGGAAATTCAAATTTTAATTAAATGGAGGGATTTTTCCCTAAATATACTTGGGGTTTCTTGAGACCCCCAAAATACACCCTACTTTAAAAATCTTCCCTAATACACCTGAAACTTATTTTAAGACCATTTTACCCTTCAATGAAAATAAAATGTAAAAGAAACTTAAGAGGCAAGAGTTTCTCTTCCCCCCACCATAATCTCTCTTCTTCTTCATCATTTTTCCCACTGGCTCCCTCCATCTCACGCCGTCGTCTGCTGCCATTACTTTGTTGTTAGATCCCGTGGTGGTTAGTAGTCTCACCATCCATCCTCTCCATTTTCTATAAGATGGAAGTTAGGGTTTATTCTTTCCTCTCCAATTTCTTTCTATCATTCACTCTCCTATTTTCAAGTCATTTTTTTATTTAATAGAAGATTTTTTAAAGTAAAATAGATGATCCATTGAGGGATCCTCCATCTTGATTGATTCGAAGTCGAGAAGTTGAAGAAGATCACATTTCTGATTTTCGCGATCATTTACAGAAACTTACGATCAATATATAATTATCATGATCAGATCAACATATTCATGATCAATCTTTATTCTGACTAGTTAGCGGTCAGTCGATCGTGACAAGTTAGCGTCCAATCATCACCATTGATTGATCGCGAATATTTGACGGTTGATCGTGATTTGTTTACCATTTCGCGATTGAAGTTTTCCACAAATTCACGATTGATTGTGACATTTCCAAAAAATACACGATTAATTGCACTGTAATTAACGATCATAAAATCAGATTAAGTATATAAACGGATTAAGTGTCCTAACATGAACTGTATTTTTTTTAAAAAAAAAGATCAACATGTGATTGTTTCTATTTCTCGTTTATATTCTTTCAAGACAAAACCCTTAAATTTTTTTGAATTTAACACGAAAAAGAGATCGTTTCTTCTTAAAGAAAAATAACGTTCTAAACCAGTTTCTTCTTAAAGTCACGATCAACTATAACCAAATGATGGAAAAATCACAATTAACTATAACACGATGAAGAGATTGTTTCTGCTTAAAGAAAAAAAAATCAAAAATAAAACTAACATAAAGAGATCGATTCTTCTTACAAATAAAACCCCCTAAAAATCTAAACCTAAATCAAAAATAAAATTAACATAAAGAGCTCAGAAAATGGTGATGCCATCTTTCTCAAGGTATTATAGGAATCAGAGACTCGACCGTTTGTTTTTATCAATTTAAAAAAAAAAAAAATTATTAGAAGAGAGTTTTGACTTTGTTCCTTGGGTATTTTGAAGACTAAAAATTTGAAACCAGATCTTCTACTATAGCCTCAAGACCCTATATCTGTACAGTTCGACAACTAGTCTTCAACTGTACAAAAACAGAAAAAGCCATGTCTGCAACAACAATTTTGCAACTCAAAGCAACGGGTTACTACAATCTACGAAAAAACCATCGCAAGAGATGAAGATCCAAAAACACAAAGAGATTTTTTTTAAAAAAGGGTTTATCGTGAGCTAAAAGCAAATGTGAGAGCATTAACCACCATGGGAGCTAATGGCGGAGCCACGGCGGGATATAGCGGCGTGAGACGGAGGGAGCTAGTGGGAAGAATGGTGAGGAAGAAGAGAGGTGGGGAGAAGAGAGTTACACGGTGGTAGGGAGAGACTCAAGTTTCTTACCTTTACCCATTATTTTGGTTAAAGGCTATAATAGACTTAAAAAAAACTTTCAGATGTATTTGAGGAAGTTTTTAAAAGTGGGGTGTCTTTTGGGGGTCTCAAGAAACCCCATGTGTATTTAGGGAAAAATCCCTTAAATGGACCTCAGATATTGTTGGAAATGGGTGAGTGGGTTAGGAATTTGGATCTAGTTGGAGCTCATGCAATTTTTAAACCCGCGTGTTAAGGTTTTGGACCCATGGGTATTTGTTTTAGTTGGGTTTTCTTAACAGGACCCATGGGTTCCAAGAATTAAGACCTTGGCCCCAATGGTTCTGTTAGGGAATCTGAGAACAAAATGGGACTGGATTGAGGCCAGGGCCCTAATTGATCTCTATTACATATTATGATCCTATAAGAATTCCGTAGGCTCGTCAATACAAATCATTGAGAAGAGGCGACCGTTGATGTAAATCAACGGCTCATGATCGACCCCTTTGAACCAAATCTAGATGATAGAAGCTTATCTGAGAGTATCTATTTACATGTTCTTGTCTCTATTATATAAAATAAATCACCCGTAACTGATGCCTTTATGACTATCTATAATCGACACCTTTATGGTTGTCGTTACACTATCTGGTCAAGGGTTTCAGTGTTGGATCATGTGGCTAATAACCCCCGATCAAATACTTAAGCCATGGTCAATGGATAAATCCGGTAATTAATATAGCCTTGATCGTTGGATAAAAGCATCCATGTGCATACACTTGAATGCACCACACTCACACTATAGCATGCATATGTTTTCACTAATATATTATTACAAATTATTTATCTTGATCAAAAGCATGAACATGTTATTACATTGCATGATTATATTGTAGGATGTTAAGCGTTGGATCTTTTTGGTCAGCTTGGATAACTTAACTAAAAAGATGCATTGAGTGGAGTAAAACCAAGTCAATAGCCTAACAACTATTTGACCGAGTAAAACCCATGTAACAACTATTGAACCCACTTTGACTACAGGGAGATGAGGATAAGATAGGTGGCATAGTCCTCATATAATAAGGAGATTTAGTTGGAGATCTTTAAGGGATCTCCAACGGTCTTGCAGGTATGATTAGAGTTTCCCATAAAAGGGACTCTTGGTGCACTGTACAAGGCACGGTTACACTACCTCAATTCAAGAGACCTAAAAAGCCAAAATACCCTATTGTTAAAAATCTTCAAAGGAGAAAGCTCATCTCAACTGTAAGCCTTATCCCTTTGGGTTTGCTCTCGCAAGAGATCCTACTTTATTTCCGAAGTGATTTTTATGTTGTTTTGTTTATTTAAGACTATTACATACGGGACCCTCATTGGTATCAGAGCTTTGGTCAAGATTCAAGAGACTTCCAAGAGTTCTCACATTGAGTATAGAGTTCCCATTTGTGTTCTTTATACTCTTGTTTTTGGGAAAGTCTTAAAAGGAGAAAAGGAAAATTAAGATAGAGTTATTACTTAAGGACTTTTCTTTCTTCAAAGCAAGAGCTTCACTTCCGCAAAAGTATCGACCTCTCTAAACAACGATCACTTCTCCGGGCAAATAACAAAGGCGGCGATTCTCTGGGATCCTGATGGCGACAACGACATCAATATTCTTATTCCCTTCTCGCAGCCACATCTATTTGAATCATAATTTTAGATTAAGCGTAAGAGGTATTTATAACCCTAATCCTCTTTTGATTTGGATATGAAATATCAAGGCTTATTTCGATAGATGAACCACATGTTTACGCCTATAATTAGTTTCAATTTGAGCCAAGACTGAAATGATTTATGGTGATTTCTTCATCTATTTTCGGACTGAAATTACAGCATATTTTGGGGTGATTTATTTATTTATTTTTGACTGAAATCACATCAGATTTTAGGCTATTTAGTTGGCTAATTACTCAGGTTTAATAACACTAAATTTTGGGCCGTTTCTAAACTTATTTAGCAACTTGTTGGGTTCTTTACTATGCTGCAATAGCCAATAGCAGCCAGTTATCATTCATAAGTTGCATATTTTTTCTGCCTAATTGAAATGCAAAAATCAGACCAATATCAAATCTGATTGGGGCTGTTTTCTACAGCTTTTATTAGTCTAATATATATTTTTCAGAGGCTATTTTTACAGCTGTTATCAATCGAAATATCAAACCTTTTCGGGTTGTTTATTTTCAAACTTTTAACAGCAAATATTAGACCTATTTGAGGTTGTTTTTCAGCTATTTACAGTTGGTATATAAGACTTGTTTGTCTTATAATAACAAGTAGTTTTTTTTGATGTTACAAAATTATTTGATTTTTATATTGACTATAATTGCAGATTTTGTTTCGGCTTCTAACATAATACTGTTTTATTATAGTTGTGTTTTTTTTGAAGTTCTTGAATCAAGACTGAGATGACAAGTGTGTGGACCTCAAATTGCTTGAAGTTGACATCGGAACCATAAAATTATTTTCTTTAGCCGATCTATAATTTTGAGCAGTTGATTTAATTTTAAAGATAACTGCAAGGGCTGCTAGTGCCGAACTTAGCAAAACCGATAGGTTAAATGGATCAAACTATTCAACTTGGAAACGTAGGATTCGTCATGTATTATTTTTGGATAAAGTTGAATATGTCATAAATACTCCATATCCATCCGAACCACCTCTTAGAGCCGGTGAGGCTACAATAACTAGCTATGAACGTTTTATAGAAGATGACAAACTTGCTAGAAAAATTATGTTAACTTTTATGGTTCCAGACTTAGAGGTAATATTTGAAGATCATCAAACTACTAAATCCATGTTTGATGCAATTAAAGAAGCTTATAGTAGTGCCTCTGAGCATAGTTAGTAAAGTCACGACCTAATTGTGAATTATTCGTGATTGAATCGTATTGTTCGCTAAACACTCGGTTCGGCCATTTAATTCAATCATACGGAATTATTCGCGGTTGTTTGAACGGACACGATTGATTCGCGAATCAATGGCAAATCATCAGTTGTGAATCAGTTGGTAAAGTGAATAATTTCACGTACGCGGCATGTTACAACTTACACGCAAATAGTACTTTCTATTAATCATAATCACGCTGACGCATGCCTTCTTCCATCTTTGTAACTTTGGTAATCTGGTTTTAGCAGTCTCTATCTTTCTCTCTCAACGAGCTCCTTCTCATCCGGATTCCGGCCTGAGCATCATCGGATCACCAATCACAAACTCACCACCGCTATTTCAAGGTTAGTTTCTCTCTCTCTCTCCCTCTCTCTCAAGCGCCCATAGGCGTCTCTGGTTCTCCTTTTCTCTCCCAATTTCATCTCTCTAATAGCCACCACCACTGTGGTACAGTGCACGGGTCACTTACTCTCTCACGGCTCTCTTTCTCTCTCTGGCGTGCACACAGGCGCCTCTATTTCTCCCTCTCTCCCAACTTCATCTCTCTTAGTAATAGCTACTGCGCTGCGTGAGCCGGGAAGTTACTCCATCTCTCTCCATCAAGTCTGTGTCCCTTTCTCTTTCAACTTCATCTCTAAGATTATAATAGTCACCGCCCCTTCCCACAATATACATAAAACCAAAAAGGTTTGCTTCTTCTGTAAACTTAGTTCTCTTATTCTCAAACTTGAATTCATTTTCTTCAATTATAGTTAAAGTTCATTAAATCACAACCAATTGCATTTTGAACTTGGGGAGATTTTTAGTTCTAGCACGTGACTCTGTTAACCCCTATACTCTTAATATTTATACACTTAGGTCCCTTATCTTTATTTATTCGATTGCATGAAAGTCTAGATAAAGGCAATTTTATACATGCATTTTAAATGTTTAGCCGAATTTTTGAACGAATTTTTTAATCTTGGCCTAAATTATACTCGAATTATTCCTGTACCATACTTTTGACCACGTTTTTTTCACCGAATTTTTGAACGAATTATTAAATAATTATTCCGAATTATAGGCGAATAATTCTCGTGCCAAATATTTGCCGTACGGCGAATTACTAATTATGCCTCCGAGACTTACATTCAACCTTTAATTGAAAAATATAACTTTTGCAAAATGAAAGAGAATGACAATGTTACTGAACATGTAAATAAGATGATAGTAATAGCTAAAGAGTTAGCAGTTGCGAACATTCTCATCCCTGATAAGATGCAAGTGTCGATTGTATTGCACAATCTTCCTAATTCATGAGAATCAGTTGTTATAGCTATAAATCTATCAAGTAATGAGAAATCAATGAAAATTTTACTTGTGTTGTTAGGGGTGGAAGCAGAAAGAAGAGCTAAAAAGAAAAACAATGAATCTCACTTTGTCGATGGTTCCTCATCATCTTCTAAACCTAAAATGTCCAAACCTTTCAAGAAAATTTTTAAATGTAAGGACAATAGGTTCAACAAGAAGAATAATAAATTTAAAAGACCGGTGACTGGAAACTGTTGCAAGTGTGGTAAACTAGGGCACCTAAAATTCAATTGTCTTGAGAAAAATGACAATAAAAAATTATAAAGGGCAAAGAGACATAGTTTGTGTGGTTTCCGAATCACTTCTTGCCGATTATGACTCCCACGCATGGTGGGTGGATTCGGCATCTTCCCGTCATGTGGCAAAGACTAGGGAGAACTTTGTGGAGATGAAAGAGGTGAAAGCCGACGACTACAAGCTTTACATGGGCAACAACACTTATTGTGATGTGCTTGGCATTGGAAAGGTCAAAATAATGTTGTCTGGACAAACCAACCTCATCTTGACTGATGTTCTTTTCGCACCTGGAATGAGGCGCAATCTTTTGTCAGTGCCACATCTGGATGAGGAAGGTTTTGAAGTCAGGTTCTGCTCTTCAAAAGTCTCCATTGGGAAACATGGGCATATTCTTGTATGGGGGACTAAGATAGATAATCTGTATCGACTCAATGTTGCAAATTTCAATAATGAAATAAATGATTCATCTTCTGTTTATATTGATGTGGATTCAATTTTGTGGCACATGAGATTAGGTCATATAAATTATAACAAAATGAATAAGATGACACAAATAGGTTTAATTCCAAAATTAGACATAGACTTAAAACAGAAGTGGAAAATCAATTAGGAAGAAAAATTAAAATTCTTAGATCAGATAGAGTTAGAAAATACATGAGTAGTGTATTCAATGATTATTGTAAAGATAATGGAATAATACACCACCTTAGCGTACCTTATACTCCTCAATAAAATGGAGTGGCAGAAAGACGAAATAGAACCCTTCTGGACATGGTTAGATCTCTGATGAGTCAAACAAACCTTGGTTTGGTTTTCTGGGGAGAAGCTTTATCTACTGCCATGTATGTATTAAACAGAGTGCCAACTAAGGCATTAGGTTTAACCTCGTATGAGCTTTGGAAAGGTAAGAAACCTGATCTATCTCATTTAAAAATGCGGGGTAGTTCAGCTCATGTAAAAATTTTAGGTCCTAATAGAAGCAAATTGGATCCTAAGACTATAAAATGTTCTTTTATAGAATATTGTGAAAACTCTAAAGGATACATGTTTGCTATACCACCCTAGGATGGATCTGTAGGAGTAACTGAAAGTAGAGATATTATTTTCTGGAAGATAACCCAGATAATGATAAATCTACAAAAATGATCGAGTTATTTAAAATATCTAAAGAAAAAGAAATAGTTCAAGAGCACGAACAAATTATAGAAAAATCTCAACCTCAAAATACTTTAACTAGGATTCAAATGGAAAGAAATCTTCCTAGTTACTTGAGAGATTATCTATTGTTTTTAAATAAAGAAATTCCAGATGATCCCATTAACTACCATGAAGCTATTAATTCAAAAGATTTTTCTGAATGGAAATAAGCAATATCAAAAGAAATAGAATTCATAGAGAAAAACAATGTCTGGGAATTGGTAGATTTACTAGGTAATAGAAAAGCAATAGGATGTAGATGGATTCTCAAAAAGAAACTCAAACCAGATGGATCTATAGATAGATATAAAGCTAGATTAGTACCTAAAAGATTTACACAAAAAAAAGGAATAGACTATGAAGAAACATATTCTCTTGTAGTAAGTTCACCTCAATTAGAATTTTAATATTTATAGTGGCACACTTGGACTTAGAGTTACATCAAATGGATGTAAAAACAGTGTTTCTTAATGGTGAATTAAAAGATGAAATCTACATGAAACAACCTGAAGGATAAAAAATCAAAGGTGAAGAGGACAAAGTATACAAATTAAAGAGATCACAATATGGTCTAAAACAATCCTCTAAACAGTGGTGTTATACTTTTCACAATGCAATCCAAAGTTATGGATTTAGTGTAAACAATTTTGATCATTGCCTCTACACTTGGGTTAGTGGAAGTTACTTTATGATTCTCTCACTTTATGTAAATGATATATTACTAGTTGGAAATGATTTAAAGAAAATCATAGAAGTAAAAAAATGGTTAAAAACCAAATTTGAAATGAAAGACATGGGTGAAGCTTCCTATGTATTAGGTATTAAGATTTCTAAAGATAAAAAATTATAGAAGTTAAGTTTGTCCCAAAAACCATACTTAGAAAGTATTCTTAGAAGGTTTAAGATGGATACTAATAAAGCTCTAGAATCACCCATATATAAAGACACAAAATTAACAAAGAAAATGACATCTATAAGTGAAAAAGACATTGCGGAAATGAAATCCAAGCCATATGCACAAGCTGTAGGTAGCCTTATGTATGCAATGTTATGTACAAGACCGGATCTAAGTTTTGCAGTCGAATTAATAAGCAAATATCAAAGTAACCCGGGAATGGTTCATTGGGAAGCCATAAAACGTGTACTTAGATACGTTCGGGGTACAATGGATCTCATTTTAACCTACCAGGCAGATGACCTGGAAGTAATTGGTTTTTGTGATGCTGATTTCGCAAGAGATCCAGATGATTGAAATTCCACTACTGAATATGTTTTCTTGCTTGGTGGTGAAGCCATTTCATGGTCAAGTAAAAAACAAGGATGTGTAGCAAGATACACTATGGAAGTCGAATATGTGGCTTGTAGTACAACAGTTACTGAAGCTGTTCGGATAAAAAGATTTCTATATGATTTGAGGAATGTTTGTATTCTATGTAGGCTTATACACATTTACTGTGATAATGAGGTTGCGATAACAACCATAAAAAATGGGGAAATCGGGCCTAGAGGAAAACATATAGAATTACAATATCATTATATTAATGATATAGGAAAGAAAAATGAGATTGCATTTGGGTATATCTCTACTAAAGAGACGATAGCAGACCCACTAACTAAACCCTTAGAGACGGAGGAATTCAAGCGACATGTCGCCTCCATGGGTTTAGGTTATGATTAGAACCTCTCTCGGGCTTATAGCCAAGTGGGAGATGTTGGATCATGTGAATAGTAGCCTTCGATCAAATACTTAAGCCACGATCAATGGATAAATCCGATAATTAATATAGCCTTGATCGTTGGATAAAAGCATCCATGTGCATACATTTGAATGCATCACACTCACACCATAACATGCATATGTTTTCACTAATATATTATTACAAATTATTTATCTTGATCAAAAGCATGAACATGTTATTGCATTGCAGGATTATATTGTAGGATGTTAAGCATTAGATCTTTTTGGTTAGTTTGGGTAACTTAACCAAAAAGATGCATTGAGTAGAGTAAAACCAAGTTAATAGCCTAACAACTATTTGACCGAGTAAAACCCACGTAAGAGCTATTGAACCTACTTTGACTACAGGGAGATGAAGATAAGATAGGTGACATAATCCCCATATAATAAGGAGATTTAGTTGGAGATCTCTAAGGGATCTCCAACGGTCTTGTAGGTATGATTAGAGTTTCCCATAATTGAAAATCCTCAAAGGAGAAAGCCTATCTCAACTGTAGGCATTATCCCTTTGGGTTTGCTCTTGCAAAAGATCCTACTTTATTTCCGAAGTGATTTTTATGTTGTTTTGTATATTTGAGACTCTTACATACGAGACCCTCATTCAGATCCCTTCTTGATAACTCATCTAAACGACTCTTACAGCCAATAATACTAATACTCTCAGTTGACTTTAAGAGTTATTTTGTATAACATTTACCGTAGCCTAATAAACATGTCCAATAGACATTTCATTCATCAATGACTTAACAACAATCATTTCAAGCGATGAGATCTATAAGAATATAAAATCTTCTTTCTCAACCACATCTTTAACACATTGTTATACTTTTATCAGTATATTAATGTCGACTAGGTTCTTGGAGTATAAATTTTATGGATCTATCGATCTTTACCAACTTCAATTTATCAATGAAGGGTTTTCACCATATATGACTTCTCAACCAGTACCATGACATGATATTTACTGTGCTTTAATGGAGGTGATCTATTTCTTGTTGTTCTACAACACCTCTCATATAACCGGATATCAATTTTCATTTTGTCCAGGTTATCACCCTAATCAACATTTATGAATCTATGCAACTTAAGGAAAAGATGCTTAATTCTTTTCACATAACATAAAATTGTTTTTACCACTTGTCAATAAGGTATTATAGGGTTATTTTAGAATCTGCTTACCAGACTCATATTTAAGGTCTTAACCTATAAGGGTTGGCAACTAAACAATTTGGTTTGTCTAAGCAAATCTACGGGTTCTCCCAACATGTTTTTCTAACCATTTAAACAATTTTAGTTTTTCCATGTTATCCTGCGGGTTCTCTCAAAATTCTTTTTTTAGACCACTAAATCATTTGGTTTTTTCACACTAACCTATAGGTTCTCCCAACATGCTTATCTGAGTTTTTTCAAAATGCTTCTATGAGCATATTCCATTTGGTTTTTCCACTCTAACTTGCGGGTTCTCGCAACATGCTTTTTAAGTGTTAAGCCATTTGGGTTTTCCACGCTAACTTGCCGGTTTCTCAAAAATCTTTTCTATTTGTCTAATTTTATTTCCATCACGCTTTCTATTATCAAGTCATGAGATTTTTCCACGTTAAACTAACGAGTTCACTCTTTATACTTGTATTTTGATTATTAAGCCAAAAGATAATTCCACGCTATAATGCAGGCTTGTCCATATGCTTACCTTTCAAACCTATGACTATTATTCATTTAAAAATATATATATATAGGATTTAACCTATATTCTAATATCTATTGCCACCAAAACATGAGGTTATTTTACACTGTCATATGCGTGTCCTCCATCATGCATATTCTATTGATCATCATCAATATCATTGACATATAGATAATTTAATAGTCACACTAGTTTAATTCAGAAATATTATAATCTATAATTATACTCCCACTATTCTTATACATGTAGCCAATATGCAAATCATATCTGTTAATTATCATCAACATGGATTTAAAGCTAAGATTTCTAGCCTTTTTAACCAATGTTATCACTATGTTACTTGTACACGTACTCTAAGTTTTACATTCGTGTTCAACAATTTAATATTAGGGTACTCTAACTAGTCATAAAATTCATATATGACAAGCTAACATAGAATGCAATATATAACACAAATAATTAACATTACATGCGTGTTCAATAATTTAATATTAGTGTACTTTATCTAGTCATAAAATTCATATATAACAAACTAACATAGCATGCAATATATAGCATAAATAATTAACAGAATATGTAAAGAGTTTGAGTTTTAGAAATCTGACCGTTCATTGATAATGTTACCAATGCGTGTTTGTGTAACACGTGAAACTGCAACTCATTCTTTATAGTGTTCCCCACATCTCCAGGAGAACCCTGGTTTATCCGGATATGAAATCCGACTTATATCCACTCTAATATTGCAAAAAATGTGCGACAATACACATAACTTTCGTGTATATGCTTTACACCATATCTTCTTTAAGAATAAATTCATGCACATTGGCTCGGCTTGGATTGGTTTTGATGGCTTGGCTTGGATTGGTTTTGATGAATCGATTGGCTTGGCTAGATTAAGAGAAAGCTTTTTTTTTGAGTAAAGATACAATACAACACACACAACACAACAATCACCAAACACACACACCCCTGGACAACACAGAAGGAATCAACTTGACATGACATGTCCTAGTAGTAATACATGTCACACCAACACACCAACATAATAAAGCGTATACCCTAAGTAAGTGTATGACTCAATACCGAAGAAAAAACTTTTTGTTCTTATCTACAACCTCTGTCTCAGTTTTCATATTCTTTAGTAACGGAAGCCTCAACGACGGATCAGGTGCTATTTTTTTTAGCTCGTCTTTAACCTCAAATTTCTGTTACAGAGAATAAAAAAGCATATGTTTTTATATTCCTTACGAATTGCAGTAGCCTCCACATTCAATGCTAAACCTCCACCACCATCACCATCTTCTACCATTACCAAAATGGGCTTAAGACATTTTCAACAGTTGGCATTTTTACCGGTTGATAATCCCAATATGTCCGTAGAAAAACCAGGGAAGCCATTGCTAGAAGTGGAAGATCTTCCTTCCAATAATCCTTTCAATTCATTAATTTCTGGAATCAATAAAGAAACGGCTCCCAGTTTCACCACCGATGATTCAACTTTGTCGTGGCCGGATTTTCCCATTGCAGATTTAAAGATCGCTTCCGGACACCAAAAAATAGTCTATGAAACAAGTGGATATTTCAAGATGGCAGCCTCATGGATGTTCCACTATTCAGTAGTCTTTCCCTTATTGGAGGTCTGGGGTATTTATAGGCTTGAGTTCGGATGCCTCATCATGCCCATCTATGCCCATGAATGACCATGCAATTTGCTTTATGATCATTGCCAAATATGTCAAACAGATCTTCATGCATACGTGTCACACGTGTGAGCCTACTATTTCTAAGGTCGGTCTTGGGTCGAAAGCAGACTGAGATGACCAGCATTAAATGCTAAGATAGTGCTTTTCACCTAACAATAGATTAAATAGATCGCCTCCTGATTATTTCATCCTACAAGGCGGTTCCGTCCTCAATGTGAGCATGGGCTCGTCCTTATCATGACCACAATGCTTGAAATCGTCTTGATGACGACGACATCTGAAACCGTCCTTTAGATGACGATATCTAAAATCTTCATTCAGACGACGATATCTGACATCGTCCTAGAGACGATGATATCTGGCATCGTCCTAGGGAGTACGGAAACCTCATTCGTCCTTTCCGAGGACGAGAATTTTACTTGCCCTTGCAACACTTGCTCATTTACGAATTTTATCCATGACAATAGTAAACCTTTAATTTCAGAAAACTGAAAATACC
The DNA here is from genome assembly GCA_015143295.1 of Tetracentron sinense. Lineage (NCBI taxonomy): Eukaryota > Viridiplantae > Streptophyta > Magnoliopsida > Trochodendrales > Trochodendraceae > Tetracentron > Tetracentron sinense. Next base: position 46,801,914 of record CM026552.1, read on the forward strand.
AGTGTGCTATTTGCAGAATATGGAGGCAATTTGAAAAAAAGCTGGTGGAGATTTGGACTCATTATCATCACTATTTTCTGGTGTCTTCTTATCTGTTATGGCCAGAAAAAAAAATCTGTAGTCCCTTTTCATCTTCCTCACAAACGTTCAGCAGTAGATCTGCTCCACTTTTTCCACCAAAACGATCCTCGTTGAAGCTTTGACCGTACACACACCGGGACTAGCTCTCCCTCATCTCTACCTAAAGCTCTGTACCAATTGTAAGAATTCTGTAGGATCGTCGATACAAATCATCGAGAAGAGGCGACCATGAATGTAAACCAACAGCTCATGATCGACTCCTTGAACCAGATCCAGGTGATAGAAGCTTATCTTAGAGTATCTATTTACATGTTCTTGTCTCTATTATATAGAGAGAATCACTCGTAATTGATCCCTTTATGACTATCTATAATTGACACCTTTATAGTTGTCATTACACTATCTGGTCAAGGGTTTCAGATCCCTTCTTGATAACTCAACTAATGACTATTACAACCAATAATTCTAATAGATCCTTTTTCAACCTTCTTATTATTCAGTTGGGTTTGGATTTTTTTTTTTACTTTGAATATCATGTAACCACGGTTAGTGGTTAGCTTGGAATTGGAGCTCTTGCGACACATCGCCCCGGAAGGATTAGATCCCAAAAACTCTCACTTGAAAGAGACCACGCCCCACCATTGGAGGAAGAGGGGGGGGGGGGGGGGGGTGTTATTTGGGACTCAAGGCCCTATCCCCTGTTCTAATATAATATTAGGACCCTTTCTCAACCTACTTATAATTTAGTTGGGTATAGGTTCGGCTCTCCTAACTTGGCGGGTCATAATATCTAGTTACTTTATTATTAATTAAATAGATATATAATATATAAACAAGCTATTAATTCAATGTTTGAATTTTATTATAATGAGTTTAAATATAGTTAATTTATTAATAATTAATATGTAAATAAACTATTAAATGAATGTTTGAATGTTATTATAATGAGTTCAAATATAAAAAATTTAGTAATAATTATATAGTTAATAAATAAACTATTAATTCAATGGTTGAATGTTATTATAATGAATTTAAATAGGAAGAAGAGCTCCGGAGCTCTCCATTTTCAATAAACACAATGGTAGTTATGTAATTATTTGGAAATTTCTTACAAAACTGTCCCTCTATCGCGGAACTAAATCGTTTGTGATATTCACTGTGTTCTTTCCTGTGGTCATATTGTTTGAAGGCTATGATCTCGTGTACAACTATTTACAATTGTTAAATCATGATTTTGATCATGATCTTTAAACACCCATAGCCATAGGAAGAACACAGTGAATATCACAGACAATTTACTTCCCTCCACTTTCAGTAGAGCTTAGGTTCTCTCTTGACGCGGAGCTCCACATAAACTCTATTATAATTTAAAATACAATTGATGTAGTATTTATTAGGAGTTCGGATGGGCAATAGCGCTTGTTGTTGGGCTATTGCCCATATGTGTCTTATAAAATGGGGACCACTTACTATTCACATGGGGATCACCAAATGATGGATGTGGGGCCCATTTTGCAAGACACATATGGGCAACAGCGCAACAGCAAGCGCTGTTGCCCATCCGAACTCATTTATTAGGGGGTGAGCAATTCCTTATTTGGGTGTGTTCAGGTTTGCATTTTGAACTATCTATTAAGGGGTTAGGTTTAGTTGAGTAACTACTGACTGAGTCGGCACCTGATCCGACCCACCAACCCGCTGCTATCTTTAAAACTAGCGGGTTGAGTCAATTACCATTTACAGTATAAATGAACCTGATTCTCCAATTTTTTTTGGGTAAATGAACCTGATTCTCCATCTACAGCATGTCAACCTGATTAACAAGCAGAACTTAGGGCCTGTTTGGGAGCAGTTCCTTAATTAGGCATGGTTTGAGCTTGGGCTTGCATTTTTATATTTTAAAATAAGCTTGGCCCAAGCCTGACCCATTTTATTTTGTAAGAGGTTTTTGTGGCCCGAATTCCGTCCCACGTGCCTAAAAATAATCTTTGGAACTTTGGATAGATTTAAGATGGCCTAAATTTATCTACAATAACCTGCACATCAATAAACCAGAGTTGAGAAAGAACTAGATACCAACACTATGATCAAATTAGCCCAATTTGTATTACACTCAAATGCAATCAAAAGAATATGTTACGATGCACTTATTCATGACCAATGCTTGTACTCCATGGTCGTTACGACATTCCGCCTTCTCCTCGACGCCTATAAATCATTGGCATCCACTCCCAGGATTCAACTGTCTCACAGTCGAAGTACTAGTATTCGTAAAAACCACACCTCAAGCAAGCTCGGCAATTGGTTTTCAATTTATCAACATTTTACAGTGAAGAAATCCATTACTGATGTGTCAGAAGCCAGAGGGGTTATTGCAATGGCTAGTCTAGCCCATAACTTGGCCTGCCCCCTTGGGCCGGGCTTTTGCCTCATGGCACAACTAATAATTTTGTCGAATATGGCTAGGCCCATTAACATCTCTACAATGGCATAGAAGTGTTAATGGGGTGATCCAACTGAAACCCCACCTGACCCATTGACACCCCAGGGAGGATATTCCTAAATGGTAGAAACCAGAGGGGGTGTTTTATATTTACAATAGGAAAATAATCACCTCCTCATTGGTGGAGCAAAGGAAGGTGTTTGGTCCTCCTTTTCTTGCCCTGTATCCTTTTTAACTCTTAGTGAAAATCTACTAAACCTCAAGGTTAAAGCATCCAACCTCGGTTTTTTTTTTTAAAAAGAAAATTAACCTCAAGAGTTAAAATATGTTAACCATAATTCAAGGACGGTTATAAGGGGCTATGTGAGGTCGTTGAGCAATAGTCTGCCCCTGGCCAGAGGAGAGGATTATTGCTCTTTGATATTTCTATTTAAATCATAGTTATCTGATTAAGGACACATTAAATGTTGTGTTCAGACCCTATGCGTGTCGGTAGCATATCCACATATTATATTAGAAGGACGGTCTGAGAACTCAGCTGAAAATGTCCTCCTAGTTTGATTCCATTCCCATCTTATTAATGATCTTGATATTTCTACAAATTTTAAGAGTTTGGTTTGCATGCTGTTTGGTTGCCCTGGATAAAAAAATGGGTTCATGTCCATCTTGCATTCTTCTCTATTTTGTAGTATTTTCATGGTTCAACTCGAACTTCTGTAAACAAAAAATCGGGTTCTCCCCAAGTGCGGAGCCAGGAATTTTTCTTTGGGGAGGGGGGGCCAAAATACATGATATTAAAAAATTAATAGATTTGAGGGTATGGAGCTTGGGGGTTCGGGGCGTAGCCCTGAGAAATTTTTTTGGGTAATTTATTATTATTATTATTATTTTTTCAATTATACCCTTGAGGTTGTCACACATTTCTATTGATACCCTTTAATTGTGGTTAAGATTCACCCACCTATTATTGGTTTTTTTCAAAAAAAAAATTTATTGGAACCCTAGTTAAAATTCGAACTCTTAAGATTAAAATTTTTTTAATAATGTTTTCAGAAACCAAAGATAAATAGGTGAATCCTTAGAGTGGGTGAATTTTAACCATAGTTAAGGGTAATAATAGGGACGTGTGGCGACCTCAAGGGTATAACCGGACTCCATTGGGTCCCCCCCCCCGGCGTTCTCCCTGATCGGGTTGAGAGTCAACGAAATCCTGCAGCCAGACACGTCCAGGGTTGCCTCTGAACCAGTTTTAAGTTTGGTCTCATATGGATATCATAAACGTCTCTCTCTCATTGTTCTGCATTTGTCTCCATTAAATGAATTGTACGTTTAAATTCTTGTAGTATCAAAGAGAGCATGCCACGTAACCCTCTGAGTGATATTTTGATAGTTGTATCAAATTTTTGGAGATAAAAATTCCCTTCTTTATTTATATTCTTCTAACAAATGTCGTGCTTTCCGAGTCTCCTTGTGCTTTTCTCTCATCTTTCAGGTCTCTCACTCTTTTAAAGACAAATAATAATAGGGTGCTAGCAACACTCTTTACGAGAAGTGCTAGCTCATAATAATATGGAAGAGAGGACATTCGGTCGGGTGATAGTGATCTTACCCTGACCTTGGGTGGTCCAATTTAGTTCCACGTCGGCTAGTTCTATATGTCTAAGCAATTCTACTACTTAAGCTCCTCTCTCTCACCTTAGGTCAGACCATGTTGATAAGATGTGTTGGTCCCGTCTTCTGTAATTATGTGTAATTGGTCTAGTGTGTGAAAAAATTTGAAAAAGCGACATGCATGATGCATTCATCTCATGCATAGAGTAAAGATCCAAACATAAAATTTCCTACCAAATCATATTAGCAGACACTTTCTAGACTTAAACCCCAACAACTTTTGTTTGCAGTGTCAGTTTATAGCCCCACAGCTCCCTAAATGTTCAGATAAAGCACCATCTTTTGATCCCCCATTCCTTGCAGAGGCTTCTATCAACTATTATGCATCACTTTAGCCAATATTCCTTAAATACGCTACTCTTCTCATTCCTCACACATGACAAAGGTACTAGGTGGACCAACCACTTAAAGATATGCTAGGCATTAATAGACGAAGTAAGTTGGCGCAAGTTAATTCCCTGTTGAAGAAATACAATCGAAGCAACCTGAAATATGCTTTGATAGGGGGTATTTTGGGAATTAAAGAAAAAATTAGTTGACAAAAATACCCTTATATTTTATTTGCAACTTCCAAACTACCCCTACCATAAGTCATATTTTAGGTTGTTCCCGTTAACTCTTCAACCGGAGCTCCTACAAGTACTTAATCTTTCAAGTTGAAGGTTTAATTTGTGGGCAGCAATAATGCATGTAGTCGGGTTTTAATAGAATGGAATAATGTAATAAGATTAAGAGAAATACTAGCCCTAAACTTAGTCAAACTCTACTCTCAATCTCTACCAACCACTTGTACATTCTTGATGAGAGAGAGTGCTTCAACCACCATAACTGATTTGAAAATGGATAGGTGGTTGGTGGAGGCTGAGAGTAGAGTTTGACCGAGAGTAGGGAAAGCACGCCTCTAAGATTAATGTTGCCGACTTTAAATATTTGAATCAAGGCATTGAGTAGGATAACTAAATAAAACAGCAAAACAGCTAGCTGATAGGTGTAGATTGAGACCCGTACTTATGCCTGTCTTCTTAAGATCTTAGAATCCGAACACAACCTTTTGAGGGCAGAAATTTAAATATTTGAATCAAGGCATGCATTGAGTAGGATAACTAAATAAAACAGCAAAACAGCTAGCTGATAGGTGTAGAATGAGACGCGTACTTATGCCTGTCTTCTTAAGATCTTAGAATCCGAACACAACCCTTTTGAGGGCAACAATCATTAACATACAAAAGAGATTATCTCTTACCTATTTATGTGCAAAACTTTCTTGAGGAGTGCTAGCCCCAATCGCATTTACTCCAAATTTTTCCATAGACGTAAAATGGGGCTAACACACGGAGATGTTTCACTTTAACTGTTTAAAAATTAGAAATCAGATTATGTTTGACATTTGTAGTGCCCCAATTGTATTTTGGAAGATTTGCGTTTGGAGAAGGCAAAATCCATCTTTCTTTAAAGTGGTAAATGCAAGAGGCAAAGTTTAATCTTGTCATTCGCCTAACAAAATCCATCTTTCTTTAAAGTGGTCAAAGTTCAATCGTCTTTCGCCTAACAAATCCAAAATCCATCTTTAAAGTGGTACATGTAAGAGGGAAAGTTCAATCTTGTCATTCACCTACATTTTAGGTACATTTAGCTCATCTATTTAGCATAAAAAATCTAAAAAACATTTTATAGTGTCCGAATGTGTCGGTGCAGACATCCAAAGGACTAGTCCTTGCCTCGAAGCCGCCCCAAAAAACAGGACATTACTTTCCATCTATCAATTTCTCCTCTATATGTAACTATGTCACCCCCTCTCGCTCATCAATTGTTCAATTCCCACCACCACCCTTCTGAACTCAATGGCTAGGAAGCCATTTTCAAACTCCCTCCTCCTCTTCTCCTCTATCCTTGCATGTTTTTTTCCCTCTACATTTGCTTCCCAAGGAGTAGAAAGAGATGGAGTTGAGGTTAGTGGGATGTTTGTGTTTGGGAGCTCTGTGGTTGACAATGGCAACAACAACTTCCTCGCAAATTCGATGGCGAAGGCCGACTACCTTCCGTATGGGATCGATTTCCCTCTGGGACCCTCCGGCAGGTTCACTAATGGGAAGAATGTGATCGACCTTCTGGGCCAGCTTCTTAAGCTTCCGTCATCGATTCCTGTATTCGCTGACCCCATGACAAGAGGAAAGAAAATTATTCATGGTGTAAACTTCGCGTCCGGTGCTTCAGGAATACTTGACGAGACCGGCTCAGTTGCAGTAAGATATTCCCTCCTTTTTCTTTCTATGCTTCTTCTTCTCCCAATATTCTTAGAACTTTGTTAATAGGACTGCACTCACGGTCACAAGGTGAGACCTTGCCGTAAAAATAAATTAATATATATATATATATATATAAAAGTAACCCTAAAAGGGTGGATCAGTTGTTCAGGGCCTTTCCCCAAGTGGGAGGTCTTGGGTTACATTTCTCACTCCTCCTTTGGGCCAGCCCCGAACGGCTTTACTCGGACTTAGCAGGTTGCGGGATCACGTCGCACCGTTGGGGATTAGTCCCCAAGTTCAAAAAAAAAAAAAAAAAAAACAGTTTATTTAATAAGTTACTTATAAATTTATAAGCTGCAGATGAAATGTTATGTTAAAAGAGTTATAATATTTTATAAGTGGAGTCAAATCATCAATGGTGATAATTGGATTTGGCAAATCCGGTTATCACCCTAGAGGTCGCTCGCACGTGTCTCTTTTGACACCCCTTAACCGTGGGTAAGGTTCATCCACCCATTTTTGGTTTTTTTTTTTTAATATTAATTCTTTTTTAAAAATTAAAAAATTGTTTTTAGAGTTATTTTAATATTAAAAACAGTTTTTTAATTTTAAAAAATATTTTTATTTTAAATTAAAAAAAAGAATTAATATAAAAAAAAACCAAACATAGGTGGGTGGACTTTACCCACAGTTAAGGGGTGTCAAAGGAGACACGTGGTGACCTCTAAGGGTGATAACCAGATTTGGCACCGGAGATGATTTGGCTCCTTTATAAGTAGCTTATAAAATTACAAGCTATATATATATATATATATATTTATTTATTTTTATTTATTTTTTTTTTTTTGTGGTAACCCGGGGCTTCCCCAACCCTTTGGGTCAGGACTAATCCCTAGGGAAGTGATGAGAGCCCACAACCCACCCCACCAGGAAAGTCTAGAAAATCAGATGGGATCGGCACCGAGAGGGCATGGTAAGTGGAAAATTAAACACTACTTATAATTGCATAACTCAATAACTTTTTGGATTAAGCTTTTGAGACTCCATTAGGGTCGAGACCACCAAGACCATGCTCTAAGAGCATGAGATTTTAGGTGGGGTATACCATGTGAAATGGGTCCCACCTGAAATCCCATGCACTTAGAGCATCGTCTCGGCCCTAATGGGGTCTCAGTAGCAATGTCTTAACTTCTTTTGCCTGTTTTCAAAGAAGCAACTAGGCTTCCCAAAAAAAAAAAAAAAAAGATCTCAGCCCTAGGAGCGCAGTGCCGTCCTAAAGCCTTATTGCGGACCAAAGCCCATAAAATCTGCTCTATCATGTTTTAGAATTTTTTTTGAAAAATATTTAACCTACCCTTGGTTTCCACTCCCATCCTCATTGGTCCACACCCCAATTTTAAATCCTTAAGATTCATTCACCCCTAGGGTTACACAATCCAACTTTAGTTTTTCAACGAAAACAAATCAAAATCTTAACTTTAATTTATTTAAACTTAACCGGGGATAAAAGAGTGTTAAAAGAGACACGGTATAAGATAGGAAACGGAGTCAATTTGTTTTGGTCAAATCTTAAAGGCAAGTAAGGGTAGCTAAAGTGTCAAGTCCTCAATGGATTTGATTGAAGTGCTTCTATCAACTACCCTCTCACCTCTCTTTTTTGGTTTCGGATTGTCTCTCGCGAAGCCAGAAACCCCTCTTGGGGCTCCATACATTGTGCGACACTTGGCATAAAAATGGGGAGAAGTCATTTTATTTTCTCCTAGGATTTTGACTTCTCCCCATTTGATATATCTCCCCCTTATTCTCACACACTTATCGCCACATGTCTTATTATGTGTGGGAAAGTCGAAATCATGGGCCTTAAGATTTTGACATCTCCACCACTTATCCCCTGTTCTATGGAACCCGAGACAAGCCCTTTCTGGTTCGCCAGAGACAATCCAAAGCCCTCTTGTTTTTTCACTTATGCATCACCGGTGGATATAAATACGTACGGATGTGGTAATGCATTGCAGGGGCGTGTGATCAGCTTAAATGAGCAAATCAGAAACTTCGAGAAGGTGACATTGCCGGATATAGAGGGTCAACTGGGGAGCAGTAGCACCAAATCAAGTCTCTCAGACTACTTGTTCGTCTTGGGAACTGGCAGCAACGATTACACATTGAATTATTTCATTCAAACCGGCACCAGCAATGTCAGTCTTCAAGCTTTTACTAATAAGCTTGCTGCCACCTTCTCTCGAAAACTCAAGGTACAACCAAACCCCTGTCCCCAATCCCTCTACAATTATTATTTTAAGTAATATGTCATCGTAGTGATAAAATTTGTTAATGATATATATTTCATAAAATTTGTTAATGATATATATTCCAATAAGAGGAGTTTACTCCAAATTTTTCACGGAAGAGTAGGTCTAATACGTGGAAAAGTTTGATTTTTTAACCGATTAAAAAACATAAAAATCAACATTGATAACCACCAAGTTCTGTCTTTGGAAGATTTGCAATTGGGGCTATCAAAATTCTTCCAATAAAGGTTCAGTATACATAAGAAAAAAAAATTAACTTTATTTTTAATTTTATATATATATAATTACAAATTTTTGGGGGACCAAACATTTCATATGGTCAACACTTGCATCCTTTAACAAAAAAAAAAGGGGGCATGGCCCCTCCCTGCCCCTTTGCTCCACTCCAACTACTATATAATTTATGTATAATATTGACTTTATATATAATATACAATATTTTATGTACCTAATGGTGTGGTAGAGTATAGGAATGGCTGGGTATCCATACTTGGAGGGCCACATTGCTAACCATAGTCCCAACACCCAACCCAACTCATTTATTGGCCTCAATGGGCGAGTCTAACCCATTGAAAGATGGTGGGTCCGGTCCAAGCGGGTTGTTCAATAAAAATGAGTTCGACATGTTGGGCAGAAAAGACAACGTGATCGAAATCACAACATCTGATATATGTGATATATGTGGTTCACCCATAATAGGACTACATCCAAGGGTAAAAAAATTAAAAACTTTCACTATTCAGAGATTAGCTGGTACAACAATTTCCATTCTCAAACTCAGAAAGTCCAACACCCCAGCCTCTTGCGTGAGTGGTAGGAGTGTGGCCTTCTATGGGGAAGGATTGGGATCTAATCCCCTTGGGGTAAGGGTTGCAAGAGCCTCAATGCCCCCAGCTACCGTACTGACTCTACTGATATATGCCGATACGAGAAAAAAAAAATCCACTGTCTATGAGAATTATTGGGATTAATCATGAGCTTCTTTTTTTTTGTAAATTTTATTTCTTCTGAAAGCCACCCATTCTCCCCAAAAGTTACTACTCTTCATGTTGAGCGTTGATCGCTCTTCTTGAGAACTACATTAGCTCTCCTAGAGAGCAACTTGCTCTCCCTAGGCCTATTCACTCACATATTCTCAATAATACAATTAGGCTACACCCTTGGCCTATTTCTAAGATTTTAGAAGGTAATATTTACAAAATTTCAATATGAATAACACAAGGATTTCAATTGTAACCTTTATGAGCGCTCAATTTCTTCCCAAATTATAGTGTAATCCTACATCAAATCAAGACAACAACCTCTAGAGCCGGAACTTCAAATAGAAATCAAATTCGTTGGATGTAGATTGATCTCATTGCCTCATGTACCTGAGAATCCTTCCTCTTACAAGGAGTCAGAAAATAAAAAAAAAATTAAATTAAATCCTCTTACAAAGAGTCTGAATTAAAAAAAAAAGTAAAATATATAACAAAGGCTTACCTGGATGAATCAAATTTTTGCAAAAGGGAAAAACAAAAAGAAAAAATAAAATATTTAGATTTTTGAAGCAAGAAGATAATCTTCACATTGAAAGTTTTGACTTTTTAAAGCTTGACTCGGTTAAGACTAGCACTCTCCATAAAGGCAAAGGATTGTCTCTGGCGATGCTAAAAAGAAATTTTCTGACTCCATAAATCAGTGGACATGTGGCGATAAAAAAAGGGGAGAGATATCAAGTGGGGAGAAGTCAAAACCATGGGGAGAAAATGAAATGACTTCTCCCCTTTTTATCGTCACATGTTCTCTAATTTGAGGATAAATTGCCAGAAAATTTCTTTCTTGCATCCTAGAGATAATCATTTGCCCTCCATAAAGTGCTGTCCTTTTAGTTAATAAAGTTTGTTGTTGTTGTTGTTATTGTTGTTGACGACGATATAGAGGTTGTACCATTTGGGAGGTCGGAAGTTTGTGCTGATATCGATAAATCCAATTGGGTGCACTCCTGTGAGCAAGGCAAATTCACCTTCGAAGCATTGCAGAGAAGATCTTAACGGAGCTGCTCTTCTTTTCAATGCCCATTTGAAGGTCTTAGTAGATGTCATGAAGCCACAAATGCCAGGTTCTAATCTGGTTTATGTCAATTCATATGGGATTATCCGTGACATCATCAACAAACCCTTCTCTCAAGGTAAATACTAGCCGGTGCCAATCATCATCCTCTCTTCCTTACTTCGTCTGGCCCTCACCAAACCAAAACCGCTTGGCCCCATAAGTGTAGTTAAGATACACTAACCCTTAGGGTGCGTTTGTTTGGTGAGAAAGTGAGTGAAAGAAAAGAAAAGAAAAGAAAAGAAAAGAAAGAAAGGAAAAAGAAATTAAAATTTTCTCGCAAAATAACCATCAAAAGATGATGAAGTTTTTGAAAAAAAATTTGTCACTATTGAGAAAGTGAAAGAAAATGAAAGTGTGTTTTTTGCAAACCAAACGTAAGAAAAGTGTAAGAAAACATACTTTTCTTTTACTTTCCATAACTTTCTTGCCAATGGAACACACCCTAGGGTGTATTCATTTGGCGAGAAAGTGAGGGAAAGCAAAAGTAAAGTGAGTTTTCTTTTATACTTTTCTTGCGTTCGGTGTGCAAGAAACACACTTTCATTTTCTTGCACTTTCTCAATAGTGACTAACTTTCTCTCAAAAACTTCCTCCATCTTTTGATGTTTATTTTAAAATAAAATTTAAGGGTTTTTTTCACCCACTTTCTCGCCAAACGAACACACCCCCTGGTTCAACAATCTAAACTGGGTAGAAAAAATATATTTAAAAATTTAATCCTGGGAGTTAAATTTTTTAACCAAGGTTAAAATGGCAATTAAAAGGACTTGGTGAATGGAACAGACCAAATTCGATCCCTTACTATGAGAATCTTAATTAGAAAAGCATAAATCACATTGGTGTCTGTTAAAGAGGGACTCAGCTGGTGTTTCACCGGGCTAGGCTGAGGCATGTTTCAGTGGGGTGGGTTGGGCTCGGCCCAACTTTTTTTGAGTTCCCTCATTTTCTGGCTGAGTTTGGGCTTCCGGAATTAGCCAACTTGAGCCTAGCCTAAGTTAGGTATTCGGGCTCAATGGCTTGGGTTAAAATCCAGTTTGAGGTGCTGTTCGGGCCTAAAATTGTGTGGTGGGACTGAGCCTGAAAACACCTCAGCCCGACCAACCCAGCTTGCTGCCCTACCTCGCCATGGCCAGTACTGTCACCACCTCCATCGTCGTTAATGAAATAAGTTGTAAGTAGGTTGGATTAATTGAATTATTTTGGTGGTTTTCAGGTTTCCAAGACACAAGTAATGCCTGCTGCGAAGTGGTGTTAAGAAACGAAGGTGGAAACGGGATATCATGTAAGAGAAACGGGTACGTTTGCGCGGACAGGACCACTCAAGTGTTCTTCGATGGGTTACATCTGACGGAAGCCGTAAATTCTTTGATAGCTACTAAGGCTTATGCTTCTAATTTCTCCACCGAAGTTTATCCCATTAATGTGAAACAATTAGCTGAGCTCTAATCCATGAACCTGCACCTGTAGGTACTAATAGGGAAATATGTAGTAGTGTTGTAATAAGGTGAATTTTTAATCTGTATGTTGTTCTTTTGCTTCTCATTTCTCAGGATTGCAATCCCACAAGACTTCAAAAGCCGCGAAATGAGGGATTTCAAGTCTCACAAAAAATGGAGGGACTTATTATGTTTTGTTTTTTTAAAATATTTTTCTCCAAGCAAAATGAGGAATTTCATGATAGTAGGAATTTTGTTTTATCTTACACTCAAGTCTAAAAGAAGTAAAATATTGCCAAATGACTATACTTGCAAAACACAGTACTTAAAGTCTCGCAAAATCTGGCACTTTATAAGTCTCAACAATGAGCGGACCTTCAATATATAATTTATAAATTGATAAGATTTTTGATTTTTGATCTCATACTTTAGTGGCCCATTTACTCAGTCTTTTGGCATTACCTCTTAAATCAACCCATGGGATAAGCCCATTCGGCCCATCTGTTACTCTGTAGTCTTAGCCCACTGGCGTCATTTTCAGGCCCATGGCTCAAGCATGGATTTTCAAAGGTGGTGATTGTTTTCACAGTTGAGATGCATGGATATGCTGTAACATTCCTAGGATGGACACCCACTGGCCACTATGAGGAGTGTTTGTTGGAGACGTTTTATTGAGAACTGAGGTATACCATATACAATACACCACCTATTGAAGGGTGTATAAGGGGCCGTCAACCCTCCTTAAGACAGGACCTTTTGGAGTGGGTACTTGGACTTACCCTTATGACACCTTAGAGCATCTCCAACGGTGTGCTATATCGTGTTCTATTGCTATATTATAGCATTGAGATGAAAAAAGTGGTCTCCAACGGTAGCATATGACAGTGCCAAATATGACATTTTGACACTGTACTTGTGCAAATTTGGAATTGACACAATCAATATAGCACACACCATTGGAGATGCTCTTAGTGGCTACTTTAGGTCTGGCTATGTGTGAGTTTAGTGTGTGTTAGCTACATGATACTATTTCCACCAAAAAAAAAAAAAGTAGCATGGTGTATTAAAGAGATGCCCTATGGTATATGAACAAAAAAAAAAAGACACATTGGTTGTGTACGTAGTACACCACACCTTTGATCCAGGATCAAGTCCCTGGAGAGTGTGATGGTTGAAATATCCGCACCATTCTAACTGGTGTTATGGCCTAACTGTATATCTTGATCCCAAAAAATAAAGCATATGTTACAATTTTTTTAGGGAAGAAACGTGGTTTAAGAAATTATACTAATATCATTAATAAAATGTATGATGAAGCAGTAATTAATGTGAGAATAATTGGGAGTAGGACAAATGGGTTCCTTTTGATTATAGGGTTTACATCCTTGATCAACTATGAGTTCCCGATAATAGGTTTATATCATGGATTAACTATGCGTCCATGTCTTTCTACATTGGTTATCAATAAATTAATGATTATGTTCAATATGCGATTGGATCAACTATGAGGTCCAGTCTTTCTATACATTGGTTATGAATAAATTAATGATCATGTTGAATATAAGGTCTCTCGGTAGATGTTCTTTGTATTTCACATGGTATTAATTAATGAGACTAGAAAGAGAAATGAAAAACTAAAACTAAGAAAAGATACCTTAGAATTTAGGGATTTTGTAATAAGTACTTGCCCCAGATAAAATTTAATAATGCATCTTCAGTAATAGTATGATAGGAGTGAGGCAGTTGCTGAGATTGACAGTCGAGAGATACTCTAAAGTGACCAATTACGATATCTCAGATCTATTATTTATAAGATGAAGGAGGTTGTTATCAATAGAAGTAAGGTATCCATGTGATGCATGAAAAATATTAAAGAAAAAATAAGGATAAGTAATAATTGTATTACTATTATTATGTTTAGTTAAATAATTAAGTACCGGCATAATTGATGTAAAAAGGAATCAAAGAGGCTGTTATGTTCCCGACCAAAGTGTGGGGTCTTTTCTTCCCAAACACGCACTCCATACTAAACACCCAATATAACTCATCCATAAACACCCGCTTTGATAAATCCCCACTTTGTTTTCCTAATAGATTGAAAGTTAAAAAAAATAACACTAGATTTATCATTCTTACCTCTTGGACTCAGATGGGAGAGCAAATCAATAAGAAATGGGATAGCCCTACTACTCCTATTTATGTAGTCATTTTCCCTCTCATATGAAGCATTTGCATCATCTGATATTAGAACACAAATTTAAACACTCCCCCTTTAATAGGCAACAAAAGTATTCGGGAAGAATGAAGCCATGTGTTGCACCCATAGAAAGAAAAAAGTGAGGAGACCGTCAACAACAAACATAAAATCAATTAAATCGCATGATAAAAGTTTAAGATTAAAAAGGAATAGCGTCTAGTTTAACTAGTAAGAAGGGGTCTCCATCGTCAGTTAAGTAGCTCTCCCTGTCGCAAGACCATTGCTTCTCTTGTGAACTAGACCTAGTAGGATTAACCGTGTTCCTCCTCGAGGCATGACGCCACTGTCGTTTGAATCTTGAGTAAGATGGATGCCATTGGAGGCATCGACGGCTCACGAAAATTGAAACTAGTAAGAAGGGGTGTTTTCGTAGTATATTGTGGTGTTTTTTTTTTTTTTTTAATACTATGAGAGTTTTTCAATTATTGATGCTCCTCACTCACAGTTAGATAGCAATTATAGCACTTCAATAACAAAATCTGGAAATCAGATCAAAGCTAAAACATCTATGCTTCTTGTGCTTGCTTAGTGAGATGGAAACTGCAAAAGACTATGCTCGATTAGCATACAGTAGTCCTGTTTATATAGTAGTATATTTTGACCACAGATCCAACAGTTATCAACCAGAATGACGCGTTAGATCAATCTCAACAGTCATTGCATCAAACAGTTTCCCAAAGAGTCGTAGAGAGAGATAGAGAGAGAGAATGGGAAGTTGGATTGGTTGGAAACTTTGTAAAAAATAGGAAGATCGAGGTACGTCGTTTATGTTAACAACCAACTACTCCAAAAGACCAATCTGATGGAGAGAGTAGTAACAATGAATATAAGAGGGTCACGGGACAAATAGGGCGCAATACACGGCACCCGGAAGCGGCAGCGATAAACAACACTCAACACTCCCTCTCACCCAAAAGGGAGGAAAGAATCGAACCCGTGACCAAATCGCAACCAAAGCTCTGATACCATGTTAACAGAGAATAGTAACAATGAATATAAGAGGGTCATGGGGCAAATGGGGTTCGATATGCGGCACCCGGGAGCGGAGGCAATAAACAACCCTCAATAGTTTAGAGTTTTGAGAGAGTATGAGAATATAACGATTGGTTGTGTATCACTTAAAATCTCTTTGAGAGTTTTGAGAGAGTATGAGAATAAAACAATTGGTTGTGTATCACTTAAAATCTCTTTGAGAATCCCATGTGTCCATCCACTGCTCTGCTTTCATGAGTAGTAACTAGTAAGAAGCTCACATAGAAACTTTAAAAAAAAATAATTAATACAGTTTAAATACAAAGAGGAGCTCTGCTTTACGGGGTTGAGCGGAGCTCCCCTTTTTACACTAGTAGAGTGACAAACTTGTAATTCAGTGTGTTGGGAAATTACCTCTGCTGAGCTCAATAATTACAAACGCACAATGCCTATAGTATAAAAAGGGGAGCTATGTTTCAACGTCGTGAGGCAGAGCTCCGACTCAAAATTAATCTCTAAGTAATAACATGAGCAGATATCAAAAAATAAATTATATTACAATAAACAAAAAATTAAAGCTCAAAAATAAAAATGGAGAAAATAATTATATCCAAATATTCTTCTCTTATTTTTCATGACGCTCTTATATAACATGAGAAGATATCGGAAAATAAATTATATTACAATAAACAAAAAATCAAAGTACAAAAATAGAAATGGAGAAAATAATTATATCCAAATATTCTTCTCTTATCGTTCATGACACTCTTATACGAAAAAGAGACAATTACATTTTATAGTTCTCTATTTAAGGGGTGTTTGACATCGTATCCTAGATAATTAAAATTGACTCCATTAATATATTTACAAATGGAGGAATACTATTTATATGAGAGACATTGACAAATAATTATTTCTCTCATTTTCGTCCATTACTTCTGACATTCATGTATCTACATATGGCTTCGGATTACCTCTGGTGGATGCCCAAGGTCCCACTTGGGCATCCAAACATCATTGGGCATGTGGCGTTTAAGGGGGGAGAAGTCATTTCACATTCTCCCCATGATTTTGACTTCTCCCCCACATGATCTCCCCCTTTTAAAACATCATAAGTCCAATGAGGCTTTGGATTCTCTCTAGCCCATGCCAGAAAAGTTCTCTCGGGCTTCCATACATTAAGCGCCATGTGGCATAAAAAGGGGAGAAGTCATTTCATTTTCTCCCCTGATTTTGACTTCTCCTCACTTGATATCTCTCCCCCTTTATCTCACCATTTTATCACCATGTGTCAAATAATGGTCGGAGAAATCAAAATCATGAGGCTCATGAAATGACTTCTCCAGCCACTTGGCTCTTAATGTGTGGTGGCCTAAGGCTCTTAATGTGTGGTGGCCTGAGAGCACCTTTTTGGCATGGGCCAGAGAGAATCTAAGGCCGTCCAATGATGTGTGATGTCCGAGGTCCCACCTAGGGCATCCACCAGAGGTAATCCGAAGGCATCTACATATATAGCAAAATAACTTTCCATTATTACATCATTAAAAGATGAAACACATTTGAATCACATGTTAATAATTCTCTTTATAGAAAATGCAAAATACTGTTGCTTTGTTGTTGGTTTGAGACATGTATCATTTGTGTGTTGTCACGTGAGTTTGCTGATGACCATTTGACTCAATGATAACAAGCTCTAAGCTAGATAACTCGGCCAATGATTGTTTTTGACCTTGAGGCAATGACCAATACTTTTCTTATGTTATTGAGAAGTGATTTAAAAATCTCGATGATACTTACTATGGAGAGTTGGACAGTTGGATTCAAGATCCAATGGGTTCAAACATTTGGAGGGGCCCTCATTTAAAGCACGTGAAGACATGGAACCATTGGATATTAAATCCAAAGGTCCAACTCTCGATAGTTCATACTAAGGAGAGTTTTTCATCACTTTCCTATGTTATTAACCATTTCGAATATTAAGTGTTTCTTGTTTGGGAACGGTCATATTTTCCTTGAAGCCAAGTTGAACATGCTATTCTAAACAGTTGGGAGTAAGTTCTTAGGCACGGAGGAGGCCAAGAAACAAGTCTTGTTTTCAGTTCGGATGATCATTTTGTTTTGATCGATAAGTTTAGATGATCATCACTAGGGCTTTCTAGTAGGGAGTGTTGCCTAGAAAATCTGGTTGTCGGACATGCTAGCGCCTCGTGGTGCAATTGTAGCCAGAAACCTTTAGATCCCGGGCGTCGAGTCAAACAAATTGATAGAGAGTGCGTTCACTTCGGCCATCTGGTCATCCACCACTAGATAAATCGGTTAGGTGATTTAGAGAGGAGGGTTCATTTTTCTAAAATGAGTTCTATAATGCCTTCAATGACCGAAAGTGTTGATTTGATTTGATTTTAAAATAATAAATTAATAATATTTTAATATTATGAAATTATGTTTTAACATGTCTATGCGAGACATGCTTGTGTATGTCTTAGTGTATTTGTATATTGGTCCATTGAATCCACATGGATCATTGGATCAACTTAGTCTTGGGAATCAATGACTATGATGGAAGTGTGCATATCCATTGGGTGTTAGAATTGAGTGTTATCCATTGGTATTTTAGAAACCTTTCAAAGTCTAACGGTTTTACATGGGCGGTTCTCTTTTAACCATTATGCCATAACTCATGATCAAGGTGTCATGAGCTTTTAAGACCAAAATGTATTCTCTTGGTTTGCCTTGAGACTTGTGCTCTTATGAGTACAAGGTCTCATCTCCTTGATATATAGAGGTTTAGAGATCTAACGTGAGGGACCATCCTTAGACGCAGAAGCTCTGGGGGGATTATATCAAACCAAGAACTTGTATGCTACTCTGTCATAGAGGTATACACTGGCGGGTTTAAGGCATTCTTCTCATTTAGATTGATCAGTCATATAATGTGAATTGATCTTTCTTCGGATCGGATTATTCAGTTCAGACCGTTAAATTGATCCAAACGGATTGTCTTTTTAGATAGACCTCGGGATCAATTTATTTGACAATCCAAATTGATTGTCTCTTGTCTAGACTAATTGGATGGACTCTTTTGGGTCCATCCTAACTGACTAGAATCTTGAGATATTTTGATCGGATCGTCAAATTTTGGATCGGTCCTTAATTGGACTAATCCATCAACCCGAAACCGCATAGGCTAAGGGGAGACTCTGTCGAATTTTGGACAATCTGCAACACTTAATATGATTTAATTTAAATAATTAAATTTACAAGTGTTTTGAATTAATCGGTAAAATAATTTAACCCGATTTTAAAATCTCATGTTATGGGATGTTTTGATAATGAGATTAAATTAATTTAATTAAAATTAAATTTTGATGCAATAAAATTAATTTGATTAATTTTATATATGTGGTTAAATTTAAAGTATGTGAAGAAATTCAATTTTAATTTAAAATAAATTTTATTCGGGCATTCTAAAGGAGGTTGGGTACAGTCGTCTTCCACCAAGTAATGCAAACTTGTAGGGAAAGACCGGATGAATCTGAGCTAAGTTGAATCCCGGAGATAGAGCTGCTTTATCCCTTGCACAATGAGAGGCTTCAACTATCTTCAAGAAAGACTCTTCGAGCGCCCCTTAGTTCGAGTGATTCATTATATAATTATTTATTTTATATCTTTGTTTATTGTAGCTAATTGTGTTCTAATTTGTGAATGTTTTAGATTAACTGTCAATAGAAAGGGCTTTCCAAATTGAGGTAAAGTCTAGTGTGACAGTGTGGTAAATGTCTTGAGTGTGAAATAGATAGAAATGACAAAGATGATTAAACAGAGAGAGATAACTAACCTTGATTGAGCTGTAATCATAAGAGACAACTTACAAATATCATGCGATCGAAACGAGTCATAAAGGCAAATACAAAGTCCCACCATGGTAGCTGCTGAAGATAAAATGACTAAGATCTCGACCAGAGGAAGTAAGTGCAAAATGTAAAGGGTCTCTCCCGGAGGAGGTGATTGAAAAGGTAAAGGATCTCTTCCAGAGGAGGAAACTTAAGGTCTCTCTCGAAGGAGGTGATTGAGCTACGAAGAAGCAAGTGTATGTGTGTTGTGTTGATCCAGGATTTAGTCTTCTTCGTATTTGCCATTTCTAAAGAATCTTGTTGGTAGTTTTAGTAACTGTTCCAACCAATGTATTGATTCATATGATTCTACCACGTGTTTATGAGAAAGTATTTACCCTTTTATCAGAGACGATCCTAAGTCTTATTCCAGACCACAATATTTTTGCTGAAATTTTAAATTTTGAAATTGCCAAATTTTGACTGAAATAGTACTGGTTTCATTTTAATGATAATTTTTAATTGAACTTTAATCAATATTATCGGTATTTACTTAAAAAAATAAAATAAAAATCTTTTTTTACTAGAGACTACAAATGTAATTAGATGTTTATCCAAATGCAATAGGAAACCTAATAAGTTAGGATACTTAAGACCGTTAAACACTTTTACTACCCTATTTAAACCAAAAATCCTAAATATTAGAACCCTTGATAATTATAATTATTTAATTTTTATAAAGGTAATCTTAATTGTTTAATTTAAAATATTTCATTTATAATATATTACCTAGTAAGTTGGGATACTTAAGACTCTTAAACACTTCTACTAACCCATTTAAATTAGAAAATCTAAGGTTAGAACACTTGATATTATAATTAATTATTTAATCTAGAATATTACATTTAGAACTAATAATTTACTAAATTGCATTAGCTTAATAATAAAAATATTAAGGTATTATATTCAATTAAATTAGTTAATAAGTAGATACGTTATTTTCACCTAATAACCTTAAGGAAACATATATAAAATAAGAAAATAAAATTATTTAATTTGATCAATATTTTGTGAAACAATATTTTCTTCTAATAAAATATACAAAAAATAAAGAAAATTTCTAAACATTTTGCAAAATTTTGATTTCAATTGGATCCAAAATGGGCGAAATTTTCACTAATAAAAACCTTGGTTGGGCATTGACTATTTTTGTGCTAATGAGAGAAATTGGAGAACACCCCGCCTCTTGCGCTAGTGGTGGGGTGTGGCCGTTTTGTTGAGGGAGGTCTGGGGATTCAATCCTGGCGATGAGTCCGCAAGAGCTTCACTCTCCCAAGCTAACTACTAACCATTGATATAACTACTAACCGTAGTTAAATGATATTCTCATTTTAAAAAAAAGGAGAGGAATGTAGTATTTTGGGATTAAACTGAGCATTTTGGGGGCAAATTACTACTAATGAAAGTCGGGGAGGAGGAGGTCCACGTGGCGGTCTTGGAGCGATTTTAGGACCGAACCATTATAAGACATTAAGGCTTCGGATCCTCTGGAGTTGGGACATGGGCAAAGGGGGCGGTGACATATGGCACGGGTTTAAGCGGAAAATTAAAACTCCCGTTTGCATTTTGAGTGGGGCCCACTAACCTTCCATTAACGTTGCAGGCGGACAAATTGAGAGAACCCAAAACACGAAGCCTCCACTGCTCACCCCTCTCTCTCTCTCTGTCTCTGTTCTCACAAGAACCCCGCCTTTCATCGTCTTCAACCCCCAAGCCAGAGAGGGCTCTGCTCACGCGATCTTCGTCTTCCCACTTTCTCTTCTCTGTAAGTTTTCTTTCTCCCTCTCTCTCTCTCTTGCTTTGTTTTTCTTTCTCCCTCTATAAATGCTCTCATTCACCGCACTTGTATCCTTCACAAAACCCTCTGAATCTCCAGGTAAAAATTCAGAGCGATCTCTCATCTTCAACCCCCAATTTTTTTTTTAAATGGATTTTTTTATAGGTTGGTTCCTATTAGGGTTGGTTGAGTTTTCTCTCTCTTCTTCATTTAGTGCAAATTATGAAATTTTCAACAATGCTGGCTGGGGTTCGAACTATTTCTCGGCCAGCATTGTTGAGTTGATGAAATTTTTAAATCAAATTAATTTTTTGATTAATTTGAGAAGGGTTTGTTTAAAAGTTTTGACATTTGGATCCAATTTATGTGAGTTTTAGCTTATAAACCTTGCCCTAATTCCTCGGAATTTAGACAAAATTTTAGGAAAAAATAAATAGGAACAATATGCTTCTTGCTTAATCTATTTGTAGTCTGTGGTTCATCTGGTGTTAATCCAAGAACTTGCTTTACTATTACATTGAAGGTGAACTGGAGATCATAGAAATTTAGGAAAAAATAAATAGGAACAATATGCTTCCAATAATCATGCAACAAAATTCTAGCTTTGTTAGATAGAAATATATTGGGTTACTTTGCTTTTATTTCTTCTTTCAAGTACTATACCTTTCTAGCCTCTACACAGAAGATGACCCGTCCTTTGCCTTTCCATGAGTCCAATACCCGAATGGCTGTTCTCCTAGTGTCAACATGAATAATAATGTATTGAATTTGTGAGCATGGGATTTTCCAACCTACTTTCACAATATATAGTTTGACTGAGAGTCGCCACCTATTCATTCTAAGGGATAGGTCCCGGGATTTGGATAAGGCAAGTGGTCTATCAGAGATTAGGGTAAGTGGTTCGATTAAGCCCCGGGGAAGGTGTTAGGCACCCCAGGACCCCCGTTTTACAACGGTTACCTACTCCTTAAAATTAAGCCAATTTTAATCTCAAATGTTAATTAAAATGTCCAAGTATGTAATCGAGTGTTAATCCAAGAAATAAAGAAAGCTAGATGGCTAGGGTCGAACCCGAGTTGGGTTGCCTACGTACTCACATAGTGAGATCAGACCGAGCGTAGTTCTGGCACATAAGCCCGTGCCGAGGCTAGGGGGAAGTGTGTGTGTGCATAGGGTGGTCAAAGGGTCTAGCCTAGAAGGCTATGGTTTAGTTGACCGGGGAGGTCAAGTGCACAAGTGTTAAGTCTAACCGCGGTTAGAGGGTATTTATCTATGGTTAGATGAGCTAACCAAAGCTAAGGAGGCCCTACAAGTCTCTTTTTGGTCTTTTTGTATTTTTTATATTTTTTGAGATTTTTGGGGATATTTGAATGTTTTTTATATTTTGGTTATATTTGAATGTTTTTGGTGTTTTGAGATTTTATCATGTTTTTGGTATTTTGAGATTGGTAAGGTTTTGACAAACTTAACTAAAGTCAAATTTAGTCCAAGAGTTTGGCTAAAAGATTATAGTTTAAGACATAAAGAGGGATGTGCCTTATGAATGTAAATGGTCTATTGCCAACACCTATTTTGTTGAATTGGTGTTGATAATAGATCAAATATCATTGTCTTTGGTATGAGACATTTTTAAGAATGTCCTCTTTAAGTCCTTAAACTATAATTTATTTTAAGTCCTTAAACCATCACCTACCCATTCAACATAGAACATGAAGGAAAAATAAAGAAATGAAAGAAAATGAAAACTCATCCTCTCCCTTTTAAGGTGGTTCATTTACACCATTATTAAGGATGTAATGTTGCTCTAAAGAATGTTAGGGAGGGGATGAGCTTTCACAAAAAATTCTAGAAAGAGGACTAGAATCTCAAAAAAAACAAAATGAAAAAGAGAGGTATAGCTTTAGCTTCCACTCTCTATGGGCCTACCCATATCCACACTTGTGGGTACATAAAAAAGAAGAAAATATGTACATGGAAAGGAAAAGAAAAAAGGAGCATCTCCTTGCCTTTGATATGGGGTCCCTCTACACCATTAGATTGGTGTAGAGAGGCCCAACTATGCTTGAGAAATGAGAGATCAAGAAGAGAGAACCAAATAAAAAAAAGGTAAAAAAGAAGAGAAAATGAAAGAAGGAGTGCCTACTCTTCCAAGAATTCTCATTCAATGCTCCAAGGGGTAGGGTTTTAGAATCCACAAAGGAAGAGAGTTAGTGAAGAACTCTAAGCTTTTAGTCTTAGAATTCTTTCCAAACTCTAAACCTTAGTTTCTTCTCCCTTCTTCAAACTCAAGAGAAACACAAGTGGGTGGGAACCTTCTAGGGGTCTTGAGGGATGGATCTAAGGGGCTAAGGGATTGGTATTTATAGGAAAACTA
Organism: Tetracentron sinense; assembly: GCA_015143295.1. NCBI lineage: Eukaryota > Viridiplantae > Streptophyta > Magnoliopsida > Trochodendrales > Trochodendraceae > Tetracentron > Tetracentron sinense. The sequence goes on from CM026552.1 coordinate 46,825,467, forward strand.
AGAGGTTGGGTTGTGTCCTTTACATGGGGGACAAAAGGAGCTAGTGGGTAAAGACTTGAGTGTTGTAAGGTGAGTTGATAGATTGAGTGTTGTAAGGAGTGTAAGAGAGTTGGTGGGTTGAGTGAACTATGAGTTATATGAGTATGGGTTGTAGGATATAGGGTGTAAGAGAGGTGTAAGAGAGTTGGTGGGTTGAGTGAACTATGAGTTATATAGGTATGGGTTGATGTAAGAGAGGTGTAAGAGAGTTGGTGGGTTGAGTGAACTATGGGTTATATGGGTATGGGTTGTAGGATATAGGGTAGGTGGATATGGATATGTGGATTAGGTCTTATGAATCATGGGTTATTAGTAGATGGGTCATGGGTTATGATTATTGGATTTTGACTATGACATTTGGGCTTGGGCTATGGAAATAGGCTTTGGCTTAGGCAATTGGGTGATTGGATATTTGGGCTTGACTACTTGGGTTGGGTAATGAAATTAGGTAATTGGGTTTGATTGAGTTGTTTAGGTATAAGTTTGGTCAAATGGGCTTGGGCCTTGGGTATACCTAGGGCTTATTAGGGTTAGGCTAGGGCTACCTAGGGTTTGGGTTTAGGACTACCTAGGGTTAAGCTTAGGTTAACTAGGGTCTTAACTAGGGTTTAGTCCTATGGTTAAGGGCTTACCTAGGGTTTGGAACTAGGGTTGATCTAGGGTTTGGACCATAGCTAAATTAATTAACCACGGTTAAGGGGGTGTAAAAATAGGGTGCTGACAGCTGCCCCTCTTTGTCGGAGAATGTCAGGTTGACAATTGAACGACAAAGACTGGAATCAACCAATTTTTACACCGAAGCCGATGGGATGAAAGCAAGCATGAAGAGTAAGGGAAGTGAACCCGCGTCCGCTCCAACGGAAATGAGATGAGGGTTGATCACACAACCATTCACTGGAAATGAGGTGAAGGTTGATCACACAACCATGAACCATTCACTGGAAATGAGGTGAAGATTGATCACACAACCATTTCACCGGAGATGAGGTGAAGGTTGATCACACAACCATTTCACCGGAAATGAGGTGAAAGTTGATCACACAACCATCCACCGAAAATGAGGTGAAGGTTAATCACACAACCGTGTCACCGAAGATAGATGAGGTGAAGATCGATCACACAACCGTTTCACCGAGGATAGATGAGGTGAAAGTTGATCACACAACCATTTCACCGAGGATAGATGAGGTGAGGGTCAATCACACAACCGATGATAGATGAGGTGAGGGTCGATCACACAACCGTTTCACCGAGGATAGATGAGGTGAGGGTCGATCACACAACCGTTTCACCGATGATAGATGAGGTGAGGGTCGATCACACGACCATTTCATCGGAAATGAGGTGAAGGTTGATCGCACAACCATCCACCGGAGATGAATCAAAGCAATGATGGGTGCAAGATTAGCGTCACTGGAGGCTGTAAACGACACCCGGTCACACGACCGCATCCGCATACGCCTTGATTAGTGAGCTAGTAGAGCAAGAAGAACTTCACTGGAGGCCACAACTGACACCCGGTCACACAACCGTGACAGTATACTCCTTGATTAGTGAAAGGGAAGCGAACCAGTAGACAACCGCCCGATTGTCTGACAAGGATAAATAAGGATAAAGACAGCCGCCCGACTGTTTCACCTGGTAGCAAGCCAAGATAGTGTAGACAATCGCCGGATTGTCTCACTGAAGGGGAATGCGACACAGTGCAGACAACGGCCCCATTGCCTGACTAGGTAACAAGATAAGGAGGGTAAAGACAGCCGCCCGACTGCTTCGCCTGGTAGCAAGCCAAGATAGTGTAGACAATCGCCCGATTGTCTCACTGAAGGGGAATACAACACAGTACAGGCAACGGCCCCATTGTCTGACTGGGTAGCAAGATAAGGAGGGTAAAGACAGTCGCCCGATTGCTTCACCTGGTAGCAAGCCAAGATAGTGTAGACAATCGTCCGATTGTCTCACTGAAGGAGAATACAACACAGTACAGACAACGGCCCCATTGTCTGACTGGGTAGCAAGATAAAGAGGGTAAAGACAGCCGTCCGACTGCTTCACCTAGTAGCGAGCCAATATAGTGTAGACAACCGCCCGATTGTCTCACTGAAGGGGAATGCAACACAACACAGACAACGGTCCCATTATCTGACTGGGTTGCAAGATAAAAAGGGTAAAGACAGCAGCCCGACTGCTTCACCTGGAGAGATTTGAATAGGTTGCTGATAAGAATAAGCAAGAGTTATAGAGAGTATGACAATGAGTTTGAAAATTCGAATGAATTGGATATGAGGGAGCGAGAGTTGTGACCCTGAGCCATTGCATGTATCTTTGCCTCTCTGTATATATCTGACCTGCCGAATTGGATTGCCCCCGGCTCAGATGGTCCAATTGTTGGTACTTGCCCCCCAGGGTGTACTGATCTTTTTTTTTTTTTTTAAACATTTGTGACATCCAGGATAGTCTACTGACTTTGCCTTGCCATAGTTCCAGTGTTTTCCTTACACCAGCGAGAGTGAACAGTCGACTTTGAGCTGACTCTACTGGGGAATGGACTTTGACTGATTATGAATGCAAACGACTTGATAAAAGAGTGATGGATTGACTGACAGGTGATGCGAACAACTTAAAAAGATTGATGGATTGACTGACTAGTGGTTTGACGGTAGATTGACAGTTGACCAGCAGACTGCTTATAATGAAATCGACCATTTGACAGTGTGCCTGAGATTGCCTACAATGGGAGACCTAGCTAGGTTCCTTTGCCTTCAGGTAACATTGATGAAGCTGTGGTTGATCATCTTTAAAATAGATCTGCATCTGTTCCTGATTGATTGATACTCGCACTTGTATTAATTATGCTTCCCTATTTTGCTCCCGAGTTTCTCAGCTTCTCACCGCGACTAGGTTGCACATTTTGATTTTTATCCCTTTTTTGCCCCTGGGCCTTTTCAGGTTTTTACCAGGACTGGGTTCACGTAATTTTTGCGCAATAGTAGGATTGATGATTCCTTACTATGCTCGTGAAATTTGATTTATCCATTTTTTGCCCCTGGACCCTTTCGGGTTTTCACCAGGACTGGGTACAAAAGTTTTGCATCTTCTCATCTGTTCTTGAACCTTTCTCCAATAATTCTCCAGTCTTCTCTCATCATCGCCTGTCGAACAATGAGGACGAATGCTTTTGAACGTTAATGCTCAATTCCTTTCAAAAATCAATGAGGGCTTAATGTTTCGGACGAAACGTGGTTTGGCTAGAAACGAGATATGGCTCAAATTTACTATTTCAGCAGGGGTAGGGCACCCTATGATACTTGTTCAGTGTCGGGGTGGAACCAACTTCTGTATGCCTTGTCCTTTGGTGAAGCTTTGTTTCTTTGTTGGCCAAGTACTTTTTTTTTTTTTTTTTTTTTGTGCATGATTGTCTTGTATTGTTGGCATTTGCTGTATTATGACCGAACCTGATTTCAGGCTGCCTACGTACCCAAATAGGGATCAGGTCATGACGTAGTTCGGCCAAAAGGCCGCATTTGGTGGTTGCTCTTTGCTGGTTGTTTCTCTTTTGAATTATCATTTTGACATTCAAGGGGTGCCCTTTGTGGGAGTTTTGAAAGAAAGGCTATTAGGCTCAAAGGTCTAACTAGCGGATATATACATAGCATAGGTAAGCGAGGTATAGTGAGGTTTATCAAAAGATGACCTCTTATCATTTCCTTAATTGGTCAAGAGCATGTACGTTCATTGCATCGTCCTCATTTCAGTTGGTTGGGATTTGACGGCTCAAAGAGGTCTTCGTTGCCCCTGTGTTACTCTTGCCTTGGTTCATTCAGTCTTGAGGGAATATCTATCGATTTGAACACTATGATTTCCATTGAATGATCAATTTCCGTTATCAAATTGTCCCTTATGGGCATTAGAAACTAGTTCAGTTCCCAAATTAGGCATCTCAGAGCACAATAGAAGTTTGATTTAAAAGTGTCATTTTATTAAATTGCATAAAAGGGTGAACAGACTCGATGTAAAGCAAAATGACGCAAAAGGCCACAGGCCACTTGACTAACTTGGACTGAATGACAAGACTGACACAGGCCGACTGCAAGACATTGATAATGAAATGAAGCAAAGACACGACAAACATAGAGTTTGCTCAAAATTCGACTGTAAGGGCTTCCAGCTGATGTGTGTTAGTTCCAGGAGTAGCATGATTAGGCAGAGGGACTTGGGTGATGTCAGTGTTTCCTGGTGCAAAGCAAATTGCTTCTGTCTCCAATAGGTCCTGGACAGCATGCCTTAGGTCATAGCACCGATCTGTAGGATGCCCCGGTGATTGATGATATCCACAGTGCTGCTCTGGCCTGTATCCCTTTGGAAGGTTGACTGGTGGAGGCTGAGGCTCCTTTAGTGTGATCAGCTTCTTGCCCAACAGAAATGGGAGGAGTGCCGACAAAGAATACGGGATCGGTGTGAACGCCCGATTTTTCCTTTGTTCAAATGTCATCTGGTGGGAGAGGAGTTTTCCCTGGTTCTGTTGAGCTTGCTGAGGCTGCCGAGCCTGCTGGGGCGGCCGAGGTTGTTGGGGCAAGTTAGGGACCCGTATGGCTGCAACCATTTGTCCATCATTTTCTTTCCTTCTATTATCTTTCCTTGGAGGTAGGGGAGCATGAGAAGAAGATGCGCCTTTTGACCCCCGGAACATGTCAAATGCCCCTACGTCATCAATCGTTGCCTCAATCCGGGCGCCACATTTGGCCATGGTGCTAAAATCGGAGATCGGTTGTGCGGCCAAGAGAGTCTTGAGTGGATGTTTAAGGGTACGGAGAAAGGTCGTCACTTGTTCCTCTTCCGGTAAAGGGGTGTTCATTTTTCCGGCCATTTCTCTCCATCGAACAGAGTATTCGATGAAAGACTCATTGTCCCTCTGTGACATCCTTTCTAGGTCTACCCTTTGCGGGACTAGGTCAACATTATAGGAATACTTGGCCAAGAATGTCTCACACAGACCCTCCCATGTTCTGACTTTGATGGGATCAACTTTAGTAAACCACTGTAAGGCTGAACCCTTTAAACCTTTCTGAAACAGTTGCACCAACAACTTGTCATCATGTTCCAATTGGAACAACTCTCCACGGTAGACTCTCAAATGCATCTCGGGACATCCCTTCCCATCGTACTTCTCAAAATCAGGTATTTTAAAATCTCAGGGCAATTGAATCCCTGGGTGCATGCACATGTCCCTGAAATCATTAGATTTGCGAGTTCCCTGAGTTGTTCTGACCAACTCTTCTAACTTCTCAATTCTTTCTCTGTAGGCATCAGGGATCTGAGCTGAACTGGAAGATATATGAGCGGACCCGGTATGAGGATCTCCGCCGGCCCTGGCTTCGTCCTCCTCAAATTGGTTTATGATAAGTGGTGTGATGCAGGGAATGGGTTGTGGTTGGACAGGTGGGGGTGGTATGTTGAAAGTGAATTCTGGCGGTGGATGACTGGGAGGTGGAGGGATGTTGAGGGTATGCAGTTGTGGTGGTTGAACAAGTAGTGGGGTGTTGATGACAGGTGGTGGAGGGATAATATGTAGCGGATTGGTGGGTGATGGGTCGGGCACATCGGCCGATCGGGGATTTGAGGAGGAGAGAGCGTGTGTTATGGCCCGCATAAAATCATGCACAATATTTTTCAGCTCTTCTATGCTTTGGGCATTCTCAGCTATTCTTGCCTCAAGATTCGGGGCATGTGGTTGTGATATTGGGGTGTCAGGATCAGTCTCTTAGCCATCCCGAGGGTCCATGCTGCAATCGGTTGATCAGGTATCAACTGGTTTTGCTTTTCAAATACGTGCTTGACTCAGGGTCTGCTCCTGAAATGATTGAAATGTACAGAGTAAGAATCGGAATAGGTAAGAGTGGGGGAAGACTAGAAAGCATGTAGATGACCTAATCAAGATCTAATTGACATAGGGACTATGCCCCTAGTCATGCAAGAGAGAGGATTTTTTTCATTTTTTATTTTTGATTTTTTTTTGTTTTTTGGTTTTTGGTCAAGGCATATGTGATCCGATAGGGCAAACGGATGGAGGTCCGACATGCTTTAACTCGGGCTGTTGGGAACCGTGGACCTATCAGGTCAAAGGTAGAGGTAGGTCTGGTGAAGACCTATTTACCTGGGATTTGAACTCCATATGCTATGTCAAGAGGTAGGGTATGGTGTATTTTATTACAAGCACAACAAAAGGCTCAGTACATGCCCCTTGGATGAGTGTTTATTTGGACAGAGTGCCCTGATGAACAACCATGATTGAGGGGACAGGTATAGGTTATAAGCAGGTTAGGGTTTACAGTATCCCTCCAGGTGGGCTGCTTACAGACTATACCATAGCCTAGTCTATATGTATGCATGCAGGTGTAATGCAGGGTGTTCCTACAGGATGAGGGATCACTTAACACCGTATATGCGACTCCCTAAAAAGGGGCGATTGGTGTAAGCGGGAGCGTTCAGAACCGTTTCCTGGGGATAGTCACCCAACAGGCAAAGTTCTGCGGACCTCCAAGACGGTTAAGCCTCTGTCACTGAGGATAGTCATCCAGCAGCCGTGAGCGTAATAAGCCTGTCTAATGGGTTTAATGGGTCATTTACACTACAATGATATGTATGAAATGCACATTTACAAAAGCGCCCAAGAGATATAAAGAATTAGCAATTAATTAAGCTCTTAAGCATTTTGATTAATGTTGAGATTAATTTGGCTTAAGTTTAGGTTCCGGCTTGAACCAATTCCCCAGCAGAGTCGCCAGAGCTGTGAGCATGGGATTTTCCAACCCACTTTCACAATATATAGTTTGACTGAGAGTCGCCACCTATTCATTCTAAGGGATAGGTCCCGGGATTTGGATAAGGCAAGTGGTCTATCAGAGATTAGGGTAAGTGGTTCGATTAAGCCCCGGGGAAGGTGTTAGGCACCCCAGGACCCCCGTTTTACAACGGTTACCTACTCCTTAAAATTAAGCCAATTTTAATCTCAAATGTTAATTAAAATGTCCAAGTATGTAATCGAGTGTTAATCCAAGAAATAAAGAAAGCTAGATGGCTAGGGTCGAACCCGAGTTGGGTTGCCTACGTACTCACATAGTGAGATCAGACCGAGCGTAGTTCTGGCACATAAGCCCGTGCCGAGGCTAGGGGGAAGTGTGTGTGTGCATAGGGTGGTCAAAGGGTCTAGCCTAGAAGGCTATGGTTTAGTTGACCGGGGAGGTCAAGTGCACAAGTGTTAAGTCTAACCGCGGTTAGAGGGTATTTATCTATGGTTAGATGAGCTAACCAAAGCTAAGGAGGCCCTACAAGTCTCTTTTTGGTCTTTTTGTATTTTTTATATTTTTTGAGATTTTTGGGGATATTTGAATGTTTTTTATATTTTGGTTATATTTGAATGTTTTTGGTGTTTTGAGATTTTATCATGTTTTTGGTATTTTGAGATTGGTAAGGTTTTGACAAACTTAACTAAAGTCAAATTTAGTCCAAGAGTTTGGCTAAAAGATTATAGTTTAAGACATAAAGAGGGATGTGCCTTATGAATGTAAATGGTCTATTGCCAACACCTATTTTGTTGAATTGGTGTTGATAATAGATCAAATATCATTGTCTTTGGTATGAGACATTTTTAAGAATGTCCTCTTTAAGTCCTTAAACTATAATTTATTTTAAGTCCTTAAACCATCACCTACCCATTCAACATAGAACATGAAGGAAAAATAAAGAAATGAAAGAAAATGAAAACTCATCCTCTCCCTTTTAAGGTGGTTCATTTACACCATTATTAAGGATGTAATGTTGCTCTAAAGAATGTTAGGGAGGGGATGAGCTTTCACAAAAAATTCTAGAAAGAGGACTAGAATCTCAAAAAAAAACAAAATGAAAAAGAGAGGTATAGCTTTAGCTTCCACTCTCTATGGGCCTACCCATATCCACACTTGTGGGTACATAAAAAAGAAGAAAATATGTACATGGAAAGGAAAAGAAAAAAGGAGCATCTCCTTGCCTTTGATATGGGGTCCCTCTACACCATTAGATTGGTGTAGAGAGGCCCAACTATGCTTGAGAAATGAGAGATCAAGAAGAGAGAACCAAATAAAAAAAAGGTAAAAAAGAAGAGAAAATGAAAGAAGGAGTGCCTACTCTTCCAAGAATTCTCCTTCAATGCTCCAAGGGGTAGGGTTTTAGAATCCACAAAGGAAGAGAGTTAGTGAAGAACTCTAAGCTTTTAGTCTTAGAATTCTTTCCAAACTCTAAACCTTAGTTTCTTCTCCCTTCTTCAAACTCAAGAGAAACACAAGTGGGTGGGAACCTTCTAGGGGTCTTGAGGGATGGATCTAAGGGGCTAAGGGATTGGTATTTATAGGAAAACTAAGAGGTTGGGTTGTGTCCTTTACATGGGGGATAAAAGGAGCTAGTGGGTAAAGACTTGAGTGTTGTAAGGTGAGTTGATAGATTGAGTGTTGTAAGGAGTGTAAGAGAGTTGGTGGGTTGAGTGAACTATGAGTTATATGAGTATGGGTTGTAGGATATAGGGTGTAAGAGAGGTGTAAGAGAGTTGGTGGGTTGAGTGAACTATGAGTTATATAGGTATGGGTTGATGTAAGAGAGGTGTAAGAGAGTTGGTGGGTTGAGTGAACTATGGGTTATATGGGTATGGGTTGTAGGATATAGGGTAGGTGGATATGGATATGTGGATTAGGTCTTATGAATCATGGGTTATTAGTAGATGGGTCATGGGTTATGATTATTGGATTTTGACTATGACATTTGGGCTTGGGCTATGGAAATAGGCTTTGGCTTAGGCAATTGGGTGATTGGATATTTGGGCTTGACTACTTGGGTTGGGTAATGAAATTAGGTAATTGGGTTTGATTGAGTTGTTTAGGTATAAGTTTGGTCAAATGGGCTTGGGCCTTGGGTATACCTAGGGCTTATTAGGGTTAGGCTAGGGCTACCTAGGGTTTGGGTTTAGGACTACCTAGGGTTAAGCTTAGGTTAACTAGGGTCTTAACTAGGGTTTAGTCCTATGGTTAAGGGCTTACCTAGGGTTTGGAACTAGGGTTGATCTAGGGTTTGGACCATAGCTAAATTAATTAACCACGGTTAAGGGGGTGTAAAAATAGGGTGCTGACAGTATTCATCTAATAACAATAGGAGAATGATGTCCTCCAAGACTCAAAAAACCCATTTGAGAATTTACATCTGCTTATTAAACGATACTGACCAAAATACATGATCGGCTATGGTGTATAACTCCCTTGAGTTGTTTGTGGAGATCATTAATAATGATAATAATCATCGTAAAGTAGATGATATCCTCATACTTATACGGAGGAATAATATCCCATATTCGACTTGGTGTTGGTAAAATTCCCTCACTAGTACAAGCTCAAGTATCTCTTCATCAAGTAAGGAGATCACTAATGTACATTTCACACTTGTATCCAAAAATAAGTATATGAAAGAAAGGTAAAGGTAGCTTACAACTTCAATAAAGAGAATGAAATCAACTCAAAGAAGTCCAAGTATGGAAAGGTTCAACCTCCTTGTATTGCAGCAGATATAGGGAAGGGAAATTGTGGTTGTGCTCTGCATCTGTGATGTATTAGTGCCACTGAGAGCTATTGCAGTTTATTGTTGCTTGTCTGTAACAAAACACTTCGCTTTTAATAGAAGATATATCTGTTCCAGATTTTTTTCCCCTTATTTTTTTACTTTTGCTTTAATATTCTCTTGCACTCTCCATTTTTTTAATTTTTGTTTTTTGAGATTCCTGCATCTGGAATGTTTTACTGTGGCTCAACAACAATTGGATACTTGTTCTTGGGCATCCGAACGAGTGTTGGCTGGACGGAGGCGTCTTTCTCCAGAGGTCTCCACCTGTGATAAAGGTGACAATGTGGGGGCAGGACTACTACCCCACCTAGGACATCCCCTAAGCCAAAATCGACCTGGTCAGATGATTGAGAAAGAATATGGGTAATCTCCTAGACAAAGGTTATCAATAGCACCCAATCATCGATGATTATAAAATGCAAAGAATTGAACCAATCCTCGCACCACCAAACCACCAAACCCTCTGTCTACAAATGATTGAAAAGCTACATCAACCAAAATCCCTAGGCCCCTCTTGTGTAGGTTCTCCCGCTCCATCAAAAGCTAAGGCCACTGAGATCAATCATACCTTGTGGATAAATGCTAACCAAACCAAAGATCTACAAATTTGACCTAAAGAGCTTAAAGAAAATTCAGAATTAGGATCAAAAGAATAAGACATTAACCATATAAAAGAAGGATGAATCTCTGATCCAAACTATCATACAAAAGTAAAGCCACACCTGAATATGATAATTAAAAGCAGAGAGCCAATTCTCATGATTATACACTGATAAGTTCAAACAACTAACCAGCTATCCAATCAGTTCCATATACACTGATAAGTCCAAACAACTAATCAGCTATCCAATCAGTTCCATATGAGTACAGCAATTTGCAATCATAAACATTACTAAGATCTACACCTCAAGTCATGACCAACAGAAACCACTCCAAACCCAACAACCTATTGAGGATCTATGATTGATTTGTCTTGAAGGGCCTTTTACACAAAATATCCAACAAAGTTATCCTTCATTTCCCCCCGGTCCTGAGATCTTCTTTATCTCTGCATCAAAGAAGGCCTGCAAGGAAAGGGTAAACAAGATATGAAAAACTGTATCTAGATATGTAAGTAGAGTAGAGGTCTCCATTTATGCATTAGAAAGGAAATAAATAAATAAAAAGGAAAAGGAAAAAGAAAAAAAAATTTTGGCAAGTAGGTGGTGCTGCATCATAAGTTGGGAATTATGGTTTTTTTGTTTTTGGTTTTATGTGGAAGGACAACGGCCAGTGCCTAAAATTTTTTAAGGGTTATTCATTCAAAACAACTAAAGAATCCAAGTCAAATGAATCTTACATAATTAATCCAAAATATGGCAAGCACAAAGTAGCTTTAAGTGTGAAAATTCATTAGAATTGCACCCAAAATAACTCAAGAATCTAAATTTTAAAATCAAATCTTGCTTTTAGTAGCTTCTTATCAAACCTGATGTCAAATCTTCATTGTTTAATTCGCATGAGTCTTTTTGGAACATATTGGAGAAGGATATAAGCAATATGCCTATTAATAGGACAATAATTTAGCAAAATTAAAGGCAGATTTTATCTCATTATGACTTAACTGCCCAACAATGGATTAACTTAGGATGCTCCCCAGGTCAATTCACCAGGTTTCCTACCATGGTAGGAGTATTGATCATGTCAGGAAGACTCCAAGTGGCCCCCAATGGTTGGCAGAATTAGAGACCAAGAGTAAAACTGTCCAGGTCACCCAGGTTACTGTAAATCTTAACTGGTTACTACACAAGTTATTTCAAAGTTTCTCTTCTTCACCTAACTGATCAGGACTGGAACTAACTGGTTACTATGCATTCCTTTTCCACTGGAACTGAACATGATGGGCAGTCTCCAAAATGGCAGCTATGAGAAGAGGAATGACCACAAGGCTGAGGAGCTGAGCAAGGGGGAGGTGTTCCACAAGGTAATGGAGGAGGGATTGAAGTCTTACCACAAGCACAAGTCAGATCAGTGAAGATGGTTTCAAGGCATGGAGGATAATGGCTAGTGCCTAAATTTTTTTATAAAAGTGCCATATATGCCATCATTCTCAAATAACCTACAAATTTTTCAACATAATTTTTTTTAACTAACTGGTAGAAAAAGAATTAAGGTCTAACCTGTACAGAAGCCCAAGTTAGAGGAAACTAGTCTGTCGAATCTTCACTTGCTTCTCTATTAGTTGGTTCATTCTGCATGCATCCTGTAAAACAAAATTTGTTAATGTAATCAAGTGCCAAAAAAACATAAGCATAATTGTACTTGCACAATTTAGTGGAACCCAAGAAATTACTCACCCACAATATTCGACGTGCCCTCTCCCCGTGAGCAACTGCCGATAATAGAATGTTGTTGAGGAACATCTACATTCATGAAATGCATTATTAAGTAAGAAATATAATTATTCATATCAGTAAAAGCCTAATAAGCAACAAATTTACCTGATTCAATTGAGATCTGTTGAAGATAGATCCTTGAGATGGTTGGTAAATGTCTGGATTTAGTTGGTGCATCAGTTGAAACATCGGATAACCTTGTGGTTGACAAAAATATGGATTCATTTGATACTCCTGAGATGGTTGGTATGTGAATCCCTACTCAACACAATCAAATCATATGCAACATCATTAAAACTAGTAAAAGTAATTATGATTTTCAACTAAATGGAATCAAACACTTAAGACTTACATATACAAGTTAATTAGGTGGAGGGAAAGGGATTGGGGGCTCTAGGGAACCAAATGCATTAGGTACAGTCCTTTTGGTTCCACTTTTCTCTAAAGGTGTCTTAGTAGAATGCCTTTTGGTTCAACTTTTTTCCAAACAATTCTTCATTCTTGCCTCCCCTTACAACCTCGGACATTTTTTTTAACCCCCTTAACTTGAGTTGGCCTAACAACCTCATCATCTTTGGCACAAGGGTAAATATTTCCTGATTCATCATCATCAATGTTAGCACCCATCTCTTGTGATGCGATTGTTTGGGGTTCCTCCGCGGACAAGTTTTTGATGGATGCTTCTACTTTTTGTCATGTAAAGTCTAACCATCTCATAGCAACCCTAAATGTATGTTCATTTTCTGCAGCCTTGCCATTCAATTTCATGCTCTTATGCATCAATTGTTTGTAACGACATGTTAATGCGGCCTCTTCTTCGGATTCAAAGGTTGTAAGACTCATGCTTAGGGTTTGGATAACTATAGCATCCTTTCTCCATCTCTTTAAGATATATCTAGGACCTCGGGTAAACCCCTATTATCAATTATCCTCAATGCATGTCCACATAAAATTCCTGTGAATTCAAACTTCTTACAAGTACACGACACCATATCCTCTTTTATGTCGAATGTAACTGTGTATTCGCGATTTTCCTTCCTCCACAAGACTTTGTATATGACCAGAGTTCCAAGCTCACTAAATAATTTGGGTGTACAACTCATTCCCTTGCAAAATTCATTCTAAAATAATTTAAAGATCACCGATGTGTAAACTTCTCTTGCTGCACTCAACATAGAAACATTCATAATCAAATTTGGTAAAGTTTGTCTCATTTTCAAGTCAGCTGCTGCTTCTGCCTTACGTTTATCAAATATCAATCTATGAAAATGTGAAAAAAAATCGCAACAAATCATGACTACGGTGCAAATAGCGTTGCAATACACTGTTCATACATTCACTCTTTTGCGTACTCTTCATATCAGCGCAAAATGTAGTTCTTCCATAAACCAAGGCCCACTTCTCCCTCTCATCAAATAACTGTTGTAACCATGCATTGTTTTTAAGATCATACTTCTCCAGCATTTGTTGTCATCCATCAAGTCACATTCATCGTTGTAATTGATCGGTGCTTAATGTTGCACATTATGGCACCCGAAAGTACACTTGTTAGCTCTTTAGGACTTAATTCTTCTAGTTTTTAATTATAATTTATTGTTTTCATTATTTTCAGGACTAAGGGGAGAAAATATCATAATTCTCAAAGGATGAGAGCTTTCAAGAATTTAGAAGAGCCCAGGTGATGAAAGAACTGAAGAAAACAGGAAAATAAATGAAGAAAAAGTATACTGGTCCAAACCGCCCGAGCGCTGGATAGCTCCGCCCGAGCGGAAGTCCGCAGATTTATTTTCCGGATTTTGCCTTTTTGAAACCCTACTTGCTACCTTATAAAAGGAAACGAGTTCAGGAGTTCCAGAGACGATTTTGAAAAAGAAAAGGAGGCTGGAGAAGGGTTTTGAAAGGTCTTGGAGCATGGAATCTTCACCATCAATGGCGGCTACTCTCTCTCCCATGATCAACTAAATCTCTCATCTAGGGTTTCGATGAAACCCTAACCAAGTAACTATGGTTTAGTTGTTTTGTTTTAGGGTTTTATTATTTGTAAACGATGATTGCATGACTTGAGGATTGCTTTGACAATCGATTTTAATGTTTATATTCAATCTTAATAAAGTTATTCCTTGTCTTAGGAACTCTTCTTTTTGATTGAAATTCAATTCATATTTAATTTATATGATTTTATATATGAATGGTTATGCAATTGAATTTATCGTACAAGTAGTTAAATGTTAAGATGATCTATGCCTAGGGAAGACGAATCGTGCTACAACCTTAGGTTAATTAATTTAGTGTGGACGATTCGTGCTAACCAAAGATAGGTCATGCCTAAGATTTAAATACTTGACCTTCTGGATGATTTGAATTGAGACTTGTAGTCTCAATTAATCGTAATCGAATGCAAATAATTATACCCTGATTAAATACAATATACCATGGTTAGGAGACTAGTGGTAGATTCGATGCCCTAGATCTCTTTCTCTTGACTTTCACATTACTTTTATTTGTTTTCAGTATTTAGAATAATTTTAAGATTTTTAAATACAAACCAAAAACCTTTATTCACCATTAAATCAAAATCCATCTTTACTATTAAGCAATATAACCAGCGCAGTCTTCGTGGTTCGACACCCTCAATACTTGTCACTATTCTCCGGAATTAGTGCTTTTACGAGGTAACGATCTTAACCGATCAGTAATCATAAATGTATCGACTAAAATCTTCATTAAATGTTGTTGCCTGACTAAAAACATGACTGAGGTATTTTAGAGCATTCTGATACATGTGCCAAACACAGATTCGGTGATATGTAGTAAGCATAACAGACTTTATTGCACTAGCCATTGCCTTATTTTGGTCAGTCAGAATTGTTTTCGGTGCTTTATCTGACATTGCATCAAGAAATGTCTTAAATATCCACTCAAATGATGTAATAGTTTCATCATACATCAATGCCGCACCAAATACAATAGTCTGCTTGTGATTGTTTACTCCTACGAATGGTGCAAATGGTCTTTCATAATTATTTGTTCTGTACGTTATGTGAAAAAAAATTACATCATCGAATGCCTCATAATCAGTCACCATCTTTGAATCCGCCCAAAAAATGTTAGCTATTTGATCTTCAGAATCAAGTTGAATGCCATAAATAAAACTTGGATCTTGCACTATCATTGTCTGCAAATGTTGCATTACTCCACCTGCATCTCCCTTCTCTATTGCTCTCATTCGCTTTGACCGGATGTAATTTTTGTAGTCTACAGGAAGAAAACCAACATTCTTTTGCCCCCCCGCTTCTGCACTTATCAAGTCATATGTGGCCTTACGTGCAATGCCAACACTGTCTGCTAAGTTTGCTTGAGCAGCTTGGGCAACAGTAATTTTTCTATGTGACCTCAACATGAATGTTTTTTTTCGGGGTACAATGGTGATTGTGATCTTGTATTAATCTAGTAATGAAATATTTACCATTCCCTTGCAATGTAACCACCATCTGTACCTTACAATCAAGCCTCGTTGCATCACAATGTTGTGTGACCTTCCTTTTATCTTTTTTTCTAATTCCTCCCCTTGCACAAGCAAATTTTCTACTACTCACCACACCGAACTTGTTCTTGTTGATCCGTTCCTTCCTAACACTAAAACCAGACCTTCTCGTAAAAGCGTTGTAAAATTCAAAAGCTTTTTAATCTGTTTCGAACTCCATCCCAATTGTTGGATTTAGCGTGACAATACTTTCAGATGTATCTTCATTAGATTCAGCTTCAACGACAATATGACATGCATTTCCCTCATCCCCAATTGATTTTGGTATTTCTATATTTTCTTCAATGTCGAATGATAACCTGCGTGCTGCCTGAATCCCACTATCCATACATTCTTCACAATGGCTATCCAATTTGTTATGCTCCTTCAAAAGAAAGCAATGGTAACCATCGCAAATCTAGGGTTTTGTTCGTTTCCAAATATAGGGGAAGAAGAACAGATGATGTGAGAGGATTTCGAGAATCAAAAGAAAAAAAATTACAAATAATGAGACAGAATAGGAACCAAATACAAGACAATGCATCATTTGGAAACAGAATAGGAATTTGTTGGTTTGGATACTTGGGTAGAACCGTAGAATATCAGTGCAACATTTTTTTATCAACTTCCTAGGTGAAGACAGGATAACGGTTCCATCCTTAGTCAATAGTCTACTGGCCATATATTTAATTTCAATATTACCTGTGTTATTTGTATTAAGATTAAGATTTATTGCATCCTTTGGTGGAGATTGTTAATATGTGGCTGGTATCATTTGGAAAAAGAACTAAGTCGTCTCATGGAGTTCATTGGTATGAGGGGAAACCCAAAGTTTTGTCTGAAAAAATCTGAACAGTTGCATCAGTTAAAAGATGATGAAAATTGCTGGTATAAAAAATGAATTATGTATGATCTTCTTGTCGAAACCCAAAGTTTTGGCTGAAAAAATCTGAAAATATAAAAAGGCAGCCACCTCAGTTAAAAGATAATGAAAATTGTTGGTATAAAAATGAATTATGTATGTTCTTCTTCTCCTACCATCCCGATATACTGGTGCCTTGGTCTTTCCTGCACCAAGCTTCAACGCCACATATCTCAAACTATTGGATTCAATTTTGTCACTGTGTTTTAAGACTCGTATTGTAATGCATGTCCTACATTCCATTTATTTATTTATAATGTGATGGCCATAGCCTTATCATTCTTTGTACAAGACAACCTGTCTTTAAATCACCTAAAGGCTAAATCCACTTGAGTTTAGAATAAGGATTAACATTGGATTAAAAATTTCTTGGATTTTTGCCATTAACAGAGAAATAGCCATGAGAAACCCTAGAGGGAACCCCATTTTTTTCTCAAAATGGGAAGACTCAAAAAAGGGGGAAATCAGATGAAAAACAAAGCGAGAGAGAGAGAGAGAGAGAGAGAGAGAGAAAACTTACAAAGAAAGTGGGAAGATCGCAGCCGGTTGCCAGAAGACGAAGATCGCGTGAGCAGAGCCCTCTCTGGCTTGGGGGTTGAAGACGACGAAAGGCGGGGTTCTTGTTCGAAATCCCTATTTGGGGTGATCTGTGAGAACAGAGATAGAGAGAGGGGTGAGCAGTGGAGGCTTCGTTTTGGGGGTTCTGTGAATTTGTTCGTCTGCAACATTAACGGAAGGTTAGTGGGCCCCACTCAAAATGCAAAGGGGAGTTTTGGTTTTCCCGCTTAAACCCGTGCCACATGTCGCTGCCCCCGTTGCCCACGTCCCAACTCGAGAGAATCTCTCCAGTTCAACTTGAGAGGATTCGAAGCCTATAATTAAGGCATCAAATCCTCTCCGGTGATAACCGGATTTTGCAAATCCGGTTATCACCCCTAGAGTTCACCACGTGTCTCCTTTGACACCCTTTAACCGTGGGTAAGGTTCACCCAACCCTAGGGTTCACCCACCTATTTTTGGTTTTTTTTTTAAAATAATAATTCTTTTTTTAAAATTAAAAAACTGTTTTTAGAGTTTTTTTAATATTAAAAACAGTTTTTTAATTTTAAAAAAAGAATTATTATTTTAAAAAAAAAACCAAAAATAGGTGGGTGAACCCTAGGGTTGGGTGAACCTTACCCACGGTTAAAGGGTGTCAAAGGAGACACGTGGTGAACTCTAGGGGTGATAACCGGATTTGCAAAATCCGGTTATCACCGGAGAGGATTTGCTGCCATAATTAAAGACATCTTTTTAATTCATACCTCTTCATCCCTTTGTGTGATCACGTGTTGTATCTTGTACCTGTAGAGACACACACCCGTAGGTCTAGGGGTGTATTCGGGCTGGACTTAGCCATACTCGGCTCGGCTTGAAATCCTGTAGATTTGGCTCGGCCCGGCTCGAGCCCGAAATTCAAACAAAAATAAAGGCCCGAAGCCCGGCTCGAAAAGGGGCGTTCAAGCTTGAGCTTGGCCCGAGCCTGAACTGATTCGAGCTCGAGCTTAGCTTGATAAAACCCTTTTTTCAAATTTTTTTTTTTTTTTACTTGTTTCCCCTGTTTTTTGTTTTTTTTGGAAGTTGAAAGAGAGGCCTGTTTCACCTCCAATCATCAGATGGCTTGAAGAGCTCGTAGTCCATTAGATATAAGGTTTGGCCTCTCCATTGATCAACTAACTTCCAGAGGAGGAAGAGAAGATAAAAGAGAGGAAGCAAACACAGTACAGTGAAGAGCTCCATGACGGAAATATAGAGAGAGAAAAAGGAGTGAGAGAGAGAGAGGGGGGTTGATGGATTTGTGTTTTGTGAAACTTAGACACTGCTTAATAGGGATTTCTAAACAATCTCCATCTTTCAACTCCCACCAAACTGTGGGCGTCTGTTTAAAAGCTCTCACCATCTCTCGTACACACTCTCAACCCCACCCACTCGTTTGAGCAAATTAGATACTACGATCTAGAGTCTAAAACATTTAGTATGTGAATCTAGTAAAAGAAGAAGAAGAAGAAGAAGTGTAGAACTCGTTCCCTTACTCCGGCAAAGATGAGAGGCGGCAACCGGACGGCGATAGCAGCAACGGCAGGCGGAGGAGAGGCGACCTTCGGTTTCTATCGAGAACTATGGGTTTCTCTCTAAAGTCTAAACTGTATAGGGATGAATTTGGGATTTAGGTTTTAAACTTTAAAGCAAAGGTAAAGTTACTTTTTATATAGGTTAGAAACAAGCCGGGCCGGGCCGAGCCGATCTTCGGGCCGAGCCAAACATAATCAAGCCGAGCTTCAAGCCGGGCCGGATAAAATAGGGGTGGGCTTGAGCTTGGCTTGAATTAGCTTTCGGGCTTTTTTTTAGGCTTGGCTTGTTCGAGCCCAAAATTTCGGGCCAATCTCAGGCCGAACTAGGCCGAGCCGAGTCGCACCAATGGGCCAATCGGGCTTTGTGCAGCCCTACGTAGGCCTCCCATTTTTCCGTGCTCCCTCTCGTCACTCTTTCTTTCCACCCTTCGTTGTATCTATTTAGAAGATGTTTCCTCTCTGACCTATTCCCTCTTTTAAATATCACTCAAAAACACACGTGGTATAGACGACCCTTCGAAACACCTTTTCAGGAAATCCACCCTAGGCTATCACGACACTTTGGCCTACCGTTTGTGGAAGTTAATCTAACGTGGTGTTTCGTGAGTGTGAGTGTGTGTGCAGGAGATGTGTCCGTCTAAGTTGGTGAGAGAGGGAGAGTGAAGGAATGTGTCTATCCAAAGCATTGCAACCCTTTACGGGTTCACAATCCCATCCATACATTGCAACGGTTATGAAACCTCTCCTCTTTCAAATTTCTAAACACAAACTATATATATAAACCTACAAAAACCATTTTCTCAGAATTGTGACACAATATGGACTCTTCATTCCTATAATCCCCACTTCACTACCACAATAAGAAAAATCTCCATATGATCTTAACGTTGTTGTTGATGGGTATTCTCACCCCTACGTTCCTGCAAGAGCAACGCTTAGTTGTTAAAACGTGATGGGTTTGGTTTTATCCGTACTGTCGCGGGTTTATGAGCTATCACAGAAGAAAAGTTCTACATTAGTTAGCGGCTATTGCTCTCTTACCGGCTCAAAGGTGAGGATTATATTCGAGTATTCTATTGGTTTTAATCTTAATTATAACTATTAAAATGTGAAATTAATTTGTGTGTTTCATTCACAATATAATTACTGAATTTGAAAACAAATTTTTTTTTTTTTTTTTTTTTGGGTACTATGTACATGGTTTCATGATTTATTGTATGTTGCAGACCTAATGCTGTCATTGGATGAGCCTTTGTGAGCGGTGGCGATTGGATGAATTGGTTGTAACGAATTAACACGGATATTTAAGAAGTAACTAGGCTTCTTCGAGGGAGCCAAACCTCCAACACAAACAAAAGGGATAATTCTCTCTGTATGAGAGTTTCATTCATATGCAACCTACCTTTTAAAAACACAAAATCACTAACTACTTCCCTTACGGACTCCTTTACAAGAGGAAACGTTCTACACGTTCCTACCCACAATGCTAAACAGTTACTCAACTTCTAAGGACTCTTACACACGATCAATACAAGCTAATCAACACCACAACTAAGAAACGTTATAATAACTGAAAATACATGCACTCTAAACATTCTACTGGGTAGGTAGCAACCCATGATCCCCTCCTACAGCTGACTTGTGTTGCATGTGTCCCATGATGCCAATCTAGCTCCCTGCACGTGACATTGGCCCCTTCTTCAGTTAACCTTGTCCTCAAGGTTAGGAAATTGTTCCTTGAGCTTGCTGTAACTCTCCCAAGTTGCATCCTCTACCTCAGTGCCCTACCATTTTACCAAGTTCTCAGTGACGGTCTGATTACCCTTTTTAACCATTCGCCTCTGCAATATAGCTTCGGGTTTCGGCTGAAGAATACCTTCTTTGGTTACAAGAGGTAGTGTGGTTTGGGCTGTTGTACTCAGCCCAAGCTTCTTTTTTAGGCAAGAAACGTGGAATACAGGATGTATGCGGGCCCCGGGTGGAAGGTCAAGCTTGTAGGCAACTTTTCCTACACGTTGGATGATCTGAAATGGTCCATAAAACCTAGGAGAAAGCTTGAGACTTCTCCTTACAGTAACCGATTGTTGACGGTAGGGCTGGAGACGCAAGTATACCCAATCTCCAACATCGAACTCACGCTCAGTCCGACGAAGATCTGCAAATTTCTTCATTCTATCTTGGGCCTTATGAAGATTCTCCTTAAGAATTTGGATGATTTGATCGCGCCTCTTCAGCTCATCTTCAACAGCTTGTACAAGTGTGGTGCCTGGCATATATGAAAGGAAACGTGGGGGCGGAACTCCATTGACAGCTTCATAGGGAGTTAGGCCTGTAGAGGAGTGATGGTTGGTGTTGTACCACCATTCAGCTAGTGCTAACCATCTAGACCATTCTTTAGGCTTTGTCCCAATGAGGCATCTAAGATAATTTTCAAGACAATGATTCACAATTTCAGATTGCCCATCTGTTTGGGGGTGGTAGGCTGAACTGAAGGAGAGTTGAGTCCCTTGGATTGTGAAGAGCTCCTTCCAAAATACACTGGTGAAGGTGGGGTCACAGTCACTCACAATAGAAATTGGCATCCCATGTAGTTTAAAAACATGATCCATGAATACTCGAGCTATAATTGTTGCCGTATAAGGGTGAGACAGAGATAAAGTGAGCATATTTGGAGAGCCAATCCACAACTACCATCATCACCTCCTTGCCATGTGAATATGGAAGCCCCTCAATGAAATCCATGCTGATTTCTTTCCACACTCTATTAGGGACTGGTAACAGTTGCAATAGGCCAGCTGGAGCTATATTCTCAGACTTGTTTCGTTGGCACTCATCACATTCCCGGATAAACCTTCAAATCTCCGATCGAATACCTGGCCAATAAAAATCTGTTGTTATCCTTTGCATCGTCTTGTGGTAGTCAGAATGTCCTGCCGTTGGACTACTGTGAAAGTGTTTTAACACCTGAATTTTTATAGGCATTTGTGAACCCAAACATATCCGACCTTTGTAGAGAAGAAGCCTGTGTTGAAGAGTGCACCTTGTAGGATGCAACTCGCCTTTAGAGAACCTCTCCATTAATATTTGTAGTTCTGGATCGGTGCCATAGCTTGATTTAATTTCATCAACCCAACTAGCAATTGGACTGGAGATGGCAAACAAGCCTCCTTCTACCTCTTCTTCTCTACGGGAAAGAGCATCTGCAACCTTATTTTCATGACCACTCTTATACTCGACAACCATGTTGTATCCCAACAATTTAGTAACCTACTTTTGTTGCATCGGTGTACCGATGCATTGCTCTAATAGAAATTTGAGGCTCTGTTGGTCAGTTTTAATCTTGAATTGTTGTCCCAGCAAATATGGTCTCCATCTCTTCACTACAAGTACTAGGACCAATAATTATTTTTCATAAGTTGAGAGGTAAAGAGACTTGCCTTTGAGAGCTTGACTTAGGAAAGCCAACGGCTGTCCTTGTTGCATAAGGACTACCCCAATTCCATTGCCGGATGCATCGCATTCAATGGTGAACTACTTTGACAAATCTGGAAGGACCAAGACAGGTGGTTTAGCCATTGCAATTTTAAGCTTTTCGAAGGCACGACAATCTTTCCATAATCTCTTATGAATTTTCTGTAATAACCCGTGAGACTCAGAAAGCCCCTCAAGGACTTGAGAGTTTGTGGAAGTGGCCAACTCATCATTGACTTTATTTTGGATGGATCTGCCATGACCCCTTCTTTTGAAATGAAGTGGCCAAGGTACTCAATTTCTTGGCACCCAAACCTGCATTTAGAACTCTTAGCAAAGAGCTGATTCGCCCTTAGAACCTCAAGGGCCATTCGTAAGTGCCCCATATGGTCATGCAAATTTTTGCTATAAATAAGAATGTCATCGAAAAATACAAGGATAAATTTTCGAAGATATGACCTGAAGATGTCGTTCATTAATCCTTGAAAGGTTGACGGTGCATTTGTAAGGCCAAAGGGCATGACAAGGAATTCATAATGCCCTTCATGCGTGCGGAATGCTGACTTGGACACATCGTCAGAATGAACTCGAATCTGATGGTAGCCTGACCTGAGATCAAGCTTGGAGAATATAGTAGCGCCATTCAACTCATCGAGTAATTCATCAATTACAGGAATAGGATATTTATCTTTCACTGTTTCGCAATTAAGTGTTCGACAGTCAACACATAAGCGCCATCTTCCATCAAACTTGCGAACCAGCAAAACAGGAGAAGAAAATGGGCTATGGCTGGGGCGCACAATACCAAATTGAAGCATCTCCTTCACAATTCGTTCAATTTCTCCCTTTTGATAGTAAGGGTATTGATAGGGTCGAACACAAGCTAGTTTTGCTCCATCAGTGAGAGGGATTCTATGGTCTTGGGCACGAGGTGGTGGCAACCCCTTGGATTCGGCAAATACTTTGCCATATTCATTCAATAGATTGCTGATTTGCGGGTCCACTTCATATGGTATTTGAGTTGCACTCAAACTGAAGAGTTGCAAGAGTACCCCTCTTCTATCAACCTTGAAAGTTTTCTTGAATTGAACATCATCTATTAAGGAGATCTGTTTGGATGATTTTCCCTCGAGCCAAAGTTCCTTGCCGTGGCTAGTAAACTTCATTGACAAGTTGGAAAAGTCCCACACTATTGGTCCTAGTGTCCGCAACCAATATGCTCCTAATACAACATCACATCCACCAAGTGGTAGGAGATAAAAATCTGTTGGGATAGGATTACCTTCGAGTGAGATATTGATGCCTTTCACAACGTCCTTCACTAGCAAGGCTATCACAGTTGGCCACCATTACTTGAAGGCGACCACCCGAGCAGACTGGTAGGCGAGCTTTAAGAGCAATGGATGGATCAAGGAAGTTATGGGTGCTTCCTGAATCTACTAACACCACCACAATTTGATTGTTTACATGCCCTTGAAGTCGCATGGTTTGAGGGGTCGGAGCTCCGGCTATCGCATGAAGTGATATTTCTGGGGTTTCCTCAGCTGGATCATCTACTGTAATGTCTTCCTCGGTGCTATCCTCCGTGTCACTTACCCGATCCGTACCATCTAGGAGATACAATTTCTGAAATTTGCATTTGTGGCCTGGTGACCACTTATCGTCGCAGTTATAGCACAACCCACGATCGCGACGCTCCTTCGTCTCCAACTGCATTAGCCTTTTGATCGGTAAGTTTGTCTTCCTTGCAACACCTCCCTGGTTAGGAATAATAGAACAGCTCCCCTCCCCTCTGGTCTGTTTTGCTTGCGCCTAATAGACACCTTCTCTTCTTGTATTCGAGCCAACCCAAAAGCTACAGATAGGGTTGTTGGCTTGAACATTTTAACAGTAAGTCGGATGTCATCCTTGAGTCCACTCATGAAACAACTAATCATGAAGGGTTCAGTTAATCCGTCTGTGCGATTAGCAAGGAATTCAAACTGAGTTTGGTAATCCTCAACCGAAGTTACCTGACGGAGTTTGGTGAGTGATTCAACCGGATCATCATACATGGTCGGTCCATACTGAATTTCAAGAGCTTGGGCAAAGGCGTCCCAGCTTGTCAGTGCTCCAGAGCCTTCCATCCATTGGTACCAAGCAAGTGCCTTCCCTTCCATGTGAAAAGAGGCGATCGGGAGCCTTTGTTGGAGAGGTGTTTGATGAAAGTTGAAGAACTGATGGGCTCGATAGAGCCAACCTATTGGATCAGTCCCGTTGAATTTAGGAAAGTCCAAGCGGATTGCCCTAGTTAGGATTCCTCCCATAGTGTCATGGTTTGAATTGTAGTTTTTTCGGTTTATTGAATTGCCTTGTGACAGTTCCCTTTCTCGATACTGTGTTCGGGACAAGGATTCGTAGGATGAAGCGAGGACACTCAACTGCTGCACTAGTTCATCAACAATTTGTTGCTGAGATTCTTGAGCTTCCTTGAGTTTCCCTATGGATTCAGATAATTGAGCAAGACGGGTACCTTCGGCCATTGCAGGAACGCCGGCTCTGATACCACTTGTAACGAATTAACACGGACATTTAAGAAGTAACTAGGCTTCTTTGAGGGAGCCAAACCTCCAACACAAACAAAAGGGATAATTCTCTCTGTATGAGAGTTTCATTCATATGCAAGCTACCTTTTTAAAACACAAAATCACTAACTACTTCCCTTACGGACTCCTTTACAAGAGGAAACGTTCTACACGTTCCTACCCACAATGCTAAACAGTTACTCAACTTCTAAGAACTCATACACACGATCAATACAAGCTAATCAACACCACAACTAAGAAACGTTATAATAACTGAAAATACATGGACTCTAAACATTCTACTGGGTAGGTAGCAACCCATGATCCCCTCTTACAGCTAACTTGTGTTGCATGTGTCCCATGATGCCAATCTAGCTCCCTGAACGTGACAGATTTTAGTTTCAGTTTTCTTTCTTCTCTGAATTGCAATTTTAGAAATGGTTGATTTCGCAATATTTAGTATCTAATCTGCTCATATTCCATTACAGTCTTTCCTTCACCCCATTTCACCACTAAATCACTATTCAAGCACTTCATTCTTTTTGTGAATGCCTCTCTTTGTAGTTTGTATATATGGAGAGAGAAGGACAGTAATGACATTTTACTGGCAGCCCCAAAGGTGTTTGCATACAGGTCATTTCGTTTTATTGACAAAAGAACGTTGTGGGATTTTACATGGGTGGCTCATGATGGTTTGATGGTGGTCGATTATAAATCAGAGTTGTTGGGCCAACATGTATTTTATTTAGTTTGATATTTGTTGTTCCAGTTAAAGGGAATATATTCCCCCGAAGAGCAGGGATCAAGTACTCATGAGGAATAATGGTGGTAGGGGAAAGGGTGGATGGGACTTGGGAGTGAAGATGGTTGATGGGTTTCACTATATGGTGTCTCATATCACGGTTGACCTTTGGTGTTTTGACAGATTTGAGTTTTCTTTCCCCTGCACATAACTGGAACCTGCAGGGATGTATTTAGAGAGTGAGATACCTTTGGAAGAGATATAACTGAGATTAGGGGCTGTTTTGTACAATACAAAGATGGGGACACTGTTCGTGAAGAAGAAGAGAGTGGTGCGATGCAAAAGGTCCTCAAGTCCTCCCCTCCACAAGGGAAGATAACAGGGTCATTATTATACAGTGTATACAGGGGGGGATAATTTGGGGGAGAAGTCATTTCACTTTCTCCCATGATTTTAACTTCTCTCCAACTAATATCTTTTCCCTTTAAATCGCCACACGTCCCATGTTTTGTGGATGCCCGACCACTTGGCTCAGGCATCCGCTACAGCTAATTTTTTGCCCATCTCCATTACTTTGGCTTGGGGGTTAAGGTGGGAAAATATATATACTCAAATCAAATAATAAAATGATTCGGGTGTAAGATGGATACTCCACAATATCAATACACTTGACCTACTTGGGTGAGTTTTTTTTGGGTGCAAATGTTGTCATACATGTAGCTAACACACACTCTAAAATCCTAACAAAAGCTAACACGCACTCTAAAATCACACACTCTGTGCAATGCATTGAATGATTATTCTTAAATTAAAACAAAACTATTGGTGCCTAAAAGTAACTGAGTCAAATGATTCGGTTCGTAACTCAATTTGGTTCCGTGGGTTTACTCTTATGGCACCCTAGCGGCTACCTTATGTCTGATGTGTGTGCTTAGATTATCTCTCTAAGCAAAAGAAATTAATATCATAAATTAAGTTTAAGTTTCTAAAATATTGACATGCATGTTTCTTTTCTTTTATTTATTATTTTGGCAAACTCTGTACATGAGTCAATTTTCATTCAGTCCATACCACATTTTATGAAGATTTAAGAGCATTGTTAGATTAATATTGAAGTCATGCCCCTAAACTTTCAACACCCATAACAAGTTGAGCATTTGGTTTTATTATAGCATTTCGGTCTCACTGTTGTTAGGTTCTTATGCTACTACTGTTCTTTGAGAGAGGGGGAGGGAGTCTCCTAGATGATAAAGGGAACATATCGAGGACAACACAACTACAAGGGAAAATGAATTACAAGTAGAATGGACTAGCACTCTCTAATTCTTTTATTATCATTCTTTCCTAAGTCTAGATTTTTTTTTTAATTCCAAGTTAATCAATTTAAAACTTATATATTAGTTTAAGTTTTTATTTTATTTTTCCCTTTACGTCTCGTGCGATGCACTGGCCTCTTGCTTAGTTATTACTGCTGATGAAAGTCAGGCACAGGAAGGCCCACGTGGCATCCTCGGAGTGATTTTAGGAAATGAACCGTTGCTTTATTACTACTATCAATCAAAAGGAATTTAAGTCAATCCATATTTACCTGTTTCCTTTTAGATCATCTTTCCTTCCCGTATTCAACTTCTTCACAACCATTGGTAAACGACACCATTCAAACAGGAGCGGTTTCAGGAGCTTAACACAGAAGATTTAAAGAGTTCTTCCTCTCTCCTTTTATATATTTCCTAGGGATGCAACTGTTCAAACTCCTTCCGGAAAATACGCAACTCCTCACAGTAGTGTTTGCAAAATACCCAAGTCTTCAAACGTTTGGGAATTCCTCTCTTTCTTATCCTATTTATCTTCTTCACAAATCTTTCTAACGGATGCGTCTGATTGTAGAACGACGTTTCTCGAGATGATAATAAGTAGTTCTTCAGAACTAAACCAACACGTCGGTCCAAATGATCAGAGTAGTTGTTCAAAAACATACCAACACGACGTTCCATTTGAGATTTGGACATGACTTTTATATAAATAAATTGGACTACAATGCTTCTCATTTTCATCAATCTGGAAACATCGAATGAGGCAATGTGGAACAGAGCTGCTCCCAAAAGCATTCTAGATTGGAAGCTCCTCACTTTTTCTTCCAACTCAGTTTCAAATTACGAAGGCTTCAACGCAATTACGAGTTTGGGCGCGCAACTTCTGCACATGTTTGTCACTCTGCTGGTAATCAAATTCATTTTACAAGCCTACACGGTAGGTGTTGGATGCAAATCAAAGAGTGCTCTTGAGTCTTCGGGAGTGTATTTAGGAGAGGTCTTTACTAATCTCTCTCTTCTTCTACGTTCTCTCTCCTAGCTTATTTGTTTTCTTCACAGCCATCCAATCAGATGCGCCCCCTCAAAACCAACGCATCCTTTTCAAACACCAAGTATAGACTTCAACCTGCACAATTGGTTACAACGGTTCCTCTTCCTTCACTTTCATCTATCTATATATATATATTTAATTTCTGATGATATATAATTATTTCTTCCTTGCATATTTGTAAATTCCAGTAAATAGACGCTATACAGGCTGCAGATAATTTGACGCTTCGAAATAGATATTATGGACACAGAGAAGGATTTTGTAAGGGATTGCTCTTTGGAGGAAGATGGGGGCCATGTCGCTGCGTAGGGCGTCGAGAGTTTGGTCGTGTAGGATGGAGTCAGGTTGTGCAATGCAAGTAAGGCAAGTGACTTTGACATTGTGGGAATGAAAGGCATCATCCATTCCCTCCATCCTCTGCTCAATCCCTTCTCACTTACAGCGGAACCAACAAATCTCTTCAGGTCTGCAAAGCATTGAAGCATTATAATTTTTTTTTGTCGCCTATCTGGATAACTACTCTCTTCGGCTCCAATTTACCATTATCTTTGGACGCTTATAATTGTGTTTTGTCATCTGTTTGGATCAATAATGCTTTTCATCATTTCCAAATTTTAATTAAAAAATTTAATAGATGACATACATGTTGGTGTGGTTCATTATGGGAGTTCATGGGATCCTCTCATCATTGACTGCCATCTAACATCATGTTGATGTTGTGGGGGGCAAAGGATTATCTCTTGCGATGCCAGAAAATGGTGGTCTTAGGCTACCACACAATAGGTGACAAGTGGTGGAGAAATCAAAATCATGGGCCCATGATTTTGACTCCTCCAAAGATAATGAGACATGTGGTGATAAGCGTGGGAGAAAAATGGGAGAGATATCAAGTGGAGAAAAGTAAAAATCATGGGAAGAAAATAAAATGAGCCAAATCATCTCCGGTGATAACCGGATTTGGCAATTCCGGTTATCACCCCTAGAGGTCGCCACGTGTCTCCTTTAACACCCCTTAACCGTGGGTAAGGTTCACCCACCCCTAGGGTTCACCCACCCCTAGGGTTCACCCCTTAGTAACCCAAACTGTCTTTTTACCCACCCGCTCCAGCTCTCAAACCTCGCTCTCACGGTTTGAGAGCGGATTTGTATAGAAAGCGCGGTTTCTATTTTTGGAAATCGCGGTTTTCATTTTCGTAGAAGGCGATGAGTGCGCAAAGCTCAATCTCCACGCTGATGTCGCTTTTTTCAATACTGTGACTCATAAAACGAAGAAGATAAACAGTGAAATCGAAGCTTTTGTAAAAATTTACATTTTTATCCTTCTTATGGGTTAGCGCATACCGAATGACAAAAAGTCTTTCAAATAAAATAAACTGCATCATGTGTTGTGACTTGCGTCAGACAGTGTACATGAGTCTTTTTCAACTCTTTTACATTATTTGTTTTCAACTTTTTTTATTATTCTTTTTTTTTTTTAACCTACGTGGATGATAATTCATTGCCAATTGAACTCTCCATCAGTTCAATCATACTTTGAGGCCAACACAATTTGTCTTTTAATCCTAAGTGTGATTAAGATTCACTAATTTTTAAGGTTTAATAATATAACATTGAATTTTTTAAAAAAATATTAAAATATTATTTATATATATATTGGCGCTCCGGAGGCGCTCTCGTTCATATCCTAAATTAAAATTTGACGCTCTCCCACTCTCGCTCCCCGCTTTCGTTACTTAGGTTCACCCACCCATTTTTGGTTTTTTAAAAAATATTATTTCTTTTTTTAAAATTAAAAACTGCTTTTAATATTAAAAACTCTAAATACAGTTTTTTAATTTTAAAAAAAGAATTAATTCTTAAAAAAAAAACCAAAAATGTTTGGGTGATCCCTGGGGGTGGGTGAACCTTACCCACAGTTAAGGGGTGTCAAAGGAGACACATGGCGACATCTAGGGGTGATAACCGGATTTTCCAAATCCGGTTATCACCGTAGAGGATTTGACTCCAAATAAAATAACTTCTCTCATTTTTATATCCACATGTCGCTTATTGTGTGGAAGCCCGAGACCATTTTCTGGCATCCTAGAGAGAATCCGAGGCCATGTGGTCGAGTTGGAACTACTAAAAGGTGGGTGCCAGCTGTTGAACTGTACCTTTGTATTTTTTACATTTTTATTATATTTGCGACGACATCATCTCAACAATGAAACATGATTTGCTCATCCATAAACCCGTAGCTTTCAGGGATTGCTATACGATACTAATGTATTCTCTTCCATGTCTGATAAGCAAAACGAAGGAGTGAGAGTTCTTTAAGGATTATAATTTAGAGTTTTGCATTGAAACAAATTGACGGAAAGCTGGACAGTAGGGGTAGGTTTGACATGGAGAATTAATGTTGGGGGAAGAGTTCTAAAACCAAAGTTTTTCTTTAATGCTTCGTTTGTTTTGATGTAAAATAGAGGAAAACAAAAGAATTTCACGGAAAATGTCATTTTTCGTGTGAATTTTCATTAAGACAATTGATATTTTCCATGAATTTTATTTGTTTTCTCCTATTTTACATCAAAACAAACGGAGCATAAATGAAATATATGTACGGTACCAACATTGATGATGGTAGACAACCCAAACGTAGCTCAACTTCTCTGCTCCTAAATGTTGTAGAGTTAACTACTGGGTTTGGGATAATTCTAATTGAGGCTTCCGAAATTCAGGATGGTTCTAAGAACAGATCTTATGGTTTTTCGTGGATTGAAATAGGGTTAATGAGACGGCAGAACTTAGCAAATACTAGAGACTCTTTAAAAGGAGTTAGGAGTTTGGAGTTAATTATTAGTTATATCTGTGAATGAATAGGTAGCAGTATTGAAACTTTGAGGGCAATTGGATCCGGCCATGGACACATATTGGACTGTTTATTCTCAAATCACAGAGGCAAAATAATACTTATGGGTTGTACTTTGTTTTTTTTTACTTTTTTTTAGTAAAAATTGTACTTTGTTTCAATATTAGTTTAGTTGGAATAGACAATGTTTATATAATTTAATTTCTAAATGTTAGTGAACACATGTAAACAGATGACATAAATACTTAATAGAAAGATACCATATGCAGAGTGAAACATTTCAGCTGGGAAGTACGGATACTTTGAAAATGGAAACGTACCTGTATCGTCGTATCTAAGTATCGCCGCACCCGTGCTTCCTAGCATTTCAGCAAAAGGAGGGGCCAAAAGTGTATATATTGTTTTCTTTAATACATAATTACATATTGTAATGGGGAAAATTCGTTTAAAGAATGAGTAAAATAAGAATTTCTCATTCTAACAATTTAGCCGACATAAGCCCACTTGGGATATGTGCTGGCTCTCTTAAGTGTTATCTGACAGGTGACCTCATCATGACTACACAAGTCATGATGACTCAAAATGTCTATAAATAAGCAAGAATTACCAGAGAAAAGGAAGATGGTGCGAAAGGCAAGAGAGAAAGTAAGAAAAGAGAAAAGAAGAAGAAGAAGAAGAAGAAGGAGAACTAGGAGGCTTGAGTCATTCACACCTCAACCCCAAAGGGCTATGAAGGCAGTCACCGACCTGATTCACTCCTCTTTATTTGATGTTCTCCATGAACGGTACCCTTGCACTCTATCAATATCTAATGTTTCTTATTTATCTACTTGGTAGAATGTGAAAGCCACACTGCTACTTGCACGACCTCGCAATTGATCAGCTGCTAAGTAAACTCATATTTGAACTTGTGTCTGATGTTGTGAGCCGTACCCGAGCTCGTTGTCCGAGAGTTACATCATCTGAGCTACATCCGTTATGCCACCCATTGTGTCATCTGTTGTGTCATCCATTGTGCCATCCGTTGTGCCTTCCGAGCTATCCGTTGTGCTACCGTTGTATCATCCGTTGTGTCACCCATTGTATCATCTGAGCTGCATCCATTGTACTACCCGTTGTGTGATCCGTTGTGTCATCCGAGCTGCATCCGTTGTGTCATCCGTTGTGCTACCCGTGTGCCATCCGTTGTGTCATCCGAACTGTATCCGTTGTGTCATCCGTTGTGCTACCCGTTATGCCCGAGCTGTGCCTGAGTTGTACCCGTTGTCCGAGCTACGTTGTCCTGTTGTCGTGTGCACAATGTACCCGTTGTCTTATGCATAATGTATCCGTTGTCGTGTGTACAACGTATACGTTGTCCGAAAACTACGTTGTCCGAGAGCTATATCCTCTATTGCACTTGAGCTACGTCTTCTATATCTCTATCACTCGTCTTCCAGAGCACAACATCAAAGCTCGTCCTTAAACACATATGCTCAATGACCTCACGGTAAGTATCTCTACATTATCATGCTCATATGCTTATGCCTTATACTGACTTTATCTTCGGAGTTTATTTCAGGGTACACACCCGCCCCTCAGTTTCATTTACAGGTAGAGATTTGCTATCTTCCTTCTATCAGGAAACTAGAGATTGTTGGAACTATTGACGCATGACGAGTTCAAAAATTTTCCCCACATATTAATAATTCACATATTAATAATTAGGATTGACCTTAAATAATTTTATTTCCAATTATTCAATTCTTTTGTACTTAAAAGTTCCCCGTGCGATGCACGGGCTCCTTACTAGTAAGATGGAATTCTAGAAGTGAGAATGGACTCCGGAACCGGTTAGACTGCCGACCGTGAACCGGTCCCTTCTACCATTCGATTCACGGTCTGCTTTCTACCGTTCTTCGTCAAAAATCAAAATTGTCTCTCTATAAACACAGAGAGAGAGAGAGATTACGAAGAAGAGTTCAGAGAGGACGATGACGGTGATGATTCCCTGCATCTCACTCTCTGTCTTCCTTCTGTACTCACTTCTCCACACCATTGTTTCTGCAGACATCTCTCCTGGCTCTACCCTTCAAGCCTCAAACCCCAGCACCAACTGGACATCTCCAAACAACACCTTCTCTCTGTCTTTCATCGCCGTCGGTTCGAACAACCCTCCTCTGTTCGCCGCTGCAATTTCCTACTCCGGCATCCCCGTCTGGAAAGCCGGTGGCGAAGCTGCCGTCGCCGACTCAAATTCCGCTTTTCAATTCCTCTCCAACGGCAATCTCCGACTCGTTAATGGCTCCGGCAGTATCGTTTGGGAGTCCGGCACTGCCGACCTCGGAATTACAACGGCGTCACTTGACGATTCAGGTAATTTCGCTCTGAGAAACAACTCCGTTACCATTTGGTCCAGTTTCGATCACCCCACCGATACGATCTTGCCGACCCAGAATTTCACTGTGGAGAAGACTCTGCGATCTGGGTTTTTCTCGTTTAATCTTCTTAGCTCCGGTAATCTCACTCTTACATGGAATAACAGCATCATTTACTGGAACCATGGTTTGAATTCTACCATTGAAGTGAACTTAACTTCCCCGAGCTTGACCTTCCAATCGATTGGAATTCTCTCGCTTAATGACCCTGCGCTTTCTGCCACTGTTATTGTGGCTTATAGCAGTGATTATGGAGAAGGTAGGGATGTTTTTAGGTTTGTAAGGTTAGATTCTGATGGGAATTTAAGGATTTTTAGCTCTACTAGGGGTAATGGGATTTCTGATGAGAGGTGGGCTGCTGTTCTTGATCAGTGTCAGGTTTTTGGGTGGTGTGGGAATATGGGTATTTGTAGTTATAATGATTCGAAGCCTATTTGTGGTTGCCCATCTGAGAATTTCGAGTTTCGGGATCCGAATGACAGTAGAAAGGGGTGTAGGAGGAAGATGGAGATTGAAGATTGCCCTGGTAATTCGACCATGTTACAAATGGATCATACTCTTCTCTTGACTTACCCCCCTGAGATTGCTTCACAGGCCTTCACTATAGCCTTCTCCCCTTGCAGATCGAATTGCCTTACAGGTCTTTCTTGCCTTGCCTCTACATCCCTGGCTGATGGGTCTGGATTTTGTTACTTGAAACTCTCGGATTTCGTCAGCGGGTATCAGTTCCCCACGATCCCCAGTACTTCTTTTATCAAGGTCTGTGGTACCGCGATCCCAAACTCGTCCCCATTCTCACAGAACCTGAAGAATAGCACAGCGTCGAAGATACACGTATGGGTGGTTGCTGCTATTCTTGTGGGTTCCCTGATGGGGTTGGTCCTCTTGGAGGTGGGGATATGGTGGTTGTGCTATAGATACAGAGCTAAATTTGGCGGATTTTCAGCTCAGTATACCCTTCTTGACTATGCCTCTGGTGTTCCTGTCCATTTCTCCTATAAGGAGCTCCGGAACTCGACCCAAGGATTCAAGGATAAGCTTGGAGCGGGCGGATTTGGAGCTGTATATAGAGGGACTCTTTCTAATAGGACAGTCGTTGCGGTGAAACAACTCGAACAAATCGAGCATGGCGAGCAGCAGTTCAGGATGGAGGTTGCAACAATAAGTAGTACTCACCATTTGAATTTGGTGAGATTGATAGGGTTTTGCTCAGAGAATCACCACAAACTTCTGGTGTATGAGTTCATGAAAAATGGGTCGCTTGATAATTTCCTCTTCACCCCAGAAGAAGAGCCATCAGGGAGATTTTTGAATTGGGAGTCTCGGTTTAACATAGCGCTTGGAACAGCAAGAGGGATCACGTATCTTCATGAGGAGTGTCAAGCCAGCATCATCCACTGTGATATAAAACCAGAAAACATTCTTTTGGATGAGAATTACAACGCCAAGGTCTCAGATTTCGGCCTAGCAAAACTCGAAAATCCGGACCAGAAGGACCGCACCTTGACAAGCATCATAAGAGGGACTAGAGGATACTTGGCTCCAGAATGGCTGGCAAATCTTCCAGTAACGCCCAAATCCGATGTCTATAGCTATGGTATGGTATTGTTGGAGATAGTGAGTGGGCACAGGAATTTCGAAGTCTCGGCAGATACAGCTCGGAAAAAGTTTTCGTTATGGGCTTACAAAGAGTTTGAGAAAGGTAATGTAGAGAGAATTGTGGACAAAAGGCTCGCGAAGAATGACGTGAACATGGAGCAAGTGATGAGGGTAATTCAGGTGAGCTTCTGGTGCATTCAGGAGCAGCCATCTCAGAGACCGATGATGGGGAAAGTGGTGCATATGCTAGAAGGGATTATGGCTATTGAGAAGCCACCAGCCCCAAAGACCATGACTGAAGGGTCTGTTAGTGGCGCCGCTCTCTCCACCTGTGCAGGCTCAACCTCCACCCCCTACTCGTCCTCGTCATTTCAAGACTTGAGGGTTTCATCATCTGTCCGGGGGAGGAACATCATGAGATCGCCATCCCTCCTGTGACTGAATTGAATCAAACCCTCTTTTACATTTGTAATTTGTGTACAACAAATGGTTTTGGATTCGCCTTTCGAAACCTTAGTTCAATAGGAACATCTGGAGGCGGGTAAGCTTTTGTTTTCTGAATATAAGTTCTTGTAGGAATACTGTGATTTTGCAATCTGCAATGCAGTTAAGATGCCATTAACTGAAAATTGTGTAGTTATTATTGAACTGAGTCTACTGAATGATAAATCATTTCTTACACTTCCTATGAATTGGGTTTGCTATTACCTTGCTCTCTTATTGCGAATTCCAGCCCCTCATTATCAAACGATAGGCATGCAAATACCACCAAAGAGATCTCCGATACATTTGTAACAAAGTTCTCAGGATTTTTTCAAAAAGTCTCGAATAATACAATTTTTTGTCAAACGATTAATTTTCGAATAACATTGATTTATCGCATAGTTATAGTAATGATAAGCTAGGATTTGAAATTATTCAGATTAGATAATTCTTGTAATTTCTTTGTTTCCATGGGGTTTTTTTTTATGTCCCCCTTTTTTCTAATAAGATCCTTTTTCTCTATCTAATAAACAGAACAGGTAGGGTCAGCCAAATCCCTCGGCCTCTCCAGGCGGGATTGCTTTAATAAAAGATTAATCTTTTAAGCAGTCGTACCTACTCCCGGACTGTCTCTGTCTCTTTACATTTAAAATCATTGTAATAAGATTAATCTTTTAAGCAATCGTACCTGCTCCCGGACTGTCTCTATCTCTGTCTCTTACATTTGAAACCATTGTAATAAGGTCGATACGATCATCGTAATTAGATAGATGAGATGCAATATCATTATCAAGTGTATCTCATCATATTCTAAGAATAGCATTAGATTAGTATTAATTAGATTTGCTTATAATTTAATTACGATTAGATTAGACTAGATTTCTATCGGTCAATGTAATCTCTATATAAAACCTTATTAAGGTTCATTTCTCTTCATGTTAACAGAGTGGAAGATTTGCCATTTTTCAGCGGCCGGAACCACGATTCTCTTGAGGGGGTGGGGGGGAAGAGCGGGATTTGGGGCCGAAAAAAATTTGAGGGCCAAGTTTCTTGGCCATATTGTGTCTATTTGTGTCCATTTGTATAGAATATATATTTTCTCAAGAGTTTATGGGGGGCTAGAGCCCCTGTCCCCAGCTTCGCCCCTCTCGCGGGCTATATATTAATAGTATAGTATTTTTTTTCCCCAAAATTTCAGCCCCTGGCCCCCATGTGACTCTGCCCCTGGAGCCATCTACCTGTGCGCTAGTGCTTGTGTCAATAGTGTGTATCCCCATGCGGGTGGTATGGAATCTATTCCTATGAGTTGTAGTGTGACGATTGACATGCCTACCGTTTGACCTATCTCTCTAACTCACAAATAGATACTTACTGCTAATTGGGTTTGCTACCTAATCATATTTGTAATACCAAAAAATATATATAGCCACCTCAACATTAATGTCAGAGCATCTCCAATCGTGCTTCATATATGGAGATCAATCTCCAAAAACTCACTCCAATCGTGCTCCATATTAGGAGATCAATCTCCAAATTACTATAGTGAGACTCCATATATGAAGATGGAGAGAGAAAAAGGAAATCAATCTCCAAAACACTATTCATCCACATAAAATTCCCTTTTTTTTTGTAAACTCAATCATACCACAAGGCAATGACTGAAGGCAAAGACAAGGGAATACTCATTCCACCCAAGCAGACACACACACACCACACACATGCAGCCCATGTAAGCTTCACCCTAAAGCTCCTCAAAACGGGTACCAACCGTTTGAGGCGCCAAGGAACATAAAATTCTGTTTGTATCCCTTTATAGTGTTTCAATCTTTTTTAAATATCATTTTTGTCAATTTAAATTTTTTTAATAATAAAAAGAACTTTTAGTGGCCAGCATATATGTGATGACTTCTCTATTAACAGTATTATTCACAATGAATAGTGATTTAAAGATTAAATAGTGTTTTGGAAATAGGGTGATTTGAAGTAAAAAACGTTATAGTGGGCCAACATCTCTATATATGGAGAAGATGCTCTCATAGTCTGGAGGATTTGGTCTTTGTGGCATTCCAACATTACACTTTTAAACGGTCAATAACATCTTCGCCTAATTTGACCTATGGTTCTTGTGGCTACCCAGAATGTTGAACTAGACTTTGATCATGGATTAGACGTCTAACTTTCTATTGGATTTCTCCTCTTCGCTTTTGATTTTCTCTTTATAATCGCTGCACCAATTTCACTAATTTGGTCTATCAGCAGCCTGCCATTGAAACCGTCATTGTGCCTGCCTTCATCTAGAAATTTATGGCCTCATTTTTGGGCCATCAATGTAACAGGTACATTTATGGTACGCGTGAAATACACCATATCATAATCATCATCACAATTAGGAGGATTTGGATTTAGAATAAGATTGAGATTCAGATTTGATAAGGATTTGATTAGCATTAGATTAAGAATGATTTGATTTAGTTTCTATATTTATCCATATATTATTATCTATTTAAACCCTAATTGGGTCTCTTTGTAATCATCTTGAGAATTCAATAATATCATTTTCTCTTTACAATGGTCTTCTTGGCTCATCCATCTCTTACTTCTCTTGACCCACAACCTTATCTTTTCTTTTTGGCGCATTCATTATCCCCGACAGTGAAGCAAGGTTTGAAATTTCGTGAACATTTCGTCCAACCCCAATGATATCGAAACCGACTTTATTTCGGAAAACATATTTTCGGTAGAAAATTTCGGGTCAAATTTCGGATTTCAAAGATTTTGGCGAAATTTCGGAAATTTATTTTTAAATATATTTTTTTAATTGTTTTTTTATAAAAATTATGAAATATTTCAAAATATTTTGATATTTTTACTGAAATTTCGTGAAATTTCAAAATTTTATATATTAATTTTAAAAATAAAATAATTATATATATATATATATATAAAATTTTAATAAAATATTATTTTTAACATATATTTTTTATTAAAAATATATATATAATTAATAAAATATTAATATTTCGGATTTCGAAATTTCGTCGAAATCTCGCAATTTTTGAGATTTCGGTTCGGGTTGGTTGATCGAAATCTGCGATAATTTCAAAATTAAAAACCTTGCAGTGAAGCAACCACTGATTCAGCAAGCAACTTAGATAAGCGTGCATTAAAGATCTAAAAGCGTCAATTGAATATCCATTTGCAATTTAAAGGCGTCAAGTGAATATCCATTTGCAAGAAATCCACGTAGTTTTTCTCAATCTCTGGTGTTTGAGGGGTGTATTAGAAACATTGCAATAAGGTGGATGAGATATAACGTATCATTGTATATTATTACAATCTTAAGATAGTCAAATAGTAGTATTAATTAGATTAGATTAGATTTGTTTGGAGTTTTGATGAGAGGACAACAAGGTCATCTTCCAAGCAAACCACACTAATTAAATTTCAACACAATGGGAAAGAGAAATAAAGTTAAAAATAAAATGATAGTTTCATTGCCACATGTCAATTTGCAATTAGGTGGTCAGTTTGGAAGAGGACCCTTATGGTCTAATTTCCAATTTCCATTTGTTTATAGTTTGATTAAGATTGAATTTCTACCTTGATTTGAATGTAACCTCTATACAAACCCCAAACCGCCATTGAACTTGGTTTAAACAAGCCAAGCCGACTAGCAAATTCAGCTTGAATGCAACCATAAGCAAAGAGATTTTTGAAACAACCGGCAGCATAATAGAAAAGTGGAATGCCACGTCAGATTTAGGCTAGGGCCTGTGATTTTGACTTCTCCACACATAAAAAGACATGTGCCGATAAGTGTGT
The DNA here is from genome assembly GCA_015143295.1 of Tetracentron sinense. Taxonomy (NCBI): domain Eukaryota; kingdom Viridiplantae; phylum Streptophyta; class Magnoliopsida; order Trochodendrales; family Trochodendraceae; genus Tetracentron; species Tetracentron sinense. Next base: position 46,864,386 of record CM026552.1, read on the forward strand.
GAGAATAAGGGGGAGAGATATCAAATGGGGAGAAGTCAAAATCATGGGGAGAAAATGAAATGTCTTCTCCCCATTTTTATGCCAACTGTTGCCCAATAAATGGAACCCCGAGAGCCCTTTCTGGTTCCCCAGAGACAATCAGAGGCCCTAACCTGAATGTCTAACATGGCATTCCTCTTCTCGAGTCGTTTGCATAAATTCTTGTTCTAGAAGAGAGTTTGAAAGCTACCATTAATTGTCATATAATGGTGAAAAGTCAAAATACATTTTGGTTTTGGTGTGATTTCATAGAATTTTCTAATTTTATGAGGTAATTAGTGTTTGACAACTTAATGCAACCAGGGCTATCAAAAGAGTATGAAAGTGTTATTGGTTCCATAAGCCTTTAATAAACTAGCATTAGATGTGATCAAAAAATTAAAAAGTAGTAGGAACGGAATTTTTGGCTTTGCAAGTAGGGTTGTCAATGGATCGGATCACAATTCAAATCCAATTAGATGGATCCTAACCCAATTAATGATTTGTCGGATAGGATATGGATCACTAATGTTATAATCAGATCATATTTGGATATAGGATGATTAGATCCGATTATCATATACCTTTATATCCGATTATCATATACCTTTAATTATATATATATATATAATAGAATTAAAGGGAATTTACATGCAATATACTTATTATATCATTTTAGATATATTACTTGAATTTTTATATAAAAGTATTAATTTTAAAGCTATTAACATCAATCGAAGAGAAATAAGGTCAAATTAGAATTTATGATATAATTAAAATACAGTTTTTAAAAAAACTAACATTAATTGGATGTTAAAAGAGTGGGTGATTCTTAACCCCGATTAAAAGATGTTAAAAGAGAGAAAAAACAACTTGTTTCATGGAGTAAATAAATGAGGGTAAAATTGTCAAATGATATATTTTGTTAACGTTGTGAACCTCACAAGCTTAATAGAGGAGGGTAGTGTAATTTCATAAACAAGAGGGAAGAGTCTTTAAAATTTCACCTAACCTCAGGAAAGGTCAATGCAATTTATGCTTTTATTTTTTATTTACACCCGTACATTGCATGAGTCTCTACTAGTATATACAATCCAAAAACATAAATATAACATATATATGTTTACGTACACACACCGTCATTCCGTCATTGGATCTTATTGTAATTATCAAAACACTTTTTATGAATGAAATGGGAGTTTAAGAATTTTTAGTTTTTAACAAAAACTTCATACTAAGTCCTCTCTATCTTTCCCCCTCTCTTCCTACACGACATCAACCATATACCAACCATACACGTGCTTGAACCTCGAAAAATAATTCCAAGAAAAGGAAACCCATTTTGGAGGTTTTTGAAAGTTGGGGCACACTTGCTGAATTTTCCCATTTTCATAAAGGAAATGAATCTTTGCAAGTTAGAGAATGTATCTCAACATGACAGTTGGGGCACGGTAGTTATGTGGTGCCCAATTATTGATCATGATTGAAAGTAACCGCTGTGGATTTTTTTTATTTTTTGGTCAAGGCAACTACACCACAAGGTGAAAGCTGCAGTTAAAGCATGGAAACACACACACCCACACACTCGATTCAAAGATTAGACACGTAATCTTGTGTAGTTGTTTTATGGCCTCAAATTGTCTCAGGCAAAGCCAGAAACCCTTGTCTGGGGCAACCATAGATTAGGGGACAAGTGGTGGAGAAGTCAAAATCATGGGGCCCATGATTTTGACTTCTCCACACACTACATGACACATGGTAATAAGGTGGTGAGATAAAGAGGGAGAGTTATCAAGTGGGGAGAAGTCAAAATTATAGGGAGAAAATGAAATGACTTCTCCCCTTTTTATCACATGTTCCCTATTCTATGATAACCCGAGAGGGGTTTCTAGCTTCGCCAGAGACATTCCGAGGCCTTGTTTTATCCAAAGGAAAGTGATTTAAAACTCACTATGGAGAGCACAGCCTCATGTTTGAAATTCAAACGGCCACAATTTACCCTTTCTTTAAATGATGGGCCCATGGTAGTGTTTTCACCTTTAGATTTTAAATCTTCTGGCCTTGGCTCTCAATAATATCTACTATCGAGAGTTTTCAATCACTTTCCTTACCAAAAAAAAACTTGCGTAGTTGGGTGACTTGTGTTGTCAGTGTTGTCAGAACTGATCAGACCGGCCGATTCGAACCAATGAAACTGAGAACCGGTTCCCTCGTCAATTATTAAAACCCCCAAAATCGAAAATAATTAAGAATCGTGTATTTTTCAGAGAACCGGCCAGTTGATCTGGTAACCGGTGGAACCGCTGACAGGTGGAACCCGCTGACCGGTTACCATAACCGGCAGTTCCATGGCGAGACACTATTTAAGGTGTAGGCGTCGATCTTGCACATTTGGGTCTGTTTGTTGCAGGAAATTATCTGTCATTGATGAGGAAAAAGAAAAAGACATCAGATAGTATGAGTGCCACATGAACTGATTCAAAGAGATAAGGTTTGGTAAGAATACAAATAGTTGATCCAGTGCTTTGGAGGTTGGAAATGATACCCAACGCAACCACTAACCCCAAAAGTCCGGTGGGAAGGGCGTAATTTAAGTACTTATCATATGGCATATAACAAACCACCACGCTTCTGCAGCCACCGTCCACGGCGGCTTTCACTCTGGGACGGGACACTTCTCTGGCCTTTTTTCCATAGCCCTCCCCAGGTAGCCCTTTCCGTGACTTGAACCCGAGACGTGGTGTGTAGCTCTACTACTATTGATGTGTACCCAACGCAACCACTAATCCCAAAAACCCAAACTAATGGGAATGACGTAATTTAAGTATTTATCATATGACACATAACATGCCCAATTCTGTGTTGTTGGGATACCTTAGATGCTCTAAGAGAATGAGATTCTAGGAAAACCTTGTGAGAGGCTTCAACACCAATGTTGTAGATCAAACCATACTAGAAAAAAGATCATGTGGCTTAAAATCTCCATTAAAAAAAAAGCTCAGACTGATAGGAATGACGTAATTTAAGTATTTACCATATGACACATAACATACCCAGTTCTGTGTTGTTGGGATACCTTAGATGCTCTAAGAGAATGAGATTCTAGGAAAACCTTGTGAGAGGCTTCAACACCAATGTTGTAGATCAAACCATACTAGAAACAAGATCCAGTGGCTTACAATTTCTATTAAAAATTTAAAATCTCCATTAGTGAAAAATAGAAGGGAGAAGAAGAGAATGGAGAAGGAAGTGATGTGTTTTCTCTTGGCTCAAACACTAATGTTACAGGATTTTGCTAGCCCTAATTGCAAATCTTCCAAAGATGCCTTGGGGCTTACAAATGTCAAACATGTTTTGTTTTTTTTTTTTTTTTAATGAGTTTAAATATCAAACATCTCCATGTGATATGGCTACTATTGCGTTTGTGGAAACTTTTGGAGTAAATGCGACTGAGGATAGCACTCCTCAATGTTACGAAGCAAAGACGAAAAGTGGATCTCTTAGCCCAAGAGACCGAACACTTGGTGATGTTACATAGAAAGAGTAAGAGTATATCCAGTGCATAGTCAAATCATAGTGTCAAAGGTAAAATAAAGCTGTGAGCCAAAGTTAACACACTTTGGTGCATATTTAATATTAGTGGCATTAAATGACTTTTGTCATTTCTCACGCTAAATATGACATAAAAAATAGCAAAAATGATTTATTAAGTATAGTATTATCAAAAAAGATGATTTTTGCACCATTAGAGCTCAGTCCTAAATCAAAGTATTTTGACATTGTTGCAGCGCCAAAAAATGGTTTTGGCACTGGAAAAAATGACTTTAGAGATGTTCTAAATAAAAAAGTAAAATAAAAATCAGGTCAAGTAGTTGGTATGGTACGTTGTACATATTGATGTGATGGTACTATTGAGAGTTGATAGCATTTAATGTGGTGTTAGATGTGATGGTACTGTAACCATTTAAGACAACTCATGATTCCAGGATTGTATCCCACCGTTGGAGTAGAAACGCATATCCGGTCAAACTGGACCGTCGAACCGGCAGAACCGGAAACCGGTCGCATAACCCTTTCAAAGGCCGGTCTGGTTATTAAAACACTGTGTTGTACAGGTATTAAATCCCGTGAGAAATGCTACCCTCACATGCAATGATTTTTCTTGCTACCTCTACAGCCGGTTAAATCTATAACTTAATTTTTTTATTAAAAAAATTTGATATGGATAGCAATGACACGTGTAGAGCTTAAAAAAAATTCAAATATGCATCTGAACTAAAGGGGTGCCCATAATAGTGAAGAGTGAAGTGACTTTCCAAATATGCATCAAACCTCTTACTGATTAGGATTACCTAGTTCGCTGCCTACTAGTGTGAACTGCGAACTGGTTTGAAGTGAACCAATTCGCAGTTTGGTTCATTTGGGTTCATGAAATTGAGCGAACCGGCTACCCGAATCCAATAGCTTTGGTTCGACAAACTTTTTGTTTGGGTTCGCCGAACTTTTTGTTTGGGTTCGATGAATTTGTTCTTTAAGTTCGGCGAACTTATACTTCGAGTTCGCCGAATTTATTTTTTGGGTTCGCAAACCAGCCATAAAATCTATTTTTTAATTTTTTTTTTTTTAAATAACCTATTTTTTAATATTTTTTTAAATAAATATTTATAATATATTTATTTACACGATTTATATATATATAATATTAAAATTATATAAGCGAACCAAACTAAAGAACTAAGCGAACCGAGAAACAAACTATGTCATTCTACCCTTGGCGAACCGGGTTCACTCTAAAGTGACGAATTGCAAATTGCGAACCCGAATTCGAACTGAACAAACCAACGAACCAGATAACATTAAGCCACTTTTTTTTAATTACAAATTGGGTTAGCAATCGCAGTTAGCTGTGTTAATATATATTCAGATGTGTACAAGTCACGCGATCAACGGTTAGTTGTGTTAGTATTATTTGTTCATGGTTAGTAGGTTGAGCTCAGGTCTACATTTATTTCGGACCTAAGTTTCAGTCCAAGCTCAGCCCACCCCAAAGCTTCACACTCGGCCCGTCCAATTAAGCTTTGGACCAACCCAACCCAATTCCAACTCCTATTGAGAGCATCTCCAACTGACTCGCCAAAGTAGAGAGGCGGAAGCCAAATACCATACTCCAATTGACTCACCAAACCCCTTCTCTTCGCCAAAGTGGAGAAGCGGAAGCCAAAGACCATACTCCAACCGACTTGCCATCTGCGCTCCCTATCTTAGGGGAGGTGCCAAATATGGCGAGCCTTTTCTCTTCCCTAAATATTAAACAATATTCTGTTTTAAAAAAAATTTCAAAACCATTTGAACCCTCAACCACAACCAATTGCGATTGAACTAATAAGGGAGAGTTCATTCGCACCCACAGGCCAACACATGTCTCATTTAATTTTTACTAATCGTGGCTAAGATTCACTAACTCTTAGGGTTTAACAATATAATCTTAGTTTTTAGAAAAAATATTTAAAAATATTTAACTCTAGTTAAGAATTTTTAACTTTTATGATTAATTTATTTAATATTTCCTTTTGAAAATTAAAGTTATACCATATTTAATAAGTGTTAAAAGAGACATGTGTTGGCCGATGGGTGCAATTGAACTCTCAACGTTTGCAATGATGTTAAAATAAAAGAAAATAAAAAATAAGTATTTAATAGAAATAGAGAAGAAATAGAGAGTGGTGTGGGAGTTGCATGAAGAAAAAGTGGTTCCTTATTTTAGGAAACTCTCCATTTTAGAGGGAAAAAATGAATTTTTAGAGATAGGGCTGGAGATGTTCTTAATCCTACTATCAAAAGAGTTTTCTACCAATTTTTTTTATTATAAAAGGTATTATTTATCTACTATTAATACTTAATAAAGTAACCAAACTCTTGGGTATTCCATCTTGGTTTTCCTCTTCGTGAGCATGAAATTTACCGCATTTCCTTCTAGCTAGGTCAGGTCCTACGGAGGAACGACGCTAGACGCCTTCTCAAAAATTAGAGTCGCCACTTACTTTATTATAAGGGAAGTAGAAACTCGGATCATAATGGATAAGGTCTTACGGCCAAGGTTAGAGTCTAAGTAAGCGATTCGGTTAAGTCCCAGGAAAAGTGTTAGGCACCCCGGAAACCTCATCCTAAGATGGTTACCAACTTCTTAGGTTTAAGCCAAACAAGATAAGATTTTAAAAAATGCTTAAATGATTTGAATTATGTTAATTAAGAAGGGATAAGATTGAATTTCTATCCTAGGGGTCGGACCCTTGATTGGGCTGCCTACATACCCAGCTTTGTGGAATCAGGCCGGTATAGTTCTCCGCGGGAGATTACCGTAGTTTAGACTCGTTGCGGAGTAGCGTAGTTTACGACTCATTTCGGAGTATGGATAGTTTAAACTCATTTCGGAGCGTCGAGGTTGATTGGATTTGGATCTCTTGCATTTTTTAAAAGCCTTTGGATTTTTGAATTTTATATATTTTGGTCTTTTGAATAATACTTTAGGTTTGTTACAGAACAAACTTAGGTAAAGGATATTAACTAGGGTCAAGTTTATCCCTAGTTAAAATTTGAGGTCGGCTCAGGAGGGTCCCAGAGCAAATGCACAGCCTAGAATGGCAACCTACAGGGCCTAGCCCAGAAGGAATACCAACTTATAGTATATCTTGAATTGGCGGTAATCTTTGTACTGCCAATTCTCATTCTTTACATAATGGAAATGGCAGTGGAGAGTTTAGTGTCAATTAAATGTCCGTAGGATAACATTGCAACAAAGGGGAAAGGGCATTAGAAGAGCACCAGGGGGAAGCCCAAGGCCTGAGCAAAATCTGGGTACATTACAGAGTTCAGGGGACCAATGGCCAGCAGAGGAGAGCACATAATGAGCAAAGGCTCAAATGTCGGTAAACACAGTTGGCAGTACCAACATTTTGAGTCTCCTCTGATTTTGCAAAAATCCCAAGGACTATGGGGATCTAGGTGAGGTCCAGATTAACAAAAGGGTAAAAAGGAGCAGATTAGGGCCAGACCCAGGCTCTGGAAGGGGCTAAGGACCAATGGAAAGGGTGAGACTGCTCTGGGCAAAGACCAAAATATCGGTAATCTCAGTACCAACATTCTAAGTTTCGTCCAAAAAAAACAAAAATTCTTCGACCATGGGACCCACTACGTTGCATTGGCAGTGTAGGGTACCCTCAATTATCAGGATGAGAGATCCTCCCCTCTAGCAGAGCAGATATCAAATTGGTATAGAAAAAGAAAAGGGAACAGGGGTGAGGGGACCTACCGTTTTGCACTCAAGCTCCAAAAGGGATTTGCTAAACCTCAAGAGGGATTGGCCAAGAGGTTCAGCCAAAGGCTATACACTCAATGCACCAGTCGTCCTCTCTCACATTTGGGAGGGGTGTGGGTTGCTCACGTGGTTTAGAACATGTTTTCAGCTGGGGTTTTTTGGAATGATTTTTTGGAATGGGTTGAATGGGTGAATGAGAGAGGTTGTGGCATTGTAGTAATTCGGATATGGGTTGGCGAGGCTTTCAAGAGACAATTGGAAGGTCAACTAAGGAGGTGTAGAGGGTTTGCAGGCGTTTCTGAGCTACTAGGCGAATTAGCGGTAAACTCGGTACCGCCAATTCGCAATATATGCTCCGTTTGTTTTGATGTAAAATAGGAGAAAACAAATAAAATTCATGGAAAATATCAATTGTCTTAATGAAAATTCACACGAAAAATGACATTTTCCGTGAAATTCTTTTGTTTTCCTCTATTTTACATCAAAACAAACGAAGCAATAACTAAAATTGGAAATGTCGGTAATTCGCATTCCGACATTGGGGATATCTCTTTTTTTTTGTTAACTCAACTACACCACAAGGCGATGGCTGAAGGCAAGACAAAGGAAACACACACTCTCTCTCTCACACACACACACGCGCACACTACACACAACACAACATAACCACACTTGCAACCCAACATAAGCATCACCCTGGGGATATCTCATCACTTAAGTTTTATCACCAAAAGAGGAAATGTCGACATTTTAAAAATTCTCTGAATGTGGTAACGTTGGTAAAGGGTTGGGCAACAATTAGGGTTTGAATCCCACCCATGTTTCTCTGGTATGGGTCACCTAGCTTAGTTGGTAAAGTCCCTTGGCGTCATACCAAGGACCTGGGATCGAATCCCGCCTATGTTTCTCTAGTAGGGGTCTGCCTAACCATAGTTTACCTTCCAAAAAAGAAAAACTAACCAACATTTTATTGGGGTCTGCCTAACCCCAGGGCCCAGCTTACCTTACCAAAAAAAAGAAAACAATTAGGGGTTTGTCCAGAAATTTGAATGTTTCTTAATTCCTGGGCCTGATTTGGTCATTTGGGCTTGGGCTTGGGCTTTGACCCTTCCGAGTATCTGGGCTTGGGCCTTGGGTGTTCGGCTAAGTATGAGGTTTTTAGACAATTGAGTTCAAAGGTTTAGGAGCTAGGGCCTTGATTAGGTTTGGTTTTGCTAGGGTTTTTGGTTTGGCCTAGTTAAGTTGAGGGTAATGTTGAGGGTTGTGACGTAAGTTATGAGTGGGTTTGAGCTATGGTTAGGGTTGAAGGTTGGTGTCTTGGGATTTGGTCCTTAGAGCTTGAGAGACGAGAAGAGGTGCAAAAATGGGGTGCTTACACTTTCTGCATTTCTTCTCCGTCCTTAAAACCACAGAAAAAAAAAAAAACTTAAATCTCAAGGTTTCCACAATCGAGTCTTGTTTGGTTCTTTCTGTCTCCACCAAGTTAATTACCTTTTTTTCTTTAGAGATTATGTGACTGTTTTTATTTTAATCGAATTCATCATTGTTTGAATTGTGTAATCTTCAATCACTGGTAATGGTAACCAACCCGCTTTGATTAAAATTCAATTCTTGGTGTCCATAATTACCTGTTCTTTTTTCTTTTTTTTTTTATGGAAGGTAAGCTAGGGTTAGGCAAACCCCTACCAGAGAAACATAGGTGGGATTTGATCACAGGTCCCTGGTAAAAATCGAAACTCAAGATCTCTCCTACCAGAGAGAAGCATGGGGTTTGGCAGGATCCCTTCCTGATGTTACAGGTTCCTCAGACGCTGGGTAAGCTAGCAGCCGAGAATTTTGGCTCATTTCTGCAGCCTCTGCTAAAATTAGAGATGGATCATGTTATGTTCAGAGGGCGGGCTAGAATGAGTTCATCATCTACTAAATCAAGTGTCAGCATGGTAAAAAGTAGATTGCAGAACTAAGATAGACACTCAATTTTCTTCACTGAATAGACTGAGAAATCACTGGGAATAAATGAAAAAATAAGCAACAATTGGCCTAAAAGAAAATAGAGTAAAGGCAACTGCAACACAGTCAAACTAAGACCTAATTAGATGAAAAAGTTGGACTAAGATGTAATCATGTAAATACAAATAAAATAACTAGCCTCAAATAGCTTAGAGAAACTCTAAACAAAGAAGTCGATCATGCCTATAGTTTGTCATTGGTCACGAGAAAGTTGAAAGCTGGTAGATCAGTCGTGACCTTATCACTCTGAGAGTTTAAGATCAAGAAGAAAACAAGAATGATGATTGACACTTGAATGTGGGAAGAAGAGCAGAGAGCAAGAGAAATCAAGGGAGTAAGAGAAAAAGAGAAGCAATATGTCAACAACTGTAAGAAGTGGGTGAGGAGAGGAGAAGTGTTGAAGGGGGAAAGAGATGCTTGTGAGAGAGAAACTGAGAATAAAAGGGAGCAAAAATGAATGTATTTTCTTGTTCAACTTTGGTATCCTTCAACAAGAAAAAAGAGCTTTATTAGGGAGACCAGATCTTGTCAAATTACGGGTTAAGTCGGCAAAAAATATTTTCGAGTGTCTCGATGCGGCCACCTAGGCATGCCCATAGACATCTACGGCACAGCACCGACTTCCTTTGGATAGTTCTTCAAAGACCTTTACCCATAGGAACTTAAGGATTTTGACATAATCCGTACTACCTGAGTGGAAATATATAAGCAAATGCTTGTCTGAATCCCTCTCCTATTTTCATTCCCACATTGAACACGATTAGTCTGGCTTAAAGAAGCGCCCTCTTAGCTTTAAGTATGAGCAGCTGTATTGGCTTGTCAATGGAGAGGTCGAACCTTGGCCAATTGGAAACTCCTGCAAGAACTGTTTAAAGTCCTCCAAAACTGGCTCGATGTCACAATATGGATGAGCAGCTGGACCTGTAGTTGTTGGACTAATTCGTAAGCAATTTATATTAGACTAGAAAATTCAGCAGAATATTAATGAACAGTAAATATGTAATTCAGATGGCAATATGTAAGCAATTCTGTATACGAAAAATCTAGTAGAATCCGTATCAGTATGATCTGACCGAGGCGCCTGTTAGACACGCTGTCCTAAAGGTAAAAAATCGTCCCCTGCTGCTTCTGCCTAACCGTATTCTCACAGGACAAACGGTGATCACCCCCCAGATTCAACGATCAATACCTATAAGAAATAGCTCTCTTTGTTCCTCGGCCTGCAGCCAACTCAACAGCAATGAACCCAAAAACTTGGAAGAGAAAAACGTAGTAAAATAGTAGCAGAAGAGGAGCTTCTGTGTGCTATTCTTTTCGTCTGTAACCAAGAAGATGACCTACCAAAATATATAGGGAAAGAAACTCAAACAGTAAGAATCCAAATGGAAAAGAGATTTATGTCTCTCTTAAAGGAAATTAAAACTCTTAAACAATAAAAAGCGTTCTAATAATAGAACGTTTAAAGAAATAAAATAAAACATGTTTTAGAAAAAAGAATAAAATAAAACATGTTTTACAAAAAAGAAAAACATATTGAAGGACATGTGTGCGACACGGTTGCTCGTGCACATGAAGGTTTTTCGATCCGGCTCAACAAATTTCCATTGCAAGCCTTTGGGCAACCCCATGAGCCCCCTGTGCGCAAGAGCTAAGCCCATTCCTTTTTATCATACCCATAAAGAAAGTGGAGGAGTTTATAACCCCTTCTCAACTCTTATCCCCAAGCGATAGGGACTAAAGAAATATTAGAATGCTTTGTTTTACACCCGTTTGCTGTTTTCCCAACAGTAATTACAGAGAGAAATGGTTGAGCGTTAACTTCTGGATAAAACCGAGGGACATATCTTTAGCCAACAACAGCCCATGTTTCAGGGCTAAAGCTTCAGCCATCCAAGCAGAAGCAGCTTGAAGGGGCTTGGCTATAGCTAGATAAGTGTGACCTGAGTGTTCTCTAAGCAAAACTCCCAACCCAGAAGCCCCGTGATAAGGTTGAGCTGCACCATGAGCCGATATGGAGAACCATCCCTGATCAGGAGAAGAGGTGGTTATGAGGATTTCTGAAGTTGATGCTCTGGCAATTTCAAGAATGCCATAGGGTGCTGGCTGACTACCAGATAAGGTAGCGGAGTTTCTTCCCCACCAGAGACAAGATAGTGAAGGCCATGGAAATAGGAAGGAGGTAATTGTTGGATCGAAAAATCTTTATACCCCATCCAAGAGGTCCACCATAAAGAAAATGAGGTGGGTGCTGGTCAGGGGATCAAAAGGGAGGGATAGGGAGGAGCCGAACCACACCTATCTAGCTAGTGGACAGTCGAGAAAAAGATTGACTACGAATTATTGGGAATTGCCGCACAGACGACACAAGGGGTCTACCCTAATCGTCTTCTTGATAAGATTGCTCGCCATGGCTATGGAGTCATGGCAACATCGCCGTGGAAATGAAATGTTTTTGGAGGGCGGAGGAAGCTTCCACAAAGCTTTACAAAATACAGCAGAGTGAGAGAACAAGAGCTTCCTGTCTGGTCCCCTTTTGTATCCAGTTGTTTGGCTAAGTCGTATGCCAACGCTCTGATGGATGGTAATGCCGAATCAGCTTGTCCCAAGCACCCATTGTCCTGAATGCAATCTCTAAAATGGGCTCAATTCAAGCCATGAGAATAACTTGGAGATTTCCTCAAGATTCCAAGTTTCCAACATCCCCGGGTCCCCCGTGGATGGTACCTATACATGTTCCAAATGCAAATCTGGGTTCTATTCCCCACCTGCGCCATCGCAGATCACAAATCCATGATGAAGAATAAATTGTCCAGCTAAGATGCTTGTGCCACACCCATAGAAGCGGTATGTCATGAGAAAAGCACTTAGCAAGTCACATCCCGTGTGGCACTCGATCGAGTCCATGGTTGTTAAATCCTTACGATTTGGGATTCAAATCCTACGATTCGATTTGAATCCCAAGCAAAATGATTCAAATTAGAGGTGAAAATCTTATTTAATTTGCGATTCAGAATACAGTTTGCGATTCAAATTGTAAGATTCATGTGATCAGTGATTCAAGCGATTCGAGCACAAAACCCCTTTTAAGGACCAATACTTAAAAAATATTTTTTATTCTTTTGATTTTCTAAAGTACTTTGTCTTTTAAGAAGAAAGAAGAATCAAGAAAATCCCTGCTACTAATATGCCAAAACCCCTATTTGGGTTTTCTCTGTTGCTAACATGTTGTGAAATGAGGAGAAAAAAAAGCGAAGAAATGAGGAAGAAAAAAGATGGAGAGTTGGAATTTGGGAAATCTTGATAATTTATTTCATTGGTTTTTTTAATTGTACAAATCTTTTGATACTTGATCTCATACAACATGATTATATGAGTTTACTTTGTTGATTTATCTTTAATGATATTGGGTTTTTTTTTTCATTTTATGGAGTTCATTCGCATTTTTAATAGTGTATGTATGCAATGAAATATTCATTACTTTCTTTTCTCAATAGATATGGATGAAATTTTTTGGATAATAGATTATTCTATTCATTAAGTAATTTTTTGTAGTTTTTAAACAATTTTTAAAAAAAATGGGTGGAATCTTACGATTTACGATTTGAATCCCGATTTGAATCAAATTGGTCCTAAAACGATTTCACGATTCGATTACGATTTAACAACCTTGATCGAGTCCACGACCAAGTTAGCATGTCCAGTTAATTACTTAAGAAGCAATGCACACCACAACACATAACAAGGAAACAAAGATGAGTGTTATTGCTTGAAACGAAAGGTTAGAAGATTCTACACATGACAAGGACACACACCCCCTACGGGAGCAGGTGATCAAAGATGGAACCAAGACAAGCTCACTTAAGTAATCTACCACCTCCTCTACAAGCTGGATGCTAACCCTTTCTTTAAATTACAGAAGGAAACATCAATCATGTTGGTACAATCATACTAGCTTATTACAAAAATGCCACAAACAATTTGTAAACGAAACTACCCTTAAACAAAAGAGGAAAAGACATGAACAATGCCACAAGCAAGGTCATGCAAACATTGTTGGACGAATGCTTGTGACACACTCCCCAACTTTTCAAGTTGACGCCCTCATCGACTTGTCCGCTAAGTAGTCTTCGATCTTGTATGCGAATGAGAGAAAAGTGACATTTAGTTTCCAATTGCCTTCGGCATCGGATAGTCCTTTCCAAACTATCAAGTATTCAATACGAACAAGCCTATTTGATGAGGCTTGGACATGAAGATCCACAACAATACATTCAACTTGTATATGTGGTACAACCGTTATTTTTATTTTATTTTTTTGTAACTTGGGTTTTGTTGGTAATTCGGGGTATACCCAACCCTTCGGGTCAGGACTATGACCCCGATCGTGCGACGTGAGCCCGCAACCCGCCACACCAAGAAAATCCAAGGGGTAGGATTGAACCTAAGACTATGTCTCCTATAGTCGTTATGATAGTTGTAGAAAAGAGATCCACTACCCGCAACTTAAACTGTCATGCACTGTGCCCACTTTTCTTTGAAGTCTTCATCATCTACATACAGCTCCTTCAAATACTCAAATCCCACAACCTCAGTTCTCATGGTGACAAGGAGGAATGCCCTCCTGCTCAAGGCATCAACTACTTTATTTTGTTATCCAGACTTATGCTTCAGCCTTCAGCACAAAAGTAAATTCTAAAATTCCTGTAGGAAAGAGATCCACCTGGCACGCATCCGGCTAATGTTGGCCAGGCTATTGATGAATTTCAGGGCCTGATGATCTGTAAAAAGAATAAATTCCCTATGAACTAGATAGTGTTTCCACTGTCACAAAGTCTGAACCACAGTATATAATTCAATATCATATATCGACCACTTCTTACGTGCTTCACTCAAATTCTCCATTTCGAATATTTTTTTGAAATTTGGCAAGGCTAAAACAAAGGTAGAAGTCAACCTTTTTTTTTATCAAGGCAAAACTCTGCTCAGCCTCCTCTATCCCTTGAAATTTCTCCTTCTTCATGCACTCAGTAAGAGGTGTGGCAATGTTGATGAAATTTCTCACAAATTGTCAGTAAAAGGTTACAAGCCCATGAAAATTACGCACCTCATTAACATTCTTCGATGCAGACCATTCTCTGATTGCTCATCTTCTCCTCATCTACTTGGATATCTTCATCACTCACCACAAAGCCTAAGAACACAAGGCTATTGGTCATAAAGCTGCACTTCATTAGGTTGATATACAAGCAATTTTCTTTGAGGACAATAAACACTTCCCACAGATGGGCAACATGTTCATCTTTGCTATGATTGTACACCAAGATATCATCGAAATACACCACCACAAATCGGCCAATGAAGAGTTTCAGCACCTGGTCCATCACCCTCATGAACGTGCTAAGTGCATTTGAAAGGTCGAATGGCATAACCATCCATTCATACAAACCCTCTTTAGTCTTAAATGTTGTCTTCCACTCATCACTCAGTTTGATTCTGATCTGGTGGTACCCACTCTTCAGGTCTAACTTCGAAAACACCTTCAAACCCTCCAACATATCTAGCATGCCATTTAATCAATGTATAATCAATGTATAGGAAACCTATACGTTACTGTAATTTTGTTGATGGCCCTACTATCTATGCACATCCTCCAACTCCCATCCTTCTTAGGTACAAGCAAGGCTCTCCTTAACCATACCTTTACGAATCAAATCCTCCACCTAGCCCTATAATATCTCATGTTCTTTTGGGCTCATTCTATAGTGGGGCAGATTAGGTAAACTAGCACCCGGAATAAGATCAGGACGATGTTCGATGTCCCTCATAGGGGATAGTCCATCAGGTAGCTCTTCTGACATGACCTCCTTAAATTCTTCCATCAAGGGCTTCAATATGATTGGAATACCCGTTGGTTTTGCATCATCAACCTTTACCACCAAAGCATACATCTCCCTCGTCTCCTGTAACTCTTTCACAATATCACTAATAATTAACAGATACTGCCCCTCCACTTGGAAAGCTTTGGGCCAATTCTCTGTCCTCATAGGGCCAAGGATAATTTTTCAACCATCCTTAACAAAAGTAAAGGTATTTTACTTGCCCTTATGAGTAGAGTCAACATCGTATTGCCACGATCTACGCATATAGCAGACTTTCATATCTACTACATCACATATAACTTCATCCTTATAATATTTTCTAAGAGAAAAAGGAATTTTGCATCTTTCAGTTACCTTAGTTTTACCGACCTCTTTGATCCAACCGATTTTGTAGGAAGAATGATGTTTCTCTGTCTCTAACTGAAGCTTGTCCACCATGGTTCGAGACACAATATTCTCGTTGTTGCCTTCATCTATAATCAAATCATAGAGTCGTTGGTTAACTGTACATCAGGTTCTAAATATATTATGTCTTTCGGGATCAATTTCATGCTTTGGTGTGTACATCAACCTCCTTACGACCAAGGTAAGTTCAGTGTTATCACCATGTGTCACTTCATCTGGTTCAAAGTCCTCTTCACCTTTTTCATCATAATCTGGTTCACCACAGCAGTCGTCAAATTATCCATCTGCCATCGGGGACATTGGTTAGAGCAATGTTCAAGTTCTCTACACTTGCAGCATACATCACCCCTAGGTGGAGCATATGGATTGGGCTTCGGAACAGTTGTTCCTCCAACCTGTTTGACTATTGGTACACCCTCTAGACCTCGATTTGGGAATGTCGAAGCCCGGGACTGATCTCTAAAAGGAACCTTTCCTTGATTATGTTCAATATTCTGTAATGGAACAAAGTTATTCGGCTTGTTACTTACTTGATTTCTCATGCCTAGTCGGTCTAGTTGTACCTTGACTCGCCAATTGAACAACCTCATTAAAGGTATAAACTGGTTGCATAGAAACCCAATGTTGAATCATCATACGCAACTCACCCATAAATCTTGCAACCTGCTGCAATTCTATCTCAGATTGGTCATTACGTGTTGATAGACGATAAAAATCAGCAACATAATCATGCACCATACGATTTCCTTGTCGGCAATTCTGGTAATAATGGATCCATAGTCACAAAAAATTGCATTTAAAAAAAATCGTTTAAAACACGCATTAATACCCCTACCATAGAAAACGACGTTTAAAACCCCTTTTTTGAAAGAAAAAAACGAGTATTATAGATTAAAACGAATAATATGAAGAAAAAAAACATTTAAAACGAATAATACGAATAAAAGAAAATGGAAAATCTTGGAAAAAATTTGGGAATGAAAATTATGCAGATATTGATGACTTTGATCACCCTTTTGAGTGATTGATGAATAAGAATGAGTGATTTTATTAATACGCGTATTATATTCTTGTTTTTAATCTTGATAGTTAATGTTTTAATGAATTTTCATGCCTTAATGGAATGAATGGGATGTTAAAATGATGTTATGAACTTATTATTGTTGATTATGCTTACTCTTTTTATATATTATCTCACCAAATTGTTAGATATATTAATTAGCATCGTTTCTAATTATTCATTTTTTTCTACATTTTTTTCCCGAAGTTTTCCCGTAAGTTTCCCGAACCCCAACTTTGTGGCTATGGCTGGAACAGTACTTGATCATAATCTGTAGGTAAAAATCGTGCTCACAGGCTGCAGCAATTGCTTCATCCTCTGCCACGTCTGTATTGGTGCCTTAGCATGACATGTTCGTGACAGTTGTAGTTATTCCCACCAAGCTGAAGCTCCTCCTTTGAGTTTATAGACCACTAACTTAACCTTATTCTCCTCTGAGATTTCCATATAATTAAAGAACCATTCAACTTCCAAGATCCAGTCAAGGAAATCATTTATACGAAGTCGGTCATTGAAAGAATAAAGGTCGACCTTTACATGAAAATCGCGTTCTTACGCTGCGCCTCTTCGTACACCATGTTGAAGGATGATATCATTATGATCGACCTCCTCATCACTAGACTCACCCCCATAGGGTTGTCTGCGATTGTGAATGAACCTTGCACCATGATCACGCCAATCACGATCATTAGGAATAACTCGCTCATCATCTCGAACCTGATTACGATCTAGAGCCTGTGTCAATTGAGTAATCACATCTCGCATCTCTCGTTGAAAGGTCTCGAATGCTGCAATAGTCATTGTTTGATCTCCGCGAACACCATCGCCGGAGTTAACATGACTAGATCCATCGCTGGAAGCCATAGAATCTAGGTCACTCATCGCTCTAATACCAACTAACGTAGCGGAACTTGTGAAAAGGAGAAGAAGAACATCGTCTTCAACCCGAATAACCCTTGAATCCACAAGGAAAAAGAGAGAAATTCGAAATTCTATTGACTAAAACTAGTCTTGCAATTGCTTACAAGAGTATTTATATACTCCTAAAAACCCTAATTCCCGAAATAGTAAAAATTACCAAAAATAGTAAAACTTCTTAATTGACTCAAACTCTACCAAAAGTCTTAAAAGAACTATTTAAGACTTTCTAAAACAAAAACGGACTCAATACCTTAAAACGACCTAAACATAATTTCCAAAAATAAAAAGTTTTCTCTAAAAAGTGAGATTCGGAGCCTTAAACAGTCTTTTCTGGGCTTTCCGATGGCCTAAACCAGCATATCCGGTTACCACGACGTTGGGCTAGTCGATAGCTTCAATTTTGAGTACTCGTGAGTTCCGAGGCGACACACGGATCAAAAGTTATGGTCGTTTGAAGTTTAAGGTGCATATTTTGACTTCCGACTCGCCTTAAACATATCTTGCCACTCCAAGAAGTCGTTTGCCACTTGTTCTACATTAGAAGGTGACATGAAGTCTATATCTCCCTCAATTTCTTAAGGATGTAGGCAACAAACTGTTGATTGAGTAGATTGATCTCATTGGAAAATAAAATTTTTTTCACTGGAAAATAAATAACCCAGAGGTACTTCAACCAACTCAGCTGAAGGGAATTATAGAGAGAAGAAGTGAAATCTTCCACAAAACAATGTAATCGCAATGAATTGGATGGACTGAATCAGTAAGAGTACGAGTTCTCTTACAGTCACTGACAACATTAGTTTTATGAAGAATCGTAGGTCTTTGTTCAGGATGCCAAAGGAAAAATAAAGTTCAAAAACATTTAGCAATTTAACTGTATTGGCATACAGACTCAGTAAAAAGGCGTGTGTAAGATGATTATACTTTTTTACAATATAATGGGAAGGTTCTTAGATCTTTGTTCAACATCCAACACAAACTAGAAACACAGAAAAGAAAAAGAGAAGCCACAACAGACAATCAAACCACGCTGAATCAATAAATATTTTCTACACAATTAATCAACTCAAGCACCAAAGTACAAAGGTTATTAAGAACAGCAAAAGAAAATTGGATAGTGCATATTAATTGATTGTTTTGCCACATTAAAGCAAGGGAAGAGAGACAGAGAGAGCAAACTCACCACCCGTCATATACATGGTGATTCAGCAAATAGCCTGGCTCTCTACTAAGTAGAAATCCTCTTCCTGTCTGACAATGACCTCCCCCCCATTTCTTAGGTGATTTGACCTGTTTAGTGATCTCCCACTGGCATTATTTCCTCTATGAGTTTCTCTTCTTCTCGAAAATATTGCAAGAATCCCATCATTCGTCCTATTGGGGTATAGTTTTCTTGAAGAGGGAATCTCAAAGGCCTCTTCATCTCAATTTTCAGCTTCCTAATTGTTCTTCCTCTAACGAGTGCAACACTCTGGCAAGCACCTGGCTTATTTTCACCTTCAACACCATCATCGCTAGCATCCTTAGACTCGGATTCAGAAGAACCTTATAAGTCCTCATATCGTGCCACCCCGCCTTCCTCTTCTTCCTATCCCCTTTCTTTGGCAGCCTGAATAGTCTGCCGTTTTTCAGGACTAGTATTTGGTGCCCTGGTCAATCTAAACCGGGCCTTCTTCTTATTCATAAGGTGAATATACTGAAACCTCATGCCCATCAAGGGATGCTTCTCAATCAAGAGATGCCCATTATAAGCCTCCCTGAGAACTATAGTGTGAGTCCTAATCTTATTCGAGAGGTAAAAAATGCCGGGGTGATGATGCAAAGCACTTTTGAACCTCGACCGGAGGCCCAGGTATTCTCCGAGACAGAGAATGCTGTCCATCTCTGTCTTCTTTGAAACAAGAAGATGGAGAAGCTCGTGCAATACAGCAACCGTCCATTTCTCAGCCTGATCACTGTTGGGCGATAGATGAGAAGCATCCTCATAAGGAGAAATATACGGCAATTTCTGCCACCCCTCTACCCAGTTCTTCACCTTCTTCGACATCTCGAAGCTTGGAGAAAATTGGAGAGGAAAGGCGATGGGTATTTCTCTACCCATCTCCTTCTTCTCAATGGCGGACACAGCCAATTCATTTCTCCAGCAAACCAGCTCCAAAAAAAGCGAATCAGAAGAACTAGTGATTTGGAAGTAATCTGGATAATTACCAACAATGGTGCGAACGTAATCGTGAGGAAGACCCAGATCGTATTTCAGACGATCGATGATGTGCAAGGGAAGCTTGTTGATTCTGGTGAGCATGAGGAGCTTCGAAAGGCGTTCTGCTGCGTCTCCGCCATGATTGCTGTTCTTGTAGACCCTCTGTTCTTCTTGGTCGAGGTGGATGATTTTGGGGGAGAGTCGGACATGGGGGCGATTAGGGGTGCCGCCGGGGAGGAATTGACGGAAGATGGAGGGGTATTTACGGAAGAATTTGAGGGCGGAAGTGGGGAGGGAGAGTTTTTGAGAGTTGTCGGCGGCGAGTGAGATAGGGAGCGATTTGGAAGGTTGGGAGAGGATGAGGTTCTTGAGGGCGAGCATTGGCCTGAGATTCTTCTCCTTCTCGACGGCGTGGTCGAGGTCTCGATCTCGAATCCATTTGATCTTTGCCTCTACGAAGGTTCGGCAGTGTTGCCGGTGTTGTGACCGTTGCCGTACAACTGATCGGAATACCAATAGCATTGCTGCTTCTGTGCTCTGTTTTTATTTCTTTTCTGTTTTTTTCTACAGTGGAAATGGAGGAAGGGTAGGCTTTAAGAGGGTTTTCGATTTCAACCCACCCACTGTTTCAGTGGCTATGGGCCTTGGCTTGTCTCTGGCGAAACCAGAAACTCCTCTCGGGGTTCCATACATTGTGCGACAGCTGGCAAAATCATTTTATTTTCTCCCCATTTTTTGACTTCTCCCCTATATGATATCTCTCCCCTTTATTCTCACACACTTATCGCCACATGTCTTATTATAAGTTGAGAAGTCAAAATCATGAACCCATGATTTTGACTCGTCACCTATTCTATGGAAACCCGAGATAGGCCCTTTCTGACTTCGTCAAGACAATCCAAGGTGGCTATGAGGCATTCAGGTGAGGATCTCCTATCTATCAATCAATCTGTCCAGCTATTACTTCTTTACTATTATATTATAATGCAGTGCAGCAAGATTAGGTTGATTATTTTCCAAAATATTATAAAGCTCATTATTTTATCTAATAGTTTCTCTACCTTTAATTAAGTTTTAAAAGTATTATAGTAATTATAAATCTAACTATCTCGTACCTATAACTATTGGGACTCCCTCAATTGCACGATCTCTTCACAAACTCAAACTCTAACTGTATGTGCGATTTTCTACTTACGGATTTTCCATTCTCATCTCATCTCTAAATTAATTAGTAATTCTTGCTGCTACCATAAAATTCGCACCATCGATTTCATCAATTAAAGCATTCTCCCACCGTTTTGTGCAACA
Organism: Tetracentron sinense; assembly: GCA_015143295.1. Taxonomy (NCBI): domain Eukaryota; kingdom Viridiplantae; phylum Streptophyta; class Magnoliopsida; order Trochodendrales; family Trochodendraceae; genus Tetracentron; species Tetracentron sinense. The sequence continues at coordinate 46,885,502 of CM026552.1, forward strand.
ATATCCTCTTACGATCTACTTCTTGATCCACATGTATGTGTTTTTTAATTTTTCTTTCTACTACACTTTATTCTCATTCTCCTCTGTCAAATCCAAGCTATTTTTGGAATCATATATCTAACTCTACTGTTTTTTGAAATCCACTAATCACTAACTTTAAAATTGTTTTTCTTTCCTTTTTTTTTTATTTTTTTTTATTTTGGTGGGTTAGTTAATTGCATATTCCATGGTTTAGACTACTCATGTTTCTAATCCAAACGTTTACATTTATTCTACTAAATGTTGTGTTGTTTTTTCAAGAAATAATCATCGATTTAAAATTAATAATACGGTGGCATGGACGCTACTGTTGGACTAGAGAAGAAGAGGACACCTTTGGAATTTCTAAAGTTGTTTTGGTCATTTTTGTCAAAACACTATAAACAATGTTTAATTTATTATTTTTAAAACATAAAGAATGGAGTTAATAGGGTAAGATTGGCGATTCAATTCCATGGTTAATCTTAACCATTTCCGAATTGAATTACATGGTTAATCTTAACCAATATATTGCAAAATTGAGTCCACGGTTACTTTTAACCGTGGTAAGGGTATACTATTTTAAATCACTAACTAGAGTTAAAATGGCTGCACACTAGGGGCAAGTTGTCAAATGGATTACACGGCTATATTTTTTTTATTAACTAACTTAAATGAATGGACCCTAGGGTGATACCCTTTTAACCACAGTTAGTGGGTGTTAAAAATTGAATAAGTAGCTGAATGTGTTCCCATTTACATGTGCAGTGTTTTTTTTACATGTGTTATGTTAAATGCTTTTTAACCACAATTAGTGGGTGTTAAAAGTGGGGTGTTAATAGGGGTAGGTCCCTGGTTGTATTCCTTGGTTAATGTTAACCATTGCCGAATTGAATTACATGGTTAATCTTAACCAATATGTTTCAAAATTGCTTCCACGGTTACTTTTAACAGTGGTAAGGCTATACTATTTTAAATCACTAACTAGAGTTAAAATGGTTGCACACTAGGGGCAGGTTGTCGAATGGATTACATGGTTATTTTTATTTTTATTAACTAACTTAAATGAATGAACCCTATAGGTGATGCCCTTTTAACCACAGTTAGTGGTTGTTAAATATTGGGTAAGTAGCCGAATGCGTTCCCATTTATATGTGCAGTGTTTTTTTACACGTGTTATGTTAAATGTTTTTAACCACAGTTAGTAGGTGTTAAAAGTGGGGTGTTAATAGGAGTAGGTCCCTGATTGTATCCCTTGGTTAATCTTGACCACTAGCTAGGTTGCCCTTTTTTTATATATTTTTTTTTATAACTGCTTTTTAACCACTATTAGTGAGTGTTAAAAGTGGAGTGTTAATAGGGAATAGGTTTACGGTTGGATTCCTTGGTTCATTTTAACCACTAGGTTGTTGATTGCTTCCATGGTTACTCTTAACTATCGTAAGAGTATTTTTTTCAATTACTAACTAGAGTTAAATAGATGAACCCTAGGGGTGAGTTGCCAAATGGAATACATGATCTATTTTTTTATTAACTATCTTAAGTGGATTGACCCTAGAAGTGACACACTTTTTAACCACTGTTAGTGGGTGTTAAAAGTGGGGTGTTAATAGGGGTATGTTCTCGGTTGGATTCCTTGGTTAATCTTTGGGCACTTAAGTACATTATTTTAATGTAAATGTTATGCATTATTAATGAACCCAAAATAATTTGGGGATATAATTTACTAATTAATAGGTTAGATTTAATATAAGTAATCAGAATACACATCTCTATCTTAAATTATTTCTTATATTGTTTCTCAAATATTTCTGTTTGGTTTTCTTGATTTACTAATAAACAAAGAGAGAAAGTCAACAAACAATTTGAGGATTAAGATATTACCTTCCAACGCATAGTAGCAAAGGTTAGTGATTAGATTTGCTATCTTCTTAAATTGGTTATTGCAAACGAATCTCTATTTATTTGGTGATGACAATGTTCTTATGTACGTTAATATTTTTAAATATTTTTCATACATTTCTGCTCTATATTTGCAATGCATAAATTTTTGTTCTTCATCGTAGTTGTTTTATTCTATTTATGAACTATCACATTCTCAATTGAACACAATTGAGTTTCTTCAATACTAATATGTCTGTTCGTCAAATTTAATATGTTTGTTTGTTAGTCTATCAATAACGATGTATTTACATCAATGACATCATTAGAAGCGATATACTCACCTTATAATAATAAGTTTAGATAATATTGATTACATAGAACTAATAATTTATTACTATGTTAGCTAGATACTAGCATATCATTAAAATACTATTTCAAATCATTTGTTGTATTTCATTAGAGTTGTTCGCTAACGTGCATTGCATGTGCATTCTACTAGTTATTATAAAATAAATCAATTAATACAAATAATAATGTCTATCAAATAAAAATAATTTTATATTATTAAAAATAATTTTATTAAATACTCTTAAAATATATTACTTAATATTTAAATAAATAAATAATATTATTTAATTTTATATTCTTAAATTATTACTAGTGCATCGCACGGGTCTCTACTAGTACTATATCTAATAGCAATTGGATCCTTCGTGGAACCCTATTAAATTTTCATTATTTAATCCCAAAATTATTAAGACTTACTACGTGGAATAGCACTTATGTTGGTTTTGTGTCCTTGACCCTTTTTCTATACTTTCTTTGTTTTTGTACATTTTTAGGGCTACTATTGCTATTTGCAAGGAAATAGTAGTATCATAAGAACGCCATTGAAGCCAGTGAGAGTGATGGAAAATCGGGGGATATATGCCTAAATAAGTCGGGATCAATTTATTCCTAATCGGTAGCGAAAAATCTGAAACTCTGTTTTTCTTCTCTATGTAACTATCTTTTTTCTTATTTACAGGACATTAACATGGGCTTGAAAACTATAAAGTTTAAGATCACACTTTGGATGTCTTCTCTCCAATGTGAGTAAGACGAAAATGATTTGTTTATTTATAATACTTTGATACTAGTCTATGTTGCTAGATACAGTCAAGGCTATCAAATCTTGCCAAGTGAAAGAATGAATCTATCTATTACAAGGTAACTATTAGCAAAGATATTTACAAGGATAGAAATTCATATGTGGATAGAATCTTGGAGATATCCTAAGGATTCTCTCTCTCTCTCTCTCTCTATAAATAAGAGTCCTTGGCCATAATCATTATATTGATAATTTTGGATTAAACGAAGAGAAGAAGCTCTGGAGCCTAAACCCACTAAATAAGACCTATTTATAGGGTTAGAGGTCTTAAACCCTAAAAAAATATAAGAAAAATCGTGTTTTAAAGATTTTTGCGATCGGTCTCGCTCAAGCGGGGCTTAATCTCGCTCTAGCGGGATGTTTTGGGCAATTCTTGCTCGAGCGGGTTGATTCTCGCTCTAGCGAGTTTTCCCCTAGAAAATGCATTGTGCTGTATTTTGTATATCTTGCTCGAGCGGAATATTCTCGCTCTAGTGAGTTGCATTCCTGACGATTCTCGCTCTAGCGAGATGATTCATGCTTTAGCGAGATTTATTCCGCTTTTCGTTTTCTTGTTTTCCTGACATTCTCATTGAACTCGCTCGAGCGGGCTGAAATCTTGCTCGAGCGGGTTTTGCTAATTTATTCTGTTTTGTCATTTTTTCCTTTGTTTCTTCAACCAAAACCCTTAAATATTTAATATAACATTAATTTAACATTGACCAATCAAAATAAATCATTTAAAAGACACTATTACCCATTCTAATGACTTAAATGACACAATGTAAATTCAGTTCTCTACAACATATGCATCCCATCTAAATATGACATTATTTCCATTTTGATAATTAAATTTGCGACTTTGCTACCATGACTACACTTGCAGTTCAAGGTTGAGCTCACATCTTAAAACAAGCAATAAATTATTGAAATAGCAAGCAACTTATTTTATTCATTGCTTGAAATAGCGAGTTGCATGGTATTTCAAAACCCTAGACCTTTACTAATATATTAAGGTGGTTTATTTCAAGGCACGCGCTCAATCTCACAGCCCGGTCCTTGGTAGCTTTATTCCAAATTCAGTGTACATATTTTTAGCCCATGTATGTTGGTTGTGTTGCATGGTTCAATCTCCAAGCATCCTATTTTCAAGGCCAAGGAAGGGAGGGGAGACAACATTCCAGTTAATCTCTCACACACTTCTAGACTGGTGACCAAACAATGCAAGAGTTTCTGAAGGCCCCTCCACTTTTCTTTTACCTTCTTTTTATGGATAGCGTGAGTTTTCAGACACTGCAGATAGCTCAAAAGGCAGGATTTAGGACCATATCTGGCTTTTTGCATAATTCAACGTGTGTTATTTTAATTGTGGTTAAGAATCTTTAATCCTTAGGATTAATATTTTTAACCCTGGTTTTAGAAGAAAAAAATTAAAAATAATAAGTATTATTCCCTAATGAAAACTAGAGACGTTCTCTCTCTTGCTTATATCCGGACTCAAAAGGGAGATACATTTCATACCTATCTATCTCTCCATCTTTTATTCAAAAGATTCAAAACCACTCAACTCACTTGTGGCTAGTTTTAACGTCATATCCCTTATACATTTGGTAACAATAGTCTTGTTCTAACAACTTCTTTTATACACATCCAGTAGTTGTAGTATGCGACATTTGTCCTACTAACCCTAGCTTGTCAACATGATCCCCTAAGGTTAATGTTGAGCATACCTATGTTTTTTTTATAAAAGAAGTCGGGACAATAACCCTGAATGGCAACCTGACTGTTAAAACCCATGATGTGTTTCTCTAGGTACTATACTGATTCGAAGTATTTTTTATAAAGAAATTAAATATAAATAGGAGCTCCAATTGAAGATAGAAGGAGCATCCCAAAATATGTCTTATGATAGGGTTGGTTTGGAAATTACAAAAATAAAGGACATGTATTTTTGTCAACTAAATCTTTTTATGTAATACTCTAAATACCCTTGGCAAGCATATTTTGTGATGTGTTTGGAGCTCCTGTTCATGGTTAATCTCTTTTTCTTAAGACACCTTGTCCCATTAATATTACTTGAATCAACATTATCCTTAATGTAGGCTTAAAAGGAATTAACATGAAATATTGAATAGCTAACAAGGGTATGACCGTAGAAACTAGTATTTTGAAAACCAGACCAGAACGACCGGTTGAGCAGGTAAAACTGGGAATCGGCCAGTCAACCGTTCCCAAAACCAAGTTTTTAAAAAACCGCTCTTAAAATCGGGTACTGGAAAAACCGTCGGGTTGAGAACTGACCGATTAATTGAGAAAAATTGGAAGAACCATCAAGAAAAGAAAAAAATATATATTTTAATAATAAAAGGACACTATGAAAGCGAAGTCGAATCAAAATTTGGTCACCCAGTTCGATTACTGGTCCGTTAAGAAAACATTGGTAGGAATACATGGATGGGTCAAAAGTGCAAAAGAAAATTGTCAGTTACCTGATTAATGTGGATGGGAGTGGATATATGGAAGCATTTTATCTCTCTTACTCTGGAGGAATGTATTGACTTTAACATCTCTGGCCGGCTACTCATGTTTAGTCAAACAACTTGGACACTGTGGATCTAATGGAATAAATAATTTTTGAGCATGAGTTTGCCTTACCACCAAACTTGGTAGACCATATCAATCGAGTTAAGGAAGTGGAGGATTCTCTAAGCTTAAACCCCATGAAATTGACTAAACAACATTTGAGTTGGGTTCAAGTTAACACATGACTGTTCAAAAGAAAATCCAAGGTCAGCTAGTGGCCGAGACCTCATTAGAGATGAGACAAGAAGTAGGCTAGCAAGATTCATGTATCACATATCTATATACTGTGACAACAACCGAACTTTGAACAATTTTCCATGGGTTGAAGTTAGCTTAGAAAAAGGGCTCCAAGCGGGTCATCTTGGAATGCTAAAGAAAATATCTTGACCAAAAAACATCTGAATGGCCCTTTGTAAATGGTAACAAGGATTGCTTCATACTTTCAGAGAAAGAAACTCCGCAGCTGATTGGTTGGCTAACACGGGCTTGGATTCCCCTTGTAAATGGTAACAAGGATTGCTTTACTTCACGGATAAATATTAACGTGGAGTGTTTTAAGAGGTGGGCATAACCCTAGGGCTGCAAGGAAGGACCGGATAAATGTTAACGTGGAGTGTTTTAAGAGGTGGGCTTAACCCTAGGGCTGCAAGGGCGGTCCTCTTAGCTAAGCTAATTGGGGGGGCAGGTATCATCTAAAGGGCACTGAACAGAGGAAACCATATTTCCGAGTATTCCTCGAGATTTGAGGCATTCTTATTGAAGCGAGTAAGAGTCTGAAACCATATTTCCGATTTCACAGCAACGGGGAACGCCATAGGTTATCGCAGTCGAAGGTCTCCAATGGCTGCCGCTTCTGCTGGAAAACCTCTCACTATCTCTTCTTCTTCTTCTTCTTCTTTGTCTCCCAAACCCTTCGATTTCTCCTCCGATCCCCCGCCCAAACTCTCTCTATCGCCCGATCAGTTTCGGCACTGCTCTGAAGCGCTTAGTTCACTCAAGGAGAAGCTCCAGATGCCTGAACAGATTAAACACGAGTTTGGTTACTTGCAGGTATAGATTATCTTCCGCTGATCAACAGATTTTTTTTTTGGTTTTTGTTTTTGACTTTCTATAAGTGAATCAGATTCTGTTGTATTGGAATTTGGATCAACTGCTCTAATTACTACTGTTGTATGAGGAACTGCAATCTTATTATTATGTCTCAGATAATATTGCAATCTGGTTATTAAATCTCGGAAAATATTGAGTTTTTTTTTTTTTTTTCTATTTTAGTTGATAATCAGTGAAAATTCGTAAAGGAAGTAGATGAAGATTAAAAGAAAATTTTTAGATCAGTATAGAGTTTATATATTGTGAAAAATCACACCCCGCCTCTTGAGTGAGTGGTAGGGGTGTGGCCTTCAATGTAAAAGTGGTAGGGGTGTGGCCTTCAATGTAAAAGGTCTGGGGATCCAATCCCCACGGGTACGAGTTTCAAGAGCTCCACCGCCCAGCTAACATCTAACCCTACTAACGTAGGTAAATGATAACCGCACCGAAAAAATAAAAATAATATATATATAGTGAAAAATCCATTTCCTCCCTTTAAAAGAACCAACTATACAAACTACTTATCTGATTTGTGGGCTATTTTGTCAAACTGAAGAATTCGGGGATTTGGTAATCAATTTATTTCTTCAATTGGGTTAGTCTAATTTAATTTCCTCTGTTTGATTATAATAATTAGGATTGCAAGAAGAAATTGTACAGCCACGTGCATCGCACATGTGTTATGCTAGTGTACATTTATAAATTTTGGATTTAGTTAAAATATTCAATACCATACTCTTTCATTGTTCCTATTATTTTTGAATAGCAAATTTTCACACACACACACATATATATATATATTTCGTGATTCATGAAAAATCCTTAATATATTCATGAGTCAATATATTAAGTGAACCTGTAATTACAGTGTAAACAGTCCCCAAAAAGATGCAAGCACATGAGGACACAAGGTGCTAATGCCAGCACAGGTGGGCCCACGTACAGTTCACGTCAGCCTTGGATTTTTAAAATTTTGGAAGTGGTGCCATGATTGATTTTATTTACAGGGAATATTGTTATCAGTTAATGGGAATATTGATTAAATAAAAAATCACATTACAAATGAAGTTCACCAATTAGTGAACCCAAGAGCATGCTTATAATACAGCCCCAGGAAACGAACAAAATCAACAGAAACATACTCTAAACTGAGTCAAGAATAGATGACAAATCTAGCCCCTGGTAGTTTAATCTAATCTGACACCAAGATAGAAAAGCATAGAATATTTTAGTGATTCTTTTCCAAATTTTAGAACTTATATGGAGGTTTTCAAGAATGTGCTGTAATGTCTAATTTAAAGTGTATATAGGTTTAAACCAATAAAAAAATTGTATATAGATTTCTAGTTTTGTTATAACCGTTGTCCTGCAGACAATAAGAAGCCTAAATTAGTTGAGTTTTGGTAGGTTTCATAAATAGAAATTGGTAGAATAAGTGAGTACAATCCAACTTAAAATTAAACTTTGAGTTTGGGCTGATTTAGGTAAGTTTTTGGTCTATATAAATGGGACATATTGGTTGTATTATACATTGACCGGATTGTTCTGCAAGTACTGGCACGTGCAACAATAAAAGGTTTATTTGAGGTATGTCTTAAGCTGAAGCCTTCCCTATTGAATCTTCTTTGTATAGACTAGTTTTCCTATAGATCTGCCTTAGTTTTTCTTCTAAATCATAGAATTCTAGCAACTTGGTTGTATCATTTGGTAACAAAGCAAGTTTAGTCATTGGTATTAACGGGTGACAGCAACATGCCTCCCAAATCTACAACCCATGCATAAGTTAATTTGGTGACCGGAATGGAGCTCAAGTCAATATGGATGGAAATGGGGGAAGACTCCAACATGTTCCTTTCCAACCACAGGTGGCTCCGACTTAAGACTTCAACAATCACTTGATGCGATTATTGGAGAGAGATCAGGATTCAAGAGTTAACATCGAGATCCCAAAACTCCATGGTAGATACCATGTGGACGACTTTCTCAATTAGCTTAACACTGGTGAGAAAGTGTTCGAGTATAAGAAGGTCAAGTTGGTGGCTACAAAATTCTTTGACCATAAACTTGCATGTTGGGCAACATCCAAGCCGCACCTGTCCGATATAGCGAGGAAATATCTGAATGTGGGAAAGATGAGGACGAAGCTAAGTGAGATATTGTCGCGCTCCAAAATCCCATAAATGGAACTTTGGCCCGTGACACTGTTTATCTTGAACTTGTCTTAAAAGAAAATAAGACATACTAAAATGAGAACTCAATTTTCTTCACTAATATTTCATCAATTCTAAAAATCCATAACTAATAACTGAAATCATAAATATCCGAATCATCCATCTTGATTCCCAACCATAAATGTAAACCTAAACATCATCATCATAAAATCTAATTACAACTCCTTAAATAATCAAAGTCTAATAAAACTAGGAGTTCAGTAATATGGATATTGATCCAAATCCTTCTCCTCTTCAACATAATCACTTTCATATTATTTTATATATTCCTCTTCTTCTCACGGTTCAGCTGCAGCCTCAAATTCTGAATTTGCCGACACAAAACATATCGACCTAGCAACAAGTGGCTCATTAGGCATAAAATCCTAGCTAATAATATCATAAGCATTAACATAACATACTTATAATGATATGACTTAACATGACATACATACATCAATCAAAGTGCGGAAACATCTTATCTTACTTTTCTTACTTGTCTCACTTAACTTACTCGAGTCATTCTTATCTTACTTTCATCGCGAACATCATCAACTTACATACATTGTGCAATAACTTAAAATAACTCTCCATCATATACGTGAATATGCTACAATATATAATTCTTACCGAGTAACCAACGTTAGCACTCTCCGTTGCTCAAATACTTCTTATGATTCACTTACTTAGGTACGCATAACCTCCTTATGATCTTAGACTGATGATACTCGGGCCTTATGAAACTCAAACATGCAATCTTACATACGTACTTACTTTTTTTTTGTGATTTTATCATACTTGTGTGTTTATCATAATCGAGAGTGAAAAGTGATAAACCCTCGGTTAAATTGCACCTTAGATTATTAGTCCAGGGGCATCGAAAATCCATCATAGCGTCCCATACCACTATGATAAAGGACCAAGCGAACAAGACCATAATTCAAGGCTTGTTTACTCGAAAATAAATCACATCATACATAAACCACACATCATACATCATACAACATAGCATATCATTCTCATAATTCATAGGGTGAGCATGCATATTCAAGGTTCTTAAAATTAATCATAACATCATAGATCATTTATCATACACCAATTTCACATATACACACATAGAGATAATTAACCTAGATCCCTCTTTGCAAAAAAATTCCATAGTTTCGCATCAAAACTCTGAATCATTTAATCAAAACCCCGGAATACATCCCTTCCTTCATATTCAATCTTGCGAAACTCCAGAATACATCCCTTCCTCCATATCCAATCATACATACATTAAAATCGTAATCATATTCTCATCCTACATTAATAATCTTGATAAAATTCACAGAGGGAAAAACTCTACAATAAACAGCCATGCCTTTTCTTCTTGCTTGAATTCTTAATTAACATCAATGATAATGATCGTGATATTGATAATGATGAATCCATATCTACCTTTCTTGATCTCTTCCCAACTATCTCACACTTGCGAATTGCCCTTAATTTTGATCTCAAAGCCCTTTTCTCTTCCAAGTAAGAGCCCTTGCAAACCCTAGGTTTCTTTCTTTTTAGATCTCTAAAACTCTTAAAATGGTTGGGAAACCCTAGACCCATGAAATAAAGACTATCTAGGGTTTGGAATTTGGATCCCTAAACCCTTTTAAAATCTGGAAAATTGCGTCTTTTCACGATTCTGCGCGCGACCTCCGCTCGGGCGGAGTTAGAGGTCGCTCTAGCGGGCAAAAATCTGGAGTAGTGGGTAGTGTTCTAGATGCCACCGCTCGGGCAGAGCTAATAGGCACTCGAGCGGTGATTCCCTCCCCTGCCCCCTCCCCTTTTTAAAACTTTTTTGTGAACTTCAATTTTATGAATTTAGATCACAAAAAAGGCTAAAAATGAATAAAATATTTGGGTTTCTACATATATTCCTCTCCATCAATTACACATGATTTGTTCATGTGATGTCAGATGGTTGGTGAGTATTTGAGGAGTTTCATCTCCTAGCATCCATGAGTGGGGCCCTTCGAGATTGAAGAACAAAAGATTTTAAGGTACTTGAACAGCTTGAATCACGAGATTCAGCATGAGTTGGCATTTCAGAAAGTGCACAAATTCACCCCGTCCCTCAATTGGGGCCTAGGAGGGAAGATTGGAGTGCTAAGGGTGGGAATTTCTGCAGCTGAACTGTAAGGTGTCTTCTGATAAAGACAAAATCCAGCAACTCTTATGAGGTAGGGAACTATTCCTTAAAGACCCCTTTTTAGGCCTAATCCCAACTGGGATGTAACACGGGGCATGGGAATATGGTTCCTGAAATGGGTCATAAAGCGTTCCAACAACTTGTTTTTGCTATCATAAGCCTGGCCACTTCACCTTTGAGTGCCTGAATCAACCACCGAATGCGACAGTCAACATGGCCAAGGAAAGAGGTGCATGTTTTTTTTTTTGATCGATGGCAAGGAGGTGCAAGTTGAATTTGGATGAGAGTATGTGGGTAATGTCCAAGCTGAATTTTTATGACGAGACAACAGCCATATCTCTAGTGGGATGATTTCTAGAAGCATAGTTACCAAACCCCCGTATTATACCCATATAATACTTTTAGGGGAGTCACCGTTTAAAACGATGTACTTTTAAGTTTTACCATCATACGTATTATATGTATTGCCGTATAGTACGCGTATTTATGTCATACTTTAATTGTGTTAAACACATATTTCGTATCAAATGATTGTGATTAGTTAATACTTAATATCATGATTTTTATTTATTTATAATTATTAATTATTTTGTAACTTTTTCATTCTTTTGCCTTATAAAACCTATACATTCCGAACGGATCATTGCTGTAATATACCCGTACTTGGTAACTATGCCTAGAAGAGGGATATGAAGGCGGAGTATTGGAAGACGATTACTTTGGAGACCAAGGATATGAAGTTTTTTGGTCCCCTAATAATCAATGGTAACAAACATGTGAAATCTGCCCAAAAAGGTTATCAATGATGAAAAGTGGCTGCGCCACAATATATTCTGTATAACATGCACGTCGGGAGGTGGATTTGCATAATTTCTATTGATGGTGGAATTAGTGACATTGTTGTTAAATACATGATAGACAAATAACACGATTATTCCCGACCCTATCAATTTCAATGGTTTAAGAAGGGGTGAGGTTCCTGCCCTTACTAAGTGCTTGGTTTCATTATCTTTTGGAATCAAGTACAAGGGCGAAGCGTGGTGTGATGTAGCAGTAGCACCCATTGGCACTTACCATGTCTTGCTAGGTTGATCGTGGAGCTATGGTAGAGACATGGTACACCTTACAAAGCCAAATACATATGAGGAACTTGTATGTTCTGCATGTCACTCCTTAGGAGACTTTATCATGACATGTGATTCAAAAATATAATCACGGGATCAAACTTTTGAATTGTAGAAAAGTGCTACCAGTATTATGGGTCTTACTACTTATTTCCAGAATTACGCCAATTCAATGCACATTATTTTAATGTCTCACTGCTGAACACGATCTAATTTTGTTGTTATGGTAAATTGAACATAAGGTACTAGAGTGTGTTGTGTCCACCTGGGCTGCTCTCTGAAATCGTGAATTAATATTGAGTTACTCTTATGGAATTGCAATAATTATTTAATTGCTTGTAGTGGAATACTCTACATCATGAGGATTCAACATCTGTATACATTAATCGAATAAATGTACCCATTTTGGAGTCGGAAGCTGTCCCAAAATGTAGTTAATTAAGGGAAGTGATTGGGTGCCCTATATGTTTGATAAATGGGGCACTCCCCAACTGAAAAGACAGTTTCACTCATTGCATTAACTGGAACAATGTCAAAATTATATTTGGGACTGCAGCTTTGTCTGCTCAGTAAAGAGGGGCCGCAATTTATTACAAACATGAGCAACATTCACTTCCTTAAATTAGTCGGAAAATGTTTTCTACAAACTTTTGACCTGGTTGATGAATTATATATTGTTGTTAAATTTTTATTTTTAAAATAATTATGTCATAATTTTGTGGTAATGAATGGGAATTGTTCCAAATATCTGTTACAAGGAATCCAATCTCTTATTCAAGGAATTATGGAAATATATGGATATGTTGTCATGCAGAATATCGAATTTACATATTTGTCAGAAGAACATACTTAATTTAGGAATGTGGATATATTAATTATTTGATTTTGTGAGGACAAATGTTGGAGGAAGTGCACATAATGGCATAAACCTTAAATTTCCTGTGGGATGATACAAAATTGAGGTCAGTTACTGAATGTCTTTTTTGTCATTTCAGAAAGAGAAAATTAAGGGGGAACTGAAACTGGATGATTACATGGAATTTTTTTTTCAAATGGTCATGAATCTCCCATCCTGTGGCCCTAGTAGAAAATGGCTGTTGTGACTTGTGAGATAGCACCATTTGGAAGAGAGCAGAGGGAATAAAAAGTGAAATGACAACAAAGGATGAGATAGTGGTTAAGTACTCAACCCGCGGCCGCGGGATACAGCAAAGTCGATATTATACAACTGTCACAAAACTGGAATTTTCACGTTCTAGCATGGAATGAAATTAAGAATGTTCATGAATATCATTTCCTTTTTGTGTCTTTAAATTTTGATGTATGGAGCAGAGTGAATTAGATAGATGAAGCAGCAGAGGTTAGTTAATAGATTTAAGAATAATGACATTGAACCTACGAGATAGGGCCCAATAGCAAGTTCCTTCTTCATACTCCCTTATAGACTTATGGAGATCTTGCCGATGACCTGGAAGCTAGGCTCAATTTTCAGAGACAGTAAAATGACTTTTTATAGAGCCTTTTGAGATATGTGGTATGGAATTTATTTCAAACACTGTTATTCCTCTCGGGGTGTTTGGTAACAAAAAATTTATTCTGAATAGACTTCTACTTAGGAAAAGGTTATTCATTGTTTGTTGTCCACCACCTAAACTCATTTAATAATTATTCTTTGAATACAATATTTCCCCAATAGGAGTCAATAATTTTGTGTAATGCAATTTCTACATAAACTAAGAATTACCTTGTCGGTTGTAGAACTCTATTCCCGCGAGGTGACTCTTCGTTACAAGATTTTTATTTAATCTAGAATAATTTGGATCAGTTTTAAAGCTATTAGGATTATATTTTAATTTAGAACTGGTTTGCTTCTGCCACAAACAAAGTCTTTTAGGGTTTGATTGGCTCAAGGAATGGGCGATATATCTTTATCAAGTATGGGTGCCTATTTAACATGGAAACTCCATTTTCGAAAAGATTGGAAGTGTCAGACAAGGTTTTATTTTAATATAGAACTGATATGATTTTGTCACCAAAAAAAATTCTTTTAGGGTTGATTGGCTTGATGAATGAGCGATATATTGACTTGATGTATAAGAGATATATTAAGTATGAGTATGTATTTAACAAGGAAACTCCATTTTATAAAAGATTGGAAATATCTCAAAAAAGTCAGTGATACATCTTGAACACACACCAACACTCATATGAGGAAAAATCTTATTTTGAGGACGTGTCGAGATGTTGGGTATGCCAGTATCAGCATGTCTGGCATTGTGTATTCAATTATTCATGTCTGACACTGACTCATGTCCGCGCCTAATTGCATGGACGAGTACCTTTCCAAAATAAATTCAAAGATCACAATCCCTTGTCTCTGGGGCTCTGAATTAATGTATTTAGGATGTTATCCTCTTTGATTTGGAATTAGTAAGATTCCTTTTCTCTTCTTGCCTTGGGGTTATGGAATCTATGAAGCTCCATAAAGAATGGATTTGATGACATAAGCTACCTCCATCATCCTTTTCTTCTGGCCAGTAAGCAACAAATTATTCTGTTCTTTGAACCCATATATATATATAATGTAATTTTTTATTAAGTTAATGAGCAACTGAACTTAATGTTTTGCATCTTAGATTGTTGTGAAGTACACCGTAGTATTTCTTGACAGTTGCTGTTATAAAATCAGTATGATGATTCTTTGTAAAGCTTGAAGCAACTTCCCTTATTTATGGAAAAATTTCCTTTCATCTCTCTCTGTCTCTAATAATTTGTTCCCTATAAAGCAGGCATGCTTGGCATACCTTCCTTTCATGGATCTTCTTATAGATACATTAATATCTGGTTACTGTACTGAATCTTGTGCTCCTTGCTTCCAGGCCAATAGAATCAAAAAGTTTGATACGGTGAAAAGTTGTAGAGTGGCGCTTGATGATACCAATTTAAGCAAAAATCGCTATACGGATGTCTTACCATGTATCTGTTAACCTACTTGGCTTCTTTTATCTGGAAAGTTTAAATTATTCCACTCATCAATAGGAGTTGTTTATACAACCTCCAAATATCACCAGTAGAAAACTTTTGATCTATGGATTGTTGTCTTGTCATTTATTTCAGTTGATAAAAACAGGGTTGTTCTCAACTCATCTAATGATTACAGACCATCAAGGAGTGGCTATATCAATGCAAGCTTTATCACGGTGAGAAATTACATCTCTGTCCAGGAATCATGAGAATATTAACTAATGCAACTGATATTAATACTAAATTGAGAATTTATATGTGTTTTTTGGAGCTATATTTCTTTGTTTGACCATTTAGGAATGCCTCTTAAATGTAGACTTCTTCCACTGAAAGCCTTTCTCGGTTTATAGCCACACAAGGTCCACAGCCACACACCTTTGAAGACTTCTGGGAGATGATAATCCAGTACCGTTGCCCTGTGATTGTGATGCTTACTCGGTTGGTCGATAATTATAAGGTACTTCACTGTGACTTTCAAGGTTATTTTGTCACCATCCGGTGTTGGTTGTATGATTACTATATTCTCATCCCTATCATTCTCTTGTAGTTAATGGTCAAACGTGCTTACACTAGTTGGCAGTGGAAAATTTTTAGTTGTCTTGGTAGAGACTTATAATCCTGATGTTTATTGTGTCTTCAATTTCCTTTATAATTCACTTAGATTTGTCCTATTTGGTGCATTTAGAAGAATTCTTCTTCACCCCTCCCCTCACTTGCTTGGATATTCCCTTACATCGAAATGTTTGTGCAGATGGTGAAATGTGGAGATTATTTTCAAGCAGAGGATGGTCCTAGAGAATTTGGTAATATATGTATTGCCACTAAGTGGATAAGAACAACGGATACTTTGTTGGTGTTGCGCTGTTTGGAGGTGAACTATAAAGAGGTAACGTGAAATCTAAGAGAATTATGTGCACCTTTTTTCTTGATAAAGAGCAAATGGAAATTATGGTTTAGGCACTGATTCTCCATGCATAAGGCTAATAATCCCAATCACAAATGGAGCCATTTTGAGCTGAAAAATATGTTTAGTTTTTCCTTTCTTAAATGGTGTTATTGGCACTTTGCAGGCAAAATGCAATGGACACCAATTAATATGCTTAAAATGGTGTCATCCAACACTCAGCACAGTTGGTGTTATTAAGATATAATAGTAGTTTTAAGTGTTTCAGATGGCATCTAATAGTGTACAGTGCGAATTTAAGTGGTTATGTATTTCCTCATAGCTATATGTTTTATTGTGAGAAAGTAGGGCCATGTATTACATTATCAGTTCATCCAAAAGACTTGATAGAGTATCCTTATCGCTAATGAGTGTGTGGACGAGCGCCTTAAGTTAAAATCCCTGGTGCTGATTTGTAACATAGATATGGAAAAGGCCTACGATAATGTTAATTGGGAATTCCTCATCTACGTGTTGGGCCGAATGGGATTTGGGGCTATCTGGCACTCTTGGATGTTAGCATGTATCTCATTCACCTCTTTTTCGATCCTTCTCAATGGTAGTTCTAAGGGATTGAGGCAGGGGACCCTTTGTCCCCAACGCTCTTTATTATCGTGTTTGAGGCCCTAAGCAGGATATTGCTCCGAGCAAATAGGCGGGCCTTTGTTGGATTCACCATTGGTCGGGAATGCCTAAGTATCTCGCACTTGCAATTCGCGGACGATACCTTAGTATTCTGTGGTGCCTCCTGCTCGCAACTTATCAATCTCCGGTGTATTCTACTGTGTTTTGAGGCAGTGTTAGGCCTGAGAGTCAACCTGAGGAAAAGTGAAATAGTGCCAGTTGGTGATATCCATAACCTTGAGATTTTGGCAAATTGCTTAGGGTGTCGGAAAGGGTCTCTCCCGTCCACTTACCTTGGCCTCCCTCTGGGAGCCTCTTTCAAATCCAAAGCTGTCTAGGCTCTAATCATTGACAAATTTTTCGTGAGACTTGCAGGTTGGAAGTCCCGTTTCCTATCCAAAGGTGGGAAGTTGGCCCTTATCAAGAGTCTCCCAACTTACTATCTCTCCACCCAGTGCCTTCCCAGGTCCTTCACTTGGTCCATTGATCGCCTCCAATGTAATTTTCTCTGGCATGGGCGAGACGACCATCGGAAATATCATTTGGTTGACTGGAAGCAAATCTGTAAACCGCTAGAGGCTGGGGGCCTAAACATTGTTCCACTCAGTGCAGTGAACAAGGCTCTATTGGGAAAATGGGTGTGGTGGTTCGGTGAGAAGCGTGAAAGTCTTTGGTAGAAGGTCATCATCGCCAAGTATGACCTAGTATCACCTTGGTTGTCTAAGGGGGTCAGAGGCCCCCACTGGGTGGGCCTTTGGAAAGGAATCATGGGTGTAGCTTCGTCCCTAGAGCCTTTCACTAGGTTTAAATTAGTAAATAGGGTCGACATCCAATTTTGGAATGATGTCTGGTGTGGTATGTCGAGACTTCGAGATGATTTTCGTTCCATTTTTCGCCTGGCCACCAATAGAGGGGCCTTCATTGCCGAGTGTGTTGAGAGGTTGGGGAGTGATCCAGTTTAGTGTCCTAGACTTAGGAGAGATTTAAATGACTGAAAAATTGAAGAGATGCAGAGACTTTTGGCTAGGTTATGTTCCTCCATCCTAAGACCTTAGATTAGAGATTGTAGGGTTTGGTCCCAAAGCAACAGCGGGCGATTTTCAGTGCAATCACTCTAATATTCCTTTGACCCTTCACCTTTGTGCTCATTTTCTCATAAGGCTGTCTGAGCTAATTATGTTCCCTCTAAGGTATCTTTCTTCTTCTAGTCGGCTACACTAGATAAAATTCTTACTTTGGATCACTTGAAGAGGAGAGGGTGGAGCTTAGCCAATCGATGCTATTTGTGCCTGAATGCGGAAGATTCTGTAAATTATTTGCTCCTGCATTGTCCGGTTGTCGTTCGGCTCGGGGCTTCTTCTGGGCTATAATGGGTGTGGAGTGGGTCTTCCCTTAATCCTTTATGAGCTTCTTATCTGGTTGGCGTTTGATGGCTTTGGTGGGTGCTAAGGAGCTAATCTGGTCTATTTTGCCCGCTGCTATCTCGTGGGCTGTTTGGAAAGAGCGGAATGGTCGTATTTTCGACAACTTAGTATCCCCAGATCACCGGATTTTGACTCGGGTGCATCATCTGATTGTGGAATGGACCTCCATAAATCAGCTGGGTGAGGAAGTGAGGGAATCCCTGGTGCTATGAGGAGTCCGTATAGCTGTTTTGTTTGCTTGTGTGTCTGTTTGCTTGTTTGTTGCTTGTTTTTTCTTTCTTCCCTGCTCTGTTCTTAGTTTAAATCTCTGTAAATTGCTAGACTTTTTCTTTTTTAATAAATATATCCATCCTTTACCGATAAAAAAAAAAATGATTTTTTTTTGGTTGATGACCACAAAATTAAGATGGTATGTATCTGTCGCGCCCCAAAATCCCACCTAACTTAATGTGAGACTTTGGCACGTGACTTAATCATTAATTCCATAACTTCCTGTCATAAAGCATTTAAGGCAATTCTAAAAACATGGACCTAAAAATTTTTCTCTTCAAATAAATGCTAATCAAGTTCAATATCTGAAATAAATACTAAGACATCATAATCAATTTAAAATCATCATCTATGAATCCCCAATCATAAATTCAAACTAACTATAAATCCATAATTAGTCTATTACAAGTCTAAAATTCAAAACCCAAAATACTAGTGATCTAATGTCCAGTGTATGGCCAGCAATCCAAATTCCACTCTCCATCAGGGTAATCACCTGTTGGCTCTTCCTGCTTCTCCTCGTACTCTTCTTCTTCTTAATGTCCTAGAGCACCAGTATCAAAACTATAACTTGCCGACAACAACAGTCATCGGCTGAGTAACGAGTTACCCAGCGTATATATAAAATCCTATCTAACATAACGAGATTTAATACAAACATGGTTTAAGATTCACATATCATGTAAACATGTAACAATTCAGAGTGCGGAAGCATAATTCAATTTCGATTCTTACACATGATTACTTGTGCTTATTTCTCTGGTTTATCTTGCTTATTTTCCTGTTCGTGAATTTATCCAACAACATGCAAATGTAATAACTTAATATAACTCTATCCCATATATCGGGTAGAGACTAACATATACCTTACTTTCCGAGGTACCACACAATATACACATTATCCGGTGTATACAGCTTGTCTACACATTATCCGGTGTATACGGCTTATCTACACATTATCCGGTGTATACGGTTTGTCTACACATTCGCCGGTGTATACGGCTGGTTTTGCCTTGATCATAGGCCTGTGGGTACTCGGTCAGTGCAAAACTCAATCATGCATAATGCTTGTGTCCTTGGATACTTGCATAATATTTGTCATCTTATTTATTCTCATGCTTGTTCATGTTTAGATTTCGTGAATCCGTGTGAGTGAATTAAAAATGCTTGTAACTCATGCATGCATTTAAACATGTAGGGGTTCTCATAAATGATCAATATAAAACATAGATTTGTCAAGTAGAATAAGGGACAATTTTATTTATTGTGTCTAAATTTTCAATACACAATTATAATCGAATAAATCTCAAGGACCCTAGTTTTTATAACACATCATGATCTCAAAGCAAAGTTATAATAGTTCATCAATTGCGAACATCATCCCCTTCCTCCATACTCCATCATCCATAACCATAAAATCAATCACTTTCCCCTTGTTGATATAAAATTACAAATCATGAAGAACATCTTTCACAAATAATTTTCAGAAGGAAATCACTATCTAGAACATTTTCTATTCATCATATATACTGTACATAAGAAATCATGAATTTAAAACTCTGTAACATCCTATATAAAATTTTCAAGGGGAAATCGTGATTTAAAACATCACAAAATCATCATATATATTTTCCATAGGAAAATCCAGGTATAAACATCATAAGATCATCATATTTATTTTTCATAATAGATTGAAACATCACAAGCATATTTACTCTTGTTGTTCTTGCTTTAGATTTATTACTTCATCATATTTATATCAAAAATCCCTATATTGATAGGAAGAAAGTCATAGTTACCTCTCACGATCGCTTCCCTACGATCACGCGCTTGCGAATGGGGTTGATCTACGCTTTTTCACCCTTTCTCCTTGAAAAGCCTTTGATCTCCCCTCTTGGATCTCTCAAAATTCTCTTCTCTCACTCTCTTTTAGGTCTAAAAAGTTTTAGAAACCCTTAACCCACGAGTATAAGGGGTTATAGTGTTGGGAGCCCTAGGGACTCCACAATAAGAGAGATCGCGCCATTCCACCGCCGAATGGCGTTTTGGGCGATCGATCGCCCGCCGGCGGGAATTTTTTTTAAAACTCTTTTGCTACTTTTTGATTTTCTTTCTTTTCATGCAATTAAACCTCAAAAAGGACTTGGATTTAGCGTTTTATTTGGGTTTTAAATTCACTACTTTTCGCATTAATTTATAGGCTTAAATACATTAAAAGAATTGAACACAAGATTCCATAGCATTTAATAAAGATCACAGTTACTAAGAAATAATAAATTCGGGTTTCTACAGTATCTAACACTCTAATGGGAAATCAACAAGTTGCGGTGGTACTATTATTCTCAACTGTATGCAATGGATTTATTGTCTTCTCACTTGGAGTGTTGACTATTTGAGATCTCAAGGTCATGTGTATGAAGAGAAGCTCCTTGTCTCTCCATTTGACGATGAGTTTCTTGTGAACTTTTGTTTCATTGGAAGTGAAATGTAACATGTGTTCCTGGCTCAAATTTGGGATCCTTAGAAACTGAGTGAACTCGTGCTAAGCCAAGCTAGCCATCATATACTCTCTTTCCTTGACCTTTAGAAGGCCCTTGAGTAGGGTAATTCGAATATAACTACCTATATTAAGCCTATTAACTCCAATACATAAGAGGACAAATGTGAAGAATATGCAGCCGTACTTGTTTCTTGAAAACCTCTAGGATATTCGTAATAGAAAATCCATTTTTAAGTGGAACGGTGAGGCTGATAATATAATGTCACTTAGTCTCACATAAAAAGAATGAAAAATGCGACACAAACACAAAAAACATTTATATATAGGGAAATTGATGGAGGAGCTGAATCGTATTAAGAAGCAGCCCAAAAGATTACAAGTTTTCTATTGTGAGCAATACTTGGGCCCTTGGTTGGTGCAATTGGCTAGCATCTCGAGTTTGCTCCCTGTGGTTGTCTATTCAACTCCCACTCCTCGGCTTACCCCGGTGTCCGCAGGGAAAATTTTGAGTGGGTCGGTGTGGACACCCGAAGGGACTAGTCCTTGCCTCGAAGGTTTGGGTTGGGACATGGACACGTACACCCTCCGTTACCAAAAATAAATAAAAATACTTGGGCCCAATAGCTTAGGGCCGTACACCATGGGCTATCAAGTATCATCTTCCTTTTAATTTGGGACATCCAGACATGTTACTTTGGGCTTAAGTCAAGAGTCAAAAGTCAGTCCATTAGTTAGAGTCTTTGTTTTAATTAAGAATCTAGTCAAAAATCAGTGATTTTTATTATAAATAATAATTTTTGGAATTACTATAAATAGGAAATTCTGGATGAATCATTAGAAGCTCATCTTAATTAGCAATCTTTTATTTGTGGTAGATCTCTTTGTTTTTAAAAGTAGAATATTCTCAAACTAGCTAAGAGAATAAGAATCTTTTGATCGGATTTTATTTCCAAATTTGAGTAAGAATATGATTCTAAATGATTTTTGGGTTCTCTACATATAGAGGCAGCCATACAACTTTGTAACTAGAGTTGAATGAATGTTTGAATGAAATTACTGAGAAGAATTCTCATAATTTTTTGTTGGTAGCTGCTAATTGCTGAAATTAGTTATTGAGTACTGTCATTATGAGATTTCACCACAGATCATCAAAAGTTCTTAATTGCCGGAATTTTTCTAAGGGAAGAGATTTATCAATGTTTTGAATCTTGGAATCCCTATCCAAGGCTGCAGCACATTTCCTTTAGGTTTTGTTTGGATGGCAAGAATTAAAATATCTTGGATATTACCATTCTTTGAAATTGTTATATCTCTGAACTAGAGTGTCTATGTATTGGAATTCTACTGTTTGGCCGAGACTGTTAGAATTGCTGAAAATATTATCTGAATTCCAATTCCACTGTTTGGATGCTTACACGACTGGATGGGAATTCATTTATTTGTTCAATATAAATGATATACATACCTGTCCTCTAAAAAAATAACTATAAAAGTAAGAGCAATTTGTTCATATAACTTGTTCATGTTCAATTACATAGATCAGATATAATGTATTCAATATCAAGGAAACTTCTGAATTGAAAAAACTTCGTTCAAACTTCAAACTGAATCTAAAAGCTTGTACACAGCCAATTTAATTTCTGTCTTCAATATGCTCGTTGAGAGCTCAAAAAATGCATCAATTCTGGATGATAAGTGAAAAAGAACAATAAAAAACAAGATGATGAAATTACATGTTGCAGATTGTACTAGCTTACATGAGATACAACCAGGGCATTCTGGTATGCTTTCAAGAACGCGTGTGCGCCACCAGATCGTCTGCATTTTTTCACAAAATTCTGACCAAATGGTTTCAGATTTCTAGTTCCCATACACCAACAAAGTAGATTTAAAATGTCTTCAAAGGCTTATTGGAAAATACATGTTCCAACATCTATTGAGATGGTTAGCCTATGAATTGCTCTAGTCTGAATGTAGTTCATACAACTGTATGAACCAAACAACCTCCCAGGGAACTGCATTGTGATATACATGTGGATCACAGTGTTTATTAATCCTTCCAGATTAAACATGGAACAAAGTAATAAAGCTGTCTAAATGCATCCTCAATTCGTAACTCATGACCTAGAGATTCTAAACTCAAAGCTCATGAACATGTGCACCTAGAAAACTTATGATAAGTTGTCCAACACATTCCATGTCTAATCCAGATAGCATTTGTCACCTGAACAGTTTCCCAGAACGTTGGGTGAGGGAAATACTTATTCCTCCTTGAATTAAAATAATGTAGTTAGATCCATCATATTTTAGGAGATGTGAGCTCTTGTGTGTGCGCGCTCTCAGACGCATGATCATGCAGCTGTTCTTCTTCATGGCAAAATCGTAGGAACTAAATAAAGGAACTTCATGGATTTTGTGTATACTTATAGGACACTTATATTGTGACTGACACATTTATATAACTTGATTTGTGTTATCCTTTTAATGCGAAGTGATGCTGCTGAATCCTTATTCTGTAAACGAGCTTCAATAAAATACTTCTGTCCATATCTAGAAGACTGACCATGGAAAGAACCATAAAATATCACAGCAAAAGCTTCATTTCCTGTTTTACGAAGCAGTTTTTGTTGATCATCGTTGCGACAGCTTAAAATACCATATTTTAAGACATGGATGGTTGATATGCATGTGTCTATTGACTATCCAGCTATTTTACTGATGTCAGATCATTGACCTATAATCATGCAAATAATTTTTCTGTGGCAGAGTGTTGGGCTCTGCATGGCCCATACATGAACGCATATTCTAGGTTTTCTCCTTACCTGCAAGGTTGCAACTTTATGCAGAAATCCAAGGTTGTGCATTCCTTTTTGCAATATTTGTTTGTTATTCTTTAAAGCAGGACATGCTTAAGTTTCTACTTAGGTCTACTCACCATAGATCTCATTTGGAATTTGCTCTTTATGTGATTATTTGGAAATTTTATTGAGTTTATTTTTTTTGGATCGAGTCCTCCTGCCCATTTCATACTCATTTCTAAGACCATAACTTGCTCCCCACGCTATCGACTTAGAAGGCACCCCTCTTGCTATGGAAATCACTGGATGATTATTTACTTTTTCTTTGCAGTCAGGGGAGCCACCACTGTCTGTTTTACATATCCAGTACCCTGAATGGCCTGATCATGGAGTGCCCAGGAACACACTTTCTGTTCGTGAAATTATGAAAACGATATATCATGTACCACCCAGTCTTGGCCCCATAGTTGTGCACTGCAGGTTTAGCTCATCTACCATCTACTTATTTGGGCTGGATGATCAGTATATCTTTTAGCCATGTATGTCTGAGATGTTTTCGCTCTCTCTTGCTCAGTGCAGGTATTGGGAGAACTGGTGCATTTTGTACAATTCATAACACAATCCAGAGAATCCTTGTTGGTGATATGTCTGCTTTAGATCTTGTTAATACCATAACCATTTTCAGATCTCAGCGAATGGGAATGGTTCAAACATTGGTATTTTTCTTCCTTGGTCTATATATCTTCATGTATTGGCTTCAACTTTTGTTATACACCTTTGACTGGCTAACAAGTAACAACTGAGTCCTTACCTTCCAAAAAAAAGTAACAACTGAGTCGCATTATGACCGGAAGGTAGCAAAAGATCTAATTTCTCTTAAGCATTTTCAACTGCATGTTGATCAATTTGACTTCTGTGCAAAGATTTCCACTTTCAATGATTACCAGGATTGCTTGGTTTGGTTAAACCAAATCCAAACTACAGATGGGTACTCTTGGTACTATTGCCTTGTAGGCTTGTGGCAGTATTTTCCTGGTTCATTATCGTCCAAAAACTAATGGTTTTTAACACTTTGATAACTTTTAATTGTTAATAATTAATTCTACTGGTAGAACGTAAAACCTACTTTTGGTAACACTTCTCTTTGCATATTCAAGCATTAAAGTTTAACAAGTTCTTTTTTCAGACCAACATACGTGAAGCATATAATCTCTTGTTCATATAACTGGGCAAAGTATCAGTTTTATGTCACTATTACATACGTGATATGCTTTTTGGGAAACTGCCTGTTAGATGTCAAGGTGGGTCTCTTTGGAGATGCATGGCAAAAATCAGCCCAATTGGGCATGTTTTAGATTGTCTTATTAGACCCTAATTGGTTCGCATTAAATCCCTAGGGTTCACTAGATCCTACATTCCTACCTAAGCTATGAAAATCTTTGGTTTTCTACCTCCAATTGGATGGTCTATAAACTTCTGATCGAGCTGATTTTTTCCCACGTCTCCCAAGGGACCCACTTTGACATCCAACTGTCGGATCTGCCATGTGTTGAGTTTTTAAGGGACACTCACTATAGTTTTACTTTCTAGTGAGTACCGCCCACTAGAACGTCAACCTATATATATATATATTTGTGAATTAGTAATCAGAGCATACCACATTAATGAAATGGTTTGGGAAACTACTGACAACCATCTAAGCAGTGAGTTCACATTTCACAAGTAGTAAGCCACAAACCACGAAAAGGTGATCCTAGCAATCTTACCAACACATCAAGTTACTCTGCTGCTGAGTGAATAAAATCTTTCATATCTATGTACTTCAGAAGGTTATCTATGCGCATCATGAACCTGATTAATTACTTCAATTTATAGTTGCAATCCATACTAATATTATGCGAAGATACCTGAGACAAATCCACCAAATCTATAATCTTTAATTTGTTATAATTGCTTAGGGCAGAAAGGTCTTCGAATTTAAATCATAATGAGGATTTTAGGATATTGTCAACATTTCTATCCAGTCCTTAGTTTCTGCTAACTTTCTGCATTGCCCCCGTTCAGGAGCAATTCCTCTTTTGCTACAATACTGTAGTTGATGAATTAGAAGACATCGTCTCAGAGTCTGGTCACTAGTGAGAGGAGCTCAAAATGGTACTTTGCTGAACACTTTCTGCTTTTATAAGATTGTGTAGCCACACGACCTAATGATATCATAATCCGGAGAAGGGCAAATTTTGTCCTCTCTTGGGTCTACAGGATGATTATCTGATACAAGTGCATGATGTTTGCAGCTCGATTAATTGGCTAACCCTCTTGATCGAAGCAGAAGGGGAGTATGGAAGTGAAGCGAAATCCAGTCGCTCGGTTGTTTCTTCAGAAGTTGGAGAAATCTACACTTCCCATGATCTCATGCTTTTGCCATCGGCAGCCCCCTTTCAGGTATTGACATTATTTCCTTGTAAAACAAAGAATGTTAATGAACAAATAATCCAGTTATTCTTCTTGAATCCTCTTGTTTCTCTTCCTTCCTATAAACTGATAAGGGCACCAAAAAGGAGGATAATTTGGTTATTCCGTGTTCGCGCTTAAAGCATCCTCTCTTCAGTTACAGTTTGCATCATGCACTTGCCTTTGTTTTGGCCGCACGATATATGTGTTTTGATAGTATTGGCAATATTGTCTATGATGATGCTCTTATCTTCTTGATAGGCCTGAATTTCCTTTGCATGCTCCTTCCAGAGTTCCTTCAAGCTAGACATATAAAAGGATAATGTACTATAGCATAATGCCAAGAGATTCTGTTTCCTGTGTATCAAAATTGGATTTCTGGGAAGGATTCTCTGTAATGTCCAGAACTAATCTTGAGAGCCATGGTGAGGGGTTATCCTGGGTGAGTCCTGTCGAGTGGGGAGTGTCCTCTCACTTATTGGGCTGAAGTGTTGGATCCAGACTGTCCATCTGGTAGAAGAACCTCCAGATCGGCCACATGGCGACCTTGCCCAACACGCCTTCATGCGTATACGCTGCGGAGTGAGCCAGGTAATTGGCTGTCATGCACTATTTCATTATCTCTTTCTGAGAAGAATGAAGACCTAAGAAAAAAACACAAAATCTGTCAGGACCCTTTATTCTAAAAGTTGGCATGTGAGAGCAAAAGACGTTTGTTTTGCACTCACTAGAAGCTATTTTTTAACTCAATTAATTCTTTAGAAATTGTCCGAGTCAATGCAATGTGCGGTGACTTCCCGAAAGCATTTTTATTTTTTTATCGACTTAACTTATGTGGAGCCAAAGTCAGTAGAAGTTGGTTTAAAAGTCTATCCAATAGCACTGTTTTCAAAATGGGATAAATGATCAAGTCCTCAAAATGCTCATTATAGAGCACAAGCTAAGAGAAATTGCATTGATCGCTTGGCACGCCGCACACTCCATCAGATAAAAACAAGGGAGTCGTTTGGCATAAATTCTGGAGATTCTCACATTCTGAAAAGAGCACTACTTAGCGGACCAATGGGTCCGTTTCCTATCTTACCTAGTGTCCCTTTTAACACCCCTTTAACCCTGGTTAATCTGAATTAAATTAAAACTTTTGTTTTTTGAAAAATCATGGTTAGATTGCTTAACCCTAAGGGTGAGTGAATCTTAACCACAGTAGGTGAGTATTTAAAATTGGGTGTGGACCAACGCGGACCGGTCATTCCATTACCAAATGGGAACCACAGGTATGTTAACTATTTTACTTTCAAAAAAGATTTTTTTATTTTTAGAATTAATTCTTTTTTAAAAAATTATTTTTAAAAAGACTTAATTCTAATAAGTTTTGTTCTTATAATTAATTCTGTGTAGTAAACACGTTTGGCAACTGTCCATCGGAATCAATTATGAAGAAAAAATAATAAAATTATGTTTGGATGAAGGAAAAAAAATAAAAATAAAAATGATTACTATAAGTATTAAGTATGATTATATTCATTTACACGGTAATATCTCATTTGTTTTCATGTTTACCTTGTTTGTTTTAAGTGCTGTTCTCATAATTAATTCCGAAAAATGATTTTTTTTGTTCTTCTAAATTTGTGTCTAAAGCGGAATGATTTTTGAAATCGTTTCCTAAAAATGAGTTGTCAAATGCGTTTACACTATTTTCGTTCCCGGGATAAGAAAAATCCTTCCGAGGAACAATGCCACTATTTCTATTCCTTGGATGAGAAAAATTGTTTCAGGAACGATGCCAAACGGCCCCAAGATTGCTGAAAACTCTTTTATTATCCCATGTAGACAAATGTTAGTAAATAACATGGTGAGTAGGAATGGACAACCACCTTTGAGACGTGGGTGCTTGTTAGTGAGGTTTAGGGCTCAATTGAAAACACTCCTAGGAAGGTTTTTCTACTCTCTACTCTCATGAAATAAAGGCTTTTGCATTAAGTCAGAAGTAAGAAGTAAGGCGAGAACAATTCTAGGAATCAATATCAACAAAAGCTTGTTAAGGAAGACTTAAATGGGGAGAGGTAGATCTGACTTTTCCAACTTGCCAAGCTAGACCTAGGTGTGGGGGACCTGAGCAGTTGATGGGCCCCACATATCACGCCATGTAATTTTCACGAGATAGTCATGAAGACAAAACAAGTAACTTTTTTCCTGTTAGTGTATATTGTATTGTATAAGTTTTTACATGCTATCATTTTCATTATTTAAAGAGAAGAAGCCTTCTTTTGACTCTGTGTGCTCTTCCTTGGGTCCTCCTCCAGTTCCTCATGGTAGAAACAAGCTAGCAAGTACCAACCACTCATTAAAGAGAAAAGGAGAATTTTATTATACAATCGGCTGTATCATAAACAATGCACCCTACCACTCAAACTTATGGCCGTTTGTCATTAATTATGGTGATTATCTAATTAAAAATAAATATATTAATTCTCAAGAATTTTGATTCTTACAATTAATTTTGTGCAGAGAATGTGTTTGGCATAATAAACAAAATTCCGCTTGGATGAAAAAGTGCATTGTCATAAAATAAATAGAATTTTATTATGTCTAGCATATTTGTTTTTACACTTATCTGGTAGGGTCCGCCTTAACCCCAGCTTATCTTCGAAAAAAAAAAAAAGTTTCTCAAACTTAATTTTGAGAATCTTTTTTTTTCCTCTTAAAACTGTGTTAAAAACATAACAATTCTTAAATCCTTGGAAATGAATTACCAAACGCGTTACCTGGGATAAGAAAAATCATTCCCAATAAATGATGTTAAACGAGTGAAACCACCCTTTACTTCTGAGGTGATATCGACCGTCCATGTAAGAGAAGTCAACATATCCTGTTGAATAACAGATCGACCGTCCATGTAAGAGAAGTCATCATATACAGTTGAATAACAGATGGACCGTCCATGCAAGAGAAGTCAACATATGTAGTTGAATACCGGATGATAGAAAAAAAACTTATATAATGGACGGTTAAAATGTCCAATTGGTATGATATTAGAAAGCCTATTGACTTAGCGGTCTCAATTGATGACTTATTTGTTTTGACAAAAAAAAAAGAAAAAAAAAAAGAGGGAAACAAATCAATTTCATGAAAATGTTAATTATGTGTTTGTTTGTACGTAAAATCATAGTAAAATGTTTTACAAAAAATGAACAACTTTTTCTAAAAAATGACTTATATTTTGAAAACTCGTAAGTCATTTTCATGTAAAATATCAACTTCTTTAAAAATATTTTTAAAATTACAAAAATACATTTATTCATAATTTGTCATTTTTTATATTTTATACTTTTACATTTTTATATTTTTTTCGTTTTTATGTTCTTTATAAAATAGTTTTTGTCTTATTTTTTAAAATGCAACCATATAACAAAAATTGAGTAAAAAAGTCACATTTTTATAGTAAAAGCTTTTCCTTTACAACCTAAAACCATTAACGTGCAAACAAATTAAAAGAAATACAAGTTAGTAAGCTGTATCATGTATGATGTTGTTGATTGGACTATAAACATTCTCCTCTCACCAAATCCAAGTTGTAATTGTCAGTGATGCATTACAATATTGACTTCAAGTCCGTCATTCTCAATGGACCCTACTCCTCCTAACCAATAAGTTGGCCACCTGCCAACTTGTAGGCGATTGGAAATGGTCGTTAATATAAATCTCCAAATCTAAGTCGTCCATCCATATTATATATTTTAAGTTTTTTGTATGTTATACACATGTAAGTATTCCCTCCTTCATTGAAAGATAAACGGAGACCCCGGCACAAGGTAGCGTGTGAACACGCAATACCTATTTAATCAATTAATTTTGCAGTCTTATTAAAATGGGTTTTTTTAGGCCGTAAAACTTATTAAATGATTATTAGTACTGCGACTATTGACGAAGTTGAATCAGTACGTCCTGTTGTTTGGCATAAGATGGTAATTCTGACTCAACCTTTTAACCCGCCCGATTTGTCACGGGTTTGGGTTCCAGTTCTTAACCCGAGGTGTCCAAGTTTCCATCAAAGGCTCAGTGGGCCTCGTGGACTCTAGCATCTGGTACTAGTTTAATTATTTTACTAACAAAATTTATTAGATAAAACTTCTGAGACTGTCGTAGGGCCGAGACTATCAAGACCGTGCTCTAAGAATATGAAATTTTAGGTGTGACCCACCATATGAAATGAACCGTGTTTTAAGAATATGAAATTTTATGTGTGACCCACCATATGAAATGAACCGCACCTGAAATCCCGTGCTCGTATAGCAGGGGCTTGGTGGTATCGACCCTATGATGATCTCAATAGCAAAGTTCAAATTTATTTCATAATATAATGAAACGAGTTTTGTATGCAAAGTTGTGCATAAACCATCAGATTATTATATGCAGATTGATTTTATAAAACAACTTACTTGCAAAATAGGCTAAATACACCCGCTACAACTAATGTTGGAAAAAGCATCAAGCAAGTCAACCAATAATTGACATTTTAAAGGAAAAAAGTCAAATAACTTTTTAATGTGACATTGCTAAAAAGTAAATTAGCTTTATTATTTACAAGACAATTAATAGTTGATACTTTAACACTCTTGGTTAATGTTTTAATGTTTGTTTTCAGATGTAGCCTATTTTTTGCAACAACCTATTTCAGAAAATAATTATCTCCTCGGATGAGGCAATTTACAGTCTCGCCCCTTTCTTGTACCATGTATTTTTTTTTCTTCTTTTAACTGTGGTTAAGATTTACTAATCCTTAGGATTAAAGCATCTAACCTATTTTTTTATTAAAAAAAAAAATTGCCACAAGAATTAAAACTTGTTAAACATAATTTAAAGGGACTTCATGAGGACAACGAGGAATAGTCCTCAAGGAGGGGACTATGGATCTTTTGTAAGATAGGCTAAATCAATGTGAGGAATGTTAGTTTAATTCAAAAAATTGTTGCCTACTCTCCCTTCTTTTGATAATAAATTAAAGGTGTTGTTATGTGAAGACAATTATATGTTGCCTAAATACCAATATACTAAGCTATACACTACAATAAACCAGAAACGCATAAATGTCCCTGTCATATTCCTCGGTCTATAGTGGAACCCCCTCCCCTAAGAAACTAATGCTAAAATATGATTTATTTTTTGGTAGCATTTGATGTACGGATTTATGAGTTTGCGAGCATCGTCTTGAGAGACAAAGTGGATGAAAGCAACACCTCAACTACAACAAGAGGGGAAAAGACTTGCTCCACAAATCATGCGGCACCTGGCGATAATTTGGGGAAAAAGTCATTTCATTTTCTTCCCATGATTTTGACTTCTCCCTACTTGATATCTCATCCCTTTTAAACACCACATGCCCCATTATTTGTGGATGTCCGAACTAGAGCGAATCTTTTGCCCAGCAAGAGAGGCTTGTATAGAGTGGGCAAAGCATAATGTGCAACTATTGCTTAAGCTTATGCGAGAATCATGATTAGATTATTCGAATTCCATTTTTGACAATTTTAATTTGCTTGCAATGATGTCATCCCATTTTGATTCTTCTTCTCCAATCTTCACAAAATGCCACATTTTGATGATCAAATGTATCGTGAGATACAAGGCAAGGTCTTGAAAAGATGAACGCTAATTTCTCCGATTGTAGATTTTAAGGGGTGGTGATGTTTGTGATTGTCAACATCATACTTGCCCTTCTGCACCCCTATTTCTATTTCGACCATAGACGAAGATTAAGACATTTTAATTTTCGTGTGTATAACTAGTGTATTGGTGTTTAATCAACATATAGGGGTGTGTTAATAGCACCATTCCACTTGTAGCCCCCACAGTCCACACAAGGTCATTAATTTGTTTAATTGTAAAGAAGGTGAGAGAATATGAAAATGAGAGTATGGAATATGGTTAGCAAAAGTCAATGTTTAAACTTAATGCTTGAGGGCAGCATTTTTGGGCCAACCCCAAGAAGGCCCGCATCACCGGAGATCTGTACCCGAACCCGAACCTGAAAACGGGTCAAGGATTGAGAGTTTTGAAAGGGTAAGTAGAGTAACCATGGTTAGATTTGGTAAGAAGATGGAGTGGAGGGGGTTTGACCAGTGACCGGCTCTAAGCCCCCATTTCCACCTCCGCCCTCCTTTCAGTGCGTGGGGTTGCCTTCAACTTCATCATAATCTCTCTCTCTCTCTCTTTTTGGAATGGAAGATCCATAGAAACCACAATACCAATCTTCTCACAGATCCAAAAGTCCCTCTCTCTTGCTGGTTTGATTCTCTTTCTCTAACTATCTATCATCTATTTTGTATTTGCTTTGATTATTGGTGACCCATCTCATGTTTTTTTTTTCTTTTGGTGGGTCTTATGTTCTTGTATTGATTATTATTGATGTGTTTTCCTTGGTCAAATCCTGTCTATTTTGGTTGTGATTATGGAGTTTGATTTTTATGAACTGGGGTGCTGCCAAAATTTATTTCTCTTAATTTTGAATTTTTCTGGGCTTTATTTATATATTTTTAATAATTATAGTCTCTGTTGTTTTATCTTTTTGATTTACAGTTTGAAATCGGAACTGTGGCACTATCTGGTGGAACAAAGGATCAGAATTCTTGAGTTGGGTTTGTGTTCTTGAAACCCCAATACTGTACTAGCTCTGTCTTGTGGTGGTTCACTGATTGAGGAAGGGTTTTATTTGCTGCTAATTACCTAAGTCTGAGTACCTGAATTATTGGCTAGGGGCACTTCTACTTCTAGTTTTTGTTATTAATTTGTTCTCTTTCGTATGGGAAGCTCGTCAGAGAAGTGAGCTATTATATGTGTAGTCTTTGACACAATGGGAGGACTTTGTTCCAGAACATCCACAGTTAATAATGCTCCCAGTGGAAGTCTCTCACAAGTCAATGGTCATGTTGATCATGGGTCTGGTATGGGTTATCAGTCTCATGAGTTGTCATCGTTTACAAATAGTAGTTTGACCCCCCCGCCGATGGGGGAAAGTATGGAGAAGCAATTACGAGAACCCTTTTCGTTTCCTGAGATGAACACATCGGCATATAGGAGCAATCAGATTGATATCGACGATGGGATTCCACGCTTATCTAGGACTGTATCATACAAATCTAGATCAACAAAGTCTAAGCAGGCAGCAGTGTTAAAGGTAGGTGCAACCAAGACAAGTTTATATATATCTATATACATTCATCATTCTCTGTTCTTTTTGGCTTATAGCCTTATACTTCCTGTTTTATTTGTATTGAAAGAATAGTGGAAGTTATGAAAGATTACTAGTGCAATTAATTTTTACTGATTATGCACATTGCTCAGTTTTGTTTATGCGGAACATGAAATTGCTAAATCATATGTTTATGTGCTTTATCTGTTAATAGTTTCTGAACATCTTAATGACAACCATGCTTAAGCTTTGCAGAACAAGATAATTACTATTCATAACATGGAAATGCAGATATTGTTGTTAACATCCTGCAAATATTAAGTGTTTCATTAAATTTGTCGCGCCCCAAAATCCCATGTTGGTCAATGAGACCTTGGGCCCGTGACAATACATATCCATATCCATATAATAACATAAAAGGTGTCTTAAAATGTGAGTCTCAAAATTTCTCCCACAATTAATTAAAATAAACCTCAATATAGAGTGACATCAATAACCTGATAATATAATCCAAATTAAATGTTGACCAACTAACAGAATAATAATCCGATCACCAATATGATCTCAAATATAAATTAAACCTAAGCAACATCTTTAATTGAAATTGTCCTAATACATCTTTCTCAACTGAAATAATTAGAACTAACTAAATACTGGATCGGTAGTATGGATAATGATCCAGATCAACTTCTCCCTCTTGGTAATCACCTTCTGGCTCCTCTGGATACTCTTCCTCAATCTAAGGCCCCGGAGCACAAATGTCAAGCCCTCCTGAAACTATCGACATAAAAAGTACGATTGAGCAAATGAGAGCTCAGTGTATACAAAGTCTAGCTAATAATATCATAACATATAATCATGATCATGCTTTAACATAAATAAACATATCTTACGGTTCATGTGCGGAAGTATATAAACATAAAAACATCATTCATGGCATGTAAGACTCGTGACTTGTGTAGACATGTAAGACTTATGTATGTTTATGTAAGCATGAGTACCAATGCATGCAAGATGATTCGACAACGCCTGTAACATGAATATTCTCAATGACATGTGATATGAATGATTCCCCCATGACATGTAACATGATAATCTTGTGCTTGGACTTGTGAGACATGTGCTTATAAAACCTATCATGCGGTGAGACATGTGCTTGAGTGTCATGACAAACTTTCATCTATGCTATCCCTTCGGTTCCGATATCAAGACATCGAATCCTACCAAAGCTACCCTTATAACTGAGGTTAGCGGATTCAGGGCCTTGATATCATCCTCTAAATATTCACCTCTTCGAAATTCAATCAATCGATATACATGCATAAATAGACATAATTTACATGGAAGTCATATAAGAATACTGGATCATACAAGGAATAGAATCATAATTATATTCAATTTCAGATTGAATCATTGTTCAACAAATCTCTTCTTTCGATTCCAATCATATGCAAAATTCTATAATTCATCCCTTTCATCACATATCTCCAAAGTAATTCTCAATCCCCTTATTCAAGTATAAAATACGATATTCACAAGGTTATTCACATCCTACTTAAGTTAGTCACATCCTACTTTAATGATAACGCATTAGATTTCCAAAAATCAACATAATATCGTGGACAATCATCATCATCATCTTCTAATAACAATAATAATTTCAGAATATAGAATTCAACATTAATCATTTCATTCCAATAACTTTATCTAAAACTCCCTTGAAAACATGCAAATCTATCCTTTAACATGATCAACAACACGCAAACATCATTCTCATATCATAAAATTTACCTCATACATATTATTAGGTTAGAACAATGTATAGTACCTTCCTTGATCGTTTTCCTACAATCCCTCGCTTGAGAATGACCTTGGATGAGATTTTTAAGCTCTTCCTTCCTCTTCAATGAGAACTCTTTGAGAAACCGTAGGTAGCGGCCCCCTTTCTCTCTAATAAGTTTTAGAATGATAGAAAACTTAAAACCCACGAGTTTAAGGTCTATTTATAGAGTTTTTTTTTTGATCAAAAGTCTATTTATAGAGTTTGGAACCCTCAAATATTAAAAAAGTCAGAATCAATGTTTTTCGGAAAAAACCCCGTTCTTAAACTCGGCTTTGGTATTTGACCCGTTACTTTTGACTCGGTTATCGGAATTGGACGATTCAATATGCGTTGGAAACGTTATTCGAAGGGGAACAATTTCTTGTCTAATAGAGATGTCCAAATTTTAAGTTCTTGAAGGTCAAAACAGCTCGTCAAGTTGGATGAATGTAGGAGAAAACCCTAAAACTTTTGGGTTATTACAAAAACCCAAGATTAGAACCCTAGACTCCTAAAAGTTAGAAAATAAATACATTAACCTTATTATAGGCAATGGAATGACCCTGTAGACCCGGAACTTTTAATTTAATAACAATAATAATAATAAGTTAATAACTATTATTATTATATAAGGAGGAACTCACGCTCTCACCTTTTCAAGAGTAATGGTGTTACCTTAAAATCATCATTACCCTAAAGATTAACTCTTATTATATTATATCAAAATATATAAGGGAAAACTTTGTTTTTTTGTTTTATTTTCTTTCCTTTTAATTATCCTCGAAAGAGTAGATCTCACTTATTTTTGATAAAAATACTTTAATTAATGATTGCTTCTCAAACAAGTTTACCATGAATATTAAATTAGAAACTTATTAGGATTAGATAAGATTAACCTAATCCCAATTAATTTGAAATTCAATTAGGAATAGT
This sequence comes from Tetracentron sinense, assembly GCA_015143295.1. NCBI lineage: Eukaryota > Viridiplantae > Streptophyta > Magnoliopsida > Trochodendrales > Trochodendraceae > Tetracentron > Tetracentron sinense. The sequence continues at coordinate 46,921,702 of CM026552.1, forward strand.
CAAAGTCAAACTTTTCTTTCTCTTTCTCTCTTTAATCATAGGTCTCTAATGTTTAAAAGACACAAATTTACGAATTTGGGGTTTTAAGTGAGTATTTATAAATTTAAAACTCGAGACTTCACGTTTTCTCGCAAGAAATCATGTGTTTAACTTTTACCCTTACTGTGCAAAAGTCGGTTGGATTTTCCTATTTTCCTCTTTTTGTTTTATTTTTCTTATTTTTGTATACATGTAACATATTAAATTAACCTATGAGGTTTTTGCATACATCACATGAATGACACAATTATCGATAAAAAAAAATTCAGGTCTTTACAAAATTTTATTTTTTTGATCGGTAATTCAAATATATTAAAAAGAAACTAAGCAGTTTACATAAGTGTAAATTAAGAACAAGAAAAGTAAAAGAAAGCAAATTTAAAAGAGAAAGGGATAACAATACAACAACAATCTTGACATCTATTGACTACTTCGATCTGCAAGGTATCCCTCACTTCTTGATCCTAATGGAGAGAAGAACTCCATTCCACAATCGACTGTCGCACTCGAGACAGGATATGAAGGACTGGGGCGGAAGAGTTGTCAAATACTCGCCCGTTCCTCTCTTTCCAGATAGCCCATACTATCGTGCCTAGTAAAAAAGTCCAGATTGTTTCCTTTGCACCCACCAAAGTTGTCAAACCCCAACAAGATAAGAAGCTCAGAATGGAGAATGGGAAGACCCACTCCACACCCAGCTGTACCAAGAAAAAAGCCCAAAGCTCAGAGACTACCGGGTAGTGCAGGAATAAATGGTTCACACTTTCTCCCTCATTCAGGCATAGATAGCAACGGTTAGCGAAGCTCCACCCTCTCCTCTTTAACTGATCCGTAGTGAGAATTTTATTTAGTATTGCAGTATAGAGGAAAAAGGATACCTTCGTGGGGACCTGGTTAACCCACATAGCCGTATAAGGAAACGAGCGCAAAGATAAAGAATCAAAGGTTTGCAAGAGTGATCTTACTGAAAATCAGCCGCTGCTGCTTCGGGATCATACCCTACAATCACTAATCTGAATACTAGGGGAGAAGGAACTCAATCTACCCAACAATCGCTGCATGTCACCGATTTTCCAATCATTCAAGTCCCTTATAAGCCTCGGACACCAAACAAAACCCTCATCCAATCTCTCTGCGCACTCTGCAATAGAAGCCCCCTGATGAATGGCTAGAGCAAAGATAGATCCGAAATCGTCTTTAAGCGACAACTGATCACACCAAACATTGTGCCAAAATTGAATTTCGGTCCCATTACCCAGTTTGAACATAATGAATGGATCTAGGGACTTGGCCACCCCCATTATGCCTTTCCAAAGGCCCACACCGTGCGTGCCCCGAACCCCCTTTGGTAACCAAGGTGATGTCAAGCCATATTTGGCCACAATCACCTTCCTCCACAAGCTCTCCCACTCCTCCACAAACCGCCACACCCACTTACCTAACAAAGCTTTATTCACCGCACTGAGATTAGCAATGTTTAAGCCCCCTGCACCTAAAGGTTTACAAATTTGACTCCAATCCACGAGATGATATTTCCTTTTATTCCCCTTACCATGCCAAAGAAAGTTGCGCTGAAGGCGTTCCATGGTCACCGCAATGGATCGAGGAAAAACTAGGGAGGAAAAATAATAGGTTTGGAGGCTCCTAAGAGTAATTTTAATAAGGGTTAGCTTACCGCATTTGGAGAGAAGACATGATTTCCAACCGGCAAGTCTCGATGAGAATCTATCTAACACTAGGGCCCAAACGGATTTGGATTTAAAAGGAGCCCTTAACAGGAGACCGAGATAAGAGGAGGGGAGAGATCCTTTGAGGCACCCTAGGCAGCTAACAAGGATATCAAGATGGGGAATGACGCCAACCGGCACAATTTCATTCTTTCCCAAGTTAACTCGAAGGCCTGACACAGCCTTGAAACAATGCAGAATACAACGGAGGTTAACAAGTCGGGAGCAAGAGGCCCCACAAAATACGTAGGTATCATCAGCAAATTGTAGGTGAGAAATATTGAGCCGCTCTCGGCCGACTGAAAACCCCTCAAGCAACCTTCCTTGCGCTCGACTCAACATCTGACTCAAGGCCTCGGAAACAATAAGGAACAGTACTGGCAAGGTTCGAAATGTCGACAATATCGGCGATATATCGGCGATATTTGTCGGTGTCGGTGCCCTCCGATACACCTATACGGTGTTAAGAAAAAATTACATGATATCGTGGGTTATCGACGAAATATCGGCGATATCGACGATATTTCGTCGACAACCCACCGATACCGACCAAATCTCAAGAATCAAAATGAAAAAAAAAAAAAAAAAAACCAGAGTTAGGCAGAGGAGGAAGAGCCGAATAGGTTAGGGTACATACCGTTGCCGTCGCCGTCATCAACCGTCGCCCTCGCCGTCACCCTCGCCGTTGCTCTCGCCGTCGCCGACCGCAATAACCAGGTTCTCCCTCTCGTTCTCCCTCTCCTCTCTTTCCTTTCGTTTTCTGGCCTCCTTTCGTCTGGCCTCTGTCGATTGTTTGTGATTTAAACCCTTAAAAGGGTATTGCTAAAGTCACTCGTAATACAAACTCTTAAAGAACAATGCTAATGTCACTCAGTTTTAAACCCTAAAAAATGTAATGCTAATGTCACTCTAAAAAAAGTCTATTAAACATACTTCTATACCCTAAAAAGGGTTAGATTCTAGCATAATTAAAGGGATTTAAAATATAGGTTTAATTTTTTAAAAACAAACCAAGGTTAGATGCTTTAATCTTAAGGGTTAATTAATCTTGACCATAGTTAAGCGAGTTAAAAAGGGACACCTTTAGGGTTAGAGCATCTAACCTTGGTTTTTAGATTTTTTTAAATGAACATGTCCTCTTTTAACTCCCTTTAACAGTGGTTAAGATTCACTAACCCTTGAGGTTAAAGCATCTAATTTTTATTTTTAAAAAATTTAAACTTGTCACCTTATAACTCCATTTAACTGTGGTTAAGATTCATTAACCTTTAGGATCAAAGTATCTGACCTTGATTTTTAGATTTTTTAAAAATTAACATGTCCCAAATTAACTCCCTTTAACTGTGGTTAAGATTCACTAACCGTTAAGGTTAAAACCATTGGAAATATTTTTCACATCTAATGTTATTCATAGTTCTCTTTACCTCTCTCTTACAAATCACGCAAATAAAAAAATCTTCTATGATTTTAAAAAAAACTAAAATTATATTTTCTAACTTGTTAAAAAAATATAGATAAAAAAAATTTGTATTTTGACATAGAAGTCTTTTTTTATTACATTAAACTTTTAATCACTTAAACAATACTCAATAGACCTAGAGGTTCTGTTTGTTTACATCGAAAATAAAATTACATCCACTTCACTGTCAAATAAAGTTACAGTCCTCTTTTTGCTTATTTACATCAAATTACATCCACTTCACTGTCAAATAAAGTTACATTCAAATCAAAATAAAATTCACATTATGCTTATTTACATCAAATAGGAGTCCCACACATTTAAATAAATTACATCAACTTCTTTTTACATAATTGCATCAACTTCATAATTAACTAAAATTACAATTCTCTTTTTCTCTTGATGCAGGGTCTCCGATAATTTAACCATCTCCTCTTCTTCCCATATTGATTCAGTCCTGTAAAAACATGGAGATCATCACTTGTAGATAGAAATATGTTTAGATACTAAATTAAATTTCAATTATTTGTCAAACTCAATGTGCATTCATAAGATTTTCAAAAGTTTAAAACAATTAACATGGATAATCATTAAAAAAAAGAGAATCAAATAGTCTTACATATTTGTTCAAATGAAGTAAAATTGATTATATTACGATTAACATAGAGGTAAGAGCACATCTTATTGAGAAATGAATTAAACATGAATCGAATATTCATTATCGTCACTCGTCAGCGCACATCTTTATTCTCTTCTCATTACATCTCTTATATATATTGTTATTTTTAAAATGTTTTTATTCTAAAAGGTGTATTAACATCTATTTTAACATTTCCTGAAGTTTCACTGCAAAATTTCATGTTTTACCTCAATTTTTTTTTATTTTTCTAAAAATCACCGATAAACGATATATCTTCCGATATATCTTTTTTCCCGTGATCCGACATGTCGAGCGATATCGACATTTAGAACCTTGAGTACTGGTGACAACGGGTTCCCTTGCCTTAACCCCTTGGAGCTACAAAAGAAGCCTTTAGAACTCCCATTGAGAAGGATCGAGAAGGATGCAGAGGAGACACAAGCTAATATCCATGAGCACCAAAGGGATCCAAATCCCATCCTTCCCATCACATAAAGGAGGAAATCCCAAATGACTCGTAGGTCTTTTCCATATCAATCTTGCAAACAAGGCCGGGATAACTGGATTTCAGCTGATCGTCCACACATTCATTTACAATGAAATATCATCTAAGATCTGTCTCCCCCTTACAAAGGCACCTTGATGAGGAGAGATAATGGATCCCAAGACACTTCTAAGACGGGCTGCCAATACTTTTGCTAAAATTTTGTAGGCACTGCTGACCAAACTAATCGGGCGGAACTCTTTCAGATCCTGAGCCCCAGCCCTCTTAGGGATCAGGGTCACAAAGGTGTTGTTGATCGCACGATCAAATGACCCTAACTCGTGAAGTTCTTGCAAAACAGCTAGAAAGTCCCTTCCCACAATGTCCCAGCATGCTTTGTAAAATTCAATGGAGAAGCCGTCAAGGCCGGGGGCCTTGTTCCCTGCCATAGATTGAAGGGCACTGAGAACCTCGTCCTCTCGGAATGGTCGTTCCAGCTCCTCACATTGGGCTAATGATATGGAGGCAAACGGGAGTCCGTCAAGTTTGGGGCGCCATGAGACTTTCTCCGAGTACAAGTCTTTATAGTACCCAACCACATTATCCTCAATGCCTTTTTGATCCATTTGTAAGTATCCATCCACTAGAAGGCTAGAGATGAAATTAGATTTGTGATAGAAGTTGGCCATGTGGTGAAAAAATTTAGTATTACGATCCCCCTCCTTCAACCATCTAATCCTAGACTTCCGTTTCCAACTAATCTCCTCAAGGCACACTGACTCCAAGTAGGCACTTTTCAGATCCTCCCTGTTCCTACTCTCCACTTCAGATACCGGATGAGAACTCTCAACTGAGTCTAGGGATTGAATATCAAGCAATAGTTTGGCTTTCTTCTCCGATATGATCCCAAAAACCTCCTTATTCTAGATTTTAATGCTCGCTTTGAGGGATTTTAACTTTAGGCCAAACCTCGTGCTAGGAGGTCCCCAAACAAGGTGAAAAGACCATACCTTGGAGACTAAGGCTTTGAACTTCTCCGACTGAAGCCACATATTCTCGAACCTAAAGGGTGTCGGACCTCCCCTCGAACTTCCGGGAGCCAGTAGGATTGGGACATGGTCGGATGTGGGACGAGGCAATGAAGATTGGACAAGGTCAGGGAACATCTCCTCCCAATCAATGGAAAAAAGGAAACGATCCAGTCTACTAGCAAGAAGACCCAATGGAAGCTTAGACCACGTAAATTGGACACCTCTAAGGGGGTAATCAATCAGGCTTTGACGAGTAATGAAGTTCTAAAATCGCATCATTTTGGCTGACCTAGATTGAGCTCCGCGTCTCTCTTGAGGGAGACGAGTGCAGTTAAAATCGTCACCCATACACCAAGGGGGATCCCACCTCACACTCACGTCGTCTAACTCTTGCCAAAACTCAGAATCCGAAAAGGCCCCAGATGGGCCATAAACCCCTGTGAAGACCCAGCTTGGTCCTCCACTGGACAAGCGACAAAGAATAGATATCGAGAACGCTCCTAACTCGGATTTGAAACATCGATCCGACTCCTATCCCATACGAGCAATATTCCCCCAAAGGCACCTCTCTTAACTCGTATTCCAAAACATCGATCTGATTCCTATCCCATACGAGCAATATTACAAAATTTTATTAAACTAATACTAAAAGAACATCATGAATAATTGAGTATGTAGAATAAAATAGCCATTTAGTATCTTGGCTCTTGGGATATCACAAAATGAAGAATCTTATCCCACTACTTGTATCCATGTTTATATATGTATTCATCTAAGAATCTCCTCTTATCCCACTACTTGTATTGTATCCATGTTCATGTACGCATTCGTCTTTAGACATCTCCATTGATAGGATTTGACTGTTAATCTTCATAGGAGATCAGCCATCCCAGTTTCATCCTTCAATGTGCTCTATGAAAATGTTGGGAGCAATCCTTGATATTCCACTCATAACAGCCCTCTACTCATGCCCCAAATTTGGATCATTGCCTAACCACACCCAGAAATTTTCACTGAAGGGCATTTTCCTTGACTGTGCATCACATAGAAAATTTTACTTCGTCTGAGCTCCACCCTAGAGCTATTTTTTTTGCTGAATGCTGAACTCCGACCCACTTTTAAAGTGATTACTGAAATCTCGGGTCCCTACTTCAAGTAGAAAAACTTCCAAAACCAGCATTTTGGTCTTGGTTTGACAAATTTACATGTGATGTGAATAATGCATTTCTGTATGTTTTCTTGACAACCCCTATTCCCTAGTTCTTGAAGGCCATTTGGCATCGTTCTTGGGGATTGTTTTTCTACTCCCCAGGAACAAAATTGGTTTAGGTGCATTTGGCATGACTTTCTCCGAAACATTTCTTAGAAACAGGGTGGTCTTAGCACTGTTTCTTATGACAAAAAAAAATTGGCCTTTTGAGAGTGTTTCCAAGAAACACTCATCTACAAGAGGAGCATTATGAAATAAATTCTTTTTTGATCTCTCTCACCCCAATTCTTTCCTTGCCCCCAACTCTTTCCTCTCTCCCACCCACCCACCCACCCCTTCCCCACCAATTCCATGATGACAATTCCCCACCACCACTTCCACCCTCACAGCCACCCCCACCATCATGACATTTATAATTTAGGCAATTTAATGAGACTTCATAAATGGATAGATGGACATTTTGTTATGTAATCTAGTTTGAATAGTATAAAATTAATCATATTTTTTCCCATCCTAATGTGATTCTATCATTTTTGTCTTCTATAATGGATTATGACTTACTGTTTTACAATTGGGTTCTCAGCACTGAATTGTTTCAGAGAATCCAGATTGATGTATTTCCAGAATCAGAGAATCACCAGAATTGATGCCAAATGGTCCCTAATAGACCATTACTAAGAAAGCCCAATCTAACTCTCTGAGATTTTTGGTCTCTACCTTTTATTCTGTGACAGGAAACCATTTTCCACCTTTCATCCTATCAAGTGAAATAAATGTCCTCACCCCATTATTTATCTGGGAAAATTTCTTTTGATGTTTCTTAACTTTCACGCAACTGCTCTGGGGATCAGACATAAGGACATAAGGCATATAGAAATGCTAGAAGAGGGATTACTTGGATGATTGTAACTTGGTCACTCAAATAACAAGTGGATCTTCCAAGAATTGAATGTTTTTTTCACATTCCTTTATATTGGACTGGAAATGGAAGAAATGTCTCGTAGTGTCTGCTTGTTTTCCTTAAATCACTGCCAAGTGCTAATCATTGAAGGATTTATAAGGGCAGTCCGGCTATTGTACACAAATAATACAGGTCTTGAGATTTGAGGAATAGGAGTTTGGTTGTAAAAGTAAATCCACTGAGATGTAAGGTTGTAAAGATAGGTTTTTAAAGTTAAGGAATATTATTGATATGAGAAGGCATTGAGCTAGAAAGAATTAGAGAAGAACGAAAGGTAAAATAGGAGCAACAAAGAGAGGAATAACCTTCCAAAAAAAAAACAAATAGAGGAATATATATATATATATATATAGAAACAGCACTTGCAGGTCTAAAAAACTTCTCAAGGAATCAGCACTCACGAGAAACTTTCTTCTTGTGAAGTAGAGTTACCATGACTTCCCTTGTGAATTCAGCACGTTGGGCAACACTTTTTTTTTTTAATCGATAATCAAAGTATATATAAATCAAAGCGCAAGGCAAAACAGTACATCAAGAAGAGTTCACAAGTGTGTAGACTCAATAATCAAACAAGAAAGCAAAGATAGAAAGCGAGCAAAGAATCTCCTCAGCAGAGAGAGAAAATGGGGCTGGACTATCACTCCAATACCCTCAAAATCTCCTCTATGTCGAGCCCAACCCGTTGAATGGAACACCATTCCAACACAATGGAGCGGATACGAGTTATCGATAACTCTCTTATTCCTCTCTTTCCATATAGACCATGCTATAACACCTGGAAGTAGCGACCATATTGTTGTTCGAACCTTATTCTCACTTTAAAAAAAACCAACAAGATAAGAAGCTTTGGAAGGAGGAAGGAAAGACCCATTCCACACCTACTCGGGAGTGGAAAAATCCCCACACCTCTTTCATGATAGGGCAGTGCAAGAGCAGGTGGTCTACTGATTCTTCCTCTCGGAGGCACTTAAAAGCATCGAATAGCCATCCTCCATCCTCTACGTTTCAAATGATCACATGTCAGGATTTTATTCAATGAGGCATTTCAAAGGAAAAAAGATACCTTGGATGGAATACCGGGATTCCACACCAACCTATGAGAAAAAGAGCCGGCAAGGATAGGCTCTAAGGATACCATACCAGCTAATGCTTTTCAATTGCGTTAATCCACCAACTTTTGACTCGAGCTCATGGTGTACATTTTGTCCCAAATCTACTCCCTTCAATAGGGTCACATTGTCTCGGTAATTGAGACATGCTTAATATATAACTTCGACATTGATGAGATTTTTATAAAACTACAACTTGATGCCAAATGATTACTGAGGCATTGTGACCCACTATCGCATTTCTTGTTCATCATGATTATTGAGGCCCTCAATAAGAAGGCATTGGTTGGAGACTCTTTCGAGAGGATAGGAGAGGGAGTTGTGTGGTGTCTGAGATTGCGTCGGGATTTGAATGATTGAGAAATAGAGGATTTGACCCGTCTTTTGGAGAGGGTTGCATCGGTCTACCCTTGTGCAGATTATAGGGACATTAGGATTTGGTCGCGAGGCAACCTTGGTCGGTTTTCAGTTAGATCCATTTTTCAGTCATTGTATCATGTTCCCTCTAGGCGGTTTCCTCATAGGGTTGTGTGGAATCCCGGTATTGCCTCCAAGGTATCTTTCTTCTTATGGAATGCAACACTGGATAAAATTCTAACATAAGACCATTTACAGAGTAGAGGGTGGCGAATGGCTAACCGATGCTTTTTGTGCTTCCAAGCCGAAGAGACTGTGGATCATCTTTTGTTGCACTGTCCTATTGTGTTCGGGATATGGGGTTTTTTCCTTTCCCGTGTGGGGGTAGACTGGGTCTTTCCCTCATCCTTTCTTAACTTTTTATCCTGTTGGCCGAAGATGACAGGTGATGGGGCTAGGGAGGCGATTTGGGCAGTACTCTCGGGGGCTATTTCATAGATGGTTTGGAAGAGCAGAATACCCAGGTCTTTGAGGATTCATCCTCTTTTGTGACACGTCTCTGTGAGCGGATCCGTATGGTGGTGTTGGAGTGGGCGGGATTAAATTTTGATGTGGAAGCCTTGAGGGAGATGTTGGGTTGAAGTAGGTGGGTTGGGAACTCGGGCTTCTCTTGGTTGAGTTTACGCACGTGTAAACTTTTCCTTGGTTTTGTCCATTTTGTTCTTCCTTGTATTTCCCTTTTCTCTTTTTTTAATAAAGTCCTCCTTACCGATAAAAAAAAAAAGATGTTATTTAAAATTTCTCCAAAGGTAGTGTAAATGGGGTGCACTTCGATTTTGAATGACAAATGTAAGTAAACCGTAAATGTGGGTGATTTCTCAAGGAAATAGAAAAATCTGGCAATCTCCTTTGAAATCTCCAAAATTCCTTCTCTCTAGTCAAATTTTTCCCCTTTTATAGACTAAGGGCGAAATATCCTCAACATATAAAAGAAATATAAAAAATATCATGCGATATATCAGAATTATCAGAGATATAACAGAAATATTTAGGGATATTTTGTAAAAAATATTGCAGATGATATTTCGCACCCATGAGATGTGAAAAGATATTTAGGATATATGGAAAATATTGGGGATATCTCAAACCATGGTAGACTCAAAAAACATAACATCCATAAAAACAAAAGATTTATTAGAAGAGGAATGAATAAATAATAGCATTTATACACCTTCTGATTAGGAGCATATCCAAGAAAAATGCACCGAAGAGCTTAAAGTTGGAAGGGACGATACATTAACAAGTGTCTTAAAATCCAAAATTCTTGAGGGCATATGATTAATTAAGAAAGCAACAATTAAAACAATATTAGACCAAAAAACTTTAGGTGCATTCATAGCAAACATAATAGTGCGAGTGACTGCTAACAAATGCTGATTTTTTCGCTCACTCACACCATTTTGCTAAGGGGTATCAACACAAGAGGTTTGATGAATGATTCCATGAGAATCAAAGATGCTAAACTCCTAGACATGTATTCCTCCCATTATTCGATCGAAACACTTTTAACTTTAGCGTCAATTTGAGTTTCTATCATTTTGTGAAAAGATGGAAGAACATAGCATACTTCACTTTTAGATTTAAGCATGTAAACTCATGTAGCACGAAAGAAATCATCTACAAAAGTAACAAAATACCGAAAGCTACATTGAGAAGTAACTGGGGAGTGGGGATACCATCTACATATCAAAGTGAACAATAGAAAAAGGTGAATTGCATTTATTATCACTAGAAGGATAAGAAGTTCGACAATTTTTTACAAATTCATAAGTTTCTTATTGAATGGAAGAAACTGAACTAGAAAGTGACAACTATAGAAAATAACTCGGTCTCCCATTTGGCATAAGCCGAATCTGAGGGATGAGGAGCAGGAGTAGCATTGGTCAGATAACCCATCTTACCTTTTCCCTTGAAAAATAACATAGCTGACTGCAACCAAGCGAGAAAATTAGTCCCATCTTGTTTTACCGTAGTAAATTTGGAGGTTTGGGGCGTTACTTAGACCTACCCCATACTTCCTCCCCTATTCACATGGATATTAGAGGTACGACTAATCTTTTGACTCATCCGTCATGTTGCACACAAGACTGATTTACACAAATCAGGCTTAAAAAGACTATCACTAATCTTCAATCCACCAAAAACACACCAAATTAGGGTTTCACAACCCTATATTCACTCCACTGAATTAATGAAAGGTTTCAAGCATTAAAACAGCAACCCAACATTGCGTAAGACTTCTCAGAACCTTACAACAGTTGAGAAATCAAGACAATCCAAGCAACACAATTTTTTTTTTGCAGAAACAATAGAAAACGGTAACATTAAGTGAAAAAAATCATCACCGAGCCTTCAATCCATTCTTTGTGAAATCAGTTTCAAACAATCAATATTTTTAATATGGATCAAACAATGCCAGATTTGTCCTCCAAAAATCTCCCAATTGATCACACCAACAAATTTCCCCAAACATATTTTTTTGTTTGAAATCTTCACAGAAATTTATTTTTTTTAAAATGCATCTCCAAGCTCCAAAAAATCCCAGAAAAATAAATACAATTCATGATCTATCAACTGGAAAGAAAAACCAGATTTGTCACACCTACTAAAGTGACCGTACGACTGACGTCAACACTGTTGTAGAACTCAAACACTCAGTTGCAACTTCCTGGTTAGATTTTATGCTTTGATACCAAGTTGGTTTGGGTAGATAAGGTTTTAGGGTTTATATCTAGGGTTTTATGGATTAGGGTTTTGAAGAAGAGAAAGAAGAAGAAGAAGATTTGAGAAAGATTAGAAAGTTAAACATCTCTCTCTTATTCCTTTATTATATATACTCTACTACTAAATAGAAATAATAAAATACCCTTGTTGTGGTAAATTAGGATTATTCTACATTTGGTGCAAGCATGCATCATATTAATGGATGTTAACAGTGAATAACAGGATATTGCAGTTCCTGTGCCATTTTTATTTTTTTTTGGTTTTTGATAAGTAAAGATCATGAAGTTTATTGATGGCAAAGGGGATGAAAACCCATAGAGGGGAAAATACCAAAATAGGAATGAAATAAGGCTACTCATCTGCAAAGGGTGATTACTTGCCACTATGCAGGGTTTGAAAAAAAGGTTTCAGACACCGTAACGGACTCAGCCGAAACCGTTACGTAACGGTTTCGGCCGTTATTTATTTTTTTCTTTTTTTGCTTTAAAAAAATCCTAATAAATAGAAAAGAAATCAAAAAACATGCAATAAATGAGTAACAAGATACTTCTAAAGCCAACATGAAGCTCAAAATGTAGAAATAATGAAATTAAATGGGTCGAGGGTTGAAAGTTGAAACATACACATAATCCAGTCCAGATTTCAGACTTCATATAGGCAGATAACCAGATACATACACACCTGCTAAGTGCTAAAGCCACATAGGATTACGAGCTGACTCATCATCTTCATCATCATCATCATCATCATTTCTATTTGGTTGAATGTAAGGTTGATGGTAGAGAGATTCAGCCTGTTCTTCACGGGTTAACTGTTCTGGTTTTTTTTTTTTAAAAAAACCCAAATCGTGGATGAGTCCTACGCCCGATACTGTTATGTAACGGGCGTAACGCTCATTACGTAACGGTTTCGGGCTTTACACGTTTATTTTGGAATAAACTGGTAAATGTACGGTATCGGGTATTGGAGGCCACCGAAACCGTTACGTAATGGGTGTTACGTAACTGTTTCGCCGAGTTTTTTAACCATGCCACTATGAGGTGCATTTATTTCCACCAACCCTGGACAGTCCTTGTAAATGCTTCTTGACTTTTTGCGCTTGTTTACGAGTACTTAGCATGTTTTTTGCAAATATGTTTTCAGGCGATTGCTTCTGTTTGCTATTTACTCACCGTTTGCTTTTAATGGAATAGAGAATAGTATACAACTTCACTTCTCTATTGTTGATATATGTTATAACCTTATAATATAGTCTTAATAGATTGCTGTGGTGTAACAGGTTTCAGAAGTAAGCTCGCTTTTGGGAAAAGCTGGTACTGTTGGGCTTGGGAAAGCAGTGGATGTTTTGGACACACTTGGAAGTAGCATGACAAATTTGAACCTAAACAGTGGATTTGGCTCAGGCGTGACAACAAAAGGCAATAAAATTTCAATTTTGGCTTTTGAGGTTGCTAACACAATTGTTAAGGGTGCTAATCTTATGCAATCCCTTTCAAAAGGGAACATAAGACATTTGAAAGAAGTAGTGCTTCCTTCAGAAGTCGTGCAACATTTAGTATCAAAAGATATGGATGAACTGCTAAGGATTGCTGCTGCTGACAAGAGGTGTTGTGTACTGGAGAAATAGCTAAAACTTGTTGAAAATATTTTGTTAATGGTCTTACTGGCATGATTATGGCTGCAATATCTATACCATTTCTGAAAAGTAACCTTGTTATTTTATTGTATCATTTTCACAGGGAAGAGTTGAAAATATTTTCAGGTGAAGTGGTCCGTTTTGGAAATCGTTGTAAAGATCCCCAATGGCACAACTTGGATCGTTATTTTGAGAAGTATGCTAAATAGTATCTCATCTTCTTTGGTCTTTGTTTCTGCATATTTTTCTCATGTTTTCTCGTGCGATTGCTTTTATAATTTTGCAGGCTGGGTGCAGAACTTATCCCTCAAAAACAATTGAAAGAAGAAGCAGATACAGTGATACAACAATTGATGAATTTGGTTCAGAATACAGCTGTGAGTATTATGAAATTATCCATTAGTATCTGAGAAATGTTTGGTCTTTCAAGTTGCAGTCATCTATGTTCAGACGATGCATGATTCAGACATAATACCATAGTCTTGAAGTGTTGTGTCTGCGGCTTGCACCAATTTGAAAAGAATCTTAATGTAGCATATTTTGATGCCGCAAATGTAAATATATAGTGTCCCGTAGATGATCTTAACTGTATGATGAGAACGAGAGTTTTTGATAGATCTGATGGAAACTTTTAATAGGGAAAATTAGTAAAATTGTACCTCTTTTAACTGACAATAAGAGATATTTACATAACCTTGCTCTATGCAAATAGCATTTAGCCACAGGGAATCCTCTCTATGGAATCCTTTTTAATGATTAATTCTATTCTTCTGCAAGATTCTGTCTACTCATTTTTAATTCCAATATGGGTTAAGCAACCGGGTGGAGGATTTATGGATTATGGCTAAAAGTCGTGGTAAAATCAAAGTCCAAAATCCCTGAAAAAATTTAATATTATATTCAATGTGGCATGGATAAAATATTGCAAACCAAATGAAACACCAAATTGATCTGCTGTCCTTATAACCTAAATCAGACACCTATTAGTTGCATGCATTAATCTCCTATAGTTACTGCTTTCTTTAAGTTTGACCCTTGTTTTTTTAAAACCAATCAAAGCAGGAATACAAAGGAGCACAAAAGAGGCCCCAAAAGCAAAGAGGCCAATAGAAAAGCAAAACAAAAAGCAATTGCAAAGGAAGCCCAAAGAGAACTTTCTTTATGTTAACTAAAGATTGACCTCCCCCCCCTCCTTTTTAGATCTATTGTCATGCTTTTGAAGCTTTATTCTCCCAGTCCTTGAAATTGAGTACATTAGGGGCCAACGGAAACACAAAAAAGAAGAAGCAAAAGACACTGAAAAGGAAGCTCAAAGTGAACTTTTTCTTTATGTTCACTTGAGATTAGGACCCCTTCTTTAGATCTATGGCATGCTGTTGAAGCTTTATTTTCCCAATTCTCGAAATTGAGTACATTATTTTTGCTAAGAACTTGTTTCTTAAGATTTATGTATACATTTTTTTAATTGTATTTTCATCATTCTATGTTGTATGAATTTATGCAATCTCAGTGTCGCATACATGTGATCTTTTAAAACTATGAAGAAGAATATTATTATTATTAATACTTCTTTTGGTCACAGGAATTATACCATGAGTTGCATGCCTTGGACAGATTTGAGCAAGATTATAAACGTAAGCTTCAAGAAGAGGATAATTCAAATGCTGCTCAAAAAGGTGACTTGCTTATACATTTCCTAATATTATTCTACATATACTCTGAGTAGCTTAGTCCTGGTTTCGCTCTAAACTGGAGCGTTTGTTTTGTATACAAGTCGTGATTCTTTAGATGATGGCCGAAGTGTATCAGAACTAAAGTAACAACACATTATATGAGGATTACTAATTAATGTGATGCAAAAAAAAAGGAAAAAAAAAGCTTGACAACCCTGACGGGCAGTCCAATGTGAAAATTTTCTTCTGTCGTACTCATTTTGAGGTTTAGATTGGGTTGAATAAGTTTCTTAGCATCTGGGCAGATTTGGGGTAATTTTGGTAATTTATTTGTGCATGGGAGGGTCTTTTTAATATTATAATTTACTTAAATAAATTTCTTAATCTCAAGTTTTAGTTATATGAGACATTTGGGGGAATTTAGGAAATATGTTTTTTTTAAAATAGGGCTTAGGCTGGAAATTGAAATAAATAGGGTGTGTATCCCCACCTTATTCTCGAGATTTTGTTTTTTAAGAGTGCATGGCTCCCTTCTACCTAAGTTTGAGAGATTTGAAAGTCTTGTTGTTGAAGGTTGGAGCTTCGGAATATTTTGATCCCCTCTTCAAACCAGCTCCTATCCTTTTCTAGGAGGGATATGAAGTTTTTGGTGGATTTCCAGATTAGGGTTTCTTGCTTTTGGTGATCTTGAAGCATACATATTGTTGTTTATTACTCATTTTACTCGATTGTTATTGCTCTTGCCCAGGGTTACCTAATTCGCTGGGGACTATTACGATCTGCAAACCGGTTCGAAGCACACCAGTTCGTGGTTCGGTCCAATTCTCTGGTTTGAGCAAACCAAGAGATTGTGTAGTCCGGTACGCTGAACTGTAATCTAGTTTGGCGACGTATGCAGTGGAGTTCCGTAAATGGAATGGTATAAGGAAAGTGTATATGTGAACAATTAGGGGGCATAGTTGTCATTCCACATAAGTTAATATAAGATATCATGAGAATGTGGGTGAGGCTCGAGATTAGCACCTGAAAAGGAAGCAGAGTCAGTTTCTCGGTTTCCGTTTCCGGAAAGCCTGTCTCTCATTTTTAATGGGGAATGCATGGCTTACCCGCAACATTATGTAATGAAATGAAGCATAGCTTGCACAGGAAACTCATCCTCATTGGTCCACTTCCTGCTTTTTAACACTCAACATTGTGGTTAACATTCACTCACCCCTAGGGTTAAGTAATCCAATCTTATGTTTTAGAAGAAAAAAAATAAACAGCTTAACTTTAATTGAGTAAAGCTTTACCAGGGTTAAATGGTCATAACTTATATATATAAATATATATATAAGCGAATTCACCTTACGAACCAAAGCAAACCAAACTAAAGAACTAATTGAACCGAAAAACGAATTATCTCATCCTACCCCTAGCGAACCGGGTTCACTCTAGAGTGGCGAATTGCGAACCGAGCGAACCAACAAACCAGGTAACATTGCTCTTGCCTTTCATTCACATTGATATGTTGCTTTTTTTTTGGGGTAACGGAGGGTGTCCCAAAGCCTTTGAGCCAAAGACTAGTCCCTTTAGGTATCCGCACCGACCCACTCGGAATTTTCTCTATGGATACCAGGGTAAGTTGAGGAGTGGGAGTTGAACACACGACCACAGAGAGCAAACCCGGGACGCTAGCCAACTGCACCCTGATATGTTGCTTTTTCTTGGCAAGAAGAAAGCATGATGAGAATTAAAAGAATGGAGAAAATAAAAGGGGAGATATTCCCTGCAAATCAGGTGGATCTAGGCGACACCAACCTCAAAGATAAAACTGATGTTTACCCTAACCATGAGCTGAAAGCACTATAATATAAACAAAAGTGAGTCTCAAAGTGGTGAAGGAGAAGGAAAAATTATGGTGAAATCAGCCTTGGAAAAAGGGATCTGCATGCAACTAGGACCTCCAAAAAATGAATTGGTAATTTGGCAACTTGTTATCAGGAAGTACTTGATTCTCAACATAACGTCTTTTATAGATTATGGAAATTTACCTATAAAAAAACAGAGATTATGAAAATTTAATGATACACTAAATATCTTTTGCTTATTTTAATTGAATCTGTTTTGGTGACAGGAATGGAACAAGCTATTGGAGTTTTAACTACTATTTTTAAATATTGATGATCCCCATGTTAGAAAAAATATGGCATCCACTCAATGTATGGATGGTCACCATGTTAGTGGCAAAACCATCAGTGATTGAGAAACCCTTGATAAAGTTGCCACTCTTACCCATTGGAGGACCACCAAGACTAGCCGTCCTTGGATTATCTTGTAACCATCTGTTGTTCATTAGTATTAACTATCAACCAACAGGCAACAAGAAGTTGAAGAAAGCCAAAATAGTGGAGAGAGGTGTTATGAATATTAAGATGTAAGGTTGTACTTTTGAAGCTTATTGTTTCTAGGTCACCAATGATGATGGATAAATATTTCTTAAAATAATTTGTGAAAGAAATTTCTGAAACATTTGGATTTAAGTTACCTAGAGTTTTATGAGTTCGCAGTTTAGGATATGACTTTGCTATCTAGAGTGTTTTTTCTCTTATTAATTAACTAATAACCATGGGGTGTAGGCTACTGAATCCTGCTTTTTGAATTTGATATCTTATTATAATATCATTATCTGTAAGTAACCACATTTTACTGAGTATATTTTTCTTTGACATGTAGGAGACAGCCTTGCAATCTTGAGGTCAGAGTTAAAAACCCAAAAGAAGAATGTAAAAAGTTTGAAGAAAAAATCACTTTGGTCCAAGATTTTGGAAGAGGTAGCTAGTCTGTACTGTTATACATAGCATTTCCAGGGATATTCTGGAGAGAATGTACTGACCTGGATTTGGTTCTTTTCTCATTATTGCTTTAAAGCTGCTTTTGTCTTCTCTGTTATAAAGTCTTTATGCTGTAGTCTATCCTTGCTCCATCATTGTCGAGCGCCAATTTCACTATCCAAAAGACCTAGATATTGTTCATCCAGTTATTTCTGAAAACACGAAGTTTCTAGGAGAGCAATCTAATATCACGTGTACCACAGGTGATGGAGAAGCTTGTAGACATTGTCCACTTCTTACATCTGGAGATCCATGATGCCTTTGGTAGTGCAGGTACATATTTGAAACTCTAAATTAAATATCTGTATATGCCTGTCTCAAGACAAATTTAGCTCACTTGCTTTCTTTGGAAATAAAAAAAAAAATCAAAAATCAACTTTAGTAAGCTGTAGTGCGTCTTGAAACTAATTCATTTCAATATCATGATCACCTTGTCTAGTAGTCTATGTGTTAGGAGTTAGGACTATTACCCGTTATCTTGGTAGCTGCCATCATTCTGACAAAAATTGTAATAATCACAACCTAACGAGACAACAAATAAGCATCAAGAGGTTGTACTATCAAGCTCTTGTAAAGTAGATTATTTGATGAAGGCTGGTCATATCATGCATTGACATGCCTTTCTGTACAACGGTATCATAATATAGTTATTTTTTCTGATGACACTGGCCCTCTTATCTCACACCCAATTAACTCTATTATTGAAGAGAAAAGAGGACTTTATGTCTAGAAGACTTTCCTTCACATCAAATTTATTTTCAATGCTTCTGCAAGTAGGCGGATTTTTGTGATAGGAATATGACTTTGTTGGCAACAGAGGTGAGTGCAAGAATAGTTATGGCCTAGTTATATCTATGTCGGCTTGGCTCCAAAGACAGAATTGTAAAAGAAACATAGAAAAAGGGTTGATGGCTGACAGGCAACATGGCCACTTGCTGAAAGATGAGGTTAACAACAGGAACATCAAGGCAAGGTCCGATTGACTTGCTCTGGTATGTTGATTTTTTCTATTGGTAATAAATCCCATGCATTAAAAAAAGGGGAAAGTACACGAGAAAGTTCACTGCTTGGTGAACTTAAAAAAAGAAAAAAAGAAGCGGGAGATGAGGGACACTTGCACCTTAAAATCCCCAAGGAGAAAAACAAGTCCTATCCATAATAAAAAATAGTGACCTAGTCAAGATCAACAAGGTCACCCTTAATCTAGCATCAAGATAGAATGAGCTTTGCGATTTGAGTCCAAATAGCTCCTACAAAGGAGGCGGGGTTATCATATACCTTTTTGTTCACGTCCTTCCAAATGCACCGGCATAAGGCTCTCGGAATTGAATGCCACAAAACATTCAAAGGCTTCTCTAACACCACGAATAGAACAGTCCTATAGGAAGTCATTGAAAATATAAGGAAACACCTAAATTATCCCCATAAAAAATAGGATAAGGTCCCATAACTATTTTGCCTAAAGAACAACAAATAAACAAATGATTCCGTGTCTCTCCCTCCGCCAAGCACATATAGCATTTGTTAGCCATCCTCTACCCTATATTTCTTAAATGATATTTGTTGAGGACTTTGACCAGGATAACGGGCCAAAGGAAAAACGCAACCTTGGATTGGATTCATGGATTCCCTTCAGCTCTATGAGGAAAAGAGGATCCTAAACTAATGTCCAAAGGCCGGGGTCAAGATTTCACTGTAACAATGCTTACTGTTCCAAAGCCTACAATCTCGAACAAAGGTATTATGATTAATCTGGGTAAGTGGAGCCGCAACCTACTCAAATTCTCCAATTCTTAGTCATTAAGACTTCTGCTCCGTTTGTTTCAACGTAAAATAGGGGAAAACAAATCATTTGCATGGAAAAGTGTTTGTTTGTACGTAATATCTTTCGTAAGTAAAATGTTTTATGGAAAGGAACCACTTTTCCAGAAAATGACTTACATTTCAAAAACTCGTAAGTCATTTTCCTATAAAATACCAACCTCTTTAAAAATATTTTAAAAATTACAAAAATACCCTTATTCATAATTTTTAATTTTTTTTAATTTTTTATATTATATATTTTTTTAATATTTTTATTAATTATTATTATTATTTTTTAATTTTATTATTTACTTTTTTTTATTTTTAATATTATTTTTTCATTTTCCATTTTTCATTTTTTATATAAAAAATTTCCCGCCTTATTTTTAAGAATGCAACCAAACAACAAAAACTGAGTGGAAAATTCACATTTTACCGTAAATGAATTTCCTTCGTAAATGATTTACGTTGTAAAACCATTTATGTGCAAACAAACGGAGTATTCTTCTCATTTCTCAACTTAGGACCCACACAAATGAATTATTCCTAGAATCAAGGTAAGGGCTAACCATACGATGTCCCTCTGATGCAATGTAGTACAAGTTACCAAGTCCCTTCCCAAAGAATTTTGCCCACAGCACAGATTTTCCTAAAACCTAACATCTTCTGCACTTCCAACTTTGAAACTGATAGAACTCTTCCTGCACCTGTAGAATCACTTACACATGCCAACCCCATGAGCTCTCCTTACCCCTCTCGGCTCCCGTATCGAAACAACCCATGAGCTATCCTTACCCATCTTGGCTCCCGTACCGAAACAACCCATGAGCTCTCCTTTCCCCTCTCGGCTCCCATAGCAAAACAACCCCATATTTGGCAACAATCTCTCTCTCTCTCTCTCTCTCTCTCTCCATAACCATTTCCCTCAAAGAGCAGAATTCATGCGACACAAAATCTAACCCCGAAACCCCCTCCTTAGAGGAACGACACCCACCCTCCCACTGAACTAGATAGTATTTCTTGGAATATACTCCATCATTTTGTAAGAAGTATCTCTAAGCTCTCTCAATGGTATCAGCAATGTATACAAGGATAGTTAGACGTGACATAAAGTAGGTGGGCATGCTAGCAAGAGTGCTTTTTAATGAGAGTAATCCTCCATACTTTTGATAAATATAAAGAGCTTTTGTGGATGCCATCCTCCTAGTCAACCTCTACACTATTGGGTCCCAAATGATTTCAACATAAAATATGCCCGTAAGGGCATACCCAAATAGGACATGGGGAACTCAGTCAACTCACTAACCCTATAACCAAAATCTCCTACTAGATCGACCAACTAAGGAAGCTTGTGAACACCAAACATTTCACTCCTCGAAGCCCTAAAACAGCCTTGAAACATCTATGGAGATATC
Organism: Tetracentron sinense; assembly: GCA_015143295.1. Lineage (NCBI taxonomy): Eukaryota > Viridiplantae > Streptophyta > Magnoliopsida > Trochodendrales > Trochodendraceae > Tetracentron > Tetracentron sinense. The sequence continues at coordinate 46,942,903 of CM026552.1, forward strand.
TTAGAAACCCTATTTGCTGGCTAAATTCATCACAAAGAATCGAGGTACCATATGCAAATTGGAGATGAGAAATCCGCAAGCCGACTCTAACCAGAATGAAATTCTCTTTTTCCCTACTGATTATTCTTCTTAAGGCCTAAGTTACCATTATAAAGAGAATGTGAGAGGATCACCTTGTCTCAAGCCCCTAGAGCTTTTAAAGTAACTAGCTGGGAACTATTCATCAAAATTGACGAGGGCGACTCATTTTACACTTTTATCCGCCTTCTCTCTCAAATCCCAAAACCCATCATTCTAAGTGAATAATTCATGAAATCTTAATTAACATGATCATATGCTTTCTTTATATCCAATTTGCACAAAATCTTTTAGAGTGCTTTTTATGCGGTGGGCTCTAGTACTATGATTGAAATCAAAGTTTATTGTTATTCTAGATGATTTGCAAATGAGGCCAAGTGTAAGTGAAAGAAAACAGCTAAGGGGAGTTATAGAAATGATCTAAAACAAGAGACTTTGCTTTCTCAGTAGGAACAAAGGGCTGTTTGGGGTTTAAATTATTGGTTGTAGAGACGCTCTATATTATATCAATCCTTGGCCAAGAAGGTTCAAAATCAACAATACTTGCTCATGGTCTACACCCTAGGCCGTGGACTCGAGTCTATCCTATCATGTCCCACACTCCCACATACATAGCCCTCTTTGACCACTAATGGGACGTGATGGAAGCAAGCTTCTCGAAAAGAGAGTTTCCCACCCTGTATATAGTTTCCTTGCAACTATGATCTAAGGATAAAGTATAATTTAATCTAACCTAATGTATTCTAGTCTAATCTAACCATAATCCCATTCGAATACCAACTAAATCTTTATGATGACAATCTAAGATTGTGATGAAAAACATTAGTAATGATACGGTGTGTCCCATACACGTTATCACAATAAATCTTTTTCCCAATTAGTTTTCACTCCTAAGATTGAGAGGGGGGTTAAACGCCTGTAACGTGGGAGATATCAAACTTGTGATTCCTTTTCTCCCATCACCTCCTCTGCGAGAGCCTCTTGAGTCTTGAGAGATTTATATGCAGATGAGGAGACCTAATGAAAGAACCCGTATTTTTGCCACTGTGGTATCCACCTTGTTAACTGGAGCAACTTTTTATATTTTTCTTTAGTTTTAGCTATCAACATCATTTTTTATTTCATGTACATTTTGTACGTGCCATACACACCTCTCACAAGTTCTCTTGTTGAACAAATTCGGTAACCTCAAATTTTTACTTTCAGGAGTTTATTTATGCAACACTTTCCATTAGTTAGGAAAGAAGTTTTCATGTTGTTTCTTTCAATGATCAACTTGCAGATGGTGATAAACCAGTGAAAGGATCTCTGAGCAATCATCTCAAATTGGGTTCTGCTGGTCTTGCATTGCATTATGCAAATATTATTACTCAAATCGACACTATTGTGAGTTCATGATATCCTTTACTATCTAATGTCCCCTTATGTATCCTGCTGATTCAAGTTTTTTTTTTTTTGTTTTTTTTTTTTGGGGGGGGTGTAGCGGCCTATCAGGTAACAATGAGCTTCTAAGGTTACTGAGTCCTTCCAAAAAAAACAATTCTCAATTAAATTAATGGGATGCCCAATTTCTCAAGTTTAAAGAAATAAATTAGGTGGTTTGGTGGCTACAATAACTCCATCTAAATCAATTTCTTAAGTAAATTAACAGAATGCCCAATTCCACTCCAAACTTGAAAAAAGACCTTTTGGAGGATCCGTTACCACTGACCAAACCCTGCTACACCCCTACAAACTAAGAAATAGCTCTTGCGGTACCATAAAATTATTCAGAATAGACTGTACCCCGTTTAATGCGACAACTTTTTCAGTGGTTGTCCCTGCTTGAATTTTTGTCTGTTGGCTTAGGTCCAATCAACCATCCTAATAGCTTAGTTATGAATTGTTGAAATAGTAAGTTACAAATATGCATAAGGCTAAATATAATAACAATTCAAGTTTATTTGTCTACAGCAATGGCTATTTTAATATCAACCTGTTCATGTTCTCCCTCAATTGATGTGGAAGGTCAGAAGGCTATGATGCGTTTTTCTTGTCATTGTTTTGGTGAGGATGTTGGCAATTTGATATTGAGAGTAAATATGTGGATAAGTGATACAGTCAGTCTCCTCTATATGCTTTGTGTCCACAAGACAGGATTAGTTGAGATTTTGATCTCGCTAAGTGTATGAGAAATGAGTCTGGCACCAAAATTGTTGAACAGTATCTCTGCGTACAGTAAAGACGAAATGATATTCTGCTTCAGTTGATGATTCAGAGGCCCTACTTATGTTTTGAGTAGAAAAGTAACCCTAGGAAGAAAAAAAGGAGAAGAAGAGGAAGAAAAAAAGTTTCTTTAGGGCTGAAATCTGAGTATTCTTGTCTACTAGTATACCCAAATCTTATATTAATAATGAGAATAGTAAAGGACAATAGTGCCCTTACTAGTATATAAAAGACATTAGATACTACATAACGTCTACCAAAGGGTCATGGGCTTATAGAATTAGGCCCATTACAATACTCCCCCTCAAGCGGGGGCATAGATATCTTGCATGCCCAGCTTGGTCACAATGTCATGATGTCGACTTGAAGATACTGCTTTAATGAGTATCTGCTAAACGATCCTCCGTCTTGACATAAGGAAGACTCAAACCCTTTGGAAGCAATCTCTTTGTAATATAAAGTGTTTGTCAACTTCAATATGTTTTGTCCTGTCATGCTAGACAGGATTATGGGCAATACTAATAGTTGCCCTGTTGAAAATCCAAGATCTGTCATTAGGATATTTTTTTTTTTGGATTGGTAAGCAAGCATAATATATTTTAATTTATAAAAGAGCCAACAGATTACAACAACTAATATAGTGACAACAAAAAGTGAGGAGAGTTTACAAGGGAGTAAACTCAAAGCACTATAAGAACTATCTGTACATCATACATGAGGGCAACCCCTATACTTAGATCAACCAAAGCAACAAAGCCTCTATAGCACTAAAGAACACTACTCAACCTAAGAAAGCTACTCAAAAAGGGTTTTTGAGGACTCCTATTCACCATCTCGTTTATGTTATCGTATCCATATGCTGGTCTTTGATCGGTGTTTGGCAAGAAGGGTAGAGAATCTGGGAATTGCATTGGACTGATTTGGCTGGTTGTGCTTCTAGGCAGAGCCTAGGGTGTGTGCTCTCTTTATGCTTTTTGTTTCTTTTGTTTCTCTTTCTCGAGTTTACTTTCTTGTAAACTCTGTTATTCTTTTATTTTGTGGCATTTTCTGCTTTGTGCTAAATGTCTGTTTGATTATCGATAAGAAAAAAGAAGCTGCCCACATCCACCTCGCCTTGACTAGCCAGACACCACTAAAAGATCAAATATCTGATTCTAGAGCATACACGCGAAACCAGAGAGTTCGGATCTTCAATGGCTTTGTTTCTTTCCTTCCAAATTGACCACGAGATGGCCCCGGGTAAGACAGAGCAAATAGCCCCCTATCACTATCTTGATATGCTAGGGACCAACACAATAAAAAGTTCTGAAAGGAAGAAGGAAAGACCCAGGCGAGAGAGAAAGTGCCCCCAAATTTCAAATGCAATAAGAAAATGCAGGAACAAATGATCCACCTACTGTTCGACTCGTGCGCGTGGAGGCACAAAAAACAACAGTTAGCCATCCTCCACCTATGTTTCAAATGGTTGCAAGACTATTGTTGAGAGTCGCAGACTAGCAGTCCATAGAAAGAAAGATACTTTCGATGGAATTATTGGAATCTACACACACTTGTGAGGAAAGGGGGACACGGTAGAAAAGCCAAAAGACTTTAACAATGATCTCACTAAGAATAATGCCCTATTGATCTCTACCAATGAATTCAAGTTTAATGCGTAATTCTATCATTTTTATCCCCTTGTGAATTGTGATGATGACATCATCATAAATTAGGAATTTAGGATTTGAGAGTGTAGTCAATCCTCTCACAGTTCTCCGAATTAAAGGCCAAGTAACCAGCGGCATTTTGTTTAAAATACCGTTCTCAGGGTAGAACTGCCTCTTGATCTCTCTTTTGAAGTCTTCCCAAGTGTTGATGGTGCACGTCCCTCACTCTATGTCTGCATGACGTTGACGCCATCATAGAGCAGTCATGTCAGCTAGATATAGGGTTGCCGTGAGTACCTTCATCTTTTCGTCCTTGAGGGAAATCTCTTCAAAATACCGTTCTATCTGCCACATGAAGTTGTCTCGCTCCCTAGTGGTTTTGATACTCTATGGTACAATGGATTGTGTTTTGTTGTAGAAATTTGTGGTTTGGAGGTTGGGTTCTAAGGAGAAGAGTAAGTTTTTGAGTTCAAAAGAGGGTTTTTAAGATTCAGTTGAGATACTTTTTGGTATGCTGGATACATACCGAAATGTAACAGTTGTATGATTGTATCGGTACCATACGTTACGATATTGATGTAAAAAATTCAGTACATGACTGTTTTCTCTATTGTGTCGGTAATGTCAAATACCGATACAGTTGATATTTCAAACCATTACTGAGCCAGACCAACAACACAACACCCTATTAGCAACATTATGCCAGCATGAGCCTAGCCTAGCCTAGCCTAGCCTAGCCTGGCCTGGCTTCAAGCTTACAAAACCATCCCTTCCTAGAACTAAAAAATATATATGGGGCCACCTACATGCTATACATTATTACATTTATTATTGGGCTAAAACCTGCTATTCTTGGGATATGAGCTGCCTCCTTTTATTGTAACCTATGACCCTTGTCTAGAAACAAATCGAAATCCTTAATGGACCCCCCCAAAAAAAAACTTAGGTAGAGATAATTTGAGGAAACATGAAGCCAGAAACAGGAACACAAGTACATCACTAAAGAAAAATCTATCATTATAAGAAAAAACTGATTGGCGAGATTCAGAGAGAATAGGTGGAGAATTCAGGAACTGGCCTGTCATAAAATAACTGATTAATCGATCACTCTTGCTTCATTGGCAATTGGAAGACTGGAGATGGATATTGCGAGGTTAAAAAATAAAGTTCTTAAGGATTGAAATTGGAGAAGTCACTGAGAAGAGGAAAGGAAGTGAAGTCATGAAGATGGGTCTGGGAATTAGTATTTACTAGTTACTACATAGCTTATTTAGTATGAAGGCAAACGTTTGTAATTTTTTTTATTATAATATATAAAGGGCAACTCTATAATGCACAAAAAAAATCCTAGTATATTTAGATCTTTGATACAAGGTGCAGCCAATCTGGAAGTTGACAGACCCAATCCCGGTCAAAAAGCTAATTGGCCCTGAAAATCTGAGCCTGGCCTGGCCTGGCCCGGCCCAACCTGTCATACGCACATATACATACTGAAATACCATATCAAACTATCAATGACGACAGGAGTCTGTATTTTTTGAAGTGAAAATTTGAAGCAGTGTTGTGAATTGATTCCAAGTTGAAGAAAGAATCGAATATTGAGTGATCAAATCATTCACTCTATGTCTGGCTAAGGTACAGTCTTAAGACTGGGCGGGTCTACCAGGTCAGGTTGTTGATTCATACCCCTACTACACATTGTGTTCTGGTCATAGAGACACATTATGATGAGGCTGCTATCAGCATTTCGTCTAATTTGGTATTGAATGTGTTAACAAGCATTTGGTATTGAGTGTGTGAACAAGCACATTAAGGCTGATTTCTACTTTTAAAGACTTTTGATGATCTCTTCAATATGTGGTCTGAAGATCAGCTAGTTGAAATGATTACCTGAGAACACTAGTAATACAATGGATGTCGCACTTTGGAGGAACGTGAATAGTTGATGGTCATGCATAAACTTCGAGGAGAATGTTTAAATATGGCGATAGTAATTAGGTATTGGTGATATTGGTTCAATCCTTAAAATCATTAGTATTTTCCTGCTATCACCTTTAACAGTCATTATAATTTTCTCTGGTGGAGTGTCAAGGGTAAATATTGTTGTTAATTCTCTTTAAAGTCATTAGCATATTCCTGTTATCACCCTTAAGGATGTGTGCCCATAGATAGGTCCGGCACCCCCCATGCTATGAAAAGCACTACTGAGCATATTGTTCATTATTATTTAATGATAATTAGAAGATGGGAAGTAATTACTCAACATACTTTAACATTGTGCTCCAATATATCTAGAAGGTTCTCTATTGATCAAAAATTCACACACACACACACACACATATATATATCTAGAGGGTTCTCGTGCATGTGGACTAAAATCGTGAGAAATAATGTGTCATCTTAAATCACATGCTAAGGCTTTTATTGGGTAAACATCTGACATGGTCAGGTATCTCGACCAAGTTCCGTGCCTCCAAATACAAGGGATGCGTTATACCAAGGACTGCCACCTAGTATAAAGTCAGCTTTACGCTCTAAATTACAAGCGTTTCAGGTCAACGAAGAGGTAATTATCTTTTCTTTGATTCCACCTTGGGTTGTTAGACTGCAAATAATGCTTTGAAAAGAACCTTCTGAGTTTTGAGTTATATCTGACCTTGTGCTCATTTATTAACATTCTTTTTAAGTATCTACTTGCAGCTCACAGTTGCACAAATCAAAGCTGAGATGGAAAAAACTCTGCAGTGGCTTGTTCCAATTGCAACTAACACAACCAAGTAAAACTGCCAACCTTTATAAACATCTATTCTTCTTTTCTGTTGTAACATGTTATCATGTCCTTGAGTATTTTGTTTCTTTTTTCTGTGTCTCTGATTATTATCTTCATTTTGTTTGTGGCTTCAATTTGGTTCAAACCAGAGCCCATCATGGTTTTGGTTGGGTCGGAGAGTGGGCAAATACAGGGTGAGTTTGCAACAACCAGTTCCTTTTTTTTTTCACTATGAAACTCAGAAAATAGCCAAATATTCCAGAATGCAAGAAGCTATAGTTCCATATTTTCAGGTCCGAGGTGAACCGGAAGCAGACTGGGCAGACCGACTTACTTCGGATAGAGACACTCCACCATGCAGATAAGGAGAAGACCGAAGCGTACATACTTGAATTGGTTGTGTGGCTTCACCATCTTGTCGGCCAATCAAGGTCTGGCACCAATGTTGGAATCAGGTCTCCCATTAAATCTCCAATTCGCTCACCAAACCAGAAGACAATCCTGCTGTCCACGCACAAATCCAATGCCCCATCACACATATTAACCGTTGAAGACCAGGAGATGCTGCGGGATGTGAATAAAAGGAAACTGACACCTGGAATAAGTAAGAGTCAGGAATTTGATACTGCAAAGACCAGGTTGAACAAGTACCATAGGCTGAGCAAGAGTAACAGCCACTCACCAACAAGTGGAAATAAGAAGGAAATCTTCCCTGTTAGGAGGCTGTCCTCTGTTCCGGTCATTGATTTTGATATTGACAGAATCAAAGCCTTGGATGTCATTGACAGTATAGACTCGCTTAGAAGTTTATAATTTCTATCAGAAATATGGGAATGGGTGAGATGCACAGAGGAAGGGCTTCATGTGTATGTGTGGATGCATGTATGTAGTCTAGATGGATCCATCTGGTTCCATTAGTAAAACTGAAGAAAGGTGGGGGGGATCCAGAGAAGATCCAACACGTGCTTTCGTGGGTGAGAGATGTGTAAGATACTTAGGAGATCATGAGTGATGTAAGTGGATGCTTTTCTGTAGGCGATGATGAGATCATGGGTGAAAAATGTTGTAAAATTTTGATTTTTTTCATAATTCCGAAATCGAATAGATATTGAGCTCTGGATTTGCCCATCTGTTGTATATGTACAAAATACCTGATCATTTTCCGAATAATTGAGGTCCCTAGGGTTTGTTTCTTCTATTTTTGTCTATTTTCCTTATCCTTAATTTTTTTCCAAGGTGGGTTCATTGAAAAATGCAAAACCCTAAAAGAAACAAAATATAAAAAGGGAGATAGCGTCCAAGAAGGGACCATCACAGTTTCATCAAATTTCTTTAGAACAGATGATATGAATAAAGAAACCAAAATGTCAGATCTGCCACAGCACTAGTTGTCCTAAACTTTCGGTGAATATGTAGTTGTTCCTTTCCCTCCAAATACTTCAAATGATTGCCAAACTGGTTAGTGAAAAAGTGGAACAACTCCAATGCCAATTTGCAATACAAGAGGAGACTGATCAACTGATTTACCTTAGAGCCTACACATGATGGTCTATTTTGTACTAATAAGATGGTTTGCTGTTGAATCATTTCCAAACAAAAGTAGCTGAAAGGGATTTGAGACCTACCCTCTCAGGAAGGATCTCACTGTGAATCAGCCTCTTTTTCCCAAGTCCAAAAGTGGGGGTTCCCTCTGTTGTAAAATATTAAATAATATTTTTATTTAATCAAAGACTCCACCCAACCCAACCCGGCTCGGCATGCACTTGCGCGTGTGTGTGAGTTGTAGCATAGCATTGTCATAATGTGCAGTGGTGGGTAGACAATAAATTCAAAGGCCCTTGAAGGCCCAAGCCTTCTTCCAACTCTTTTTCTCATAAAGAGGTATTCATACTTTTCCAATGTGGGACTAAATGAAGTACCCAAACACAATAGACAAGATTTTCCCTTTTGTTTTGAATCACAAAACTACCCAAAACCATAACAATCCCCCACTTGATTCAAAAACAATAAGTTAAAAAAAATAACATTGCTGGGTAAGATTAGATTTAATACATAAACAAAAGTGTCCATAGATTTGAACCTATGCATAGTTTAAAGTAAAATTCTCACCAGAAACTCAGTTACCATAGATCATAGATCTTGGTATTCAAAACTGAGCTCTTTTAATGATGAGTCTTTGTACCTTAAATACACGAACTCTTACAGAGTCTACAGGTGTTTAAGCCAACACTTTTCGGTCATGTGCTTTTATCCCAGTTTAATAAGTGCTCTAGAGAAATAACTAATTTCTCATAGGAAACGACCCCACTTCCACACTTATATAAGTGAGTCTATCAAGGATGTCTATGTGACTCCACATTCCACTCAATAGAGCAATAGATCTCATTAAGAGGAAATCCTCAACCTCTAATCGTCACATACTTTATGCATTATTCACATCATAGGAAAAGAGTTGGAGAGTAATAATATTATTAATATCATTCTCCTATTATAGTGCTTCACCTCAAACCACTCAATAACGTGTTCTTCCCATTAAACTTGTTCTTGGGATCTCCAGTCTTCAGCTTAGGTTACCATTACAGTTGATTTATTTTTAATTAGCTTAAGTCTTATTCCCTTCGATGTATTCCATACTATTTCCCTTGCTAGGCCTTTAGTCAAGGGATCTGTCAGATTTTCTGGTGATCTGATTTCATTAACAGATATAACTTCATCTCGTAGAAGTTTTCTCAAGCATGCATGTTTTCGACGTATTTGTAGAGATTTACCATAATATAGTGTGATATTAGCTCTACCTATTGCAGCATTGCAATCACAATTAATTTTAATAGCCGAGACTGGTTTATTCCAAAAAGGAAAATCGAACAAAAAGTTTTGAAGCCACTCTGCTTCTTCTCTTCACTAAAGATAGAGCTATCAATTCTGATTCCATAGTAGAATTTGATAAAATTGTTTGTTTTTTTGGATTTCCAATAAACAACACCACCACCAATTATGAATATTCCACTTGTAGGTTTATATTCATCAGAGAAAAAATTCCAATTAGCATCACTATATCCCTCTAATACAGTAGGATATTTACCATAGTGAAGTCCATGATCCACAAATCCTTTTAAATACCTAAGGACTCTGCTAATTGCATCCAATGCTCCCTACTGGGATTACTAGTGTATCTACTTAATTTCCCGACTGCATATGCAATGTCCGGACGAGTGCAATTCACAATATACATTAAGCTTCCAATTACACTAGCATATTCATTTTGGTTTATACTATCTCCTTCATTAGGTGATAGATAAACACTAGGATCATATGAAGTATAAACATGACTACAATTGTAATGATTGTATTTTAATAATACTTTTTTAATGTAATGAGATTGAGATAAAATTATCCCATCATCTTTTTTAATAATTTTAATTTCAAGAATTAAATTTGCTTCTTCAAGATCCTTCATATCAAATTGGGATGATAAGAACTCTTTTATCTCATTAATGATTTTTTGATTTATTCCAAAAATCAATAAATCATCTACATATAGACAAATAATTACTCCACAATCACCATTAAATTTATAATATATACATTTATCACTTTTATTTGTACTATATCCATGAGTCATTAAACGTTATCAAATTTCTCATGTCATTGTTTAAGAGTTTGTTTTAAACCATATAATGATTTTACAAATTTACACACTTTATTTGTTTGTCCATGGGCAATAAATCCCTATGGTTGATCCATATCAATTTCTTCATCTAAATCACTATTTAAGAATGCAGTTTTTACATCTATTTGATGAATGATTAAATTATGTATGGATGCTTTAACAAATAATACTCGAATAGAGGTAATTCTTATTACAGGTGAACATGTATCAAAATAATCTATTCTTTATCTTTGCTTAAAACCCTTGGCTACCAATCTAGCCTTATATTTTTCTATTGATCCATAAACTTTAAGTTTCTTTCTAAATATCTACGTACAGCCTATAATTCTAGTTCCAGGAGGAGGATCAACTAATATTCAAGTGTAATTGGACATTATTGAATCCAATTTCATTTTCCACATCTTCTCTCCAAAATGAAGAATCATGTGACTCAAATGTCTCCTTTAAAGAAATAGGATCGTTCTCTATCATATAGGTATAAAAATCAGATCCATAATTTTTACTCTTTTTAACTCTTTTACTTTTTCTAGGCTAAATTTCAGTCTCATCCGAATTGATTAATTCAAGATTTTTAGAACTAGGATCACTAGATTTATTAAGATTTTGGTTTATTAAACCCCCACTATTTGAAGAATTAAAAGAAAAAAGATTTTCGAAAAAATCAGCTGCCCTTGATTCAATTATAACATTATTTTCAATGTCTAAAAATCTATATGCTTTACTATCTATTGCATAACCAATAAAAGCATATCTCCTAGATTTAGGTCTTAATTTACTTATTTTAGGATCATTAAATCTAACCATCCCCATGTTTTAAAATAACTTAAATTTGGTTTCCTCCATTTCCAGGCTCAAATGGAGTTATTTTTGTTTTATAACTATGTATTCTATTTTGAATATAACTAGTAGTGATAAGGGCTTCTCCCCATAAATTTAAAGGTATGCCTGAGTTGTTAAGTATTACATTAACCATTTCTATCAATGTTCTATTTTTTTTCAATAACTCCATTTTGCTAGGGGTATAAGGAGTTGTTACTTGGTGAATTATTCCACTTGATTCACAAAATGAATCAAATTCATTAGAGGTATATTCACCTCCTCGATCACTCCTTAAAATTTAATTTTTAAATTTAATTGATTTTCAACTTCTGCTTTATAAATTTTAAACAAATTCAAAGCTTTATCCTTAGATCTAATTAAATAAACATATGTATATTTAGATTTGTCATCTATAAATGTAATAAAATATTTTTTACCACCTCTTGTAACTGTTTCTTTTAAATCACAAATATTAGTATGAATTAGGCCTAAAATATCTAATGATTTGTCTACTTTGTGAAAAGATTTTTTAGCTAATTTTGATTGACTACAGTATACACATTTATCAAAATCATTATCATTTAATTTAGGAATAATTTCTAAATTATTCATATTTTTCACATATTTTTCATTTGTATGTCCTAATCGATTATATAAAAAATTAATTGAACACACAATATAAGCAGAAGAAGTTTTATTGCTCAAATCAACATTAAGTTTAAACATGTCATTGGCTGTATAGCCTTTTCCTACAAATTTTCCAGATTTAGAAATTACATAGTTATCAGACTCTATTACTTGCTTAAATCCAATCTTGTTTAGAAGATAATCCGACACCAATTTTTTTCACAAATCTAGAATGTGAAGAACGTCCTTTAGAGTCACATACTTTCCTGAAGTGAAATTGAGAGTAATATCTCCAACTCCAACAACCTTAGAGGTTGAGGAGTTTTCCATCTGGACATCATGATTGCTTTTGACAGGCTCATAGTTTTAAAACTAATTTTTGTCATAATAGAAGTGCCTCGTTGCACCCGTGTCTGCCCACCAACTCTCATTGAAACTCATCATGTTGAATTCAATAGTCATAGCAACTAGGGGTTCTTCCACCATATTTGCTTGCAAATAATTCCTTTTACGGAATTGACAATTCTTAGCAAAATGTCCAGATTTCCCACAGACGAAACATCCACTTGATTTGATTTTGAGCTTTCTCATGTCTTCTAAAAAGGTTGAAATGACTTCTTATTCTTCAAAGGCTTCTTGTTGGTTTTCAAGAATTTCTGTTTTTCTTCTTCGCAGAATCAACAAAATTTACCTTTGAAGTTATCTAAGAAATTCTCTTCTTTTTTAAGTTTTAGATTCTTCTTCAATCCCAATTCTCATTACTAAATTTTCAATTGAAAATTCTTTCGATTTATGGCGAAGAGAATTTTTGAAATCCTTCTATGATAGAGGCAATTTTTCTATAATAGCAGTCACTTGGAATTGCTCTGGAATTTGCATTCCCTCAATAATAATCTCATGAATTATTATTTGAAATACTTGAGTTTGTTTTACTACGGATTTATCATCAACCATAACAAACTTTAAAAATTTGTTCACTGCATATTTTTTAAACCCAAACTCCTCAGTTTGATATTTTTTTCTCTAAGACTAGTCATAAGCTTTTTGCAGATTTTTCAGTACAATATAAATCATACATAACATTTGTCATGCCATTTAAAATGTGCCTATCGCATAGAATTTGCGGATTCTCATCTTTCCTTATAATGAGATCTACCCAGTTCTTCTTCTTCATTAGGAACATCAGTTAAAACATATGTTAATTTAAGCGATGTAAGCAGAAAAAATATTTTCTATTGTCAACGCTTAAAATTAGACCCATAAAAAATTTCAGTCCTAATCACAGAATCATTCGTTCTAACATTTACAGAAGACATGACGAAATGTCTTAAAATTGTTGTTATAAAATTACCTGTAAACGCTTATTCCAAAATTGCAGATTGATCAGATGACCACGAACAGTACAACAGACTCAGATCCAAAAATTTATGCACTTGAAAATTGTTCAGAATTGTTGGTAGCTAATGTGTGTGAAGTGAGGTGCGGATACTTCGCTATCTTTAAGACAATTCGTGCCCCCTCAGATGCACCGGTCACGACGCCTCTAGGATACAACAACTCCACAATACCTATCCCTTGATTATAAGTGTGCATAACTTATAATCGCACACCTTACTCTGTAGTTTACCCAACAAGAAAATTGTGAAAACATAAAATCCGAAAATAAGGAACTGTATATAAAATCAGAAGAGAGAAATTTCGTAGAGTAGAGAAGAAGAAACTGAATATAGACTTTTAATGTGTATCTAAAACTAGAATAGAAGGTCTCTTACATAGAAAAAGAAAAATGGATGATTTCCAAAACTGACAAATTAATAACGAAATTAATCTCAATTGATTACCACTAACGGGAATAAAACAGTTATTATAATTAGAGGTATGTCAAACGGTAACCTTGTTTAGTATGATTAAAAATACTACTAAGAGCATCTCCAACCGGGCTCTATAACTCTAAATATAGAGTTTTTCCAACTCCAACCGAGCTCAATATTTAGAGGCCGACCTCTGTTTTGCTACAGTGAGCCTCTATATTTAGAGGTTGGGGGAGAAAATAGAGATGGCCTCTATAACACTATTCATGTTCTTACAATACCACTTGTGTCCTCTTTTTGTCTTTCAATCTTTGTTAAAATACCGATTGTGTCCTTTTACCTTTTGATACCCCTTAACTGTGGTTAAGAATCACTCGCCCATCTTTGGTTTTTTTAAAATATTAATTATTTTAAAAAATTAAAAAATTGTTTTTAATATTAAAAAACTCTACAAACAATTTTTTAATTTTTTAAAAAATTAATATTTAAAAAAAACCAAGGATGGGTGGATAAATCTTAACCACGGTTAAGGGGTGTCAAAAGGGACATGTGTTGACCTCAAAGGTATCCACCCCTTGAGTTTTAGAGTAGGAATAGTGATATAGAGTTTCTTCCCATTGGAGCAAATAACTTTAAAGTGGGCCCCATCTCCTCTAAATATAGAGGAGATGCCGAAATAGAGGAGAGATATAGAGTTTTGGGTATGCTCTAAGCCTTTCTATAAAAATAATATTTTTATTTAATCGAAGACCCAACCTGGCGCTAGTGTGTGAGTTGTAGCATAGCATTGTGACAATGTGTAATGGGTGGGTAGACAACAAATTCAAATGCCCTTGAAAGCCCAAGCCTTGTTATAAAGAGGTAAAACATTTCGTACTTTTTCATTGTGGGACTAAATGAAGTACCCAAACACAATAGACAAGATTTTCCCTTTTTGTTTTGAATCACAAAACTATCCAAAACCATAACATCTTTATGTTGACATAGAAATTGAATTTCCCCCAGCTTTGTCTTCCACTTTGGCACCTTCACATTCTGTGTTTCCAAGTTCAGTAGGAGGTGGCTTTTAACTATTGAATACTCGCCAACGTTATCTTGTCACATATTTAGTACAATTCCTTGGATACATTTAGCAGGGAATGAAGCGTCTATACGTCATGAGTACTGGAATGATGGCATGGGATGAATACTCAAAGAGATGAGAAGCCAAGAGTTGATCAGCAAAAAGCTCCACAAAACCCGGCACTCACATCAACGTGTTACCTGGGTGGTGGCCTCTCCAGCGCAATCCAACCGAACTTACCTTTTTAGAAGTCTGTCAAGACACAAAATGCCGCTTCATTTACATCTCTGTTGAACAATTGAAGTACTGCAAGCTTCTGAACAAATCTGCAATAGAGACGAAGGTGCTGTTTGGATAAGACCTCTAGACAACTTCTACGAATTCTGGGTCGATCAGCAAAAGTCAAAAATAGGAAAAATAGTGTTTTTGGTTTGTCATATTTATTTTAACTTCTGGAGAAAGTCAAAAGTACGACTTCCTAACGAAGTTGCCCCTGGGCTAGGTCCTGTTTCGATAAACCGAGTTACCAAAGGAAGTAACTGCTGAAGAAGTCTGGAGAACTCATTCCAAAAATAAAACGACGTTTGCACACATGAAAAGTACTCTTGTAAACCCAGAAGTCAAAATTGTTGTTTGCTTTACACTTATGAGAAGCTACTTCCAAACGCTTATCCTCCGGTAACTACTTGGTCCCCCTATATTCTGTACCCTAATCTTTAGACATTCAACAAATAGTTACTTCCAAATTATTGTTTGGTTTGCACAAATGAATGAACACCAACCACTTTCGATCCCACTCAAGATCAATCACACAATCTTTACTATTATAATGTGAGAGGCAGCTGTAGCTGATCTTTCCGAAATTCCCATACTATCCTTATAAAAACAAAACTTTGATTTAATGTTTGTTTTAATCGACAAACTACCCTTTGCTTTGACTTTGCTTTGATTTAATTTCGAAACTACCTTGCTCATCTATCTATTTTGAATCACAGCCAATCGCAATTGAACTTAGGGAGAGTTCAATCGCACCGCAGGTTAACACGTGACCCTTTTAACTCCTATTAACTGTGGTTAATTCCTTCCCCTCGCTCTTACATGTATCGCACGTGCCACTAGCGAGTTCAATCACACCCGCAGGTTAACATGTGTCCCGTTTAACTCCTATTAACTGTGGTTAACTCCTTCCCCTCGCTCTCACATGCATCGCACGTGCCACCCGCTAGTCACAATAATGCAGATTCATATCTTTGTCTTCATGAACTATAAGTTTCTCCATATAAAATAAATAAATAAAAGGGGAAATATGAGTTTTAGGTTTAAAAAACCTTGAAAATTCTGGGCTTAACAGTCCTTGATTCAAACCCAAATTTAGGCTTGTAAAGCCTTAAAGTTTCAGAGTTTAAACACCCCTAAAGTAGTATTCAAAACTAGAGTAAAACAACCCCTAAAACGGGCCTTAAACCAAAGTAAAACAGCCCTTAAAACAAGCAGTAAAAGATAGGTAAAACAGCCCCTAAAACAAGCATTAAAACCTTAAGAGAATCTGGATTAGAGATCATACTTCTCAATATGGAGAATCTGGGTTTTGAATCCCTTTTGCAAATCAGTTTGAGGCTTGAAATAGCCTCTAAAATTCAAGTCGAACAGCCCCTTCACTTCAGATTAAAAATCCTCCAAATCTCAGGTGCTACAGCCCTTACTTCAAACCAGATTTAGGCTTATAACTCTCTTAAAATGTAGTCTCTGAACCAACTATTTACTGACTTAAATTAATGCTTAAAAAGGCCTTCAACAATCAGGTTCTTCAACCCCTTTCGCAGACAAGATTAATGCTTGGAAACCTTATTTTAGTTGTGTTTTGCCCAATTTTCTATTCTTTTCCATGTTTTCAATTTTTTTTCTCGGCAACAAAACATAGGGTAAATGAAAATACAGGTTTTGAACCCCTTCGTGACCCCAAATTGAAAGGGGTCATCTCGTAGTTCTTGGTCAATGAAGATGCATTTTTTGGTGCTCAATTTTACTTTCCTATTGAGAGAAAAATATTGTAACGACTTAGCACCTAGCATTTTCAAATGAGCATGTAAACTGGAAACACATATTAATAAAATCTCTGGTTACTAAAAAATACATCATAATAGTGTTCAATGCAAGAGTTCTTGAATCACCGGAAGAGAAAGTAATCCCTTATCTACACTTGACATTTACACCTACCGCTAATGATTTTGCAAGCCTCCCTAGCTTCATAAGGCCATGCACTTTCATTGCAAGAGTTTAACATATTATTTTTCAGTATGCACATGAAACTAATAAAAGTCAAGGAAGAAAATGTTATCCAGATACCATTCCAAGTTGCCCATTGGAAAGACAACCTTTGTTCCTTCTCTTGCATAATCAGTTGCCAAAGCATTTCTGTCGGCAGTGGATGTCAAGTCTTCTCTATTCAAAACTGAAACTCTCTTTCCACTACCAAGCCACAAAACCCCATCTGCTCAAGGGGAAAAAAACTAGAGTGGTTTTAACTCCTAGTCTTTAACAGTCATTACAGTCTAAGCGTCTAACCAATATCGGCAAAATTCAAAACTCCACCTGTGGAGGACTTGTGGCCATAGGAATTCTTGTGTCTCGTACCTCTATCACAACACATATCAATTTGATATGTTCTTTCGTTCCTTTTCTGTTTTTTGCAATATAACCAAAATACCACTGCCAAAATTTGATTTTAGGAACCAACTGCATGTTTGAGTAAGCATGATCAGTTCCCAACTATGGAATTTCAAGTTATGGCTACCAGCCCAAAGATTAGTTATTCAAGACCACACCTTATTTGTACTTGAACAGGACGCAGAAACTTTGTCCAGTGGTAAAGATCAGCATTCAGATTAGTCCAGTCACTTTCACCAAGGCAGCTTTTAAATTTGTATTACTAGAATTGGCACTCCCTTTACCATACTAACTAAAAGTCTTTCCACCAGCAATCTGCATTCCTTGATAATTATGTTCCACAATCCAACTGATAGCTTAGATTTTGCCTATGGACAGTATACATGAATATTCCTTAGAAGTTGAAATAATTAGGACCGTCTCAAGAGATGTTATTTAACATCTGTATTTTGATGCAAAAAGAAACGAGAAGCTGCAGAGAATGGGAGTGAGAGTTTTGCCTCACCAACTCCAAGCAAATGAACAAATAATGAACATTTCTAGGATGGATATGAGTATTCTAACAAACTATATGTATACTCATGTATGCAATCGCTTTTTACATATAAAAAATGTAGATGATCGCTTTCTAAGAATTACCAATTTGCATGACTGTTTCTTTTCAATGTGCCTCTAAATGTGTGTTTGAAAGTTCTGAGAGGTCAAATCTCTAAGAATGGAATCCACCAATCCTTGTACTAAACTCACTTATCAAGTTTACATGATTCAAATCACCATGAGAGGGATGCATGTTAACACCCCTTTGGGAGTCAGAAATATGGAAAATATAAACGGGAAAAAAAAAGGACAGATCTTGCAGAATTTCGTCATTCAGAGATTCATTTGAAAGTGATCATTAAGGAGATTGATCCTTGACCTATCAATGACGACCCTAACAATAAATGTCGATCTAGACCAGCTCATCACTGAATTCAGACCAGGGTAAGTCGACTTCTGCTGGCAGCTATTTTGTTTGTACCCAAGTGTCTAGGATGTGAGCTCATAAAGTAGAAGTTTTCTCAATTACGTTACAGAGGCAATTGCATTCACATGCCCTTCAGGCTTCAGGTAGCCCAACTCATCAATACAAAATAAAAACACTTTTTTTTTTCTGGAGGGGTATGGTAGAAACTCTCCCAAGCCCAATACAAACACAGGTAAGAGATGCAAGACTGCAGTAATAGTAGATAGTTGCAATCGAATCTGAACTCTTGCACATTTTATAAATATCCTTTCCACCCCTTTGTTGGGAACAATCCAAATACAACTAAATATATACAAGAAAATACCAAATGATGACATCTTTTCAAATTATTCAATTCCAATGCAATTAGATGTTCCAAGACATGATAATTCAGAAAACATGCTAACAGAACAGAACCCAAAATGTTTATAATCGAGCATTTTGCACATACCCATATTGAAATAAAATGAAGGAAAGTAACTTCATCTTCCAATATACATTGAGATAATACCTGTATAATATAGTTTCCATAGAAAACAAAAGAGGTATAATTTAGCTCAGGGCTTTGCCAGGATTTTCTTGCAGGAGGCTAACAATGCGGTTCGGGGTGTAGCCCCCGAGAATTTTTTTGCCCAAGTTCATTCATCCTATCTGTTTGTAAGGAATACCCCCCTCCCCCCACTGGCTCCACCCGCTCCGCCAGTACTATTAGTAGTTAGTACTATAGGGATTTTTTTTTTCAAAATTTCAGGGGAGCTTCAGCCCCCTGGGCCCCATGTGGCTCAGCCCCTGATCTAGCTTTTAAAAACAAACCAGAAATGTTAATACCCAGAGAACTCAAATGATTCAAAACCAAAGCATTTCCTGCATATATAATCACAATACTCTGGATGGAACTAAATGGTACCCTGATTGGAACTGAATCAAGAACTATGAACAAAGTAAAGGGAAATTAGTGTATACTTGAAAATACAACGAGAGACCAGAGCTAGAACAAACAACAGATAAAAAATGACAATCTACACTGATACAGTGATACCTCGCCTGAATAGTAGATGGGGACGAAATAGGGACTGCTGCAAGACCTACCGCCCACCATCTCGGCACAGCAAAAACCCTGTGCCACGTCCATTGCCTCCTCCTGCAACAGAAAAAAAAACGTGTCACCCCCTAAAACGACCGCACTCCTGAGTCCTGACACTGCACAGCGAGGCACGCTTTTCCAAAATCATCTCCGGTCATTTGATCTTATCCCAATTCCCACCACCACCAACCCATGCTATTTACCTGTCAACGGAGACCTACGTGCGTCTTCATTACCTGACCCTCATTTACTACCCCCGCCTCTCGGAGCTCCCTATATTGCAATCCCATGAAGCCCAAATCACCAACAGAGCAACTGATTCTGAGTAGCAATGGAGGGTACTGGTACTGTTACTGTTACCACAGACGCTAAAAACCACTCGTTCGAACTGCAACAACAGCGAGAGATTGAAGAAGAGATGGCTCTACCAACGCCAAGCCCTTTGAGGAAGATAATCTTAGTAGCATCTATTGCTGCTGGAGTTCAATTCGGCTGGGCCTTGCAGCTTTCGCTACTAACCCCATATGTTCAGCTTCTGGGGATTCCACACACATGGGCAGCTTTTATTTGGCTCTGTGGCCCCATTTCTGGCATGCTTGTGCAACCCATCGTCGGCTACCACAGCGACAGATGCCAGTCTCGCTGGGGACGACGGAGACCCTTTATCGCTGCCGGAGCTGGCCTCGTGACTATCGCCATCTTCCTCATCGGTTTTGCAGCAGATCTTGGTCGAGTCTTGGGGGATCCAATCCATTCCACCCCAAAAACCAAGGCCATTGCGATATTCGTGGTGGGGTTTTGGATTCTTGATGTTGCGAACAACATGTTACAAGGCCCATGTCGTGCTTTGCTTGCGGATCTATCGGGAATTAATCAGAGAAGAACGAGGAACGCGAACGCTTTCTTCTCGTTTTTCATGGCGGTGGGTAACGTTCTTGGGTTCGCAGCTGGGTCTTTAACAAAACTTCATAAACTCCTCCCATTTACGAAATCCGAAGCTTGTGATGTCTACTGTGCGAACCTCAAAACCTGTTTCTTCATCTCTGTTCTCCTTCTTCTCACTCTCACCACCATAGCACTCACGTCGATACACGAGAAACCCATCTCGCCACCTTCGCCGGCGGTTCCAGCTTCCGTGCCGGACGGTGAAGAGGAAGGAGAGGTCGTGCCGGTACCGTTCATGGGGGAGATTGTTACTGCGGTGAGAGACCTTCCTAGATCGATGTGGGTACTATTGCTTGTGACATGTCTGAACTGGTTGGCATGGTTTCCGTTCTTGTTGTTCGATACGGATTGGATGGGGAGGGAGGTTTATGGAGGGGAGGTGGGTAAGGGGAGATTGTACGGGCTTGGGGTTAGGGCAGGGTCGCTGGGGTTGATGCTGAACTCGATTGTGCTGGGATTCACGTCGCTTGGAGTTGAGTTCTTGGCTCGGAGAGTTGGAGGGGTTAGGAGGTTGTGGGGTTGCGTTAATTTTCTGCTGGCGCTGTGTTTGGGGATGACGGTGTTGATTACTAAATTGGCTGAATCTTCTAGGAGAGCTGCTGGTGGTGGTGGTGGTGTCGAGTTGCCTCCGCCGGTTGGGGTCAGGGTGGCGGCCTTGGTGCTCTTCGCCCTGTTGGGTATACCGCTAGCGGTTAGTTTCCTTCCCCCCAAATAGGTGATATGGAGGTAGGGGTGTATCCAAAACGGGTTAGCTCGAAGGTCGGTTCAGCTCGGCCAGGCTGATCAAGCCGGGTTTGAGCTCGAAAAATAGGTTCGATCGGATCGGCCGAGTCCAGTTACTTTTTGAGTTTGAAAATGTATTCATGCCGAGCTCGAGCCTATGCCTTTTTTATTTGGCTCGGCTCGGCTCGGCTCAACTTAACTCAAAACTCAGACCCGATTGAGGTGCGGCTCAGCTTAAATATGATATAAAAAATAATATTATATATATATATATATATGAATAATAATATTATTACATATTTTTATATATATAATAAAAAAATATTATTATTTTATTTTAAAATTATTTCTTAATAATTTGATCCGAGCTTAAGCCCAGTCGAGCTTGAGCCTAGTCGAGGAAATTCGAGTAGAGCTTCGAGCCGAGCTTTTCGAATTACTTATCGAGCCGAGCTCGAGCATAGATGTAAAAATTTCAAACTGAGCCGAGCCCGACTCAAAGACACCCCTAAGTGAGAGTGTTCTGACTCGGCTCCTTTATTAAGCTCAAAGGTTGGCTTATTTATTAAACAAGCTTGATTGAGCTAACGAGCCGAGCTAGAGATATTAATAGATATGATGAAGGGCCTTCCCTTGATTTATCTTAATTTGGGAGTTGAGAAAGCTCTGTTTTTGAAAGAAAAAAAATTTATCAACACATATATTTAATCGAGTATGTGTACAATGGCTCTTAAACGGAAAATAATATTTTATACTTAATTTAAGTATTTAAACTAATTAAGTACATTTTAATATATTATATATATTTTAAGTATATATAATGGAGCCGAGATTTTATCCAGCTGAGTATTAGAATGTTTAAACTCAGCTTGTATTAGAATGTTTAGAATGTTCAGGCTTGGCCCGAAATCAAGTTCAAGCTTGACTTATATATTTATTAATTAAATAAGCTGGACTTTATCGAGCCAGCTTGAGCTGCTGGCAAGTAGCGTGATTCATTAATCAGCCTTACCTACAAACACTTCCACTTTTCTTCATTTCCATGAAAATATAGAGACTTAGAAGTCAGATACTGTACTTTATGACTTTCAGGTGACTTACAGCATCCCATTTGCTCTAGCGTCCATTTTCTCAAACTCCTCTGGAGCTGGTCAAGGTAATAAGTCCTACCTATTTTGAACTTTTAATTAATTTAAGGGAAATCAAGATCTCTTTTAAGCAATTCTTCTGTGTTGATTGCAGGACTTTCCTTGGGAGTTTTAAATCTTGCAATAGTTGTACCACAGGTAACTACACTACCTTACTAGTTTACTGAGAATTCTCAAACCCAACATTGCCATTGGAAATCTTTTAATTAAGAAAACTTGAAATTAGTGATGGGGTTTATTCAAAATTTTAATATGTTGCATTTGAATTCTTGATTACAGATTGTGGTGTCTGTAGCGAGCGGGCCGTGGGATGCTCTATTCGGAGGTGGTAATCTGCCAGCATTCGTGGTGGGAGCCTTCGCAGCGGCGGCGAGCGGGATTGTTGCTCTTACCATGCTGCCCTCTCCACCTCCTGATTTCCCCACTAGTAGTAAAATTGTGAGGACAAGAAGCTCGCCATTCCCTTGATTTTTCTTCCCTCTAGTAAGAACCATGTAAAGGCTGAATGCATATATACGCACAAGCGTTTGGCATTGGGTAGATAGTGAAGGTGAGGGAGTTAAAGGGGTGTTTGGTAGCATGGACTATTCTATTCTGAGTAGTCAATAATAATATGAATATAGTGGATGTAGAAGAGGGCATGCACTCCTTGGAACCTGGGTTATCCTTGGAAAAGGAGTGTTTGTTCAACTTTTCTGTTAAAGACGTTTTTGTTTTTGTTATTTTTAGGGGAAAACTTCTTTGCGCGCGTGTTCTAAGTTCTAACCTTGGTTTTCAGAAGAAGATAAATAATTTTTTAAAACCAAAACGGCAATGGAACGCGTGCGGAAAGAATCACGCTCCTTTTTTAAAGAAATGGAGTGAAACTTGGCAACAATGCTCTTGGAAATCAAGACACATTAGTAAAAGAGAAATGCTAGTCCTAGTCACACAGTTCTAAGCTCCCACTGTGGTTGCAACATGTGTGGCTCTTTTTTCCTTATCTTTGAATCGGTTGAGACCATAGCTTCATCCTTTGAAAAAACAGACGTTTTGTTAACCTGTTCAAGGGATAACAATACGTGTTGCACCTACACTAGGACTGGAAAAACTGAATACCAACCGAGCTAGCACTCTTAATATAATAAAAATATCAGATATGCACATATAAAAATAAGTAAGATGCTTTTCCTTATGTATCTTCATCCCGTTGGTCCTTTGTAGTGCTACAATGACATGCACAAATTTCAAAAGATTTTAAATATGAGGCGGAGTTATGCTTGGTGGCCTTTGAAAGGAGCTCTCCTTTTCAATGTTGAGAGTGGAGAGATAAAATGACAGTTTTGCAAACATTTTTCTCTTCATAATAATGAGATTGTCATCCACTTTACACTAAAAAGGGAGCTCCACTCAGTTTCAAATGCCATGAAGCAGAACCATGTCTCATATTTAAACTTTCTCAAAATAAGTAACAGATTTTTCGAGTGAAACTTGGCAACCATGGTTGTTGTAATCGAAGGCTATACGAACAATCAATGCCCTCTAGAAACATTTGAAATTGCATCAATTCACAGTTGTATTCCACTTTTGTCTAAATTTTTAATATAATTATGAAAAGCTTATAACTGACATATTTTTTTGGATGTGTTCATATGGCAATGATTGTTTGTAGCTCTATGATATAACACCATTGTTGCTAAGTTTCCCTCATATTTTTTGTTAGGAGTCTTGTAGTGGTCCTTTTTAACCTTGGGCTAAAAAACAATTGTTGCTAAGTTTTACTAAGAGAAAGGTCTAGTGGGAAAGATGCCAAAATGCTTTCTATGTGGGAAGGGTGGTACCCTTTTGAAAAAAATGACTATTTTTGGTTTATTTTGTTAATTAATTTAAGAATTTTGCTACTCCTCATCTGGCCTTAGAGTTTAAATATGAAGATTAGGAGATAATGGGGGTCCTCAAAATATGCCTATGAATATGGGTACTTTAGGAATTGAGTCATATTAGTAGCCCTACTCTGAGGTAGGGGTAGAGCCACGAATTTTTTGTAGGGGCCAAGAGGTGGCTGTTTGAAAATGTTAGTAATAGCTAATGGATTTGTGGAGAATGATTATATATGTATGAAATGTTCTAGATCTAGTGAGTGGGGGGTTCAGGGCCATAGCCCCCTTTTTAGAGCCAAGTTCTTAGGCCATCTTGTCCATATGTTTCATACATATTCTACGGGTATTGATTCTTCTTCTTTTAAGGAGCAGCTACCCCCTTATTCAAAAGTTCAAGGAGGCAGATGCCCCTTAATTACTTCATGGTTATGCCTTACTAGATAATTAAATAAAATAGTAAAATTTTCTTCCAAAAGTTTAGGGAGGCAGCTGCCCCTAGCTTCGCCCCTACTCTAAGGAATTCCTTTTTATCAGTAAAAAAAACAAAAGCAATCCTTGATTTCAGCCAAAAACCAACACTTGCTCTTATTTTAACAGGTGTTGGTTTTTGGCTAAGAGTAAGGCTAGCAATATGTTGAAACTAGAAAATTGAAGAGTTGAGGATCGTTAAACCATCCGCTTAAATCGGATATTCCGACCGTATGGACAGCTTTATGTCATCGTTGGTCGCCGGAGAGAAGGTGATAGGAAGAAGATGAAAAATCAAAGGGGATGATCAGGAAGATGATTCGGAGGAAGAGAGAATACAGTCTTTTCTTAGAAGAGTAATGTTGTAAAATGTATTCTAATGCTAGGTGTGTTATACTATAGTATTATCTCTATCACTAATGGAGTGAGTTCCCCTATTTATAAGATCTTCAAGAGAGGCCTTTTAGTTAAAAATGTATCAATCCATATATTTTCCGTTAGGTACTATCTGATATTATTTGGACAACTCAACAAAACGGTCATAACAATCTAGCTTAGGGCATCATGACTAGGCTTGGCCTAAGCATTATTCATTCCAAGTATAAAACATAAGTTAAAGAAAGGACTCGCCAGCAGTTTCCATCTTTTATCAAGATTATGATAAAAGTTCACCATGGTGTATAGAACTTAACTGTAAAAACCCCAAAACCCTACCCTGGACATAATGGGGCTTTGAGTCCGCTACATTACTTATCACTGGTTAACCTCAATGACAAAAGACATAACTGAAAAATAAATACTCAAAAATAACGACTATAAAATTCTTTTAACATAAAAGGTCTTATCCGATATATCATAAACTAATATACGTCCAAATCCATAAACATGAACTAAAGCAACATCCACCATAAAGGTTTTAAGTCTAATACAAATTCTCTCCCAAAAAAACTGAGCTGAAAAGAAACTAATAATATGAGAACTAGTCAAGGTTCCAACCACCATCAGCGAAGGGATCACCTTCTACTTCTGCTTCTTCCTGATAGGCTTCCTTAACCCACGGTGCACCTACAGACTCTAGTTTTAAACTTGAAGAAAATAACAGGTCGACTGAGTATTGAAAACACTCCGCGAATATCCAATCTAACTAACAATAGCAATAATACATATACATGCTCAATATCCATTTCATGCGATAATTATGTAATCAATAACATATAACATGTACATAATCAGAGTGCGGAAACATGTGAACATATCCTATCATCACCTTGACTCGTATACTTGTGTGACTCTTGGAGTTGTAGTATGAGTTTCATGCATGCTTGTTTTCCCATAAAATAGTCATCGAAGTCTTTGTATTAAATCCATGGAAGTGCATCGACAGAAGCATAAGCCCCTAGAGTTCTTAGATACCAAATATCCATAATAATTATCTAGGACTTGAAATCTTATCCATGCTAAGGGGAAGTTTAAACACACTTATAGTATAAGCTGGAATGGCTTGGACAACTGATCTGATGAGGACTCCTCGCCCAGCTTGGGATAATAAGCCGGTCGTCCACCCTTGCATCCGTTGAAGAATTCTAAGTTTTAACTTGTCAAAAGTGTGAACTTTAGATCTTCCCAACTCATTAAGAAGACCCAAGTATCTATCGGGCAGCAAAAGGTTCCTGATGTGAAGCAGACGAGCAATGATACGCCTAAATCGGGAGGGTGAATTAGACTAAAGGAGACTCCCGACTTAGTATAATTGATTGTTTGACCGGTTGCCGCACCGTAAGTAGCTAGAGTATCCATGAGAGCCCCAGATTCCTCTAAGTTGGCTTTAATAAATATAATGCAATCATTATCGAAGAGAAGGTGAGATAGTGTTGGACCCATCCTAGCCAACCTAATACCACTTAAGTGTCTGAGATGGAGCTCTCTTTGAAGCAAGCAAGATAGAGCTTCCGCACAAAACAGATAGAGATAAAGGGATAAAGGATCACCTTATCGGAGGCCCGCGAAGGAGTGATAAATCATTTTGCCTCGCCGTTGATCATGACTACATAGGTGACGGTGGTAACGCATTGTCTGATCTAGTGTATCCATTGGTTACAAAAGCCCAATTTATTCATCATATCAAACAAGAAAGACCATTCGACTTGGACATAAGCTTTGTTCATATCTAGTTTCACCGCCATAAAACACTCCTTGCCGTTTGTTTTCCGCTTGAAATAGTGATGTATCTCATGGGCCATAATCACATGATCTGTGATTTGTCGTCCTCGAATGAAAGCTGACTGGAAGGGGTTGATAATAGCATCAAGATATTCTCGAAGTCGGCTGGTCAAGATCTTCGCAATTACTTTGTAAATCACATTGCATAAACTTATGGGTCTATATTGGGCCAAGCACTTAGGATTGGAAGTTTTAGGAATTAGCACAATTTGAGTAAAGTTTATTTTTTTTTTCAAAAGGAAACCATATTTAAAGAAACTATGTACTGCATCACAAACATCTTTACCTATGGTGTCCCAATGATTGTGGTAAAAAGTCCCTGACATCTCATCCGGTCCCGGGGCCTTTAAGGGTCCGATGTCATCAAAAACTGCTTTTCGAATCTCCTCATCTGTGACCCTCCAACATAGCTCCTCGTTGTTCTGACTTGAGAGACGAGGCTGAACTGATTCCAGCACCTTTGAAAAATTTGTCGAGTTGAATGAGGAATAAAGCTGCTCAAAATGGTGTATTATGTGGCTTTCAGTTTCATCTGCTGAGGATGTCCAATGATCAATATCCTTTTTGATTGAAAGAATTCTATTTCTTTGTCGGTGGTGCACCACGGTGGTATGAAAAAACTTTGTGTTCTTATCCCCTAGTACAAGCCAATCAGCCCTCGACTTCTATCTCCATAGGGTCTCCTCTTGTTAGAACGCTTGATCTAAGTCACGAGTTAGAGCTTGCTGAATTTGAATGCTTTCATCCGACTGTCCTTGAATCTGAAGATCAGGCAATCAGTTTTTAAGATTTTGAATTCTATTAGGTAAAAAGCCAAAGGACCTTTTGTTCCACCATATAAGTTCTTGACGACAGTGATGAAACTTCTGGCATAGTTGATACATTTTGGAGCCGATACTTGGTTTCTTCCACGCATATTTAATAACCTCTAGGCATTCCGAGTGAGAGTTCCACATTTCCTCATAGTGAAACATTCGTTGTCTCTTACGATCAATCTCTTCGTCAGTTATAAGCATAGGGCAGTGATCAGACCCAATAGCCGGGAGAATGAAGACAATGACATTTGAGAATTTTGCCCTCCAAGTTAGGTTTGCAAGTGCTCGATCTAATCTTGCCGCAATGTGATATGGGTGAGCACGTCTGTTAGTCTAAGTAAAACAGCGGCCTTGAAAACCGAGATCCAACAAATTCTTTGATGAAATCATGTCTTGAAAAAGTGTAGCTTGTGCCGTAGAGAGAGCATTTCCTCCAGACTTCTCTTCATCCATTAAAATGGCATTGAAATCCCCTAGACAAAGCCATGGCTGATGTCTATTTTGGCCCAACGATATGAGACGGTTCCATAGTATCTTGCGTTGGCGATGGTCGGTGGAACCATAGACAAAGGAGATCCTTTCTTAAGAAGCAGGAGTGTCTATTATGGTATCAATAAGGTGGGGCATCACTAGCCAAAACTTAGAGGTGAGTAGATGAGAGCCACAGGAGCGCCAACCCCTAGACAAACCATCCGGGTCTACTTATACGAATGATCAAAGTGAATTACACAAGCCACCTGCGAAACTTTGAGGCTTTTATTTTTTGTTTCTATAAAAAAAAAAAACTTGCGGCCAAAAGCGAAGGACAATGTCCTTTAGGATCCGAACTGTCCAGGGTTGGCCTAACCCCTAACAGTTCCAAGTTAGGGTCCTCATGGTGATGGGGGGGGGGGGGGGGGGGGACTGCTCCTTGGCAGCTGCCCCTAATTGAGTTTGCGCTATGGTAGCAATAGTGGATGTCTTTATATGTTTGGCTAGTGGATGAGCTTGGAGAACTTGGTTGGTGTCTGAAGGAGTTGAATCCTTTCTGTCAAGCTCATTGATTAGAGGTGATCGGGTTTGCTTGCTCATGGGTTTTTGATTCTTAACATAATGGACTGTCCTTGAGAGTTCGGGTGGATATTAAGAAGATTAGGGCGGAATTTGTCCGTGGATATGTTTGAAAGTTCGTGTTGGGTAGTCAGAAGATTAGGACGGGTTTTGTCCGTGGATATGTTTGTTGGGTGAGTGGTGTCTGGGTTTTCGACATATTGGGCCATGAAATTTGGAGAAGTGTGTGGTGTTATTCAGTCATCCACATGGTCGAATTTGACTGGCCTGGTAGGTGTACCAAACTCCAAGACCACAACAATCATTTTTGGACGAGGTGGTGGCCACATGTCGCTATCCGATTGTTTGCGCTAGAGGGATTTGAATGTTGATGTATCAACGATATGATTTAGCAGGGAAAGGGTCGTACGTATTCTGTTAGCCACTTGGCCCAATGGTATGGGTGTTCCGTGGTCTGATACCGCCGGTGGTTTTGCATGCACTCCTGGCTTCGACGTGCCATCAGTTGGCTCTGTCTTGGTTGTCGATTTCGTACGCTCATGTTCAGGGTTTTGTGAAATCTGATCAGAGATGGTTGGCTCGCTGTCGACGACTTCCATGGCTAAACAGTTGGGATCTCCGATATTGCTGGTGTCTCCAGTCATCGTCCCCAAACCTCCATTCTCTTTCATAATTCCTACAAGCGGTCAGCTACTAAAATGGAAAGATTCTGGCTTACCCAAGGGTCATAGAGATGTAGAGATTGATCCGAATTTTTTCCATTTCCAGCAGGTTGATCCTGAAGATGGATGGCGTTCATCATGACCCAAACTACTGCATTGATAACAACACATGGGGAGTTTTTCGTAGGTCAAAGGGAAAATGGTGGGTGGTTCGTTTGGGATATTGAGGATCACATATGGTTTCAGAGGTTCAGAGATGTTGAGTAAAACTTTGAAACAAATGAATTTTCCCCTGATCGGTCCTTTGCTGGAGAGATCCGTCTCCTCAAAAGACCCACAACGGTTGCCTATCACTTGCGCCACCTCATAAATGAGGTACTCTGGGGGTAGGCCATGCGCCTAAACCCAAATAGGAATGGTGGTGAGGTTTAGAGTAGTCACATTGATGCTTGACTTCCACTTCATCATCAACAGTGGGTGTCCATTGAAGGACCAGGGCTGGAACTGGAAAACCCTTTCTACTTCTACCTGAGTCGAAAATTTGAATAGGATGAAGTCGTTTTCTAGATTGAGAGTAGTGACTGAGGATTTGGAATTCCAAGCTTGAATGATAGTTCTTTTTGCCGCCGCCAGATTAAAAGGTTTGTCTGTGAAGAACTTTCCAACGATGCTAGTTTTAAACTCCTCCATCCCTCTAGATAATATGGATGGATTGATCGATATAGGTTCATTGAGGTTTTGGAAACTTAGTTTAGTGTTAATATCCTCTGCTAAGGTTTCAACATTACTCGTGGAAGTGGGATGTGTTTGAATGTATAGGAGGACGATTTGACATTAGAAGAAGAATGAGAGAGATGCGAAACAGAGAAGCTCGAAAGGATAGGAAATGATCAAATGAGAAAACTCAAGGAGAGTAAGGCTAGAGATGAAGATGATATGAAGATGAACAAGAGGAGGAAGAAAAAGTCTATTTGAGAGATGAAGTTGAATAGGATGAGAGGTTTAACACCACCATTGGGAGTCCAAATGAGGTTAGGGAGGATCTCCACTCAGACAAGACAGCCATCGCGAGGAGAAGGCGTGGAAGTTGCACATTTTATTTTAGGACTTTCTTATTTTGAAAATAAGTTG
Organism: Tetracentron sinense; assembly: GCA_015143295.1. Lineage (NCBI taxonomy): Eukaryota > Viridiplantae > Streptophyta > Magnoliopsida > Trochodendrales > Trochodendraceae > Tetracentron > Tetracentron sinense. Next base: position 46,973,367 of record CM026552.1, read on the forward strand.
GAGTTAACGATACAAATAAAAGTTATGTCTCACTTTATAAAACTGAACACGTTCAAATCGTTTGGACAGTGAAAGCATTTTTTTTCTAAAGAACGAAAGGCCCGCAAAGTTATAGGATCGATTCAAAAAAGTTAAATTATTATTATTATTTTTTTTGTGTCGTGGACCCACCTTCATATGACTGATTAATATTGATGCCATTGAGCTATCATCCATGTCTACCAGCTTCCTCACATCACATCGTCGTTTTTACAAAAGTTTTTCTTCTGCTCACCCAACTTGGACAGAAATCCGGATCACTCGCTTACTTGAAACTTGAAACCAACCAATAAGAAATTTAGGGTTTCAGAGTTCTGGTTTTCGAGATTTCTCAGACGGCCATGGAGTGCCCGAATTCTACAGAGCCTTCCGCTTCGGTCTCTCAACTTCTTCTCAGAGCAGCGTCCCTGATTCCGATTTCGCATTATTGTATGGGGGTTCTGTTCATTTCTCTGGTTTTCTTGTATAATTTCCTCGAGTTTCATCTCTTTGAAGATCTCATTACTGGATTTCGAGGAACTCCCGTGTCTTTGACATTCAATTCGTGCTCCGAGATCTACGAAGGCGTTGCTTCCAAGTGTCGGATTCTTAATGGGAGGTGTGATCTTGTAGACTAATTAGTTTCTGATTGTGGTGGATTCAATTTATAGTGTGGAATTTGAATTCTGTAGGTGGGATTGTAATGTGTATTTTTCTTCATTTTGGGATTTCTACCTTTTTAATTTTTTGTTTTTAAAAATTCGTGCAGGTATTTTGCTACGCCATGGCTTTCAAGTCCTCATTTTCAGACTGCGTTTCTGAATTTCTTTGGGAGGCCTCCTGTTTTCAGCTACAGAAGGTGAGAATTCGATTTGTTCCATTGAAGTTTTCTTTTCTGTTTCAAACAGGTGGAGGTTTATACATTGAAAATGTTGTATTATTATATTTTAGAGTTCTCCCTTTAATAATCTTTTCTTGCTTCTGTGGTTTTCGAATATGGGATCCTAGTTTTCTGAATGATGTTCCCCATGGCACATCAGCTGAGATGGCACGAGGATGTCACGTGATGCAAGATACCTCACTGACTTCTAACTCCTCGTCGTCATTCACCATATTTTTTTCCGGGCTCCTCGCCATTCGCCATTTTGTTTAGCCTTTGTGATCTAGGGTGTCATGTCATTCAAATATTGCTTAGCCTCCGGGCTCTTTGCTCATCTGCCATATCAATTAGCTTCAGGGATCTTTAGCATTTGTCATATCGCTTAGCTTTTAGGCGTCATTCCTCATATTGCTTAGCGTTTGGGCTCCTCGGCGTCATTCGCTTATTACATCCCTAGGGTTCAATAATTCTTTGATACCCTATTATCTAGGCCTAGGGCACCATGGTGCTGCTCTCATTATGTACTAATATTACCCAGAAGTATGACAAGGGGGTATGGTCCACTCTGATTAGATGACTACCTTTTGAGAGATGACCTTGGATCTTATGGTTTGGAAGGTACGGAGGGAGTTGTGATGAATAATGCTGCCGAGAGGGATCCTCAGGTGTCATTACCGCTATAGCACCCTTGATGTCTCACTTGGCATTCTCTTTATGACTTGCAGAACTGAACTCGCTCAGGGCGTATGCTGCCAAGCCTACTATAGAGCCTCGAGTAGGGCGACTGTAACAGAATTGTTGAGTTGGATGATCTTGTGTTGGAGTGAATAATCTAAATCTGAATTGAAAATATTCTCTCTGACACTAAAGGGGTCTCACCTCATTCGAGGAGGATAGAAGGAACCAAGAAGGGAAAAAAGAGTTCTGCAATTGAGTACAATGACCTCACTTTTGTTTCCCTTTCCCTTTCCCTTTCCGTAGTCCTTTGTCGTCTTCATTTCATTTTGGTACACCCATCAACATCTTCATAACCAATTCAGTATGGCCAGGACATCTGGTTGTGGCTGATCTAGGACTAAATTTGACCCCATTTGTGTCTTCCAGATTTCTAGGAGGAAGAGTACTTCAGTGACGTCCACATAAGCTTTTCCTTATCCAGCATAAACAACTAGTGCTTCTAGAGTGATACGGGATTCCGTTTCCTTATCATGGAGAACAAGAAAGCAAGGAAAGGGATAACATGAATTTGCTGTTGGCTGATCACAATGAATTCAACCTGAAGAATGTAGGCTTGTCATTTTGTTGAATAGGAGTCTCTTGATTTCAGTCAGATGAGGATATAAAGAGATCAACTCTGATAAAGTTCATCCCTGCCATGGGAGCAAACCTCTCATCTTACTGAATGCTATAGGTTTAAGAAAAGCCCTCAACTTGGTAGAATCTTGTGGTTTAAACTTAAAAAATGTACGGTTGCATGTATTGATCTTTAGGCATTGGACTAGTTTTGTAGCTGTGGAGCATGATTCTTATAAAGGGAATCTATTACCTCTCATATCTCAATGGCCTTCCTCCACTTGGGAAGGCCACATGCTTTTATCTAGGTACACATTAACATGAGATATTGATAATTGACATAATTTCTCATAAGGGTTGGCTCCACTTTGACACTCAAATAGGCTCCATCAAGGGTGCCTTCAAATTGTTAGCACCCCACATACAATAAGATTTAGACCTATAAGAATTAAGCTCATCATTCTTTCTCAAGAGGTAGAGCTATTGGCCTTTGTTTAAAACTCGGATCCGAGATTGAATTAGCAAGGGAGATGGGTAAGATTAATCCAATTAGACTAACGGTTCGATCTGGGTAGACCCGATGATGTAACCTTACATCATCACTAAAAAATAGAATATTAAAATAAAAAGACAGAAAAACCTTTCCCTCTCCCTTTTCCTTGTTTGATCTCCTTCTAACCCCTTTTCTCCTCCCCTTTTCTACCTCGTATGTCTTCCTTTATCTTCCCCTCCTTGGCAGCAGCAATTCTTCAATCTTTTAAATATATGCAACTCTCTCTCCAACAACGACAACAATGATGGTCATGCAAACACTCTCTCTCTCCTCCTTTCTTGCCCAGTAGCTCTCCCCTATAGCATCAATTATTTCATGTTGATCTTTGTACTCTCTATCTCCCATGGGGATGTCAATTGGTGGTATCTCGTCTTCCCAAACTCAATTTTCACATATGTTGTTCTAGACTTTCTCTCCGTCTTTCTCTCTCTCTGCACGGAATTGGCTGCTTCAACTGTTTAACCATCTAGGTTGCCAGTTTTAGTTAGTTATGGGAAAGTCTTGGTTGAGGCTCGCCTAACCGCTTAAGGATCGTTCTGATTAAACCTACCACTGACTCGAGATGCGATGCATTTGTTCAAGTCCTTAACGTTTTCCTCAGTATGAGATCTCTAAACACTAGTGAGTCCATAAACAGCCACGAAGCACTGAAGGTTCAATCAGGTCATAGTATGATCCTCATAACCCAACACAAGGTAATCAATGATTCATAGTCACACAAGACATGTTGCCGGTTCCTCCAATGTCAATGATCACCCACTAAAAGTCATCATGCTGGACGATATTCTGATTGTTGATAATCTTAATCACCGTGTGATAGTACTGCTCAGTTAGATGTATTTTGTGCAAGACGCAAGAGGAGAGTGAAGTTTCTCTATCTCTTTTCTGTATGACTTGTCTGTGAAAGTGAAGGAGTCTTTTCGCGGTGGCTGTCTTGTCTGTTTGGCAGGAGGGATAAGTTGCTTTGGAAGTTCCAAATGAATCAACAGGACTTTTGAGACTCAAGTTGTTCACTCCCAAGACATACTCTGACATCGGCTGGCTTCTAATTGAATGGTCTTCTATTTGTAGCCAGTTCAACAATGTTAGGAAGGCAAATTTTGAAAGGAGCTGGAACTGTATGCTTTTGGATGAACCTTTTGTAACTTTCATGTAGATTCTTTTCCTTTTCCTCGGGGAATTCTTTTTCTTTTATGTGTACATCTTTTTCCTTCATACTAATAAATTCACATTTGCTACTATCAAAACAGAATATAATTTTTTTTTTCTTCAAAATTTCTCAATTATTATTTTACTTTCCTAAAACAATTGTAGATTGACTTCTATGTGGAAAATATTATTTATGAACAGGAACATAGAGTGGTTTTACCCATTACATAGCTTTGTTGTTTATATTCATTGTTAATATACATGATATTTAATGCTTTTGATCAGCTTTTAAAAGATATTGCGATATATAGAGCCATAGTTCCAGACTTCCAGCCTCCCTTTGTACATTGTTGTGAATGTATCATATAGCTAAATTTCAAAAAAATTTACAATAAGTTGCAAGTTTTGTATTATAGTCATTTTCCAGGTTGGCAGGCTGCTAAACCAACATTTGTTGGATGATATTTTGTGAATTGTATCAAAATTTAAAACCATGGTATGGGTTGCTGGTGTCGGAATCTGTAAACCATTTTCCATGGGAGCACCTTGGCCATTGTTTTGTTTAGCAGTTTTTTATTAGGTTGATTATTAGTATTCATGAAACATCTTTTTATATGTATAATTAAGTCGCCGTACTTAAGCTACATTTCAAATGAGAAGATATCCTAATTTAATCTTTTGTTGTCCCCATTTTTCATGCATCTGTTTGTATGGTATGCCTTTCTTCATCAGTTTTTCTTTCTATGACTTTCAATATACACATCAAGTTTGTCCTTGCATTTTTAACCCGTGGTTCTTATCTAACAAGTATTAATGTATTATTGTGCCCCAGACAATTATTCCATACGCCTGATGGTGGGACCATTGCTTTGGACTGGCTGCTGAATTCTGATGGTAAATGTTAAAGCACATTCCTACTATTGAATGAATCAAGTGATGTTGTACTCTCAATGAATCCAGTGAGGTGAAATCTCAAGTGGAGCTGATGTTGAATAGTCCGTTGGTTTAATTATAATGGTACTTATTAACATCTATAATGAAATAGACTTCACTGTTATGGAAAGTCTGGATCCCAGTTCGATCTTTTATTGTGACGTTGTAACTTGTTAGACCTATTTACCATTCAATGATTTTCAATGAATGGATGCCAACTTATGTTTACCTCAAAGGTTTTGCTAACTGTGGTCCTTTCACTGTTTTCTCTATGTAATTCTAATGGGTGATCATAATTCTCTATTTCGATCATTTAGATCCATTGGGTAGCTTTCCTTCTATGCACCGATAAAAAAAAAAACTTTCCTTCTACACTTTTGGTGTCTTACTCCACTCTTAATTTAGGTAACTTATGTAGCATGTAAAAAGGAGGAAGGGAGCACGCCATCTAGGGAGTGAAGGATGAGACCGGAGGATCTCAATAAAGAATTCTTGACAAGCATTCAAAGTTCTGTTGTGCATATGCTAACACTAGAAGGAGGCTCAATATGGTTAGGAAACTTATGGTAATTGATCTTGTGGTGGATGAGGAAGGTGAAATTTGGAAGGAAATCACTTAATTTATGTTTATCTCAATTTATCGGAAGGTCTCATTAGTCCTATTGTGGTGTTTGTTTTTTTTTATATATATTTTTTCCTGATGGGATGATGCTTCGGGTCCATATGACTTCTCGGTGATCTTCTACAAGGCTTGCTGGAGTCTTGTTTTTTCCCCCCCGTATTTCAGAGAATATATATATATATTAAAAGAGAGTAGAAACAGAAACCCTAGATGGAAAGAGGAAGAAGAGAGAAAAGATTAGGGGCTGATTCCCCTTTCTATTATTTATACTGCTTATATAATAAAATTACAATAATGTTACTAATGACATGATACGGTGTATCTACACCCATAATATTAATATATCTCAACACTCCCCTTCAAGCTTTGCATCCTCAAGTTGTGCATAGATATTTATCATGTATAGCTTGCTAAGAACCAATTTTAAGGTTGTCTTGGCAACATTGTTGTGAGGATATCAATAAGTTGGTTGTCAGATGTAACAAACAGCAAACACAAAAGTTGAGAAATAGTCTACCATCTGATGAATTATTTGTCGTTCTCCATACATTTTGTACGATCATGTTGAATAGGATTTTGAGTGATGTTAATGGCTACTAATGTCACAAAACAACTTCATTGGACAACTTATTTTAATTCCGAAATTACGCAGTAGGATTTTCAACCATAGCATTTCAGCACACTATGGGCCATTGCTCTATACTCGGCCTTTGCACTAGACTTAGCCACCACACTTTGCTTCTTACTCCTCTAATTGATGAGATTACCTTCAAGAAAGGTACAATGCCCTGTAGTGGACCTTCTATCATCAACATTTTTAGCCCAAGGTCTAAATGTCGATATCGCGAGATATGTCACACCTTGGAAAAAAGATATATCACGGGATATATCGTTTGGCGGGGAATATATCGCATGCTGAAAGAAAAATTTGGGAAAATGTGAAAAAATAATAAGTTTTTAATGAAACTTTAGGAAATGCTAATAAAGATTTGAGAATTGCAATCAAAAAATTAAAAAACAATATGTACATAAGATATGTAATGGGAAGAGGGGGGACAAAATTTGTATTGACAACAATATATGATTGACTAATATTGATATAACTTACATAAATGTTTCATTCATTTCTTAATCAATCATAACAATAAAAATACATAGAATTCTATGCATAGGGCATCCTTGATCCAATTCACCCCAAGAACTACAACCAGAGCCACATAAAGTTGAGTTAAAAAATTATAAATTTTGAGTTTTTCCCAATTTTCCCTCCTTAAAAAGTAAGAAATTTGACTAAAAAATCTATTGTAAATGCATCAAATTGATGCATTTTCACTAGTTTAGGACTAATGCCACAGTAATTATGCAAAACTCCTTTCTAATTTGAAGAACATTCTTAACTTTTAGAGAAATTTCGCAAATGGTAGTGCAAATGAGGTGCACTTCGACTCTGAATGACAAATGTAAATCTCAAAGTGTGATTTTCCAAGAAAATGGAAAAATCTCTCAAATTTCTCAAAACTCCTTCAATATCCCCAACCCCTCCACTTTGGTCGATATTTCTCCCTTTTATAGAGTATAGATTAAGGGGGCAAATTATCCCTAACTTATAACCATGATTCAAAATATCGGTATCGGGTGCTGTATCAGTAAGTTCAAAACAGGATACATATCAGATGTGACGGAAAAAATTATGATACGCCAAGAAATGATTGGATATACAAGGAAAAACTGGGATACCTTGCATAAAACTTCTTTTAATGCAAATATAAGCTAAAAACATACTAACGAAGGTCTCTATGTATTATTATAACCATACATATGAGAGTTAAAAATTTTATAAGTTAAAAAAGGCGTGCGTGTTGATAAACAGATATGAAAATACAAACCATAGTCATTTAGGCAAGTATAGGAAATACAATCTAGATATTAAAATTTTACATTCAATGAGTTAAATAAGAATGTATTGAATTACAACCATAAATTATAAGCTTGAATATAAGTTTTTTAATGCTGAATTATCACATTGTTTGTCGAATTTTTAACCCCGTGGATGAAAATAGTTTTTGTAGACTAAAATATAAGACATTTATTTTGCTGGAGTTTTGGGTTTTGGTAATGTTTTGATATAGTAGAATTATGAAATTTTAATATCTGAGAAATACCTTGTCATTTGAAAATTGAAATTTTGACATAATCCCTAAAAGACGCTAAAAAGAGGATTTTGTTCTTAAATTGGAAAGTTAAATATTTTTTTTTAGGAATTCGGATCCAAGATAATTTTTATTGAATTCAAATGAAGGATATAACCTTATTCACATATAAATATCATAAGTAAATGAAAGTAAAATCAATTTAAAATTATTTACTTAAATAATATTTATTGTAAATATGTTGTGTGTATCGGGTCTGTGCTATGAATCCTAGTGTAAATAGAAGGAGAGAAAAAAAAAAATTAACTTAAAAATCTCTCGTATCGGCCTGATATGGGATTGATACAAGAGAGTTTTTTTTTTCCAGCATACCAGTGTACCAGGTTAGCTCCAAACAAGATACGTATCGACCCGTATTGGTCAATATGTACCTGAATTTTAAACCATGCTTATAGTGGATGTATTGAGAATGTTGTGCGATATATCAAAAATATTTAGAGATATTTTATAATAAAAACATGTGAGGGATATTTCGCACCTCTGCAATATAGAAAGATATTTGGGATATATCGGAAATATTAGAGATATTTATGAAGCTGGAATGGAGTTTAAAGGTATTGGACTATAATTTATGGTACAATATTTTAAAAATACTCGTGTAATATACTACCATAAGTAACGTTATTGGCTATGCAGTTATAGATGAAATGCTTGTAATTCTTTTTATTTTATAGTTTGGTGTCTGCCATGTGAAGTGTTCTTTGATAGAGTTATTCTCGTACTTCTCAATGGCTGTTGATCTTTTATTTTCCAAGGGAAGATCGCATATGTCCACATTGAAACTCCTGTTCGATGGTCAGAATTTTAGAAAATATAACATATGATCCACTTTTGATGTGTTTTTCCCAATGTTAGGATTGAAAATGTAGCAATTTTCAGAACTTTAGTGAACTAGTGGATTTGGAGAAAAGATATGTGATATTGAATATTATCTGATTACTATTTCTAACATTTGGAAACCGATTATATCTAAGGAAGCCAATGCTTTGTGCTTGCTGATTTAGGTTTTTAAGGACCTGTTGATTAACAGTTTTATATATTTGAATTTCACTGTAGTATTATAAGTGGTAGAAGCCTATTTACTTTGCCTTGAGAAATATAAGAAATTAGACATGGATCTCTAATTCCTGTATCTGCATATTATACAGTCTCAGGTGGTGCTTTTCACATGAATTATACTATTCCTAGAGATGATAAAACCCCTATTGTGGTAGTGGTCCCTGGCTTAACGAGCGATTCTGCAGCTGCTGTAAGTTTTTTCTTTTACTGTCACACTTCTTTGCCATTGTGTCTCCCAAGTTCTCTCTGAAATAGCTCTAGTAGGAATCTACAGTGCAGTGTTTAGGAACTTGTATGAGACTTTGTGCTTGTCGATCAAGACTACAGGTTGAGTTGGGACCAAATGAAGTGAATTCATTACTCAACCTAGAATGGGTCATGAATAAGCTCTATAACTCATTGGGGTTACTTGATAGCCAGGATTTATCAGTCAAGAAGCTCTGTTGAGCACTCAAAAACTAAGTTTTACTATCAAGAAACTCAGAAAATCAGATGACAAACTTTTTCAAACTGAAATGGCTTCGACCTGGTACTCTTCTGCACTTGTAGCCCACGTTGACTTGGGACTCACTGAGTTCAATTTTCATTTTGAGTTCTTAAACCTTGCGAACAATATTGATGATTTGGAAAGAGAGGAACCTTAGAGTCTTTGAGGATGCCTCATCGTTACATTCTCGCATTTGTGAGTGCATTCGGTTTATTGTCTTGAATGGGCGGGGCTCCGTAGTGCATGGGAGGAGCTTAGGGAGGCGCTATATTGACCTTTGTGCTTCCGGCAAAGGAGGGCTAGAAAGTCAGGCCTGTCTATTTGGTCTTTTTGAGTTTATGTGCTTTTCTTTCTCCTTCTTTAGCCCTCATGTACTAGAACATCTTGATCATTTTCATTAATATATCATCTTGATTACCAATAGAAAAAAAACAATATGAAACCTTGTTGGTTGATACTTGATACTGCACGTGTAGGAGTTATACAGTTTGATATGCAGGAATTAAGTGTTGATATATGTAATATTAAGGTTATACTTGTAAAAAGGCATATATGTAATGTTCTCTCTTTATATAATATATTAGTAGGGTTCTCTAATCCCTAACTAAGCAATTTACCCTAATCTCTTTTTTTCATCTCTTCTCTTCTCTAAACCCTAAACCCTAAATCCTTCAAACTCTTTCTCCAACTTGGTATCAAAGCTACATCAAAGAAAGAAGATCGTCGTTTAAAGCCGTAACGACAACAAAAGGACGAAGGAGCTAACTGCCACGTTTTTAGCTATACGGCTGTCTCTAGCTGTATGGCCTAGGCCTTATTTTTGGGTTTTGGGTTCCTCAAAGGCATATTTTCAAAGATCTTGATTTAGAGGATTTTTGAATCCTATTTCATGAGATTTGGTTAAATATTAATGAAGTTATGATGATTTGAAGAAAAAATACAGAAAAATTCGAAGAAAAATACTGTTTTGGTTCAGATTTTTTACCGCTTGAATGAGTTGTTGCTTCCACTATTCATTGGTCATGGTTGGACCGTTTTTTTGATAGGAACATTTTGAACCTATTTTTGTTTTTCTTCGTTTGGATGAGATTTGAAGAAATTGTGATGATTTTACAACCCACTTCACTACCTTTGTTTTGCTGAAAAATGGTTTTTTACACCCTATTTGCTTATAACAGCAACTTAAGTCGTCTCTTTGGTAATCTTAATACCATTAGATCTTTTGTTGTTTTTGATTGATTGGTTGTTTGCTCTTTGAGTTTCTTCTATGGTTGTTAAAGTTCTTGCACCGTCAGCTATTTCTGACTCCGTTGTCCACTCTATCACCAATATTAAATATAATAGTGATAATTTCTTGCGTGGCAATGCTCGATTGAGCTTTATATTGGGAGTTGCTCTAAGATGGGGTATCTAGATGGTAAGACCCTACAACCAGAGACAGGTATTGCCGAAATTGCTAAGTGGAAGGTAGAGAATTTTATTATTTTGGGCTGGTTGTTCAATTCCATGGAGCCTCAGATTGCCGGGAATTATATTTTTTATAAAAATTGTCATGAACTTTAGGAAGCTCTTATTCAGACTTATTCCCTAGTAGAGAATGATGCTCGGATTTATCATAAACATTGTCATGAACTTTAGGAAGTTCTTATTCAGACTAATGCCCTAGTAGAAAATGATGCTCGGATTTATCAACTTACTCGTGAGATTGCTCACTTTCAGTAAGGGTATATGTCTATTTCAGATTATTTTGGGTCTCTTCAGCGTCGTTGGGAAGAATTGAGCCATTATGAGCCTCTTTCTGAATTATCTGCTGCTTTTGCCAAGATTATGACGAAGCGAATTGAGTGTCACCGCATTTATGATTTCTTGGGAGGTCTTCGGGTAGAATTCGAGTAGTTGAGCACTCAGATTCTTACCACATCTCCTTTGCCATCTCTTCGATCTGTGTACTCTACTGTGTTTGGTGAGGAATGTCGTCGGGCTCTTATGTCTTCGAGCACCACTCCTATGCCCCTTCTGGATCATACCACCTTTGCTACTGATTTTCGTCCTGCTACTAGCCATGGTAGGTGGACTGATAGGGGCTGTCGTGGTCGTGGCCGTGGCAGGCCTACTACTCCTTGTAGTCATTGTTGTATAGTGGGACACGATCGTGATCATTGTTACCGTTTACATGGCTATCCCAAGGGTTACCAGCCTCGTCTTTCTACTTACTTTACTACGACTCCTGATGTTGATCCTCAGTCCTCAGTTGTTGCCAATGATCTTCTGGAGTCCATGAGAGCCCAGATTGCTGAGATGATCCGAGCTGAGTTTGGTCTGCAAAGTGATTATCCTGGTACTGCTGCTTCATCTGCCATAGGTATCTATGCTCACTCGGCCTATGCCGCCACTGCATCGTCTTGTTCTCCTACTGGGTTATTGATAGTATTGATGCTACTCTTGATACTTATCGTTTATGGCATGTCAAGCTTGGGTATAGTGGATCTAAGATTTTATGTTCTTTGATCCCTACTTTTAGTAAACTTTGTTCTTAATCTACTTTTCAATGTGATACTTGTGAGCTTACTAAACATGTTCGTACTGTTTATCCTTCATGGATGCATAGATGTCATTCTATTTTTCAGTTATTTCGCTCGGATGTTTGGGGACCATCTCCTGTTCCCTCAAGTGATGACTTTCGTTATTATGTTACTTTTATTGATGATTACACTCGAGCTACTTGGGTGTACCTTCTTAAGTCTATGGATGAAGTGTTCTCTAAATTTCAGGAATTTCATGCTATGATTGTCATCTAGTTTGGTGGTCTTGTTAAGGCCCTTTGTTCTGATGCAAGAATCGTTATTTAGTTGGTGTCACTTGTTCTTTGTTGCGAGGCATGTAGGTGTCTGAGCCTTATTGATCCACTCACTGCATGTTTTCTCATCAATCGAGCTCCTTCTCGCATTCTTGATGGCCTCTCACTATATCAGCTTCTTTGCCCTTAGGTTCATATTTTTCCCATTGAGCTACGGGTGTTTGGTTGTGCTTGCTTTGTCCAGGATCTTGACCCCAGTCGTCCGAAATTAGATGATAAGGCCATTCGATGTGTCTTTGTTGGTTATTCTAGCACTTCTAAAGGCTATCGGTGTTATGACCCTCAGTCTCGTCGTTTTTTTGTCTCTCTGGATGTTACTTTTTTCGAGACAGTCCCTTATTTCTCTCCTGCTCCTATGATGCCACTTGTCTCTATGTCTTCACCTACTGTTTCTTCTGTCTCTATGCCTTTACCTATTGCAGGGGACCTCCCACAGCAGAAGGAGTTTCTCACGTACTCTCGCCGCTAATCACCTGGTTCCTCCTCCGATGCGCCTCTACCACAGTCTTCCCCGCATGCCACTCTTTGAGGTACTTCTTTACCCTCTGTTGTTCCTATTCATTCTTCTGCTATTGTGACTCCTGCTGCTTCTGATCTTGAGATACCTATTGCTCATCGCAAGGGTGTTCACTCTTGTGTTACTCATTACCTCCTTGCCAAGTATGTTTGTTATCAGGCTGTATCTCCCTCGTACCAGACATTCTTTTCGGCATTGAGTCTGTGACTATTCTTCGGTCTGTTTGTGATGCTCTTCTTCATCATGAGTGGAAGAATGATATGATTGACGAAATGAATGCTCTTCAGTCTAATCAGACTTAGGATATGGTTCCCCTTCCAGCTGGGAAGAAACCTGTGTGTTGTCGTTGGGTCTTCACCGTCAAACATAACTCTGATGGTAGTGTTGCTCGATATAAGGCTCGTCTTGTCGCCCGCGGCTTTACTCAGACTTATGGGCTTGAGTATGATGTTACTTTTGCGCCTGTGGCCAAATTGATTTTTGTTCATGTTCTCCTTTCTCTTGCAGCAAATCAGAGTTGACCTCTCTATTAGATAGACATCAAGAATGCTTTTCTTGATGGACATCTCACCGAGGAGGTTTATATGGATCCCTCTCCTGGTTTCCTACTTCAGGGGGAGTTTGGAAAAGTTTGTAGAATTCGGAAGTCTATATATGGTTTGAAGCAATCATCCTGTGCTTGGTTCCATTGCTTCAGTGAAGTTGTCTTTAGCATGAGCTTCCAGCAATGCCACTCTAATCATACTGTTTTCATCCATTCTGACACCTCAGGTTGCATTATTCACCTGGTATATGTTGATGATATCATCTTGACTAACGATGACTCCTCATTCATCTCTCATGTTGGGGCGTACCTTTGATGTCAAAGATCTAGGCCATCTGAAGTACTTTTTTGGTCTGGAGATTACATGATTGAAGAAAGGAATTTTTCTGTCACAACGGAAGTATGCTCTTAACCTACTCAGCGATACTAGTATGAGTGGATGTAAACCCGTTACTTCTCCTATGGATCTGAAGCTCTCTTTGCATGATAGTGAGGGTGATCTTTTTTCTGATCCTCATGCCTATCAGCGTCTTGTGGGTTGTTTGATATATTTCACCCTCACACGACCTGATATTACATTTGCTATGAGCATGGTTAGCCAGTTCATGCATGCTCCCCGTGCTTCACACCTTGTTGCTGTTCATCGTATTCTCTGATATATCAAGGTTAGACCCAGTTGTGGACTTGTATATCGCTCACATGGTCACCTCGATATCTCCGACTATACAGATTCTGATTGAGCCTGATCTGTTACTGACCGTCGTTCCACCTTGGGCTATTGTGCTTTCCTTGGAGGCAACTTAGTTGCGTGGAAGAGCAAAAAACTACCTGTGGTTTCTCGGTCTAGTGCCGAAGCAGAATATTGTGCACTTGCTCATGACACTTGTGAACTCTTATGGTTTCGTTCTCTCCTCTCTGAGTTAAAGTTTTCTGTTAGAGACCCTATGTCCATATGTTGTGATAACGAGGTTGCTTCAAAGATTGCCTCAGATTCTGTGCTTCATGAGCGGACAAAGCACATTGAGGTTGATATTCACTTTCTTTGTGAGAAAGTCCGAGATTGTTCTTTATCTCTTCAACATGTTTCATCTTCTCAACAAGTTGCTGATATCTTCACCAAGCCGGTTGGCCTCGCTATTCTTCAGGATATTGCTGTCAAGCTGGACATACTTAATGTTTATGCTCCAGCTTGATGGGGAGTGTTGATATATATAATATTGGGGGTATACTTGTAAAATGACATATATGTAATGTTTTCTCTTTATATAATATGCTAGTAGGGTTCTCTAATCCCTAACTAAGCAATTTACCCTAATCTCTCTTTTTCCGCTTTTCTCACTTTTCTCTTCTCTAAACCCTAAATCCTTCAAATCTTTTTTCCAACTTTAAGTACTGAAATATTTTTACATGAAGGTATAATTTTGACCTCTTGAAATGCATATGTTGCAAACCCTAGATATGCATAATGACCGAAGTATAAATTATAGGCTACAAGAGAAGTGCTAATTTCCCATTTATTTACGTGATGAATTGTATATCAGTATATGTGCCTTTAGACAGCCTATGAGAATGTACCGGAAAATTAGATCTTATGCCCCTAGAAATTAGAGGGGGATGACTACTCGTCTGTCTTGCATTTTTCAATATGGGAGATTCTACTTTCAAACTTTGTTAAAATGTAGCAGTAGAAGAGATTCTTTATCCATGATTAGCTTGGATCCTTAATTCCACAATTGATGCTATTGGAACTTGAGATTGATCCGTTTGCACCCCTTCCCCAGACCTGGTCCATCAAGGGTCCTTACTCCTAGTTAAATAATGGAAAGCGGAGTGCTAGCCCCAGTTGTTGTTAAGATTGCCTCAAATTACTTTCCATGTGATGCCAATACATTGGTGGAGCAATTACAAAGATAGTGTCTATTACCTCTTATCTAATTACTAAAACACCATATACTGGTGAGTGGTGACACGTCACACTCAGAGCGACTGGTTTGAGGTGATTGAAAAAGCGATTGGGCATGGCATTCATTTCTTAGGGGGAAAATTAAGTGCACACAACCATCTAAATGATACTTCTTAAAAGTAAATTTTTCTTTATAATAGTAGCCGTCACTTACTTGATATATATATATATATATATATATAAATATACACTAGTAAAAGTGCTCGTGCCTTGCACGTATAATTTTTTCATTATTAAAATATAGTTTAGAAAAAATATATATTTTAATATATTTCCATTAGACGCCACGTTACTCTCTTTATATTAAATAATTTTTTAATATAATACTATATTTTATATAAATATAATTGAGTAATTAAATTTAATATTTCTTCTATTAATTTAAATTTAATATTAGAAAAATTATTTATCTTTTCTTGGTTGCTCCCAAGGTGCCAATCCGGAATTTGTACAGTCCTTCTCATAAGGGTCGATCAATAGGAGTGTGGAGATTATATGAAGATACTATTCATGATTGTCCTCCCTAAAATATGGTTGAGTCCTAAACCAACTCTCCTTTCTGAGAGACTCTCTTTCTATAAAATTAGAATTCTTTCCTAACATATGGTAGAGTCCTAAAATAACTCTCCTTTAGGATTCTTCCCTAACATGGTAGAGTGCTAAACCAACTCTCTTTTAATAATGGGTCCCACATTATATTAAATAGTGACTTAATTAAAGTTTGGTTATATTATAAGTTATGTATTAAATAAATTAAGTTAAAGGGTATTTACGTCCATGTAAAGTTTTGCATACTCCTAGTACTTTTATTAGTAGAATACTAATGATATATATATATATATACACACACACACACACACATATATATATACATGCTATTATGCTAGCAAAAACCCCATGCGATGCAAAGATGTTTTCAAAAAGAACAAAAAACATAATAATATAAAATAACTTTTTGAACTAACCATTTTAAACTATAAAAATTCACACTTAATAAAGATATTTGAATTTTGATTAGTAATTTAGTTCTCCTATTGTTGTAACTAAAGAAGCAAGTGCTTTTTAGAAACATTATTGTTTAAGTAGGAATGATCTACCATTCATTATTTACATATTAGGTGCTTATCCTTTTATAATGAGCAAATGTCTAAAAAAAATCATAAAGAAGTTTATGTTAGATCTCTATTTTATAGAAAAAAGGAAAAAAGAAAAATCAAAATGATCTTGATAGTATAATACAAAAATTAAGTAGAGTTCAAGATTTTTTAACTGCTACTTCAAATATAGTTCAAGAAACATAAGTCCAACTCATTTCCAAAATACATAAAACTTGAGTGACAAATAACTACCTAGCTATCACCATGGTGTATCCGTGTATCATAACTTTCTTAATATTTTGGTTGGATATATAATGTTCACTTTCAATAGCTATCACCATGGTGTATCGTAACTTTCTACCAAATCCTCAATGTAGAGATTTTATTGGGACTGGAGCTTTTATTAAATGTCTCGATTGAATCGCTCCAAAGCCTTTGTGATTGAATCCAAAACTTTTGACTTCAAAGAAGATAATGGGGATGTACTCCTTTAAATATTTAGTAGAAGTCTATCTGGAAGAACTTGCATTCTAGTGGCTGTTGATATTCATCGTGCACTCCATACAAAGGAAGGATGAGGCCTATGAGGTGGGGCTGTGGAAGTCCATGTACTTATCTAAAGGCAGAAAACCTCACTCTCCTTAAGAGTACCTTGAGCAGCATTCCAACATATTTCTCATCTTTTCTTTCTATTCCAACATCTGTTGCTATGAGATTAGAAAAATTACAAAGGGAATTCTTATGGAATGAGCGGATGGATACCAAGAAGTATCACTTGGTGAATTGGAGTCAGGTGTGCTTGCTAATGGAAGAAGGGGGTCTAAACACGTTCGTCCTCTCATGGAGGTCAATAAAGCCCTCATTGGAAAATGGTTACTGCGCTTCGGGTCGGAGGTAGGTAATTTGTGGAGGAAAATGATTAGGGCTAAGTATGGGGAACTCTCTGTATGGGAACCTAAGCTAGTCTGAGGTCCCCATGGGTGTGGTCTTTGGAAATGCATCATGTTAGGGTGGCCGAAGTTTTCAAACCACACATAGTTTAGAATCGGTGTGGGAGACGAGGTCAGTTTTTGGGAGGATAAATGGTGCGGTCAAGTTCCACTTAGTGTTGAGTTTTATAATCTATGGTCCCTAGCAGTCAGTAGACAAGCTTTAGTTTGCTGCTATAAGTGGGTAGCTAACTCGGCAGTGTGGTGTCCTAGGTTCAGGTGTAACCTACAAGACTAGGAGTTAGATAGTGTTTCCCTCCTTTTGGAGTGTATAAGTTCAGTTGTGATTTCCCCTCTCTCTCGAGGGACTTTTGATTATGGTTTTGAGGCTCCAAAGGTCAATTCTCAGTGAGAACCCTTTATCAGGTTTTGAGGATCAATTTGGTCATCATTTCCCACATTGGTTCATGTGGAACTTTTTTATGCCTTCCAAAATATCATTTTCTCTGTGGTTGGTAATGCTTGACAAGATCTTCATATAATCATATGTGATCATTTGATACATAGAGGTTGAAGTATGGCCAACGGTTGTTTTATGTGCCTAGATGTGGAGGAAACAGTGAACCATCTTCTACTGCATTGCCCTTATGCTTTTGAGATATGTGGCTTCTTTTTTTTTCGGTTGGAGATTAGTTTGGTTTTGCCCTTATCTACTGGGACTTCAATCCTGTTGGTCTACGATAAGGGTTCGGCCTGATGCTTGAGCTTTGGCTCTCTTCTTACTGGCGCTGTGGTATGGTGCCTTTGGAAAGAACGAAACCGTAGGGTTTTTGACGGGATTAGTTTCCTTGTGGATTCAATTTGTTCGAGGATCATGCAGATGCTTATTTAGTGGACATCATGCAGAGCGGAGTTCAGAGATAGTAGTTGGCTTCTCATTTTCTAATCTTCTGTGGTCTTTGTTGTCGCTCTTGTTCTTGTTGTTTTTCTTTTGTCTTTGTCTTTCTGGGATCACTATGTTGTGACCCCTTGTTTCTATTTCAGATTGTATCATATTCCTTTATCTTGTTATATATATATATATATACACATATGATCTTGCTTTGCCAATAAAAAAACAGCCTTTTACTTTTTTCATGGATTGTATGATTTTTTTGAACAGTAAATAGAGATTTACTTAAAGATCAATAATAGAGAAAAGACAAACAAGAGTTCACAAGGAAGTGAACTTGAAAATGAAAACTAAAACATGTAAAGAAAATAGAAAAAATCACAAAAAAATTCTAGAGCTACCCAAAGGAGATAGAAAAAGGCTATAATGGTAGGTCCCCTACATCCTCAATCTCTTTATTAATTATTAGATGAGCACCAAAACAATATAAGTTGTCAGATACACATACAAAGAAGCGAACGAGACACAAAGAGACCATAGAAAATTCTCAAGTTTCTATCATTCCAAATACACCAAACTATAATGCCCGGAAGAAATAACCAAATCACCTCACTCGGGATGTCTAAACACACCAAGGGTCAGGGACCATAAATTCATGAAAGTAAAAATTGTGAAAAAAGAGTATGAGAAGTAGACAAAATGCCTTTCTAATCTACGGAATCCTATAGGTACTATCTCTAAAAGTTCATATATTCTTGAAAATAATTATTAAAATTGGAAATGAAGAATATGAAAAGTTTAATTGTCATCATCATCAATGCATAATCCAAACAATTTGTGGTCGGCAACACGTATCATGTTCATTTTGTTCTATTAAATACCATAGCTTTGTTTAGGTTGTGTGTTATACAAAATTTTCTCACTAACTTCATCCACACTAATTTTAGCCTTCCACTCCCCTTTTAGAGCCTTCAACTTGCATCAATTCACTTCTTGTTACTGGAGTCGTGGTCTTTTCTGAATGTGTCCAAACCATCTGAAATTCTCAATTGACGCTCTCTTATTTTATCACCACGGGAGCTATTCCCACATTCTCCCGAATGCACTTATTTCTGATTTGATCTTTCATTATCTTTCGACTCATAAATCTCAATAGATTCATCTGAGTTACACTAATTCTATTAATATGTTGCTTCTTAACATTCTACTCCGTAAAGGATAACTGGTCTTATCGTTGTTTTATAAAATTTTCTTTTTAGTTTGTTCGGGATGCGTTGATCACGTCACTCTAGAAAAAATTTTCCACTTTAGCCATCCACTTCTAATTATATTGCAACATTCTCTTCATCATTATGAATAATTGAGTGGTTGAGCCAAGATACTGGAATTGGTCATTTTTGGGTATTTCTTGGTCATCTATCTTAACAACCATCTCTTCCATATTTGTCTTCTTACTAAAGTTGTATTCCATAAATTCTGTCTTGGTCTGACTTATTTTGAAACCCTTATATTCCAAGGTATTCCTCCACAAGTATAGTTTTGCATTTATGCCCATTTCACTTTCATCTATTAATATCAAATCACTTGTAAATAACGTACTCTAAGGGACCTCTTGAATATGATGTAAAAACATATGAAATCATAGTTGATTTATGATGAAATCGTATTTTCACAAGAAATTCGTTTGTCTCTCCATCAATTTTTCTCATGGTAGCAAGGATTAAAAATGCTGTTTCAGGGGATGTATGGGTCCTAACCAAAACCCATACATATCGGTTTTGAACGATACATATAATTTTTTCTTTAAAAAAAATAAAAAAAAAAAAAAAAAATCAAACGAGTATAAGAACTAATTTACCAAATATAAAGTCATTGGAAGCGACTCAAAGACAAAGTAGCAAACACAATTCCAATTATACAATGAATGAAAATATAATTAACTAATAAACGATATGTATCGCTTATTTTGTATCAGTATAAATATCGTACAGGGGCTACTGAAACCTATACGAATCTTCCCCTTCGTATTAGTTTGGGTGATTTTTATTTACATGCATGGTAGTTACTGTTCCCTTATACATGTCTTTAATGATATCAATATATTTTATTGGATTTCCTTTCTTCCCCCATACCCTCTAGATTAATTCTCTAAGGGCTTTCCTCTTCGCCCTAAACTTTTTCCATCATTGTATAAGTAAGAAGAGGGCTTTAATCGTAGACCTTCCCAACATAAATTGTCGCGACCCAAAATCCCACCAAGATCCTTAGTGGGACTTTGACTCGTGACACTGCATTAACCTGGTATCTCACCTCGAGACATCTTATCTGAAAAGCATATTAGGCATACTAAAACGGGAACTTAAAATATCTTTATTCAACATGTCATCAATATCAAAATTTATAACCAAATAACATTTATCTCATCATATCTAATCATCTAGATCAACTTAAACATAATCTTAAACCATCAATCATAATTGTCTCGAAATAACTCAAAATCAATACCAACTTAAACATAAACATCCAATTGAATCATCTTACTACAACATTGTAAACATAAAAGTCTAATAACTAGGAAGTCAATAATATGGATATTTATTCAAATCCTTATATTCTTCAAAGTAATCACCTTTTTGTTCCTCGAGATATTCCTCTTCCCCCTAAGGTTCTGTTGCGGCCTCGAAATCTAAACCTGCTGACATAAAACCTATCGGTTGAGCACATGTGGTTCGGTAGACATAAAATTCTAGCTAACAATATCATAAACATTAACATAATCATACTTATCATGTCTTAACTTAACATGACATGCATACATTCGTACGTTAGAGTGCGGAAACTCGTGAGAATATTCTTCTTACTTAACTTGTGAACTTATTCAATTTGCGTACACTTGTGCAATAACTTGGAATAACTCAACACCATATATGTGAAGAGGCTACGATATACTATTCATACCGAGTAACCAACCATAGCACCCATCGGTGCGCCCATGATTCTTAGTAGCCGGTTAATAGGTACGCATACCCTTATGATCTTAGACTCTTGGTACTTGTTGCTTGTGAAGACTCAATCATGCATTCATATATACCTTTCTTGATCGTTTCCCCACGATCAAAAGCTTGCGAATGCTTCTTATCTTGATCTCCAAGGCCTTTCTTCTTCTCCAAGTCAAAGCCTATGCAAAACCCTAGGTTTTTCTCACTTTGGATCTCTAAAGCTTTTAGAATCCTTATCCCACGAGCAGGGGTCTATTTATAAGGTTGGGAGTCCTAACCCCTTTAAAATTCTTGAAAAAATTGGGTTTTAGAAGGTTTTCCCAAAAGTCGGTCGACCAGTTGTTGAAACCGTTCGACCGGTTTGGCTCATGTAGCTACTATTTTATATCGTTTTTAAAATTTTCCAATAGCGGTTGACCGATTTGGAATTCCGGTTGACCGATTTGGCCATTTCTCCTACAGTTCACACCACACAACACACAACTAGGGCTATAGATGGATTCGAATATTATCCGTATCCGATTCGTATCCGAATCCGTTTAGTTGGATAATTATCCGAATAGGTATCCGGTAGAGCGAATTTGGATAGTAAACTTACTATTTGTTTATAATCGGATATGAATTCAGATACGTTATATCCGATCCGATAAATATCCGACCGATTATATAATATATATAAAAACAATATATTTTAAATTTAAAAATTAATATAACCTTTAAAATATATATTTTAAATACAAATTTATATGCTTTATATTTTTTAAATATTAATTTACATTTTTCAAAATGTTTTTAAAAATAATCGGATAATTTGGAAACTATCCGAATTCAGATATTTTAATCGGAGTTGGATACGGATATCATATTTCACTATCCGCCAGATATTGATTCGGATTCGGATATTCGAATATATAATCAGATACGAATTCGGATATACCATTACCCGCTCCGAATCGGCTCCATTTACAGCCCTACACAAAACACTACTTTTCTCTTCAGTACAAGTAACAATACACTTATTTTACTTAAAAACATTTAAGTACTTTAAAATTTTAATTAAAATAAGAATACACTCCCCCATTGGGATCCAATAAAAATACTAAAAAAATCAAATTCCTAGTAAATCAAAATCTCATTTTCCAGTTTTATGCTAAAAATGAAAATCTTGCCCGTCGTAAAAATTTCGATAGTCGAATAAACCACTTTATACATAATAATAAAATCCCATATGTTTATTTAACACATAACCATCCATTGTCAGGAAAAATCATCTCAAAATTTGACAATTTATTTATTTTTGCTAAAACCACCTTCTCCCTACAATTCCTATACTTAGTTATTCCTTATTTAACTTAAGATCATCAATGGAACAAGACACCACATGTATGACACAAATATCTATAAATAAAAATACAGGTCTCTACATAAATCCATTCTGATTTTTTGAAACCTTTGAGCATATTTTGGTGAAAGGAATGGGATAAGATGCAAAATCATAGATTTTAACCAATTGAATAATAAATGCTTTATATTATATATATATGTGTGTGTGTGTGTGTGTATTATGTTTTTGTATATAACATCTAACTTTATGTGGGTCCCGAGTGCGTTTGTAACTAGCTCTTTAGTGCCCGTGAAATGAAGTCTAGGCACTATTAAGCGGCCTTGTCTTAATGAGTGCATGCTTAGACCCTGATTAGGCACCAGGGGTTCTGGCTAGGCAAGGAGTGGCCTAGGCATTGCCTAAGCTACATGTTGATTACACTGGTAAAGAAGAGAGGTCCCTTTGGAGAGTAGTCGTTGGTTCCAAATTTGGGGTGGCTAGGAGGAATTGCGATCACAAGCGTGACACTTGTTCTTATGGTGTTGGGGTTTGGAAGGCCAGAAGGGTGTGGTGCAAGTTAATGAGAAGTTCCTTGAGCTGTCCGGTTTTGTGGTGATTAATAGGGCAAGGATTCATTTCTTGGAGGATGATTGGTGCAATATTGATAGGCGATGCTTTATTTTCCCTGGGCTACTAGATTACCTCTTGTAGGATGCCTTGGCCAGCAAGCTCTATGAGACAAAAAGCGGAGGAGGACATTTGGTATCCCCGATTGGGAGAAATCTTAGTGATTGGGGGTTGGCCAAGTGCGCCTTCTTTTTGAAAAGATGATTGCTGTTTCGGTTAATCTGGATATGGTAGATTCTCACTTATAGAAAGGAGTAGAATTCTAAGGAATGGTGTTTTAGGGTTTGAGAAAGGGAGAAATAGAAGAGAAGAAGAAGAAAGAGAGAAGAGGAAAGGAGAAGGGAATGAAATGATTGTAATCATATCTCCATTTCCTCTAGATCTCCTTATATATTACTAAAGAGATGGAAGGCATAAATACCCTTTAATTGCAAGTAATAGAAGTAGCAATGAGACAATAAAGTAAAGAGTAATGTGCTTATTTATTAGGTCCATTACAACAAAAGGCAAGACAAAAGGGACTTTTATAGTTAAGAGACTTCTATATCTCGCTTCTAGAGGAGGAAGAGAGGATTAAGGAGCCTCACCTTCGGAAGGTCTTGAAAAACTTCAAACAGCAGATCACCTTATAAACCGGAGTGTGATGCTTCCAAACAAGGGTAACATATGTAAGTTGCAGCTAAAGCTGTGAATCACATCTTGCTCCATTTCACTGCACCTTTGCTCCCTCATTGGTTGGTCCTTATGCATTTGGTCAGTCATTCTCCCCAAGTTTTCGGGTATTAGCCGAGCTGATTTTGTACGTAGCTGGAATCGGATTGTATTTTGTGACTCCTGGCATAGGTTTTTGATTTAAAAAACAAAATTTTGTTTCAATTTTTTGGGGAAGATCTTTTTGCGTATTGTAATTCTTTTGGGAATGCAATACAATTCTTGTTACCCATAAAAATTTATAAATTTGTGACTAATATATACACGCATGCAAACACACTGTTTTATATGTACCAAATGTGTTGTAAGATGTTATTACTTCATTATTGGCAGTATTGGTATATGCGTTAAGAGCTTGTAGAAGCAATATAGGCAGTTTTGGTACATCTGATAAGAGCTTGTTGAAGAAATATTGTAAGGGCTTCTTTGCCTTTTCATTATTGTAATCTTTAAGTAACTACTGAGATATGCATTGAACAAGGTGATGGTGATTATTCCTTTCTAGATTTTCTCTTCTTCCTCACTCAGTTCTCCTCTTAGAGTGTGAAAGTAGAACAACCAGATTAAATATTTCCTTTTCTTTTGGTCCAGCTTCATGGCCATGATTATTCCTTTCTAGAAATTTCTCTTCTTCCTCACTTAGTTCTCCTCTTGGAGTGTGAAAGTAGAACAACTTGATTAAATATTTCCTTTTCTTTTGGTCCAGCTTCATGGCCATATGGGTGTAATTTTTTTTATCAATGTCTGCAAGGTCATGAGAATTTAGGAACAATAACCTGATTTCTTCTACTCATATTAGTGTGCTGATTGAACCCGTATCAAACTTTTGTCAATTTCAATCAGTCACTTGTATTGTTGGTTGCTTACTCTTAATACAATAATATGCATTGCAGTATATAAAGCATTTCTCCTTCAAGATGGCAAAACGTGGATGGAATGTTGTTGTTAGCAACCATCGCGGATTGGGCGGCATTTCAATAACTGTAAGTTTACTCCTATTTAAAAGGTTACCTATACATTAGGGCATAAACTATTGGCTTTCTAGGTTAAGTCACTAAACACGCTAGATACTGGATTCTACCATCTAATTGGGCTGTACTTTTAAAGTGTTGGTGACTCAAAAGGAGTTAGCTTTATAGTTTTGATTCTATGTACAACGAGCTGTGTTTTCATATACCATTCCATGTACATAGCTGGTTCCTAGAATATATGGTCGTAAGAGTCAACTATATCCATTAACTTTAACTAAATTTTCAAAAGTTAGTAAATTTCTAAATATTGAATTGCTCCATAACTGAATAGTTTTTCAAAAGGAAGTTCATAGTTAGGTTGACATGAATCAATGGTTATCTATAATCCATATTAATAGTTTGATGTCCTAAGATAAAAATGTCTTATGGTAAGTACAAATGTGCCAACTGAATTAAGGTTGTTTTCTTATAGTGCAAAAAATTTGTTTTCTAGAGCTAAATGTGTCAACTGGGTTAAGTTTGGTTATTTTATCATGGTTTTAAAAATCAGCACATTTCCTAATGTTTCCTACAAAATGTTTCCATTTCCATGGGTACTGACACAAAACCTACTTGCCAGATAAATGTTACTCTATTTCTCAACACATTTCCTAATGTTTCGGTACAGTTTTTTCATTTGTACCAAAATGTTAGTTACATAGATAAAATGTTTTAGTTAACATGTACGAAAAGTTAAGACCAAAATATATCATTTCAATTCCCAAGTGTAAGAAACTTTTGATTTCTCCATTTATTCATTTTTGAGCCAATTTTGTTGTGAAAACTGTCCACTCCCTCGTATTTTTTTTAATATAAATTTTGTGCAAATATTTCAAACTGCACATAATATATTAATTTGATAAAATAAAGAAATAAAGAATATTATAGGTAACCCATTACTTATAATTATCAAGTATTAGTAACTAGGAGTCTAGGAATCCAATGTATTATTAAAATATCAAGATATTTATACCATTATCTCAATAAAAATATTAAATTTTTTCCAATTGAAAATATGAATAATTAAAAAACTAAAATAAATGGGAATCTTAAGACAATGTATGATTGACTAATTGTGCCAACTGAATCAAGATTGCCGTGTGCATTGATGACAATGTATGATTGACTAATATTGATATTACTTACATAAAATGTTTTATTTATCCCTCAATTAATAATAACAATAAAAGTATTCAATCAGAGTTTCATTCATAATACATAAATCATCCAACCCACCTCAAGAACTATAATTAGAGCGACATGGAGTTGTGCGGAGGCTCAAGTCATCTCTTTCTTGACTAAGCTGGCGATAGTATTGGTTGTTCACATAAGTACAATATTGTGCTTAGTTCATCAGATGATTCAGATTGTAATACCATGATGTATACTTACCTACTTAATGCTGGTAGTCATCTCGTCCAAGATATAGCAACACTCCAATCGGTGGATACCGTGGGTACTAAGGCATAATTGTCACTGCCATATGAAAACTATACACCTCCATACCCAGAAACATATCCATATGGATTTTCGCCCTTTGTTTGTGCATAGCTATGTTCTCGAGAGCCCGATGCCCGAGGGACTCTGCATTCTAGTCCTTGCTAGAGGACTGAGTACGGTGACCCCATCGAACTAGAGCCTGAATGCCCCTGGCCTCAAATTGAGTGTCTGTCAATCCATACATCTCATGAATGCTCTGCCCCTGCTCGAAGTGCTCGTGACCCACATCTCACTTCTTGCGGCAGGAGATGTACTGTCTCAGTTGGTTTTCTTGTGGACGTGGAGGTGGGGCTCCATAATCCGGGTTTTTGCGTGGATTGGTCTAAGGCCTTCTATGTGTGAAATGGGTTTAGAGGCCTCTAGCTCTCCTTTGGTTTGACATTACCTCCAACCCTAGGACTGTCGCCGCTTACGCTGCTCTCATCATAGTGTTGAGAATGTTATGTTGTGTGTGTTTTATGTGAGGGCATTTATGTCCAATATGCCACGTTTTTCCCCTTTGATAGTAAAGGTATTCTTGTAACTTGTCCTCTTAATGAATAGAAGCAAGAGGAGGCTTACATGAGAAGCCCTCACTCTTTTTCCCTGTTTCATCTTCTCTCTTCTCTTTCCTTTTACTTCTTTCCTCCCCATCAAAAACCTAGAACCAACCCTCTTGACTAACCTGGTATCAAAGCACTCTAAGATCAAAGGAGAGTTTCTTTAAAGCACAACCTAGGCAACAAAGCAAAGAACAAGGGCTGCCGTCATTGTCCGTACGGCTCAGGTCTTGGTTACCTCTGATTGAAGGTATGATCTGGTAGATTATTTTATTGTGAGTATTTTGGGACTGGTTTAATGGAATTTGGGTAAGGGTTAAGGAAGTTTTGGAATTTTCCCCAAATTAGAAGTTTTTTTTTTCCAGAATTTTACAGATTGATGAATCTGACTGTTTTTCCAATTTCAAAGTGTTAAAATGAGTTTGAATCACATCATATGGGCCACTTTTTTTTAATGGAGAAACACTTTAGGAATTACTTCAAGGTGATTGGAGCTGATATGAGTGATCTACACTCTAGTTTGTGATGCATATGTGCTCTTCCAGCAGGGGTTTTCTGCTTTTTTTAAAGCTTGATTTATGTCTACAGCTATGGTGGTGATGCTAGTAGCTGTTCAGGTGTTGGGGACTGTTTTTCTTGTTGTGTGGACCGTTTAGTGTTTTGTTTTGAATAGTCATGTCGAAAGTGAATCAATCAACAGAGGGCTTCCCAAGTAGTGATTTTTATCCCACTGGGTCGAGTGGGCACAATGTAGTTGCCCCTAATCAGAAAATCACAACTATTATGTTGAATGGTACAAACTACCTATCATGGTCTCAATCTGCGAGGTTGTGCTTTGATGGGAGAGGTAAGATGGGTTATGTGAATGACAAAATAGTTGTTCCCGAGCGTACCTCTGCATATTACAAGAAGTGGAGTTCAAAGAACTCTGTTGTGATATCCTGACTTCTTAACTCTGTGGAACCAGAGATTAGTAATGGTCTTTTTTTCTTAAAGACTGCAAAGGACATATGGGATACCCTTGAACAGTCTTATTCTCAAGGAGGGAATTCGTCTCGCATCTATCAACTACATTGGAGCATCTGTCAGTTGAGACAGGGAGAGAAAACACTTGCAACATTTATCTCTCAGGTTAGAAGAATGTGGGAAGAGTAGATCACTATCAAGATCTTCAACTTTCCAACTCTGATGATCTAATGAAAGTGAGAAAGATGATTGAAAAGAATCGCACTTTTGAATTCCTAGCTGGGTTAAATCCTGAATTTGAGCAATCGAGGGTTCAAGTGTTGAGTAGAGAGACCCTTCCTTCCCTCACACTAGTGCACTCCTATCTCCTTAGTGAAGAAAACCAGAGAAGTGCTATGCTACCTCACTCTACCCTCGAGAGGTTTGCCCTAACTACCATTTCTAAAAGAGGTGGTTGGGTAGTGGTAGAGGCCGAGGCAGGAACCTGGTATCCTTTGGAGATGATAAGGATAAGCTCAAATGTGAGCATTGCGGGCCTCCTCGTCATACTAAGGAGACATGTTGGATTCTTCATGGTCGTCCACCAAGGCTTGGGAGTTTTGGGGGTCGATTTGGTGGTGGGGGTGGAACCTTTGCTCACTCAGTTGCCTCTATTGGTCCTTCATCTTCTACCTTCACTAACAGCAATCCCATCCTTGCTACTGTTGCTCGTACTCCTGCTATTGTGCCCACTGATAGCCTTGGCCTATCCCAGGAGGAAGTTGACGTTTTTCGGCATTTTTTGTCTCGATTGGAGCCTCCTTCTACTGCATTTCCTTTGCTTACTCAGGTACCTCGGCTTCAGCTCATAGTGTCACTCTCTCTACTACCAGCCCCTACTGGATCATTGATTTAGGAGCCACTGATCACATGACGGGTATGTCACTTTTTTCCATTTACCATATTTGTTCTAGTAAAGATAAAGTACGGTTGGCTGATGAAACTCATTCCTCTATCTTAGGGAAGGGCAATATTGTTGCCACTCCTATGCCTCTTTCTTCTGTTTTAACTTTGACACTAATCTTATGTCTGTAAGTAATATTACAAAATTCCTGAATTGTAGTATTACCTTCTTTCCTACTCATTGTCTTTTTCAGGATCTGGAGATGAGGAAGACTATTGGCAGACATGAGGAAGGAAGCCTATATCTACTAGATACTTCGCCCTAGTTACCCAAACTCTCTTGTTTTGGAAGTAGCTCACATGCTACTGATATGATGCAGTGACATCAACGGCTAGGTCACCCTCATTTTTTGTTGTTAAAGAAACTAATTCTACATTTTGTATCTTCTTTAGACCTTGAATTACATTGTGAACCCTGTGTACTTGCAAAGAATTGTAAATCTTCATATTCTTTTCATAGAAATAGAAGTAGTCCTCCTTTTGCTATCATACATTTTGATGTTTGGGGGACTTTCCCACTGTCTCCTTGTTTGGTTCCAAATATTTTGTTACATTTATTGATGATCATTCTCGGGTTACTTGGGTGTACCTTTCTTAAGGCTAAAAGTGAAGTCTCTTTTGTTTACTATGCATGACTATGCATGTACCTCAATTTTTTTTGGTCTTAAGCGTTGCTCACTGCTACCTTCTTGATGAATTGTATTCCCTCTACACTTCTGGGATACAAAGCTCCTCTAGACCTCCTCCCACCCTACACTTCTGCATTTTCCATTCCCCCCAAAGTCTTTGGGTGTGTTTGTTATGTCCATGTCCATTGCTTTGACAGATCCAAACTTGTTCCTAAATCCCTTAAGTGCATCATTCTTGGCTATTCTCCCACGCAGAAAGGATACAAGTGTTATCATCCCTTATCCTGGAAGCGCTTGGTCTCCCTTGATGTTACGTTTTGTGAAACCACTCATTTTTATTCGGTCTTGAAGACATCTCTTCCGGGGGAGAATCTTGATGAAGAGTTGTCTTCCACTGTGCCCCTTCCAATTCTTGGTTTTGTGTGTGATAATGGGGGTGATTAAGCTAGTGGCCAAGCCAATAAGGATGTTGACTTGCTGATATATTTGATACGATGACAAAAAGACCCTCAATCTCATTGCCAAGAAGTCTCCTTGGATCCTCCTCCAGGTAATACTGAGCTTCCTCTTATTTTCCTGGTTATTGATGACACTCTCCTTCTTATTGATTTCAAGAAATGAACTCGCTCATGCACTCAACATCCTATCTCTCATTTTGTCACTTATAATTCTGTTTCTCCTTCTTATCGTGCCTGTCACGTCTTTGTCCTCTATTTCTATTCCTTGCAGTTTTCATGAAGCCTGATCTCAAGTGAAAGAGGGCAATGCATGAAGAGATGCAGGCCTTGGAAAAGAATGCCACATGGGATCTAGTTGATTTCCTTAGAGGAAAAGAATCAGTGGGATGCAAGTGGGTATTTAAAGTGAAACAGCAGTCGGATGAATCCACAGAGAGGTATAAGAAACCTGTGGACTGCCATTGGGTTTTCACAGTCAAACATAACTCTGATGGCAGTGTTGCTCAGTATAAGGCTCGTCTTGTCGCTCGCGGCTTTACTCAGACTTATGGGCTTGATTATGATGCTACTTTTGCTCCTGTGGCTAAATTGACTTATGTTCGTGTTCTCCTCTCTCTTGCGGCCAATCAGAGTTAACCTCTCTATTAATTAGACATCAAGAATGCCTTTCTTAATGGACATCTCACCGAGAAGGTATATATGGACCCCTCTTGGTTTCCTGCTTCTAGGGGAGTTTGGAAAGGTTTGTAGACTTCAGAAGTTTATATATGGTTATATATGGTTTGAAGCAGT
Source organism: Tetracentron sinense (assembly GCA_015143295.1). Classification (NCBI taxonomy): domain Eukaryota; kingdom Viridiplantae; phylum Streptophyta; class Magnoliopsida; order Trochodendrales; family Trochodendraceae; genus Tetracentron; species Tetracentron sinense. The sequence continues at coordinate 47,003,867 of CM026552.1, forward strand.
CACCTCGTGCTTGGTTCCATCGCTTCAGTGAAGTGGTTTTGAGTATGGGCTTTCAGCGATGTCACTTTGGTCATACTGTCTTCATCCACTCTGGCGCCTTAGGCCGTACTATACTTCTGGTATATGTTGATGATATTCTTTTGACTAGTGATGACTCTTCTTTAATCTCTCATGCTAAGATTTAGTTGGGGTGTATCTTTGTTGTCAAAGACCTAGGTCATCTGAAGTACTTCCTTGGTCTAGAGATTGCTCGATCTAAGAAGAGAATTTTTCTGTCACAACGGAAGTATGCTCTTGATCTAGTGAGTGATACTAGTATGAGTGGGTGTCAACCCGTTACTTCTCCCATGGATTCGAAGCTCTCTTTACATGATAGTGAGGGTGATCTCCTTCCTAATCCTCATGCCTACCAGCGTCTTGTGGGCCGCTTGATATATCGCACCCTCACTTGACCGGATATTATGTTTGTTGTCAGTATGATTAGTCAGTTTATGCATGCTCCTCGTGCTTCACACCTTGTCGTTGTTCATCGTATTCTTTGATATATCAAGTCTAAACCCAGTTGTGGACTTGTATATCACTCACATTGACATTTTGAGATTCTTCGACTACAGAGATGCTGATCGGGCTGGATTTGCTACTGACGATCGCTCCACCTCTGGCTATTGTGCTTTTCTTAGGGGGTAACTTGGTTGCATGGAAGAGTAAAGCAACCCATTGTTTCGCGCTCTAGTGCTGAAGCAGAATATCGGGCTCTTGCTCATGGGACTTGTGATGTTTTGTGACTTCGTTCTCTCATTTCTGAGTTAGGAAGGCCCTATGTCTTTATATTGTGATAATGAGGCTGCTACGAAGATTGCTTCTGACTTTGTGCTTCATGAGGGGACAAAGTACGTTGAAGTTGATATTTATTTTTTCAGAGAGAAAGTTTGGGATTGTTCATTATCTCTTCAGCATGTTTCATCTTCTCAACAACTTCCTGACATCTTCTCTAAACCTGTTGGCCCTGCTATCTTCCAGGATATTACTGTCAAGTTATGCATGCTTAATGTTTATGCTCCAGCTTGAGGGGGAGTGTTGATATATGTAATATCGAGGGTATATTTGTAAAAGGGTATACATGTAATATTTCTCTAATATAAGATGCTAGTAGGGCACATTATTGCATAATTTGACAATGCATGATAAGATGCACATTAATTGCATAGTTCGAGAACGCATGATAAGATGCACATTAATTGCATAATTTAACAACGCATGATAAGATGCATATTAATTACATAATTCGGTAATGCATGATAAGATGCACATTGAAATTCTTTATTTCAATGTACTCTTTGACCTAGAGGGGGGGGTGAATAGGTCTACTCAAGATTTTCTACCAATTTTAATTTTAGGCAATCACACACAATCAATCTGACATGAACACACAAGATTTTTTCGTGGAAAATCCTTCCGTGAAAAACCACAAGACCTAGTCCAGTACAAAATTTACTATGAGAAGAGTTTAACAATACAAGACTCGAATCTTACCCAACTGGACACGACACAATGTTCCTCGGTATCGATTCCTCAGCTTGCAAACCACGAACACAACACGTTCGATCTCTGCAACAGCAGCTCTAGTTCCTCACCGGCTAATCTTGCTCAAAGTGATCAACCACGATCTCAGAAGACCGATCTCCGTCCTTGACGGCTTTAGCTCAAGCTAACCAACGCTCACAGAAGAGCACACAATGTGTTTTAGGGTTTATGGAAGCCCTAGGGTGATTTCATCAATGTATGAGGATCATATAATGCAAGTTGAAATAATAAGAGTGAAAACTTGCACAACCTAGAGTCAAACTAATGGAGATGGAGTTGAATGAATTCAAGAGTTTTCATAAACTCAAGAGGAGTTCAAAGTGCTCTAAAAAGTCTCTAAGTAATGGCCTTCACGGATTGGGAGAAATCCCATATATAGAGGAACAAAATCCAAGGTTTAGAAACTACTAAATCTGAAAATAGAAGTTTTCATATTAGGGTCGACCCTGGGGTTCCCTGGGTCGACCCACTGTAGCAAAGAATAGAACAAAAGCAAACCTCCATATCAGGGTCGACCTAAGTGTGCACTTCGGTCGACCCAAGTGTGCACCTCAGTCGACCCAAGTAACCTTCAGGGTCAACCCTCACTTTTTCTCCTCTCTGCCGATTTTCACCATACAAAACATCCACTATTCAGGGTCGACCCCCAATGGTCAGGGACGACCCCCAAGTGCATTTTTCCATTTTTTCTTCTTTTAAATCTTTAATGCACACCTCAACTTTCCCTATTCCTTTTGGACTTATTTTTCATGATGATTGGGCATTTCCATGAGGTAACTTAGGGTCTTCTAGGTCTCTCTTACCATCCTACTTATTGAGCTAACTTTGGGGTGATGGAGCTTCAAGGTTCTTCAAGGCTTCTTCTTCACTTTATCTTCACACTGGATGTAGACCTAATGGTGAACTATTACAACTTTTTGGGCTTGGAATTTTGCCAACAAACCTTTGACTTTATACACATTAATTGCATAGTTTGACAACGCATGATAAGATGCACATTCATTGCATATTCGACAACGCACTATAAGATGCACATTCATAAAGAACTGCATGATTGACAATGCACATCGCGGGTGGATTGCCTAGTTCGACAGTGCATGATGAGATGCATGTTCATGATAAATGCATATTCTTGTGAGACATGTGTACTTGTGAAACTTATACTTACCATGCATGTGAATTTGTGCTTGAGTGTCGTGATTAACATTCATATAGGTTATCTCCTAGATTCCGATCTTCCACCATGGAAACTCCACAAAGCGTCCCATTCCACTAGGTTGGAGAATTCCCAGTTTGAAAGACCTTCTAAGTCTTGGCATATCTGAATTTCAACCACCATACAAAGTTTACATAATTCATAATTTAACATGGAATTCATACATAATACTTCATCATAAATTCAAAATTTCAATAACATTTTATATTCAACAATAACCAGCATTCATCCTCATCATACCCATTCGCCTCGCAATCATGCACAAAATGCCCAAAATCATTCCCCATTCACATTCATATCCAAAACCCAATAAATTCATCCAACCCTTTCTCCATCATTTTCCATCCTCCATTTCACATCTCAATTGAGTTCAACATAAATCATTCAACACCATAATAGCCAAAATTGTATTCATCAAACCCATAAGTGCATAAAGTCCCATTTCATGTTCCATAATCAACAATCCTTGCATAATCATGCTAAAAACCCAATAATCATAGTTTAATCTTGTTTAAACATGCAAAAATCATGAATAAGTTAGGTTAGAGGGTATATCGACTTTCCGTGAATGTTTCCCTACAATCCAATGCTTGAGAATCGGCTTTTGGAGTGATTTCCAAGCTTTTCCTTCCTTCTCAAGCAAATCCTTAGAAAACCCTAGGTTTTCTCTCCTCCTTTGCCAAATTAGGTTAGAAACCCTTAGAGAGACTCTAAAACCCTTGAAATAGAAGTTTTATTTATAGTAGTGGGGATTTAAACCCTAAAAATCAGCGCATAATGGCATTTTTGTAATTTTTCTGCACTGACTGTTCGAACAACCTTAGTGGCCGTTTGAACGACCCTTATATTTCGTTCGAATGCCCATTGAACGGCCAACACAAGGTGGCTACTGATTTTCATTTCATTGCAGGCCGTTTGAACGACGTGGGAGTTTGTTCGAACGACTTCGAACGGATGGGAGTCCTTTCGAACGCCTTGTCCCAATTTCTCTTAATTCTCGCATTTTCTTCATTTGTTTTGTTGATTAAGTATTTTAAACACTCCATAAACATAAATTAATATTAAACACACAATGCATATTTAATTTGACCATTTTACCCTCATAAATTATGATACTGACATAAATGTAAATTCGAGTCTCTACAGACAATCCATGACATTCCGTTTATCCCTGTCAAGATGATGCTTTAGCTGGGTCACTCCACTACTCTTTTATCACTTCGCCATAGTAATTACATTTTGTCCAGTGTAGTCAAGGCGTCTAGGCGATAGGGGGTTTCCCTAGGCGTTGCTTAAGCGACACCTAGGCGACCGAAATTTTCTTTTATTATGTTGATATTAGATAATATTATATAAGATGTAGTGAGTGCATGCCTAGATCATGATTTAGGCAATAGGGGTCCTGGTTAGGCGAGGTGGTGGCATAGGCGACATTTTGACTACACTGATATTGTCCCATTCATGTTCCCCTCAAGTGGTTTTCCATCTTACCAACCTATGTCTGGCGCCATAATGAAATAGTGTTGCGTAGTGGAAAAACAATAATAATGTCATACGTCATAATATAATCAAGTGGCAAAAGTCGCAAAACTAATAATACATGCACATATGCTAACAAAAAATTTCAATTTACATAGAGAATCTTCCCTAATTAAACTTATAATTAACCTGGTTTTTAAAAATTTTAAAACATTTTTTAGTAAAAATATTCATTTTTAATTAAGGAATAATATAATATATAGTTAAGTATGACACTAATATTAAAAAGATCTAATGATTAAACTCACATTTATCTGACACCACTATTTTTCTAATCTTTACAATATTTTTCCATTCTTTTAAATATTTATAATTAAAATTTTTAAAAATACTATGGTTATTGCCATAATTAACTTATCATAGTAGTCAACATATTTTTGTCATAATTATGTAATGGTTCCCCATCTATTACATCCATTTATTTTAATTTATACATAATTTTCAAAAATTAAAATTGGTCCAAAAACAAATTCGGCCAATCTATAGAGTGGCTTTCAATTTACATCATACAATTAATCTAAGTCTTAATTCCAGTGAAAGAATCGCCATTAACCAATCTTGTATCAGATGTACCATAAGCTTAAAACATAAAAGTTCAAATTTCAAAATTTGAATTTTTATATATTTTCTATATAAAAATTAAAATAAATATTTTATTGTCCGAAAAAAAATCCGGCCTTAGATCAGGCCAAAACACATAAAATATAAAAAAAACTGCTTTAATTGAACTAGTATGAAGCTAAAAAATTGAAAAAAATAAGAGTTTTTCCCACTTTCTCCTTCGTAAAGTAAGAAATTTGTTTTTTAAACTTAGAAATCTAGTGTACATGCATAAAAATGTTGCATTTGCACTAGTTTAGGACTAAAGACACTAATTATGCGAAATCTCATTCTAGTTGGGAGAAAATTCTTTCCTTTTAGGGAAATTTCGCTAAAGGAAATGCAAATGAGGTGCACTTCGACTCTGAATGACAATTGTAGGTTTTGTAGCCCACAAAGTGGGTGGTTTCTCAAGAAGATTGAAACATCCCCCCAAAGGGATCGATCAAAAAAATGTGAGTTGCTTTGGATAAGGTATTCTCAGTTGACGAGTCTAATGAAATTTATAGAGATTAATGATATCGTTCGCCTCATGTTATTTGTTTACAATTGATTAGGTATTCTCAGTTCATGAGGTTAATGATATTGTTAGAGATTAGTATCCAAAAGTGTACAAGGATATGCCGCAGTTGAATAAGAGCCATCCATTATCTCCATATGGTGTCCTTGAATCTGTCATCTTTGAGAGCTTATCATAGTGCTTGTGGTCTACGCTATTGATTTATTTTGGTGTAAATTGATTATCGTTGTTCATAGGGAATTCTCTTTCCTATGTACAGAATAAAATAGTTCCATCAGTATATGTTGAGCTCTGCTAAGTGATCCAAGTATGCTGCCGAAATGCTAAAAATAACCCCTACAAACATATATGAATCCAAAGAAACAGCTAATTCGGACAGGGACAGATGAGAGTCTTCGACATGGTTACAAGTTTTTGACTGCAGGTTCATTCCAAATAACCTGACAAGATTGAGTCATACAGATCTATTACGATGGTTAACTTTAAGACGATGAAAATATGAGTATTCAGAGATATGTTAAAAATGAGAATGCGGTAAAAATAGAGCTATAGAATACACATATAGAGATACTACCATCAGGATATAGGCAAATATGTTCTTTCCCTGGATGGCATGTGAACCTGTTGTTTGACACGCATATCCTGCATGGAGTTTTTTTTTTCCAAATAGGTAGCTTCATTTCTTGAACTCCTTTCAGGGGCTAAATTTCCAGTTGAGTGGCTTTTGTTGTCTTGCCGGGTGATTCATCTCTGTTGGCACATCTTGCACATTCTTGAACTCCTTTCACAGAATATTCTTGATTCTTGAACTTATCCACCTACACTTAATGTTTTTAATGCATGGTAATATAATTTTAGAATGGAACAAATGAGATGCATTTTTTCTTATGTTCATCCTTGTTTAGTATATTTGAAGACATTAGTTTGTCTCTATCAAATTTTGGATTTCTAGTGCATTTCATTATGCTAAAAGCCTAAAGTATGCCTGTTTAAGTGATATATGACAATTTATTATTTTTTGTAGATTAGTTTATATTAGAATTAATCACAATGGTTTCTTAGTTGTTTGCAATTTTTTTTTTCCGGTCTATATTGTTTGCAATTTTAGTGTTATTAGTCTTAATATCATTTCACTTTTGTCAATGGATATGAAATTTACAATTTGGGCAGTCCGATTGCTTCTATAATGCGGGCTGGACAGAGGATATACGAAAAGTCATTGGCTATCTTCATTGTGAATATCCGGAATCTCCTCTATATGCTGTTGGAACCAGCATTGGTGCCAATGTTCTGGTATACAATGCTCTACTACTTTTGGTGCATTTTTTTTTTCCTGTGTTGAGCCTAATGTGGGAATTCTTAACTATACAAATTCCATTTAAAATGATTTACTTAGAAATGATACTATGATCTCTTATCTTTTAGAAGAACAACACAACAAGGTGATTTTGTTTGGCAAAGATTATAAAAAGTAAATGGCATGATAATGAATCAATGATATTGTATGACCTGAAACTGTTTCAGGTTTTTCAAAGAATTGATGGAATCCGTTGAGTAATCTATCAGCATTAGAACCATTTCACAACTCCTACAATGGTCTAATAGGTCTTGGTGCCATACATCTTTACAAAATTTGTCTTAATCCTCATGTTGCTGTGATATAGTACTTGGACCTTTTGTTTTCTTTTGTATTACTACTAGTCAAGGTGCACAGTGCACTTGCAAGGCACATGCTTTGTGTTATTGAAACACCTGTCATGAGAAGATCTTAAAAAGTAAGTAAAAAAGAATTATCAATGATAACAAGGGTATTGTAGGAAAGTAAACACGGGAGAGGGTATAAGTGGCATTTGTGTGAAAATTATGAAAACACATTTATAAAAATGTCCATTGGTATTATCTAAGACAACAAAGGTATTTTAGAAAAGTAAACAAGGGAGAGGATATAAGTAGTGTGGGAGTGCGGTCCATACGGTTGTTGACGTCAGCCATACAGTTGATGTCAGCAGTCTGCTGGCCCTCCTTTTGTGTTTTCTGCAATACCTTTTAATGCTTTTTATCATATTTTGCTCTGACACCAAGTAGAAACCTTAAAAGAAAGAGGAATAAAAGAGAAGAAAGAAGAGAGAAAAATTAGAGATTAAGCTTAGGGTTTGTTTCCTCTCTTTCTATTATTTATATCTCTAATAAAAGAGGATTACAACACTACCCATAGTTACATGATATGGTATATCTACACCTACAATAAGCCCATATCTAACAGATACAGAGTAAGGTTGGTTGCTAAAGGATTTACTCTAACCTATTGTGTTGACTATCAGTAGGCATTTATTCCAGTTGCCAAGATGAATTCTGTTAGGGTGTTATTCTCACTTGTGGCAAATTTGTATTGCCCCCTTAAATAGTTGAATGTGAAGAATGCATTTCTTCACAGGGATTTATAGGAAGAAGTTTATATGGCTCTTCCTCCAAGACTTCTGGTTCAAAATCAAGAAGGTAAGGTATGTAGGTTAAAGAAGGCAATTTGTGGGCTAAAGTAGTCTCCTAGAGTCTGGTTCAAAAGATTTAGGGGAACAAAAAATTTTGGGATTGTTCAGTCATGCAGGCCATTCCCCCATTTGTGAAGCACTTGAGAGTTACCACAACAATTTTAATTGTTTATGTGGACGATATTGTGGTGATAGACGACAGCCCTCAAGAGATTTAAATACTTAAAAAGTTTCTAGTTAAAATATTTGATATCAAGGATATGGTCCCTTAAGAACATCCTTGAAATCGAGGTTGCTACTTGCTAGGTCAAAGAAGGGTATCTTCATCTTCCAAAGATAGTATGTCTTAGACTTGATACAAGACAAAGGAAAGCTTGGTGTGATTTATGAAGCCTATTGATACACTATGAAAGCTAATTTTAGACTTGATCATGAAGGTGGAGAACCTATAGAGAGAACTTGTAGAGGATGTTTGGATGTTTCAAAGACTAGTTGGAAGACTTATTGATTTGTCCTTGACATGACCAAACATTGCTTATATTAGTGTAATTAGTCAGTTTATGCATAAGCCATAGATTTCCCATCTGGAGGCAGCTGAAAGAGTACTATGATATCTTAAGTCTTCACCTGAAAGATGGTTATTTTTAAGTAAGAACGGTCACCTACAAATTTTGGGTTATATACGGATGCAGACTGAACAGACTCAGTCATAGATAGGAGATCTACATTAGGCTGTTGCACTTTTGTTGGTGGGAACTTGGTTACATTGAGCAACAAGAAACAGATAGTTGTTGCAAGGTCTAGTGTTGAAGCAGAATACAGGACAATGACTCATGGAGCTTTGGGAATTATTGTAGATTAGCCATGCCTAAGTCTGTTGTCGTTTCATTTGAGCGAATGTAGAGGGAGTTCCAATGGAATAAGGTCGATTCATTTAAATATCATCTGGTGACTTGGAAGCAACTTTACCATCCTAAGGAAGATGGGGGGTTAAATCTTAAGTGTCTAGTTTTAGTTAATAAGGCCTTGCAAGGAAAATGGATTTGGCGATTTGGAGCGGAAATGACTAGTTTGTGGCAAGCAGTGATAGTAGCCAAGTATGGGGCGTCTTCATGTTGGGTCCCAGATTAGGTTAAGATCTTCCATGGCTTGGGTCTTTGGAAGGGGATCATGACGACGACTAGTTTGGTGGTGCCTAAGTTCAGGTTTATAATGGTTCAGGGGTCCGAACTCCAAAGTGAGATTCTAGAATGATGTTTGGTGTGACGATTCTAGTCTTCAAGACGATTTTGGTCATATATTATTGCTAGCTTCCAACATGGAGGCGGTTATAGGAGACTACTTGGAGAGCAGGGGAGAGGGGGTGGTATGGTGTCCCGCGTTGAGATGTGATTTAAATGATCGAGAAATTGATGAAGAGTCATGTTTGTTGGCTCGAATAAGTCTATTCCCCGTGTGTTGAAATTAGGGATTGCAAGGTCAGGTCTGTCCTGGCAGCAACCATGGTCGATTCCTAGCAAGATCACCTTTACAGTCATTGGGTCCGGTCTCCATAGGTACGTTTCCTCATTGAATAGTGTGGAATCTAGATGTTCCCTCTAAGGTCTCTTTTTTCCTCTGGAATGTAGCCTTGAATGAAATCCTCACTTGTGACCATTTACAACATAGAGGGTGGAGGTTGGCCAATAGGTGTTTCATGTGCCTCCAAGCGGAAGAGTTAGTGGACCATTTTCTCTTGTACCATCCTATTGTGTTTGGTATATGGGACTACTTCATTTCCCGTATGGGTGTGAACTGGGTCTTTCCCTAATATTTTCTTAACTTCTTATCTTGTTAGCGGCCAATGGTGCTAGGGAGGCACTTTGGTTGGTGCTTCCGGGTGCCATATCATGGATGATATGGAAAGAGAGAAATCTCAGAGTTTTTGAAGATACTTAGGTGTCCTAATCTCGTATTTTTGCACGTATTTGGTTGGTTGCGTTGGAATGAGTGGGCTAAATTATGATGGGGAGGAGCTTCGGGTGGCACTGGGTTGAGCTTCTCCTCGGGCGGAGTTTCTAGGCTAGGAGCCAGGACTGATTCTTCTGCAGTTTGCATTTGAGTTTATTTGCTTATGAACTCTTGCTTTCGCATATGCTTGAGCTCCTGTATCCTTGTCCTTTTTTTTTTATATATATATATTTGCTTGATTCCCGATATAAAAAAAAAAGATCCAAATGATAGAGCTTGGGTTTCCAGTCTAGTCAAGGATGAAGTTTTTCTATGGTAACTGATAACTGGACAACCATTAGTATTGCTCACAAAAATGACAAGACGAAGCACATCAAAGTTGACAAACACTTTATTGGAGAAACGGTTGCTTCCAAAACATTGAATCTTTTCTAAGTCCAGACAGATGAACAGTTGGCAGACATTCTCACAAAAGCAGTGGCGTCAAGTTCATTTCATGACATTGTTAACAAATAACAAGCTGGGCTGTTAGATATATATGCCCTGCTTGAAGAGGAGTGTTGGGATGGGCCTAGATTTTTATAAGCCCATGATGCTTGGTAGCCTTTATTTATTGTCTTATGTTTTACATTATAGTAAGGGCATTACTGTCCTTTACTATTCTTTTATTAAGAAAGTTGTGGGTCTACACTAGTAACAGTATACTCAGAATTCATGCCCTAGAGAAATTCTTCTTCTTCTTCTTCTTCTTCTCTTTCTTCTTCTCTTTCTTCCTCTCTTTCTTCTCTGCTTCTGCTTCTGCTTCTGCTGCTGCTGCTGCTGCTTCTGCTGTTCTTCTTCTTCTTCTCCTCCTCCTCCTCCTCCTCTAGTTTTCTGCTAGAATTTCTTTTTGGTGGTAGCTGGTTTATATTTGGGTTTCAGTCATACTTGCTTGTAATACATAATATGGTTGCGTCGTTCCTGCCCTCCTCTCCCCCCTCTTTAGATTGGATGCCATATTATCTTACTAAATTTGAACTCAATTTCTTGTTATTTTTAGCATCTAATGCTTAGTAAGGCAGTCAATAGATATACTTACTGTCTGATTATTTACATCACAACTGGATGATTGTTTTCAGGTAAAATATCTTGGAGAGGATGGGGATAATGTTCCTGTTGCTGGGGCTGTAGCTATCTGCTCTCCTTGGGACCTTTTGGTTAGTGTTCTAAGTTATATGAATGTGACTAGATTCCTATTCACTTTTTAAGTGGTAACTAATTTTATTAGAAGTGGACTTTTTTTACACCTCCAGCATGAAGTTACTGCTATCTCAATTTCCCCCCTCCAAATTACATTTGGCAGTTCTTTTGGTTTTTGATTCTACTCTTCATCTCTTTTAAGGTTGTGTTTATACATACTACCCCTCCCCCAAAAATATAGAAAGAAGAAAAAGGAAATCAACAAAAAGAATTCCAACAAAGAAATCTTCATGCCTCAGTGATGGGAGTGTTTAACAGTTCATGCGAATAAAGGACCCAAGTTTAGTCGTATATTCAGAGTATAAATAATTGGTTTATCAATTTTCTAGAAGATAAGACATAAAGATGCTTCCTGGTCAACCATGTTTTGACATTCCAAGTAATTTATGTTCATTTTTGTATCATTCTTTAGTATTCATATTTAGTACTAGTAGTGCAGAGCCTTATGAACATCCAATAAGTCGCTCTTATATACTACCTGCTTTGTATTTCATGCCACTCAACATGGAAAGTTAAAGTTGACTTTTAACAACGCTATCAAGAAATTATATGCATTTCCCTTTCAAAGTGAATCATATAATTCATGTATTTTTCCTTCTGATAGGATTTGAATTGAACCTTGAACTATTTTCCGTAGAAATTTTAAAGCGAATCCAAGGATTATATTTGTCATTATAAAGTTCTACAACATTGATGTTGATTAAAAAATAGAAATTGAATATTTTTATTTGGTATCATATGATTAACTTTTATTGCTAAAAATAATTCTTCCCAAATTGTAACCCAGATGCGCAGGTTATCAAACTTGGTTTTGGTACCTCAATCTGTTAGGTCCAATATATGTAAGCAATGTCACCATATCACTCTCAACTTAGCCAACAAAGTGAACCTCGTTCCCTCCGTCTTTTCCTTACATTTTAATGCGAATAGAATTTTAAAAAGCTCTAACAACATAAAAGTATACAGACTAAATACAAAAAAGACAAATTTAACATTTGCCCTTGATGCTGTTCACGACATGCATAAATGACAGCATTGGGATGATATTATTATTATTATTGTTATCTTGGTGGATATAGATAGCATCTGTAATGAGAAATTCTCATTTATTAGGACTTTAAAAAGTTACTAAAATCTTCTTGGCAGTCTTTTGCTAGTGTGAGTATAGCTGCTAATTTGGCATTTATTATCAAGCCAAGAACTTCTTTTGAAACTGGGTCATTTCAATGGATACTAAGTGCTGTTGTTTATGACTGAAGTCATCAGAAGTAACATACTTTATTGCCTCCTTTGTAGATTGGTGACAGGTTCATCTGCCGCAGGCTTGTGCAAAAGTTCTATGACAGAGTTCTTGCTATTGGCCTTCAAGGTTATGCACAACTGTATGTCTGCGATACCTTCTTACTTGATTCTCTGGACATGAAATGTCTTATAAGGGTGTGATTTTCAACTTCTGATAATCCTAGCTGACAAGCCACTATATGTTCTGTATGAGTTTAACAGTTATCATGTAATTCTTACTGTTTTCAGTCGTCTTTGGTGGTTGTCGTTACATAACGTTATCTAAATTTTCCTGCAGACATCAGCCAATCTATTCTCGGCTTGCGGATTGGGAAGGCATTCTAAAGGTTATTGTCCTCTCTTGGTCTTTGTGATTTTAAGTTGCCAATAATTACTTATTCTACTCAATTTCTATCTCTCATACCTACTAAAGCTCAACCACTTTAGGTCTGCTAGTCTGTAGGATGAAAATTAGACTAGAACTAGAATCCTTCTGATTTTGGAACCTTCTAAACAAAGCAACCAGTTCTAGAAATTTTCTAAATTAAGTCCTAAAATTCTGAAAAGAAAAGTCACTCAAAATTCCCCATAAAGAAAATACCAGGTTTCCACTTTCAAAATTATTAAAACCAATGTTGACATGGCTTGTACGTGGGCCCCTCAGGATTGTAACAATGTGCCACTATCCCATTGCAAGCAATCCATTGAAATACTTGTTTGATCTTTGTTGAGATTGAATATAACTATTCCTAGAGGTATGCATATTCTCCATTTTCATTTTTAGGGTGTTAACTGTTGTGTAATGGTTCAAAAACGGGTTGTAGTCTTGTAGATCATAGAACTAGCTGTAAACGGATCAGAGATCTGATTAAATATCCAACAGATCTGATCCAAGATCCGTTGGATTATAGATTAGTCAATCTGAGTTCAAATTCGATTATCTAGTCAAGATTCGAATTCAGTCCGATTAATCTCAAATTTCAAAAAATAATTTTTAAGCATATAAAAGATTCATGAAAAAATCCATAAATAATTTAAATAAAAGTAAGCATAGTATTCAATGCAATCAAAAAATAATAATCTATTATACATATACATACATACATACATACATACTTCCGTGCAAACATATAATCGAATCGAATCACCATAGATCCGTATATGAATTGACGGGTCTATAATCAGATCAGTATCCGATCATTCGGATGGATTTGGATGGGATCCGGATCATGATCCGATCCATTGACAGCCTTACATAGAACTATGGATTTGTTGTCAAATCTATAGATCAACGATCTCTAACAAGGTGATTTGACATTAACTTTTCATTTTTTTTAAAAACTGAAATAAATAAAAACCTACACTTCATAGCATTTATACTACTAGACTACTAGTTAAGGGTATTGTTAAGGATGATATATCAGATCCCTACACTGATCTTAATTTTTGGAAACTAAATTGTATTTTTTTCCTTTTGTGATATTAAAATGACTAAACATAATATCCCGAAAATAAAATTGTTTATTCTAACCTTCATATTAAATATTTAGGTTTGAAAATATATGATTTTCTATGAGTGATATTAGATTCATAAACTAACATTCTTTCGTTACTAAAAATACTATTTATTTTCTTTAATCATGAATTATAACAAATATATATATGAAAATTAATGTTATTTTTTATTTTAATAATAATTTAGTGATGGTAGCTTAATGGTGAGGCGCACCCCTCATTAATGAGTGGTCCTAGGATCAAATCCCAGGAACGGAATAGTTTATGTACATTTGATAAAGGTATAACGGGGGGATAGTCCCCCGAGACCTGATGGTTTCCCCATAGAGTTCTATAGGAAATGCTGGGACATTGTCGATATGGAATTGGTAATGGTCTTTTAGGAATTCCATAGCTTGGAGAGTTTTGATCCGGTGCTGAATAGCACCTTCGTTACCCTCATTCCCAAAGTGACAGAGACCCATGATAACAAAAAATACTTTAGATTTGTTAGTTTGATCGGGATTGTGTACAAAATCCTCTCTAAGGTTTTGGCTAACTGTATCATAACGGTCATGGAAACAAATCAATCAATCATTTCCTCCCCCTCGGGGTGCTTTGTGGATGATGAGAAAATTCTTGATGGGCTTTAATTGCCAATGAGTGTTGATGACAGGCTGAGAAAAAGGGATCCGAGGCATATTGTTCAAGATTGATATAGATAAGATATATGACTATGTTAAATGGGTATTCTTAGACTATATTATGGGTCGAATGGGCTTTAGACTCAAATGGCGAGCTTGGATACAATGTTGCTATTCGTTGGTTTCATTCTCTGTACACATTAATGGATCCCTGGAGGGTATTTTAATAAATCTAGGGGTTTGCAACAAGGTGACTCACTCCATCTTTCTATTTATTTATGTTACGCAAGCCCTCAATAGGATTTGGAGTAGAGCATCAGAAACGGTTTAGGTGTCTTCCACAGTTCTGAATGTTGATATCCCTCAACATGTCGAGCCCACGGGAAAAAGATGCTAGATATATTGTTTATCGGTGATTTTTGAAAAAATGACAAAAAAAAAAGGACAAAACATGAAATTTTACAGTAAAACTTCGGGAAATGTTAAAATAAATGTTAGTACATCTTTTAGAATAAAAACATTAAAAAAAACAACAATGTACATAAGAGATACAATTAAAAGAGAACAAAGATGTGCGCTGACGAGTGACGATAATGTATGATTGATTCATGTTTCATTCATTTCTGCATGAATCGTGACCATGGGAGTAAGTGGGAGATAAAGAGAACCGTGAATAGCATTAGATGTAAAAAAGATTTTCAATGGCTTCAACTACCTTGAATAATACTATTTTTTTAAATTTTTAACAGATTAATAATTTGTTTTAGTTTTTATATTATTAAATAATTTATCTAATATCTTGTAATTTTATATATTATTTTTTAGTTAAATAAGTTATATTATTTGGTTGATGTTACTAAGTATATTATTTAGAATTATGAGCTAATAATAATAATAGAAAACTATTAAAATTCATAACTAAATAAAATATTCATGAATTTCATGTATAATCCTTAAAATAAAAATAAAACGGCTTATATTAAAATTTTAATACTTTTTTGAATTTGGTTTATAATATAAATCAATTTTCGAATATGAGAGTGACCCTTGCTTTACCCTTATATAAGGTTAAAACTATTAAAAAGTGTGTCTAATGGAATTATGGAAGTGACCCTAGCATGACCCTTGTTAGGGTTAAAATGTTAAGACAAGGGATTATGAGAGTGACTCTAGCATGACCCTTATTAGGGTTACTTAAATGTTAAGACATATGAGGGTCAAGCCCTCAAAAGCTCATTTGATCAACAACCCCAAAAAAAAAAAAAACAGTAGAAGTAACAGAGTTAGAGCTTGGAAAGGAAGAGCCGAAGAGGGGAGATAGAAGTTGACCTTGGCTGGCTTTTACAATTGGTGAAGGCTACAACCCACGAGCCCATGAAAATGGTGACTCAACCCATGGCGACAACGAGAGGTATGTCTCTTGCCTCTTCTTTCTTCTCTTACTCTTAACCCTTTTATCCTTATTTTTTTCTAAATCAAAGATTCAAGAAGATTGATAAGTCTCAACCAAGGATCAAAAGGGTTGAGAGTAATCATTCAAAATTCAAATCATTCACGGGTTGATTGTAGGGATTGTCTACACATGTAGCCTACAAAAATTGGGGAAAATGTGTGCATTCACGAGTTCCGGTCGATGTCAGGCCGATATCGTCGATATATCTCAAATATCGACCGATATCATGTAAACAAATGTTTATAGTGTATAGATGTGTCGGGAGGTGGCGATATATCGCCGATATTGTCGATTTTTTTTTTATCATTGGTGTCTTCTGCATCAGAAGGACAGACCTCCCAGTTTCTCACCTTCAGTGTGCGGACAATACTTATTTTTGCGGGGCCTCAGCTAGGCAATTGATTCATATAAAGTGCCTATTTAGAACTTTGAGACAGTGTCGGGGTTGAATATAAACTTCCAAAAAAGTCATATCTTTGCACTGGGTGAGGTCCCAAACTTAGACGAACTAGCGTCTGGCTTGGGGTGCAAGATTAGTTCGCTCACGACATGATGACATCATGCCTTGGTCTTCCATTAGGGGCACTCTATAAAGCAAAATCCATCTAGGATCTGGTGGTGGAAAGATTACACAAGAGATTCGATGGGTGGAAGTCATTGTCCCTATCAAAAGGTGGGAGGCTCACCCTCTTGAAAAGTACCCATAGCAGGCTGCCAACGTACTTCTTGTCTCTAATAAAGGTTCTAGTGTTGGATGCAAATAGCCTCAAAAGAATCCAAAGGGAATTTCAGTGGAATGAGGGTTGACAAAAAGAAATATTATCTCCTAGATTAGAACCATGTTTTCCATTTTAAGAGAGTAGAAGCCTCAGTTTAATGCCACTGAGAGTCGTGATTGAGGCGCTGTTGGAAAAAGGGCTATGATGCTTTGGGGAGGACAGAGAGAGTTTATAGAGGTAGGTGATAGTGGCGAGGCATGGGGAAGGGAGTAGATGGGATTCAAATAGTGCAAAAGAGCCATACGAGGTGGGATTGTGGAAATCAATAATATAAGTTAGAGAAGAGATCTCAAAACATGTTAGATTTAAAGTAGGAAATGGGGAGGTGGTTAGTTTTTGGTAGGACCTTTGGTGTGTTCAGTCCTCCTTGAAAAATGACTTCAGAAACCTATACCTATTTGTGAGTAACTGGAATATTCTAGTATCACTGGGTTTTGAGTAGCAGGAGGCAGCTATCTTGACTCCTATATTTAGGAGAAATCTCAATGATTGAGAAGTGGATGATTTGTTGTGACTCCTGAACCATATTCTATCTATTTCCCCATCTCCTTGGGCTAGTGAAAGTCGAGTCTGGTCTAAGAAAAGCATCAGCCGGTTCACAGTGTGATCACTCTTATGGGTTTTGTCCTGGTCCCATGTTTCTCCATCGGGTTGTGTGGTACCAAGGATTTCCCTCAAAGTTATCTTTCTTTCTATAGACGACATATTTGGATAAGATTCTGACTATTGATCACCTCAAGAGTAGAGGATGGAGTTTAGCACACCAATGCGTTATGTGCTTGGCAGTGGTCCGCGGAGGAATCCGTGGATCACCACTCATACGTTGCACTTTTGCATCTAGTCTATGGAATTTCTTTTGTTCGTACTTGGATCACTTGGGTGTTTCACTGCTCCTTTAAGAGCTTATCTTGTTGGGGCTCGAGTCTGCTGGCTGCTCCACTTGATAGGGTATGGGCTCTCTTCCTAGGGGCCATCTCTTGTTTCATTTGGAAGGAAAGGAACAAGCTTCTTTGACAATGCGAGGCTCCCCCATCCCAATGTTAGGGTTTGGGTGTGCCATTTATTATTATCATGCCAGGCTTCCTCATCCCAACAGTGAAGAGACTGAGGTCTCTTCACTGTTGACCAGGTATTGAGGGTAATAGTGTCTACTTGTGTTTTGATAGGGAACTCCTCTATAGTTTAGAGTCTTTAGACTAGGTTCCCTCTTTTTAGCGTTGTATCTTGTATTTTGGCTCTATATCTTGAGTCTCTTAATAAACACTCTATGGTTGCATGCGTGTATCCTTTCTTCTGTATATTCTTGTTTAACCTATAAAAAAGGGGATAGTTTCCCTCAATGATGTGGCAAGCAGGAGGCCCACTCACCATTTACAAACCCTAAGTCTTAACTACTAACAATAGATAAATGATGCATAATACCAAAAGAATTAAAGATATATGATTGTCTATGCCTCCTTTATTAGATCCATAGAATAATCATTGTTCTCAATAAAAAAATAATTATACTTTTTATTTTTATTTCAAAAATAAAACAAGTCAAAAAATAAATTTATTTGTATCAAGTTATTTTATGAAAATCTTATTCATGCCAGAGATTATAATACAACTCATGGCTTACCTATCGAGAAGACAACCAAATGATACTAGATGCCAACATGAAGTATCTCTTGGACAAAATGTAGATATTGTGAACTCGAGTTAAGCATTGGTGGTTTCAACTGATTAAACCAACATTTAGCATGTAGGTAGGGCTGTTAACGGCCGGGTTCAGGCCAGCCCGATTGCGGCCGATTAATATACATGCTTAATAGGACACCCGAGCCCTCCCCTATTGATTTCCGGCCGGGCCTTAACATGCCTTCTATAATCAAGCCATTTTTGGGTTTGGTCGAGCCTAGGAGCAGTTGTCTTAATCGGGCCAATATACAGTCCAACTTTTCAGGATGTGATAAACCCAGGGCCTATGCTGAACAACACAGATCAACATTTTCATGAATAGTCCTAGTTTTTTGAAGTTGTGGAGAACTATTCATTTTGAATTAAATTCAGTAGATCAAATATGTGCATGCTAATGTGCCTGGTGTTTTAACCTTTCATATATATCCCTCTCTCTCTTCCCCATAGATGCCAGTGGCATGCATCAAAAGAAAATGACTAGGCATAGAAAATCAATGAGAATCATGTAACAAATCGAAAAGCACAATTACATATCACACCTCAGATCAATCCACTTACAGCTTTTTCTTAAAACTTAACAAAACTGCAAACTAGAAGAAATCTTACATTAGAGAGAGAGAGGATTTGGGGAAGGGATCAAATAGGGAACGTAGAATGGGGTTAGGTTTGGGTTTTATAAGGGAGAAATGCAATAGGATTTGGGGGTGTTATACATTTGCATAAATACCCCTCAAATTAAGTCATTGGGACTTCCAATGACTTAATTTGAAGGGCTTTAGGTAATTTACTCAATAATTAATAAATATAAGCTTTATTTATATAATCGGGCCGGGCCAGGCCGGGTTGGCCCGAATAGAAGTACTCATAGGCCCGACTATTTTTATAGAAAAAGTCCAAGCCCAGCCCTATTATTTAATGGTCTGGCCTGGCCCAGCCCGACCCAAATATTAAATGGGACACCTTAGACGAGTTCAATCCTGGCTACATTTAGGTCGGGCCATGGGACAGCTCGATCCATTGACACCCCTAAATGTAGGTACACCAATGTGTGTACCTCCCCATTGTGTCCTCTAGATGTTAGAAACACAATGAGAGAACATCTTAATTGTCTATCGTGTCCACATGGATAAATAACAGCAGACTGAGAAAGTTGAAGGCTCTAATTATAGCGATAAAATTTCTCTGAAATACTTCAATATAATGGTATTATTAGTGAACTTGTAGAGTTTTATAGCTGATTATAGTGTTTGTATTGCATACTGATGTATCGGCATACCCGTATTTTTTTATGAGATCTAGTGTTCTTATATGTCATATGTGAATGATTGTACTGGTAGTTGTAGGCTTTATTTAGTTTGTTTTTAGCTTGTCTATGCATTAAATACGTTTGGTTTTGACTTTCCATGCTTTTCTAGTGTTTATTAAAAAAAAAATTACAGTCCATGCGTATCCACTACCCACGATACATTCCGGATTTTGTCTTATTGATACTCACCTCGAGACCTAGATTTTAAACCCTGAATATGGGGTTCTTTCAGTTATTTCGTGTCAACGAAGTCTTAGATATTTACTCTTTTCTCATTGATTGATGACAAAGAACATCCTCTAGGAAAAATATAGGGCATAAACTTTTACAATTAACAGCTATCATCATGACATCTAATGGGTGGGAGATGTGCGATTTAAAATAATTACTTGATTCAAATCCTGCTTTCTTTGAACTAATTTTGATCTGTTTGGGCATCCCCTTTGTACTTTAACAGTCACGTTCTATAAGGGACTTTGACAACTACGCCACCTGCCTTGTCGGAAAATTTGAGGTATCAATGCTTGACCAACTTTCTCATTTGTTTTTCTTATAAGTCACTGAAAATACATCCTGTTTCCCCAGACTGTTGATACATACTACAGGCGTTGTAGCAGCGCTAGTTTTGTGGGAAATGTATCTGTGCCACTCCTCTGCATCAGTGCTTTGGATGATCCAGTCTGTACAAGGGAAGCTATTCCCTGGGATGAATGCAGGTATAGTGCCTTCTAAATTTTGTGTTTAAACATCTGGTTCTCTTATCTTTTGGGCCACTGACCTGGTAATTGGTTCTTTTATAGGGCAAACAAAAATATTGTCCTGGCTACCCCAAGACATGGAGGACATCTAGCATTTTTTGAAGGGATAACTGCAGCTTCTTTGTGGTACGTTATGCTTTCTATCTTCCGAGGACCTTCCATTTGCCGAGCATCTGTACAGAGAACATATATGTACTGAAATATTTGCTAGGGAAACTCAATGCCAATATTTTGCAAACACTAGCATTTTCCAGCTTCACATTATTTATATGCTGCAAAAGTTTGTATTGATTAGTTGGTGGCCACGTTTACTTGGTATAACATTGCACACTTGTATAGTAAGTGTGTTTCTCAAGTCATAGAATTAGCAAGGAAGGTCAGTAATCGCGAGTTGCACAAGCATGCCCAGAATCTTTGAAGCTGTGAAGCAAGCAGCACATGTTCTTCTTAGACTGCTTTGTAGTAAGACACATTCGTACATATATAACAAGTTGAATCTTATCTGCACAAAATGGTAATCTATTATGTCTTCCTGCATACATTTATCCATGCAATTGTCTAAATCCATAGGTTGTCATTTAGTAGGTAATTACTTTTATTCATCTCTGGTCACGTAGGCATTCATGTGATAACTGTTGCATTGGATTCTGTGAGAGTCCCCATCTATGACACCCTATATGTTCATCGCTAACTTGCATTTGGGTTGGAGTTACATAATCAGACACTAATTAAATGCCCTTTATCTGCATTTATAGTCATGGTTGATTTTTCTTTCCCTTGCAGGTGGGTAAGGGCTGTAGATGAATTCCTTGGTGTCCTACACTCCAGCCCATACATGCATAGACAAAAGGAGGTGAATAACAATATTCATGACCTTCTATTTGGCTTATAAAAAAAAGAAAGAAAAATAGAGTATTTGTGGTGATAATAATAATAGTAGTAGTAGAATCAGAGTACTTTGTGGTGTCAGACTGATGAAGCATAAAATATTTAAAGGATTTTGTATCCATATGAGATTCCAGTGTTCTATTCTTCATTCAGTCCAAATTACAGGTAATTCCCTAGTTTATACAGTTTGTTGTCTTGTATTGCAGACGCAAAATTCTGACCTGCACTGTTCACTCGAATCTTCAATTGACCGGGGCCCGTATGTAAACGTTACGGAAGATGGAATGGTGACTGCAATGGGCTGTGAGCAAACTGGTGACGGCGTGGTAGAAGACTTTTCCAATGACCAGATGATTCATAATAAAAAGACGGACTTGGTTTCTAATACAGAGCAGAATGAACACAAGGCAGAAGCAAAGACAGATTTCATGCATGACATAATCCAACCCTCGGAACAAGACACACGAAGTGACCAGGATGTCAAGTATCTTCATGATGTAACTGCTCCAGTAAGAAGATGCATAGATCAACTGTCACGACAGAATAGGAGATCGATGTGGTTGCTTGTATACATTGCCATCATTACAACTTGGCCATTGGTGGGCTCAGCTCTTTTCTTAGTCTTCAAGAGGAAGCTCAAAAATTTCTTACCGGCAGCATTGCTCAGAAGATAAAATTCTATGCTGGCAAACCACAACCCTAGTGGTTCAAGGTCATTCTTGGTGATTACAAATTGTGCAAAACATAATAATAATTATAAAGGCTGCATGTTGTGCCTGAATTAAGACGATCACTTGCTAATGGTTCATATTTATAATGATAAAAGCCATTGTCTTGATTACCTTTATTTGCACGTAAATGGTTTTACGATGTTAATCATTTATTAATGTAAAAGATGAATTTTCTATTGAGTTTTTGTTGTTTGGTTGCATTCTAGGAAATGAGGTGGAATTTTTTTTATAAGAAAATAAAAAATAAAAAATTATGAATAAAGGTTGTAAACACCCAATTTTTACACTCCATTTTAACCATGTTTAAGCAATTTAACCATTGTTAGCCGTAAACCTAATCTAGTCAAACCCTAGGTCTAATCTTAGGTTAACCCTAGGTCAAACCCTAAGTCGAACCATAGATTAACCCTAATCAAACCCTAGGTCCAACCTAGTCAAACCCTAGGTCCAACCCTGGTCAACCCTAGACCTAGCCCTAGGGTCAACCCTAGGTCAAACACTAGGTCAAACCCTAGTTTTAATCCTAGGTCAAACCTTAGGATAACCTTAGGCCAACCCTGGTCAAACCCTAAGATAACCCTATGCCAACCCTAGTCAAACCCTAGTACATAAGCCATGGGCTCACGACTTATGTAGACCCAAAACCAGGCCCCTAGGGCCTAAACTCGTAGACAAATAAGCCCCGGGCTCAAACATGAGCCCAAAACCCTAGTCAAGCTTTGGGAGAGGGGCCCAGCCCCAAAATTTGATTTTTCAGAATGTTTGTAATATAATTACCGACATTCCCTTTTAATAAAATTTGTACCGCGTGCAAGGCCATTTAATACTGGGCTAGGCCCATTTTTGGAATAAACCAGGAGTTGCGGTAGATTTTCTACTGCCATTAATCTTCCATGCTTTGTAGGGAATAGCGGTAGTGAAATTACTGCCATTCCATGAGTTTGCGTTTTATGCAAAGTCTGTGCCTCCCAGTGCCTCAGGCATGCCTGGAACCACCTCTTGCGCCTCTGAAACCCTCCATATGCCTCCATCCTAATCCCCAGCATGTCCCAGGCCTCCTTTCCTATAAATACACCCATGCCCAGAGCTTCTTCCCCACTCTTGAAATTCAGAATTTCCGAGGAAAATCTCTGGGAAATCCTTGCGGGAATCTCTATAGAACTTTAGGTGCCTTTGAAGCTCAGTCATCAAACTCCTTTCATAGTTTTGAGTTGAGTTGAACTAGAGGGAAGACTTGGGCCCCCCTCTCTAGAACGGTCACTCACTCCCACACCATTACCCTCACTACTCGGAGCCGAGCCAGTAGAGGGTAGGATTGTCCCCCATCTCATTCACGTATGAGACCCTTTGAGAAGCATGGCTATGGCCCCATAGGCCTATAACACCTCCTAGTCTTCCCTGAACGTCTAGGGTATCCCTGAACTCATAGGACATGCCCTGGGATAGTCCTGGTCCCGCACCAGTAGAGGAAAATCAGTTTCTGGAGGAACTCCAGAATGGCAGTAAATACAGTACCGCCATTCTGGGCTTCCCCAGTGGCCCTAAACCCCATATTAGTGAGCCTTGGTCCATTCCAGGGCCCAGACCTGGTCCCTCAGGTCCTCCTTAACCTTTCCTGATCAGTTTAACCATGGTTAAAACATGAAAAATAGAAACTGTCCAGAATGTCGGTAAACAATCTACCGACATTCTGGGATTTTTGGTTATCTGATAAGATGGCCACTGTGGATCCAATCTAGGTCAGGCTCAGAGCCCAGATCAGGCACAAGACTTGTGATGAGTCCCTTGAACACCCTCGTGGGCTTAGAGACCCTCTAAGCATCCTACCTGACCTTCCCTTTGTCCTGCAAAGTCATTTCCAGAAACACTGGAAATGGCGGTGCGACATTCACCGCATTCCAATCCTGTGCAGGATTGGAATTGGCGGTAATACCAGTACCGCCGATTTCCGTTTCTGTTAAATGGGCTTTGCACAAGGCTCAGACTAGGTAGGAGGTCAATCCAGGCCCTGCCATGCTCTTAGGCCCACTCCTGACTTGACCAAAACCTTAACTAGGTTTAACTTAACCCGGTTAACTCTTAATCATGGTTAAAACCATTTTTAACTATGGAAAAATTTGGGGAAATCCCTAAAAATCCTGAAAAATCTAAATATACAGGGAATAATCAAAACCAGACTTTGGAGCATCTCTAACCGTGGTTAAATGGCTTAACTATGATTAACCAATTTCTTAACCGTGGTTAAATCCGTCTAACCTAGGAAAAAATCTAGAAAATTCCTTTAAAATACAATGATATCCAAGAAAATATGATTTGGACTTTTAACAATGGTTAGCAGTCCTAACCATGGTTAATTCACCTTCTAACTCCGGTTAGGCAATCTAATGCATGATTATACCCCTAGGCCTAAACCCTTGGCCTCCATGCTTAACCTTAGGCCTCCGGGCCCACAACTTAGTCTCCGGGCTCAACCTTAGGCCTTCGGGCCCATACCCTAGCCTCTGGGCTCAACCTTTAGCCTCTGGACTCAATCCTTGGCCTACCGGGCCCATGCCTTAGCCTCCGGGCTCAACCTTAGGCCTCTGAGTCCAAACCCTAGCCTCTGGGCTCAACCTTTAGCCTCCGGGCCTAAGCCTTGGCCTATCGGGCCCATGCCTTAACCTCCAGGCCTAAACCTAGCATCTGGGCTCAACATTTGGCCCCCGAGCTCAAAATCCTAAACCGTGTACTTGACCACCCAGATTAATCAAACCTTAGTCCCCAGACTAAGCCCTAGCTACCCTGATGCGCACATACACACTCCTCTAGCCTTGGCATGGACTTATATATTAGAATTACGCTCGGTCTGATCTCAATACTTAGGCAACCCAACCCGGGTTTGACTCTAGTTTAGGATTTTCCTTTTCTTGGATTAGTATCATCTAAATACTTAGGCATTTCATTAAAATTGAACTTAACTTAGCTTATGCTTAGGAGTAGACCATTGTAAAATGAGGGTCCCAAGGTGCCTAATCTCTTCCCTGGGACTAATTGAACTATTTACCTAGATTCTCATTGAGACCATTAAACCTTATCCATATCCGGGACCTATCCCTCATAATATTTAGGTGGCGACTCTTAACCTTAATCCCAAATCCTCTCGTGGGTGGAAAATCCATGCTCACAAAGGTATTTTTGTAAAATTTAAAATATTTTTAAAGAGGTGGGTCTTTACATGAAAATGACATATGAGTTTTTGAAAAGAGTTATTTTCCGCAAAAGTGGTTTTTTTTTGTAAAACATCTTACTTGCGATAGATTTTCCGTACAAACAAGCACACATAACATACATTTTTCATGGAATTGATTTGTTTTTCCCTATTTTACGTTGTTCAACAGAGCATTAGTTGCTAATGGTTTTGGTCGCACGTAAGAAGAAAATAAAAGAAACATATATAATTTGTTTATAAATTACAATGGGTATGAGGAGATGACACCACCTTTTAGACCGTCTTCAAGATTGATTTGATTGATTTGAAAATGCTGTACTAATGGAGATCGGATCACAGTAAATTGTGATTGAACTCTCCGACTTCAATTGCACCAACAGATCAACACATGTCCCTTTTAACCCCTACTAACTATGGTTAAAATTCACGCACACCTAGGGTTCATTCATCCAACTTTGGTTTTTAGAAAAAAAAATATAAACCTTAACTTAGTTAAGCTTAACCATAGTTAAAAGAGTCACATGGACAAGATGGTCCACTAGATAGCAGACTGTGTGGTCCACTAATCACTTAAATTGATAGTGACAATTGCCTTCCAAATAATTGTCCCTTGCGTGGAGGTAGGGGTGGTTAACGAACTGTTGCTCGTGAACAGTTTGAGCTCGGCTCATTAAAAGCTCGTTCAAAGCTTATCTCTTAACCAAAAAAGAAAAAACAAGCCAAGCCGAACTAGATTTTCGAATTAACAAGCCAAGCTTGAGCACGCATGTACTCGTTAAAAGCTAAGGTTGATTTTATATGTTTACTTAACATAATACAATATTTAAAATATACTTCATTTAAATATTAAAATTAAGTAAAGATTAATAGTATACAATATTTTACATGATAAGAATACCCTTTATGCAATTATAAACTTAAACTAAAATTTGAGTTAACACCGTAATTTCTTTACTTAAGCTAATAAAATAAAATTTTCACAACATAATATAAATAACTATATCCAATTAACCAAGTGTTTTTATTAAAGCACAAGCTTGTTTATTTAATAAACAAGTCAAGCTCAAGCTTGATTTACAAGCCCCTTTAGTTAATAAAAAGCTTCAACACACCACTACTCAGCTCGCTTCGACTTGATAACACTCATGTACTTCTCAAGTGGGTTAGACTCTGCTAGTGCATCAGGTGTATTGGTTGGGGGGGGGGGGGGGGGGGGGGGGGTTGAGATAGGTCATAAGTGGGAAAGAATGGCTTGTAGAATTTGGAAGCAAATATGGAAAAATAGTTGCAAAGAGGGGTTTCGATTTGTTGGGTCCCGCTCCATGGCCACAAAGGCCAACATCTCCCACTTGACCATGAGAGCCAAAAATCTCCCACTTGGCCATGTGAGGACTAAATATCATAAAATTCTTCTCAACTGAAGAAGTTAACCGTTATGAATATGTCAAGCCATGAGATTCTCACAATATTGTTATATATGTCCTTCATGCTACAATCATTAGGTTTTCCCAATGTACATGGAAATGTCCTTCATGTTATAGTCATGAGGTTTTCCCAATGTACACGGATATGCCCATCATGTTCCAATCATAAGGTTTTCACAATGTATATGGATATACCCTACATGACAAAGTCTGAAGTTCAGATAATAGTCAAATATTCTTATGTATCTCATAAGATTTACTTCCATTAATCAATGGATTTACCATTGTGATCATACACACCTTCATGAGATTTTACACACTTTCTGCGGTTATCCACTCATGACAAAATAATAAGGTGTCAAATAAATATACAGATATACAAATATATTTCATATGTCATAAGGTTTTACACACATTTATTAGTTGATTTTCCATTATGAACACTAGTGGGTGGCACGTGCGATGCATGTGAGTGTGAGGGGAAGGAGTTAACCACAATTAATAGGAGTTAAAAGGGACACGTGTTAATCCACGGGTGTGATTGAACTCGCTAGAGGCACGTGCAAAGCACGTGAAAGCGAGGGGAAGGAGTTAACCATAGTTAATAGGAGATAAAAGGGACGCGTGTTAACTTGTGGGTGCGATTGAACTCGCTAGTGGCACCTGCGATGCACGTGAGAGCTGGGGGAAGGAGTTAATCACAGTTAATAGGAGTTAAAAGGGACACGTGTTAACCCGTGGGTGCGATTGAACTCTCCCCGAATTCAATCGCGATTGGCTATGATTCTAAATAGATAGATGAGCAAAGGTTAGTTTGGGAATTAAATTAAAACATTAAATCAAAGGCAAGGGGGTAGTTTGGGAATTAAAGTAAAACATTAAATCAACCTTTTGTGTTTATATAAGGGTAGTTTAGGAATTTAAAGGAAATCATCTACGCATGCCTCTCGCATTATAATAGTAAAGATCTACATCATCATGAAGTTTTACATGCCTTTACGGTTGTGCCTCTCATGATAAGTGCCTTAGAATTCACCGACTTAGGCATCCCTAAGTCCTATAAAGCCAATAAACTTTAAAATAATTCCGCACTTTATCCTTATCAAGGAATTTTTCAATTATCAGTTTAATGTAAATAATTTACATTTACATAAACAATATCTTAAATGTAATTTACATATATGCCTCTGGAGCTATCAATTCCATTTAATATCCAATATCATAGCAATTTGAGATTATCACAAAACAAGTGAACTAGTCCACCAATTTCACCAATCTTCATATTCTCGAGTACATAGGCATTACATATTTGTTACTTACTTTACCAAGAAATAACAACTCCTCCAAAGAGGAAAACAAAACCTGAGGTGGATTTTTATCATCCTTGTCCTCAGCAAAATTAGCATATGTATATCCAAGAACTTTAAGTTTAAAAGCTTGAAATACAGATTAAGATGCTTAATTCCTATTAATAGCAATATAGGATTCTTTGTACCTCTTGCCAATAAGGCATCAAATACATCATGCTTTCATAATTTTGACACTCACGCTTATTTTCCAAATATATGACTATTATTATTTTATATTATAGGTTCCAACCTATATTTTAACATGATGTTATTATCATATGTATTCCCCATCATGTTTATCATACTTGAGTTCAATAGTCATAATAATTTAATATTATAGTTCTACATTATATGCTCCCACTATTCTATACATGTTTACAAGGATAGTTTATTAGCCAACATGCTAATCTTATTTGTTTATTATCAATCAACATGGTTTTAAAGCTTATATTTCCAGCCTTTTTGACCCATGTCATTAAGTATGTTTTTTGTACACTAAGTTTCATATTTGTGTCTATCACTTTATTTCAAGTGTACTTTATCTAGCCATAAAACACTTATATGACTAACTAACATAGCATGCAATATGTTCACAAATAATTAACAGATAATATAAAGAGTTCGTGTTTCAGAAATTTGACCATTTATTTGTGGCGTTACCATAGCAGATGTGTACTCAGAAATTTTCTGAACTGCAACTCTTTACTATGTTCCCCACTTCTCTTCAAGAACGTGCCTGTTATTAGGTTGGCTTGACTTGAATTTGATGGAGCAGCATGTCTTGGTTTATCTTTGGCTCAACTTGGCTTCTTTATAGGTAAATCTTTCTTGTCTTATATGACAAATTCAACACGTGACTAGGCTCAAAGCTAATACACATAATAAGTGTATATGCTAATCAATACTCTAGAAAAAATATCATATCCCTTATGCACACCATAGCAAATCCCTTAATGAGCATCACCACATCATGTAACCATTGAGGTGGCTTGATTAAGCTGGCTCGACTCGTTTCGGCTCTGATTCCATAGTTAAACACTTAAAGCTTTTAAACTTGATTAAGCAAGTCACTCACACCGAGCACAAAGCTCATACACTTAATTGTATAAACCTAACACCATATAATTTTTTTTTTTTTTGTCTCTACAACAGAATAGCAACACGTGTTGTGCTAAATAAATACTTTCCTTTAGGGGCTTTCTCAAGCCCTTGCCTTTTCAAGGTTTTCTTCATCCTTACCTTTTGATTTTCTGTAGCCTTTCCTTTTGGGTCTTTTAAATTCTTCGATCTGTTATGCCTCCACAAATAGAAGTTCCTCGTCACCATTCAACACCTCAAACGAAAATTACAGGGCATCATCCCACATAGCGTTGGATTCATACAGTACCCTTCGACGCAATGCTCATACAGAATCAGGACCTTATGAACAACCATAACTTCTTTTATGGAACGCCACATATCAAAATATAAAACTCACCGTGTTATCTTGTGGTGAGAATCATTTTATCAAACCACTAAGAATATCATCATACTGCCTTTTGGAAATCTTCTCCAACAAGGCAAGTTACTTTACTCTCTTTGGAAAAATAAAGATTTTCAAACAAGATATCTTCTCCAACACGATAAGGGGTTTTGATATATCAACATCCACAACACACCGAGATGAGAACTTTGAGCATGCAGGACTATAGTGAACATTGCAGAGCTCTAAATCTTATGTGAGAACCGGATTAATTCGTCACTAACTTCGACAACCATGAAGTTCATTTCTTCCTCCTCTCTTTAACCTGGCTCTGATACTTCTGTTGGGTCTTGTAAATGAGAGGAAGAAGAAGATGGAAGTAATGATGGAAGAGGAATTGCTATGAGGCTGGGTGTTGCAATTAAGAGGGCTCTCTCTCTAGGAGCAGGTCTCTTATGCCTTAGGAGCATATTTCTCATGGGGTTTGATCCCCTTATATAGATCTGTAATAGTTACTCCTCTCCTAAAATACAGCCATGAATTGGAGACATTATGAGAGTTTATGACACACTAATGAGTGCTTCATACCTGCTGTTATTCATTCATAGAGTAACTGATGGCTCCATGACCACAAATGCTAACACGATTGTGGACAGGACTATTGCCATTTTTGCACAAGATGGATAGGACTTACAGCCAAAAGTGAGTGGCTAGGGTTTGGTGAAGGTCTCGTAATGGCGGTGGCAAGTACGAGCACAAGCAAACCTTTCTCGACAATATGAAGGAGCAAAAGAAAAGCAAGCAATAAAAGAATGAGTCATTACTAAATATAGTAAATAAACAATAACAACTCAACTATAATGAATAGGGAAAAAAAAGACATCATGGATGAATGCTCAAAATTGTGTTCAAAATTGTGTTAGTAAGAACCCAATTTTTTTTTTTTTTTTTTACTGCTCTAAGAGGCCCGGATACCCTCGTCACCAAAAAAAAAAAAAAAAAAGAACCCAATTTTACACCAATGTGGAGCCTATAGAACCTCCTTTAACCTACCCGGGAGTTTTCATTGATTCTCTTAAAGTCTTGAAAAAATGACAAAAATATCTTTAAAACTTTCAAAATTATTAAAATACCTTTAATTAAAAATTCTAAAAAAGGTCACAGAATTTCCTTTAAAAGGGTACCATATTATCTAGAATTATTTAAATAATAGTCTCAAATTGAGTCTTTTTAGAAGAAAAAAAAACTTTCAACCACCACGAATTGAGTCAATCCCATGAGTGTTTGAAAGCTCGAGTAAATTGGTTGGGACATTAAAATCCCATTTTTAGTGGTTATGTGGTACTAGACCACTTTTAGGTGTGATTGTATGGTTTATCAACCACCACGAGTGTTCTCCCGAGACTTGAAATCAAGTTGTGTCTTTGGATTGGAATATGTAATGCTAGTCTTCTATGACTCCATTTCTTATTAATAGGATATCTTTTAATTTTCCCAATAGGCTGTGTTTGTTCACATGGAAAATGGGATAGAAAAAACTTCCCTCCATTCTGAAGGGAAAATTTTTCTTTATATATGATGGAAAACATTTACTTTAGGTAAAACTTGTCTATAAAAAAAATTGTTTTTTAAGACACCAAGCACGAAAAAATAAACTTTTTCTCTAGAAATCATTTTCATGGTCTGTTTTCCTGCAAACAAACAAACAAAGCTAAGTAGAATACGATCCTAGATATCTCAAAATTATCCAAATTGGCTATAAGGATAATGCTATAAGGAATATATCTGGAATAATTTTGTTGGTTCGCTCAATTTCTAATGGCTCCTTCTCTCCACTCGCATTCGTTGGTGGGCGGGGAGCAACTGATACTCAAACTGATTGTCTTCCCTTCCATTGGGTAGAAACTGAACCCTAACTGTCTATAGCCAACTATTGGGGTCAAGATTTTGCTTGGCTTAATTTTTTTCTGTTCTAATTCCACGTCAGCCGTAATCTTAACCATTTAATAATTGAAATTAAATGTTAGGATTGGGAAGTATATTTGGAAGTATGGGTGATTAATCTTAATAATAATAAAAAATATTTACTTGAATTTTCTTAAGCTTAACCATAGTTAAAAGCAACTCTTGGATGTGGATTTGACTACATAGTCAAATGCGTGTGGAGCTAATCACTGCCCTCTTATTAATAATGCTATTATTATAGTCTTTGGTTTTGTGTTTTTGGTACGGAGCTCGTTTACGACCTGTTTGTGGTTTTTAGGGTTATTCGGTTCTTTTCAGACAACAATCGACGTCCCATGTTGGATTCCTCTCAAATTCTCGAACGTGGTAAGTTTCTATTGGAAACTCTTTAATCTTTCTCAAATGATGTTTCTTTTTCTCTGCAAACACAGGATTAAAGCTGCATTTAAAAGCCATGTTCGTTTTCTGCAAACATCATCATCTCTTGAATCAATCTCAAGTATCTCAAATTCCAAAAACCAACAATCTCTCACAGTTTCTTACCTCATGAACTCATGTGGGTGTCGTTGGAATCTGCTATCTCAGCGTCTGAAAAAATCCACATTGAAAGCACAAAGAAACCAGACTTAGTGCTTGAGCTCCTAAGAACACATGGATTCACCAAAACCCACATTGGGAATTTAATCTCCAAATTGCCATCACTGCTTTTTGCCAATCCGGACAAAACCCTAAAACCCAAAATTGAGTACTTCAAATCATTGGGCATTTCAAGGCTTGACCTTCCTAAGATCCAATGTTCAGACAAATCTATCCTACCAATCTATCTTTTAATGAGTGACTATGACTGAGAGTGTTGCAGGATCACTCTAGATAGACTCACCTTTCTGAGAGTCGAAAGTTCGTCCCTTTCTATGAGTTTGGGCTAAACTCTAAATCTCTCAGTAAGCCAGAACCAATACAGACGTAAAAGTACTGAGCTGTATGTACAATAAGCTCTGAAAGAATGTGTGTGCGACATGTTCGATTAGTAATCTGAGTTCGTAGTTCAAGGTTCTATCCACTGTGAACTTATACTAGTTTTAACTTGTTTACACCCCACCTCTTGCGTGAGTGGTAGGGGTGTGGCCTTCCATGAAGGTCTAGGGATCTAATCCCACCCGGGTATGAGTTGCAAGAGCTCCACTGCCCAAGCTAACTTCTGACCGTCTGACTCTACTAATGTAGGTAAATCATATCTCTCATAAAAAAAAAAAACTTGTTTGCACTAGTGAGGGTTCAAGTCGAAAGGCACCTTCATCTATGCACAAGATTTTTTAGAATACCCTTAATATAATCTTTTAAATAAAATTTAAGCAAAGTGGGGGATTGTTGAATTTAAATGGTTTAAATTTTAACTATTATTTTTATAATAATAATTGAGTTTTTATTTAGTCCCTAGTATTCTTGATCGTGTGCCCTTGGGTGGCCTCTTGTCCTATCTAAGTGGAGGAGGACTATCAGATCATTGATCTTGTTTGAGAGATCTGATGGGGTGTTATAGTCCATTTGATCATGTGGTGTCCATTTGATCGAATAATCTTTGGTGGGGGCTCTTGGGTTTCCCCCAAGGGGTGTAACTGTTCATTGAAACTACCTAATTCATTATATAGGGGCTTGGACCCAAGGATTTGCATACACCAATGGATGCCTCGCCTCCCTGTACTTCAATATAAGAGGTTGTGTAGAAATGTTTAGGTTGTTAGAACGTACAAGAGAAAAATGGAGAAAACAAGAGAGTACTGAAGGTGTGATCCTCACCTTTGTTCAGAAAAAGATCGTGTACATCTTTTTATCATGTCCGTACCTATTTTAAATGAGAAGAGATCTCTCTTTCTTCTTAATGGTACAGATAAGCCAAAGCCGATGGGGTTAGGTTGGCTGCACCAACAAGAGAGGAGGACCCAGACTCAGTCCAAACATTGGGCCATGGCTTAAGTCCAAAAAAATATGGTTCAGACCCAACTGTATTTGCAACAGAGAAGAAGAGTTCTTCCCTGGGAATTGAGAATCAGGTAGAGGAGAAGCAGATTCTCTCTGGTCAGGGTCCTATTGTAGTGGTCCGATCTTGTAACTCATTTATGGTGGCAAGCTCGAAAGGG
Organism: Tetracentron sinense; assembly: GCA_015143295.1. Lineage (NCBI taxonomy): Eukaryota > Viridiplantae > Streptophyta > Magnoliopsida > Trochodendrales > Trochodendraceae > Tetracentron > Tetracentron sinense. The sequence continues at coordinate 47,037,564 of CM026552.1, forward strand.
GGCCTCTTGGTAGTCATTTGATTGACCCACTCGAACATATCAGTCTAACCGATTTGTCCTCGAACTGAACCAAATTGACAGATCGACATGAGATGGCTAAATCAGACTGCCTAATGTTGTCCTAATAGACCCCTCTAATAGATAGTCTAACCGGTTGGTCTACAGATTAAACCAACTTAACCTAACTTGACCGATCAAATTGAGATGGTCCAAATGGACTCAACCAATTGAATTCTTCCGGTCCATATACCATTATGTTGCCAAAATTATGGTAGAAAACTGTATGGATGGCCTGGACTCCAAATTAATGATTTAATCGGTTTTGTTAAGTTAAATAAATGTATTTAACTTATGGTTTAATTGATTTTCAATTAAATGATTTTTTTAGTTAAACAAAGTGTTTAATTAGTTGGACTGATTTCTTAAATGATTTTTGGACTAAAAAAATCATTTTCCAATTTTTTAGATTAATTATTTTATTGAAATGAATTTTTCATAAACTCAATTAATCTACTGTGGGATTTTATTTATTTAATAGATTTTAAATTAATTGTTCGGGCATACTCTAAAAGAGGTTTGGTGTACCACAATTTGCTGAGTAGTTCAAACTCGTAGGGATTGGTCGGTTGAACCGAGTTGAGTTGTATCACAGAGATAGGACTGCTTTTTTCTTGCACACGGGAGGCTTTAACTATCTTAAAGAAAGACTCTTTCGAGCGCATCTCAACTTGCGGGATTCGGTCACATATATATGTTTATATATTTGGTATTTAATTGTTTTATTTGTGTAACTTGTGCAAGGATTTCGGAAATAAATCCAACAGAGCCCATCTTATGGCTCCCACTTCACTTGTCTTAGTGTGGTAACGATTTATGATTACTGCGTTTTTTGTCTGACTTATGATCTTGTATGTTCTCCATGTTTCACTAGTGTTTTGTTTTAGCATGTGCAGATTTTCAGGAAGCAGACAATGCTAATTCATCATTTTCATGACAAGAATCTGTTATTGGTCAAATTGTAAAATTGTCAGGTCAAGTAAAATTCGAGTGTTGAAAGTTTAGCTGTTTCTTAGCCTAAGTCATGTAAAAGTAATAGTCTCTGTTTTGTTATTCAGTTTAGGAGTGTATAGTCTTTGTCATGTTCATCAATGTTATTTTGTCACAGAATTACCAAATGAGGAGATTGTAAAGTCTACTTTTGGATTTACTAATTCCGTAAGGTAAACCATGGTTAAAGGGCGTCTAAGTCCAAGAAGGTTCAAGTGCTAGAAGCCATGTGAAGACAAAGGAAAGTTGTTGATCTTGTGCCGCAAACGTGTCTAAGAATGGTAAATGACTTAAATGACATCTACCCTAGAAGGAATTGACCTAGACAATGTCCGAATATACCCTAGGTGATTAGAATCAAACTAAGGTAGTTAAAAATCAGTTATATTTTGGGCAAAATTCATGTTGGTAGTTCGAACTATGGTTTGGGTGTTTGAACCACAGCCAAAAATGCATGAGGAAAAATTCTAGCAATTAGGGTTATGTGGGGAGGGGGGGTTCGAACCCCAACATGGCCGATCACTTTTGAACCTGCCATTTTTTTAATGGTCTTCTCATTGTCGTCTAATTGAGATGGACAACAATTGAAAATGGCACTTGTCGCTGCATTCCTTGACTCACTATTCATATTTGGTGTCGTATCAATTGGAATAATAGGGTAATTCGGGGTCAAGTAACCAAGTTCTAACAAACACCAAAATCATTACTCATCTAAATTAACAGGAGCAATATAGACTGACTAAATAGAAATTTCCACATTATACAACTCCAACATACCCTTCTTGTACCCTTTACAAAGACTTTTAACATCACATGCACCTACATCTACACAACCACTGTAACAATACCAAGAGTGAAGGAGAAATATAGTAACAATTTTATTTAATTATACCAAGGTAGGATGTGCCTTCATTTGCTGGTTGCAGCCTGTTTCGTCTCTCAGCAACCCCCAAGAAGCACATTTTTTATCAGATGCAATTCCTTCACAACATTTTTCATGTCCATCCGATCACGTGGTGATATTGCTGAACATGAAACTCCAATTCTAACTAAAGAAATCAAGCATTCTTGCATTTTTCCTCTGATCAGTTCTCTTTGACGACCAACGTTGTTGGTAGCTTCATCAAGGTCTTCTACAAGTAGACGTGAATCCACAATCTCCATTACTTGTTCAGGCAAGGCCATGTTACAGAAACTGTGAAGGCTTAGACCATCTTTAAACATGTCATTGACTGGTCTCTTTCCTGTAACCATCTCTAGTAGAAGAATCCCGTAGCTGTAAACATCCCCTTGTGCAGACACCTCACTGCCCAGTCCATACTCTGCAATGTCCGTGTCTTTGATATTAGTTACAATTTTTAAGTAAGAAAGAGAGAAATAGTTCAAGTAATATAGGATTATACCTGGGGCAACATATCCAATAGACCCCTTAACTGCAACCGAATTGCTTTGATCTTTGTCGGAGTTGCTAGTAACCCTTGAAAGAAATTTGGCTAACCCGAAGTCACCCACATGGGCAATCATGTCCTCATCGAGCAGAACATTGCTTGGCTTAAGATCACAATGAGCAATAGGTGGCTGGCAATGGTGATGAAGATAATTCAATGCAGAAGCAACATCAATCACTATGTTTATTCTTTGGGTGAGGTTTAGGTTCATGGATTGACTTTGTCCCTCTATGCTCGGATGCAACCAGTCTTCTAGACTCCCATTAGGCATGAATTCAAAAACAAGAGCCTTAAAATCATTACCTTTAAAGTCCATACTCGAGCAACAAGTTATGATCTTGAGGAGATTTCGGTGCCGAATTTTTCTCAGTGCTTTGCATTCGGCCATGAAACTCTTGGAAGCTCCTCGTTGTTGAAGGTTTAGAACCTTCACTGCAACTGGTTTGTCATTTTGACGAAGAATTCCTTTATAAACAGACCCAAAACTTCCAATACCAATCAAACTGGCTGAACCAAATCCATCGGTCGCTTTAAGGAGCTCCTCATAAGAAAGCCTTAGGAACCCGTCCTCCAATGAAGATGCATAAGAAGATTTCTTTTTTGCATTTCTTTTCCAATAAAGCATATAGAAAGACATCACTAAAGCCAAGCAAAGAAGCACACAAGTGATTGTCAGTATTATGACTTTGAAATTGATAGAATTTCCACTCTTCCTTGGATCTTGATCATTAGAACACGCAGGCAACTTCAGCTTCAGGATTCCTCCACAAAGTTTGTTATTTCCAATTATTGAAATTTTACTTGCATTTTTGAAGATCCCTTTTGTTGGAACCTCACGCTCAAGATGGTTGAATGACAAATTTAATAGCCGCGAAATAGACAAGTTCTCCAAAGCTTTTGGAATTTGCCCAGATAAATTATTGCGTGAGATATCTAAAACTTGAATAGCTTTTAGAGAATTGAGAGACGGAGGAATATTTCCTTCAAAAAAGTTGCCATCCATAAAGAGAAATTCTAATGACGAGCAATCACCCAGTGTACTAGGAATTTGACCAGACAATTTGTTGTCAGAAATGTCAAAAACTGCAAGATTTTTCATGTTACCCACTTCTGGTGAGAGAAAGCCAGTCAAGGAATTAGAAGATAAATAAAGGAAAGTTAATACCGAGGAAGGACCATTAATGACTTGTTCGGGTATTGGTCCATCAAGGTTATTTTGAAAAAGTTCCCATATTTGCAAATTTTTACAGGATCCCAGACTCGAAGGAATGCTCCCACTTAAGTGGTTATGGCTTAGACCGAGATTGTACAATGGAATGATATTGCCTAGGGAGGAAGGAATACGACCTGTCAATCCATTTCTATTTAACCACAGTTTGTTTAGTTTTTGAAGTCTCCCAATAGAGGAGGGAATACTACCAGTGAGTAGGTTATACTCCAAAGTCAATAGGGTTAAGTTTACGAGGTTTCCGATCCCTACTGGTATGCTTCCAGCTATATTATTATCTCCTATATCCAAAAAGCTCATCTGGGTTGAGAGATTGGCTATTGAGCTAGGCAGCTCGCCTCCAAAATTATTGCCGTCTAGACCCAATACGCTCAAGCTGCTGCAGTTGACTAGAGATGTGAGAAAACTCAAATCATGGGCTTTGTCACTTCCAAGATTATTACCACCCAGGTTGAGTCTAGAAAGACTCTGTAGGTTTCCAAGATTTGAAGGGACTCCTCCAACAAATTTGTTGCTAGGTAGATCAATCAATTCAAGTCTAGAGGCATTGGATAAGGAAATGGGAATGTGTCCGGTTAAATTGTTTTCTCCAAGAGCAACCGTTTCAAGATTAGGAAGAAGGAGGCCCATGTTAGACGGAAGACTTCCTTGGAGTTGGTTTTGAGTCAGAAATAAAGAATCCATGGATGAGAGATTGTAGAGAGAGGGAGGAATCTGACCAGACAGTCTATTTTGGGTCAGCGTGAGAGATTTCAAGCTTGTCAACCTTCCTAGCTCCTCTGGAATACGTCCTCCTAGACTATTTACCCTTGTGGAAAGAAGTTGCAGAGATGAAAGGTTCCCTAAAGAAGGTGGGATTCCTCCAGTTAGATTGTTAACAAAAAGCTTCAGTGTGATGAGCTTGGACAAGGAGCCTATCTCCGCTGGAATTTTTCCTAAGAGTTGATTGTAACCTAAATGGAGGGTTTGGAGATTATAACAACGGGAGAAATTGACGGGAATATCTCCTTGCAATGAATTATTGTTCATACGGACATCTCGAAGTCGGACCAAACGACCAACTTCTGGAGGAATAACACCATAGAAGCCGTTGTTTTGGAGAAGTATCGCCCTAAGGAAGGTGAGGTTTCCGATGAAAGGAGAGATTGGGCCAAAGAGTCCCTGGGATTGTAGATCTAGCATTGTGACTCTTTGATGTCTACGACCACATGTAACCCCTTCCCAATCACAAAAATGGACAGTATCGTTCCAGGAACTCAGAGTTCCAAGTGGAACCTGAGTTAAACGACGCTTGAAGTGGAGCAACGCAAATCGATCAGTGTCGTTGCCCATGGATGATAATAAGGTGGTGGGTAGAGAAAAGAGAAGGTTAGCTAGGAGGAGAAATGAGCAAAGAGCTCTGAGTCTCAAGTGTGATACCTCCATTACCAGGAAAGAGTAGTACTGAACCAGAAGCTATAGGTTCAATTAGCTGTAGCTGTATTCTTTTCCTGCATATTTGAGCTGGGTTTTCTTTTTTAAATCCTGGATTTTTAGGAGGAGAAATTAGAAAAGGACTCTAAAGCTCAAGTAAGTGCGACACCTCCTATATTGCTGGTATTTGGGAGAAACAATTAAAAGGTGAATTGAGCAATCCGTTCTTCCTAATCCTTTATAAAGTTCCCATGCCTCGCCATGCAAACCAAGTGCATGTATTCGAATGAAGGCAGCTGTCAGCAAATACAACTACTTTTCAAGTGCCCATTAAATCTGAAATGGACTTTCTTGGAAGCATTATTGGACTATATTATTTTTTCCAAAATCTGCCACTGGGGATTCATTTTTCTCCTCTCGAAATAGACAGCACGCGTGTGTGTGGTCTTCCTTCTACTGCCTGTAGCTTCACCTTGTGGTGTTGCTACCTTCAACCAAAAAAACAATAGCCAGCACGCCAAAAAGTCTTAAGAGGCGGTCCCACCGTAATTACAAAAACAGACCATCTTCTTCCTTTGTACCTTTCGCATTGATGGGTAGGAGGGCCCAGATTGTTTCAGGGGGATTTTTGGAGTGGAAACGTAGTTCCGTGGAGCGTGTGTGTGAGTGCATAGTGTGTGGTGTGGTATAGAGGGTGTGTGTGGGGGTTAGTGTGTGCGCGTTAGTTCCCTATAAATAAAAAACGTAGGTCCAACTTTCAACCCATCGCCTCACGGCAGTTTTTACAGAGCATCAATACTCTATAATCCATCTTCATTTCGGTATCTACTCCATATATAAAGATCATGATTCCCCTTACGGCATGAGATTGACTATGGCGAAGCCAGAAAGGACTTGTCTCGGGGTACCACAAAAAAGAGGACATGTGGCGATAAGTGTGTGAAATAAAGGGAGAAATATTTCAAATGAGGAGAAATCAAAATCATGAGAGAAAATGAAATGACTTCTCCCATATTTCATGCCAACTGTACAATCCGAGGCCTCCACTAAAAAGTTTTTTACTTCAACACCCCATCTCCAAAACACTATTCCTCAATCCAATTATCACCCCTTGAGGTCGCCACGTGTCTCTTTTGAAAACCTTAACCGTGGTTAAGATTCACCCACCCACCCACCCATCTTTTTAAAAAAAATATTAATTCTTTTTTTTAATATTTAAAAACAGTTTTTTTTTTATTTTGTAAAAAGAATTAATATTTTTCTAGAAAACCCAAGGATGGGTGGGTGAACCCTACGGTTGGGTAAATCTTAACCATAGTTAAGGGGTGTCAAAAGGGACATGTGGTGACCTTAAGGGATGATTACCATAGAGGATTTGACTATTTTTTGCATCTTTTATTGATGAACTAATTTAAAAATTAAACAATTATAAAAAAAAACATAAAAAAATTTCAATATAAAATGATAATTATTAAAATAAATTAAAATGATAAAAATGACATTTTAAAAAATATTGAAAGACTAAAGAAAGGACATACACAGTATCTTACGAGGATGAATAGTATTTTGGATATTGATCTCCATTTTCTCTCTCCATGTCCATATATGGAGTATCACTGTAGCAATTTGGAGTATGAACTCCAATTATGTAGCACGGTTGGAGTTGGTTTTTGGAGATTAAACTCCATATTTGGAGATATAGAGCACGGTTGGAGATGCTCTGATTGTGGACTTCCATTCAGATGGCACCATGATCACTCATTACTCACGATGAGAGCATGTCATAGGTTCTCATTTGTGTGGGTGGATGATACAGGTGTATCTCCGCACTGGGTGGGGTGGCCTATAGGATTGGACTTTCTATGTGGGGTGGCCTATAGGGTAGGGCCCATTGGGTGGGGTGGCCTACGAGGTAGGGCCTAAAATATGGGGTGACCTATGAGGTTGGGCCCACTGGGAGGTCTCAATCGGGTTGCCTGGGGTAAGAGATAAGGGATATGATCTCATACCCAAGGGTGGAGCCACATAGGGCCTAGGCAGCCCCCCCTCAACTTTGATTTTTTTTTTTTTAGTATCAAGAGGGTTGGACAGGGGTAGAGCCGGGGGGATGGGGAGTGCTAGCCCCCCGAACTTTTGAGAAAAAAAATGTTCGGGTAAATGTCGGTCCTCATTGGTCCATGTCCCCTTCTAAAAACTAATTAATTGTGGTTAAGATTCACTCGCACTTAGGGTTCATCCATTTAAACTTGGTTTGTAGAAGAAAAAAAAATTAACCTGATTAAGCTTAACCATAATTAAAGGGGTACAAAATGGAAAGGCATTCACTATCTGAATTGGGACTCCGCTAATCAATACAAAAAATATATATATACATATATTTTATTATTTAATTTAAAGGTGACTCACAAACTTTAAAAAAAATATTTTTTATTCAAACTTATTTAAAAATATTTTATTTACACATGGAAAGAGAGCCGAGACCACCAACTTGACCTTCAATTTTTTATTTTTGAGGCCTACGCCCCTAAAGCCCCCGGCCCCTGCTCACACCTGCAATCAGCTGTGACATGCATCACCCTCTATTAACTGCGATTAAGAGTCAATAATTGTTAAGATCAACAATCTAACCTTAGTTTTTGGAAAAAGTATTAGCTTTAAAAGTTCTTAACCATAGATAAAAGCTTTTTTAATATTTTTCTAATAAACAATGTTAGATTATTGAACCCTCTTTTCATTTTTCCTATAAAAAACAAAGCGAGCAGTCCTCTTTTCATTTTTCAATAGACAGCAGGCCAAAAAGTCTTATAAAGGCGGTCCAGTCCCACCATAATAAAAAGGACCATCTTCTTTCTTCCTACCTTTCGCATTGATGGGTAGGAGGCCCAGATGTTTTTGAGGGAGATTTTTGGAGTGGAAACGTAGTTCCAAACCATCCTTGACGGCAGTTTTTCCATTGCGGACTTCCATCCAGGTGGCACCATCGCTCATCAGCAGAGGCGGAGCCACATGGGTCCGGAGAGCTGAAGCCCTACCTGAAATTTTGAAGAAAAAAAATCTCTTAGGCACCGTTTGGTTGCACTTCCGTTTTGTGTTTTTTGTTTTTAAAAACAAAAATTTTACACAAAATATATTTGGTAAACAAGTTTCTGTTTTTTGTTTTTAAAAGTTAGTAACAAAATTTTTCAAAATCAAGGAAACAAAAATTTTCTACTACCTCTGTTTTTGAAAAGAAAAAACAAAAATAGAAAACACAAACCAACTATCACCACCACCACCACCACCATTCACCACCACCATAATACTACTACCACCATCCACCACCACCACCACCACCCACCACCCACCACCCACCACCCACCACCCACCACCACCCACCACCACAATACAACCACCACCACCACCACAATCACCACCACCACCGCCACCAATGCCACCACCACCACCGCCACCATCACCACCACCACCGCCACACTACACCCACCGCCATCACTCACCACTACCACCACCACCAATGCCACCACCACCACCACCATCACCACCACCACACCATCGCCACCACCACCGCCAGCCGCCAACATCACCAACACTCACTACCACACTACACCTACCGTCATCACTCACCACTACCACCATCATGAATTGAAATTATTTAATCATATTTACCAAACGTGTTTTTTTGTTTTTCTTTTTTTAAAAATAAATAACAGTTACTAATACCAGACACCAAACGTGTTTCCTATTTAAAACAATTGAAAACAAAAAGTTGTTTCCAATTTTTAAAAACAAAAAATAAAAACTGAAAACAAAAAGTTGTTTCCAATTTTTAAAAACAAAAAATAAAAACTGAAAAATGGAAGTGTATCCAAACGGTCCCTTAGTTTTTAATAGGAGCGTAGCATGGGACAGGGGTGGAGCCGGGAAATATATTCTTTACAAACAGACACGGTGACCCATGCATGCAGGGGCGGAGGGGGGGGGGATTTTTTGTAAATCCTTCTTCATGTAGTATGAATAGTGGGCCCCTCAATTAATATATATATATATATATATATATATATATATATATATATATATATATATATATATATATATTTTTAGTATACATGGCCCCCAAATGCCCCCCGCCCCAATTTTTTTTGTTATATATATTAGTGGGCCCCTCAATGGAGTCCCCTTATGCCCTTGAGGTTGCCACATGTCCCTATTGACACCCCTTAACTATGGTTAAAATTCACCAAATCTCGAGGTTTACTTACTTATCCTTGGTTTTTAGAAAAAAATATATTTAAATAATTTTAACCTTAAGAGTTAGTGATTTTTAAACTAGAGTTTGAAAAGAAATTTGATATTTTTTTTAAACCAAGGATAGGTAGGTGAATCTTAACCACAATTAAGGGGTATTAATAGGGACATGTGACGACCTCAAAGGCATTACAGGGAAAAAAAAAATTCTTAAAAAAAAAACCTACCCCAAAATTTTTTTTTCTCTGGGGTTATGCCCCCAAACTCTATACCCTGAAACCCCCCCCCCCCAAACAATCAAAAATTCCTGGCTCTGCCCCCCGCCTGCATGAACTTGGCCCAAAAAAAAAAAAACATCCGGCTACGTCCCGATCCCCCATTGTTAGCCCCTGCAAGAGTATCCTTTAGTATCAAGGCTGAACAACACTTACATCCTCTAGTGGACCGGGCAAACAAATCGCTGATCGTGGAATGTAAATATGTAATTTACCCACCAAAAAATATGAAAAGTTCATTGGAATCTTTGAAAAACGACTTATTAGCTAATTCAAGTCTTTCGCTGAAAGATGTAAAGTTATTAATGGCTATCATTAGTAACGTGGAGAAGTTTGGTAACACTAATCTAAATATGTAGAACTTATTTGAAATGAAAATTGTGTTTAGTTAGACTTTATATTATTAAGTTGAAGGTTAATTGGATGTCTATAACTTTTTGAAATTAAGATTTTATAGGTAAATATCTCTACTTTAAGAATAGCTCATAGCTGTTTCTTTCTTTAGGGATAAAACTCCTACTTCAAAAAGGCATAGACATATAATATTTAACCTTTAACTTAACAATCTAAAGTCCAACTAAACACAATTTTCAAATAAGGGAACACGGTTAAATTAATAGATGATAAGAGAAGAAAATAGAACAAGATCAGAAGGCGCCCAAAACAGGGGCCGTAACTACATCAGAAGAAACTCTTTCTTTGTTTCAAATCAAAAAGTTATTTACCGTTTTCATTTCAGACCTCTTTAAAGGGACCTACTAATCGTGCTAATTGTTACACATTTATGCACCTCAAACTACACTTGTTAATTCCTTAGAGTCCGTTTTGAAACTGTTTTAGGATACTTGGTTGTTTTTGTCTATTTCAAGTTTACGTGAGGAAAAGAAGATAAAACGTGAACTTTATGATCTTCAAAGACTTCGAAGAATCTTAGCCTTAAGAAGAATAAAAGAAAATTGAGATACCAAGCAAATATTCAAGCTGCGATCGATTAAGCATTCAAGGCGATCGATCGGAGGTCAAAACAGAGACCAGAAAGAAAGGAAAAAGATCCGTATAAAAATTCTTAGTGCGATTGATTGTAGGAGATCAAGCGATCGATCGGAGGAAAATAGTAGGTGTACACAGAAATCAAGATAGCTGCGATCGATCAGAGCTAACTAGCGATCGATCGCAGATCGATGTTTTTCACCTCAGGATGCGGGCACGGAATTGGAATTTGGACCTCAATTAGAAGCCTCTAAAACCCTAATTAGAAGGCTTCTTGAAGCTTTATAAATAAGAAGCCCTAAGGCCTTGTCTAGGAGCTGAATCTATTCCCACACTGCTCTAAGTTGCTCTAAAGTTCGGTGAAACTGAAGAGAGGAGGCTCTCTGGAGATCTGTGAAGGCTTGATGATGTATTCATCGTTAATGACGACGTTCTCTTCCCTCTCAATTAACTAATCTCTTTTCTAGGGTCTAAGATGAAACTCTAGCCGAATAATTGTATCTATGTATTTTATTTAAGAGGGTTGTTCAACTACCAATTTTAATAGATTCAATATTTGATTTCAACACGATTCCTTCCTTGTCTTAGGTTTTATTATGTTAAGATTGAAATCGTTCATGTTATCTTTCTGTGATTACTAATGTGGATTTTATGCAATGATATTATTGTTCAAACTGTGGGATGTTCTATATTTAGGGAAGACGACTGATTTCATAACCCTATTTTAGTGTGGATTACTTGTATTAATCACATATAGGGCATACCTAGGATTTAATTACTTGTATCATTCTTGATTCGATGAGTTGGAACTGGTAATCACACATATCCCTATTGTTAAAACTTGAGAGACCTGAATAAATGCATTAAGATTCAATTAGTAGGTTAATGGTGGATTTGAATACCCTAGATCTTCTCTCTTAATTATCACCAAAAGTTGTTTAGTTAGTTATATTAATTAGAAATGATTAGTTTAAATTATGTTTTAGTTTAAAACAACCCAATTCAACCATTGTTCAACTTTGACTTAGAAATAGATCTTAAGAATAAGGCAATGAAACCAACACAATCCTCGTGGATTCGACACCCTCATACTTGTCACTGTTCTTCAGAATTAGTACACTTGAGAGTTATAGATCTTAGTCGATCTATTTTGGCGTCGTCGCTGGGGATTACTGAAACAGTTTAGTTGCTTAATTTTAGAGATTAAGTCTAAGGTAAACATATTAAAAAATACAAAAATATTTTCCTTTTTATTAAACTTCTTATACCGTTGTTTTACCTTGAGTGAATATTTCTAATTTAATTTTTTATTGCAAATTGGAGTCGATCGAACATAGAGTATTTCTTTAGGGTGTATGCACGGTAGAAGGTCTTGTAATCCTGATTTATTTCTCATTAATTCAAAGTTAGAGTGTACTGCTAGGTTCGTTAAGGCTTCGACTCGATTCTATTCTAACCTAGAAATTATTCCTCTCTCTATTATGGCGGAAGAACAAGAACCAAACGAAACCTTCAAGGAATACTTTATTCCTTCTACCTATACATTTCCTTTCTATATCTGGCTGCCAGACACCACAACAGCGCCCACTATGAAATTAAGTCCAATATTATTCAAATGATGTCATCTTATTACAAACTTAATAATGAAGATCCCTATTAGCATCTAGATGAATTCCATGAAGTCTTCACAACCTTCAGGATGCAGAATTTCACAGATGATGTCCTAAGGTTATGCCTCTTCCCATTCACTTTTAAAGACAACCAAATACTGGCTTAATTCTTTATAGGCCAACTCTATCCACTCATGGGTTCAACTGCAGCAGAAATTTCTTTAGAAATTCTTTCCCATTGGTAAGACTAATCAAATCAGACGAACCATCACAGGTTTTTTCCAAATTGACGGTGAGCAATTTTATGAGACTTGGGAAAGATTTAAAGATCTTCTCCGTAAATGCCCCCGCCACCAAATTTCTAAATGGCAACTTGTCCAATCTTTTACAACGGGCTGCCACAATACAACCACCAAATGATTGATGTCTCTTGTGGGGGGCATTTATGTTGAAAAGCAAAACTCAATCATGAGAACATTTTAAAAATCTGAGTGAAAACTATCTACATCATGCCTCAGCCAATTGTTTTGAGAGATAACCCTCCACCTCGAATCCCAAGAGATTCATCCATGAAATGGACATTTCTAATAATATCTCCTCTAAAGTGGATGAGTTGTCTCACAAATTAGACCAACTCATGGTTGCAAGGCCATTTTACCCACCTCTTTATCATCCTCCTAATCCTAGTGAGGTTTATTCTTTATGTTCCAACCCCACACATTAGGTGCATGAGTGTCCTTCAGTTGCCTAGTTTCCAGAATTTATCCAAGAGCATGTCAATGCTGCCTACACCCGCACAGTTAATGATCCCTACTCTAATACCTATAACCTGGGATGAAGAAATCATCTTAATTTCTCATGGCGATCTCAAGTTCAAGGGAATTCCTTCTCCCAATCTCAAAGGCCGAATAATCGACCGTTCCAAAATCAATCTAACTATCAGCCCCAACAACAACAATTCCAACATTTTACTCCCCACCAGTTCCTCCTCAAAGGAACCCATCTTTCGAGGATAAAGTTGTGACTGCTCTAAAAGGGTTGAAAAGAAACACCCAATTATTGTACTATCAATCTAAATCCATTCAGAAGCTTGAGTCCCAAATGAGACACTAACTAATGCAAGAAATAGGAGAGCATAGGGAATGCTTCCAAGCCAACCAGTGAGTAACATTATAGGTGTAAACATGGCCAATGACACAAATCATGAACATGTTCAGACCATTACAACTCTATGGAGTGGAAAGTAGTGGATAACATGATTAGGGAAAACTAGGGTGAGAAAGAAAAGCCCATTGTAGGTCAATCAAAATCTAAGGACGAGAGAGGGAACATCCCTAAGAAGGACCAATGTTCTTCCACATCTTCACCTATTCCTATTCTTGAGGCATCCTACATGCCTAAATCCCCTTTTTTAACCTGTTTTACTGACTCATCCCCCTTTGGTGAATAGGGAGCTAAAATAAATTATATGATCGAGGTCTTCAAACAAGTTAAAATCAACTTGCCTCTACTTAATGTTATCAAGCAAGTTCCGGCGTATGCCAAATTTCTCAAGAACTTGTGCACCCAAAAGTGCAAATCAAGGACTCATGTATCCAAGAAATTCTTCCTCACCGAACAAATTGTTAGCCTTTAGGTTTCTACCTAAGGTAACATCATTAATTTTGATGATAATACAATAATGTAATGTCATTTGTGTTACTAATGTTTCAATTGAGTTTATGTGAAAATCAGAACATCAAGAGTATTAGCAAACCATTCAAGGCAACAAGGACGAAAATAACACCATCCTTAAAGAAAATTCACCATCAAGTCAAGCAAGCTATTGGATCAAGTTGGATCATATTGAAGATGTTGATGATCATATCAAAGTCCAAGTCATATCGTATAGAATGAGAAATTAACCTTCAAACCAAAAAAGATAAATTAAGGCGAGATCAAGCTTGAAGGAATGAAGGTTTATAGTTTTATATTTTTAGTTTAAGAGAGTTTAGGACTTTTGTAAAAAGTCCTTAAAGTGTGGTTGATTGAATGTTCAAAGCCTAGAATGACCATACGAGCCTTAGACCAAAATTGAATAACTTTATAAGGCCCTAGGATATCATATAGAATATTAAAAAAAAAAATGATAAAAATGAGCCAAGAGTCCTTGCAAATCATTCTCATCTTTTAGACAAGGTAAATATGACTTTCAGGGAAAAACCAGAGAACTTGTCGACGAATTCATGAAGACATTGAAGACTCGTCGACGAATTCAGCCGCAGAGGCTACTATCTCTATTCTGGCATTAATCTCATCCACTAATGCAAAGAGCATTCTCATACTCGTCGACGAATTCATACGAAATTAAAAAAATCCTGCAATGGCTATTTTTAATGGTTCTTTTACTTTCAATTAAGCCTCCAACGGCTATATCTTTGTAAAGGCTACAAAGTGAAATGAATTTTGAACTAGAATGAGATGATCTATCACTCCAATCATTCAATCATCCACCCAAAAGCTTAGATTTTAAATTTATTGAGTTATATCCTAGAATCCCAAAAAAAGTCATTCTTGAGCTATTCAACTTAATTATTTGAGAGACTCTTAGAGAGATTGAAAATGATCATCCAGCTCATGTAAAGGAGCATATTGTAATTATAAACCACTTTGATATAAAGTACGTATTGAAATCAACAATCAGTGGATTATTGTCCTTGAAGCGGGGAGCTTTGTAAAAGTTTGATCTCTACCCGTAAAGTAGACTGAAGTCAAGAGAGAAGATTCTCTTGCATTGTAAGGTTTGATCTCCTCCCGTAAGAAGATCGATAATTGAGTAAATCATGGGAAATCCTTTAACGAATATAGCTTGAGGTGGGGACGTAGGTGGGATTGTCGAACCTCGTGAACAACGTCTTCGTGTTTGCATTCTCTCTCCATACTCTCTACTTTATTGTTTTGATTGTTTGTGTAGAATTGCATAGTTTCCTTTTTTTTTTAATTTGTTAAAATTGAAATTCTGCTTAAGGGATTAAGATTAAATTTTAATTTTCCATAGACTCTATTCACCCCCCCCCCCCCCCCTCTAGGGTCCAAACCTTGGGTAACAAATGGTATCAGAGCTTAGGTCTCTGTTTTTAAAAGATTTTTTAATTGCAAATATGTTTAATGTATGTGCATCTACCCTTAGTGAAGATCAATCAACTCTTAGACCTCCCTTATTTGATGAACAAAATTATAATTCTTGGAAGTTAGAATGATGTATTTCAATCAAGCTTTAGATTATAAATGTTGGCAAGTAATTGTCAATGGTTCCCACATCCCCACTAAAAGTGTCAATAGTATTCAAGTATCTAAAGATGAGGATGAGTGGTTGGAAGCCGATATTAAATTAGTGCAACTCAATGCTAAAGCTATTAGCAGTTTAGATTGCGCATTGAGTCCGCAAGAATTCAATAGGATTTCGGCTTGTGAATCCGTAAAAGGAAATTTGGGATAAACTCCAAATTACCTATGAGGGAACTAACTAAGTTAAAAAAAAATAAAATAGCATGTTAGTTCATAAATATGAATTATTTAAAATGGAACCAAATGAACATATTTCCTTTATGTTTACTAAATTCACTAACATTATTAATAAGTTAAATTTTTTTGGAAAAGTGTATTCAAATGCAGAAAATGTGAGGAAAATCCTCCGATCTCTACTAAAAAATTAGGCTCCAAAAGTGACGGTCATCCAAGAAGCCAAAGATCTCACAAGTCTACAAATGGATGAGCTTCTAGGATCATTGATGACTCATTAAATCATCATGAGGGAACAAGAGGATGAGCCAAAATCCATGAAGGGACATGCCTTAAAATCCTATCATGAGAATACAAGTGAAGAGGATGAGGAAATGCTTCACATGAAGAGAAAGTTCAAGAAATTCTTAAAGCATAAGAAGAATCTCAAAAAGAGAGCTTACAAAAAGGAATTAATCAAGAAAGTCATCAAGGGCAAATCTAGCACAGAAAAAGACATTATGTGCTACGAATGCAAGAAGCTGTGACATATCAAGCTCGAGTGTCTACAACTCAAGAGGAGCTCAAAATTCAAGGAAGGACAATGAAACCTACATGAGATGACTTTGATGAAAGTGGATCGGAGATGAACTCAAATGATGGTGAAAAAGTCAATCTATGTCTCATGGTCCATGAGGATGAGGTAAATTATTCTCAAGATGAATCTTTATCTTTTGATGAATTAAGAGAAGCATTAGATGAATTATACGATGAATTTCGAAAATTGGCTTCAAAGCATTCCAAGCTTAAAAAGGAAAATTTATCTCTTTCAAATAAAAATGAATTTTTACAAAATAAAAATAAAAATAAAATTTTAAAAGAGGAAAATGAGAATTTGAAAAAAAAAACGATGAAATCATATCTATACCTCAAATCCCAACCAATGCATGTAATGATTGTGATGTCTTTAAAGCTAAGGTTATTGACTCGAATAACATAGTAACTAAGTTTACTAATGGTAAAAAGGCCTTAGATAATATGCTAGGACAACAAAAATACATGTTTGATAAAACGGGAATTGGATATAATCTTAATATCAAATAAAAGAGAATCATCAAAACATTTTTACCTCTAGCCCTTCAAATACTACATATTCATATATTAGAAAGAAGAGGGTAAAGAAAGTTTGAGTTCCAAAAGGAGCAATTTTTCCCAAGGCTAACCTTGTAGGACCCAAAATGATTGGGGTGCCAAAAAGTGTCACTTAAAGCCTTGTTGAAAGGAAGTCTAAATAAAATAATTAATTGATTATACTTAATATGATATGAATTACAATTTGTATGAATGATGTTTTGTATGTCTTGTTATGGGTTGAATATGAAATATAGGAAAATTTTAATATTTAATATTGATTGTTGATGTTTTGAAATGTGTATGAAGAATTTGATGATGTATGGAGTGAAAAAATATATGCATGTATTGATATGCAATGATATATGTGATGCTTATATACTTTGCTTAAATACCTTGAATGATATATGAAAAATGTTTGATGTTTTGTATCTTTGACATTTTTTTAAATATTATGTGATGAAATGTTTTGATGTTTTGAAACTTGCATGAAAATGTACATGTTGATGTATGGTCTATATATGATGCCTATATACTATAATATTTATTTTGTATCAAGAGTGAATAGTGTTTATTAGTAACATGTGCCTATATGATTTCTTATATTACTAAAAGGGGAGAAATATATATTGAAAATGTCTTGTTGAAAATGTTTAGTTTTGGTATCATGTAATGATTGTTCATGCTTTTTGATGATGCTAGGGGGAGAAATACGGATAATTGAATGATAATTATCTAAATCCTTGAAATTATCGGAATAATGTACTTAAATGACATTCAAATTGGTTTCAAATTGTTTGTAATGACTTATTAAAGTATCATGAATTAGTAAATGGTTTATCTAAATTATATGCAAATGAATTGAATTCAAATCTTATTTTAATGTATATGTTTAGGGGGAGCTTGCCTCAAAAATTGAATTGAATTTATATATTGAGGGGGAGCTTATTCTCATTCTATTTTATTATTATGTTATCATCAAAAAAATTGAGATTGTTAGCCTTTAGGTTTCTACATAAGGCAACTTCATTAATTTTGATGATAACACAATAATGTAATGTCATTTGTGTTACTAATGTCTCAATTGAGTTTATATGAAAATCAAAATACCAAGAGCATTAGCAAACCATTCAAGGTAAAAAGCATGAAAATGACACCATCTTTAAAGAAAATTTATCATCAAGACAAGCAAGCTATTGGATCAAGTTGGATCATATTGAAGATGTTGAAGATCATATCAAAGTCCAAGTCATATCATGAAGAATGAGAAATTAATCTTGAAGCCAAAGAAGATAAATCAAGGCAAGATAAAGCTTGAAGGAATGAAAGGTTATAGTTTTATATTTTTAGTATGAGAGAGTTTAGGACTTTTATAAAATATCCTCAAAGTGTGGTTAATTGAACGCTCAAAGCCTAGAATGACCATACGAGCCTTAGACCAAAATTGAATAACTTTATAAGGCTCTAGAACATCATAAAGAATGATAAAAATGAGCCAAGAGTTCTTGCAAATCATTCTCATCTTTTAGAAAAGATAAAGATGAGTTTTCAGAGAAAAACCAAAGAACTTGTCGACAAATTCATGGAGACATTGAAGACTCATCGACGGATTCAGCCGCAGAGGATACTATCTCTGTTTTGACCTTAATCTTGTCGACGAATGCAAAGAGCATTCTCATACTCCTAGATGAACTTATGCGGGATTTATAAAAAGCCTGTAACGACTATTTTAATGGCTCTTTTGCTTTCAATGAAGCCTCCAATGGCTATATCTTTGCAAGAGCTATAAAATGAAATGTATTATGAACTAAAATGAGATGATCTATCACTTTAATCATTCAATCATCCACTCAAAAGTTTAGATTTCAAATCTATTGAGTTATACCCTAGAATCTCAAAAAGAGTCATTTTTGAGCTATTCAACTCCATTCTTTGAGAGACTCTCAAAGAGCTTCAAAGTGATCATCCAGCTCATGTAAAAGAGCATATTGTGATTGTAAATCACTTTGATATAAAGTGTGTATTGAAATCAAGAATAGGTAAATTCTTATCCTTGAAGTGAGGAGCTTTGTAAAGGTTTTGTCTCTACCCATAAAGTAGACTGAAGTCAGAGAAGGGATTTTCTTGCAGTATAAGGTTTGATCTTCACCAATAAGCAGATTGGCGATTGAGTAAATTGTGGGAAATCCTCTAACAGGTATAGCTTGAGGTGAAGACGTAGGCGGGAATGCGAACCTCGTGAATAACGTCTTCGTGTTTGCATTCTCTCTCCCTACTATCTACTTTACTATTTTGACTATTTGTGTAGAATTTCATAGTTTTCTTTTCCTTTTAATTTGTTAAAATTGAAATTCTGCATAAGGGATTAGGATTAAATTTTAATTTGCCATAGACCCTATTCACCCCCCTCCTCTAGGGTCCAAACCTTGGGCAACAAAATGAGCTCGATTCTTCGACATGCCACTCCGAAATTCAAAGACCACGGTGCTCCTACCATCTCATGTATCATTGGAGATCAGGGCATTCATGTATTGAGGATGTCAATTTGCTCCCTTTCTCGGTGCATGAGAAACTTGGTTTAGGTGAGCTCTATCGTACATCAGTCATTCTGCAACTGGACGATAGATCGGTGAAAATGCCTCGAGGAATGATTGAAGACATCTTAATAAAGGTTGACAAATTCTACTTCCCAGTCGACTTTCTGGTTCTTGATATAGAACCAGTCCCCAACCCTAAGAAGCAGATTCCAGTGATCCTTGGTCGACCCTTTTTGGCCACGACCAATGCATGCATAAATTATCGAATTGGGGTGATGGATATTTCTTTTGGGAACATGAAGGTTTGGTTAAACATCTTCAATACTTTTCGGCAACCTCCGAATGAGGAGGAATGCTTTTTGGTCAATTTGATCAATTCTATTGAAATGATGATTGAATATTCTCTTCCTTACATCCCATCTAATGACCCCTACGAGGCATGTCTTGCCCATTTTAACATAGATGACTATGATGTCGAGGGAGCCATAGAGGAAATCAATACTTTGTTAAATTTGAATCCTCCTATGGATTTCCCTCCCTGGAAAGCTCGGAAAGAATCATTGCCCACCACCTCTAGCACTCTAGCCATCCTTTCCCTAGAGGCACTACCCACTCTTGAGTTGAAACCACTCCCAGCTACACTTAAATATGCCTCTTAGGCCAGAAGAGACTCCCAGTCATCATTGCTTCTGATTTATCAAATGAGTAAGAGAGTAAGTTGATGGTTGTGCTCAAAAAACACAAAGGAGCTATGGGGTGGACCATAGCAGATTTGAAGGGGATCAACTCTTCCGTGTGTATTCATCGCATCCATCTTGAAGAGGATGTCAAACATTCTAGAGAATTGAACACCAATATAAAAGAGGTGGTGATGAAAGAAGTGGTTAAGTTGTTTCATGCGAATATAATAGACTCCATCTCAGATAGTAAGTGGGTAAGTCCCACCCAAGTGGTATCGAAAAAGTCCGGTATCACAGTAGTTTCTAATACGGAGGGTTTCCGATTATTGCCACTCAGTTTAGGAAATGGGAGGCTTTCCAAATCTCCCTTCTTGGCCTTTCTTTGGGTTGATTGCACTCCAATGCAACTACATTAGCACCTAGTTGAATGCCATTGCCATCAAAACCAGATGTATGTATATGCAAATATTGTCTAGATTGTATGTATAAGTATCCGTGTTTTCGTAACTGGAAATATAAACAAATTCTTGCATAGTCCAACGAAATGAAATAACAAAAAGGTTTGCTGCTGCAATTTCATATCTAACCAAATGAACCAGTAAAACCAGAATGGTCAGGTCAACCAGCTTCTAAAATAACCAAAATGGGAATTATTTAAAAACCGGTCTTAAAACAAATAACTGAAAAAAGGCCGAAGAACTATAAAACTAGTTATTGATGTAAAGTCCTTATTTTAATGTTGGCTTATTCTGTTGTCAAAACAAGTTAAGTCTAGTGTGTCTTGAGTCATTGCCTTCAAGCATCCAAGACAATTGAAGATGATCAACTGAAGACATTCCAATCATCATTTTCGTTTCACTTATAGGATGGTAAGTGACCTAGATACCTTGTTACCATAGGTGGAATTGACTTAGAATCATCATAAATACCTTAGGTGACTAGCTCAACCTTAGGGAGCTTCAAAAAGAGGATTTTGGGCAAATTCTGGAGAGCGTGGTTGACCACCTAGTTGAATTCTTGTATGAGATTATTTTCCAAAGAGTTTTCTTTTGGGGGGTCGATCGCCTATGTGACCGGTCTACCGGTCCCTGCAGATTTTGGTTTCCTACTTGGTTTTAATTCTGATTTTGCTTATAAATTGTAGGGTTTGATCCCCATTCAACATTACGAATTTTAGAGAGTTTGAGAGATTTTATTGAGTGATTTAGGGTTTCCCAAACCTATTCTCCTCTCCTCTTCCACCCTAGAGATTGCAAGCCTTTGATTCATCTTTGCTTACTTGTTTATTCCTTTGTTTAAGATTCAAAATAGGGTTTGATTATTAATCAACCATCAACCCATTCTGTTAAGAACCTTGGCTGGTGTGATCCGGAGCCTTTAGGAAGAAGATCGATTCGAGAAGGATCATGGATATTTAGTCAAATGGAATCCAAAGTCGTCATTGGCAGAGATCTATCTTTGGAGATTATGGTTTGTGGAGTCACAAGAGAAGAATAGGCTACTGTGATTGATTGTGAGTCTTGTAAGATCGTGATTACTTATTGAGATGTGTAGGACTAACCGTGGATCGATAAGTCAAGTCCTATTTGGGTGAGGTTCAAGTCTCTAAGTATCTTTATTTTGTCTTAGTGATCTCTTTATTGGACTAGGTCCCGTGGTTTTTCCCGGAAGGGTTTCCACGTAAAAACTCTTTGTGTTGTGGTTAAGTAATCTTCTTTATTTTCACACTTTATTATTCATCCTCCCATAGTTAATAATTTGGTTGCTTAAATTTAAAAAGAGTAGATAGACTTTTAGAAAGACCTAGCCACCCTCCTTGGGTTTGTGAGTTCTCAACTCAAACTTTTATTCTTGGGGTTCACCGGATTTTTCAATTGGTATCAAAGTAGGTTCACTAATTTTTAGTGCGATCTTATTATTTTATATTCGGTGAATATGAATTTCATTAAAGAGGGAGGATCAATCTCTTTTCCCCCATTATTTGATGGCAATAATTATGCTAATTGGAAAGCTCATACGAGAGCATTTCTAAAATCATTGGATAAGAAAGTATGGATCTCTATTGAATAAGGTTGTACCCATCCAACAAAAATTGTAGATAACCAAACCATCACAAAACCTTCTGCTGAATGGATCAATGTAGATCTTGAAAGTTGTAGATGGAATAATAAAGGTCTTAATACAATCTTCAGTACTGTCACACTCGAAGAATTTTAGCGTATTTCTAAATGTGACACTTTGAAGGAGGCATGCGACATTCTTAAATTTACCCATGAAGAGACTACAACAGTCAAGATCTCCAAACTTCAAATGCTAACCTCTAAATTTGAAAAGTAAATAATGGATGATAATGAAACTTTTGGTTGTTTTTATAATAATCTGAGTGACATTGTCGATTTTAGTTATAATCTAGGGGAAAGAATTCCTGAGTCCAAAATAGTTAGAAAAATCTTGACATCTCTACCTGAGAGATTTAGATTGAAAGTTATCGCATCGAAGAGAGGAAAAATATTGATGCTCTCAAAATTGAAGAGTTGGTTGACTCTATCCAAGCCTATGAGTTGAATTTGCTTCCATCTAAGAAACCAAAGTCTATTGCCTTGAAATCTGTCATTGAATCCATAGATGGTTCAGATAGTAACTCAGAGAAGAATGAAGAAGAAATGACTTTGTTTTCTACGAAAATCAAAAAATTTCTAAAATTTAATTGAAGTTTAAGAGAGTTTATTGAGTGATTTAGGGTATCCCAAACTCATTCTTATCTCCTCTTCCACCCTAGAGATTGCAAGCCTTTGATTCATCTTTGCTTGCTTGTTTATTCCTTTGATTGAGATTCAAAGTAGGGTTTGCTTATTAATCAACCATCAACCCGTTCTGTTAAGAACTTTGGCCAGTGTGATCCAGAGCATTTGTGAAGGAGATCGATTTAAGAAGGATCGTGGATATTTGATCGGTGAAATTCGAAACCGTCATTGACGGAGATTGATCTTTGAAGATCGTGGTTTGTGGAGTCACAAGAGAAGAACAAGCTACGGCGGTAGATTGCGAGATCGTGATTACTTATTAAGGCGTGTAGGACTAGCCGTGGATCGATGAGTCCAGTCCTGTTTGGGAAAAGTTCAAGTCTATAAGTGTCTTTACTTTATCTTAATGATCTCTTTGCTGGATTAGGTTCCATGGTTTTTCCCGAAAGGGTTTCAACATAAAAACTCCTTGTGTTGTGGTTTGTTTGTCTTCTTTGTTTTTGCATTCTATTGTTTATCCTCCCTTAGTTAATAATTTGGTTGCTTAAATTCAAAAACGATAGACATTTAGGAAGACCTAGTCAGCCCCCATTGGGTTTGTGAGTTCTCAACTCAAAAATATTATTCTTGGTGTTTGCCGGATTTTTCACTTGATTTTTAAAAAAAAATCATAAAAACTGCCCCCAAGAAGTCAATAAAAATATTTTAAAAAATAAAAAGACCGTTGATGTTGAACCGGTTGAACGAGCGTACCTTTAGAGCTGCTTGACTTCCTTTTCGACGAAGAAAACTCTTTTAGAGCTTGGTACAACCCAAGCTACTGGATTTACTACAGCAACAAGAGTGGTTATGGAATAGTCTTTTGGCCAGCTTTCCCGTTCTTGAGGACTAAAACCTCCGAGCTCCGTAGTAAGGCACATATAAAAAAACGTTACTGTAATATCCTGACCAATATATATATATATGGGTCTAAGGTGGAAAAACCATGGGCCAAAAGCCCACCATTTTTTAAAAATTTAAATTAAGGAGATAGAGATTAGTTTAGATAGGGTTAGTTTAGATTCAATCTCTTTTAAATCTCTTTAAATTTTAAAAGAACTAAATACAAGTGGGAGAGAGAGATCGTAGGAAAAAGAGAAAGAAATGAGAAATAAGAATTAGAGATCAAGCCCGAGAAAACGAGTGAAAAATTCGAGTCGAAAGTTTTTGGGAGGAAATCAATAGCCGAGAAAAAAATTCAGGTAGGTTTTTGTCATTCTTTTTGGTAAAATTAATTTAGTAAAAAAAATCAAATAAATGTTTGATAGTGATGATATTGTTACAAAAAATTCTAATTAGATGATGTAATGTTATTTTAGATTTTCAGAATTATATTAGCATGCATTAATTTTTATTTGTTTATTATTGCACAAATAAAGTAGAAATCTATAACATGAGATTTGTGAATGAATGAAAAATATGTGATACAATGATTGTTATGTTGTAAATAACATATTATGCATGATTAATGCATTAAGGACGGTTATATGATGCCGTGAGTGAGAGCCCCTAAAATGATGAGCAAGCCAGGATCGTGGATCCTTGGGTAAAAGACCATAAAGCCCTCAAGGAAGATCCCTTGCTTGAGATAGTCAGTTTGACCGAAACTGGTACTAAAATCGGTAATAATAGTAAGGCCGAGCTGGTGCAAAAATTGAGTCATCATACTTGCATGAATCATAATATTAATTTATATATTTTTCAATGTATTTATATTGCATGCTTTTTTCATTGTAAATTAATTGTAAGAAAGGGAGTGGATTTTTCCTATTGGGTTTCATAGCTCATTCGACCTTCATGTCAATATTTTCAGGTATGGAGATTGGATGCTTGGAAATGAAGAAGAAATTTGAAGACTTCTCTCATGGTTTATAATTAATTACAAAATTAATGGATCATGTTTTAGTGAATATTTTTAATGCTTTTGTTTATTTTATTGAAATTAGTGAATGATGTATGAACTTTGGAAGTAAATTTATTTTCTGGAATATGGATTAGTTTCATTTATATATCTTAAGAAGACATGATAGGTATATAGACCAAATTTTAGTTTTAAATATTTTAAATAAAAGTAATGTGACATTGTTGTTTTCTTCAATTTTAAATTTAGTTTCGGAAAAATATTTACAGAATATTTTTCTATTATCAGAAAATTCTAAAATTTTATACGTAGTTCATAGACTTACAGAAGTATGTCCCTGTAAAATTTCAGACCAAAATAATTTTGTTTCCTATTTATTTCATAATTATATATATGAAAAATGAACAAAAAAAAAACTAAATTAATATACTCGAAATACCAATTATAAATTCAATTGTTAATAATCTTCACTCCCGAATTCTAAATCTCAAGCCGGACCACAGATAATGGGCTGAGTTGTGAGTTTTTAGAAATCGGGGCGTGACAAAATGGTATCAGAGCCAAGTTTGTAAATCCTAGGGGTTTAAAAAAAAATGTGTGAGTAATCCTGATCGATAAAAAAAAAAAAAAAAATTTGAGTACCAATATTTTTTTATAATGTACTTAGGACCATCTATAAGACATGATTAAAAAATTAATGGCACAATAATGGTATCCAAGAATGAATTTTTGAATAATTTGTAATTACTCGAATGATGTGTTATGTAGTACTTATGATTTTTTTAATGTCATATGAACATTATATTAATGACACTAGTATACATAATCCATAGATAAATGAGATCAGTTTAAGAAATCTTATATGAAATGTATTTCCCTAAGGTAATTAGAAACCAGACGATGTGAGGTTTATGGATTTAATACAAATGAGTATGTCTTAATTTCGAGGTTGAAATTATTTTAAGGTGGGTAGTTTGTAATATCCTAACTAAATAAATAAATAAATATATATATATATGGGTCTAAGGTGGAAAACCCATAGGCCAAAAGTCAACCATTTCTTAAAATTTAAATTAAGAAGATAGAGATTAGTTTAGATAAGGTTAGTTTAGATTAGATCTCTTTTAAATCTCTTTAAATTTTAAAAGAACTAAATACAAGAAAGAGAGAGAGAGAGATTGCAGGAAAAAGAGAAAAAAATGAGAAATAAGAATTATAGATCAAGCCCGAGAAAATGAGTGAAAAGTTCGAGTCGAAAGTTTTTGGGAGGAAATCAATAACCGAGAATGAAATTCAGATAGGTTTTTGCCATTCTTTTTGTTATAATTAATTTATAGAAAAAAAAATCAAATAAATGTTTGATAGTGATGATATTATTACAAAAATCTCTAATTAGATGATATCATGTTATTTGAGATTTTCAAAATTATATTAACATGCATTAATTTTTATTTGTTTATTATTGCACAAATAAAGTAGAAATGTATAACATGAGATTTGTGAATAGATGAAAAATATGTGATACAATGATTGGTATGTTGTAAATAACATGTTATGCATGATTAATGCATTAAGGACGGTTACATGATGCCGTGGGTGAGATCTCCTAAAGTGATGAGCAAGTCAGGATCGTGGATCCTTGGGTGAAATGCCCTAAAACCCTCGAGGAAGATCCCTTGCTTGGGATAGTCAGTTTGACCGAAACTAGTACTAAAATTGGTAATGATAGTAAAGCTGAGCTGGTACGAAAATCAAGTCATCATACTTCATGAATCATAATGTTAATTTATATATTTTTCAATGTATTTATATTGCATGCCTTTTTATTGTAAATTAATTGTAAGAAATGGAGTGAATTTTTCCTATTGGGCTTCATAGCTCATTCGACCTTCATGTCAATATTTTCAGGTATGGGGTAATGGATGCTTGGAAGTAAAAAAGAAATATGAAGACTTCTCTCATGATTTATAATTAATTATAAAATTAATGGATCATGTTTTAGTGGATATTTTCTATGCTTTTGTTTATTTAATTGAAATTAGTGAATAATGTATGAACTTTGGAAGTAAATTTATTTTCTGGAATATGGATTAATTTCATTTATATATTTTAGGAAGACATGATAGGTATAGAGACCAAATTTTAGTTTTAAATATTTTAAATAAAAGTAATGTGACATTGTTGTTCTCTTGAAATTTTAAGTTTAGTTTCAGAAAAATATTTACAGAATATTTTCCTAGTATCAGAAAATTCAAAAATTTTATACATAGTTCATAGACTTACAGAAGTATGTCCCTGGAAAATTTCAGGCCAAAATACTTTCGTTTACTATTTATTTCATAATTATATATATGAAAAATGAACCAAAAAAAAAAAACTATATTAATATACTTGAAATACCAATTATAAATTAAATTGTTAATAATCCTCACACCCAAATTCTAGATCTCAGGCTGGACCATAGATAATGGGCTGAGTTGTGAGTTTTTAGAAATCGGGGCGTGACAAAATGATATCAGAGCTAAGTTAGTAAATCCTAAGGATTAAAAAAAAAAAGTGTGAGTAGTCATGATCGATCGAAAAAAAAAAAAAACCAAATTTTTGTACCTATATTTTTTTATAATGTACTTAAGACCATCTATAAGACATGATTAAAGCATTAATGGCATAATAGTGGTGTCCAATAATGAATTTTTGAATAATTTGTAATTACTCGAATGATGTGTTATGTAGTACATATGATTTTTTTAATGTCATATGAACATTACATTAATAACACTAGTATACATAATCCATAGATAAATGAGATCAGTTTTAGAAATCTTATATGAAATGTATTTCCCTAAGATAATTAGAAACCAGACGATGCGAGGTTTATGGATTTGATACAGATGAGTATGTCTTAATTTCGATGACGAAATTATTTTATAGTGGATAATTTGTAATATCCTGACCAATATATATATATAGGTCTAAGGTGGAAAACTCATGGGCCAAAAGCTCACCATTTTTAAAAATTTAAATTAAGGAGATAGAGATTTGTTTATAAAAGGTTAGTTTATATTATATCTCTTTTAGATCTCTTTAAATTTTAAAAGAACTAAATACGAGAGAGAGAGAGAGAGAGAGAGAGAGATCGCAAGAAAAAGATAAAGAAATGAGAAATAAGAATTATAGATCAAGTCCGAGAAAACGAGTGAAATGTTCGAGTCGAAAGTTTTTGGGAGGAAATCAATAACCGAGAAAAAAATCCAGGTAGGTTTTTTCCATT
This sequence comes from Tetracentron sinense, assembly GCA_015143295.1. Taxonomy (NCBI): domain Eukaryota; kingdom Viridiplantae; phylum Streptophyta; class Magnoliopsida; order Trochodendrales; family Trochodendraceae; genus Tetracentron; species Tetracentron sinense. The sequence continues at coordinate 47,065,560 of CM026552.1, forward strand.
CTTTTTATTATAATTAATTTATAGTAAAAAAAAATTCAAATAAATGTTTGATAGTGATGATATTGTTACAAAAAAATTTAATTAGATGATGTCATGTTATTTGAGATTTTCATAATTATATTAGCATGCATTAATTTTTATTTGTTTATTATTGCACAAATAAAGTAGAAATGTATAACATGAGATTTGTGAATAGATGAAAAATATGTGATACAATGATTGGTTTGTTGTAAATAACATGTTATGCATGATTAATGCATTAAGGACGATTATATGATGCCATGGGTGAGAGCCCCCTAAAATGATGAGCAAGCTAGGATCGTGGATCCTTGCGTGAAATGCCCTAAAACCCTCGCGGAAGATCCCTTGCTTGGGATAGTCAGTTTGACCGAAACTGGTACTAAAATCGGTAATGATAGTAAGACCGAGCTGGTGCGAAAATCGAGCCATCATACTTGCATGAATCATGATGTTAATTTATATATTTTTTAATGTATTTATATTGCATGCCTTTTTATTGTAAATTAATTGTAAGAAATGGAGTAGATTTTTCCTATTGGGCTTCATAGCTCATTTGAACTTCATGTCAATATTTTCAGGTATGGAGTAATGGATGCTTAGAATTGAAGAAGAAATATGAAGACTTCTCTCATAATTTATAATTAATTACAAAATTAATGGATTATGTTTTAGTGAATATTTTTAATGCTTTTGTTTATTTAATTGAAATTAGTGAATGATGTAAGAACTTTGGAAGTAAATTTATAAACTGGAATATGAATTAGTTTCATTTATATATCTTAGGAAGACATGATAAGTATAGAGACCAAATTTTTGTTATAAATATTTTAATGAAAAGAAATGTGACATTGTTGTTTTCTTGAAATTTTAAGTTTAGTTTCGGAAAAATATTTACAGAATATTTTCCCATTATCAGAAAATTCTGAAATTTTATATTTACTTCATAGACTTACAGAAGTATGTCCCTGTAAAATTTCAGGCCAACATAATTTCGGTTACTATTTATTTCATAATTATATATATGGAAAATGAACCAAAAAAAAAAATTAATTAATATACTTAAAATACCAATTATAAATTAAATTGTTAATAATCCTCACCACCGAATTCTAGATCTCAGGCCGGACCATAGATAATAGGCTGAGTTGTGAGTTTTTAGAAATGGGGGCATGACAGTTACATGCCGAAAAACTTTGAGATAGTCTAGTGATGAGAGTAGGGGAAATCAACCCAAAGGAATTGAATCTTCTTATCCTGAAGAGTACCATTCGGGTTAATGCCAATTTTCTTAAAGGTGGCAGGCCGTAGTAAGTGATGAAATGCTTCGGTAGAATTGATAATAAGCATAGATTTGGAGATTCCCTAAGGTCGGTCAAGGCAGCCACAGGAACAAGTTGATCTTGCTTTCCTTTTACTAGGTTCAAGACTTCAACCGCTTCTTCATCCAAGTTGTAAGAACTTGATGTATGTGTGAACATCAAAATTTACCGCCCTTCCTCCCCTCTCAACTCTAAGTGTCGAGATAAGGTCCGAGAGTAGAGGAATAACGCTAAATTTATTTTAAGAGTCGCCACCTACTTAGGGGAAGTAGGATCCCGAGATAATCCAAATAAGGGGGTCTACGGTCCAGAGTAGTCTAGGTAAGAGATCCCTTTAGGTCCTAGGGAAGGGGTTAGGCACCCCAGGACCTCCATCCAATGATGGTAACCTACTCATTAGGTCCAAATCAAACATTTAAAAATCACTTATCATTTCCTAAATAATTATTAATTTTGCTAATCGAATACAAATCAAAATGGTGTGTAAAAAAAGGTTTATTTTTGGTTGGGGTCGAACCCTGATTGGGCTGCCTACTTATCCGGTTAGTCGGAATCAGACCCTCATAGTAGTTCGGGGTCCGTGACTGTTTTTATACTCGTTTCGGAGTGTGGTCACTTCCAACTCGTGTTTGAGTTGGGGGGTTGCGGAATTGAGATTTATGAATCTCATTCCGGGAGATGGTCGCGTAGCTAGGTGCTCGTGGGGGAGCTCTAGGGGGCGTTCATTTATTAGGGTAGATTTCTTTTTCATTTTAGATTTTTTTGAATGTTTTTGTTATTTTGTATTTTTTTGATTTTTTTTTGTATTTTTTAATTTTGGCAAGTTTTAACTAGTCAAGGCTATCCTAAGTGCCCAAGGTAGGCAAAAGGAAAATAAAGTCTAAATGATTTTAATTATCTTAAAGGCAAAGAGCAGGGCGGATCGAGCGGCCTTAAACCAAAAGAGGCTATGGTTTAAATACGGACCCTGCTCTAGGTCTCAAGGGAGGATAGACCAGTACCTTTAATTTATTTTAATCTTTTTATATTTTTTGTTGTTTCTTTTTTTTGTAAGACTAACTAACGGGGTGAGCCAATTATTTAGGGTTAAAAAAGAAAAACTATCTAAGTGCCCAATGTAGGCAAAATAGGAAAAGTAAATCGTGGCCTATCCCTATTGCACACACATGGATAATATATACATACACAACAAAATAAATGGGCCCCAAGGGAAAGTTAATGGGCCAAGGCCCATTGACCACCAATGGTCAATTGGCTTTGGTCCGCTATCTTTCTAAGGCCTCAAGAAGTAGGCCCTAATAATTATTCTAGGGACTTATGGGCCCCAACTCATTAACATATGGCCCAATCCAAGGGCCCAAAAAATATTCAAATCCCCAATACTCCCTCCTCACATTTGAAAAACAATAAAAACACAGCACAGGGGGAGGAATGCATTTGCTACGTCTTGGTTTTGAGCAAAATTGGAAGTCTAAAACTTCATTTTGAACAAAATCAAGGCGTAGAAAATGAATTGGAGCCTATCTAACAAAATTACTACAATAAATAGAGGGTGGTAAATAAATAAATAAAATAAAATAAAATAAAAGGGAAGAGATATACCTGCGAGGGTTGATGAGGGACTGGCGATAGTGGTGGCTGCTCCGTGGATCAGAATATAGAAGAGGAAACCCAACAAAGGGTTTTACAAATTAAGATAGTAAAATAAAAAAATAAAAAAAAACAAAAAATCAGATTGCGGGTGCAGCCATGATCTGGCTAGAACAGACGACCTGTTGCTGTTCTTCTGCCCAAAATAAAAAAGGAAACAGACATTGAATTTAAAAAGATAGAATAATACACTATAAATCCAAAATTGAAGTAATGGATTCAAGGATAAAAGGAGGAAATGCGATTACCTGAGAAGAGGTGGGGAATCCGTCGGACTCGATTTGGCCGGAGAAGGCGACTGGAGACGAGGTATAATTCGGATCTGAAAAGCATGAACAACTGTTAGCCGGCAGCAGAAGAGTGAGATCTGAGATGGGATGCAACAGTGGTGAAGATTCTCACCAGAGGTGGTGCCGTCGGAGAAGACGACCGGAGGAGAATTCTGAAGCTAAACCGGCAAAGTGAAATACTGTGAAACGATAGCAGAGGCAAAAATGAAATAAAACACATAAATAAAAGAATGAAATAAAGCAAAATAAAATGAATGGGAGTGATTACTGATTACAGAAGTTTAGATCTGTAGATCCAGATCTGAAGATCTTGATCTATAGATCCGGATCTGGATGAACAGGAGAGAATCATGGAGAGCAAGAGGGAGGAAAAAAAATTTGCTACCTAAGAAGAGAGGATATCTACTGAACGGAGATGGGTGAGAGGTTGGAGGTGAAGAAACTTGCCGGAGAAGATGATTTCGCCGGAGAGGATGATCGGAAAGAGGAATATCCCTGATCCTGAAAACGTGAAAACAGTAAAATAAAATAAATTAAAATAAAACGAAAAAGGAGTAAATCAGAATTCCAGATCTAGATCTAGATCTGGATCTAGATCTAGAACTCAACAAAAATTAAAGGAAACACAAACCTGAAGAACGTCGGAGGTGGAAAAGTCGCCGGGGCTATGAAACTCGTCGGAGAAGTGGTTCGTTCCCGTGATGACGAATCTTCTACAAATCGCCGGCGAAATGGATGAGATGGAGTTGCTTGGGTGTGGATCAGAGCTCGCCTGAGAGATTTCTCTCTTTGCCACCGACCTCAAGGAAGAAGAACATGAGAGAGGGAGAAGAGAGGGTCGGCTGCTCCAACTGAGGGAATGGTTTTTTTATAGGCTACAGTAATGGGTTGGTTTGGCTTAAAGATTCGTGGGCTTGGGCCCTTAGGGTTAAACCCTTGAGGACTAGGCTTGGTTGCATTTGGGCTTGTGTGAATTGGTCTATGGTTTTCATCAAATGGGTTCAAGATATGGGCTTGGGTACATGGGTTTGTGGTTTAGGTAACTTTGAACGATGGATCCTTCTCTCTCAATTCCTCTCCTCTCTATTGTAAAAAGAAAATTATCAAAATAAGCTAAAATTGAGTTAAGTAAATAATAATAATAAAAATAATAATTAAAAAAAAAATAATAATTAAAGGGTAAAAGAGATTTTAAGGGTGTAAAAATGGGGTGTCTACAGTATGATCCATTGAAGGTACCTTTCAAAAAAAAATTGATCAATTGAAGATAGGTCGCATATTTGTCTCTACAATGCTTGCTGTCCTCATCCACCTCAATAGTTAAATATTCAGTCTTATCTGGGATAATTTCGAATGGCTCTTTCTCTCCAGTTGCATGCATCGATGGGCAGGGAGTAGTTGATAATCAAACTGATTGCATGCCCTTCCATTGGGTTGAAATTGTACTCCCAAATATACTCTCAAATCCTAACCGTCTATGGTTAACAGTAAGGGTCAAGAATTGACTTTACTTATTTTATCTTTTCCTAATGTGAGCTTCAATCTTGACCTTTAAATAATTGAATTAAAAGTTAAGATTGAGAGTATATTTGGAAGTACAATTTGGAGTATCTATACACTAATTCTATTAATAATGCTACATGAGTAGGGGCAGTACATTAACTTACTTCCCCCTATTCTAGTACATTCTTATAGTCTTGTTTCTTCTTTGAACTTTGCTACTGATACTGTCGATACTATGCTATGCAACATGGGATTTTAGGCTTTGTCCATTTTTTGGATCCGATTTGGTATTGCTCTCGCAAGACCAAAACCACCTTGCTTAGGTTTAGCTTTGGACATGTGGCGATAAAAAGAGAAAAAAATATCAAATGGAGAGAAGTCAAAAAAAGGGGCAGGAAAATAGAATGACTTATCGCCACATGTCGGTTTTCTCCCACAAGTAAGACGGTTTTAGTCTTGCAAGAGCAAGACCATTTCCCATCCCCTCATTTTCACATGGTAGGACCCACCTGTAATCCCATGCTGCACAACACTTGGTCAATGTCAAATCAAAACCGTCTTGCCCTCATCGTACATGTTGACATTTGTCTCTTTTAACACTATTTGACTATGGTTAAGATTCGCTAGCCCTTGGGGTTCACCCATGTGACTTGTTTTTAGAAAAAATATTTTTAAAAAATTAACTATAGGAGTTAGAATTGATTAACTTGAGTTAAAAAAAGGCAGTTAAAGGGAATGTGTTAGTGGGCCAGACGGCTTTGGTCTAGCGTGGCCAGACCAAATCCAATACCCGTCTTGGTGGTCTTGGCCCTAGAATTTTTGTTATGGAGCTGGTTTGCGACTCGTTTGTGGTTTTGAGGGTTCTTCGGTTCTATTCAGACAAAAAGACGACGTCCTATGTCTGTTGAATTCCTCTCAGATTCTCGAACCTGGTAAGTTCAAACGATGTTTCTTTTTCTCTGCAAAAGGCTGATACAGCATAGGACTAAAGATGCATTTAGAAGCCATGTTCGTTTTCTGCAAACATCATCATCATCTCTTGAATCATTCTCAAGCATCTCAAATTCCAAAAACCAACAATCTCTCACAGTTTCTTACCTCATGAACTCATGTGGGGTGTCGTTAGAATCTGCTATCTCAGCGTCTAAAAAAATCCACATTGAAAGCACAGAGAAACCAGATTTAGTGCTTGAGCTCTTAAGAACACATGGATTCACCAAAACCCACATTGCAAATTTAATCTCCAAATTGCCATCACTGCTTTTTTCCAATCCAGACAAAACCCTAAAACCCAAAATTGAGTACTTTGAATCATTGGGCATTTCAAGCCTTGACCTTCCTAAGTTCCTATGTTCAGACAAATATATCCTACTTAGCAGTTTAAGGAACCGAATAATCCCTAATTTTGATTTCCTTAGAAGCCATGTTCATACCAATGAGAACATAGTTGCTGCTCTCAAGCAATCCACGCGTTTGGTTAGATGCAGTGTCCAGAAAGTAATAGAGCCCAATATCTCCATATTGCAATCTCATGGTGTACCTGAGTCTAATATTTCGAGATTGATTGTGCTGCAACCAAGATCACTAATGACGAATACAGATCTGTTTAAGGAGGTAGTCAGGAAAGTTGAGGAAATGGGTTTTGATCCTACTAGCACTAGCCGGTCCTTCGTCCTGGCTATTCGCACCATAGCAATGCTGAGCAAATTGAAATGGGAAAATAAAAGGGAGGCTTTGAAGAGCTTTGGTTGGTCTGAGGATGACATTCTTTCGGCATTCAAAGTACAACCAATGTATATGCTCGCATCGGAGAAGAAGATCAAGGAATTAATGGATTTCTTTGTGAACAAGGTGGGTTTGAAGCCAACAGATATTACAAGATGCCCGAATCTTTTTCTACTTAGTTTGGAGAAGAGAATCATTCCCAGGTGTTCTGTTCTGCAAATTCTGATGTCAAAGGGTCTGATTGAGAAGGATTTAGATGTAGTTTGGGTGTTAAATGCGCCTAAGAATAGCTTTGAGAAGAAGTTTGTGATCAATTATCAGGAGATAGCGCCTGAGGTACTGAAGGCATACCAGGGAGAGATGGAATTCCTAGGATTATATAATGGGTTGGAAGATGTGAGCAAAATGAAGCAATTTCAGAAGTCCTAATGGACTTATACTATAGTGGCAGTCCAACACTTAATGTTGCCTGGTTCAGTTATTATGGTGATGGTGGTGGTATGGGAGGGAGCCCAGTAATCAGTGGTGGGTGGCACTTTTTTGTGTGGGTGAGAGAGTGAATTACCGCGGAAAGAAGTCAGTGGGACTAGAACCCAAATCTAACTATTTAGGAGGGTATATGCCGAGGACATTGGAATCTGGTTCAGGTTAGCAAGAGTTGGTGTGACACATTTGATGAAGATGACAGTAGCTCCATCAGTTGTTAGTCGCTATATCTGGTGTCGTAGATTATTATATCCAACTAATGATTAGTTGCTATAGGTTGTAAAACCTTTTATGTTGAAGCCATGGCTCTTTGTTGTGATCAGATGTGCACCCAGTTCGAAATCAGCGTGGATTAGTTAGGGGAGATTTTTTCAGAGTGTTTTGATAAGCCAACAGGAGGACTTGGCAACTTACATGATTAAATGATCAAGAGTCATTTGCCAAGTTTTTAGAATTTCATTTAGCATTCAAGGAAGTTCAAATGTTGTGTCATTTCACAACTTTGGATTATATTAAAGAAACAAGGGTCTCTAACTTTATTTTTGAGATTGATTTTACATTTTATACAGACTATTTATTGATGTGTTTCAAATTCCAAATGGGGAATACAAGGGGTTGTATGGAAATAAAACAGGTGGTGCCGTCAACCTAGCATTCCTTATTATGAAATCATTACTGTTTTTCTTTTATTCATAAGAAAGCATGGACTTGGTTTTTGCATCTGAGTAGTTCGTTGAGTATAATATTGTAGAACAGAACAAGAAACAGTTTCTTATTCTGTTTCAATTTTTAATAGTGAGTGAAATTCTGCTTGAGTGCAATTTTAATCGGCACATTACCTAAGGATATTTTCCTTCGCTCGACTCGATCCCAGGACTACCGCCGTGAAAGAGACACACCTAGCCATCCAATTGGAAGATCAAGATCTCCTTATAGAGACATAGCACCTGAAAAAAAAAAAAAAAGGACAATTCTTTGTAGCACAAAAGAGTCCAAGCAGCCACTACAAGAAGTGCCCGGATCTTTCTTGAGCAAACTTCAGGAAGAAGAGTCAAATTTAATTCCAAGAGTCAAATTTAATTCCATCATTGTACGAAAGTGCACTTTTGTTTTGGCAAAATTATTATTATTGGGAAAAAAAATTCTATTTTTTTATTGTATGTGCCAAGCTTTAATGAATGGGCTATGATGTATCATCCTCGCTTCCATCAATCCTCAAACAAGTAACACCTTAAGATCACCTTTGTCGTTAACTGCATCATATGGCCGAAACCTGGAAGATGAAATTTCACATTGGATGCTAACTTGTAGATCATAAAGAAATTAATCATATGGGATGAACACATAAAAATCAACCATCACAGATCAAGCCCATGGAATGGGTTGCAGGGAAACAAGCAATTAGCTGCATTTTCATCTTCATTTCAGCAGATGCCAAAAACTGACAACATTCTTTGACAGGGTTTCTCCTGTTTCCCATAAATTAACTTCTAAACATTCACATAACCGCCAGAGTGGAACCCATCCACGTTCTTGCCTATCATCTGGTGCCCTGTAGAAAGGGTTGCGTCGGGTGTGAAAACACCTCATCAATCCTGTAAACATGAATCGTGAATTGTTATTACCTTCAGGCCAATGAGGTCAGATCCAAAAGAACTTGCTATACACCTACTATGTACACAAAATTCTATCTTAAAAGTCCATTTACTGTAGAAACAAATGTTTGACCAACCCCATTTCCTAGAGTTCAAGTTGGAGCAACCTGTCAGATGGTGCCCCTCATTTGAGGGAGGTCCCAGGGAGGGATTAGTTTCCCTTGGTAATGTGGCAAGCGGGAGGTCTACTCACCATAAACAAACCCCAACAACTAACAGTAGATAAATAATGCATTGTTCCAGGGAAATTAGAAGGTTGGAGCGCATTTGCAATACCTGCCATCTTTGAGATGCATCATCTTTAGAAGTTGCAATCAAAAGCTAAACAAACCACACTACAATATGTTAGCTTTAGAAGTCTAGAAATGAAGAAGGCTCCTACATGTAACTAAACAATGTGGGTACAGATACTGATAAGTTTTCTCAGAATTGAAGTCACCTACATCATACAAAACTTGAAAAGATGTGATAATATGGCAGACTGGCTAATATAATTTGAAAAACAACTACGTTACACAGCCATGAGGGTAAAGCAGCTACTAATCTCATGCATGGGATGTCAATTAAGCCTTCTCCCTAAAAGTTCCAACTAAAAAAAATTGAGGATGCTGGCAAGAGAACTGATCAACTTCTATGTAAGATCTAGTGAGCACGGGTCATCTTCACTTTAGGCATCCCCTTCTTTTTCTGACGAGCATGCTCTTTTGCTTCTTTCTTCCGAATTGCCTCTGCACTGAGCTTTGCCTCCGCCTCTTCCATCATCTTTTTCTTCTCTGCCTTCTTCTTCTGCAAAGCTTCCTGCCTAGCATTTTGGAGTTCTTTGTATGCCTCTTGAGCAGCCTTTGATCTCGCTGCTTCTGCTTTAGATCGAGCCTGCAGTTGCACAAATGGATGTAACATTATGTTCTAGAACCAGCAAGTGGTCAAATTGAACTGCAAGGGGTGATTGGTAAACCAACCCACCTGTGAACTGAGTTTGTAGCGCCCAATCAAATCGATGTAATAAGGCACAAGAGCCACCAATCTTGTCATGTCCGCCATGTGATTCGCATCTGGAAGAGCAAACTTGAACAACAGCATCTTCCTGTGTATGGCTGCATGTTGATCAGAGAAATGCATTGAGATGAACCCCTTTCCAAATTTCTCAAACGCTTTATCACCAAAGACCTGCACGGAATCAAATTTAACCCATAAAGCATGCAACGGAGAAAATTGAATTCAGTACGTATGAGAAGCACTATTTGTGGGTTTGCGGGTCTGCCAGAATAAAAATAAGGAAAAACAAATGTGTATTATTGTTTGGCCCCTGTTACCATAGTCTAGCTAGGGTAGACACACACACACACACACACACATATATATATATATACATACATACAAAAATATATTAAAATGAACTGAACTGAACCGAACTGCTCCCTAGAATTGATGTTTTTCAAACTCAAACATCACCAAGACTATAGAGTTTCATTTTGTATACCATACAGATTCAATCCACAAGGAGCGTGATTGAAAATTGTTTGATGATTAAAAATGGCGTTTTTCAAACAACTCATACATCACCAAGAATGAGATGTGTATGAGATATTGATTGATTAGACACTGAAACCAATAGGTAACTCCAGTCGCCAAATGGTTATCAGCTACTAACAATTGGTATATAATGATATTTTTCAAATGATTATGAAAAGAATTAGACAACTCTATTCAAAGAAAAATCACAAATTTTTACTCCAACAACCATGCAACAACCATGCAGGGATTAAAATCATGTTAAGAGATTCCCTAACTGATGAAATATTCTTCACACTATTCCTTTAACCAAGGCAGTTTATAATTTCATACTGCAATCATAATTAATTTAAAACATAAGCCAAAAGGAATATATTCTAGGATCCCAGAGAAGGATACGGACTTACAACACACTACTTTTAATGAAGATCTAATATTGCAAAGTTCTACAGTAAGATTTGCTATAATATAAGAATTATACAATTTTTGTCTACAGGAAGCAAGAAAATAATCAATATTATAATTGAAAACTAGAAACAGTCCTATGTATTTATTTTTATCAACATGAAAAAAATACACAATAGCTGGTACTAGTTGGTACTTGGTAGTTGGTAGCTTAGGTATTGATATGGATAAGCCAAGCATGTTGATATCTGGGTATCAAAGCTACCTCTTTTACAGGTTTCTTTGGTCAGTACGGGTAGAAAAGACTATGCTAATATAAAGTACTTATCCCAACAGTCCTTTCCCAATCATCAGGCTCGAATGGATCCCGACAGTTCAGCTCTCCGGGTGTGCCGCAACCCAACCAGGAACCACAGCAGAACACAGGGCAGACCTCTTGGAAACACCTACTCCCAGTGAGGAACTGCATCCCCACTCCCCACGGTGGAACTCAAAGAAAGGAAAGAGACGAGATAAGGGAAGGGAATGGCTGTGAGAATTAGACCGAGGGAAGAAAGCGAAGACTTCCAAGGGAGAGCTAAGGACAAGAGCAAAGACTCAATGTTCGGCTGACTCTTAATGAAGCCCTCCCTAATATTCACCATACTAAAAAAGTTCTCTAATTTTTTTTTCAAAAAGTCCCAAATAATGACTTTTTCATTGTACAGTTAATTCACAAAGTAAACGTGACTTTTAAAAAATTCCGACTTTTTCAAAAGTTACAAATTTTGCGAATTAAACATGAACTATCCACGATTTTTTTGAAAAGTCTCGAATAAATATCTTATATATGAAATATAATTTTTTATAATTTTTCATAATTAGTAATTTTATTAATATTTTTTTCATATATTGCCCGATATTTTCACAATTTATTTATGAAATTTCCAAATTTTAACAATTTATTCCAAAATTTTCCCTAGACGAATAATTCTTGAACTCCGACTTGGTAATTATGATCTTAAATGTATGCTATAGAAAAGAGAAGTGGAAAAATTGAGAGGTAAGAGAACCTATAGGGATTTTTTCTTCTTTTTTTGATAAGGTAATTGCATTAAAGAAAAAGAGGAAATAAAACTTATTACAAAGGAACATAGTCACAAGAAGCCAAAACAAAAGATTGCTGCAATACTTGCTAGATTGTACCAAAAGAGAGATTATTTATTGGAATTGAACAAAAAGATAGATTTAGTTAGGGCCAAAAGGGCTTAGACCACATTTGGAATCTCTAAACTTTGGGTCTTTTATCTATACATCTACCCATGGTAGACATTTTCACATTTTAGACCGTTTGGTAATGCGTCTACTTAGTATATTGAAAAAAAGATTAAAAACAAGACATCTCATATTTAAAACAAAGTTTAAATTTTTGGTATTTTTTGTAACGAAGCACGCGTCTATTGGGGGTAGACGATAAAACAGAGAATTTCGACATATATTTACTGTTTTGCCCCTCTATTGGGAGTAGACAATAAAAAAAGACATCTAATGTTTCCAAAAGGGGCACAACACTCTTGGTGAGGTTAATGTGCAAACCCGGCACTACCTTGAAACAACAAAAGTTACACCATAAATATCTGATCTGCTAATGATAGTCCTGCAAAAGATAATCGACGAACTGGAGAAGAGAGATGTTCCAGCTACAAGGACCTAGGGAGAAACCCTCTATAGTCTATAACTACTCCTCTTCAGCTCTTTTCATCATCCTACTAAGTGCTTTATTAGTAACCAAAGTGTACAAAGAGGATAATAAAGGGTCTCCTTTCCAAAGACCTCTTTGGCTAATAAAAAAACCAGCTACAGCCCCATTAAGAAAAGTTGAGAAAGAGATGGTCGAAATGAAAATCCTAATCTACCTCCTCCATCGCACCCCAAAACCCATCCTCATCAAATGCTCAAGTTCAAGCTTAATAATTGTAAGCCCATCTCCAAATTTAGACTGCACACAATACCTAGCGTACCACTTCAAACTCGAGAATCAATGCAATCATTAGCAATGAAGACCCCATTAAGAATTTGTCACCCACTAGCAAATGCATCTTGACATAGAAAGACTAGCTCCTCCATCAACCTCTTTAGTCTAGGGACAGCAGCTTCGCAATGATCTTGTTCAAACTTCCAACAAACTAATAGGAGTATAGGACATAAATCTTTCAAATCCTTGCCCCCAATCCGTCTTAAGTATCAATACAATAAAAGTGTTCTTCTCACCATGTTCCCTCCATTGTGAAGCTCCTGAAGCACATGGATAAGGAAAATGAAAGAGCATACGTACTTCTTATATTTTGGGGATTTAAGGTTTGATGCAAGAAGAATTCCTAAAAGGTAGTATGGGTGAGAACTAGATTAAAAAGGATTTGAAAGAATCTATGCTACTTTAGAAATTGAGCTTTAGAGTACATAATTCCCAGTGAAACAAGCAACAATATGTCAAAAGGAATGTAGGAAAATAAGTAGACTTCAATCTCCCCACCCTTTCAAACTAGGTTGCAGCATTGGACAAATCAATCGAAGTCCATATCAAGAAAAAACAGAAAATACACCCTATAGTTCATAGTCAACATGTTATTAGGAATCAAAACCTTCATGGCCCCTCTCTATCTTCTCAATTATATCCAATCTTATTTCATAATTCTTGAGTCATCAAGATACCCTTACACCTTATACCACTACCACTCAAATGACATATAACACATCCATGTTACTTTACCTCATTGAGGGTTTCTAGTCATGTTCTACAATCACTATTACCATTCTTAATGGTTCATAATGCTTTTCATTTTCATTTTTGGTGACTAATTATTCCATTACCTCCAACATCATCAATCTTCATCTTCTCTCATTGATATATCCCACATTAACAATGATACGCTAACTCCTCCTTGTTGTAACCAATAACATGGATACATGGAACTGCTAATTCCTCCTCATCTCCTAGCACTCAACATTCAGCAATGCCACATCAACTAGTTTATCCCTGTGTTCATCACAAATCACAATTCAAGTGATATTTGCGCAGCTAACTATGACTCATCCCAGCAATGTTTTCTTTCCTTTTCCACTATGAATACTGTTAGTAAATATTAGCAGATAATAAATGGAGAATGACCATGGGTAATAAAGCGGAAAAGTTGAGAGGTAATAGTTACTAAGGGAAAGAAGACAAATGGGAAGTTGTTCAAAAAGTCCTGGAAAATTGTAAGCTCCTTTTGAAATCTAGCTCTAGAGTCTTTGTCCACCATCACTGGTATACAGAGAAGTAACTGGTGCCCATGACAAGCAATGTAAATGAAGAATGAGAAACAATGAAGGACAACAAGTAGAGTCTCCAATTCCCCACCATCTATCCATGCCTAAGTTGCAGTATTTGAGCATATCAATAGATGTCCATTTCACGAAAGGCGCATAATACATCTCTAGTCCATAATCAACGTCTTATCAGTAATCAAAACCTTCATGAGTCTCTCTGCCGTCTCAATTAATTAAAGCCTTGAGCTTCGAAATACGTTTTTCCATTCATATGTTATTCCTATTAATGTGAACCAGAGCTCCCGAAACATGGGTAAATATAAAATTTTATGGACAAAAATATTTGTAAGCTTTCAAGTCCATAGAAGCAAGTACGGTACAAGTGACTACAAAAACAAACATGAAATTACAGAACATACACTGCCTAAGGTATTTTGATTGAATCAAACCTGATCGAGCACGGCTTCAGTAATTAGATCTCCTGCCACCTCCCTCGACTCTGATATAACAGCCAAATCCTCCACATGCCATTTTCTATTGGTCGGTGCCGATACCAAATTCGCATACCTCTGAAGATCCCTAACCTCTTTCTGCATCACTTTAGCAGCCTTCTTCTTCGAAAGCGCAAAAACCACCTGATCCATGGCCTCATCATTCATATAAACCTCGAAAGTAATCTCATCTTTACACGGCACAATCAAATTGTAAATCTTCGATATCAGATCGTGCCGACTCTGAAGCTCCATTGTAGCCAACAACCCCTGGCAAAACCTTCTCCCGCTCGCGTAAAATTTAAACACATTTTGCCCTTCTTTCAACAGCAAAGGCGTGTCTTTACCATCCCCAGTCCCCAAAAGACTGAAATTCTTCTCAAAGATCGAATCTTTTGTAGCAAACTGCGTCGCCCAAGCCAAAGCAATGTTCTCATTCTCCCTCTTCCCGACGAAGTAATTAACGATAAAAGCAATCAGAAAAGTCACACAGATTATCTCGACAGTGTAAGAACGAGGCAAAGATGACGGTTTCACGGTCTTCTTGAGATCGGATTCAGAATCGGAATCGGAATCGGATTCCAATGGGGTGAAATTCTCAGGAGATTTAGGGTTTTGAGAGGATTTTTGAACCGGGAGGCCTTCGAACTCGTCCTCATCCCAGTAATCAAAGGCCGCCGATGAGGGTTTGGGGATGGGATCGGACGGCGGAGGGGAATTGGGGGATTCATCGGGAGGTCCGTGATCGGTTTCGAAGTGGGATTGGGTGAGAATAGGAGGAGAGAGAGAGGATCGGAGGGGTAGATCCGTAATTGGAAGGGATTCAGAGGTTTCTTCGTCATCTTCACCATCGTCGGCGAAGCCTTCGAAGTCGGCGGCGAGGACGGAGCGGCGAGAAAGCTCTTGGCCGAGGAGGGAGAGGACGGAGAGGAGGGCGAGGCAGAGCCAGAGGGTCTCACCCCGTGGCGCCAAAAAGCGGGACATAGGCGCGAGCCAGACGGACGAACTGCGCTTCGCCATGGCTCGTTTCAGAGAAACAGAGTATGGAGGTTGGACTTGGAAGTTGGTTTTTTCATTTACTAGTTATAAATCTGGTTGAGATTATAAATGTCATTTTCGATGGGATTAACGTAATAATCTCAACAAGATTTAATTAGCCTTGTGCTACGATCACACCAATTAATTTCTCACCATCCACCATTTGTTTTAAAAGGAAAATAATCACCTCCTCGGTCGGTGTCGGTGACGCAAGGAGGAGCATCTCGGCTCCCATTTTCTTGCCATGTGTCCCCTTTCTAACCCCATTTAACTATGGTTAAGATTCATCCACCCTTAGGGTTCACCCATTTACCCTTGGTTTTTAGAAAATTATAATAAAAAATTTTAACTAAAGGGTTAAAAAAAAATAACCCAAGCTAATGGCAGTTACCATCAACCAAAAACAAAAAATGGGAGTTGAAGGGTGGGCTATGTGAGAGCGAGGAGGATAGTCCCCTCCTCGACAAACTAGGGGACTATTGCTCGTTTGAAAAAAGCACGCTACCCCTATTTTTAGGTATTTCTTTTCTTTATACTCTCAGTCAAAAGCCAACACCATTTTTTTATATAAAAAAAAGAAGGCCTCAAAGAGATTGTCTCTAGCTGGTCTCGGGCAACCATAAAATGTGGGACAGTTGGCATATAAAAAAGGGGAGAAGTTATTTCATTCTTTCCCCATGATTTTGACTTCTCCTCACTTGATATCTCTCTCTTTTTCTCACATACTTAGCGCCACATGTTTCATTATGTGTGGAGAAGTCAAAATCATGGGCCCCATGATTTTGACTTCCCCACCACTTGTCCCCTATTCTATGGTTGCCCGAGACAAGCCCTTTCTGGCTTCGCCAGAGACAATCCGAGGCCAAAAAACAAAATGTGGAATTTGTGATTGAAATGGAGGTGTTTTTGAAAAGTGTGTAGTGTTGTTGGCTCGTGTGTTGTCTATTATCTTAACGAAAAAAAAAAGGAGACCTTGAAGCGAACTCCTTTTTTACACTAAAATCATGGCATGTTTGTAATTATTGAGAGAGGCTAGGGTAATTTTGCATCACACCATAATTACAAGATTGTCACTGTGATAGTGTATAAGGGGAGCTCTGCTTAATGTCACTAAGCAGAGCTCCTCTTTGTATTAAAACTTTCTGTTTTTGGTGGAAATGTTATCATGTAACACAAATACATATACATAGCTAGACCTAAGGTAGCCGCTAAGGTGTTGTCATAAGGGTAAGTCCAAGCAACCACTCTAAAAGGGCTTGCCCTAAGGAGGGTTGATGGCCCCTTATACACACTTCTGCGAGGTCCACTTCCCAACCGATGTGGGACCAAACTCAGGAGAGGTATATTTTTATCATTTTTAGAAATATGTGTAGAGATATATTTTTATCATTTTATATAATATATGTAAAGAAATGTATTTTTGTCATTTTAGAGAAGACATGGGATATTTTTATTATTTTGATAAGAGATCCGATCTCAACCAATCATGCTGAACTCGGGTAGAGTTCAGTCGCACCCATAGTGTCACGTTCCAAAATCCCACCTTAATCATAATGGGACCTTGGCTGTGACACTGCTTAAATCTGCTTCATTTCATAACACACAAGAAAATACCAATCACTAACCTATAAAAATGACGATAATAAAATTCTAATAATTACAAATCATCTTGCGTCAACATAAAACTACCAAATAATGACATAGTCTGATACCCAATGTAAATTTATAACCTGAGCAACATCAAATCTAAACGAAATAAGTATCTAGAATATCTAATACAATCCTTCAATGAAACAAGGCTAGTAATAGGGGAGCCAGTCGAGGTCCCGCACTCATTCGGAAAAAGGGATCACCTTCTTCCTCTTCTCTGTACGCCTCCCCTACCCAAGGCTCAGTGGTCGACTCCTGCTCTATACCTGCCGACAATAACATGTCGACCAAGTATTGAAAACATTCAACGGATACACAATCTAACTAACAATACGATATCACATGCACATAAACAAGATTATCATACATAATAAATTCACATAATCAGAGTGTGGAAACATGCGAACAAAACATATCATCATCTTGACTCGTGAATGTGTGTCTCTTATACTTGATCTTACACGATGTATGTTCAGACGAGTCACAACTCATATGTGCAATTCCCCTGCGCAGGCGAGTCAGTGCTCAAGTAACTTGTTCTTGTATCATAACGGATCACGGCAAGTCACAACTCATATGTGCAATGCCCCTACACGAGTAAGTCAGAGCTCCCAGAGCTTGTCCTTGTATCGTAACTATTCACCGTATCGTGGTGAGTCATTGCTCATGTGTGCAATGCCCCTGCGTGGGCAAGTCAATGCTCCCGGAGCTAATGCTTGTATCCAGTAACCATGTGCAGATAAGTCACAGCTCATATGTGCAATGCCCCTACACGGGCGAGTCAGTGCTCAAGTAAACATGTGCAGATAAGTCATAGCTCATATGTGCTAATGCATGCATGCTTGTGGACTCATATGCTTTTCATACATGTGTACTCAGGGGCGGAGCCAGGAATTTTTCATTGGGGGGGGGGGGGGGGGGGGTGGGGAAATGCATGTATAAAAAAATAATTGATTGAGGGTATGGAACTTGGGGGTTCGGGAGCGTAGGTCCCAAGATTTTTTTGTTTTTTTGGGTAGTTTTTTTCTTTTGAGTTTTTTTTCTCAGTAATGCCCTTGAGGTCACCAAGTGTCCCTATTAATACCCCTTAACTGTGATTAAGATTCATCCACCTATCCTTGGTAATTTTAAAAAATATCTAAATTTCTTTACCCTAGGTAAAATTCACTAACTCCTAAGGTTAAACAAAATTTAATATTTTAAAAAAAAAACCAAGGATAAATAGGTGAACCCTAAGAGTGGATATTTTTAACTATAGTTAAGGTGTGTCAATAGGGACATGTGCAACCTCAAGGGCATTGTAAGCACCCAATTTTTACACCCTGCTTAACCATGGTTAACCATCCTTAACCATGATCATCTCCCAGCTAAGTCCCTAGTCAAGCCCTGGACCATAGGCAAACTCCTAACCAAACCCTAGGCTTAACCCTAGGTGAACCACAGGCTAAACCCTAGCTAAACCCTAGGTATACCCTAAAACCTAGATGACCCTAGGTATGCCCTAGGTTTGCCCTAAACCCTAGGTATGCCCTATGCACTAAACGCTAGCTAAACCTTAGGTATGCCCTATGCCCTAAACCCTAGGTATACCCTATACCCTAAGCCCTAGGCAAACCCTAGAACCATTCGGGATCAAGGCCCATTTAAGTCCAAAACCTAGGCTAACCCTAGCTAAACCCTAGGTAAGCCCTAGACCTAGCCTAAACCCTAGCCAAACCTAGGTATGAGTCCCATGGGCTCAATGCCCATTAACTAAGCCAAAAACCCCAAGAATCGAAAGCCTAGGCCTTTGGTGGGCCCAAACTTGGGCCACAAGCACTCTAGGGTCCACTTGGGTGGGGCCCACTTTCAAAATTCAAAATCAGAGGCGGCAAAATCCCTAAAGTGGCAAGCCAACACTTGCTTTCGGCCCAAGTGTGCGAGGGCATGGCCCAAATTAGTAAAATCGTCAGGGTGTTAGTAATGGGATTACCGACACTCTCAAAATTCACAATTTTGAGAGTGGCGATAATCCAATTACCACCACTCTGGTAATTCCTACAACCAGCGTATCAGCACCCCCTACCGCCACCTGGGTCTTCCACCATTGGTCCCCCACACCCCCTTTAATGCCCATATTGCCCCCAAGCCTCTCCCTTTCGTCCTATAAAACCTCCATCACCCCCCATAGTTGAGACACTCCATCTTTTTCTATCAAACCCCTGTTGAAATCGAACCAGCCATAGTCCCTTCCTCCTTAGACCTTTAGCTAGGACCCTAGGCCCTCTTTGGTGCTGTCCTAACCTTTCCTTAGCTTCACCACCACCCACCGCTGCCTGCAACCACCTTCGAGGGCAAACTCGGGTAGGGTATTCTCTAATCTCTTTTGTTTTTTGCAACAAAGCCTTGTAAGGACCCCTGGTTCCCTTTCAGGGGTCCATTTTATTTGTTTTCTTTCAGTTAGAGTAGCTCCCACCAAGGATAGGGGGTCCCCCTACCTTAACCGTAGGCATGGGGAATCCCCTTGAGGTGTAACATGGGTTAAACTCCCCATAGCATGCATGGTTGTTCCCCACAGGGTCTGGGGGTCCCTCAACCCATGAGGGAACTCTTGGACCCCAGCTGGTGCAGTCCTCCATTGGGAAAACCGGTTTTCTAAATAAAATCCTAAAATGTCAGTAGAATATCTACCGACATTTTTTACCTTCTTTGTAAAACCCCTCTTAACTAGAGTTAGGTTAGGCCCTGGTCAGTTCCAGGGCCATGGTTAAGTTGTTCTGACCTTGGGCTAACTCCCCTTAAACTTTCAGCCCCTAACCTTGAGCTTAACCCTAGTTAGTTTGCTTTCATACCTGAGTTAGCATAGTGGCGGTAAACAGACCAGAAAACCAAGTATAACATGTTGGCAGTAAATAGTTTACCGTCAACACAGACTTCCTATTGCAGTGGCTTTGGGCACTTGTAGGGCCCACACCATGCATTCCCTGGGGCCCACACTAGGCCCAGTGGGTAGCCCTGGACCTCAGCTATCCCCTTGTAAAATTTCAGACCCTGGGTCCAAGCCTAACCCTGGTTAGCATGACCCTAAACATGGGTTAGCAGTCTGTCGATAATATGATTACCGACATTTCAGTGCATTTTCTCAGCATCTTTGGGCGCCTACACCTGACCTGGTCTTGGGCCCACACCTGGCCCATTGGATTCATGGGACTTCAGGTTATCCCTCCATGCTTTTACTTTCTTCTCGTTCACTCTCTAACACCAGTTATTTCAATACAAACTATGGTTAAAAGTTTAATTGAATGGAGGTAATCCGATTACCTCCATTTTAAAATTTTTAATATTTGGGCTTTGTACAGGGCCCAGGCCAGGTAGGAGGCCATTCTAGGCCCTGCCATACTCCCTGGGCCCACTTTTGGCCAAACTTGACCCTTAACTATATTTAAACTACCTTGAGTCAATTTTTAACTATGGTTAAGCACCCTTAACCCCACAAATTCTAGAAAAATCCCTGAAAAATCATAAATATTCATTGGATTTTAGAAATGTCCTTTGTGACCATTTTTACCTTGGTTAAACTGCTTAACCATGATTAAACTCTATGTTTGGTTAACTTTTAACCATGGTTAAGCAATCCTTAACCAACAAAAATCTGAAAAAATAACAAAATATCAGAAAAAATATAAAAAGACCAACAAATCAGTTTCTGAACTTTTTACCATGGTTAGCAGTCCTAACCATGGTTAACTCTCATTTAACCCTGGTTAGCAATTCCTAACCTCTGTTAAATCTGCTTTAGCCTACCGGGCCTCAACCCTTAGCCTACCGGGCTAATCCTTGACCTACTGGGCCTAACCCTAGCCTACCGGGCTTGACTTCACCATTCCAACTATGGTTAGCAATCCTAATCATGATTAGTTTGACCTAACCCCGGTTAGCAACCCTAACTTTGGTCAAACTCCCCTTTGGGCCTATCGGGCCCAAAGCCTAGTCTACCGGACTAATCCTAAGCCTACCGGGTTCATACCTTACACTTGACTACCCTCAGTCAACCAAACCCTAGTCTACCGTACTAGCTTGTTACTCACCCTTGGTGCACACACACACACCCCTAGCCTTGGCACGGGATCAAGTGCCAGAACTACGCTCGGTCTGATCTCACCTTGTGAGTACGTAGGCAACCCAACTCAGGTTCGACTTTATTTAGCTTTTCTTTCTTAGATTAGTATCACTTTAAACACTTAGACATTTTAGTAAGACATTGACATTAATTGGCTTAATCTTAGGGAATAGGGAACCATTGAAAAATGGAAGCCTCGGGGTATCTAACACCTTCCCCAGACTTAACTGAACCTCTTACCCTGATCTCAATTTGCAGATCAAGACCTTATCCAACTTTCCGGGGACTTATCACTTCAGAATGAATAGGTGGCGACTCTAAACCTGTGAGAATTTTTTAGGAAGTGAAATCTCGTGCTCACAGGCATAACTAGACTTCATTGGGGGCCCTACTAGTTATGTGACAAAAAGATTGGGGGGGGGGGGGGGGGCACTAAAATATATAAGACAAAAATTTGGGTGGGGGGGGGGGGGGGGGGGGGGCAATATAAAAAAAAAAAAAAAAATTAGGGGGGGGGGGGGGGGGGGGGGGGCAAGTACTATAGTAAAAAAAAATTAAAACATTTTGAGGGGCCCACTATTTCACACTACCATAAAAGGGAATTCCAAAAAATTTGGAGGGGGGGGGGGGGGGGGCATGACCCCTCCCCACCTCCTGGCTCCGCCCCTGTGTCTACTTGTGTGTTTATGTGTCATGATTAACATTCGAATCGGTCATCCCTTAAATTTCAGTGATCCACAAAGGAAACTCTACCATGACGTCCAATACCATATGATTAGAGAATTCTCGGTCTGGAAGACATTTCTCATAAGTTTTGGCTTACCTGAATATCGACCACCATACAAGATACATAGAACAAAATTTACCACAGTGATCATATACTATAATTTATCATAATTTCACAATTTACATAACACAATTTATAAGCATTAAACATAATCCATCACCCTCATTAACACATTCAGTCCACCCTTTTAACCACAAACCACTCTTCCTTCATTATTTCAACTCATTCTCATTTTTCCATTCATTCAAAACCAATAAACATTCGTTCAAAACACATCCATCGTGATTTCCCATCATCTATCTCAACCAACAATAGATTTGAACAACACTTCATAGCACAAGAACCATAAATCATAATAAACAAAATCCTTAAACACAAATCCAATTTCATGTTCCATTCCCCCCAATATATCCCTAATCATGTAAAAATTCTCTTAATCCATGCACAGTCCTACTTAAACACATCAAGAATCATAAATAAGTTATGTTAGAAGATATATCGACTTTAGGGATCGCTTCCCTATGATCCAACTCGCTCGAGGAAGACTTTTGGGATGATATCCAAGCTTCTCTTCTTTTCTTCAAGCAAAACCCTAGAAAAACCTAGGTTTTCTCTCTCTTCTCTCTCTCTATTAAGTTAGAACACTTAGAAGAAACCCTCGAAAATGAGATTTTATTTATAGCCCTAGGGTTTAAAACCCTAAAAACCATTCAAAATGACATTTTCTGTAAATTTTTACATTAGGAGTTCGAGCACCCTTAATAGTCATTTAAATGCCCCTCGATGGCCGTTCGAATGCCCAATCGAACGGAGGTTTAAGGTGCATTTTGTTTTAACATTTATGACAAAAGAACGACTTCGAATGGAAGGCAATCCGTTCGAACGCCCTGAACACAATTTCCTATTTTTCTTCATTTTCCCACTTTTATTCATTTATTTAACCATTTAATTTATTTAAACACTCCATAATCATAAATCAACATAAAACAAGCCATGCACATTAATTTACTATTTTACCCTTATTAATTTTGACAATGACATGTAATTAAATTCGAGTCTCTACACATAGGTCTACACATATCCCTCTTAACCCTTATTAAGTGTGGTTTAGATTCACTAAACCTTAGGGTTCAAAAATTTAACCATAATTTTAGGAAAAAAAATTAAAAATTCTTAATTCTAGCCTTTTTAAAAAAAAAATTAAAAAATCAAGGTTCGATTGTTGAACCCTAAGGGCTAGTAAATCTAAACCATAGTTAATAAGGGTTAAAAGAGACATGTGTTGACCTACGGGTACTATTGAACTTGCAAAGAATTCTATCGCGATTCAGTATGATCCAATCTCCTTTGATAAATATATGTAGAATGATATTTTTGTCATTTTTAAAAAAGGGGGTCCTGATTATATCCACGTGCACATTCTGCTGGTGCGCCTCTATAGGCTGCCACGTGTCCCATTTGTTCCCTTTTAACCATGATTTAGCTTAATCAATTTAAGATATAAAACCAAGGTTAGATGGATGAACCCTAGGGGTGAGTATATCATAACCACAGTTAGTGGGTGTTAAAATGGACATGCGTAAGCTTGTAGAGCTCCCTTTAAATGTGATTAAGCATATTCAACCTAAGGTTAATTTATATTTTTTCTAAAAACTAAGGTTAGATGGATGAACCCTAGGGGTTAGGGAATCTTAACCATAGTTAATTAGTGTTAAAAGGGACACATGGCATGTGGAGCCCCATAACTATGGTTAAGCTTAATAAACTTATGGTTACTATTTTTTATTCTTAAAACCAAGCTTAGATGTATAAACCCTAGGGGTGAGTGAATCTTAACCAAGGTTAATAGGGGTTAAAAGAGACACATGTTGGCCTATGGGTGCGAATGAACTCGTGCTGAGTTCAATCGCAATTGGCTATGATTGATCTATATTGAGTAAAACGAAACTAAGTTTGGTTGATTGCCGAGAAAATCAGTGAAAAAAGAGAAAAGAACAGAAAATTGAGTAAAACACAACTAAGAATTTACGAATCTAAATTTCCTTTTCTTTTCCATGTTTTCACCTATTTTCTCGACAACCAAACATACCATTAGGGCTAGTATTTTTTTTCTTCTAAAAACCATTATTGAACCCTATGGATTACTGTTAGGTCCAAAAAAAAAATACAAGATGATACCAAGAATCAATTCCTTTCAAAATATAAGACAATTTCAAGAAAAATGACACATTTTTTAAATGTCACGAAAAAGAAATCATTTTCTATTCCTTATTTTACTTATAAAAGATTTTAGGAATCAACATAATCACTTTTTTTTTTTAGTATGGGTACAACACATGGTGTTGCTACAGAGAGATGGGCTGACACTTGTTACCACCACCTCACGTCTGGGAAAGACTGATAAGAGCTAACATTTTTATATCATTTTTTGTGAGATTTGAAATCATTTATTTTGTTATATTTAAAGTCATGCGGGACTTGCAACCTAAGAGATGATAAGCCACAGTACATCGAATTTTCAACAGAAAATGCTTATCGTCAAATGACAAAACTAGCAAAATGGCCCGATCTTATAAGTCTACCCAAAAGGACGGACCGAATGAACATGTATGCTTAACCTAAATTTTTTTTTTTTTTGGAACATGTATGGCAATGGCTTAACCTACTGGCTTGTGGCTTGTGCCGTTGGCATCCTCTGTTTCCTTTCGGAGCAATAGTTCCCTCCATGGGCGAGGAGCGAACTATTGCTCCTTGCTCTCACAAAGATGCCTGCCGTGAACTCAGGTTAGTTTTTAACCCTTTTTATTTTTCTAAAAACAAAGGGTAGATGAGCGAACCCTAAACCTTAACCACAGTTAAAGGGAGTTTAAATAGGGACACGTAGCATGAAAAGGGACCAAAACGCCCCTCATTGCGTCACCAACCAAGGAGGTGAATAATTTCCTTTCTAATATCAGGCTTAATCACATTTTTAGAAAAGTGCCATAGTTTTTTCTTTTTGTATCACAGTCCACCAAAACTTAGAATGATGGAATGATTTTGATCATTGATCTAACCTATGATGGGACAAAATCCACAATAGCCCCCACCTAAGATATATCTTAGCAAAAAATCAGCACGATTGGGTTCTTTATGACCACAAGATCTCTTCGGTGGGACCCTTCAGCTGCTGGGTCCCAATCATTTGTAACATCAGCCACGTGTCCATTGCCATCCATAAAAGGAAAGAAAAAAACTAGCCGTTAAAATCCCAAACGGTTACCTTTTCAACTCAATTCAATTCAATTCAAAATCAAAATCCAAACCCTTCTAGTCTATAATTAAATCCAATATATCTCCCCCACCATTCAGTATCAACCCTAGAAAACCAAAAACTAAGAACAGAAGCTTAGCCCCACCTCCGTCATGGCTGACCAGAAAGGCAACAATTCACAGGAAGAAGAGAGGAAAATCCCTGTCTTTACTGTAATGAAGAAGGGTGCCATTCTCAAGAACATTTTCCTCCTCGACAAACCCCCGGCGATCTCCGAACCCAAATCAATCGAAGAAGGCGCAAACAGCGAGAAATCTAGCCAAGAAAACGATGAAATACTGCTGGTGGGACGACACCCAGATTGCAATATCATGCTAGAGCACCCCAGCATTAGCAGATTCCATCTTCGGATCCATTCGCAACCCTCTTCGCAGAAGCTTTCTGTGATTGATTTATCATCTGGTATTTTTTTATTTTTTTTGCAGAGATTTCTGTTTCTTCCCCTTTGTATATCTGATTTTCTTTCTTTTTTTTTGCGGTTCTGGGGTTGTTGATTCTTGATTTTTTTTCTTGTCCAGGCCATGGAACCTGGGTTTCGGCGCAGAAGATCAAACCCCAAGTTGAGGTAGAACTGAACGAGGGTGATACACTAAGGTTGGGTGCCTCAACCAGGAATTACAGGCTGCATTGGATTCCTTTAAGCCGTGCTTTCGATATCGAAAACCCATTAATATTACCATCAGATGCATTGCCACTCGAAGAAAAAGAAGAAACAGATGAGGTAACACTCGTGCATTCTCGAAATGAAATCTAGAAGTCAGGAAAGTTTTCTTTGTGATAATGTTCTTGATTTGTTTTAACAGGATGAGAATTCAATGTCATTTGTAAAGAAACAGACCCCATCGGCACCACCGATACCGGAAACCATGAATTCTTCATTTTCTGATGAAGAAGATATTCTGTCAATGGTTGAAATGTTTGAAGAAACAAAAAACCAGACTCCAACAAGAAAAAGACTAGAACAGAAGGACATCTCAAGCTTCTGGTCTGGGCCTCTTGCAACAGAATCTGTGAACTCGTCGTTGCCTGTGGAAGTAGCTCTCTCGGAGGCCTTAGATCAACGATTCGACAAGGAAAATGAGAGCCCACAAGCTTTTTTTTCCACAGAAGTACTATCTGAAAGAGAGAACCAGGAAAGCCCTCCAAGAAGATCTGAGAAAAAGTGCCTCACGACTAGTCTTTGGTCAAGAAGAGGTAAACCTGCTAGTGTTCTTCAGATTCAAACAGGTTGGAGCAGAGGGAAGAACAATGGAGATTGTATCGATGCTGGAGCTGAATTAGAGAATCAGGAGATCAAAGATGAATTGATTTCCAAGGTTCTTTTCTCTGGTTTGGATGGTGAAGAAGAAGAAATCTTTACCCCAGACAAGGAGAATTTTACTCCCAATACACTTCTATTGAAATCCATGAAGAAGGGTAAGGTAAAAGAAATCAAAAACTCAACATCATCCCCATTAAAGGTTACTTGTAACTCCAACAGCCCTCTAGAAGAAGAGATGTTTTTCTCTCCAGATAAAGAGAATCAGACATCGAAAATTCTCCGAGAAGGAAAAAAAGAGAGACCCACGTCTAGAAATCGGGCGAGGTTGGAACCAGAGGCAATGACGAAGAGAAGAGCAGAGAGGGTGCCATTTCATTCTCTACTTGCAAACTCCCCCTGCAAGAGCAAGTCAGAAGTTTCTGTCCCTAATGCTACTACAAGAAGCAGCAACTCTGTCAACTGTGCCCAATCCATGGAAAAGATCAATACCCCATCTTATGTAAGTTGATTCGATAGTCTTCAAATTTCCCATTTCGAGATTTCGTTCAAAAGATTTAACAAAAATCTGTCATACTCGTACAGAATCACTCTGTCGAAGAGGCGAAGAAGAGGTGGAACATGGTGGTCGACGCGACCTGTCTTCTAAACAAAGAGTCAAGGAAGGCACTAAAGCTATTACAAGGCCTCAAGGGGACTCAACTCATCATTCCAAGAATGGGTAATTCTTAACCTTTCAATACTTGAGTTCTTTCATATAGTAGCCATTGATATTTTTTTTTCCAAACAAAAATGATCCATCCTCCTTTGATCTTCTCTTCAGTTATAAGGGAACTGGATTGCCTGAATCGGCGTGGAAGTTTGTTCAGAAGGGCGACAGAGGTTTCATCAGTATTACAATGGATAGAAGAGTGTATGGTTGAAACAAAGTGGTGGATTCATGTCCAGAGCTCAGTGGAAGAGGGGATGCCAGTAGCACCAACTCCTCCGGCTTCTCCACGGGGGACACGATTAAGTCAGGGCAGTGGCGGGTTCGCCAGTGGGGCTTCCAATTTAGTACCATTTTCTACCTGTGGGAGTTTGTTGGAGATTGTCTCGCCAACAGCGGAAGATCATATCCTCGAATGTGCACTTATCTTCAAGAGAATTAAGAATGATGGACAGCTCGTCCTTCTTACTAACGACGTCACTCTGAAGATCAAAGCCATGGCAGAAGTACTACTCTACTCTTTAGAACTGTTATTTGTTTTCTTCATATATTCAATCAATTTTGTAACAATGTCTTGAAATGGGTTTGTTTTTTTTTTCTTTTTCTTTTCTTGTTGCAGGGATTGATCTGTGAGACTGCAGAAGAATTCCGTGCGAGTCTTGTGAATCCATACTCGGAGAGGTTCTTGTGGACTGAGAGCACTCCTAGGGGAGCTACATGGTCTTGCTTAGATGATGTAATTCTGAAGGAAAACTATTACCAGTGCCCCATAAAGAAGAAGACATCAAAAGCCTCAGAAGCTGCAAAGGGTTTGAAGCTTATACTTCTCCATAACTCTCAATATGGGCTGATCAATTCACTCAACTAAAAGAAGTTGCCTGTATATCAAAAACTAGTACTTGTTGTTTTACCTTTCCTATTGTTCCCTTTGGGAAGAATACCATCTGCTAATTGAGTTTTTCCTGGTCACAGTAAAGTAGTCTGATTTTTTATTAGGGGAATACTAGGTCTTTAGTCTCAATTCATTTGATCCTATGGAGTTGTGGGATGAATACGAAAGGGAATGGGGACTTGCCAGTGGTGCTGACGCTGACTGAACGCGGCACAGTCCAGGACCATCGGCAGATCCCTCAGGGACCAGAAATGTCGTCCCGAGACCAATGGGAACTCCTAGTCCTATTGCGTTTCTCTCCTTTATTTTTTTCATGGAAAAAGCATCAATTGGGAGGCGCCACACCCAATTTGTACACTTGCCAAGACATGCACAAAAATCAATGCATTGATTGACGTCAAGCCCTGGCGCCTTCCAATTGGACGCTGGTGGTCACCTCGCCAGCACACCCAATTTGTACACTTGCCAAAACATGCACAAAAATCAATGCATTGATTGACGTGAAGGGGGTGTAGCGCCTTTCAATTGGATGCTGATGGTAAGGCTGTCAAAAAAGCCCATATAGAAGGGTACCCGGCCCAGCCCGGCCCTCCAAAGCCCTCCAAAGCCCGGCCCTACCCCAGCCCTTGGGCCGGGCAGGGCCAAAAAATTGGAAGCCCTTGTTCTCTAGGGCCGGGCTAGGGCTCCCCCTGTCCGGCCCTTCCCGGCCCGGCCCGGCCCTACTTTATCTTAAGATAAATATTTTTTAATAATTTTACTAATATACTCCCTTTAACCTTTCATTAACGTTATGAAAGTAGGGCTATGTTTGTAATTACGCCAACTAAAGACCTTATAAAAACCAACCTAACACAGACCAAACCCTAACTTGTATTTACATTCTAAGACTTTGCCTCTTCATTCTTCAACTTCAATCGCACAGGCCACATACCACTTTGGCTCTTCATCGATCATCTCTCTCTCTCTCTCATATCTTACTCTCTACTTTCAGTTTTATATTTAAACATATTTTCAATTTTGTTCTATATAGTTTTATTATTCTACTTGTTTACCTATACTATGTTTTGGTTTATTATGCATGACTGTCACTGATAATGAAATTTTTTTTTTAACCCTGTCATTGCTCTTTTTGTTGCAATGTTGATCCCAAACCCGAATAAAAGAGGAGGGTATCAATTTCCATGTAAGGTTGACAGTCGGTGTAGTAAAAAAAAATTTATTATCTTAGATGAAAAAAAAAAATTCCGCTCTTTCTTCCGGCCCTTTGGCCGGCCCGGCTTGGCCCCGACCCTTGAGGGGCTGGGCTAGGGCCCAATCAACCCCGGCCCTTGAAGGGCTAGGGCCGGGCTAGGGCTCTACTCTTATAAGGAAGGGTAGGGCTAGGGTTGACCCCGGCCCTACCCCAACCTGGCCCTTTGACACCCCTAGCTGATGGTCTCCTCGCCGGTACCAACTCGAGAACATTCTAAATATTTTTTTTTGGCAAAAGAACAAGGATTTTGTGGTGGGGGGCCCCCTGGCCCCTACACAAAATTCTCGTCTTCTAGCCCTAAAAGGAGAGAGAGTGACTTACACAAAATTCTCGTCCTCTTGCCCCTAAAAGGGGAGAGAGTGACTTGCACTCTTTGTACAGTTAATTGAGTGCTTGCAACATATCCACTTATTAGTTACCCAGACCTAGGAAAACTTGGATTGATCTCGCACCTACATTTCGGACCTCTATATGCATTTTCAAATGGGAAGTCATCTCTTCAAAGAACTTGAAATAAAAGAATTTTGAGTCATGTAATTATTGGTTTTAAGTGGATCTCATTTTAAATAAACGGTTTAAATACAAAGAAGGAGCTTTGCTTCACGAGGTTGAGCTCCCCTTTTTACACTATCCAATGGCAATGTTGTAACTATGGTGTGTTGATTAAATGACCCACCTCTGTCAATAACTACAAACACGTCACAGCTATATTGTAAAAAGAAGAGCTCTGCTTTAGAGTTTCGGCTTAAAATTAATCTCTTAAACTTAATTAATATTGGTCAACATCTACTAACCAATATAAGTAGGTGAGGAGAGATTCAATTTGAGTTGATGTTCAATTCTCCTTCTAAATACTGATAAACCTAGTGCGTTTGCAACTGGTTAAAGCATAAAAAGTATTTTATTTTTCAAAACCCCTAGATTCTGACATTCAACAAAAATCCATATAATTTCAAAAATGCTAGCCCCAGTTGCAATTTTCCACAAGCTCAAGGTGGTGGCAACAAGTGTCAAACCAGATCCCTGTTATTATAAGGTAACAACACTATGTGTTACACCCTCTCTGAGCCTTTGGAAAAACAATTCTTAGTGCGTCTGGGGCTAGCACTCCTCATATAATTTTTCTAGGTTAAAACATTTACAATTTAGCAATTGATAAGTGTTTTTCCCCATTTCCTACTGTAACATCTTCCCACCCCATGTTCCTCTATTTCCTCCTTTTTCTAGTTTCCTGATCATTTACAAGAAACCGGCATTGGTGAAGGTATGTTTAATCATAAAAAGACATGCTTCTTCTCTCTCTCTCCAATGACATGTATTTATGAATTGAAATGCTTTTGCTGTGTTTGAGATGATTTTCTATCAAGTGCTACGAATTATGTTTATTGAAATGTTCATTCAAATGCATATGACAGTAGCTGTCTTTTTTTCCTGGTAATTGGGGGTGTCCCCAACCCTTTGGGTCAGGACTAATCCCCAAGAGAGCAATCGTGAGCCCACAACCCACCACATCAAGAAAGTCCAGTAAAACCAGGGCGATTGAGAAGTCAAACCCAATGTTTGATGAACAAGAGAAACCTAGGCGGGCTCACACCTTATACGGGGATGCGGATGCATCGACCCTATCATTCACATCTAACCTACTCATCAACCAAGCAATTTCATAGATAGACCTAATGTTTTGAGGAATGGTTCACATTTTCATTTATGCTTTGAATTGGTGTTTTGGTTTGGGTCGTCAATGAGTTACATTGCAGAGCAATGGTGGGAATTTTGGTCGAAGGGAAGTCTGTTCAAAGAAAATAGTTTCAAGGCAACTATAAGAATTATTTTCGTGGTTTGGATGATTTGAAAAAAGCTAGAAACAAATGTATTTTTGAGAACTCCAAAGCCGACCCCTGCAAAACGGTAGAGCGAGCAAATGGTTATGCAAGTGAATTATTCTCGTCCACTCAGTCCCTCAATCCAACCTTGCCTCCATTTTCCTCCACAATGATTAAATCTCCTCCACATGCCTCAGATGATTTGGGCTGGGTAGCCCCACCTACTGGCTGGTTGTAGATTAACATGGATGGCTCCTTTTCTGAGGATGGCTCTATTTCAAGCGTGGGTAGGATAGCACAGACTCATACTGGGAGGTGTGTTGTCTCTTTTTGCTTCCCCATTCAATCAGGCAATGCAAGACAATCGGAGGCAAAAGTGGTTTTTTTGGGGTTGATGCTATGCCTTCAAAATAACTGGAACCGATTTATCCTGGAAGGCGATTCTCAATCTATTACAAAAGCCATCAAAGATAGTGGTGAGTCCCCTCACTGGGATATTAAATCGATATTCGAAGACATTAAATTACTATGAAGAAATTTCCCAAATTCCTCTATTTCTTGGGTGTGAAGATCTCAGAATTCAGAAGCTCACACGCTTACAAAAAAAGCTGATGGAGAGGTAGTTAAGTTTTTCCGATCCGGAATATGTAACAAGGAGAATCTCATTAGCTCTGGTAGAGGTTTTAACCTCGAGGCCCATGCACACCATTCCTTCAGATGAATAAATTATTAGCTCGTTACCAAAAATAAAAAAACCCTACCCAATAACGGACCCCTCAGTATTGAGTCCTGTGGGGGTGGATTCAAAAGAGTTATAAGAACAATAAAGTGTCATCAGCATTCTTATCGTTCAGGGATGCTAAAATATAATCTAAAATAAAATAAACATGATTAAAACAATAAAAATAGAACAAAATTCCTTCCTCAGTTGACTTATATATAAACTCTCCCCATCTCACACGTTCAGCATGATTGAAGACTCAAAATGATGGGTGCAAGTTTGTGTACCATGAGGCGAACATACCGCAGACAAATTAGCAAATTTCGGACTCCAATGTACTTAGTATCAG
Source organism: Tetracentron sinense (assembly GCA_015143295.1). Classification (NCBI taxonomy): domain Eukaryota; kingdom Viridiplantae; phylum Streptophyta; class Magnoliopsida; order Trochodendrales; family Trochodendraceae; genus Tetracentron; species Tetracentron sinense. Next base: position 47,097,796 of record CM026552.1, read on the forward strand.
CGTTTACCTATTGTTCATCAAGATTGTACAGCAGGCCGACCTCCTCGTCGAGTTCTGTATATAAATAAAATTATAATTTACCCCCCTCCTTTAAAAAAACCAACCGGAATGATTTCTGAACCCAAAACCTGCAAAAGAAACATAATGGAAAATTATACTAAAAGTAAATAGAATTGGGCATTGCAAACAGAATATATAGGAGATGCACAGATTTTGCCCTCGTCCATTACTTCTTTCACGAGAACTCAAAAGAACAAAGAAAGAAGGCTCAGTATCAACTATATGTTCATAGGCGACTATTAAAAATCTAAAAGATAAAAGTTAATTATATTTACAAACTGAAGGAAAACATGATGCCCAGACAAAAGAGGTTGACAACAGAATGATATCTTCTACATTAGGAAAAACCTTAGGAATTTAAACATATACTCATAAGGCATACATACATATGACAGACTTGGCGGGACACCAAATACATGTATCTTTACCAATTAACCAATTTCTGAACGCTGGAGTGGATCTTAAAGAGATCCCACTTCCTCATGAATTTATCTTGAATCGAAATCTTTTGGCTCAATTGTATCCTGCAACAATTATCTGGAAAAAGAAAATAATAACTTTGCAGCATAGAAAGCATTACAATGTGAGTGCATAGCACCACTCGTTTGATCAAAATAAATAAATATACAACAATTAAAAATAGAAAGGAGAAACTCTATTTTGATTGACATATGAATTTCCACATCTTAAGACTTTTTCTAAATAAATTGAGGATCCATAACAACTAAGAATTACAATAAAATGATGAACAAGAGATTTTCTCGTAGACGCATTACATAGACTGCAAAACTTTTGAGAGCTAATCAATCAAAGATGAAACTATCATTTTATTGCAATTTTCTCCTCACAAAAACTATCATAGAGACTCTAGAAATCACTTGAAGGGACCACAACTTTTTAAAATTCTGTAAATCCCTTTATTGGTTTTGAATACCAACCGGAAATTCAGTAAGGTTAACAATTCACAAGACCTAGAGGGGGTGAATAGGTCTACCTAGGGTCTATCTACCAACTTCAATTCTAACAATTAAATTATAGGAGACAATCCACAAACCATAGAACACAAGGATTTTTACGTGGAAACCCTTTTGGAAAAACCACGGGACCTAGTCCAGCAAAGAGATATTACTAAGAGTAAAGCAATATACAAGACTCAATTGTACCCAATCGGACACGACAAAACGTTCCCTAGTACTCAGTTGATGCATCATTAGTCATTAAGCAACCACGAACTCGCAAGTCCAATCTCCACCGCAGCGGCTCTGGCTCCTCACCAGGCAATGCTTTCTCTTACATCTCAACATTCACGATTTCTCGATTGATCTACATCCAAGACAGCTTTGGCTTTCGCCAACCACATCAACCACGAATCCGAAGATTCAATCTCCGTATACAATGGCTTCAGATTTCTCCAATCAAAATTCTCAAAAATATGAGACCGGGTTGATGGTTTATACAATACTAAACTCTAGAGGGATTTCACAAAATTGGAATAACCAGCAAGCAAGAATCAAAGGATTTTAAACAAGGCTTGCTACTCTATAGAAGAAGGGGAGAGGAGAGAACAATGAATCTCAACCAAGAACTATGAGAAACCCTAAAACACTCAAAAATAATCTCAACTCTCTGAAAAACCCTTAGGTTTGTTCATGGGAACACCAAGTTTAGAAGTGTTTGAAAGTGTTAAAACACTGTTTGTGCGAAGGGCATTCGAATGGATTTCAAAACCTTGTAAACCCTAGTTCAAGAACAGTTAAAAGGGTATCTTGTCCTTCTCGAACTTTAGCTCTATAAATTAGAGAAATCAAGTAAGGTTAGTTTGTTTTTGAGTCATAAACATCATCGCTCAGGTCATTTTGGATTTTCTCTGTAGACATTACAGAGCACATTCATGGGTTCAGCTTTGGCATGACAACGACCTGAACCTTGATTTATTCTCATTACAAACCATATGATATCATCGAGAGCCAATAACAATAGATTTAAGTTCAATTCCCTGTTATTTTGTAGGGAGCATATAATTATGTGTATGGGTGTGAGAGAAGTGCAATTGTTTATCGAAATAACCGCTTTCTATTTCTTTCCAAAACAAGATTATGTAAGGTACAGCCTACACATCATAACATAAATGGATAAGGGATGTTTATGTGTCAAGTGTTTAATTAATTTTCTATATTTTGTTTAGCATATAAATTTGTTCAATTTTCTCTTTAATACTTAACCTTGAGTGCGCTAATCACAAACCTCAATTTATATATAAATAGGAAATCAAAATAAATATTTCAAATTTAAAATTTTAAAAGGAAAAATATAAAAACACAATTAATTAGATACCTACTAATGCATTATATTTATGCATTGCGATTTATGGTCATGTTAGCAATTTATATGATTTTTTAACGTATATTATTAATTTATGCCTGTTGTAAAAAGTAAATTATTCAATTTTTTTTAAAATACAGCTGAAACTAATAGACCTCTTTAGAATCACAAATATATGCATTGTGATTCTAAAAAAAAGAGGTCTATATGCATTGAAATAATTAATTTTAAAAATTATCAACAATAAAAATCCGACAAATAAACTGAACTCTGTGGATTGAGCGACCCTCATGCAGTATTTAACTATTTGAAGTTATAAATGTTATTTCAGTTCATTATTATTTGTATTTGTAAATATTGTTTGAGTTTAAGTTGTATTGTATGACATAACAAGTCAAACAACGCATCATTGTAATTTTGGCTGTCAGAGTATTATAGATGCCCGTCGGCGAGTAATTGTAGCCCCCTAAACTTGTCTTAATACACCCGATTGTTTATGATAATATCACAATGCCTAAGCCACCCACTCGCCTAGCCAAGACCCAGATCACCTAATCAGGGTTTGGGGTGGGCACTCATCAAGATTCTTAAGACGAGGTCACCTAGCGGTGCCTTGGCCTATCTGCTGAGCACTAAAGCTCTAGTTACAAAGGCACCTAAGATCCACACTAAGGTAGATGCTATTTACTGAAGAAATAATATATATATATATATATATGCTTGATTTCTATTTTTTACCTTTGTTTCATTAATATTTGAATCTATTGTAATAATTATTCAAATAAAAAATAATATTGGTTGTGTTGGCATCACCTAAGCAATGCCTCGCCTAGGGATACCCTCATCGCTTGCATGCTTTGACAACATTCATTTCCACACTTTTAATAACTTCCCCAAAATCTTTAAAAAACATAAGCCCATTTGAAACCACAAATCTCGTTCTCAGGTTTTTATAGACTGAATTTTTCGAGAGGCTAAATATGGAAATTTTTCGGGTATTTCTCGCTTAATTCTCGGTAATGATTAAAATAATAATTAAAATTACAAAATATAGTAATATATCATCAATTTATAAATTCATCAAATCAGTACTATTGGGTATTTTATGCGATATTTTAAAATATCGGCTAAATCTCAGGATATTTACGTGATAAAAAGAGAAGTACATTTCTCACGAGACTTTTAAAATACCGTGATAAAAACGGAGTTTTAAACTTAGCTGTTTTTTTTTTTATATTTCTCATGAGAAATTAGGTATTTTTCGGGAGATTTGTAACAATGTTTGGAACTTCGTGGGGAAATTTCACGGGACGAAATCTCACTGGAAACTGAAATATAGACCCTTCCTTTAAAGAACTAGTCACATTTCTCGAACATGATAATGAAACATTGCATATACAAATAATACCCCAACAAACCTAAAAAACAGGATTTGGAACATCAAACAAAGTGGTGCACAACATACTTGAACAAGTTCTACTGGTGGGAGTTTCCATCTACATCACCGGCAATCAGATATGATTGAAATCAAAATAACTAAAGAGATTAGATTGCTGGGGATGATGGAAAGTGAATTGTTTCGCTCGTAATCCTTCGGGTTTTTTGACTGATAAGTATTTCATGTGATCCTAATAATACCTATATTGTTTTTAAATAGGAACTTAGAAATGCATGCATACCTTGTTGCTTGATCACATTTACTTTGGGGGTTTGTCTTCTTCTAACAACAAATGGACTATGGATCTGACGACTTCATTATTAACAACAGTTGCCGTCTGCGAAAAAAAGTCAAGTTTTATGAATAATTCCAATATTGCAAGGTATGCCACATCCACAATTAACAAAAAGAAAAAGACAGAAAGATACTAACTACTCTACAGATATTATCTTGTGAAGTTTCTGAACGAAAATTATCTTAATGTGTGCCAATATAAGACATATTTAAGCACCTGCTCAAGACCAAAGTACATACATCCAAGAACATAAGCAAAAGTAAAAATACAGCTAACTAAGCTATTAGGGTAAAGTTTATAACTTGCAAAACCTCAAATTATGTCCAGCAATTTTTCTTAGGTTTCAGATATTTGCACGAGCTATTGGTAGCAGCTGCAGATACAATACGTGGTCTAAATGACATAACAGGTATTCGTAATGCGATGATTAGCAGTATTTAGGTATGTCTGTATGTTAGACCAACCAACCATCAAGATATGTATCATACTCGATGTCTTGGTCATCAGCAAGATGATTTCATATTGCCGATCCAAGATTCTCATGCTTGACGTAAGTAAAATAAATAAATGAACTCAGGATGTATCTGCTGAGATTGATAGTTCCAATTGCTGTGCGGTAGATTAGTAAAATTGTGACCACAATTGATGATTCCATGATAGAGAGTAATTACTTCGACATGATTATTTCCAGGACAAGTTAAGCAACTAGAAGCATAATGTCAAGTACCTCTGGCTTTTTAATCAACTCCTTTAGAACAGAATGAAGTGTTAATCGGAGTTCCTTAAACAGGACAGCGGTTTGGGCCGGTGCTGTCAGTTTTAGCCAACCATCTAAAGTGACCAGACCTGTCTGCAGTAATAAAACCATCAACTAGTAATAACTTGAATAAGAGAACAGTAAAACACAGGTGCACACTCAGAAATGACAAAGTTCTTCTCTTGTTAAAGGTAGTTACTACATGTATTGTTTCATGAGAAATGAATCACAATAGTCCCGCATAGGTTCTTCCTATATGATAACATTAAAATGCATCTCTCTTATTCATTAATATAGGATTAATCATGAAGGATAATATAGTAGGACAGTAGGAGCCCTACCAGATGCATTTGGAATTAATTCAATTTAGTCGCCAAACTTCAAACTTGTTCATAAATTATTTTTAATAGCAATTGCAGTCATTCCCTCATCATTTTCCTCTCAGAGCATGAGTGATAACTTCGATACAGTTTGGATAGCTGGGGGAAGAGAGTGAAGCATGACCAAGTCTTCCAATTGAAATAATCTGTGAACTTTATATTGGCATGAATACTTCTTCGCTTACGAAGAATTTCCAAAGATCCCTATGGTGACAAACATATACATAAGAACAGAGTCATCCAAATGATGTCTTAGAACTACGAGGATCAATTTGATAAATGAAAACGAGCAGTGTTGTTGACTCGTCATCTCAGTAACAAGGACAGCAAAATGCAGTTTTCAGCTTTTCGCAAGGTAAGTGGTCAGAAAATATGAACTTATATGTGATGTGTAACACAACTACAAAAACACATAGCACTCGAACTAATAATTTTCAACAGTTAATTATCTGATATAAGCATCTCAAAACCATACTCAGGGAAAACTGATTGTTTTTGTTTCGTGAATCTCTGCTCATTCCAAAATTAATTTATTCACTTAGTAGTGATACAATTAGCAGTCATCTGCTGCTAAATATTGAACCCAGGTTTTGTTCCATCATGTTCCTAGAATACAACTATCATGCTTGCATAGTATTTCGCCTTGCGTATAACTAGACAAAATGGAAGCGGCATATAACTGGATTGAATTTTTGTAAGATTGGGAACATTTATTTTGTATCCAGAATCAGCATCTGCAACTGCAACATCTATGCACATATTTCAATACTAGGTCAAGAAGGTATAATAGGATACCTGATGTTGAATATTAATGGCTCCACCAAATAGTAAAATAGAGTAGGGAGAGATGATGCTCGTATCTCGCAGGAACACTTTGTTCGTTTCGACCTGAGAATATGACAAATCAGATTGCCATTTTAGGTATCACCTATAAGTTTGGAAAAGTTGCAGCTTCCATATAGATATCAAAATTGTTTAATAAAGTTATACGCCGATAACAAATATTTTCACAAATTCAACCAGAATTATTCATCCATTCACATGTATTTCTCATCCTACATGGGAAAAAAATACGATAATATGACATGGAAAATGATAGCCTATGGCATGGCATTTTAGAACCACAATCAAAGTACTAGAAAATTAAACCTAATATCAACACACCATGAAAAGTCAAATAATGGAATTTTGTATCTACTTTATAAAATGCAGTTAATTGTAAATTTGTAATATTTAAGGGATCTCTTATATGTCCATCCTCTCTCCATATGACTTCCACTGCAGGATTGCTGCATAGTTATTTTTTCTCCCACCATAACAGAGCATAGACCAAGCAACAAGGATCGATTTGATCCCATCAAAGTTCTTCATTTTAGAATCTTCCTAATTTTCTTTCTTCATTTCCTTTCTCCTCAAGCATATGTCATCACCATCATCATCATCATCAATGCCTTATCTCAACGATTTGGGATCGACAACACAAATCTTTTCAGCCATTCCATTCTATCAAACGCCATAGCTTTGGCAACTTTCTTCAAAGGATGTGTTATGAAATCTTTCCCACTATCTCCATCCAAGCCATTTTTGGTCTTCTCTAGCTTTTTTGGAGCCTTCAACTTGAAACAAGGCACAAACTTACTCCTTCATCAAGTTGAAGTTATATCTCCATCTCAATTACACTATTCCCTGAATATGTTACTTCTTGGTCGCCCAACATTCCACTCTATAAAGCATAACTGATCATATTATTGTCTTATACAAATTTTGTTTTATTTTGATCAGACTGTGTCGGTCATATAGCACTAATGAGGCACATCACATTATGCACCCAAGTCTAATTCAAAGGGCATTATCCTCCACAATCTATCCATGCTTCTGGATAATTGAGCCAATATACTACCTTCCAAAAAAAAGTTGAGCCAAGATACTGGAACTGGTCACCTTGAGGTATCTCATGGCCATCAATCTTGATTATCACTTCAACCCTATTCGTGTCCGTCGTAAAGTTGTTTTCCATATATTTAGTCTTGGTCCGATTCATTTACAACCCTTAGGTTCCCAATCCAAGGTATTCCTCCACAATTTTGGTTCTGCATTCACACCCCTCTAGTTTAATCGGTAATACCATGTCATCTATAAATGACATATAACAATGAATCTGAATGTGAACACCAAAGCATCCATAACCAAGAAAGTGGTTATGGATTTTTTGGGAGGAAATGGATAGTTTGTGGAGGAAGGTCAATGTAGGAAGACATGGGGCCCGAAGTGTCATGGGATGAGTCTTTGAAGGGGATTTTGAGACCGTACTTTGTTTTTCCAAAACATATCTGGCATTAGATGGGCTCGGGAAGGGATATTCGCTTATAGGATTATATAGTTGAGACCTGTTCTTGGGGGGGAGGGAGGAGGAGATGATTGGGAGCTGAGCTGTATCTTTTGTGTTTTGGAGAGGCTTAAAGACCTGCACCCTAATGTTCAAGAGACTGACAGGAGATTGCCAAAAGGAACCTAATGGTAGGTATTTCGAGGAAATCGGTCTATCATGCCTTGTTTTCTAATGTGAACCATTATCCCCGATTTGGCTTATTTGGAAGTCCGGTATCTCCCTAAGGTTGGCAGTTTTTTGTGTGTGGAGTGGCAATTGATAAAATCCTCACTGTATGTCAACTTATAAGCAAAAATTAAAGACTTGCGAAAATAAATAATTGGTGTATGGAGGAAGGAGAGTCATCCGATCATATCCATGAACTGGGTCTTTCCTCTGACTCTATGATTGTTTGCCAGGTTGGTATTTGGATGCGGTGGGGGAAGAAACCTTATCATCTGACACATGATCCTTGGTGCCATCTGCTAGTCCAATTGAAAAAATTGCAACCATTGAGTTTTTAATGATTCTGCTTGGTCAGGAAGCTAAAGCGCTCTCTACAACCAAAAATCTTATTGTGTTCTGGTGCTCTCACATGAGAGATTTTAGATAGAAATCCTGCTGACTTTTGGTCTTTATTTTAGATTTGTATTGGCATGTATAGATTTTCTTTTCTTTTGCCTTTTGGTTTAATAACATTTCATCATTTATAAAAAAATGTTGCATGTCAAGACACTCTTCTAGAATAACCAATTTTTGCATGTTAATAGATCCTTTCAAGTAGAAAAAAAAAGTCAATTTGGCTCCACTTTGGTCAGCTCTTTCTTCATTGATAAGTTGATGAAGTTGTTTCAAAATATTAGTAAAGGACAAGAGACTGGAACTATAAATCATCCAAACAAAGAGAAAATAAAAATAAACTATAAAAGAAGACCAACAACACAATTATTCAAGAGCATGGTCCACTCCTGAAAGTCACTAAATGCTAATCTCTCTCTTGAAAAGCCATAAAATGATCATCTCCTATTTGGTCCAGTGTGGTCTCCCCCAAAAGGAGTGAGGGATCTATTTTTGGATGGCCCAAAAACCCCTATGGGACCAGGGACAAGTTACTTTGGAAGATGCTTCCCTTCAAAATCTTTTGGGGAATCTAGATAGAGATAAACTGGAGACTTTTTAAGAGGCAGAATGTTCTGTTCCCAGGGCATCTGGATAAGATTATATAGGCCATAATCACCGAGATTATTATCACTAAAAATAAAAGTTACATAAAGTACACCTGTTTGGTTAACTTGCTGGAAACATCAATTACTTACGCGAGACATCCAACAAAAGAATAGAAGCGAAGAAAAAAGAAAATAAATAGAAAATATTGTGAGAAAAATATAGACTGGAAATGAGAAAAATGAGAGGAGCAGACAGATAAATGAAGTCAAGTCAGGTCTGACAAAAAAATAATAATCAAATTTTTGTCGATTATATTTTATTCGATTATAAACACTAAAATGATTATCGATGATGTATATCGATTACAATCAGTTTTACTGAAATCAGTAACATAATCAAACCCAAACGGCCCCGACGATGTACAATGCCATTGGCTGGCTCCATTTCAGCTGGGCCACCATCTTGAAGAATTCTCCGGCTGTAGAAGTTTCAATTTTTCAAACTGAAGTATCCTTTATGCCTAGACTCCAAGATTTTGTTTGTTTTGGGGGCTTATTACTTCCCCTACATCTTGTCAATTTGACGTAACTATAAATATAAAAAGCGCCACTTATCATAAATTTAAAAAATAAAAATTATAATAATAACGATGCAGCAACCCGGAGTTATGAGGTTAGAAAGCTCTAATACTTCTTGTGTAAGGATTTATCCAACCATACTAGAGGTTTGGAATGACACCATCAATATTTCTAGATACGTCATCAATATTGTAAGCTTGTTTGATATTTAGGTGATTGAGGATTAAACACACATCGAGAGAAGTAAAATGATCTTCAGCAAAATGATCTATTCATCTTAATAAGTAGGAAGAAAAGATCTAGTCTACTCCAGTGTTAATATATAAACGCATACGTACTTTACAGAATACAGTACCAATATCTGAGCAGTATATTGTTTAACCTACAATAGGTCATTGTGATTATTCAAGCTGTATGTAATAGATGAAAAGAATCAATGTAATCCGAAGAGGTTAAGATGTGCAAACCTTTTCAAGAAAGACGAGAAATGGGTACTGAAAAACTTTTGAGTTACTGTTGATTGAAGAAGGGTGTATGTGAACTTCTCTTCTTCCATCAAACCAGTGGGGACGGCCATTTGTCACAGGACTAGCAGACGATTTAAAGTTGCTGCCAAGAGCTACTCCAACAATGCCTTGTTCAGTGGCAGCCACATTGGGATATAGACCTGCACATAATATCGACTGCAAGGGCACCTCAAGAATTTATGTCCACATACAATACAAATGTCATTATATTTGATTTGAGCAGAGGTAATGATACATGAAACACAGTTCCTCAATTGTCATTATTACATACAATGATTTACAACAGAAATTCAATAGGATAATAATAAGAGGCTTCAGACAATAGATTAATGTAGCAAATGACCCGTGGTATTTTTGAGGAGCATCAATCCTTCATTTCATGCATTGTCTGTGCATGCAGATGCATATGAACACACACACACACAAAAATGTAAAAGAACCACCAGTCCCTTCACTCCCTTTCTGACCATACAAGAATACTGATAACTCTCAGATAGAGTATTAGAATGGAAAGATCCATTAGGTAATGAACTATTGGTTCTAAGCCATCTCTGGCAATGAATCAACAATTCAAAGTGCTTTTCTTGCGTATTCTTGATGATCAAGTAACTCCTCATTATATCTGATCAGCAATTCAGAATGGAGACTCAATTCCATGTAAGAATGAGACGTGCCTGTCTTTCAGTTCATGCCACTACTTGTTTAAAACACCCCTTAAAATAGGCATCCATAATCTAGTGAGAAGTCTAATTCTTAACAATATATGAACACATACACAAAAAAATGTAAAAGAACCACCACTCCCTTCAACTCCCTTTTTGATCATACAAGATCTTTCTTAACAATTGACGTGAATAATTTTAAAAAAAGAAAAAAGGAAGGAAAAAAAAAAGGAGAAAAGGAATCCATAACTGCAGCATGTTAGAACTTAGAAGTCCTATTTGAAGAGCAGAGGTAATTTAGTCATTTAAACTTTATATTTAGTGACAGGCAAGGGTAGACTAGTAATTCTCTGTAACATGGCTTATTGATTTAATATAAAGGTTAATAAGGTATTGACAGGAAAAGTTCTAATTTGCCAGTTTCCGAAGATATGCATATTGTTTTGACTCATATTTCCTTGGTTGCAAATATATATAATCTAGGATAGTTTGACCTGGTAACCTTCAAGGATCATTGAGCAGAAAAGAGATGCTTCCCTTGCATTGCCAATACACATATAACACAAAGTATGAACTATGAATGCTTCAATATTCTAGAGAACACAGTGAGTTCGGAAATGCAGAAAATGACATAATCCTTATACATATGCATAGCTTGCTTAGGAGGTTAAAACCTACGCCGATGTAAGAATACTCTAAACATGGAAAATGAGTAGAAGTCCATTTTGGTGTAAAGGTTAGTATAGTAATATGCACAACTTGACCCGTAAAATATATTAGAACATGTACACATGGATATGCTAAAAATACAATTTTACTTGCTCAAGACAGTACCCATACTAGTCTTACCTTCACAACTGAAGAATGATGTGAATACATATTGAATGGTTGGGATATATCGGCAAACCAATCGTCAAGTTTGTCTTTCAATTTTCCATCAGTCTGCTTAAAGGGAACATGTCTTGTTAATGGCCCCAAAATAAACTTAAGGAAATAGATCAAGAGAGATATGTTAGTCCAGCAAAAATAACAACTTCAATGAATGAATGCTGCACAGAACTATTCGGAGTAGAAATACATTAAGATCAAACAGTACTTTATGGCAATGACTAAATTTTCTAGTGTTATATAGATACTCATAAGCAGTGGTCCACTACTTATATACATGCACGGTTACATATGTACACATTTCCAGCAACGGTATCACTGAAATCTGATACATTATTACATGGTAATATCATTGTTACATTGTCTCATTCATTGTGCAAGTTTCCAAGAGTTTGACCTGTGTTATAACTCATGTTTAAAAATCGATGTGCAAAATGGTTAGTTAAAAATTAAGAAACGTATTGTGGACATGGTTCAAAATATCGACTGTATCAATATGTATCAATCGATACATCTGTTTTTAGCCTTTCTGATACAAAACTCTCATGTAGTATTTTTTTTTTTTTTCATTAATATCGATAGTATCATACCGAATCGGTTGTATCGGTAATGATATGACCGATACGGTACGATACATATGGAGCGTACTGAATGATATCGAGCCAACTCTTTAAAGCCCTCTTTTGGGCTAAAAAACTCAATCTTCTCCGTCTTCTTTGAACACAATCCATTGATTTCAAAATATTGATAAAATGATTCAAACTCCTTGGATATTGAATGGAAAGAGGATCTTCATTTGCGGTGGCGATCACAAAGGTGTTGATAATGATGATGGTGAAGTTGGTGATGATGATGGCGGTGATGTCAATGGTGGTGATACTTGGACTAGGGGCATTGATGTAGGTCATTGTTCATAGGCTGAGCCCCAGTCTGTATAAAAGGAGAGGAGAAGATGAATTAATTTCACTTAGTAGTAATTTGTTCATGCTACCCAGGATCAGGGTGCTCCATCTCACACGTACCAGTGGTGTCAATCAGGTAGACAACACCACAAAGCGACAATGTAGGTAGCATTGAGACCACACAAATGGGAAGATGCCACATGTATGGATGCCTTTCTCCATGACATCCAGCGGATCAATGTCGGACTCTTTATTTTGCCTATTGATGATCAGGGAAGCATACATTCATCCTAGTGGTCAAGGGGCTGTTTAGGACCTTTGAATCATGGGTCGAGGACCTCGGGATATGATACACAACCACAATCATCGAACTTTTATTGTAGCTATGGGTACCGGACAGTTCCATAGGCTTATCTGCTTATGTATCCAATTGGAGTGGTATATCCTTGTACTTCTGAGCAGAGATGGTATCAAAGCTATATGATTTGGGCATAATACCACAACCAGGTTTGGAAGATATATCACGTAAACCTTCGAGATGACGATTCCTACAGTAGCACTGGTAATTTCGACCCTACACGTAACTCAATATTATACTGATGTACTCATTGAGATACACACTTTATGAATTTTCATGGAAACATTATGATTATGTACTTTGCCTTTGAGTTGTTGAGTTATAGACAACATTTGTACTTTGAGTTTATGTATTTTCAACTTGTTTACAGTTGTATTGAATGGTGTAGGAATATGAAATACTTGCCTATTTCCCACAAAATAAATGTTTTATTGAATGATTATGCTTTAATTTGTCTCATTACAGCCTGTATATATGTATCCATTCATACACGTGTTGCTCATCTATGGTTCTATGAGGCATAGTTCAAAATGTTGATACGTATCGGTTTTTGACAAACCCGATACACACTGCTTATTTACATTCATTTACTTAAGATATTTATAAGTAAATAAAGTTATACCCCCTATTTGAATTCAATAAAAATTATCCTAGATTCAAATTTCTGAATAATAAAAAATCTAACTTTCATGTTCAAGAACAAAATCCGTTTTTTAGGGATTATGTTAAAATTGCAACTTTCAAATTGTATTTCTCAATCTTAAATTTCATAAATTCTAGAATTTTAAAACATTACTACAACCCAAAAGTCCAATAAAAAGAGTCATATTTTAGTCTTCAAAAATATTTTCATCTACATGGTTAAAAAATCAACTAACAGCATAAAAAGACTTAAATTCAAACTTTACAAAAAACAATATAAGCATATGTTGAGCACCCCATTTAAATTCATTAAAAACACTCCTAAATGTAAATTCCAAAAGAATCAAAATCCAAATTTTCAGTTCATGTCTAAAATTTGATTTTTAGTCGTCTGGCCCAAATTTCAACATCAAAATTGCAAGGCTTTTCCAAATCCTAAGGGCTCATAATTTTTTATTTCAAAAAATTATTAAAACAAAAAAACCAGTAAAATTATTTCACACATTGGCTTCTATATGGTGTTAGGTCACTATATGCTCAGTCCTAAGCCTCGAGTGACATTTACATACAGATTCAACAACTCTCGGATTTACAGTAGATGTACAAATATTTTCATCAGTCCACATACCATGCTCACATGAGTTGGACACATTATTGTCAATATGTCTAGCTCACTTATAATGGATTACTTTATTTAGTATTATGCTTGTATCATGTATGCAATTTACATTAAGGTTGTACTTCAATACTCTCTTCTTTAATTCATTGAATGTAATATTTAATAACTAGGTTGCATTGCCTATACTTGGCTAAGTAACTTTGTGTTTTCATAGTTGTTTATCAAAATGATCGTCATTTTTAATTTATAAAATTCTTAACTCTCATATGTATGGTTATTGTCGTAATGGTATCTTCATTAACCTCACATGGGATTCCTTGGATCATCGATTCAGGAGCCGCAAATCATGTCTAGAACGTCCACATTTTTCTCATCTTATATATCTTCCTCTAGTCCTTTAGTGAAAATAGTTGATGGTTCCTTTGCATCTGTCTGGGAAAGGAAGCATCCATGTCACCCCTACTCTTTCATTGTCATTTGTATTACATGTTTCTGGGTTTTGTATTAACCTCCATTTTGTTAGTAGTTTAACTAAGCATCTGCGTTGTAGTGTAACATTTTTTCCATCTTATTGTGTATTTCAAGATCTAGTGACATAGCGGCAGATTAGGAGTGGACGGGCTTTACATCTTGGATCAGCCTCCTACTCCTATGTCTAGTGTTTTTCAGTCTCATAGTACTATTAATAAAGACCAGATTTTCTCTGGCATCATCGATTGGTCACATGTCGTTTCAGTCCTTAAAAATTTTGTTTGTTTGAGTCTGTCAATTTACAAAGTTTGTAGTGTGAAACTTGTGAATTGACAAAACATAATCGTGTTTCCTTTTCCCCCAATACTAAAAGAAGTTCATTTGAAATTGTCCATTCAGATGTATGGGGACCCTCTCCCACTCTATCCTTATTTGGATTTCGATATTTTATTTTGTTTATTGATGATTATTCCTGCTACACTTGGTTATACCTGTTGAAAACTCGAGACGATCAGAAATCAATTTAACAAGAATGTTAACATATTTCGCTCTGATCGTGATCGCGAATACCTTGAAGGATCACTCAGGGCTAACTTTGCTGAACATGGAATTATTCATCAAAACAGTTGTGTATACATGCTACGACAGAATGAAGTTGCGGAATGAAAGAATCATCATTTGCTTAAGGTTGTTCGAAGTTTGTTATTACTTATGAAAGTTGAAAAAAAGTTTTGGTTTGAGGTAGTACTTACAGCAGCGCATTTGATTAATCGGATGCCCTCCTGGGTCCAAACCGTTCGAAGTTGGATCCTAAGTCCACCAAATGTCTCTTAAGGTATTCCTCCACACATAAAGGATATAAGGTGTTTGATCTCCCGATAGGTAAGAGGTTTATCTCTAGGGATGTTTCTTTCTTTGAGTCGGTTTCATTTTATTTTGGGATTCCTCTTCACGGGGAGAGTGATAGTGAAGAGATACCCCTTCCAATACCCCTCCCAGTTCCTGTTCTAAGAGAAACTCCCCTTCCAGTACCCCTCCCAGTTCCTATTCTGGGAGAAAACTCCTTTAGCGTCATTGTTGTCCTCCTTTGATAACACTAGAGAAAAGGAAAATGAGCTAAAGACATACTCAAGACGTTCCAAGGTGGAGCCTCGATCAACTGAATAACACTCTTAGCATATGTCTGTGGACCCAAATCCATCTACTTCTCTGTTGCTCTCAATTCAAGTAATTTTCATCTTTACCCCACACTACTGATCTTGATGCTCCTATTGCCTTATATAAAGGGAAACGCACTTGTACATCTCATCATATCTCTAACTTCATTTCTTATGAATCTTGTTCTCCATCTTTTCGTGGTTGTCTCAATTTTGTCTTCAATATTAATTCCATCTAGAATCGTAGATGCATTGCAGCACCCTAAGTGGAAGGAAAAGAAAGCACTCACAAAAAATAATACATGGGAACTTGTTGATGCTCCTAAGGACAAGAAGCTAATTGGATGCAAGTGAGTTTATACTGTAAAATACAAGATTGATGGTATTATTGACAGATACAAAGCAAGGTTGGTCGCTAAGGGATTCACACAAACCTATGGGATCGATTATTAGGAAAAATTTGCTCCTGTAACCAAAATAAATACAAACAGAATTCTTCTTTCAGTAGCAACAATTCAGTCCTAGCCTCTCTTTCAGCTGGATATGAAGAACGTTTTTCTTCATGGAGATCTCCAAGAAAAAGTTTATATGACTTTACCTCTTGGGTTCAATGTTCAGAATCAAAAGGGTAAAGTTTGTCGTCTGAAAAAGGCAATTTATGGTCTTAAACAGTCCCCTAGGGCTTGGTTTGAATGGTTTAGTGAAGTTGTGAAGAAGTTTGGATATACTTAATATCACCCAGATCATACGCTGTTTGTGAAGCATTTGAGAAACACAACTACTGCACTTTAGTGTATGTAAATTATATTGTTGTAAGTGGTGATAACCCAGGGGAGACAGAATCTTAAGATCTTCTAGCCAAAGAGTTTGAGATTAAAGATTTGGGTTTACTCACGTGTTTCCTTGGGATTGAAGTTGCCCACTCAAGGAAGGTCATCTTCATATCTCAGAGAAAATATATCATTGATTTGTCAGAAGACACTGGAAAGCTTGGCTCGAAACTTGTGGCAACTCCTATGGAAGCTAATGTTTTTTTTTTATCGATAAACCAAGCAAATATAATAAAAAAAGAGAGAACTACACAAGAAAAAGCAGAAAAGTTCACAAAGACGTGAACCAAACGAAAGAAGAGACAAATAGTAACAAAAGCACCCAAAAGAACCCCTTGCCACTTGGCCACAACCCCAAAACCAACTCAAGCTAGCAAAAGGCCCACGTTCCCCTCCGCCTGACTAGACGAAACCTACTCCAATACCAAAGAGACGGCGCTAGCACAGATTCTGCGTAAAGGAGAGTGCAAGTTCTTAAAGACTCTCTTATTCCTCTCTCTCCATATTGACCACGCTATTGCACCCGACAAAACCCGCCAGATGGCCAACCTTGAACCATCCCTACTTACCAAGTCCCAGTAGGATAAGAAGTTTAGAAAGGAAGAGGGAAAGACCCACTCCACACCTACTCTGGAGAGAAAGAAGCTCTAAATCTCATAAGCTACAGGACAATGCAAGAGGAGGTGATCTACTGTCTCTTCCGCTTAAAGGCACATGAAGCATCTATTAGCCATCCTCCACCCTCGGTTTTTCAAGTGATCACATGTGAGGATTTTATTCCAACCCACATTCCAAAGGAAGAAAGATACTTTAGAAGGAATGCTTGCATTCCACACAGTCCTATGAGGGAAGGGGACGGATGGACAAGACCCAAGAACCTGAGCTAAAGATCTCACTGAGAACCGACCCTTGTTGCCTCTAGACCAAAATCTACAATCCCTACCATGGGAAACCGGAGGAAGAGACCCAAATCGCTCTAGAAGTCTACCAAACTCGACAATCTCCCAGTCATTCAGCCTTCTGCTCAGTCTGGGACAGCAAACTGCCCCCTCACTGACTTGAAGATGTCAGTATGTTCTAGAGACTTGTTGATAGGATGATTTACTTATCCTTGACTCGTCCTGATATTGCTTATGTAGTTAGTGTAATGAGTCAATTCATGCACAATCCTAGGACAATACACCTTGAGGCTACGAAACAAGTATTGAGATACTTAAAGTCTTCACCAGATCAAGGGTTATTATTCAGACGGAATTGGCACTTCAAGGCAGAGGCATACACAAATGCATGCTGATTAAGCTGGGTCAGTCATGCTGATTGAGCTGGGTCAGTCACAAATTGCCGATCTAAGTCAGACTATTGCACCATAGTTGGTGGAAATTTGGTTACCTCGAGAATTAAGAAGCAGTCTGTGGTTGCACGGTCTAATGCTGAAGCAGAGTACAGAGTCATGGCTCATGCAGCCTGTGAGTTATTGTAGATCAAGACTTTAATGAGTGAACAGGGTTACTCAAACCCATCGAAGATGACACTTTATTATAATAATAGAGCTGTTATTAGCATTGCACATAACCCAATGCAACATGACAGGACTAAACATATTGAGGTTGACAGACATTTCATGAGAGAAGATAGCTTTGAAGATAATTAGTATTGCCTTTGTAAAAACAGAAGATAAGTTAGCAGATGTTCTTACGAAGGCGGTTGCTTCATCGCGTCATTATGACCTTATTGGCAAGCTGGACATTTATGGCCCGCTTGAGGGGGAGTGTCGTAATGAGTCATCTAAATAAGCTCATCACAGCTATATTATCTAGTTACTTTATTATGTTTTAGTATCTATTGTCTTTTATATAATTAAGGACATTTACGTCATTTCATTCTATTAGAAATATAAAAGAACTAAAGGATGGAGGAATTAATTTTCCATACCAAATTTCCCTTCCACAAACCCTAGTTTACTATTCTTAATTTTCTACTATTATAAATGTATTGGGGCATTCATTTACTTTTTTTTAGCTTATAATTGCATTAAAAGAGGTTTATGTAAGGTAATCAAGTTTTTTCTTGCGTATCCAACGTTTCTTAGCGTATGTTAAATTTTTCCGGCGTATCCAACCGATCCGCCGATACGTATCTGAAAATCCACTTACTGATAAGGCACCCCATACTGATATTTTGAATCATGCTATGAAGTTATGGATAATAGAAACTCTTGTAGATAGTTAAAATAGTATATATTGGACTCAAATTACCATTTTTTAATGTTTTGTGCATTGAAATAAGTTTGGAGTTAAGTTTCAATGAGTTTTCAATGTTTTCATAATTTTTAGAGTTTTTATTCGTATCCAGGATACATATCCAATTTTGGACTTACGGATACGTACTTTGATATCGATATTTTGAAACATGAATGTGGATATGCACAGAAACACATAGAAACTCTAAAAACAAATTAAGTAACATAGGAAACACATTAAAACTTAATCCAAACTCATTTTAGTTGGGAGCACATGGAGAGGGTGGATCATAAGAATAGGCAAAAGATTAGAAATAAATATTACTTTCAGATAATTTCGAGGGGCATCACTAGGTTTAAGGAAAACCCCACTCGTATAGGAATGGATGTCAAGAAATGCCTACACATTCCTAAGGAGGTCAAGAAGATGAGGATAGAGCATCTACTGATAAATATGTGGGAAAATGAACAAAAGAAAGTATCCGACTCTAAAGTACCAGTGTAGATGGACCTATAGTCACAAAAAACTGCGTTTTTTTTTATAAAAAACCCGTTTAAAACGTGTATTAATACCCTACCGTAGAATACGGGGTTTAAAACCTGTTTTTTTTTTAAAAAAAACATGTATTATCGTTTAAAACGAAAAGTACGGAAAAAAAAAACCCGTTTAAAACGAATAATATGAAAAAAACGGATAATCTTGGAAAAGTATTGGGAATGAAGATTATACAGATATTGATGACTTTTATGATGCTTTTGAGCGATTGATGAATATGAATGAGTGATTTTATTAATACGCGTATTATAGTCTTGTTTTTAATCTTGATAGTTAATGTTTTAATGAATTTTGATGTCTTGATGAAATGAATTGGATGTTAAAATGATGTTAAGAATTTATTATTGTTGATTATAGTTACAATTTTTGTATATTATCTCACCAAATTGTTAGATATATTAATTAGCATCGTTTTTAATTTTGAAAATTATTAATTTTTTTCTCCGTTTTTCCCCGAAGTTTTCCCGTATTTTCCTTATTTTTCGAATTTTTCCGTACTTGACCCTTGCCGAATTATTCCCGATCCCCGATTTTGTGACTAGGGATGGACCCCTTCCCCTTAGTTAATGAAGATCATGTTTTTTTAGGAGGTTGACGAGGAGGTTGATTTCTAGATAAGTGTAAGACATAGCATTGAAACTTTTGAGCTGGAAAAAAGTTCTAAAAATATCTCTACTATTCCTGTGACAGTGGAGGTGGATTTCATCTCCTTAGACAAGGAGAACCTTAATTTCCAGCTTGTTGTAAAAAAAGCATGGAGACTCTTCGAAAGGCGAAAGCCAAGGCGTACACGTATTGGGAGGCATTTTGAGATTAGAGGTTCCTCACAATCACAGCCACATAGTTGACTTCATTAGAGATGATAACTAGGTGTAGCTAAGCTTTTGTTTGTGCGTTGTTTATAGAAGGACCCAACTCTTTATGTATCTTTTTTTGGAAATAGATTACTTGTATTCCATTACCTATTAATGAATGTTTTATTGAACGATCATGCTTTAATCTGTTTTAATACAATTATCTGCATTTTAAGGGAGTAATGCATTGTATAAACTCAGATGGTTCAAATAGTATCTAAAGGACTCTAACCACCATTTTTAATATTATCTTTGAATTAAATTTCCTGAGTTTCATATGTTTCCATTATTCTTTATAATGTTTCTGTTCGTATCCTCGCTATGTATCCGATTTTGGACCTATGAATACGTACCTCGATATCGATATTTTGAACCATGGTTATGAGTACATGAAACCGCATTAATAAAAGAGGCTGAGAGTTACTCTACAAACTAAAGATCAATGACCGGTGTTCCAATTTTTGTAAACTAAGTTGAACTTTGAAGGCCAAGAATTATGTTTTTCACGGGTCACTGAACATATTTTACAATTTTCAGACTGGCCTTTTAGAAAATTTGGCATGATATTTAGGTTTCTCTATTTCTATTTCTTTTTCTTTTCTTTATGGAAAATGACTGACAATATAAATTAACATTTTCCATTCAAATATGTTGAGATTATGACAGTATGCATTGATTCACTATCTCATTTGCGAAATGCCTAGTAACCCCACAAAAGTTGTTTTTTTCTACTCAAATTTTTGGGCTCTTTGGATTATGTCGTGAGAATCAAGACTGGTTTTATGTTTTTAAGAGTCCCGAGTATGCACTCGTCTCTTTTGGCATTTCCTAAAGTTCAAATAAAAAATGTTCAACTTTTTCCTAATTTGACCTCACTCTTTCTTCCAACCACGAAATATTACCCAAAATCAAGGATTAAAAATACGGTTTTGGGGGATGTATCGGTCTCAACCGAAACCTATACGTATCGGTTTCAGACGATACATAAAAAAATTTCTTTTTCAAGGAAAAAAAAATAAAATTTTTTTTAAAAATCAAATGAGTAATAGGAACCAAATATAAAGTCATGGGAAGCGATTCAAAAACAAAGTAGCAAACACAATTACATAATGAATTAAACCATTTATAAATAATAAACGATATGTATTGCCCATTTCGTTTCAGTATAATTATCATACAGTGGAATACCGATACCTATACATATCGTCCGTTTCGTACCAATTTCGGTGATTTTTATTTCCATGCACAAAATAGAAGAAATCTAAGGAAATTTGTAAGCACAAAACTTTCCTTCAAAATTGGATTTCCAAACGTTGACAGTACCAGAATTATGTCTGGTACAGACTCTAGTACTAAGCACTCATATAACCAATACATGAGCGGGAAGCAATACTGCAGCTATCATTGCAGCAGCAGCATTGCACCTCTGGTCAAGATGGAGATGATCTGAGCTACAAAGCAACTGTATGTGGATATGAGTGTCAGGTTACATAATATTTCCAGCTGTATTTTTACATTGATATATGTGAATGTGCTTTTGCATATAAATAGATTATATAACTAATTATGTGCAAGATTATAAGTGTGACTCTCAAGTCTTACAAGTGTGTGTTCAACTGCTTATGCGCTATCAATGATCCTCTTTTTTAGTTTCACCCGAAATGGCAGTTTAATTTATATTAGTAAAAGAAGTTTTCGATACTGTCATGCATGTTTAGACTTTTCTAAAATAGCCATATGAGTTTCCTAGTGTTTCCATTTGTTACCTAAAATTTACTGGGTTTTTATGAGATTTCATATGTTTCCATGATAGGTATAGAATCCTTCAAAAATGTTACCATGTTCTGTACTGACATTCTAAATCTTGGAAAGAATCTTTCGGCCTCATAGCAGACATCAAACCATGAGGTAATAACTCCACATGGAAAACAATCAATTACGTTCCTTAAAAATTGTCTCAAATGAAAGACATTTGTAGCAGTTGCTTCCATCTATTAATTGAACTGTTCTGAAACTATTTTTCCATTATAGTATCACTGCAAAAGGGATATATTGCATCCATCCCCAAATATTGACAAGAGAATATGAACTGTAATGCAAAGGCATCGACCCCCAAAAAAATGTGTAATTAAACCTTGCAAAGGGTGTCCCAAAGTGCACAAGTATATATGTGTGTGTGTATATATATATATATATATATATATATATATATATATATATATAACAGAACATATAAACTAATTAATAATTATTTGATAAAAAACAAAGCCACCTGATAACCCCGTGGAAGATTGACGAGCCCAATGTCTGCTAACAAACGTCCAAATTGTATGCGCATGTCTCTAATATATCAGCATATAAATCAGTAAATGATAACAAAGATGACTTAAATGCAGCAGTATATAGCAAAATTACTTAGCTATGCTATCAGATTGATCAGAATATTGAGCATTCATAAAACCCATCTAGATATTCCTTCATCATATTCTGTAACTAAAAGTCTAAAGGTAGCAGAAAATTGCTCCTAACCCGACATCATTTTGAAAGAAAATAGAGCTATCAAAGCCTTACAGCAATCGGATAGTTGTCTTTAACAATAAAATTTTCTAATACTCGTATAAATTTTTGCAATTGAAAAAAGCAGGTACTTTTCTAGGGCTTATTTGGAACTTTTCAAATTGTAACCTGGAAATTTCCATTACGATAAAAGTTGATCCAGCAATTACTAGGGAACATGTTTGTAAGAAGGTTTTTGGCATGTTCAAATAAACTGAGACATGCTGGGGCAATCAAGCTCAGGTTTTTCTTGGAAATGGTAGATTTAGGATAGGCACTAACCTTCTGGAGAGGGTGATGTGCATAGAGCAGGTGAGCAAAGTGGAACTCAGTCCACCATGACAAGTTTGTCCTGGCAAGACCCTTGGTGTGACAGTTTGTAAGGATGGTACCTACTTGAGAACAAGATTAATAGGTTCTGACAGCTGGTAAGGATGGTTACCTATTTGGAAACAATACTGATTGTTATGGTGCAAAGTGATCAAAGCCATTTAAATTTTGTATGTAGTAGCACTTGTGCTCGAAATGATATTGTTAATGCTGGAGACAGCAAATCAAGTTCACATATCCCAAGAACATGCAGTTCTCAATTATTGAAAAAAAGTTCATGGTCAAGGTAATATATCAAGTCAACTCATCCAACTTACTAGGTACTACACGTTACTCAACCAATTGTGCCCATGGTCTAAAAAACTGAGATGTATCGGGCATACCGGTCCAGTACATCTAGGAAATCTCGGGTTTGCAGACATACATATAGATGTACCAAGCCACGTGTATCAGGAGAACCGGTCCAGTACGTCTAGGAAATCCCAGGTTTGCAGATGTACATACAGATGTACCAAGCCATGTTTATAGGAGTTTGGCCACAGTATTGTGATCATATCTGGCATACTTATCATGTCTCACTGTATTTGATTCATGAGCTCACAATGTTGGAGCCGACACATAGTTCAATGTGATATTGAGCTTGTATAATGTATGTCATCTACTTTATGGTTGTAAAGTCAATATTTTTTTATGTATTTAATTGAATGTACGGTTTTTATATTTAGATTGTATTGCATATACTTGGCTAAGTGATTAAAGTTTGTGTTCTCACACCTATCTATCAGCATGCTCGCCTCTTTTAACTTATAAAACTCTTAATTTTCATATGTTCTTGATATATGTAATATCGGGAGTATACTTGTAAAAGGGCATATATGTAATATTCTCTCTTTATATAATATGCTAGTAGAGTTCTCTAATCCCTAAATCCTCCAAACCATTTCTCCAACTTGTTATCAAAGCTACATCAAAGGAAAAAGATCATCGTTTAAAGCCATAACAACAAAAAAAGGAAGGAGCTAGCTACCATGTTTTTAGCCATACGACTATCTCTAGTCGTATGGCCTAGTCTTATTTTTGGGTTTTGGGTTCTTCAAAGGTATATTTTTCAAAGATCTTGTTTTTTAGAGGATTTTTGAATCCTATTTCATTAGATTTGGTTAAATATTGATGAAGTTATGATGATTTGAAGAAAAAATACAGAAATATTCGAAGAAAAATACTGTTTGGTTCAGATTTTTTACTACTTGAATGGGTTGTTACTTCTGTTGTTTATTGGTCATGGTTGAACCATTTTTTTGATAGGAACATCTTGAACCTGTTTTTTCTTCATTTGGATGAGATTAGAAGAAGTTGTGATGATTTTATAGCCCCACTTCACTACCCTTTTTTGCTGAAAAAGGGTTTTTTATACCCTATTTGTTTATAACAACTTAAGTCATCTCTTTGGTAATCTTAATACCATTAGATCTTTTGTTGTTGAAATTTTCAATTGATTGGTTGTTTGCTCCTTGAGTTTCTTCTATTGATGCTAAAGTTCTTGCTTCGTCGGCTCTTTCTGACTCCGCTGTCCACTCTATTACCAATATTAAATTCAATGGTGATAATTTTCTTGCTTGGCGATGCTCAGTTGAGCTTTATATTGGGGG
Source organism: Tetracentron sinense (assembly GCA_015143295.1). Classification (NCBI taxonomy): domain Eukaryota; kingdom Viridiplantae; phylum Streptophyta; class Magnoliopsida; order Trochodendrales; family Trochodendraceae; genus Tetracentron; species Tetracentron sinense. Next base: position 47,122,401 of record CM026552.1, read on the forward strand.
TCGCTCTAAGATGGGGTATCTTGATGGTAAGACTCCACAGCCGGAGACAAGTATTGCCGAAATTGCTAAGTGGAAGGCAGAGAATTGCATTATTTTGGGCTGGTTGTTCAATTTCATGGAGCCTGCCAGGAATTATATTTTTTATAAAGATTGTCATGAACTTTTGGAGGCTCTTATTCAGATTTATGCCTTAGTAGAGAATGATGTTCGGATTTATCAACTTACTCGTGAGATTGCTCACTTTCAGCAAGGGGATATGTCTATTTCAGATTATTTTGGGGCTCTTCAGTGTCGTTGGGAAGAATTGAGCCATTATGAGTCTCTTTCTGAATTATCTATTGCTTCTGCCAAGATTATGACGAAGTGAATTGAGAGTAACTGCATTTATGATTTCTAGAGAGGTCTTCGGGCAGTATTCGAGCAGTTGCGCACTCAAATTCTTGCCACATCTCATTTGCCATCTCTTCAATCTATGTAATCCACTGTGTTTGGTGAGGAACGTCGCCGAGCTGTTATGTCTTCGAGCACCACTCCTATGCCCCTTCCGGATCGTACCGCCTTTGCTCCTGATTTTCATCTTGCTGCTAGCCATGGTAGGACAACTAATAGGAGCCGTCGTGGTCGTGGCAGACCAACTACTCCTTGTAGTCACTGTGGTATAGTGGGACACATTCATGATCATTGTTACCATTTGCATGGCTATCCCGAGGGTTACCATCCTCGTCCTTCTGCTCATTTTAAAACAACTCTTGTTGTTGATCCTCAATCCTCAGTTGTTGCCAGTGATCCTCTGGAGTCCATGAGAGCCCAGGATCCGAGCTGAGTTCCATCTGCAGAGTGATTCCTTATATTGTTGCTTCATCTGCCACAGGTATTCATGCTCCCTCGGCCTATGCCGCCACTACATCATCTTCTTCTCCTAGCTGGGTTATTGATACCGGAGCTACTGATCATATGACTGGTGAGTCATAGGGTAATTCCATATATTCACCTTCATTGCCTACTGCCAAGGTTCACTTGGTTGATGGTTCTTTTACTCCGGTCTCAGGAGTAGGACACATTCATGTGTCTCCATCTCTCTCTTTATCTCATGTGTTACATGTTCCTCATTTATCTTATAACCTTCTTTCAATGAGTAGTCTTACTACCAAACTTAACTGTTGTGCTATGTTTTATCTCTCATTGTCTCTTTCAGGACCTGACTACGAGGAAGATTGTTGGTAGAGGAGTGGAAAGAGGCGGACTTTACTACCTTGACACTAATTATGCTCTTGATCGAGTCTCCTCTACTGCTACTACTGTTTCTGTTTTTCCTTTTTTTATTGATGCTACTCTGATACTTATCGTTTATGACATGCCAAGCTTGGGCATAATGGATCTAAGACTTTATGTTCTTTGATTCCTACTTTTAGTAAACTTTGTTCTTCATCAATGTGATACTTGTGAGCTTATTAAACATGTTCGTACTGTTTATCCTTCTCAGATATATAAAGGTCGTTCTATTTTTCAATTAGTTCATTCGGATGTTTGAGGACCATCTCCCGTTCCCTCAAGTGATGACTTTCATTATTATGTTACTTTTATTGATGATTACACTCGAGCTACTTGGGTGTACCTTCTTAAGTCTAAGGATGAGGTGTTCTCTAAATTTCAGCAATTTCATGTCATGATTGTTACCCAATTTGGTGGTCTTATTAAGGCATTTCATTCTGATAATGGCGGTGAGTATCTCTTTGCATCTTTTGTCCAGTTTCTTCAAACTCATGGGATTGCCCATCAACTTACCTATCCTTACACGCCTCAACAAAATGGCGCTGTTGAGCGCAAGAATCGTCATTTAGTTGGTGTCACTCGTTCTTTGTTGCGAGGTATGCATATGCCTAAGCCTTATTGGTCCATGGCTCTTCTCACTACATGTTTTCTCATCAATCAGGCTCCTTCTCTCATTCTTGATGGCCTCTCACCATATCAGCTTTTTTGCCCTTAGGTTTCTATTTTTCTCATTGAGTCACAGGTGTTTGGTTGTACTTGCTTTGTCCAGGATCTTCGCCCCAATCGTCAAAAATTGGATGATAAGGTCATTCGATTTGTCTTTGTTGGTTACTCTAGTACCTCTAAAGGCTATCGGTGTTATAACCCTCAGTTTCGTCGTTTCTTTCTCTCTTGATGTTATTTTTTCCGAAACAGTCTCTTAATTTTATCCTGCTCCTACAGTGCTACCTGTCTCTGTGTCTTCACCTACTGTTTCTCCTGTCTCTATGCCTTTACTTATTACAGGAGACCTCCCACAGCAGGTATTTCTCACGTACTCTCACCGCCAGCCCACCTAGTTCCTCCTCTGATGCGCCTTTACCACAATCTTTCCCACGGGCCACTCCTCGAGAGTGTTCGCTCTTATGTTACTCCTTACCTCCTTGCCAAGTATGTTTGTTATTAGACTGTATCTCACTCATACCAGGCTTTCCTTTCGACAATTAACTCTGTGACTATTCCTCGGTCCGTTCATGATGCTCTTCTTCAACCTGAGTGGAAGAGTGCTATGGTTGATGAAATAAATGCTCTTCAGTCTAATCAGACTTGGGATATGGTTCTCTTTCCAGCTGGGAAGAAACCTATGGGTTGTCGTTAGGTCTTCACCATCAAACATAACTCTGATGACAGTGTTGCTCGGTATAAGGCTCGTCTTGTAGCCCGCGAATTTACTTAGATTTATGGGCTTGACTATGATGCTAATTTTGCGTCTGTGGCCAAACTAACTTATGTTCATATTATCCTCTCTCTTGCGGCAAATCAGAGTTGGTCTCTGTATCAGTTAGACATCAAGAATGCTTTTCTTAATGGGCATCTCACCGAGGAGGTGTATATGGATCCCCCTCTTGGTTTCCTGCTTCAGGAGGAGTCTAGAAAAGTTTGTAGACTTCGGAAGTTATATGGATCCCCCTCTTGGTATCCTACTTTAGGGGAAGTCTGGAAAATTTTGTAGACTTCAGAAGTCTATATGGTTTGAAGCAGTCACCCCGTGCTTGGTTCCATTGCTTCAGTGAAGTGGTCCTTAGCATGGGCTTCCAGCAATGTCACTCTGATCATACTGTTTTCATTCATTCTGGCATCTCAGGCCGCACTTTTCTCCTGGTATATGTTGATGATATCATCTTGACTAGCGATGACTCCTCATTCAGCTCTCATGCTAAGCAAGAGCTAAGGCGTACCTTGGACGTCAAAGATCTAGGTCATCTGAAATACTTTCTTAGTCTGGAGATTGCTCGATCTAAGAAAGGAATTTTTGTCACAACGGAAATATGTTCTTGACCTACTCAGCAATACTAGTATGAGTGGATGTAAACCCGCTACTTCTCTCATGAATCCGATACTAGTACGAGTGGATGTAAACCTGCTACTTCTCTCATGGATCCGAAGCTCTCTTTGCATGATAGTGAGGGTGATCTTCTTTTTGATCCTCATGCCTATCAGCATCTTGTGGATCGCTTGATATATCTCACTCCCACATGACCTAATATTACATTTGTTGTCAGCATGGTTAGCCAGTTCATGCATGCTCCCCGTGCTTCACACCTTATTGTTGTTCATCGTATTCTTCGATATATCAAGGCTAGACCTAGTTGTGAACTTGTGTATCGCTCACATGGTCACCTCGATATCTCTGACTGTACAGATACTGATTGGGCTGGATCTGCTACTGACCGTCATTCCACCTCGGGCTATTGTCCTTTTCTTGGAGGCAACTTGGTTGCGTGAAAGAGCAAAAAGCAACCCGTGGTTTCTCGGTCTGGTGCCAATGTAGAATATCATGCACTTACTCATGGCACTTGTGAACTCTTATGACTTCGATCTCTCCTCTCTGAGTTAGAGTTTCCTATTAAAGGCCCTATATCCTTCTATTGTGATAACGAGGCTACTGCAAAGATTGCCTCAGATTCTGTGTTTCATGAGCGGACAAAGCACATTGAGGTTGATATTCACTTTTTCCGTGAGAAAGTCCGGGATTGTTCTTTATCTCTTCAACATGTTTCGTCTTCTCAACAACTTGTTGATATCTTCACCAAGCCGATTAGTCCTGCTATTCTTCAAGATATCACTGTCAAGCTGAGCATACTTAATGTTTATGCTCCAGCTTAAGGGGGAGTGTTGATATATATAATAATGATGGTATACTTGTAAAAGGGCATATAAGTAATGTTCTCTCTTTATATAATATGCTAGTAGGGTTCTCTAATCCCTAACTAAACAATTTACCCTAACCTCTCTTTTTCCTCTCTCCTCTCTTTTCTCTTTTCTAAACCCTAAATCCTCCAAACCCTTTCTCCAACTTATGAATGGTTATAAATGTAGTTGGACAACTTCAATGAGTTTATTTTGAGCTTATATTTGCATTAAAAGAATTTTATGCAAGGTATCCAAGTTTTCCTTGTCTATTGAAGTGTATCCGCATTGACACATTTTGAATTGATACTCCAATAAGTACCCTAAAATCGCCAAACTGATACTCACACTTATACCGATATTCTGAACCATGATTGTGACATACTTTCTTATAGAAAAAATTGTAAATTAGTTTGCCTCTAGAACAAAAAAGATGAAAAGAGTTTAAAGAAGTGACATTGATCAGTGACAGGAGATTCCCCGAAGGGATGGTGCCATAAGTTTCTAGGTGAAAAAATCTCTTCAAAAGTAACACATTTATCCCTTTGTGTGAATGATGAAGACAAACGAGACTCCGAATTGCAAAGTTTTAATAAAACATAAAGTGTTACGAAGAGAAAATAAACCTTATCATGTATAGAACTGAACTGCTCAAACAATATGAATTGCAGAAATTTTGTGCAGCTTTAACTCCTTTCTGCAAGAATAAAGTTTCTTATATTAGTAAATAGTAACCAATAATTTCAAAAGCAGCACCACACCATATATTTAATTAGAAATGATGCTTTTTATATATGAAAATAATATTCAGCCAACAATCAAATTATTAGTTACCAGAAGTATATATTTGTTTAATAGAACTTCCCTAAAGGATACTCTAAGAAGAGAATAGAGGTTTTTTAGTTCACATAATCAACAAATATTCTACCAACCTCACGCAGAATCCTTGCCCACTTCTTGTATGCAACCACCATTAGGAGATGGTCAGATTGCCTGTCACCTTCATTTGAATCACTTGCCCCATCTAGCTTATCAGTTAACAGTGAAACTTTTGCTCTTTCTACGTTATGTCGCTGGAATTTGAACATACTTGACATTAATGTTGAATACAATTTATCTTAAATTGAGAAACAGTAATAATAATAATAAAGTGTAGCTTTAAGAAAGGGACCTCATCTTTTGGATACAAAAATGGTGACTTGTAACTCAAAAATGCTGAAATTGAGAGTACTGGTGAGAGGCAACCAAATATTCCTCCATATATCATCATCTGCACTAGCAAGGAAACAGAACATTCAACAACAGCTTTTATATAGTAATGGTAGTCATCAGTTTTATTCTGAAGGAAGCTTGTCATCAAGGCTATAAAAAAAAGCGTACAAGGTCTCACTGAAACCTATATGTAATGCCGTAATGTAATGGTTTTGACGGTTATGGCTAGAACCATAGTTACCAAGTACAGGTATAATACGACAATGACCCGTTCGGAAAGTATAAGTGTTATACAGCAAAAACATGGCAAGAGAATAGAAAATTAAAAAATAATTAATAATTATAAATAAATAAATAAATATCATGATATGAGCTAATAACAACCATTTAATACGGAATATATGTTTAACACAGTTAAAGTACGACAAAATTACATATATTATACGCGTTTAATACGTAATTCGCGTATTAAACGAGTATTATACATTGATACGGGTATAATACGTAACATGGCAAAAGTACGCAGTCTTAAACGGCGACCCCTCCTAAAGTATTATACAGATGCTATACTAGTATAATACGGGTGTTTGGTAACTACAACTAGAACCCATAATGCCTCACCATTTTATAGATAAAAAAATATGTAAAATTAAGGAAAATATTTAAATCTAATAAAAAAACAATAAATTAACAATAAATGAATATTATGCATGCAAGCACTAATTTATCAAGTTTAATTAGTATAGTGAGATAATAAAAAATTCATAACCCAAATCATCATAGATTCAGATATTTCATTTGAGACTCATGAATCTATATTCTAAACTTGTTGATATGCAATATACAATTGAAAAAGTTGAGAAATTTACCCAATAAAAAAGTTCCAAGACTTTTTCCTAAAAGTGAGTTATGAAGATTCAAATCATTGATTCATAGCGATGATCCAATTTTTTTCCTGAAATATAAGATGGAGTGCTTATATTTGGCTTGAGATGGGGAAGAAAATGAAAACCTTTTAAAAAGTGAGATACAATGAATTTTCATAACTTTTGGTATGTAATATAACGCCAAACGTTATGTAACAGTTATTAAGTAAAGTAAAGTGGCTCATATCAATTGGGATATTACTCAAACATTTACGTAATGACCGTTTCGTAACGGTTTCAGCAAGATTTATTACCATGCTTGTGATATTCATCTAAACCAACTTATTATCAAGGGCAGATATGCCAAAAGAAATGGTAATTAACTTCCTATTTAAGTACTTGAGTTATCATCATATAACTAGGATATTGCTTGTAAAAAAATGTGGCAATCATAGTGTGGATCGAACAACAATGCAAACAAACCAAGTCAAAAACACCAGAACGAGGTTAGTCCCAATTAACATCACAAGAAGTTCTTGGATGACTTCCAATGTGGAGAAATTACTTGCATAAAAAGAAAATGGTGATATAAAATAAAAATCATATAACAGGAACCAATTTGTCAAAAACAAATGTAGAAAAATAATATAACTAGAACCAATCAATCAAAAACTCCATTGTTGCAGATAGGAAATTGTTGAATACTATATTCCAAGAAATAGAAACCAAAAATGAAAAGAAATAAAATAAAAAAGGACCAAAGTGCTCTTTCTCATTGTTGTAAATATAATGATCAGTTGAGCACCAAAGTCTGTAGACTCTGTTTGTATGAAAATTTAAGTTTTATGATCATAAACACCTAGAATTGTCCCAAAGAACAGAAATAAATAACTTTTGTAAAGCCATGCTGAACCAAGCATCAAAACAGAAGTTTAAGCTCCAAATGACAAAATTAGAATCCAATTTCCTGAAGTGACAACTCCATTTTTCTAAGAAATATAGAAATTGAAGTAGATATCGGGATACAAACCTTTCCAATCAATACATCAACAGGAAGTTTTGCCAAATGATACCCAAGAGGTGTCAACTCTTCATCACCTTCAATAGCACCAACCTAAATCACAACAGAACAGGATATTGTGTGAATCTAAATAGACATCTCAACGTTTGAAGAAATTTGTTTGTAAGTGCTAAAAATACTAATGATTTACTGAATTCCAATAAATGAGTAAATATTAGGGAAACAAAAATCAATCATGATGGTTCTAAGAATATGTAAAAAATGAGCTTGTTTAATCTTAAAGAAGGAAAAAAAGATCCATACATCTTTGTGTCAACGATAGGGAAACCAACATTTAAATGAACAGTTCTAAGAATATACAAATTGAGCTTGTTTCGTTTTAAAAACAAGAAAAAAAAAGTCAGTCCCCATATCTACATCTGTTAAGCAAAATAACATCTAATTAAGCACACAGTTTCTTTGAGTGAGATAACCAGCATCTGCAAACAATAAATGCTTTGGTAAAAGAAACATAATTCTGATAAAGAGAATAGTAAAAAGTTTTTAACATGTGCAAACAATAGAGACAATAACCAAAGCTTCCCTTGGGGATGTGGAGAATAAATAACAGTAAGCCGGTATACTTTCACTAATTGTCCCTCTAAAGGAGATAGATCATAGTACAACAAATATCCATAGTTATTTTTTATTTATTTTTTTGTGCAGCACTCGGTACCCTCAATTTGCTTTTAACTGCTTCCATAGACAAAATTCTCACTATAAACCAACTAATCAGTATTAGTATTTTTTGCAAAACATGGGGAAACAGTGGACCATCTTCTCCTGCATTGTGAGTAACTGAGTGTAGACACCCAATTTTGCACGGTCAAAGGCCCTTTTTAGCTCCAAGTATCGAAAGATAGACTCAATGAAGAAGATCCGAACTCCGAAATAACCCGAGGTTAAGCCAAAGTCAAAGCCCAATCCAAGCCCAAGCTAGACCAAGCCCAAAAGAGGGGAAAAATTCATTCTTTAAAAATTTGTTTGAGTTTATGCGAGAAATTTAATCCCACATCGGAAAGAAAACAAGAAAACCATTTCATCTTACTATTATAAGAAGGCCTCCACACCCCATTCTCCAGACACACCAAAAACACCCTAGACTTGGGATCTCTACATCTTGGGAATCATTTAAAAAAACCTTACTTTGGAATTCTTTAGAATCTCTACAACTTGGAATTCATCTTGGAAAACCCCTAACCGTTGGAAACCTTAGTGGAGAAGAGAGAAAGAGCTTACACCCTAGCCCTGGAGTTCGGATCTTCTTTGCTATTTTCATCTTAGGTGCTTGGAGCCTGGGATCATTGGAGCACAATCAAAAGGTTTGTAACATTTCACTTATATTCTCTTTCTACCCATCCAAGTCTTTTCTTCCCTCGTTTTCCCACAATAGTCCAAAGATTTCCCTCCAAACGGTCGTGAGGAAATGGAAATCTGGACGAAGGAAAGAGTGGGAAGAAGAGGTCTTCGCTTTCGCTTCCATTACTATTCTTTTTATTTATTTTTATAAAAAAAAAAAACTTATTCTCTTTTCCACTAAAGTAGGCGGGGCCTCTCTCAAATCGGTTGAGTAGAGAGTTTGGCCATTGCCGATTTAAGGAAAAGGGGTTTGCCACTCCAGTAGAGAGAAATCACCCCGATTCAGTCGAGGAGGGATGAATTTCCAATCTCGAAATAAAAGAATAAAAAGAAAGAAAATACTTGTTTAATTAAATTAATGGAGAAATGTTAGAAAGGTAACCGTCATTCGACGGATGAGTAGGGGTGCCTAACACCTTCCTCGACTCATAAAAAGAACCCTCGAACCCGATCTCAGTTCTTGAACTGAGGGTTTTATTATGGGAGACCAATCACACCCATGTATCTTGATTGGTGGCAACTCTGAGATCTCGGTTTCTCATTAGTGTGAAAGTATTAATGTGGGGACAAGATCGACTCAAACCGGCTATCGCACAGTGAGTTTACGAGCAAAGTGTGGCATTTTTACATACTTAACTTAACAGTAGCTTGGACTGCCCGGAAATCTCTCAAACATCTCATGCTTGACTGGCTATAGATATTCCGGAAGCAGGGATGGATCCTTTGGAATATGAAACGATTAGCGAAGAAGTCTGAATTGGCACTACTAATTGAAGAATCTATTTTGTTGCTGTTTTTTGGGTCCTTAATTCTCAAGGGCTTCAAGAAGTTGAGACTAGTATACTTTTTTATGAATTGTTTTATTCAAGGCAACCTTTAGAGGTTTCTACTTTTGAGCTTTCAAATCCGTGCCAGCATCTTTTTGTACGTAGGGTTCGCCCTTCTTATCAATCGGTTCCTCTCGCTTAGAAAAAAATTAATACAATAAATGAGGTCATTAAACAAGAGCTAGAAAATAACCAAGGCAAAAGCAACGGATTCTATACCCTTTCAAATCTGGGTTAGGGTTAACCCCTAAATAAAGACGAAAAAATAGGAGTTGCAACTTATCATGATTAGCAGGATGGATACAAGACCCTAATGTTCGAAAGTATGGTCCAGATGTACGGTAAGGGGGCTCGGTTGAACACAAAAAAAGAAAATGTTTTAGGCACCCTTATGCACCCATCTAATTGATGATTACATACTCCTTGAGTACATACTAGCATCTATAGCAAAATGTTTAAAACTACTCTCATAATTCATATTTAACAAAACTACTCATGATATGTTATGAAAAGCTATTTCACTAAGCATGCTAACAACATAGGGAATGCATCCCTAAACATACTTCCTAACATCAATGAATTTGAAAGGAGAGCTAAATAGCGGTACTAGAACATAAACAAACATATGTTATGACATGCACACCCAAATAGAAAAAGGCCAAAATGAGCACATGAAACAAATCTATCACAGAAACCGTAACAGTGTGCAAAGTATTTTAGACAGAATTAAGTCTCAAAACCCCCCAAAATAAAGTAAGCAAAGGTGTTATAAGTTGGAAAGGAAGTTTGGCTCTAGGGTTTGGATGGAGAAGAAAGAAGGAGAAGGAAAGAGAAGAGGAGAAGAAATGGAAAAAGAGAGTAAGTACTTACCTTGTAAGTCTCCTCTAACTTATAATTATAAGAAGTGCAAGTTACAAATATACCCTTACTATCAAAGGGAAAACAGAGACAAAAAGAAGGATGGACATAAATGCCCTTACATAATATTCACAAAATATAACATTCTCAACACTCCCCCTCAAGCTGGTGCAAAAATGTCTAGCATGCCTATGATGGTGTGAAACTGAGGACTCCCTATTCCTTTAGTGAAGATGTTAGCTAGTTGGTCTCCAGTCTTCACAAAAGGAGTACAAATGATTCCCGTATTGAGTTTTTCCTTAATAAAGTGTCTGTGAACCTCAATATGCTTGGTTCGGTCATGTTGCACAACGTTATGTGCAATGCTAATGGCTGCCTTGTTGTCACAGTATAGTCTCAAGGCCTCTGTGGGGAAAGGCCAAGCTCCCTCAACATCATTTCCATCCATACAAGTTCACACACACCATGAGCCATGGCCCTAAATTCTGCCTCTGAACTGGACCTGGCAACAACAACTTGTTTCTTACTCCTCCAGGAGACAAGATTGTCACCCACAAAGGTGCAATATCTAGAAGTAGATCTTTTACTAGACACTAACCGTACCCAATCAACATATGTGAATGCCTCTATCTTCATGTGACCATGGCAAGCAAAAAGGAGACCCTTCCTATTAGAGGACTTCAAGTATTTGAGGATTCTGTGAACCGCTTCCAAGTGAGAAGACCAGAGAGCATGCATGTACTGATTGACCACGCTAACAACATAGGCTATGTCCGGAGAGGGGTAAATTAATCTGTCAACCAATCTCTGATATCTCTCCGTATCAACTAAAGAGTCCTCACTATTGTCTCTCAACCTATGGTCTGGCTCAATAGGAATAACACTGGGCCATCATTCCAGTTTCTTTCAACAAATCTAAGACATATTTCCTCTGAGATAAGAAGATACCCTTCTTCGATCTAGCAACTTCAATCCCCAGAAAGTATTTTAAGTCACCTAAGTCTTTAATCTCAAATTCCTTTGCAAGGTGTAGTTTCATTCCCTCAATCTTTTCTTGATCATTTCCCGCCAAAACAATATCATCAACATAAACAATTAGAATGGAGACTTTCCCTTGACTATGCTTGATGAATAAGGTGTGATCGACCTGACCTTGCTTGTACCCATATTCAATCATAGCCCTCCTGAACCTATTAAACCATGCTCTTGGAGACTGCTTCAGTCCATATAGAGTTTTCTTCAACCTACAAATCTTCCCTTTAGTTGAGGGAAACTCAACCCCAGGTGGGGCATTCATATACACTTCTTCTAGATCACCGTGAAGAAATGCATTTTCACATTGCATGGTCCACCCTTGATTGACAGCAAGTGAGTCAAGGACCTGATGGAGTTCATTTTTGCAACTAGAGCAAACGTCTCCTGGTAGCCAACACCATAAATCTGGGTGTAGCCCTTTGCCACAAGTCTGGCCTTGTATCTCTCTATTGATCCATCTGACTGATGTTTCATAGTAAATACCCACTTGCACCCCACTGGCTTGTTTCCTCTCGGGAGGTCAACTAAATCCCATGTGGCATTCTTTTTTAGAGTTTGCATCTCTTCGTGCATTGCTTTCTTCCACTTGGGATCAGATAAGGCTTCATGAACATTGCAAGGAATAGAAACAGAGGACAAGGAAGAGACAAAGGCACGATAAGAAGGAGAAACATAAATATAAGTGACAAAATGAGAGATAGGATGTTGAGTGCATGAACGAGTTCCTTTCCTGAGAGCAATAGAAAGGAGAGTATCATCAACCACAAGGAAAAGAGGTGGAAGCTCAATATTACCTGGAGTAGGAGGATCTGAGGAGACTTCTTGGCAGGGAGATTGAAGGTCTTTTCGTCGTCATCTCGAATATACCAGCAAGTCAACATTATTGCTAGCATCATTACTAGCTTGGACATTAGCTCGTTCACTCCCACTATCACACACGGAACCAGGAATGGGAAGAGGAATAGAGAAAGGCAACTCTTCATCAAGATTCTCCCCCTGAAGAGATGGCTTCGGGACCGAATAAAAATGAGTGATTTCACAAAAGGTGACATCAAGAGAGACAAAGCGCCTCCGGGACAAGGGATGATAACACTTGTATCCTTTTGTGGGGGAATAGCCAAGAAAGATGCACTTGAGTGTCTTAGGATCAAGTTTAAACCTATCAGAGCGATGAACATGGACATAACAAACACACCCAAAGACTTTGGGGGGATAGGAAAGACAAAAGTGTGGGGTGGGAGGAGGTCAAGAGAGGCTTTGTATCCTAGAAGTCAAGAGGGAATACGGTTCATTAAGAAAGTAGCAGTGAGCAAAGCTTCAGACCAAAAGAATTGAGGGACATGCATGGTAACCAAAAGAGATCGAGTGATTTCCAACAAGTCACGGTTCTTTCTCTCGGCTACCTCATTTTGTTCAGGGGTTTGAACACAAGAGGTTTAGTGTTCAATCCATGCTCAGACATATACATATGAGAAAGTAAGTCACTACACATGTACTCCCCCCATTGTCAGACCTAAGGACTTTATTGGGAATGCTAAACTGGGTGCGAACCATATTGTAAAAGGTCTTAAAAACATAATAGACATTAATTTTAGCCTTAAGAAGGTACACACACCCAAGTGACACGAGAATGATCATCAATAAATATAACAAAATAGTTGTAGCCAAACAAGGAAACAGTGGGGGAAAGCCCACAAACATCAGAATGTCTAAGATCAAAAGGAGAACTGCTTCTATTTCCATGAAAAGGGTATGCAGATCTACAATTCTTTGCAAGTACACAAGGCTCATAATGCAATTCAAGGTTTAAAGAAGACACAAAATATGGAAGCAGTTTCTTTAACAATAAAAAAGGGGGGTAACCCAGTCGTTGATTCCACTGCATCAGATCAGTAGCATGTGAGCTACTTCCAAAAAAGAGTGACCAGACAATTACGACAAAGTATCCAACATATATAGACCTCCTTCCTCATGTCCACTACCTATGGTCTTCCTCGTCTCCAGATCTTGAAAACAACGAGTGGGAAAAAATGAATACTACAATTCAGGGATTTTGTAATGTTACTGACAGATAGAAGATTTGTTCCAAAGTTAGGGACATTTAAAACAGAAGAAAGAGGCATAGAAGGGGTGGCAACAACATTGCCCTTCCTCGAGATAGAGGAATGAGTTCCATCAGCTACCCTAACTCTAACTTCTCCTAAACAAATATGGTAACTGGAAAAAAATGAGGACATACCAATCATGTGATTAGTAGCTCCTTAATCGATGATCCAAGGGGCGCTGGTAGTAAAGAAGGTGAAGAAGTCAGGACATCACCACAGAGTTCTCTAAACTCCACTTCTTGTAATTTGCAAAGGCACGCTCTGGAACAACTATCTCACCATTGACATAATCCATCTTACCTCTTCCATCAAGATACAACCTCGCAGATTAGGACCATGATAGGTAGTTGGGACCATTCAGCATAACAGTGGTGATTTTCTAATTAGGGGCATCTACATTGTGCCCACTTGACCCAATTGGATAAAGTCCACTACTTGGGGAGCCCTCCGATGATTGACTCACCTCCGACATGCTTCCAAAAATTACCAATAACAACTAACCACAAGATAAAAGGTGAACCAGCAACACTTGGCTCACAAGCACATTCTTACAAACACTTGGAGTGCATGAGACACATAACAATCACTCTTTACATCAAAGGACACCATCCAAGACCACCACAACCAACCAAAGACAACTCTCAAGAGTTCATACAAAGAGGGAAATAGAACCGCAACACCTAACCAGCTATTAGCATCACCACCAAGGCTTCAAAGTTGGAAAAAAACTGCAGGAAGCAACTATGCTTCACAAACAAGAGCATAGATCACTCAAAACAGTTCCAATCACCCCGGGGTGATTGCTAAAGTGATTCTTCATAAAAAGCAGTTCATATGGGGTGAATAAAACCCATGTAACACTTTAAAGTTAGGAGGAACAGCCAGATCTATCGATATGGGAAAAATCTGGGAAATGTTTTTTAGTTTGGGAAAAACATCATAACTTCTTCAATTCTCACCCAAATTGCATGAAACCAGTCCCAAAAGAATCACATAAAACACTCTACTAGATCATACCTTCAAAATGAGGTAACCAAGACCTCGTCCATACGGCTGCTGACATCAGCCATACAGACAGCGACGCCAACCCTTGTTCTTCTCTTTGTTGCCTTGGTTTTGTTTGAAAGGAACTCCCCTTTGATCTAAAAGTGCTATGATACCAAGTTGGAAAGGAGGTTTGGCTCTAAGGTTTGGATGGAGAAGAAAGAAGAACAAGGAAAGAGGAGAGAGGAGAAGAAATGGAAAAATAGGGTGAGTACTTACCTTGTAAGTCTCCTCTAACTTATATTTATAAGAAGTCCAAGTTACAAATATACCCTTACTATCAAAGGGAAAATAGAGACATAAAGATGGATGGACATAAATGCCCTTACATAAAACTCACACAATATGATATTATCAACATTACGATGGGTCAAGTGGATAATTAGTGGGTCTATTGTTGGTCCAAGGTTTAGAAAAACATCAGTTGGGAATGAATCTCAATGTCTCACCTTATCTAACCAACTACCTGTATACACCTACCTACCTTAGCATTTAAAATTGTGAGTGGGGGAAGTATGCATGCATCCAATTCGTGCATATCGTACACTTGTCCATCACTTTGGACAAGGTCTTCCTGGCCCTCTCAGTGGAGAGAGACCAAAAGTGAAATAACGGGAGGATCTTAACAATCCAATTGGGACTTAAAATGGAATATTACGAAATGATGTCTAAAAAGGACCCCTTAATATGGTAATTAGGAGTCAGATCACCAACCAAATGATTGATATATGTGTATACAACATATTTCGTACACTTGATCACATATGAGAAAGCTTAGTACTTTTAAGAGGAAGTGCACCGACTGTAAGATATCTATGTGATCACATGTTCATTAATCTAAATTGCCCAAACATCGGCCTGCCTAAAAGGTGCACCCATCAGATCGTTCAACTATCAATCAAGATATTTAGTGGGCAGTCACGGAAAAACATGAACAAGAACCCAATATCAGTGCATTAGTTGATTGGATGGTGCTGGACCTGCCGGTTCTATCAGTAGATGGTTATAGCATTTAGGACCGTCTTGACCAAACATTGTCAATCACAAGATCGAAGGTAATGAACCCCATTGGAACATACAATATGTTGGCCCTTGAACTACCCTATCCAACATGTTTCTCATATTTAAAGCATGCAATTGTGCAGCGTACGAATTACATAGAAAACAATGATAATGTGCAAATCGTGGCAGTTACCATTAGTTTGGGATTTAGTATTATATCCTCACCTCAGTGGATCCCAATAAATATTTTGACATAACTTCATAATATGATATCAGGATCCAATGGTAATTGCATTGGGTTTACAACTAAGTGCCTAGAGAAGGAAGCAGAAGAAGGCCAGGAACAAGAGCAAGAGCATGGGAGCACCACATATAGAACACACTATTTTCTGGATTCCTCCGAGCATATATCTATATATACGAAGATGATGCTTCGCCCCTTTATATCATTATATGCTAATTCATAGAAGCATAATTATATTCTAATAATTTTTCTATTATGGAACTTATTTATTAGTTTTTTATCGGTAGAGGATAATCATATGAACTTGTTTATTTATTCAATTTGTGCAACATCTATTCCTTTAATTTTTTAAGCAAAAGTCCATATTAAAAATATATAACTTCACTTTTTTCTATTCCAACCATAATTCAAAGTTGGTCTAAACTATGATACCACATACTCTTATATCAATAATACTTTTCTTTCTTTCTATCTCGTCAGATATATATTTTAATGGTTTCAGGTATATACTATATAAACCCTCATTTAGGATATTTATATCTAATGTTCACTGCAATGTCTTACTTTATTAGTTAATACTTTTTGTCTAAACATGGGATGTCCCTTACATATACTAGGAGAAAATTTTGATCCACAGTGTGACAGCATGAATTAGGTAGTTTGAAACCATGCTCCCGAATTTTATGGGAGTGAGGTGCGAAGAAGGATCATCACCCAAACCATTGTATCAAGGTTTCAGAGCAGAAGGGGCACCCTATATGAGAGGTTCTGGGGTTTACATACCATGGCTATTCCTCATGCACGTCAATATAAAATGGTGTTTTTGAACTTTGTCGTCGTAAAAAATCAAAGGTGAATTACAGATTTTAAAAAGATTTTGGGATTACCTATCTAATATGGTAGTTTATGAGAACTCATAAGAGTCATAACATAGTGCAAAATACTTGATTTTTGAATGGAAGACTGTTGTTGAACAATGGTCCATAGTCCATACACCAATTTGACATCCCATCATTTCCATACCTTTCCTCCTATCTGTGAAGGCGTCACACAGTAGGAGATGCAACAGAAAACTACTCAGACGATACAATCCCAAATTGGTTATTGACAAATGCATCAATCAATTCTCTACAGATCAATGCAAACAAAGAAAAACACCCAAATAAGTGATCTTTAGAGATCATTTCAACGCCGATAACACCGGCAAATAAGGGATTAAAGACCCTAGGTGAGAATTGGTAAAACGATAAATGAAGACCAGTCCGAAAATTCATGATAAGGGAAACGTGAGCCACTCAAAATGACCACTCTTGGAAAGGTAAAATAAAATTGACTTCAGCCATTATAAGTGGGATTAAAACAAATGAAAGACTTCCAAAAGGGATTGCATGTGCAATCCTAAATTGTCCCAATAAGGTGAAGTAACCCATGAACCTTCTGAAACAGGTACCCTACATTCAATCTAATACTTTTGGAGAATAAGTGAGTCAAGACACCCACAAATGCAACAATATCAGACTGTAAAATCACCCCAGAATCACTTCAAACTCATGAGAAATTTTTTTTTAAAATGGTTTTAATACATTAATCCACAAAAATATCACCTAAAAGAGTCTAATCCAACCACACAAAATTCTAAATGGTCAAATGTGATAACAGGAATGGGGCAAGATTGACCCACCCTAATGTCACCAATAAACCACTAGGGTGGTATTTGTGAAGAACACCGGAATCCAATCTTCTTCCTTAAAACACTTTTCAAAAGTTTCAAAATAGGTCTTGAAAACTAAGTATGAGTTGGTTTTAAATATCGAAGATATATTGTCGAGATTGCCTTGATATATCGATATGGCAACTAGGCAACATCTACAAAGTGTAAGTTCAAAAATCCCTTATGCCGCACGATATATCACGATATCAAAGATATATAGTCGATATCATGCAATATGACCAACAATAGCTTTTCACTTTATATAAAGGTTTGGCCGTTTGGGAAGTCAGGTGAAGCTCATTGCTTTACTCTAGCTTCCTATTGACAGCTTATTTACATAAAATGTCATTAAAGTAAATGATTTACTTAAGACATTTACATGTAAATAAGGTTATACACCCATTTGAAATCAATAAAAATTACCCTAGATCCAAATTCCTGAAGAATAAAAAGTCAAATTTTCAGTTCAAGAACAAAATCCACTTTTTAGCGCCTTTTAAGGGTTAGGTCAAAATTTTAACTTTCAAAGTCTCATATTTTAGTCTTTAAAATATATTTATCTACAAGGTTAAAAAGTCAACAAATAATTCAACAGAAAAAGACTTACATTCAAGCTTTACAAAAAAATTAAACATATTATGGGTACCCTCCATTAAATACTCTCACATTTAAATTCCAAAAGAATCATATGGATATGTTTCTGGGTATGAGCCATACGGATATGAGTATAAAGGTGTACAACCTTATGTGACAGTGCCCGTGATAGTTGTGCACCAATACTAATAGTATTCCTGACGGGAGTGTTGCTACATCTTGGACTAGATGACTACCAATGTTAAGCATGTAAGTATACATCATTGTACCGTAATGTGATGAGTTGGCAAGGTCTTAAGCTTTGGTTTCGGTATAAACTTCGGTCGCTAAAGAAGTTGACACGTTTCGAGGAAGTTTAAGGAAGTCCCAAAGAAAGTTATGTAAAATTTAAAGAAGTCAAGAAAACTTAAAGGAAACTTTGGAAATCTAACCTGAAACTTTAGAAATTCAATACTTAAGAATAAAAATACACATCTAAAATTCATTATATTACTCAAATGTGAGAATCATGTTAAGTCACATATGTTGTCTACTTGCGTGAGCTGTAATTTCTTCTTGATATTTCTCTATATTGTTAAAAAATAATTACTATATTTTATCATCTTTGTTAAGTGAAGGAGATATGTATTCTCTTTACTTTTCAAAGATTATCCATATTAATTGTTTTAAAAACTTAAGAACTTATGAATGCACGTTAAAGTTGATAAATAATTGAAATTCAATTTAGCTTTTAAAACTTGATGAGCTCAATGTTTTTACAGTAATGAATCAATATGTGAAGTGGAGGAGATGGGTAGTTAAATAATTTTTAATTTATGAAATAATATTAAAAATTATTTCATTTTTTAATATTACTAAAAAGTCCTTATGGGCATAATATATTAATAAAAAAATTATTAAAATTATAATTTTTTTAAAAAAAAATTAATGTTAATCACACTCTAATAATAAAATTATAATTTATCATAAAGTTAATGCTAGCAACACTCTATTTTAAAGCTAATTATATTTATAATATGGTTAATGCTATGGACACATGTCTTTCCTTATAAAGAAAGTAAGTATAAAGCGAGTGGAACTATCATTACCCTTTTAAGTTAAAACTCAAAAGCCCTTCAATTTACAGACTTTTTTTGTATAATAGAGTCTAATATTTTTAAACAAATGCATTTCGTTTCGAATACCATGGAAGTCAACTCAATTCGGTCAACTTTGGCAAAATTGAGTTGATTTTTGACACCATGTGAGCTAGGTACAATATTGTACTCATGTGGAGAACCAATATTATCGTCAGCCTGGTCACGACAAAGATGACTCTGAGTCTCCACGTAACTCCATGTAGCTCTGATTGCAGTTTTTAGGGAGTTGGATTATGGCATCATTGATGTATTATGTATGAAACTTTGATTATATATTTTTATTGTTATGAATGAAACATTTTGCATAAGTTATATAAATATTAATCAATCATCACTTGTTAGCGCACATCTTTGCTCTATTCTCATTGCATCTCTTATGTACATTGTTGTTTTTTTTTAAAAAAAATTATTCACAAATGTATATTAACATCTATTTTCACATTTCCTAGAGTTTTATGGCAAAATTCCATGTTTTCCCCTCACTTTCCCCTCATTTTTGCATCGACGAGTGCAAAATCCCAAATAAACGATATATCTTGCGATATATCTTTACCCCACATGTACAACATGTCGTGCGATATCAATATATAGAACCTTGAGTATGACTAAGATTGATTAGGATTTGTTGAACGGAGGTAATGGAGTCTTTTTTTTTTTTTATCGGTAAAGTACGAGAATATATTAAAGCTTAAAACAAAAGGATACATGGACAAAAGATAGAGAAGAGTTTACGAGCTCATAAACTCCCCCCTAAAAGAAAAAACCCAAGACAACAACTAGTTCTTGGATATCAATACAACAACTCCCACAGTTCCTCCTTAGTACAACATAGGCCAGCCCACTCCATGACAACTAGCCGGATGTGCTCACAAATTCGAAGGGCAATGGAGGAGGTGTCCTCAAACACTCGAAGATTTCTCTCTTTCCATATGAACAAAATATAGCACCGGGAAGTACCGCCCAAATCGCCTCTCTGACACCCTCCGCACTAGCCAAGTACCAGCAAGATAAGAAGCTGAGAAAGGAAGAGGGAGAGACCGAGGCTACCCCATCCGGGAGATGAACAAACCTTATACATCCAACACCAACGGACAATGCATAAAGAGATGATCCACTATCTTAACCGCTTAGAAGCACATGAAATAACGGTTTGCCATACTCCATCCTCTACTTTGTAAGTGATTGCATGTTAGAATTTTATTCAAAGTTGCAATCCATAAGAAAAAAGATACTTTGGAGGGAATACTCGGATTCCACACAATCCTATGAGGAAACGATCCATTAGGAACAGGATACAGTGATTGTAACAGTAGTCGTACTAAAAATCGACCATGGTTGCTTCTAGACCAAATCCTGTAATCACTAAAGTCTGGACAAAGGGCAGGTGAGCAAATGCAACCTAAGAGACAAGACAAGTCACTAATTTCTCAATCATTAAGATCCTGACGCAACCCAGGACACCAAACAACCACCGCGTCACTCCTCTCGTATGAATCTTGCACTAATGTATCTCTATGGGTGGCTAACACGAAGAGGTTGCCGAACTCATCCTTGAGTTTAGAATTCCCAGACCACACATCCTTCCAGAATCTAATCTCCGACCCGTTCCCCACTAGGCCTAAAATGTGGCACCACCAAATTGGCATGTGTCATGATCCCCTTCCAAAGCCCCTGACCGTGAGAACCATTAACCTCCCTCGAAACCCAACACGAAGATGCCTCGTATTGGGCAACTATCACAAACCGCCACAAACTATCCCTCCTCTCCAAATCTCCAGACTAATATACCTGGCAAAGCTTTATTCACTTGGGTTAGTGACCTGAGCTATAACCCTCCATCCTTCTTGAGCCGACAAAGCTGACTCCAAGCTACTAGATGATATTTGGATTTATCGCCTCACTCGTTACAACGGAAGTCCCCCTGGATTTTCTCAAGTGAAGCAGTCACTGAACGAGGGATGGTGAGGGTGGACATGAAGTAGGTGTGGAGACATCTCAAAGTGTTCTGGATTAGAGTCAATTTTCCTAATTTAGATTTATATAGCGATTTCCATCCTATAATCGTTTGGCAACTCTTTCGAGCATTGCGTTCGAAACAGATCTCTCTTTAAAACTTGCACCCGAAGGCATACCTAGATAAACCGATGGAAGAACCCCCACTTTGCAACCTACACAACCAGCTAACTGATCAATGTTTAGGACCGCACCTACACCTAGGAGCTCAGATTTAGCTTGGTTAACCCGAAGTCATAAATGGCCTCAAAACACCGAAGAAGACATCTGAGGGAAAGAAGATCTCTACCCGACGAACTGCTGAAAATAAGGCGAGTCATCCACAAATTAGAGGTGGGATATTTTCAACCTGCTAGTCCCCACCGAAAATCCTTCAAATAGAACTCCCTCAGCTTTGGAGAGCGTCCTACTCAGTGCCTCTGAGGCCACCACGTCTCCCTGCCTCAATCCCCTCAATTCCCCTCAACTCTGGAGAGCTTCCTAATGGTATCTTTGTATAGGAAAAACAACAAATTTGGATAGAGTTTAAAAAACAAATCTGGAAATTATAATCAGTCCCCGTTCAAAGTGGCAGCCTTGCCAATATATCATATGAAAATTCCAAAAATCTTCGGATATTTCACAGAATATAGCAATATTCTTTCTCATCTTTATTTTAAAACTACAACAATTTTGGTCGAAAAACATGCCAAATTTCAAAAGAACACCTTTATTTCTTGGAATTTACATATAAAAAAACTCTTTTGTTCGGATTCTCTAATGAATCAATAACTCCATTAGAGTAATCATCAACCTAATCCTCAAAATTTGAGGGAAATTGAAGACACATGATGATGCCTGGGATTTTCAAAACTAGTTCTATTTTTATTTTGATTTTTCTGTATTTTTCTCATAGGGTTAGGAATATTTAACACGATAACATTTAAATAAATCAAATATATGGATATCCAACACATTTATACTAAATCTTTAGAAGATAATTTAGATTATTTTGTGAAGAATGGAAAAATTAAGAAAATCTCAATTTTGTTTCACTTTTCACCTTAATCTCTGTTTTTATAATTTATGAGAAATATTGAAAGCTGATCAAAAGTTTTCAGTCAAAAAATTAACTTTATCATTTCTATGTAAAATGATATTACAAAAACAAAGTATATATAAATAAATGAAAAACAGATATATCACATAGATATCACTTTGGCATTTTTTTACCGGTAATGTGAATATATATATATATATATATATATAGGAGAGAGTAAATAATTACATAGTACAATAAACAAGAAACCAAGAGGTTACTAAGAAATAACCCTCCAAGAATTTGAAGAGAAACAAAAAAAAATTGTATAGAATACACACCCCAAAAAAAAATACATCAAAACACTCATCTAGGACGAGCAGACGATTTACATCACACCACTCACCCTAGAATGTCCCCCAAATCTAACTTCATCCTCCATATAGAGCACCATTCAAGGATCAAGTATCTAATATGTGCACATATACAAGATAATGGGGAAGGAGAGTCCTCGAGCCCTCTCAACTCTCAAGGTTCGTGTTAGCCTTTAGGTTTTTAGCCTAAGGTAACATCTTTGATTTTGATGATAACAAAATAATAGAATAACATTTGTGTTACTAATGTTCTATTGTGTTTAAGTGTAATTCAGCTTATGAAGAGCATTAGCACATCATCCAAGGCAAAAAGATGAAAATGGAAACCAAGGAAGAAAGATTCGCCATAAAGCCAAAGAAAGCAAAATGAAGCTCATTAAAGGTCCAAACCTTAAATGGCCAAGTCATGAAGACAAAGCCAAATTGAAAATCCAAGATCAAGTGTGAAGTGAACTCACAAGAAAGTCTAAAAGTTTATTTTGTGTCTTGTGAGGGTTTTAGGACTTTTGTAAAAAGTCTCCAACGGTTGATTGGTTGAATTGCTTAAAGTCATAGATTAACCTTCGGATCCATAGATAATATTGCACATCTTTATAAGGAGCTTAGACATACCTTAGAATGACCAAAATCATTATAAAGTTAAGGTATAAGACCAAGAAATTCATTCCCATCATTTAGGTCAAGCCAAGATAAGTTTTCAAAAGAAAAAATAAATCACGTCGACGAAATTATGGAGGTGCACAAATATCATTGACGAAATTGGCCGAAGAGCCACTATTTTCTTTCCTGGCCCAATCTCGTCGACGAATTCAAAGTGCTTACCCAATCTCGTAAATCTTGCGGGAACAAGAATAGTATGTAACGGCTAGTTTTCAACAACTAGTTTCGTTTTGGATGTTTCCCCAACGGCCATAAAATTTTCAAGGCTATAAATAGGATTGATTTATAAACAAAATTAAGAACTCCAATACATCCAATCATTAAAATCATTCACTCTAAGTTTTGATTTTCAAATCTATAGAGTTTAACCAAGAATCCCCAAATCCAAGTTCTTGAGTTTTTCAACTCCAATCTTTGGGAGATTTTTAGTGAGTGTTCAAGGCATTTATAAGGTCGTGTAAGGAGTATTATCGGAGTGCAAAAACTTCTCTTGTCAAAGAGGTTGTAAAATCAAGTGGTCCGTGGGACTCTTGTCCGTGAAGTCGGAAGCTTTGTAAGGTTTGGTCACTACCCAAAAAGTGGACTAAGTTAATGGAGGATTATTCCCTTACAAGGTTTGATCTTGACCAGTAAGAGAGATTGTAAATGTTTGATCTTCACCCGGAAGAAGATCGTGCGTTTGAGTAAAACATGGTGAATCCTTGAGCGAGGAAGCTTAAGACAAGGAAGTAGGCGAGTTGCCGAACCTCGAGAACAACATCGTGTGTTAATTTGTGTTTGCATTCTCTCTCCCCTCTCTTTACATTCTTATTTATAACGTTTGAGTAGAATTGCTTAATTTCTAATTCTTTTTAACTAGTTTTAGTTGAAATTCCGCTTAAGAAATTAGAAAGAAATTTTTATTTGCCATAGACCCTACTCACCTCCCCCCCTCCCCCCCTCCCCCCCTCCCCCTTAGGGTCCAATCCTTGGGCAACAGTTCATTCCTTCCATATCATCCACGAAATGTCATTGGGCAAAATAGACCAAATCACCCTCGGGCAAGGCAATAGCAGATGATCCACCAATTCCCTCGCATAAAGGTAGAAAAGCAACAATGGCCAACCACCACCCTCTTTTTTTTAGATTGTCGCATGTGAGAACCTTTTTTAGAGCTGCAGTCCAAAAGAAAAACGATCTCTTAAGAAGAATATTAGGATTCCAAAAGAAAAATGATGTCTTGAAAACCGACCATTGTGGCCACTGGATCAAATCCTTGTATCCCTACTAAGGGTATGGGCAAGAGCGGAGCCAGGGTCATAGGGAGCATGTACCCCTCCTCTTTTGAAAAACAAGTAAAACAATATTAGGGGCATAGCATAGGGGAATGGGGACCGAAGCCCTCTTGAACTTGAGATCGGATCACAAGAAATATTGTGGTTAATATTCACTAACTCTTGGAGTTCAACAATTTAACCTTAGTTTTTTTTTAAAAAAAATTAACCGTAAGGGTTAAAAATTCTTAACCAGAGTTAGATGTTTTTATATTTTTTTTCTAAAAATCTAGATTATAGTTGAACCCCAAGGGTTAGTGAATCTTAACCATAGTTATAGATGTTAAAATGGACATGTGTTGACCTGTGGGTGTGATTGTACTCGGGGAGGATTCAATCACAACTGACTGTAATCCCATCTCCTTGAACTTATTAAAAATATATATTTTATACTATGTCGTTTAATTATTTAATAGGGCAGTTGTCCCCCTAAACTTTAAAAAAAACTATTATGTTATTTAATTATGTAATAGGGCATAGCCATTCTGAAAGGGGCAACTTTTGAAAATAAAACATATTTTTTATACTATGTTATTTAGTTATTTAACAAAGGATAGACATTGGGTATGGAAAAAGCTACCCCGTAAACAATGAGAAACAATACCCGTAGGATATGTACGTGGACGAAATGCCCTATGAATTTAATTGTAAAAAAATCAGGGTACGCCCTAAAAGTTTGGGGAACGCCCTAAATTTTGGGGTACACCCTAAATTTAGACTTAAAATATTTTTATCTCCACAAATTAACCAACATGACACACATTTAATCAACCATTGTGTGCCCCCCTACAATAAAATCATGGCTTTGCCCCTAGGTATGGGAAATAAACTATAAAAATAATCTCACTGAAAACCAACCATTGAGACCTCTAGACCAAATCATTGTGTCTCTACCAGTGTTTTAAAAAGCGTGTGAGGCATAAGGCTCGCTTCGGGGCAAGGCTTAAGGAAAACGCCTTTAGGCACAACCACGAGGCTTAAACTCCATGAGGCACACGCCTCATGCCTTGAAGCTAGCATTATGTCTATGGCGTACATCTCATACATTAACTAAAATTAGGTTTCTAGCCACAATTGAGGCTTAAATGTCTTTTTTTTTATTATTATTTGTTATTTGTTTCAACTAATTTATATAGTATTTCTTATGTGTACGCGTGTGCCCACACGAACACACAGTGTAATATATATATATATATATATGTATCTCTCTCTCTCTCTATATATATATATATGTGTGTGTGTGTGTGTGTGTGTATCAATGTAGTCAAGGCGTCGCCTAGGCGATTTTGGGTCTGCGTCACCTAGGCGCCTCTCTAGGCGGGTGATCCTAGTAAAAAATATTTTTTTTTTTTTTTGCTTTAAAAAAATCAAAAATATCTCAATAAATAAAAAAAATGTAATGAAGAAGTAATAAGATCCGTACGTCGCAGGGGGGCGCTACCCCCCCTACCACCCCCCCAGGCAATCGTAGGAGGCTCTGCCTAATATTATACATGGACAATGACACGAATTTGGGTATTTGGCTCAGATTTTGAAGTGTTTAATACTCCACTATGTCAACATGTCTTTGGTTATGTGATCAATGATTGTAATAGACTTTTTATTTTATATTTTTGTGAAATGTGGGTGTGGAGTTTTGGTCTTTTGGATGTTATATATAATAATATATATACGTGATATATATATATATATTAAATTTATCGCCTAGGCAACGCCTCGCCTAGCCGGGGCTAATCGCCTAGACGCCTTGACTACACTGGTATATATACTATAATCTTTCATTAATTTTTTGATCTTTTTGCATTTTTTCTTATATTTTATTTATTTGTTAAAATAAAAGAGCATGAAGCTTTCTTGTGTGGCTTACACCTCACACATCTTTAATTCCTAACGCCTCGCCTCATGCCTTCATGTTTTAAAACATTGGTCTCTACTAAGGGTACGAAGAATAGATGATCCAAGGTTTTGCAAAAGATGAAGGAAATCTTTGATCTCCCAATCATTCAAATTACATCTCAGTTTCGGGCACCAAACAACCTTGTTGTTTCTGACTTCATAATATTCTGACATGGGGG
This sequence comes from Tetracentron sinense, assembly GCA_015143295.1. NCBI lineage: Eukaryota > Viridiplantae > Streptophyta > Magnoliopsida > Trochodendrales > Trochodendraceae > Tetracentron > Tetracentron sinense. Next base: position 47,149,071 of record CM026552.1, read on the forward strand.
CATCATTATCCATGGCCAAAAGGAAATGTTTTCAAATTTGTCCTTAATACATTTTGATCCACACCATAAATCCTTCAAAACATGAATATCCAACCCATCCCACCCTGAATCTAGTGTATGGTAACAACAACTTGGCCACTGCCATAAATCCTTTCGGGTTACCAAGAAGATTGTTCGTCTCTAGCATCCATCACTTTTCTCTATAGACTTAACCTATCTTCTCCAAATCTCCACTCATTTACCTAATAATTTCTTATTTACGTTAACTAAAGGTTTAAGGTTCAGAACTCCACCCCTCATGGGGCAGCAAACGTGGTTCCATGACACCAAATGATATTTCAATTTGGCACCTTTATTGTTCCAAAGGAATTCCCTTTGCATTTGATCCAATGAAAATGCAATCGCTCGAGGGATACTTAGGGTGGATAGGTAATATGTAAGTAGACTTCTTACGGTGATTTTGATGAGAGTCAATTTGCCTCCATTTTTTTAAAAGAAAACTCGATTGTCATCCTGCCACTCTACAAGTAAATCTTTTACCACAGGGGACCATGAGGACTTGGACAGTTAGAATGAAGCTAGATCCAAGGGCAATCTTAAATAGGTAGATGGACGAGAACTAGCCTTACAGTCTAGACAAACTGCTAGTCTATATGAGGGACCTCACCTACGCTGATCATCTCACTCTTACCCAAATTCACTTTCAAACACGAAAACGCTTCAAAGAACCTACAAAAACAAACGAGGTAAGCCAATTAACGACAGGAATCATCACAAAATCAAGGTAACATCAACGAGTTGAAGATGAGAAATTCTCAAATTCTCCTCACCGATTGAAAATTCAATGAGAAATTCTCAAATTCTCCCGACCTATTGAAACACCTTCGAAGGCAACCTCATCCACTTTAGCTAGCATCCTACTCAATGCTTTCGAAACGAAAATGAACAAGAATGGTGATAAAGGATCACCTTGTCTTACACCCCTGGAACTCTTGAAAAATCATGTTAGGCTCAAATTAATTAGGATCGAGAAGGACACAAACGATATACACCATAATAACTCCATTCTTCAAAACATTCTCCCGGAACTTCTAATTTACACGATTATAAGCTTTCTCCATGTCTATTTTACAAATAACTCCCGTAGCTCTCGATTTGAGGCGCTTGTCAATGCATAAATTGGCTATTAATATTCCGTCCAGGATCTGTCGATCGCTCACAAAATCTCCTTGTCATTTTGACTATTATTTTTGTTACATTAATATAGAAACAATAAACAATTATATATTTTTGAGGTATCCGAAATAACAAATACTTACAAACAAAAGCATATTTAAAAAATATAGATAGAACAAAGATAAGTAATGGTAGACCGTCACATAATTCTATTTCAGAATATCGATTACTTGTGGATATTAACTTGTGTTTAGAGAATTGATATATATCATAATTTACTTTAAAAAGAATATACAAAATCTGGTTAATTAGGATACCTCTTGATTGTAATATTTGAGTTATGTCTTATGGCAATTGGATTTACAGATGTTATTTAAAATGTTCAAACGGATGTAATTTTAAATGTCAAATTATATTATGTCCATCAACAATTTTATTAAATTGGACCACAGACATAAGTAGTATAAGAATAGAAAGCAATGGATAAATGAAGGGAACAAATGATTGGACACAAGAAAAGAAAAGGAATTTTTCACCATGTAAAATCAATTTTTGACGGAATGAAAAAGATATGGAAGAATTGTAACCTTGATTGTTTCTTTAAAAATCATAATAGGGACATTGTATGGAGTGATGGAGTGACTCATTGGAACACCTCGCAATTTAATCGATCCACCATCTACGATGGATAAAAAAACACTACATGTTTCATAAGATTTTGCATCTTACGATCATCAAAGAGAGTTAATATTGAACTCCGAAAGGGAGGGAGGTAATAGTTTTCTAAAGAAAATTTGGAGATATGTATGAATTTAATATTGTTAACAGGGGTATTTAAGGTATTTTATGTTATTTATACCGTGTGTATTACACATAATGCACAAAAGGGTAAATATGTAATTTTCCACCTTAGTAAGGAGAAGAGAGATATGAATCATTATCATAATCTCTCTAATCCATTTTTTCCTCTTTCCTCTTCTTCTCTTTCTCTGTCTTCATATTATTTTTCTGCTTCCTCTGTCTACTTGGTATCAAAGCAGGAGATCTTCCTTTTTTTAATAACAAATCAAAGCAGAGAAAAAAAAGGAGCGGGTGTGACGTCATTACTGTCGTACGGTGGTCTCTTGGTTTCCTTCAAAGGTACGGTCATTATTTTGTGAGTTTGGTTTCATTTTCTCAAGATTTTTTGAAGCAGAGACCATGGTTTCTTCCCTCGAATGATTTTGTGATAAAACAAAATTTTCAGATTTGAATCATTCTAGTGAAATTAGTTTCTTGAAGTCTTGATAGAAACCTAAATCTATCATGTTTTTTAGATTTGCGTATATGGAATGCGTGGATAGAGTGCATTTGAAAAACAACGGACTTGTAAGGATCTACTAGTGTCTTTTTTCTTGTGTTTGTTAAAAGGGTTTGATTCCAGGAACCCTAAAGTGATTTTTCATATGCTGTTTTGTGAAAAACATCACAAAAAGCCTTATTAAACCTCAATAAGAGCTGTTGAAGGTGTTGTTTATTGATGTTTTTTGCTGGAAAAAGTTGTTATTGGCCTAGTTGGTCTTGTTTGTGGAAGGAGTGTTTCATTTTGAAGGCTATGTCGGATTCAGAAAATTCTGATATTTCCTTGTCCACCTTTGGGTCACAAATATGAGTTATCCTCCTATGGAAAATCCTAATTTTCAAATTACTATTGTTAAACATGATGAGAAAAATTATCTTGAGTGGTCTCAATCAGCAAACAATTCTATTGCAGAGCAGAAAAAAATGGAGTCTATTAATGGTTGCTTCATTTCATACAGCAGCCACAATTAGTAGGGGGTTCCTTTTTCTGAACTACAAAGGAGATTTGGGATTTAATCTTGTGAGGAATGTATGAAGGAGCAAATTTTTCTGGTATTTTGTCACAATGTAGTAATGGAACTCATGGCAATTATCTTTTACACAATGGTTTTCTATTCAAGGAAAGTCGACTATATGTTCCTGCCTGTTCGTCACGTGAAAGTATCATTACCAAACTTCATGGTAGTGGTCTTGGAGGTACTAATGGCCGTGGCAAGACTTTGACATTGGTTGAAGACAGATACTTTGGCCCAAAGTTATGAGAGACATGATTTGGCATGTTGAGCGATGCTGTGTTTGCTAACTTTTGAACAAGGAACAGTCAAAATACCAAACTTTGTACTCCTCTACCAATGCCTAAGGCTACATAGAAATTAGCATAGATATTTATTTGGTCTTCCACAAACTCAACGAGCTATGAATTCTACCTAAGCAGTGGACCAATGGTAGCTCATTTTTTAAAGATGGCACACATTATTGCTTGTAGGAAGAAACTCGATGTTTCTCATATGGCAAACCTTTATTAAAAGAGGTAGTAAATCTTCATGGAGTTCAAAAGGCAATCATGTTGGGCCGGGATATTAAGTTTCTTAGGCACGACATACAAAAAACGAACAGGATTTCATACACAAGCAAAAATCTGCAAACTAGTTGAGGGGTTAACAAACAAGTCGGTAACTACTTCAGCGAAGCCTGTGCTATTCCATGTTTGGCAGTTGACACTACTGTGGATTATGAAAAGATGAGACTTTTACGATTTACTGACTCTTTATGTTTGTCTTGATCATTTCTTTCTCTGATTCAACAATTTGATGAGCTATCCATCAATGTAGGAATTATGATCTAGATCATTGATAGTAAATGTCTATGGAAAAGGGATAACTAATGATCGTAGTAACTTCAGGCTATAAATAAGAATTCCACGTGTGACTTTAGGACAACAATTTTAACATTAAGTTAGTACCTCATATAGTGTGGCAACTGCTGAGGTCATTGCTTCTTCCCGTGGAGGTTCTATAGCCTGGAAACAGCAAGTTAACTTATTAAACATGTTGATACACGAAACCCTTTATGTAAATTTGGACTATATGTATACAATAACAATATAAACATAAATTGATGACGAGGGAGAACAGAGGTCTAAGGATAATACTTACTTTCGACAAAAATGATTTTATATATCCTAAAGAAAGTGACTTAATTTGTAGACACAATTCTACCAATGGCATTCGCAGCATTTCAGGTACCTTGAGATCCAAAGGTACATATGAAGTGAGTAGCAGACATAAAGATCCAGCAAATAGCATCAACTTAGAAATAAATAGAAGCATTAACCTATAGAGATTCCTAAACCACAATACACGCAGGGAATACCTGAAACGGCCGCATGAGTTTTTCAAATCTATGGCGTGTGTACAAGCAAAAGCAAAATCCAGGTTTTACACGACCAGCTCTTCCTCGTCTTTGTCTTGCATTTGCCTGAGATATCCAATCTTCAACCATGCTTGACAATTTCTAACAGTCATCAAGTAAAACCAGTTAGACCCCGCAACTAAAAAGTAGTATTTACACAATCTATAACTTTGCCTCTATTTTGAACTCATAATAAACATTAAAAGCAGGAATACACTATTGCATGGAGAAAGTGCCGACTTGAAGTATGAGGTGGCGCGAGTTGATCAGAGATTCCCTTTCTAATATTTCTTACTCTTCAATTTTCTTCTAATTCTACTTTCACTATTTTTCGAATTCAACTTGGTTCGAGTATGATTGTGTCCACAAAGTCATCCAAAAACTAAAGACTAAAAAGAACAGAGATCATGTTTATTTTCTCTGGCAATAAGCAAGGATTAACTACAGAAAAAATGGCCCACAGCAGCAGCTAATGTACCCGACCATTTTGCCAAAATCAGCATTCGTACAAATAATCATATCCACTATGATTGCGTCGACAAAGTCATCCAAAATCGAAAGACTAAAGGACAGAGATCAACTTTATTTTCTCTGGTAATAAGGATTAACTACAGACAAAATGGCCAACAGCAGCAGCTAATGTACCCGACCATTTTGCCAAAATCAGCATTCGCGGTTGTCCCTTTCTTTCGGTTCCGTGTGGGGAGAGGGTCGGAGATAAGGTTTTGGAAGGATGTTTGGTCAGGTTCATCGCGGCTTAAGGATGACTTTGGCAATCTCTTTAGCCTTGCGTTTGATAAGGAGGCGCTTGTGGCAGATTCTTATGAAAGTAGTGCTTCGGGGGTGGTATGGTGTCCGAGGTTGTGGAGGGATCTTAATGATTGGGAAGTGGGGGATTTAGCTAGACTTCTTGAGCGTATTTCAGAGATAGCCATTCATCCGGAGGTAAGGGACTGTCGGCTGTGGACCAAGGAGAAACAGGGTCGGTTTTCAGTTAAAGCTTTGTATCAGTCGATGCTTGTGCCGGAAGGTGGGAGGTTTCCTCATAGGGCTGTGTGGTGCCCTGGCCTTCCTTCAAAGGTGTCTTTTTTCTTATGGGCCGCGGTGTTGGAGCGAATCCTTACGCTAGATAACTTGCGGAAGCGGGGTTGGTGTTTGCCTAATAGGTGTTTTATGTGTTGTCAGGAGGAAGAGACAGTGAACCACCTCTTCTTGCATTGCCCTTTAGCGAGGGAGGTATGGAGTTATTTCTTATCTCGCTTGGAAGTGTCATAGGTTTTTCCCTCGACATTGAGGGATTTGATGGAGTTTTGGCCCTGGGACAGTGGAGGAAGGGTTAGGGAGGTGGTGTGGGGAGTTCTTCCAGGAGCGCTTTGCTGGATGCTATGGAAAGAAAGGAATGAGAGAATATTTCAAGGAGATGAGACTACAGTGCCTCGTCTTTGCGCGTGTATTCGGTTCACTGTCTTGGAGTGGACGGGGGTAGCGTGTTCTCGGGAGGACAATCTCAATTTAGGTTTTTAGTTTCTGGCTTTTTGGGGTCGTGGCATGACGATGGTTTGGTCGTTTATTGTTCATTGTAGAGTTTACTTTCTTATAAACTCTGCTCTTGTGTTTTTGGTGTTGTAGTGCCTTCTGCCTCTTAATAAAGTTTGCTATTGATCAAAAAAAAAATCATGTCCACTCATCCTAGTGAAGGTATTTTTTCAATAAGAATTTATTCACAAGGGAATATACAGATGTCAGACTTTAAACAAATATCAGTCAAATAATACATTAACTACCCAAAAAATGCTCTATACAGACCGGAGAGACACATAAGAGGTTAACAAGATCATTAAATCCCATTAAGTTTTTTTTTTTTTAAACTGCATGCTCCCTACCAGAAAACTCTTGGAGGGAGAATAGTCAAAACACATAAAAAACAAGGGAATTCTTTATGAGAGCAAACGCTTTATCCTCTGGCAATGCTGTCTTCAGAAACATGATGGTTGATCTCTTTCCAAATTGACTAACAGAAAAGTACAGGAATCATATTCCATATGATGAGCAGAATACTCCCAGTGCATCTGTGTACCATCCGGAAATGCAATCATAGAGGCTTTGGGGGAAGATGCAATGCATGGCAAAGAGGTTAAGAACACCTGACCCATTTTTCTCATGTAACTGCAATGTATTGATAAATAGAACTTTATTTTAACGAACTATGGTGACTTTTCAAGGTCTTTTGATAAAATAAGATGATGATTTCCAACCCCAATTTCAGAAAATTGAAACTTCATTATGTATTATGTAGGATTATTTGTAATTTCTAGAAATCATCTCCCTTTTAAGAACAGATTACTGCATTCAATGTGAAAAGTATTTATATGCAAGAGGGAAGGAATACTACTCCCAAAAAGAAAGAAACAAAAAAAATTACGAGACATTTGATACAATTTTCCCAATTGTCTTAAAAATTAGAGCTGTTATAATCTCAAAACTCCTCGAGTATGGATACCCAATTTCAATCAAACTCAATTCGATTGAACTGTTTGATCTTAAATGAGATCTTCCATAATTTCACACGTAGGGGTTATTTCTTGGTTTTGACCAGGAGTTGAATGATATCAGGGTGGTGTAGAGTACTAACCCAGAAACAAAGAATTGAGTGAAGTTGTGTAAGATACTCATTCTCCTATGGATGAATTGTGTGAGACCCAAGGGATAGGGTAAGCGGTGTGGGACCCCAAGGATTCCCGTGGTCAATTGGGTGAGTTGTGTAAGATCTCTATTGGCAAGATAAAATTATAAGTAAAGACCTACTCGAATGATATGCGTAAGTTGTTATTCATTTATCATGCCTTGTTAATGAAATTATGTTGTGGTTGTAATGACTTGGACCAAGTAAATTCAAAATGAAGAAATTGTGTTATTACTTGTATTGTTATGAATTGCATATTGAATAAATGTGATTATAACTTGTTTATGAATGTGCATGATGATTGTGTTTACACTGTTGGGCCATCGTGCTCACTCTTGCTATATTGTTAATTTTCGGGAGATACCTGATGGATCTAGGACATCTCCAAGAGCGAGTAGCTAGTGGAGGATTGTTCTAGGTTTTTATAATTATAGAAAGAAGGAAATTGTGTGATGAGAGCCTTTAGGGATTTAGAATTGTTCTTTAATTGTTGAACTCTAGTATTGCTCATTATATGCATTTGGAATGGTTTTTATTTTGAGATGAATTCCATTTACTTTCGGGTATGTCCCACATTCACGCCTCTAAATCTATACAAATATGAGGTATATTGTGTATATGCACTTGGGGGCATGACATGTACAGGTTTTGATAGCTCCCTGTATGGTATTTATACTGATACGAAACAGGCGATACATATAGTTTATTACATTATTTATGTTTTCATTTATTGTGTAATTGTAATTGTGTTTGCTACTTTGTCTTTGAGTCGCTTCCCATGACTTTATATTTGGTAAATTTGGTTGCTATAACTCATTTAATTTTTTTTAATTTTAATTTGATTTTTTCTTTAAAAAGAAATATATATATACATAATTACCAAACCGAGAAGCAAAAGCGAGAAACAAAGCGAAAGCGAGAAACAAAGCGAAAGCGAGAAGCGGGAAGCGAGACTCAAAAAATTCTTAGGAAACGGGAAGCGAGAAATAGATATTAATGTCTTGTTCCCATTATATTAAGATGACCATTCATGCTTAAAAGTTTATTTTACATGAGATATTTTGGAGAAGTAGGTTCCATACAGCCTTAGGTTTTAATCTAACGATACTTGCTTAAGATCTATATTGTAAGCTTTAGACTCAGGTCTATTCCATTACTTCCTAGATATATAGCCCCCTTTGACCACTGAATGGGACTTGATGGAAGCGAGCGGAAGCGAGTCTGGGAAACGAGCTTCCTGGGAAGCAAGCTTCACACCTTGGACATAGCTTCCCGGCAACTATGTATATATATATATATCATCCGAAACCGATACGTATAAGTTTCGGTTGGGACCGATACATCCCCTGAAACCGTATTTTTAATCTTTGGTATAACCATATGTGTATTCCATTGTTCTCGAGTCTGCAACAGGTTGAGATAGTTTAAGCATGTAACATTTATCAAAATATGAGAGGTACATAAGAGGGAGTACCAAGCTTGGTACCACAATTACATGACTTGGGCGAAATACTATAACCATGTTGGGTACACATGTACAACTGGGAGTATATTCGACACGCAGCTCCATGTAGAATTTAGATATCATGTATGAAATTGACTTTAATATTGTAAAACTCCTATTTCTTTATGTGTTTATTTAATCATGATGTTTTTAATATTAAGTAATGCTTGTAAGTGTTTGACAATGATTAGTGTTCATATGCCTCAGAATAGTCTCATAAGTCATATCTCAACTGAATGGTTGAAATATAGTCGTAGCACTTTATTTCGTTAGTTTTAAGATTATCTTCCCATTAAAAGAGGTTTTATGTAAAGCAACCAAGAATTTCATGCATGTCTTAAAATCTGTTAAATTTTTCCACCATATTCATGTGTTTCCAACCATCTCCACAATACGCATATCAACTTCAACTTACTAAAACACCCACAAAAGGAAATATTTATAACCATGGACAGAAGAGACATCCAAAATGGCAGAAAAAACATTGAAAGAGTATTAGGGGAAATGTTAGTGCTCAAAAAGTAACAAGAGACCCAAGCATAAATAGATTCAGAAAATTCCACAATTACCAAACGCCATTACCCACAGGAGCAATTTTACATCCTTGGCCTTCCTGCATTCTTCCATTAACAAATCACACATTTGGCACTACAATTGTTTTATCATGTAATTGAGGATGGAGAGGGAGGAGGTATCAACCAGAACAACTCATACCTAATATGTTAATTTTTCTCTTTTCATCTACTTATTCCCTTTCTGTTCATCGTTCCTCGTTTTAGTTCTAATAAGCAAGAAAATACAACGATAAATCTCTTCATGCATATCAACTAGTAAGATGATAAGACGAACTCCAATGCATATCATTCACATATGTGATATTTTTGTGACAAGTTGGCCCCCCACCAGTAAAACGATTTTGGAAACTTTTCGGAAATAGGACCTCCAAGAAACCTCCTAGATTTACAATGTAATATACTATGACTACTTTGCATCATATAAGCAACTTGATCTCATGAAAATTTCAAAAAGAAAAAATCACACACCTTCTGTGGATTATACCGATTCTCCTTGTGCTTTCCACAGTCAATAACATATATGACATCGTCTATTGTTATACTGGTCTCTGCAATATCTGTGGCTACAATAACCTGAAATGTATTGCCATGGTCATGTAAGAGGTAAATGAAACGATTTAAGGTAAATAAAGTTGTCAAACATGTTCCTTTTACTCTTTATTCAAGTAGTAGTGTACATTAAAAATTTCATTATTCATGGGCTGAAGAGAAGTTGAACAGATCCTCATTGAATGTTCAGCAAACAAAACAAAGAATGTGATGCAAAGCTCTAAGATGTGTGCTTTTTGGAAGGTACACACAAGGATTGTTAACAAAGTAACCACATGGACACATGGGCTACAATAAGTGAGTATTCTACTGCACCTCATGGATTGAATGGTGGATGTACCTTTCTATGAGAGATTAGAATGCGTATAAATAGCAGTTTCGTCATAACATTTTAAAATAGGATAAAAATTTTTTGTATGTGTCATTTTTTGGTTTTATCACAAATATAATTGCAACCTTGACTAGTGACACTTTTAGTGAGGATTTCCCATATTTTTAGATTAATTCTGTGTCAGTTTTTTTTTCCCCTAACCTTGAATTTAATCAAAGAAAGAGAAGAGGTCATTAGTCAATTGTCAAAAGCATGGAGGGGAAAAGGCATCAAGCACACATGCTAAGTGGGTTAATTAAACAGTTCGAGGAGTCCGAAATACATAACATGCATAAAAATTAAGATGGCAATTTTCTGTTCAACAGAAAGTAAACATGATGATAACAATAGACAACAAATTAAAGATTGATATAACCATCAACGATGCACCTCTACATAACAAAGACACTCCATGTTTCAAAAAAAGGCAACTATTTCCATACACATGCCGGACACTAATTGACACATTTTTTTATCAAGAAAGTAGAAAATCTAAACTTAATTAATTTGATATTGGTTCAATTTGTATGCCAATTGTATATTTTAAACTTTAAATATGTTCTGAACTTAATCAATTACGTTTTGTTTTATTATAATGCCAATTATTTATTTTCAACTTTGAATAGATGTGTCCTTTAATAATTGATATTCCTAGTATTATATCTTATGGTGTTATCATGAAATGATCAGGACATGGCGGTGTCCAGATTTCTTGGTTAACATATTTGGCAGTGACCATGTCTTCATGTATAACTTAAAACATAGAATCCTTCGGAGTGCCTCAGCTGTGAGGCTGTGAAGAAGCCTATCACCTTGTTTGAATTCTCTCCCTATTGGACGTATGAACTACAGAGGTTAGATTATTTCTTCTCTTTTATTGAAAGGTAACCTGGCCACCTTTTCAATTGTCTTGTCGACAGTTGGTTTTGCGGCAGCTTTTTGTGTCCTGAACCTGACATTTTGTTAGTTGGGGATGACACTGTCGCTCCCGTACCTGACTACTCTGTGTTTTCACCGCCCACACCTTAGCTTTTGGGTACCTTGAAATTTAAAAATCTGTTTGTCATTGTGTCTTCATAGCTATTGCATATGGGTCCCGATCAACCTTCATGTGCCTCATCAGCATTCATACTGTTCCTAGCTCTGCTGGAACTCCGCTGGACAGTTTCCAGCCCCCTTTGCCTGGGCATCCACGAGGAACGTCTCGATGCCCAACTCCTGCCACATCATCATCATCATCTACGATATTCATTTTTTTCCTCCCCTCTCCCTTATTCAAACTCACTGTGCATCCCATAAACTCCTTCTTACCGCTCTTCCCATCATTAAGGCCTCGGCAATGCTACCTTAACCTCCGGTAAGAATTTAAGCAAGACTGCAATGGTGTATATTATTGATATAAGTAATATCGAGGGTATAGTTGTAAAACGTTATATATGTAATGTTCTCTTAATATAAGATGCCGGTAGGGTTTTCTTTCTCTTACTAAGCAATTTACCCTAATCTCTCTTCTTCCTCTCTTTTCTCTTCGCTAAACCCTAAATCCTCCAAACCCTACCTCCAACTTGATATCAGAGCTTCATCAAAAGAAGGAAAAGGTCATTTGAAGCCGCAAGAACAACCAATGAAAGGACGATAGCTGGGATGTTTAGGCCTTATTTTTGGGTTTTGGATTCTTCAAATGTATATTTTTCATGAATCTTGATTTTAGAGGATTTTTAAATTCTATATCGAGTGATTTGATTCAATATTGAGGAAGTTGCAATGATTTGAAAGAAAAATACATTAAAAAAGAACTCTCTTAGTTCATAATTTTTTTGCTCGAATGGGGCCTTCTTAATGTTGTTCATTGATCATGGATAGACATGTTTTTACAAGGGTTCTTTTAAAACCAAATTTCCTCAATTTGGATGAGATTTGAAGGAGTAATGAGGATTTTTCCACCCCCTTGCTCAATCGTTTTTCATTGTTAAGATGCTTTTATACACAGTTTTGCTTATAACAGCACCTTAGATCCATGTTTTTGGTTATCTTACTACCTATGGACATGTTCTTGATGATATATTAATTGATCAGAAGTGTGACTTCATTTTTCACCTTAAGTTGCTCCTAAGGATGCTAAAGTTCTTACTCCACCGGCTCTTTCTGACTTCGTTGTCCACTCTATCACCAATATTAAATTCAATTATGATAATTTTCTTGCGTAGCGAAGCTCTATTGAGCTTTATATTAGGGGCCGTTCTAAGATGGAGTATCTTGATGGTAAAACCCCGAAGCCGGAGATAGGTATTTCCTAGATTGCTACCTGGAATGCCGAGAATTGTATTATTTTGGGCTGGTTGTTTAATTCTATAGAGCCTTCGATTACCGGGAATTACATTTCTATAAGGATTGTCATGAACTTTGGAATGCTCTTATTTAGACTTATGCCTTATTGGAGAATGATGCTTGGATTTATCAACTTATTCGTGAGATTGCTCACTTTCAGCAAGGGGATATGCCTATTTCTGATAATTTTGGGACTCCCTTCAGCGTCGTTGGGAAGAATTGAGCCATTATGAGGTTCTTTCTGAATTGGCCTCTACTTCAGCAAAGGTCATAATGAAGTGAATTGAGCGCCATCACATTTAAAATTTCTTGGATGGCCTTCGTGCCAAATTTGGGCAATTGCACATACAGCTCCTTGCCACATCTCTGCCCTCTCTTCAATCTGTGTACTCCACTATGTTTAATGAGGAACGCCGGCGAGCTGTTATGTCTTCGAGCTCCCCTCCTATGCTCCATCTGGATCGTACTGCCTTTGCTATTGATTTTCTTCCTCTTTCGAGTGTGGTAGGGGGACTGATAGGAGTCGTCGAGGTCGTGGTCGAAGCAGATTTACTACTCCTTGTGCTCACTGTGGTATAGCGGGACATAATCGTGATTATTGTTATCGTCTGTATGGCTATCTTGAGGGTTACCAGTCTCGTCTTGCTGCTCATTTTGCTACGACTCTTGCAATTGATTCTTTGCCAGCAGCCTCAATTGCTGCGAGTGATCCTTTACAGTCCTTGAGAGCTCAAGTTGCTGAGATAACCCGCACTGAGTTCCGTTTGCAAAGTGAGACTGATACTACTGCTTCCTCTACACTTACTACCTCAGGTATCCATGCTCCCTCTGCCTATACTGCCACTACATCGTCTTCTTCCCCTAGCTAGGTTATTGATTCTGGAGCCACTAATCATATGACTCGTGAATCACAGGTTATTCCATTTATTCACCTCCATCTCCTACTGTCAAGGGTCGCTTGGCTGATGGTTCCATTACTCCTGTTTTAGGAGTATGGCACATTCCTGTATCTCTGTCCCTCTCTTTATCTTATGTTTTACATGTTCCTCGTTTATCTTCTAAACTTATTTTAGTTAGTAGTTTTACTACCAAACTCAATTGTTGTGCTATGTTTTATCCTTCTCATTGTCTTTTTCAGGACCTAATTACGAGGGGAATTGTTGGTAGATGCGTGGAAAAAGGCGGACTGTACTACCTTGACACTGATTATGCTCCTGATCGTGTCTCATCTACAGTTGCTTTTGCTACTTTTTTTCCTCTTTCTATTGATGTTACTCATGATACTTATCGTTTATGGCATGACAAGCTTGGGCATTTGGATCTAAGACTTTGTGTTCTTTGATTCCCACTTTTAGTAAATTGTGTTCTCTGTCTACTTATCAATGTGATACTAGTGAGCTTACAAAACATGTTCACACTATTTATCCTGCTCGTATGCATAGATGTCGTTCTGATGTTTAAAGTCCATCTCCGGTTATCTCTAGCGATGGTTTTCGTTATTATGTTACTTTTATCGATGACTACACTTGGGCTACTCAGGTTTACCTTATTAAGTCTAGGGATAAGGCTTTTTCTAAATTCAAAGAATTTCATGTTATGGTTATTACCCAGTTTGGTGGTTTTGTCAAGGCCCTTCGATCTGATAATGGTGGTGAGTATCTCTCTGCACCATTTGTCTAGCATCTTCACACAATCACACTTATGATATTGTTCATCAGCTTACCTGTCCGTACACACCTCAACAAAATGGTGTTGCGGAGCGCAATAATCGTCATTTAGTGGGTGTCACTCGCTTCTTGTTGCGAGGGATACAAGTGCCTAAGCATTTTTGGTCTATAGCCCTTCTCACTGACTGTTTTCTCATCAATCGGGCACCTTCTCGTACTTTTTATGGTCTCTCACCTTATCAACTTCTTTGTTCTCAGGATCCTATTTTTCCCAATGAGCCACGGGTATTTGGTTGTACCTGCTTTGTTCAGGATCTTTGTCCAAGTCGTCAGAAATTGGACGATTAGACTATTTGATGTGTCTTTGTTGGTTATTCTAGCGCATCGAAGGGCTATCGGTGTTATGATCCCCAGTCTCGTCACTTCTTTGTCCCTTTGGATGTTATCATTTTCGAGACAGTACCATATTTCTCCCATGCTCATATTGTACCTACCATATCTCTGTCTTTACATCGTATTGTGCCTACTGTCTCTTAACCTTTACCTGTTCCAGGGGATCTTCTGCAGCAAAAGGAGTTTCTCACGTACTCTCGCCTATAGCCGCCTGGTTCCCTCTCTGATGTACCTGTACCACAGTCTTCCCCGCAGGCCACTCCACTAGGTACTTCTTCACCTTCTTTTATTCATGTTCATACTTCTCCTATTACTCTTCTTGCTTCTAATCTTGAGTTGCATATTGTTTATCGCAACGGTGTTCGTTCTTGTGTTACTCCTTACCCTCTTGCCAAGTATGTCTGTTATTAGGCTATATCTCTCTCGTATCAGGCTTTCCTCTCCGCTATTGATACTAACCATTCATCGGTCTGTTAATGTTGCCCTTCTTCATCCTGAGTGGAAGGATGCTATGGTTGATGAGATGAATGCCCTTCAATTTAATCATACTTGGGATATTGTTCCCCTTCCAACTACGAAGAAACCTGTGGGCTGCCGTTGGGTTTTCACAGTCAAACATAACTCTAATGGCAATGTTCATCGGTATAAGGCTCGTCGTGTCGCCCGCGGCTTTACTTAGACTTATGGGTTTGACTATGATACTACTTTTGCTCATATGGCCAAACTGACTCCTGTTTGTGTTCTCCTCTCTTTTGCGGCCAATTAGAGTTGGCCTCTTTATCAGTTGGACGTCAAAAATGTCTTTCTTAATAAGCAACTCACCGAGGAGGTATATATGGATCCCTCTCCTGGAATCCTGCTTCAGGGAAATTTGGGAAGGTTTGTAGACTTCGAAAGTCTATATATGGTTTAAAACAGTCACCTCATGCTTGGTTCCATCGCTTCAGTGAAGTGCTTCTGAGTATGGGCTTTCAATGATGTCACTTAGATCATACTGTCTTCATCCACTCTAGCGCCTCAGGTCGTACTATACTTCTAGTATATATTGATGAAATTATTTTGACTGGTGATGGCTCCTCTTTTATCTCTCATGCTAAAAATGAGTTGGGGCGTACCTTTGATGTCAAAGACTTAAGTCATCTAAAGTACTTCCTTAGTCTAAAGATTGCTCGATCTAAGAAGGGAATTTTTTTTGTCATATCGGAAGTATGTTTTTGATCTACTGAGTGATACTAGTATGAGTGGGTGTAAACCCGCTACTTCTCTCGTGGATCTGAAGCTCTCTTTACATAATAATAAGGGTGATCTTCTTCCTAATCCTCCTGCCTACCAGCATCTTGTAGGCCACTTGATATATCTCACTCTCACCCAACCGGATATTACGTTTGTTGTCAGCATGGTTAGTCAGTTCATGCATGCTACCCGTGCTTCATACCTTATTGTTGTTCAACATATTCTTCGATATATCAAGTCTAAACCCGGTTGTTGACTTGTATATCGCTCACATGAGCGTTTTGAGATCTCTGGCTATACAGATGTCAATTGAGCCAGATCTGTTATTGATCGTTTCTCCACCTCTAGCTATTGTGCTTTTCTTGGGGAAGTAAAAAGAAACCCATTCTTTCTCGCTCTAGTGCCGAAGCAGAATATCGGGTTTTTGCTCATGGGACTTATGAAGTTCTGTGGCTTTGTTATCTCCTTTCCGAGTTAGGAATTCCTGTTAAATGCCCTTTGTCTTTATATTGTGATAATGATGTTGCCGCGAAGAATGCCTCTGATTTTGGACTTCAAGAGAGAACAAAGCTCACTGAAGTTGATATTCAATTTCTTTGAGAGAAAGTTCGGGATTGTTCATTATCTCTTCAGCATCTTTCGTCTTCTTAACAACTTGCTGACATCTTCACCAAGTCTATTGACCCTGCTATCCTTCTAGATATCAAGGATTAAAAATAAGGTTTCGGGGGATGTATCGGTCTCAACTGAAACCTACATGTATCGATTTCGAACGATACATATAATTTCTCTAGTCTAAGAAAAAAATAGAAAAATCAGATTAAATTTTAAAAAAATCATGAGTTATAGGAACCAATATAAAGTCATAGGAAGTGACTCAAAAACAAAGTAGCAAACACAATTACAATTACAATTACAATTACACAATGAATTAAAACCTAAATAATTAATAAACGATACATATCACCCGTTTCGTATCAGTATAAATATCGTACAGGGGACTATTGATACCTATACGTATCCCCGTTTCGTATCGATTTCGGCGATTTTTATTTCCATGCAGGATATTACTCTCAAGCTGGGTATGCTTCATGTTTATGTTGTAGCTTGAGGGGGAGTATTGATATATGTAATACCAAAGGTATAGTTGTAAAAGGGTATATATGTAATGGTCTCTCAATTAAAGATGCTAGTAGGGCTTTCTTTCCCTCATTAAGTAATTTACCTTAATCTCTCTTCTTCCTCTCTTCTCTAAACCCTATCTTTAACTTATATAACACCCCATAAACAGTAAGGGAAACAATATGGAGTAGTCCCCATGTTATTCCCCAACAACCGAGTCTGTTTGAGTGTTGTTCTTCCCAAGTACACCAATCTGCCATGATGAGTCCCTTGCATTATCTCGAATGAACTAGAGAGCTAGCTTACCCTAGAGCATAGTTGCCAAACACCCATATCATACCTGTATAGTACTTTTAGAGGGGCTCGCCATTTAAAATCGCATACTTTTGTCATGTTATGCATTATATGTGTGTCATCGTAGAATACGCAAATTACGTATTAAACACATATGATATGCGTATTTTTGTCATACTTTTATTGTGTTAAATGCATATTCCGTATTAAATTATTATTATTAGTTAATATCATGATTTTTATTTATTTAAAATTATTAATCATTTTTTACTTTCCCATACTTTTGTCGTGTTTTTGCCGTATAACACCCGTACTTCCCGAACAGATCATTGCCGTAATATACTTGTACTTGTACTTAGTAACTATGGTCCAGAGATGCATCAGCATACGGAATAACCTTATCCAAATGTTGTTGCATTTAATATCCAAATAATGGCAACCATTCCAGAATCCAACGCCTGCCATCAATGGATTTCATCAATATCTCTCGCCTCCTGAGTGAATCTTCAGACTAGGAATTACTTCAAGTGTCTTTTTCTCTCTTCAACTCCTTCTTAGTCTCCACATAACGGTTTGAACCTCTAATGTTGGCTTCGCTGCTTCCCCCATTCAGTCATAGGACAAATGGTTTTTGGTAATTGCTAGCCTTTGAGCCAACATCCAGATAGTATTATCGATACCATACTTGTTCCACGACGGCAAACTATCATGGTCCAACTTTTTCTTACACCGGACCAAATGTGTGGTGCCCTAGTCATGACTCATGACCATGGTTTAAAATTCTATTACGTATCAGACGATATGTATCCTGTTTGGAGCTACCCGGTACACTGTTATGTTGGGAAAAAAACTCTCATATCGAGGATATCGGACCGATATGGGACCGATATAAGGGATTTTCAAATTAACTTTTTCTCTCCTATTTACACCAGGATCCACACCACAGACCCAATACACACAACTCATTTACATAAAAAAATTATTCAAGTAGATGTTTAAAATTAATTTATTCTCATTTACTTAAGATATTTATAAATAAATAAGGTTATACCCCATTGAATTCAATAAAATTATCCTGTATCCAAATTCTTGAAGAATAAAAAGTCAACTTTTCAATTCAAGAACAAAATCCTTTTTTAACGCTATTTAGAGATTAGGTCAAAATTTCAACTTTCAAATGGTAAGTTATTTCTCAAATATTAATAAATTCTATTATATCAAAATATTACCAAAACTCAAAAGTTCGACAAAAAAGTCTCATATTTTAGTCTTCAAAAATATTTCATTTATAGGGTCAAAATGTCAACTAACAGCATAACAATTCAGCAT
Source organism: Tetracentron sinense (assembly GCA_015143295.1). Taxonomy (NCBI): domain Eukaryota; kingdom Viridiplantae; phylum Streptophyta; class Magnoliopsida; order Trochodendrales; family Trochodendraceae; genus Tetracentron; species Tetracentron sinense. Next base: position 47,167,546 of record CM026552.1, read on the forward strand.
AAAAAGAATTACATTCAAGTTTATCTCTACTATTATAATGAGAGAATGAGGGGTATGTGGCATTGATTGACTTTTTTTCCTATGACAAAAAAATAGTTTGTTTTTAGCTTATATTTGCATTAAAAGAATTTTTATACAAGGTATCAAAGTTTTTCCTTACATATTCAGGCCTTAGCGTATCCTGATTTTTTCCATCGTATCCATCTGATACGCCAATACGTATCCTCTTTTGGAATTACCAATACGGTACCCAATACCAATATTTTGAATCATGAACCAACCTGGGGCCAGCCTTGCAACATTCAAACACCAATTTCACCCTTAAGCCACGTGCTACGATGCTTAAGGGTGAATTTATTCAATTCCAGCACACCAAGTCCTACTAAGTCAGCTCATAAGTAATTTCATTGTCTCACCCTTGACACTTGTCCAACTCATGGGCATGTCATTGAGGACCCATCCTGTGTGAATCTCCGCGCAACTAAGGTCCTCGACCAAACAAAGCATGCAACACAACTCGATATTCTCAAGCCTTGCCTTTAGTCAATCCAATGCACAACAAATAACCATGATTCCTAGAAACTCCCCCAATCATGCACTAAGGACACACCATCCCACAACACGCTCCTCGTGATTAGCCCCATAGTTTGAAATATTGGTATCGAGGTATTTTTTGGTAAGTCCGAAATAGGAGAAATATCGAGACATATTGAGGATAGACACGGAAACGCTGTAAAAATTATGGAAATGTACGGAAACTAATGGAATCTTAAACCCCAAACTTATTTCAATGCCAGGATAACATCATAAAATGGTAGTTAGAGTCTTATATGATGTGCAAACATGTATAAATGCATTTATTTAGACTGTATTAAAACAAATTATAAGGGAGGGGAGTTTTGTTGATGCATTCCTGTTGAGAATGCAGAAAGCATTGTTATTCAATAAAACGTTCACTAAAGGTAATGGAATACATAAAGTGAACTATTTCCAAAACACAAAGACATAAAGCGGTGGGCTCCTTCAATAAACAACACAAACAAAAGCATAACTACTCCTAGTCATCATCTTCTTTGAAGTCAAGTATGTGGCTATGACTGTGTGTAATCTCTAGTCTTGAACTGCATCCTAGTACGTCGGGCTGCTTCCACCTTCCGAAGAGTCTCCATGCTCTGTCTTACAGCAAGCTGGAAATCAGAGTCCTCGTCTGTAAGATGACCTCCACCATCGTTATCACACGAAAAGCAGAGAAACTTTTGGATTCTTTTTCCATCTCAAAAGTCTCAATGTTATATCTTCAGCTATTTGAAAATCCACCTCCTTTACAACTTCCTAAAAACACAATCTTCATTATCTAAGGAGATGGGGTTCATCCGAACTATCCCCTCGGAACCAAATACTTTCTTTTGTTCCTTTTCTGACAGATTTGTAAGTAATGCTCCATCATCATCTTCCTAACCTCCATAGGGACGTGTAGACATTCCTTGACATTTATTCCTATATGAGTCAGGTTCTCCTTAAACCTAGTGATGCCCCCTCCCCCCAAAATTATTTTAGAGCAACATGACCATGTGCTCTCGTGATCAACCCTCTCTTTGTGCTTACAAAGAATATCGAGGATATTCTATGCCCGATTATAAGATTAAGTAGTGCAAGTCTTCAACAAAAGAATGAAACAAATATGATCATATTAAACACACAACACAAGATCATACTATAAAAAAATTAGGAATATGAATCCAAGAAAAAATTTAATTTCTTAATTATTTATCAATAAAATAAATATTAAATTAGTTCTGATCAACATATCATATTATTAGTATATGGGTCTAATTAATCACCTAAAGAGTAATCTCATTTACACATTTAAAATCTAAATATATAATATATAGCTTAAAATCCTTATTTTTTATTAATTTTTTTTTTTACAATCAAAAAATTAAATTAAAATTTATTATTCAAAAAATAGGATTAGTGGGGGGATCTAATAAATCACCCTTAGAACACTAACATATAATAAATTCAACCACGAAATGAGAGGTATATGTCTATTAAAATGCAAAGTTTTAAGTATTTTTAGACTTTTAAGAAAATTCTAAACAGAGAGATAAAATCTCATTGTTGAATGACATAGCTAAGTGGCCTAGCACTTGGCCACAAGGTGGGGCTGAGCACGCCATTCCCCTCAAGGTAGATAATAATCCTTTGGCCCCTTCGCAAAATTAAACAGCATTACTGCTTCTACAGTTACTATCAGTATTGATGTATGTATCGGTAATTCCAAAATAGAAAAAATATTCGAACGTAACAAGAAAACAGAAAGAAACACTATAGGAAAATTTAAGAAATATTGGAAACTCATTAAACTTAAAGTCAAAACTCATTTTGATACCAATATAACCTCAAAATACAATAGTTGGAGTAATATAATTACCATTTCTACATGAGTTACCATCGTGCATTACTTCCTAGAGCCATGAATACGTTGTGCATATATGTATAAATACATATATACAGCAAAAACTGAGACAAACGAAAGCATAATTCATCAATAAAACATTTATTTATAACCAATAGACAAACTTATTATACTAACAACAATTTGTAAAACGTATATTTTTCAAATTTTTAATATAAAATGACTAAAAAATCATTTTAATTAACATAAATAAGTATTAGTCTATACCTCTATGGGTCTAATAGATCACACATTGACTAAATTCATGTAAATATTTCAAACCTAAATACTTAATATTTAGGTTAAAATCCTTAAATCTATTTGCAGAATAATATTTTTAATATTCACAAAATAAAATATTATTTACCAAAAAAATAGAGTTAGCGTAGGGATCTAATAGTTGATCCTTACAACACTAACATATATTTATAATAGGGTTAGTGTAGGGATCTAATAGATGATCCTTAGAACACTAACATATATTTATTACAAACGTAGATGTGTTGTACAAATGGATTCACATGATTAGTTTTATGTTTTCTCCGATAAAACAACTCTTAAATCTCATTGTTGAAGGCAATGATCTATGGATTTGGAATTTTGGACACAAATCCATAGTTCTATGGTCTATAATCAATATTTGACCCATTTCAAGGAATTTAATACACTAATTTTAAAAAACAAGATATTCAAATATACCTAGATGAATAGTTGAATTTTCCCTTTTATTAAATCTTCAGTTTTCAATGATTTGAACAAGATGGACAAGTTGTTTTAGGGTTTAACCTATAAGGTTGGAGGAAAGAAGCTATGGGGTTTTTTAAAGTTGATTCATACCTATGGTACATATCATAAATTTACCACCATATTAGTAACCAATGTAGTTGATACAGTACCATTCCATGAAGGTTTTTTGGTATCCTCAAGAACTAATACATATCAACCACTACAGATTGATACAGTCGATATTTTGATCCATGATTGAGTTTCTCTGAGCCATCTGCTCCTACCATCTTTCTTTCGCCCCAAGCTTCAAATTGAGGGACCTCGTTCCAAATCTGCCTCGTACCCCAAAAAATGCCACGAACTCCCACGCCCATGCCAATGCATCATACCAATATCAAGGCACCTTCATGCACACATCATTGCTCCACCCACCATGCCTACTCAACAGGGCATTGTTGTGCCTACAGACCAAGCCACCACATCCTCCCCTAGCACAACACTTGAACCATGTCATGCTTAGGTATCATGTTTAAGGATTAAAATTAACCATTCTACGTGCATCACGGAAGCTACCAAAACCATTACATGTCGGGCAGTACGTTCCTAAATTTTTATTTTTCGTTGCTCGTTTTACTATAAACTTTTGTCGACACAATTTTATTATAAAAATGTCATGTTAGAGGGCATTTTTAGTAAAAACAACCCTTTCTATGTCGATTTTAGTATAAACAAGTAGTTTATGCTAAAAATGGGAGTTTTTTTTATTAAAAAAAAATACTATTTTGACGTCGTGTATACTAAAACCGACACAAATATGATCGTTTTTCGTATAAATGACAATCATTTTTACTAAAACAACAGCTTGTTATTTATTTTTTTCGGTCAATGTTTTGTATAGGTCCAAGCTGAAACTGATAAGTATGGGGCCAATACGTATCAATTTCGCCGATTTTTATTTTTTTATTTCCAAGATCGTGTTAAACCACAACACCAAGCTCCCATGCTGAGGCACTATGTCCTAAGGCCATAGCATGGGCCATCATTCCCATCGCATGACCACACCTACCCACGTCAGTCAGGAACAAGTTTTCTCTTGGTGCATAACAAAATGCCACCTTTAGTAGCATTGAAAACCTTAGATTCGGTATCGGTCCAGTCGATCCATCTAACTTTGGCATAGAAACACCCACCCGAGGAAGCTAAAGCTTCATTTTGCAGTGTTCTATGGGAAATTCTTCTCTGGCTAGAACGGGGGTACATAGTCATTAACAATGCTTGTCATTCTCAGGTCTTTTTTTGCTGAAGATCTATTAAAAGCAGAGGAATTGGCCCTTTTAAAGGGACACGCGACATTCTTTCCCAGTTTGTGGGTTCACTTGAAGTGGGAAAGGAAGTGGAAAAGGACTCCATCAGCATCATCTATTGGGCAAGAAATTCTCTTAAGGGTCATTGGCAGCTGGCCAACACAATTGATTACATAGAGTGATAGAGGCCACTCTAGGTAAAGATTAGAGCCATATTCTTAGAGATGCCAATGTTATTAACCAATCATTGGTTAATTTTGGTGTTTATAGGCATTCTTTGTACATTTATCAATTATTCTGTGTACATCTATCAATTAATGAAGAAGATATAAACAGAGGACCAAAACAGGATTGAATTATGTGGCAACCATCACAAAAGATAAACAAGTTTTTTTTTTTTGGTTGAAAAAGATAAACAAGTTACTAAAGCACATTTGTTAAGACCATACATGCACAAGCTCCTAGTCTGCCTAATAAATAATGACAAACTGCATGGAGGACCATACAATATATTCACATGCACATGAAATCACATCACAGGGTCGCCTATAGCAGAAAGAACGAAAGAAATTTAATATTCATACAGAAGTGCGTGAACAATAATCTACAACCTTCCATAAAAAGGCATAAACTGGCCTTCAAAATAAATTAATCCTAACATCTATTATATAAATTCCGCTTATATCCTCTCTTTTAAGTTTTAACTTTTCTAGATACCCTTATCTATGACCTTAAAATAGAGAGGCAAAAAGTGCCCTTCAAAAAAAAAAAAAATCACCCAACATATATTATATAAATTTCATTTATATTCTCTCTATTAAATTTCCTAAAATACCCAAATTTATCACCTTATAATAAAATAGGCATAAATTGCCCTTCAAAAAACTTCCCCTAACATCTAGTATCTAAATTCCACTTACATCCTCACTCTTCATTTTCCTAAAATACCCCTATTATATTCTGTTATTCATTTCCACTTACTTTATCTCTATTCCTAAAATACCCTTTTAACTTCCATAATTCTTTTCTATTCACTTTCCCTCTGGCCTCTATTCCTAAAATACCTTTGTTAATTTTCATATTTCTTTTTTACTTCCTTTTTGTCAATTCCCAAACTCCCCGTCCACTTTTTATTGTTACTTATTTTGGCATATTTTCTGAAATGTCATTGAATATAAATATAATATTTCATAAGAGTTTAAATAAGGATATCTCCATTTCAAAATATATCTGAATAACCCCCTCCCCCCAACAACATACACACAAAATGCGCCTAATTATAGAGGTACTTGAAGAGATATACATGTAAATAAGAGTAATTGCATCTACTGAATTTAGGTATTTTCCAAAATATTAATGTCAGTTGGTCTATTTTAGGAGGCGGCATATTTTTTTTTAAGGAAAACGCTATTATAAAATATTATTATTCTTTTTATATTATACAACATTAAACATAATGCAAAGCATTTGCCTTCCATGTACACCTCAGCTCCTCAACCAGTACTAAGAAAATCAAGAAGAGAAATGGAGTAACAGCAGAATTAACCACTCTAAGCAGTAGTAATTACCTTACGTATGTTTTCAGGTGGTGATAGAAACACCTTTCTTTGATCAGCTGATGCTAGGGAGGAATGTAAAGGAAGAAGCCAATCAGAAGATAATCCACGAAAACGGTATGAAGCTGCTAGCTTATCAAGTAACATGTAAATTTCTGAAACTCCCTGCCGTAAAATTTAAGGAGTTCAGTATTTCAGGGAAGATAAATCTGTTCTTACTGAGTAAAACAGATTTATATGCATGATTCACATAAAGAGATCGGAGGGATTACAGGCAAAAAAACAAGTATGGCACCAGCGGGGTGAGTCTCGTCAACATGACAGACCAAGTCTTCTATAAGATCATAATCAATTACATCTTCGTTCAAATTTTTCTGCATAAACATGTTATAAACACACACCATCATAAGTAATAGCACAGCCAAGTAAGTAAAATATGGTAATTGCATCTGATGGAAATTACCAGATTCCGTCGAGTCCGATCACTGTATGATTGATAAGAACTTGGAACATAATATGGGTTAATATAGTTTTCAGAGAGCAGATAATCATCACCCCAAGCAGATAATACAAGGTTCTTTTTCCCTCTGCGGTTGTCCACAGAATTGCTCCGAGGCTATCATAAATCAAGAGTTCATAATTTAGAGCACAGTCAAATCAAGAGAGTATACACATGGGTAATTTATGCACAATGTTCATAACCAAAAGTTCAAAATCCTGTAATGTGATAACGGTTTCGGGTTATTACCATGCTTTAAGAACTTTGGAGATGTGTTATTATAGCTCAGGTTCATCATTGCATATCTATCCACTCATTAAATCTATTTCTTCCAGGAAACAATGTAGTCAAAATGTTGCGTAGGAAATGCAGCAGCGAATGCCTTGCTTAGCCAGGAGCCAAAACACTTGCATCGGGGTCTAAGCGACCACTTATTTGGATGCATCACCTAGTACCAGCCTAGGCACTACATCAAGGAAAAAGGGGGTCACGTAGTGGGGCCCTAGAGCTAAAGCACTAGAGATAAAGGCTATCTCTTGATACCCAAATAATGTTAGATGTTATTCACAAACTAATAAAACAATAAGTACTTAATATTAGGGGGTATAAAAGGCTTCCTTAATTGAAAGAGAAATGAAAACAGAGTGGTGTTATCGGGAAGTTCGTCCAACCACATACGGATCTGTGTCAAATAAAAAGGAAAAGATTGAATCCCCTTTATCTGTATCTCAGCATTTTTTCTTTTCTAGTACTAAGGCACTACTTTGCCTTTTCAATTCTCTGAATGAACGAGTTCTGCAGGATCGATGGTGTTTTTTTCTTCTTGATGGCGGCAACCAAAACCCTAAGACTACCTAAAAAGCATACCAAAAAAAGCCAAAAGCATTTCTCATCTACTTTCCTTCGAAGCTGGACACACTGAGTGACTGTACTTGTTTTAAGAAATCCTGAATCAATCAATCACAACAAGATCCGAAGAACGAGGTTATAGTTTACTTTCCCTGATTTATCGGAATTCTGGAACTGGAGATTGAAGGCAAACCTGTTCATTTGCCATTTCCTACATCACTGTGGTAGTAAACTATGCTCTACAATTTTCTTATGGCATTCTTGTCTTGTCTATGTTTTATTTCTAGACTTCAAAATTTATTTTTAATAACATATGGATATGTTTTATTTCTATAAAGTTAATCAACATGTAAATGCGTGGATGCTTTGACGACATTACAGGGAAGTCATTGTTCTACGCGGATAACATCATCGTCACTGGGAGTGACATATCTGGAATCGTTGCACTTAAATGGCATCTTCATGTGGCATTCTCTATAAAAGATGGCCAGCTTCATTCGTTCTTGCTCCTTGATATTCACTGAAGTCATGGTGATATGTTTGTTTAGAGCAGTATGAAGAGAACTTCTAGAGCAATTTGGGTTGACTAACGGTCATCCTATTGCTACTCTTGTTGTTCTCAATAAGTCACTAACACTAAGGAGTGATTCTATTTTCAATCCACTACAATACCACAGTCCAGTTGGTGATTGTCAGTATCTCACCATTATGTGACCTGGTCTCATGTATGTTGTGAACCTGGTTCGTCAATCCCTACATTTTTTTTTTGATCGGTAATGAAGAGATATATATATATTAAAAGAAAAAAGGAACTACAAGCAGAACCCGGAGGTTACTGAGAAGTAACCATCTGAGCTGAAAACAGACTACTATATGGCTACAAAAAGAAAAGACAGGAAAACTACTAAAAAGACACTACATTTCTAAGAGATGGCTCCCAAACTCGCAGACATGCAGCTAATTGACAACCATTCCGAAACTGAATGTCTTATGCGTGCACATATCTAAGGAATTGAAGAAGAGGAATTCTCGAAGGCTCTAAAATTCCTCTCCTTCCAAATGGCCCAAGCTATAGCCCCGGGCAGCACAAACCAAATTGCCGCAAGATCACCCACCACCCTAGATCTAGACCAGCAAGATAAAGAATTCCGGAATGAGTTAGGGAAGACCCAGGCTACCCCAACCCGATTAAAAAAATATCCCCAAATCTCATGAGCCAATGGTATCCTCGTTAACACCACTTCAGGCTGCCAAGCGCATTGTCCATTATCTAAGGGGCATTCTTTATCATGGGCTTCACATTCTATTACTGTAGTATTGCCACCCACAGATCATATATATCTGCCTACTCTATTGCCGACTGGGCTGGCGACCCAGATAAGCGCCTATCCACCATGAGCTATTCTGTTCCACCTGTTGGATGTCTCATAAAAGGTACTCTCAGAAGCAACAGACGGTTGCTCCCCCAATGTCGTGACCAACTAGATCTACGGCAGCTGTCACTACTGATTTTCCATAGCATTATCATATATTCTTAGAGATGGGATTTATCATTGGCATCGCTCTCTCTTCACAGATAATAATGTTCTCTCAATAATACCCAAATTACAGTTTATCACGCTCACGCCAAACATGTTGAACTGGATTTTCATTACATTAGGGACAAGGTTGAAGCAAAGGAAATTTCACAAGACTTTCATCTAAAATCAACCGGCCGAGATCTTCAAATAAGGACTGATCAGTGCTCAACGCCAGTTCCTTCTTCACAAGCATTCATTGCTCCTATCAAGCACTCAGATTGAGGGGGAGTGTAAAGAGGACACATAGATATTCATATTATCTTATTCCTTGTATTATTTATGTGTATCATGTGTATTAAGGCTATTTCTGCCTATAAATAAGATGCACTGTGTGGGCAACCTCCCTCCCTCCCTCTCCCTCTGTTATTGAGTTATTTCCCTACTTGACATTCTAATATGAAAATCAGATCCGAATATTTCCAACTTACCTTATGCATCAAAAATGTCCACAATGCATTGCGGTGTGTAACCATGTAAGTATTTATCAAATTCTCTTCCTCTCCCTATCTGATGTTGAGGATCAGAACCAAGCATTACCAACGTACCTTATACAGCGCAAATGCATAGCAGGTGTAAGTAGTTATCTACATTCCCTTACTCTTGAAAACAACTAAGAGAATAATGGGAAGATCTACTTTTAAGGAAACATCCTCATGTCCAAAGAACTGAAAATACCAGAGAAAATTCAGAAATGATAAAGAGGTACTCTGGGCTCAGACAAATTACAGAGACAAAATAATCGAGATAAGTTTAAAAGCATCTGACAAAAAAGCTTTTATTTCAGTAAAATGGAATTGACGAAGATTTTTTAAAGGAAAACAAAACAATTCATGATGAGAGAAGAAAGCTGCAACAAGGATGATATTAAAAAACGAGGTATATTTATAACTAAAGGCTAGAAAAATATGATAGCCTAAAGTTTCATCTCTATTTTACGCCTTAAATTTCGGAACAGAGACATTGTGAGGATCTAGAGTAATGACTTGGTGGAACATACTATAACGGAGTGATCGATCTAGAGTAATGACTTGGAGCAACATACTATAACCAAGCTGTAGTCCCCACAAAGCAACAATAGATTCCATGAAGACCATGTGTGCTCAGTGACTGAAAAAGAAGGCTTGAAAGTTGAAAGATCATTGAGAATGTGAAAAATGCAGAAAAAGCAAAGCTGAAAAATGGAAAAATGACTTGGATATGTTACATTTAACAAGTACAATACCCTCTCTTAGCTGCACAATTTGTATGTTATGACTAATGTTGTAGTCCCATAACAATTAGTGCGACTCTTGTAATTCTCGGGTCCTTTTGATACAATGAGTTATAAAATTGCTTGAAGTGAAAAACTGAATCATGAAATGAGCGCCAACCAGAACTCACTGTTGAAAACTTGAAACTTGAAATGCCTTAGCATTTTGAATTGCATTATGCTACTACTATTCTATTTCTTCAAAATGTTCTTCAATTATCTAGAGGATATATTAAACTGATAAAAAATGTAGCTGCCAACAATATATTGACTGGAATCTAACTGATTCTCCAGATTTAGAACACACACAAATATGTGTATAAAGAAACAGATGAATCCCATGAAAAAAGTTGTCATTGTTTAACCTAAGAAAAATTAATCAAGAAATCATGCCCTGCTTGACACCCCAAAATCCATAGTTTAGGAGACAACTGTTAAGAAACCTTTTCTCTTGTAGATGTCATGCAATTTAAGGAGGCTGGAGAATCTGATGCAAGGTTATAGTTAAGATTTTCATATAGATCCTCAAGGAAGGAAGTTGACACAGGATGTGTTCGCCCTTGTGCAGTAATTACAGGGCAATTTCCAAAGTATCTTGAGAACAAATTTGAATCAACTGTTGCTGACCTGAAAATTGATAAAATAATAATAATAATAGATTAAAACTTCAAGAATCAAGACGAGTTTATTTAGAAGTAATCAGCAATTGTACAGAATATGCCATAATTACCATGTAAGAAAATGAAATAGATTTTTAGTGCAAACCATACATAAGAATAACTTTCAGTTTTGGTGTGCTATCAGCAGATTGCTTCTCAATCAGGTTCATCAAAACAATAAGTAGGAAATCACCCTGTTATAGAAAAGTAACAAACCAATCAGTTTCACTTTGAATATGTCTCAAATTGTTGTTGAACACCTTGCATATTGTGTTATCCAGTATCATTTTGTGAACATAACAATATACTATCAATTGATTAGACACACACGAGCGATTGCATACCCACATTTATGTGATCAAAAAACAGAAAAGTTAGTCATGAAAATAAGTATATAGAATCTTAAACGAAGTGAAAACTCAAATCAACATCTTATATTTGTATAATAACACAAATATTTGATTAGGCCCACGGATAGAGGATAGCCAAAACAAAAAGCTCATCAAAGAATGGAATCTAATCAAATAATCCTTTCTCTCCTCCGCGCCCGACCCTCTAGGGTGGGTTAATCGGATTGCATAATGCTTCCTATTAAAAACCACCACAAATAGCCAATCAAAATGTGATGTAAAATGAAATTAACACAAAACCACGTAATCATCTAAGAAAGAACATCCCCTAACTGTAACGTGTAAAGACTTTCACTAAATAAGGTATCAATCAAGCAAAGTAAAAGAGGGAGTATATCAAAATGAATGCAGAAGGGAGCAGTAGGGGGCTACTGTATACTGTATAGCCCTCCTATGCTTAACACTTATAATAGTGGAAAAAATTACCATCATACCCAACTCAATGTGAATGTTTTTGTGAACCTTCATGTTTTGCAGGTATTTTTCAAAAGAAAATATAAGAGGCAATGATATCAGAAAGTGAGAAACACAAACATTGCTTCCTTCCATTCACTGATTATTGATATGATCCTTGCGAAGCAATAGGGCCTCAACTCTTGGGAGAAAATGTCAAAGGACCCCACATGGTTCGCTTTTAAAAATCATGATGCTAAGAGGAACATTGTCTGCTTTGCTCACATTATTTAGTATATTAAATTGTCAAAGATGCTTCTTTATATGCAAAGGCAAGGCAGCTTGAGATATTAATGGCATGATAAAATTAGCAACATGAACATATAGCCATTGTTGGAAGCATAAACTTTGTAAAACGTATGCCAAAACATACATGTGCTTCTAATATCATCTGCATGAATTTTGAAATAACGCAGTTTATGTTGTCAAACTTTGGAGAAAGACAGTCCTAATCATTGGTTCAAAAACCCAAAAATTCGACTTGACTCGAATGTTAGCTGGGTCGAGTAATTCAGACTCAAAAAAAAAAATCGACTCGGTCCAACTTTGCATCAATTTTTGGGTCTACAAAGAAAACCTACTATGGGTTCTGTTAAATCTAGTTTGTAGGTTTGAGGGTACTTTGAGTACCTAGGTTTTTCAAGTTATTACATATATATGTAAAATATATGTAAAGAACCCAAAGTACACTGGTTTATCTGTAATAACTTGAAAAACCTGGGTTAAAAGAACTCAAAGTACACTGGTTTTACAGCCTCAAACCTACAAACTAGATTTAACAGAACCCATAGTAGGTTGTCTTTGTAGACACAAAAAAATTTGATGCAAAAATAGTGTGACGTTCGAGTTTAGGTTTAAAAAAATGATAAATATAAACCTTATGTGACTCAACCTAGTCCAGCGAGTCGAAAAACTCGGCTCGACTTAACCGAGTCACTTGGCAAATAGGGCCTCCTTCGAGTATTGAGATGATTCGACTCGAAATTCAGTCGAGTCAAGTCGAGTAACTTGGCCGAGTTACTTAGGTGACTCATCAAGTTTTCAAACTATGGTCCTAATAAGTAATAGCATTGTGATCTTACTCCCAATAGGGCCCAATGCACCTTATAGCATTCCAAGAGATTGTGTATTGCTAAATATCTCAATCCATGCATTATAAAATTGATAACCATCAATAAAACATCATGCTCTTTTTTATGCATTATCTTAATATGAATTATTATAGGGTATATGCATGAGACACATTCTGCTAATGAATCTATTTCAGATACCCTACCATATCATGGTCTCATCTTATAGTACCTCAGGAGCTAATGAAACTATTTTAGTAAAATTCAATTGTCTCAATTCCCGGGCGATCGCACCAAAAACTCAATACATGTGAGAATGTCTAAAGTGGCATGTAAGAGGACGAAAGACTATGCTGGGTCATTACATGACCCAGACAAGGCAGAAAGCCTGATCAATATGATGTGAGACATCCACAACACTCACACCCAATACCATACTATCTGCTGCCTCGGAATGCAGTATTACTCTGGGGTTGCACTACTCAAAAATCAAAATCCTTGGGAGTTGTCCTAGGAAGACCACAGCATGGGCAGCAATGGGTTGGCCGGTTTCCTAGTTCAAATTGTGTTCAGCAATGAGGCCCTGAAACCTCTTATCTGTGGTAGCTCATGGCTGCGACAACCTTGGTTTAGAAAATCGTGCAGCAGTATAAGTGGATCACCAGAGCTGTCCAATAGCTTCTCTGATTTTGTCAGCAGGTGCAAGAGATCCAAATTTGCAACCCATATCATGTATGGTAAGGTGGTATGCGAAGCAAAAAAAAAAAATCATTCAGTTGCTTAGGCTTTACATGGATAGAAGGCTTTCCACAGAATGAATGGCATTGACTACCAGGAAAGTTTTACTTCAATAGCCAAATTAAATAAATGCAAGTACTTACCAATGCTTGTTGTCAGTTTATCATCTAGATGTGAAGAATGTGTTACATCATGAAAAAGTCCAAAAAACATTGTAAATGATTCTGCATATGGTTTTCATATCCAGGGATGAGCTACCCCAGAACTATTTGGGTTGACGTGGCTTTCACATTTGATTTGATCACCATAAACCAGCTATCTAGGTTCTGTTTCATGAATCTTTTCCCCTTTGCTGCAGTCAACCTAGGGGCCTTGAAATTAAAACTTGAGAAGATAGGGGTGAGCCGCCTTGTCCACAAAGCTTCGCTGTTCCACCTGCAGCAGTTAATTATTCTTTCATTCGTCGACATTCATTCTCTTAACATGTTCTTGATTTCCGTGATATTACTCCATAAAGCATAACTGTCTCAGTTTCAATTCTGGGAGGATTATAAGGTGAATAATTAAAGAAAGCTGTATATAGTCTCACGCAATCACCTGAGATGGTTTGACATATTTATAGGGTTATCTTTTCCATTGGATACTTGAGGAGTAGAGATATCAATATCACACCTTGTTTGCTGAAAAATATCATAATTCATAACGTCACCATTCTCATCATATATGGCGATTACTGTTTTCAAAGGTGATGATCCAGGACTTGTTCATTAAGGTAGAAGATTACTTTGGAAAGGGGTACAATATTACGGTCTTATGTCTACTTTAAGAACTTTTGGGGAGATTTACAGAAGCTCAATCAACGAAATGTGTGCTTTTTAGGGAGAAATTATGTTTTATATTTTTAAATAATAAGGAATTTGAGAGTAACTGCATCGATACTTCTATGAATAGGACAATTATTTTATTCAGGATGATATTCTTGTTGAACCTGGGTCGAAGAGTTGTTACAACGCTAATTTACCTAAACCATAGTTGCAGCAATCTTCCAGGTGAAGTGACACACTTGCTTCAAAATCTAAACCCCCTCCCCACACTCATTCCCTAAGTTCAGAAAAAACTTGGCTCCAAACATATCTTTCCATCAAGACTCCTTCAACTGTGTAATATTTCCTGTACAAGTACATAACACTAAGACCACCTAAAGTCATCAAAAATGGTGGAAACCTCACTAGTGCTGGCTAATGTTATATATACTTAATATAGACACGTAACAGTTGTGAAGAAAGGGATGAATGATAATCATTATGAGAAAAAAATTTGATTGTGATGGTAATATCATAATTCTATTTGTTGATTTGAACATCACTGGTGGTGGTGATAGTAAATTAGTATTACTAGTTGTGGTGTTATTAGTGCATTTTAATGTATCATGATGATTCCCAAGGACACTACAGTGGTAAAAAATTCTATCAGTACTACTACGAAGTAAAAAAAAAATACCATGGATGTAACACTACAATTGCCAATGGTGAATCTAAGAGGCACACTGTTAACAACTTACAACCATCTCAACCGACTCTACTTTATTATATAACATATTGATTCATAAGCTCCACTGGATACTCTCCTTACTAAGTAAGACTAACAACCAATTTTATCTCACTCACCAAAAGAGACCGCTCGTGCACTTCATCAACTATAACATGTGTGATGCCGGCCAAGTTTTTGTTCCCCTGCAGAGGAGAAATAAATGCATATAAAATGGATTTCTTACTAGGACATAGGTAAGTTATAACATGATTAAAGGAAAAAAAAATTCTAAAACATGTGAAGAAAAGACAACGATTTAGACATTCAATCTCTACAAAAAATAACTACTTCAAACCAACATTTAAACAAATCAGAATAAAAAAATTATATAAAAAAAGAGAGAAAATGGTTGTTCATGATAGGTGATACAAGCAGAAAATTTACAACTGATATTTATTGCATAATTTCACAAAATCATTGGCATCATAATCTTTCTCTTGTTTTTATGAGTGCATGGCATGGGTCCTCTCTTCTTGGTTTTGCAGAAGGTTCAATTGAGTTCAATCTGACATTCTAAAGTAGATTATGTCATAACCCCTTATTCAAATTCAAATAGACAAATAAAAAGATGTATATACTAAGTGTTTTTAGAGTATTATTTTTCTTTAAAGTTGTTTTATTCCAAGTGGTTAAGGTTTTCTATGTTGCTTTATCATTTGGTAGAATAAATAAATAAAGTACCTGAATTTACAAACCCTAATTTCCAAACAGTAAATGATCTCATGAAACTTATCTCACTTGTAGGACAACTAGCTTAGAATTCCATCTTTGATATGGAAGTCATGACAGCAGGATTCGACATAAGGTTTGTGATAAGATCGGTACATTGAATAACTCCTACCGGTATGTTTTCAATACGTGTTCTTCTACATATACTTTTAGCTGAAACAACTAATTTCTTTTATTATTAAATTTTGCAAGTGCTTGTGATGTATATAAGTACTGTCCGTGTATGCGTGCAGATTGGATTGATTTTGTGTTCATATGCTAATGTTGTAGTCTTGTAGCCTCCATTGTCACAACATGTGTGAGATATCAACAGAGCACATTCCAATTCAACTTTTGGTTCAAGAGAAAGATACTAGCTGAAACAAAGAAGGTGCGGCAAAACTGGAGCAAACTTTGGTTGGAAAACCTTCATTTTAAAACAGCGGAATCAACTTCTTCATTAGTACAAAATTCTCCTACCAGATTTTCAATGTTTTATTAACCGTATTAAAACTAGAGATGCATTTATATTCTACAATTTGATCTATATACGTTTGCGAAATGCCTTATTCTATTGAGGGAAAGGGAATACAAGAATACAAATAGGGGTTTTAGTCCAGTTACAATCATTTAAATCTATGTTCTAAACAAAGATGGCATGAAATGGATGGAGTTGGTTTTAGACGAGCTTAGAAGCTCATCTTGAGGGGCCTCAATAATGATTGTTATTAGATTCATTTTTTAGGTAAAGGATTATGGATCTCAACCCAAACAACAACAAAGTGATCAAACTACACAAATATGACACTCATTGCAATTATTAATCAGAATATTTATTAAATTTTATATTAATGCAACTGTTTTAGTTCTACATGTGTTTATGGAACTCAATGAAAATATATGGGGCTTAATCTTAGCAGCTTTCAATTGCATAGTTTAACTCGCTTTGTGGATATCGTTATTTTTATTCACTTTTAGAAGGATCATTTGACAAAGTTTTTTGACTCAAATTAATGCAGACATTCACATAACGGTGTGAAATTTCGTTATTACTGATCCCAGTTCAGGTTCTTTACACTTAGTTTGCCTTGATGAAAGATGTTCTCGTTATGAGCGAGAATCTCATAGTTCTTGGTTCTCCATTCACATGCTTTCAATTTTTTTATTGATTTTTAAATTGATGCATAATATGAACTGATTGACATAACAAACAATGTTTTGACTCTTATCTACTTTCTTTATTTAATTTCTGCATTTAAAATAGTCTTCCGCTAAGTAATCTTAACATAAAACTACATGTAAGCACCTGTTGCTGCCACTGTAAATCTAACTAATTTAATGTCAAAGAGGGGCCCTCCCTATAAAAGTAAGATTTTTTTCTCTATTGAGTCAATAGAGACTATAAATGTGTTTTATGTTCTATTCCTTATTTACGTTTTCTTATTTTTTATTTGCTTCCTTTAATCCTTTCTCCAGGTTCTTTTGATGATATTAGCTCATGTAGAAACTCAACATTTTACATTTGTGGTCGAAGATATACTAGATTCGTTGATAGCAATTAATTATACGCACAACAGTCGACGGTATATGAAAGATATTAATAAATATCAATGAGGTGTTAAACAGTGAAGTCAAAATCCGACTAGGAACCGCCTAAGCCACCGCCTCACCTTGACAGGACCCCTATTGCCAAATTAGGGTTTAGTAGGCCACTCATTAAGATAAGATCGCCCAGTGTTGCCTAGGCCTTATCTCTTTGTATTGGAGTGCTAGTGACAAAGGCAGAGGAAACTTACATAAAGTTAGAAACTATTTAATAATCACAATTCCTAAATATATAGGCATGTGTGTGTACGCACGCGTGTGTATGCAATTTTGGATAAATTATATATATATATATATATATATATGCATACGTGTTATAGGGTTTTTGCATATGACTCTTTCCCCATTCTCAAAAATATAGGCTTAATTTTACAATAGCGACATTGAGATACTAAGAATGTTTTATATTATAATATTATACTCTTCAATTTCAATAATACATGAATCAATAAAATTGTTGTAATTTTAATAGACGGTAAATTTTGGTCTCCTAGGTATCGTCTAAGCAAAGACTCGCCTAAGGAACCCCTATAGCCTAGGCGTTGCCTGGACACTTTGAACCACATTGGTGTTAAATCCATGTTACTTCAGTAAGAGATACCCCTGCTTTAGAGAAAAAAAAAATTGCACTTTTTGAAATATGCATAAATGTTGAACCTTCTCAACTTATGTTTTTATGGTAACGAGGAATTGTGTAAATATGTGAGAAATTTAAAAGTTAAATGAGACTCCAAGGGATCTTTAAAAAAATTCAAGAATCTTTTTGCAAAATTTACATTTGTACACAAAATCAGCCCTCTTGGTACTAAACAACTCCCTAAGAATTGAATGTCCAATTAAATGGAGAGAATATTAGGGCTGTACATTGGGTCGGGCTGGCCCGTGGCCCTCACGACCCAGCCCAAGTATGGGCGGGCTGGGATAAGGCCCCATGGGTTTGGGTTCTATTTCATTAAGTGTTTGGGTTTGGGCTGGGTTTGAGTAAACCTTAATAAAGCCCAACTAACCCAGCCCAGCCCGAAGTGAATAACCACTTTCTTATACCTAAACCACCCCACCTTATAAAACCTTTAGGGTTTTTACTTTCTAGTACTTTCCCTCTTTCTTCTATACCTCTTCAATACTTTGCAACCCATCTTCATGTTTCTATTTTGATAGCAACAAGAGGCAACGGTTCTCTACAAACGCCTTTCCATGTAAGTAGTTTTCCATCATGAACATACCAATATGCATCAGGGTTGATGCAAGAGCATCCAATTTTCTGATGATGGGTAAGTTCAAAGAATGACCCAAGTTCATGAAGGGGACCCAAGCCCATGAAAGAGAGTTTTTCTTCTAGAAGAGCCAAAGTCCACATGGCCATTTTGGAGTAATGAGCTATCTTGGAAGTTAATCCTAGGAAGTTCTATCATCCTAGTTACTTGTAGTTGTATTTAATGATTGTCTAGAAACTCGTAGACGTCAAGACCTAGTTACTTGTTGAAGCTTTTATTTCTTTCCTAGTAACTAGTGTTAGTCATTACCTAGGTTTTTTTGAATGTGAGTCTCTAGTTGCCAATTTAAACCAAGGGGTTTGTCCTTGGAGAATCAGTTTTTTGAAGCATTATCAATATAAAAGACCTTGAGTCTTGTATTTTCTCATTCAATCTTTGTAGATGTTTGATTGATTCCTATAGTTTTTTCCTTTGGACTGCATCATTTGGTATCAAAGCGGGTTCGTGTAACTTGTTCAACACCTTTCTTTCTAAATTAGCGCCTAAATACGTTGTTATACGCGCGATGACTGCTCTAGGAAGAGATCGTAGTGCCCATGGTAGTCGAGAAAGAGGACACCGCGCCAACAACAATCCCGAAATTGAAGAAATCCGATTGAGACTTGCTCAATTGGAAAACTTTCACCGTAGGAATGAAAATGATGGATCCGATGAAGAAGATGTCATTGAAGTTATTGATGATGGTGATAATGATGAATTACCATTACCCGAAAGAATTATTCGAGCCTTGGAAAGAAATCAAAGATAAATTCGAGTAGATATTCCGGAATTTTCGGGACATGTACAACCCGATGACTTTACCGATTGGCTAGAAAATGTGGAGTCTTTCTTTAAATGGAAGAATATGTTGGACCTTCAAAAAATCAGATTTGTGCAAACCCAATTGAGGGGTCATGCATTGATATGGTGGAAAACCTTGCAAAAGAATCATGAGATCGAAGGAAAACATCGAATTTCTACATAGAGACGCATAATGTTGCCCTTGAAGTCAAGTTTCTACCCACCAATTATGCTCAAACTTTGTACCAACGGCTTCATCACTTAAAACAAGGTATGGGGTTAGTTTATGATTATGCGGATAATTTTTATGCTAAATAAGTCAAAATAAATTGAGAGAGACCGAGCAATAATTGGTGTCTCGATTTATTTCTTGGTTGAGAATATCAATCCAAGATGAAATCATGATGTTGGAATTAAAGAAATTGGACAAAGCTGTCCAATATGCACTAAAAATGGAAATTAAGTTGAGTAGAATTATGGGAAGAGAAAGCACCATTAGTACCACCAAAGGAGCTCCAATTGCAAGCTCTTCAAAAGATCCCAATGCTTCAAATGAAAAGCAATCATTGCCAAATACCCCAAACCTACCAACCCAACATTCTGGAACATCGATTTGTCCCAATGTGTGTTTTACTAGCACAGGCCGATCCATCTAAAACCCAACCACTTATAAGTGTTTTCGGTGTGGTGAAAATGGACATAGGAATGTCCTAGGCAAGAAAGTAATTTGACACACCTGATTGAAGAAGTTGAAGTGAATAATAAGGAAGAAGTCTTGTTGGGTAAACCAGAACTTGTTGATAATGTGTCGGAACATGTTGAAGATGTGCAACCCGATGATGGTGACTTTTTGGTAATGCAAAGAATGTTAAGAGTTGAAAAATTAGATCTGGAACCATGCCCAAGATCTAATATTTTTCGACTCATTGCCCTTCTAAAGGGAAGGTATGTACCATTATCGTCGATTCTAGAAGTTGTGGCAACATGGTGTCAGAAAAGATGGTGCAAAAGCTCAACCTTCCATGTGAAAATCATCACCAACCTTATCACATTTCTTGGTTCAAGAAAGGTAATGAAACACTAGTGACAAAAAAGTGTTTGGTTAATTTTTCCATTGGAAAAATTTACAAGGATACGGTATGGTGTGATGTGTTGCCAATGGATGCATGTCATATCTTACTTGGACGACTTTGGTAATATGATCTTAAAGCTATGCATGATGGGTTTAAGAATTGTTATTCCTTTGTCAAAGAAGAAATTCATATCACTTTATGGCCATTAAAATCTTCACCTAAGGTTAAAAATGGTAAGAATGTTGAGACCATTCTTTCTTTTAGGCAATCGGTTGAAGAAACAGGTGAAGAATCATCTACCATGCATGTGTTAATTTCTAAGAGAATTTCACTAACCACTGATGTGGACTCAAAGGTCAACGTTCCTAAAGAAATTCAGCCTCTTGATTTAGCTCCATTATTGGATCTGAAGAGAGTAAGTTGTGATGCAGATTCGTTTGCGTATCCTTTAAAGAAGATTCGTGAGGATGTTTTAAAGAAAGTTGAGAAAACTTATGTCAAGTACAAAGAAAATGCAGATTTGCATCGGCGACATGTTGAATTTAGAGAAAGTGACTTGGTTATGGTCTACCTTAAGAAGGAAATATTTCCCATTAGCCAATATAGAAAGCTTAGATACAAGAAAATTGGGTCGTGCCGGATTTTGAAGCATATTGACAATAATACATATGTCATTGATCTCCCAAGTGACCTCAACATCTCTCTAATCTTCAATATATCGGATCTCCGTGTTTACCTTGAGGTTGATCATCCCAATCCCGATACTTCTCAAATTTCACAGGATCAAGAGAAGATTCTTGAAATCCATGATTGGCGAAACACCACCTCCCGAAATCGGTCGTACACTCAATATCTTATTCAATGGAAAGGAAAGCCGAAAACAG
Source organism: Tetracentron sinense (assembly GCA_015143295.1). Classification (NCBI taxonomy): domain Eukaryota; kingdom Viridiplantae; phylum Streptophyta; class Magnoliopsida; order Trochodendrales; family Trochodendraceae; genus Tetracentron; species Tetracentron sinense. The sequence continues at coordinate 47,189,011 of CM026552.1, forward strand.
AAGCTACATGGATTTCAGACGATAATTTAAAAGCTATTAATTCACAAGCCTTGAAAAATTTTAAGAAGAAAGAATTAAGTTCGATGGCGAACTTTCTTCAACCAGAGGTACTTGATGCAGGAGCATCCGATTTTCTAATGATGGGTAAGATCAAAGAATGACCCAAGTTCATAAAGGGGCCCAAGTCCATAAAAGAGAGTTTTTCTTCTAGAAGATTCAAAGTCCACATGGCCATTTTGGAGTAATGAGCTATCTTGGAAGTTAATCCTAGGAAGTTCTATCATCCTAGTTACTTGTAGTTGTATTTAATGATTGTCTAGAAACTCGTAGACGTCAAGACCTAGTTACTTGTTGAAGCTTTTATTTCTTTCCTAGTAACTAGTGTTAGTCATTACCTAGGTTTTTTTGAATGTGAGTCTCTTGTTGCCTATTTAAACCAAGGGGGTTGTCCTTAGAGAATCAGTTTTTTGAAGCATTATCAATATAGAAGACCTTGGGTCTTGTATTTTCTCCTTTAATCTTTGTGGATGTTTGATTGATCGTTGTAGTTTTCTCCTTTGGATTGCATCAGGGATGAGCGGTGGATTTTCTTTTTGTCTGGCATCTAATATGGAATCTAAAATTGCATAATTAAATTACTATTCAAATCCAATTTTCTTGATTAGCATTAGTTTGATTGGAATGCTTTTGATAGTGTCTATGTTTGATTAGAATGCTTCATGATAGAGATATAGGTCATACAATTCCTTAAAAGAAAAAAGGAGAAAAACGAGCTACAGATGGGTTAAGAAGTTAGAGAACCATAGATGGAGTGTGTTGAGATGATTTTGTGATGCGTATCAAGGTGCTACACTGATTAGCATTAGTTTATAGAGAAGTTGGGTATCTAAATTTGACTTCAATGAAATGGTTAGGTAGGTCGGAGCTAGTACAACTACACCTAAGGCGAAACTATAGAATATTAGAATATTAGGGAACAACTAGAATAGCTACACCCTTTGTTCGTATTAGGGATTTGGGGTAAATCCTAATATCTAGAAAAGTTACACCAAAGGGGAAACTATAGAAAATTTAATTATTTATCCATAGATTTTGATATTTTGTGAATTATATACTCAATTGGTGGTTCTTTCTTGTGTAGATTCTTTTGGCGCTTTTTGTTGGCTAACAAAAACAACGGAGTCTGAGGTATGTCTAATTTCTTTATCGTTTATTTGTATGGACATTTAGAGAATTGTTATTACAGGTTTTAGATTATTTATTTATACACTATCATTTTTTTTATAGATGTCAGATGCAAACAATGAGATACACTTGTTAATAATACTGCATGTGCATCTTCCATTGAAAAACGTAAAAGGGCTCAAAAACGGCACTCTAAAGTTTGGAAAGAGTTTGTGAAACTTGAACATAAAGAAGGAGAACATGAAGAGTGCCAATGTAGTCATTGTGGTTAAATATTTTAATGTAAATCCTCAAGCAGAACTAGTCACCTTGGACGTCACCCAAATGCTTGTTCGGATTATAAGAAAGAAAGTCACAACGAACTTTTAGTTTTAATAAGGGCGATACTAGTGTGAAATTTGACCAAGATCATAGCAGGAGGGATTTGTCAGACATGATAATTTCAAGCAAATTACCATTTAGGTTTGTTGAGCATGAAGCTTTTAAAACATTTGTGAGTAATCTCCAACCTAAATTCAAGTTCATGTCACGAGTGACAAATAAAAGGGACTGCATGAAAATTTATAAAATAGAGAAATGTTCATTGAAGGAGATGTTGAGAATTTCATGTCAACAGGTTTCTCTTACTACTGACATGTAGACTTCAATCCGGACATTAGGCTATTTGTCTCTTACAGCCCATCACATTGATAATGATTGGAAGTTATACCAGAAGATTTTGAACTTCAGCATGGTTGAATCGAAACACACGGGGGAAAATCTTGCTGATATTATTGTCAATCTCTTGCTAGAGTGAAATATAAAAAAATTATGCACTATTACAATGGATAATTGTTCTACTAATGATGTTTTAGTGAGGACTCTCATAGACCACTATGGCTCAAAGGGTACGTTATTACTTGATGTCAAATGTTTCATGTACTTTGTTGGACACACATTCTTAATCTTGTTGTACAAGATGGTTTACATATGATACAAGATTCTATTGTCAAGGTTCGTAATAGTGTGACGTAAGTGAAAGGTTTTCAATGGAGACGACAAGAATTTTTTAATTTTGTTAAGCAAGAGTGGATTTCAAATGCTAAGGGATTGTGTTTAGATGTTTCCACAAGATGTAATTCAACATATCTAATGTTAGCATCTGCCCTACATTATAACTTATAAGAAAGCATTCAATCGCCTAAAGGCACGTGAAACGGGTTTCAAAGACGCTCCTAGTGTTGATGATTGGAATAAAGCTGAACTCATTTGTCAATTTCTAGAGCTTTTCTATCATGCAACAAATATATTCTCAAGATCTCGATATTGCACTTCAAACTTGTTTTTTCATGAGATTTATGGAATTCAGATGGCATTACTTGACATGTCAAGAAATGTGGATGTTACCATTAGTAATATGGCTATGACGATGCAAAAGAAGTTCAATAAATACTGGGAAGACAAGGATTGCAATTTGGTCTTGTCAATTGCTATGGTTTTAGTACCAAGATACAAACTTGATTATTTGAAATTTTGTTATTCAAAAATTTGTTCTCAATTTCAGGTTGATTCATACATGGAACCATAGTCACAAAAAACTGCATTTTTTTAATTTAAAAAACCGTTTAAAATGCACATTAATACCCTGCCATAGAAAACGACATTTAAAACCCGTTTTTGGAAAAAACAAAACACGTATTATAGTTTAAAACGAATATACGAAGAAAAAAAACTCGTTTAAAACGAATAATACGATTCAAAAAAGATGAGTAGGAACGAGTGATTTTATTAATACGCGTATTATAGTACATATCCGCATATCCAATCTCAAGTAGCATGGCAGAGTCTTCTAACTCGACTAAGGTTTTGGAGCCAAAGATGACTAGTGCTTGTGGTGCTAAGAAACAAGCTGTATTCTAAAAAGAATTCCGTAGAGTGAGATAAGAAGAATGCTCTGAGAGTAGGTCAGAGCTGGATGTGTATCTAGAAGAGGAGCATTATACTACTGGTGATGACAATGATGACGATGATTGGATGAAACATTTGATATTTAAAACTGGTGGAAGGTTAATGCCTCTAAATATCGCATCCTCTCAAGAATGGCACGTGACATCTTGGCAATTACAGTATGTACTGTTGCTTCAGAATCTGCATTTAGCATTGGGGGAAGAGTTCTTGATCAGTATCATAGATCATTGAATCCATCTACTGTTGAAGCTTTGATTTGTACGTAGGATTGGTTGCGGGGTGCATCAACTTCACTTGATGAAGATGAAAGCGATGGTAATATACTTGAATTACCTTATTAATTCTTTTTTTTAGGTGCTTTTGATACAGATAAGGTTTCAATTCCTTGGCTTGGATATTGAATTTGAATTTGATTGCCTTAAATTTGTAGACCTAACAATGAACGAGGAATAATAAATTACGGTGGCTCTCATCCTCACATATTGCACACTTAAGGTAACAAGCACTTTTTTGTTAGAGAAGATAACTCAATTTTTATTGGTCAAAAATTCCCTTTTAATAATCTAATCAATTCATATTATGTTTGTTTGAATAAGATCCATATACAATGAGTTTTACTTTATCTAATGCGTGTTATGAATTTCACATTGTAGGGACATTGAACTTGGTGATTGCAAGGATATTGAACTGAACTTGATAATTACAAGGATATTGAACCTTTTTTTTTTATGACTGTGGTGTAAATCATTGCTTAGACTGATTTTGCGCATTCAATAGAAACATAGAGATGATTTTTATTTTCTAGAAACAAGAAAATCAGCTGATATATAGATAGTTTTTTGATTAATGCCTCGTTGCTTTCGAATTTATAATTGAGAATGGGCTGGCCTGAACCCAACCCAAACTTATAATATCATACATGGGCCGGGTTTGGGCTTCATGTGTTGGAATAAGAATGGGTTTGGGCTGTGTTAGGCAAGGGGATAAATAAAACGTGTGAGCCCAAATTGGCTTCAGCCCAGCCCAACCCGCCGCCCATTGTACACCCCTAGTGAATATGGCCTTGTTTGGATAAAATTCTCGGAGAAGCAAAAATCTTTTTTAGGGAGCCATTCTGAAAACAAAATGAAGATTGGTTTGCACACAAAAAAATCTATTTCAAAATATTAAAGGTCAAAATTTGTGTTTGATTTGCTCTCGCACGAAGCTACTTCTCTTTTCAAACCCTTTCCACTTTCGTTCGTAAACCCTCTCATCCATCCCGTCAACTTTCTGCTAAAGTCGATTACCGAGTCACCCCTGCTAGCTTTCCAAGGAAGTCAATTTTCAACTTTTGACTTCGGCGGAAAGTAAAAAACGAACAACATACCAAGGGGTTGTTTGGATAAATTTCTCTGAGAAGAGGACTTCCAAGAGAACTTACAAAAAAAAGTGAATTCGAAGAAGTCTACAAAAGTCAATCTAAAGAAAAAATGATGTTTGGTTTGCGTAAGAAGTAACTTCTTAAAATCACAAGTCAAAATTTGTGTTTGGTTTATACTCGTAAAATATAATTTTTGTTATTTTAATAAGAGAGAGTTCGTTACACTCTTCGTCCGTCAACTTCCCAAGGAAGTGACCTTGGGCTAGCTTTTTGAGAAACTTATTTTTTCGAATTTACTGACTTTTGTTTTTCGTGGGAAGTCAAAAGTTATGTGAATAACCAAACGTGTTTTTTCCCAATTTTTAAAAGTCAGTTTAGAAGTTCATCCAAACATTATCCAAACGTCATTGTAACCAACTTCTAGGGACCCAAAAGTCGATAGAAGTCAATCAAGAAGTCTATCCAAATAGCACCTATATATAGTTTTGAAAATGATCTTTCCAAAACTTCAAAATTCCTATGGTTCCATTCTTTCTAAATTCCCCAACAAAGCACGAAAGAAAAAATATTCCAAAGGAAGTTCCCCCTACTTCTGAAGTGACCTTTCAGCCAACCAAGGAATATCTTTGTTAATTCTTTCTAGTGAGACCATGACAGGCTGCACAAGGAGCAAGCTACAAGCAATAGATCCAATAACGGCTTACATCTGCTTTACTCAACTTGCACATACAACATTTCTAAAGGGATCTCAATCCCTTGATTTTTGAGGTGTTAAAGTGAGATTTTTCCCCAATAAAGCTGGAAATATGAAAGCTTCCACCTTTGAGTGACTAGGGCTCACCATCAACGATTTTAACTTTGATTTCAATATAAAATTTGGCCACCTAGGAAGCCGGAACATTTTGTGAGAATTTAGGATTCCAAGGAAATATTGTGAAAAAAAATAGAATTTTTATCATTAAGCCATTATGGAAAACCATAGTAACATGCATTGAGTCAAATTGCTTTGCTGGTCGCTAAACCTCCTAAGGGAGGGGCACGGTGTGTAAGTTTGGAGTACTCTCAGGGCAGATTGAGGAAGTATGACATCTCATCGGAGGGTTTAGTTAAGTCGGCTAAGTCAAAATCGATTATGGATGAGGGAAGCCCTTCATCATCTAGGGCCGGTTCAAACAAGCTTCTTTACCCACCTGTAGTCTCAAAACCCAATTCTCAAATGGTACTCATCCATCTTCAACGATCATGTCGGACGAAGATACAGACACAACACTTGAAGATGTACCATTCTTTCCACTTATCTGGGATCCTTCTTCTTCTATTGAAACTATGGTGGATGCTTGTGGCAAGAATTTTCTAACCTCACTAAGGGATAGGAACAAAACTAGGGGTCTTAAAAAACCTTCAATATTGGTTAGGGACAGTGTAGAGCAGACTACTCTATCAGATTCTCCAATTCTAGGTATGCCTCTCCCCTCTCTTCTTCCTGAGTGCTCAATTTGCAATAATTATATTGCTCCTAATCAATTTTCTAGAGGAGATGTGATATTACAAGCGGGTGAAGTTATGTGGCAAGTCATTGGTAGAATTTGCGATCCATTTGTAGGTGATCTCATTGGTCTCGAGTGTAAACCTGAGTAAGTATCTAAAGATCATAATCAGTATGCCCCATAGGAGGGGTGGTTAATGCACTAAGTAAGTCTTTGTCCAAGAGGAGGGGGTAGTTAATGCATTAGGTAAGTCTTTGTCCAACATCCAAAAAGGGGTATCTGAATAGGTGGTGGAAAATTTAAGGATTTTGGGAATTTATTAGGGTCATCCTATATGGGTCATAAAGAGGAGGTTAGAGAAATTTTCAAATATGAGGGGTTTTGAAAGATGGTGGGAAATGAAAAGGAGTGGGTAATCATGGTTGTTAATGGCTTTCAGGTAGAACAATGAGGTTTGGGTAGCATAGATATAAGACTAGCGATCCAACAAATGGTGAGAGTGAGAAGGCCAGGTCGGCCATGTTGTGTACGAAGGAAACCAAAATCGAAAATATGTCGGATATCATTACTAAATAATTGTGGGGCGATCAGAGCTCACATAGAAAGGCAATTTCCTCAATTGCGATATTTGGTGCCTCTTAGTATAGGATCAAGGATTAAAAATACGGTTTCAGGGGATGTATCGGTCCCAACTGAAACCTATACGTCTCGGTTTCGGTATCGGTTTCAAACAATAGATATAATTTTTATTTCTTACGAAAAAATTTTAAAAATTTTAATTTAATTTAATATAAAAACAAATGAGTTATAGAAACCAAATATAACGTCATGAGAAGCGACTCAAAAATAGCAAATACAATTACAATAACAAAATGTATTAAATAATAAATAACTAATAAATGATACATATCGCCCGTTTCTTACAGTATAAATATCATACAGGAGACCACAGCAAAAAAAAAATCGTATAGAGGACTATCTATACCTATACGTATCACTCGTTTCTTATCAATTTCGACGATTTTTATTTCTATGTATGGGATGGGGCGGCGATTGAGGTTCCCGATTCGAAAGAGAGAACCTATTCACTTTATATTTTGAGTCAATCCATTGGTGATGGATTAATATGGGTGTTCACTGGGGTTTATGGTTCCTCAAGCTAAGTTGAGTCCCAAGACTTTTCACAAGAGTTAAAAGAGGTATTAGATGGGAGGCTCCATGGTGTTGGGAGGAGATTTCAACTGCATTAGGTACGCAAGATAGAATGGAGAGTTATTGATGCGGACATCAGACCATTGGATTTTGTTTATGATGGAGATCCACCGTTAGATCACAACTTGAAGGACGATCGATCATCGGATAAAGAGATGGTGATCGGAGGGCCAAGATAAGGCCATAGATGGGTATAGGAAGCCATTGTGGCCGGCCCACCCATTAGTTATTTAGTTGTTTATTTTATCTAGTTTGTTTTTACTTTGTTTTGCCCCTTTAGTTAATTTATTATGAGAGAACCTAATAAGGGTAGTTTGGTATTTTTCTTTTAAGTAAGGTTGTATTATTTTGTTTATAAATACTCTCTATGGAGATTAGAAATTTACACAATTTGAATGAATGAAATATGAGAGCTTTTTGGCTTTTAGAATGTCCTGTGATGTCATGGTGTGATGTCAATCTTGGAGTGATTCCAAGATAATCTCCTCTATCTATCCCTTTTCTCTCTTCTTTCTTTGTTCTTTATTTTCTGTTTTCTTGAAAGAAATATAATCACCAAACCATAGATCTATTCCCCACTACTGTTTTAAGTTTTTTCCTAACCCTAGAGTTGTCACCAGCCCTTCCCCTTGAATTCCTTCACAGCCGCAAGTCTCCCCTGCACTTTCCCTGCGACTGCAACCCTTTCCCATTCATCTCTTACTGCCATAGCCTCCCTAAATCCCTAACCTAACTGCTGCATTAATCCCAGCCCTAAATCATTGCTGTCTAACCCTATGCAGCCTCTGATATAGCTGTAATAGTCCCAAGACTCTCGACAACCTTCTCCCATACCAGCTGCAAGCCCCAATCCCCTTTCTCCCATCAGCCGTACCACCCCTTTAACCATTAACTTGCTGTCACATCACCCCAGACCTGTCCCCTTGCTGTTACTCCTGTTCCCAGCCAACCCTATTGACTACTACAACCTCCCAGGCCTTTCCCAACCCTGCTGAACCTATCCTACAGCCCTACAATTGTTCTCCTTCTATCCAACAACCCTATACCTACTCCCATAACAACCACAACCTATATTGTTTACTGTCCAACCCCAGACAGCTCCTTTTTTTACTGCTACAGCCATACTACCTTACCCTATTAATGCTACAATCACCTTAGACCTATCCTATTACAACCATAACTCTCCAAAACCATAATACAACAATTCTAAGCCCTAAAACAGCCACCCAAACTTTTGACCCTGATTTTATAATTCTTTGCTATTGCTGTTGGACTTTGTTATTTTTGTTGTGATTCAATTACATATTGTTTGAAACCCTAATTCACATGGATATTACAATTCATAACCATTGTTGAGCCGAAAGGACTTTTCTTGAAATCCTCAATTGAACATGGAAATCACATTGGTTATTGATCTGAAATCCCTAAGCTAGTGGAAGTTCCCACTTCCATTACGATCACCCGATCAAATTTGAAAGTTCATTAAGGTTTTACTAATTCTCCTTTTGACTCTCTTTATTATCATCATATGAACTTAAAAATAGTTTTATAACTTTCTATATTGCTGGAATTCAATTTTTGATCTCTAAATTGCAACATCTTAGGTCAGTTGCATTGTCCTGCATCAGTTATTATCCAAGAGAATGGAAGTATTTGAGGACTTCATTTCCAGCCATAACTTCATCGAGTGCCCACTCAAGGAGGGCCAATTCACTTGTCTAACTTTCCTGGGAAGCCAGTTCTCAGTAAATTGGATATGTTCCTCTTTTGTGACTTAAGGGAGAAGAAATAACCAAATGTCATTCTCTCAACGCTCCCTTATTCAACCTCTGGTCATATTTCAATCATGCTTGAAACAGAAAGGATTAGAGGTGGGCCTAAATCATTCAAGTTTCAAAATGTGTGGCTAGCCCACCCTAACTTTAAGGGTCTAGTGGAGGAGTTTGGAGGACATTAATTTCTGGGACCACCTAGTACCACCATCTTTGGTCTGAAAGATATAAGCTTTGAAGCAGAAGTTCAAAGCCAGAAATTCGGCATGTTGTCCGAAAAAAAAAGCATGAAAGAACTTTCGGTATTAGGTACTTATCTCCAACCTCCAGCAAATTTCCTACATGGAAATTAGCAAGACACCTTCGCAAACCACGGATCTTTAACAAACTTGGATTACCTAACAAGCAGCCATCAAGGTTGACCTTTCAAACTAACAATGGAAGAGTTCAAGATGAGCTTTAATCCCAAGACTTCCCAATTGTGCTTAAAGATAAAAACATCACAATCCAACAGAAAATATCTCCCTAGGATCTTAGAACTCTCTTGCATGTCCGTCGCCATGAAAGTACACTTCATAAGGAAAGGGAAAGCACTCAATAGTAGGATAGAATGCACTACCGCCACAAAAACTTGCAAAATAAAGGGAAAAACAGGCTATGTCCGAATGCTGTCCACCAGTCTTCCTTCTCATTTATAGACACCCAACAAAAGCATGAAGGATCTTTCAAAAAGTGCAACCTCAAAACCCAAAGCCCCACGATGAACAGCCATAAATAAGAAAAATTTATTCTTGAGAAAACCCAAGAAATGGCACAAACTTTTGAAACGAAATTCCAAAACACTTGCTGAAACTTTACAACGAATAAAAAGATAAGCCACTATCTTTGCTCTCTTTGTATGAAAACACGTTGGACCAAAAAGCTATTCCAAATTAATAAGATGATCCACAATCAAAATTTTGACCCCCACCTTTGTCCAAAGGAAGACCTTCGCATGTTTCAGGCCTCTCTAAGCAAAAGCGACACAAAAATGAGGACTAAGGACCTCTAATAAGAGAGAAGAAAAATGTCCTACTCAAGAAATGAATCATCCATTGGAATCCATTTGCAAGTGTTATATTTTTGACGTCCAAAATATACTCATTCTCATTGGCCAGAAGACTGACAATGCCTGAAGAGGCCGAAAAACCTATCAAGATTTCTCCCAAACGATTTTCCATTAGTATAGCTTTATGCTTCATTGTGTGGCAAAGGTTTGAAATGTCCTCAAAAAGAGAATTACCACAAAATATTATAGCAGTAAACATGAAACCAAACACCTCTAAATCGTTTTGAAACTTTTGAAATGTCTTTCTAAACTCCGTTGTCATACGAGTTAGCAATTGCATGGTTTTCCAACTCATAAAACCGCCTTCCATGCTTAACCTCCTATGCATTATGCCAAAGACTAATTGGTTCTTCACAAAACTTCCTAGACAGGTTTAATTCATCTCTTTAAACCAAGGTTGAAAATATCATTATGAATGTATGTAAGGCAAAAACATGTATTACATTATTACTAAGACACGCTGGAATTATTAAAATACAATGTAACTAGATAAATTATCCTTTCACAATTCAAAAATCTATACCAAATACTTTTTCAATTTCCACAAGTCGACATTGTTAGTGTCATTCCAACTATTTGGGTCAGCAATATGAATCGTGTATGTCATTCAACTCGATCAAAATCCATAATTTCAGTCAAAGTGTGAATTATCAAATCTATCCCCGTTATCCCCATTCACATCCTTTTTGGCATTCCCTCGCCCTTTTAGAGCCTTTAATTTCTACAAAATCACTCTTTCTAATTGTTGTCATCTATGGTCATTGTTAAAAATGGTCAAACCATTCAGTCAATTCTCCCATTTTTTTCATCATTAATAAAATAGAAATATCAATCCAATCAAAAGAGATACATAAGGGGGAGGGCAAGCCACGCCCCAGAGGAAGGCCGAGAGAATGGACAACAAAGCAAATGGACAGAAATTCACCCTTAATTTACCAGTTATTAAAGCGACTTCCATATGCTCTCGAATTTGCTAATATTTTATCTTACCTTTCCTATTCTTTAAATTCATCCATCTTGGCTACACTCATCTCATGAATATATTGATTCTTGGTCTCCTAACATTTTGCTCCACAAAATATAGATGGTCTTATTGTTGTCTAATAAAAATTTCCTTTTGAATGTTTATCCGAATGTGCCAATCACTCTGAATCCTAAAGCACATCTCCGCTTTAGCAACACAAATCTATTTCTATTAGGAACATTTTTTTTATTAGTAAGCAACGATTATATTATATTATATTATATTATCCAAACATATACAAAAGCAGTACAGCAAGTATAGAGTTTACATGCACATAAACTCGGAAAAGAAGGAATCAATAAAGCATACATAGATCCCTCTAGACTGAAAGCAAAATCAGTCAAATTACTCAAAAAAAACGAAACTGAACCCAGCACTTCTCCCAGATCCTCCCTTGTTCGCTAAATGGAACACCATTCAAAGGCAAGCAATCTAATGCAGGATGGAGAAGGAAAGTCCTCAAATACTCTCTTGTTTCTCTCTTATATCGTTAACAATATGTCCCCAGGAAAAACCGACCACATTGCCTCCCGAGCACTATCCACACTTACCAAAGATCAACAAGATAAGAAGTTGCGAAAGGACCTAGTCCACACCTGCTCAGGAGAGGAAATACCCCAAAATTAGAAACTAAATAGGAGCATGTAAAAGCAAATGATATATCATCTCTTTCAGATGAAGGCACGAAAATAGCAGCTAGCCATCCTCTATTTTTCAAGTGGTCACAAGTGAGAATCTTATTCAAAATAATATTCCACAAGAAGAAAGATACCTTGAAGGGAATGATGAGATTCCAGACATTGGTTTCTACAACACTAATTACATGTCTTAAATATCTTAATCATTGTTCCATCCCTCTCCCTCAATAGTATATAAAAATTTGCAATGCATTTTAAGGTCTCCAATAATACACCCGTTATTATTTAGTTCAAAATACGTAACATCTTTTGAGATTATTAATGATTTTAAAAATAAATAATTATAAAAATACTTCCAAAAAACAATATAGGTTTACGGATCTGGTAGATCAGTCATACACGTGTTACACATTCCTAAACAGATTGTAATTATACACGTTAAAGTGATACATCTAATATTATTCATTTTCTCATTTATTTTCACCAAAAATATTAGATAAAATTTCAAGTTTGCTTTCTTATGAACTCTTGATGTATATCATTATTTTCTACTCTTAAAATGGAATTATTGATTACTGCTCCGAAAAAATTATAAAAATACTTATTTTCTACTCTTTTGAGTTAATGATTTTAAAAATAAATAATTATAAAAATACTTCCAAAAAACAATATAGGTTTACGGATCTAGTAGATCAGTCATACACGTGTTACACATTCCTAAACAGATTGTAATTATACACGTTAAAGTGATACATCTAATATTATTCATTTTCTCATTTATTTTCACCAAAAATATTAGATAAAATTTCAAGTTTGCTTTCTTGTGAACTCTTGATGTATATCATTAGTTTCTACTCTTAAAATGGAATTACTGATTACTGCTCCGAAAAAATATTAGACAAAATTTGGTGGATCTTACTATAATCTAATCATACACCATGGAACTTACAGATATTCTGCAGACTTACGTCCTACACCTATTTTATGCATAGGAAAAAGTAGATGTTTTGGAGAAAGAAATCATTTTGGAAACAAAAACATAGATTAACCTATTTGATCTTCAGTCTATCAATTTCCATCTTTAATCATTGTTTTCCATCTTCAGATCACTCTACAGTCAACAATTGATCTAATTAGGTAAATGGATGTGATAATTTTTTTGCTCGAATGCAATCAAATAAATTCTGAAAACAAATCTCAAAATAGGGAATAAAAGCCTCGACTTGTGTTGTACTACTGTATAGTATCTCACTGTATCGTTATGTATATATAAAGATGTGTGATGAGTTATGATGTGAATGAATAGTGATCTTCCAGCATGCTTATCGCACATTAGCTTACCAATAGCAAATTGCCCAGGCAGCTCCTCAGTATTTTACCCAGGCTAGGCGAAGCTGCACCTAGGCGACGCCTAGGAAACCAAAAAAAATATTTTGGTAATTCATGAATAAGAATATATATATATATATATCATTCTACTAATAAAAGTATAAGGAGTATGCAAAACTTTACATGGACATAATTACCCTTCACCATTTATAATTTTTTTTTATAATATATAGTCTATAATTATAATGTGTGGTATTATGTGAGACCCATGGGACCCACTATTACCTATTAAATATCTATTTTGCTATTTTTATGGATAAGGACTCTATAATAATATGTTCTTATTAATGAAGACTCTCTATTAGTACCGAGAGTTAGAAGGACTCTTTTAGAAAGTCCAGCCCGTAATAAAATATACTAATTCTTATAAATTGATTTATATATATATATATATATATGGAGAGTAACGTCTAATAAAACTATATTAAAAATTAAAGGTTTTTAAAAAACTAAAAAAAATTATACATGCGAAGCACGTGCAACTTTACTAGTATATATATATATATCATAGTTGTCAAGGCGACATGGCGACTTGAGGCGCCAAACCCCATGGACGCCTAAGTCGGTAGCCTGAGGCGCTCAAGGCATCACCTGATGAACTTTTTGTTGCAGAAATTCTCCCTAATATGAGATCTATGTATGATGCATTTTCTTTTATAAGAGGCCCTACATTCATATAAATTACATCATTGTCAAGACGTACTTTGATAGAACTATCGCTAAAGACAGTTCTAAGAATAATAAAGGGGGATTTCAAGTGTTGGAAAAAAATGGAATAAAAATTAAGTCTACAATGACTATTGAAAGAGAGGAGAGAGAGATTATGAGTGATAAAAAGCAGACATCCCTACAGGAAAGAGAGAGAGGGGAGAGAAGAGAGAATATAAGACTGAATAAAAAGCAGAAAATAACCCAACAATCAAATGGGACGCTGAACAGGGGAGAAAGAAGAGGGGGGAGAGGGAGATGTCGTACCGCTTACTCTCATTTATTTCTTTTTATTGATTATACTCAAGATAAGTAATAAAAATAATATTGATAAGTAAAATATATAACTATAGGGTTTGCACTTGTTTAAACTATAAAAGACTCCTTTAAATATGAGTTTGAGTTTTTTTTTTTTTTTTTGGGGGGGGCTAGAAGGAATTTGAGGCATTTAAAGGCTCTTAATTTTTTATTAGGCCTCCTGAGCTAGCTGTAATTTAACAACCATGGAAAAAAACAAATGGGGACTATATGGTCCACCCATAAACAGAGGGAGAGAGACCATTTGGTCCACCCATTGAGAGAGAGAACAAGTTAACATGATAAAAACATACTTGACACCGTTCGTCTTTTTTTTCTTCTTCTATCTGCAAACTTTTTTTGTTAGATATACAAATACTAACATATTATATTGTAAAAGACATGAGAAGTATATAAAATAGTATATTTTTTTGTTACCAAACAATTATATTCAAATAAAATAAATTTATATATCCTTAAACAATAATAATATGATAAATATTAGATTTTTAATAATGACCGCCTGAGCCCAGCAAAGCGCCTAGTCGCCTAGGCGACCGCCTGAGGCAACGCCTTTAACAACTATGATATTATATATATATATATATATATCTAATTCATGAATATGGACATAAAAACATTGTACCCAAAAAAAAACAAAAATAAACTTATTTTCCACTTGTTTCGCACATATTCATCAAAATAATTATAAAACTATCCTATCACTCCAATAACATTGATTGTAAATAGGGACTAGAAACATAAATTATTAGAAATATCAAATAGCCATGTAGATCAAATCATCAAGTAACCAACAAATAGCAAGTTGTCGAATAGTTTAATGGCTTAATGCCGCATATAACACCACCAATATTACATGATCAATTAATAAAATTAAACAAGTTCTAAACTTCTCATTAAAAAAATCTAAACGTTTAAAAAAATCCCAAAGCCCCTCTCTCCCTCTCTAATAGACACCCTGGTTATCATCACCTGCCTACCACAAAATGCCTAGACCGCACCTAGGCCCCACTTTAACTACACTGAACTGACCAATACAAAAGGAACAGTGCTTTAAGCCATGCTTTGAACAGCCTATACCAAAGCCAGCCGGTTTATAAGTTTGCAAAGTGTGTTCAGACCTCCGATTAACTGAATGTAAAGTGGAAACTCTTAACAACAACATCCAAGCAGTTTTGATGAGTCTTGAAGTACAGGAGATTGAAATGCAAGAAAGACAAAGGAAGAATGTTGGAAGAGAAGTCCTAAGCAGATGTAATTCTCCCACTTCTAGTGGGGTAGGATCTTTTCAACAATGCAAGTTTCTTTCAAAGCTCCATAACTGTATATAATCCTTCCTACGATTGATAACAAGCACAAAGAAGGGACAAGATAGGAAGAAGGTTCATCACCTTACACTTGGAACTCGACGCTCTTTATGGTACCATTGCCTTCACTCACCGCCACAGCCTCATTCTCACTAAGAATAATGCGCTTCCTCAAGGCAACTTCATAACCAATTTAGGAGGCACTTTCAATAAGAATATGAAAGGAGGAAGCCTTAAAGAAGAAGATGGTGGCATCTGCTACTTGAATAGGAGAAATAGATTGGTCATTGGCACTTGTGGAGAAATTTTCAATGCCTCTCAACAGCCTTTCAAGTAAGCCAAAGCTTCCATCATGATGGTGAACAAAAGTGCAAACAGGATCCATGTTCCCAAGACCTCTAGAACTCGCACAAAACCCTATTGAGGAATCATCAACGCCAACCAAGAACAAAGCCAAGGATATGCGCGCCCTCATCTACCTCTACTTAACGCCAAAAACCACTCTTTTAAGTATCCATCGAGTTCCAATGGTTAGGACTTAGGGTCATTAAGAATGAACTTAGAGAGGATGATATACATTAAAATTAGATAAGATGTACATAGAAAGAATGTAATTGGATAGGATGATACACCAAAATTATATACCTAGAACATAAATTAGTAGCAGAATACAACAGATTCGAGCTAAATAAAGATTCAATTGAATAGAAGTGCTGGCATGGATCTTCAGACTGAACTTCAGAAAATGGATGGCCCTTGCTGTATTGATCATATCATTATGGGAGAAGTTGATCGTTGAAATGATAATTGATACGACAGAAGTATCCTTATAAGAGATCTATGGTCAGAATAGATATAAAAGAAAAAAAAAACAATTCAAATACAATAGCAGGACTCACCGCAAGTTTCCTAAGAAGAATGCCCGTAGTACAAAAGAGAAGCTTTGTTCTTTCATTCCTAATAACACAATATTATACGAAAGAAAATATGTGTGAGATATGAAATATAGAAATTATGACAGCTCAATAGAAAAATACAAAAAAAATGAATAGAAGCATAATAGATTGCAACATGAATTACATAACAATAGACATACAAACAGCAAAGTTGAAATAATCAGTAATAAAACATTTACCAAATTGTCACTCAATGAACAAAAAATAAGGAATAATTTCAATCCAATTTTTGTGAAGCAATGAAGAAATGATGCATACCACTCTCTTCTTTATCCTTGCAAAGAGTATATCTATTGGGAAGAAAGTAGCATCTACCAATGGAAATGTCAACTGTAAGATTTTGTATATCAAGTCCATCAACATGCAGGTGATATATTTTTTTTCTTTTTTTTGGGTTGTGGGTTTTTCGGGGATTTATTTTAATGGCTAATTGTTATACTTCTATACTTCTAATAGGATGATTGGAGCTATTGTTTGGCTGTACTTTCTAGGCACTCTTGTTTATTCTTTCTTTAATATAATTTTTCATTACCAGTCAAGAAAAAAAAATGTGTATATTAAGCCAAACAGCACGAAGAGTACAAGGAAGACAGGATTACATAAATGGGGGAAAGAGGGTATGATCTATTTCTGAAACTAGAAGTCATAAAAGTTATTAGTGCAAAATCATCAAAAGAGTACAGGTGAAACTGAAACTCTGTAATTCCTTTGCTGTAGTGAAAGAAGATCAAAGCAATGTGCAAATGGAAGTAAAAAAAAAAACAATAAAAATTATTTCAAATTCAGTAACAAAAGGGAAAAGCAAATACGAACCTCGCGCTATCAAGGCGAACTTGAAAACCAACCAAGGAACCATCCGAACCCGGTGAAGATTCACATCGCTCATCAGCTACTCTTTCTGCCACAGAAATTGCCTACACAAAAATTTCCATGGTAATTTCACAGTCAAGGCACAAATCAGACTAATATGTATACATGCAAAATTGTATCTCATGAGCTTGACCAGGACAGTGCTATGCTACTGCTACAACACATCAGTTCAATGATGCAAGGTATAAAGATGTAGCTTCATGACAAATAGTGGTACCAATATTGAAAAATTAAAGAAAAAATATGGATGAATATAAAAGAACTAAGAGGAAGTAACATACCATGACAATGGGATTGGAATCAGAACTGCTATAGCCTATATGAGCCAGTCTTTTCAACTTTGTGAAAATACTGAAAAATAAATAAACAGCCATAATTTCCTGTTGCTGAAGGGGTGTGAATTATTTAGTTTTTTTTATCGGTAGGGGTGTGAAAATAATGTTTGGAGTATCTTATAAGTTGCAACATATCGTGCAAAATGTTGCAATTTCTCACCCAAAATATCTTAATTTCTATGTAGTGCAATCTTCTGAAAATATACTTCAGTAAAAATGCATTCTTGTATCCAAACAATTCAAAATTTCGATTGTTTTCAATGAAAGACTTCCGTTGGAAGTTAATTTGTAAAAAAAAAAACAATATATAGTCATTTCCCCCATTTTTTTATAATTAGTAGATTTTTTTTTATTGAGAATTAGGCAGTTCGATAGTAAAACACTGATAAAGACCGGCTGATTGTGGATAAAAATCAATAAAAAATAGAGCTTCTAGCGTTTAAATTTTCTGAAGATTCGTTTTTTCTTCAACATTTTTGTTAATATGTTTCTAATTTCGGTTCATTTTAGCATCATTTCGTATTGCACTAGATTCTAATGCCAAATTCTCGGATTTAATAGCTGAATACCTGAAATTTTGGGGAAAATTTTGTTTCATTTTTAAGCTTAATACTATTTTGACAAATAAAGGCAATCCATTGCATGAAAATAAAAATTGTCGAAACCGATACGTATAGGTTTCGGTAGCCCCCTATACGATATTTGTCTTTAAGTCACTTCTCATGACTTTATATTTGGTAAGTTTGGTTCCTATAACTCATTTGATTTTTTTTACGAAAAAGAAAAAATTATATGTATCATCCGAAACCGATATGTATAGGTTTCGGTTGGGACCTATACATCCCCCGAAACCGTATTTTTAATCCTTGATTCATTGTAAGAAAGGGGCAAACCCCCTACACAATAAGCTCTATGTCAAGAAGGCTAAGCCAAAAACAATGCAAAGAATTCTAACAGGAGTCTACAAAGAATAACTCAATTAGAACAAAAAGAAGCTACGCTAAAATCCATGAAGTCCATGAGGACAAAGGATCAAATATATATATGACTACACAATTTATCACCAATTGAACAAACCACCACGGGGAGCATATACTACAAAGTAGATTTACAATGACTTCTGTAATGTGTGTGTGTCATCCCAACAGATAGTCCATCAGACTCTTTAGGAAGACCCATTGCATTCTGAAAGTGGAGAGCATCTTCCTACAACTCCTAGAAAACAAACATTGAGAAAGAAGATGATATATTGATTCCTCCTCTCTTTACAAAGTAAGCACTCATTAGCCAATCTGAATCCCTATTCTTCAAGCGATCCAATGTGAGAAAGGCACCTTGGAAGGCATGTCCGGCTTCCAAATTGCTCTATACTTAAATGTAAGATCAGCTTCGCATGATAGAGCCAATGAAAAAGATTTTACCCTGTATTTTCCTTTCTTTGCCTTCGATCAAACTCTGTTGTCCTCTATTAGGTTGGGTTGAATGGAATGAATCCATTGTAAATGGCTCAATATGGAAGAGATTTCCCAGTCATTGCCCTTTGTTCTTTACACAATTCCCACACTGTCACCTGCAACTATGGAGTATGGAATAGCAACTAGAAACCTTGGCATGCTTGTCTTTACCCCGCAAGAATGTCTTTGAAGACACATTTCAAAGGAAACTGGCCAAACCAATCACCTTTCAAAGAACTAACATCAAAACCCCTTCCCACATAAAACCAGATATGTTTAAGAAATCATGCTTCACCATTAGACTACCCTTCCATGAACTCACTCCATAATTTGTGATTGCCTCCTTGCTTTCCTAACACCAAACATATTCAAGAAATCAGGCTTAAGTACTTAACCTTTAGCCAGTCTTGTTGTCCCTTCGAGATATTGTCGAACTAAGTTATGCTCGTGAGTATACAGTTATACAATAATCTCATTAGTTGGGCACAATATTGTACTTATGTGGAGAACTAGTAGTATGGCCATCTTGGTCAAGATAGATACGACGGCTTCAAGTCAGGGTTTAAAATAACAGTCTCGACGTTTATAGACCCTGCCGAAACCATTGCGTAATGTCATTATTATTATGTAAGGGCCATTACGATCAGTGTTGCTTCTTTTTTGTCATTTTTGTTAAAGATACCATGTCATTTTTGTTAAAGACACCACTTATGGTCATTTATAGACTTATAGTAAAACAACATTTTTAATTTAAAATGTCCTATTATAGATCGCTTTTTAGTAAAACGGCCATTTTTATGTCACTTTTTAGTATAAACTATAAACTAGTCGTTTATACTAAAAACTAGTCGTTTATACTAAAAACTACAGGGTTTTATGGTCATTTATACTAGATTTGACACTATATGTGTCATTTCTACTATAAATGAGCCGTTACATAACTGTTTCGGCGAATTTTTAAACTATGCTTCAAGCCTCTACGCAACTCCATGTGGATCTGGTATAGGTCTTGTTGAAGAGCTAAGTCCTATGTACTTGTTACCCTTCATTTGAGTCTGTATTTTTGTTATGAGTATTAGTATATAACACTTTGTGTATTCATATCAAAGTCTGATACACAATCGTCCGCGCATGCCTTTGCCCCATCCCAAATGCATCTCTTATGTACATTGGTTATTTTGCATTTAGTTTTCGAAGTGTGTATTTATATATATATATATATATATATATAACATACATATACACACACATATATATTAACGTTTTCTAAAATTTCAAAGAAATATTCCATATTTTTTCCTAATTTTTCTCCATGTTTTCTCTAAGATGGCAAAAATTCTCCATTTTGAAATATATTGCAACATGTCCTCCGACATTTCCCATTTTCAAGTTGCAATTTTTCCTTCAATGTAGACAATTAAATCCTTGTCCAAATAAAAAGCTTCCATCACTGAGCCGTTATCTCGGTATGACTAATTTTATGCAAAATCAGGGTTCTTAATTAAGATATCGATCCTCAGAGTAGATTCTATCTCAATTCAGTTAGTGCTACTCTTCAACTAAATGCTTAATAGTATCAGCTTGTATTAACAACTCCTTGGATGTTAGAATGTCGATTGCATATGCACAATGTATCATGGTTGAAAGAAGGCCTCTTTTGAGTGATATTAAGTATCAACTCTCGTGCTAAGAACTAGAATGGTCATTGGAGATGGAATCGATTTCGATATCAGTTGCTATGGAGGAGACCCCATGACTTTAAAGTCATTGAAGAATCTCAAGACTTGACAAACTACTGCGGATTCACATGATTGCAACAACCAACATTTTAGAAGTTGCATATGGGTTGGCTGGAGAGAATTCTTGTTAATTCATCTTTTTGTCAGTTGTCCCTGAAATCCAAGTGAACCATAATGCCTCTAATCACACGCCTTTGGCACTTTCGGTTGACAGTTTTCAGACTGGTAATCGAGGTATGGTTAAAAAACAAGAAATGTGGATTAAACATGACCAGTTTCTTTAGGTTGTGGCTAACTCTTGGTTGGAACCATAGTTGCAGGGAAGCTATATAAAAGGTGGGAAGCTCGCTTCACCAGAAGCTCGTTTTCCAGACTTGCTTCCATCAAGTCTCATTAGTGATAAAGAGGGCTATGTAGGAAGTGATTGGATGGACTTGAGTCTAAAGCCTTGGGGTGTAGAGCTTGAGCAAGTGTTATTGTATTGAAACTTAAGGCACCTAATTCTTCACAAATATCTCATATAAGATAAAATTAAAGTTATGACTGGTCATCCTAATATAATGGGAATGAGGCGCATATATCTCATTTCTCGCTTCTTATTTCCTAAAGATTTTTTAGTATCGTTTCCCGCTTCTCGTTTTCCCGTTGCTTCTCGTTTTTGCTTTTCACTTTGGTAACTATGTAATGCAGGACATCTAACCAATACTCCCAAAAGCCACAACTAGTAGGAGCGGAAGAATAAATTCCTTTTATCTCATAGCCCAGATTCAAACTCTCGGCTAAACCACCCTCGTGGGCCATGTTACATAGGCCACCCCACCCCGAGTGTGTCCCTACTTCACGTAAGCCGCCTCACTCGAGTCCAGTGTGACAATGCTCCTGCATTTATCACCTCCGATGAGGAGTCTCGAACACGAGACCTCCCGCTTTAATACCACTTTGATGAAGGACATCTAACCAATACTCCCAAAAGCCGCAACTAAAATCCACGACTAGTAGGAGCAGAAGATTAAATTCCTTTTATCTCATAGCCCAAATCCAAGCGCCCGAACCCCCCTCGTGGGCCATGTTACATAGGCCACCCCACCCCGAGTGTGTCCCTACTTAACGTAAGCCGCCTCACTTGAGCCCAGTGTAACAATGCTCCTGCATGACTATGGTTTGAACCTTGTGGGGGAGAACAAAAAGATTAAAAGTCCATCTTACGAGCTGGAATCCTACTTGAAGATAGCTTTCAAAATATTAAAGAGTGTGGAGATAATGTCTTAATTTGTCAAACAAACTTATTGCATGAATGGACTGCTGCTAAGAAGGATGCCCTCATTTGATCAAATCAAATCTCCATATTGCTAATCTTTGTCATGGCAAAAGTCCAGAAGTGTGGCTTCATGAAGGAGATACACCAATTTCTATTGATAGAGAAGCCGCAACTTATTTCTATGATCTTCTCAAATCGGAAGGCTCTATAGGAGATGAAGATTTACTAAGTCCAATTCTTTCTTTAGTCTCTTCAAACGATGGTTTTAACAACTCTTCCCCATTATTGAGGAAATCGTTTATCTGTTCCTGGACAATGCACCAGGTCCAGATGGCTTCTCATTTGGTTTCTCTCAAGCAACCTAGGATATAATCAAGGATGATCTTCTGAAGCCAATTCATTAGTCACTACTTCATTTTGGGGTGGATTCCAACTTCTGATTTTAGACCCATTAGTTTTAGGGGGTGTTTGGCATTGTTCCTAATGAGCATTTTCTTGTACCCCATGAACAGAATCAAGAAAACACGTTTGGAAGGCACTAAAATTGGAACAATTTTTTGAGAACAAAGTGTTCCCAGCACACTTTTTCGGGAACAAGAAAAAGAAGCTCCCGTGGAGCGTTCTTTTAAAAGAACGTCGAGGGCAAGGAAAAAAAAGAAAAAGTTGTGCGGGTTAGAAGTTAGAACATTGCCCTCTTCCCTGTTCTTCATCTCCATTCTTCTTCCACAGCCTTCTCGCAAGAACTCGACCCTCTTTAATTCTTCCTCTTCCCTCTTCCTCATCTCTCTTCTCAGTCATCTCTGTTGCAGGTCTGGATTTGGGGTTTTCTCGGCTCTTCAACGGCGAACAACGACAAACAGGTACTTGATGATTTGATCTCTCTTCATTTATGTATTCCTTTGAAAGAAAAATGGTGGATTCAAAGAGTGAATGGGTAGATCTATGAATGTGGGTTGTGAGTTTTATTTTTTTCCACCAACATTTGGGTTTGTTGGGTAGAAAAATGGTGGATTCACCCTGAGTTGGTAGATCTAGTATTTTTTTCCCAAAAATAACGCACTTTGTTGAACGGAAACATGGGCGAAAAAGGAGATGGTAGATCTATGAATGTGGGTTGAGGATTTTAATTTTTTCCACCAATAATTGGATTTGTTGGGCATAAAAATTGTGGATTTGCTCTGTTAACTTGGCATTGTTTTTTTTTTTTTTTCCTGAAGAGAGATCTATAGATCTATAGATTAGGGGTGATGTAATGACCCAACTTCTGATTACCAGATATTGTGTTGCTAGCACCTAAATATGTAAAATATATGAGTTAAGACTATATATATATATAGTGGAAGGTGTGACCCTAAGAGACCCTAAGAATTGAGACTTCATATACATAGTGGAAGTTGTGACCCTAAGAGACCCTAAGAATTTAGACTTCAGATCATAATATCGATCAATCGGGGTAGAATTTCTAAAATCTGACATTAACATAAATGACCCGTCTAATGTAGAGAAGGGTTTGGAGAGATAAAAATATATATATATTATTTTTATTACTAATTATAATTAGTGAGTAATTAGTTGATTAATGAGTGATTAGGATGTTAATTATCTTCTAATTTGAGATTAAGGGCTTTTGTAAACAAGGTAAGTTAAAGAAATATAATAAGGTGACTTTTTATGCTTAATTACAATTAGTAAGTATCTAAGTAATGACAATTAGTAAGTAAGTATCTAAGTACCTATGTAACTAATTAGTGTTTAAAGGAGTTAATTATAACTAATTTATAAACTAATGACTTAAAGTATAATAAGATCAAGTAGAGGGGTGAGTTTGTAATTAGGAGAATTAGGAGAAGTCAAAGTGTTGGGTGATGAAACAACCCACATGTGGATTCCACTATCTGTAGACATACAAATCCCTTTGTTCTGTGAACAGTAACGTCAACAGTAACAGTGAAGTTACTATAGCACAGGACAGGAGGTAGAAGAAGAGAAGGAAAGGAGGAAAGAGAAGAAGAAGAAGAAGAAGAAGAAAGAAAGGAAAGGAAAGAAGAGAAAGGGAAAAGGAAGGAAAAGGGAAAGAAAAATGAGGAAAAGGAAAGAAAATATATTTCTTTCACTGGGATTATGTTTACAATTAGGTAAGTAAATTCATATGTGTTTGATTTAATTCATGGTTCTTTGAATTCTATTAAAGGAATTTGTTGTTAAATTTTAGGAAAATTGTTATATGAATATGCAAAGATGTTGGAAACAATTTCAGATTATAGTATTGGGAAAATTTCAGATTGTAGAAATTTTGATTAAGTGGAAATTTTCAGATTGGAGTAATTTTGAATAAGTGGAAAATTTCAGATTGTAGTAATTATGAATAAGTATGCAAGACTTACCTATTTTGAAAGTAAATGATGAGGTTATGTGAAAAATGAAATATATATCTTTGAAGCGTATCAGATTTCGAAAGAAAAACCTTTGAGTGACGTGATTATGGAATTTGAATCTAATTTATGTATTATAAATATGATTTTGATTTTGATATATATCACTGATGATCCATGGATTTGGTAGTCAGTTGATATCTAGGGAAGAATACCACCCTGACGATTCATGAAATTGGTAGTCAGTTTATGATTGCATTAACCAGCTGGTGAGTTACCCTTGTGGATGTTACATTCCCACATTGTATTCCGAGAGAGCCTAAGGATCTGACCCTAGTACGGGACATCTGGTAGACCCCGGCGTATTAGGGTGGTCCCAGGCGGCTGCATTGGAATGATTGGGAGAATCCAATGTACCAATTCAGTTTTGTCCTATTTCGAGAGAGCCTTTAAGAGTATCATTCTACCGTGATCTCTTATACGCGACTATGCTGACAAGATCGGTGAAAAATACGTGAGTCAGTATAGGATAGCACTCTGGTATTTGGTGCTGATAGATTTATATAATAACATGGATAGTTGTAAGTTATATATCTTAGAGTTTTGAAGATTTTATTTCGGGATTTGTTATTACTTGGAATTATGATTCAACGGGAGATTTGTATTTACAATCAGTTTAAATTCATGATTTGCAGCAGAATTATTTATATGGTTTCATGCATATATTTGGGAAATTACCATATACTAATTTAAAATACGCATGATAATTAGTTTGAAAATTGCATATATTTCCACTGCATTTCTTTTTAAGTTCATTGAATCCTACACATATGGGAATTACTTATTGAGCTTTCCAGCTCACCCAAATTTATACTACGCTTGCAGAGTAGGAGTTAGCTAATGGAGATAGAAGAAGTTGTCTCTTTTTGAGGTGTGGAGTTTTGTATATTTGTATAAAGAGTGAAAACAGAGATATCATCAGAGGTATATTTTGGGTTTGAGGTTAATGTTGTAATACAAACTTTAGTAGAAAGTGATGAAAATTTTGATGTATAAAGTAGATTGTACATATGTAAATAGTTGCTCTGATGAATCATATTATACAGGTGAGTTTGGAAGTTCAAAGCTTTATTATGTGTTATGAAGAATGATTAAATAGTTTATAATATGAGCCAAAAGATTGAATGAGAACTCACACCCTGAGATTCGAGAGTTTGGGTTCCAGGGTGTGACAGGTGAAACCTACACTTCACTAAATACTGAAATCATTCAATACTCTAAAGCCTTAATCTTGATTTCAAACTCTTAATGGGTGTTTTGTATGGAATCTCAAATGTGAAGGGACACGAGTGAATCAGAAAGAGAGAAAGGTGCTCCAAGAAGGCAAGGAGACGTCTACTATTCACAATTGCAATAACAGGCATAGCCATTCTACATGTATCGATTTGCCTACCTAGAAAAGCTGACCATAGAAAAGCTGACCATCAAGCACAGTAGCAGACTGGAACGCATTGGGCATCTATATCTTGCTTCAAGCGATGTATTTTATGATGTATTTAATTATGCAGGCCTGAAATTATTTGAACTCATACTGCTTCAACTGTATTGAACTCGTCGAAATCATGTACAATTCCCAGAATGAAATGAGATCCACCATTTGATTGCAGTAAATTTTTATTTTTATTTTTTTGGAGTTGCTTATTTGAAACTGACAATGAATCTGCTTGTTGAAGGTCTTGAGATCATTCAGAATTGCTCTATTTCCCAAGTTTATTCCAGACCCACGAAGTACTTTATAATTTATATGTGGATTTTATTTTTTTTTATTTTTTTTGCCAAGCTATTGACACTTTTATTTATTTTTGTTAGCTTTAGAGCCGTCATAGGATGGCTTTTATTCCAGATTTCACACAATGTGCAATTCTTATAGGTCTGGACTTATCCAATCTGTGGATCCACATGTTTGAATCTGCTTTCCCGGCCGTGTCATCATTGTTGTAGATTATATGAAATATATATGGCATTTTGGTAGATTTTAAAGTTGGATGTAACTTTTGTTATGTATAGTTACAATGATTAATCATCTCCTCCTCCAAAGAAAAGTAGTTAAAATGATGTTACTGTGATTCTGTTTTTTTTCTCATCCAAACGTGATTCTGTTGTTTTTGTTCTGTTAGAATGATTCTAACTGATTGTACCAAACGGGTTCTCATCACAGAATTGTTCTAAGAAATCCAGATTGTTCTGTAATCAGAATCAGTGAATCACCAAGAACGATGCCAAATGCCCCCTTATGTAACTCTCTCTACAAGATCTTCTCGAAGCTGATTGCATCTCGCCTTAATTCTATAATGCTAAATATCATATTACAGGAGCAATGTGCATTCATTAAAGGCAAAATTATTATAGATAATGTCACTATGGCGCAGGAGCTAGTCCTTAGAGTGGATAGATAAGCGTTCGGGATTTTTTTTTTTTAAATCAAGATAGATATGATGAAAGCTTATGATAGGATACAATGGTTTTCTTATAAAAATTCTTAAGAAGTTTGCCTTTGATAGAAAATTTATTTCATTGATCCGAGGGTTACTCTATTGTCAAAGATTCTCTATTTCAATCAAACGGAGCTCCTTTTGGCTATTTCTCCCTTCAAAAGGTCTCAGGCAGTGGGACCCATTCTCCTGCATTTTTTTTCTTCCTGAGGATCCTTTAAGCAAAGGCATCAAAAAGTTATTATAAGAGCATAAAATGGATTGCTACAAAAGTTCCAAAAATTGCCTAGTCATAACACATCTCAATTTTGTGGAAGACATCCACGTCTTCCTTAATGCAAACTGCCAAGCCCTATTCCACTAGAAAGCTATTTCAAGTTCCTGGATAGATATGAGAATGGGGTCGGTCCAAAAGATTAATAAATCCAAGAGTTCTTTCTATGGTCCTAAAGCTGTCTTCCGGCTCGTTCAAGTGTAATCTCTGTTCATCAAGCATTACTAGAAATACTTTTCCTCACTTGTATTTGGGTTTTCCTCTTTAAAAGGGACATCTCAAAATGGAGCTTTCAATCCTTTGGTCGAAAAAGTACAAAAACAAATTGAAGGTTAAAAGAGAAAGCTTCTCTCTTTCAGAGGAAGAATAACCTTGATCATATACATTGTTCTCCAAGCCTATTCACATTTTACCCGGCATCCAGATCTAAAGGTACTCTTAAAGCTCTTGAAAATATCTTTGCCCCTGTTCTTTGGAATAACTTTGAAAACCACCATAAAAAATACTGGGTGTCTTGGAAAACTGCTTGATTCCCCTTTCAAGAAAGCAGTCTAGGTTTGCAAAGCTTTCAAAATATTGCATCCACTCTCGGAATGAAGCTCACCTGGAAAGTGTTTACTAGTGAGAATATTTGGGCTAGATTCTGCACAGGAAAATATGCTCACAACAATCCTCTTTGACAGATTGAACCCCATTCATTAGTTCTTGAATGTGGAAAAATATAGGTTCTTGATTCAAACCTCTCAACTGGTTCGAAATGACTCATAAGGGATGGTGAAGATACCAAAGTTTGGGTGCACAACTGGCTTGATGGAGTCCCTCTGGTTGATAAAGCAAATGGAAACCCAAACAAGAACATCCATATTAAAGAATAAAGATGTCCTAAGCAATGGAAAACATCTGGGATCCATTGATTGAGCAGTTAGAGAAGAAGTTAGCTGGCTGGAAGAAGAGTTTTTTGTCCTTAGGTGGAAGGATGACTCCTGTAAAGAGTGTTATAGCTAGTCTTCTAGTTTTCTATAGGTCTATACTAGAGATAATTGCTAAGGTGGTCTCATCTGATCAGGGTGGGGGCATCCAAGTTGTGGGCAGTTGGCTTTGACTAGATCAGGTGTGATCTGATGGTTATCGTTTTATTCTGCGGTTTTTCTTTCTACTAGTCTTAAGTTAGATTATTTCTATGAAGCTTTTTCCCTTCGTTTTGCTCACTTTCGTGTGAACCCAAATTTGTAACTTATTTTGCTCTTTATATATAGAGAGAGATAGTCAGTCTAAGGGTACTCCCAATTCTTACTCCCTATTTTTACACCTTATCTAAGCCCTTGTTTAAAGAAAATCAATGGCTCTAAATAAAATGAGGTGGCAACGTTTACAAAGACGGTAATTCCAAAATTACCATTTCATTAAAAAAGACTAACCTGAAAGAGTAAAGACACTCTCATATCTATGGAAGACAAAGAAAACTAAAATGGTTTCTGATCATTTTTCTGGAGTAACAACATCAGGAACATCAGCAACAGTAGACAAATATAGGGGTTATGAAGAAAAAACAGGGGGATATTCTTCTGTTCATGGAAGGAGAACTAGGATTTGTTCTCTCCTAGGGTTTCCAAATTCTCAGATAATTAATGTAATTTCTTATCCCCTATGATTTACATGATGATATGCAACCAGCCTTTTGAACTTCCAGAATACCACCACCACAAATTGCCCAAGCCTCTATTGCAATTGCAGTGCCTCAACTCAGTGAGATACTCTCAAAAGAGTTTACAATCCATGTGATCGTCAAGCAATGGCACGGCCTCCAGCAGCCTCAACTGCATTAATTTTAGTGAATCCTGACAGGGAGGTATCACTGTTTCAAACGAGGAGGCTGAGATGAGGAGAGACACGAAGGCTCTGCAAGGTGCCCTGTCTGGACTTCCTGGAAGAAACATAATGCGGTGGATATGCTTTGAGATGGACTGGTGTCCATGTGTTGCAAAGCTTGTGATTTGAGCATTGCAAATTTTTCATAGGAGTATACCACCCACTACAGATATATGATCTCTTTGTTATCTAGGTTTGGTCGTGTTTAGGAAAGAGAGTGTGACACCTGCACCCTTTTGGTCTAGGAAGATAATTGGTGGGAGTAGTTGGTTTTGCGAGGAATATTCCACTATTTATAGGCGCATTCCCTCCAAAGAGGTCCAGGTTAGTGATACGTTCGAAAAAGGAATGATGAAGTAGTGCGCAATCCTGTCTACCGTTGAAACTTTAGGGAAATAAGTGAGGTTGAGGAATGTTTGAATCTTTTGGAAAAGCTCGACAGGGTTCAATTAATCCAGATAGGGGTGATTATCGACTTTGGACGAGCAACTCCAAAGAATCTTTTCACGACTAGAGATTTCTCAACAGTTTTCTTCTCTTGGATGAGGATGCGGAAATAGTAAGGATGCCAAAGATCAAAAAGTTCTGGAAATCTCATGCCCTTCCTAAGGTCCAAGCTTTCATGTGGTAATCAGTTCTAGACAAGATTTTGACAATCGAAAATCCAAGGAATAGGAGGGATACAGGCATACAGCAACCAAATAAATGTTGTATGAGTCAAAAGAAAATGGAAGATATGCATCACCTTCTCTTCCATTATACAATGGCTTGGTTTGGTGCTTCTTTCCATACCTGTTTTGGATTTCCTCAGCAGTAGCAATGGGAGTTGGAGACACTATCCTCCATTGGCCACAGGAGTCTTCAGTAGCAAAGGCAAAACCATTTGGGATATGCTACCTTATGTGATCATATTGGGGCTATGAAAAGAGAGGAACAATAGATGCCTCCAGAGGTTGGGAACTTAGGAATTGGGCGGTGGCTCTTAAGGAGTTGGGGATGCTAATGCTAATGATTTTGTTTGTAGATGCGAGTCGTATTGTCTTAGACGAATCATGAGTCTTCATATTGTTCTTGCTGAGGGGAACTTTCTCTCTTTTTGTACATCCTTTTCATTCTTAATCCAATTATTTTAATCACCTAAAAAAAGTTACGACATTTGGAGATTCGAAATTCTGAAATTACATCTCCCTTGAGATAACCGCAACCATACTAGAGAGGCAAAGACTTATCCGCCTAATAAAAGAGATAAGGTTGTATGGTGCGAGAACTCACATGGTGTCTTTACAGTAAAATCTGCTTGGGAAGTTACTAGATTGAGGAAACCTCCCCAGGTTTAGGATCCTAAAATATGGAATCGCTGCACCCCACCAAAAATAGGATTAATCATGTGGAAGGTGTGGATGACAAAATACAGCACAGCAGCATCAAATTAGATAGCAGATCTGTCTGCCGCAAAAATCATAAGATGGAGGATGTTAACCATTTATTTAAAGTGACATCTCTTTGCAATTATAGGGGTGGTTCAGATACTTTTCAAAGTCAAGCCTGTTTGGTTTGAAGCGGTGAGCTTAAGTCAAGCCTGCAAAAGCTTAGGAGGGGAAACGTCACCTAAATCTTCAAATTCTAGAGGGCGAGGGAGGGGCAATACTAAGTCATCTTCAGCTTCCTTAGGTTCACATCAAGCTCAGGCGAAGAGATCAGATTCAAGGGACGAGCCTGAAATGCGGCTATCTCATCTCCCAGAGTTCGATATCAGACACAAGTCTGGGATTTCGACCCCTCCTTCTCTTGTTGAGTGCGAGGTATTGGATGATCCTTGTTCTTTGACCATACCTGTAGGGCTTGAGGTAGTGTCCAGGTGGGTGATTGATAATGTTGGGAGGGATAGGAAAATTCCTGGGTCTAGCAGTGGAAGGGCTTGAGGCAGAGGTGTCTGCCTTGTTCCATAGACTGGAAGAGCAGGTCAGTGTTGGGGGAAAATCCAATTCCAGGTCCGTAAGAGGTCGGAGGGGAGTCTCGGTTATGGAGCTGAAGAGGTTGCAGCGCGACATTAATTACGACAAACTAAGGCTTAGTGATGGGTCTAGTAGCCCAGGGGAGGGTAGGGGTCGCAGAAGTTCTCGATCGTAGAGCTGTCCATTTTATCTTGGAACATCCGTGGGCTAGGAAAGGCAGAGAAGAGAAGGGCCATTCATCAGTTTGTCCGAATGAAGAGACCGACTATATTGTGCATTCAAGAGACTAAACTGGAAGTCATTCAAGAGTACCATATTAGGGATATATGGGGTAGGCCAACATCCAATTGGCTAGCAAGTGCATCGTTAGGGGCTTCAGGAGGGATTCTTCTCATATGGGATAAAGAAAGGCTTGAGGTGGAGGAATCAGAGGTGGGGGCTTTCTCTATTTCTATTCTCTGTCATTTAGTAGGGGAGGAGTTCAACTGGGAGGGGATTTCAATAGCATCCGTTGCCCGAGAGAACGGAAAGGAGGAGGCAATTGGACTGGGAAAATGAGAAGGTTTGGAGAGTTTATTTCAAGGAACAGGTTAATTGATTACCCCCTGAAATGAACTGAATTTACTTGGTCTCAGTCGTCCACTAGTCAGTTGGCTAACAGATTAGATAGATTCCTTGTGGATGCTAAGTGGGAGCTTCATTTCCCTAATCATGTGCAATCTTCGCTTTCTAGACCCACCTCCGATCATGTCCCTATTCTGTTGGAGTCTGCTTGCTTTCAGGCATAGTAACAATGTTCGGGTTCGGGAATTATTCGGTGAGTTATAAATTCGGAAAAATTCGGCAAATTCGGGATAAGTTCAGGATAAATTCGGGCAAATATAATTAATAATTAATAATTATAAATAAAAATAGAAACATTTTACCAACTAATCATTTTAAATAAATAAATAGCTAAGCTGCATAATAACTACTAGATAATCAACAATAAAGTTCATAACATCATTTCATTGGAGATTTTCAAACTTCAAAGTTCTAACATTGAATTCATAGTCATTCATCAAGACATTTCAACAAAAAGTATTACAAAAATATCACTCTCATCTCTCAAGACAAAATATCAACAACATAAAAGTCACCATTCATCTTCCAACAAAAAGTATTACAATAAATCACTCCACATTTACTCGGGGAGTTCGATTTATTAACCGGTCAAATACAGCATCATCATTAAGGTGTTCATCTTCTTTCTCTGATGATTCACTAGAAGACCACCCACCACCTCCACCTCCACCTTCACCTTCAACTTTAACTTCATCTTCCCCTTCAACTGTAGGTACATCTGGGAATGCCAAGATCTTCTCAATCATGATTGGATCTGAATCCTTTAATTCTTTACTTGCACTGTTCTTCATGAAATGCAAGATCATTCGGATGAACACCAAGTCATGCAATTTTTTTGGTTCCAATCTATTCCTCTTCTTCGTGTGTGCGGCCTCGAAAGCACTCCAATTTCTTTCACATGCTGAAGCGCTGCACGGTGGGCTATGCAATTTGATTGCCAACTTTTTAAGAATTGGAACATTACATCCCCACATGTCCCACCAAAGTCCTAAATACAAATGTACATATACAATAAATTAATTTGAATAACTATAAATTTAAAAATCTAATCAAACATATTAAAAACTTAAAATGTAATTAAATTAAATTTACTTACTTGGATGTGTATCCTCAAGGTTGGCAACTGCCATTCTAGTAAAGATGGAAGGGTTTTTTTGATGGTAAAGTCTCAGCTCTTTCCCAATAGTAATTTTATCATTATCCTCAAAGATCATCTTATCAATGACCTTCTCAAACCCCGTTTTCACTTCTGTATCCATACTCACAAGATTAGCAAAAAAGAAGTAGCGATTAAGATAGGCAACAACTGCATGTAAGGGACTGTGTAAGGTGTTGTTCCACCTCTTATCGATAATATTCCAAATAGGCATATATTTCTCTATGGCACCTTGATAAAGTTCTTTTATTGCCTCTTTTGCCTTATCCATACTTTCATAGAGGTATCCCATGGTGGAGCCATCACCATCTGCCATTCATAGAACCCTAACAAGAGGCTCAACCATTTGGATAATCTCTCTTCCACTCTCCCAAAATAGATTCCCTTGTATTGTGGTTGAAAATAATAATCCTTCATCTGTCTTGCTTTGAGGTAGAGTTCTCCATTCAAATGAAGGTGTCATATACCTCAAGGCTTGTTCCTCTTTAATAATAGATTGCAAACACAAAAAATGTGTTGCAAATCTCGTTGCACCAGGTCTTTTGAGTTCCTTTCCTTGTGTGTGTACCCTCATCAAATCTAAGACATGTTGAAACTTGTAAACAAACTTCACAATCATCCTAGCACTTTCCACAATTGACTTCACATAAGCAAGCTCATCAATTTCTTTTAGGATGAGATCTAAGCAGTGAGCTACACAAGATGTCTTGAAGATATTTGGAAACCTATCTTCAATTATGATCCCCGCGGCACAATAATTTGAAGCATTATCTGAAATGAATTGCACAACATTTTGAGGGCCTATTTCTTCAATTCCAAATGCAATAAAATTTGCAATATATGTTGCATCTTTCTTCTTCCCTATTGTGCATTCACTTTTCCAGAAAATTGTCCCTTTAGGGCTCGCCACCAACAAATTTACATGTGGCCTCTTCCTCTCATCCGTCCAACAGTCAGACATAACCGTGCACCCCGATATAGCCCAAGATGCTTTAATCGATTTGATGTACTCTTCTGCTCAATCCTTCAAGGTCGCCAATATCTTCACTCTAGCTGTTTCACTGCTAAGAGAAACATATCCTGGCCCGTGGTTTGCAACACATACTAGAGCATCTTTAAATTCTTGTGACCTCAACAAATTGAATGACAGATTGTTTGCAACCATAGCTGTCACCAACTTTATATCTGGAATCTCTTTCTCCTTCTTCTTCATAATTGCATTGATCTTTGGTTGAATGGCTTAAGCCCTAAAGGGCCCTTCCACATCACCTCCTTCTCCTCCTATAGCACCACTAACCGTGCTAGTAAGGGACCCTTGAGAACTCCTACCAACAAATACTTTCTGCTTTTTACTATGCTCGAACTCGACCATAATCTTTTCTGCCATTTCCCAAACGTGGTCAGGCACAGAAGGGCATGGCTTCACATCTCTATTGCTCATCTTAGAAAGATGATACTTCAGTCTTGTGATAGTACCCGTAAAAACTTCTTGACAGAAGTTGCAGCGAAGCTTCGAGGAAGATACTACCGTAACATACTCCCACAATGGATCCTTCTGTCTTGGCATCTTTTATAATTACTATTTTTCAAGACACTAATGGTCTGACCCTAATTCCAAAAGAACAAGCAATTCATTTTACATAAGTAAATCAACAATTAGCAGTACACTAGTACTAAGCATACTAATTAGCAAATAACAATTAACAATTCAGCGATTAGCAATTAGCATACGAGTTATGACTAGACTACTAAGGCAGTAAGGCATACAAATTCAGCAATTAGCAAAAGTATATGAGTAATTAGTACTAAAGATTACTAAAGATTACTAAAGCATAACAAAGCAATTCAGTAATTAGAAAGTAAATATTACTAAATCAAAAAAATTCAGAAATTAGCAAAAGCAATTCAATAATTAGTAAAGATTACTAAAGCAATCAGTAATTAGCATATGAGTATGGCATGAACATAATCAATTCTACCCTTAGCAATCAGTATTTATCATCTTTTAATTTTTTTTAATAACTAGTTAACTACTGTTATTAACTACCTTATGTATTCTAATGTCAAGTTCAGGTGAACACACAGTCACAGCAGGTTTGGTAAATTGCAAATTGCAAAGTGCAATGACTTAAAGAGTCTGCAAACGAGAGGGGTTTCAACTTTCAACTCTGCATACACTGATATACCAAAAAAAGAAGCAAGAACTGAGAGGGGTTTATGTTCTTTACTATTGATTTGCCCAAAATCATTGATTCAAAGAGGATTACTAAAGTTCCATTATGAGGGAAAAAAACAATGAAAAAGATGAGGATTGCTTCATTTTATCAGGATTGCTTCAAAGACGATTTCTGGTTCATCTTTTTCATGAAAAATAGGAGGATTGCTTCATCAAATTATTAGGAAAAAAACAATGAAAAACAAAATTACTAAAATTAATGGTTTTTGCATACAGAGAGAGAGAGAGAGAGAGAAGGTGAGAATAGAGAAGGTGGGACAGAAGGCGAGAGAGCCAGAGAGAAGGCGAGAGAGAGAGAGAGAGAGAGACAAGGCGAGAGAGAGAGAAACAGAGACAAGGCGAGAGAGAGAGAGACCACTTACTAGAGAGGGAGACCAGTTCGCCGGAGTGAATGTTCGCCGGAGTGACTGTTCGTCGGAGAGCAGCAGCCTGAGATGAACGATGAGGTGTGGGGTCTGGTGGAGCCGAGAACAGTGTTTTGGGGTCGTTTTTTGCCCTAACCCTTGCCTTCGAATGGCTTATATGCGAAAGAAAAAAAAAAGCAAATGAATATAACCCGAACCCGCGATCTGTTCGGCGGGTCGCAAATAGTCCGCGAACCGTTCGCGACCAGCCGAACAGATTGTGGGTTTGGGAAAAACCCGCCGAACTGAACGCCTGAGTGCCCCAAACGAATAGTTCGCGAACTATTCGCGAACTTTGTGACTTGGCTTCCAGGGAGGTCCAACTCCATTCAAATTTTAAAATATGTGGCATGAGGACAATAGATTTTTGCCCCTTGTAGTTGAAGAGTGAAAATCAGAATGTGGGTGGGGTTTGGCTAGTACTAGATTTGGTCTTAAGCTCAAACGTCTTAAGGCCAAAATCAAACAATGGAGCAAGGAGGTGTATGGGGATGTTCAAGAGAAAAAAGCAAGATTGCTTAAAGAGATAGAAAGGCTTCATGCTAGCGAGGAAGTCCGCTCCTTATCTCCTCAGGAAGTTAGAGAGAAGGTAGCTTTAAAAAGGAAGTTACTTGGAAGTGTTGCGAGCAGAGGAGATCAGCTGGAAACAAAAGTCCAGGGTCAGGTGGCTTAAAGAGGGGGACTGAAACACAAAATTTTTCCATCGAATGGCAAACTTTTATAGAAAAATCAATTTCATCTCAAGGCTAAAGGTGGATGGGGTGTGGCGTGAGAGCTATCCGGAGATAAGTAAGGGGATCGTGGCCTACTACAAAAATTTGTACATGGAAAAGGAATTGTGGCGTCCCAAGATAGATGGGTTACCTTTTGATAGCATCTCTTCTAAGCAGAGGGAAAGTCTGGAGAGTCCTTTTGAGGA
Source organism: Tetracentron sinense (assembly GCA_015143295.1). Lineage (NCBI taxonomy): Eukaryota > Viridiplantae > Streptophyta > Magnoliopsida > Trochodendrales > Trochodendraceae > Tetracentron > Tetracentron sinense. The sequence goes on from CM026552.1 coordinate 47,225,382, forward strand.
AGTAGAGGTCCTTAGTGCCATTCGAAGTTTGGCAGGAGATAAGGCTCCCGGCCCAGATGGGTTTACTATAGAGTTCTATAGAAGCTTATAGGAGATTGTTGGGAGCGATTTGATGGAAGTTATGCACGAATTCTACATCTCGGGCCGCTTCGACAAGGTGATAAATAGCACATTTGTGGTGTTAATTCCAAAGATAAAGGGAGCGGAGGATATTAAGGATTTTAGACCTATTATCCTCATGAGTAGCGTGTATAAAATTTTGTCGAAAGTGTTGGCTACTAGGATTAAAACAGTGATGTGCTCCATTATTTCTCCGCAACAGGGTGCTTTCGTGAGGGGAAGACAGATTTTAGATGGCATCTTGATAGCTAATGAATGCATAGATGACCGTCTCAAATCCGGCATACCCGAGATCCTTTGCAAAGTTGATTTGGAAAAGGCGTATGATCATTTGAGTTCGGAGTTGATACTCATCGGTTTCCTTTTCCATTTTAGTGAATGGCAGTCCAGCGGGTTACTTTCAAAGCTCAAGGGGTCTAAGGCAAGGAGATCCGATTTCTCCTTTTCTCTTCATCATAGTGGTGGAAGCGCTTAGTAGAATGTTGTCGAGAGCAGATGGCTTTGTTTTCGAAGGATTCAGGTTAGGGCAGGAAAGGTTGGGTTTATCCCACCTCCAGTTTGCTGATGATACGCTGATTTTTTGTGGAGCCAAGAGAAGACAACTTCTTCAGCTTAGGTGCTTATTCCAATGCTTTGAGGCAGTGTCGGGTTTGAAGGTTAATCTGTCTAAAAGTGAAATTTTAGTTGCGGGAGGGGTCACAGAGGTGGAGGAGTTGCCTGGTTGCTTAGGGTGCAAAGTGGGGTCTCTCCAGACAGTCTATCAAGGAATGCCCTTGGGTTCAAGGTATAACTGTATAAGGCATCCTTGGTTTGGAGTCCGGTGCTAGAGAGAATGGCTAGTCGGTTGGAAGAGTGAAAAGCTTCCTTCCTCTCTAAAGGGGGGAGATTAACCCTTATTAAGAGTACTCTGAGTAGCCTTCCAACATACTTTATGTCTACTCTCACCATTCCAACTCAAATTACGGCCAAATTATAGAGAATTCAGAAGGTTTTTTTGTGGAATGAGAAGATGGAAAAATTCAAGTATCATTTAGTTGCATGGGATCAAATTTGTCGTCCTAAACGAGGAGGATTGAATCTAAAGCCGTTGAGATTGGTGAACAAGGCGCTTCCAAGCAAATGGGTGTGGAGGTTTGGGGAGGAGAGAGAGAGTTTGTGGAGAGCAGTTGTAGTAGCCAGACATGGAGAAGATTCTAGGTGAGTCCCGAAGGAGGTTAGAGGAGTTTATGGGGCAGGCTTATGGAAAGGAATCATGTCTGAGGCAAGTATCATCTCCCCTCATGTTAGATTCCAAGTGGTGTCTGGGATGGAGGTCAGGTTTTGGAAGGATATATGATGTGGCTCTTCGTTGCTCAAGGATGATTTTAGGATTCTATTTCGTCTTGCTATTGATAAGGAGGCCGTGGTTGCAGACTATTGGGAGTTGAGGTCAGGGAAGGTGGTTCGGTGTCCAAAATTAAGGAGAGATCTTAATGACTGGGAAATCGAGGAGTTTAGTGGTCTTCTGGAGTGTCTCAGACTGTTTTCCCCAAGGATGCATAGCCCGGATCAAAGAATTAGCTCTAAAGGCCAAGCTGGCCGGTTTTCTATGAGATCAGTGGTTCATCTTTTAAGTTCGGCGTATTCCGTCTCTTTTCCCTACAGGGTTGTCTGGAATCCAGGTGTTCCTTCCAAGGTGTTGTTCTTCCTTTGGTCTGCAACTTTAAATAAAATTCTCACTTGCAATCATTTGAAATCTTGAGGATGGCAGATGGCAAGCCGGTGTTTTATGTGTTTGGGGGAGGAGGAGATAGTGGATCATTTGCTCTTACATTGCTCTATGGTGCATGGTATTTGGGGGTGTTTCCTTTCAAAAGTAGGCGTGGTCGGGGCCTTCCCTTCTTTCTTTAGAGATATGCTATCTTGTTGGTCCTGGGCCAGGGTGGATGGTGCTAAGAAGGCGGTGTGGGGATTGCTTCCGGGGGCGATAGCTTGGGCCATTTGGAAAGAAATGAATAAAAGAGTGTTCGAAGATTCAGCCTCCAGTCCTTCCCGTATCTGTGCTCGGATTAGGCAACTAGTTTTGGATTGGAGTTCGGTCAGGCAATCGGAGGAGGTTGCGAAGGAGATGATAGGGGAAGCTTGGAGTTTGTAGCGTGTCGTGGCAGAGTATTTTTTGGCTAGTAGTGTTATTTTGTTTTTTGTTTTTGTGCTTCGAGTTTACTAGCCTGTACCAATACTCCCATTTTGGGATCTTTTCTTTTTTTATTATAATATATACTCATGAGTACCAATCAAAAAAAAAGTCAACATTATCAACAAATCAGTTTCAGCCCAGGAAATTTGCTGCTTTAAATTTTAAAGTGAGGAGATGACGACTCAAGTTGAAGTGCTCTCTTCCACGATGCCTTGCTTCATATTATGGGAGCGATGGAAAGAAAGAAACTCCAGAATTGATGAGGTGTGTTTTCAACAGTTGTATCCTTAAATTGAGAATTATATCTTGGTTTAGAGTGTTCATTTTTATCATGGTTGATTCAAACAATAACTTGATGGACAAACTCATTGTTGAGTCTCTCAGCATCCCCGAGTAATATTGCAAATGCAAAGAAAGTTATTTACGAGGAATGGCTATCTAATCCAACATCTAAATATTTTAGCGTAAGAGGATTTACCTCTAAAATAATAAGTAACCTCAAGCCTCAAGGTTGCTTTTTCTTTCAGGGCTTATTGTGCTCAAGCAGGTTGAGGTTTATTTACACACATCTGCAATTGATTCACTTAAAAATGACTTTTTATGTCCTTAATACATTTTACAAATGTCTTTTTAATGTCCCAAATGCTTATTCTATCCCTCTCACTACAAATGTCCCTCAAACAAGTACTTATTTGTATGTTTTACCAAACAAGTAATCAAATATAAGATCTTTTTTTTTTCAAAAAAGTTGGTTTTACAAAACAGACTATTGTAAACACGACCTAAGATAAATAACTCTTATTATATGAGAGACTGACTGCGAATAATATACTGCATCAAAACTTGTAGTCCAATTACCACCATGTGAAATGATCCCCATGGTTACAGAAGAAAAAGTGGCAGGCAATAAGGAATCCAACAATTAAGACACTTTTAATTTCTATTGGCAGTATACTAATAGTAGAACCTATATAAAATAATAGGAGCCTGGAGTAAAGTGACGAAACAAAAAGGTCAAGCCTGAAGTAAAGATCATCCAAAATTTTAACATTCATAAAGCTAACAAGGAGAACACAGTGATAACAAACATCACAATCAAAACTAATTCCAGATGAAATCATCTGTAAGTGTAGAATTTCATACCGCTATTCTTCTTGGTTGCGTACATATAATGTTACAATATCCACCCAGTCCTGCTTCAATCATGTCATCCAATATAAATTGTGGGACCTATAGAATCTGATAGTCAGAATACACCCTGTCATGATGCCCTGAAAAGGAATAGAAACACTAGCATTGCCTATGACTAGGAAGATTCATACTTATAATGAGCAGTGCCGAACTTAAAGGGCAATCGAATGCCATGCATACATAATAGAGAAGCATGTGTAGCAGAATGGCAAGAAACGTATGTTATGTACCTGAGTAGTCTTCCCACAACCTGTTTCCCCACAAACAACAAGAACATTATTCTCCTTCAGCAATTGAAGAATATCACCTTTCAACTCAGCAATTGGAAGAGCAGCTCTAGCTTCTAACATGTCCTAAAAACGAAAAATATATATGTCCAGAGAAAACAGAAAGTTAGAAGAAGAATCACAATAGAATGAAGTGAAAATGCAGGACCGGAATTGTAACCAAAAAAAAATACAGGGCCAGGCATGGATGGAAATATAAACTAAAAGGTTAGGGTAAAACATGGCCTTCATAACCTTTATTTGAGAGAGAATTCAATTGAAAGAAAAAGTAATTTAGTTTTACATAGGTTGATTCACGAAGTACAAATTGTTTGATGACATATGACAAAATTGCTTACCCTTGTATGCCATGATCTTGGTTATGAAAAACTACTTCAAGAATCAAAGTAAACAAAGATAACACTGAACAACGATCAAGCAGGGTAAAGAAACACAATTGATTGACATCACTTCTAGTCTTCAACAGAAGATGCAATGAATATGCATCAAGAAATGAGATCTTAGATCCTCATGTTACGCGAAAAGAATAAGACAGTCAGCATCTGCCAGACATAACCTTTTGCTCAGATATTTTGAGTGAAAAGTACTCAAATGGGTTAAAAAGCTTTTCCCGAGATCTCACGCTTCTCAAGAATTTATACCATGACACCAAAACAGTGTTGGAAGTCGGATTGTAAGTTAGTAACGTGATTAAGACGTAATAAATTAAGAACTAATTTAAAGTCATATAAGCTGGACAGCAAGGACTATTTACATAGGCCTTAAGTTAGGTTATAGGATTTTAGATTCTTATATGCAGATGTCATGAGAGCATCACAAGGATGTTCATTAATTGAATGAAAAATTCTTCTTCAGCCTTTGAGTTCTTGTGAGAATTTTTTACATCCATGGAAACCCTTGCCGAAGATTATTATGTTTATTTTTCACTTAATAAGCCTAGGCTTTGATAATTACCATAGCATTTTTTTTCTACCGTTCTTCTAGCTGCATAGCAGGGACTGATTTCCCAAGGCATCAGTTTGGTCATTGGTGTGAGAGTAGATTTTTCCTTGGATTGAAGAGAAACTTTGTTATAGAGAGCTCAGAGTTGTTAAGTGTTTGTATCGCCTATGTGGGGTAGATAGAGGAAAAGGTTGGTAATAAGGAAACGAAGGAGACTGATTCTGCAAATGCAAAAGGAGAAGATTCAGTAGGCTCATCATTATCAGTATCTCAGCAGAGCAAGCAAAGAGAGTGCGGATCAAAGCATGGGGTTATTCGATTCTGGACAAGGGTGATAATTGCTGGGTCCTACTTAAAGAGACATTCACTTTTAGAAAACCGTAAGGGTTTTCAGGACGCATTTTCAAAGTTGCAGAGCACAGACATCAGGGAAGATGATGAGAATTCCGTGAATCAACAGATCAATTTGCACACATCACATCAGGGGGTACAAGGCCCAATTCTGGATTTCCATTTCAGGTGGTTAGGGATGCAATCGCAGATTCTGAGCAGACGAAGGTGCACTCATCACAGGAGAAAGCAGATGTCTCTATGGATATTGTTAACTCTGAGCCTGTCTACAATAACCTAGAGCCAACTTGTTTTGACGAAGTAATGTCAGGCAGCTGTGGCAAAGAACTTCCCTCCGGCCATGTGAGAGTGAAATCCATTCCCGAGCCAAAGAGGGATGGTCCCTTACAGATGCTTACACTGAATTTTCCTGTAAAAGGTACACTCTATCCCTCTCATTCTTCTACCTATCCTATGAGATCAAAGGGTGGGGATAGGATGGGTAGAAGATCTTTCTTCCAGTCTCTAAGTTTGAATAACTTGTTAAGCAGACATGGCAAATATTAATACCACAGGCTAATGAGGAAGGGGAAATAGATGTAGGGTCCAAGTCAACATCGGGTACTTCTTATCTCTCTGAAACTGAAACTAGACCTGAGTCTGTGCCTCTGGATTTTATAATAGGTGAACACAGTGGGTGCACGGGGGGTAAGTCCGATTTTCACCAACCAAAGGAGCCTAAAGGGGTTTCCGAGCGGGTACCAAATAAAATCAAGAAATTTGGTAGTTTCATGGAACTCTCATTTGAGGGTCACGAGGAGGTGAGGGCCCTATTCCGAAGTTTGGAGAGTAACAGAGCGGAGTTGGGAACTTATCCAAGCCTAGGGAACCTTTAAGGCGGACAAGAAAATCGGCAAAGGAGCTTAGAAGATTGGAGTGTAGCGTAAACTACGACAAGTCGAATCTTATAGGAGTCTCCAGAAGTCCTAGAAAAGGAAGGGTCGCTCAATTCGTTAATGTCGGGTCTGCATCTAATTTCCTGGAATATAAGAGCATTGGGTAATGTGGAAAACGTTTGGCAATAAAACAATTTGTCATCTCAAAGAGGCCATCGAGACTTTGTATCCAAGAAACAAAGTAGGAAAGCATTTTGGAGCACCACATTAGAAACATTTGGGGAGGACCAGTCTCAGAAAGACTAGTTCTCCTGTCTTTAGGGGCGTTAGGGGGTATTCTAATGATTAGGATAAGGAGAGGGTAGAAGTTTTGGATTCGGAATTGAGGGCTTATTCAATTTCAATTCTATGTCGATTGATGAATTATGAATTTATCTGGGTATTTTGAGGTCTATGGTCCGACAGAGTTCGCTAAGATGGGGAGTTTTGGCAGAATTGAGAGATGTAAGCATAAGATGGGAGGCCCCATAGTCTTTGGGTGGAGATTTCAACTACATTTTCTACTCTCGTGAAAGGACAGGGGAGACAAGAACTGTCGACCAAAGAGTGATAGAATGATCTCACAGTGAAACGGCCCTTACTATCTTTTGACCGATACTTATCCTAAAATCACCTTACCAATACACATACCCATATCGATACTTTGAATGGTTGAACCATGGTTAGGAGTGAGAAATCATTCTCTCATTATACAGGAACTCAAACTTTCTGTCAAAATGAGGAACAAAGAAACTTGGGTCTTCCAGTTCAGCTGTTCTCTGAGTGCAAACAGGCATACAAGTGTCTAGTAAACTTCATAACGTCCATGATCGTCAACACTTCATTGAACATAGTTGTAACAATCATAGCTTCAACGTAGAAAATATGCAATATGAGGGTATACAAGTTGTTAGGATATCAAAGAAGCAGATTGTGAATTTAAAAAAGACAGTGAACCTTGATTACAGCTAGCAATCCACAAAAAGGCATTCCATTATGCCATTCCTGAAAAAGAGTGATGAAATGAGAAGATACCTTGTATTTCCTCATTTTCATTTTGTTCTCTTGTTCCTCTCTCAGATAAGAACTCTCTGCATTTCTAAATCTATTCATTCCTGTAAAATAAAGTTTGAGCAAATTAGGAAAACAAGAATAGAGTGCCAAAATACAGAAATGCCAAAAATAGAACAAAAAGAGGTGATATTCAAACGAGGTACAGAAGAAAAATAATAGACTTTAATTTTCAAAAGGATGAGAACTGAGAAGTACATGACCTTGTCACAGATCGCCGTTAAGTTCAGATTGAATAACCATAAGCAAAGGATAAAGGATGCAAACTTTACAAACTAATGATTCTGTAGTTAAGAAACAGATTAAGTAGTACAGGAAAATACACTTTTTGTTTGGTTGCCAATAAAATTAAAAACAATTAACATAATCTGTGGAAAAGGAAAGGAAAGGAAAAGAAAAGTCAATTCCACACCCTTGTTTGGTTGCTAAGGAAGAAAAAAGGAAAAGAATAAAAAGAGGTCGTGAGGAGAGTGGTGATGCCAGTTTAGGCTACAGCAGCAGAAGTGGTGGTGGCAATGGCAGCGGCAGGCATTGTTGGAGGTTGTGGCAAGTGGAGGTGGTGATGGGTGCTGGTGGTAGTGGCGGTTGAAGAGGTGGTGGTAATTGGGATTTGGGACAAGACATTAAGTTGGAGAGTTTCTATTTATTTTCTCCCCAAATCCAAGATTTTAGAAGGAAAATGAAATCCTCACTTAAGAAGAAAATTAGGGGCACATTTTCTCCCCCACTAAAATTTTCTTCGCAACCAAATACTGGAAAATTAAATTTTCTTCCACTTTTCTTTTCCACACCCAATTTTCTAGGGAACCAAACAGGGGGACAGGGAATTTCATAAGGAATCAATAGGTAGGAAAAAAACAAAAGAGAAGGAGCATATGGCAGAGTACAGCAATGGGAATAACAGAACAAGGGTCCCGTGAACAATGGATTTGGTCATGTGAATAATATTTCTAGAACATTTTGTCCTCTACGGCAATACAGAAAGAGTTTGTTGATTGTTCTTTTGACATATAACGAAAGTTTTACGAGGGCATTGCATATCAAAAATGTTCAATTTTGATTATATTGAGATAAAATGTTTAGAAGAGCGGCAGCATTTTCATGCTTGCTAAAGATAGGGAAGCCTTAGTTGGAGATTATTTCTAGATGAGTGAGGTCGGGGTGGTCTAGTGTCCTAAATTGAGAGTGATCTGAATGATTGGGAAGTGGAGGTTTTGGTGGGCAGGCTTTTAGAGCACCTTGATTCTTCTTCTCAGGTGAGCTCTCAGGTAGGGGTGTCAACGAGCTGAGCCAGCTCGCGAGCCAGCTTGTGAGACTTGACTCTAAATAAACCAAGCTTGAGCTTTTACTTTGGGCTCGTTGAGCCAAGCCGAGCCTTAAAATTGAGCTCGAAAAATAAACGAGCCAAGCCTAAACAATAGGTGGCTCAGCTCAGCTCGGCTAAGCTCGATTAATTTTATAATAATACCCTTTAAAAATTAAATTTATATTATATATTTAGTATACTTTTTTTTTGGGTAACATATATTTAGTGTGTGTGTGTATATATATATATATATATATATATATATATGTTACCCAAACAAAAAAAAACATAAAATAATTTCCTTTAACTCAGTTTTTGCACGTGAGACTTGAGTCACTCACATGACTTCCCAAATTCCTAATATCCCATATTTAAAAAAACAAAAAGTAAAAAGCATAAAGTAAAAATTGGTAAAGCAAATTGCTTTTTGTCTTCGGACCAAAGACTTCAAACCCTAACTCGTAGACGTCTCTTTCTCCTCTCCCTTTCTTCTACTCCATTGTCACCATTCAAGTAGATATTGTCGCCACAGCGGCACAGCCACAGCTTCTAAGGTTCAAGGCTTCAAGTCTCAACTTCCAACAGGTTAGTTCATGCTTTATTTTATTTTTCCCCTTTCCTTGACCTCCACCATGTAATCGCCATTGTCGGTTCCACCATTGTTGGTCCCCACCAAGGCCACCACTCCCCCACCACTGGTCTGACAATCCCCACTCCCACCATTGTTGGTCCCCACCAATCTTATTTATTTTGTTATTTTAGAAGATTTCAAGAACCCTTAAAAATACATATAGTGAGTATATAATACAAAATCAGTTCAGTTCCGAAAAAAGATGGAGAGATGAGAATCTCTGTACTTTAGAAGGCTTCTTTCTCATTACCAAGAGAGCAGAAGGAAAGATGGTTAGTGCTTATTTTAAAAAAAATAACTTTATCGAGCTGAGTCGAGCCGAGCTCGATGGATTGTAGATGAGCCGAGCTTGAGTTGGCCTTTCCGAGCTCGAGCCGAGCCTGAGCAACTGTACAATTCTAACAAGCCGAGCCCAAGCAGTGCCCAGCTCGGCTCAGCTCGGCTCGTTGACACCCCTACTCTCAGGGTAGAGCTATTAGAGTTTGGTCTAGAGGCAAAAATGGGCGGTTTTAGTTGAATCATTATACAATCGTTGGAATTAGTTCCCCCCGGTTCTTTTGCTCATCGGGTGGTTTGGAATCCTGGTATTCCTTCTTAGGTATCCTTTTTTCCTTTGGAATGCAGCTTTGAATAAGATTTTGACTTGTAATCATTTGAAAATTTGAGAATGGTTATGGCAAATCATTGTTACATGTGCCTCTGTGAGGAAGAGTCAGTGGATCATCTGCTTTTGCATTGTCCTATCACAAATGAGGTGTGAGGGTTTTTCCTTTCTCGAGTAGGCATGGAGTGGGTCTTTCCTTCCTTTCTAAGATTCTTATCCTACTGGTTTGGGGTATGTGTGGATGGGACGCGAAGCACTATTTGGTCAGTCCTTCCTAGTGCCATAGTTTGGTCATTGTGGAAAGAAAGGAACAATAGGATTTTTGAAGACTCCCCTTCTTCTCTCCGCATTTGCTCTCGATGTCCATTGGGCGTAATGGGGAGGGGGTTTGTGAGATTTTGGGCTAAAGCCTAGCTTTTCACCCTTATTGTCTTGAAGGATCTTTTTCTTGCTTGCTTTGTCTTTTTTATCATTTTTTGAGTTTACTCTCTTGTAAACTCTTTTTGTGTTCATGTTGAGCTTTTTTCTGCTTTATTTATATATTCTAATTACCGATCAAAAAACAAATTTAGCTTTATTAATATAGCGGACCTAAAAAGTTTATTGAAGTTTAATTTAATTCTAAAATTGTCATTTATTAATATATAAAGCAATATTTCATAACCGGATCGTCCGTCGAACCAACCGGTCAACCGGTTCCCAGTTCGACTGGTCTAGTTGGATCATGTCATTTTATTATTAAGTATTTTTTAATTTTCTTGGCCAGAATGTCCCTAAAGTTTTTTTATTCTCAAAATGCCCATAGTCAGGAATTCTATACCCAAAATGTCTTCAATTTTTTTCCTATTATCAGAATGTCCCAAATATTTTGTAGTTCCCAAAATGCCCCTAAGTCAAATTTTTACAACCAAAATGCCCCTCATATACCCAAGATGCCCTCAAATTCTCTATACCCAAATTGCCCCTAAAGCTTTTTGGTTCTCAAAATGTCCCTAAGTCATGTTTCTATACCCAACGTGTCTCTCACAATTTTTTTTACCCAAAACGTCCCACAAGTTTCTAGACCCAAAATATTTTTAAATTTTTCCCCCAAAATGCCACTCACTAGGATCTGTCTTCCTAATCTCTCTCCCCCTCCCCTCCCCTCTCATGTGCATCGCACGTGCGGCCCATTAGTGGTGAATAAAAGTGAATACCACACGATAATGTTCAGCAACATTACCTTAAATGAACATAATTACTAACAGTTCTATACAACAAAAACCAACAGAAGAACAGAAACAATAACTGGAACATATCAGAAGCATGGGACTCGACTTTATAAGGCCAAGTAGAGTTTTATAGGGGTATATTTAGTATTATTGTGCAATATCACAATGAAGATAGGACAGCTACTTTCATGGTAAAAAAGAAGATTTGTGAGCTTCCAACAAGTCAATGTCATAAACTCTAACTATTGATAAATTAAGGTGAAATTAAATGGTTGAAGCTTTTTCAAAATGTTGGTGATAGCATCAGAAGAACTAAATCTAGTAATATTCAGTAGAATAACCTTTTTCTTAGACAACAAATCCATTTGCTCTTGTTTAAAATTTATCTTCTATTTTTTTCCCTCTGTCCTGTTAAACATAGGATCAAACTTGCAACCTCACAGTTGCACTTTTAAAGCACCCTACAGTTGAGCTACCAGCTCAACCCTATTGATTTTTTTTTACTATTAATTTCCAGGTTTCATTGTTATTTCTGATCACTAAGAGACAATTGATTATGCTTCTCATAAGATAAGGCACATGCATAGTCCAATCAACATACTTTCAACTTTTGCTGCAGCAGCAGCAGCGGAATCTATGTTTTCTGGAACAACGGACTTTACAAGCTTTTCATGAAGAGAGAGATTTGTGACATCCCTGGAAGTAGTTGATCCAGAATTGTCAGCACTCAATAATGAATCCACGAAACCAGCTCTTCGAATTTCTTCACTGTCTTCTATTTTGGTTAATGATTCTCCTGTAAGCATGCACACAAAATAGTAATTGTTAATTAATCCACAACTGTCGTCTCAAAATCCACTAATAATAAAATCAAATCAACAGGTTAACTTAAATTCAAAAAAGTTTTACTTAAAAAGCAAATGAATAAGTCAAAGGCTTCCTACTTCTTAGAAATGCTTTGCTATTAAATAATATGTCCTAGAACGAAATAAAGATTACCTTCCTGCCACTGCGTAACAAATGAAGAGTATGGTTCCGTAACTAATTGGTGAACAGGAAGGTCAGGAAATAGGCGATAAAGAGCAAAAGCTGCAACTCTATTCTGTGCATCCTGCAAGAGAATCTTCACACTTCAACTTCACACTAGATGAATTGATATTCAGAAAAAACTACTCAGGAATAAATTGAATCTCGAAAATATAAACCAACCAGGATTTTCTGTCCTTTATATGATTAACCTAGCAAGTGCAGGAAGGGGGGAAAAGCCAAATAATTTTTAACTTTTAAATTTACAATTAGGAAAAATGTGACTCCATTGTCACAATGGGTAACCAAGATGTCCGACTAAAGGCTCCATTAAATGGAAAATTAAATAAATAGTGTATTTAAAGCATACATGCTGTCACTAATCACTATAACACCAAACTAATTCACATAATCTTCTGAATGTATGTAAGCAGTGACAATATCTGCATCCTAACACCTCAAGACTATCAGTAGTGGAAATAAGCAAAAAAGCATAAAAATTTCATGCACTATCAAGGGTCTCTAGAAGGATAGACTCACAGCTATTACCTCTATTATACTTCTGTTTACTTCACATAGTTAACAACTTCTAACATTGAATCGGGCATTTAAAAGTGCGGGATAAATCACTACCTCAGCAGATTCAAAGGTTTCATTTTCGTCAGGAAGCTGGAGGGTAATCAGTCCTCCGGTTTTTCTGCTCTTACCCCTCCCACTAGCTGTACGCAATACACTGACAGCATAAAAGAACCTATTTTCTTTTCCAGTCACTTTATTGAACTTTGGTGCTTCCCACCCAAACCTTTGGCACAGCTGGTGAAGAACAGCCTTAGGAATCTTTCGCGGGTCCCCCTGTCATTTTAGAGAGCATCACAAAAGAAACGAGTAGGTGTTATGAGAAAGCACATCACTAGAGACAAAAACATGAAGAAGCCAAAACACTAATGAAATATAAGAAGTAGCTTAAGGACGATAGGTTTTGGGACGATGTTTAGTGCGGATCACTGAAGCTTAGGAAGGATTTTAGCAAAATCTTCTTATTAGCCATCAACAGCAGGGGCGGAGCCAGGAAATTTTGGTAGGGGGGGCCACATTTGGTTTAAGGGGCGGTGATTTGGGGGCTCTGGCGCCTGAAATATTTTTTTTTTTACAGCTAAGTTTGTGAGTCATTTTATACATATCCTACAAGTATTGTTTCTCCTTGTTTACAGGAGCAGTCGTCCCCTTGAAGCCCGGTTACAACACAAGTCTTTTAACTCTAGTTAATAACTTCAACTTTTACAATTATTTTTTTTCTTCTAGAAACCAGGTTAGGTGATTGAACCCTAAGGGTTAGTGAATCTTACTTGCAATCAAGAGATAATAAAAGGGACATGTGTACTAGGCTTCACAGGGGTATATAAGGGACCACAAACCCTCCTTAAGTCAGGCCCTTTTGGAGTGGTTGTGTGGGTTTACCCTTATGGCCCTAGCGGTTACCTTAGGGCTGATGTGTGTGTGTTTAGATTACCTCTCTTAACAAAAAAAAAAGGGGACGTTTTGACCTGTGGGTTGTAACTGACTTCAAGGAGTCCGGTTATAATAGAGATTTAGTAAACCATATTTTAAAAAAAAATCAAAAGTTGAGGGTTACCCACCTGAGATCGAATCACAACCAAGCACGATTGAACTCGGGGAGAGTTCAATCACACCCATAGGCCAACACGTGTCCCTTTTAACCCCTATTAATTGTGGTTAAGATTTTCTAACCCTTGGGGTTCAAAAATATAACCTTAGTTTTTAGAAAAAATTTGAAAAACTCTAGTTAAAGATTTTTAACCCTTAGGGTTAATATTTTTTAATATATTTTAAGAAAAAACTAAAGGTATATTTTTGAACCCCAAAGGTTAGTGGATCTTAACTATAGTTATAGGGGTTGAAAGAGACATGTGTTGACCTATGGGTGCGATTGAACTCTCCCCAAGTTCAATTGCAATTGGTTGTGATTGGATCTCCATCCACCTCCATTCCCCATACTATGCAGCTTATCCCATATACATTAAACAAATTTGCAAAAATTTAGAGGGGGGCACGTGCCTCCCCTTGGCTCTGCCCCTGATCAATAGGGATGCAGTAGTAGAGGATTACCATGAGTCAAGGGATGAGGGGTTAATGTGGTGTCTGAGGTTGAGAAGAGCTTTGAATGATTGAGAAATAGATGATATAGCTCATCTTTTGGGGCGTCTGAGCTCCTCACCCCTAATCCTTATGATCATAGAAGTTGGTCTATTGGAACAAGGGCCGATTCTCAGTGAGGTCTCTATTATAGTCTCTTATTTTAGCTCTTGCAGTTCCATTTCCTCGTAGGATTGTGAGGAATCCAAGTATTCCCTCCAATGTATCTTTCTTCTTATGGAATGTTGCTTTGAATAAAGTTCTTACTTGGGACCAATTGAAAAGTAGAGGGTGGAGGATGGTGAATTGTTGTTTCATGTGCCTTCACAAGAAAGAGACAGTGGATCACCTGCTCTTGCATTGTCCTATTGTGTTTGAAATTTGAGGTCATTTACTTTCCAGTGTCCATGTGGTAATGGATTGGGTCTTTTCTTCTTTTTTTCACAACTTCTTATCTTGTTGGTCTTTGGTAAGTGTGGATAGTGCCCAGAAGGTGATTTGGTCGGTTCTTCCTAGTGCAATATGTCAATATGGCAAGAGAGGAACAACAGGGTGTTTTGAAGACTCTCCCCCCCCCCCCCCCCCCACATCTCGTATCTGCTCACGCATCAAACTGCTTACTTTGGAGTCGTGTTCCATTCGACGAGTTGGGAAGGATCTAGGAAAGGTGCTGATTTGAGTTCCATTTTTTGTGCGCATTGGCAGGCTATGGTTTTTAGTTTAAGGGGTTCTTTCTTTTTTCCAGTTTTTTTCCTTTTATGAGTTTATGTAAACTATTTTCCTATCTTGTTTGCTATTGTACATTTCTTTTGATTAATATAATCCTTGATTACCGATCAAAAAATAAATAAAGAGTAGAAGGTCGCACATAAAGTTCAAATATGAAGAGTACAACCACGAAAATGGGAAGTATAATGTGATCACAGGAATCATATTCACTTGAGCATCAGTTATACTAATGGGCAATACCTTCAAGCAATAAGAATGGGCATAACAAATCCACTAGCATTAAAATAGCATTGCAGACTTACCTTTCTCCAGATTCCATCAATCTTCTCTAAAGTCTGTCCACTAGACAGTTGTGATATCTTTTCTTTCTTTTGTAGTTTCAAAACTTCAGGAGGCAACATTCCATTAGAAGAGGCATCTTCAGAGAATAAATTACCAAGCTCTACATCTTCTGGTTCCTCATCTTCTAAGGTGAACTTCTCCTGAATGGGGACACTCAAGGAATTGTGAACACCAGAAAACACCTTAGAGTTGCAACATTCCATGTCATTTCCATCAACTGTCGGTTCAATCTCGCGTGCCACAAAGTCAAACCCACTTTCTGCATCACATAATTTTATTGCCTCGGAAGGTTTGAAAGCCACGGAATCATAAGATATGTCGGAAGCACAATTGGAAGAACGTTCATCCCCCAATCCTGATGCCAAGATGTCATCTGCTAGTCCTGTTAAATAAATTCACACCTTGTAACAAATAGCATGGAACCACAAACGGTAAGCAGAAGATAGTGAAAGACTGAGTTTAACCTAGAGCGGACATCTCTTGTTTGAGTTTGCGGATAATATGGCCTGCTCGTTCCTGGGTTTTCTTGTCACCTCTCTCCTTGGCGTCCGTAGCTTCTAACCTTGCAATGCGGTACTCTTCAGCAATAGAAACAGCACGAGTGTTTGGATCAGAGACCTATTAAGATAGACAAAGAGCCTGGTCAGCATTACAAACAACATAGCAAGCTTGCATAATAGTATCAGATTGTCTGAAAACATTGACAAACTTGGTGGAAATTCTAAGAAAAAAGAGAAAGCTGTATCTTTTAGCATGAATTGCTAGTCTACCTCCAATAGAAAATAATTACAAGAACTTGCTGATGCAACTCTGAACACCCCCTACCCTTCCCTAATTCATAAACTCATGATGAGAAAAGCAGAGGCATCAAGAGTTCAGTAGAAGATAACAAAACCATGACACTGTAAAAAAGTCAAATACCTAGAGCGGGAAGATTAAAAGCTAATGAGTGTGTCTACATAATAGTGATGTTTCAAACGGAGCACGATATCTCCACGTAATAGTGGTATCAAACGGAGCACAATATGTTTCAACCAGTCTTGAAAAAAAGACTCGAGGCTACCTTAATTAAGGGGCCATTTGACATCACAATATGTTTCAACTGCCACCAACTTCACCACCACCACCCCCATTAACATTGCCACTGCCCCAGCCCCACCACCCCCACCACTACCAGCTCCCACCGCCCACATCCATTATCACCGCCTCTGCCCTACCACCACCACCATCTCACCATCACCACCTCCCACCACCTCCACCCTAATCGTGACGAACCCCATTGCCATCCCCACCGCCACTATCCCTACCCCCACTCCCACCAGCACTTCCATCACAAACACCCCCCCACCCAGATACACACCACCACCCTCACTGCCACCATAGCCACCCCCGTATTCACCTCCCCCTGTAGGCTGTAATCCTCATTAGTCTAAAATGATCTTGGTTTTTCCCATCCAAACGTGATTCTATTGTTTGTTGTTTGTCAAAATTGATTCAGATTGAATGTATGCAAACAAGCTCCCAGCACAAAATGCATTATCAAAATTTGGGAATATAGGAATTGTTTCTTTTTTAGAAGAGGCGTGCTACTCTCAGGCATTCCCAACTCTCAACGAAAAACCAAAACCTATAAGAGCAAGGACAGCTGTTGGTTTTTGGCTAAGAGTAAGGCTAGCACGGCTCTTTCTAGAATTAGAGAATCACTAGAATTGGTGCCAATCGGACCCTAAGACGTTTATCATCGCAGTAGAGTAGATTAGGGGTAGTGAGATGAACTGACATAGACGTCAGCAAGTAACCATCAAGTCAAATGATTTTAGCAGCATACTATAGTACCCTGTATCAATACTAAGCTTCAGCAAGTTTCATGGTGTCATAAAACTCCCATGTGCTCCTTTGGGGGAGTTCTAACAACACCTTCATCAAGTTTCATGGTTTCATAAAAATCCTTGAAAAAGGCAAGAGTGAAACCGTCCAGACTGGAAGCCTTATCTATATCCATATTGCAGATTCCCTACCAAACCTCCTCCTCAAAGCATCTCTCTAGCCAAACTACTTATAAACTCTCTAGATGGGCAAACTCTAAGCCCACAAAAGAAGGTATGACAAGCCCTTCAAAAGCATAGAGCTTCTTATAGAAGGAAATCACTTCTATAAAAATACCTTCCTCATCCTTGATAACCCTCTCCCCGACTTTGACTCCAGTGATGCAGTTGTAACTTCTCCTAGCATTGGCCACATAAGGAAAGAACTTGGTGTTCTTGTCTCTGCCTTTAACCACTGAATCTTAGACTTTTGCCTCCAAGAAATCTCTTCTCTGGAGATGATGTATGAGAGCTACTTCCTCAGGTTCTCCCTCTCGACACTACCTTCTACAGATAATACCTCCTCTTCCTCTTGACTGTCTAGCTGCTCCAACTCGGATAGGATCTTTTTCTTCATTTCCCCTATCCACCCAAAGACTTCATCATTCCACACCTTGATGCCCTGATATACTTCAGCTTCCTACCAAGCATGAAACCTGCCTAAAGACTTCATCATTCCACCTTGATGCCCTTGATATGCTTCAGCTTCCTACCAAGCATGAAACCTGCCCAAAGACTTCATCATTCCACACCTTGATGCCCTTGATATGCTTCAGCTTCCTACCAAGCATGAAACCTGACCAGCCTCGAAAGAGCATTCCTCCAACCAAGATTTAAATAGCTCCTTGAAGACCTCCGCCATGACTCGTAAGCTACATGTTTTCAAACCAGAAAGGGGACAGCCTCTTAACAGTGTGGAGACTCCTCACCAGGATGGGTCTGTGATCAGGAAAGGAGTAGGGAAGGCTTTCTGAACCATATTTGGGAAAGTACCCTCCCAATTAACTGAGAATGGCACTTTGTCCAACCTACAAGAGTTCTTGAGTTTTTTATTAAATCATCATATATGTATTATGTAGTCACTTGGATGTTACATGATTATGTCTAATTGGTGTTTAAGTTATCTGTTGCATCAGCTGCATACCTGTATATAATTGATCACATCTCAATTTAATTGGTTGCAGTAGTAGAACTAGTACTATGTAGATCATTTTCTAGCTCACCTTGCACTAAACAAAGTTTTATATCAGCATACCCTATTATTCTTTCCATTTTGTAACTTTTCTGCCGTTTCATTTTCCTAGTTCATTCTTGAATTGTGTTGGTAACTATAGAGACTTACCAGCCAATATGCACTGACGCCGTTTGAAACAGTTCGATATATCTAGACAAATTAGGGCTACAGGGGAATTTTATGATTCCTCTGTATTTTCATATCCAGAAGTTAGAAAACTCATATTTGCAAGCCAATACGAATTAATAAGCATTCCATACCAATATACCATAGCCATAGCAACACAATGGTATGATTGGTATCACTAAATTTGGCAACAGCTAACAATATCAGTCTTGAAAATTAACGGTGAACAAACATCCTATGCACAAGGGAACCAAAAATACACTTCAGAGTGGTAGGAAGCAAGTGTGAGTAGTCGGACAGGAGGCAGAGACCAGAAAAAAGTACGACATAGTTATATGACCTGATGTATCTAAGAATAAAAGATTACAAGGAGGAGACAGTTAATCACGTGTTACTCCACTGTCCTCTAGTTAGTAGATTATAGGGTAGTTTCTATCCCGTTGCGGGGTAGTGTGGGTTGTTCCTAATTTGGTCAGTGATTTGCTCTCTTCATGGTACGTAAAGGATTTGATTATCTGAATGACACTTAGGAGTCGGGACATGTTTTGAAGCCTACCCATTGGGAAGTGTGGAAGGGAAACAGGAGAGCTTTTGAGGGAGCTTCCCTCTTCCTGGAGCATGTCACTCGTACCATTCTAGATTGGATATCCTCTTAGTGCTCAATCAAAGGAGATTACGCAAACCATGATTGTTCGCACTTTCTATTGTCACTGTTATAGTACATGACTCTTTCTAGATCCTTTTGTGTCTCCATCTTTTTCGGTCACTTAACGGTGAACTTTTCTTGTGCATCTTATCTTTTATTAATGCATTGATCATTATTACCGATAAATAATAAATTTTTAAAAAAAAAACAAAGATTACAACGTAGGAACAGCATATAAACTAGAAGACTCAAGCAAATACTCCTAAATTAAAATGTATATTATTCCATCTTAATTGATAAGCCACTTACCTTTATTCTAACGTCAATTTTTCTTTTGACCTAATTCATTCAAAATTTATATATGAGTCAAAACATAGAGTTGTACATAAATTAAGTAATTCATTACAAAAAGTCGCTTCCATTACTGACAAAGGAATTGGAAATTACCTCCCGCGTAGAACCCCTGTCACTCATATTACCTTCCCAAGTTCCTAAGTCATCCTGCAAATGATGAAGAACCTTAATGAAATCCTTTTTTACATGCTATTTATATTTTTAAGAATTGCACGTTCATGAAGAGCTTATGGAAAAAATTCTGTAAAAAAAGGTCTACGAGTTTGACAAAATTAAATGTAAGATATTTAGCAATTTCACAAAGATAAGAAACAAACTGGGAACTTTGAAAAGTTAGTATTGTAATGCACAGACGATGGAAATAAATGCAAGTAATAAGCCAGGAAAAGAAACAGCAAGAGTTATGAGACAAGAAAATAGAATAATTTATGGAAGATAAACTGATCCATAAACCTTTTATGAAGGAAAAGACTTTCTCAAGATGGAAATGACACTTATTCACAACGATGTATTCACAGAGTGAAAATTCAACATTGACCATAGAATGTTCTGTTACACGGACCGGAGTCGCTTTCATGGTTGTGCATCCCAGTGTTACTAGGGAGTCATGGAAATTCTACAAGCTATGTAGAAGCTGAAGAATTACCCCATTAGGTTCTTTAACCATAATGAATTCTGGAGCTTGAGATATTTCCTCAAGATGAGAGTGGCACAAGGGAGGAGGCATAGACTCATAGTCGTTGGCCCTGTCAATTGGCCGAGCTTAGGCCCAGCCCATCTAAGAACCTATTGAGTCCAAGTCTGGCCCAAGCCCAATCGAGGGCTTGGACGAGTCAAGCCCAGCCCTACCCTAACACGGGCCAAGCCGAGCTCGGGCCAAATCCGGGCTTAATTCTGCTATTAATTTAAAATTCACAAATTGTACTTTCTAAAAATTACAATAAATATTATGATTAAAACACTAAGTGTAATCCTTGATGTCTCAATTACGTTATTATGTATATAATTGCATACGATCAACATTATTGTGTATTTCCAGTCCTCTAGTTATATATTTCAACTTTGGATTTTCACGTATCCATTAGCAAATATGTCATTTTGGTATAGACAATGTAATGAAAATAGTAATTTTTATAAGATCATAATATGACCCTATTAGAGCATTAAACAAAGTTCTGTTTATTTATCATTGCGACTTTGCATATCTTGAATTTCCTGTTCTATCATTCACAATTTTTAGTATAACTTAAAGGGCACTTTCTTCTTTGGTTGTTTAAAGTTTAAACAAAATAAAATGGGAGGTCAATCATTAACCCATACAACCTACCCAACTGTAAATTTATTGTAACACCTAAAATATCATGGTTGCAAGTATAGTGACAAAATCGGGATTCGGGAATAATTCGGCATGGATCAAGTTCGGAAAATTCAGAAAAATTCAGGAAAAATTCGGGAATAAAATAATAATTATAAAAATATACGGAACAATTTGATTAAAATATATACAAGATATGTAATATTTTTTAATAATTCGTAAAAAACGCGAATAATTTGTAAAAAAACACGAATAATTCGTAAAAACGGTGTTCTTTTAAAATAACGCGATTTAAACGCCGAATACTTCGGCAACCAAAATTCGCGAATAAAACACGAATCTTTGAAAAAAACAGTGTTTTTTGTTACTTGGGTTGCAAATGCAAGACGATTGAGATAAGGACTCTCTCTCACCAATCCTAACTTCAACTATTCCTATGTGCCCGAAACTGACAAATGATGCTTATTAGTTGTTCTTCAACAGCAATTAAATTAAGAAAAATAGGGGAGTTGGTGACAAGTTTTCTGAAGTCTATAATGTTCTTCATCAGACAGGTCTTATTGGAATTGTCGCAATAGATAGACGGTTGGATATCAAGAAGGTAAATTCAACAAAATATTATGTTCAATTACCTCTTCCTGTTGTTCCATATACTGTCTTATCCAATCTGCTTGGGACGGTTGGAGTGAATCCAAAGTTTCCTCATCTCTGTGCCCTTTGATTCTAACAGAAATTTCAGGTGTTTGCTCCTTAATCTTAGCTGATGGATGCGGCGAAGAAACCCAATCTTCTCGGGCAGTAGATATGATACTAATAGAACCTCCTGATCATGCGCAAATAACTCATAATTATATCCAACTAAGAACAAAGATTCGTGCTTTTACATTTATTGCTTATGAACTCGAACCATGCTCAGTATCATTTCAATGCAAATCTTAATGATACCTTCATTTGTATGCATAGAAGTCCCACTTGAAAACTTTGATGGAAGCTCATTCCCGGGAATATTTAAACAAAGCCAGTCAAGAGCAGCCTCAAATGTAGCACCCTCCTATTCAATATGAACAGAACAAAAAACATAAAAGCATAGAGATATCATTAAGGAGAAGAATTTGAATACAACAATTCACTCCAATAACCAAAATCAAACAGCATTGTCATTAATTTCAAGTGGGATACTTCAGAATCATTATGAGCCTTAAATCTGAGATTATCTCCATGATCGAAAACAACTCTAGCCAATGTTTCCACAGCATCAACGAGGTTGTGATCGATTCAGTCCATTAAAGAGAATTCTTCTCTTTGTGGGATATTCAGATGCTGTTCGAACATCCAGCTCCTCTTAGGTGCAGTTGGATGCCTCCAAATGTAGGTCAGTGGTGCTTAAATTATGACAGGCCGATTAGAGGCTCGATTGCATGTCATGGATGCATCATTAAAGATTCCAAATTTCCAACGGCGAGCCTATCATGGGTATTGCTAGAGGCTTCCTTCCTTCCTCCATGATATGATTTTGTTTCCGGAGTCATTTCCGAGTGATCTCTCATTGAGGATGCTATGGGTTGTAAATTCAATCGCCTCTAAATTGTAAGGCTGTAGGCACATTCGGATGGGATTCCATTGACCGTTTGAATAGGATAGTTGAATTGCCACAAGAGTCTATTTTTAGCACCATCGATGCTTAAACCTTCTTTCAAAGATATTACGTTAAATCTTTACTGCAGAGACAAATAGGTTTTGAAATTGTGTAACTAATATGATTGTCTTTTTCAAATGATCCATTCCATATTTATAGCCGATGACACTAGGGTTTGTAAATTAGATTGCCTGTAAATTTTATCTAGCTATTAAAACTTTCTTCAATTCTTTCCAAAAACAAAACATATAATCTTGAAAACAATTCAGTAAAGAACATAATTCAGACCAAAAAAAAAAAAAAAAATGAATTTGAAGTTACAATGAGAGCAGAGAGAGCTCGTTCGATCTGGTCATCGGTGAAGCCTTCGCAGGAGAGCTTCTCGTAAATGGAACGGAGCCTTTTGGCCTTCTGAGATTTGGAGATGGTTTCATCGGCCGGAGTTGCAGACGGAGGAAGCGTGGGTCTGCCGGAGCTGAGCAAGAGACGGCGCAATCGTTGCTCGTTTTCGGCCGATATTTGGAGTTTCGGACCGCCTGATGATTTGGATTTGCTTTGGGATGATGATGAAGAAGAAAAGGAAGAAGCAGCTTTCTGCTTCTGCTGCTGTTTCTTCTTCGGCGCCATTTTTTCTTTCTCGGGAGGACAGTGAAAGCTTCTCTTCTCCTGCGTCTGCTAGAGAAGGTTGCGTAATAATATGGTGTGCCTGATATGGGTGAGACTTGGGTGGGTTTGGCCCGACGAAACTGATCCATGTGTGGGCTTGGGTTGAACCCTCGAGCAACCCGGCCCAATCAAATTATATATATGATTTTTTAGGTAGGGTTTTAGGCCTGTCAATCCGGTCCTCATGTGAGATACCCAACTCTCAAAAGCCAACAAAATTAAAAATCTAATCCCTTTAACCGTGGATAAGATTCACTAACCCTTAGGATTAAAAATGTAATCTTGATTTTATATATAAAAAAAAAAAATCTAATTTAGATCTCTTTAACTGTGATTAAGATTCACTAATCCTTAAGGTAAAAAAATCTAACATTGGGTTTTAGAATAAGGGCAGTATTAACTTTTTAGTGGCAATCAACTATATAAGTAGTCTATCTTTATTGGACACGTAGCCCAATAAACTTGCCGTATTCAGCTAGCAAATGAACTCTTCATTCGCTAATCAATGCTCACTGTACAATAAAAGCTTTGAGAGATGATATAACATGCTCTATTACAACATTGCTCCGAATATGCATATCAAAAGCTCAACCACTAAAAATAGATTCCTCTAAACTTACATAGTTAAGCTTGTAGATAAATTGTTAAGTGTTAAATTCTTACACCTATTGCGAGAAAAATAATAAATTGTATGTCCAACATCATATTTTGGATGAGAATGTGCATTACTTTGTAGTCACACGTGCTCAAGTGGATTTCAGGAGATCCCAGCAATAAATGCATGATTGTACATTATATTTTATTTTTTTATTTGGTAAGAGGTAATAGAACACCTAATACAAACACACGCAATAAGACCTAAGGTAACCCGCTAAGGCGCCATAAGGTTAAGTCCCAGCAACTACTCCAAAAGGGCCTGACTAATGAAGGGTTGATGGCCCCTTATACACCCTTTGCGAAGTCAGTACCTAGCCGATGCGAGACTAAAGAGGGATATCAAGACCCATTCGCAAACACAGACTTGATTTTTTTTTTGTAAAAGGTATTGTACATTGAAGTTCGTACATATGAATATTTACATTCTCCATTTCAAACATCTTCAAGGCTATTGTTCATTATAATGAAAGTTCATATCTCTTTTTTCATAACATGTTCAAATTTCTTCAAAGACCAAATGTCCATAAAAATAACATGTATTAAGCAACAAGGGCAGAACCAGGATTTTCTAGTAGTGGGGGCACACGTTGGTTAATTGAAAATGTTAGTAATCATTGATGGATTTATGGATAATCATTAGGCGGTTATGAAATATTATGGGTCTAATATCTTACGTGTATTATTTCTCCTTGTTTACGAGACAACTGTCCTTATTCTATAGTTATGCATTTTTAAATAATTAATAATTAAATAAATTTGTATAAAAGATAACTTTTGTTCTCGAGAGTTTAGAAAATAATTGTCCCCTTGTCTCATGTCATGCCATATTAAATAATTTAGTATGATTTTTTAGGGCGTCAACCTCCCCTTGTCCATGATTATGCCCAATTAAATAAATTTTTTTTCTTTGAAGTTCAAGAGTTAGGATCATAGTCAATTGTGATTAAACACAGAAGAGTTCAATCGCACCCACCAGTCAACGCGTGTCCCTTTAAACCTCAATTAATTGTGGTTAAGATTCACTAACCCTTATGGTTCAACAATCTAACATTAATTTTTTGGAAACAAATATATTCAAAAAAAATTTAACCTTCCCACTTCGATTCCCACTCACTGTGAGTGCAATCCCAAGTTCATTCGCAATTGGACAAATTCAAACTCAAAGCACGGGGGCATTGGCCTCCATTCCCATGACAATATTAGAAAAAAAACCAGTTTTTATAAAATTTTATGCGGGAGATCAAATTCAAATAAAAGCACGAGGAACGGATGTTGGGAAGAGAGGTCGTTGTTTTTCAAATTTTGCAGATTGATAATAAATATTCATAAATTCGTAATAGTCTGCTCAAATATCATATATAGAATCAGTCAGATGCGTTAGGAATGAAATTTTAAGATCTACAATAGCTATTTCATTAAAATTTTCAAAATTTTAATGTTTAGGATGTCAAAATCAAGTTGTAATTTTCACTATAAACTTAGTTACGAGAATTAGAGATATATTAGGTATTTTGAAATTTTGCTTTAAGTTGTTTAGAAGTAGGGTTTAAATGAGTTATTTAACTTCTAAATTAGTTTTTAGGGTTTTTTTTAAATTATAAATAGTTATCATAAGAGCATTGTTAAGCAACTTTTGAATTATTGAATTAGTATTGTTCATTGTTTTTTTTTATTGTGTTCTTTTCTGAACTTTTGGGTTGCTTGGATTAGCACCTTCCAGGAGAGTTTTTTCTAAGTTTGCTTCAAGAAACTTAGACTTTGAAGATGATCGAAAAAAAATTTTACCCTCCATAATGTAGGATTGTCTTACATCACCACTTCGATTATCACCCGTTGTGAGTGCAATCCCAAGTTCAATTGTGATTGGACAAATTTGAACTCAAAGCCCGGGGGTGTTGGCCTCCATTCCCATGACAATATTAGAAAAAAAAAATCAGATTTTTTATAAAATTTTAGTGGGGGCACATGCCCCCACTTAGCCACGCCCCTGCTAAGAAAATGACTAAAAACTCAAAAAACATTGTAAGCACCCAATTTTTACACACCCCTAACCATAATCATACCATAGGTTCACCCTAAGTCAACCCTAGTTAAGCCTTAGGTTAACCCTATCCTTACCATAAACCCTACAAACCTAGGGCATAGGCCCAAGGCTCATGCAACACTTACCCAAGGCCCTTAGGGCCTACAACCTGTAGACAAACAACCATGGGCCCGTACAGAGCCCAGGAACCCTAGCCAAGCCTTAGGAGGGGACCTAAGCCCTGAATTTCCAATTTTTTAAGAATGTCAGTAATCCAATTACCAACATTCCTTTTGTAGTAAAAATTGTACCACGTGCATGTGCATTTAAGCCCATCTAGGCCATTTTCTAGAAAAATTTGTAGAATGACGGTAATCCAATTACCGCTATTAAGTTTTTACCTTTAGAGGGAATTACGGTGTTGCTTCTACCGTCATTCCCAGTTTACGTAAAATCAGAACTCATCTACCCTCCCCAGTACTCAGGCACGCCTCCAGGAGTTCTCCCATGCATCTGAGACCTCTGCCTATCCTCGTCCTTATTCCCCTTGTGTCCTCAACCCATTGGCTTATAAATTAGCACTCTACTCAACCTTTAAAACCCATGCCAAAACTCCCTATCTTGAGAATCCAAAAATCCGCCAAGTGAGGCTCTGTAGTCTATCAGACCCATCCCCAGGAGTCGAGTTCAAGCCTAGGGAATAAGCTTAAGTCATTCTCCTTTGTGGATCCCCTCTTCCATTGGCACCACCACCGTGGTCGTTGTCACCACCGCCGTTTGGAGTAGCCGCAGCAGGGTAGGGTCTTCCCCTACACCTTCATTTCTTATGTAAATCATTGTGAGTCCCTAGTCCTATTTCAGGGGATCTTTTGTGTTGCACTAAATCCAAGGCCAAGGGTCCCCTTGCCTTTCCCGTAGGCATGGGGACCATCCCATGAGGATAAAAATCGGTTTCGGTTTGGTGTAAGCTTGCATGCCCTCAAGGCTATGCCTAAGACTCCCCCAAGCTCCTAGGGTATCCTTGAATCTATAAGGAATACCCTGGGATAGGTCTGGTTTGTAGTTCAGGGGGAAATTTTTAGTTTTTTGGAAAATTTTCAGAATGACGGTAAACACATTACCGCCATTCTGGGTCTTCCCCATTTTAGTGGCTTCAAGCCTCTTTTCTGTGGGCCTCGGTCCATTCCAAGGCATGGACTTGGTCCCTAAGATGTCCCTCTATCACCTCTGGTCTTTCCATGCTCACCAAGCTAGCCTAACCATGGTTAAGATGCATTAAAGTGGAAACTGTCCAGAATGTCGGTAATCACTCTACCGACATTCTGAGTTTCTTACCAGCTGATACAGATGGCCTCTATGGGCCCAATCCAGACCAGATCAAAGGCTCAGACCAGGCCCAGGACTTCTTCTAGAGTCCCCTGAATCTACCCTGAGTCCCTTTAACTCCCTTGGATTCACTATCGACCTCCCCTTTTGGCTGCAAAGCCCCTGCTGAGAAAACAACAGTAGTGGTGGTTAAAAAACTACCGCTAATTCCAATCTGTAAAGAAATTGAATTGGCTGTGATTATCCCACCGCCAATCTCCCTGTTTATGTAACAGTGGCCTTGCACAGGGCCCAGACCAGTAAGAGGCCATTCTAGGCCCTGCCGTGCTACCTAAGCCTATTACAGACTTACCCAAACTCTTAATTAGGATTATACTTAATCTCGGTCAACTTTTAACCATGGTTAAGAATATTTAATCTTTGTAAAAATCCAGAAAATCCTAAAAATATCTAAAAATGCAAGGAGGACCGTAAATCTGACCTTGGACCTTGCAAACCATTGGTTAGCAACCCTAACCATGTTTAGCTTCTCCCTTAACTCCGGTTAAGAAATCTTGGCCTATCAGGCCCAACTTTAGCCTATCGGGCTAACCCTTGGCCTACCAGGCCCAACCTTAATCTACCAGACTAAACTCTTTGGCCTCCGGGCCCAATCTCGAGCTTTCAGGCCTAATCCCAAGCCTTCAGGCTTAAACCTTGCCCTCCGGGTCCAAACCTGAAGGCTTAAACCTTGCCCTCCGGGTCCAAACCTGAAGGCTTAAACCTTGCCCTCCGGGTCCAAACCCTCTAGACAATGCACTTGACCAACCCGGTCAACCAAACTTTAATCTCCAGACTAAGCCTTTGTAACCCCGGTGCACACACACACTCCCCTAGTCTTAGCACGGGCTCATGTGTCAGAACTACGCTCGGTCTGATCTCACCCGTGTGAGTACGTAGGCAACCCTACTCAAGTTCAACCCTAGTTAGCTTACCCCTTTATTGGATTAGTATAATTTAAAAACTTAGGCATTCTAATAAAATTTGACATTAATTTAGCTTATACCTAGGGAGTAGGTAACCATTGTAAAATGAGGGTTTTAGGATGCCTAACACTTTCTCTGGGACTTAATTGAACATCTTAACTAGACTCTCATGTAGACCATAAAGACTTTATCCATATCCGAGACTTATCACTTTGAATTAATTAAGTAGCGACTCTTAATCTCCGGAACAACATAGTGAGTGGGTAACGAAATCCGTGCTCACAAACATCATGACAAATTTTGTTCCTTTATATATTTTCAAGCCTAGTTCCATCATGAGGGTATGGTTTGGGCTTAGCCAGTTTGGCCCAGTGAGGGCTTGGGTTCAACCCTTACAAGTGAGGATTGGGCCTGGACAGACCCCAACCCAATCTGCCGAAGCCCACCTCGTTGACAACCTTAGTTTTAACCTCCATATTTACTATCTTTAATTTCGTTTCATTTATAAATTACAATATATGACCAACATATGAGATTTCGGAATCAACGGATCAATGGAGAAAATATAAGAGGATGAGTATCTCCTTCCATATTGTCTTCTTTATCTAAATTCAAAATGAAAGGATTCACAAGAATGTGAGGAATGTATGTATATGACTTTCTTCATGATGCCAAACTTTGTAGTCCCTTATAGATTCACGCATGAATTGCTAAGGATCCAATAAGTCCAACATTAATTCCTTCAGACGTGTCAATTTGGCACATATGTTCGTAGTGACTAGGATGGATATCTCGTATCTGAAAACTGGCAGTTCGCCCTGTCAATCCTCCAGGACCCAAATAACTCGATTTTTGCTCATGAACTATTTGTGTCAATGCATTAGTTCGATCCAAAACTTGAGATAAGGGGTGTAGGCTGAAAAAGGATTCATAAGTGGTTGTTAATGGAGTTGAAGTTACCAAATTATGAGTCGGTATCAATTTATGCTTAATTGCTCAAGATATAGTGCCTCGAATCGCATTTTCTAAACGAATCAGAGCCAATCCGAATTGATCTTGTAATAGATTCACTACAGAATGTAAACGTTTATTTTCAAGTGATTCATCTCATCAAGTGTACCTATTCCAAATTTCATTCCAATAAAATGATCTGCAGCAGCCAATATATCTCTCGATAACAAAAATGTATTGTTCTGAGGTATATCAAGATTCAGTCTCAGGTTCATATTTCGTCGACCAATCCTTCCTAATTCACATCTTTGTTGAAAAAATTTCTTTTATAATTCTTTACACAAGGACTCAGAAAAATACTAAATCTCCACTTACACAAGCAAATTGTTGATAAAACTCCAAAATAACATTTTCTTTTGACACATTCTTTTTTTTTCTCCTTATCATTTGGGAAAGACAAGAAAATTTCAGGGTAGCAAACATTATCTAGAATTTTTCTTAGATTCGAACCCATAGCTGATGATGGAACTAGAATATATATTTTTTGTTTCCTACTCACACGAGCCCATATCCTTGCTTTTCTGTCAATTTTTAATTTTGATCTTCCTCCCCGATTTGATATTATAGTGTCAATATAGATTGAAATTCTGTTATGGTCAAATTCTGAACGATAATAAATACTTGGACTTTGCAATATTTGATTGATCACAATTCTATATATTCCATTTACTATAGAGGTTCTCAGGGGTTTCATTAAGGGAATGTTTCCAATAAAAATGATTTGTTCTTGCATATCCCTATTGCTTGTATAAGAGACCACAAGCCCTCCATCAATCAGAGCCTTTTGGAGTGGTTTTGTGGATTTACCCTTATGGCACCCTAATGGTTTTACCCTTATGGCACCCGATGTTAAATGATGAACATTTAGATAGGGCTTGTATTAGGCATCTACAAATAATTAAAAATAGGATTTGGGTTGGGCATCCTACTACGTTGGGCTGCTTCCTCCTTCCTAAGAGTCTTCATACTGTGTCTTACAACAAGCTAAAAATCAGAGTTTTCGTCCGAAGAGATGAACTCCGTTATCACTTGAGTCAAGTTGCAATCGAATGACATAGTACAACAACACGTTCACAAATAAATGTTTTAAACCATCAAAGTCCATCCATAAAGTAACGGTGAACTTAAGGGAATGGGCCATATGTTACCGCAACTAAAGTTGAGGAGAGGGCAGTGTAATTTCAGAAACTAGAGGGGAGGTTTATGAAATTTCACCAAACTTCAAGGGAGGTGAGTGTAATTTATCCATTAAAAATATACAAAAATCTTAACTTTAATTTAGTCAAGCTTAACTAGAGTTAAAAGGGGTGTTATAAGGACACGGGGCACGCTGATAAGATATAGTAGCGGACCACCTGGCTGCTAATCACTGCTCTACATTTTTAGGAGGAAATAAATTGCATAAGTAGCCAAATGCGCGATCTACACGCTGTCATGTGTCCCTTTTAACACCCAATAATTGTATTAATATTCACTCAGGCTTCATCCATTTAAGGTTGATTTTTAGAAAAATAAAAGAATAAATTAACCTTAAGTCGGTCATCCATTTAAGGTTGATTTTTAGAAAAATAAAAGAATAAATTAACCTTAAGTCGGTTAAGCTTAACCACAGTTAAAGGGACGAAATGGTAAGCCATTCGGGTCGGCTAATCAGTGCTCGGTCTTCTTCTTTCCTAGAGAGAGTTGTGTGCGTGTAATACACTAATCATTATAGAGTCTCAGAGAAATACAGAGAGATGCAAGCGGTGGTTTTAAATCCGTCATACTCCAGGGCCCAGCAAGCCCTAGAAGCATCCTGTTCCGGATCCTCAATAACCTTCCGTCCTCCCACCTTTAAGGTATCTTTTCCTTCTTTAATTTTTTTAAGGTTGAATTACTGTTGTTCCTCTGATTCCATGAAGAACTCAAATATTCATATCTGATCGAAACTTTTGTTTCCACATCAATTGCAGAAATCAAGTTTCTTCTCCTCCCAGATTTCACTTACAGGGCGCAGTTTTCTGGTGCAGCAGGGCTCGTCCTCTGTCCTGTTTCGGACGCTTACTGGAACACGCGGTCAAGGTTAGTTATTATGATCTTTGAGTTGTTTTGGTTGGTGAGTATGACCTAGATTTTTGATTAATTTGTTGTTCCTTTCTGGGTTTTGATTTGTTTGTGAATTGAGCGGTCAATGACTAGGTTTCTAATAATTTGAATTATTTATCTGAAAGAAATTTCAAAAATATTAACTGCTTTGATTTTCAGCAAAGATTGAATTGTATGGATGTCTCTAATTTTTCTGATTTCGCTTTATTGCGGAGGCAATTTCACAGCTCCCATCATAAATGGAGGATTATAAGCTAGAAATGCGTTTATAGAATGGTTTTGTAATGTATTTGACATGCGAGCTCTTACTTGAACTAAAGGGAAAACAAGATGATCCATCCAGCTGAGGGGCCTGGAGCTCCATTTACCACCCAATTGAACTGATAATATATTCTGAATACTGAAAAAGTGCATAATTAGTTGTGGGCATGTTCATATTTTCTTAATTAAAATTTATTTTGGGTATTCTCTAAATGAAATGTGGAGAAGTGACCATAGGTGGGCACTGATTTGTTGTTTCTGTATCTTTCTTCTTTTACTTCTAAGTGGTACTACACACAGTTACTAAATACGGGTACGTGTATAATACGACAATGATCCATTCGGAAAGTATGAGTGTTATACGGCAAAAACATGGTAAAAGTATGGAAAAAAAACAATAATTAATAATTATAAATAAATACAAAAATCATGACATTAACTAATAGCAATCATTTAATACAGGATATGCGTTTAACACGGTAAAAAAACAACAAAGATACGTGTATTTTACGTGTTTAATACGTAATTCGTGTATTAAACATGTATTATACGGTGATACGGGTATAATATATAACACGGAAAAAGTATGTAGTTATAAATGGTGACTCCCCCTAAAAGCATTATACGAGTACTATACGGGTATAATACGGGCGTTTGGTAACTATGGTACTACATAATCTTTGGGAGATGGTTATGTCGTTTGTTTTGGTTGCCTTTTACTTGCACCGAAGGGGAGGAAAATTAAGTGATCTATCCAGCTGAGAAGTGAGGAGCTCAATTTTCAACATAATTGAATTAATAATATTTTCTGAATCCTGGGAAATTACATAATTCAGCGTATGCATATTTTCTTGATTAAAAAACTTGGTTGTGTAAATTTCTTAAGGAGGATGTTTTCTATCTGAAATATAGAAAAGTTAGCACTATCTTAATTCTGAAAAATTACATAATTCAGCTTATACATATTTTCTTGATTAAAAAACTTGGTTGTGTAAATTTCTTTAGGATGTTTTTATCTGAACTATCGAAAAGTTAGCACTAGTCGAACCATTGGTGGATGCTGATCGGTTGTTTCTGTAGTTTTCTTTTTTCATTCCTTTGAATTTTGTTTACCTTTTAGTTCCATTGTAGATGGGATAATTTTTTTTTTGGGTATTCTAAGTGATTCTTCAATGAGTAACCAAATTTCTCCCTTTTGTCATTCCGCAGTTGTGAAGGCTATTGCTACTCCGGATTCAGCAGTGGAATTGCCATTAACTGCAGATAATGTTGAGAGTGTATTGGATGAAATACGACCATATCTCATGGCAGATGGAGGTAATGTGGCATTACATGAGATTGATGGCAACATTGTAAGGTTGAAGTTACAAGGAGCATGTGGCTCCTGCCCAAGTTCTGTAATGACAATGAAAATGGGCATTGAACGCCGTTTAATGGAAAAGATTCCTGAAATAGTTGCAGTGGAACCAATAACGGATGAGGAATCAGGACTTGAGCTAAATGAAGAAAATATAGAATCGGTAATTATCCATTTTTGGTACTCAATACATTGTTCTACTTGATATATTTTCCACCTTCAAGCACTAACTGTTGCAAGCCTGGTAGTCCACACACTTAAGAACTCATGGACTTTTTTTTGCTAGCGGCCCACATAGATGTACTTTATTTATCGGGAAATCTATTTTATTCTATCTATTGTTATTCTTTTTGTAATAAGATTCGTGAGTTATTCATCCAATTAGGAAAAAGAAAATGGAAATTAGAGGGTGAGAAAGTTACAATGTGATGCAGTAATGAAAAAGAATTAGAGAGATAGAATAAATTAATAAATGAGAATAGAGGAAGAAAAGAAAAGGGAGAACTGGAGAAGATAATTGTGTGGAATCGGCACCATAAAGGGTTTTGGTGGATTCAATAGTAGTTAGAGGATGAAATGGGCAACAATGAAAGAAAGAAAGAAAAATTCCAGGGAAAAAAAATCATATTAATTATCCTATGTCCATCAACAAATTAAAATGTGGGTGTCCCATTACACCATATTTATTGACATCTTAAGTCTAAACACAAAAATAAAAACCTAAGTATCATCATTGTCTAAGCCTTATCCCACCGTCATTCCTCTCTAACTAGATTCTAGATCTGTATCTTTTGCTAGACAGGGACACGTCAAATCTTTTCACACCTGTTTCATCCATCATTTTTCGATTGTAAAGCCTTCAACCTGCTCTACAGCTCTCCTTCTCTTGTGTTGTCATAGGGTCTTCGTTGCGCATGACCAAACCATCTCAGATGGATCTTCCTTATTTTATCCCTTATTGTGCTACTCCTAAGTTCTAGGTTCTCTTTTATGCTCTAATTTGTAACATTGTCCTTCCTAGTCTTGCAACTCTTACGTCTTGGCATTTTCACCTCGTCTAATCTCAATCTAGGAACATGTTTTTTAATTGCCCAACACTTCTCCATAAAGCATGGCTCTTGTTATCATTTTCATATGTTAGTAATATAGTACTACGGAGCACATCTACACTTCACCCACCCAACTTTAATTCTATGGGAAGTGTTCTCAATCTCTCATTTCTTGTATGTAACTAACCCCAGATAACAAAACTTGTCGCTTTGTGGTATCTCTTGAACATTAATCTTAAGATTCTTAAAACTTCAAACCTCTGCATGCCCTTATTAAAATTGAATTGCATAATGTCTTGGTTTGACTTGTTTTGAAACCCTTGGATTCCCAAGATTCACTCAATGGTTTTAGAATTGCATTGTCTCCTCTTTAGTCCTGTTAATCAACAACACTTGTAAACAATATACACCACAGATTCTCATCTTGCATATGAGTGGTTTATTCATGTACAACCAATGCAAAAAGATGACTTAAGGCCGACCACTAGTATACACTATAACTTGAAACACATTTTCTCTCCATCGCTTATTCTCTCACTACTGACTAGTCACGCCCTCTCATTCATGTTCATAATGATGTTGATACCCACTAGTGACTTCTTTCATTATTGATATCCACCATATTATCTCTGGGTAATCTATCACCTACTTTCTCCAAGTAAAATTAAGTGAAGATTCCTTCTCTTCTCTCGCAATTGTCTAAGTATGAAGATAGCCTAAATGGTTGGCATCCTGAGCATAAAGCAGGATTATTTATTTAATATTGTTAATCTTGTCTCAATCATGGTTCAAAATATTGGTATCAATCAAAATAGGGATAGACTGAGGCATCATAACCCATAACCATAAGGGACGAAGATGCACTCTCATATCCATAGGCTCCAACTAGATGACTATGCTCATCATCACTCACTCTATTCATATCATGAAGTCATCCATGCTCCGTCTAGCTTGTTCCCAATACCACGATGTCGTCGCTCGTATGTCTAGCTCTCATGACCACGAGAGGGCACACACGCACCATGACTACTATCTTGGGTGGTATGGTCGAAGTACTATTCCTCTATAAATACAATACCATGCCTCTCTTGCTCATGAGTTCCTTTTGGATGTTCCTCTATAATACAATACCATGCCTCTCTTGCTCACGAGTTCCCTTTCGATGTTCCTCTATAATACAATATCATGCCTCTCTTGCTCATGAGTTCCCTTTGGCTGTGTATGTGACTACCCATGTGACATACCTCCAACATCTTCGCCATCACCACCGTCATCATTAATATATATCATTTCAGAGTTGAAAATTTAAGTTATACATACTTATTTTAATGCAATACACATATTTTTTTAATTAGAAAAATAATTTAAAATTTAAAAATTTAAAATTAGGGTTAGTATATAAATCTTGTAGATCATCAATAGAATTAACCCATTTCACCCTATATTGTCAAATATTTATCAAGTTTTTTGAATTTTGAAATTTTGGAAAAAAAGTTTTGATTTATGGATTTAGTGTGAAATCAATAGGTCTACTCATGTTGGGTTATTAGAACCGATTTTCATGAATTTAAAGAACTAAATTGAAAAAAAATGAAATTTGGTATACCTTCAAACTTTTAGGAAACACTTTTCCATCTAAAATTAAACGCCCATATCTTTGTTTTTCAACCTAAAATCGATAATGGAGTTGTTGTTTTAAGCTTAGAATTTGTTTAGGGGGAAAATTGTGGAAAGAACGATGTTTAGAGGTGTTTTGAAGAACTTCAAATGGCCAAACCCACGATTAGATGCACGCACAGTATTGTGGCCATATTGGTAATATCAGCCAATATGGTATCGATACAGTACAATATCGTTTGATACACTTGATTTTCTTAAAACTAAGAACCCCCCATATTGGTATGGATACGCCCGATACTGTACCGATATGGGGGAATTTTTAAAATCTTGCATATCTACGTATCGGGTGGCCCAAAATCTGGTATGTACTGGTCCGTATTGGCCGGTATGTACTGATATTTTAATCCATGGTCTCAAACTTTATTATTTGAACATATTTTGTGCCTTAATCTTAGCTCTAGTAGTCCTATACTTTCATAATATGGCTCTTAAGTTTGATCCTTCTATAGTTGCAATTTTGTGCATCTTCTTTGTTCTTGAATATAGGGACCACAATACTTTTCTTCTATCTGTTTGACATTTTCTCTCTCTCTAAAATATTATTGAAAAGCTTAGTCAATCGGCGCCAATTCAAAGTTCTTTTGTACATTTTCAAAACCTCTATTAAAGATAGCATCTAATCCTGTGGCATTTCCTAGCTGAATCTTTGCTAGTGTTTTTTTCACATCTGCTACCCTAATTATGATAGCATTTGTGCCTTCTGGTATCCACGGAGCTATCAACTCTACTTAATCTTTAGCACATACTTGGTATTCATATAGCAATCTCTGAAAATAGCCCCTTCACTTTTCCTTAATCTTGTCTTTCTTGCGAAGATCCTTGGGTCATTCTTTGACTCTAGATCTTGCATCCATTATTTGATTCTTACTCATATACGCAACCAGAGTCTTTCCATTTGAATTGCAGTAGCCAGCCAAAATATTGTCACCTAGAACACTTCATTTGGCACCTGAGAGGCTAAAACAGCAGATGGCTTTGTGGAGCAAATAACATGCCTCTACTCGAGTTTGTAAGGTCATTGCAATTAGGTGAGCATCTAAGTAATATCCTCAGAGCATGAATGAATTGGCTAAGTATTCCAAGCAATATCATTACTAGGTTCCTAATCTATCATATAAATTATCTTTCAAAGTGATTTCTCATTGACTCTAGGATTACTGGGTTTAGATTTATCATGACCGAGATAATGATTGATTTCTATTTGCTAATGATTAGGTTTAGCAGGTACGTTTCCAGGATCCTATATAATGTAAAGCACATACCTTGGGAAATGAAGTCAGCCCTGTTGAGCGGGCAACTTGAATTCTCCAGAAATTCTCAAGTTTTGCCTAGATTATGTACTGTTATATTAAATCCCAATGCGCTCAGCAAAAACACGAGTCATCAGTGTACAACTAGCAGCGCAGTGGTTCCTTCTTCCTTAACATATACATGGTCGCAAATTGCATTTGTGAAACTGCACTTTGACCATAGCTCCATTAAATATTTTTATACCTTGCTCTGAGAGACTTTTGACCCACGTACATTTTTATCAAGCGTGCAAATGGCTCTTGCTTTCCTAAATATATTTGTTTTGATCAATATCTCATCTTATTAAAAGAAAATTGACATACAAGAGAAGAAAAAAGAACAAAAAGCCTCCGAGTTTACAAGCAAGTAAACGCGACCCCGGCCGACAAAACTACCTACAGCTCCACCCCCCCGGGAACTACTATACTAATATAGGATGTCCTGAATATCCTCCCGAGTACAATGTAAACCTACCCACTCCAGAACTGGCAATCTGATGAGGGCGCAAATCTGGGTCACTGTCGACGAAATATCTTTGAAAACTCTTCAGTTTCTTTCTTTCCAAAGGGTCCAAGAAATAACCCTCGGAAGAACTCCCCAGATCTCCGTCCAAACTCCCTCCCCTCGGTCCCTTGCCCAACAGTCTAGAAGACTACGAAACGACGAAGGAAACACCCAATTCATTCCCATACGAGCTAGATGGGAACTCCACACCTCCGACACTACAGGACAGTGCAAAAGGAGGTGGTTCGCTGTCTCCTCCGCTTGGAAGCACATGTAACATCTATTTGCCATGCTTCATCCTCTGTGCTGCAAATGATCTCCAGTTAGAATTTTACCCATTATACACCTCAATATATATTGGTCATATACATTATACACCTCTTCTTGGAAATTCACATTAGGGATGCCCAAGTGGCCTCCTATTGCGATTCCAGAGAGGATGATTTTACATAAATTATATTCATACCATTGAGTCAAAGACCCCAACATATTCAGGCCTATATTTTTGAATGAATGACTTGGCAGCTAGTTGTGCCTTGTGCTTCCTCAATAGATCCACGTACCCAAATACATCATACAGTAATTTTGAAGGGGACAAATTTTGGAATCCCATTCCTTTAGTGGGCTTGCATTTATTCTTTTCTTGATTTCTTCTACACTTGATAGGGTGACTGCTCCTCAAGTAGGGGTGTAGGCTCCTTTATAGATGAGATTGCAGATAAGAGTGCCTTATAGGAGCGTAGCAAAGCAAGATAAGAAAGTAATGATCTAATTCGATGATTTGTTAGTATCAAGGTTCTGAATGTAGATATCGCGGGATATGTCGCCTTGGAAAAAATATATATCATGGAATGTGTTGTTTTGCTGGGAATATAGTGCACGTCGAGAGAAAAATTAGAAAAAATATGAAATTTTTCGGTGAAACTTTAGGAAATGTTAACATAGATCAAAATAATAATATACATAAGAGATGCAATGTGAAGGGGGACAAATGTGTGTGCTGACGACAATATATGATTGACTAATATTGATATAATTTACATAAAATGTTTCATTCATCTCTCAATCAATCATCACAATAAAAATACGCAATATAACAATAAAAATACACAATCAAAGTTCCATACATAATACATCCATGATCCAACCCATCCCAAGAACTACAATTAGAACCACATGGAGTTAAGCTAAAAAATTAAAAAAAATTAAAATTTTCCCTCTTTAATGTAAGAAATTTGAATTTTGAACTTACAAATCTAGTGTAAATGCATCAAATCGATGCATTTGCACAGTTTATGACAATGACAAACTAATTGTGCAAAATTTCATTCTAATTTGAAGAAAAGTTCTTATATTTTAGAGTAATTTCTCCAAAGATGGTGTAAATGGGATGTGCTTCGACTCCAAATGACAAGTGTAGGTAAATGAGGGTATCAAAGTGGGTGATTCCTCAAAGAAAATGGAAAAATCCCGCAAATCTCTCAAACTTCTTTAAAATCTCCAAAATTCCTCATCTTTGTTGACATTTTTTCATTTTATAGATGAAGTGGCGAAATATTCCTAACTTATAAAAGATATATCAAAAATATCGGAAATATTGTGCAATATATCGAAATTATCGGGGATATTTTGGTTTAAAAAATACTACATGTGAGGAATATTTCGCATCCCTACGATATGGAAAGATATTTGAGATATATAAAAAATATCAGGAATATTTCAAACCATGGTTAATATTCCCTGCATTTCCTTAGTATATTATGCAAGTCAAGATCTACAATAGGGGTACAATAGCAGCAAGAGAGGATGAGGAGTTATTTGAGACTTAGAGGATTCAATGAGTTAATAGTGGGGCTTCCTCTCCTTGGACGGACTCCTCCTATTATTGGCAGAAGGTTTGACATCTACTAACTGCCTGTGTTCTAGGTGTATATGTTCTATTGCTCATTATTTGAAGGAAACACATGTCTTAGTTCGTGCATGATCTTAAGGCAGTGGCATGGTGAGGTGGTGTTTTCCGCGAATCTTAGAGCTTTGGTAGTTTGAGGAGTGCCTGCAGCAGCTGTTCCACAGGCTGAACAAGATTAGAAAAAACCTGGACAGCTATGATTGTGGATATGGAAGGGCAATCTGATTCTGAAGTGGTTTTCACATTCAAAGATTTTTATGACTTCTGTCTCTATTAGAGGAAGATAGTCTAGTTAGGAATTCTTGCTTTGGTAAGATTTGGAAGGCCCCAATGCCTCCCACGGTTCACACTTTTATAACTTATAAGCATGATAGTGCTGGATAAGATTCTTACTACTAATCAACTAAAGAATTGTACAGCATGTGTCATGCCGTGGGGGAACATGTGAGCCACCTCCTAATTCATTGCCCATCGACCTGGGTTGTTGATCTATGATCTGAAGTAGAACTGGCTTAGTCTACTTCAGTAAAAGTTTCAATCTCTAAATGTCCATGATTAGAAAATAACAACCCTCTCCTCTCCCTAGTGAAGACTTAAAGATCCTCAAAACTCTGGAAGCAGCCTCCAAGTGTGTAGACCTTGATGAGTGCATAAACTTATTGATAACACTCATAAGCTATGTCGGGCTTGGTAAGAGAGATAAATTAACCTGCTTTCTAATTGCTGGAAACGTCCTGCATCAATCATTGAATCGCCATCTTGATTGTTCAGCCCATGATTTAGTTCAATAGGAGTATCTGTCTGCAGGTTTTGCTCCCAGTTTCCCTATTTCCTTATTCCCTTGAGTAAGTCTAGTAGACTAAAACATATTTTTGCAGAGAGATGAAAATGTTCTTAAATCATGCAATCTCGAAATCTCAAACTCTCTCCCCAGGTATTTCTTAGGATGCTATTTTTTAAAATATATTTTTAGGTAAGATGCTGATTTTTTCTTGTTTACCACTAGTTATCACTATGTCATTAACATACACAATAGGAATAGTAGTTCTAATTTTGAGTACATCTAACAAACAATGTGTGAACAACCTGATGTGTATCTCACCATACCCTTGGTGATTGTTTCAAACCATATTGAGCATTCATACTTTTCCTTAAGATGCTGATTTCTTCTTGATTATCATCAATTATCACTATGTCATCAACATACTGAATAAGAACGATAGTGCTACTTTGAGTACGTCTGACAAACAATGTGTGAACAACCGGACACTATACATAGCCAACTCCCTCTCTCTCTCTCTCTCTCTCTCAATGATCTGCTCTCCCTACGGCAGTGACACCAATGGTCTGCTCTTCTCTCTCTTTCGCACCCATCCACATCAAAAAGGTTTTTCTTTTTTTTGCTGAACCTTCTTCGTTACGCCTCAATTTTGGGATTCTAAAGCCTATCTCACTGATCTCCCCCTCCTTGTTTCATGTAGTCCATTGTTTAATCTCATTGAATCATAAGAAATCCTGCTTTCTATCAGTAAACGTTTGTCG
This sequence comes from Tetracentron sinense, assembly GCA_015143295.1. Classification (NCBI taxonomy): domain Eukaryota; kingdom Viridiplantae; phylum Streptophyta; class Magnoliopsida; order Trochodendrales; family Trochodendraceae; genus Tetracentron; species Tetracentron sinense. The sequence goes on from CM026552.1 coordinate 47,265,938, forward strand.
ATTTGGGATATCTCCTTCGTTTGAATGTCTTTTGGGTATTGTTGAATGCTCTTCTCATCTATTGAATTCTTTTCTCCTTGATTTTGTTGAATGCTGTCTACCGCTAAACTATGGATATCTCCTATTCCTTTGTTAAATGCAAGATGATCAGGGCTTTCATTGTGTTAGTTGATTTATTACTAACATATCATCCTTTGTTTTCTCAATTGTTTCACCTCTAGACGTATTCTATCTCTCTTGTCCTGGACTTCCTTTCATTTTGTGAGTTGATTGCTGTTTATGTATCATTTCAAGCATTAAAGTCCTGCAAATTTTACAGGGATTTCATTTTATTTTAGGGCCCGTTTGGATAGTAGGAATTTAGGGGTGAAAATTGGAATTGGAGGATATGAATTCCAATTTCAGTGTTTGGACGACCACAATTCATATGAATTCACGTGGGAATTGAAACAATGCCAATTTCTACAGTTTGTGAGAATTAAAATATCCACCCAAGAGCTGGATATTATAATTCACACGTCCATGAGAACTTACACAATTCTTTTGTAACTTGACTATCTCACTTTATCGACCTTCTGAGAGTTTTTCATATTTGAATTATTTTTAACATTATTTTATAATTTATTTTAAATATACTTTTAAAGTCTTAAATTTCATTATGATACCTATCAAAAAATTTATAATGAACTTCATTTAATAATTTTATTTTTATTTTAAAAAAGAAATAAATTTTAATTTCTTAATTAATTTGGATTTGAACTGAATTTTTAAATTAAAATGTATACGTATTTTGATAATTTATTCATTTATTTAATTACCAAAACAATAAATTTTACCATTGAAATATATAAGAGTTTCCAGTTAAATATCTATTATAGAAATTAATAGAATATATCATTGTTTTATACAAATGAAAATAGAAATTTTGTCTTATCAAAGAAAAATATGTTAATTTACAATTTTTTTTTTTTATATAACTAGACATATAATATAATAAAATTTTCATTATTTGTATTAAGAAACAAAGACTTACTGTTTCATAGATTGGAATTCATTTCGATTGTAGGTCCAATAGATTATTGGAATTTTTCTCTAGATACACCCACAGTTCTATTGGGGGCCCGAAATACACCCCCTTTTACAATGTTTACTTTTATACACCCAACCCCTATTTGTATGACATAAATGCCCCTTGCCTTCTTTCAAATCAAAACCAAAGAAGTTGAAGGGGTTACAAAACTCTCTCCCATTGCCGAGAGAGGCGGGAGGGCAGAGACGATCTTTGGATGAGGGTGCCTCACCTCATCCCATGGCGGATCACAGAGATTGAGGCTAGAGAGGTCTCCTAGGGATGTAGGACAGCGGTCTATGACAGAGGCTGAGCCAGTATGAGTCAGGGGGGCTGTAGCTGTCATTTCGACATGGTCACCTTTAGAGGTCTTGATTGGCGTCCTCCTTTGTTGGACTCAATTGAGATAACCCATCCGGGTTGGATCCTAGGAGGGTTCACTGGTAATGATTTTATCATGGCTCCCACCTCTCTTGATCGGGAAGTGGTAAAGAAGACATCGGGCAATATAAGAATGTAGAAGGGCCTCTTTTTGCAGTTGTAGATGCTACTTTGTATCAATTCCAAGGTTTTCTGGTAAGAAGAAGTTTAGGTATTGCAACATCGAATTTTGGAGATCTCACTGGACGGCATCCCTGTATTCCCTTACCATAAAAGGGGATACATGGATGATCTCAAGACCTTTTTGTTCCTAGAGAAGGACGACCTCGAGAGAGCAGACGACCAGTACAGTAGGTGCTCCATATCGTTCCTGCTGCGTAGGTATAAGGTCATTCACAGTGCTAGCAGATCAGAAGCTTTAAGAGATAGGGGGGGATGCTTCAATGCCATCACCGTTTCAACTCATTGTTGGAATCCTCCCCTGTAAGATCATATCTCGAATGCAGCAAGATAGGGCCCTTCCTTATTTTTACACAACTAGGAAGGGCAAAAAGCCGTATCGCGCAGGAGTGCTCACATTTTTTGGCTTCCTTCCTTTCATTGCTTGTCCTCCCTCCAGCTTAAATGTCCCTCAAATTTCTTGTTCACCCAAGCCTATGAGATTTCTTTAGAATTCCATCCCGTCGTGCTTGCGAGAGGCTAGGCCATTGCAGTCACGGTTTATTCGCATCTTCTTCTACACCCACGTGATAGACTTAGATGAAGAAAGAATAGTGGCCACCCTCTTTGGGTGTATGATCCGTCGAATCCAGCAAGCCTACTCCAATCTCCAGAGGGTTCATTTTTTTCTCAAGAGAATAGGGACGGGTCTAGTAGCGGGCAAAGCAGAGATGGCTCGAAGTACAATTTGAGGTCTGGTGGAAAGTTTAAGAGGAAAGCTGGCATGACTGTCTGACTGTCTTAAGCATAAGCGGTAAGAGGCAAAAGCAGTAGCAGTGAACATGACTGTCTTAAGCATATCAGGAAGGGAAGGCTCTCCCCACTCCTCACTGTAAGCATCATTCTCTCCCCATTTTCTCATCCTCTGAATGATTTTCTTTGCCTTTTCAACCGATCCCGGCCTACATATTCCAAGAATCAACATCTCTAGCATTCTCCATATAATCCATGAGCCAAGTTTGTTTGTTGGATCATATACTTGATCTTGAGAAAGTACTCTTCAATGGCGTGTCCAGAAACCATTTGTGAGGGCAAACCTAACTCCATCCTCCCCAACTCATGCTATGCCTTCTATCTGGCAGTTTTAATGAGTTTTGGTCTTGTTTCTCGTCATTAGGATGTTGGCTTGACTCTCGAGTCCATACCTAGCACAAGGTAGGAGCTATCCTCACCCTGATATATTCTTTCACTTGATGATAAAAGGAAATTTGAGTTGGAGGACACAAAAAAAAAACACTTCTCCGCCCTTCTGAAAAATTTATATGCCATTAGATAACCTCAAACTTAAGAATGCTGTTTCTTTTCCCATAATATGAATCCTAAAATATGCACTTCACAAGGTTGATTGGTTTCACCACCACTGCTCTATGAAGAATAGCTATAAAAATTAAATAGGATGTGAAGGGCACTGTAGGCTGGGATTATGGGAAAAGAATCCCCACTCCTCATCCAACCCCTACTTGTATGAATATGTTGGTTTAAGGGTATAGTAGGCTGGGATTGGTTGAAGTGGCAAAGAAAATCATTTAGAGGATGAGAAAGTGGGGAGAAAATGATGCTTACAGTGACTCAGTGAGGAGTGGGGAGAGAATGGAAGAGGGTTTCGTAACCCCTCCAACTTGATTGGTTTTGATTTGAAAGAAGGGAATGGGCATTTATGTCATACAAACAGGGGTTGGCTGTATAAAAGTAAACATTTGGAATGGGGGTGTATTTCGGGCCCCCAATAGAACTGTGGGTATATCTAGGGAAAAATCCCTAGATTATCTTCTAAACCATTTGTATGAATATCTAAAAGATGATTGTCAATATATATATATATATATATATAATTGTCAAGTGAATTTTTAATCATCCAAATAGTGAATTTGAAATATAGAACCTATTTCCAGTAAATTCCATGGTGTCAGTCAGCCAAACAGTAGAATTTCAATACATAGACTACTCAATTCATAGATATTGCAGTGCCTATGCATTAGAATTTTCACAGATGTTCCAATTCCTGCAATCCAAACTGACTTGATGTACTGTCGATTTGCATTATTTCATTTTCTTTAACTGCTGCATACTGATTTTGGGTCTGTGACACATCATTTCAAGCATTAACATGCTGGCTAATGCATGAATATGCTGTAAATAGGAGCACTGCTATAAGTTCTGTTAGTGATCATAAAATTAATTTATATGTGAAACATTATATCTTTCCAACTGTTGGGCAGAGAAAGAGATGAGAGTTTTGAGAGGGTATTGATTCGTTTCCAGAATCAGAAAATCACCAGAATTGATGCCAAATGTCACCTTAGTAGAATGAAATCCCTCGCTAATAAACTGCTGCGATGGTGCACATACATCTTCATTGCGTTTTAATTATTGTATTCAGAGATCCCTTCACTTTGGTGACTGAGAGCTGTCCAAGCATGTAACTAGTCTATGGCTGATTATTTTCACTGCATCTTTGCCGGTTGATTGACTACATGATTCTCAGTAGCTTTTGTACCCTGGTGGCGTAATATGTAGTTCCTAGTCCACTGGTTTTGTTGAATTTCAAAGTTGCTAGCCCATTAATTTATTCAAGCTATTTCAGGTCCTTGGAGAAATAAGGCCATACCTTGTGGGAACTGGGGGTGGAGATCTTGAACTTGTTGCAATTGATGAGCCTATTGTGAAAATCCGCATCATTGGGCCAGCAGCTGGGGTCATGACTGTTCGGGTAGCAGTAACGCAGAAGCTGCGAGAGAAGATCCCAGCCATAGCAGCAGTTCAACTTCTGTAATATCCTTACTTTGAGTTGATGGGACCTTTGGAGTCTTTCTTGCTGCCAAGTATATACAGCAAATCCCATACAAATAATGCTCTGAGGCATATTGTAATCTTGTATAGTTCAATTCTATTTGGCTGCAATGTTTATAAAGTTTTTACCCTTTGCTTCTTAGCAACTGTATACTGGAGGGCACATTTGCTCATCAACCTAACTTTTTTGGATGGCTAAGCTGCACTAATTGAATGATTCTAAACTGTAATTGACTAGCAATGTCAAATTCTGCCTTGAAACTCATGAATGTAGAAAAGCAGCATCTGACTTTTGGGCTATGGTTGATGCAAGTTATGCAACAGTCTGCTCAAGGTAGCAATCTTTTGATGAATTGACGGAGTGTGATATGGTCGTGTCCTGGAGGGATATGCATCTCTAACCACCAGCTGCAAGAATCCTATGCAAGTATTGTGCGTAGATGGGAGTGTGATATGGTCGTGTCCTGGAAGGAATCTCTAACCACCAGCTGCAAGAATCCTATGCAAGTATTGTGCGTAGATGGTATATCATGACACATCTGGCTATATCGCACTGCGAGAATCTCAGGACTCATAATTTTAAACAGTTCTTAGGGGAGAATCAACTGAGATATAGAGACAAAACTGAAGCCTTATCATGTAAAAGCAGCATCTCAGCCGTGGAAGGTCTAGAACATGGGAAAAGCACGGTTCAGTACTGTCCACTCAAGGGCAGAGCCACCATTTGACATGAATCACTTGGGAGTTCTCATATATGAAATGAACTTTGCCAGCGAACCCTCCCAAACCCTTGCTTCCCCACTCTGCCTGCACATGTCAACCCCGGAAAGCATAGGGATTTATAAATAAGGATTTTTTTAGCCCCAGTGGCAGTCTTCCATAGACGCAGCGCGGCGGCTACAAATGTCAAACATCTGATTTTGATTTTTTTAATATGTTAAAATACCAAACATCTCCACGTGTTTGCTCTACTCTTGTATCTGTGGAAAATTTAGGAGTTATTGCGACTGGCTAGCGCTCTATGAATAGAGCTTTGAGGACCACATTCACAGTCCTAGGCTGGGATTTCGCCTTAAGAACAATCTATAGGACAGAAAAATTAAAAATCTAGAGCCGAAATTCTAAACGATGTCTAATTTTATAAAGTACTTCTAAAATGGAAAAAACCAACATTAACCAAAATGCAAATTGTTGAGGTCTCAGACTCTCAGCCCTAGGACCGGGTGTGGTCATGTTAGCAAAGCTCAATTTATAAACTCTAAGGGGGGTTAATGTTGATGCGTTGGATCTGACACATACGGGCGCAATGGGGGGTTAGGGATTGTGGGCTCTCTAGCTTTAACCATATCAAATATATAGCATCTGTTCATGAATCATTAGCCATAGTTCTCCAATCATCCAAAAGAATGTGATAAATGAGATAGTTATATTATCTAACAAGTCCGTTCTTGGGATAGGAATGCCCACCCCCGACACACACAAAAGGGTCTACATGTATGGATCATTGGGGTCTCTGTCTGCATTACAACTTAAAACACTCCATGTTTCAAGCATAGATATTATTGAGGTCAGGGTGCACCAACAGTCAATTTCATGGGGCCTCTGCATTTCACAGTTGCTGGTATTACTGCTAGTTAAATTATGGGGTTTACAGTTTCAGGCGTATTTGTTCAGAGGCATAACCAAACGTAGATGCGTAAACTAGAACCCGAGTCGATTTGTTTCCATACTCTACATATTGAGTGATGCATCTAAGAACAGCATTACTTGCCCTCTCCAGTGCCCCATGTAGTCAATTTCTTCCCCACTGCCTAAACAGATTATCAGTTGTAAATCCTGCATACAAAAAAAGATTGCTTCCAAACAGGTTATTTGTTTCCATACCCTGCATATTGAGGCAACTACAGTTCTCTATGGGCCTGCAGCTTTAATAGTGAAATGATATAGTTGGAAATGGTCGATAAAGTTCTCGATTTTCAGATACAAGCTAGTCTACATCTGGAAACATTATAACAAACCAAGAATTAAGTCCATGACTGCTAAAGGATTATTCCTACTGGAAACGTTGAATATAGAAGCTGAATATGTACATCAGATAAAGGGGCATATCAACGTTTGTATTTCCGGGGATAAATAAAATGGCGGAATATTTTTCTCTCTCTTCTTGTTTACACCGATTTTGTAAAATGAAAAAAATAGCAAGGTTTTAACTATCGATAATATTTGTGATAGTGTGATAGATTGGCCAATATAACGCAATATCACACCCCAACTCCAAGGAAATGTCTATTTCTGCTAATATATTGCATATCCTGCATGAGATAATTAGTCATTCACAATATAAATATTTCGAAATGTTGGTCAAAATTTGGGATGTTTCAACCTACATTTGAGGAAATTTGGGAGTTTCATTCCTTTCTTTTTTCCCCCCATCCATTTCACCCTCTTTATTTTGATTTATCCAAAATCTTTCCAAATCGACTCAAATCTATTGGGAATAATCGTGTAGAACACGTATAGAAGATATTTAATTTATAGGCTTATTACTATGCCAATTATGTTCAAAATTTAGTATGTTATAATTTTGAATTATATTAATATCTGATTCACTATCTTTTTATTTTGTATTCCCATTATTTTACGATTATTGGAAGAAATGAATGAATGTTAAATTAAGACCAGCACAGTCTTTTGCTTCTTTCTATTGTATCTATTATGACCATTTTTTTTCATTCCAAAGTCTATATTTAAGTTTGTTTTAACATTACTGAAGTTCCATTAAATATATTCCATTATTTTCCTAGCTTTCCAATTTTTACCCTGAATGGTGAAAAATCCGTCATTTGAAACATATTTTGTACATTATCTCGAAATATATCTCATTTTGAAATTGTGATATTTTCCCAGTATTGCCATTTGAAACATTAGCAATTTACATATCAATGGTATATGCTCTGTGTCAGTCGATGTCACAATATCACACCCCAAGATAGATTATATATATATATATATATATATATATATATATAATGAAAATGTTGGCCGCATTTGAAATATCTCTATAAATAGTCGGGGAAATTTGGGAATTTCACACCCTCTTTGTTTTTCATCCATTTCCACCCATTTGCTAGGTTTGGCCCAAATCTAAGTGGGAAATGTGGTGTAGAACATGTGTTTTTTTTTTTCTGAAGACAAAATGAAAAAATATATATACTTTTTCTAACTTTTTTTTTTCATTTAAGCTTAATAGTAAATTCAAATTTGTGCTGTACTTCTGGCCGTCCTATTGATTGGCCAAAAAATTATAAATTTTTACAAAAAATAATATTTTATTAGTTTTTAGAAAAAAATTTAAAAATAATTTCTACATCAATTATTTAATATTTATGCTTATTACTAGGATAATTATGTTAAATATTCAGTATAATATTTTTGAATTGAATAATATCAGACTCACTATCTTTTAAGTTTGTATGCTATTATTTATAATTACTGGATGTATTAAACTATGTATGGGTGTAATATTAATCCCAGACTATCGTCATCAATGCATATCCTTCTCCCTTCCAATTGCATTCTTATGTACATTTTTTTTTTTTTTTGCACTTCTGATTTCTTAGTGTATATTTATGTTTATTTCAACATTTTTCTGAAGTTTCTTTGACATATACCATGTTTTTCTAATTTTCTCTAGGACGACAAAAAATCTTCCATTTCAAAAATATCTTACAATATGTCCCGTGATATATCTCATTTTCAAGCTGCGATATTTCCTCTGGCATTTAAAACCTTAGAAACTAGTATGAGTTGCTTTAAGAGGAGAGAAGTTCTTTTGGAGGATGGTTCTATTTTCTAGGTTAATTGATCACACTATCAAAGGATAAAAATAGAAAAAAAATGTCATAGATGTATGATAAGTCAACAATACCCAACACAAAAATAGGAAAAGAAACTATGTAAGTAATCTTACCTTAACATAACATGGAAGATCCGACTCTGCCCTTCATTCCTCACTAGACGTGGATTATAATCAGGTTGTGCAAGTACTCTGTGTGCCCTTCATTCCTCCATATGTCCTATTGACATAGATTAAAATCCCTCCTTCCTCCCTCAATATGTGCTACAGACATGGATCACAATCCCAATGACACACTTTTCCCCATACAATCCTTCTCATATGATCATCACTTTTTCTCCATTGAAATCTCACTGAAGATGTTCGACTTCATGCCTTAAGCTCAACACATTTGGGTTTTTTAGGCTGGCCTTCCTCCCTCCACCTAACATCGGGAATGCCTCATTTGTACTTTTTTTTATTTTTTTTTTAAATTTATCTGTTGGTAAAATGAGGCATAGGTTTTTGTAGGAGTATATGCATAATTTTCTTGGTTGCTCAAGGGAGAAGCAATACATATGTGTAGTGGTGTCTGGATATAAGAACAACAAAATTGAAGAACAAAACATAGATTATCACATACTCTACAACATGCCCATGCAACTATAATTCTCAATATGTAAGTTGTATATTATCTGAATATCCATAGAAATTTCTTGTTAATTGTTTGAGGTCCAAATTGAAAAGCTGCACAAAACATACTTTGGTTATAAACAAGAACATGGACCCTCCTGTGCAACCATGTTTCCCAATATGTCCTCTCCATAATGCCTGAATTTCCATAGGGATTTCTTTCTAATTGTGCTGAGGTCCTGAATTGTTTCTGCAGTCACTATTGTGCCATACATCCCCACATGAAACCTTCCACCAAAGTTCAAGATTGTAGAAACTTAATCCATATCCTTCCAACAAATTCTTTTTTTTTTTCCTTCTTTTTTTTTATAGGAACCTTCCAACAAATTCTTTATCATCTGAAATTACCGAGTTCAATTCAGATATGATCAGAAAGTAAGTGATGAGAATATATAAATCTGAATTTTTACAGTTAATATGATGCAGATTCGACCATGACTCAATGAGATGGGTGTCTAACATAAACTGTATAACCTTTTAGCTTCCAGTTCTTTTGCATGGTTTCCATACAAGTCTTATACTAAAAGTTACAAATAGTATTACAGACAAATTTAAATATAGGCGTTTGGAATTTTATGTCAGTTCCTTGTCTTTTTTACATGATACATTGGGCAAAGCCATCTGAACAGCTAAACCCTAGCAATAATAAAGACCTCAAGTGTATTGGAGCACCTTATATTTAGTTAAAAACACATAACACAAATTAAAAGCTGAGACCAGAAGAAAGCGCAGATTTTGTCTTGGGAAGACCAAGATATAATGTTTTTAGGAATATACCGGAAACATATAATAACCCAAGCAAGCTCCTTTACATAATTAATCCTTTCAACAAGTTCAAAGCACTTACATGTTGGAGGCTTAACCTTTAACAAGATTAGATGCATTTTGGTAATTGAACTTCTGGATTTCTCCCAACAATTTGACAAAGTTGGTTAGGACAACTGAATCATTGCGGGTGTCTCTCTCAGATAACCACTCCTCCTCAAGATGAACATCAACATCCCTGTATGATAGGGTGATCCATGGACATCAAGTAGCAGGCATATTACACAGGAAGGACAGACCACAATAAAATTATGGATCAGACAGAAATTTTTGTTGTGTAAGAGTTCATTGAGAAACAAAATACCTCCTTAGGCTAAGAACCTCATAATTCTTCCGCAGGTAATCAGCATGTTTCGTAAGAGCATCTTGTGCATACTGTTTACCCACAGTTCTTACTGCAGCTGCATTTAGTAAATTTTCTAATGAGCCATGCTTCTTTAAGAGCTTCAGGGCTGTCTTTCGACCAAAACCAGGAGCCACATGTTGAAGTCCAGGAACACCATCGACTTCATCACCAATAATGCATCCTACACAATATAGCTTCAGTCAGAACAAAAGTTCAAACTAAGTTCAAGCCAGTGAAAGATTTCAATTATAGATCAACCAAAACAGATGCCTAGTCAAAAGATACTCTCTCCAGAAGTAGCTGCACGAATATACGACCCTACAGACATCATGTTCCACGATTATTTCTATAGAATTCTTCATGACATGTCAAGTGATCCTTGAAGCGTAGGCTAGTTTAACAAATTGGAGGCAGACGAAGGCAACCGTTTATCTAAGAAGCTATATTCAATGTGGACAAATATTAAGTTCCTCTTGTTTATCTAGAGTACTTGTTAATGAATTTGTGGAGAATGATTAGGCGGGTATGAAATATTTTGGGTCTAGGGGGATGAGGGTTTGGGGACGTAGTCCTCGGAATATTTTTTGAGGACTAAATCTGTGGCCCATTTCATCCATATTACATACCCTACGGGTATTGTTTCTCCTTGTTTACAGGGGTAGCTGTCTCCTTGCCCTATGAACATCCCTTGTTAAATAATTAAATAATACAGTATTAAAAAATATTTTTTGTTTCAAAAGTTATGCCCCCCCTTCCTAATAGCTAGCTATGCCCTATTAAATAATTTAGCATATTTTTTTCAAAAGTTTAGGGCGACAGCTGCCCACTTGTCCCATAACTATGCCCGGTTAAATAATTAGACATGGTATAAAAGATATTTTTTTTCAAAAGTTCAAGGGGACAGCTGCCCCATGGCTATGCCTTATTTTTTTCAAAAGTCCGGGGGGCACTGTCCCATGTCCATGCTATTCCCTATATATATATATATATATATATATAAATTGTATGTGTTTTCAAAAGTTCAGGTGGAAGTTCAGGAGGGGCACGTACCCCCCCCATGCCACCTAGCTCTGCCCCTGCATGTAGAGAATGGTGATGTACTAAAAAAGCACTTCAAAAGAGCAAGAGTGATTTTTTCCTTCTATTTGAAATTGACTTGCTTGATAAGACTTGTAAGCCGTAATCTGGATGTTGACATTTCCTCTGTAATCGTGATGATTGTCTGATTCTGAAACTGCTAACCTACTTAATTACCATATTCTTCCTTTCTGCAGTTAACTTCCTCATTTTCTGTTATGATTTTTTGCTGATCTTTCTTTATCTTCAATTGCAAATCTTGAAACATTGTAGAGTACCAAACAGAAATCAATATGAAAAGAAAAACTTGAACTGATTGTAATAGACTCAAGAACTCTTGAAAACCCAAGGAATATATTCCTTCAGGAAGACAAATACATTATGGATTAAAATTAATATATGAACTTTTAGAACTTATAACTTAAGCCCAAAATTGTAGCACTACAATTGTCTCCTGCAATAAGAAAAGTCTTGTCTTGAGAGTGCAGCCAATATTTCCAAAAAACCAATATCTAGGACAATTAAGCTTGATGTTTGTATTTCTCAATGAATATTTAGAGATTGTAGAGAAGGTATTTCTAGGAATAGTTCTAGACTATGTTGTGCTCTTCTAAATGGGTGAAATATCCGTGTTGGACATTGGCATGAATTGGATTCTTGTTGGACACTTCGGGATTTTCATTCTTCTATTAATTACAACCTATAAATTGACATGCACTATACACAGGAGATCTAGTTTATCCTTTGGAAATTTAATAAGTGGTGAATACAACACTGTAAGTCTATAACATTCATCTATGCACTTATTTATAAGTATATGATACATAATAAGATAACACAATTAATAGTACACAAAATTTGAAATATTCCTCAAGTCCTCGAATCCCATGTTTTGAGGGTTGTCGAATCTGACACCTTGCATCCGCGTTGGACTCTGATACTCGTGTCCGTGCCTGTGCAACTTAGGTTCCAGAATATTCTTGATAGTTCTACACTCTACAGTACTACAATTAAGCTCCTTATTAACATAGTACAAAAGACATTAGTTAATAATTTCCACATATCCAAGGCAGAACAACATGCAGAAATAATATCATTGATCAGAAAATGAAAATTGCACAAAACTATTTCATACTTACGAAGACTCAAATCAGAGCTTGGATCGCAATTATATTGAGCTATATAGTGCTTTAATGTGTAGAAGGACCATCTACCGAACTCTGGCATAGGTATAACAAGTTGCACGTCTTCAGATATCAATTGCTTGAAATCTTTATCAGGGGATCCAATAACAACTCGAAATCCTCTTTGTAAAGCTTGTTCAACAAGTGTAGCTACTACATCATCCGCTTCATGGCCCTCAATTTTTAGGACCTGCACTGCTCTAATACATTCAATATTGAACTGGCCGAAACTAAAGGTGCTACGGATTGCATCCATCAACAAAATTCACATCTAATATCCTTTTCCTTAGCATAGGCAATTTAGATTGAAAACTTTATTTCCTTGTTTTTAATATTCTACATCCTTTCGTATCAAAACAAAAAGAAAAAGGAAAAAAGTAAACAGAGGTGCCAATGGAGAGGCTGACTACAGGGCAAAAGAAGATTCAAATAGGCCATCTCTTTATACTTGCTGGTTTCCTAGTTTTTCTCTCCCTAACAATATTTTTACTTATTGAACAAAATGAAGAAACATAGGTATAGCATATTAGGACTTTTAGTCCGTATTATTTGTGGGGTTAACCATCTTAATAAAACAAGCTGCGGTTTCTTTCCATGTAAATTGTGGTTTATACATGATTTATATGTCCTGGACAAGACATGAGTAACTTTCTCAATTATATATACATATATTTTTTATCGGTAACTTTCCCAATTATAAATTGCATGGTGTTCCTTCATTCACGACGAATGAGAGAAACCTTGTATCTAAACTGTCAAAGTATTTACCCATGATTCCTTCCTCATTGGAACTTATTCACTATTTCTCTTTATATCACTTATAACAGTATTGGAAACTTATTCCACTATTGTCTTCTTACAGATATATAAGTAATATGCCAGTTTGGGAATTCCCACCATTGGTCAACCTTACTTAGTTATCAATGGATATGAATCATTTTTTTAGGCTGACCATATGGCAGCAATAGTCATAAGCCAAGCTACCATTCACAAAGTCACTCTTTCAGAAGTTAACAAGTGGTTAAACACATCAGAATTTTTTCTAAACCATACACTTCGCTTCGGATGCCAAGAAGGACTACATAATATATTCTCAAATCTTGAAAATAGACATAGCATCAAATAAGTACGAAACGTCACCCACTGGCACATTGCATTTTCGAAGGACATCTGTGATGATTTGATGTGAACTTCCAGCAGGGTCCCTTGAAAATCTTTGTGAAACTGGTAGTTGTCTTGTGAACTTCCTCCTATGTGCTTTATATGAAGGTAGCAACTGTCTTCGATACTCATTCCCACTTTTTCCATCAAGAACCTGAAAAAGAGTTTCAATTGAATGCTAAAGCATAGCAAAATTTCCAACCATTTCAGAGCAGAAGTACAACTTCAATCCATATTCTACAATGATATGAAGTATCCTTACTTTTTAGTAACTGACAAAAAAAGCTCAGAGGAATAGATATCTCAAAAATGGAAAATGAATCAACATTACGAGCTGCTTGCCTAGATCATTCTTGAATTTGAAAACAATGAATTTAATGTATCATGAAATAAATTAAACAACACAAGTCATTATTATTTCTCCCTCGAGTGCTTAGGGTGTATGTCGAGGTCATATTCATGGACTGTAGAGAGCTTACAGCGATGACGGGGTGGTGGAGGGAGACTTGAGAGAAGAAGAGAGAGATCCAGTGAGCAAATGAGGGTAAGCTGGGGGTGCTTCCTTCATAGCACAGAGGATTCACGTCCAATAAGAATACCCTTTCCTTGATTTTGCTATTGCTATTCTCGTGGGGCAACAATAGCCCACCACCTGTTTGCTTCTGGGGATAAGAAGAAGAAGAAGAAGCGTGAATCCTCCATGCTGTTCTTCTTGATATTCTCCTCCATGAGCATGAAAGTGATATACAACGAGGAATGGGATTGAGGCAAGGCTTATAGCGAATATACGCAGCCATTTCTTCCATCTCTACTGCTCCCACTTTCCGAACCTTTTTACTCTATCTAGCTTTTATTTTTCTTGCTTATCTCTTCTTAGTAGTTAGATACTGAAATGTTAGCTTAAAGATCTCTCAACCCAAAAAAACAAAAGGGGGTTGTATTTATTAACTTTGGTTTTTATTTAAAAAATAATAGTAGCTCAAAGGGGATTGCGTGGGCGAGGAGGAAGAGTCACCTCCTTGGTCGTGTTGGGAATGTAGACAACCTTCGTATTGCCGGGGGGTGGCCGTAATTCTGAGAGAAGAAAAACTGTAAGTACTGTATTTTTAATATAGTGAATTGGTGTGGCTTCCGAGGACTTAAGCACGTTGCCGAATCTCGTATATCTTTGTGTTTTGTCTCTATTTTATTCTCTAAATCTCTTTCTATTTGCTGTGTGATTTCTGTGATTCGTAGTTTCCAAGATCCAAAGGGTTTAGGGATTAAACACGTAGTTCAAATCCCAACAGGTTGTAGAGGGGACTATTTGTAGAGCCCGAAACTTGCATGTCATGATGTTTGTGCATATTTAATGATAATCTTGGTATTCCTATCAAATTCCTTAATTATTTCATATGACGTTTATTTATGTCAATAAACATGGTATGGAAATTAACTAAGTGTTAAAATGGAGAAAAAAATTAAAACAAACAAAAAACAAAGTCCATTGGTCGACCCCTTTCAATACGAGTTGACCCTCAGTGCAAACATACTGTAGTAGAAAAATGTATAAGAAATCGGGCATAGAGTTCAACAATGGCCGATCGACCGCCCACCAAGGCCGATAGACCCCTCAACCACCGGTCGACCACCCATATGCATGGGTCGACTGTCAGGCCACCGGTCGTCCGCTCCATCACGCCGGTCGACTGCCCACTTACTATTTTGCCCAGAAAATCTTCCAAAACTAGAATTCCGAATATTCTAATTAAATGGAGATTCTAAAACATTATAAATAAGCTCTTACTCGTGGGTTTAGGGTTTTTAAACATTCTTAGAGTTCTTAAAGATTTAAGGAGAGGAAAACCTAAGGTTTTTATAAGGGTTTTAATCGGGGAAGAGGAAAGACTTGAAGATAGAAATCGGAGGCTATTCGCAAGCTTGAGATCGTAGAGAAACGATCAAGCAAGATAGATACACTCCACTAATCTTCAATATTATGATATTTGATTTAAATTAAGATAAAGTAAAATAAGTTTGAAGTAAGAACATGATTAAAACATGTTTTCATCGTAAGAATTCTTCTTATGCAAGGTTTACCTTGTTTTAAAGGATTTTCGATTGTGATTGAAGTATGTATGATCTAACAAGGGGAAATGAATTGATTTATGAAGTATATATGGTCTAACAAAGGGAAATGAATTGATTTATGCAGTATGTATGATTGAATATGGAGGAAGGGATATATGGTAGAAATTGTTCAAATGATTGTATGTTGGATGAGTGATTTTTCGTATTTGTGCAAATAAAGATTTTAGGGTTATTATCTTTATGTATGAACTACTTGAAATCAAAGTATGATGAATTACAACTTGATGTTTGAAGAACTATGATCCTATATGTTTAATTGTATCAATCTTGAGAATATATGCTATGATGATCATGAATGATGTATGATGTTAATTTTGCATGTGTGATATATGTTCGGATAAGCGAGTCTCGAATTATGATATTGGTTACTTAGGATTTTTATCATTGTAGTGTGGACTGTCTTGATGGATTTTCGATAGGTTTTTACTAATAATCTGGGTGTAACTTATTCGAGGGTTTATCACTTGGTTACCACTTCACTCACAATAATGATGTATGCACAAGCATGATAAAACTCACTAATACAAATAAGTGTGACACAAGTATGATTGCATGATCGAGTTTTCTCATTGATTATGGATACCAACAAAGTAAGTTACTCAAGGATATGTCATACCCGACTCTAAGTTTAAATTTTCTTAAGGGTACATTGTACCTGGCTCCAAAAGAAAGTTACTCAAGGGTATGGCATATCTAGCTCATAAGTTTAAATTGTTCAAGGATGCTAGTGTCCGGCTCTAAGTTCAAAATTTTTCAAAGGTACATTGTACTTGGCTTCAAGTATATGTTACACAAGGGGGCACTAGTCATCTAGCTCCAAGTAAGATATCAAATGTACTAAAAGAAAAAAAAAGTAACAAAAAAAGTTTTAAAAAAGTAAACATAAGTGAGCACAAGTAAGAATAGTAAATAAAAAGATGTTTTCGTACTCTAATTTATGTATATATGCATGTCCTACTAAACCATAATGCATGTCTTGTTAAATTATAAAGTATGTTTTATATTAACGCTTAGGATAATGTTAACTAGGAGTTTATATTTGCTGAGCGTTTTCGTTACTCATCCGAATTTTTATTATCAGCAGGTTCAGGATTTGATATTTGCGCAGCTGGTCCTTGAATCGAGAAAGAATATACTAGGGAACCAAAAGGTGACTATCCAGAAGCGGAGAAGGATTTGGATCGATATCCCTATTATTGATCTTAGTTTATTAGATTTTAATTGTTATGTTAAAAAGGATTTGGAATCAAATTTATTTATTGATGATGTTTAGGTTTAATTTATGGTTAAGAATCATTATGGATGATTCGGATATTTATATTTTAATTTTGGTTATAGAATTGAATTTGAATGATATATTAATTAAAGAAATTGTTAGGTTCACATGTTTAGTATGTCTTATATGTTCCTAACAAGTTGGTAAGAATTCTAGCCTGGATGAGATTTTGGGAAGCAACCCTACTGTAGTTTGATAAAGAAAAATAATCACCTCCTCCGTCAGTGACGCGATGGGCATCTCGGCTCCCATTTCCTTGCCATGTGTCAATCTTTAAACTGTGATTAAGATTCACCCCTAAGGTCCACCCCTCTACCTTTAGTTTTGAAAAAAAAAAATTAACCATAGGGTTAAAAAAAACCTTAACTCGAGTTCATGGCATGTGGAAAGGGTGGCTTTGTATTGATGATATAAAAATATTTAATGCCTAAAATAATTTTATTAATTTTTCTTTTTTCATCCAAACGTAATTTTGTTATTTATTTTCTTCACATTCACAATACAATATTGATTACAAGAATCAAAACTTATAAGAATTAATTCTTTTTGAGAATGAGAGAATCACCAGAATTGATGATAAACAGCCCCCAAAAAAACAAAAAGGGGGTTGTATTTATTAACTTTGGTTTTTATTTAAAAAATAATAGTAAGGGTTAAAATTTGTTAACCATAGCTCAAAGGGGATTGCGTGGGCGAGGAGGAAGAGTCACCTCCTTGGTCGTGTTGGGAATGTAGACAACTTTCGTATTGCCGGGGGGTGGCCGTAATTCTGAGAGAAGAAAAACTGTAAGTACTCTGTATTTTTAATATAGTGAATTGGTGTGGCTTCCGAGGACTTAAGCACGTTGCCGAATCTCGTATATCTTTGTGTTTTGTCTCTATTTTATTCTCTAAATCTCTTTCTATTTGCTGTGTGATTTCTGTGATTCGTAGTTTCCAAGATCCAAAGGGTTTAGGGATTAAACACTTAGTTCAAATCCCAACAGGTTGTAGAGGGGACTATTTGTAGAGCTTGAAACTTGCATGTCATGATGTTTGTGCATATTTAATGATAATCTTGGTATTCCTATCAAATTCAATAATTATTTCATATGACGTTTATTTATGTCAATAAACATGATATGGAAATTAACTAAGCGTTAAAATGGAGAAAACAACTAAAACAAACAAAAAACAAAGTCCACTGGTCGACCCCTCTCAATACGAGTTGACCCTCAGAGCAAACATACAGTAGTAGAAAAATGTATAAGAAATCGGGTAGAGAGTTCAACAATGGCCAGTCGACCGCCCACCAAGGCCGGTAGACCCCTCAACCACCGGTCGACCGCCCATATGCATGGGTCAACCGTCAAGCCACCGGTCGACCGCTCCATCATGCCGGTCGACTGCCCACTTACTATTTTGCCCAGAAAATCTTTCAAAACTAGAATTCCAAGAATTCTAATTAAAGGGAGATTCTAAAACATTGTAAATAAGCTCTTACTCGTGGGTTTAAGGTTTTTAAACATTCTCAGAGTTCTTAAAAATTTAAGGAGAAGAAAACCTAAGGTTTTTAAAGGGATTTTAATAGGGGAAGAGGAAAGGCTTGAAGATCGAAATCGGAGGCTATTCACAAGCTTGTGATCGTAGAGAAACGATCAAGCAAGATAGATATACTCCACTAATCTTCAATATTATGATATTTGATTTGAATTAAGATAAAGTAAAATAAGTTTGAAGTAAGAACATGATTAAAACATGTTTTCATCGTAAGAATTCTTCTTATGCAAGGTTTACCATGTTTTAAAGGATTTTCGATTGTGATTGAAGTATGTATGATCTAACAAGAGGAAATGAATTGATTTATGAAGTGTGTATGATCTAACAAGGGGAAATGAATTAATTTATGAAGTATGTATGATTGAATATGGAGGAAGGGATATATGCTAGAAATTGTTCAAATGATTGTATGTTGAATGAGTGATTTTCCGTATTTGTGCAAATAATGATTTTAGGGTTATTATCTTTATGTATGTACTACTTGAAATCAAAGTATGATGAATGACCTATTACTACTTGATGTTAGAAGAACCATGACCCTGTATGTTTAATTGTATCAACCTTGAGAATATATGCTATGATGATCATGAATGATGTATGATGTCGATTTTGCATGTGTGATATATGTTCGGATAAGCAAGCCTCGAATTATGATATTGGTTACTTAGGATTTTTATCATTGAAGTGTGGATTGTCATGATGGATTTTCGATAGGTTTTTACTAATAATCTGGGTGTAACTTATTTGAGGGTTTATCACTTGGTTACCCACTCCACCCACGATAATGATATATGCACAAACATGATAAAACTCAATAATACAAATAAGTGTCACACAAGTATGATTTCATGATCGAGTTTTCTCTTTGATTATGGATACCAACAAAGCAAGTAACTCAAGGATATGTCACACCTGACTTTAAGTTTAAAGTTTTTTAAGGGTACATCGTACCTGGCTCCAAGAAAAAGTTACTCAAGGGTATGACATATCTAGCTCATAAGTCTAAATTGTTCAAGGATGCTAGTGTCTGGCTCTAAGTTCAAAACTTTTCAAGGGTACATCGTACTTGGCTTCATGTATAAGTTACTCAAGGGCACTAGTCATTTGGCTCCAAGTTCTTACTGAAAGAAAAAAAAGTTATGTATATATGCATGTCATGCTAAACCATAATGCATGTTTTGTTAAATTATAAAGTATGTTTTATATTAATGCTTAGGATATTGTTAACTAGGAGTTTATATCTGTTGAGTGTTTTTGTTGCTCATCCGAATTTTTATCATCGGCAGGTTCAGGATTTGATATCTGTGCAGTTGGTCCTTGGATCGAGAAAGAATATACAGGGGAACCAGAAGGTGACTATCCAGAAGCAGAGAGGGATTTGGATCGATATCCCTATTATTGATCTTAGTTTATTAGATTTTGATTGTTATGCTAAAAGGGATTTGTAATCAAATTTATTTATGGATGATGTTTAGGTTTAATTGATGGTTGAGAATCATTATGGATGATTCAGATATTTATATTTTAATTTTGGTTATAGAATTGAATTTGAATGATATATTAATTGAAGAAATTTTTAGGTTCACATGTTTAATATGTCTTATATGTTCCTAACAGGTTGGTAAGATAAGTAAGTCACGTGTCAATGTCTCATTCTAGCCTCAATGGGATTTTGGGAAGTGACACTATTGTTGTTTGATAAGGAAAAATAATCATCTCCTCCGTCAGTGACGTGAGGGGCGTCTCGGCTCCTATTTCCTTGCCATGTGTCAATCTTTAAACCGTGATTAAGATTCACTCACCCCTAGGGTCCACCCCTCTACCTTTAGTTTTGAAAAAAAAATAAAAATTTAACCATAGAGTTAAAAAAAAACTTAACTCGAGTTCATGGCAGGTGGAAGGGGCGGCTTTGTGTTGATGATATAAAAATATTTAATGCCAAACAATTTTATTAAATTTTCTTTTTTCATCCAAATGTAATTCTGTTATTTATTTTCTTCACATTCATAATACAATATTGATTACAAGAATCAAAACTTATAAGAATTAATTCTTTTTGAGAATGAAAGAATCACCAGAATTGATGGCCCCCCTATTTGACACAGGTGTCGTCTCAATAGCATTTCTCCTTTCTTAATCATCTTCTCAAAATCTTACCCCTGTTTGTTCACTACCAAAATAGGAGAAAACAGATAAAAGAAAGAGAGTAACTATGACCAAGAGGATTGAAGAGACAACCGGAGCAACCCAAAGAAGGCCTTGGGCAGGGGTAGTTTGGATATGAGTTTCAATTCGAAATTTCTGAGATGTTGAACTTCATTTGCCATAAAATAAATAAGATGAGTGGCTCTCAAAATTTATGGACAAACTCATCAAAGGAGTTATATTAAGAGCTGGAAGGGACATTTACACCATGAATAGGCAAAACATTGTTTGGTCATCCCTTGTTATTTTGTCAGAATTTCATCGTATTTCTTCATTTGAGGATATTCAAAAGTATAATTTGATTGATCTTATAAAACAGAGAAGGTGAAAACAAATAAAATTTCATAAGATGTATCATGGATTTGGTCATATGCTAGGTTTTAGTGTTGAAAACATATATAAGTTCATTTTTGATCGTATTCTCCATAAATTTTCAATTAAAACTCGTATGACATATATGTATAATGTGCTGGTCATAAGGAAATGGAATGGGAAATTTACCCCCATGTGGTTCGGATAATTGGTATGTGGGTCCGTTTGTTTGCCTGTTTTGCAAACTTTGTGGCGTGAGTTTGTTACCATTTTCTTGCTTGATCATTTTCTCCTGTAATTTTTCATCAGCTGCCCTATTTATGTTTTCGATTTAGTTTTTCATTGCATCTAAATCAAAAGAGGTTGGATTCACTTTGAAATGACTATTCCCTAAATACACTACACATTTGATCTCACACTTGTTCATGTTTAATGCCATTATAATTCCCTGCTTGTAAATATGACAATCAAGAAAAATATTTTCTCAATTTAGGAGATTAAAAAAGTTTGAGAACTCGACATATATTTGTTTCATGACTTTCTGAGAGAGGAAGAGTTTTTTCTCATTTTCCAGGAGATTCAAAAATGAGGAAAAACAAAAAATATCCACTATCCACTGCCTCATTGCTCATGTAGTGTTAGTTTTGAACCAATTTTTTTTAAAAATATAGCCCCATTATTTTATTTGATTTCTTAGGCTTATAAATTTTTATGTTACTTTATTTTTTGTTAGAGACTTATATGTTACTTGGTTGTTATTAATTAGGAGAGTTCTTTTATTTAAATCTTAAATTTTGTTAAAATATATAATTTTTTCCTTTATTAAATTAGAAAATATAAACACGTGCCGGGGCCTACTAGTCATCTTTCAAAAACTCTTACCCCTGTTTGTTCACCACCAAAATAGGAGAAAACAGATAAAAGAAGAGAATAACTATGACCAAGAGGATTGAAGAGACAACCGGAGCAACCCAAAAAAAGGCCTTGGGCAGGGGTAGTTTGGTAAGTGCGAACACAAAGAAGGGTATTTTTTAACACTAAATTTAAAATAAAGGCACTGGTAAAGAAGATGCAAACCAAACTCAGCCAAACCAACCTGTCCAATATATCACTTCAGCTCCAGCAAACCAGTGGCTCCACTGGTTTGTATGACCTTGGGATCAATCTCAACTCCAATAAAAAAAAGTAAAAAAGATCGCTCGGAGATGCATTACATAATGGATAAAAGCCTTTGCATGTGCATCGTTTGCAACACAGAAGAGTTCAACCATCCTGCCTAAAATAATAATACAAAATTTCTTAACTAGCCCCATTGGAAAGGGAAATATCATACCATGTCGTTCTCCAGTTCTGCAACTCAATAACCCTTAACATGGTGTTGCAAGCAATAAAATCATCATACCTAATCGTCTACGACTGAGACTGAAGATCTAACAATACAAATTTCTTTCAGGCTCAGCCCTCTCTCCTCTGAGATCCCAATTATCAATGATTCGGAGAATGGGGATGAATTCATTACATGTTTCATCTTTCATTTCTCATAAAACAATTTTCTAATACTTCTTGAGTGATACATTAGTGACAGTAAAGCTTGATCACAGAGTCAGCCCCAGCAGTGAATAACCACGGCTGCCTCGGATGGAACTTACAATCCATAACCCCTGCAATAAAACCACAATAATGGAAATGTCAGATACAAATTGATATGAAACGGTTCTTCCATATGTAAATTTATACAAGTAATTAAATATCCAAAAAATACATGACTGGTTCATGGTTTTCAAATATTGAATCTCGCTATTGACATATTAAATAAACGTCATAAACAATTGACACTAAAATACAGGTAATCATATATTCTAATTTCTAAAAATAGAGGGCAAAGGGCAACTAGCATTTATTCGGATCAGCTATATACGAATAGCATTTTTGTGACACCACCTGCCGGCAATCAGATGGCCGGATAAAGATGGGGGCGAAGGCAATTTGTTTGTAGATGCATTGCAATAAAGAGCCATTTCTCTTGGATAGAGAAGGGCTCGACAGCTGCCTGCCATCAAACAGGAACCCATATGGGCAAGGATTTCCTCAAATTTGGCAATTGGCACACTAAAATTCAAGATTTTAAAATTTTGATAATTATTATAAATTAAAAAAAAAAAAAGGCAATCGTACCCATTGATTAAAATTCAACAGGCTAATTACTTATGGCGAGGACTATTTTATGGCCCGGATCAAATGGTGAAGGACTATTTTTCTGGCCCAGATCAAATCTGAGACACTAATTGCACCCACCAGCGACTCACCTATGATGAAGAAGGAGATAACCCATGGAGTGTATTTGTGTGAAAGATTTGCATTGCAAATATCACTCACCATTGTTGTAAAGATGCAGGCTGAGCACGAGAACTACGACAACATCACACCCCCCACCTCTTGTGTGAGTGGTAGGGCTGTAGGGGTGTGTCCTACAATGGAGGAGGTCTATGGATCTAATCCCACCCTGGTATGAGTAAGCAAGAGCTCCACTGCCCAAGCTAACCACAACTGGCAATCTTGACTCTACTAAGAATTTTCATCACCAAAAAAAAAAACGACAACATCCACACTTAAATCCTTAATGTTATAAAACCTCATAATTTGTCCACGCATAAATCAGAGAATTTCACCCATATATTTATATATGTATGCTCAACAATCCAAATCTGAAAGCAAGCTTTCTGCATCAATTTGAACTTAATATTATTAAACTATCAGCAATAGAGGAAGAAATTATCAACAGATATGAATATCAATGCCACTAACGCTTTGAAGAAACCTGAAAATTAGATTCTGACACTACAAGCATTCCAACCAGCCCCACACCCGAAGATAACAGTGAAGAAGATTAATTATAAAGGAAAGTAAATGTCACATACCTTTTTAATACGTATCAGTATATAAATATAATCTGGAATAGAAATGAACCAAAGACGAGAAGGAAACAAAGCAATAAATCTGGTGGTGGGCACGGATGCAAGCTCAGTTCTTCCTACTTAATGGAGTTAGGGTTTTGTGTTGGGGTGGACGGAAGGAAATGAAAAAAAATCAGAAGAGGATATGAGGGACTACGAGAATAAAATGATAATAAGGATAAGAACGGAGAAGCTGTGTGGCGGTGGAGCATGATCCAATGTGGTGGGGGTGGTGTGGCAGCAGAATGAAGGAAGTGAATTTATTTTTTTTAAATAAAGAACCACAAGCAGGTGACTAAGCGTGGACAAAAACAGAGGAGGAGGGCGGACATACTTTCGAAGGGAGTAGACAATTGAATGGGCCCCACAACTGTTGGTCGAGAGGAGCTGTACTACAAGCAAGCAGGTGAACTGCCCTTTTATTAAAGGGTATAGAATCTAATATCAGTTTTCGAAGTCTAGTGTATATTTAAGGAGAATATAACTACTTTAATGTGAATATTTAAGGGTGCCAAACACCTTCCCCTAACATAATGGAATCCCCTCCCCTCATCTCTTATACATCACTTACTTTACCATTGACTTACACATGCACATATAGGATTTCCTAGTCTACCTATAATTAGGATAGGTGGTGACAACACCCAAGATTCCCCTTTATTAGGATTATAAGGATATCATTGGCATGGATTCGAGTGAGGAGCGAAATCCATTGCTCACAATCAATACACGGAATAGGTTGCATTTGATTCATTTCACGCATTCTGGCTCAACACCTCTCCTCTATGATAATATGAAGTCCCAATAATCCCCCTCCCCCACCTCAGTTCCCTTCCCCCGACCAGCACTAAAGAAAGAATTCATCATATAGAAAAAAAGAGAAAGAAGGAAAACTAATAAATGTAAATTCAAGCACTTACCTCTCCCATTTGTGATCGTATGCCCTCGTAGAATTTCCAATGGAACAATAAGAGGATTCTGGTTCAGATCTGAATAAACCGTGCCATGGAAGACATATGCCGTGCAATCATCGGAACATGAAGCAAATAGCGGGTACGAACGATGGAAAGCCACATTTGTAATATCCTTGGGGTGACACCTGTGAATATCAAATGCCACATAAGAGCATATATGTCAAATAACAATAACATAACCATGGATAAAGAAACTTATGCACAAACAAGTTACACAATGAAATTTCCATAACCCAATTAAAGTGCATTGGGGTAGCTAATTGTGCCATTAGTCAAAGGTTTAAAGTTTTAAACTAGATTTACCCAAACAAATTTCCAAATTTTTCTTTGGGGGATTCTTTGGATATTTTCACAAAGTCTGAAGTTATAGAGAATTAGAAATATGTTGTTTTGCAAAATTTTCAGTGACATACTTGAGAATTCTGTAAGGTTGCGAGGAAAGGTCCATGTCAAACCAACACAATTTTCCCTCTGTGCTCCCCACAATTACATTATCACCTGCATACATGGGATTTCTCAAAATATTTACCATATAATTAAACTTTAAAAATATAAATAATTCCTCCTCAATACATTGAGCAAATGAAATAGGTACTCGTTTGTACAGAAATAAGATAATAGAAAATGAGAAAATGAAAACAACTTACCTGCAGGATGAATTGCAATCGAGGAGATTTCACGGACCCCTGCCTCAAGCTTCTTAACAAGCTTTTGCTTCACCAGGTCATAAACACGGACATTCTTCTTTGTTGAAATGAAGAATATGGAACGAGTTGGATGAAAGACTGATGAAACTGGAAGCCCGTGCAACTTGAATGGAATTCTTTGGGTGAGTTTCTTTGACAGTTGGTGTATAAGTATTGCTCTTGATTCACGTAAACATAAAAATCAAGGAATTCCATGTATATACCTACTCTGACACTATGGACTCCCCTAGATGACATCCAGACACTCAAGCACTAGCCTCGTCTAAATTGCCTAGGAACCATATCAACCTAGTCTGGGTTCTTGTAACGTCTATGCCTTATCACATACAAATATAATATAGGATAAAGAAATCTTGAGAAGGAACAGAACTATTTTTATAGACGAGTTGAATGGGTTGCTAAATAAAGGGTCAAAATATAAAGAATATTCACTAGTAATGAAAACATAAAGTTAAATTACCCAGAACTTCTAATATAAAGAAGTTACTATATACCAAAGGTGGGAGGTTCACTCAAGCCTGTAAAATTCACCAACCAATGCAATAAAATCAGATGTGAAAAGGATATCACCAGGCATTACTGTAGAGAAGTAGTCTCCTTTACGATGCCATTCAACTGAAGACACTGACTGCAAGAGCGCATGAAAGAGAGTCAGACGAATTCCTTGGTAACTAAGGCCTTTTTTTAAATGTTTTTTTTTTATCAGTAAAAAAATGAGGACAACTTAACTGCAGACACTAATAAAGAGGAAGGAAGAAGACGCGGTAAAGTTACCTTTATATGCTTTAACGTGATGCCATCATGCTTATCATGTTGAACCCAGCTCACAATGGATGGGCTATTGCCTATGCATATAGAATATATAATACAAAGTTCAAACATAATAATTTGATATGAGAAAATGAAACTGACAGTTATATTATACCTACCAGAGTCATCTGGTGCAGTAGGTGCCTCAATATGCATAAGTTCTTTGATCTTTACTTGATTTTCTTCATTCCCAAATCCAGTATTCAAAAGAAGCACATCTTGCCCCCTTCAAGATTTATGATGATAAATTTAAACTCCATTCAAGCAAAGCTATATCCCGGTAACAAAATCATTACTTGTTAGACCACTACATAAGCATCGCAATCAGACTTACGCAGAAACTGCCAATATAGGAAGCTCGGCCACAGGATTCCATGCAACTCGATGGACAGCTTCACCAATCTCCCAGATTTTGAGGCACCGACCAGTTTCAACCTCCCAAACGCGCACAGTTCCATCATTTGAACCTTGACATGTAATGGGAGACAGTGAGAACCATATGCAATAATATCAAACTTTCCAGATAACAGAATACAAGATAAAATTCTGGGAATAGCATCACACACCAGATGCGATCCACTGTCCAGTTACTTCGACAGAAACTGACAGAACAGCACCTTTGTGGCCTCTATACTCAAGACAGCATGTTATGGGGTAAGGCTTAAGATCTTTCCGACTCGGTAGCTTGGGCTTTAGAGATTCAGGATCAATGTTAATCTGGGAAAAAAATCAAACGAAATGAACAAAGTCAACTAAATTAATTGTCATCAATGGATTTGAAGAGATATTTAAAAAGAACATATTCTCATGAAAAACTAGAGAAAGTGGAGGTTATATAACATCAGTGTATTTTTCCTTTTGAGTGGATCCCTGACTTACACGTTTTTTACGGGTTCTAGGGCATAAATATAGGTCCAAACAGCGATCAAAAGATTCCTTGAGAGCGTTGTCATATGCCGGAACACTTCTCAGAGACTCAAACCTATCAAATATCCATATTGATAAGAGCGTCGAAAATGTTCTGAGTATCAAATGGGAGAAGCTGATGACTTGCTAGCCAAATAATTAGAGAAAAAGCCTACAATACCTTCTCGGAATAAATTTAGGGCGGTCTTCCTCATACATTAGCTGGTAAGAATTGATCTCTTCTTGGGTAGGGATATATTCTTTAGAAGGATTGTAGGATTCCTCATGGCCTGCAAATAAAATGGATCAAAATTTAAACCTCGAGATTCTTCATATGGGCATAAAGCAAAATGATCTGATATAAGAGTCTTGGAACAACCAACAGAAGACTGAAAAAAAGCCAAACCTGCCAATTTTGGCTTGGGTGCAGGAATGTAACTTAATCCATGTGCAGCCTTATCTGTTGAGCTGGAATCATCACCCCATAATAGATAAAATTGTGATTCTTCTTTTGGCTTATCAAACTTTATTAATCCCTTCCTAATTGCTCTGACATACTCTACAACCTGCGGGTTTATGAGAAAAGATAGCAGAAGATGAAATGTGGAACAAGATCCCGAGAATGAAATAGTCTTTTGATTACGAGAAATCACTCTCAAAAATCCATTCAACAAGAATGGATCAAATTTAAATGGCTCCATATAACTTTTAGAAAAGTGCAACTCGAAAGCTACTAGTGGAGTAAATAATACTGATAGTCATAAAATATAATGGATATGATGATGGGAGTATGGGACTCTGCCCCTGGATGTCCTTCAACTCATGGTAGGGCAGATCCACTCTGCTATCCAAAGATTATACTTGCATTTTTATTTTAACTATAATAGGTAGGATTTAAAGTTCTTTCCAACGTGCCTTGGCTTGTGGCGAGTTGAACTAATACAGGCAAAATCAATGACAGCAGAACACTAATAAAATTAAAACAACATAAACAGAATGAAGTATCCATATCAATCAATCCATTATCTTCGCATCACCCAGAAGCAAGACATGCTAGAATCCTGCAGAAGAACTTACCTTTTTGTTTTCCCATTTTGAAGGAATGAATCGTCTTTTCGGCTCTGGCGCATTTGACAATGGATGCTTAGCATCATCCCATTCAAACCAATCAACAGAAGGCTGCAAGAGAAACAAGAGGAATATACTTTGAACTCTCTGGGCATAGAAAGATGTTTGAAAGTTGACAACCATATAGAATTGGATCAAAATGAAATGAATCAACAACTACAGACCGCATATGGATCGACTTCAGCATGCGGAGTACTTCCTTTCAGCAATCTACGGATAAGTCTAGTCTCATGTTTTGTGAGCTCCACCTCTTCATCATTATACTCATCATAAAGTTTTCGCCTAATTATAGCACAAACACAAGCAAACAAACATATATGTTAAAGACAAGTAAGAGATGATGATGGTAATATTAGTGGTTCTTTTCATTCTTAAATAAGAATGGTATTAAAAAATGTAAAAAAAAAATACTTATTCAGAAGTCAAACAGCAAAGTAGCACCAGAACCCCATTAAATCTGCTCCATACTCCATAGTCAGCTTCTAACTAAGTACAGGAAGCATAAAGATAGCACTCTGACAATTTTACTCTAATAGAGTTTAGGAAATGGCTGGGAAAGAGAGAATACGACGTTGTTGGGTGGTGGGATTCCCCTGGACCCAAGCAGTTTGTGGGTTTCATTTATTAATAGAATACGGAAGTTCGGACTCCAAATCCCCAAATCGTGCCAACCTTCGTTTGCCCTTGGAAAGTGCCAAAAATCTACTCTCTAGCCTTTACGTTGAGTCAGATCTTGGAGTGGGTAACCAGATTAAATTCTGGGAAGATATTTTCTGGGGGACAATCCTCTCTACCAGTCTTTCAGTAGTCTCCATAGTCTTCGCCATCTGAAAATTTGTTGCATATCAGACATGGCTGGTCACTCCTTTTCCAGTAACTTTCATAGTGCTCTGAGGTCCATTAAGTAAATGAACTTAATAATCTTCTTGAACTCCTTTAAAGACTCCCAATTCTAGACTTTGGTACTCCTAATCCTAACAATAAATTCCCTACTAAATCTTATTAAGTGAATTTGTTGTGAATAGAGAAGAGCCAGTCAACTTTACCACAAATATTATTTGGAACCCAATCACCCCAAAGGTCAAAATGTTTACTTGGATGCTTGCTCACAATAAGGATAATACTTGTGAGATGCTCTAGAGATAAAGGAAGAACAATTGTCTTTCACCTCATATATGCATGATGTACCACTAAAACGGGTATGTAGTCAATTGTTTATCCATTGTAGAATTGCAAGTAATATATAGATTCTTTTTTTTTTTTTATCGGTAATCAGAGAAATACTATAAAAGAAAATTATAGCTTAATATAAGAAGCAAAATCCAAGTTCACCAATAGTAAACCAAGAGAGTGCGCAAAAACAAAGGGCGGCAAAAAGAAACATGAGCTACTTCAAAGATAACTACAAAGCAAAGAGATTCCCCCGAGGATCTGCACCCCCCCACCCCCCTCTCTCAACGAAGCACCAAGTTGAGACAAGAAGCCGAACTAGAGCCTAGATCCCAGGGATAGTCAAGGATGAGTCTTCAAAAACTCTCTGGTTCCTCTCCTTCCACAGAACTTAGGCTATCGCTCCAGGGAGAAAAGGCCAAACTATACCCACTGGAGAGGGGAACGACACTGAAAACCAACAAGATAAGAAACTCCGGAGGATCGGGGAAAGACCCATGGGATGTCAAGCTGAGAGAGGAAATAGGACCAAACCTCCCTCGCCAACGGACAATACAACAAAAGGTGATCCACTGACTCTTCTACTATGAGGCAAATAAAGCATCTGTTAGCCATGCATCAACCTCTATGCATAGGTGATCACTAGTTAGAATTTTATTAAGAATCGTTGTCCACATAAAAAAAGAAACCTTAGAAGGAATCGAGGGAATCCACATAACCTGATGAAGGAAAGGTATACTAGGCCCAGAATACAAAGCTTGCAAAAAGGATCTCACTGAGAACAACTCCTTGTTGTCCGGGGACCAAACTTGACTATCCCTGATGAGAAGATTACGGGAAACCTGTTGAAGTTGGGAGACCAATCGTAGAAGATCCTGGACCTCCCACTCTAAGAGGTTTCGCCTCAATTTTGGGGTCCACATAGAGACCCCCTCCCTCCACTCTAAATACTCGGCTATCGAAGCCTCTTTATTCATAGCTAGGAGAAAATGTTACTAAAGACCTGACTGAAGGGCAGGACCACACCAATGATCCTTCCAAAAACTAATATGTTCTTCATTGCCCACGTTGAGTCTAGTTCGGATGTTAAACTCATCCCAAACTTGCATCATTGCCTTCAACACCCCTACACTCATGGGGCCACGCACCACCTATCACACCCATGCCTAACCACTATCACAGCTCTCCAAAGGCTTCCCTCCTCTTCGCAGAAGCACCAAAGCCATTTTCCCATAAGAGCCTTTTTAACCTTTGTAAACCGAGTATGTTTGGGTCCTTGCTCATGATATCAAGGAGGTGATGTTGCAATAGAGGCCGGGTAACCTTGGCACTAGGGTCCATGCAATCTTCTTGGAATGGAGACCCCCCCCCAAAAAAAAAAAGGAAAAAAATACTTTTGACAGAAGTTTGTTTGGTAAGCGTGGCTAGACCGTATTTGAGGAATCATCCAAGACCAGGGTTGTTAATGGGTTAGGCTAGGGCTGGGCCTAGGTCTTACCACCATCATGTTACAGTAAGGCTATAATTGCAATATCATAAAAATAATTAAATATAAGCGTTACAATAAGGCTATAGTTGTAATATCATAAAAAATAATTAAATAAAACGTACATATTGTAATATGTATAAGGGATGGACAGCTGAGCCAGGCTCTACGGGTATTTACCAAGCTCAACCCTCAAGTAAGAAGGCTTTGGAATATCAAGCCCGGCCTGGCACTCAGGCCTTAGGGGAAGAAATCCTCTTTGAGGGTCTCAGAGGGTTTGACACCCCAATTGGAAATCAGTAGGATCAAGATCCAAATTCAGGAGACATATTAGAGTGAGATTAGGCAACAAGAAAGGAATTCTCTTTGCTAGTGACTTGTACAAGAACCTTCTTGAGAAAGAGGTGGAGGACATCAACCAATACTGCCAATCTGAGAAGATGGGAGATCCTAGTCCCCCTGAAGGTGCAATATTTCCTATGGACGGCTGCTTTGAACAAATCCTCATTATCAATCCCTTGAGGAACTGGGGGATGCTCATCCCAAATAGATGCTGTCTATGCTTATTGCCTAGAAGCCAAAGAAAGTGTATCTCATCTACGTCTTCACTTTCCAGCTTCATGCTATGTGCAGAGATTTTTTCTTTCTCCTTCCAAGGTCTCTCTAGCCATGATAAAGGGTGTGAAGGATGTTATTCTTAAGTGGCCAGCCAGAGTTTTTAGAGTTATTGTTGGAGATGTTCCAACTGCTATTTGTTGGTGCTTATAGGAAGAACATAATAGTAGGATCTTTGATGGCTTGGCATCCTCCATCCCAGCCCTTTGGTCATCTATTGGTTGGAGTTTGAGGAACAGGATGACTGCTTCCAAAGGATTTTAGAAAGTTCAAAGCAATGATTATGTGTATAGATGGGTCATTTTATTTTACAACTTATGTCTTTTTCTTTTCCTTTTGGGATTTGCTAAAACCCTTTCTTTTCGATTTCCCTTCTCTTCTAAATGAAATTCCAATTTCTTTAAATATATTTATGAAATAGTTCTAACTTTAGCTCAAACGGTAATAAAGTTACGACAGTTAAAAGCTCACCAATTTTTCGCGTCATCAGCACCGGCTAGAAATGAATCGAGCTTATCTTTTCTAGCCTGCTTTTTTATCTTCTTCCCAGTAATGTCATATCCAATATGTTCCTCATCCTCATACCACTTCAAGGGAACATCCCCGATCGTATTTCGAGGAGCAACC
Organism: Tetracentron sinense; assembly: GCA_015143295.1. Taxonomy (NCBI): domain Eukaryota; kingdom Viridiplantae; phylum Streptophyta; class Magnoliopsida; order Trochodendrales; family Trochodendraceae; genus Tetracentron; species Tetracentron sinense. The sequence goes on from CM026552.1 coordinate 47,298,357, forward strand.
TGTAAAACAAAATAAAAACACTCAATTAAAATCAAACAGTGATTCCACAAATAACCGTATGCTCTATCCTCAAAAGACATAAATATGGCACTGACCTCATCTTCAGAAGAATCACTCTCTTCAACTCCTTGATGTGCCTCGACCCCTTCATCTTGATCTTCTAGACCATGAACCTCATTTGAGAGCTCAACGTTGCCTGTCCTAACAAATTCCTGCAATAGTTATTCTCACAAATATATAAATATGGCAACCCACTAAACTTAACATTGTCTCAAATGGCAAAAGATTGCTGGAAAAAAAAATCAAATGTTTACCATGTACCTCGTCTTCCAACAATTCATGTTCTCCAGCTCCTGATTCTCTCTCTGTGTCGTCATTCTCGGAAAGAACCTACCATGAGAAATCCAAATTATATTATAATAGCACAAAAACTAAATCCCCGTAATGATGACAAGAGAGACAACATTACAGAATTCAAAAATAGAGCAATCCATTTATTTCTACCATATAGCCCCAAGCTTGTAATTATATGGAATGATTTAACATCATTTCGACAGACCCGGAAGAGAAAGATTTCTTGAAGCATCAACAGATACATAATATATGCTTTTGGAGGTGAAATTCCAATTTCAGAGCTTGGGAATAGAATCAATAACTAGTAAGCAATAGTTCTAGTTAGAAGATGCAACGATATATTAGAGGAATTTGAAATAAATAAGATCAAAGAAGAGGTTTTTAACAGTTTTTTCCCTAATCTGTAAGTACCTTATCAACAAGTGGAGAATTCGTTTCCAGTTGTTGAGGTTCTTCTACTGCGGTCGACTGAGACATAGTATTCTTTTTCTTCTTGTTCTTCTTCTCTTTTGGTGCTTTCACAAGACGAGATTCATTGGCCTCCACCATTCTCTCTCTCTCAAAAGGCTGGTTAGGGTTTAGAACCCTAGATACAGAGAAGCAAGAAAATGGCAGTTAGGGTTTAGAAGTTAGAAGCCTAGATACAAAAAGAATAGGACTTATTAGGGTTTAGTGGTGCAGGGTGTTGCTAACACGCCATTATTTGGTTACCAAAACAAGCACACTAAGAAATAAATATCTATACAATTTTTAATTGTTGAGATTATTTAACATTTAAATGAATTTTGATATATATAAACTAATTCGTAATTATATATTTTTTATGTTGATAAAGTCAATATACTTGAAAGATAATTAAAAATTAATTTATAAAATGATCGAATTGATCAATAACATATTTTAAAAGGAGAATAACCTGCACATGTGGACAAAAATGTCATTTTAGCACTAATTTTGGGTTAAATACTAACGGAAGTAGCCAAGGAGGGCATATGTAAAAAATGTCATAAACCATAAGTATATATGCAAAACAAAAAACCTAGAGGAACTTATATGCAAAGTGGGTTAAACCCAATAGCTCATATGCAAAAATCCTACATATAAAAATAGAGTTGGGATCTTATTCAATTGCGATTGAACTCGAGAAAGTTCAATCGCACCAACAAGTCAACACGTGTCCCTTTAAATGCCTGTTAATTGTGGTTATGATTCACTAACCCTTATAATCCAACAATCTAACCTTGGTTTTTAGAAAAAAAAAATATTAAAAAAATTAACTCTAAAGATTAAAACTTGTTAACTACAGCTAAAAGGGTAGTTCTCCCAAATTCAATTGAAATTTGACAAGATTCGAACTCATAAAAATAAGAGTTGGAATCTCAGCCAATTGCAATTGAACTTGGGAGCGTACAATCGCACCCACAGGTCAACACATGTCCCTTTTAACACCCATTAATTGTGGTTAAGTTCATTAACCATAGGGTTCATCAATCTAACCTCGGTTTTAGAAAAAAAAAATCGTAAGGATTAAAAGTTCTTAAAAAAAGTTAAAAGGGAAATTAAATGTGCTTTGTGAGTACGATTGAACTCTCCCGATTTCAATTGCAATAGGATAGGATCTGGACTCACAAAGATAAGAGATGGGATCACAGTCAATTGCAATTGAACTTGGGAGAGTTCAATCGCACCCACATATCAACATGTGTCCCTTTTAACACCCATTAATTGTGGTTAAGATTTATTAACCCTTATGGTTCAACAATCTAATCTTGGTTTTAGGAAAAAAATGTTAAAAAATCTTAATTATCAGGATTAAAAGTTCTTAACCAAAGTTAAAAGGGCAATTAGGTGGGGTTTGTGAGTGTGATTGAACTCTCTAAAAACAGGGGGTGCACAAAATCTCCTTGTGTCCCAAAAATACTCTCCAACTCTAACCCTTTAATTGAAATACCAATAATCCCCTAGTACAAGGAGGGTAGGGAGGCATGATATCACTCAAATATATGGGGGTACTTTTCCAGTACAGTAAAGGGTTGTCGGTCCACAAGGATAAGTGAAGATATGAAACACTTACAGAAAAAGAGATTATAAAATTTTGGTTGGAAAGTTGTAATCAATTTAGAGGAAATATCAATGGGAGAAAGCGTCAAGGCATCGAGTTTCCTCCTCTTAAAGGTGTAATATCAATTCGATTAATCCAAAGTATAACTCAATTGAGTATTTCACATCCCAAACCCTAATCGAAAAATCTAGAAATTTAATTTATAATAAAAACCTAAAATCAAAGGATTTTATTTTTCGGAAGATACACTCTCATGATGGCATCTCGCCCCCTCACAAAGCCCCCTTAACTACCCTTGAACCATGATTAAGAAGTTTTAACCCATTTGTTAATTTGTTTTTCTAAAAAGCAATGTTAGGTTTTTTAACCTTAAGGGTTAGTGAATTATAACCACAATTAAAAGGGGTTAAAGATGACATATGGAGATTTTTTAAGTGGGGGTGAGATGCCTTCCTATCCTCGTCGTACAAGGAGGAGATTATTTTTTTAATTCAAATAATTAAAGGTCAATATTAGATTTGGCTTAACTTATTTGGCTTATTTTGTCATTCTCTAGAGTCACGTCAACTCTAATATTTACCCTTAATTATTTGAATTAAAGGGGTAGAATTTGGGAGTATACTTGGGAGTACTCATAGACCGACTCATTTCGTTTCATTGTAATTTTAAAATTATTTTGTGTCAATATCACCAATTACTATAAGACTATACATAGGCGAACTCAACAAAATACATTGCATAAGCCATCCGTCTTATTTTCATTGAGTTTGGGTTCGAGAATTAAAAGTGTGATAAAATAAAATCTTCTACGTCTAGTTCCATATATATCAGCTTTCTAATTCAAATCCAAAATACCCATGTAGTTTCCCTTTTAATTAAAATCCACAAAATTGGAGTCCATAAATGAGCTTGGTTAGCGACGTGACAATCCAATAAATAAGCTAAGCAACCTCCACCAAACAAAAGACAAAAGAGGGAGTAGAAGTAAGGGTTTTAAATTTCCACCCAACATTTTTCCAATTACCTAGATTAAACCCAAAACATTTTCAGCTAATTACAGGAGGGAGACCTCTACACATGCTCAATTCTAGTCAACATTTTGATTGACCTCAAACCTTCTATTGACATATTCATGTTCAAGTAGGAAGAGGTAAAATAACTTAGGTGGCTCATTTTGGCCGAGCGGTGATTGTGGAGGGAGTCATTGCCGAAGAGAGAGAGAGCTCTAATAAGTTGTGTAGTGACTAGAGAATGATAAGGTTGCGAATATATAAATAGAGAAGTGGAAGAAGGTTTGGAGAAGAGAGTTTAGAGATTTGGGTGTGCATAGAGAAGGGGATTATTAAAATAAAAAATATTTTTAGTATTGGTGTATGGTAAGAAATTGTTGGGGGTGCTCATAACATCATCCTAAACTAATACTTATTTGTGGGAAGTGGGTCGGGTTTAGTGGGCTTCTGAGTAAATTCTTAACCCTATGTTTGGTTGTTGAGAAAATGTGTAAAAACAAGAAAAAGAAAAGAAAATTGGATAAAACACAACTAAAGATTGTAATAGAAATCCAAAATTTTCTTTTCTTTTCCATGTTTTCCCATATTTTCTCGGCAACCAGACATAGCATTTGTACCGGAGAAGATGTGAAGGGGAGAGCACCGGGAAACCCTACTTGAGAGGAAATAAAGATGCTTGTGGGGCCCACCACTTTATTTTCATGAGAGGGCAATGAGTCCACTTCCCAAATAGTCAGCCTAACATTCTCTTTTAGAAATACCCTCTTACGTTAGCATACCCCTCGATTTTTTACAGTTATTTCCTTTAGAGCATTCCTAACAGCCTAAAATAGCCAAAACTCACTTTTTTCTATTTCGGCTATCCACTTTTTTAAAACTCTCCTAGCAGCCTCACCAATTTAACAAAAAAAGAAGGGAGAGAGACATTATTTTATTATTTGTGTGGGAAAACAAAAAAGGAAGGGAGAGAGAAACATTACCATTCATTGGATGCCTGTGCATCCCTATCAGTCAAGGCAAAGACCTGGCCCTGGTTCTTCTTGCGAGACGGCTGTGTGGGATGTGATGGTTGTGTGGGTCTAGAGGCCGAAGCTTGTGAAGACCCTTGCTTGACGAATTGGGGGTCTAGTCCCCTGAGGTTGGACCCGCGACTGTCGGTGTGGGCAATCTCTAATCATGTGACCCTGCTCTCCACAATGAAAACACCTACCCGATGCTCTCCGACACTCTCCAGTCGGGTGTATTCGATCACAATAATCGCACTACTCAAAAGATGATGAGGATGCAGGCAGAACATATCTAGTGCTTTGAGGAAAAGTGGGACGAGGTGCTTGCGAAGTAGTTGGATGAGGCACTGGTGGTGAAAAAGGAGGCCTCTGTGTCTGTGTAGGTTTAGGAGCTGGATACGGGAAAGTCCTGGCCCTCTTCTCTGGTGGTGCTGAGCCACTAGACTGACCCCTATGCATGACCTTCTCGAAGCCACTCTCTCTCCTTCGAAGAAACTCCTCTGAGTTCCTCTCGGCCAGGGGTGGAGCCAGGGGGCAGGGGCCATGGCCCCCCCAAATTTTTTGTAACTCCTTACAGCTGTAGTATGAATAGTTTTTTTTAAGTATACTTGCCCCCCCCCCCCCCAATTTTTTTGTCATATATATAGTGGGCCCCCCAATGGAGTCCCCTTATGCCCTTGAGGTTGCCACATGTCCCTATTGGCACCCCTTAACTATGGCTAAAATTCACCCAATCTTAGGGTTCACCTACTTATCCTTGGTTTCTAGAAAAAAATATTTAAATAATTTTAACCTTCGGAGTTAGTGAATTTTAAACTAGGGTTCAAAAAGAAATTTGATATATTTTTTTAAAACCAAGGATAGGTGGGTGAATCTTAACCACAATTAAGGGGTATTAATTGGGACATTGGGCTTCCTCAAAGGCATTATTGGGAAAAAAAAATTCTCAAAATAAAAAAACTACCCCAAAAAAAAAATCTCGGGGCCTACGCCCCCGAACCCCCAAATTCCATACCCTAAAAATAATTTTTTTTTAATACATGTATTTTGGTCCCCCCAATGAAAAATTCCTGGTTCTACCCCTACTCTCAGTGATCTTCACCTTCCCCACAATCTCCCTCCAAGACTCCACCTGGAGTATAGAGACTCGGTACTTGATAAAGGCTTTCAACCCGTTCTCAAACTTTCTAAATCGCTTCTCCTCTATCGTGTCAGGTGTGGTGCGAATCGTGACAATTCAACGAACTTGGCCTCATACTCAACCACGCTCATCTTTCCTTTTACCAAATACATGAATTTTATCTCTTTCTGCTGTCTGACAATCTTGGGGAAATACTGCCCATAGAAGACGTCTAGAAATTCTCCCCAAGACCATGGCTCTCCTGTCCTGGCAGTGTCTCTCTGCCTCAATGAATCTCTCCACCAATGATCGGCTTCCCCTTCCATCATGAAGGCTGCCCAGTCTACTCTCTGCTCATTTGTACAACGAAGAGCACGAAAGATCTTCTCAAGTTGTATAATCCACGCCTCTGCAACCATGGAGTCTGAAGTCCTATATAAGGTAGGTGGATGAAGCCTTTGGATTGCCTCGAGTCCAGAAGTATGATGTGTAGGAAGTGGATGCACCAATGCAATAGCAGCAGCAGGCTGTCTAGCTGCTAGCATGGTTATGGTCTCAACCATAGTATTTAGCAACTGAGATATATCGGGTTGTTCATCACCTGATGGAGGGTCTCCTCCATTAACATTATTTCTAGTCTGGTAACTGCGACCCCCCCGACCGCCACTTCTCATGACTTAGTCCTGAGAACAATAGCAACCATGAGTCTAACTTGGAAACCAACTTTATTTCAATCCTAAATTCAAGATCATTCCATATTCATAAAGTACATAATAGGAATACATCAAGGTATATATTGCAATAGTATAAGCATACAATTTGTGGTTCTAGCGTAGGATACTAAGTTCCGTTGGGTTCCAACCGGTTATGGACTAAGACTAAATAATCAATCTATACTTGGAATATGACTCTTTTCCTAAACCTAATGCCTTGTTTCAATCACAGTATCGAATACTAAGTGAGCCTAATGTCTTGGCTTTGATATGATACCCACTATGGTATCATACACAAACTTTAGAATTCATCTGAATTCTAAGTTCAACTTAGAGAATCACCTAGCCCTAGTGAACCTAATGCCTTAGCTTTAATTCCACCTCTGTCATGACCCAAAATACCCCCTAAGAGTTAGGGATACTTTGACTCGTGATGTGCCTTATTCGATACCAAACCATCTTGTAAAAATACACAAGGCATAACATAGCGGAAACATATAATAGTGCGGAAGTGTAAACTTAAGTTTTTCTTTCTATTCATATAACTGTATTCCAAGTTTGAACAATATATAAACCAAAATAAGAGTGGACATGCCCACTCACACAAAATACAAAAGTAGTCTCTCTCTATCTCACTCACTCTCAATAGTATCCAGGATAAAGCCACCTATCAAGGTTCCTATCCTCCTCTAGCTGAGCCTTTCCCGGCTCCTCTTCACCGTAGTCCTCCTCGACCCATGAACTGGGATCACAGATGTTGTACCGACCTGTCGACATAAAATGAACGGCTGAGCATGAAATACTCAGCGACCACAAACCACTAGCTAACAATGATATAATAATAACAATGTCACATACAAGTGCGTAAAGGAATATCATTCATAAAATCATGCTTAAAACTCATCATAGAAAATCTTTCGTCAAATCTTATCTTTCATGGAAAATAAAACATTTTGTTCATGCCTTATGAGATCTTATGAATGCTTATAAGCTTTGTGAGTTCTTATGAGTTCCTTGTGAGCTTATGAGTTCTTATGAATTTCCTGTGAGCTTACTAGTTTTTATGAACTTTATGATCCTTGGAGACTTATGCAGGATCTTAGACATATGCATTTCTTTTGAATTCTTAGAAGCCTTTCGAGACTTATGATCCTTAGAGTTTATGCAAGATCTAGACATGATTCTTGTGAGCATGAGGTAACCGATCTTAGAAATATCAACCCAAAGTTTGGCTTTGTCAATGCTTATGCACTGATGCTTCTTCTTATGAATCTCCTTTGAAAAACCTTTCTTATGATCCTTGAAATATCATGCTTATGAAAAAACCTCGGTTGTGTAAAACATAAGGTGCGTGGAGTGATTGTGAGCATCATAATATATATGGAAAGTTTTAAACATTGCATACGAGTTCATACAAGACATATTAGTATCATAGTACACTTGGACAAATTCTAAAAGCATGGACCATATCCATTCATGGCATTACATCACAATGATCTTGGTTTTTAAGCCTATTCCATTAATCTCATACTTAGAATCATAGTTTGTTGTAGGAAAATCTCAACCTATACAAGCATCACTCATATTTATCCTTTTATTGAAAATCCCCACCTTAAAAACCCTTATTTACTCATTGGATCAACATAAAGTCATCTAGTAGAAAGTATTAACAAATCATACTCAAAATCATACATTCAATCTTTGCATCATAACAAAGTTAGGTAGTGGGATGCTCTTACCTTTAGGATTGGAGAAAAAACTTGAGAAGGCTTGAGAAGGTGTGCTCAAAGCTTCAAAGAAGGATCCAAGCTTGAATAAGGAACCCAAGCTCCACCTTGATCCCCAATTAGAAACCCTAGCTTCTCCCATTTCTCCCTCTCTAATTTCTCTCTTTAGAGCTCTCTTAGGTTGCCTTGAGGGTTTGTGAACCCTAACCCACAAAATTGGGGCTTTTATAGGAAAATGGAAGGTCAAAAGATCATCCTACCCTTAATGAATTGGTCCAACAGACCAAACTAGGCAAAACCTTGAGTGCCCGATCGACCGGTTAGGAGGGTCGGTCGACCGGCCCTGTTAAATTCCTTATTGTTAGCCCATTTTGGGCAAAAATCCCACAGTCGGTCGACCAGTTTTGAGGGGCAGTTGATCGGCCTTGCATAACCAACTCTCTGTTGGCCATGTTTTGCCTTTTTCATGACAGCCGATCGACCGGCCTTGGGGGCGGTCGACTGGTATTCACCAGAACTTGGTGAATCCTCTTGTTCTTCCCATTTTTCCCACTTAGAGTGCTTTCACTCTTCTATTGGCTTACCTAGAGTGTTTCCACTCTTTTACCTTAGCTTTAACACTCATACACCATTATATTTTGTCCAACACCTTTTATTCATAATGCATACACCATAACACATCGAAGATCATTTGGATCAAAATCACTATTCACCAACTAGGTGAATGAGTTTTGTGGTTCTACAGATTTATGTACTGACTTAGAAGGATCGTGAGAGACACCTCTGGATCACCTTGAAAAAGTTAAGAGAGAATGGGTTGTACCCTAAACTTAGCAAGTGTGAATTTTGGCTAAAGAAAGTGTATTTTCTGGGCATGTGGTTTCGCATAAGGGATTTCAGTTGACTTCACAAAGATAGAGGCATTAGCAAATTGGGGTAGACCCAAGAGTGTTACTGAGATTATGAGCTTTTTGGGCCTTGCTAGCTATTAGAAGATTCGTGGAAGGATTATCTAGCTTGACAGCACTGCTCACCCACCTTACTAGGAAGAATGTCAGGTTCATATGAGATGACAAATGTGAACAAAGTTTATAGAATTGAAGAAGTGTTTCACTATGGCACCGGTCTTGACAGTTTCATCCGGTAGTGGAGGTTATGTTGTGTACAGTGATGTTTCGCACATTAGACTAGGCTGTGTTCTTATGCAAGACATGATAGTTATCGCCTATGCTTCCCGACAATTGAAGAACCATGAGAAGAATTATTCTACCTATGACTTAGAGCTTGTAGCAGGTATATTTGCTCTTGAGATATGGAGGCACTACCTATATAGAGAGCAGTTTGAGATATTCACGGATCATAAAAGTTTGAAGTATCTCTTCTCGCAGAAGGAGTTGAATTTGAGGTAGTGCCATTGGGTGGAGTTCCTTAAAGATTATGATTGTTCTTTCTTGAACCATCTGGGGAAGGCTAATGTAGTGGTTGATGTACTCAACAGGAAACCTTCTAAACTATTAGCTCACATGATGGTCCAAGAATAGAAATTGTTAGAAGATGTGTCTAACAGTGCAACAAGCCTTAGTGTTGGCTCATCTGGAGCCTGCTTATTGGCAAACATTACAGTTAGGCCAATTATCTCGGACCGGATTCTAGAACTACAAATGACATATGAAGAACTACTAGCCTATAGAGACAGGTTATTCAAGAGTGGGAATCGAGATTTCTCTACATTACATGAAGATGGTACTATTACCTTCAATGGTAGACTATGTGTACCAGCCAATGAAGAGTTAAGACGAGAAATTCTAGATGGACCACATAAGTCCAGATATACTATACATCCAGGTAGTACCAAGATGTATCAAAATCTCAGGAAGCACTATGGGTGGATAAACATAAAGAGAGATGTGGCAACTCATGTGTCTAAATGTTTAGTTTGCCAACAAGTTAAAGTCGAACACCAAAGACCCGCATGACTACTTCAGTCACTCCCTATTTCGGAATGAAAATGGAAAAAAATCTCGATGGATTTTGTAGTAGGTTTGTCAAGAACAGCAAAGAACTTTGATGCTATATGGGTTATAGTTCACCAATTGACCAAGTCAGTTCACCTTCTTCCATATCGCACTACCTTCAATTCTAACCAGTTGGCAAGCTTGTATATTAAGGACGTGGTTCGTTTGCATGGAGTACTGGTTAGCAATGTTTTGGATAGAGATACGAGATTCTGGAAAAGCTTTCCGTAAGCTATGGCTTCTCAATTAGATTTAAGTACAACTTTTCATCCTCAAATGGATGGGCAAACTGAAAGAGTGAATCAGATTATTGAAGATATGCTACAGGCATGTATGTTAGACCTCAAAGGCAGTTGGGATGATCACTTGGCATTAGTAAAGTTTGCCTACAATAACAGTTACCAAACAAGCATTCAAATGACACATTTTGAGAGACTTTATGGTAGAAGTTGTCGTCCACCTCTATGTTGGGATGAAGTAGTTGAAAGGAAGATATTGGGCCCTGAATTCATTGAACAGACTTCGAATAGGATTTAGTTGATCAGGGATAGATTGAAGACTGCCCAAAGTAGGCAAAAGAGTTATGTTGACACTCGCCGAAGAGACTTAGAATTTCAGGTTGAGAATTAAGAGTTTATGAGAATCTCTCCAACAAAAGAAATGATGAGATTTGGGAAAAGGGGAAAACTCAGTCCAAGATATGTGGGCCTCTTTGAAATTATCACAAGGGTAAGAAAAGTCGCTTATAGGGTTGTTTTACCTCCTCACATGGCGGCTGTCCATAACGTATTTCATATTTTCATGTTGAGGAAATACATTCCGAATCCGTCTCATGTGAATGATTTTGAGCTATTAGAGATTCGAGAGGATTTGACCCTACTTGAACAATCGGCTCAAATTTTGGACCGAAAGGAAAAAGTCCTTCGCACGAAGACAATTCCATTGGTTCTCCTTTGATGGAAACATCATTCCGTTGAGGAAGTCACTTGGGAAAGAGAATATGAAATCAGAGAAACATATCTTCACATTTTCATATAATCTTGTTATGTAAGCTCGTAATTTCGAGGATGAAATTCTAATAAGGAGTGGAGGATGTAAAGACCCTAAAAACTTGATTGTCTTAAACTTATGCGCATTAAATGATAATCTAAAATTTTACTCAAAACATTGCAATTAAAGTCAATTTATGTCTATGTATGTCTATTTAATGTTATTGGGTGCTTAACTATGGTCAAACTTATAATATGATGAATGGTTAAGAGTTAAAGTAAAAGAAAATATCCAAAACAGGGAAACAAAGAGCCCACCGGTCGACCGACGCAATTGAAAAAAAATTATGAGAGATTTTGGTGCGGTCGACCGCGACCATCATTGATCAACCATCCCTTCACACCGGTCGACCGCTCGTGGCTAGTCTGCCCAGAAACTTTCTAATTTTTGGATTTCTGAGAATTAGAAGCTGCCTAGGACTCTTTAGCCTATATAAGGACCTTAAACTCATGGGTTTTAGGGTTCCAAACACTTTAAGAGTTCAGAAAATCCCAAAGAGAGTTTTGCAAGGCTTTGCAAAAAGATTTTCATCTCAAGGAGAAGGAAAAGCTTGGAGATCATCTCTAAGGGCATTCTCAAGCAATAAATTGTAGGGAAGCGATTTATAAGGTATCATATAATGTTTTGTTAACAATTTTATGATAAGATTACATGTTGAATAAGATTGAATATGCTTGTGTGATAGTTTAAGGAGTATTAAACGAATGACATGATCTTGCATGATGGAAAAGGGTATGGAATTCGATATTGATGATTGTGTATGGAGAAGTACATGATATGGTCAATGTTTTATGGTTTTGATTCAGTATTATGGATGTAAATTGCTATATAATAATGAGAATGATGATCTAAGGTTTTCAGAAGTAAAATTGATGATGATATCATACATGGGGATTTATGATAATGGAATTAGGGTTATGGGATTGTGATTATCAAATTATTGTGTAAGGAAATTGACAACCCTGTTTATATGACTTGAATACGATAACCTATATGAATGGTAAGTATTCTTGGTATGATTTTCATATGGTAAATTATGATTAATTATGCATATATGGTGGTTGAATTTCAAAAGGGTAAATACTTAGGGAAGATATTGATAACCTAGAATTCTCTAACTATAGTTATATGGGTGGCTATAGTGGGGTTTCAAAGGTGAAATATCGGAATATAAGTGATAACCTAGATAAAAGTTAATCATGACACTCAACCACATTGTTCACGGCATGGTAAGTTGTTAAGGACACGAGTCTCACATGATCATGCATGGATATGAAAACTGATATAATTCTGGTATGGATCTTGATATTTGGTATGGACCTTATTATTTGGAAATCTGGTATGAACCTTGGCATGGACCTTGGTATGTAAATCTACTATGAAATCTAGACTGACATTAACCTTGCAACCCTGGTATGGACATGAGAACTGACATGTTACTGTTATGATTTTTTATGCATATGCATAAGTATCATAAGTCTTGCATGGAATGATGGTATGAATCTTGCTCACATGTTTTTCCGCCTGATTATGTAAAGTATGAATATGTATGAAACTGTATGATATAATATGTTATATTGTTAACTGTACTTTATATGCGCTGAGCTTTCGTTTGCTCAGCTGTACTTTTATGTCGGTAGTTTCAAGAGGGTTCGATATCTATGCTCCAGGACCTTGGATTGAGGAAGAGTATCAAGAAGAACCAAAAGGTGATATCAAAAGACAGAAGTGGATCTAGATCATTATCCATATTATTGATCCATTAGTTAGTTTCGCTTTAATTTAGTTAAAATGAATGTAATAAGATAATTAAAGATGTTGCTTAGGTTTTAATCTTGTACTTAAGATCACAATGGGTGATCAGATTATTTATGTTTAGTTGGTCATTATATCATTAGATGAATGATGTTATTCTTATTTCAAGGATTATATTATTGTAGAAAATTTTTAGACTCATTATTAGGTTGGCTTGCATGTTGTTAAGATAAGATGGAATGCAGTGTCACGGGTCCAAAGTCCTATTTGACCAACAATGGGATTTTGGGGCGTTACAAGCACCTTCACTGTCATTTTTTGATATTCTTCATGGTTCGGGAGTAGCATGCCTATGGAGCAGCAGCGTGCACCAATCAAGGTGTCAGACGCTCTTTAACAATTCAACATCTCAAAGGTATGGTTCGTCAACATTCCCCTAATTTTGTCTTCACACTAGAAACTAAAGCTTCTAATTCTCAAATGGAAAATCTATAAAAAGTTTTGCGATTTAATTCTTTGGCGGTGGTCAATCCAATGAATTTATCGGGTAGTATTGCTATTTTTTTGGAAAAATGGCCAATTAGTTCAACTGGTCCAAGCCAATGCAAATGAGGTAGAGCTGATTGTGGAGCTTCATCCTCATAGGAAGTTGTGGAGAATGACTTGCATTTATGGGCATCCTGTCGATGCTAGTCGGGCCCACCAATGGCTCGATCTAGCAAGTAGGGGCAATCGAAATAGTTTGTCATGGCTGTGTTTTGGTGATTTCAATGATATCACCAGTCCATCTGAAAAAAAGAAAAAGAAAAAAGGAGGTATAGAATTCTGCAGTTGGAAGGCTAGACGTTTCATTTCCATGATAAACAACTGTAATCTCATGGATTTGGATTAATAGGTTACAAGTTTACTTGGAATAATAAAAGAGTTGATATATGGTGGTAATTTTCAAGAAAGGTTAGACCGGGTTTTGGCCACAGTAGAGTGGAGACAAATGTATGAAAATGCTTGTGTTATTCATTTGGCTGTCAGTGGATCAGATCATAGTAGTCCTCTTCTTATCCAAGTAAATCCTCAAAAAGACAGTTTTTAGATCTTTTCATTTTGAACAAATGTGGACTCGTCACCGACTACTAAGAGTCATTAGGGGTGCTTGACGTACTTATCAGAGAGGTTCGAAAAGGCATTCTATATGTTAAAAATTATCAAAATGTCAATGGAGGCTACTGAGATGGAACAAATTACATCTTGGACACTTGCCTACTAAAATTGAAAAAGTCAAAAATGAGATTGATAAGGAGCAGCAGAAGCCGTTTTCATCTGCTAAAAATATGATACTTGATGAAGCCACTAAGAAATATGAAGAGCTATTATCTTGCTATGACTCTGTGTGGGCCCAAAAGGCTAGGCTAAATTGGCTTAAGAATGGGGATTGAAATGCCTCATTTTTTTCATGCAACTACAATTAGTAGAAGAAGCTGTAAATTGAAGGATTAAAGCTTAGTTTAGAAGTTTGGACTTTTGACTCGAAGAAGATAAATGAGAACATCCAAAGCCATTTTAGGGAGATTTTTCAATCGAATGATCCTCCCCATTTATCTATCATTGATGCAGTGGATTCTAGGCTCACAGGTGATCAACAGATGATGTTAGTGTCTAACTTTTCTTTTGATGAAATCGAGGAAGCAATTTTTGAGTTAGGGCCGATGAAATCTCCAGAGCCAAACAGAATGTCGGGTATTTTTTTCCACTCTTGTTGGAAGGTGGTGGGCCAAGACATTAAAGAAGGGGGTCATCGATTTTTTTGATAAAAAAGGTAATAAGGTTCACCAACTTAATAAAACTTATTGTTTTGATACCAAAAAGGGCCAAACCCTGAGTTTTTTTTTTATCAATTTATACAAATCAGCTTATGCAACTTTGTTTACAGGGTAATAGCAAAAGTTATTGCTAATTGGTTAAAAGGAGTGTTGGGTACTCTTATCAATGAGTGTCAAAGTGTTTTTGCGCCGAATAGAATGATCCCAGATAACATACTAGTAGCTCTTGGGTACTTCATTTTTTGAAGAAGAAAGGCAATGATAGATATATGTCAGTTAAAATTGATATGATAAAGCATATGAAAGGCTAGAATGATCATTCATAATGAAGATGTCAGATAAATTTGGGTTTAGCGCTCACTGAAAGAAAAATGATTTATCATTGCATTTCAATAGTCTCTTACGAGGTTTTAGTTAATGGATCTCCTTTGAAATCCTTTATTCCATCCAGAGGAATTTGACAAGGGGATCCTTTATCACCATACTTTTCATTCTTTGTGTTGAGGCTTTATCTGCATCTATCTGGGAAGTAGCTTCCAATGGGAGGCTTGTTGGATTTCAAATCAGTCCTAGATAACCTGAATTAACACATTTACTATTTACCAACGATGCTTTCTCTTTTGTACAGTTGATATGAGCAATGTGGGTTGCCTTGCTGATTGCCTAAATAACGATACGAAGTAATCATGCCAAAAGATTAACTTTGTTAAATTAGGTACTATTTTCAGCCCAAATACTCATTGGAAATTATGTCAGTTGTCGTCTCATATTCTTCACATTAGGCATATCTTGCTTCCTGAAACTATTTAGGTCTTCCAACAGAATTTGGGAGATCAAAGGTTTCTTTATTTTCTTATTTGAGAGATAGTATAATGAGAAAAATTCAATCTTGGAAGGGTAAGCTGCTAAGCCAACCAAGAAGAGATATGCTAATAAACGCTATAGTTCAAGCCATGGCAGCTTATTCTATAAGTTGCTTTCGGCTAGACTATGTAAAGAGGTTTATTCGGTTGAAGCAAATTTTTGGTGGGAAAAAATTTCAAATCGAGAAAATATTCACTTCAAGAGTTGGGATTCTCTTTGTAAATCAAGGGATATAGGAGGAATGAGTTTCAAGGACTTGGTGCATTTTAATGATGCTCTCTAGCTAAACAAATCCACAGGCTTGGTCATTGACAATTTAATATATCTCGTATAGTACTAATTCCATAGAATAGTGACTAGTTGGGGTGTCAAACCACAGAGCATTGAGCTGGTTTCGTTGCCTTTTTATCAAGATTAATTCTAAATTAATGGGTGACAAAATTTTATTTTAATTTAATTAAAGTAAAATAATAATTAACTAATGAATTCTAATTTATTTATCAACTAATGGGTTTTTGTGATCTTAAGGAGAGAAGATATACGGTGTTTGAATCCACCACTATCCTCATAACTGGTCTTGAATTGCATCTACTCAAATTTCTCGAAGTGTAAACAATTATAGTGAGAGTGACTACAAGTCCCTACTCAACAGATCGAGAATGATACAAGGGATCAAATCCTAAACATATCTTATCTTCGGTTAATACGAGTGATACACACTAAAATAAGGTTGTGAAATCACTCGTCTTTCCTAAGCATAAAATATCTTAATATTTGATCTCTTGAACAATTAATATTATTGCATAAAATTCACAATTAATAATCACAGATAATTAACGTGAATGATTTTAATCTTAATTTCATAACACCTAAGACAATGATAGAAATCTATTGACTTTAAATAGAATCAATAAAACTGGTTGTTAAACAACCCTCTTATTATGCAATCAATGTTTATAATTTTGAAATCTAAATTAAAAAAAACAGAGATACAGTTACTTGGCTAGAGCTTCATCTAAACCCTAGAACGGAGATTTATTTCATGATGAGGAAGGAGAATGCCGTCTTTATCGACGAACACGAAGAACACGTCTCTTCACCTCCACAGATCTCCAGGGCTTCTTCTTCTCTTTAATTTCTCAAAATTATGAACCTTTTTCTTGGCCAATAGCTTTCTTATTTATAGAGAGAGAGTCCTTGAGGAATTAGGGTTTTTAAAACCCTACTTGGATCCCAACTTCTCACTTCTGTGCACGTATTTCAAGGCAAAAACATCGATAGGCGATCAATCGCCAGTGGTCTGTGATTGATCGCAGAGCTGGAATTTTTACAGGTAGCTACAGTTTTATGTTCGATCAATCGCAGTGTTCTGTCATCGATCGCACTGTTCTAACTGGCGATCGATCGTACATAAGTCATGATCGTAGAGTAGCTTTTTAATCTGGTTTTCTTTTTTATTTGGTTCTTCACATAGTTGAGGTTCTTCTAAGTCTTTGAAGCTTGTAAATATTCAATATTACCTTTTTTTTCCTCGTATGAACCTGAAAGGAACAAAAACAATCAAGTACCTATAAAACAGTTTAAAAGATAACTCTAAGATATTATGGAAATAGGTCGTTCCTTCAAGCATGAATTGGTTCTATTCCTTCTGGGTGTTGGCAAAATTTACAAGGGCTCGAGCCACTGTAAATCTTGGGGCAAGATGTAAAATTGGCATATGATAGCTCCGTTAAAGTTTGGGAAGATGCTTAGGTGCCAACTCTTTTGAGTCATCCCCTAAGCTAGTTGGCTGCCATGTGTTATGAGTTGAAGCCCTCATTTATCCAACCCAAAAGCAATGGAGACTTGAAAAGTTAATCGAGTTTTTCTATAGTGAAGAGATAAAAGATATTTTGAAGATTCCCATTTATGGAGGACAAAACTCGGATAGACTCATTTGCCACCATAATGTGAGGTTAAATTTGAAATAAAGATTGCTTATCACATCCCAAAGGTTACTAGTTGGAAACCAAAAGTTGAAAGGGCTTCAACTTCTTCAATGCCTCCTCCAAAGGTTTGGAGAGCCATATGGAGGCTTAGTATTCTGCCAAAGACCCAAAACTTTTTTTGGAGGTGTCTAAGTAACTCCCTTGTAGTTGGAGTCGAACTTCATAAAAGAAAGATCAAGTGCAACAGACTTGTACATTGGGTCAAAAGCACGAAGAGACAGTTGATCATTTATTTCCGCACTGAGAATACGCTACAACTACATGGTTTGGTTTGAGTTTATCTTTTAGATTAGTTGGAAGTAAAAACCAATAATTTGATTATTGGTGGAACAAATGGGTGAATTTAGAAAAGCAGAAGGTTATCTCTTATTCAAAAATTTTGCAAGTTTCTTATATTATTTGGCAAATTTGGAAGGAACGCAATGCCGTGATATTCTCAGGTTTGACCTTGGGGAAGGCTATCCAAGGTTGGAGCAATTGTATGGTTAACCCCATCCCTGAAAATCCAAAAGAGGAGCAATCTTCTACAACGTTTGATTTTAGAGGGAGTATTAGTAATATATCAATTGATCAGTTTGAAGTTAATTTTTTATGTGACGGAGTAGCTAAAACAAATGAGAGTTTATCAACTTATGGCTTTTTGGGGAAAAGCCATGATGGTCAGACTATTGCAAAAGTTGCAAAGCTTATTTTGGATGGTCCGACAATTGTTGTTGAAGCTTGGGCAATCTTTGAAGCATTAAAACTTGCAAAATCCAGAAGTTGGTGCAACATGCATCAAATTTTTCAGCAACACTAAAGTTCTAGTTGATATGATTTCTAGTTCAGATTTTGATTATCCTTGGACTGTTATGGAGTTAGCTGACAATATCAAGAGTCTCATTTCAAAATTTTGATCTCTTTGCATTAGATTTGCAGGTAGAACTGGTAATCATCAAGTTCATGTTCTGGCAATAGGAAGACTATCTTCTGTAGGTGGTACAAATATTATGATAATTCATGATCATCTCATGGAGAGTCCTCCAATCCTTAATCCCCTTAGTGGGTTACGTAATGGCCCTCGGGCTTGTCACCTTTAAATTTTATTTAGTTGGAATCCCCCTCCCCCTCCTCTCCTGCCCCCAAAAAAAAACTTTAACCTTTAGAATTATTTTTTTTTTCAAAAAAAAATTGTTAGATGGTTGAACCTTAAGTATGTTTGGTTGCGAGAAAATAGATGAAAACATGCAAAAAAAAGTAAGATTTCTAATAAAATTATTTGTTGGATTTTGTCCAATTTTCTTTTCTTTTCTTTTCTTTCTTTTTACTTATTTTCTCGGCCACCAAACATAGGGTAAAGGTTAGTGAATTTTAATCACAGTTGAAGGGTTTTAAAAAGGACGTGTTCATCTTTCCATCAAAAAAAAAAAGATCGTGTTTAATTGGAGAATTTAGAAATTAATTTTAGGATTAATCTTATTATATTTTTAGTGAAATCCGGATCCCCTATTCTCATTCTACTTTAACAAAAAATTTCTTCTTTTCTTATTTGTTCAATTAGTTTTATTTCATTTTTAATTATCATCTTAGCATAAGAATTTTAAATCGGTTTTTTTATTAAATCTATTAAGAAATTCCAAATTAATCTTAGTTCTCATTTAACAAGTCTTTGTGGATTGACCTCGTTTTGCCGCTATCTTACAATAGAAAGTGTGTGTTCGGGTTAATTATATTTGAGCACATCAGTTCTATTCCTTCCTGGGGTTGGGGAAATTTAATATGGGCTCGAGCCCCTATAAATCTTGGGGCAAGATGGAAAATTGACAAGGATAGCTCCGTTAGAGTTTGGGAAGATACTTGGGTGCCAACTCTTCTGAGTCATCCCCTAAACCAGTTGGCTGTGTGTTATGGGTTGAATCCCTTATTGATCCAACCCAAATGAAAAGTGGAGACTTGATGAGCTAATCGTCGAGTTTTTATGTAGTGAAGAGATCAAAGATATTTTGAAGATACTCATTTATAGAGGACAAAACTCAGATAGACTCATTTGGCACCATAATGTGGGGTAAATTTGAAATAAAGATTGCTTATCATGTCTCAAAGGTTACTAGTTGGAAACCAAAAGTTGAGAAGGCTTCAACTTCTTCAATGCCTCCTCTAAAGGTTTGGAGAGACATATGGAGGCTTAGTATTCTGCCAAAGATCCAAAACTTTATTTAGAGGTGTCTAAGTAACTCCCTTGCAGTTGGAGTCGAACTTCATAAAAGAAAGATCAAGTGCAACAGACTTGTACATTGTGTCAAAAGCACGAAGAGACAATTGATCATTTATTTCTACACTGCAAATATGCTACAACTACATGGTTTGGTTCGAGTTTCTCTTTCATATTAGTTGGAAGTGAAAACCAATCTTTTGATTTTTGGCGGAACAATTGGGTGAATTTAGAAAAGCCGAAGGCTATATCTTATTCGAAAATTTTGCAAGTTTCTTATATTATTTGACAAATTTGGAAGGACCGCAATGCTATGATATTCTCCGGGTTGACCTTGGGGAAGGCTATCCAAGGTTGGAGCGATTGCATGGTTAGCCCCATCCCAAAAGAGGAGCAATCTTCTACAACGTTTGATTTTAGAGGTAGTATTAGTAATCCATCGATTGATCAGTTTGAGATTAATTTTTTATATGATGGAGCGGCTAAAACAAATGAGAGTTTATCAACTTATGGCTTTTTGGGAAAAAGCCACGATGGTCAGACTATTGCAAAAGTAGCAAAGCTTATTCTGGGTGGTCCGACAATTATTGCCGAAGCTTGGGCAATCTTTGAAGCATTAAACTTGCAAAATCCAGAAGTTGGCGCAACATGCATCAAAATTTTCAGTGACACTAAAGTTCTAGCTGATATGATTTCTAGTTCATATTTGAAGTATACTTGAGCTGTTATGACGTTACTCGTCAAGCTCTGGCAATAAGAAGACTATCTTCAGTGGGTGGTACAAATGTTATGATAATTCATGATCACCTCATGAATTATGTAATGGTCCTCAGGCTTGTCACCTTTAAATTTTATTTAGTTGGAATCCCCCCCACCAAGAAAAAAGCTTTAACCTCTAGAATTTTCATTTTTTTTCAAAAAACAAAGGTAGAGATGGTTGAACCCTAAGTATGTTTGGTTACCGAGAAAATAGGTGAAAACATAAAAATGAAAGAAAAAAAAAAGATTTCGAATACAATTTTTGTTGGATTTTGTCAAATTTTCTTTTCTTTCTTTTTACTTACTTTATCAACAACCAAACATAGGGTAAGGGTTAGTGAATCTTAATCACAATTAAGGGGTTTTAAAAAGGACACGTGTTGACATGTGTTGCAACTGAACTCCAAGGAGTCTGGTTATAACCGTAGAGAATTCCGAGATCAAATCACAGCTAATCGCGATTGAACTTGGGGAGAGTTTAATCGCACCCACAGGTTAACACATGTCCCTGTTAACCCTTATTAATTGTGGTTAAAATTCACTAAGCTCTTAACCAAAGTTAAATATTTTTTTTTTTCTAAAAACCATAGATAGATTGTTGAACCCTAAGGGGTGGTGAATTTTAACCGCAACATGGACACGTATTTTAACCACAATTGTGATTGGCTGTCATTCAAAGTCTAAAGTATAGAGTTGGAAGGACACGCGCCGAGTTTTGAAAAAAGCCAGAGAAGTTCTCTCTGGCTTCTGCAGGAGAAGATCCCTCTAAAAGAAAATGAAAAACAGACACACACACACACAGCACCGGTAAGGTGGTTGAGACCTCCGTCTGGTTTCGATGTATTCGAGAAAACACACCCAAACAAAGCCTAGATAAAACCCCCCCAAATCCACCATTATCTCTCCATCATCTTCTTCTGCAACTGCCCATTTCTCTAAACCCCAAATCCCATCAATCCCAGAGAGAAAACAATGGCGGGTTTACTCAACATTGGCACCACTTTCATTCCTTCATCCTCAAACCTCCTCAGGAACCCTAATTCACTGCCTTCACTTCGCACAAACAATCCCTCCAACAAAACCCTAATTCAAGCCAAGATCCGGGAGATCTTCATGCCCGCATTGAGCTCCACGATGACCGAAGGTAAGATTGTTTCCTGGGTGAAATCTGAAGGCGATAAGCTCTCGAAAGGGGAGAGTGTTGTTGTTGTCGAATCTGATAAAGCTGATATGGATGTCGAGACCTTTTATGATGGATACTTAGCTGCAATTATGGTTGAGGAAGGTGGGGTTGCTGCTGTTGGATCTGCGATTGCTCTTCTTGCTGAGACCGAGGACGAAATTTCTGAAGCTAGATCGAAGGCCAATTCGTCATCGCCGTCAGCTGTAGTTGCAGAGACAAAGATGGAGAAACCCCAAGAAACTGTAGCTTCAATTCCTCCTCCTCCTTCGCCAGTGAAAGTTTCGGTGCCTATTGCTGTTTCTGCTTCTTCAATCCATCCAGCTTCTGAAGGGGGTAAGCGGATTGTTGCATCTCCGTATGCAAAGAAGCTTGCGAAGGATTTGAAGGTGGACTTGGGTTCTGTGGTGGGGAGTGGGCCAATGGGGAGAATTGTTGCCAAGGATGTTGAGGCTGCTGCTGCTGCTGCTGCTGCTGTTGTTGTTTCAGGTGCAGCGCCGGAGAGTCCGAAACCAGTTGCTCAATCTGCCCCTGCCAAGGTCTCTGGCTCCCCCGGCATTGAATTGGGTAGTGTTGTTCCTTTCACAACAATGCAGGGTGCTGTTAGTAGGAACATGGTTGAGAGCCTCAATGTGCCTACTTTCAGAGTTGGGTACACAATTACAACAGATGCTCTTGATGCTCTTTACAAAAAGGTAAGTTCCTTTCTTTTTCTTAGCCTGTTTGATAAGACAAATATCAAAACATCAGTAATTTATTCGGATTTTATGATCTCTAGGTTTGTAACACTTATTGTTCTTTCATTTGTATGTCTTCTATTATTGACTTATCTGTTAAAACTTCAGATTAAATCGAAGGGAGTTACCATGACTGCATTGCTCGCAAAGGCGACTGCACTTGCTTTGGCTAAACACCCAGTTGTGAATTCTAGCTGTAGAGATGGTAACAGCTTTACGTATAATAGTAGCATTAATATTGCCGTTGCTGTAGCTATAGACGGCGGATTGATTACACCGGTGCTTCAGGATGCTGATAAGGTTCTTATTAATCTATCCTGCTGCTGTATTTTGACTACTCTTAGGTTGTACCAAAATTCAAATTGTATTTGAACCTTAATGGAGTTTGTTCTCGATGATTTTTCTAGGTTGATATCTACACATTGTCAAGGAAATGGAAAGAGTTAGTTGATAAGGCCCGAGCAAAGCAGCTGCAACCTCATGAATACAATACAGGTACTCTCATCACATGCTTGCTTCTCAGCAGGCCATGCAAGATTTTACTATGTATAATATGCAGGGATTCACAGCAGTATCCACACATTTTTCCTTCATCAAAAATTGTGTTGATGCCATTCTCTTGCTTTAAAATTTGGTCTGCTTTTAATTAAACGCCTTTATTCATTTTGAAAATCTCCATGTTAGATGACGGCTTTTGACAAATGCGAGTGCATCACTCTATCTGTAGAGAAGCGATGAAGGCTTTTTATAAATCCATCTCTTTCTCGGAATCTCGGTCCTTGTTAATGGTTATCCGATTGGTTTCTTTAGAATTTCATGTGGGTTAAGACAAGGAATTTCCCAGTCTCATTTTATCTTTATTTTGGTCACGCATGCTATTTTATTGCTTTAAAATTGGCATGCTTTTAATTAAACGTCTTCATTCATTTTGAAAATCTCCATGTTTGATGAAGGCTTTTGACAAATGCGAGTTTGCATCACTCTATTTGTTGAGAAGCATGGATTTTGGGGTTAAATCCAGGGACTGGATGAAAGCTTTATGATAAATCCATCTCTTTCTCGATCCTTGTTAATGGTTGTCCAATGGGTTTCTTCAGAAGTTCATGTGGGTTAAGACAAGGAATTTCCCAGTCTCATTTTCTCTTTATTCTGGTCATTGAGGTGTTAAATTGAATGATTAGGAGTGTGGGAGGAGGCTCTTAGAAGGTTTCTCGATGGATGGCAGTGATTTTAAGATCTCACACCTTCAATTTACAGACAACATCCTGATTTTGTGCAATGCATCTTGCCAGCAGTTGGTTAGCTGAGATGTCTTCTCATATGCATTAAAGCTCTCTCTGGCTTGAGGGTTTAACTTCATAAGAGCGGGTTATATGGAGTGGGGGAGATTTCTAATTTGGAAGAATTAGGCAACGCATTAGGTTGCAGAATTAGTAGTTTGCCCTCTAAGTATCTTGGCTTGCCCCTGAGGGCTAGATTTAAGGCCAAATCTGTTTGGGACCCAGTTATTGAGAGAGTTATGAGAAGATTGACTTACTGGAATGCACAATATCTCTCAATTGGAGGCAAACTAACTCTCATTAAGATTACCTCGGTGAGAATGCCCACCTATTTTATGTCTCTGTTCTACATTCCACGTCCACGGTAGATTTCCTAAGAAGACTCCAGAGAAATTCTAATAGAATGATATTGTAGATGCTAGAAAATATTATTTAGTTGAATGGAAGAATGTGTGTGATCCCATTCAAAATGGTGGCTTGGGAATTAGATCCTTGCGAGTTATGAACTTCTCTTTTAGGCAAATGACATTTGAGGTTTGTGGAAGAGCGAGAAAGTATTTGGAAAAAAATTGTTGTAGCAAAATATGGTTTTAATTCAGTGTGGAACCAAAGGAATTCAAGAGCTCTTATAGGGTAAGTCTGTTGAAAGCTATGGTTAGGGCCAAGAGCAATTTATGAAGCACATTTCTAAAGTGGGCTAAGGCAAGAAGATCAAAATTTTGGAGGAGTCTTGGTGAGACAGATGGTTTCTTAAGCTTGATTTTGGTAGCTTTTTTGTGTGACCTGTCATAGGCTATGCATAGTGGAGGCTTGCTATGAGATTAGTAATGATGAGGTGGTGTGGGCACCCAAGTTGATAAGGGATTTAAATGATTGGAAGTTGGAGGATTTTCTTAAGATGTTGAGGTTTCTATATGCTAGTAAATCCCCTTTTATATACCTTGTTTGGGGGTGTTCTGGGCACTCCTTCCTTGTTTTACCCTTGTAGTTCCAGTTGATTTTGAGAGATGAGTCAGATGGTGTTTTAGAAGCTTCTTTAGGGAGCCATTTGTTAGAGCGTCTGGGAAGACAAGAACAATGGCTTCTTTGATAACCCCACAGTTCAGTTGAGAAGCTCATTTTAGACATCTACTATCTCATTTGAGAGTGGTGTCTCCATCCATAGTGATTGTGATGAGATTGGAATATCTCCCTTCTTTGAGCATGAAATGTAATTATTTTGGTGTTGCTTCTTTACGTTGTCTCTTTCTTTCTTGTTTGCGTATAGGTGAATTGTCTTTATACATTCTCTTTCTCCTCTTATATTGATCTTATTTTCCAATAAAAAATATTTATATGAAAAAACGTAAATCTAAATTCTTTGTTAAATTTATATATTTATTTAAATGATGGTTGAATAATGTATATATCTAAATATATGTATTTATATAATAATCTTTCATTACTTGTTTGAATCTTTTTTTGCAATTTTTTTTAATTATAAATTTCTGTTCTTTTTTTTCTTAACGAGGGAGCAAGATGCGTAAGCCTCGCACCTCTAGACTTACGCTTCACGCATTTGGAGGTCCTAACAGCCCACCTTGCGCTTTTGCCATTTACACTGGGCTGATACAAAAATACGCTTCCACACCTCCCTTAGACACAGTGTGGAGGTGTAACTGTGGTGGGTAGCTGGAAGAGGTGATCCTGAAGAGATTACCTAAACCAAGTGGCTGGCCCTTTGGCTGCCATTGCCCCATAGTAGTGGAGAGGGAGAGATCTTGAGTGTGGAGAAGAGGATCTTCTTGTAGAGAGAGAGAGAGACCTGTGTCAGGTCACATTTCCCATGCCTCTCCCACTATCTGTGTCGGTCTTAGCAGGGAGACCATGTCTCTCCCACTATCTGTGCCATATCTTAGCAGGGAGATTGTGCAGATCACCTGTGAATTTGTATGGATAATAGCATCCACTTGTTTCTTGGAGAGCATCAGAGTATGGACCTAGTACCGGCACTCTATTAGTGCCTTGAGGATTCTGGTATTATTCCTCCATTCACTTTGAAGGGCAGTTCTCGGGTCAATTGGTGTCTTAATTCTCCTGACAGACAAACTTAAAATCTCTCCCCCTCCCAAGTTCCGCAATAGTGCAAACATTAGGGTAAAGACGAAGTGGCGTCTGGGATGGCTAGTTAGCAGTAACATATTATAGCATCCGGTGATGCTGACTGCTGAGATATACAAGCTGACAGTCCATCCACTCAGCAGTTGATCAGTAAGATTTGACAGGGTGGTGCCTAGGTTGTCCTGATGTTGCACAATGCAAAAGTTGGTGTTAGGGGCATGACTATTCAGTTTATCAGCCAAATAATATCCAGAATGCTAGTCTTCCGTAAAATCAAGGTTTGTGGTTCACTATATATGCTAGTTTATTAAGAAAGACAAGGAAAAAAATGAGTGATTGAAAAAAAAAAAAATCATATCCTTTTTACTCTATTACTCTCATCTCGAAAATGTTAGCATTGATCGTGTTAGACATGGCACTTCACATGCTAGAAGATCTGTGCAATATTGACTTATGGTTTCTATTGATTCACATTGTACTTTGTTAAGGATTAAGACATTCAAGTCTTTTTCCAACGACTGATAGCCAACTTATTGCCTAGTCCATTCTCCTTTCCCCCCCTCCTTCTCTCTCTTTGTCAACACAAACTCAGGAATCAGATGATTTTATCCTACATTAAAATGGGATAAGAATGAAAAGAATAAGAAATAATGTAGCACAATGAAGGCACTAAAAAGTGTTTGCAGATTTCACTATTGAGGCGATTAGGCCAATATTTAGAATCAAACTTATGTTGTTTGCCTTAGTTTGTGGTGATTGCGTATTTTTACTTATATATCTTTCAGAACATGCTGCAACTTATGACAATGCTGAGTAGGCATTTTCTTATGAACTGCCATTCAATTATTTTTTCCTTAAAATCAGGTTAGTTTCAAATTCAGGGTGTCACAAAGTTAACCTGCTTAACTTGATTGAGCACAGCCCATGCTTAACTTGCTAATGGCACAACAATATTCAATTTTTCTTATGATGCCTGTTTGCTGGTTTTGCAGGTACATTCACCCTGTCAAACCTTGGGATGTTTGGTGTAGATCGCTTTGATGCAATTCTGCCTCCTGGAACTGTAAGTTATTCAACCTCGAACTCTGAACTTCTTACACTGCAACGTTCCCTGCAAGTAAGCAGGTCCTAAATATAAGCAATTGAATAATATACAAGAGGAAATGTCACCATCCGATTTTGATCTTATTGATGCAGGGAGCAATCATGGCTGTTGGAGCATCTCAGCCTTCTGTAGTTGCTACGAAGGATGGTCGGATTGGCATGAAAAGCCAGATGCAGGTAAGAATGATCTTTAGAATGGTCATCAGACACGATATTTAGCTAAAGTTCAGAGGACCTATTGAGCAATAATCCGCTCCTTGGGGTGAGTAACAGACTATTGCTCCCTGCCCCTCACAAAGCCCTTTTAACTGCCCTTGAACTATGGTTAACAAGTTTTTACCCATGTGGTTATTTTTTTTTTCTTTCTAAAAACCAAGGTTAAAGCACCTTAAGGGCTAGTGAATATTAACTAAAGGGAGTTATAAGGGAACACATGGCAAGAAAAAAGGGGGCGAGAGTGAGACGCTTTTTCTGCTCCTCGCCCTAAGTAGCAGATTATTTTCCTTTCACAAAATTTTGCCCTGACAAACTACACCATGAATGCTTGCAGGTAAACGTAACGGCAGATCATCGTGTAATATACGGTGCTGATCTGGCATCGTTCTTGCAAACTCTAGCAAAGATTATCGAGGACCCCAAAGATCTCACTCTCTAGTCTCTCTCTGAGCCAGATCATCATATACGTTCTCAGTCTGTTCATCCGTGACTCTTGAATTCTTTGATATTGATCCCCAAGGACCCCCAACCTTGATATTGTGTGGATGGTATCCAGGAGCTAATCATTATCTGTTCAATCGAGTTCTATGAGGAAGGGAGGGAGCAGAATTTTGAAGACCTATAATTAAGTTCTTCAATTGTTGTTTGATGTTTCAAATATTTGCGGCATTAGAATTTGTTATTCTGATAAATCTTGTCTAAGTGAGTGTTTTATGGTCTGGTCAATTAGACTTTCTTCATTAGTTTGCTGAAACATTTTCCTTTTAGTTTAAGTTCACCGTCTGATGTAGAGCGGAATGCATTTGGACCAGCCCACCAACAAGACAGCCTCAACTGTCGAGGGGAAATCATGATTCATGAACCAGGGCGAGTATTTTCCATTAAAGGTTACAGTTTCCTTGCCCCTGCTATCTATTTTCATTCTTTGAGTGAGGTTTTCCTATTGCATTGCTAGTAAATCCAGATCTATACAATATTAAGGAAGCAACTAAGCTCATATTTGAATTACTCTCTCAAAGTTAAATAAGGATATTGTACAAGTTTGGTATCATGGGAAGATTATGGGAGGAGAGGCCTATTGTAAGTTTAATACTATAATTTTTGCTTAGGGATTTAATTTAACTTGCAATCAATCTTAAAAGAGCCACCAATAGTTTTCTTACATAAATAGTAAATGAAACGATTCTTGTGAAACAAATTGTGGCAATGTAGTACTTGGCCAACCTTGTCGTTTCTAGTCACACCACGAAATAATTCTCCTACACATGTGAGAGCTATTTATGAAAATTTGGCCGAGCCAGAGGTGCTAGAGTGGATACTGAAACTGGCTAGTTTGTGAGCAAAACCTGTTCCTGCCCCGCTTGACATGAGATAAGCGGACTATGAACTGAGGAGGGACTATGGCTCGGAAATTCAACAAGAAGGAAAAGACTTCCCAGAATGGGACTGCCCTATGGTGGGAAAGGCAGGAAATGAGAGCCAGAGCATTACTTTTGATTGATCCCTTTGAGAGAGCCAATTGAACTGCATTTAAAATTGCCATGCCTTCTGCTGCCACTGCTGATTCTCTTGCCAATTGCGAATACTTGAATGTGACCAGAGATCATTTTTCACAGGTAATTCCAGGCCATTGCACCTGCACCAGCTGCAAAGCCATCTATTAGAGCCGCATCCGTCACATTTTGTTTGACGCAATGTGAAGAAATATAAAATAAGATAACTAATCATGAAAATTTGTAAATATTTAATGAGCCTTTTCAAATAGTCATAAATAATTCAAAAAAATCACAATTACTTCGTGAACTAAATGTCAACAAAAAAGCTATAAATTACTCAAGAAAAAAATCTGAGAACTTTGTCCTTATGAGGTGGTATTACATCTGATTGATCTGCCTTGTCTCGCTTCATACACTGACCTTCGTCCAAACTTCCATTGCTAAGGCCTCGGCTGGTAGAATTGCCAAGGAAGTGTGGGAATCAGTACCTGAAAAGTGAGCATTATTTCTGTTTTTCCAGATTGCCCAAGCTATGGATGAGGGATAGATGATTTTTTTTCCTACTACTAATGGTGCGAGATAAGCTTGTCTGGAATGCCTGGGATTTTTAAAAGGTCTCACAACTTAAACTGATTTATGAGGAGCTAATCTTTGAATCCAAGATGCTAGGTGGTTTTGGGTAGGTGATTGAAGCTTTTGATGGAGGAAACTAAGGGGTCCTCCAAAATGTCAGTTGTGCTGCCGTTCCGTACCTGCAGAGGGAACATCAATATACTGTTCCAGGCCCAGGAGAGATGGTAACCTTCCTTGGCTGACAAAATATCCCAAGCTCTTTTGTAGACAGGGTCCATCCTTACACAGCCAGTGGACCTAATCCCTGGTCCTTGGTGCAGATTAATGGAGTATCACAAATTTAAGCGCATGGCGTACTGGATATTTCAATAACTTTAGTCTAATATTGGTGCACCTTCCTGAGTTTGTGAATCGAATGGAGTTGTTTCACAAATTTACATCCATGATGTAGAGCCAGCAATCCGACCAACCATAGGTCGAACATCACTTGTATTGGCCATAAACCAAAATTGACATTGTTCCAACAATCCTAACCATCTGACAATGAATACTGACCTCTGAGATGGATATTTAGGATCATATCCGAATGCAGGATGCTGGCCAACATTTGGACAAAGTTGGGTTGATTATCAAATGTGTCTATGTAAAAGGAAATCCCTGTAGAAGTGATGATGCAAGCTGGGTTAAAAACTGTAAATTTTATTCCAGTAAGTCATCCGAAAGCAGAAACACCAAAATTCATCCATATGCATTAAATATTCCAGAGAGTCGCAGGTTCGAACCATAAAATACAAACATCCTCGAAATAATGAATAAAATGGCTAAAGAGAAAGGAGACGGGAAGGGGGGAACAAACAAACCCCATATTGTCCCATTGGCATGTGGTCACATGGAGGGTAAAAATCCCCGACCCCCATGGATAAATAGTTTGGACGTGCTCAAGACATGCTGTCCAGCATTTACTGCTACAGGAGGCAGATGCAAAAGACACTGTTGAAGGCATCTAACGAACATTAAAGCCCAAGTTTTGCAAGAAGATCACGCCATCTTGGAGTCTCTTCATCGAAAATGTAGGTCAACGGAGAAATTAAAACTCCACTGCCTCCAATCTGCATATATGCACAACATTTAAGCAAAAAATATCAAGGCAAAGTATATCTTACTATTCCAATAAATATAAGAAGGAAAGCACCCCGATTTTAAAGGAGCCAGAGAATAAATCCCATAAGTTAAGATTTGAGAAGCTAAAGCGATGAGCCAGAAATATGGATCTGATGCCACTAAGGTATGCATGGGACGCAGCACAAGAATTTCTTAGCTTTTGAGTTTTGACCAACGAGATGAAGTTTGAAATGATAAGCAACTATATACCATTTTTACTTAGGAAAAATATTGAAAGCAAAAAAAGAAGTGTTTCTCACTGCTCTCAGCTGTTGGACAGACTTGTATAGTGCCTTTTTGGGTACACATATGACGACTGCATAGTAGTCTGCTGCGACTCTCCCATCACGTTTACAGAAGACTGGACTTATGGTGGGTCCCTGCATGTATAATCATGAAAAGTATTTATCGGATCTCTTGAAAATTCAATACGGGTCCTGACATATCCAGAAAAACATGTTCACTTATCAAATAATTGGAAAGCAAAAGAACTCTTGGAGACGTGATTCATGACAAGAGCACATATTGAAGGAACAGTTTCACTAAACCCCGTCTACAAAACAAAACCATGTTTTGCGTTGACATCAACAAAATGCCTCTGATTTAGAGGGGAACAAGGTCTCTCTGTGTTTGGATGATGGATCCTCAATTTTGCATCATGACTAACCTCCTGATGCGGGACTGGTCCCTGCTTATAATCAAAAGAAAGACGCACTCTGTATCTTTGTGATCTTTAGCCAATTTAACTATATAAATGTGCATTCTATTATGGTTTCCCATAATTTCTTCATATGTTACTCAATAGAAGTGAATACTTTTAAATATTCTAAGAACTATTCAGACGAATCAAACCATGCATTTACATCAAGAAGACTTCAACAATTGCACAAATGGTTCTGACTGCACTCATTTCTAACAAAAAAGGGGAAATTAATATGCTTTTCCAATTCCAACCACACAGACAGGGGGTATTTGAGCCGCGATTTGGCCACGTTTGAGCTTGCCTTGAACATGCTCAAGCTCGGCTTGATTTTAACTCGAATGTTTAGGCTTTGAGCTTGACTGGAACAAGGTTGATCGAGCTTGATTTGAACTCAAATGTTTAGGCTTTGAGGTTGACTGGAACAAGCTTGATCGAGCTAACTTTATTCAAGCCGAGCCGAGTTCGGGTTGGCTCAAGCTTGATTCACAGAAATATTTTGTTTAATTTTACATGATTTTAATAATAAAAAATTAGAATGGTGCTACACAAACCAATATTTATTGAAATACCACAATCTGAAGTAATCTCTGGTTAAACACCCAAAAAATATTTAAAAGACCAAAAAAACCCACTTCTCCATTTCCCATCTGACCAAAAATAAATCCATCTTTCCTCTCTTCTGCAACTCCCCCCTTTCTCTCTCTCTGCAACTCCCCTCTCTCACGCATCTAGGTCGTGTTTGCATGCTTTAGATAAGTCGATGCCGCTTCAAGCTTTGCACTTCGCTCACGAAGCTTTACTGATGCTTTGAATCTCTCTCGTGTAGCTTCGTATCCTCGTTTCTTATCAGGTTCTTTAGCTATCAACTTCAAATCAGTTATAATTTGAGCATTCGTGCATATATTAGTTATCAAGCACCTATCCTTTTTAGGATTCCACCATATGGCAGATTTAGCTCTAAAAATTGGCCCATTCAAGCACTAATTCCAGATTATTCGCCCCATTCCTCAATATCGCAGCAGAACTCTCACCTAGAGTCTCTCACTCTACGAGTTCCTGCAAATCTTCATTTCAATCTCAGCTCTGTCACTCCACGAGTTCCTACAGATTTTCCTGCAAGCATTAATAAACGACGAAACCTCTAAGACTTCCACCTGGACGTCCTTCCTCGTGAAAGCCACCAAATCGTCTACCCCTATTGCCCCTTTGGCCACCGTCTCTCCCCTAGAACAAAAGGAAGAACATCTAAATTCATTTCAAGGAGAAATGGGTTTTTTGGTTCTTTAGATATTTTTTTGGGTGTTTAACTAGAGATTACTTTAGATTGGTGTATTTCTGTAAATATTGGAGTGCGTGTAGCACCACCCAAAAATTATTAATAAGTTATAATACAAAAACTACAAAAAAATTAATGCAATTATTTTCGAAAATAAGATTTGGGAATAGTTCTTTGGTCCAAATCCCAAAGAATAGATAGTTTGTAACGACCCAGAATATTAATATAATAATTTTTGGGGTTTATTGGTCCTTGATTGAGATTAATTTTACTAAAATTAATAACCACTAGATAAGTGTTTGATAAATTTGTGGAAATTAGATTTTTGTTTGGGATTGTGTTGTCATTGGTAAAATTCAGCGTTTTTTCTCCGGAAATCGCACACAGCGTGTCGGTCGGCTATCTGAACAATTACCTGTCATGCCAGCTCCGTCACATATCGATTTACGAAACTACGGGGGCCTCGTACAGTCGTACGTACGAAAATCGGGAAATCCACGGGTTTCGAAATTCAGTCGGTACGCAATATTTACCGATTGCCCCAATAGAAATCTTCGAAACTCACACACCGCGTGTCGGTTGGCCGTCTGGACAACTGTCTGTCGTCTCGGCTTTATTGCAACTCAAACCATGAAACTGCGGCGTGTTTAGTGTCTAAAACCAGGAAATTTGTAGGTTTTGTAATTTTCTTCTGGACTTCAATTTTACTATCAAAACTCAACATTTTTTCCTGAAATTCGCACAGCGGGTGTCGAAATGCCCCTAGTACGGTTACCTGTCATATCGGCACCGTTGTGCGTCGTCTTGCGAAGTTACGGGATCATATGTGCGAAAAGCAAGGAAACCACGGGAAATTGGTCAAAGAGTCAAACGGTCAAAGGACCATGACTCATCATGGTGACATCACACAATGATGTCACCAATGACCTCATCAAGGGACACCTCACCCCTTCCCTCCTCTATATAAAGGGGATCCAACCCCCTCCTTTGCTCTTCACTGATCAGAGCACCGAAACCCTATTTGTGGGTTTTTAGAGAGAGAAAGTTAGAGAGAGAGTAGAGAGAGAAAGAAGAGGGGGTCTATGTAGAACCCCGGATCTTATTTTCATAGCCTAGGAATAGTGCTGTGAATAATGCGGTGAATAGTAACCATGAAATGTAAATTTCCGAATTTTGAGATAAAAAGTCCCGGTAATGGTTGTTTTTAGGTTAACTAAGCTTAGTTAATTTTATGGGAATTTATTCATATGATTAGAATGGTTTTCGAGCAATGGGAAAAGTTACGACGAACCGGATTTATTGGATTTTGCCTAAAACTGGAAATTCAGATTTTGAGTTATGAGGAATTGGAATTTCTAAGTATTTTCATTGGATTCAAATAGGGGGTACTTCCTTATTTTAATTTAAAACTTAAAGTTAATGAATTAAATGTTTTAAAGTAAAATAAGTATAATAGTAAGTAGAAGAAGGGAAAAGAACCAAAGCACAGAGTAAAAACCAAGAAACAAGGGAAAAACAGGCAAATCCGGTCGACCGAATTTGCTACCGGTCGACCGAACCTCCTTACCGGTCTACCGAAGGCACGAATTTTTGTATGGGTTTTTCAGGCAAAGAGGGTTCTTTTGACTGGTCGACCGATCCTCTTTACCGGTCGACCGGTGGCATCTGTTTTGCCTATGACCGACCTCTTGGGATATTTTGGGAGGTGTTTGAGTCTTTGACTCATCCCCTTTTGCTATAAATAAGCCAATTTCGTGCCTTAGGGTTTCACAAACCCTAGAGCACTAAGAAAAGAGAAAAAGAGAGAAAGAGAAGAGAAGAAAGAGGAAGAAGGAAAAGGACTTGGGTTCTTGGCTTTTGAGTGTTCTTGAGTTGATTTCTCAACTACAAAGATGTTCCTTCTCGCTTCTCAACCGTTCTAAAGCGTTTTAGATCAAAGGGTTGATCTAGAAAGGTAGATACACTCTACTACCTACCTTGTGCTATTATTTTTAAGGCAAAACACTATGTTTAAGGTTGTTCTTGGATTGATTTGGATGATGATTGATATATGGGATGTAAGCTATCACTATTATTGAAATTCTATGAATATGATGCCATGTTACAAGTTTTCTAAGTTCACCGTGATATTCACAAGTACTATATGCACCTTATGTTCACAAGTCTAGCATGATGTTTATAAGTCTCGCATGATCCGATGATTTCTCACAAGAAAAAGGTATTTCCAAAAATTCATAAGCAAGGTTTTGATTAAAAAAATTCTCACAAGTGATAAGGCCAAACTATGAGTTGGTAAGTGACAAGTTCTAAGATCATTTCAAAGCTCACAAAGAATCCCACTATACATGGACTCACAAGTAGTCATGTCTTACAAGCTCACAAGTTCACAAGCTCGCAAGTTCACAAGTAATCATGCATACTCAGATCCTCGCATGATCACAAGGAATCCCAACTTTCGCAAGAATTCACAAGAACTCACAAGAAACATGATTATCACATAACAAGATTTACCTCGTTTTGATTTCACACGAATACTGTTAAGAAAATGTTTTGGTAACTACTTTCACGAATGTTATTCTCTAAGCTTATGCATGTTCGTGATATTATTCACTGTTAGTTAGTAGTTTGTATATCACTGAGTATTCCATGCTCAGCCGATTATTGACTTCGGCAGGTGCATGTGTTCCATTTGACATTTGTGGTACGGAGCCTTGGATAGAGGAAGAATACTACGATCCGGAGCCCTTTATGGACCACTACCAGGATGATGGATCGATGGACAGGCGGCCCGACTTTGATTTCTGTTGAGAGAACTAGAGAGATGATACTGCTATTTTGTTTATGTTTGAGAGTAGGACTTGTCCACTCCATATTTTGGATATGTTATGTTGGTTCACACTTGAACCTATCAATAGGAGTATTTCATTACAAATCGTTTCCGCTATGTTTTATAACTTGTGTACTCTGACAGGATAGTAAGTATATGTGCCTTATGTATCATACAGGATGGTAAGATACGGCGGTCCGAGCTAAAGTATCCCTAACTCCTAGGGGGTATTTTGGGTCGCGACAGTCTACTTAGAGGTTATTCAACATTCCGGATGCATTGGCGACGTCTGTTTCACCACTCGGAGCCTCGATTTGCGTGTAGAGAGGTAAAACCCCTTTTCCCTCTTTCCTATTTTTCCTTATTTTATGTTATTTTCTTTGTGAAATGTCATGGATGAAGTATGGCATGGATGAAAAGGGGTCGTAGACCCAGTGGATTGTGTGTGGAATGGATGGGAAGGGATTGGAATGGAGTAAAGGGGTGTAGCTCTCAGTTTCAGGCTGTAACAGCTCGAAATTTTGGCTCAGATGAAGGGGCGATCGATCCCCCTGCAGGGGCGATTGATCGCCAACATACAGAAGCCTAGGCGATCGATCGCCCAGCACTGGCAATCGATTACCAGTGCACAGGTTTTGGGAAATTGGTTCCTGATTTGCTTGGATCCTCCGGGGAAGTCCGGATTGGATCCCGTGTGTTATGACGCCACCTTTGGGTGTTGAAAATGTGATTTTGAATTTATTAGAGGTGATGGATGGATCCATCGGCTTGGGTACGTTCCCCAACGAGACAGTATACCTCGGACTTGGTCCACGAGCACGAGGCTCAACGGTTTCCATCATTCAAGCAAGGCTTGAGATGATTGGGATTGTCCTGTGGTTAGAAAACCTAACACATGTTAAGTAGGGGCCGTGGTTCCTCTTTATCTAGGTCCGGAGAGGCGGCATCTGTATAGGTCAGGTTTCCTCTATGACTGATAGACGGAAGATGTCGGTCCGTGTATGTAGGTCGTCTGTGGTTCCTTTTTGACTAGGTCAGGAGAGGCGGTGTCTGTTTAGAGTCGGGGTTCCTCCGTGACTGATAGTCGGGAGATGTCGAAGTCCTATTGAAGTTTCAAGTGACCGAATATCATATAGTGTATAGACCGGGGTTCCATTCTAGTTAGGTCAGGAGATGACGGCACCGTGTCTATCGGGGTTCCTTTGTTGTGGAAAGTCGGGAGATGACAATGTCTAAATGGGGCCCGGGGTTCTTCCATCGACTTGCTAGAATATAGCGGTAGACAGGATAGTCGAGGTTCCTTCGTAACTGATAGCCAGGGAGATGGCGGCAGATATACAATAGATATTGGCAGTCAGCAGAGTTGAGGAGAATGTCCTTACCGGGTGAATGCCCGGGTTATGTGTTAAATCTTCAGATTCTAGGTTGTCTGGGTCAGTGTATTCAGGTGTTGTGTTGAATCTTCAGATTCCAGGTTGTTTGGGTCGGAGTACCCAA
The DNA here is from genome assembly GCA_015143295.1 of Tetracentron sinense. Taxonomy (NCBI): domain Eukaryota; kingdom Viridiplantae; phylum Streptophyta; class Magnoliopsida; order Trochodendrales; family Trochodendraceae; genus Tetracentron; species Tetracentron sinense. Next base: position 47,334,939 of record CM026552.1, read on the forward strand.
GATTCGGTTGTGATCGGGTGAAGACCTGGAACTGCGTGAGTGAATCTAAACGACTCAAGATATGATTGAGAAATGGGTGAATGTCCAAAAATGTGGAGACTTAGGTCTTCGAAACAGAATTATGTATGGGCTACAGCCAGTTAATAAAGTCCAAGGACTTGAAGAGAAACGTGATTGGTTGTTGGAATGATAACTTGGTAATGCGAACACTGTTAAATTAACGAACTTGATAATTAGAAAATACTACGAGATTGGGGATCTCGGATAGGGTAAAATAGCCCCGAGTGACTTTGGGTCACAGCTCATTATTTACTCCCCCGTACTTTTGTGGGTAAAGTCTTCCACTTGCATGGTAATGACGAACGGGCACGCGTCTCGGAACATGATTCCTTAGGCGTGGGTTCAGAGCGCCACATATTTAGATCAGAGTTTCTGCTTTTACTTCTCAACTATTTTTTTGTTATTATTATCTTTTAAATTTATTTATTAAATATTACTACAATATATGATAAAGAAAGTTTAAAATATTGTTTTGTATTAATATTGTAGAAACCCGGGTTTCATCCATGTAAATTCTATGCTCATCAAGGGTAAAATGGCCAAACTAAGTTATATTTCATGGTTTGATATTAAGGAATTGTTTTGAAGAGTATTTTATCTTAAATTGCGTCTTGGAATGGTTAAAAAGTATACAAGTCTAAGCAAGCGAGACAAAGTAGGAAGAAATGCAAAGAACAAAGAAGTTCTGGGCCATTCGTTCGAACAAATTTCCCAATTGTTCGAACGAAGCCAAAGATTTTCAATAGGGTGAACATTCCAACACCCATTTCCATTCTATAGGCCTTAGATTGGTTCGAACAAATTCGCACAGAAGTTTTTTTTTTTAAGGGGTTAAGTCTGGATTTTCAGGGTTTTAAACCCTAAGATTATAAATAGAAAGTCTATTTCGTGGGTTTAGAGTATTCTAACTCTTTTAAACCAATTTGGCAAAGAAATTGAAGAAAACCTAGTTTTCTAAGGAAAGCTCTTGAAAAAGCAAGGAAAATCTTGGATTTCACTCCTCAAGCCTTTCTAAAGCGCTAGATCGAAGGGATTCGATCTCGGAAGGTCGATACTCTCTACTAAATAATCTTGTTGTAATCCTTCATTGAAAGAAATGATGAAATTCATGTGTTTAATGTAAAGTCTTTTAGTTATACTCTATTAAATTGCTTATGTGGTGAATTCTTGATGAAAGAGAGATATAATGGATTGATTGTGATGAAAAGCATATTAAATAAATGGGAATATGTGTTGCATTATATGTGAGCATGTGTTAGTACTATGAATTGAGAATTGAAAAGCATATGCTCATGTTATTGAAGTTTTATTGCCTATATGTCACCCACAAATGATATACAAGCACTTGTATTGCATGATCATGTTTTCTTATACGTACGGGTATCCGAAAAGTGAAGTAAAGAAGATGAACAAACACAAATGAGGTTATGGGAGGGTGTTAGTGTGCTCAGATCAAGTACAGCCACTAGTCACCTGATCCCAAGTAAAACAAAAAGGAGAGGATGTTATTGGAAGGATGTTAGTGTGCTTAGACCAGGTAAAACCACTAGTCATCTGATTCCAAATAAAATATTGAATAGAGATGGTATTGGGAGGATGTTAGCGTGCTCAGACCAGGTACAACCACTAGTCATCTGATCCCAAATAAAAGAATGAACAAGGATGGTATTGGAAAGATGTTAGTGTGCTCAGACCAGGTACAACCACTAGTCATTTGATCTCAAGTAAAAGAATGAACAAGGATGGTATTAGAAGGATGTTAGTATGCTCAGACCAGGTACAACCACTAGTCATCTGATTCCAAGTGAAAATGATTAACTCAGCTCAGTTAAGTGTAAAATAATGGAAGATGATAATTGGGAAGTAAAAGTCACAAAGAAGCTTGAAAAAGTATATGGTTTTCAAAGAAAGGAAAGTAAAGTATATAGTTTTGAAAAGTATGCACATTGATATTGAAGTTATGATTTTCGCACTTCGATTTAAAGTATACATGTGTTTTGATTAACTTAGATATATGAACTATGTATGAAAGCATATTATTGTTATCACATTATTATTTAGTGGTTAGTATACGCTGAACCTTTCAATGCTAAGCCGAACTGTTATTTTCGGCAGATCTTTTTGATATCTGTGCTCCAAGACCCTAGGTTGAGGAGGAGTACGTCGAGGAAGATCCTGAGGGAGATCATCCAGTGGAGGATAAGAGCCTTGACAGGTGGCCTTATCCAGATTTTGTTGAGTGAGAGAGAGTGACTTGTTCATATTTTGTTTAAGTGGGAATGTCCACTTCGTACTTGGTTTTATTCAACTCTAGTTATCATTTGGAATACTGCTTATGGTTTTTATTGTTAAGAAATTTTCAGTTTCCACTTTTAGTATGCCTTGTATGTTCTTGCAAAATGGTTTGATGTGTAAGTCACGAGCCAAAGTCTCCAAAACTTTTAGGGGGATTTTGGGTCGCAACAAATATAAATAACATTACCAAAAAGTATTGTGTGTGTATATATATATATCCCAGTTGAGCTCAAGCCATAAATGAGCCGAGCTTCAAGCCGAGCCGAGTCAAACGGGGTCTGGCTTGAGCTTGGCTTGTTTGACGTTGGAGCTCAAATAAAACCTTGACTTGATTCTTTCGAGCTTAAACTGCTAACTTGAGCTTGGCTCAATTGAGCCGAGCTGAGTCGAGCAAACGAGCTGACTTGGCTTGAGTGCAGCCCTAACACAAACATTTAATTTTTATTCAAAACATAAAAAGTAAGACAGCTAAGGCAAGTGGATATTCGTTTATTTCTGATTCGGAACATGGAAGAGACATGGTTGCACAATGAATTACTCTTCATTTTTTCAAGAATGATGAGCATGTGGAATTTATAGCTACCAATAGAATGGAAAGAGTTAAACCTCTAGACAAATAGCTATACGTTAGAAGGTCACTCTTGAAGTTGAAGAGGATTCTTTATCTATCGTTGGTTGTGTTTATGATCCCTCTAAGGTCCATGGAGGTTGGCCAATAAGAGTTAACAATTAACACGTTGTTGATCTTTCCAGGGCCAAAGATTTCTTGAACAGCCAAGTTACTTAGAGACGGCAAGAAATAAAGGATTATGTCCTGTAATTTTCTTTTTTGATACAATCTTTCTCTTATACACACACACATAAACTACTACTACAAAAGCAAATGAAATTTAACAGTCATTTACTTTTTATTTTCAAGTGTGTTTTATATATAATAAATACACTATTATAAAAAGGAGTTTTCTAATTACACAGAAAGAAACAATATAATCTATTAAGTAGTATGGCAAGAACTATACATGTTTAGGTCTCTTGTACAATTATATTGGTTATTTTAAACTCTACAAGTTTGTGTATGGATCAGCGGGGATTAGAGGAGTCGAAATGATGGAATCCTAATTCAGCAGGACCTCATGAAAACCTGGTGTTTGGATGCCCCCAATTCCTGCTATTAGGACTTTGAGGAGTTGCAACTCCCCCGAATTGTTGAGAGTGGTTACAGTGGAGCTTGTAACACCAATGGTCGTGGGAGTTGTAAGGTTCCTCCTTCTTTATGAATATCGAGGATTGTATTAAGAAGGAAAAATTTACTAGGAAGAGTACCGGGGTGACAACTACCCTTAACAAAAAAAACGAGCTCCATAGCAGATTATTGACAAAAAAACAACTTAATTCTAACCATAGTTCAAAAGCTCGGCGAGTAACTCGGCCAAGTTACTCAACTCAACTGAGTTTGAGTCGAGTAGCCTCAAAACTCGAAGGAGACACTATTCAGTAAGTTATCCAGGTGACTTGATTGAGTCGAGTTTTTCGACTCACCAGACTAGGTCGAGTCATGAAAGGGTATTTTTATCATTTTCATTTTTTCTTAAAACCTAAACTCATGACGTCACACTGTTTTTGCATCATATTTTTGGGGGCTGCAGTCAACCTACTATGGGTTCTATTAAACTTGGTTTTTAAGTTTGAGGCCGCAAAACCAACCTACTTAGGGTTCTTTTAACCCAGTTTTTTCAAGTTATTTGTGGTTCAATCTTAGATAAAATGTTAAGAAATTGGTAATTGGATATTTGTTACATATATATTCCGAGTTGGACCGAGTCTTTTTTTTTCAAGTTTTCTGAGCTATTCAACCCGGCTAACTTTCGAGTCGAGTTTTCAGGTTTTTGAACCATGATTCTAACTATGCAAAAGTTGAGTTGTGGATTCCTGAAAACTCTTGGAGGGAGGTCAACCAATTCCTCAAGCTCCACCCTCTGAAAGAATAGAGTAGGCAATGAAAATTAAGATCCCTCAAGAATCACGATCTTCCTCTTTTTGCGTACTCCCGAGCAAACTGCATACTACATCTTCCAAAGTATGCTTCCCCTACTGCTGAAAACACTATTAGGCCATCCTAGATTGAATCTCTGCCTCCGCTGGAAAAACCCAAGAGACTCCAAAAAAGGAGATGCAAAAACTCAAGACAGCCCATGCCATCAAGCAGTGGAACAAGAGATGATGTACATCTTCCTCTAACTCTTAACACGAATAAGAATCATCATTCCACGGTTTCTCAAGTGGTCCGTAGTAAGAATCTTGTCCAACGTTGTCAACCAGATAAAGGATTAAACCAATGGAGGAAGAGTCAGTTTTCCCAAATTTTGTCAAAATTGTGTCTATTGCAAAGCTCCCCTTCCTCCTTGTCAATCAGGAGAATGTAGAAGTAACTGGTGATGAAAGTCGCCTTTGACTATCCAGTCCAAATTCGCTGATCCTCAACCCCTATTTTATGCAGGAGTTTGAACAATCTTGGGCATCAGATGCAAAGCCTGCCAGCCCTTGTCTATCCAAATGGATCCTCCTACAACTCAGCACGAAACGCGTCTGCTCCAAGAAGAGATCCAAACTTTCATGATTCCCTTCCTAACTCCTACCCCACACAAATTGGGCACCTAGTTAAGGTCCCCATCGCATCTGGAAGTGTCAAACTTTGCCCCAATCGCACTCTTCCACAACACCCTATCCTCAAGATTTGAATATCCAGAGCCACTTTCCCAGTAGAACCGTGTTCATACATCACTCCTTAGGGCGACATAACCAATCCAACATGACCAAGATATCTTTTTGGGTCCCTTTTTCCACCCACAAGAAGTCCATTTGATAGCTTTTCAAGTCGTTTGGCAACTGAAGCAAGCATAGCAAATTCTTGGCAATAATCTGAAAGACAATTAAAACAATGCAAGAATTTTGAAGTTTTATCAGGAAATTTATCTGCAAACCTTGGCAATAATCTGAAAGACAATTAAAACAATGCAAGAATTTTGAAGTTTTATCAGGAAATTTATCTGCAAACTTTATAGTATCGATGAACCCAAATCTGACCATTTCGAATTTCTTACTGAAACTCAATTTCATCCCAAAAAAACTTCATCTTCTTAGCGGATACTGCGACACCATATTTTACAATTGTTTCTCTGTAGTCTGTAGGCTTCCAAATGCTTGAAGTGAGATGAGATATCCTTGATAAAACAAAAACACCATCGATGTAGCCTGCGAATAAATCAAATGAAAGGACAATTTGACTACTATCTTATGGGACTTTGAGGGGGCGTTCTTTAATCCCAATGGAATGACGCACCATTCATACTGTCCCATTGGAAGTATGAACGTCGTCTTGTACCAGTCTTTTTCAGCAATTCGAACCTGCTGGAAGCTAAACACCCAGAGATCAAGTAATTCTTTGGAGAAGAGTTTGCTTGTTGGGTACTAGATAACACATCCATCGCATTGCGTCATTTAGTGGCTTATAGTTGATGACTAGGCGAAGTACTCCTCACTCCTACTTGCTTCTACTGCTACACAAGATCGCAGCCCTTGCTTGGTCTAATAAGCCACTTTTCCAGTAACTCTTCAATTTCTTTCTGATTCAACAGTCGCAGTTGTTCAGGACCCTATACCGATCAAGCTTTAATAGGGATCTTTTCATCAAACCCTTGGTTATATGGAAGTTGTTCTACTTCCCAGTAGCATCTTTCCCAAAAAGTACTTTGGCTGAGCAAGCATACTGACTGCTCAAATCGATCCTGCACTTCTTTGACCTTTTTCCTGCAGTTGAGGATTCTTGAGTTGATATGATATGCGACAATGCATATGATGTGTTTGAACTTTGAAGTGACATGATAGCCTTTATTCAGTCATCTTTCTCCCTTTGGATCATGCAAGTGATCACGGCTAGCGAGATGGAGAGAGTCGAATCAAGCTTTAATGCCTAGGAAGGATTCTGAAATGCCCTCGTCCACTGAGAATGGACCAAAGACAGATGAATGTGACTCCAAGGGTAAGTCGAACTTTTGGCATAGGCCGTTGTGGGACTTGTGGCAAAGGTGTTGATGTAGGACTATGCAATGGCCTAAAATCTAGTGTGCTGAGATCAAGATTTGATTAACAAGAATAAGGAAAACTATAAAATTGCAATTTTATCACAAATAATTAATCAAGAAAATTCAAGAGAGCAATTTTATAACAATTCGAGGCTAGGTCACAAACCTACAATATGACCCTCAGTTATATCTATGAGGGTTGTATGGAATTTTATATTCCAACAAGCTTAGGGATTAGCTTTTAACTCAATGCAGATTTCCTAACCTTTTCTAGGGTTTAGAAGAGTTGTACTGGGTTAGGGTTTGGGGATTTTAATGATTAGGGTTTTGGAAATTCAATTAGGATTTAAGTATAGCTGTTTTAGGGTTTTGTAATTGCAGAAAATCTGCAATAGCAATTGAGAATTAATGTTGCTGCAATATGGCTGGGGTATGAAGCCTGTAACAACAAAGGTGTTAGGGAAAATGGCTTTAGCAGTCAAGGGACAGGGTTTGGAGAAGGAGAATAGGGCTGGGACGGGTTTGGGAAGGACCGTAACAGTCAAGAATAGGGGTTAGGGGGCTGCAGTTTGCAAAGATAGGGCTGTAGGGTCTGTAGGAGGGGTCGTAGGACAATGTGGCAGCAATGGGAAGGCCTGTAGGAAGGCTGTACAGCAAGGGTAATGGTGTGGCAATCAAGAATAGGGGTTGGGAAGGCTAGATTTTGGTTTGGGTGAGGGTTCTTGCAAGGGAAATCAAGAAATCAATAAAGAACAAAGGAAAAGAGAAATCTAGGGTTTGGGTATGAGAGTTTCATCACGAAAACAGAAAATTAAAGAAAAAGAAAAGAGGAGAAGAAAGAAAAGATTAAGAACATATCTTAGAAGTTGTAGGGAATCACTCCCATGACATCACACCAATTCCAATCATAGGAGAATGCTCAAAAGCCTTGCTTTTATTCATAAAAAATCATCAACTAAAAATTTACAACAGAAAATAAGTTTAAATAGATGTAAACCCTACTTATTTAAAGACTAAAATACTCAAACTAATAAAAAGATTAAAATAACCCAATACTAATAAATTGTTTCCTCCCTAACTAAAAATCCAACCCATTGGGCTTTAAAAGCCATGCTAAATCAGCCCATATGAACACCTTCCCAATGTGGGATCTTCCTAATGATCAATGTGTGCATATGAAGTCTACAATACCCAAAATCATCAACGCAAAGTGACACACAGACCTTCTTCCTCCACCTATGATAATGGTAAACTTTAAATTCCTTTTGATGTTGGATGTCAACATTAGATGTACACCGTCAACAACTAACTGAGAGAACTTTGAGGGTGAGGTTGAACTTCTACCATAGGCAGTTCTGGCAAAGCTGTATACAATCAATGACTAATGATGTATCCAGTATATAACCATTACCCCCAGACTGTTTCCATCAACTTCCGCAAGGAATCAGCAAATAAGGCTTCTCCTAGCACAGTTGCGATCTGATCTTCAATCTAGCAGTGACGTGACTTCTCGAGACTACTGGCGGGAAATTCGTATGACAATTGTTATCCATGGATGGACTTCGAGGCAGCGTATGATAGGGCTGTCAATCCGGCCCTTCGATGAGGGGGCCCGACCCTACCAGCCCTTCAAAGCCTGTAAAATAGAAAGCTTAATAAGGCCCTAGAAACGGGCTGGGCTCAATTTTGGAAAGCCCTCTTAATTGAGGGCCGGGCTTGGTCAGCACATGGCCCGGCCCTCCATTCTATATGTTATATCATATATAATATTATACATAATATAATAACTTAAAGACTTATTAAAACCTAAAAGGCTAAGCCTTATTGTGTGTGTGTATAACATACTATCATTGTAGTAGTATAGTGTACTATCTTTCTACAATCTTTCTAATATAGTAACTTGTAACTTTTTTCTTTCATTAAAAAAAAATTTAAATAGAGGCTAAGACTTACTGTGTGTATGTGTAACGGACTAATAGTGTAGATTCTTCCTAGAAACTTTTCATGTTACTACTTGTAAGTTGTAACGTTTTTCTTTAAAAATATATATATAATGGTAATAATAGTTACTAACAATTTAACAGTAACAATTGGGGGATGTATTAATACTACAAATCTAATGGTACTAAAACTATGTCATGTTGCTCTTTGAGTTGCATAGTTGGTCCCAAATCCGAATAAAGAAAGAGGGTTGTATTTCAGGTTGGCAATTAATGTAGTAAAAATTGCAAAAACATGATTTTTTTTTTTTTTTAATTCTTTTGGCCCTGGCCTGACCCTGACCTGAGTCACCCAACCCTTGAGGGTAGGGCTTGGGCCTAGCTAGTTCAGGCCCTTCGAGGGCTAGGGTTTCACTCCGGTGAATGAGGGTCGGGCCCAGTAAGATCTAAGCCCAGCCCTGGCCCGGCCCTTTGACAGCCCTAAGCATATCTTGGGGATATAAAGTGGGCAGGGCGCTGATTTTTGAGTTGGTTTCTGCACACCTTCCTCACTATTGTGAATGCCTTTCTCCTCGAGGATTGTCGAATATCACAGGTGCAAAGTAGTACAAGGGAAGCCAATGTACCTTGCTTTTTAGCAAACTGATAAATTTGTGATGGCTTATTCTCTGCAGCAGGTCCTCCATGTCATGGTCATTAATTTGTAGACTACAGATGGCGAATCATAAAGCCCAGTTTCTCCAAGCTTATCCTTGCTAGCTTGAAGTTTGACATTCGTCCAGCTAAGCTATGCATGGCCGTCTTTGCTAGTAGTAAGTTTAATAGACACAAGTTTCGGAATCCGGTGCGGATGACGGATGTGAGGTGTTAGATTGAGCGACTCCTAAAGTATAGGATTCAAGGAGTCATGGACATTTCAATTTTTAGTGCATTGTTAAATGGGATACCTTTTGATGTATATCATATAATTATAAATAATGGCATAGATAAACATACCTAGTGTCGTATTCAGCACCTATAAACCTTCTAAAGCATAATCCAGAACACCTATCTATAGACTATAGTGCATGTCAATTGATGTTATGTAAGTATTTAATAAAAGAAAAGAAAATCCAAAAGTGTCCAACAAGAATCCGATATGTGTCAAAGTCCAACACATGAGATGGACATGTTACCCGTTTTAACTGTCGCTTGCAATGTGGCGAATCTAAAGCCGGTTGAGAATATCCTCTCCTTATGGGGATTCCTGCCATGATCGCAGCAATAGTATCATACCGTTTGGTAGAAGGATATCAGGACGATGACCGCTCTCTATAGGATCGAGAATATAGAGGCAGAGAGAATTTGACCGCTCCTCTATCATGATCTTCTGAATCTGAAAATCTCAGTCTTCTAATCCTCTGAGGTTGAACATGGCGGTAGGCCAATTCCCATTTCATCGGATGGGTGATCACAGTAACATCCATCTTCTTAGGAACGATGCGTTGATATCATCTCTAGACTCCAAGTAACTGAATTCCAAGCCAGAATCATAGAAAATTCCTCAAGGCTTCCATAGAGCTAGTGCATGGATAGCAAACTTTCCACGAGACTAGAGGTTATAAGAGCCAGCAATCATGTCAAAACCATGAGTCCGAATATGGATCGTCAACACCTGGTCAAGATGAGGATTTGTGAGGGACATAAAGAAATTCAGGTATATGCAGAAATAGACTCCCCCGTCAGCTAGAGATGGTTGAGCTTCAGCAGTAAGGGCTTGTCGGAAGGTCATTTGCCTTCTATCTAGCACATACGAGGGCTTTAACATCTAGGCCCTTGCAAACTAGAGGAACTACCCTGATCTAAATGGCGACAAAATCATTGTTTTAAAACTCATCAAGTTGACTCAAAACTTGGTTGAGTTGAGTTGACTTGACTTGACTAGACTAGACTGAGCTTTGAGCCAACTCGACCCAAAACTCGGTTTTGCTAGGATTTATGTTATTCGGTCGAGTCAGCTGAGTCGAGTTTACTCGGCTGGCTCGACCGAGTCTTAGTTTTTTTTTAAGTATAAAGGGTGAGAGAAGAGATGAGGTGGCGGTGTTTAGGGTTGGAGACTGAGCAGAAGTGTCTCTCGTAGGTGGCGGTGTTTAGGGCTGGAGACTGAACAAAAGCGTCTCTCGTCTACAGCTTTTTGGTGACAGGTACGTCTCTCTCTCATCTCTCCCTCCCATGCCTCTCATTTCTTGCTTCCCTCTCATGTCGTTTCTCTCTTGTCCCCTCTACTTCTCAGTCTTTGCTTCCCTCAGCCTCTCTCCCTGCTTCCCTCTCACGGATGTCTCTCTCTCGTCTCACTCTCTGCTTCCCTCACAGTGTAGTCAAGGCGTCGCCTAGGCGATTTTGGGCCTGCGTTGCCTAGGCGCCCCTCTAGGCGGGCGATCCTAGTTTTTTTTTTAAAAAATTGCTTTAAAAAAATCCAAAATTTCCCAATAAATAAATAAATAATATAAAAACATATAATGAAATAGTAATAAGATTCTAAATCCTTTTTTTCACTAAAAATATCAATTTTTTTCACTAAAAATATCGTGTCACCCCCTGCCACCCCCCCCACGCAATCGTAGGGGGCTCTACCTAATATTATACATGGACAATGACACGAATTTAGGTATTTTGCCTAGATTTTGAAATGTTTAATACTCCACTATGTTAACATGTCTTTGGTTATGTGATGAATGATTGTAATAGACTTTTTATTTTATGTTTTTGTGGAATGTGGGTGTAGAGTTTTGGTCTTTTGGATGTTATATATATACGTGATATATATATAATTATATATATATTTATATTAAATTTATCGCCTAGGCAACGCCTCGCCTAGCCAGGGCTAATCGCCTAGGCATAGCCTAGACGCCTTGACTACACTGTTCCCTCATGCCCTTTCTCCCGATCTTTGTGTCCCTTTTTCTCTCTCCCAGTAATCCCACTCCCACACCCCTCTTTCGTTCTCTGCTCCCTCTCACTCTAAATTCTTTTTTAAAAATTTTCCATTAGTGATTTTTTCATTTACTATTTAATTAGTAATATTCTGCAATTAAATCAAATGTTTATAACTTTATTTATGTTTCTATTCTGTAATTTTTGTTTCCCTAAGCTCAGTAATTGACTAATTGCTCTATGGCTTACAGTTTGATACTTCAATTGACTCAATTTTAGAATGGCTGATTGAATATAATTAAGAAATTTGTCAATTTTGTACTATTGTTAATTTTGCAATATTATCTGATTTTAGACATATTTTATCACTAAATTTTAATTTATACCATATATTTATTCGCGTTTTAGGTGTCATTACTCGGACGAGTTTTGATCGAATATTCAAGTCAACTCAACTCAACAAGGTTCCGAGTTTTTGAGTTTTAAAACACCGGCCTAAATGAAAATATTGATAGCCTCTTTTCGGTGTCTCTAAGATCTTTATTGTGTACAGATTCAGAGCTTCATCTACATTGCCTTGAATATCTGATACTCCTACGCAAATCCGAATGCGCAAAGGTTTCATAAACGAGGTTATGTTTAGATTTATGCAATGCCAAACAATTTATTTATGGTTATTATATTAAACTAAATGTTTGTTTATAAGTTGTAATAAAGTAAACGAAATTTACTTATGTAGATGATAAATAACTCTAATGTCCATGTATTTTTGAACAAAAATCTTCATTAAAAATTAATGTTGGGAAATTATTTTAAACTATTTAGGGCATAAAACTTCAATAATTGATACTTATTGAAGTTAATCCTTCTATTCTTTTGGGTAGAATATTATCATGAAAAACATGTTACGGCGTGTGTGTGTTTCCAATCATATATGAGAAAACCGTGAGCATAAAATTGAAGAACACTAAATGGTTGTGGTACTAATCTAAAAAAGAAGGGACAAAAAAACAGTGATCCTTCTGAACCCCTTACCTGCAACCCAGATAATGATGTCTGGCTTAGAATTCTATCAGCCACTTCCTCTTCGCTACTTCCCCTTATGTTTGCAGTTACCTGCCATGAAAAGTGTACAGAAAAAAGAAGTCGCAGAGAAAAACTACTTGAGAATAAGAAATACAAGATGCCCACCATAAACTGACCAACTGCCCTCAAATGTGCCTCAAGTCTTTCAATAATCTCATGGGTTATGTCCAGTACACCTTCGCGCTGGATCAGAGATTTCTTGCTCGCAACAAGGACAGCCTGCAGAACATTGTCTTTTTTGAGGAAATCATTTTACACTATGGGGTCAGGCACGATCTGATAAATGCAGAATTGCAAAATCAGCTGCCTTACAAATCTCGGGACCCCATTTTAGTGATAAGAGTCTTAAACTATTTGATTGCATGTTTGGCAGGGATGACCAAGGACTACAAGATTGACCTGACTTTCTAATACAACTCCACCTTTAATCTCTTTCAAATTATTCTCCCGCAGTGTTGTTCCACTACTTACAAGGTCCAAAATCGCATCTGCTATCCCCATCTAAGTTAACAAGAGTCAAACGCAGACAATGTGAACGATATATGTGGACAGTGTGAGTGTTATCCAGTTAGTCAGAAAGAATGAAGCTATATATATATATATATATATACACAAGCATAATGAACGCTGGGGAGCATGCATGCAAAGCGCATTAGAATTGTCTGGGTAAAAAAAATGTGAGTACATAGGATGTTGAGATGCCGAAAACTATGAAGGCAATATATCAGATATTTAACATACCATGCATGGTCAACTTAGACAGAGCAGAAAATTAAATCAAGATAGAATTGACCTGAGTTTTAGAATTGGATGGCATCAATTGCTGGGAACAATGACCAAACATGATCAGGTTCCCAATCTTAACTCATTTACCAAATGTTCAGGTCAAAGGAAAGATTTGTCTAAAGGGATGCGAAAATAGGGGCAGCTACTGGCTATCAAGTTGCTATTAAAAATACCGAAATGACAACCTTCAGAGTTCGAGCACACACAATGTTAATAGTTGAAATGACGCATCCCATGCAAAATTTTCATCAAATGAGCATGCAGGTAGGGTATCAGTTACTCCAGATACGGATATCTATAAAGAGTATGCTCAGATACAATGCAAATTTTAGAAATGCAAGGATAAATTATAACATACAGTATACATAGTAACTCATCAACAATAGCTAGGAAGAATTATATAATCCAATAGTTTATCTTGCAGCAGCACAAAAGTGTTACCATGAAAGTTCAGCAACAGATTCGAGTGAAAAAAACTTCTTAATACATTGCGTTGCCCATCAAAGGATACATTTCAGGCTACGCAATATAAGCCACAAACAATTAAAGATTTTTGAGTGAAGAAACTACAGAAAGCCTACATAAGAAATCCAAAATAAAAATCTACAAAACAAGGAAAGAAAATCTAAAAAAGGATTGACCTTATCTCTAAAAGTGAGATTATGACATGGACTACATAATTGATTAACAGAAACATTAATGATATCTTGAAGCTAATTCACAACCACCCCTCTTGCCACGATGCATTATACTGAAATTGAATGAAAATGACATGAAATACAAAACAATCGATGATAAAAACATAAATAAAATCTGGAAAAGGATTGACCTTATCTCTAAAAGTAAGAATATGACATGCACTACAAAATTGATTAACAGAAACACTAATGATATCTTGATGCTAATTCGCAACCACCCTCTTGCCACCATGCATGATACTGAATGAAAATGACAGGAAATGCAGAACAATCAATGATAAAAACATAAATAAAACTCTCACGACAAAGATAATTCTCACCGCAGGAGCTGCCTCCAATGCTCCATCAGCAGTTGAGAACGTGACATGCTTCAATCCATTCTCTTTCATAAATTTAGGGCCCAGCTGTGCACAAAAAAAAACGGAACAGAAATTCACTCCATTTTCCACCATCCAAGCAGTAACTCACGAAACATGTTTCTCAAAATGGAAAAAAAGGAAGAACCAAAATGGTACAACAAACTAAAACACAGAACGTACATAAGTAAAACCAGTAGCAACTCGCAGAGGCTTCGCATATGTCCATTGGGGCATTTGTGCTAGCTCACTCAGTGAATTTATATTCTCAAAAATTCCATACTTTGGAATCTGTAAAGTTTCATAAAATTAGGACCGTTAACAGTAGAAACTAGGAGACAGCTAAAATTCAGAATGCTCCTTGAATGACGAATATTCAGAAGCTGATAGTTACTTACTGCAATGGATAAACGGCAATCCCCATAATCAAGTGCATCATGAACTAGGACTAAATCTTCATTACCCTGCCCAAATATATTCAAAATATAACCTGCTAGTGTAAATATATCCTAGCCATCATTGAATAACAAAAACAAGCTCATAAAACAAAATTAGCTGCAAAAACCAATGCAGTGGACATCGGAAGCTTCAACATGCATATTCCTCCTTTTGATATATATCACAAAGCACTGTAGTGGATGTTTTACCGATCCCTGCTACCAAAAACACTACATTCCACAGGAGAGCCTAGTGAATACAGATTTTCTTCAGTTAAAAGGTTTAAACGTCTACCAAAAACACTATATAAATATAAAAGTTAATTTATATGAAGGAATTAACCAACAGCAGAGCCATACTATCAGCCAACAAGGCTATCAACTGGTCCAATCAGATATAAAAGACGGGCCCTATTAAGTTAGATCATCCCTTCCACTATCTCAAAGAAAATAAAAGTAGAATTTGCAAATGAAAAGAAAATAAAATAATAATGATCTGTATTTTGGGATTTATTTAGAATGAGGAAAAGGGCCTGAGGGACCTAAATCAAGAGCTTAATAATGATCTTACCGAGAACCGGCCATTGTGATCCCTAGCCAAATCCTTGTATCCCTATATTGAAACCTAGAGAGGGAGGACCCAAGGTTTTGCAACAGACAGAGGAAATCTTCAACAACAGACAGAGGAAATCTTCGATTTCCCACTCATTCATATCTCTCCTCAATTTGGGGCACCAAATTACCTCATTGTTCCTCGCCTTGTAACTATCTGCCACTGATGCATCCTTATCTAAAGATAGCAAGAATAAGTTCCCAAACTCATCCTTTAAGCACTTGGACCCATACCATAAATCTTTCCAAAAGTGGACATCTAACCCATCACCCTTTGGGTTTCGGTTTGTTGGATTAAGATTATGTGATTTTTTTAGGGTGCAATG
Source organism: Tetracentron sinense (assembly GCA_015143295.1). Lineage (NCBI taxonomy): Eukaryota > Viridiplantae > Streptophyta > Magnoliopsida > Trochodendrales > Trochodendraceae > Tetracentron > Tetracentron sinense. The sequence goes on from CM026552.1 coordinate 47,350,533, forward strand.
TAGATTGATGAGTTTTATTTGCCTTTCCAAGTGTTTTGGATTCTCCTCCCATTGATGATTATAGCATTCCTATCATAGTTTCCAATATTTTTTTTTTTTGCAGAGAGAGAGAGAGAAACACTCTAAGAGATTTATCTCTCTGAGTGGATGTGAAATTTGAATAGCGAAAATGGTGAAATGTGAGGTAGAACAGAGAGAGAGAGAGAGAGAGAGAGAGAGAGAATGGAAGTGGGGGAACTCTTCTGATCTACTACTTTACAAGAACATGGTCCATTATTTTGGGACTCTCCACACAACCCATCATATTTATAAACATGTTATTACAAGAGCTCCAAATATGTAAAAGCCTATTGTTGGGTCTATTTTTCCTTGGGTTCCTCTTTTTTCTAGGGATCCTATTGATGCTAATGGCATCTCTTGAACCCCAGCCTTTTCATATTTTTTAATATTAATTTTATGTTTATATAACTTGTTTCTTTTTAGTTCATGAATTCATTTAACATAGAAAACTCAAGAGAAATGTTCAGTTTGTATGTTGTTCATAGAATGTTTTATAATTTATTGGAAAAAAGAATCTCTGTTATTCTACAGTTTGCTTTTTTTTCAATACGGTTATGTAGAATGTCTATCCAAATGAAATTTTGTTCTCTGAGAAGGAGGTAAATCGTTGAGCTGCCAATTTCCCCCTGATAGCCGGCTTCAATCCTTCTTCAAATTTCTCAACCCTCCACTGCTCATCCTCGACAAATCTCACAGCGAACCTCGAGAGTTGATTAAAATTTTGTTCATACTTACTAACCGACATATTTCCTTGGGTCAGCTGAAGAAACTCCATCTCCTTCCTCTTTTTCATCGACGCTGAAAAATAGCGCTCATAAAACAATTCAGTAAATTTTGCCCAAGTCACAGGCCTCTGATGCGGTGGAACTGTCCTTTCCACTGTGGTCCACCAATGTTCCGCTTCTCCTTCAAATAGAAAGATAGCGAACTCGGGCTTGTCATTTTCTGGCAAGGACATAGCCCTAAAAACTTTTTCCAGACTTTTGATCCAGTTCTCCGCCTTCAGCGGATCAGTAGTGCCCGAAAAGGCCGACGGTCCAAGCCTCTTAAACTTCTCCAATCGGGTCACATTCCCATGCTCTGGCATGGTAGCAATGGGGATACGACTACCATTCCAATTTCCATTCATATTCTGGGCCTGTTGTTGCTGAATTCGGTTGGCTAGGGCTGTAATAGTCTCGAATGCCCCAGCCAAGGTATTCTTTGTTGCTCGTCGAGGTGGCATTATTCACCTATAATTATAAAGTAACGAACTTTTAATAATAAAATAAAACTGAAATGCACTGAGAATTCGATATCCAAAAAGAGACATTTCATTCATTTCATCTTTAATATATACAAAGCAACATTGTACAGTATATAGTACACCAGCGTATACAAAACATCATATAGCTGTACACATACAAAAAGTGATCTAATGATGAAAAGATCGAGTAGGGCATCTATTATATTCCAAAACGCCAAACGATATAGATGCACCACGCTCTTCCACCATGATCCTATACTCCGTAAGTCTCAACCTCTATCGGTGAGACTGCTACACTATCCTCCTGCGGTGCCTGGTCCTCTGTCTCAGGTCTAGCCTCTCTCAACAACCAATTAATCTCGCTCTTTCTCAGGGATTCACGCATTGCTTGTGCGGTCAATCCCCTGCGAAGTGGTCGTACCGCCTTTAGGTATATAGTGCAGTAAGACGACCATCCAGCATAACGACTTCTTTGCATGGTCACCGCCCACTCAAACAGAATTATCTCCCTCTTTGTGGGAATTCGGTGTGTCCTTGCCATTCCTGCACATGCACATATTCCAAATCAATGTCTGATTTCGAAACATGACATATACAACAATCACTCAACTAGGAATATCGAATAAATCTCTAAGGGATCGCCTATCCAACGGTTCTTAGGTGTATTATGCTCAAGTATGATTTGTGTAATGGTTATTGCTATTGGCTCTGATACCAATTGTGATGCCCCGAACCCGCGCCTAGGGAATCAAGTTCCAAGACGCGCATTCATTCGTCAAATCATGCAAGCGGAAGACTTTACCCGCAAAAATACGGGAAATTTAAACATTTATCAGATGCTTCCAAAAAGCAAATCACCTGTCATCACAATAGTCATCATACAAATCATATACCTGTATTATATACATCAAGTTTGTTTTACAAAAGTAGGCGCCTCTATCACGCCGAGTACAACTTGTACAAACTTCCAAAATGTCCAGTTGGACTTTTCATTTACTGGTTAGCAGCTCCAAGATTTGCTGACATAAAAAGTCAGTGAGATATGAAGCCCAATAAAACCACAATCTTTCTAAACTATTTTCCAAATAATAACACACATCAATAATGATATAATAAACATTTCAATTTGCAAGTTATAGTAAAATAGAACAGTATATAATAAATTGTGACCCAAGGTCACTTAGGGTTATGTCACCCTAACCGAGGTTCCCGACCTCACATTACTTTCCAATGATGGGGTTCAGTTATGAATGTATTATATTACCAAATTATCATTTCAATCATCAATCATGTTTCATTTCGAGTCCTGAGACTCTATTAATTGGCCACAGCCCACAAATGTTCAGCTTAAAGTCTCTAAATCATAACCATAATACATTGAGTCATTTAGACTCACACGCTGTTCCGGCTTTCACCCGAACACGACCAAACCTTGGGCATACCAACTCAACTCACCTGGAATCCGACGATTCCATACCGAACCATAAATCCACCAACTCAGACAAATACACCAACCCTGAGTATACCGACTCAGACCACTTCGTATCCGAAGCTTACACACATAACATGGGCATTCGCCCAATAAGGACATATTTTTCCATTCAATTGACTAGCCACATCTACCGTGTATTCGCCGCCATCGCCCTGGGTATCAGTCAAGAAGGAACCCCGACCAACCTGCCTATCGTCATCTTCTGGCTAGTCTACAGAGGAACCCCGACATCTATACCAAGTACGACATCTCCTGACGTTCCACCAAGAAGGGACCCCGATAGACACGGTGCCAACATCTTCTGACCCACCTAGAGAGAAACCCCGGACTATACACTATCTGATGTTCAACCACTTTAAACTCCCTAGGACTCCGACATCTCCTGACTATCAGTCACGGAGGAACCACGGGCCATGCAAGACACTGCCACTCCTGACCTAGTCCAAGAGGCACCACGGACGACCTAGACAAACAAACCGACATCTCCCGACTATCAGTCACGGAGGAACCCCGAGCCTTACTGGACACCGTCTCTCCTGACCTAGTCAAAGAGAGGAACCACGGACTATACTTAACTCTGGTTAGATTTTCTAACCACAGGTTAACCCCAGTTAACCCAAGTCTCGCTTGATTAACTGAAATACTTGGGCCTCGCGCCCGTGAACCAACTCCGGTAACACACCGTCTCGTTAGGGAACGTTTCCAGGCTAATGGATGTCTCAATAGCCTTATACGACCTTCAAAATAACTTTTCGTCACCCTAAAGTGGCGATACAATTTACCCGGGACCCGATCTGGGCTCCCCGATAGACCACATAAAATCACAACATCACATAGGGGTCTCTGACCCTTTTCCATTCACGCTAAAAGACATGCATATACTTCAGATAAAATAATATAGCAAAATAAAGGGAAAAAAGAGAAGAAAAGAAGGGTTTTACTTGCTTCACGCGTTTCGAGGCGTCTAAAGCCGAAACGGACACCGCCAACGCGCTCGGAAGGATGATCAACCCCAAGGTAGAGCACATGCAACTTTCTCTCTCCACTTTCTCTCTCTACCTTTTTCTCTCTCTCTACACGCCAAACGAGACACCGGAGAGAAAATCAGACGCCACCAATGCGTCGGGGACGTCGAAAAACCCTAAGGGGACCTCCCTTTCCCTTTCTCTCTCTTCCTTTCTCTCTCCTCACTTTCTCTCTCTAAAACATATTGTGGCAGAACCTCCCCTACTGTTGCAAACCGTGAGAATAAAAGGAGCTGCCCCTATTTATAATTCAAGGGTCATGTGCCATGCACATGACCACCATTAATGGTCCCGTTGACCATTTGACTATTGTTCCGTATTTTCTCGTGTATACAGCCTTTGAAACCCTACTTCATGATGCCCAATTATGAGGAAACTTCAAGTGACTGAACTTGGGACAGTCCGACACCTGCTGTAAAAATTTCAGGGAAAAATACTGAGTTTTGACAGTCAAAAGTAAGTTTGGACGAAAACTGCAAAACCCACTAATTTCCTGATTTCGAACACAAAACAGGCCGTCGTTTCTTCGTTTGAGATAACTAACTGCCGAGACGACAGACATTAGTCCCCACGGCCGACCGACACGCATTAGTGCCAACCGCACGGATTTCTATTAGGATCTCCAACAGATATTGGGTCCCACTTAATTTCTGAAAATATGGAAATTTCCCGTTTTTCTCAATTTCATCACACATAATGGCCCCGCGGTCCCGCGAAATGATACCTAACGGAACCGATACGATAGGGGTGTGTCCCGGTAGTCAACCGGCACACTATGTACGATTTTCGCCAAAAGATACTGAGATTTCCTCGGTGCACTTCAATCCCGAGCAAAATCCACTTTTTATTAATTTAACAAATAATTAACTAATTAACCTCCATTAAGGACCCATAAACACATAATTTTATTATATTAGAATTCCGGGTCGTTACAGGGGAGCCTAGGGGGAAAGGAGATCAAGAGAGGTTTTCAATCCCAAGATTCGAGAAGGCTTGCGTTTCATTAGAAAAGTAGCATAGTAAGGCTTCAAACCCAAAATAATTTGGAACATGCATAGTAAAAAGAAGAGAATGAGTGATCTCTAATAAATGACGATTCTTCCTTTCAAGTTTCAATCACTCTATTTTCTGCAAGAGTTTTAACATATCAGGTATGGTGTTCAATAACATGTTCAGAAAGATAGAAAGCCACTAAACATGTACTCCCTTACATTGTCAGACCAATGGACTTTGATGTGAACGTTAAACTGTGCACAAACCATTTTATGAAATTTTTAAACACGGAATACACATCACTCTTAGCCTTAAGAAGTTTTACCCAAGTAACACAAAAATAATCGTCCACAAAGGTTATAAAGTACTGGTAACCAAATAAAAAGGTAGTGGAAAAGGGACCCTAAACATCAGTGTATAATACCAAAAGGTAAACTGCTTCGACTTCCATGAAAAGGATAGGAGAATCTACAATGCTTAGCGAGTTCACAAGGTTCACAATGCAAATTAAAATTAGAAGAAGATGAAAATAAAGAAACATTTTCTTTATCTTTAACAATAAAAAGACACATGACCCAGATAGTGATGTAATCGCATCACATCATCAACATGAGAACTAGTCCTATAACAAGATTGATGTCCTTGAGGCAACTAAAGTGAATGATTCAACAAGAATAAGCCTCCTGACCACTGCCAATAGTACTCCACGTCACCATGTCCTAAAAAATGCAATGGGTTGGAAGAATGTATCACTATAGTTCAAAGATTTTGTAATATTGCTAATAGTTAAAAGATTTATAGCAAAAAATAGGAACATGTAGAACAGACGTAAGAGACATAGAAAGAGTAGCAACAAGGTTACCCTTTTTCTAAAGTAGAGGAATAGGTTCTATCAATAACTCCAACTCTATCTTTCCCTGAAAAAATATGATAGGAGGAGAAAATGGGGGACATACCCGTTATGTGATCAGAAGATCATAAATCAATGATTCAAGAGGGGATGGCAATAATAAGGGAGGCATTGCATACAATAGTTGATGTACCTGACTGAGAGACTGAAGATGTGGTTGTAGGAGTCTCTAATTGTGACATGAAGTGTCTAAAAGCCTCAACCTCCTCTCGGGATAAGCCAAAGTTGTCAATAAGTGGAGCAGAAGTAGAGACAGTGCAAGCAGGACCAGACGAAGAACCAACCAAGGCAATTGAGTGAGCATTGGAACCCCCTATAGCTCCAAAACGACCACGTCTGCCTAAACCTGTAGGATCTCTCTAAATACAACCATTTATATCCCAATATGTTTCCCTAGTATGATGGGTACGACCGTAGTACTGATACTTGAGCTTTTCTCTATCATCAGTAACCACTCCTGCCACAACTTTGAGACATGGAGGAGAAGGCAAATCTCTAGTGAGTAGAGGGTTGTTGCATTGCACTTCTCCTACTATGTTCACTCAATAGGTAGAAATACACTTCCTTCAATTAGGGAAGAGGCTCCCTACCTAACACTTGAATCCGAGATTGCTCATACTGACGGTTTAGCCCAGCTAGAAACTCCAAAATGTGATTCCTCTCAATCATCCTCTTGACTTCGACAATATCATCTGGGTTTAAGAGCTGGAGGCCCTGATAATGTTCCAACTCTTCTCACGTTCTTCTCAATTAAGAGAAGTAGGTGATGCGGAGAATGGAGATCCAGCATCAAAAGGTTTTTCAGGTTTATCAGAGGCGAAGGAAGAAGAAGAAGACCAACTTGTCACTTTGGGTTGATGATTGGGGATATTGAAGACCTCATATGCACATATGATTCATTAGGAAGACCCACATTAAGAAGGTGTGCATATGGGTTGATTTAGCATAGTTTACTTTGTTATGAAAAGAATAAAAGTCCAATAGGCTGGACATTTTACTTTATCATGAGCTATTTTTATTAGTTTGGGTTGTCTTTTAAATTACTATTTGGGTTGCATGGTTATTTTAGTCTTTTGACAAGTAGGATTACACCTATTTAAAGCTTCTTTTTGCTGTAAATTTTAGTTAATGAATTATTATGAATTTTTTTTGGTAAGAAAATTATTATGAATGAAAAGACTACTTTTAACTATTCTCCAGTGATTGAATTTGGCGTGATGTCATGGGAGTGATTCCCAAAGGATTTAAGGCATGTTCATCTTCTTTCTCTCTCCTTCTCCCTTGTTTCTTTCCTTATTTTCTATTTCCCTTGCGAAACACCCTCAACCTAAACCCTAAATCATCCCCCAATTACAGCCGCCAGTCACTTGCAGGCCCCATTGCTGCCACCTGCAGGCCCCCCAGCTCCTCTTACTGCTGGCTACCCCTGCAGACCACCCTAGCCCTTCCCTTGCACTGCCGCAGCCCCCTGCAGCCTACCCTAGTGCTGCCACACTACCCCAGCCCCCCTTCCCTTGCTGCCCCATTCTTCCTACATCCCCTGTGACTGTTTCCCATTTATCCAGCAGCCCTACACCAGTCCCCCTTTCATCCAGCCCCATACCACACTCTCCCTATTGCACCTACACCTATCCTATATTCACCAAAACCCTAAAACATCAATCCCCCTAAACCCTAACCCTATATTTTCATAAATCCCTTTATTTTGCTGTTGGTTTGTGATCCTTAATTCATTACTAATTGAAAAATTGAAACAACCTCATATGAATATCTAAACTCATGACCATTGTTGAGCCAAAAGGCCTGAAACTAGTTTCTTGAAATCCTCAATTGGACAAGAAAAACAGCATTGAATAGAAGTTTAATCCCTACGGCCTAAGCTTATGGAAGCATAGACTTCCATACAAACCCTCTCAGACATAGCTGAGGGCCCATATTGTAGGTTTGTGACGTGGCCTCGAATCTTCATAAAATTGTTTTACTTGGACTTTCTTGAATAATTATTTGTGATACGATTGCAATTTTATAATTTTCTTTATTCTTGCTAATTCAATCTTGATCTCAGCACATTAGATCATAGGCCATCGCATAGTTTTACATCGGTAGGCTGCAAGGGTTTTGTCTCCTTGACACAACTAAAAAATACTTTATTGCAAACTTGCAACTGATGAATCTGTGTCGTATTCCCAACCAGAGAAAATGTTTGCTCCACGACATCCTATATATACTTGGTTATCCTTTAAAAAAAGGAAAGGCACTACTGATATCTGGCACTATAGAGTGAAGAAGCCATGACATCACCACTGAACTCTCTGAACTCTACTTCTCAGAATTTGTAAATGATGGATCAAGTTCGGCTATCTTTTAGTTAATATGACTCATTCTTCCTTTCCCATTGATCAACAATTTGGCAGACTGAGACAACGCCTAGTGATTGACACCATTTATCAAAACATTGGTAATCTTATGATTGGAAACATCAACACACTTTGTCCACTAGGGCCCAATGGAATGAACCACTTGAAGGAACTACTTCAGATATAGTAACTTCATACATGCTTCACATACAGGGTGCACGAAAGGTATACTGCTGACAACAAGGAGTACACACTCTTTTATCAAACATGTAATACAAGCATCCATGCACCTCAACCAGACTTCAAAAAATTGATATGTGAACTTCCAACCTCAATGGGAAAGGTATAAACCCTCAATCTTGGCTCCAAAACTTAGTAGAGCATGTAACTCTAAAATTAGTGTACCGCCACCAAATACGCCTCATAAAAAATTCCATAACTCTTCCAAGACTTGATGGTTTCTCATGAAATCACTTTTAGAGTGTAAATCCTATTAAATTGACCCAAACTTGATGGATTTGCTCCTCAAAAACAGCTTACTTGAACAGGATAGAGGGTTTTCTACAAACTTGAGTTTTGCAGGACTTTTCCTCTATTTTAGGAAAAACATCATAAAACCCTCAATACCTACTCAGATCTTATGAAATAGGATTCAAATTCTCTTAAAAACAAGATCCAACCAATCATACTTTCAAAACCAGCATCTACATGCTCTGATCTGTACGGCTGAATCTGATGACATCATCCATACTGACAATGAAGTCAACAAGGGCACTCCCTTTTGTTGGTTGGTCTTGTTTTAATCTAAGCCTCCTTTCATATTGATGTGCTATGATACCAAGTTGTGATATAGACGTTAGGGTTTGGGATGAAAGAAGAATGATAGGAAGAAAAGAGTGAAAGCTCATTCACTTAAGCCTCCTCTACGATTATATATATATATATATAGGATCATGCTAGGTCCACTTTCTTTCTCATTCACTTTCCCCTTTTTGAACAAGAAGACAAAAAAAATAGTGGACCTACAAAAATCTACAACATTTTTTTTGTCTTCTTGTTCAAAAATATAGAAAGTGGATAAAAAGGAAAGTGGACATAGCATTCCCCATAAATATATATCATTCTACTTATAAAAGTACAAGGAGTATGCAAAACTTTACTTGGACGTAAATACTCATTAACTTAATTTATTTAATACATAACTTATGATATAACCAAACTTTAATTAAGTCACTATTTAATATTATGTGGGACTCATTATAAAAAGAGAGTTGGTTTAGGACTCTACCATATTTGGGAAAAATCTTAAAGGAGAGTTGATTTAGGACTCTGCCATATTTTAGGGAAGAATTCTATTTCTATAGAAAGAGAGTCTCGGAAATGAAGTTGGTTTAGGACTCTACGTACCATATTTTAGGAAAGACAACCATGAATAGTATCTTCCTATAGGACCATAGAAAATCCGGATTAGCACCCGAGGAGCAACCTAGAAAAGAAGACAACCATGAATTCCCATTGTTGCTATGTATATATGCAGTTTTTCTGTTTTGATGTTAAGGTAAGATTATCAACTTCTACTAAACTAGGGATGGTTGAAAAGTGAAAAGAGGTTAAGTAAGAATAGGATGGGTTATTTTTGTTTTGTTATGGAGATTCTTGCACAAATGTGTTTTTATACCCTTCTCTTGAAGTTAAATATTGGTCAATTGTCGATGCAGAAGGAGGTCAAGTTTTTGTGTTTCAATTTGGCTAATAGTTATCCTTTTGTTCAGTTTTATTGCTATAATATTTCGGAAACTAAGTATTAATATTTTATTTGAACACAGGGTGAAGTGGTGGATTACAGAGGCGTCCTGCATTGTGATAGCTCTGTTCTCGTGTTTGTGTTCCTAGATCAGTTGAAGGTAATTTTTGGCATCATGAATTTGATATTCAATTTGATTCTATTTCACTTATTCTATCGGATTAAGTGTTGTTCAATACCTTCAAACCTAATTAATCATATATCTCTTTCCCTCCTCTGTAACAATGGTAATGAAAAGAGGAAAAACTATGATAAAAAACTGCAAAGAAATCTCTATTGTGCTATTTTCATGGAAAATGACTCTCTATTAGTAGAGAGTTATACTAATCTAAGGTGGGACCTATGAGACCCACTATTACGTATTAAATTTATATTTTGGTATTTTTATGGATAAGGACTCTCTATTTATATTTTTATATATTTTGAAGTCAAAAGCACCAATATTCTAACCATGTAAAATAATAATAATGTCAAAATATTTAATTCTAATATTATCGTTTTTTTTTAGTAGAAGATTATTACTCATGATTCCTTGCTTTTAGTACTACATTTATAAGAGGGGCCAGTAAATAATATTTCTAATATTAAATTTAAATTAATATAAGAAACATTAGATTTAATTACTTAATATATTTATACAAAACATAATATTATATTAAAAAAATATTTAATAGAAAGAGAGTAATGTGTCGTCTAATGAAAATATATTAAAAATTCTATTTTAATAATGAAAAATTATACATGCAAGGCACGTGCACTTTCTCTAGTATATATGTGTGTGTGTGCAATATTACATAAATACCCCTCACTAAGAGGAAAGAAGGACTGAAGGACAACCATAACCAAACACTCCAAAAGACTAGACTACCCTCGCAGCACATTACTTCTCAACAAGTCGTTGATACCATACTTAATTTCATCCCAGTCTTTATTTTTGTCATCCTAATTTCTTTTTTCTCTTCTCTCTCTTATTTTAGTTCTTACTTATTTTGTATATCTTCCCTACGTTTCACTACATCTTTTTGAATCCTTATATCACGTTGTTCGGAAATTCGTGGAAGTTACGTCATTTAAAAATTTTAATGAATTTTGTTTTCAACTACATTTTTTTAAAATTATAATTTATAAATCACTATGATAATAAACTTTGTAGGTCCTTTTACGATAAATAATCTGAGATGTGTTTTGGTGCAATGCTCCTGAAATGAGACACTTTTCAGTTAAAACATTTCTAATTATTCTCCACTCAAATCGTAGGATTTGATAGGATTTTAAGATTCAAATCGTTAATTGGAAATGAAGTGATAGGATTCTTCTCGAATGGGATTCAGACCTAGGGGGATTCAGATCGTATGGGATTTGATTGAATAATAGGGTTCCAATCATAAATTGTAAGATTTTAACAATATAGTTTCAGATACTAAATATTGCATATCCTCAATTACTCACTCCTCTGAAGTATAAGAAATGTACACTGACACACATTGCAAATTCCTCCACTACCAACACTTGTAGATTCCTTGGTTACTAAGTGTTCTCTTGACTCTGAGATGAAAATAATGTATCGTTTCCACAAATTAGGGAAAACAATCTAATACTTATAGGCAAGGAATTTCCTTCCTATTTCCCCTGAGTGATGTAGTTTATCCTGATTAACCAAATCATTTTATATGGCTGAGAACATGCACTTAAGGCTTTGAAGAATCTTCTTGTCATGGGCAAACTCTAGATGTTAAGAACTTAAGATGGATTCTGTATAATGAACACCAACATTCTAAGTCCATGGTTAGCTTAAGTTGTTTTTATGCAACTCTTCAAATGAATCACATCAAGCCTTTGTAGGACCATACTTGAACTGGATCTGGATACGCATTTTGGATCCAACAGGCCGAAGTCAGGTCAGAAGTTTAGGATCCATTTAGTAATTTGTTTCTCTCAGGTCGGCCAAACCCCAATTCAGCTCCATTAAGCCCTCATGTAGGGTTCATTTTGGATCCTGCAGGTCCAGTCTGGGGCAACCAACAATATGACCCATTTATTAATAAGGATGGATCCAGCTCCAGCCTGACTAATCCGCTTACAGCTAGCTTTAGGTGGTCAAACTGGTCCTACTAAATTAGCTTCAGCATTCATTTGCTTGGTTCCAAGGAGAAGTCCTGTTAGAGGAGGTCCCACCTGATTGCCACTATGTGATTTTTAGGGCTCAAGTCTAAGTTGCAAGAGAACTCAAGTGTTCATTATCTTATTCAACTCAGTTATGGAATCTGGGTTTGAACTTTGAAGGCTGGCTATGAAATAGTTTCCTAAGTAGCTAAATTTTGCAGTTATATGGCCTTAAAGAAGCAAAAGGTAATTTGACTTGTACCTTTAGGAATGTTTCTCACACGACTACATGAAATTAGGGCTGGGGTCTAAGTTGCAAGAGAATTCAAGAGTTCAATATCTTACTGAGCCCAGTTACAGAGTCCAGGTCTGAAGGCTAGCTACAAAATAGGCTTCCTAATAGAGCTAATTTGTAGCAATATGCCATGGAGAAGGAAAGGCGAATATGACAAACGCATGGAAGCTGAGGACATATATGTAATATGATACATACAGTAAGAGTCAATTCTTCATTAAGATTCATAAGAAAATATTTTAGCCTAAGCATACATCAGAATCATCGGCCACAGCTCTAGTAAATGAATGAGAGCATTAAACTTTTTTTTTTTGATCGGTAATGAGAGCATTAAACTTCAAAGAGAAGTCCACTAACCCTGAGTTCTAGAACAATAAAATCCTATATTTTAATGCTTACCTGTCCATATTCACTGAGTGTATCCAAACCCACAATACCAAGGTCTAGATCCCCAGATAGCAATTTGCGAACAACATCTTTTGGCCGTTGAAACCAGACTTCTAAGTTTGACAGCTGCAATAAAGTGTTCAAAATGATTTATGTCCATTTCTAAGGTAGAAAAGTTCAACAGCAAGGCAATAAATAACATTTAGATCACAGTTCGATGCATGTAAAAAATTGGCAGATGGCACTAAAGATCAAATCAAATATGCATATGTATTTCACACATTTCTGAAACTGAGATGTTCTCTTTTACTATGATTCAAGCACCATGGTTAAAAAGAAACACACACAAGAGAAGAAGAGAGAGCGGAAGGTGAGCGGGCGAGATAGAGGAGAAGGGGGAGAGAGAGAGAGAGATAAAAGATATCAAATGCCAAGGCCATGTCAAAGAACCCCTATACATGTCAAAGAACCCCTATACATAAGAAATTCCTAAAAGTACAACAAACCTAATGCTTTTTCTTTCAAACACATGCTCCATCAAGATCAATGCATGCTAGATATTCGTAACTCTTAAAGGTCCTATGTTTTTTAGGTTTTTCCTAAAAACCCCATAGAGTTTAGAGTCTAATGACCGTTCTTCTTCAAATTCTCCTCCAAAAAGGGAAGGATATACAATTAAAAATATACTTAGCTACTTGAAACATAATATCTAGAATGACACCAAGGAGGAGCACCTCGGCCACCCATTTATGTCTAGCCCCATTATAAGGTTATCTCAGGTAATTTCCCCTCATTTAAGTGAGCCAGGCTCTACAACTTTGTAACGACCCGGAATTTTAATATAATAAAATTATGTGTTTATGGGTCCTTAATGGAGGTTAATTAGTTAATTATTTGTTAAAATAATAAAAAGTGAATTTTGCTCGGGATTGAAGTGCACCGAGGAAATCTCAGTATCTTTTGGCGAAAATCGCACACAGTGTGCCGGTCAACAGCCGGGACACACCCCTACCGTATCGGTTCCGTCAGGTACCATTTCGCAGGACCGCGGGGCCATTATGTGTGATAAAATTGAGAAAAAAAGAAATTTCCATATTTCCAGAAATTAAGTGGGACCCAATATCTGTTGAAGATCCTCATAGAAATTCGTGCGGTTGGCACTAATGCGTGCCGATCGGTCGAGAAGATGATCATCTGTCGTTTCAGCAATTAATTGTCTCATATGAAGAGGCGACAACGTGTTTTGTGTCCGAAATCAGAAAATTAGTGGATTTTGCAATTTTCTTTCGGACTAAAGTGCAGCTATCAAAACTCAGTATTTTTCCCCGAAATTTTTACAGTACGTGTCGGACTGCCCTAAGTTCAGTCACCTGAAGTTTCGTTACTGTCGGGTGTCATATAGCAGGGTTTCGAAGGACATATACGTGAAAAATGGAAAAATCCGGTCAAACCGGTCAAATTGGTCAAGGTAGTTGACTTAGTCAACTACCACTTTTCCACACCAAATGGGTCATGTGCTTTTGCACATGATCTAAACCCCATTTAAGGTTTATATAAATGGGGGTCAGCCCCTCATTTGCTCACGGTTTAGAGTTACAAACAGTACTCTGCCCAGATTTTTTTAGAGAGAGAAAGTGAGGAGAGAGAAAGGAAGAGAGACAAAGAGGAGAGACAAAGAAGGGAGAAGCGGAACCTTGACATATTTCGACGTCCCCAACGCGTTGACGGTGTCCGATTTCTTCCCGGCACCTCGATTTACGTGTAGAGAGAAAAAAGGTAGAGAGAGAAAGTGGAGAGAGAAAATTGCATGCACTCTACCCCGGGGTTGATCGTTGTTGGGAACGCGTTGGCGACATCCGTTTTTGCCTACGAGACCTCGAAACGCGTGAAGCAGGTAAAACCCCTCTCTTTTCTTCTCTTTTTCCGCTTATTTTGCTATATTATTTCATGTGAAGTATATGCATGTCTTTTGACGTGAATGAAAAAGGGTCGGAGACCCCTATGTGATGTTGTGATTTTATGTGGTCTATCGAGGAGCCCAGATCGGGTCCCGGGTAAATTGTATCGCCAATCTAGGATGACGAAAAGTTGTTTTGCATGTCTTGTAAGGCTATGGAGACATCCATTAGCTTGAAAACGTTCCCTAACTAGACGGTGTGTTACCGGAGTTAATTCACGGGTGCGAGGCCCAAGTATTTCAGTTAATCAAGCGAGGCTTGGGTTAACTGGGGTTAACTTGTGGCTAGAAAATCTAACCAGGGTTAAGTATAGTCCGTGATTCCTCTTTGACTAGGTCAGGAGAGACGGTGTCCAGTAAGGCCCGGGGTTCCTCCGTGACTGATAGTCAAGAGATGTCGGAGTCCTAGGGAGTTTAAAGTGGCTGAACATCAGATAGTGTATAGTCCGGGGTTCCTCTCTGGGTGGGTCAGAAGATGTCGGCACCGTGTCTATCGGGGTCCCTTCTTGGTGGAACGTCAGGAGATGACGGCATTGGTAAAGATGTCGGGGTTCCTCCATAGACTAGCCAGAAGATGACGGTAGGCAGGTTGGTATGGATTCCTTCTTGACTGATACCCAGGGTGATGGCGGCGAATACACGGTAGATGTGGCCAGTCAATTGAATGGAAAAGTATGTCCTTATTGGGCGAATGCCCATGTTGTGTGGGTAAGCTTCAGATACGAAGTGGTCTGAGTCGGTATACCCAGGGTTGGTGTATTTGTCTGAGTTGGTGGACTCATCGTTCGGTATGGAATCGTCGGATTCCAAGTGAGTTGGGTTAGTATACCCAAGGTTTGGTCGTGTTCGGGTGAAAGCCGAAAGAGCGTGTGTGAGTCTAAATGACTCAATGTATTATGGTTATGATTTAGAGACTTTAAGTTGAACATTTGTGGGCTGTGGCCAATTAATAGAATCTCAGGACTCGAAATGAAACATGATTGATGATCGAAACGATAACTTGGTAATATAATACATTCATAACTGAACCTCATAATTGGAAAGTAATGTGAGGTCGGGAACCTCTGTTAGGGTGACGTAACCCTAAGTGACCTTGGGTCACAGTTTATTATATTCTGTTCTATTTTACTTTAACATGCAAATTGAACTGTTTATTATATAATTATTGATGCGTGTTATTATGTGGAAAATAGTTTAGAAGGATTGTGGTTTTATTGGGCTTCATAGCTCACTGACTTTTTGTGTCAGCGGATCTTGAAGCTGCTGACCAGTAAGTGAAAAGTCCAACTGGACATTTTGGAAGTTTGTACAAGTTGTACCCGGCGTGATAGAGACGCCTACTTTTGTAAAACAAACTTAATGTAAATAATACAAGTATATGGTTTGTATGATGGCTATTTTGGTGACAGGTGTTATTTGCTTTTAGGAAGCATCTGATAAATGTTTAAATTTCCCGTATTTTCGCGGGTAAAGTCTTCCGCTTGCATGATTTGACGAACGGACGCGCGTCTCG
The DNA here is from genome assembly GCA_015143295.1 of Tetracentron sinense. Taxonomy (NCBI): domain Eukaryota; kingdom Viridiplantae; phylum Streptophyta; class Magnoliopsida; order Trochodendrales; family Trochodendraceae; genus Tetracentron; species Tetracentron sinense. The sequence continues at coordinate 47,366,675 of CM026552.1, forward strand.
GAACTTGATTCCCTAGGCGCGGGTTCGGGGCGTCACAATTGGTATCAGAGCCTAAGAGCAATAACCAACATAACAAACCATACTTGTTCATGAAATACCGTAGTACATGATTTTTAGTTGTGTGGCTAGATGTATTACTGTACATCACCAATTTAGAAATCAGATAGTGATTTGGAAATTGTGTGTATGTGCACGGATGCCGTTAATGCACAGAGTCCCCGCCAAGGAGGATTTGCAGCATTATGAGCAGATTGCAGCCATATTGAGTCGCCGTTATCCAGAGTGGCTTGGGATGACTCAACGTATCATGGCGGCCATTAAGCCGAAGGCTGTCCGGATAAATCCGGACGGAACTGCCTGGATGCCACCCCCGAGTCCGATGAAGCTTGCAGTACCGGCTCGGGTACGTTGTGAGATTTTAAGGCAGGTCAAGCGGGCACTGGCAGACATCAGGCCTAGTCCGGATGGGACTGGTTGGATACCTCCACCCCTTATCATCTAAGAGGCTTACGGCACTAGAGTATCGTGCGATTTTGAACAACCGTAAGCAGAGTAAGAAGAAGTCGGTGGAGACGAGTAGTCCATCTACCTCGACTGAGGTTTAGATGCAGGAGTAGGGAGTCAGGAGGGGAGACTCTAGCGTATCTGTATGGTTTTGGAGTATAGTAGATGCCCTAGGCGATCTTCTTATCACTCGACTCATAGATTTTTGGTGTATATACTTGTACAGCGGAGATGATGTTTTGTATACTATGATATAGTATGTTCATGTATATGGTGTGGTGTGTATATATTAAAGATGAAATGAATGAAATGTCTCTTTTTGGATATCGAATTCTCGGTGCATTTCAGTTTCATTTTATTATTAAAAATTCGTTACTTTATAATTATAGGTGAATCATGCCACCTCGACGAGCACCAAAGAATACCTTGGCTGGGGCATTCGAGGCTATTACAGCCCTAGCCAACCTAATTCAGCAACAACAGGCCCAGAATATGAATGGAAATGGGAATGGTAGTCGTATCCCAATTGCTACCATGCCAGAGCATGGGAATGTGACCCGATTGGAGAAGTTTAAGAGGCTTGGACCGTTAGCCTTTTCGGGCACTACTGATCCACTGAAGGCGGAGAACTGGATCAGAAGTCTGGAAAAAGTTTTTAGGGCTATGTCCTTGCCAGAAAATGACAAGCCCGAGTTCGCTATCTTTTTACTTGAAGGAGAAGCAGAACATTGGTGGACCACAGTGGAAAGGACAGTTCCACCGTATCAGAGGCCCGTGACTTGGGCAAAATTTACTGAATTGTTTTATGAGCGCTATTTTTCAGCGTCGATGAAAAAGAGGAAGGAGATGGAGTTTCTTCAGCTGACCCAAGAAAATATGTCGGTTAGCGAGTATGAACAAAAGTTTAATCAACTCTCGAGGTTCGCTGCGAGATTTGTCGAGGATGAGCAGTGCAGGGTTGAGAAATTTGAAGAAGGATTGAAGCCAGCTATCAGGGGGAAATTGGCAGTTCAACGATTTACCTCATTCTCAGATATATTAGATAGAGCACTCAGAGTAGAGCGAGTGCATGAAGAACTGGCACAGTCTAGTGCTGGCAAAGGCAAAGGGACAGTTGGGAAGCCCTGGATAAAGGAGAATAACCGGCAGTTTACTAGGAAAAGAAAGTTGGAGGACATGAAAAGCCAAGGGTCTACAGGAAGATTGGGGCTTAAGTGCGAGAAATGTGGTCAGGGCCATTTGACCAAGGACTGTAGAGCGAAGGTTTGCTTCCAGTGCGGAAAGTCTGGACACTTCAAGAAGGATTACCCTAAGGCTCAACCACTAGCGTTGGAAGGCGGAAAAGGAAGAGTGTTTGCAATTACCCAGGAAGAGGCACAGCAGACCGAAGGTGTCATCGAAGGTAAACTTTTGGTATTTCAAGTATCTGCTTATGCTTTGATTGACACTGGTGCTACACATTCATTTGTCTCTACTCGTTTTGCTAAACACATAAGTTACAAGCCTGATACACTCAAAAGCATGATGTCTATATCTACACCATCAGGGAAAGTTTTGTGCACAAAAACAGTCTATGATAGGTGTCCCATACTTGTCAATAGTGTACGGATGTTAGTAGATCTGATCGTGTTAGACATAAAGGATTATGATGTTATTTTAGGGATGGATTGGTTGGTTAATTACCATGCAGTGGTAGATTGTAATGCCAAGAAAGTGATATTTCGAATTCCGGACATCCCAGAGTTCGAAATGCAGGGGATTATCCGAGGGCAAGCACCCAAGCTAATATCAGCAATTAAAGCATGTCACCTTCTAGATAAGGGGTGTACTGGGTATTTAGCTGCAGTGGTAGTCGATAAAGATGAAGATGACACTTTAGGGAATACCTCGGTGGTCAAAGAGTTTCGAGATGTGTTTCCTGATGAATTACCAGGACTCCCTCCTACTAGAGAAATCGATTTTACAATCGATGTTACTCCGGGTGTAGACTCGATATCTAAAACACCGTATCGGATAGCTCCGGCTGAGTTGCAAGAACTGAAGATTCAGTTGCAAGACCTATTAGATAAGGGTTTGATCCGTCCTAGTGTTTCACCATGGGGAGCACCGGTGTTATTTGTCCAAAAGAAAGATGGGAGTCTGCGTCTGTGTATAGATTATCGTCTACTGAATCAAGCGACGATCAAGAATAAGTATCCTCTCCCCAAGATCGATGATCTATTTGATCAGTTGCAAGGCGCCCAAGTGTTTTCAAAGATTGATTTAGGGTCCGGCTATCACCAATTCAGGGTCAAAGAAGAAGATATTCAGAAGACAGCATTCCGAACTCGGTATGGTCACTACGAGTTCTTTGCGATGCCTTTTGGACTGACAAATGCACCTGCGGCCTTTATAAAGTTGATGAATCGTCTTTTCAAGCCGTACTTGGATCAGTTTATTGTGGTATTTATTGATGATATCTTGGTGTACTCACCTAGTCGTGAGTAGCACGCTGAGCACTTGAGGATTACGCTACAGACATTAAGAGATAATCAGTTGTATGCTAAGTTCTCCAAGTGCGAGTTTTGGATGGAAGAGGTAGCCTTTCTTGGGCATATTGTGTCAAGAAATGGAATATCTGTTGATCCTTCCAAGATTCAGGCAGTAACCGATTGGGCAAGGCCATCCACTGTTACTGAAGTTCAAAGTTTTCTGGGATTGGCTGGGTACTACCGCAGATTTGTAGAAGGTTTCTCAAAGATAGCAGCTCCATTAACGGAATTGACTAAGAAAGATGTGAAGTTCGAATGGACGGCATCTCGGGAGCGAAGCTTTCAAGAATTAAAGAAGAGATTAACAACCGCTCCAGTATTGACAACTCCCTCAGGATCTGGAGGATTTAAGGTGTATTGCGATGCTTCCAGTAAGGGACTCGGTTGTGTCTTAATGCAAAACAAAAAGGTCATTGCTTATGGTTCGAGACAACTCAAGATTCATGAACGGAATTATCCCACGCATGACCTGGAGTTACCTGCGGTAGTGTTCGCACTAAAAATTTGGAGACATTATCTTTATGGAGAGAAGTTGGTGATCTATAGTGATCACAAGAGTTTAAAGTATCTATTCTCCCAAAAGGAACTCAATATGCAATAGCGTAGATGGATGGAATTCTTGAAGGATTATGACTATGTAATCCAGTATCATCCTGGTAAGGGTAACGTGGTTGCTGATGCCCTGAGTAGAAAGACAGTTGGATATGTAGCATATATGAGGGCAGAGCGATGGAAGATGATCAAATAATTCAAGAGTTGGAATCTGAGTCTAGGATTCCAGGGTAATAGTGCCAAGTTGGCTAGTATTCAGGCCAAGCCAGTGTTATTACAAAAGATTCAAGAAGTACAGTCGGAAGATCAGGAGATCAAAGTTATCAAAGATAAGATTCTTCAAGGAAAAATGGGTGACTTTGAAGAATCTGAAGATGGAATACTTCGATTCAAAGGTCGAATCTGTGTGCCTAGAAATCCTAAGTTGAAGAATGAACTGCTCAATGAGGCACATCGATCTCGTTTTGCAGTGCACCCCGGAAGTACAAAGATGTATCAGGATGTGAAGAATAACTACTGATGGAGCGGCATGAAGAGAGAAATTGCAAAGTATGTATCTCGATGCCTTATTTGTCAACAAGTCAAGGCAGAACATCGAAAACCACCAGGATTGTTAAATTCATTGCCTATTCCCGAGTGGAAATGGGAGCACATTATGATGGATTTTGTGGTAGGGTTACCAAAAACAAGGAGTGGACATAATGCCGTTTGGGTGATAGTTGATCGATTGACGAAGTCGGCTCACTTTCTTGCTATCAAGGATACCATAACCCTGGACAATTTATCAAAGTTGTACATCAAGGAGATTGTGAAGCTGCATGGTATCTATTGTGTCAGATCGCGATCCGCGATTTACTTCCCGATTTTGGAGGAGCTTGCAAGAAGCTTTAGGTACGCAGCTAAACATGAGTACAGCTTATCATCCGCAAACCGATGGACAGTCTGAGCGCACAATACAAACTCTAGAAGATATGATGCGCATTTGCAGTCTGGACATTCAAGGAAACTGGGATGATCACTTGCCACTGATCGAGTTTGCATATAATAACAGTTATCAGGCAAGTATTCAAATAGCTCCTTACGAGGCCTTGTACGGCAGGAATTGTCGGTCACCAGTATGTTGGACTGAAGTAGGGGAACGTAAACTACTGGGACCTGAGCTGGTGCAAGAAACAACAAAGAAGATCGAGTTGATTCGATCGAGGTTATTATCTGCACAAAGTCAACAGAAAAGCTATGCAGATGGAAAGCGTCGAGACATAGAGTTTCAAGTCGGCAATCATGTCTTCTTGAAAATCTCTCCATTAAAAGGTATTGTACGATTCGGAAAGCGGGGAAAGTTAAGTCCACGATTCATTGGACCCTTTGAGATTTTGGGTAAAATAGGAGGTGTAGCCTACCGTTTGGTGTTACCACCAGAGCTGGCAAGGGTTCACAATGTATTCCACATATCCATGTTGAGAAAATATGTACCTGATCCCTCGCACGTGATACGATATAAACCAATTCAAGTCAGAGAGGACTTAACTTTTGAAGAAAAGCCAGTGATAATTTTGTACCATAAGGAACAGGTGTTACGAAACAAAACGATTAAGCTAATTAAAGTTTTATGGGAACACCATAGCATGGAGGAAGCCACATAGGAACTTGAAGATGTCATTAGGAGCAATCATCCTCAGTTATTTGATGATTACTGTATATGTAAATTTCGAGGACGAAATTTTTTGTAAGGAGGGGAGATTGTAACGACCCGGAATTTTAATATAATAAAATTATATGTTCATGGTCCTTAATGGAGGTTAATTAGTTAATTATTTGTTAAATTAATAAAAAGTGGATTTTGCTCGGGATTGAAATGCACCTAGGAAATCTCAGTATCTTTTGGTGAAAATCGCACACAGTGTACCGATCGACTGCCGGGACACACCCCTACCGTATCGGTTCCGTCAGGTACCATTTCGCGGAACCGCGGGGCCATTATGTGTGATAGAATTGAGAAAAAGGGGAAATTTTCATATTTCCAGAAATTAAGTAGGACCCAATATCTGTTGGAGATCCTCATAGAAATTCGTGCGGTTGGCACTAATGCGTGCCGGTCGGTCGAGAGGATGATCGTCTGTCGTTTCAGCAATTAATTGTCTCATATGAAGAAGCGACAACGTGTTTTGTGTCCGAAATCATAAAATTAGTGGGTTTTGCAATTTTCTTCCGGACTAAAGTGCAGCTGTCAAAACTCAGTATTTTTCCCCGAAATTTTTACAGTAGGTGTCGGACTGCCCCAAGTTCGGTCACCTGAAGTGTCGTTACTGTCGGGTATCATATAGCAGGGTTTCGGAGGGCATATACGTGAAAAATGGGAAAATCCGGTCAAACCGGTCAAATTGGTCAAGGTAGTTGACGTAGTCAACTACCACTTTTCCACACCAAATGGGTCATGTGCTTTTGCACATGATCTAAACCCCATTTAAGGTTTATATAAATGAAGGTCAGCCCCTCATTTGCTCACGGTTTAGAGTAGCAAACAGTACTCTGCCCAGATTTTTTTAGAGAGAGAAAGTGAAGAGAGAGAAAGGAAGAGAGAGAAAGAGGAGAGAGAAAGAAGGGAGAAGCCGATCCTTGACATATTTTGGCATCCCTGACGCGTTGGCGGTGTCCAATTTTTTCCCTGGCACCTCGATTTACGTGTAGAGAGAGAAAAAGGTAGAGAGAGAAAGTGGAGAGAGAAAGTTGCATGCACTCTACTCCGGGGTTGATCGTTGTTGGGAACGTGTTGGCGACATCCATTTTTGCCTACGAGACCTTGAAACGCGTGAAGCAGGTAAAACCCCTCTCTTTTCTTCTCTTTTTACCCTTATTTTGCTATATTATTTTATCTGAAGTATATGCATGTCTTTTGGCGTGAATGGAAAAGGATCAGAGACCCCTATGTGATGTTGTGATTTTATGTGGTCCATCGGGGAGCCCAGATCGGGTCCTGGGTAAATTGTATCGCCACTCTAGGGTGACGAAAAGTTGTTTTGCATGTCTTGTAAGGCTATGGAGACATCCATTAGCTTGAAAACGTTCCCTAACAGGACGGTGTGTTACTGGAGTTGATTCACGAGTGCGAGGCCCAAGTATTTCAGTTAATCAAGCGAGGCTTGGGTTAACTGGGGTTAACTTGTGACTAGAAAATCTAACCGGGGTTAAGTATAGTCTGTGGTTCCTCTTTGACTAGGTCAAGAGAGACGGTGTCCAGTAAGGCCCGGGGTTCCTCCGTGACTGATAGTCGGGAGATGTCGGTCTGTTTGTCTAGGTCGTTCGTGGTGCCTCTTGGACTATGTCAGGAGTGGCGGTATCCTGCATGGCCCGTAGCTCCTCTGTGACTGATAGTCAGGAGATGTCGGAGTCTTAGGGAGTTTAAAATGGCTGAACATCAGATAGTGTATAGTCCGAGGTTCCTCTCTGGGTGGGTCAGAAGATGTCAGCATCGTGTCTATCGAGGTCCCTTCTTGGTGGAACGTCAGGAGATGACGGCATTGGTAAAGATGTCGAGCTTCCTCCATAGACTAGCCAGAAGATGACGGTAGGCAGGTTGGTCTGGGTTCCTTCTTAACTGATACCCAGGGTGATGGCGGCGAATACACGGTAGATGTGGCCAGTCAATTGAATGGAAAAGTATGTCCTTATTGGGCGAATGCCCATGTTGTGTGGGTAAGCTTCAGATACGAAGTGGTCTGAGTCGGTATACTCAGGGTTGGTGTATTTGTCTGAGTTGGTGGATTCATGGTTCGGTATGGAATCGTCGGATTTCAGGTGAGTTGGGTTAGTATACCCAAGGTTTGGTCGTGTTCGGGTGAAAGCCGAAACAGCGTGTGTGAGTCTAAATGACTCAATGTATTATGGTTATGATTTAGAGACTTTAAGTTGAACATTTGTGAGCTGTGGCCAATTAATAGAGTCTCAGGACTCGAAGTGAAACATGATTGATGATCGAAACGATAACTTGGTAATATAATACATTAATAACTCAACCTCATAATTGGAAAGTAATGTGAGGTCGGAAACCTCTGTTAGGGTGACATAACCCTAAGTGACCTTGGGTCACAGTTTATTATATTTTGTTCTATTTTACTGTAACATGCAAATTGAACTGTTTATTATATCATTATTGATGCGTGTTATTATATAGAAAATAGTTTAGAAGGATTGTGGTTCTATTGAGCTTCATAGCTCACTGACTTTTTGTTTCAGCAGATCTTGGAGCTGCTGATCAGTAAGTGAAAAGTCCAACTGGACATTTTGGAAGCTTGTACAAGTTGTACCCGACGTGATTGAAGCGCCTACTTTTGTAAAACAAACTTGATGTAAATAATGCAGGTATATGGTTTGTATGATCGCTATTGTGATGACAGGTGTTATTTGCTTTTAGGAAGCATCTAATAAATGTTTAAATTTCCCGCATTTTCGAGGGTAAAGTCTTCCTTGACTAACGGACGCGCGTCTCGGAATTTGATTCCCTAGGCGCGGGTTCGGGGCATCACAAACTTACATGTAAATATGAATAAGAATATAGAGAAATCTAGGCTCCAAATACATGTATCAATTGACTCTGTATGATTTGGCCAAAACCCACCAAAAAAAAGAGTGGTGATAGCCCTTCTCCCAGGCAATCCCTACTCAGCCAAAAACCAACACTTGTCCTTGCTTTAACACGTGTTGGTTTTTGGCTGAGAGTATGGAATGCATGAGAGTAGGGCTAATACGCCTCCCATATAAATTGCAAATCCCAAAACACTTTAATGCTCTTGAATTGACAATTAACCTACACCACTACACCTTACCGATCAAAAAAAAAAACTCCACTACACATTTTTGCATAGAGAACCTACACAATAAATTAATCACTAATCTCCTTCTCTATCAGCACTATTGAGCATTGGTAACAAGTACTTCAAAACCAGAAAATCCATGAATATTAAAGCAAATAAATGTAAGCAAGTATTAATGGTAGCAATGTACAGACAAGCTGAGAATTTTCTGACCATCTAGAACCCAGTAATTACCAAAGATTCCACCATATATCCACAAAGCATCATATACGAGACAATACAATGCCAACATAGTGTCCCTCATATCCTCGATTCCACTAAATAGCTTCGACTAAAGCAATTTGAATTATGCAGCGATTCAGATACAAATAGAGGAAAGGGGACCAAGGTAAAAGCATCATATGCAGACTATTCAACAGAGTAGTAAATGAATTAACAAACAAAATGACTAGGGTCTAAGGACTATCTGTTCCGACACATTCTCGTAACCCAGAACTTGGGTTTATCGAATACCCACATTCGATGCAGCTTGAGCAAACACAGGAACCAAGACAGATTAAAAAACTATCACAATAAGAAATAAGGGCCCGTTTGGCATCACTCCCAATAAACAATTCTCTATTCCCAGGGAATAGAGAATTGTTCCTTGGGAGTGATAACAAATCAAAATTCATAAAATTGAGAGAAATAAGAGTACAAACCAGAGGAATTTCTGCAACATATTGTCGAGGATTCACCTGCCTGACGGAGAGTTGACAATCCTTCACATGAAACAGTAGAAAAATGAAATAAACACTAAGATTAAAAGCGAAAAAAGAAAAAATCTCAATCAATCTAGAAATGAGAAAAGTAGAATATACCTTGAGAAGATTTAGGGTATCGGAAGCCATTCGACCTTTACTCGGCAACCCCAGACGGATTTCATTCCTCTCCAATACCTTTCTCTCGACATTTCGATTAACCAGAGTGACAGGAGATGGCGAAGAACAGCAAAAGATACTAGGGTTTACTGATATGTGAGAAGATACAGAAGAAGAAGAAGAGATTGAGAACATGCAATGAGAAGAAGTGATGGAGTGATGAAGGAGGGTTTGAAAAACGGCCATTGTTTGCAGAAAAGTTGGAAGGAGCTACGAGAGGGTGAAACACGCATCTACCTATCTTATTACATATATATATATATATATACATACTTACTAGTGTGGTTACCCAAATCTCCGTCCGTGCAATGTACTTGGAATGATATAAGTTTCACGAATATCCCTCTAGTGCCTCTCATATTCGTACATATTCCCCACTTCCAATACTCTTATTTGTTTTGGTTCGAGATATACGCTTAGCCTCAACCCCGGTTAGGTGTTAGTATCTGTTCAGTAAGTGAGCAGATGGAGAGTATATACAAACTCTCACCCTCTCACGAATGGAACCGGTAACTCCCCCAAAGCAGGGGATACACTACCACTGACACAAAGCCCTGGTGTAAGGGGTGTTAACTGTCAAAAAGAAAAAAGTAGGGGGTGTTACCCCCGCCTCTTGCGTGAGTGGTAGGAGCATGCCCTTCCAAGGGGGAGGTCTGGGATCTAATCCCCTTTAGGGTAAGGGTTGCAAGAGCCTCAATGCCCCAACTAACTACTGATCGTATTGACTCTACTGATGTATGTCGATACCAAAAAAAAACATAGGAGGTGTCAATGGGCCGGGCCGGGCAAAAAAAGCCCACTCATTGCCCATATTTTAATCACACGACTACGGCCGGGCTCAATTTTCTTAGGCTCATATTAATGTGGGTTGGGGTTTGTTGGCCAGGTAAGGATCCTAAAGGATGAATAGGGTTTATGGCAGATTTAAAAATTTTATGAACAACTAGTTCAAGATGCGGAATAAATTAAATATATAGCAAGCAAAAACAATAATAATATTAAAAGAAATGGAGAAGAGATAAGGAGAGTGAAAACTCATGATTTGTTCACGAGGTTCAGCAAACTAGCCTACTCCATACCTCAACTTCCAGCTAGAAGATTCACCACGATTCCTTAATCGCATAGGCTCCTTCATAGGTAGAGTCAAAACCCTTACAATCTCTCTTTCAAATCGGGATATTACCTTTACAAACTCTTCTTTAGGCCGAGCTGAAACCTTTCAAGAACACAACCCTCTCTTGATAAAACTGAAGCAACAGCTTCAGTATAAGAATCTTAAATTATTGACTTATCTCAATAAATGACTTTTTGATTGAAAATCTGAATTGAAAGCTCCTTAAATGAGCTAGATAAGAGTGAAATACACACTCTAATAAAGTCTCTCAAAATTAAATAGAAGTTGAATGAACTTAAAAGAGATTTTTGAGATTTTTTAAATATGAGAGTGAGTGAGAATCAATAGCAATAAATGAGTGATCAATAAAAGTTATTGTTGTGATCAAGAGTTAATCATAAATGAACTCTTTTTATAGCATTTGATCAAATAATGCCGTTTGAGAGGCATTAAATGTTTTTTAATCCGTTGAAAACTAGCCGTTACAACGATTTTTCAGTTTCAGACATGATTTCATCGACGAATTGAAGTTTCCACTTGAATTCGTCGCCGAAATCAAAAGACATAATTGAAATATGAAAACACTATATTGACTCTGTCGCCGAATTCATGCTAACCAGAGAATTTGTCACCAAAATCAAAAGACATAATTAAATTTCAAATATTCTGTTAAGACTTCGTCGCTGAATTCAGCTTATTCTGAGAATTCGTCGACGAATTCAGAGTAAGAAACCTAAATTTTGTTTTGGATCAGACCAGTGAGATGAGATTGTTTTCCTAGGTCAATTGGCTATGTTTTTAACATGATTTTATGATCCTTTAGGGCCTTAGAATGATTTCTAAAAAGTGTCATAAGCTCCTACGGTCAATCTATGATTCTTGAGCTTTTCAACTTACTATTATTTTGAGGACTTTTTACATAAGTCCTATGAACTCTTAAAATGAAATACATTAAAATTGTTGAGAGGCGATTTTGACTTGACTTGGGTCTTGTGATTTTACCTTTGTCTTCAATGGACTCGACTTGGATTGTGGTCTTATCTTGAATCTTCATATTTGGATACATTGAGTTGAACTTCCTCTTGGGTAAATTTCATCATTTTTCATGATAGGAGTGTTGTCAACTTCATCTTATGAAATGTTCAAGTACTTAAATAAGATTATTAGTACAAAATATTTCATTTTATTATTATGTTATTATCAAAATTATTAGGGGTGCCATGCTTGTAAACCTGAGGCTAACAAGCTTGGGCTTGGCTAATTGAAGCCCGGTACGGTATGTTTACTGGGCCCGGTATATATTACATATATATATTATAGTACATATATAATACGACAAAATAGAAAACCCAATGTAGTGCACTGGTTACACTGCTATGCATAACAGTATGTCCAGTTATGCCTCCCAGTAAGCTGTCTTCTTTTTAGTTTTAATTTATGTTTATTCTATTATTGATTTATAATATAGTAGACTAAGTAGTACACACATTAAATTTAAAAACTACAGCATGTAAACTGTTATTGCATAACAATGTGTACACTATTATTGCATAACAGTCTACACATTGTTTCCAGTAGGTTTATGGTTCTTTTAATATTATTATTTTATAATATAATAATGCACACACTTAGATATTAAAAAATATAACAAATCAATGCACACGGTTACATCCCAATGCGTTTGTCCATTTCTATTTTTATTATTCTTTCTTCACCCTATTATTACATTTTAATATAATAATATGCATTGTTATTATATTATATATATACACTATTATGTTTTATTAGGTAGAGATGGGCCAACCCGAGCTCTTTTAATAATAAAGCTCAGCCCAACTAGAAAATGGGTAGGGCTTGGGCCAATATATTTCAAGCCCGTTTAAAACCGGCCCGGCCCAAGCCCAGTTTGGCCCCTCCAATTGACAACCACACATTTTAGCTGTGTTTTAAACCCATCTCTATATATATAAAAAAAAAAACATCTTGGTTCGGCCCAGCCCGGCCCAGCAACCGATTGAGCCCATCCCCTCACAAGTTTGGTTCGAACTCTTTGTGAGTCAAACACGTAAACCCTTGAAATTTTGGGGCCTTAGATATAAGCCCAATCCTAATATTGAAAATAACATGTATTAAAATTACTACTTTGTATATTACAAAAGATGTAGAAGAGTACAAGTTTTGAATCAGATTAACAAAACCCTAAACAGGGAAATATAAATACCTACACTACCAATATAATGGGAAAAAAATAGTGAGAAATACCTATGTACTAACGTACATATGAAGAAACTGACTAATAGGGAGCTCAATCAAGTATCTTTCTTTTATTTACTAATATAAAGAGGATGCCCCTGTTCAGAAGTCGAGATTGAATCACTACCAATCGCGATTGAATTGAAGGAGAGTTCAATCGCGACCACAAGTCAACATGTGTCTTGTTCAATCCCTATTAATTATGGTCAAGATTTTCTAACCCTTAGTGTTCAATAATCTAACCTTAGTTTTTTGATAAAAAGTATTAAAAAATATTAACCCTAAGAGTTAAAAATTATTTTCTAGAGTTATGTGTTTTTGTAATATTTTTTTCAAAAAACTAAGCTTTGATTATTGAACACCAAGGGTTAGAGAGTCTTAACCACGGTTAATAGGGGTTAAAGGGACATGTGTTGACACATGGGAGCGATTGAACTCTCCTTGAATTCAATCACAATTGCCTCTGATTCGATCTCTCAAAAGTGATGAATAGGGAATTTACATAAGGAGAGGGAGCTCAAGCAAGTATCTTTCTTTTCTTTATCTCTCTTTACTATTATAAAGAGGATGGCCTGTTCAAAACGTTGATTGAATCTTTTGTAATTCACTCTTTGCTCTTATCTCAATCTCATCTTCTTATCATTCTTAAAATACGTAAATATATTTTTAAAATTCCCAAACTACCCTTACATCTATACTAATATAAAGAGGATGCCCCATGTTCAAAACATTGATCAAATCTTTTGTAATTCCAAAACTACCCTTTGCTCTTATCTCATCTTCTTCTCCTTCTTATCTTATATATAAAGAGGCATTGAAAATGTAGATGGAATTTTAAAAAAATTCCAAACTACCCTTATCATAATCATTATATAAGACACACTTAATTGAATATTTTCTTAATTCCCATACTCACTCAGCTATCTATTAGGCTTGAAATACTCCCTGGAGTCCGGTTATGCCACTGTGTTCACCATGTGTCCCTTTAAACACTCTTTAATTGTGGTTAAGATTCACCCACCCCTAATGTTCGCCCACTTATAATTGGATTTTAGAAAAAAAAAAGAAAAAAATATATTAACCCTAGGAATTAGTGAATTTTAACTAGGGTTTAAACAAGTTAATAATCTTTTCTAAAAACCAAGGATAGGTGGGTGAACTCTAGGGGTAGATGAATTTTAACCACAATTAAAGGGTGTCAAAAGAGACACATAGCAACCTCAAGGGTGTAACGGGACTCCAACTGTGGTTAAGATTCACCGACTTCTAGGGTTCACCCACTTATTCTTAGTTTTTAGACAAAAAGTATTAACTTCTTATAAACCTTTGTTAAAATTGACTAATTCCTCTCACTCTCTCACATGCATCACACGTGTGGTTAAGTTTCACGCACCCCTAAGGTTCACCCACTTATCATTGGATTTTAGAAGAAAAAAAATGAAAAAAAAAAAAAAAACCTAGGAATTAGTGAATTTTGACTAGGGTTTTAAAAAATAATATTTTATTCTAAAAACCAAGGATAGGTGGGTGAATTCCTGGGATAGATGAATCTTAACCACAGTTAAGGGGTATCAAAAGAGACACATGGAAACCTCAAGGGCATAACGGGACTCCAACTATAGTTAAAATTCACCGACCCCCTAGGGTTCACCCACTTATTCTTGGTTTTTAGGAAAAAAAAAATTAATTTCTTTTAAACCTTAGTTAAAATTCACTAACTCCTATGGATTAAAAAAAAACATATTTCTTTTAAAAAAATCAAAGATAAGTGGGTGAACCCTAGGAGTCGGTGAATTTTAATTACAGTTAAGTAATGTTAAAAGGGACACATGACAACCTCAGTGGTGTAACCGAACTCCTTTCTCTCTTGGAAAATGCTTTGAAAAAAGAATGTCTCGCCAAGGCCCCGCCCGCCCCCTTTCTTTGATATACCCAAAATGTCTCTAAAGCTTTTTAGTTATTAAAATGTCCCAACATCATATTTCAATAAGCAACGTGTCCCTCACAACTTCTTTTTTTATCCAAAATGTCCCTCAAGTTTCTATACCCAAAATATTTCTTAATTTTTTTCTCGAAATGCCATCACTAACGTCCCTCTTCTCAGTCTCTCTCTCCTTCCTCTCCGTCACAATAATTAACCTTAGGATTTTGTGAATTTTAACCAGAGTTTTAAAAATTAATATTTTTTTGTAAAAACCAAGGATAGGTGGGCGAACTCTAGAGGTAGATGAGTCTTAACCACAATTAAGGGGTATCAAAAGAGACACATGGCAACCTCTAGGGTGTAACTGGACTCCAACTGTGGTAGATTCACTCACCCCTAGGGTTCACCCACTTATTCTTGGTTTTAGAAAAAAAATATTAAATTCTTTTAAACCTTGAATTCACTAACTCCTATGATTAAGTTTTTAAGAAAACCAAGGATAAGTGGGTGAACCCTATGGTGGAATCTTAATCACAGTTAAGTAGTGTTAAAAGGAACACATGGTGACTGCAGTAGCGTAACCAGACTCCACGTTTTATTGGCAAAATGCTCCGAAAGAAGAATGTTTCGCCAAGGCCCCACCTGCCCCTTTTCTTTGCTATATACCGAAAATATCTCTAAAGCTTTTTGGTTCTTAAAATGTCTCAACATCATATTTCAATAAGCAACGTGTCTATAGCAATTTTTTTTATCCAAAATGTCCATCTAGTTTCTATACCCAATTTTTTTTTGTTTGAAATGCCCTCACTAGGGTCTCTCTCCCCTTCCTCTCTCTCACGTGCATCGAACGTGCCGCTCACTAATAATCATTATATAAGACAGTTTGCTTAATTCCCATATTACCCCTCACTCATCTCTCATCTATCTATTAGGCTTAAATTCTTTACGGTTATAATTGGACTCTTTGGAGTCCGGTTACGCCATTGAGGTTGTCATGTGTCCCTTTTAATACTCTTTAACTGTAGTTAAGACACTTATCCTTGGATTTTAGAAATAAATATGAAAAAAAAAATAACCCTAGGGATTAATGAATTTTAACTAGTGTTTTTTTTAAAATTAATATTTCCTCAAAATCAAGGATAGGTGGGTAAACTATAGGAGTAGATGAATCTTAACCACAGTTAAGGGGTGTCAAAGAGACACACGACAACCTCAAGGGCGTAACCAGACTCCAATTGTGGCTAAGATTCATCCACCCCTAGGGTTCACCTACTTATTCTTGATTTTTAGAAAAAAAAATATTAATTTTTTAAAACCTTGGATACAATTCGCTAACTCCTAATGTTAGATTTTTTTTTAAAAAAAAAAAAAAAACTAGGATAAATGGGTGAACCCTAGGGGTGGGTGAATCTTAATCACAGTTAAGGATTGTTAAAAGGGACACATGGCGATCTCAGTGGCTTAACCAGACTCCTCGCTCTCTCGCCAAGGCCCCACTTGCCCCTTCTTTGCTATACCCAAAATGTCTCTAAAATATTTTTGGTTCTTAAAATGTCCCTACGTTATATTTCTATAAGCAACGTGTTCCTCACAATTTTTTAATCCAAAATGTCCCCCAAGCTTCTATGACCAAAATATTCCTTAATTTTTTTTCAAAATGGCCTCACTAGGGTCCCTCTTTCCAGTCTCTCTCTCTCTCTCTCTCTCTCTCTCTCTCTCTCTCTCTCTTGCATCACTGTTCTGTCCACTAGTAGTAAGAAAAACAAAGATTGTCTACATTAGTTTCAATGTTTTCTGAGTCTCTTTCATTGATTTGAATTGCATTGAAAATTTTAATTGTTTCATGTTCTCAAAACATTTTTTGCGATTTTTCTTTATATATAACCAGTGGGCGGCATGTGCGATGCACGCGAGAGAGAGAGGAAGGGGGCGGGCGGGGCCTTGGCGAGAAGTTCTTCTTTCAAAGCATTTCACCAAGAGAGCAAGGAGTCCGGTTACATCACTGAGGTCACCATGTGTCCCTTTTAGCACTACTTAACTGTGATTAAGATTCACCAATCCCTCGGGTTTACCCACCTATCTTTGGTTTTTAGAAAAAAATATGAAACAAAATTTAACCCTAGAAGTTAGTGAATTCTAACCAAGGTTTAATTTGTTTTTATTTTTTCCCTAAAAACCAAGAATAAGTGGGTGAACCCTAGGGGTCAGTGAATCTTAACCACAGTTGGAGTCCCGCTATGCTCTTGAGGTTGCCATGTGTCTATTTTGACACCCCTTAATTGTGGTTCAGATTCATATACCCCTAGAGTTCACCCACCTATCATTGGTTTTTAGGATCCAATGATAAGTTGGTGAACCTTAGGGGTGGGTGAATCTTAACCACGGTTAAAAGGGGCACATGGCGACCCTAGTGGCGTAAATGGACTCCAAGGAGTGAGTCCGATTATAATCGTAGAGAATTTCAAGCCTAATAGATAGATGAGTGAGGGGTAGTATGAGAATCAAGCGAACATTCAATTAAGTATTTGTCATATATAATAATTATGATAAGGGTAGTTTGAAAATTTTGCAAAATTTCATTACTTTTTCAAGGGCTTATTATATGCAAGATAAGAAGAAGAAGAATATGAGATAAGAGCAAATGGTAGTTTTGAAATTACAAAAGATTCAATCAACATTTTGAACATGGGGCATCCTCTTTATATTAGTAATTAAAGAAGATAGCTATAAAGTGTGATAACTCTATTTTTCTTAAATTTTCCATTCTCTTCTATTTATTTTTATGTATTTTGTTTTTGTATTAGCTATGCATATTGTGTATTAGTAAAAAAAATAATTAGGATGTTGTGTTTCTTAGACTATTTTTTTTTCTTTTTAATGTGTTTCCTAGTTTTCTTAATGAGTCCGTCTAGGGATACTTCATATTCGTACTTCCTATTTTTACACCTTATCTAGGCTATTATTTAAACTAAATCAATGACTAATTTTTGTTAGGTGGCATCCTTGAAACAAATTTATAATTTCAAAATTATCCTTGTCGCGACCCAAAATACCCCCTAAGAGTTAGGGATACTTTAGCTCGTGACTACCGTGTCATACCATCCTATATGACACATAAGGCATATTTACCATCCTATCAAAGTACACAAGGCAAGTAATAGCGGAAGCATAAAATTTCTTAAACATAAAACCATATTTATTCTAAGTCCCGATTGTTATAACATATACAAAACATATAAGTGTAAAGTGGACATGCCCACTATCAAAATATACATGTTCTCTCACTCACTAATAATCTGAATAGGGCCTCTTATCCAGTATTCTATCCTCATGAGGATGATCTATTGTAGGCTTTGAATCATAGTACTCCTCCTCTATCCAAGGCTCAGGAGCACGCAGTAATAATTTCGGCTAAGCATGGAATACTCAGTGTCTTCAAACCACTAGATAATAATATCATAACTTAACATGCTTTCTTAAGGCAGTTCATCAGATACACATGCAAATACTTTAAACAATTGTGGAAGTCCCTTTTCACTTACACTGTGCATACATACTGTACATATACTTCTTTTCTTATACCTTACTTTTGCTTTCTTATCGTTTCACTTGCTTTACACATGGCTTGTCATTTGTAATCAGATGACAATGCTCACCCTGCTTATGGTAAGAGCTCACTGTCATCCTTCCAATACGTATACTTTTATTTGGAATCATATCATAATGCCCACTTTGATTGTGGTGAGAACCCACTATCCTCCTTCTAATACAATTACTTTTACTTGGAATAAGAGAATAATGCTCACCCTACTTGTGGTGATAGTCCACTATTCTCCTTCCAATACATATGCTTGTTCATGGTTCTACTTTGAATCAGATGATAATGCTCACTCTGCTTGTGGTGAGATCCTACTACCATCCTTCCATTACAATTGTCTGCTTATCATATTTTACTTTGCTTTTCATCTTTTTATCTTGCTTTTACAATACATGTACATATGCAAAAGCTCGATCATGTACATACGGTGTTCATATACAATGATGAGTGAACATGGTAGATAATTAGAAACACTTGATCATATAGCACATACTTTTCTATTTCAATTAATCTCAATCACATAATTACTTACATGACACATACTTGAATTCATCATATAATCACTTCATTTAGTTGGTGTTAACCATAGAATCATCACATCATGGCTAATAGGAATCCCTACTACTCTTCATCAAAACACATAGGTTTTCTTCTTGGTTTTCCCCAAAAACTCAGTCGTTTAATCATGTTTTTCCCAGTTGAATCATCACATAATTACTAAGTAGTAAAAATACATGTTTTTCATGCTTTGGGTTAAGACATAGAGGCATTACAAATTAACTCACATCACAATTATAAATTTTTATCTTACTTTTACAATATAGGTTATGACATTAAAATCTAGTAGAGTGTATCTACCATTCAAATGATTGATTTTCTTCAGGTTCAGAGCTTTTAGAAAGCTTGAGGAACAAGATCAAAGCTTTGAGAAGCTTGATCCTAGCTTGGGAAGTGAACTTTGAACTCTAGAAGAAAACAGAGCTTCACTTTTGCTTCTAGACACCAACCACGAACTCACCTTGTAGAAATCCAAGCTTTAGAACACCAAAGGAAGCAAGAAGAACTCCTCTTCTGATGAAATCACAAACTCAGAACACTCAAACAACTCTCAGCTTTCTTCTTCTTCTTCTTCTCTTATTCAATCTATCAAAAATCCAAGCTTAAGGTTTGAGTAGATCAAACCCACGAAATACCCTTCTATTTATAGGCTAAGGGTTGCCAAAAATCCAAAAAGTCCTTGGAAAAATATCCAAAAAAATATCCCAAGGTTGGTGAAAGAGTTCTGGGCTGTTTTTGGGACGTTTTTGGCCTTTTTCTGGGCTGACTCGTCGACGAGTGATGCTCACTTGTCGACTAGTGATGCTATGATTGGCATGGGTTCTTCCTGCTTTGGTATTTCAATCATAACTTTTGACTCGTTTATCAAATTTTGACAATTCACTTGCGTTAGACTCTTCTTTCAAAGAAAAACAACTTTCATGTTTTACACAACTCCTAATTCTTCTTTATTAATGGTCCAATGTTGCCATAAAGCTGACTGGTCCTAGAATTTCAGTAGAAAAATGCCTAAAAACCCACATTTCACCTAACTTTGACTCCAAATATGGAAAAGTGATAAACATGAACCTCGAAGAGGATTTCGATACCTTTTTAATGACTCAAGAATCACTCAATTCCGATTAACGATGAGAAAACTAGAGTTCTTTCAAGTTGAGGGTATTTCCAGACATCCCTTTTTGTGACACTTTAGAGTATTTTATACTCTTGTTCTTTCTTCCCAAACACCCAACAACACTACTTAAAGTAATTTAAATCATTCTTATTATTGTTCATAAACCAAATTACATAAATGACCATTCGCCTTCACAAGACTTGTGCCCATGGCACTATTCATAGCACTATTCACAACACTATTATAGCCTAGTGAACTTGGTTCCGGCATTCTACAATCCCTTTATTCAATCGCGATCATATCCTTTTCTCTCTCATGCGTCTCCATTTTCTTAGTTCAAGACAAACGTGTTACAACGAATAGAACACACCCGTATACACATCTTCAAGTCTTCAATCCCTTATCATGTTCTTCAAAAAAAAAAAAAAAAAACCTTATCATCATTATCAAAAACTCCAAAACCAACACCACATATATCAACAGTGGTGACACACCACCATCAAAGAAATAACAAGAGTACAAGACATGGAACAACACGACCAGAGAACTAAGAGTAGAAGAAGTGCAGTTTCTTACCATTTTTACCATTAGTGCTCTCTTTGTGAAGGACTTCTCTAGAACCCAGTACTACAAAACCTCTCCCACATAGCCACATCTCCTTCTCTATTTCATGAACCTCTATATTGCTGACGTTTCAGATTTACGTCTTATCCGCATGTACACTTGCCTCTCTATGGCAAAAGTCCAGTCTTCTGCAACTGGTTCATTAGCCCACACGGGGAGCAGCAACAGCTGTAGCCGAGTGATTGCGCAGAAAAATCTTGAATCGCTCGGCATTCCTCTAATGGGACAACGGTTGATTGCGCGACTGATTTTGAATTATCTTCAATTGAGAAAGGAAATCGTTGATTTTAATGTGAATGAGAGGGGAGATTCACCGAAGATGCAATTTTTGAGAAGAGAAACCATGAATTTTTCTTTTAGATATTAAAAATTGGGAATCTTATTTATTTTTGAATGAGGGATGAAAAGTGCTTTCTTGATAGAAAAATGCTTCTTGTCCTATTCACGTATGATCACTATCTTATTTTTAAGAAAAAGAAAAGATTTCAATATTTAGGAGATCTAGATAACAAACTCTTTGATCCTTATATTTTCTTCTCCAAATCGATCTCGATGGAACAAATACACGAGTTCCCAAAAAAAATGCACGAGAATCACAACCTCGAAAAAAATCTTCTAATAACCGATTTTCCACTATATATTAGGCAATTTATGAGTGGGTAATTTTGGAATTATAAATTTGTGTGAAGAATGCCACCTTAGCAAAAATTAGAGCCACTGATCTAATTTAAATAATGGCCTAGATAGGGTGTAGAAATAGAGAGTAAGAATAGGGAGTATCCATAGACTGACTCTTTCTTAATATTGTATAAATATTAACTTATGACATCGCTAGGTCAACCCAGGCTAACCCAGCGGTTTGGTCGATTTGAACCGACTACCCCCAAGTACCAACTCCATTTTTTAAAACACTCATTTTTAAATCACCCTCTATGTTTTAGGACTATTTGAAAATTCATTAAACATGCTTTTTAAAATGATTGCTCTTCCGATTCCCCCTCTAGCTAGATAGTGAGGTGTGCCCCTCGTTGGCAGGAGGTATTGGCATCAAGTCATGGGGAGGAAATTTTTTCTCAATGACTTGACTCGTAGGGCATCCACTCACTATTTACTAACCTTGAACGAGTCCCATGGATGAGAAATTTTCCTTGTGGTTAGCAGGATACCCACTTATCATTTACTCACACAATAGCTAATATCATATAGATGATGATTAATACCAATAAATTGAATATTCTCCCCCTAGAATGTAGTGGCTTATAGGGAACGATGCCATTTTAAAAATGAGCATCCAAGCAAGCACTATTTGTCCTTTTTTTGTCATGACAACTACCTTTTGATCATGGAATGACAACTTTTGATCCTTCACTTTTTATTGCAGTCATGTAACTTACGTGGGATCGAACTGGACATTTGACCATTTAGACTGTTGTCCGTTAGTAAAACTAGGTATTCAGAACCAGGGGAGCCAGGATTCACTTGTAAGGGGTGAAGGGGGGCTAATGATGGGGGTTCGGGGGCGTATTCCCGAGATCAAGTTCACAGGCTATCACATCTGTTTACATCCGTTTGTAAATAATATTGTCGACACAAAATTTCGTGGACGAAATAATGATGAACAAAATATTTATTTATTTTCAGTTTGGTACAACTCTCAAGAAATCCTCTGATTAACAATAAAAAATTTATAAGGTAGAAGATGAGGGTCGATGCATGATCTCGATCTTCTCTAAATGTATTGATGTAGTTTTTCCTTTCTTTCGGGTTTCGCGCTTGATCGGTTAGAAAGCGATTCTAGAAAAGAACTGACTTTGTCTTCTCTAGAATAATTTGATTTTCTTGATCTGCACTGCTTCAGTACTGTTGTTTCTTGATCAACACTGCTTCACTTGTATTTTTGATATGCACTGCTTCACTTGTATTTTGATCTACACTACTTCACTACTTCAATTGTCGATTCTTCTAAACTTCCTTTCTGGATTTCTGAATCCCTTGGATTTCTGACTCCTCCAAATCTCTAGCTTTTGGTCTTATTTATTGACTTTTAGAGATAAGGATCTCAAGAATCCTACTCCATTTAGTGGTTTAAAGGATTTAAGAGATCTTGATAAGGCTTATCTATTTAGAGATAAGGATTCCAAGAGTCCATAATCAGGTTTATTATGTTGACGGATCGACCCATTTGTTGAGTGTGTGACCCATTTGAAGTTGGACTTGGGTTTTGGGTTTATGGGCTTTCTACTTCGTGCCCCTACCCGAGCCGTAAGAGGCCCATGCCTTATCATTAGGCCCAATTTAAATGTATAGGGCTTTTTAATGATTTTAGGCTCTTTATACAATTTTACGGGTGTGTAGGGACCTTTGTGTAAAATTGAAAAATTTTAGGATTCTACAAATTGCCCCCTCAAGGGTGTGACAATGGTATTTGAAGTACCGTTAGCATAACCCTTGATTTGATATTTAAATTTGACTTGGGATTTAATTACCATGACTTGGTAATTGGCCTGTAACGTATTGGATTTAACCTCTTGGTCATTGATATGGGTTTGATTTCTTTTGGAAAAGGATCACCGAAATAAATTAAGGGATAAGGAAGCTAGTAGGCTAGAGGCAATCTCTTAATAGGGTAAGGACGCCTACTCCTATTATGACAAGGACACCTTTGTTTTTTTGTTTTTTTGTTTTGTTTTTATAAATAAGAAGAGGCACCCAATCATTCTACACAGATATGCCCACGGGAGAAATCCTTTCCACACAGTTTGAAGATACGTACACAGAAGTCCTTGAAGTTTGAAGACACCCATAGGAGCCGATCAAGATTCTGAGCTAGTCTTTGGAGACACATAGAAGCTAATCAAGATTTCGAGTTAGTCTTTGGAGACACACATAGAAGTCGATCAAGATTCCGTGCGAGTCTTTGGAGACACATATAGAAGTTGATCAAGATTCCGAGCTAGTCTTTGGAGACACACGTGCGAGTCTTTGGAGACACATATAGAAGCTGATCAAGGTTCCGAGCTAGTCTTTGGAGACACATAGAAGTCGAACAAGATTCCGTGCTGGTCTTTGGAGACACATCAAGAGTGAACCTCCTGCTATTGCTGTTGCAGACACGGAGAACCCAATCAAGAATAGCCGAGAACCTTATCACCTAATCAAGAATAGCCCGCTAATCTCTTGCTAGTCTTTGGAGACACGGAGAACCTTATCAAGAATAGCCAAGAACCTGATCAAGAATAGCCGAGAACCTTCATGTCACGCGATTCTGTTGATGGGAGAAAGTGTCTCCCGAGAGAAGGGTGGATAGCTGATGCTCAAGATCCTGTCAGGAAATGAAGTATTCTTCGTTTTCCAAATGTTGCAGTGAAGCGACATTCTAGGAATGGAAAGAGCATATTTGAGGAGTTGGAGCTTATTGTGCATGAACCAATGACCGGCACATTGAGTAGAAAAGATATGACTCAAGAAGACTCCATAGATACGGAGACCCTAAGTGAATATCCCCTCGCCATTGATATGTTACCGAACGATGTGGTTGATCCTGATCGCCAGCCTTCTTTAGTAGTTGCTATGCATCATACCCGTGTTCCAAACTGCCCAAAACTAGTGATAGTGCAAAAGATTCAAGAGCGCCTTACTCGATGGGGACCTAACATCGGCATTCGAGGTGATATCCAATATCTCAATGGTTTCTGGGATTGGAGTATTGAGACATATGACAAGATGTGGCATAAACCGGAGACTAGTCACCTTGCAAGAGCTGGTCGTGCAGCGAATGATGACTACAGCCGGCCTAATAGCATGTACAGAGCTTTGTGTGAAGTTTGGTGTCCTGAAACCAGCACTTTCATTACCGGTCGAGGTGAAATTGGGATTTCTTTGTGGGAGATGGAGCTGATATCCAGACTCTCAATTGTAGGGGAGTACTATGAGGAGATTATTCCTAGCTTTGATGAGTTGATGAGCTCTGGTGATGTTGTTGGTTTGCCGAAGGCCTGTCAATATTTGTTCAAAGCCTATGCATTGATTGCCCTTGAGAAGGAAAGCGGCGAAGTGAAATACTCTGATTGGGTTGATTTTTGGTATATCAAAGCCAAGAGGCTTCTGAACCCTCGTCTTACCCAAGAGTACAAGGACTCAAAGAGAGGTTTCTCCATCGACAAGAAAGGCAAATCTCACCCTATGAAAGTACGAAGACCGTTTCCCTTGAGACCGGCAGTGTCAAAAAAACAGCAGCAAGGTGAAGAGAGTCCATTCATCTGGCTCAATTTTCCTATTGACATGTAGAGAGAGGATGAGGCCATCGTAGCTGCTTACTTGTCCTTATGGTTGTGCCGTTTTGTCTTCCCTTATAGTGGTAGTGACATGCTTCGACCTGGGACTTTTAAAGCAGCAGTGTTGATGGCAAGTGGAACAACGTTTAGCTTGGTGCCTCCTCTTTTAGCATGTCTTTATCGGGGTTTGTCCAACACTTACTGGGGCTTGAAAAAGGAGAAGGAGGTTGGATTCTCGACATCATTCTTTCCTCTTCACTACTTGTATGGTTGGGTAGGGCTCCATTTTCCTCGCGGGATATTTGCCAACATAGACACTTTTGTTCCATATCTGTCGCGTGTATTTGGTATATGTAATGCCTATTTCTATTGGAAAGACAAGGCTTTAGACGGACGTGATATCCTTCGTACCATGCAGTCACGAGACTTTACTTGGCAGCTAGATGACATGATCCCTCCAAATTCAGATGGTAGGATGCGAGTTGATGATGGAAAGCATTCACCTACCACTCATGCCTTCATGATCAGCTGTCGGCCTAGGTTCGTCGTATTCCGACATGGGGAAATTTATGATGTTGAAATATATAGTCCGCACAGATTTGCTCGCCAGTCAGGCTTCTGTCAGCGAATCCCAGGTACTCCATTCCCTTTGACGAGTCTAGTAGATGCCACTAGATGTTTCAGCTTATGGCAATCGCTGACAAAGGTCGGAAGTGGATCTTCTTTTCATCTCCCCACACTTGTTAAGGACATTGCTCGACAGAACGATAGGAGCTATGATGCATGGTGGGATGAGACTGTAGTTCTTGGTCTAGATTCCATTGATAGTAATTTGCTAAAAGATAGCGAGTCCATTAAGTACAAATATGATGCTAAGCTTGGGGTTGCCGATCGTAATGCATATCGCGAATCATTGACAATTGAGAAATTATCACGAAAGCGAAATCAAGAACAAAGATCGCCCAAGGGAGTTCCAGAGAATTTCAATGACCAAGGTTTAAAGATTCGCTTTAAAATACCAAAATCGGCTTCCGTAATTATCCCTGTCAATATGAATGATCCAAGTAATGTTACGCATAAGCCAAGGAAAATTGCCTCAAGCAAAATGGGGAAGAATTTGGTGGTTGTAGCTGATGCGTCTCCATATGTGACTCCATTACTTGAGTTGGACAAGACAACCAATGAAGGGTGTAGAGAGCTATCCATAGAGACTGAGCGAGTGTACACTTCGGGAGCTGGGATGGTAATGCCTTTGGATGCTTGCGTTACAACAGAAGAGGCTCCCATCAATGGTAATGCTTCTTTGTCCTTTTTTTTTTTTTTTAGACTTCCCGTCTATACCTGCCCCCAAGTGCTTAACGGCCCTTACGACTACAGGTGATCAAGTTGGTGATTCATCCGACCTACTTATGATGACACATGGAGAGTTGCTGCTTGATTCTTTTATCGGAGATATTAGCACCATAGGTGGAGGGGTTCTTGAGTGTCCAGGTAGAGCTTTAGGTGGCATTGTGGGTGCTACAGGCAAAGAGGACGAAGAGGTATCGTCACATCCTTCGGAAAGTATAGGCGACACTCTTAAGAGGAATAACATTTCTTTATCTCTACCTGCACCGATTGAGCCCACACCATCGCCAATGACGGTTTTCCAGGGACAAAGAATGCCAACTATTTCTCAAATGTCCCAACATAGTTGCTTTCCTAAGTCGAATGCAAGCACCCTTGCGCGAGACCTTTTGCGGGAGGCTCTTAACATTTATCTTCTAGCACAGGTTAATGAAATGTTGAAGACAGGTTTTTCCCAAATGCGGCAGTGGCATGTTCATCAAATGCCTATCATCAGCTCTTCTCTCAAAGAGTTATTTTATGTTGATCCTGCCCCCTTTTCTGAGTTAGTGGAATCTTTCTTAAAGCGGGTAGACAAATATCTTTCCAAGAGGGAGAGTATTCTTTCAGCTTTACCGGTTGAGGAGAAGAATCGTCAATCACTTCTCTTTGAAGAGAAGCTCCGGGGATATTGCCAGAAACTTGAAGCGACGCGAGGAAAACATGATGATGCGGTGAAGCGAGAGGGCGCATTGCTTCAAAAGCGTGCAGATTTTTCAGCTGAAGTAAGACGAATTGACAAAGAGCATTGGAAACTCTCAAGCGACATAGTACAGCTTGCAGCAGATGTTCGTGGTGCGAGTGAAATTCTTTCTTCTATTGAGGCTGAGCGCGACAAATTTAACAAAGTATTTGTGGCAGACGAGACCCAAGTTGCTGCTTGTGATGATATGCGGGCCAGTTTAGAGAGAGATATTTGGAGCTTGCCACAAGCATATTGAGACAGCTTCTCATCATGTCATCTTCTCTCTCTCTTTTTTTATGTGGATTACACTTGTTTGATAGTAATACCACAAATTTTATTTTTTTTTAATTTTTTTTTTAAAACATGGATTATACTCATTTGATAATAATACCACTTTTTTTTTTTTTGTTGTGACTGAACCTGAGGTAACTTTACAGGCTGCCTACGTACCCAAAATGGGATCAAGTCTTAACGTAGTTCGATTTTTTTTTTGTGCTCTAAGTTTTGCCTAGACTGTCCTTTTAGATTTTCAGTCTAGCGAGCAAGAGTCATTGAACTTTTTACAATTTTGGTTGTATAAGCCAAGAGTGACATGCATTTTAAGCTCATGCGTCAAGGAGCGTTGTGGACATTTTAGGCTCGTATCTAGGAGTGTTGTGGACACTTTAGGCTCATATCGAGGAGCAATGTTTTATCATGGATAATATTGCTTGAGGAACTTGCCGTTGATAGGACCAAGATGAACTCCATCGGGCGTTGAAAAAAGGTAAGCGTCGTTAGTGTAGACTTCTCTCACCACATGCGGTCCATCCCACTTTGGATCAAATTTCTCTCCAGACCGATGTGAAAGAATGATGGGCCTTCGAACTGCAAGTACTAAGTCACCTATTTGGTACTAAGTCACCTATTTCGTTAGTGTAGACTTCTCTCACCACATGCGGTCCATCCCACTATGGGTATGAGGTGTATAGTGATGCCTCACACGTTGGACTTGGGTGTGTACTCATGCAGCACAAGAAAGTCATTGCCTATGCATCAAGGCAATTGAAGGAGCATGAGAAGAATTACCCCACGCACGACTTGGAGCTTGCGGCAGTCGTGTTTGCACTTAAGATTTGGCGTCATTACCTTTATGGGGTGGAGTTCTATGTGTTCACTGATCACAAGAGTCTCAAGTATCTCTTTTCCCAAAATGAGCTGAATCTAAGGCAACGGCGTTGGATGGAATATTTGAAAGACTATGATTGTACCATTCAATACCACCCGAGTAAAGCAAATGTAGTGGCCGATGCTTTGAGTAGAAGACCTCAAGGGTTGTTAGCACACATGTTGGTCCAAGAATGGAAGCTACTAGAAGATTTGGCAAATATGGACATTAGTGTGAATGACTCTGTCCGTGGTCCTATCTTGGCAAATGTCACAGTTCGGCCATACATTATAGATTTGATCCAAGAATACCAAGCCACAGATGCTGAATTGTTGGCTTATCGGGACAAGGAAGTTGCTAAGGGTAGTGAGGATTTCTCTCTCACTAGCCGAGGTGCTATCACATTCAAGGGAAGGGTTGTGTGTTCCAGCCAATGGAAATCTTTGGAGAGAGATTATGGATGAAGCCCACCGGGCAAGGTATACTGTGCATCCAGGGGGTACGAAGATGTACCGGAACCTCAAGAGTCACTTTTGGTGGCGGAATATGAAGAGGGATGTTGCGGAATATGTAGCACGATGCTTAGTGTGCCAACAAGTAAAAGCAGAACACATGCGGCCCGCAGGCCTATTACAGTCCCTTCCGATTCCCGAGTGGAAATGGGAGAACATATCCATGGGTTTCATAGTTGGCTTGCCAAAGACGGCAAGGGGAACAGATGCGATATGGGTAGTAGTGAATCGTTTGACGAAGTCCGCTCACTTCTTACCTTACCGAACTACTTTCAACTCTAGCCAGTTAGCCGCTTTGTACATCAAGGAAGTGGTGAGGTTGCACGGAGTGCCTGCCAGTATTGTGTCAGATTGGGATCCAAGATTCACATCACGATTCTGGAAAAGCTTCCAGGAGGCTATGGGTTCCCGACTTGATTTCAGCACCGCCTTTCATCCACAGACGGATGGACAAACCGAGAGAGTGAACCAAGTCATTGGAGACATGTTTCGGGCTTGTATGTTAGATTTCAGAGGCAGTTGGGAAGAGCACTTGCCTTTGGTTGAATTTGCCTATAATAACAGCTATCAGGCAAGTATCCAAATGGCACCATTTGAGGCCTTGTATGGGCGAAGTTGTAGGTCTCCTCTCTATTGGGATGAGGTAGGAGAAAGGAAAGTACTTGGTCCGGAGTTGATTGAGCAAACTGCAAACACAGTTAAGATTATTCGGGATCGATTGAAAGCCGCTCAAGATCGCCAGAAAAGTTATGCGAACACACGCCGTAGGGACTTGGAATTTCAAGTAGGGGATCAAGTTTTTGTGAAAGTATCTCCTAGCAAAGGGATCATGAGATTTGGAAAGCGAGGCAAGCTCAGTCCTCGGTATGTCGGGCATTTTGAGATTATCACACGAGTTGGTGAGGTTGCTTACAGGGTAGCTCTCCCACCTCACATGGCCGCAGTTCACAACGTCTTCCATGTGTCTATGCTTCGGAAGTACATTACGGATCCTTCGCATGTCATAGACTTGGAACCGTTGGAGATTCGAGAGGACCTCACCTTGATGGAAAGGCCAGTTCAGATTTTGGATCGAAGGGATCAGGTGCTTCGCAACAAGACAATCCCTTTGGTTCTTGTGCAATGGCAACACCATGCTCGGGAAGAAGCTACATGTGAGCGTGAAGCCGAAGTCAAAGCAAAGTACCCAGAATTAATTGAATGAGTTGTGTATAGGTTTTGTATATGTGGCTTGTATTTTTGTTTTGATTCTGTAATGCATGTCCCGTCCAAATTTCGAGGATGAAATTTTTGTAAGGGGGGAAGGATGTAGAGCCCCAGACTTTTTCATGCTTAATTCATGGCATTTTCGTTGCCAGTTTTCCCTAAAGAGGTATAATTAATAAATAAGGAAGAAATTGGAAATTCCGAAATGTCAGAAATGTTCCTTTTCGAAGTACGAACCCAACGCAAGTTGAATCGTCAAAATCGGATGAACGAGTCAAAAGATATGGCCAAAACAGTTTGGGCCTGCAGGCAGGACGTAGCTCGGAAGGCACTAAGGACGTAGCTCGGCTATGCGCTGAGGACGTAGCTCGGTTATGCGCTGAGGACGTAGCTCGGCTATGCGCTGAGGACGTAGCTCGGCTATGCGCTGAGGACGTAGCTCGGTTATGCGCTAAGGACGTAGCTCGGTTGTCACTAAGGACGTAGCTCGAAAGGCACTAAGGACGTGCTCTGACGTCGTACTCTGAGAACGTAGCTCGAGCTCTGATAACGTATGCGTCGTGCATCCGTTGTGCAACAACAACGGGTACGTTGTGCAACAACAACGGGTGCGTTGTACTACAACAACGGGCACGTGGTACATGAGACAACGGACAACGAGCTCAGCACTATGCACAACACAACGCACAACGTGTTCGGCACTGTTCACGGCACAACGTGTTCAGCACTATTCACGGCACGACGAGTGACACTGTTCACAGCACCACGGGTTCGGCACTGTTCACGGCACAACGTGTTCAGCACTATTCACAGCACGACAAGTGGCACTGTTCACAGCACCACGGGTTCGGCACTGTTCACGACACAACGTGTTCAGCACTATTCACGGCACAACGAGTTGGCACTATTCACAGCACAACGAGTGGCACTGTTCACAGCACCACGGGTTCAGCACTGTCCACAGCTCAACGTGTTCAACATTCGTGGTTGTACAATAATTCCAGTAAGGGTATTATGGTCTTTTGTCGGTCCACTCTTACCTTAAGAGTTTAACCCGAGCCTTTAGGGCATCATTCGACACTTAGAGAGTCTGAGAGATTAGGAAACAGGGGAGAAGGCGATTCCAAACCTAGGGTTTGTCTTTGGAAGAGAAATCAAAGGGGTTTTGAGACCCTAGCTCACTCCCAGTCCGGTTTTCTTCAAGATCTCGGCCCAAGCTCATGCGAAGCTCGTGTTCCAAGCTAGGACAGCAACTTACAGTCGTTTGGAAGAGGGATTTCTTCCTCATCTCTTCAAGGTCGGTGCTTCTTGCTACCCTCCTAGTTATAGTTCTTCTTTCCCTTCATTTCTCTTTATTTTCTTTATTTACACATGTGTTATGAGATGGATGGTCGTGAATGGTGAATGGAGATGGAATGGGCGACTGGATGCCAATGGTTTTGTGTGATGAATAAATGGGGAAGGGCATCGGTCCAAATAATGAACATACATGTATGATTTGAGTAAAACCCACCTAGAAAAGCATGTCGTAGGGTAAATCCATAATGAACACACCATGTTTGATGAAATGCCAAGGTGAATACAGTGAGTTGTAAATTCGGAAATGCATGCCTAATAAATTATGAATATTGCTAGGGCCTATGATAGTGTGTTTCCTGCTTTTCCCTAAATGTTATGAATATTACATTGCTCAATCATTGATGCTAAATGTGTTGTGAAATTACCCAATTGTCATCTTTAAATTTGAATGCAAGTATGTACACGGTTTCTCACGAGCACGGCATGCATGACATGATTTATCGAGATTTTCAAGAATATGGTTAGAGGTGGGATATATCCTACGATATGTTTTGCCTCGCTTTTCACAAGAAAACAAGAACCAACATTCCACGAGGGGTCTCCCCTTACTCACAAGTGCATATCGTGAAGAAGGGCCTCCCTTCCCTCGCAAGTACATACATATCATAAAGAAGGGTCTCCCTTCCCTCGCAAGTGCATTGCATAAAGAAGGGTCTCCCTTCCCTCTCAAGACATCTCACAAGTGTATCTCACAAGTTACATGATCACAAACAAGCACGCATGACATGCATGACATGACACAATATACAAGAATCAAGCAAGACAAACAAGACAAGCTTTCAAGTGCGAAAAGATATTTCAAGTCAAATCAAGTGCACGATGTTTTCAAGAGGTTTCATCGGCTTTCTAAGAAATACAAGCATGATTATAAATTGCTTTGCTTCCTTGTATGATATGAATTGTTTCCTTCTAACATATATGAATTGTTCCTGCTTTATGTATGCTATCTGTATGCTATGACTGTTGGTTAGTGCTTAGTACCCGCTGAGTATTCCATGCTCAGCCGTACTTCTTATGTCGGCAGGTGATGGCGGAGCAGCTGCTCCATTTGATATCTGTGCTCCGAGCCCTTGGGTGGAGGAGGAGTACGCCGAGGAACCTTTGGAGGAACCTCCAGTAGAGGGTTACCATTAGGTGGTTGTAGATTCTGAGTGGATTAGCTGTGGTGAGATGAGAGATTACATTCATGTATTTTGGCGGGTCTGTCCGCACTTTCTTTTGGTTACTTTGTGTATAAACTTGGATTGCGTATGTTTATACATAGAGGTTTGGTAGACTCCCGCTATACCATGTTAGAGTATGTTTCCGCTGTTTTTGTATATGCTCTGTGGGTTTTTTTTTTTTGCAGGTTGGTTTGTCAAGCAAGTCATGTAATCCATGATTAGTCGTCCAAAGTTCACTCTAACTCCTAGGGTGGGTTTTGGGTCGCGACAGAAGGTATTCAATGAGAGGTTGTCTCCAGTCTTCAACTTCAATCTCGAACACTTCGATGAAATTTGTTGCTTGTTGAGCGATGTCATGGTAGATCAAGTGAGGGATGACCCATCTCCGACAGATAGGAACCGTCGTCACTTCTTCTTCAAGTACAGCTAAAGTTGTTGCAAGGTTGGCCAAAACATCAGCTTGTTTATTCTCGTTTCTTGACACATGCAACATATTGATGTCTTCGAACTGACTTATGAGCTCAGCAGCATAGAGATAGTAGGGGATTAGATTGGGCTTGAGGACGTCGTATTTTGTCAAGAGCTGGTTGATGACGAGCTTTGAATCTCCATACACATTGAGCTAGTACAACTGCATGTCTCGGGCTAGTTCTAATCCAATTATGAGGGATTGATATTCGGCCACATTGTTTGAACATAACTTTGCCAGCGTGAAGGCGAATAGAAGGACTTCATCTTGTGGAGTTACAAAGATGACTCTTGCTCCTGCAGCATTCTTTCTTGCAGCACCATCAAAAAAATCTTCCATGATGGTACTACATCAGTGCAGAAGATCTCTTCATCGGGCAAGTCTTGAGATAATTCCCAATCAGCTGGGATTGGATGATCTGCGAGGAAGTCAGCTACCGCTTATCCTTTTACTGCCTTCTGAGGGATGTAAACGATCTCAAATTCTGACAGGAGAAGTGCCCATTTGGCGAGCCTTCCCGATAGAACCGGTCTCGTCATTATGTATTTGAGTGGATCGGCGTGAGAGATAAGTCGGACTGTGTGTGACAGCATATACTGCCTCAACTTCTTTGTAGCGAAGATAAGAGCAAGACACATCTTCTCAATGGGTGAATAGTTCAATTCTGCCCCCACCAGAGTTTGGCTCAGGTAGTAGAGCGCATTTTCTTTGCCATCATGGTTCTCTTGTGCCAATAATGCCCCCAATGACTGCTCCTGTGCACTGATGTAAAGAATCAGTGGTTTGTTGGGGATAGGCGCTACTAAGACCGGTGCTTTGAGGAGATACTCTTTGATGCTTTCGAAAGCTTTCTTAGAAGCATCATCCCATTTGAATAATGCATCTTTCTTCATCAACTTGTTAAAGGGGTGACACCGCCCTACTAGGTTTGAGATGAACCTCCGGATGTAGGCGAGACGACCTTGGAGGCCTTTAAGCTCGTGGATATTCTTAGGTTTCGGCATATTGTGGATAGCATCGATTTTGGCTTGGTCAATCTCAATACCGCGATGTCGGACAACAAACCCGAGGAATTTGCTTGAAGTGGCCCCAAATACACATTTTAAGGGGTTCATCTTTAATTGGTACCTTCGAAGTCTGATGAAAAAGTTATGAAGGTCTTGAAGATGATCTGCTCTCCTTTTTGATTTTACCACCAAGTCATCGACGTAGCATTCAACCTTTGTGTGCAAGACATCATCAAAAATCTTTTGCATAGCACGTTGATAAGTGGCACCAGTATTTTTTAGTGCAAACGACATCACTTTATAGCAGTAAATTCCATTTGGTGTACGAAAGGCTGTGAGTTCTTCATCCTTTGGATCCATACGAATTTGGTTATAACCAGATGAACCATCCATAAAGGATAAAATTTCGTGTCCTGTTGTAGCATCGACCATGAGCTCCGTGATTGGCAATGGAAAGTCATCTTTTGGGCATGCATTATTCAGGTCGCGGAAATCTACGCTGTGCTTGCTTGATGGGGCAAACACCATGTTTGATAGCTAAGTGATGGATTGCTACTTTGAGATCAAGCCCGGGCATGTCCTTGTAACTCCATGCAAAAAGGTCTTTGTACTCTTGTAGTAGCTTGAAGTAATCAGCTTCTTCCTCAGGACTTAAGAGTGCACTGACAAAGATGGGTCGCAGTTCTTCTTCCGTGTCAAGGTTCAACTGTTTGAGCTCATCGACGGTAGCTTGCCCCCCTTCTTCGAAGACAAGAGGAGCACTTTCTAGTTCATCATTTGAAGATGATGACTCTTCTTCGACAGGCTCTTGGATGGTAATGTGATTGACGGTGACAACATCTTCGGTCTCGCTCATCTCAACTTGATTTGTTTGAGATTGTTTTCCTTAGTTAGTGGAGATGATAATGCGTTGTTTTACCGTCAAAGCATCTGTTGTTGAGACTTCCAAAATTGCTTATCGTTTCATTTGCGATGGAATTGCACTTTGTGGGTCACCAACATCTTTGCGGCTGACATGCCTCTTCCCATGTCTATGTCGTCTTTTGGACTTATTCAAATGAGCAGGTTCGTCTTCTTTTCCTGGTGCTCCCAAGCGGATGAGTGCGGACTTACGTCATTGGAGAACTTGAGAGTTTAAGGTTGTATCACTTTGTGCTGCTCCTAAACGCTCGAAGACCGAAGTACCTTGTATTGGTGGGGCAAGTCGATCAAAGACAGATGCACGAACTGAGGGGACTTTGTTTTCACAATCGTTGGCTACTTGCACTGTAATGTGTTGAGCAGAGACTTTCTCCTTTACTGTGATTTTGACTGGTGCTTGAGGTGTAGAGCCAACTCCTTGACGGTTGATAATGAACTTTTCTCATTTTCGAACGAGTTAGGCCTGTGCCTTTGTGAGGCCATGGATCTTATCAAGAGGTTGAAGTTCGCTTAAGCGTATGGGCTCACCTTTTCCATATCTGGCTGCTTTAAAGAGTTTTTCTGTCTTAGCTCCGTACCAACCCTCTGAACTTGCCTGGGCTGAGATGCCTTCCTCTTCTTCAAACTTCCCTGTAGATGCGACAAATCCAACAATTGGTGGCCTTATAATTGTGGATTTGACGAGCGGTGCTACTGGAAGAACTAACTCATCTTGTAAAGTGTTTAGGTTGGCTTTCAAAAAAGTAGAGTTGGTCTCTTTAGTCATCGCCTCAAAAGGGAGTTGTCTCGGCTTTGGACGTGATTGCGGAATGTATTGAAGCACTGAGATTGGATTGGAGATGTTGGTAGAGTTCTTCGTTGACTTGCTCGTTTTCTCTCATTTTGATACTTTTTGAGTTTTCTCATCCTTTTGGGACTTGGGGAATGAAAAAATTTCAGCTTCTTTTCCTTTGTTGATGTCGAGTCTGCTAGAAGATGGTACCGAAGTTGGAAGTGCTTCCGAGAGGACTTCAATCTCCGTGTAGAACTTAGCATCAGCAAAGTATGTTTTAGTCTTCTCAAAAGATCGACTCTCAGTAACAATTTTTCTCTGCACACCATCCTTGTAATACTTGAAGCATTGATGCCATGTAGATGGAACCACACCAGTCTCGTGTAATCAGGGATTTCCAAGCAGCAAGTGGTATGATGTCTTGCAATCAATGACATGAAATAGTACTTTGGACTCAAAGTCTTCGATTGTGAGCTTTAAGCGGACCATTCCAATGGCTCTCTGCCCCCCTTGGTTAAAGCCTTAGATCACCAGCCTACTTCGACTCAATTGATCTGGAGAGATGCCAACTTTTCTCATTGTGCGGATGGGCATGATATTGACAGCAGACCCGCAGTCAAGAAGAATGCGCTGAACTTTGTGTTCTTTAATGGATCCTGTGACATACAACGGCCTGTTATAAGGATGAGAACCAAGTTGTAGGTCTTCGTCGTCGAAGGTAATGGTGGCCATGTAAGAGGCACATGTCTCTGACTTCTTTTGAACCCAATCTTTTTCCTTGTACTTGTGGGGATTAGTCAAGGCTTGAGCGAGGCTGAGCCGAGTCTTCTCCGGTAGTTGTAGGGCCTCAAAGAGACTCAAGTGTATTGACATCTCTTCAATGTCAGAGGTATCATCCTCTCCTTTGGGATGCTCTTCTTCATGAATTGAAGGGGATGATTGGTCGGCAGGTACATCGTTCATTTGTTCTTCTGATGTGTCTGACTCGACTTGGTAACATGAGACAGAGTAGGCCGGCTCTCGTTGTTGTTTTTGGAGAAACCACTTTGGTATGAAGTCGCCAAATGTGATTGTCAAAGGAGGGAACTGTTGAAAAATATCTTCCGGATCAGCAGGAGGCACTTTGAATGCTTTTTTCTTCTCTACCTTCTTCTTCTTCTTTGACTTGATGTTTGGACGAGTCTTTCTTTTGGTCCGTTTTGCTCTTTGATGAAAAGGAGGTGGTGGATGTTGCACGCGTCGTCGCCGTCGTGTAACCAATGTCCAACCGTCGTCATCGATGAGAGAAGATTCTTCTGCTGACTCTTGTTCAATTTATGTAGAGAGACATCGTTGTTGCTGATGTAGCTGAGACAATGGAATTTACCTTTGACTGGATGCTATCACTGATATTGAATGGGGGATGCAAGAGCCAAGAGCTCCGGCTGTGACTTGTTTCAAATTTTGTGGCCGCCATGGTGCCTTTATTGCTTGAGGAGGCAACATTGCTACTGATGATGAAGGTGGAAACAAAATGGGGTTGAAAGACCCGAAGGCAACACTTGTCATATTCGAGGTTGTCATGTCATTGACGGAGTCAAGGTCAATCTTTCCTTGTCGAGTTAGGTCCATAATCTTCTCTTTGAGGACAAAATATTTTCCAACCAGATGGCTAATCAGTTGGTGGTATCGGCAGTATTTTGGGTCTTCAATGCGACCCGCTTTCTCTGGACGTTTAGAGGTTGGTAATTCAATCAACTTTAGACTTAGCAGTTGATCGAGCATGCCAGATACCTCAGAGCCTGGAAAAGGATATTCTTTTGCCTCGAGCTTCTTGAGTGTCATCCTGCCTTGCCCTCTTTCTTGAGATGTGCCTGCCTTGAGCGGTTCCTGCTTCTTTTGGCTCGAGATCTTGACCGGCTTGGTGGTAGTAGTGGTGATCATAGCCTCCTTGGTCTTGGAGGGTTTGGATGTGTTCCACTGCTTCTTCTCTGACTTGAAAGAATCAATTGGTAGTGGATCCCCATGTGCGGCTATACTGAGTTTCATGTCATGA
Organism: Tetracentron sinense; assembly: GCA_015143295.1. Taxonomy (NCBI): domain Eukaryota; kingdom Viridiplantae; phylum Streptophyta; class Magnoliopsida; order Trochodendrales; family Trochodendraceae; genus Tetracentron; species Tetracentron sinense. The sequence continues at coordinate 47,404,114 of CM026552.1, forward strand.
GCCCGTGTAGCTAATTCTTCAAAAGAACGAGGCTTAATCCCTTTGAGGATGTAAAGAAACCCCTAGTGCATCCCTTGGATGCACATCTCAATAGCAGATGGTTCAGAAAGACGATCCTTGCAGTTAAGAGCAAGATTCCTCCACTTGTCGATATAGTCAATAACAAGTTCATCTTTCACTTGTCGTACAGCGACAAACTCCACCATGCTCACTGTCCTTCTGGTGCTGTAGAAGCGGTTGAGAAACTCGCGCTCCAGTTGATCCCAACTGTCAATGGAACCAGACTCTAGATCGGTGTACCAGTCAAACGCATTCCCTTTGAGGGAGCGAATGAACTGTTTCACCATAAAGTCTCCATACGTGCCGACATTATTGCAAGTCTCGATAAAGTGGGCAATGTGTTGCTTTGGATTGCCTTTTCCATCGAACTGTTGAAACTTTGGCGGTTGGTATCATGCCAAGAAGCGCATTTGCTCAATGTGTTGAGAGTATGACTTGGCATAGACCAAAGAAGATTGTGACACACAACCATACTGAGCACAAATGGTATCGGTAATCATTGCTTGTAGCTGCTGGACTGAGAGCGAAGCAATTGATACTTGGTGACTGTCCCGAGTGGGATCTCGCGAGCCGGATGCATTCCGGTTTTGTTCCTCTGTATCACGATGTCCTTGGAAAGTGAATCCTTTCTTTTGTTCTTCCGCTTCACGAGGGCCTCGGAGATTGAACCCGGGGGGATTTGTCGGTCCTTGATTGGATTCATATGCTTGGTTATTCTGCTCCAAGTGGCTTACCAGGTCTACAATCTGGACATCTTTATCCTCAACTGCTTTTGTTAAATTTGCAATTGCGTTAGACATTTGTGCGATCTGCTCTTCAATCGTCGCTACTTCCATCATCATGATAGACCTGGTGGAGGTATGTGTCTCAGAATTTGAATGATTCTGATTCTGCACTTCTTTGGAGGCTCGACCTTGAGAAGGAGAGGTCACGAAAGATGTTGACCCTGCGCTAGACTGCGCGTTGGAGGGATGACTGGAGGACATACCCTCAAGTATGTGTCCCACCGGGCGTGCCAAAAATTTGTCGACACAAAATTTCGTGGACGAAATAATGATGAACAAAATATTTATTTATTTTCAGTTTGGTACAACTCTTAAGAAATCCTCTAATTAACAATCAAAATTTTCTAAGGTAGAAGATGAGGGTCAATGCGTGATCTCGATCTTCTCTGAATGTATTGATGTAGTTATTCCTTTCTTCTGGGTTTCGCGCTTGATCGGTTTGAAAGCGATTCTGGAAAAGAATTGACTTTGTCTTCTCTAGAATAATTTGATTTTCTTGATCTGCACTGCTTCACTGTTGTTTCTTGATCAGCACTGCTTCACTTGTATTTTTGATCTGCACTGCTTCACTTGTATTTTGATCTACACTGCTTCACTACTTCAATTGTCGGTTCTTCTAAATTTCCTTTCTGGATTTCTGAATCCCTTGGATTTTTGACTCCTCCAAATCTCTAGCTTTTGGTCTTATTTATAGACTTTTAGATATATGGATCTCAAGAATCCTACTCCATTTAGTGGTTTAAAGGATTTAAGAGATCTTGATAAGGCTTATCCATTTAGAGATAAGGATTCCAAGAGTCCATACTCAGGTTTATTATGTTGACGGATCAACCCATTTGTTGAGTGTGTGACCCATTTGAAGTTGGACTTGGGTTTTTGGTTTATGGGCTTTCTACTTCGTGCCCCTACCCGAGCCGTAAGAGGCTCATGCCTTATCATTAGGCCCAATTTAAATGTATAGGGCTTTTTAATGATTTTAGGCTCTTTATACAATTTTACGGGTGTGTAGGGACCTTTGTGTAAAATTGAAAAATTTTAGGATTCTACAACTATATTTTTTCTCAGAAATTTAGGGGGGCTAGAGCTCCCCGTCCCCTCGGCTACGCCCCTTTTCCAGGCTACGCCACTATTACCAACACTATAAGATATATTTTTTCCAAAATTTCAGGGGGGCTTCAGCCCCCTTGGGCCCCATGTGACTCCGCCCCTGTTTGGAACCAATATAACTATTTCCTCTATAGACTATCATTATCCTTATCGTCATCGTCGTTAATGCTTATCTAAAAATAGGCAACATGGTCCACGTTTTTCGTCTGTATTAATAGTTATAATTTTGTTAAATCACATACCATTAATTTTTTCCCCGTATCTCCGTTCATGTATTTTTTGGTCTTCCACACACCCTCTTATAACCATCAACCTACACTAACTTTTCCATAATGATATCTTTTATGGTATTTGCTAGATGTGTACAAACCATATAAGTTGACTCTCCCTTGTTTGAAGATAATGTGCATGTAACATGATGTTTTGGTTTTCACCATAGTTAGTAGTTCGGCGTACGACAATAATTCGGTACGAGAATTATTCGCATTTAATTCGAAATAGCTATTTAATAATTTGTGCAAAATTTTGGTAAAAAAAACTCATAACGCCAAAAGTACGGTACAAGAATAATTCAGGCAAATATTAAAAAATTTGGTTAAATATATAAAATGCATGTATAAGATTATCATTCATCTAGACCTTATGTAATCGAATAGATAAAGATAAGTAACCTAAGTGTATAAATAAGATATAAAATAGATATCTGATTTTCCATTTTTTAAATAATTTTATTTCTAACTTTTCTTTCTCAAATATTCCTTTTATATTTATATATATATATAATTACTCATAAAAATATTATGTTTTTTGATCATTTATATATGAACAACGATTAGCGGACCACACATTCGGGATGTTAACCTATGTCGGTCCACGTGTCCCTTTTAACCCTCTTTTTATCTATGATTAAATTTAACTAAATTAAGACTAATATTTTTTTTAAAATCAAGTTCGGATGAACCCTAAGGAATAGTGGATCTTAACCACAATTAGTGGGTTTCAAAAAGGGGGGGGGGGGGGGGGGGCGTGGACCAATGAGGATGGGAGCGTCCACTATCTATTTCCCTTTATATATATTTATGAGCACTTGTTAGTGGGTTGACATTCAGCTATCCACATGTCCCTTTTAACCCTTCTTTTAATTATGTTTAAGTTTAGCTAAATAAAGTTAATTTTTTTTATTTTATTTATGAGAACCAACGTTTGATAGGGTGAAACTTAGGGGTGAGTGAATCTTAACCATCGTTAAATTCCAAAGTTTGTCCAAGCTCTTGCCAAACAATTATTTTTCACATTATGAGATCCCAAATCTCAAACGAGAAGAAGATATTTTAGCTCTTCTAAAATATAAGAAAAAATGAAGATTACAAATTCCAGCTCGACAGAAAAGAGAGGCAGAACAAAGAGAGAATAGGAAAGATGAAATATCAGGGGTGGGAGAGAGAGAGAGCATGGATGGGGACATAAGGTTTGTTAACAAAATCATTCGTGATCAATCAAACGAGCCTATTGATGCTAATACACAAGGACATGCAGTGAGCCACTAAAGGGGTAACTGCAGAGGTGTTGAGCAAACCTAATTCAAACCCACTCATAGTTACTATGCTTGGGATGATGCAGGAACAGTGAGTCATGCCTAGCATGAGCCGTGGTTGTATTAATGATTGAAAACACCCCTGTTTTTTTAGCAAATCTAACTCACACCCCTGTTTTTTGTGAGTCTAAGGAGGGAGGGAGAGAAAGAGAGAGACAAATGAGAGATATAGAGAAAGAGAGCAACCTCTAACAATGGCGGTGATCCACTGATGCTCAGGCGATGAGTGAGAATAAGCTCAGAGAGAGAGAGAAAATAGAGAGATAGTGAGACACTGAAACTAGATTAGCACATTGAAGCTTGCGAGAGAGAGGGAGATAATGAATGGCGTGTCGTGTGTGGGTAATGGGTTCGTTTGTGACTTATGTGCATGAAGATTTTACTATATTTGATTTATTTGTGAATTAGTCGCGAATCATTTGTTTTCCTTCAAACAAACGCGTATACTTCCGTGTCATTAAATTAGACGGTTGGATCAAACATTACCCGAACAACACATTTAGTTCGCGAATAATTCGCGACTCGTTCGTGAAATTTCCTCTTGACTACAACAAAATTGTTCAATGCCTAATTCACCACGCACACAATATATATGCACTAAGCCAACATTAAACTTCAACATACGCATTTGCCCATTCACAAAAGCTCCATCATAGTCAAATTTATTTGACCATTTTTGATTTTGTCTTTCGTTTTTTTGTGCTATATTGTTTTGTTTTAACAAATACGAAGATAAAGAAATATTATTCACCAGCAATAATTAGATGAGTACTTGAAGTAACCTTCAGCTACATGCTAGATATTAATATTTTTCACTAATCCTTTTTGGCTCGAGGTTTTACAAGCAATACTTTTTATTAAGCGCTATAGACGCCAGATAAATGAGTCCTAAAATTTTTCTCCCAAGGAATATACCTAAGAACAATTTAATAAAACTTTATCAATGGTATCAAATAAAAAGGTATCTACATCCTATTAAATAATCTTTCGATAATCGTTTATAGTTTTAATGAGACCATCTGCACCGCTCTCAACCTTCAACTTATCCCAACCTTTATTAAAAGCCACATTTAAAGTAAAAGTGAACTGTTACTGCTTCAGCAACCAAAAATTAAGGATCATAAGTACAATAGAACACCCAATCGAGTTCCATCCCATATTGTCTGTACCAGCTAATGTTGATCACCGTCGCACTTCAAAACAAATTGCAAGATTTTTTTGATTAATATTTAAAACCCCAAATGAGTGGGAATGCAAGTCTCACCTCAAATCAATACATCATTCCCTTTATAAAGGTGTCTTCAATTACCTTGGCTAAGCACCTCCCTCCCTTAAATTAAACTTATCCATGCCCAAGATGCACTCCACCCCAGATTTTCCTAATGAAAGACACTCCTTGCATGGATCTTGAAAAGGGTTGTCAATGGGAAAGGCCTATATCTTACCACGCTCAAGCCTCACCTATAAAAGTGGGGCCTAACCCTAGACAGCATGACCTTGCTAGGCCCAAGCCTACTCTGCGAATTTGTTGAAAAATGAATCTATCAATTTGCATATATTGAGGGACTTATTACATGCTAGAACAACTTGACCTACAAACTCGAAGAGAGCATACTTGCATACTTACAATAACCACCCTTAAATTGCTTTATATGATATATGTCAATTGTGAATAGAAAATTGTTGCACTCAACTTTCCCGGCCTATGCAAGAAGCCCCAAATACTTCTTGTATTAGATGACCAATGGACTTAAAGCCTTCTAGCAGTGTGCCTTAATGAAACAACCATATTTTTGCTAAAACAAGTAGAACAATAATGTGCATTAAAGTTAGAGACCCAACAACTCTTGGATATTTTTCCTTCAAATTGAAAAGATGCAAGTGAAAAAATTATCATAAACAAAAAGAATGTGTTGGATAGAATGACCAAAAAAATCATTTACCATTTTAGTAGCGTTCATAGTGATTTTATGTTGCGATCCACTGAACTTCCAAGCGGTTCTTTTATGGGCCTTTAAGGCCCAATGGGGCGACTTCAAGTATCAAAATGTCATATATTGTTCTCATTATGGTATTTAATTTCTTACTACTTTTTAGTCGGTATGAATTTTTATATATGTTCATTGTAATATGTGGCTTGTAATTAGAAACACTTATTCACTTGGAATATGTTAGAAACACTAACCCTATTTCTAAACCCTAAATTTTAACTTAGAACCCTAACCATAATTATAAACCATACCATAAGCCTATTTTAGAGATTTAAACTCTAACCCTAATTTTAACAACGTAACAGAGAACAGCTTCCTCGGACATTCATAAACATGGATGAAAATTATGTGTGATCATTTATGTTGGAAGTTTGATGTCACGCCCCATAATCTCACATAGGATAAAGTGAGACTTTCGTACGTGACTTACTTATCATATTGTTGTGTTAGAAGCATATAAGGCATACTAAAATATGAACTTGAAGATTTTTTCACTTAATATTGATAAAATCTAAACATCCATAATTAAAACTGAAATATAAATATATAAATCATTCATTATGATTTTCAAATATCAATTAAACTTAAACATCATTCATAAATAAATTTGATTACAGATCCCTTTAACATAAAAATCAAAATCTAATAAACTAAAATCAATAATAGGGATATCGATTCAAATTCTTCTCCTCTTTTGGATTGTCACCTTTTGGTTCCTCTATATACTCCTCAATCCAAGGATCAACTGCGTAGATATCAAATCATGAACTTGCCAACAATAACAATTCGGCTGAACAACGAAAATGTTTAGCAGATATTAACTCCTAAATAACGATATCATAAATATCAATATAAAACATACATCATGGTTTAATAGGACATGCATGCATAAATCAAAGTGAAGAAACATTTTTTTTCTTTATTATTCTCACTTGTGTTTACTTTTTATTTCAATACATTTGATATCTTTTTTGGAGTCAGATGACTAGTACCATCGGAAAACTTGAAGCCATGCACTAGCATCCTTGAACAATTTAGACTTTGAGCCAGATATGACATACCCTTTAGTAACTTATACTTGAAGTCAGGTACTATGTACCCTTAAAAAGCTTTAAACTTGGAGCTAGGTATGACATATCCTTGAGTAGTTTACTTCATTGGTATCTATAATTTATGAGAAAAATTTATCGTGCAATCATTCTTGTGTGACACTTACTTACTTGTATTCGTGAGCTTTTATCATGTTTGTGCATGTATCATTATCGTGAGTGAAGTGGGTGACCAGGTGATAAACCCTCAAATAAGTTACACCAATATTATCAGTCAAGAATCATCATAAATCTATCATGACGGTCCACACTACAATGATAAAAATCCTAAACAACCAAGACTAGAATTAAAGACTCACTTACCCGAACATATATTCAATGTCATACATCCTTCATGATCATCATTACATATATTCTCAAGGTTGGTACAATTAAACATACATGATCATGGTTCAAACATCAAGTAGAAATATGTCATTCATCATTCTTTGATTTCAAGTGGTTCATACACAAAGGTAATAACCCTAAAATCCTTATTTGCACAAATTCGGGAAATCACCCATTTAACATACAATCATTCAAGAAATCTCCGATATACATCTTTTCTTCCATATTCAATCATATATACTCTAGAAATCAATATCTTCTTCCTTGTTAGATCATATATACTTTAATCACAATCGAAACCCCATTAAATTAATATGGTAAACTTTACATAAGAGAAATTCTTACGATGAAAACATACTTTAATTATGTTCTTACTTCAACTTATCTTACTTTACATTGATTTACATTAATGATCGTAATATTGAATACTAGTAGAGTATATCTACCTTGCTTGATCGCTTCCCTACAATCACAAGCTTGCGAATGACCTTTGATTTCAATCTTCAAGTATTTCTTCTTCTCTGATTGAAAGTTCTTTCAAAACACTAAGTTTTCATTTCTCTAGATGTTTAAAACTCTTAAAATGGTAGGAAACCCTAAACCCACGAGATAATGACTATATATAGGATTTATAGTCATAAACCCTTTAAAACTGTCAGAAAAATCATTTTTTAGAAGGTTTTTCAGACCTTTTTTTTTTGTGCACTTCATTTGAACGATCTGAGAGACAATTCAAACGCCCCTGCCATTTTTTTGCAATTTTGCTTTTCTTCCATTTTTTCTGCAATTACACTTCTTAAACACAACATAAGACATTAATTAGCATAGAAACACCAATTGCATTAACTATGACACATTTATCAATGTGCATTACATAAATTGTACGAATATGAGGAAATAGGATTTCAGGTCTCTTTACATGATATAGTTGACAACGAAGGTGATTATATACATCCATGTATAGGTCTTAAATATTTTAGACTTTTATTGATTGCTTATTGATTGTCCAATTTACTAAACCTGTTAGTAGCACAAATTTCGTAGAATAGTGACTAGTATTGAGGGTGTTGAATCACAGAAGATCGCGTTGGTTATATTGCTTATTTTCCAATATTAATTGTAACTTTGATGGTGAACAAAAGTTTTCTGATTATTTAACAAAAACATAAATTAACCTAATGATTCTAGTTATACAAAAACAACTAAGTAAACTTTTGTGAAATTAACAGAGAGATCTAAGGGATTCGAATTCACCACTAACCTCCTAACAGTGATCTCATGCATTCATTTAGGGCATTATAACATGTGAACAATTAAATTGAGTTCGACGACATGTCTCAACTCAATTCAAGAGAATAAACAAGTGATCAGATCCTAAAAATGTTCTATCTTTGGTTAGCACGAAGAGTCCACACTAAATTAGGGTTTCGGAACTACTCGTTTTCCCTAAGCATAGATCATCTTACTATTCAATCCCTTGAACATTAATACCATTTAATAATATCCATAGAGACAATCACATAAAATCACTATGAATTAACTCAATCACAGTAATATAAAACCTAAGACAAGGGTGATAATTATTGAGATTGAATATTAAATCTATTAAGCATGGTTGATAAACAACCCTCTCATTGTGCAATCGATGTTTACAAATATAAAAACATAAAATAAAGATACATTGTTTCTTGGTTAGGGTTTCATCTAAACCATATAAAAAATAAATAGTTCATGAAGAACATCGAAGATCCCAAAGCTGACGATGAAAGCTTTATTCTCCAACCTTCTGATCTTTAGTAGAGCCTTCTTCTTTTTCAAAACCCTAGTCTCAACACTAAAAAACCAAACCCTATGAACAACCCAAGGCTTTCCTATATATAGAGATTTAGGGACTTCTAATTAGGGTCCAACTTCCAATTCCCGAGCAAATATCTTGAGGTAAAAAATGTCGATCTCCGATCGATCAGAGAGTTGGTTTCAATTAATCGGAACTTTCTATAATTGTGTGATCGATCGGTCTGAACAGTCCGATTGATCAATCTGAACAATCCGATCGATCAAAACTTTTCTTGAAATTTCCTGGTACGATCCGATCGGTCGGATCCTCTTCTGCGATTTGCTGATCTCCGATCGATCAGATCTAACCTGCGATCAATCGGACTGTATACTTTTCTTGATTTTGCTTTCTTCATCTTCATTCTTGCCATGACTGAATTTCTTCTAAGCATTTGAAGCACACAAAGCTTGAGACTTAATGTATTTTTTTCACTTGAACCTGAAATAGATGAAAACATCCCAGTGTCCTTAAACAACATCTAAACTTACTCTAAGGAATTAACAAGTATAGTTTAAAGTGCACAAATATGTAATATTTAGCACCGATCACTTATGTTGAAGAGGATGAGACATATGATCCATAAATGAAATGTCAATGTCATGCATGTTCGTATCGAAAGTCCAACGGTTCATGCAATGTATACATCATGTTCAAATCTTCTATACAACAAAAACAAAATGAGCACTGATTAGCAGACTGCAAGGTCAATGTGGTAGCCGAATGGAACTTTATACTAGACCATATGGCAAGGAGAAAATTGAATCCATGTAACCAATTACCTCTAAGTATTATTTGTTTTTAACCAATTTTTATAATTGACATTACAAATCGACTGAAGATGTTGAAAAGTATCCACTACCACGTGTAATATACCGATTGAGTGGTCGGCTAACAAGCTGACCTTGCAACTAGTTATTCATTTTTCTAAACAAAATCCAACGATGTTCATCGCATCAATAGTCCTTAATCAAGCAATATGGAATGTCAAAACATAGCAATTAAAATTAACCTGGTACATCAATGAGAATTAACACGAAGAACAATATATTGAGAGAGATACAAATAGGGATAGAGATTGTTCATCATTGTATATTGAGAACAAGTATTGAAAATCTGAGTATAGGCAATTAGTACAGACAAGGGCAAATATCGAGTTCCATAAAGCAACTCCTTTAAGTCCACCGGTTTCATTATTTCACTTGTTTAATTTATGTATTATGAGACTGCATTCCCCAATAAATATGGTTTGATCTATGATCCAAAAGAAATTTGTTTTGACAAATGATTAAACTTCTAATCAATGATTTATAAATGGTCTATTTATTTTGGGGTCAAGATCACTTTTTTCTTTAATATAGTATTTGGCGATTTTCTATTAAGTGCTATGCATGCTTCCTTGGTATCCTTTAATTTGATTAGGGAAACTACTAAATATGAATTTGCTAATAAATATTACATATTCGGTCAATAGGCAAAAGAAAATCATCTAGTTTAGTTTTGATATGAGTTGGCTAGAGAATACCTTGACCTTGGTGAGAACTGGGGCCCTAAGTAAAATAATCCAAATTTCAAGCTAAGAGATTCATCAATGTCTGGGCACACATTCTGATGCACACACACCTAATTTGAAGGAGCATAAGATTTGAAAACCATATCTGCCCGCATCTTAAATAGGTTGTTGAAACACACTCCATATAGGTTGCTTATCATCAATGAAAGGTAAAATGATGCTTTTTTTTTTTACACGTTGAAGGAATTTCATGCAAGTCATTCATGCTAGGTGGGCCCGCGATTTCTTACATGAAAAAAACCAGCCACTCCAAATTTCTGCAGTTGCAAGAAACATGATCTCCTCGAGGAATGCTTGAAACTTGAGAATATTTCTTAAGCATGCACACCATTGCACCATGTGACTCATTAACCCAAATTGGTTACCATAAATTTAGAGGCAGTGTTTTGAAAATCGGACTAGACTGGCCAGTTGATTTGGTAAATCTAGGAACCGACCAGTCTACTGGCCCCCAAAACCAACCAAATTGGATTGTTTTAATAATTGGCCTTAAAATTGGGAATTGGAAGAATAGGGAAAATAGAAGAACTGGCTAAGAAAAGAAAAAACACATTTTTTAAACAATAAAAGGACACGGTCAAACTAGGAACAATCACTTAGTTGATTCGACAACCGGTCCGATTATGAAAACAATGTTTAGGTTAATGATAGAAGAAAACGAAATCGGTTGAAGAGGTGATAGCAAATTAAGAAGTCGGTTGAATACTCAGGAGACTTTGGAGAGGTGATAGCTAATGGAAGTTGGTTGAAGAAGATAGTTAGGCGCGCACATATAAAAATGCGGTAAAACATTAAAATATAAGGATTTTTGTAGGGTATTGTTAGGTGCACCCCACTTTTTGATGACTGCACCCCATTAGTAAAAATTACTTACTACACCTCATTAAAATCATAAAATTACTTATGCACCTCAAAAATAAAAAAAAATTAACTATAAAATTTATAACTACACACCAAATTGGGAGTGTACTGGTTTGGGTGTGTGTGTTTTTCTTTCATAAAAAAACCAAGCAATCCAACCACACAGATGACACCTAATGCTCTAGGTTACTTGAGCCTCACTTTTCGGTAGGCATGTACCCAAGTTCTATTAGTTAAAGTTTATTTTTTCTTGTTTATTTGATAGAAAGATGTTGGGTGAGTTTGCTTCATCCCAAACAAAATGCATCAATCCAAACACACTGATATCACCCATCCTCGTGTATTTGGGTGAGTTTGCTTTATCCAACACCAGAGTTCCGATTAAAAGAAGGGGATTGAGACTCAAAAATAGTTGAAGCAGCTATAGTAGGGTTGCTTGTATTCAATACGGAAGATGTTGAACCAGCATTGCAAATCGAGAATTAAAAGAAGAAAACAAAGGTGCAATGGATGATTTCGATTCCAACAGGGAGGAGGTGTTTGACTTATTTGAATAAGAAAATAAGACTTCTTCTCCATTATTAAAGCCATTGTAAAAAGGATTAAGATCATACTTGCAACTCTTTATCTTAGATTGTGAAAATGTAATCTCTTGTGGCTCGAAAAGCATCCAAAACTCTTGTGCACCTGCAACTCTCTACCTCAATGAAGTTAGATGGAGGAAGGAGCGGGAGCAGAGGAAGAACGGGTAGCGGAGGAACATGAGCAGAGAGAAGGAAGACAAACGATTGTCTGCAAAGAGGAAGAAGAAGAACGATCCCCAAAAGACTATAGGGTGCAACTATTAAGTTTAGGGAAAATTGAAAGAAAAAAAGAAAAGAAAAAATTGGGTGTATTCATAATATTTTGGGCCTCGGATTCTCTCGACAAATGCCAGAAAGGTGGTCTCGGGATATCACACATTAAGCACCATGTGAAATAAAAAATGGAGAAGTCATTTCCTTTTCTCCCCATGATTTTGACTTATCCCTACTTGATATTTCTCCCACTTTTTATCACACTTTTTTTTGCCAAATGTCGCAACATGTGTAGAGAAGTCAAAATCATGGGGGACAAGGATTTGACTTCTCCACCACATGGCCTTAATGTGTGGTAACCCGAGACCACCTTTCTGCATTTGCCAAGAGAATCTGAGGCCAATATTTTGGGTGCGCCAAACATCACCCTCTTGTTTTTTAATAGGGCGTAGTTATCAAATGTTATTTGCATTTAGCACCTCACTTACTAAATGATATAATAATTTTAGGAATCATACAGCTCAGTTGTCTCTCTCCAATCTGCAAATCTCAAAACCTCGGTTTCGTCTCTGCAACTGCAACTCCAACTCCAACTCCCTCTCTCTGGTTTTCTTCTATATCCCATCTGTAGAGCCGTCAGATTTTGGAAAAGAATATCTTAGAAGAACTCGCAATCCCCGATCATTTCTCTTCATATCCACATGTGTTTTCCTCTGATCGAAGACGACAATGGCGGAGGAGGAGAACTAACTGATGAATCTGTATAGCCATGGATCTTATGGAATTAACAGTGAGGTTATCGTGACTGTAAACGGGTTAGGGTTTTTCATGACGGCGGAGGTTTCTGGGAGCTGGATGGCCTCTTACAAGGGCATGTCGTCAGACAACATCAAGGGTTTGATTTTGGCCCTATCTTCAAGCTTATTCATCGGCGCTAGCTTCATTGTCAAGAAGAAGGGTTTGAAGAAAGCTGGTGCTTCTGGAACTAGGGCAGGTAAAGCAAAATCGTCTTATATTGTTGTTTTAGTTCTTTGAGTTTGTAATTCTTCATTTTTGTGTTTGTTGGGAGTTAATCTGGCGATTTGGGATTGATGGGGGTTTTGTTTGCTTTGATGGGTATCCGTATGTCTTATTGTTGAAATCTCGGATTTTTATGTGAAGTTGTTGAACTGTAATGTACTTTTGTGATGGTTTGGTTTGGGTGTCAATATGTCTGTCATTTATTTTTCTCTAATTTGTGCTACTACATTCTGTCAAATGTATAGGTGAATTCAATACTGTTTCGCCATTCCATTCACTAGAAACAACAATTCAGGATTCATGTCATAGGATTTTGCAATTTTGTTTACACCGGCTGCAAACCTGACTTGGGAGTGGCAATGTGGTGCAAAGCATTGCATCATCAGTGCGGATTGAATCAATGTGAGAAATAGAGTGCACTACATATGATGTAAAAGAGTAGTGTACTTTATCACGATTTGCAAATTCAGCTATGAAATGCCATAAAGATTCATGGGTTAGGAACTTTAGAAGGTTATATTATCAATGGTTGGGTTGTGGCCATTTTATTGTATACTAAAAGAGTGGAGTATTTCGTTAGCACTAGTGAATACATTAACTTCTCTAAGTGGGCTTGTTTTGTCAGTTCAACTTCGATTGTGGTAGAACTTCGATTGTGGAAGTACTGGAGGCATTAAGGTGTGCTTGCAGTTTTTTATTATGTCCCTTGAGCTATATGTCGAAGGTATTTCAGAGAAAGAAAAGTTGTGTATTATTCTGTCTATTTATAATACAACTTACAAGAAGAAAAAGGAAAGTTCATATAATTATGTTTTACAATATTCTGTCAATATTTACAACACTCTCTCTCAAGCTGGAGAGTATATATCTATAGCTCCCTGCTTGCTACAAATTGAGTTGATGGCAGTCTTTGGTAGAGCTTTGGTGAAGATATCTGCAAGTTGATTACCAGAAGGAACCGAACGGAGTTGTAATATCTTTGGACTCTACTTTAAACCGAGCGAAATGACAATCAACTTCATTATGCTTGGTTCGTTTATGGAAAACCGGATTGTTGGCAATATGAATAGCTGCTTGATTGCCACAATAGAGAGGTGTTGGTCCATGTACTGGAATCCTAAACTCTTGTAGAAGAGTTCTTAACCAAGTTAGCTCGCAAGTAGTATGAGGCATGACTCAATATTCTGCCTCAACACTAGAGCGAGCTACAACTGGCTGTTTCTTGCCTTTTCAAGTTACGAGATTACCTCATATAAAGGTACAATAGCCAGTAGTAGATTTGCGATCTGTAGGTGATCTTACCCAATCAACGTCAGTATATCCCTCAAGTCGAAGATGTCCAGATGAACGATAAAGAAGGCCACGTCCTGGAGCATTCTTGAGATACTTTAATATGCGTATGACTGTATCCATATGAGGTACTCTAGGACTGGTCATAAATTGACTCACAACACTAACTGCATATGAAATCTCAGGCCGACTAATAGTTTGGTAAATGAGTTTACCCACGAGTCTCCGATACATCTCTTGATCATCAACCAAGTCACCCTCATCTGACATCAATTTCAGATTGGTATCCATAGGAGTAGCTACAGGTTTAGAGTCAAGATAACCTGTATCTTTCAATATATCAAGAGTGTACTTCCTCTGAGATAAATTGATGCCTGCTTTAGATCTTACAACCTCAATATCAAGGAAATAACGAAGCTTGCCCAGATCTTTAGTGAGAAAACTGGAACCAAGATGGCGAATTAAGATCTGGGTACCTTCACTATCACTGCCAGTGATGACAATATCATCCACATAGACAACTAGAATTACAATACCATTTTTCGTCTTCTTAAAGAACACTGAGTGATCAACGTGGCTTCGAGTCATGCCATGAGTGACCACTGCCTTACTCAATTTTCCAAACCAAGCTCGGGGAGATTGTTTGAGTCTATAGATAGATTTCTGAAGATGACAAACACACTCTCCCTTGGACTCAAACCTAGGTGGTTGAGCCATATATATAGTCTCAGCAAGATCACCATGTAGAAATACATTTTTGACATCGAGCTGATGAAGTGGCCAATCTAGATTCGTAGTAAGAGAGATGATAACATGAACAAAATTCAACTTAACCACTGAAGAGAAATTCTCGGTGTAAACAATGCCATAAGTCTGAGTAAATCCCTGAGCTACAATATTCTGTCAATATATACAACACTATATAAGCTACTAATTGGTCGAGATCGAGTTAGTATCAGTCAGCGAGTTGTTAGTTGTAGTTAATGGCAGTTTAGGGTGCTGGTTTTACAAGAACCTAGATGTTGTTTTGGTGATTTCTGGAGATTGTACAAGCTACACCTATATGTAGGCCAATTTGTCATTAGAAAACGTCATTATTCACTATTTGAGTTACCGATAAAAAAAACTATTCGAGTTGTGGGCATTTAGGAGATGCGGATTTGGGAGCCACTTTATATTACTTTCTAAAAAATTGTGTTCCTAATAAAATAGATTGGGTATAAAGTGGCACAATTTAAAAATTAAGCATTTGGACTTAAGTTGACCTAGATAGTTCAAACCATATCTGGTGCATGTTTGTGCAGAATCATTCTCTGTTTTTTAAACTTTAAACACTTCATTTGATGCAATTCCCAACTTTGACCCTTGGCTTTTGGAGAAAGAAAACATCTCAGCTATATATGTATTTGTACTGGGAAAAGGCATACCTTAATGATGATATATGCACAAATACTTCGTGTTTCCTTTCTTGGACCATTTATTGCTAGGCATGCAGTTGTACTTGTAACTACTTTAATGCCCAAAACATCTTTATTTATCTGCATGCCACAATATGTTACTTGCTTTTATGCATGTTTACTCTTGTATACTTTACTACGTATTTTCAGGTTACCATCATGAGGTAACAGGATCTCGTTGGAAATAAATGCCTTCATTATTTTCACAGGAGTTGGAGGCTATTCTTACTTATATGAGCCACTTTGGTGGGCAGGCATGATAACAAGTGAGTTGGTTAATTCTTTTTGTTCAATGGACTGTTAAATAGTCTGGCTACGCTATATATGACAGGAGTTGGTTTGCTTAGTTCCTTCTGTTTACAAAATAGATTGAAAATGCTGTTTATGATGAGAGTTGAGTGATAGAGATGGTTTCTTTCTTTCTTCTTCTTCTTCTCTCCCCCTCCTAATTTTTATTTTTAAATAAGGTTGGCTGTAATGTTACATGACTTCACTTACAGACTTGTTTGTTTGTGGGGCTATCATTTTGTGGCAACAGTTGATTTAAAAATTACTTAGTATCATGTTGAAGCGGTGTGAGTTGATCTAAAATAGTGACTAGTTGCATACAGCATAAACTACATGATGCACTATTTATTTTGTTTGAATTCTTGCAGTATGTTGTTTTCACTTAGGGTGTATTTGCTAATGAATTGAAGTTTCCTGCGGAAAGTGTAGCCTGGTATATCTAGTGAAGGGTAACTCCTAGTCTAATTTGTGGAGTTGGCTAGCACTTTGTATCATATTAGAGAGCTTTTGTTACACATATAAGAGGTTGAAACCTAATCTGCATGTTATATGCATTCTAAAGTGATTGACCAAGTAGCAACTTAATAAAGCTTCCATATAAATCGGTTTCATGCAACTTAGGTCATTGGGAAACAACCCTTAAAGGGTTAGTTATTAAAACTCATCGGATATGGTTTCATATTATAATGTGTTATGTAAATGAACTTGTTTATTTCAGTAATATATGAATATCTTAAATCTTAATAAATTTAATAAGGGGAGTGATCTTCTAAGACGACTCAAAAAAGGTTATTTGAGAGGTGTGTAGTTATTGGTCCAAGTTGATCCCGCTATGGTGTTGGACCAATTAGTATTGATCAACGTCCGCTAATTAGGGGATGCTGAGTGCTGATAAATAAAAGGTCGGCTAGGATGGTATTCTATTTGAGTTGACATAGGAGACCATTTTTCTTTTAATACACGCGCGCGCGCGCACACTCACACACATATATATATATATATATAAATTTTGGTTGCTTAAGCACAACATAAGCAACGCCTTGCCTAGGGAACTTCTATTACCTAGGCATTGTCTGGACGCTTTGGTTACACTGATAAAATGTTATTATATCAAAAAGGGCATTTTCTCATGGACAATATTTGGATGTATCTTGTAATTTCTTATGGGAGTGTTCATGTCCATGCAACAAATATCCAGGAATGACAGTGTGAAATTTGATCCTGGTCAAAATCCTTCTTGGAAGGACAACATTCATTTTGTTGTTCTGATGAAATGCATCTAGCTCATGGATTGTTGACTCACACTGTAACATGTGTTTTTGAGTGGGTTGAAAAATTGAACAAGTTTTGATGGAGGTAAGCAGAACGTTGGTTGAAGTAGAAAAGGTACCACATTCTCAAATCTAGTTGTAGGCACAAATATGATAGTGGGCTGGGACATGCATTTCCAAAAAGGAGTGATATTTGATCATGGTTTAAAACATTGGCACATGTCCTAATGTTTCCTACGAAACGCTTCCGTTTCCTTGGGTACCGACATGAAATCTACCTCCGACATTAAAATTATATTATTTTTTGACACATTTCTTTTTGTTTCCTACGAAACATGTCATTTCTATGGGTACGGGCATGAAACCTACTTGTGTGGTTTACAAAATCGATAAATTGGGGTAAAATTTGTTGAAAATGTTTTGGCTTCATTGTTAATAAACAATATCTACTTGAAGTGTAAATAATACAGGATTTCAGTAGTTTTGATAGCGCTTCAATAAATCGACCGAAACATTACAAAACTTTTATATAAATTAAGCGCCTGAAACATTACAAAACTTTATGTAAATTACATGACATCGATCTACATGAATCATTATCAAAGTCGACTGACTTCATCTGTTTTTGATGAGAAAACTCTATTTTTTTTCAAAATCCCATTTTCTTAAATCAATTCCTACATTGGAGGATTTTAAATTCATTTTTAGCGATTCAACTTCAATATTTTGCATAAAACACCTATATATAGATGCGTCAAATTTATGCATCTTCATATATTTTAAGAATTAAAACTAGATTTGTTGATTACATTCTAGAAAAACATGAGAAAACCTGAATTCCACCTCAAACTTCAATGTTTCCATTTGAATGGGTGAGTATTTTTTTTGAAAAATATTTGAGTACTTTATAAAAAGATATTTAAAAATATTTTAGTTAAAAATCATCCAATAACTAGGCAAATTGTCTTACTCATTTAAAATGATAATGAATGGGAGCCCTATGATTATCAGATTATGGCTATGGGGCTGATAGATATGGCACTACTGATAGTCTTGGTTATGAGCAAGGCTATGAGTTCTTTTATACGATTCCAAATATAGCTCATCACCTAGATTACCCATAATTAGGGATGCCTGTGGGTATTGATGCTTAAAAGTAAGAGCAATACATTTGGGAGTGTACTGCTAGAGTTATATGTCTTGGGCTTAATACTGCCATTAGCTAGAGCAACATCTTTGTGACTTCACATGTCGAAACACAAATGGTGACTTTGAGCCACTCCAGAGCTCCATGTAGTTATGAGTCTAACTCATGATTTGAGAGTTTCCAAGTGTTATCTTGTGCTGTACCTCTTTTTATAAATGTATTACCATATAAAACACTCATTGATGTGCACATTTGGCTTTACAGTTTTAGACAACGCATGCTACTTTGCATTATTCGTATACTTGATACTATACATGCGTTTATTTTGTAATGTAATGAGTTATTGATGTGTAGTTATACTTTCATATTCATCCCTTGAGGTTTTATTTTAGATTTTCAATGTTCCCTTGATGTTTCCCGCATTTCTTTAATTTTTACAGTTTTTCATTGGACTTTCTTAAATTTCCTCGAAACGTTTCCACTTTCCTAGTGACTGAATTTTACTCCGACACTAAAGTTTAAAACCTTGGATTTGATTGGATTTTCTCTTCAATAAACACATGTAGGTAAACAAGAACGGCATATTGTAAAATAATTATGATTAATGAGCGAAATCAACTTACCATCTATTTTTTTCACTGAATGTATTATGATGGCAACACCCTTGGGCCTGGTATGGATAACATTCTTGCTAAACTTGAAGATTTTTTAAGGATGCAATGTCAATATGTCATCAAAATTCTTAGTGAAGAAATCCCCTAACTAGTCTTTAAGTGTGATTGGAGTGGGTATTTTCTCATACAAGCATCTTTTAATGAAAACGAGAATTTTCTGTTCGGCTCGATTCATAGCTCAATTTGTTGATGTACTAATAACTGGAAACCCCCATCCCTTACCCACCCACCCGCCCCCCACCCACCACCCACCACCCACCACCCACACCCACACCCACACCCATACCCACACCAAAAAAGTAGAAGAAAAGAACAAAAAAAGCTTCAATTAGTTTCAAGAATTCATTGTGAACTCTTGTTGTTTTCCCCTCTTTGATATATATATATTTCTATCTTGATTACCGATCAAAAAAATAAATAAAAATAAAGAGGTTAGAGAGTAGTTTCCTATTGACAATGAATTCATATTTACACATTGCTTTGTCAATAAGACAACAACTTCATATTGTTTATTTCGTGAATGAGTGATTGGATTTAATGCGATTGATTGGTCACAAAACATTTTAAGTGGAAAATAAACATCGAATCCTATCTTGTTCAAGTATTTTTTTCAAGAAAGTAGTCAACTAAACCAACTATGGAGTTGGGTGTGCCATTTCTTTCTATTATGCTTTAGCGCACATTAGCTACCTCGTTCCTACTAGATCTTGCTACCAAGTTACCACTTGTAAATGTTAGTCAATGGATTAGACTTGATATTAAGATGTCCATTGGAGGCATAGAAACAGTGCTATTTGTTGCATACATTAAATGGCACAGAATGTGGTTCACTGCATCAAGATGAGGAACCCATAGCTCATGCATGAACCAATACATATAGTTAATGATTAATGCAAGATTTGATCTAGTGATAGTTATCACTCTCCCTTAGAATTTGGTGTCGGTGCTTCAAGATGTGGACAATGTGGAATGCATACAGTATGGATGACTTGTGCTAGATCTGATATTGCGATGGTCAATATGAATCTACTAGTGAGTATATGATAAGGTTACTCGAGTATCTGATCTTGATTTTGTATAGTCAATAGCATAGTTGCAGGGAAGGTATGTATAGGGTGGGAAGCTCGCTTCCCAGGAAGCGAGTTTGGGGACGAACTCGCTTCATACGAAGCTCGCTTCCATAACGTCCCATCTAGTAGTCAAAGGGAGTTGTATATGTGAAGTGATTTGATAGACCACAATCTATAGCCTAGGGTGTTGACTCTAAGCAAGTATTGTCGATTTGAAATTGAAGGCACCTACTTTTCCACAAAAATCTCATTTAAGATAAAATCAAAGGTATAGTTATCCATAAATAATAAAATGGGAATGAGGAGCCTATATCACATTTCTCGCTTCCCGTTTCCTAAGGTTTATTTGAGTCTTGCTTCCCGCTTCTCGTTTTCGCTTTGCTTCTTGTTTTCGCTTCTCGCTCTGGTAACTATGGTCAATAGTTAACCATCGAGGGTTGGGGGAGTTTGAATGCTAGCATAGCTCTCTATCTTAATGGTTCATGACAGGAGCCATTAATTTTTAGGCTTGCAGTAATTACTGGGATTGTGAATGCACTTACCATCTGAAGGCACGCATTTGCATGTTTTGACCTTCAGACTGTATATGCATATTCTTATTCAAAATAGAGTTTCTTTATCCTCAATAAGAGTTTATCCTTCACTGAAAACCAGCACCAGAACACCCAACATCAGGGTATATTCACGACATTAAACCCTGCATCCATCTGATCCTTTGAATATGAAAGTGGGACTTCCTCCAAAGTGGCCTTTTCCCTTAAACATATCAACAATAATTTTTTTCAGACAAAGGAAGAGTCGTCTCTTTATGTTCAAGAATTACTTAAGACTACTATTTTGTAAGTTTTATGGATCTTTGCCCATAGTGCTTCTCAACATACAAAACAAGAATTATAGTGCCCTTTGTTTCTTTCAAGAAACACATTCCCTTTCTACCCTTTAGATGTGAATCCTAGAGGAGTGGCATATGAATTTCTTTAATCTGTGCTCAGGGAAAGATTTTTGGAAATTTAATTATTACGAGGGAAAATCCTTACTGATAGCAACAGAGAGAACAACACTGTTCGAGTTGGACTTGGAAACAGGCCCACCTTTCTTAAGATAATTAGTGCCTTATGCTTGCATATAACCCATTGACATCAATTAACGCTTATCTCCTAATTGATTTCTCAAGCTCAAACTTGAGTTATCCATTGGCTTCCAACTACATTTCCTCATCCAGGTTGAGACTAAGATTCTAGGTGCATTTTAAAGTGACTTCATCTCTCTTCCATAGTCTCTTCCTCCACTTAGGATGAGAATGTTTCCTCTAAGCTTGTTGGTTCCTTGTCAGAGGAAAGAGAAAAATAAAGGACCCACATGAAGGCAAAGTCTGTGAAACGAGAGAAATAAAAGACAAAAATTGTTTCCATTTTATATGCAAAGATTTATCTGGAGATTGAGAGAATGGGATCCACGGAAAACAGATTCAGTGATATATAACAAGCATGAGGACATGTGATTAGATTATTGCAATGCTTTCCTGATGTATTCTAGTTGGATATATCTTACACAGCCTTTCTAATCAGTTCCTCTAGTTAGTAGGATCTCTTGATTGGTGAATAGAAACTTACAATGATACTAGGTGATGGTTTTGTAACTAAGTTACACTTAGCTCCAGTTGGGCTTGCAATTAGGAACAACCAACTTTGTCAATACTTAACAACTATAGCTATAAATCTTCTACAATACATCTAATATGCCACAAATTATGAAATATATTTGCAGTTACACTTTAGATGCAACATGCCAAAATTCACTTAAATTTATAATTTGCTCTTCTAATATTGATACACTCTCTTGCTATGTTGCATAGACATGAACACGAATATCGGACACGAAATCCAAAATAAGATTTGGGGACACGAGAGGAGATTTTAAAATTTTATTTTATTGAAATGTTTTATGAATAATACTAGATAAGTTTAAAAAGAAAATAAATCAAATATGAAAACAAATTGCAAACGACACTAAATAATGTATTACAAACTTTAGTTCATCAAATAAAACATGAATTAAAACAAATGAACTAATGAAGTGATGAACAAATATTTATTTTAAATATTTTTTTTATTAATGCTAATATAAATATGATTAATTTAAAACAAGTATTTGTGGCACAAATTCATTCCCGTTGACCCCCCATATTCCTCCCCCCTCTCCCTCCCCCATTTATTTTCTGTTACATGGATATGTAATTCCTCCTATTCTTTCTCTATTTTTCTTCTTCCATTAAAAACAGTGGTTCTTCCATTTTCTCCACCAGCTCACTTTTATGATGGTGAGAATTAGAGAAAAATTGCTAAAATTATTCTAATCTATCCAATTATATACCTTTTTGTATAATAAATACTAAAAGATTATGAGTTTCAGGTGTGTTTATGTCCATCTGAGTCCAAAATGCATGGATTCTTATGAGTCACAACTCACAACAGGCATGTCCGAGCGCTCGTGTCTGAATCCGTGTCTGCATGTTTCGACATGGTAATGCATGTTGTCTTAAAGAATCCACACAACATAGCTTACTTGTATATAAATTTTTCTTTTGATTACTTGCTTAATTCTTAGGTCTGCTACACAACACTCATAAAAGAAAACCCTAGACATGCAATGGTGGATCATGTTGTAGACTTGTAGGTTCCAATCATAGTCGTTAAAGGCGTCCCCTTAGGCAGTCTCGCCTAGGAGACTAGGCGCTCTGCTGGGCTGAGGCGGCTTACCGCCTAGGCGGTAATTATTGAAAACCTGATATATGTAGTATTATTATTGTTTAAAAGTATAAAAATTTATTTTATTTGAATATGATAGTTTGGTTAACAAAAAAGTATGATATTTTATATACTTCTCGTGCTTTTACCATATAATTTGTTTGAGTTTGTATATAAAAAAATGTTTGCAGATAGAAGAAAAAGAAGAGATGAATAGTGTGAAGTATGTATCTCTCGTGTTAACTTGTCTTCTCTTTTGCTCAATGGTGGGCCAATTGGCCTCTCTCTCTCTCTTTGTGTGTTTGTGGGTGGACCATATGGTCCCCTCTGATCTTTGCATAGTTGTTAAAGGCGTTGCCTAGGCAACCAAGAGATACAACTGGGCTCAATGGTGGACCAATTGGCCTCTCTCTCTCTCTCTCTCTCTCTATGTTTGTGGGTGGACCATATGGTCCCCTTCGTTTTTTGCATGGTTGTTAAAGGCATTGTCAAGGCGACCAAGAGATACAGTTGGGCTTAAGCGACCCGATAACAAAAAAAGCCTTTAAATGCCGTGAAGTCCTTATAGGACCTCCAAAGCTTTCATAAACCCATCTTTAAAGGTTTTTTTAATAATTTAAATAAGTGCATGCCCTATTATTATATATCTTTAACTTATTATATGATTTTTTATTATCTTTCTTTAGTATAATCGAGAAGATGAAGGAAGAAAGGAGAGTAAGAGGTATGGCTTCTCCCTCTCTCCTCCTCTCTTCTCTCTCATCCCTTGTTCGACGGTCACATTGATGTCAGGCCATTTTCTTAATTTTTTATTCAGTCCTACACTCTCCCCCTCTCTTCTTTGTATCTCTCTTATTCCGTTGTCCTTGTAGACTATTTTTTACTATTTTTATCCCCCTCAATCCATCTCTCTCCCCCTTTTGACAGTCATTGTAGACTGTTTTTTGTCCCATTTATTTGTTCCCAACCTTTGAAATCCCCCTTTATTATTCATAGAACTGTCTTTGGGGATGGTTCTATTTATGCAGAAGCGAGTAACTTGGGCGAGTCGACTCGGCTCGTATGACTCGCCTGAGTAATAGTTTTTTTAACACCCACTCATCTGATATAAAACAAAACAAATTGGGGGGGGGGGGGGGGGGGGGGTGTGTGTTAGGGCACGAAAAAACTCCCAAACCCACATCCTCTCAACCCTCGTTCAGCTCGACTTTCGGTGATCGTCGACCGGTGTTCTAACATCATCAGTGACAGGTAAGTCCTATTTTCTCTCTCATCTCTCTCTCTTCTCTCTTTGCTCTCCAAGACTCTTTTCTCTCTCCCCTTCTAGATTTTCTGTCTTCCTCTTTTTCCTCTCCCAGATTCTTTATATTTTCATTTGGAAGTGCTAGCTCCAGACGCAATAAGTCAAAAATTTTCCCAGACGCAAAGTCGTTGCAACACGTAGTGTTGCTACCTTATAACATGGAGGTGGTTTGACACTTGTTGCCACCACTTTGCATTCGGGGAAGACAGCGACTGGGGCTAGCATTTCTGTTTTCGGTAAATATATATATTTTTTGACTGGTCTGTATCCGGAAAATGCTTCAGGGCATTCAACAAGTATATTTTTTTTTGTAATCCTTTTGTAATCCAAGAACATAGTGCCTTGCTCTCATCAATGTTGGTCTGGGGAGGTTGACTGTATAGAGAGATGCATTTTTTTAACTAGTCTGTATATACCTGCAATTATAGAGACTTGCAATTAGAATAAAATTATAAATAATTCGGTATGATTCTCTTGAAATGATGTAAATCGGAAATTGTAATGAGTTTAGACTTTAGAGTAGAATTATTATTTTGTTATTGCAGTATCATTACTTTTAGTATGCTTGTTGTTTGTAATAATTGAATTGTTAATGTCAATGGTTGACAAAGTTTAAAACTTTTAGTAGATGATAATGATATAATATGTAGTTCTTTTGTCCATGCTCCATTAATCCATGATTCCATTTAATTAGTTATATGAAATTATGAATGATGGGTGGTTATTGTCTTATTAATTGATGATAATTAATGAATTGTATTGAATTATATATCTCATTTTAGGCATATTTTATCATTAATTTTGAATTTATATCATATATATAGTATTAGAAAAATATTATATAAGTTCGAGTTTTAGGTGTCATTACTCGGATGTGTTTCGACCGAG
The DNA here is from genome assembly GCA_015143295.1 of Tetracentron sinense. Taxonomy (NCBI): domain Eukaryota; kingdom Viridiplantae; phylum Streptophyta; class Magnoliopsida; order Trochodendrales; family Trochodendraceae; genus Tetracentron; species Tetracentron sinense. The sequence continues at coordinate 47,429,307 of CM026552.1, forward strand.
TTTTCGAGTCTACTCAGCAAGATTCCGAGTCGAATTGAATTTTTGGGTTTTTAAACAATGGTTTTATCAGAGTGCATCCTGACAATGATGTTTTTGCAATTTATATGAATTGCAGAGCCCCTTATTCGAAGAAATGCAACATACATAGATCTCATAGTTGGGTGATTTCTGCTGCAAAGAGTTCATTAAGCGACGCCTCAAACGCCCAATGTTTTTGAGCACATTCCAAATGGGAATTTAGTGCTTCAGTACACTGGCCCAAGGTTCTCAATGTCCATATCGCATGATATGTCGAGCCATGAAAAAAAGATATATTGAGGATATATTGCGGGAACAATATCGCACGTGGAGGAAGATTTTGGAAAAAATAGTGAAAATCATGGAATTTTTCAACGAAACTTTAAGAAATGTCAAAATAAATGTTAATAAACATCTGAGAATCAAATTTTTTTTTTAAATATGAGATACAATGAGAAAGGAGCCAAAGATGTGCACTGACGCTGACGACAATGTATGATTCACTAATCAGGGAGAAACATTAATTGTTTAATCTAAAATGGTACATATATATATCTAGAAGCTCCCATCCCTTAACCAATTTGTTGACGTAGTGATAACTAGACCCCCATCCCTTACCCACACCCACACCCACACCCACACCCACACCCACACCAAAAAAGTAGAAGAAAAGCTTAAATTAATTTCAAGAATTAATTGTGAACTCTTGTTGTTTTCCCCTCTTCTGATATATATTACTATCTTGATTACTGATCAAAAAAATAAATAAAAATAAAGAGGTTAGAGAGTAGTTTGACTAGTTTCCTATTGACAATGAATTCATATTTACACATTGCTTTGTCAATGAGACAACAACTTGATATTGTTTATTTCGTGAATGAGTGATTAGATTTAATGCGATTGATTGGTCCCAAAGCATTTTAACTGGAAAATAAACATCGAATCCTATCTCATTCAAGTCTTTTTTTCAAGAGAGTCGTCAACTAAATCAACTATGGAGTTAGGTGTGCTTTAGCACTCACTTGCACATTAACTACCTCTTTCCTACTAGATCTTGCTACCAAGTTACCACTTGTAAATGTTAGACAATGGATTAGACTTGATATTAAGATCTCCAGTGGAGGCTTAGAAAACAGCGCTATTTGTTGCATACATTAAATGGCACAGAATGTGGTTCACTGCATCAAGATGAGGAACCCATAGCTCATGCATGAACTGATACATATAGTTAATGATTAATGCAAGATTTGATCTAGTGATAGTTAAGTATAGAACTCTCCCTTAGGGTTTGGTGTCGGTGCTTCAAGATGAGGACGATGTGGAATGCTTACAGAATGGATGACATGTGCTAGATCTGATATTGTGATGGTCAATAAGAGTCTACCAGTGAGTATATGATAAGGTTACTTGGTATCTTATCTTGATTTTATATAATCAATAGTTTGCCATGTAGGGTTGGGGGAGTTTGAATGCTAGCATAGCTCTCTATCTTAATGATTCACGATAGGAGCCATGAATTTTTTGGCTTGCAGTAATAACTGGGATTGTGAATGCACTTATCATCTGAAGGCACATGTTTGCATGTTTTGACCTTCATACTGTATATGCATATTCTTATTCAAGAGTTTCTTTATCCTCATAAAGAGTTTATCCTTCACTGAAAACCAGCACCAGAACTCCCAACATCAGAGTTTATTCACGACATAAAACCTTGCATCCATCTGATCCTTGGAATATGACAGTGGGACTTCCTCCAAAGTGGCCTTTTCCCTTAAACATATCAACAAGGATTTTTTTCAGACAAAGGAAGAGTCATCTCTCTATGTCCAACAATTACTTAAGACTACTATTTTGTAAGTTTTATGGATCTTTGCCCATAATGTTTCTCAACATACAAAACAAGAATTATAGTGTCCTTTGTTTCTCTCAAGAAACCCATTCCCTTTCTACCCTTTAGGTGTGAATCCTAGAGGAGTGACATTTGTATTTCTTTAATCTGTGCTCAGGGAAAGATCTTTGGAAATTTAATTATTACGAGGGAAAATCCTTACTGATAGCAACAGAGAGAACAACACTGTTCGAGTTGGACTTGGAAACAGGCACAACTTTCTTAAGATAATCGGTGCCTTATGCTTGAGTTATCCATTGGCTTCCAACTACATTTCCTCATCCTGGTTGAGACTAAGATTCTAGTTGCATTTTTAAGTGGCTTCATCTCTCTTCTATAGTCTCTTCCTCCACTTAGGATGATAATTTTTCCTCTAAGCTTCTTGGTGCCTTGTCAGAGGAAAGAGAAAAATAAAGGACCCACATGAAGGCAAAATCCTTGAAACGAGAGAAATAGAAGACTCAAAAATTGTTTCCATTTTATTGGCAAAGATTTATCTGGAGCTTGAGAGAATGGAATCCACAGAGAACAGATGCAGAAAAACTAATTAACCACACGAGTAATTGAATCACAAGTAAGGTTTATATTTTAAAAAAAATATTTTTTCAAAAAAGCAATATTAGATTATTTAACTCTAGAGGTGAGTGAATCTTAACCATAGTTAATAGGTGTCAAAGAGGACACGTGGCAAGCTGGGGAGGTGTGCGCGTACAGCCCAACGAAACATGTGCATGCATGCTATCACCCCTATGTTAAGCACCTTTCTACATGTCAAGCAAAGAGGCTATGCCCGAGTATAATACTCAGGCATATCAGAGGAAATCCGTTGCCCTATAACCCCCTTCTTTCAATAATTACATGGCAAAGACCCACGTATATATCTCACCAAGGATTGACTGCATCAAACCAACATAGGATGCTATGAACGCCAAGATCTGTAAACGTTTTGTTCTTTGGGTCGTAAAAATAAGGTGACATCCTTTCAGTGACCACTGGTATTTTCACCATTGCTCTGATATTGTAAGAAAATTTACAAGCCAAATGCCGCCATTGCATACTGTAATCTTTTGTCCAAGAACTCTTTGAACATTGTAATCCTTCATTACACATATCTCAACACTTGGAGTAGGATTATATCATTATAATCAGATATTGAAACACACCCTCTAACACCTCCATCTGCATCTCACCTCTTTATCTGAACCGAAATCAAGATATGGTACCAATCTGAACCCTCCATTCTTCAGTTGAAACACAGTAACCATTCTTATAACAGTTCTCCATTCACGAATGCCCTCAGTGACTTCTTACGGAGATGGTTCACATAGTTGTAGGGCAGATGATTCCTCTTTATTTGGGTTATGCCGACTAGATTCAAAAACCTAATCATATAATGGCAATTGTTATCTCCAATCTTCCCTACAACTTGAAAACCCATCTCCATCAAAGCAAATCCCATCTCCACTACAGACGGAAAGAGAAGGAAAAAAAACCCAGAGAAATAAGAAAGAATGACGAGGAGAAGGATGACTTACTGGAGAGTTTTCCTAGGTGCGCCAAACGGATTAAGCGGTTGGAATAGCCGTGAACTCGAGCAGGAGAAGGTATGGAGAAGAAAGCAGTGGGGTTTCTCGTTGAGTGAAACCCTGAAAAAAAGAAGGGGGTTTTATATACTGTTGCTTGGGGTCATTCCTTCACCTTCTCGCGGAAGTTGAATAATTGATTTCCCGTGGAAGTCGAATAATTGACTTCCCGTGGAAACAGTCTTGCCCAGCTTTTTGGGGAAGTAAGAAAATTGACTTTCTCTAACGTTTTACTTCCATAGGAAGTCAAATAAAAGTGGCAAACCAACCACAAATTGACCGACTTTTGACTTTCCAAATGTCAAAAGTTGCTAGGGAAGTCTATCCAAATGGCACCTTGGGATTGTTTCCGACAAATTGATTGCACCAGTGAAAAGGGGTGAATTGTTGCGGGTAGTGGACTCTGAAAAGAGTAGGGGAGACTATAAAGCATAAGGATTGAGGCCGTGAAAGGATTTGGAGGGTCATTGATGTAGCTAGGAGTTGGGGCTCCCTCATTTTGAAAATTTGAAGGACAGGATTTCGAAGAAACCTAAAGGTATAGCCGTTTAGGTAACCATACTGATAGCCCAAGTAGCAAGGGGTGAATTTTATATTCAAATAAATTTGGAGAGGCCTTCTAAGTTTGCTAAAAAAAAATAAAATTGGGTTCTGAAGGTGACAATTAGAATCCTAAAGTGTAAGTAACCATAAGCTTAGGGATCAAATAACTGGATGTATAAAGTGAATCAGAGTGTAATAGTAAATTATATAGGGTATCCAGATATATGGTTCCAAAATTTTAAGAGAAACATCAAGAAAAATATGTCTAGGGTAATCCGAAACCTATTAGGAAGATCAAAATTTAATGAAGGTCTTGAATGATCTGAAAGAAGGATGTAATTATGTATAAATTCCTTCCATTGATGGCCAGAAAATAGTGTAGGAGGAGTACACTTCCTTGGGTGCATCATTTAGATTTCTCCTTGATGAATTCAGCACCAGCAAACTAAAAGAACACAAATCTGCTGTAAAATATATTTAGAATCATTATATTTCTGAACAGAGCAACATACGCATATATAGGGGGGAAGGCATAGCTGTCCGGCCTTAATACTCCTTAATTATGACTCTAGCTCATAATAACAACTAAAGAAGATTTCCAGAGTAACTAAAACTCTATTTTAGGCTCTAAGCAATTAACTCAAAAAATTTGCCGTAAGTAGTAGTTCGAAAATCACTGTAATAGTAAATAACAAAGGACTCTTTCTAAGTTAAGAATCCTAACATTTAACAAGTATAAGAAAAGAAACTCCTAAAATTACCCTACGTAAAGTTCTTCAAGAAATAACCCAAATAAACAAATAATTCAAAAATTGCTAGTAATTATCAAATTTTCACTAATTTGGGAGAAATAAATATCTCTCAAATTAATAGATTTTTCCTTATGTTAATGTTGCTGCTACTTATGGAATATGAACTCCTACCATGCGGCTGGGATAGTTGAACCATGTGGGTCTAGGTTGGGCACATACTAGAAAAACCCTATACTTATATATTTTTTGGTTTTCTCTCCTCCCGAGTCTTTCGACTCTTGCAGAACTTCAATACAACTTCATATCAATCTGATCTATCGGATTCACCTGAAGGTTGACCTGGAAGCCATTCCCAATAGATATAAGTTGGTTGATATACCAAATCATGGTTTTCAAGGACTCGTACCAATTCAGGCCCGGTTTTTGAATGAGCAAAACCTATTCCGTGATTTGATTGATTTTTTTTTCTTTGTTACTTTAGCTCCTGCATTACTTATACATTGATACTTACACAAAGAATATGGCCCTCGATAGAATGGAATGAAGTAGGAAACTAGGGTTTGTTGAAGAGAAAAATAGAAGATAAGAGAAAGAATGAGAGAGGAATAGGGTTTGGAATAATGTCTCCAAATAATTTAGATCTCCTTTTATATCACTAATAAGATGGAAGGTCATAAATGCCCTTAGTACATAAAAAAGACAACAACCAATAGCTAACAATGAAGTAACTAGACAATAAGGAGGTAATGTGCCCCATCACAAGTTTACAACCCCCCCCCCCCCCCCCCCCCCTCAAACGGGGAGTAGGTATCTAGCATGCCAAGCTTGCCAATAAGGCCATGATGACGTGCTCAAGCAACAACCTTGGTAAGAACATCTGCTAGCTGATCTTTAGTCTAACAAAGGCAAGACAAATTTTCTTCGATGTTACCTTCTTTTGTATAAAATGTCGGTTAATCTCAATATGCTTGGTTTTGCCATGTTGCATTGGGTTATGTGCAATACCGATAGCAGTTCTATTATCACAATAGACAGTCATCTCAAATGGGTTAGGAAAACCTAGTTCCGTCATCAAGGTCTTGATCCACAATAACTCACAAGCTCCTTAAGCCATGACTCTATATTTAGTTTCGGTGCTAGATTGAGCAATCACTGACCGTTTCTTGCTCGTCCAAGTAACCTGATTTCCACCTACCATGGTGCAATAACATGATGTAGATTGACGATATGTAACTGACCCAACTCAATTTGCATGTGTATTCTTCTATCCACAAGTGTCCATTCCGTTTGAAGAATAACTCTCTATCAGGTGAGGATTTCAAGTATTTCAATACTCTTTTTGTAGCCTTAAGGTGCACCATCCTAGGTTTGTCTATGATTTGGTTGATTACACTTACAACATAGGCAATATCTAGACGAGTTAAGGATCAATAAAATAGCCGGCCAAAAAGTCTCTAGAATACCCCAATGTCGCCGAGCAACTCTCAGCTCTCATGGTCAAGCTTAACATTAGTTTCCATTAGTGTGGCTACTGGTTTTGAACCGAGCTTCCCAATATCTTCTAACAAATCAAGAGTAAATCTCCTCTATGATATGAAGATTACATTGTTTGAGCGGGCAACTTCTATCCCAAGGAAATATAGCCCCAGATCCTTTATCTCAAATTCCTTAGCCACTAGGTCCCTGAATTCTTGTATCTCTCCTGGGTTATCTCCTGTTACAACATTATCATCTTTATACACTAGTTGTGCAGTAGACTGTTGTTGTACTTCCTAGATGCTTCACAAACAGTGTGATTTGAATGACACTATGCATGCCAAAACTTCTTAACGACTCTACTAAATCTTTCAAAGCAGGCTCTAGGGGACTGTTTAAGACCATAGATTGTCTTCTTCAGACAACACACTTTATCCTTCTGATCATGAACATCAAACCCTAGATGTGAAGTCATATAAACGTTTTCTTGGAGATCTCTTTGAAGGAATGCATTCTTCACATCCACTTGAAAGTTGAAACAATGGCCAAGAGTGATTTGCTGCTCTTGAAAGAAGAATCCCAACTGTATTCATTTTTGCCATGAGAGAACAAATTTTTCCAGATTGTCAATCCCAAAAGCCTGTGTGAATCCCTTAAGTACCAACCTTGCTTTGTATCTGTTAACAATACCACCTGCATTGTATTTCACTGTATACATCCACTTGCACCCAATTAGCTTGTTGTCCCTAGGAGCATCAACAAGTTCCCATGTATTATTTTTGGTGAGTGCCTTCATTTTTTCCCACATAGCTTCCTTCCACGTAGGGTGCTACAATGTATTTGTTACACTAGATGGAATAGATACTGAAGACAAATATGAGACGAATATACTAAGTGATGAAGAACAAGAATCATATGAAACAAATTTAGAGATAAGATGAGAAGTACAAGCACGTTTTCCTTTGCGTAAGGTAATGAGAACTTTAAGATTAGGAGTAATGGGGAAAGGTGAAGAGTTACCTGGATTGAGAGCAACTGGAGAAGTAGGATCCGGGTCCATAGAAACATGTTGAGAGGGTTGTTCGGTTGATGGAGGCTTCGCTTTGGATCTTCTTGAATATGTCTTCAACTCATTTTCCTCTCCAATATTATCAAGAGAGGACAACAACGGTAAAGAAGTACTATTACAATCAGCCAAAACTGGAAGAGGTATCTCTTCATTAGCATTCTCCCCCAAAACTGGAAGAGGTATCTCTTCATTAGCATTCTCCCCCAAAACATCTTTGGAGATAAATCTCGTACCTGTTAAGGGATCAAAGACTTTGTACCTTCTTTGTGTAGAGGAGTAGCCCAGGAACAGACATTTGGTGGACTTAAGATCCAACTTGGAACAATTTGGACCTAAGTTACGAAGAAAGCAGGTACAATCAAAGACAAGAAGCATAAGACTAAAGAGAAGACTCTCGGCCTTGGGATACAAAAACTAATGAGTCTAGGGACCTAAGTTACGAAGAAAGCAGGTACAATCAAAGACAAGAAGCATAAGACTAAAGAGAAGACTCTCGGCCTTGGGATACAAAAACTAATGAGTCTAGACTCTTGGCCTCGGAATACAATAACTAATGAGGGGACTGAAACCCAAAACACGAGAGGGCATTCGTTTGATTAATTACGTCGTAGTAAGCGCAACATAGGACCATTTTTTTCCAACTTTTATCTATCGAAGAAAACTATGAGCAACCTCGAGCAAATGTCTGCTTTTGAATATTGAGTTTGTGTGGATCCCTTATGAATAAAAGAAAACCAATCAATTTTTATGGATCCCTAATAATTAAAGAAGGAAAATATTAGTTTTTGTGGGTCCTCCTGACTCATGTTTTGTTGAGCCACGTTTATGTATAGTTCACCTATTTTTTATGAGTAATTAGAAGTTCAGAACAACAAATTTTCCCATCCTCTTACAATCTTATTTGTTAGAAATTATCTCATTGATAGGTATGTTTTAAAGTAGACTTTACGGTTAGCTGTATGAATAATTGGTAGTCTAAGAATTTTGTATAGCATTTACTCTGCAAGATGTGAATTCTAATAAGGTGACTGCCATTGGAACAGTGATTGTCGGGGAAGTTGCTAATTTTGCAGCGTATGCATTTGCGCCAGCTATTCTAGTCACTCCTCTTGGTGCACTCAGCATTATTATCAGGCATAAGGGAAACTCATTCATCAAGTTATATATTTGTTTCTTTGATGTTGTGTCCTGATAACCATATTGTCTTGCAGTGCTGCACTTGCACATATTATTTTACGGGAGAAGCTACATGTTTTTGGTATTCTTGGTTGCGTTCTATGTGTTGTGGGTTCAACAACAATTGTTCTGCATGCTCCTCAAGAACGTGAGATCGAGTCCGTGACAGAAGTGTGGGATCTTGCTACAGAGCCAGGTATTTTTTCTTGGGCACACTTCCATGTACACCACCATACTTATGATAGGACACTCCCTAGCAAGCTGTACATATTCTTGTCAATCTGAAGTGTTCATTTTTGGGTCCTGTCTAGAAGGTTCTCTAGACTGAAAATCATCTCAATCGGATGATCTTAACCATATAACCACTTGGATCCTTTTTGGGTTGCCAGAATTATAAGGGCAAATAAGCTGAATTTTGTCTGAAGGGCTATCCTCCGTGGGGTCCCTCAGTTTATGTTGACACAAATATATTTCATTTGTCTTATTAAGAGTTAAGACCAGGGTACTACCATAATAATGGTAGTACGCGGATTACCTAATGTTTCTCAATTTATCTTTGTGTGAGCAAAATAACATTGTTTTTTTCATTTAATGTTATTGTGATATAAATCAAAATATACGTGTTAAATATCATGTTTCACATTTGCCCTTTATTCAGATTGCAAACCTAATGAGCTTGATGATTTTACTTGTCTCCTGCAGCTTTTCTTTTTTATGCAGCTTTGGTGATAGCAACAGTTCTTATACTTATATTCCATTTTATCCCGCAGTACGGGCAGACACATATAATGGTCTACATTGGGGTTTGTTCGCTTGTAGGTTCTTTGTCGGTATGTATTTGGTAGTTGACCACTTTTTTGTTGTGCTTTTCTTTGCCTGTAAGATTTGCTATTCTTCTTCTTCTTTGTTAGTGCCTTATCCTAACTACTCTGAGTCGGCAACACAAATCCTGTTTCACCATTCTATCTAGAACCACATCATCTGTATGATTTGCTTTTAATTCTTGTCATTATAACGTGGTTTACTTTGACAGGTCATGAGTGTCAAAGCACTTGGAATTGCTTTGAAGTTAACATTTTCGGGAATGAATCAGTTAATATATCCTCAAACATGGGCCTTCACCATTGTTGTAATTACTTGTGTGGTTACTCAAATGAACTATTTAAACAAGGTACTGAGCTTTTCTTTTTTATTTGCGTATTCTGTGGCCTTTTCAATTGTCCAAATGATGGAATCATGGATGTTACCATGTTCCATCACATTGATGTTTTTTCATAGCTATCGAACAATGAATGTTCTATAGTTTCTGTCTGCAGTAGAAATAATCAAATTGATCTCATGATGAAGCTTCTATTACCACTATGTTTTTTTTTTGAGTGTAAGAAATTGGCATAATTCAGTTGAACTCATGATTATGCTTATATACGATTATGGATTGGAGTCACGTCATTAGAATATAGAAAATTATGAAATACGAAAATCATCATCATGCCATATGACATCATCTTTATTCGTCATCAACCAAGCCTTCTCCCCACTATTGTGGGTTGGCTACATACCTTGTTGTTGCTCCATTCTATCGAGGGCCGTACCAGTAAGCCTTTGCATCATTTCTCACAACCTCAATCTGCATCCTACATAAATGTGAATTGTATTGATGTAGCAAGATGTATTAAAAAGGGGAAAACAATTCCCTCGATATTATAACAAACACATAAAACAAATCTGTATCAGTATAAAAGCAAACCCTTGCCTACTTCCCCAATAAACCTCCCTCTCATTATTTCTTTACTCCTTAAAGATGGAGACTTCTCCATCAAAAACCAACCTATGCCCATGCATATCTCCGGCCCAACCGGCCACAATCCTAAAACTCTTTGTATTATGCACCTTCCACAATCCCCAACACTAAGGGAAAATGGGAGAATCTTGTGAAGGATCTTGCCTATAAAAACTTCCTTGGTATCCCTCAAATAAACCCTCCTCTATTTCAAATATAGAAAGGAACCACTCGAGCAGTACTGTTTGAGGATAGCGACCTCACGAACAAGTGCGGAGATGAGTCATTTTCATACAAGTATTTACATACTAGTATGAAAATAGTGGAGTTGTCACTAAACATTGAATTTTGCGTGGTTAGTCACCAATAGATTAAAGATGAAGATTCGTTAAATCTTGGAAAATCGAGAGACATGGGTACGGAGGTTTGATTATGGACCGGGGAAAGTGTTAGGCACCCTATTCCATTTGTCTATAAAAGACGGTTACCTAAACTCCTCTAATTTCTTTTCACGTTTGAAATCAATTAAATCGACAGAATTAAACTCCAATCATCAATTAAAAAAACAAAAGATGATCTACCTCCGGGCTCCAATGTTAGGATGAAAGTTTCCTTACGACAACCAATTGGGATGAATGAGGACACTTAAAAGTGCCCTCCGTTGAAGGGAATCTCCATGCTTACAATTAAGAGAAGATGTATGCCCATACAAAATAAAGTGAAATATGAATCATTTTTATTCGATCTAGAAGTGTGAAATAACCAAACATTCATGTAATAACTTATTGGATCCCGTAGACCCCTTCTATCATTTTCTAAAAGGCAATCCTCAAACGTTATCGAGAGGGATACTTCCTCTACTGGACAAATAGTCTAAGGGGTGCAAGAATTTTTTTTTGATTGGTAAGTCAAATTATATATTAAAAAGGAAACATAAAGGGATACATAGCATGATAGCAGCAAAGGGGGTCACAAGAGAGTGGACCCAGAGGTTGAAGAAAAAAACATGACATAACCAGGTACAAGAGATAGAGATAGAGATAGAGAGAAGAGTGCGAGGCACAAGCAAAATAAAACTAGGCTCACATCCAATAAGTGAGACAGTGCTCGCCTCGACCTCAGGGATACAAGAAAGTTAGCACACAAATATTAATTAAAGGGGTTCTATGCCTAGTGTAGGCATGCAAATTTTCATAAGATCAAATTTTCCACATAGCAAGATCTTAGAAGGTGGACCCTACTTAGAGTTAAAGTTATATAAAACTCTTTAAAGATAAGTGCTGGCTTCCACCAAATGGGACCCACAAATTGGATAGACTCCAAATGTGATCCACTAGCCTCACAAGACTTATCAATTCAAATCATGATAAGTCTCCCAAGATGTTGTGTTATAGGAGGACTCTACCACTCATAAATTTATAAAAGGTAGCTCATTCTCTATAAGGAGGGGGATGAAGAAAAGAGGAGAAGAAGAATATAAGATCTGAAGCTCCAAAGATCTCCATTAAAGCCTAAGCTTTGAGATCTCCATCAAAGCCGAAAGCTTCGTAGATCTCCATTAAAGCTTGAAGCTTCGCAGATCTCCATTAAAGCCTGAAGCTCCGAAGATCTCCATTAAAGTCAAAGCTTTGAAGATCTCCGTTAAAACTCATATACTCCAACAATATTCTCAACCATAGTTACCAAGTACGGGTATAATACGGCTATGATCCGTTCGGGAAGTACGGGTGTTATACGGTAAAAGTACGAGGAAATTAAAAAAATAATTACTAATTATAAAAAAAAATGGTGATATTAATTAATAACAATAATTTCATATGGAATATGCGTTTAACACGGTAAAAGTACGGCAAAAACACGCATATTGTACGCGTTTAAAATGTAATTTGTGTATTAAACGGGTATTATATGGCAATACGGATAAAACATGTAACACGACAAAAGTTTTAAACGGCGACCTCCTCTAAAAGTATTACATGGGTACTATACGAGTATAATACGGGTGTTTGGTAACTATGTTTTTGACTACGATCTCGAAGTTCGGATATGAGAATACGCTGTTTTCCAGCACTCAGATTATAGGTTTGTAAAGAAAAGAATCAGAAGTTTCTCTATTTTACTGAGATTAAACCTCAGAGATTTGTACTCACCAATATCAATAAAAATATTATTTGTCATACCTTTCTTGTCCTTGATTTTCTGACACGAAATTTGTGTCGACACCTTGCGAGTACCTTCTCCAAACTCTTATTTTCGTCCAGGAATCCCTCCTATTATTCAGTGGACCGCGTCAAAAGGGGGATTCCAAACTACTTAAAGAATAAAGAAAACAGGAAACAAAAGAGGGCCATTGTTCTACAAAGCAGGAAATATGAAAAATAAAGGGCTACATACCTTGTTGCAGAAGTCTTGTCCTCAGTCGTTTTGCAAGCCTCCCTCCAACGATTCTCCAAGCCCTTAAGACAGTCTTTAAGGAGATGACGCAAAACTCGGACTTTGGGTGCTCCTAGGCTTCTAAGAGATCCTTAAGGCTAAACTTTTAATTAAATTTTTTTCAAAATCCTCAAAAAATACAAGGCTCTTTGAACTTCTTCTGGTCTTCCCAAAGTGGTCAAGGCTCCAAATTTTCGAGATGTTCTAAGTATTTCAAGGTGTGGTGAATGGTGAAAGGTTAGGGTTTATATGGGTGAAGAAATTGAGGGGGGGTGGCTTCTCTGGTTGATGTGGGGCTAAAGATTTTTCAAATCCTGAAATGAGGTGGCATTTTGTGATTGGCTTTGAGAAAATTTGTATATCCAAAAATCTAATGGGTCAACTGTTCTAAACGACGGCCTAGCTCCTTTGTCTATCTTTAACTGACACGTTAAGCTATATTAGCGCTAAATTAGTAATTTAATTCCAGGTTAACCATTGAAGGGCTGCTGTTTCAAATAGTAGCCAGATGCAGATAAGAAAAAAACGACGACCCTTCGTCATGCACTAATTTAGGCTTCCCCTTTGGGGGATTGGTTTGGGTTTCAAGTTGGATTTGGTTCTAAGTTTAGCTAGGGTTTTGGCTAAAGGTTAGGTTTAGGGTATGGTTTAAGTGTAGGGTTAAGGTATAGTTTAGGGTTTAGGTAGGGTTTGAGTTTTGGGTCTTGCCATTGCCATCAACTTGAAGAGTTGAAGCAAATGTGCCACTAATTTGGCGGGGAGGTCCTTGGCTATGCCAAATAGGGCGTCTTCAACTATAAATAGCGAAAATGTGTTGTACCTCCTCTCCATGAGTTTTGCACCGACACATTGATTCTGCAACTGCATTCTCCTATGGTTGAGATGATCAATCATCAGAACTTTATGCATCTTGAAAAGGCAAAGCTATCTCATTGATGCCCATAAATGCCCTTTATTTCCTTGACCTTTTGATCTTATTCCTCGTTTTGATTTCTTCCAACTAGAACAAATGATCTCTACTTTTTTCAGACCACTATAAGGTTTTCCTTCCACTAGAATTCCAATGCCAACATACTAATCGTGTAGAATATGATATGAACTTGATTTCTTTAGGAAAAAAGTGATAAATTATCTCCTTGGACTTGTCTTAGATAAAATTTCTAATTCAATTACTAATCCGTGCTTTTAGTGATCACTTCTCGTTACAAAAAAGAAGTAAATACATGTATGAGAATGCAGTACTTAAAAATCTATTCTAAAGCTGATTGGGAAAACATTAATAGGCCGTGCTTCAAGATCTTATAATTTTGTCAATTTCTACTCCAAGCTCTGGTTCTCTTGGTTTCACTCATCTTTTATCTACAAGATGTTGAAATTACTGCTACACTTGAATTAAAGGTTGGAAACATAATTTTCAACCGGTGCTAGTCAGGATTGCGTAAATAAAGAGTTTTGAAGTGTGCATCTATTGAGTTGTAAGGTAATATTTAACATGACCTTATACTTTTGACCAGTGTTACAAATCTCGTTCTCGGGTTTGTATTGACTGTAGTTTTTCTCGGGAGATTTTCAAATCTGAATTTTTTCCGGGTATATCTCGACTAAATCTCGGCAATGAAAAAAAAAAATATACTTTATAGAAAATAGTAAATGTCACCGGGTTATAAATTCTTAAAACCAACAACATTGTGTATTTCTTACGATACTTTTAAAATATCGACTAAATCTCAAATAAATCTCGCGATATTTTTGGTATAAAAAGGTAATTATATTTCTCACGAGATTTTAAAATATCGCGATAAAATAGAGTTTTAAACTTTAGATGTTTTTCTCGAGAGAAATTTGGTATTTCTCGGGAGATTTGTAACAATGCTTCTGACTAAGTTGTGATGGAGGTAATACTTAACTCATCAATGATCTTTCAATAGGTTGAGCAGTCACGTTTGGTCTGTACGGTGACCATTTTTAATCACCCCAAAGTTTGTACACAAAGTCCAAGGCTTTTTAGTACATTATATTAGTTTGAGGATTTTGACACGAAGCTTCACTTTGGGCAAGATTGGGGGCTTGCTTGTACCCAATATGCTTACCTTTTTGTCAATTGCAGTACTTCCTCTAGTGGGGGATGTGTTGAAACTTGAAAAGTATTTCCCGAAATACTTATAAGACGATATGACAACCACTTAAATCTCCCTTCGAGTTGATTGTCTCCTCTTTTGGACCCCTCAGGTCCATTCTCGACACCTAATATATGTTTTGCTTAACCTTTTTCCCGAACTTCTTTCTCAACAAGTTTTCAATGCAAAAAATGTAATTTAGAGCATGATGTGATAGGGAAGCAATTACTGACTATTTCCTTAATTATCTCTAAATGACCTTAAAAGTAGCTATTTCATCTCTTTGAGTCTATCTTATCTCCTTTTTGGACCTTTAAGCACCTTTTCTAGGTAATATACTGGCTGAGGTTTGAGCACAATTGATTAGTCTTGAGCTCTGACCATTTAGGAAAAGAGTCTTGTATCTTTGAAGGGGCCGTTTGGCGTCAGTCCCAGGGAGTGATTTTCTATTCCGGGGATGTGTTATCGAGCAGAACTATTCTGACAAAGATCATGCTTTGGATCAAAATTTTGGGAACAAAAGAAGGCACTTTTGAGAATCAATTCTCAGCAGCAGAAACTTTGACTCTCACAGCCACCACCACCTCCACTCTCATTGCCACCATCAACTCCACACCACCACCCCACCTCCATTACCACCACCCTTGCTCAACCTCTATCCTCACCACCACCACCACCCCTACCACCACCACCACCACCTCCACTCCACCTCTCCCAACTTCATCCTCAGTAGTTTATAATGTTCCTGGTTTTTTTCTCATGCAAACTTGATTATGTTGTTTCTGTTCTTCAAAATGGATTATGACTGAATCAGAATGCTTCCAAAAGGGGTCCAGCACAAATTGATTTTGAGAATCAGGAATTTGGGAATTGGTTACTCTCCATACTTTAAGATTCACCAGAATTGATGCCAAACGGGCCCGAAGTTTCTAGTGCATGGTTTTCTTTTTTATCAAACTATTTCTCCTTGTGTTGATCACTGTGATAGAATTTCTATTAACCCCCTAAATAAAAAACATGGGATGCTATTTAGAGTTATTTCCTAGGTCAGATGCTTCTGTATAATTTGTTTGGTGCATGCCATTTAATACTAGTTGATTTCACCTGGAAAAGGGCACCCTGATTTCTGATATATAAGCATATCCTTTATTATATATTGTACCGGATTCAAGTAAAGCTGAATAGGAAAGTGTTTTATCAAGTGTTGTGAACTTACCCCAATCTTTTATATAAACTTTTATCTTCCCAAGAAGCCCCTATGTAGGAATTATGCAAGACCACTCTCTTAGGTAGAATACTTCTCATCCTGTCTGTTTCCTCCTCTATATATGCTGTGGGATGTGGATTGTATCATCTTATGGCCCAATAAAGCACAAGCAGATGACGTTAATGTTGTAGAATTTTTCCCTTTGTCTGATTTTATTGTTTGGTAATTTGAAGTTCAAAGTTTTTTTTTTTTAATAGTTTGACCAGAGGAAAATGATTGGTAATGTAAGCAAACACAGCCTGAAAAGCTGTTGTGAGCAATGGATGTTTACACCATTCTAATTCGGGGTCAAGGACAACCCTAATATGGGATAGCAAAAATCACAGGTATGGAGTAGCCACCTATAATATATTGTGGGTGAATAGGAACCTTATGTGAATAGGAACCCTAAAAGTAAACCATAGGTAAAGGCCATAGTCTAAAGAAACGTGGTAGGCACCTTTAGGCATCCTCCCAAGGTGGTTGGTGGTTACCTAGTCCTTGAACCTATACTAGAATATTAGAAAATTGATGATAATTTGTTCGTAAAGAGAAACATGCTAAAGAGGCAACCGTGCTAAAAAAGAAAACAAGCAAATCTAGAAACATTCTAAAAAATGAAACTTCTGAAAAATGGAAAGATGCTAGAAAAGAAAATATACTATAATAAGAAATATACAAAAGGGCTTATATGCCTTGAGCTGCGGCCGCAAAACCACCAGGCTAACGGACGGTTAGTTGGGCGGGTTGCATTCCTTCATCAACATGCTTGTGGCTTATCCCCATGGTTGGGGCCTTTCCAAGCATGGCCCTCTAATACAAGAAGGCTGTGATTAGGTGCATAGAGAGGGCATTCCGTATGTCATTATTTATTGCTCAAAATGCTCTCCTGCATCTGTAAGATGGTACCAAGCTTACAAAAGATGAAACAAGCCAAAAAGAAAACATGCGATCAGAAAATTTGTTGAAAAATAAACATGTAAAATTAGGGTTGCCTATGTATTCAAACAAGAATCAGACATAGTTCCAACTTGCATCAAACATGGAAATGGCATATATATATATATATTTTTTTAATGTCTTTCTATTTTTTAGGTCTTTGATGCCCTACGTAGTTTACGGTCATGTGGACTTGGAGTGTTTGATCATGAATCGTACCAATCATATGAAAACTACTATAGCATGTTATCTGAATAAACATGTGAATCCCAAAATCCTGTATGGAAGGGATATTGAAAACAAGCTTAAAAGAAGAATGATCGGGATTGTACGCCTGTTATGATAACCAGTAAGAGTGTACAAGCATTTAGACTTAACTAACCCACACATTTGACTATAAAAAACTGAACCAACATAATTATCTCCCAATGAACCCATAGCAACTGTCCTATATAGATTATAATCTATAGAGGATATTAATGGTTTCTTGAAATTTGATTTAACATGGGCCCAAAAGCTCTCATAGATCAGCAAAAAATCAATAGATTCTAATTTACTTTGGAGGAACTTCTAGAAAATCTGAAATTCAGTCTTTATGAGAGTCTAGGCTAGGATCAAACACGTTTGTTTTAAATCTGGGTGAGGAAAATCCTAACATGGTCTGTTACTTACTTCAAGTTTATGGAAGACTCTTAATGGCGTTACAATTTATAAAATTTGTGTTTTAGCACATAGAATGATAAAGAAAACATAGTCTATGTAGGACTTGAGAAATTCAACGAAACCTGCACCATATAATGCCAACTTGTAAAACTCTTGTTCTATGCTTTCATGTATCTGTAGCGCTTTTTCTTTATATGTATACTTCTTGATTATTGATCAAAAAAATAAAATAAAATGGAAGGACCAGCAAAATTTAGATATGCTAACCTACTGATGCTACATAATTGCTAAGCATGACGAGCTCAAAATCAAGATCTAGATTTGAGGGGGTCACTATCGTATAAACCAAAACGCTGACTCCAAATTAGCTAATTTCTAGGTTCTTTATGTCTCAAAAGTCAAAAGTGATCTGAATCAAAGGCCTGGCAAGAATATCAAAATCTACAAGACACACAACAATCTAGTTTTGCTGACTGATGTATTGAGTTTTAAGAACTTACATCTCAGCTAGGATCCAAGAATCTGAGTTTTAAGAACTCATATTGGACCAACTTATCAGCTTTCTAACATCCTGTAAATTTTAAATTTCACAAGTCATATCTAAGCCAACAAAACAGTCATCTAATGACCCAAAAATGTGAGTTTTCAGAACTAAGATTATGGCCATCTGAAAGGAGAGAAATAGACACATCTTTGAGGTTCTCTCACTAGCAGAAGTTTGGCTCTCCTCCCGGGGGTTATCGCTTGGTCCTTCTGTTAGAAGAGATACAGATGCATCTTTGAGGATGTTGCTCTGTCTTTGCCTAGGATATGGTTGAGAGTTCATCAGATTATTATCACCTGGGGGTCTGTATATGGAGGTGGAGAATGGACGGGTGCACCCCCTATATGATTAGTTTGGTTTGCTGTATTTATCGGTTTCTTTGATTTTACTTTCTGTAGCATCTGATTCATTATTTCTGAACTGCCTTTTCTTGTCTCTTTCTTTCCTTTGATCTAATATACTCGTATTTACTGCTTAAAAAAAAAGAAAAAATCCACAACAGCCCAAAAATCTGTTTTGAGTTTCGAATATTCATTGAACTCCAAGTTGGGACAATAAAACAATCCTGAATGCGTACACTCAAGGTGCTTGAAGGGCTGGTGTTGAGAGTATATTTCACTCCATAAATTCTACCAACATCAGGAGTTCAAACTTCAAAAGGGATAAATTCTGGACCGTATAACAGTCCAGAACTCTTGTCATTGCTCCATAAGGGGTAAATAAATTCTAGATGTTATACAGTCCATTACTTGTGCTGAAATTGGGATTTGAAATGGGCTGAAATTTGGATTGTATAACAGTTCGTAAATCATGCCAAAATTGAGGTTGCAAAGAGATTGAAATTTGAATTGTATAATCTATCCAATCTGTGGACTATATTAACAGAAAAGAAACCATCGTAAAATCATTAAAGATGCATTATATTAACAGAAAAGAAACCATCGTAAATTCATTAAAGTGATCTGTAAACATCCACTGACATCAACCAATCAAGAAAATTACGAAAATCAAAAGGAAATTCTATGAATGGTGTCTAGGCATGGACTTACCTCCAGTCCAAAAAACCACCATCAAAGGACTACTAACAGAGACTAGGACAAGAAACCTAACAGTTACAGAGTAAACAAAGTGCTACATTACCTAGTTGTAGCTAAAAAGAATGTAACACAATTGTTGCATACAAGTGATATGAAGTAATTATTTGTTTATTCTTTTCATTGTGCATCATACGGATGTTTAATTGCATCACAACTTCTAGCATTTCCAAGAATTAATGTGGATGAAGCTGCAGTACTTCTTTAATTGATTTCGTCGCTTCTAAACTACATTATGACTGTAAAGATGGCAGAACAATATGGGAGACAGCTTTTTTTTTTTTCAACTCAGATGGCTACTGATAGTAGCTGGACTGGGAACTTAGTTCAGTTAATCCGTTTCGTCTTTCAACTTGGATCCACGGGTATTCAAGTATTACTAAATACTCATTTGAGAATGGGTAACTAGTCTCATCTGTGGTTGATATTCAAAATTTTCAAGGCTAGCTATGATCTGCAGTTGCTGAATCAAATGAATGCACATATTGTTGAATTTCTCCCATTACTAAATTTCTCTGATCTTCATGTCTTGGTCAACTGGATTTTTTGTTTATTTTAAATGGTACCTTTTTGAATATGGAAGTATAAGAAAAGTTTTTTGGTTATTATTATTTAACTTCACGCCCTTCATTGTTGAGTGTTTTGTACTGAAGATATGTTCAATTTTTGTTTCTTAATTGCAGGCCCTTGATACATTCAATACAGCTGTTGTATCACCTATATACTTTGTGATGTTTACATCGTTAACCATTTTAGCTAGTGTTATCATGTTTAAGGTAATCCTTTCTGCTGATTAAAAGTATTTTAATTCTGATTGCTTAATTAGCTGTGATTAAATTATTTATCATGATAAAAATGTCTGACCTAATGGTGCATTGATAATAAACTAAGTGTATACCACTTTTGTTCAAAACATATAAGTTTAATACTGGGGAGAAAAAACAGAAAGAAACTCGGAATTACTTGGAAGAAGAAATCATTTATGTAATAAGCTAGGTAGATTCATCTAAGGTATGAAAGTGAATATAGTACACTTTGTCTTGACTCTTGCCAGTATATCATACTGATCATTGATACAATGTAAAGTATGATTTTAAAAATATTGAGCACAGGAAAGAAGTTGAAAATATGACCTAACACCATAGCAATTAGCAATAGCCTTTACAGACTATCCGCATAGTAGTCTAAGAAATTAAATTTGAAAGTCTTTTGCTAATCAGGGTTTCATTTCGGTGTTCTGCAAATAATTTGAAATATAAAAATTCTGTCACTCAGTCTGACAAACTGCTTTCTAATTTGGGTGTCGCTTTGGGTGGTGATACAATTATCCCAAACCAGCATGTTGTCAGGTTCAGACTTGACAAAGCCATTCCGAATATAAAGTATCTATGACACATGGATAAGGTTGAGGAAGCAATTGAGATTGTTCTGTCAACATTCAAGAATGTAGTAACACATGGCAGCAATGTC
Organism: Tetracentron sinense; assembly: GCA_015143295.1. NCBI lineage: Eukaryota > Viridiplantae > Streptophyta > Magnoliopsida > Trochodendrales > Trochodendraceae > Tetracentron > Tetracentron sinense. The sequence continues at coordinate 47,450,098 of CM026552.1, forward strand.
AAGGTTCGGGAGACACTTAAAAAGAAAGGTAGGCTCGGGATGTGGCATCCAAACCTAGAAATGGGTGATTTGTCCATATCCAGAAAAATCAATGCATGGTGGGTTGGAGAAGAAATGGTCCATTGTAGCAGAAGCGGTGTTGGTAAACTTTGGTGTCAGTGTAAACTTCAGTCACTTAGGAAGTGGAAACATTTTTGAGAAAATTTAAGAGAATCCAAAGAAATACTGTAAAAATTAAGAAAACATAGGAAACATTAAGAAAACGTTGGAAATCTAGATTAAACTTTATGGAATGAAATCCTAAGCATAAATACACAACCATGAATCATTTCACAACAAAATAGAAGCATGTAGAGTACAAATATAAGAATTACGTCAAGTGACATGCGTTATCTGAAACTATAAAGCCAAAGGTGTCTATAAATCATTGTATATAATAGTGCATCCCTTTAAAAAGAGAATACCGCAATATAACACTTAGAAACTCTCATCTCATGAGTCATGTCTTCAGTGGCTCGAATTCAACATGTCTCGATGAGGAGGTTGAAAAGGTTGCTACTATAGGTAATGATGGTATTGATGCCAAGACATGTTATTCTGGTACCAACTGGTATACTCTCGGATATACCGTCTTACTGTCAAACATCAATACCCACAAGCACTCATAACTGTTGGTAGTTTGGGTGCTGAGCTACACCTACAATCATGTAATATGACTCATGGCCTTGCCCATAACCAAGATTATCGGTAGTGCCATATCTATAAGACCAGTGTTACCTAGGCACTTCAGTTTTTCCAAATTTTGCCGTGCCGACACTTGGACACGATACGACACTCTTTGGTACATGCCTATATAATGTCATGTTGACATCAACATTATTGGTTAGGCACGTGGTGCTTCAAGTATGTCGTGTCATTATAAAAATTCAATTGCTATGAACATTTTGTCAAGTTGTGATGCTTTTTTAGAAACATAGAGGAATTTTATTAGGAGAGCAGCGGTCTCTCCTCTTTTTTCTCTCTTGTTGCTCATTTTCACTCCCTTTATGAGTATTTTTTATAACTTAGGTATATATTTTTTTTAAAAAACTAGGGACATATGATCCCCCCTCTTTCTATTATTGTTTAAAAATTTTGAGTTATAATATATATATATATAATAATTTTTAAAAATTTGTATATCCGTGTCGCCGTATTGGGATTTTTAGAGCTTGCCGTGCCGAACACCTCTAGACACCTAGACACTTGGCACCCGTATCATGTGCTTAGGTAACACTGCATAAGACCTACAACCATAATCACAAGACATAAATGTGCAAGACTATTTACTGAATTATTGTATGGTTTAATATTAATTAGAATATTTTTTAAAAATCTTTTTATAAAAATATTGATTAAATAATTTAATTTTCGAATAAAAAGTTACCCACCCAAGGTGCAGGTCAGATCAAGATATATATATATATATATATATATATATATATAATCTAGAATTTCCCAAATGAGTGTACATGTATAATAAAAAATATATTTTAATTAATATTTAAAATATAAATCAGAAGTAAAATTTTCTTTAATAAGATTCATCCAACCAAGTGGAAAATCTAGTGCATTTGATTAAAACTTGTAAAAGATTCAAATGAAAAACACTAATTTTAGGGAAATTAGGGTTTTCTCCAATGTTCCCTGAATTTCATCTCCAAATCCAATTTGAATCTCCAAAATCGTGTGGAGATGCTTGAATTTGATGCATCTTCACATGATTAGAGCAATTTTAATCTTGCCCCCCTCCCCCCCCCCCACCCCAAAAAAAAAGTGATTTACCTTGTTTTGAGGAAACCTCACTGATATTCAAAATCCACCCAAAATGGGTGTTTTATGATAAAAGGAGTTGAATCACCAAAAAAATTGGAAAGATAAGTTTTTGTAGGAGAACAACAGAGATCAGCAAAAATAGATGATTTCGGTTGACTTCGGTTTGTGTCAACTGAAGTCATGTAACTTATCTAAAGTTTTTCGGTTGATGTGACTGAAACTTATCAAAGCTTGTCACCAAAACCCTATACTATTTACCTTTCAAGTGGATATTATTATGGTGGTTACCGAACTGAGTTGTTTCCACCGAAGTTTACTGAAACTTGTTGATTTCTTAAACCACGGCGGTGTATAGTGGGGCGACATTACCTAGAGCTCAAGAGCATCAAAGGTTTAGGATTCCGGATCTTTGCGCCCAGCCCGGCCTGGTATACTTATATATATATATATATAAATATTATTATTTTAGTTATATTCATAATATATTATGTATATATATTACATTATATATATACCAATAAAAGTTATAGTATAAGAGTATAACACACTTTTTAATATATTTTACAGCATAATATTTAATATTGTTATATATACTGTTATATACCCAGTGTTATTTACATAACATACTAATATATACCCACTTTATGTATTACATACTGTATATTCTCACAGTTATATACTGTTATATATTACATAATACATATTATACCATAGTTCAAAAACCCGAATATTCGACTCGACTCGAAAGTTAGCCGGGTTGAGTAACTCCGAAAACTCGAAAAAAAATCGACTCGGTCATACTCGGAATATATATGTAATAACTTGAAAAATCTGGGTTAAAAGAACTTAATGTACGCTGGTTTTACAACTTCAAACCTACAAACTGGTTTAATAGAACCCATAGTAGGTTGTCTTTGTAGACCCAAAACAAATATGATGCAAAAATAGTGTGACGTTCGAGTTTAGGTTTAAAAAATGATAAAAATACCCTTTTGTGACTCGACCTAGTTTCGACGAGTCGAAAAACTTGGCTCAACTCGACCGAGTCACCTAAGTAACACGCCAAATAATGCCTCCATCGAGTTTTGAGGCGACTCGACTCGAAATTCAGGCGAGTTGAGTAACTCGGCCGAGTTACTCGTATGACTCGTTGAGTTTTCGAACTATGTATTATACAATACATAATATATAACACTGATATTTACATAATACATATACTTAACACTCAATATATATATATAAATGTGTGTATATGTATGTATATATATGTGTGTGTGTGTGTGTGTGTGTGTGTGTGTATCCATCTCTACATGAGCTTAAACTGTTCAGGTCATTTTCAAAATGCAAAAAAATTAGAAAACATAACAAATCCAAAAAAATGTCAAGTTAGCATGCTTTGGAACTACGTGTGGCTTGATTTCATGAAGATGGATACGTAGGTAGTCCTCTTTTGGGTTCAGCAACCCTAGATTAGAAATTTGTTTAGTTTCTTTTCATTATTTGATTGTTATTTAGATTGATTGATATTTTAGCTAATTTTCCTGAATCTATCATGATCATGATTTCGAGTGATTTAGATGTGATTAGGCATGTTTTCATGTTATGTTGTTACTGCTTTATGGTTTGCCATATTTAGCTTGAATATTTAAATAGCATGATTTTAATTTAGTAAATTCCATTATTGGTTTCCAATTAGATTAATTTAGGTTTGAGGAGTAGGTAATCATCTTTGATGGGAGTTTAAGGGGTGACTAACACCTTCCCCTAACTCAACCGAATCTCATAACTAGATTTTTTTAATTATAGACCTGCATTATCTATTAAATTAGAGTTCCTATTTCCAATTAGATTAATTTAGGTTTGAGGAGTAGGTAATCATCTTTGATGGGAGTTTAGGGGGTGACTAACACCTTCCCCTAACTCAACCGAATCTCATAACTAGATTTTTTTAATTATAGACCTGCATTATCTATTGAATTAAAGTTCCTATTTCCCTTAGAATCTAAATAGGTGGCGATTCTTGTTTTGATTATTTTCCATTATTTCTTTTTGGGAATTTTTCATAAATTGGAATGGTGTAAAATTCCATGTTCAATGCAATTCCTATTTTTCTTTGATAATCAGTTGGCTCTTTCCTTGGTTTACATAAATCTAGTCTACTTATTTAAAACTTTTGTGGGTCAAGGACAGATTTTACATTGCTGAACTTTTCTTTCCTTTTAATTCTTGAATAGGACTGGGATCGGCAAAATCCAACTCAGATTGTCACAGAGATGTGTGGGTTTGTGACAATCCTTTCTGGAACTTTTCTTCTTCACAAGACAAACGACATGACGGATGGTATGTTTCCCAAGCTTTTCTTGTATGCTGTATTATTAACTTTTGGTTTCTCAAACTGTGGATAAACACCATCATTGTACCCCTGTACAGGTCTGCCAACTTCTATGCCCATGCGCCTTCCTAAGCACACTGAAGAGGATGGCTTTGGTCCAGAAGACATCCCTCTTAGGCGCCAGGACTCATTGCGTTCGCTGTAATGTATTCTTTAATTTCATCTGTCCACCATCAGCTGTCAACTTTCATGCAATTTTTGGGCGAGGGACCTTGCTGCCATCAACCTGTATTTTATCGTCCCCATCATATTCTTTTTTGATGCATTTAGCAAAGAAGGAATGAAAAGGTTTTCTTTTTGGATAAAAACTAAACAAGAAGCTTCCAGCCACAGCCCTGTGTACCCTTTCACCTCTCCCCCATCCCTTCCCTTTCCTCATTTACACGAAAAATTGGCAAATGTAATTCTGATCACATTGGTTATATATATAGTATTTGGATTCAGTTTACCAACTAACCCAGGACCTCCTTAACACATTCTATGGGCTTGAAAAGAGTTTGTTTAGTATAAAATATATGGCCGATACAATGTTGGAAGAGATACTCTAAAATGATTAAGAGGTGAAGTGGAGGTATTTATGCCTCACAAATACCCAAGACTTCGGCGTAGCTGCATTGCCTGTGACCAAGTTGGTGTGAGCCAAGTGAGTTGACTATGCCTGACAGGCCCAAATCTTTTACCTGATCCAGTTCCAAAGTTGAACCCTGTGTTTCAGAGATGTGTATTTTGTTCTTACTCTCTTTGGAAGGGCCATCAACATTAGGTCTTCTATTTTGGCATTGGGATAGTCGTGTCCTTTTCATCCGTTTCATCGAGATAACTGAGTCAAAACAAAGCCTATTGATGATGCTAAGCTTGGCGTGATTGATTTGAATTGCGCTACTCCAGCGAACAGCTTGTACATTTTCTTTGCCCCATATTACTGGAGATTTCCAGCCTCCCTATTTATTGCAAGGGTGCAAGCACGCCTTGTAGTTTTTCAACAGGTTTCACGGAAGGGATTGAGGATCAAGCCTTCCAAGCCTGCCCAACCGAGCTCAGTAGATTCCTCACTGCTGTGCTTTTGAGCAGCCGGAGTTATGCTGGGTTTGGTGCCGTGCAGGAAGGAAATCACTGTTCTATGGCATCTAGCAACTAGCAAGTTGGATCCTTGAAGGTAATGCCATGCTGTGGTTGCTGTCTCTAAATTGCTATTTTGAAGGGCATGTAGATGAAGCACTCACTTCCAGAATTCAGACCCCCTATTATACCATGTTACATGTGCTTAACAACCAGTTACCCTCTAGGTTTGCTAAAACCATTTCAATTAACCATAATCATTTGATGAAGTGATTTCATAATAACACAGATGTAGTACACAAGTGCGATCATCTATGAATTATCCGAATTTGACAAATCCAAAATTGATCTGAGATCCATTGGATTTTAAGCTGGCGTTTGGATTGGATTTTATTAGCCAAAAATCAATTGTGCACTATTATTTGAAAAAAGTCATTATTTGACAATTTATTTCTACACAATTGATTTTTGGCTAATAAAATCCAATCCAAATGACCCATAAGTTGTTCAATTTGAATTCTAAATTGTTCTATTAATCATAATCATTTTTTTTTGGATCGATATTAACCATAATCATTTGATGAAGCGATTTCATATCAGATGGCCGTACACAAATGTACAAATGGACTGATGTTTATAGGAGAAATGCTAGAGAGAAAAGTTAGGGATAGAACATAGGGGAACAAGAGACACAGTAGGCACTTGAGGTTATATGCAGACTTTCAAATCAAACAACAATTTGAACTTATGAATTTTTAAAAAGTAACTTCTCATACAGAAGTGACTTCATAAGTTTATTATTATTATTTTTTTAATTTTTATTTTTGGTCAAGACCTCATAAGTTTATTCAAACAAGGCCTTACTCTAAATCAAAACACTGCATATTTTACCTCTTTATAACACTTGTAATACAATTAAAAGACCAACCCGACACAACCGGTTAGTAATTGGGGCAACTCAGGCCCTCGCCCCATGTCTCACTCTCTCTGGGGAAAAGTATGGAAATGGGCCCCGAATTGCGAAAAAACCCGGAAATAGGCTCCACTTTTAGAAACTTATTTCTTTAGGCTCCCACACGTGCGAGCCTACAATGCGTGTTTGGCCATTTCATGTTATGTCCAAAATGTCCTAGTGATTGTTGCTTGCTTCTCCAAAGTGAAACCGTCGGTAACCTCTGTCATCTGAAACCCTTCAGAAACCCCAAATCCGAAATCCTTCATTACCACTGCCGAAACCTCGTGTGTGTTTGAAGAAGAAGTTCACAATCTTCTATGGGCATTTTCGTATTGAAGAAGAAGAAGAAGAAGAAGAAGAAGAAGAATTCGGTATTCAGCCATAGATGGTAAGTTTTATATTTTTTAAAAAAAATTTCAACTTGAAAAATGGGCCCCATAGTTAACGAGTACTTGGATTTTTGATGCATTTTCGAGATAAGAATAGCGATTTTTGTGATCAATATTGAGATTTTTGGGACTTTTCAGAGGGTTTTGAATAGACTTTTCATAGGGTTTTGATCTGCTACAATGCTCATTTTCGAGATATTTGATGGTTATAGGGTTATTTTCAAGATTTTTAATTATTACAATGCTCATTTTCGGGATTTTCTGTTATTACAGTGCATTTTCGATGGTTACAGTGTTCATTTTTGATGGTTACAGTGTTCATTTTCGAGATTTTTTGTTAATACAATGCTTATTTTCGATAGTTACCGTGCTCAATTTCGAGATTTTTCTGTTACCATAGTGACCATTTTCGAGATTTTTAGTTATCACAAAGCTCAATTTCGAGATTTTTCTGTTATCACAATGTCCATTTTCGAGATTTTTAGTGAGATTCAAGAGCTTGTTGAGAGATTTTTGAGATTTTTCTGATTACTTGTAATGGATTACTTAGTTTTTCCTGATTACTTGCTTATTGTTTTACAATTTTGTAGCTACAAGATGCATCTAAAGAAGAGAGCTGGTAGGGATAATAAAAAGTCTCCTGAAACCATAAAAGAGAAGGGGGGGGGGGGGGGGGGGAAGGGGAAGGGGAAAGGAAAAGGAAAAAAGTCTGAAATAAAAAATCAACCCTCAACTAAATGCTTCCTCACAACATGGTTTGTGGAGATAAAACCTTTATTGGAGGTAAATCCAGAAAGGAGGAGAATCTGGATGGAGAGTTGCTCTTCCCATCTATATGAGATACTTAGGATACCACAGTGTGGCCAGACAGTCTACCATCTTCTCCAGAGGCGTAAAGGAGGCTTATGTTTTAAAGTATGTGGGAAGATTCTAGAGTTCATGGTGTTGGGCTTTACATTGATTATGGGCCTTAATGGCGAAATGTTCGAGGCTCTAGTCATTACACATGGAGGGCCGCCAACCTCTCTCAAGTTTCGGAAGTTTTGGAACTTGGCAGTGATTAAAAAGGCTAATGTTGTTGAGGATTTGAAGGCATGTGACGACGATATAGATGCGGTGAAGCTGTCACTGGTCCTTATTGTTGAGTTGTTGCTCATAGGGACCGACACTCATGTGGTTGTTAACACAAGCCATTTGTGCATAGTGAACGACTTGTAGGCCTTCAACAAATACCCGTGGGGCAATCTGAGTTTTGAGTTGTGCAATGATGGCCTGCAAACTGCTCGTTGTACCCAGAAACAATACAATATCAACGGATGTGCTATTGCCTTCCAGGTAAACATACCACTTACTAATTATGTTGGTTTACTGTGTTAGATAATTTGTGTTTACTATACTTACACTATATTAAAATTTATGATTATTGTCAGATTTGGGCTTACAAGTGCATCCCAACACTTGGGAGACTATGTTCTCATAATGCACCCCCAGGTGCAATGACATTTTCACCTGCGGTGGAGGAATATATCATACCTGAGCTATAAGTCACTTGCAATTTCAATATTCGATGTAAATAATGTACGTGCTGTTTTACAATATTCAATATTCAACTTTAACTTCAATATTCAACTTACAAGTTTTCATTAATAGTATGTTTACTTATAACATTAACATCGCCTTTGCTGTTTTACAGATTCAATTGAGCAATATAAAACCTACTCTTACAGAGAAGAAGCAACAGGTGGTGAAGGATGTGCTTGCACGATTAAAGAGTGGGCATGATGATGATGATGATGATGAGGAGGAGGAGGATGTACGTGGAGAAGCATGGAGCGATGATAGATGATGGTGATGGTGGTGATGGTAGTGATGATGGTGATGATGACGGTGGTGGTGATGATGATGTGAGTCCATCCCCATCTCCGGCGAAGAGGAGAAGGATTTGGGAGAAGTCAAAAACGGTACTAATATTGATAGTGACTTATTATGAGATTTTTTATGGTTATAGGGGTCATTTTTGTTTTCACAGTGGTCATTTTGAGATTTTGACTTATTTGTTGTCTGATTTTCGAGATTTTTGATGGGAACAAGGCTCATTTTCATGATTTTAACTTATTAGTTGTCTCATTTTCGATGTATTTGATGGTTATAGGGTCTTTTCGTGATTTTGACTTATTAGTTGTCTCATTTTCGAGGTTTTTGAGGGTCACAGAGGTCATTTTTGTGATTTTGGCTCATTTGTTGTCCTATTTTTGAGATTGTTGATGGTTACCAAGGTCATTTTCATGATTTCTGCTTTCACATGGGTCATTTTCGAGATTTTGACTTATTTGTTGTCTGATTTTCGAGATTTTTGATGGGAATAGGGCTCGTTTTCGTGATTTTAACTTATAAGTTGTCTCATTTTCAAGGTATTTGATGGTTACAGGGTCATTTTCGTGATTTGACTGATTAGTTGTCTCATTTTCGAGATTTTTGAGGGTCACATAGGTCATTTTCATGATTTTGGCTCATTCGTTGTCTTATTTTCGAGATTGTTGATGATTACAGGGGTAATTTTCGTCATTTCTGCTTTCACAGGGGTCATTGTCGAGATTTTGACTTATTTGTTGTCTGATTTTCAAGATTTTTGATGGGAACAAGGCTCATTTTCGTGATTTTAACTTATTAGTTGTCTCATTTTCAAGGTATTTGATGGTTACAGGATCATTTTCGTGATTTTGACTTAATAGTTGTCTCATTTTCAAGATTTTTGAGGGTCACAGGGCTCATTTTCGTGATTTTGGCTCATTGGTTGTCTAATTTTCGAGATTGTTGATGGTTACGCTGATTTTTGAGGGTCAGGTTCAAGATGCTTAACACCTTTATTTTTCGAGATTTTCAGGTTCATGATATCAATGCCATTGTTGAGCGAGTTATGGAGCGAGTATCCACACAAATAAAAATCTTGTTTGCCCAAATTAATCAATTTGAGGCGAAATTAGAGGGCAAATTCGCAAAGCAACCAAGAAAAGATGAACAAGCTCGTAGTGATCAACATTCTTTCAATAATGATAAGATGGATCCCATTCCGAGTTGCGAATACTCTAAGGGGGTTTCAGATTCCATGAAGCCTCACAGTGGTTCGCCCGATGTGTGTGTTTTAAAACTTTACATTATTGTAAATATTTGTCATCCTACTATAGACTTTGACCTTCCTACTATTGTAAATATTTCACTGCTTTCCAGAATTACGTATACAATTCATCATCCTTGAATGCTGCGTACATATTTTGGCAAATATGGAATGTGCAATAACCATGAATTGCATATGCGAATACAACAGGGACTTGGCTTATCAATTGGCATGTCGATGCGTTACAATCACTAGATCATCTATGTGTCCAAGTGCTTTTGATAATTGAGTTAAGAAAAAGTTGTAATATTGTTCTCCGACTCTGCTATCCCAAGCACAACTAGAAATATATGATTGTCTCCGTCTAGAGCTATTGCAACGATTAGTATTCCTTTGTGTTTTTCCTTTAAGTGTGTTCCATTAATGACTATCACTTTCTGTAAAGTCGCTTGAAAACCTTGAAGACATGGTCCAAGAGCCACAAAACACCTTTCAAATGCCTCATTTTCAGGGTTGGCCACTATTACAGTTATTGTTTCCGGATTAGTCCTCTTAAGTTCATGAAAATAGTAGAGAGTTCAGTATAAGAGTGGTCGTATGAACTTCTAACTGTTTCAATGACAATCTCCTTAGCTTTCTTGAAACTCATTCCTAACCCTATATTGTTGCCACACATCATTAATAATCTCTCTGGGTCTATATGCGACATGTCACTCAATATGTCCCATAACCATGTCACTCACAACTAAACTAATTGCTTGTTTTGATGATTGACACCATCTAAGGGGTATGCATAAGAGTGATGTGAATTATAAGTCTTTATTTTGAAGACACCGGCCTCATTCACCTTCGATGCACACAACCTCCAGGTGCAATTATCTATAAGACATTTGACTGTATACTTTTGTCTATTTGAATTCATAACTTTGAATTGAAAATTGTTTCGCATCGCATATCTAGACAATACATTTTGTAGACGTCTTTTGTCCTTAAATAATTGTCCAAGTGATATTTCATTACTATCTTCCAGCACAATTTCAGACTATGATGGATCCCATTTTACATAGTAATCTGCTTCGATCACATTTGATGGAGCTTGTGGCAAAGCTTCTGGAGGAGCTTGTGGATCTACTTGCCCTACTCGACAAAAAACAGACGCTGAGGAACTAGGAATATCAACATGCAGGGTATTTGAGTGTATAGTCCTTGTGTCCCACTCTACTGTTGCCTCTCTATGTACAAATTCTTGACGCATATCTTCAACATCGTATGTTGCTGTATCTTCATTAAAATCATGCTCATCTTTATTAAATGATCATTCTCTACTTTCAAAACCTTCATTACCTATATCATTTTCAATCCCAAAATCTTCATTTGTGCCTCCAAACGTAGTATTAGTGTTGTTCACATAAGTGTTGGGTACAAAACTTGGATATTGGCTGACTCCGTCTGTTAAGTTTACCATTGGATAATGTTTCTCAGTTGAACGGGCAAGCAAATAAGGAACATAGGTCATCTGCTCAGAGACGGGAACAACAGTCTCCTGGATATGAGGAAAAACAACCTCCTGAACACGCTGATATTCACAACTCGCAGAATTCAAACCAAACTATGGTTGTGGTACAAATTTCCTCACCTTCGATATATATAATGGCGACATATATTTATTTCTATTTTCTTGACATGCGAAAGAAATGACCGCAACTCTTCATCGTCTGTAATATCATTGGGAGGGATTGATGCTGGTGTAGGAATCAAACACCTCAATATAATCTCATACTCTTCCGGTCGGGTGTTAGTCAATTGATAAACTTTATCCAATAGTTTCTCATATGTCATTTTGGAAGATAACTGTAAGAATTTTGATTTTCTACCACTATACACATACCCTCTAACATTAGGGTCCTCAATGTTCCACTCACCATCATAACAGCAAACTACTGATATATGCATTATCTGCAAAATCGGGAAAACATTTATATGTGAAGACAATATTTTAAAATTGGCCAAACAAATTTGAGAACTGAAAATCTCTTTAAAATGAAGAAGGTTCTCTAAAAAATGAAGATAATCTCAGAAAATATCGAAAAATATTAAATAATCTCCAAAAAGCTAAGTAATCAGAATAAACTCAATCCATTACAAGTAATCTGAAAATTTTTGAAAATCCCTCAACAATCTCTAAAATCTCAATAACAATCTCGAAATGAGCAATTTAATAACATAACATCTCGAAAATAGCCACTGTAACCATCAATTATCTCCAAAATAGCATTTGTAATAACACAAAATCTCGAAAATGGATCATGTAGCCAATAAAAATATCGAAAATGGACCCTGTGACCATAAAAAAATTTCAAAAATGAAGTTGTGCCCATACAAAAATACCAAAAATGAACCCTGTGGCCATAAAAAAAAATCGAAAATGGAGCATGTGACCATCAAAATGTCGCGCCCCAAAATCCCCCTAGGAGAATGTGAGATATTTGGCACGTGACTTACTTATTATACCATCTTGTTAGAAGCAATAAAGACATACTAAATTATGGACCTGAAATTTTTTCTTTAATTAACTAACATTTAATACCTCAACTGAACATTAATTAAAATGAAACTGATCGAACATATATAATCTGATTCTTCCTCGTAGTTCTCAATCATCCATTAAATCAAAACATAAATCCATAATAAGTCAATTGTAATCTTTTTAGAATTTGAATAATTTCTAATAAACTAAAATAATAGTAAAACTATCCATCGAATTCCCGTTCCTCTTCGGGATGATCACCTGCAAGATCTTCCTTACTCCTCTTTAACTCAAGGCTCCTGAGCACAATTATCAAATCTCGAATCTATCGACAACAAAAGTTATCGACTGAGTAACAAGTTACTCCGCGTATATAACAATCCATAGTAAACAATATCATAATGATAACATGCATACAAGTAACAGTTCAATTACAATTCACATACGTAAATCAGAGTGCGGAAACATCTTATCTTTTCAATTCTTTCATGTGCTCACTTGTATTTATCTTTCTTACTTATCTTGCTTGTCTTATTACTTGACTTGTCTTTCTTGTCTTACTTTTCTTGATTTTTCTTATTTTTCAGACTTATCTTTCTTTTTCGTGAATAAATCAATCAACATGCACTGTGTAATAACTTAAAATAACTCTACCTCATATATTGGGTAGAAATTAACATATACCCTATTTACGAGGTACCACATGGTTTACACATTATCTGGTGTATACGACTTGTTTGAACATTATCCGGTGCATATGACTTGTCTACACATTATCCGGTGTATACGACTTGTATGCACATTATCCGGTACATACGACTTGTCTTGCCTTGATCTTAGGCTATTGGTACTCAGGCAGTGCAAAACTCAATCATGCATTCATCGCTTTCATGTGTACTTGTATAATACTTGTAATCTTACTTTTTTATCATGCTTGTACATATTCATTATTTTGAGTGAGTGCACGGTAATATACCATTGGTTAAATTATATATAAACTATCAGTCAAAGGCCATAGGAAATCTCATCATAGCATCTCATTCTACTATGTTAACCAGACCTAGGCAAACAAGGCTCTCATAAAAGGTTCCTTTACCAAACAATATATTACGTATAACAACATAAAAATAAACACATTACAACATTCATATTTTCAATAATTTAACAGGCTTTAATCACAATTTATTTTCAATATGCATGATTCACAATCTAATTTAAATATCATGACTCTCTTTTTAATCGAGATCAATATCATAATTACATCACATAATTTATCAATCATAATTCTTATAGATTATATCCACAAAACACGCTAACATGTAACCCTAATCTCACAAAGAATCTACATCTATCATTCAATTATTTCATACATTCCTCAATTCTCAATCCATACATACACCACAAATTTAATTCCCTTTTCCCTTGTTGATATACATAATAAAAATCATAAAGAGACCATCTTTAAATATCATGAAAATCTTTCATAAGGGATATACCTAATATAATATGCTTTGATCTTATTTCTTATTTTGAAATCTATATATTTTCTTCTTATTTACATCAATGATTATCATATTAATAGAAAGGAAATCCATATTTACGTTATTCATGAAGACATTGCATGAAGGATAATCAAAATCCCTTGATCTTCTTATTAATCATGTTCTTTACGTAGATCTTATCATTAGATTCATACTTTAGATTAATGATTATAAAATTGAGAACTAGAAAAAGTTATTTACCTCTCTTGATCGTTTCCCTACGATCTTACGCTTGTAAATGACCTCGATCTAAATCTTCAAGTCCCTTTCCTTCTTCTCCAATGGAATCTTGTGATCTCTAGGTTTTTCCTTCTTGGAATCTCTCAAAAACTCTATGTTCTCTATCTTTTAATCTCTTAGAAACTCCTATTCTCTCTCACTTTTAGGTTTAGGAGGCTCTTGAAAACCTAATTCACGAGTTAAAAGGGTATATATAGGGTTTGGGACCCTAAGAAAGTCTAAAAGTCGAAAAAAATGTGTTTTTTGCAATTTCTGTGCGTGATCTTCGATCGATTAGGACTTCGGGCTGATTGATCTGACCATACTGGTCTTGTCCGATCGATCGGATTGGTAGCTCCGATCGATTGGACCCTGACAGATCCGATCTTTTGTTTTTTTATCCGAAATCCGTTTCGGTAAAAGACTCGTAACTTTTTATTCGGTTATCAGAATTGGACGATTCGAAGTGAGTTGGAACCATTATTCGAAGGGGAACAATTTACTATCTAATAGGGATGTTCCAATTCTAAGTATTTAGAGGTTAAAATATCCCATCAAGTTGGATGAATGAGAGAGAGGACCTCAAAATAATTGGGTTGCTATGACTATACATCCCACATTAATTCCTATAGGAAAACATACATTAAAATCATGTACATTTTTCTAGGAAATTCATTTAAATGATACAAATGCCGAGGAATAAAATTCGGGTCTCTACACAAAAATCTTAAAAATGAGCATTGTAATCTCGAAAACGAACCACGAAAATCGATAAACTAATCGAAAATTTATAAACTAATCATGAAAATCTCTGAAACCTCTCTATATAACCCGAAATTCTCTACAATAATATTGAAAATATATCAATCAAGCTGCTCGTTAATTTTGGGGACCATATTTCAAGTTCATTTTTTTTTAAAAATATATAAAACGTACCCTCTGTGGCTGAATACCGGACTGTAAATGGAGAAAACCTTATTCTTCTTCTTCTTCATCTTCTCTTGGCTGGTTCCAGGTTTACTGATTCAACTGGCCGGCCGGGTCTGGTTTTAATAACATTGTTATAGCACCACTAAGGCATATACCTCCACAATTGGTTCTTCCTCCTCCAGTATTGCACTATCCATAACTTTGGAAAGAAATGACCTACAATCAAAAATTCTTTTCTTTTTTTAAAATTGGTTTATGCCCTCACCCTAACCCCCTCAACACCATCAATGGATTAGTTTATATCCTAAACCCCATAAACTGAGCAGTGATCATGTCTCTTTCAACACCCTTTTAATTATAATTAAGCTTAACTAAATTAAGATTGAGATTTTTTTTTCTCTAAAAACGAAGGTTGGATGTATGAACTCTTAGGGTGAGTGAATCTTAATCACATTTAGTTGGTGTTAAAAAGGGAGCGTGGATCAATGAGTTCCGTGCATTCTGCTACATAGCAGAATGAACGGTCCGTAACACATGTTCCTTGATTAATTTTTATGTTGACTGTGAATAGTGTTGATTTGATGTTATTAGTTTTTGATATAAATTGTATAAATATGATTTATATAATTGTGATTTGATTTATACACCTAAGTCAGATATCATTGCACATATCTATAACCCTAAATATAAAAGTGTGAACAGTAGCTGTAGAACAACTTTCACATTCCCAAACTGCCTGTTATTAAACAGCCTATTTACTTTTATACCACCGATATATATATATATATATTACAATGTTTCTCTATTTTAAAATGTCCTATATTTTCTTTCTTATTTTCAATCTTTAAGCCTCTCTCTATGTTCCCACGCGTCGAAACTTATAACCAAGGAGAATAGGTGACAAGTGTCAGCAGACAACAACCACCTCTTCTACCTGTTCTCACCTCTTCCACTGGCGAAGCCAGAAAACCCTCTCGGGGTTCCATACATTGTGCGACAGCTGGCAAAAAGTGGGGAGAAGTCATTCCATTATCTCCCCATAATTTTGACTTCTCCCCATATGATATATCTCCCCCTTATTCTCATACACATATCGCCACATGTCTTATAATGGGTGGAGAAGTCAAAATCATGGGCCCATGATTTTGACTTCTCCACCACTTGTCACCTATTCTATGGAACCCCGAGGCAAGCCCTTTCTGGCTTCGCCAAAGACAATCCAAGGCCCTTCCACTATGCATATCTGGGTGTAGGGACGCCATTGTTGTATCTGCAAATCTTTTCTACTCCTTTCACTTCTCTTTTCTACCTCCCAGATCATGGGTAATACTGTTTTTGTTATTATTCTTCTACTTCCTTGCCATAATCATAGAAGACATGTTATGGCACGCAAGAAGATCAAAGATCAGAATCAATGGTACTTTGATCGAACTCTCCCTTGTTAGGTTTTTTTTTCCAAGTTTCTTGATCTGGTCGTTTTTCTTTCTTTCATTTCTGTTTTCTCAACAGTTGCTCTTTTTTTTTTTTTTTGGTTCAACTCAATAGTTGCTCTTCAAAGAGAAGATGTTGAGCTCGTTGCTGTTAATGATCTTTTCATTCCCACGGATTACAATTACATGGTATTACCATCCGTCCCATCGATCCATACATAATCATGAATGCGATCCATGTACATACATCATGATTTGACATGAATAGTTTGTTTTAAGTGAAATAAATGAATGTTCTAATTAAACGTCCCTAACCTCTGTTTTAATTATGTGATAATTCCATTACTCTAAGAGATGATAAAGTGTTTCACTGAACAACAATGTTGTATTATTGCCGCACCTTGATTCGGCTTAGATCAATAATTAAATTGATCATACGGCTCTGACCGTCTGATCTAATCAGGAACCCATGTCTGGTATAAAGTGATAGTTTTTGTGAACCGTAGCTTTCTTCCAAGAGGTGTATTCATCTGCCCTCTTGTTATTATCAATGAGTAGTACCCGCATCAGTAACATGGTTCAATTGCACACATAGGTCAACATGTGTCCCTCATAACCTCTATTAACCATGATTAAGATTACTAAGGGTGTTCAATAATCTAACATTAGTTTTTTTGAAAAAAATATTAATTCTAAGAGTTAAAATTCTTAACTATAATTAAATATATTTTCAAAAAACGAAAGTTAAATTATTGAACATTAAGGGTTAGAAAATTTTAATCATAGTTAATAGGGTGCGATTGAACTTTCTTTGAATTCAATCACGATTGGGTGTAATTCAATCTCTTTTTGCATTAAGCAATTTTGTTGCAGTGTTGTACAGACTTACGTGCTAGGAAGCACGGATACTTTGAAAATGGAAACGTACCTGTATTACACAGCACTCTAAGGTAAAACTTAGTTATTTTTCATAATTTCTGCCATATCACTCGTATCGCCGTACCCCTCGTATCACCGTACCCGTGCTTCCTAGCTTGCATGTTTAAGTACGACAATGTTCACACGGTCAATGAAAGATCATGGCATTAAATATTCAAAGTAAAGTACTCCAAGAGTCCTTCTCTTTGGTGAGAAACCAATCAATTATTTTAATGAAATAAAATATAAATATAGGTCATATAATCAAATTTTTTAAAAGAGTATAACCAATCAATTATTTTATTGAAATAAAGTATAAATCTAGGTCACATAATCAAAAAATTTAAAACAGTAAACTATCAAAATTTAATAAATATATAGCATATTTATGTGAACATAATCATAATTTATAGATATTCTATAAATAATTAATTTGTCCAATATAGTTAAGAATTGATACTAAAAAAAAATCTTGGCATCCATTTTTGAAATTTTCTAGCAGAAATTTTGCAATTTTGTAAGAGTGCAGAGTTTCATAGATTATAAGAACATTATATATATGAATTTGAAAATATTATGTGATATATTTTTTTTTGATTAATAGGTAAGGTAATACTAAACACACATGATCAAGCCCGATGCAGCTGTCAAGGTGCCATAAGTGTTAACGCACTCCAAAAGCACCTGACTAATGGAGTTGTGGTCATTGTATTTTGTTTATTTGATAAGAGGTAATATAAACCAGACCTTATGTTATTTTTTTTTAACATTATTTTAATCTGCCTTGCACGTGCAGCCTCAACTAGTATATATATAATATCATTACAACAAGAATAATATTTATATTAATATATAATACTTAAAAATAATTATTGATTTTTCTTTGGGGGGTCTTGGTAGGGGGGTAGCCAATTCAGGCCCTGGGAGTAGGCCATGCTAGTTTCTCCGTGACCGTCATATATGTGATGTGAGGGTTGTGAGGGCTTGGCTTGGTAAGACATACGCCTCGCTCATTGAGAGCCCTAACTATTGTGCATAAGGGTGGTAATCGGGCTGGGTTGGGCTGGTCTGATGCTCGATTGTTCGGCTTGAAGTTTGGGTGAGTTGAACTTTTCTTACTTTAGGCTGAGTTGAGTTGGCGCTGAAATTTAGGCCAGAGTAGGGCTGAGCTTGGGATGTCATTAACAGCTTGAACAATTATTATATAATATAATATAATAATAATCCTTATCTGAGCAAATAAAATTGACCATTGGATTACATTCAACAATGATCCTTAAGAGTCTATAACTGCACAGAGTTTTAATTTCTCATTTTGTAAAATTGCTATCTATTATATCAAAAAAAGGTCTTTAACCTTATTATAAAAAATAAGTCTTTAACTAACCTAGAGAAGGGAAATGGTGAGTTGATCTAGGCCTAGAGTCTGCTTAATTTGGGCCCGTCCAAACTTGGCTCAAAGCCCAATGTTATTTGTAAGTCAAACTTGAGCTTGAGGCTCGGCCCGTGCTTGGGCTATGGTTTTAAAATTTGGGGCTGAGTTTGGACTAATTTGAGCCTAGAGATTGCCCCCCCTAAATCTATACTTTCTTAAAAATAATTTTTATGAGCTCTGATTAGAGGACCAAAAGGTTCTCTTCCAAGCTGACCACTCCGATCAAACTTCGGCACATTGGGAAAACATGGCTGTGTTTGTTTGCACAGAAAAGAAAAATTTTCTAACAGATTTATTTTCTAGAATTTTTTTCCTTAATCTTCACTTTTCTATTGTTTGGCTAGAAGGAAAAAAAAAAATATATCAGAAAATCATATAAAAATTGTCAAAAAATCATAAAAAATTTAAAAAGCTAAAATAAATAAAAATTTTAAAATAAAAAAAAAATGAAAAAAAAAAAATTAAAAAAATAAAACTATTTTTTTGGGAGAGTTCATGTTTAAAGGGTCTCTCCAAGGAATTAACTTCCTTCCATATTTGAGGGAAAAATTTTCCATGGAAAATATTAACTTGTGGAAAAGTTTTTTTACAATAAAGTGCATTTTCCAGGTCACCATACACTTGAAGGAAAATTTTTTCCTTAGAAATGATTTCCTGTACCTATTTTCCTCTCAAACAAACAGATCCTAGGAAAGGGAGAATGACAAAAAATAAAATAATTTTTTATTGTCACATGTCTCTTAGCAGTTGGGTGGTCCGTTTGGAAGAAGACCCTCGAATTCCATTGTTTATGACGGCTAATAACAGGCACAAGATACACGCACACACCCGGCACATGAGGCAGAACATCCATGTGCCGGGTGAGAAAATCGGTACACACCCTAATTCTGTACCTTGTAATATAATATTACATTTTATTGTTTCATGTTTCATTATAAAAAAGAGGTTTTTTTGTCTGAAAACCCTCTTATCTTTTCAGTTATTTGTAAAATACCCTTGTATTTTATGATTTTGTATTATAGTCCATTAACTTTTAAAACTTTTACAAATCCACCATTCCATCCAAAAGTTCACGGGTGTTAAATTTCTTTTATGAAATAACCTTTTAAACCTTTTTTTAATGGGTTGGATGGAAACCCACGTGCTCTATAGGTTGATATCTGTCCCATTTATCCCTCTTTAATTGGGTTTAAACTTAATCAATTTAAGGTTAATATTAAAAAAAAAAAAAAAAAAAAATCTAAAATCAAGGTTAGATGATTAACCATAATGCTATGTTTGGTTGCCGAGAAAATATGTGAAAATATAGAAAAGAAAAGAAAATTTCATATTTCTAATACAATTCTTAGTTGCGTTTTGTCTAATTTTCTTTTCTTTTTTATGTTTTCACTAATTTTCTCAACAACCAAACATAGGGTAAAGGTGAGTAATTTTTAACTACAGTTAATGAGTGTTAAAAAAGACACATGACAGTTTGTAGAGTCTCTTTTACTTGTGGTTAAGCATAATCAACTTAAGGTTAATAATTTTTTTTCTAAAATCTAAGGTTAGATGCATGAACCCTTAGGGGTGAGTGAATATTAACCACTATTAGTAGGTGTTAAGAGGGATACGTGACAGCTTGTAGAGCCTTCTTTAATTATGATTAAGCATAATCAATTTAACGTTAATATTTTTATCTTATGAAAACCAAGGTTAGATACATGAACCCTAGGGGTGAATGAATCTTAACCATAGTTGGTGAGTGTTAAAAAAGTCATGTAACAGCTTGTAGAGCTTCCTTTAATTGTGGTAGTGTGATTAAGCATAATCAACATAAAGTTGATATTTATTTTTTCAAAAAATCAAGGTTAAACGGATGAATCCGGGGGGTGAGTGAATCTTAACAACAATAAGTGAATTTTAACCACAATTAGTGATTTCCAAGCACTTCTCTTATGAAAAGTTTTTACTAATCTCCTTAAAATAAAAAAAATAAAAAGGTTAAAAATGTTATTTCATACAAAATTTAACAATTCTTAACTAACTTTTGGATGGAAGGGTGAAATCCTAGATGGTAGAAGCCGGAGAGAATGTCTGGTTTAGAATTGTAACCGTAGGTATTAAAGCTTCTTAACCAGAGTTAAAAAGACACTTCCGTGGGGAAAAATGGCATATTTGACCGTTATGGTCTCTAGCCCACTAGGGTTGAGGGTTTCGCTTCCTGTGTTGCAGAAACCTTGAAGCTTATTCCATCTCCAACTTTTTTCTTTTCTTCACATTCCAGGTATGTCCCCCATGCCTCCCATGTTTTCCTCTCTGCAATCAATGATGAGAATTGGGTCAAGGTCGTTTGTTTTTTTTTGGGGTTTTTGAATTTGTTTGCTTATAGCTGTAAAAGATGTTCTTCTTGGGGATGTTGATTTTTGGATTCAAAATGCAGATTCGATGGGTGTTATTGATGTCTACAGTGCTTCCTCTCTTTGCATGATCGAAACCCATCGCAGCTTTGTGGTATTGCCGAGACCCATCTGCTCATTTGAAGGAAATAGAAGCTCGGTCCGTTGTATGGCCTCCATGATTCCTGTAAAACATGTCAATGAAGGCAAGGAGCAATTCACCGGGGATTCTTTCATCCGTCCCCATCTAAGGAAATTGTCTCCTTATCAGCCTATTCTCCCTTTTGAGGTAATCAAACACAACCCATTTGCGGATTTTAGTTTTTTCTTCTTCTTCTTGTTGATTCTTCTATGACTTTGATTGATTCTTATGAGAATGGTAAAGTTTCTGTTGTTGTATCCCATTATTAATTGAATGGATGGGGAAAATAAATATGTGTATATCAGTTACGAAAATCTACTGCTAGCCACTTGACTGGATCATAATGTTAATTGAACAATTTGGATCATAGTTTAATGGATTGGGTTCCTCACCACAGGTTTTATCTACTCGTCTCGGAAGGAAACCTGAGGACATCATCAAATTAGATGCGAATGAAAACCCTTATGGTCCACCTCCAGAGGCAAGTTATATACCCTCTTTCTCTGTTTTTTTCATCGGTAATCAAAAATAAATAAATAATTAAATAATTTTACGCGTGTGTCGTAATTTGACTTGGTCAAATAATTGAAATTGCAGTATTGTAGTTATAACTTATAAGTTCCAATGGGTTACAATTACGTGTATTGGATAAGTTAATGAATTGGAAATAACATAAAAACAAAGACACTGCGTAAAGTCTCAAATTCCAGTCAGTAATAGGGTTTGAATATAAATTTCTATGACAAAAGAAAGAAATGACAATAAAATTACAATTTTTTAATTGTAATTTTATCTCTTACTGCCCTTGCAAATGCTGTTCTCTATTAGCTTTACTCTTGCTGGCCTCGGGTTCAATCACTTGTGAACCCTGCCACCATATTGTACCTCTTTCGACATATATATATATATATATTTATAACAATATAAGAAGCACAAGAATAACGGGAATAGATATACTCACAACAAAAGTTCCCTCACGTCCCCACCCCACTGTGAGATGGAGGACTAATCCACAAGCATTCGACGAATACGGGCTAAAATGTGGGAGGGGGAAGCAATGGAATTGTCAAAAATATGACAATTCCTTTCCTTCCAGATACCCCACGATATAGCCCCAGGTTGTAATGCCCAAATTGCTTCCTTAGCCCCCACTAGGGGCGTTAGTTGCCAACCCAATAAGAAGCTTAGAAATGAGAGAGGGAAGACCCATTCCACACCTAACTGAGAGAGGTAGAAATCCCAAAGCCCAAAGACAACCGGATAGTGCAAGGTCAGGTGGTCTACTGTCTTTTCCTCATTCAGGCATAAATAACAACGGTTTACCATACTCCATCCTATGATCTTTAAATAATCAGTCATAAGAATCTTATTTAGAGCTGCGGACCAGAGGAAGAAAGATACCTTGGGTGGGACTCCAGAGAGCCAGACAGCTCTATGTGGAAAGGAATGCGCATGGACTCCAGCCAATGATTGTAAAAACCGACCATTGTTGCTCTTTGACCATAACTTACAGTCATCAACCTGGGTGACAACGAGGGAGGAACTTAATCTATGTAAGAGTTGATGTTAATCAATAGAGAAAGTGTTTTTCTTTTTTGAATAGAGTTCGTACCCACAAATCATAGATATGTGAGGGGCTGGGGAGTGGGGAGTAGGGTTCTTACTTCTTAGAGCTGTTGTTAAGGTGTTAGTTATAAGAAGAAAGGTGTCCATCGATAGGTGTTCAGGTTAGCCATCGATAGGGATGCAGCGGTTGGAGATTATTTGGAGAGAAGGGGAGAGGGTGTGATTTGGTTTCTGGCACTGAGACGAGATTTGAATGATTGGGAAGTAGAGGAAGTGTCGCAGTTGATGGCTCGTATTAGCCCATTCTCTCCATGGGGAGAATCGAGAGACTGTCGGGTTTGGGCGGGCAGCAAGAATGGGAGCTTCTCAGTTAGAGCTTTGCTTCAGTCTTTGGGTTCAGCCCCCTTAGGTTCGTTCCCTCATAGGGCAGTTTGGAACCCAGGAATCCCGTCCAAAGTGTCGTTCTTTCTTTGGAATGCCGCCTTGGACAAAATTCTTACCTGTGATAACCTCAAGCATAGAGGGTGGAGATTGGCAAATAGATGCTTCTTGTGTCTTCAAGCGGAGGAGTTAGTGAACATTTGCTCCTTCATTGTCCTACATTGATTGGCATTTGGGGGTATTTTCTTTCGCGCTTGAGAGTGGATTGGGTATTTCCAACATCCTTCCTCAGCTTCCTAACAAGTTGGGAGAGGGTCAGTGAAGATGGGGTGATGGAGACTATTTGGGCGGTGTTGCCGAGTGCTATAGCTTAGATGGTGTGGAAGGAAAGAAATCTTAGAATTTTTGAGGATGTTTCGGCGGCCCCATCTCGGATTTGTGCCAGGGTGCGTCTGGTGGTGTTGGAATGGGCAGGGCTTTTCAGGGATTGGGAAGATTTGCGGGCAGTGTTAGGTTAATGTATTCCATAGGGTGTATTGTAGGTCAGGAGTGATGGCAACACTCGGTTTTAGCTTTTTTGAGTTTATTTTCTTGTAAACTCTCTCGGTGTGTTGTTTGCTCTTGTTTCTTGCTTTTCTATTTAATAATATTGTTTTACCGATCAAAAAAAAGAAGTAAGGTGGACATTATTATAGTTCAGGAAAAGCTTCAGGCTGAACGCCCGTATTATAGATTCTTCGTGGGTTTTTTCTAATGTGGGCTGGTCGAATGATTTGCCAACAACGGTTACAACTGGGGCATTATCATTTTTTGGAGTAGTGATGCCATCTTTAAATTTGTCTTGAAGTCTGGAAACTACTATTTATCTATATTCAGTTTCGGTCACTAAAGGATCATTTTGAATGGGGCCTTTCCGATGTGTATTTTCCGGACTGTGGGGAGGCTTGTCTCGCATCAGAAGATCCCTTGGTGCATCAGTGGTGATTTCAGTTTTCTCAGATTCTATTATGAGGAGAAAGGAGGGAGCAACACAACTATTAGTATAAGAAGGTTTTTCATATTTTGTTGATAGGAATAAACTAATTGATTTGCCTATTTAGGGTGTATGTTTCATATGGTCCACCAATCAACCCCAGCCTATCTTTTTCGCTTGGACATTCTTAGTTCCCTTGGATTAGCAATTTCATTTCCTCAATGTGATGCAGTTGGCTCTTTTGCGCCCACTTTTGACTACTATAGTGCATCCCTAGGCAGGCATTAGGTGAATGCTTTGCCCAGCCTGGATGACTAGCACCTACTTGGGGTCTAGGCAGGCACTTATTAAGACTTTGTTGCCTAGACACTAATGCGCTTATTGCAAAGGTGGTCGCTAGAGACGCACATAAAGTTGGTCGTATTTTTTTTTTATCGATAATCAGAGAAATATATTAATAAAGAGGAAAGTACAAGGCAAAAGAAATGCAGAAAGGGGTTTACAATGGCGTAAACTAAAAACAGTAATGAAGCAGATCAGATCCTAAAATGGTGTTAGACGTCATCCCAAGTTCCCAACACGGAACCCGGATCCACCCTTCTATTATGGGTGATGACCAAGTCAAAGATCAGTAGGCGGATACAAGCTCAGATTTGAGAGATAGAAGATGGGAAGTTATCGAAAACTCTCCTATTTCTCTCTTTCCAAATGGACTATGAGATGACCCCAGTTAGGAAAGACCAAATTGCTTTCTTAGTACCATTTGCACTAGCCCATGACCAGCATGGTTAGAAGTTCCAAAAGGAAGAAGAAATGACCCAATCTACCCTTAAACGGAGAGAAAATACCCCCATATGACACCCATATTAGGGTAGTGCAGCAGCAAGTGGTCTACCGACTCTTCCACTTGGAGGCACAAGAAACAATGATTAGCCATCCTCCACCCTCTATTCTTTAAGTGGTCACACGTGAGGATTTTATCCAAAGATGCATTCCAAAGGAAGAAGGAGACCTTGGATGGAATACCTGGATTCCACACAAGACGATGAGGAAAGGGTGCGTAAGACTGACTCAAAAGATAGTAGAAGCGATTTTACTGAAAATGGACTATTGCTGCTATCGGACCAGACTCTACAGTCTCGGTCATTAGGGCTCACAGGGACAGACTCAAGGTATGACAGTATATAAATTAAACAAAACAAATTTCAATTAATATTAAGGGTATAAAAGGTTTCTTAAATGACAATGAAAATTGGTTGAAAGTATCCAGGGTATTGGAAAACTATGTTTAGGTTCTCCACATTTGGTCCTTTGTCCAAGGAGAAGGTTGAATTATTTCTCAACCTGCTATATGTTCTCTCTCTTCCCCCCTCTACTTTATTCCCAAATAATCTCGACCTCAATTTGATGGTTTGCAATTTGATTGCATCCTTCCGAGCTCAAGAAATAGTTAGAGAGCGATTTTACTGATGAGAAAATTTTGAAAGCCATCAAAGATCCTAGTGGAGAATGGTCTTTCCCTGACGGGTTTACTTTTGCATGATACACAGTATTTTTTGGGGTACCAATGACTATTGAGTTTCAGAAAGATTGTTACATTGACAAGGGTATCAATTCTACTTCTCTTTCTCTTATACAAGGTAATCAACTAGTCTACAAGGCAACTGCCTATGCGACTCCTTGGAACTAAACAGTCTTTATTGTTAGTGCTGTTATTGATATAATTTTGTCAATGGTCTCATTTTGACTTTTGAGTTTCCTTGTGGAAAGAGTTAAGAGTAATATTGAGGACATCTTGAGAGATTGGAGATCGGCAAAAATATATTTTCCTTTCCATAACGATATTACAAAAGGCGTTCTCTCCCATCTCTAAGACGAAGTGAAGCTTTATTTTGATGGGTGCTCTCTAGGGAACCCGAGGCAATTAGGTATGATGATGTTGATCATACGTTTATGTTTTTTCCCCAGCCTATTGGATTTTTAAAATCAGTGAAGCTGTTGAGACTATCCTACACACTTGAGAGATTTGTGACTTGGCATCTACTTTGAACTTATCGTTCTCTCGAATACCAAGTTTGGCGAATGATCTTGCTGATTCTTTGACCAAATGAGCGGACTAGAGAGGAACTTTATTGCTGAACTTATTTCTCAAAGCCTTTTCTTCTCTCTTTTCTATGCCCTGATCGGACTTGGCTGCTGTTTCTACCCCTCTTGCTTTCCTTAGAATAATTTATCTCGTTTTGATTAAAACAATAAGAAAATTCTCTATTTTCTTTTCCTGATAGGACTTGACTGCTGTTTCTATCCTTTTCACTTTTAATTAGAATACCATTTATGTTGTTTCAAATTGGACAGTTTTAAGTTAGCCCCTACCTTTTGGTGGAATCAAGGGAGTATTTTGGTGGGCTTCGAGAGCCATTGCAAGGACTACGCTTCTGGTTGCTGACCTAGGGTGTTAGGGGAGAGGAAAAGAATACGACAAAAGAAAATAAGAAAGGAATCCTGTAAACAGGATTGAAGTGTTGTGGGAGGTGGAGTGGGGGGTAATTTTTTAATTTTTTGGGATCGGTAAAGGATTAAGTATATTAATATCAAAAGAAAGTAATACAATATAATGGTTCACAAAGAATAAGAACCAGATGTATGCAACTGAGGAGATGCTACTAGACTAAGCGATAATCACTAGAGCATAGTATCTAAATAAATAAAAAACCAATGAATCATTCTTCCGCAAAATCCTTTTTGATGGCACACCAGGAACAAATAAGCTGTTGTATGAAAGTGTAAACACTCTCCTCCAAAAGGACTGATCCCTCAAAACCCTTCTGTCGCGTTCTATCCATATGGCCTACCTAATAGCTCTGAGTGACATAGCCCATATAATTGAAGTAGGAGCCTCTACCGGAGTCGATAACCAACCTGATAAGGAAACCCCGCAAAGACCAAGGAAAGATCCAAACGATCCCCAATAGGAGGAGATTCTTCCTCCAAATAGTAGAGGCAAATGAGCAATGTAACAATAGGTGATTAATAGATTCCTCCTTTCTTTGGCACATAAAGCATCGATTACTTTACCACGACCATTTGTTTTTCAAGTGATTGCATGTGAGTATCTTGCCCAATGATGCTGAGCAAAGGAAGAAGGCTACCTTCGACATGGATTCCATACTGCTCAACGTAGAAAAGGGAGCTAGAATTGACTTGTAGGGACTTGAAGATGGATCTCCTTGAAAATCGACCTGTTGACTCCCTAGGCCATAACTTGAACATCCTCCTGCTGGCAAATTGGACTCTTGTGTACATTATGAAATAACCTTTTAAACCTTTTTTTAATGGGTTGGATGGAAACCCACGTGCTCTATAGGTTGATATCTGTCCCATTTATCCCTCTTTAATTGGGTTTAAACTTAATCAATTTAAGGTTAATATTAAAAAAAAAAAAAAAAATCTAAAATCAAAGTTAGATGATTAACCATAATGCTATGTTTGGTTGCCAAGAAAATAGGTGAAAATATGGAAAAGAAAAGAAAATTTCATATTTCTAATACAATTCTTAGATGTGTTTTGTCTAATTTTCTTTTCTTTTTCATGTTTTCACTAATTTTCTCAACAACCAAACATAGGGTAAAGGTGAGTAATTTTTAACTACAGTTAATGAGTGTTAAAAAAGACACATGACAGTTTGTAGAGTCTCTTTTACTTGTGGTTAAGCATAATCAACCTAAGGTTAATAATTTTTTTTCTAAAATCTAGGGTTAGATGCATGAACCCTTAGGGGTGAGTGAATATTAACCACTATTAGTAGGTGTTAAGAGGGACACGTGGCAGCTTGTAGAGCCTTCTTTAATTATGATTAAGCATAATCAATTTAAGGTTAATATTTTTATCTTATGAAAACCAAGGTTAGATACATGAACCTTAGGGATGAATGAATCTTAACCATAGTTGGTGAGTGTTAAAAAAGTCATGTAACAATTTGTAGAGCCTCCTTTAATTGTAGTAGTGTGATTAAGCATAATCAACATAAAATTGATATTTATTTTTTCGAAAAATCAAGGTTAAACGGATGAATCATCCGGGGGGGTGAGTGAATCTTAACAACACTAAGTGAATTTTAACCACAATTAGTGATTTTCAAGCACTTCTCTTATGAAAAGTTTTTACTAATCTCCTTAAAATAAAAAAAATAAAAAGGTTAAAAATGTTATTTCATACCAAATTTAACAATTCTTAACTAACTTTTGGATGGAAGGGTGAAATCCTAGATGGTAGAAGCCGGAGAGAATGTCTGGTTTAGAATTGTAACCGTAGGTATTAAAGCTTCTTAACCAGAGTTAAAAAGACACTTCCGTGGGGGAAAAAATGGCATATTTGACCGTTATGGTCTCTAGCCCACTAGGGTTGAGGGTTTCGCTTCCTGTGTTGCAGAAACCTTGAAGCTTATTCCATCTCCAACTTTTTCCTTTTCTTCACATTCCAGGTATGTCCCCCATGCCTCCCATGTTTTCCTCTCTGCAATCAATGATGAGAATTGGGTCAAGGTCGTTTGTTTTTTTTTTGGGGGTTTTTGAATTTGTTTGCTTATAGCTGTAAAAGATGTTCTTCTTGGGGATGTTGATTTTTGGATTCAAAATGCAGATTCGATGGGTGTTATTGATGTCTACAGTGCTTCCTCTCTTTGCATGATCGAAACCCATCGCAGCTTTGTGGTATTGCCGAGACCCATCTGCTCATTTGAAGGAAATAGAAGCTCGGTCCGTTGTATGGCCTCCATGATTCCTGTAAAACATGTCAATGAAGGCAAGGAGCAATTCACCGGGGATTCTTTCATCCGTCCCCATCTAAGGAAATTGTCTCCTTATCAGCCTATTCTCCCTTTCGAGGTAATCAAACACAACCCATTTGCGGATTTTAGTTTTTTTTTCTTTGTCTTGTTGATTCTTCTATGACTTTGATTAAGTTTCTGTTGTTGTATCCCAGTATTAATTGAATAGATAGGGAAAATAAATGTGTATATCAGTTATGAAAATCCACTGCTAGCCACTTGACTGGATCATAGTGTTAATTGAACTTGGGTTCCTCACCACAGGTTTTATCTACTCGTCTTGGAAGGAAACCTGAGGACATCATCAAATTAGATGCGAATGAAAACCCTTATGGTCCACCTCCAGAGGCAAGTTATATACCCTTTTTCTCTTTCTCTGTTTTTTTCATGGGTAATCAAAAATAAATAAATAATTAAATAATTTTACGTGTGTGTTGTAATTTGACTTGGTCAAATTATTGAAATTGCAGTATTGTAGTTATAACTTATAAGTTCCAATGGGTTTCAATTATGTGTATTGGATAAGTTAATGAATTGGATATAACATAAAAACAAAGACACTGCGTAAAGTCTCAAATTCCAGCCAGTAATAGGGTTTGAATATAAATTTCTATGACAAAAGAAAGAAATGACAATAAAATTACAATTTTTTAATTGTAATTTTATCTCTTACTGCCCTTGCAAATGCTGTTCTCTATTAGCTTGAGCTCTTGCTGGCCTCGGGTTCAATCACTTGTGAACCCTACCACCATATTGTACCTCTTTTGACATATATATATATATATATTCATATCTCAATCACCCATAAAAAAAAGCAAATAAAAAATCACTTTAAAGGTACTAGTGGAGAGTTGATGTTTTTTTTTGTTGGTAAATCAAGTATATTAATATAAGAAAAGTAGCAGTTTACAGGAAGATAAATTGAAGAGGAAAAATATGTACAATAATAAGAAGCACAAGTATAATGGAAATAGATATACTCACAACAAAAGTTCCCTCACGTCCCCACCCCACTGTGAGGTGGAGGACCAATCCATAAGCGTCCGTTGAATACGAGCTAAAATGTGGGAGGGGGAGGAGATGGAATTGTTAAAGACACGACAATTCCATTCCTTCCAGATACCCCACGAAATAGCTTTAGGTAGTAAAGTCCAAATTGCTTCCTTAGCCCCTACCAGGGGCTTCAGTTGCCAACCCAATAAGAAGCTCAGAAAGGAGAGAGAGAAGACCCATCCCATTCCTAATCGAGAGAGGAAGAAAGCGCAAAGCTCAAAGACAACCAGACAGTGCAAGGTCAAGTGGTTTATTGTCTCTTCCTCATTAATGCATTAGTAACAACGGTCTACCATACTACACCCTCTGCTCTTTAAGTGATATGTCGTAAGAATCTTATTCAAAGCTACAGACCAGTGGAAGAAAGATACCTTGGATGGGATTCTGGATTGCCAGACAACTTAATGCAGAAAGGAGTGCGTAGGGACTCCAGTCAAAGATTGTAAAAAAGATCTCACTGAAAACCGACCATTGTTACTTTTTGACCATAACCTACAATCATCAACCTGGGTGAGAACGGGGGAAGAACTCAATCTATGTAAGAGTTGATGTTAATCAATAGAGAAAGTGTTTTTCTTTTTTGAATAGAGTTCGTACCCACAAATCATAGATATGTGAGGGGCTGGGGAGTGGGGAGTGGGGAGTGGGGAGTGGGGTTCTTACTTCTTAGAGCTGTTGTTAAGGTGTTAGTTATAAGAAGAAGGGTGTCCATCGATAGGTGTTCAGGTTAGCCATCGATAGGGATGCAGCGGTTGGAGATTATTTGGAGAGAAGGGGAGAGGGTGTGATTTGGTTTCCGGCACTGAGACGGGATTTGAATGATTGGGAAGTAGAGGAAGCGTCGCAGTTGATGGCTAGTATTAGCCCATTCTCTCCATGGGGAGAATCGAGAGACTGTCGGGTTTGGGCGGGCAGCAAGAATGGGAGCTTCTCAGTTAGAGCTTTGCTTTAGTCTTTGGGTCCAGCTCCCTTGGGTTCGTTCCCTCATAGGGCCGTTTGGAACCCAGGAATCCCGTCCAAAGTGTCGTTCTTTCTTTGGAATGCCGCCTTGGACAAAATTCTTACCTGTGATAACCTCAAGCATAGATGGTGGAGATTGACAAATAGATGCTTCTTGTGTCTTCAAGCGGAGGAGTTAGTGAACCATTTGCTCCTTCATTGTCCTACAGTGATTTGCATTTGGGGGTATTTTCTTTCGCGCTTGGGAGTGGATTGGGTATTTCCAACATCCTTCCTTAGCTTCCTAACAAGTTGGGAGAGGGTCAGTGAAGATGGGGTGATGGAGACTATTTGGGCGGTGTTGCCGAGTGCTATAGCTTAGATGGTGTGGAAGGAAAGGAATGTTAGAATTTTTGAGGTTGTTTCGGCGGCCCCATCTCGGATTTGTGCCAGGGTGCGTCTGGTGGTGTTGGAATGGGCTGGGCTTTTCAGGGATAGGGAAGATTTGCGGGCGGTGTTAGGTTAATGTATTCCATAGGGTGTATTGTAGGTCAGGAGTGATGACAACACTCAGTTTTAGCTTTTTTGAGTTTATTTTCTTGTAAACTCTCTTGGTGTGTTGTTTGCTCTTGTTTCGTGCTTTTCTATTTAATAATATTGTTTTACTGATCAAAAAAAAGAAGTAAGGTGGACATTACTATAGTTCAAGAAAAGCTTCAGGCTGAACGCCCGTATTATAGATTCTTCGTGGGTTTTTTCTAATGTGGGCTGGTCGAATGATTTGCCAACAACGGTTACAACTGGGGCATTATCATTTTCTGGAGTAGTGATGCCATCTTTAAATTTGTCTTGAAGTCTGGAAACTACTATTTATCTATATTCAGTTTCGGTCACTGAAGGATCATTTCGAATGGGGCCTTTCTGATGTGTATGTTCCGGACTGTGGGGAGGCTTGTCTCGCATCAGAAGATCCCTTGGTGCATCGGTGGTGATTTCAGTTTTCTCAGATTCTATTATGAGGAGAAAGGAGGGAGCAACACAACTATTAGTATAAGAAGGTTTTTCATATTTTGTTGATATGAATAAACTAATTGATTTGCCTATTTAGGGTGTATGTTTCATATGGTCCACCAATCAACCCCAGCCTATCTTTTTCGCTTGGACATTCTTAGTTCCCTTGGATTAGCAATTTCATTTCCTCAATGTGATGCAGTTGGCTCTTTTGCGCCCACTTTTGACTACTATAGTGCATCCCTAGGCAGGCATTAGGTGAATGCTTTGCCCAGCCTGGATGACTAGCACCTACTTGGGGTCTAGGCAGGCACTTATTAAGACTTTGTTGCCTAGACACTAATGCGCTTGTTGCAAAGGTGGTCGCTAGAGATGCACATAAAGTTGGTCGTGTTTTTTTTTATCGATAAACAAAGAAATATATTAATAAAGAGGAAAGTACAAGGCAAAAGAAATGCAGAAAGGGGTTTACAATGGCGTAAACTAAAAACAGTAATGAAGCAGATCAGATCCTAAAACGGTGTTAGACGTCATCCCAAGTTCCCAACACAGAACCCGGATCCACCCTTCTATTATGGGTGATGACTAAGTCAAAGATCAGTAGGCGGATACAAGCTTAGATTTGAGAGATAGAAGATGGGGAGTTATCGAAAACTCTCCTATTTCTCTCTTTCCAAATGGACTATGAGATGACCCCAGTTAGAAAAGACCAAATTGCTTTCTTAGCACCATTTGCACTAGCCCATGACCAGCAGGGTTAGAAGTTCCGAAAGGAAGAAGAGATGACCCAATCTACCCTTAAACGGAGAGAAAATACCCCCATATGACACCCACATTAGGGTAGTGCAGCAGCAAGTGGTCTACCGACTCTTCCACTTGGAGGCACAAGAAACAACGATTAGCTATCCTCCACCCTCTATTCTTTAAGTGGTCACACGTGAGGATTTTATCCAAAGATACATTCCAAAGGAAGAAGGAGACCTTGGATGGAATACCTGGATTCCACACAAGATGATGAGGAAAGGGTGCGTAAGACTGACTCAAAAGATAGTAGAAGCGATTTTACTGAAAATGGACCATTGCTGCTATCGGACCAGACTCTACAGTCTCGGTCATTAGGGCTCACAGGGACAGACTCAAGGTATGACAGTATATAAATTAAACAAAAACAAATTTCAATTAATATTAAGGGTATAAAAGGTTTCTTAAATGACAATGAAAATTGGTTGAAAGTATCCAGGGTATTGGAAAACTATGTTTAGGTTCTCCGCATTTGGTCCTTTGTCCAAGGAGAAGGTTGAATTATTTCTCAACCCGCTATATGTTCTCTCTCTTCCCCCCTCTACTTTATTCCCAAATAATCTCGACCTCAATTTGATGGTTTGCAATTTGATTGCATCCCTCCGAGCTCAAGAAATAGTTAGAGAGCGATTTTACTGATGAGAAAATTTTGAAAGCCATCAAAGATCTTAGTGGAGAATGGTCTTTCCCTGACGGGTTTACTTTTGCATGATACACAGTATTTTTTGGGGTACCAATGACTATTGAGTTTCAGAAAGATTGTTACATTGACAAGGGTATCAATTCTACTTCTCTTTCTCTTATACAAGGTAATCAACTAGTCTACAAGGCAACTGCCTATGCGACTCCTTGGAGCTAAACAGTCTTTATTGTTAGTGCTGTTATTGATATAATTTTGTCAATGGTCTCATTTTGACTTTTGAGTTTCCTTGTGGAAAGAGTTAAGAGTAATATTGAGGACATCTTGAGAGATTGGAGATCGGCAAAAATATATTTTCCTTTCCATAACGATATTACAAAAGGCGTTCTCTCCCATCTCTAAGACGAAGTGAAGCTTTATTTTGATGGGTGCTCTCTAGGGAACCCGAGACAATTAGGTATGATGATGTTGGTCATACGTTTATGTTTTTTTCCCAGCCTATTGGATTTTTAAAATCAGTGAAGCTGTTGAGACTATCCCACACACTTGAGAGATTTGTAACTTGGCATCTACTTTGAACTTATTGTTCTCTCGAATACCAAGTTTGGCGAATGATCTTGCTGATTCTTTGACCAAATGAGCAGATTAGAGAGGAACTTTATTGCTGAACTTCTTTCTCAAAGCCTTTTCTTCTCTCTTTTCTATGCCCTGATCGGACTTGGCTGCTGTTTCTACCCCTCTTGCTTTCCTTAGAATAATTTATCTCGTTTTGATTAAAACAATAAGAAAATTCTCTATTTTCTTTTCCCTGATAGGACTTGACTGCTGTTTCTATCCTTTTCACTTTTAATTAGAATACCATTTATCTTGTTTCAAATTGGACAGTTTTAAGTTAGCCCCTACCTTTTGGTGGAATCAAGGGAGTATTTTGGTGGGCTTCGAGAGCCCTTGCAAGGACTACGCTTCTGGTTG
The DNA here is from genome assembly GCA_015143295.1 of Tetracentron sinense. NCBI lineage: Eukaryota > Viridiplantae > Streptophyta > Magnoliopsida > Trochodendrales > Trochodendraceae > Tetracentron > Tetracentron sinense. Next base: position 47,484,504 of record CM026552.1, read on the forward strand.
CTGACCTAGGGTGTTAGGGGAGAGGAAAAGAATACGACAAAAGAAAATAAGAAAGGAATCCTGTAAACAGGATTGAAGTGTTGTGGGAGGTGGAGTGGGGGGTAATTTTTTAATTTTTTGGGATCGGTAAAGGATTAAGTATATTAATATCAAAAGAAAGTAATACAATATAATGGTTCACAAAGAATAAGAACCAGATGTATGCAACTAAGGAGATGCTACTAGACTAAGCGATAATCACTAGAGCATAGTATCTAAATAAATAAAAAACCAATGAATCATTCTTCCGCAAAATCCTTTTTGATGGCACACCAGGAACAAATAAGCTGTTGTATGAAAGTGTAAACACTCTCCTCCAAAAGGACTGATCCCTCAAAACCCTTCTGTTGCGTTCTATCCATATGGCCTACCTAATAGCTCTGAGTGACATAGCCCATATAATTGAAGTAGGAGCCTCTACCGGAGTCAATAACCAACCTGATAAGGAAACCCTGCAAAGACCAAGGAAAGATCCAAACGATCCCCAATCGGAGGAGATTCTTCCTCCAAATAGCGGAGGCAAATGAGCAATGTAACAATAGGTGATTCATAGATTCCTCCTTTCTTTGGCACATAAAGCATCGATTACTTTACCACGACCATTTGTTTTTCAAGTGATTGCATGTGAGTATCTTGCCCAGTGATGCTGAGCAAAGGAAGAAGGCTACCTTCCACATGGATTCCATACTGCTCAACGTAGAAAAGGGAGCTAGAATTGACTTGTAAGGACTTTAAGATGGATCTCCTTGAAAATCCACCTGTTGACTCCCTAGGCCATAACTCGAACATCCTCCTGCTGGCAAATTGGACTCTTGTGTACATTATATGGTTGCAACCTGGATCACATCTTTTTAAAAATTTCCTTTATTGGCGTGATTCGAAGTAGGATTGGTACCCAATCAATGATTTCTCTAGCTGTAAAGGGATTGGGCCAAAGATCAGGCGAATTGGGGTGTAGATTCTGGTTGATTTGTGTGTTTTTTGGGTTAGGTTAAGAAGGGGTTAATTTTAAAAAATGAATAAATTTAGGTGTGAGTCCCAAAAGAAGTCAGTTTATTGATAGAATCATTGCTTTTTCCTTTTTTTGATTGAAAATCAATTTCTTATTTATTTAAATTCTAAACATGTGTAAAAGAAACTGATACATTTACTTCTAAAAAAAGAAACTGATACTTCTAATTTGTTAGTATTGAAGATATGGATTTGGTTTAATCATGAAGACCCTTATCTTTATTGCAGCCACCAACTTGTCTGTTTCAGATATTTTTTTTGTTCTGAGTACAAATTTCAGATTCTTTGTAGGTTATGGAAGCTTTGGGGTCGCTGAAATTCCCATTTGTTTACCCTGACCCTGAAAGCCGTCGCTTGCGTGCTGCCCTTGCCGAAGATTCGGGCCTCGAGTCTGATTATATTCTTGCGGGATGTGGTGCAGATGAGCTCATTGATTTGATCATGCGGTTAGAAATTGAAGAATCTTGTGGTTCTTTCAAATGAGGTCGTCCTTTCAGTGTGTTTCACCTGACTGACATGAACAAATGCCAATTTTTTTTTTTGATCTACAACTGCAGATGTGTACTTGATCCTGGTGACAAGATTGTAGACTGCCCTCCCACATTTACAATGTACGAATTTGATGCAGGAGTTAATGGTGCTCTTGTCATAAAGGGTAAAAACATGTTTTTTTTTGTCTCGATTTTCTTGAACGTGTGTGTGATGTTTATCATTTAATGTCCACTCATTAAACATCTGCCATATGTGTGCTTATTTTCTTTTTCATCTGCCCTATGTGTGCTTATTTGGTTTTGCCTTCTCATTCTAATAATGTCCTAGAAGTAGATGGCCATAACCTCATACAATATCATTTTACTCTGCAGTACCGCGAAAGTCAGATTTTAGCTTGAATGTAGAGCGCATTGCTGAAGTTGTGGAGCAGGAGAAACCAAAATGCATATTTCTAACTTCTCCCAACAATCCAGATGGGAGGTACATTCTGAGTCATGTCTTTTATCAGTACATTATTAAAGAGGTGATCATGGACATATGGTCCATCATTTTCGATTTATCCTACCACCGTATTGTACACATGGCCCCCCAACTATTAGTCCTACAATTTCGATACTTCGATTTATGGAACTCTTTCGGATGGAGAACAACTTACAGAGCTCACATGATTTTGATCTTCTAATCTTTAGTCTTTGAATTTAGTGGTTAAGTAGAACTTACATCTGATGGATGTGTCTAGTTAGCCCCATTATATATATATATATAAGAAGGGATCGGGAGACTGAGGAAAAAGAAACATATGTTCACACACGCACACAACCATACGATCGGGAGATCCAATGGCCATCATCACACCACCCTTTTATGTGTGGAAGGGCATTTAGAGAAATTTGATTTTTTAATTATAATAAAGAACTGTCTCCTACTTCCTCTTCTTCTTTGTTTCTTCATTGTCCACTCCCTGCGGCATCTTCCCCCTTCTCTCTCCGATTCCAGTGATGTCCCTAAATTTAGATTCCAAAAAAGGAATTCCGGCGGATTCCAAGCTTCTTCTTAGACGGATTCCAGCAACATCCCTAAAACCAGGTGCGAAACCTTAACCACTTATTTTTTCTTCTCTCCTTTCTTTCATCTCATTTAAAATTTTTTTTTTTTACAATGAAATTCTAAGTATTGTTGGTTGAATCACATTGATTTCAATGTTACTATTGCTTTGATTGAAATACTATCCAAATCATACAAAATCTCTTTTAGGGGTCGTAAGTGTTATAAATGCCTTTGCCTTTTCTATTATGTTCAGTGGTCATGATGGTCGTCACTAATCTGTTAGACATACCAAATTTTTAATGGAGAAATCAAATATCTGAATCTTTTAAATGATGAACACTTGTAGGTATACATGTTTTACACTATATACCAGTGAGTCCCATCAAGAAACTTTTACATTAGTGATCAATCCAGCTGGAATGGTAATCATCCGTCTAAATTTTCTGTCAATTGTGGGGCAAATATGGTGAAGAGGAATGCTAGCCCGATTAGAAATCGGTTCTCTCAAAGTTACTTTTCAACGGTTAAAGTGGCCACTTAAAAACGAGAAGTTACCATTCTTCGTCTGGTGAAATGACTTACTCGAATGGTAAGAGGATGCCTGCCAAACCCTTGGTGGTAAACCTACATAGTCACCACGAAGCCAATGACACGGTAGTCACTCGTATAAATGGAATAAAACCAATGGCGGAACAAATAACAAATACAAAGAAGGCCTTGTTTCCCCTCTTAGCCTTATATGCGGTGTCTTTGTTGACGTAGAGAGATACTGGTCCTATGCTCCACGCCTTTCCCTCCATGGCTTTCCTGTAGTACATATTAATCAATCAAACATGACAAATCCTGAGTCAATATGTACTTCTCAAATTTGATTGAATGATGATGACGTCTTGCCGTTCTAAGGCCTATTTTTTGTTTATCTGCAATTCAACATGTAAGAAATGCTAGCCCTAGAGGCAAACTTTCAAACACTCACTATGGTGTTGCTATCACTATCTTTCCTTGTTACCTTTAGAATTGGTTCAAACCATAACCTCTTATTTGTTAAAAAAAATTGTTTTCTTAACCTGTTGAAGTGGTAGCAATGATCGATGTTGCACCAACAACAAGAGTTTGGAAAAAATTTGAAATCTGCATCTATATGAGTTTATTTAATATTTACTTTATTTATGTTTGTAGTGTAAACCTAGTTGGGGGATGAATACATTGGTTGTTGAAAATTGTATGATTTTAATGAAGGCGAAAAAAGTGATGAGATTGTAATATTGTCGCCTCAGAATGAGAACATCGACATAGGTGATAGTTTGACTCCAAATAAGTATTCCAAAAAAGTTAATGCGCTATATGTCGGAATGCTCTTTTATTTAATTGAAGAAGTAAAAAGAAATTATGAGGAGTATGGTTGATATAAGATGTTTTCAATTCGAGTTTAATCTTCAGACTAGACTTGAGGACGTGTAGATGAAGTGAATGAAGTCAAATTTGTATGCTCACATGAAGGACATCACAAGAAATGATTGATGAAGTTGTTGTCGAAAGCATAAGAAAAAATTGTTCTACGTTGAAAATTGAAATGTGGATGTATGACTACTATGCAGATTATGAATGTAAATGAAACTGCTGAGTGGAAAATTACATAATTTTCTGATGAACACAATCACAAGTTTGTTACTTTACGAAAGAGGGTGCGAATGAGGTTCAATAGACACATGCTTGATGCATCGAAGGATCTGACAGAGACTTTTTAGTAGAGAGAACTTGCAAGAATGCATCAATTTTCCATGACGATAGTGATTGTTGGAACCATTTGTGGGTAATCAGACAAAAAGACCTAGAAGTGGGTGATGCGCAAGCAGTTCTTCATTATTTTAAAAAAAAGAAAATAGGGAATGCTTAATTCTTTTATGCAATCCAATGTAATGATATATGAACACTTTGGAGACATTACATTTGACACGACATATAGGACCAACAAGGATGATATGTTATTTGCATCTTTTACTAGTGTGAACCATCACTATCAGTCCATTCTATTTGGGTGTGCACTCTTGCAAGACGAAACTGATGTAATAATTTATTGGTTGTTTGATGTAAGCCTCCAATATTTATTATCACTAACCAAGACTTGGCCATGAGAGCAACCATAGGTAGGATATTTCCCAACACATGTCAGCATCTATGTCTTTGACATATCAGTAAGAAGTTAGTTGAGAAATTATTTTACGTATATTATAAAAGTCAAATTACAAGATTGTGATGAAAAAAAATGCGTAAGCTAGACATATAGTGTCAAAGAATTCAAAGAGAGGGGAAGGCCTTGATGATGGATTACAATTTTGTAGAAAATGATTGGTTTCAACATCTTTATGAGATACGACGATCATGGGTACCTGTTTACAATTGAAGTACTTTTTTGGCTGGCATGAACACCACGGGTCGTAGTGAGGATGCTAATGATTTCTTCGATAGTTTTGTCTCATCCAATACCAATCTAAGGGACTTTTTACTTTAATATGAGCAGACACTGAAGAAGATATTCTATAAAGAAGAAAGCGAGGATTAAATATCGGAGCACAAGAATCGAATTATGGAATATTGAAACATGTGACAAAAATCTACATAAGGAAATCTTTGAAATTTTTTTTCATGAATTATAAGTCATACAGTACATAGTAACAAAATTCTCCGAATTTTTGAAAAATTCGTGAATTATTCGCGAATTTAAGGTATGCCAAATTATTCTCCGAATTATTCGCGAATGTTAGGCTTGCCGAATTATTCGTTGATTTTGCGAATTATTCTCGAAATTTATGTATTATTCCTGAATTTCGCAATAATTCGTTTAGTTCTACAAAGTAAACTGCTTATTTTGTGTATTATCTAATCAAATTGTTGGATATCTTTTCATAATTATTATTTTGTTCCCGAATATTTCCCGGATTTTTCTGAATTTTTCCGAACTTGACCCTTGCTGAATTATTCCCGAACCCCGACTTTTTTCACTATGAGTACAAAGTTGAAGACAGTGAAAATGATGGCGAATACAAACTTATGTAGTGAAGTCCAAGGTTGGTATGCTTGAAGAGTTTGTTGTGAATTTAAAAGTTGGGCTTACCTCCCATTGCCTTAAGCCAAATCTTAAACAACTAAGAAAATTTTGACCTCAGTTTCGTTCTGCAAGAGTGCACACCCAAACTGAATGGACTAATAGTGATGGTTCACACTAGTAAAAGGTGTAAATGGTATATCGTACTTGTTGGTCCTATATGTTGTGTGAAATGTAATGTCTCTATAGTGTTGATATGTCATACATGCCCGTGCATCTACCCATAAAAAATTTGCTACCCTCCCATTTTCATCACATTAGATTGCATAAAAGAATTGATGATTCTCAGTTTGCTTCTTTCTAAAATAATAAAGAACTGATTGCGGATCACCTACTTCTAGGTCTCAGCTTGACTGTCCGTAAATGGTTCCAACAATCTTTATCATCAAATCCAATCTTATCCCTACGGAAAATTGATGCAACTTTGCATACTTGCAATCTCTACTAAAAGTCTTTGTCAGATCCTTCACTACATCAAAAATGTGTGATGTTTCTATTGAACCTCATTCTCGCATTCTTTAGTGGAGTGGCAAACTTGTGATTGTGCTTGTCAGATTTTTTTTTTTTAATTTTAGTCAGTGGTCTCGTTTAGATTCATAATCCATATAGTGGTCATACATCCGCATTTCAACGTAAAAAAAACTTTTTCTTATGCTTTCGGTAGCAACTTGTCAAACCCTCATCTTGTAACGTTCTTCACATGAGCATACAAATTTGATGTGTTAATCCCTCTACTAGGTCTACACTGGAAACATAAATAAAGCAAATTTTGATTAAACTCATCCAGGTGCAGATTTCAAATTTTTTCCAAACTCTCATTGTTGGTGCAACATCGGTGATTGCTAGCACGTCAACAAGTTAAGAAAACAATTTTTTTAGCAAGGAGTAAGCTATGGTTTAAATCGATTCTAAAGGTAATAGGGAAATGTAGTGGTAGCAACACCACAATGAGTGTTTTGAAGTTTGCCTCTAGGGCTAACATTTTGTATAAGCTGAATTGTAGACAAACAAAAAGGGTCCTTGGAACGGCAAACAATCACCACCATTCAACCACATTAGAGAAGTATATATTGACTCATGATTTGTCATGATTGACTGATTAATATATATTATTGAAAATCCATAAGAGGGAAGGTGTGGAACATAGGATCGGTATTTCTCTGCGTCTACAAAGTCACTGCAGATAAGGCTGAGAGAGGAAACAAGGCCTTTGTATCTGTTGTTTGTTCTGACATTGATTCTATTCCATTTATATGAGGGGACTGTTGTCATTGGCTTTCTGGTGATTATGTAGATTCACCACCAAGGGTTTGGTACGCATCATCTTGACACTCGACACCAAGTGTTCGGTAGGCATCCTCTTGTCACTCGAATAAGCTATTTCACCAGATGAAGAATGGTTACTTCTACAACTGGTTGCATTTTGTTTTTTAAGATGATTGCTTTAACCGGTTAAAAGCAACTGTGAGAGTACCGAAGTCTAATGGGGCTAGCATTCATCTTCACCATATTTGCGCCACAATTGAAAGAACATATAGACGGATGATTATTGTTCCAGCTATGTTAATCGCTGATGTAAGAGTTGCTTGATAGGACTCACTGGTATATGTGTAAGTTATGTATACCTACCTACAAGTTGTCATCATTTATAAGATTTAGATATTTGATTTATTCATCAAAAATTTGGCATGTCTAGTCAATTACGACCATCATGACCACTGAACATAATAGAAAGAAGATACCAATGTGACACAACCAACACTAATTAGAATATCATTTTAAAAAAGTTTAAATATGAGGTGAAAGAGAGGGGAGAAGAGAGAAAGAGGGGTTAGGGTTTCACACCTGGTTTTAGGATCGTCGGAATTCATCAGAGAAGAATCTTGGAATCCACTGGAATTCCTCTTTTGGAATCTGGTTTTAGGGATGTTGCCGGAATCAGAGAGGGAAGAGAGAGAGAGAGAGAAAGACGTCAGAGAGAGGGGACAATGAAGAAACAAAGAAGAAGAGGAAGGAGACGAGTCTTTATAAAAAAATCAAATTTCCCTCAATGCTTTCCAAGCATAAAAGAGTGGTGTGATGGTGGCTGTTGGATCTCCCGATTGTATGATTGCGTGCGTGTGTGAACCTGTCTTCTTTTTCATGAGTCCCGATCCCTTATTGTAGGAGAAAGCTACAAGCCTACAAGTCACGTAGTTCATGACTTTGTTAACCACCATGCAAGCCAAAAGTTGATGCTGATCCTGTAATTGTTACCAAAATGAATGACATTCTTGTCATTATGAAGAGAAACTGATTTTGCAAGAATGCCATCAAATCTCTTGATAATTACCAAAATGCCACTTAAATGTTTTCTTGTTTTGCCTTTGCTTGGTTGTTAATAAAGTCACACGCGCGCGCGCGCGCACACACACACACACATATATTGGAGGTAATCTGAACTCGAAAAGGATGCAGTATGAATTGATCTTCGAGTCCAGCCCAAAGAAAACTAAGGTGAAACTATTAGATTAAACCCTTGGTTGAGAAGTTCATACATTTTCTAGTTGGTTATATTTTGTCACACTGCATCCAGGAAGTGCCTACCAATTGATTGGTTTGGATGTATAAGTTAATGTGCCACACTTATCTGGAGAGCAGGGTCTATTGGGGATTATGAACAACAGGACAATACCACCCCATATCTTGGGCATATCATTTTTTTCCTTATTTCTAAAGATGTAGAGAAGCATTAGATTAGCCAAAACTCAAAAGAGAAAACTGATGTCCTTAATTAGAACTTGGTTATGCTGATTGAGTGATGCTGCTGATTGTATTCAATCTTAGGCTTCGTTTGAAATGTCTGGACTATGTGGTGCTTTATTGCTTTCTATATGTTCTGTTCTGATTATATTGCCTTCTTGTTGTTTTGCAGTGTAATCAATGATGAAGATCTCTTGAAGATTCTTGATCTGCCCATATTGGTTGTGCTGGATGAAGCATACATTGAATTCTCTGGAATGATATCTAGGATGGTATGGGTGAAGAAGCACGAGAACTTAATTGTTCTCCGGACATTTAGTAAAAGAGCTGGTACATTCCAATTTTTTCGCTTGCTATTGGTTCTAATAGTCAAGTTTCTGTTGAAACTTATTTTTTGGGTGTAACATCTTTTGTTAAAGAATGTATATTACCTTCTAAAAGTAAACAAATTTTCTGAAGTACCTTGTTGTGATTTGGTTGCCTTCTTAGCTTGCTGTGTAATGTTACTTTAGATTTTTACTTGCATCTGACATATATATTATGGAGATGGGATAATCCTCATTAATAAAATGGATGTAGCTGACGTATATCATCCTCACCGTAGTCCGTACACATGCCCATCAACTCTTTGATCTGTATTGCCTCATCATTGTGCATCTCTTTGATGGGGCTATGAATAAAAAACAACCAAGAACAGTAACCCTTCAATGTAGATGTAGAACTTGAATGACTAAAAAAGATAATAATGTCAACAGTCATGAAAAGAGTTCAGTCATTGGGAGGCCATAAGTATCAATTTTTTCTGATTCTATGCCCCATTCAGGAGCAGACAACCAATGTTTTAGTCTGGATTGATGAATGATTCATGTTTAAGGTTTTGGTACTAGGGTTAATTGAAGATGACAGATCTCTGATGTGGTATATATATATTATTTAATTTTTTTTATCAGTAAATCAGAGAATATATTAAAAAACTAACTAAAATACAAATCAACAAAGGGGATCACAAGTGAGCCCAGAAGCTCAGAGAGGAGAAAAACAAAACGAAACAGTCCTACTCAACATCCACAGTATAGTTTATCATATCAATTGTATAAATCCCATCAATAATGAATTCTTCATGTTTGGAGGATGGCAAACCACTGGTATTTATGCCCTTTTTTTGGAGGGACCGGTAGATCACTTGTTATTGCATTGGCCTGTCATGTAACAGCTTGGATATGGGGCATGATCTGACCTCGGATAGGGTTGAGCTGGGTCTTTCCACTTGCTTTTCTAGATTTGTTATCTTTCTGGGCATCAATCAATTTGGGAGGCCCCATTGGATGTGGTTTGATCTCTCCTCCCAGGGCTTATTTCTTGGGCGATTTGGAAGGAGAGGAATAGGAGAGTGTTGGATAATGCCTCCCTACCTATGGAGAGGATTGCCACTAGGATCAGAGGCACTGTATCCAACTGGTGCGCTGTTAGATTGGTACCAATTGATTTGGGGGGTCTGTGGTCTTGATGTCTGACTAGGCGAAGGTTGCCGTTCTTGTAGCGTTTTTGTTTTCTTTCCTTTGTTGCTTATCTGTGTTTATTTCCCTTGGGTTCACGACCTTGTGAACCTTCTTGTATGCTTTCCTCTCATTTACGAATTACAATATATTCTATCTTTTTACCGATAAAAAAAAGCTGTTTCTATCGAGGTGAAATTTTGAGGTAAATGGTGAAACAGGTTTAGCTGGACTTCGTATTGGATATGGAGCATTTCCTCTGAGTATTATTGAATATCTCTGGAGAGCGAAACAACCATATAATGTGTCTGTTGCTGCCGAGGTTTCAGCATGTGCAGCATTGCAGAATCCCATCTATCTAGAGGTACTCTTTGCATTATCACTTCTGGGTTTTATCTCGCACTCATATTTTAATGAACCACATTCATGACAAGTGTCAAAACAGTATCCCTCCTGTTTTTTTCGGTAAGTAATCATATTCCTTGCGCTTGAATATGATTTCTAAGACTAGTCAGCAATCTCTTCAGAAGGTGAAAGAGGCTTTGGTGCACGAACGGGACAGGCTGTATAAGCTTCTGAAGGAAGTGCCATATCTGAAGCCATATCCAAGCTATTCTAATTTCATTCTTTGTGAGGTCACATCTGGAAAGGACGCTAAGAAGCTGAAGGTACTTGAATCTTTTTTAGAAACCAGTGTTTTTCCAGGTGCAAATTTCTTGATTCTACATTCTTTACTTCATGGATCTTATCTCCAGATATATAACTAAACAAAGTTATTTAAGGTTTGCCTTTTTAGTTGGCTAGTGGTTATATTGTCTCGTTTAGTTTCTTCGTTATATCTTTGTATGCTTCAGGTTTCCAGGGATTGTCTTACTATTGGTCTCAAGACATTAAGGGTTGTTATTTATTCTTATATTTTGGTTGCTAAATAGTAATCACATAAAGTATTGTATGCGATGTTCCATTTAGATTCTTCATGGTAATAAATTTTATTTAGATTCGTCACTTAGATTCTTCATGTACCACTTAGATTCTTCTTGGAAAAGAGCCAAACAATAGGTATTTCCAGCTGAAAATCCTTGATTCATCACCTTTTATCTCTTTCTTTTACTACTTTCTGGTTTTATTTATTGATTATTAGCTGGGCTGTTCTTTTGCAACTTGCAAGTAAGTTCATAAGGATATAGAATAGAAAAATAAAACAGATTGATATTTCATAAGCACTAAAGTTGTGTATAAGGTGATACCCACAGACAATTTCACAAAGTGATGTTTCTCCTCCACTGTACATTGCACTCAATTTTTCTCATAACCTGAAAGAAAATGTAGCACTTTCCTCAAAACCTTTTGCATGAATTTCATGTAATACTTAAGCACCCCTGCAACGTAAATTTCTCAAAGTAGCCTTACAAAATTCAGTGATCAAGTCTAGTTCTGGTTAGAAAGGGCCATCCACAGTCGATTTGGAAGTGAAGAGGGGCTTTCTCCAACGAGGAGGAGCATGTGCTATTGCTTGTTTTGCTTTGGTATCCACTGACATGGTTGAAGCTGATAATGAAGTCAAAATACTTGACATTTGATGCTCAACTAATTTAGTTTATTGTGAGATGACTGTTGGCGCAGAAGGATGGACGTATCTCACTTGTCTTTGTTTACTTATAGTGTGTTTTTCTGTCTTTACAATTGTGCGAATCTACCATATAATTTGAGAGTCAAATTTTCTTGCTCATGACCTCATGAATTTCGTATATATATATATTATATTAATGGCTTGGCCTCTTACATGTATCTTCAGGTTTTCCTGTTTATTTGGATTTGCCTTCTGATTTCTTTTCTTATGTTGATGCATGTGGTAAGAAAAGATAGATCTATGTTACCACTTACAATTCATTGCACAGGATATGGGATACTGAAGACCTTATAGATACATCCCATAAACAACAACTTGGATTGAGGTGCTGATAATTACATGTATGATTTCATTTTATTTATTTTACTATAACCAATACATCTTTCAGAACTGTAATGTTTTTTTTTCCTTTCTGCGTTGAAGGTAATCTAAGATCTATGATCTAGAACAATCATATCAAACTAAAACTTGACATTCTTCTCTATTTTTCTAAGGTTATAACAGAATACAACATAAAGGCCAATTATGTCATAGCCCTGTTGGTAAGTTAAATCTGAATAGGCCCCGGCATTCAGATTTTGACCTGAAACTGTGAATTTAATGTGACAGTGGTTTAGTTTGTTATGGGTTAAGTATTCTATGCCAATGACGGAAAAACTTTATTTAATCTCATCCCCGGTATGGCTACTGATTTACTTATCTGTTTTGAGTGTTGGTCTTTGGTGGCCCATCATCGAGAACTCGTTCTTATTGGATGACTCTGTAAGGCTTCTTCTCTGACTGTTAACCAATTTATTTTTAAAATCCCACTTTTTCATTTTCATTTTTATTTTTTTAATCATGATTTAATCTTAGATTGAACTATCTAGATGATATAGCTATTCCACATGCTCATTGGTCTAATTCTTATATATAATTGGGATCACTATTACAGTATTACTAATGAACAATCTGCACGACTTGCATGTGAAAATTTATTCTATCTCATGATTTATCATCAGTACCTTAATTGATTATTTAATTTATTTTAGGCTGACCTTGCTCAAATGGGAGTGATGATTCGACACTATAATAACAAAGAACTGAAGGGTTATGTTCGGGTCTCCGTTGGGAAGCCTGAACACACAGATGCCTTGATGGATTGTCTCAAAGTTCTAAGTTGATTCATTTACGGAGTTGAAGCATGTTGAAGATTTCACGTTTTGGAGCTACCAATCCTGTTCAGAGATGCACACGAGGCTTACACTTTTGGAGGGCAGTAAATGAACCCCAGCGAAGTATAAGGTCGCTTCGATTCATTTTCATTGCTCAGAAAAAAAATTAGTCAAAAATTTAGTCCATCTTTTAGAGCATCAGAATTACATCGATTTGTTGACCTGTGAAAGATTTATGACTCTTCTCTTCATTGTGGACAAAGAAGAAATTTTAGATAATTTAAGACTTGACTGAGGTCATGGTTGAGTATTATAGACAGGAAAATTTGAGACTCATCCTAGTGTAAAGTGAGATGGAACTCAGCAATCAGGGCTCATTAAGCAGGAAATTTCCTGCACGGTTCTCGGCCGTGCTGTTTACCCCTTGTCAGGGATGTTTTGAGAAGGAAAATAATTCCCTTCTCGGGCTGAGGGGATTTAACCTCAACCCCTTTTTGGTGCCGCGTGTCCCATTTTTTTTAATTCTCCTTAACTGTGGATAGGATTCACTAACTCTTTGGGTTAAAGCATCTAACCTTGGTTTTAAGAAGAAAAAAAAGGTTAAATCTTGTTAACCATAACTCAAATGGGCTTCGCTCTTTTGAAAATACACCAAGCACATGAGACGAGAAAACCTTTCCTGTATGTGTGTTTCCCAAAATTCCCAAAATACCACGGTATGTCATATGTGGCACGTTCTGGGGAACTAGAAAATTTCTTTTAAACACTGCTATTATTGGGTCTCCTCTTGGATGGAACATGGCCGTAAAATTGCTACGTCGAGCTCTTACATGCAAATAATATAGGTGTAGGGTTCGTCATGATCTTAAGTGCCCGTCTCTGGATTGCTGCAAGAATTGAGAGAATTGAAATTCGAGGATTCGAATTTCATGTTCGTACACAATTCATATGAATTTTGATTCTCATGGGAATTGAAACAATGTTAATTCCTGCAATTTGTGAAAATTGCAATATCCACCCAAAAGGTGTATTTATTCCAATCGGTAATTGAATAAAAATATGTTAATCTACTAAATTTATTTATATAACTAGAAATTTATAATATAATAAAAGTGTCATTATTTGTATTAATAAGCACATAGACCCACAATTTCATAGATTGAACTCATTTAGATAGTAGTCGGGAGTTTGGATTGAGTTTTTTTGGCCAAAAATCAATTTTGGTAAAATTGATTGTGTAGAAATTAATGGTCAAATAATCATTTTTTCAAATAATAGTGTTTGAAGAATACATAGGTGAGTCTCTCAACTTCATATTCTTCGAACACTATTATTTGAAAAAATGATTATATATTTGATCATGAATTTCTACACAATCAATTTTATCAGAATTGATTTTTGGCCAAAAAAATCCAATCCAAACGCTACCTAGGTCTAATTGATTGTATTCGAACCTAATTGTATGGTTATCTACAAAGACAAGTCTCTCTCTCTCTCTGTGTTTATTAAAAAGGTAAATTATTAGGCGTGAACTTGAAATTTAGAGCCTATTTCTAGTAAATTCAATATTTTCAGCCAAACAGTTCAATAAATAAACTTTGTTTTTTGAAGATGAATAAATAAACTTTTCAATTCATAGATATTTTCTCACAGATGTTTCAATTTCTGTGATCCAAATAGACCCTAAGTTTGAGGGAACAGTCGATCAAGTTTTTGGATTGAGAGTATAGGCTTCTATGGAGGATCCATATGGAATTTCAAATCTGGATTGAGAATCGATCAGTTTGTACATAGCAATTTGTACAAAGTTCAAATACTGGGAATAGGGTTGGTCATCCGGCTCTTCAATAAGGGTATCCGGCTCTCCTAAGCTCACAAATTCCAGGCTTTTTTTCTTTTCCAAGCCCCACGGCCAGGTAGGGCCGAATTTGCAAAATCCCCCTAACTTGAGCCTAGGGCTCAGTTTGGCCCTCCACATGCTCTACTACACCATGACATACACGTATAGCCTTGATCTTAATTATATATATATTTTACATAGTAACACTTCAATTCAATACTATGCCTTATGTTAATATTATTTGAAAATGCCTTTATGTTTGTTTTATGCTAAATTCAGATCTATACTAATACCATGCCTTATTACCGTATCAAAATTAGATAAATGCTAGCAAATGTTTTCATTATCTCAAAGTTAGTATTATGGTTTATGTTAATACTTTAATAAATATGTACTATACATATATGGTCTATATGTGCCTTGTGTTAGTACTACATCAAAATAAAACATATGGAAAAAAAAAAATAGCTAAAACACAACTAAATTTAGTATATTATATATAATTTTATTATAAAAGAATAGTAAACACATTATACTGTTTGAACTTAAAAATATCCGGAACGAAGAAAAAAAAAAAAACCTTGTAAGGTAGAGAAAAGAGGATGATTGATTTCAGGTTTGTAACTAATGACAGTGTATGGGTTTTTTTTGCTCTTCTTTTAGGCCCTAGCCTGGGCCTGACCATTTGAGTGTGGGCTAGAGCCTAGCCAGTCCAGGCCCTTCGAGGAAGGGGTGTAAATGAGCCGAGTTGAGCCAAGCTGGTGCTGATCAAGCTCGGCATGTGACATATATGCTGGCTCAAGCTCTTGTCTCGAGCTCAATTCAAGTTCTCGAATGCTAACTTGAGCTTGGCTCATTTATAGATAATCGAGTTTGAGCCAGGTCGCGAGCTTGTCCTAATATTTTAGGCTTGTTTACTAAGATTCACTCACTTATGTTAGGCTCGGTTACTAAGATTCACTCACTTATCCTTGTAAACAAAAATTATCCATAAGAGTTAGTGAATTTTAACCCAGGTTTAATTTTTTTTGGTTTAATTTTTTTTTCTAAAAACTAAGGATAGGTAGGTGAACTCTAGGGGTAGATGAATCTTAACTACAGTTAGGGGTGTCAAAAGATACACATGGCAACTTCAAGGGCGTAACGAGACTCCAACTCTGATTAAGATTCACCCACCCCTAAGGTTCACCCACTTATTCTTAGTTTTTAGAAAAAAAATATTAATTATTTTCAATCCTGGTTAAAATTTACTAACTCCTAGGGTTAATTTTCTTTTCATATTTTAAAAAAAAAAAAAACCAAAGATAGGTGGGTGAACTCTAAGAGCGAGTCAATCTTAACCATAATTAAGGGGTGTCAAAAGAGACACATGGCAATTTCAATAGGCACAACCGGACTCCAACTGTGATTAAGATTCACCCACCCCTAAGGTTCACCCACTTATTATTGGTTTTTAGAAAAAAATATGAAATTTTTAAAAACCCTGATTAAAATTAAATAACTCTTAAGGTTAATTTTTTTCCCTTCTAAAAACTAAGGATAAGTGGGTGAACTTAGAGGTGGGTGAATCTTAACCACAGTTAAGGGGACACATGGAGACCTCAGTGGCGTAGTCGGACTCATCGCTCTCTTGGCAAAACGCTCCGAAAGAAGAACGTCTTGCCAAGGCCTCACCCATCCCTTTTTTTGCTATACCCAATATGCCCCTAAAGGTTTTTTGGTTCTCAAAATGTCTTCACGTCGTATTTCTATAACCAACGTGTCTCTTACAAAAATTTTTTTAATCCAAAATATCCCTCGAGTTTTTATACCTTTTTTCAAAATACCCTCACTAGGGTCCCTCTTTTCGGTCTCTCCCCTTTCCCTCTCATGTGCGTTGCATGTGCCGCCCATTAGTTATGAATTAATTAAAAAGATACATATGAAAAATAAATAGTAAATAAAGATTTGTAAAAATTAGTATGGACTTTCGGTTGGGTGTAGTCCCTGAACTCCTTGAGCATGATCAAATATTTATTCATGATCAACATGTCTATATTGACCACCTGTTGACATCTATATTGAGCACTTGTTGACACGTAAGGAGTTGAGACAAAATTTGACAAAACAATACAATTATAGGATACTTATTTGCTGTCTTATAGGTGAAAAGAAATGACCTTCATGTTGTGATACACCGTTCATAGCTTTAGCAACATAGTGATATCTTTGCAAAGAGTCGAGCCTAACGTGGATTGAGTCAATCAAGTTCTTCCATGATGAATGCTGCATCAGCTTGTAATGTTTAGCAATAATGTTCGACTTGTATCGTCGCAATTTTCACCATTAGTGACCATTTCTATCATTGTTAAAAATTAATGTCTGTTGGAAATTGTTGTGCTAGTTGTCGAAAATTATGTATCCTAATTTTGCCTTGTTGAACATTATTTCACATGATAGCATGCCCTAAAGTTGTGCTATTAATGTGTCATTGAACATTTAGAAGAATAATTGAACACCAACTGTCACTGCCTTGATTTATACTTGAACTTCCAAATCAAAATTCATAAATCCGGATCATGAACTCACATATTTGTGCGGAAGCTAAGATTCAAAACATTCACATTAGTCATCCCAGTAAGTTCATCATACCTGATTTAAGTACAGCTAGCTACAATACAAGTTCTTTACAAAAGTTTCTTTCTCGAGTCCGGGTCCTATCATCCTTTGGTCCGAGTACCTTCTAAGCATTATCTGTTGACATAAAACGTCGAATGAGGTATGACGCTCAATAAGTAAAATCAATCCCACTACTTTAAATCCATACATTACTCCTACTTTAATAGTCATAGTATCATTTGGTCACACTACGAAGTTATAATAATATTCACATCAATCACTTATGACACTATTTATCTATGATTCATTTTCATATCAATTGATCTTAATTAATTTTAAAAATAAGAAGGCAGCCATATTAGTATTCATTAATTCCATGTTCGATTCAGGTTGTATGGTTTCAGAGCGTCGTAGTTCGTCAGACACTTCTTCTGTACCACTACACTGATGTAGAAGCAAATTTTATTTATGTTGATGTGATTGTGATCTATGCCAAAGTAGAAGCAAATTTTATTTATGTTGACGTGATTGTGATTCCGACTGCATACCATTCATTCACTCTTGTCGGTGACGGTATGCATTGCTCTGTTGCTCTTTTCGTAGTTGCTTTTGTTCATTACTCAATTGAGACCACAATCGATGCTCTCTAATTCTGGATTGTGTACGCTTTCTTTGTAAACATCCTTGTAAGGGTTCTATCATCAGACACGTAGCATTGTGGCCTAATATTCTTGGTTGCTCTCTCTCTTCATTGGTTATCCTATGTAATCTGTGAAACATAGAATTTATGATTTGCTCCCTTCGTTTATCAATGTGTCCATTGAATTATGTTGCATCTATGTGAATAAGTACGTAATCAAATGAAATAAACTATAATCAAAACTATATTTTTAATTATAAGGTTATACAATTTAAAATCAGTTTCACGAAAAGATTCGATCCCTCTTGCGTGACCTTTGTATATAATGAATAACCAATAAAGGATAGAAATCATGTACGAATCAAAGTAACTTATTAAACAATAATGGTTGTAACTAACTGTCCCTATTGCCACCATTAAAGAAATGAAAGACATGGTTTCATTGGTTATTTAGAGAAAAACCCATGAAGTAATACATACAAGATCAAATACACATCTTTTTTTATTTATTTATCAGAGTGCTCTAAGAATGAGGGGGGTGGTTAGATGAGAGATCATGGAGAGGGAGAGAGGGGTGGTGAAAGTGGGGATAGAGGTAACCAAGAGAAGCCTAAGAATGTGGGTGGTTGCTAGAGGGTAACATAGAGAGGGAGAGAGAGAAGGGGGGGGGAGAGAGAGAGAGGTGGGAGTGGTGGGTGATGCATCAAATCCATAATTTGGTTTTACGTAAACAGGTTCGATACTAACAGTTTGGTTTGAATAGGTGAAAAATGGTTTAGCGAAAAATGATTGTGGATCTGAAAATGGGTTTGTGTTCTTTTTTTGGACCCATGAACTATTATTGTTCATTGTCTTTCCCATATGAAATTTTCAACACCCTTTCGGGAATAGGCTATAGGATTGATGTAAAGTCCACCCAAATGAACATTTTTTAGGGGTTTAGGGGCGGCTTCCGATTCCAACTTATTATTGAATGTCCATGATTCATTCCCATCATCGGTGATAGGATAATCGCCAAAAAAATGTTTTGCCAATTTTTTAGAGAATATGACCCTGTCTATGCATTCAATCTGTCCAATAGGATGGTTATAATACGCAATTTCAGATTTTTGAATTGTCATTCAGATCACCGGTGATGGTTTTAGTGCCGGAAAACATAAAAAAGGCTTAAATAGCTTTCAATTACTCATCTCTTTTGGAGTTTTATTTCTCTTATGCTCTTAAGAACTTGTGAGCCTTTTTTTAATGTATTAGTTTTCTTTCTTTAATCTGTGTTGAAGAATTTCAGGTTTGAAATTTAATACTTTAGAGGAATTGGGTTTGTAGACAAAAAAGGATTATGTCCTCGGAGTTGGGACTTGTGTTCGTTTCTAAGACTTTTGTTGAAATTTTGTTTGCTCTTATCTTGGCGTATTATGGAAGAGTAGATCGAAAAGTACTACGAGAATTAGAACTCTGGGTCAAAAATGGGTAAATAAAAATTAAAAAAAAAATGGATAAAATAAAATAAAATTTGGAACAAATTACTGTATCTGGATCCCATCCATTTATCGATTGGAAAAAAAAACTTAAAGCATTGATTATCAAAAGATCTCAAACAAATTTCGCAACACAGAGAAAAATAAATCATATTCGCAATTGTTGACTGTTTTGAACAAATAGAAATAACAGGATTCAAGAGATGCTCCAAAAGAAATGCTCTATTTTTAGAACTATAGTAGAGGAGGAGAAGAATGAAGAAGAAGAATAAGAAGAAAAATAAAAAATGAACTTACCGACGGCAACTGCAGTAGGCAACAAAAGCAAGTGGTGGCACCAAGCGATAGGGGATGGCAACAAGCGGAGGAAGAAAGAAATGACAATAGGTGGCGGCAACAAGTGGTGGATGCAAGCATTAGGAGGCAAAGAAGGGCGGTAGGGAAAAATGGATGAACCTAAAGCAAAAACGTGTAAAGAGCAAGAGAGCGTGAGAGAAGAGAGAAACAAAGAAATGAGGGAATCGTGCTATGTAAAGGTATTGTGGTTAGTTATGGTTGAACTTAAGTTAATACCCTAAAGTAACTAACTGCTCTCATGTAGAATAGGATAACATAGAAGCAGGGTTTTATGGTCATAAAAGGGAAAATCAATCAACGCTTTTAACCCCCTCCCATTCTCTTTACAATAGTAGCTATATAAAGGGATTACAATTAGTTATGGTCCTATGGTTGAAATTATGTTAATACCCTTAAGTAACTATTCTCAGATAGAATAGAATAACATAACAATGAGGTTTTATGGTCATAAAAGGGAAAATCAATCAACACCTTTGACCCCTCCCATTCTCTTTAAAATAGTATATATATATATATATATTCTAAATTTCAATAACATATAAATTTACAATTAATTAATATTTAATACAAAATGTTAAGTATATAAGTACACTAAAGTTTATTAGGCATTGCCCCTAATCCATAAATGAGCCGAGGAACCCACAAGTTGAAGCCTTAAAGGCTACCGCTCAAAGTTGGGTGAGTGGGTAAAAAATTGTCAGCTGTCCTCCAAAACACATGATGGCTGCATCACCTGATTGGCGTGTACAATGGACGGCCCAAGTTTTGAGCCCCTTGTGGAGCCCGGCCCAAATGGAGCTTAAAACAGGCTTTTATCAGGCTAGGTCGGGCCAATTGACAGCCCTACCCAGTCCTCCTTAACCTTCCTTCGTAAATATATAATAATTAAGTTAGTCAATTATATATTTAAACTATAGTTTCATTTTGAAGAATTAATTTTTTTTAATTATAATACTTTCCAAGTTATTTCCTTGCTTATTATGGCCTGGATTCTTGGGAGCCAAACCCATACCTGACCCCACTATCGGGTTGAGAAAACCAAACTCAGATCCCAGGCTTAAACCTCAATTCTAGTGACATTGATTTTCATGTTTATCAATAAGTGAATTGCCTTTTGTACATTCCCTATTTATTAATGCATCAAAAAAATAAAAATAAAAAGGGAAAAATTTCAGTTCTTTAGACACAATAGACATGCATTCATATGGAGCCGGTTTACTAGGCATGTGAACTATCCAGAAAGACCACTATCGGATGGCCGGTCATTCCTCGAAGAGTTAATTCAAGAATATCCACCATTTGATCCAGACTTAATATTACAGTAGTAAAGAAGGTAATACAACTATCTAATGTTTCACAGATTCAGGGAATGCATGGGATATTCTAGTTACCACCACAAGAGTCATAGCACTGATCTATGGGTAGCTACTCATCAGTCAAGGCTCAGATAGGTGGAATCCATGCACACAATTTCCTAAACCAAAGATTAGGCCCATTAATCACCCAAAGAATTGTATTGTGTTTATAATTTATACGAGCAGATTAGGCTGACTAATCATTCAAAAAATTGTTTTTATTTTGAAATCTATTAAACAATATGAGAGTTGTAGAGAAAATAATGTTTATGGTAGACGGTAACAACCATTAAATCAAGCTAAGTATTGTTTTCTATGTTAGATGTTACGCATAGAACTAGCAAAGGACCTGTTCGATCATTGGGCACATCAAAATCCCTATTAGGATAAATCTGTTTGATCTTTTTCAGATTATGAAACCTGAACAGAATCTTTCCTCTTTTCCTTTTATGGTTTCTTCCAGCTACCGCACTTTGGTAAAGAAACCGCTTCTTGCAACTGTTACTGACACTGCATGGAAATGAGTTCTAGAGTTGGTCTGCCTTGCAGAAACCACATCTAAGAGTTCGAATGCAGAGTATTCTCAAAGAGGACAGAAAGAAACACTAACAGTCATTTTTCTTTGATGTCACTACATAACAATATCGCTTATGATGGAAATACATCAGAGGAATTCTTACTTGGGATGAATTTGCTTCAGAAGTCCAGATACAGAAGCACAATGTGTTGAGTTGTACTTGCATTTCTCACAGCATGATTGCAACAATTCAATCACCTTCAGGCACCTACACTCATTTGAAAACACCAATAATAAGTTATCTGATTTAATGTCACCAAGATTGTGTGAAGGGAGAGATGCAACTACCACTTAAGCAGTTATAACTGCTGATTAAAGGACGAGATCACTAAAGTTCCAAATTCCCTTATTTTCTTCTTTCTGTAAAAATATCAAATTGGTCCAACAAAACAAATTACACTTGGGCTGTTATCCTAAACTACAACAAACTAATAAGATTGGCATTATTCTGTTTACCAAGATAAGCATTTCTGTAAGCCATTAATTTCGCGCCTTATACACATAAGCAACCATCTATTGTTTTGCAAGGACCCACGTAAATCAATAATAATGGTAGATGAAAGAGCCATCTCATAAAAAAAATGCACCAACTCCTGAACAAAGTTGTAGTGGAAAGGCAATAAGGAGAATGACTAGGCTCGTGGGCAATCATGTACGATGATTGTGCTTAAATCAAGTATTAGCAGAGCTACTTTCAGCAATAGAGAGTTTGTCAACACAAAAACATCAAGCTTATATTCCCTATATTTCATGTTTAGCAAATATTCCCTGCTGATTCTAGACCAATAAAATTTGATTGTTTGAGATGGGGGAGCCATACTTCTGGCTCAGATTTAAATCTGAGCTGTTTAATTAAAGAGGGCAACCTCTAATTAAGAAGAGAAAGGCATAGAGAAAGCACTAGTGATAATCCTGTAATTTATTGATATTTAGAGTAATGTCCATTAGGACTACAATGTACATCCTTTTCGAGGGCTTTTTGTATAATTAAAAAGAAAAAAAAAATATTGAAGCAAGGGGTGGCTTTCACCAGCTTACCTTGTGTTTTCCATGTGAAATATGGAGTGTCTACTTCTATCATTCCTCCAAGTTCTTCATAGTCTGTAGTCTCACCTTTTAATAAGAGGGAAAGATAAGAGTGCTCTAGTAGGGCGCTTCTCCCTCTTCATCTACAGGATGGAGGGAGTCTGCCCACTGCTATGGGTAGACTGCCTTCAATGTCCTCTTTTGGGGAGGACACATGTCAAGGCAGGAGGATATTTTAGGCTCTTCTTGATAACCTTTGAATGTCCTCTCCTTAGGAAAAAATGTTAAATGGGAATTGGCATTTGCCCTCTGAACACTTGTCAGTGATCATACTTGAATGCATTTCCATTTCATGAATTTCAAAAACGAAAAAAAAGGGGAAAAAAAGAAAAAAGAAGCATAGTTACCAGAGCGAGAAGCGAAAATGAGAAGTAAAGCGAAAGCGAGAAGCGGGAAGCAAGGCTCAAAAAAACCTTGGGAAACGAGAAGCGAGAAATGATATATATTCTCCTCATTCCCATTATGTTATTATGAGTAGCTATATATTTGATTTTATCTTACATGAGATTTTTGTGAAAAAAGTAGATGCCTTAGGTTCCAAACCGACAATACTTGCTTAGAGTCTATACCCCTAGGCTATAGACTATGGTCTATCCTATTACTTCACACATACAGCTCCCTTTGATCTTAAATGAGATGTGATGGAAATGAGCTTCCTAAGAAGCGAGTCCGTCCGAGGAAGTGAGTTTCCTAGGAAGCGAATCTGTCTGAGGAAGTGAGTCTGAGAACCGAGTTTCCCACTCTGTACATAGCTTCCATGCAACTATAAAAAGAAGTATCTCCGCCCCCTCTGATCATTTCTCATACTGGTGTTCATTTCCATGTCCTATATTTCAGCAAAAATAAAATAAAATAACGAGTTGGTCCCAACTCTCCTACAAAAGATTAAAAACTCAAATCGGATGTCCAACTCTTCCCACCAATAATGTTTGACTGGTATGTACCTTGATGTTTTAGTTTAAGAGATGAACAAACAACCACCACCACCATTACATTACCCCTAGATGGATATCCATATCTATAGTTTGAGGAAGAAAATATTTGGACCGTAAATTATCAAAACATCACTACTTATCATGATATAAAATATGCATGGTTCAAAATATCGGTATCGGTTGCTGTATCGGTAAGTCCAAAACAGGATACGTATCGACATATCGGACCGTATCGGGTGGATACGGTGGAAAAAATGAGGATACGCTAAGAAATGCTTGGATACGTAATGAAAAACTTGGATACCTTGTATAAAATTTCTTTTAATACAAATATAAGCTATTAACAAACTAAATGAAGGTCTCCAATTATATTTATAACCATAAATATGAGAATTGAGAATTTTATGAGTTAAAAAAGGCGTGCATGCTGTGCCGATGAGAAGACATCAAAATACAAACCATAATAACTTAGCTAAGTATAAGAAAAACAATTTAAATATTAAAGCCTTACATTCAATGAGTTAAATAAGAATGTATTGAATTACAAGCATAAATTTTAAGCTTAATCTAAATCTTTTTATGTTGAATTGTTACACTGTTTGTTGACTTTTTGAACCTGTAAATAAAAATATATTTTAATACTAAAGTATGAGATTTTTTTACCAAACATTTGGATTTTGATAATTTTTGTATATAATAAAGTTAATGAAATTTTGATATTTGAGAAATACCTTATCATTTGAAAGTTGAAATTTTGATCAAGTCTCTAAGTAGTCAAGCTTGAAAGGCCCTTGACTATAATAGTACGGTTGCTTAGTAGAGTTTTATAGGAGTAAGTGCTTTCAAGCCTCCCTTGTATATAAGGTAGTAAGGGCGCTAGCGCGCTTTGTAGTTTTTCAGCTTGCTGCTCACTTTCTCGCTTCAGAGAGGCGAAGGGAGCCTGACTTACAGCTTCCAAGCCTGGTGTGAAGCGAAGGGATTTCACCTATGATCAGATCAGTGGGCAACCATAGTGCTAAAAATAGGGTTTTGTTTTTGAACTGAAAGTTGATTTTTTATTATTCATGAATTTGAATCAAGATAATTTTTATTGAATTCAAATGGGGGATAACCTTATTTCCATATTAATATCATAAGAATATTAATTTAAAATCATTTACTTAAATAATATTTTATATAAATAAGTTGTGCGTATCAAGTCTGTGTTGTGGATTCTAGTGTAAATGGAAGGAAATAAAAAAATTATTAAAAAATCCCCTATATCAAGCCTGTATTGGTCTGATACGGGGGAGTTTTTTTTCCAGCGTACCAGTGTATCGGATAACTCCAAAAGGGATACGTATCGGCCCGCATCGGTTGATACGTATCGATATTTCAAACCATGAAAATATGCTGAAACTGATACGAAACGGGCGATACGTATAGGTATTTGTAGTCCCCCATACGATATATATACTGATAAGAAATGAGTGATACGTATCGTTTGTTAGTTATTTATGTTTTAATTCATTGTGGAATTGTAATTGTATTTGCTACTTTGTTTTTGAGTTGCTTCCCATTAATTTATATTTGGTTCCTCTAACTCATTTCATTTTTTAAAAATTTAATTTGATTTTTTATAGTTTTTTCTTAAAAAAAGGAATATTATATGTATCATCCCAAATCAATACATCCCCCGAAACCGTATTTTTAATCCTTGCTACTTATTGATGGAAAATACACCTAATGCTCTCAACGAATATAAAACATATGAGCTCCACGGTGGCCTTAGCATGATTGGAATGATGAAAGTGAGCTTCATATGTTTTCATGCTTCCTTTTTATTAATTTGTGATATGAATATCAGGGTATGATTAATCCATATCTGGCATGGACCCAATACCCATACCCATGTTGTTTTGGCTAGATACGTGTTCCCTAAGGGAGGGGGCTTCACGATTTCATGGTGAATATATTGTTGCAAAATGGTACCTCCCAGCAATCAAGAGAACTTTGAGCTGTGTTTCATATTGGCTACCAAAAAGAAACACTCTTGCAGCATATCTAATGGCTCCCTAAGTTGAATCCTTGATTCCTCTGAGTTGAGTCCTAGGCTCATCTAGTTGAGTCTACTGGATGTCTCACATGTTCAGAATATTGGTCATGTCAGTTTCTTGACTCTCAGAATGCACTCATTTGACTTTGACAGAGTCACATGAATCCCCCAAAGGAAATTACTTGAATCTATATCAAAGATCATCATGGAATATGGTTTGAGTGTTTTACACCAAATGCATTTTATATAACCTGAACCTCACCTAATGCAAACAAAAAATAAACCGTAATAGAATGAAATCACATTTCCACTACCATTATATGCAGAATCTCCACAGCCTCGCAAGATTAACAATCTTCTCAAATACAAGACACTATTGAGAGTGTCAGTAACGAAGGCATAGGTATTGTAATGGATAAAATTTGTAAAATTGATTAAGTGTTGGAGAACGAGCTAGCTTGTGTTGTCGTGTTCACCAAAGTATGACATGTGGATCGCGTGCTTAAAAGGGAGAGTTATTGTTCACCAAAGTATGACATGTGGATCGCGTGCTTAAAAGGGAGAGTTATTCCGTTGTCTGCTGCACAACGTTTCCGTTGTATTATAGAAAACGTATTCGTTATCTTCAGATAGCTAAACCAAACCTCATTTTAAGACATGAACAACGGACTCGAGCTCGAGTCAACAACGAGACTGACTCGCAGGAGGAAGTGATCAGGAGGCGATCGTTTATTCTGACGAGTGGGCAAAAGCACTGTCATGGCATTTAATGCTGGTCACTTCTGTGTGTTGTCAGAAACAAACCGACTGAACTAATAGTAGGCGCCCATATGATAGACGTTAGGTGGCAGATTTGTCTGACATATTTGGTAATGAGTGCTGGACACGTGTTATGGTCATCTATGGTCATCCATGGGCATTCTGAGCTGAACCTATAAATACCCCCGAGAAATTCAGTACCAAGGACTCTCTTTTTCTCTCATTTTGCATTGTGTTTGCTACTGTTCATCATCTCCTACATCTACTTACTTTGGCATCGGAGTACAGGATAGGGTATCACACCCTTCAACTCCTACCTTCTTCTAGTAAACTAGAGTTCGAGTAGCAGTTGCTGACGTGTGTCTTTTCCGGTATTTTCCACTTCAAATTGGCGTCGTCTGTGGGAAACTTATAAACGAACCTCCCTTCGCTCCTTGTGATCATGGTAGATCAAACCCCTGTGCCCATGCGTGAGAATCAAACCCCTCAGGCCACTCCATTCGCACCTTCTGGCATGCAAACATCTATCTCGGGGATTGGAAAATCATCCGGATAGTCTGAGAGAGCTGTACTTCCCCCGGATGATTCTTCCAATCGTATTTTGATGATGTTGCAGAGGCAACAGTCAGTTTTGGACCAAATCACCACGCAACAGCAGATGTTGCGGGAAAGGTTAGATGCGTTTGAGCATGGAAGGCTTGAAGTAGATGATGGACCATCACAGAGGCCTACAGTGAGGCATCAGCTTGATTTCTCTTCTTCCCCACTGGAGCAAGAGCCTCGTGATACCAGATTCGTGCTTCTTCCTGCCGAGAGAGATGCAGGCCAAGCCCCAGTTCGTGGTAATCAGAAGAATCCTTCTGATCGTACTGAGTTACGCGAAGAGAGAACCCAAGAAGGAGCTAGAGGAGGTGCTGCAGAGGAGGCTACCACTCAAAAGACCTGGATAACCTCAAAAGAAGTGGAGGCCATGATCAGTGCCTGTGTCAAGAGCATGAAAGGAGGGGCTCCTGATCATTTTGCTCAGTCAGCAAAGGACAACATCGAGAATTCCCCTTTCACAGATGCTATCAACCAGTCTTATACCCCGTCCAGGTTCATGACCCCGAACTTCTCCATGTACACCGGAAGAACGGATCCAGAGGAGCATTTATTTGATTTTAAGCATGCGATGGCTATTCGCAATCCAGATGATAATCTTTATTGCAAAACTTTCCCCAATAGCCTGGCGGGAGCAGCGTCGAGATGGTTCCGCAATCTGCCCCTGGCTCCATCAGCAGTTTTTCTGAGCTCAGGTCAGTTTTTATTGATCAATTTATTATTAATAAAAAGAAAAAAGCTGGCGCAGATTCTCTCTTCGCTCTACGGATGAAGCCGGCAGAATCCTTGAGGGATTTCATCTCACGCTTCACTGATGAAGTTCATAGCATCGACAAAGTTGATGAAGGAAGTTGCATAGCCGCTTTTAAGAATGCCATCCCCAAGCACTCCGAGTTCTACAAATCTCTTGCTCTTGACTATCCTGTCAAGATGGACGAAATGATGGTTCGTGCGACCAAGTTCGGGAGATATGAAGATGATGTCTCTATCACGCTGAAGCCAAAGACAAGGGGGATAGAACTCGTAGAAAGAGCAAGACGTTCATCTTCATCGAAGAATAAAGAGAAAAGACGGAGGTATGAGTCTTCATCTTCTGAGGACTCGCCACCCAGAGTAAGGAAGGAGAAAGTAGTGTACGTGACGCAGCAGGATCAACCGGTTCGGCGCCCATATGAGGGAAATTCAAACCAACAACAGCAGCAGAGTAGGACGGAGAGACGTCCCGACCCAAATTACCAGCAGCCGCGAGAAAGGCAAGTTTATCAACCACGCCAGGGGCAGCCTCAAGAACAGCCGGAGAGAGGTACTCAGATGAAAGAGAGACTTCTTTTTGCAGCTCGAACTAATCGCGTCAATTTCACGGTCAGTCCAGCAACTATCATGAGGTCAATGGAAGATCAGGCGTACTTCGAGTGGCCTGCCAGAGCTGTGCAAGATGTTACGTCGGGACCACGGGCACACAAGTATTGCCATTATCATAAGTGTCGTGGTCATCTTACAAACCGATGTTGCATTTTGAGGGAATATTTGGAAAGGCTGGTCTAGGAGGGGTACTTGGGAGAATATCTGGAGTCCAGTAATGGTGACGCAGTGCGTGCCAGGGGACCATTGTCTCAGTCTAGGACTGAAGAGCCTTCAAATTATCCCAGTACTAGTGGAGGAGGAGGAGGTCGAGGAGAAGCACCTTTGGGGACTATCAACGTCATCTGTTGTGTGCGAGTACCAGAAGAAGATGTGGAGAGAGATTTCAGAGCAAAGACAAGGAAGATGTCTCATGAAGCTGAGGTATGCCAAGTGCAGACTACGACAAGCTGCATTGAGCAAGCACTTACCTTCACCAATCAGGATTTGACGATGGTAATCCGGCCTCATTATGATGCTCTTGTTCTCACCATGAGAATAGGAGATTTCGACGTCAAGAGGGTGCTTGTAGATTTGGGGAGCGGGGCAGATATCTTGTATCTTCATGCTTTTACCCAGATGAAGTTAGATCCATCCGCCCTCATCTCTGCTCAGACCCCGCTGTTCGGGTTTGATGGCAGTTCGATGAAACCAGTAGGAGACGTCATCCTGCCCGTTGTAGCTGGGCCCGTTGTCCTACAGACAAGATTCTCCGTTCTGGATGCCCCATCCCCTTACAACGCAATTTTGGGTCGCTGGTGGACCCACGAGATGAAAGCTGTTCTTTCTTCCTTTTACCAAGTTTTGAAGTATCCCACGCAAGACGGACCCAAGGAGATTAGAGGAGACCAATTGGCATCGCATAAGTGTGATTTCCCTCCACCCGCTGTGCTCAAATAGCAATTACAGGTCGGGTCCGTTTTGGAGGAGAGCTCGGAAGCCACGCTGTGCAGACCTCCCGTTGAGCCCATGAAAGTTGTCAATTTGGGAACAAAGGAAGAGTCAAAGACGTTGCAGATCGGCACAAGTTTGACAACGGAAGAGGAGGTCGAGTTGCTGGAATTTCTTAAAAGAAATCTTGATGTCTTCGCTTGGTCTCATCAAGACATGACAGGGATTAACCCCAGTATCATCTGTCATCATCTCAACGTTGATCCTGCTGTCCCTCCAGTGAAGCAGAAACCCCGGAGACTTGCCCCAGCATATCATGATGCAGTAAACGAAGAGGTCGATAAGCTCATTCAATATGGTTTTATTCGAGAAGTACAGTATCCCGACTGGATAGCGAACGTAGTGGCTGTACCCAAGAAGAGTGGAAAAGTGAGAGTTTGTATTGACTTCACCAGAATCAATAAAGCTTGTCCTAAAGACTTTTTCCCTATGCCATGGATTGACAAGCTAATCAATGCTACTGCTGGCTACGAGATGCTGTCCTTTATGGATGGTTATTCAGGCTATAATCAGATCCTTCTGGCAGAAGAAGATCAAGAGAAGACTACTTTCATTACAGAGCGTGGCTTGTTCTGTTATCGTGTTATGCCTTTTGGTCTGAAGACCGCTGGGGCCACGTATCAACGTTTGATGAATCTCATGTTTGATCCAGTACTTGGCAAAACAGTAGAAGTTTACATTGATGACATCGTTGTGAAGAGCCGACTGCGGAGTACTCTTGTGGAGGATCTTATTGAACCTTTCTCTATTCTGCGAACTTTTAATCTCAAGTTAAACCCAGAAAAATGCACTTTCGGGGTTACTTCTGGCAAATTCTTGGGTTATCTTGTGAGTCAGCGAGGTATCGAGGCTAATCCAGCTCAAATCCGTGTTCTATTGGACATGCCAGAACCAAGGTCAAAGAAAGAGATTCAGAAGCTAACAGGGCGTATTACAGCACTCAATCGGTTCATTTCTAAATCATCTAACCGTTGTAAACCCCTCTTCGAGTTGCTAAGGAAGGACTCAGTTTTCAAGTGGACATCAGAGTATTCTCTAGCTTTTGCTGCTTTGAAAGTATATTTGGGTTCAGCTCCCATTCTATTCATTCCCGAGCCTGGCGAGCTTTTATACCTCTATCTCTCAGTTTCAGAGCAGGCCATTGGTTCTGTCCTGGTCAGAAGTTGTGATGGCGTTGAGAAGCCTATTTATTTTATCAGTAAGACTTTTCTCAAGACAGAACACAATTACAGCAAGCTCGAGAAGGCATGTCTGGCTCTTGTCTTTTCTGCTGAAAAGCTTCGTCCTTACTTTCATGCTCATACCATCGTTGTCATCACAACGTATCCCTTGAAAATTGTATTGGGACGACCTGAGTTAGCGGGAAGGATGTCGAAGTGGGTCGTGGCACTCAGTGAGTTCGATATTCAGTATCGGGCAAGAATCACAGAAAAGGGGCAGGCAATGGCCAGTTTTCTTTCTGATTTTCCTGTAGAAGAGGCTGAAAAGGAGATCACGGCAAATCTCCGTGAATTACCAAAAGAGACAGACAACGAGAACACTACAGAGGATGGAGATAACTCATCAGAGTGGACTGACTGGGTGTTACACGTCGATGGATCCTCTAATTCGAATGGTTCAGGGCTTGGTGCTATGCTCATTAGTCCGGAGAATATAAAAGTACAGAAGATGTCACGTCTTGGATTCATTGCCTCCAACAATGAAGCAGAGTACGAAGCATTGCTGCTTGGGTTACAAAGCGCACATGAATTGAAGATTGAGAAGTTGAGGGTGTTCTGTGATTCACAACTTGTGGCGAATCAAGTAAATGGTGTCTACGAATGTAAGGACGATCAGATGAGACAATATGCTGCTCTCATTCATTCTCAGTGTGACACATTTAGCGTTGTCGAAATCAAACATGTTCGAAGAGACGACAATAGGCATGCAGATGCTTTGGCTTACCTTGCCTTTATGTTACAATCTGATGAACCCAGAGCTATTCTTATGGAGTACAAAGAATACCCCTCAATCGAGTTGCAGCCATAACGGGAGGTATGTTTTATTAATTCTGTTCCTAGTTGGATGACAGGACTAACAGCGTACTTGAAAGATGGGGTTCTCCCTATCAATGTGAATGAGTCAAGGCGTATCCAATTCAAGGCACCACGTTATGTCTTGGTGCAAGGAGAGTTATACAAGAAGTCTTTTGGGGGACCTTTGCTGAAGTGTGTTCACCCAGTGGATGTCGAGAGGATTCTTGCTAAGCTTCATGAAGGCATTTGTAGCATACATTCGGGAGGAAGAACGATAGCTCACCGAGCTCTGGGGCAAGGTTATTTCTGGCCTTACATGCAACCTGACGCTTAGAAATATGTAAAGAAGTGTGGTCAGTGTCAACGATATGCTCATTTGATCCATGCTCCAGCTCAAGAGCTTAGTACGGTATCTCAGCTTTGACCCTTTGCACGATGGGGGCTTGATATTGCAGGACCTTTTCCTAAAGCTCCTGGGAATCTCATCCTTCTCCTTGTAGCAACTGATTACTTCTCCCGCTGGATTGAGGCTGTTCCGCTTGCTCGTATCAGAGAACAAGAGGTGAAGAAGTTTATGTGGGAGCATATCGTCTGCAGGTTTGGCATACCGCAGTCTATTATCACTGACAACGGAAAACAGTTCTCGGGGCGTATTATTGCAGAATTTTGTAATGAACTGAAGATCAAACATATTTTCTCATCACTATATTATCCTCAAGGGAATGGATTGGCCGAAGCAGCAAATAAAAATATACTGAATGCCTTAAAGAGAAGATTGGAAGATTCGAAGGGAAAGTGGACCACCGAGCTGCACAACGTGCTGTGGGGATGTAAAATAACGCCAAGGGGTCCTACGAACGAAACACCTTTCTCTTTAGCATATGGCATGGAAGCTGTCATTCCTAGTGAGATTAGCTTACCCACCATACGTTCTTGGCACAGCAAGAAGAAGGATTGAGAGAAAGAAAAGAACGTCGAGCTCATGGCCATTCACCTCGACTTACTAGAGGAGAAACGAGAGGATGCCAGCATTCAGATGAAAAGATATCAGCAACAATTAAGGAAGGCATATAATCAAAAAGTACAACGAAGGGTCTTTCAAGTCAGAGATCTCGTTCTCCGAAAAGTATTCCAGAATACAAGAGAGTTGAACAGTGGCAAGTTGGGACCTAACTGGGAAGGACCTTATATTGTTAAACAATTGGGAAGTCCTGGTGTATGCTACTTGAAAGATCTACAAGGTAATCCCATCCGAAAATCCTGGAATATAATAAATTTAAGGCAATTTTATCAATAGAAGCTTGTGATATATATATAAACGAGTTATTGTGCTTATGTCTCTGCGCTTGTTTG
Organism: Tetracentron sinense; assembly: GCA_015143295.1. Taxonomy (NCBI): domain Eukaryota; kingdom Viridiplantae; phylum Streptophyta; class Magnoliopsida; order Trochodendrales; family Trochodendraceae; genus Tetracentron; species Tetracentron sinense. Next base: position 47,517,201 of record CM026552.1, read on the forward strand.
CATTTATTGCATAAATTGAAATGTTTTAAATTGTGTGTCAATACGGTGTCTAATTGATGAATGTGATCTTGTGAATGTTCTGCAAACTCAAATAAAATCTCATTCGAGTAGTGTACTCACAACGGGATACAAGTGGCTTATCCTAAGGATGTCATTTGAGCAAACCAGTGGCTTATCCTAATGACATCCTCTGAGCAAAGTATCTCGGACAGGAGTATATGAGGTTTTATTTGTAGATTGCATTCACAAGAAGTCACATAATATAAGTATTTGATTTGGTGCCGTGATACGTTGTGTGGTAACTTCTGTCTAAAGAGCTTTGAACGCAGGAGTTAAGTGTTAAAATATCTTCATATTTTCTTTGTCTTGTTCAAATATGGGTACTTACGTACGTTTCCGTTGTGTGCATATATGACATGAGTTCCTGAAACTCAGTGCAAACTACGTACATAGAAGAGAAAAATGAAAAAAGAAGAAGTTCATTCCATAACACCCAGTGCTGGGTCCATATAGCAACACATAAATCCCACGACAGGGGAGAGAAAGGGAGAAGTATAAAGATTATTTAAAGAGAAAACGATCAGGGGAGAGGATCTTCAGCAACAGCGGTAGCAGACGAATGCACAATGGAAGGAGCAGCAGAGGCAGGCACGTCAAGAGGAACAGGCACTTCGGGTGCAGTGAACTCCTGAGGAGGTTCGACAGTAGGGAGGGGCATGGGACCTTCGAAGGGGTCCAGTTTTTCAACTCCTTCGACCTCAGGCTCGTTATCTAGCTCGATAACATCTTTGCTTTGGAGCCCGGAGTAGGTGATCACGTCCTTCTCATTGTCCTCCTTCAGCCGACCTTGTTAACGAAGCATGTTCATCAATTCTCTCTCAGTCTCAGCTCTGTCTTCCTCCAGGAGACTGTCCAGTTGCGTTTGGTAGTGACTCTGAAGCTTAGCTGTAACAGCCTTCTCCACAGCCTCTTCCCCTGTCTTGGCCTCTGCAAGCTCCGCCGTCAGAGCTGCTCTCACTGTCTCAGCCTCCTCGAGCTGCCTTCCCAGTGTCTGGGATATGCTCTCCAGCTCACTGATGCGCAGAACGGCAGCCTCCACCTGCTGTTTAGCCTTCTCTTCTCTCTCTTTTGCTGCTCGAGCTTCCCCTTCTGCCTTTTCTTGTCCCTTGACGGCTGCAACGAACTTCTCTTCTATCCGCACTACTGCAGCACAGGCTTGCGACAGGTCAAATTCAATCTTGAGTCTGTCCTCTGCAAGAGTTCGTTCCAGTGTTTGGGCCCTCCCTTCCCAGTAGTTGATGGAGTCTCTGAGATGATTGTAGTGATAGTTACTACGATCATTCAACTCATGGACGAGGACATCCAGCTGTAAAAAGAAATATCAGCATGCTACTACGATAAGCAAACAACAGAAGTAAAGGAGGAAGGAGAAAATCATACTGAGGCAAGGGACTGGCAGGCAGCATAGTTCACCTCAAGTAGGGACATCTTGGCAGCATCGGCGATGTCCTTGGAGAGCCTCATGGCATGGGTCAGTGCACGAGCAGCCTTTTCCGATGTCTGCACAGAATCGTTTACGGTGGGCCTTCTGAACCGAGAGAAGTTAAGCGACCAATCCGTCGCATCTGACGGCGGTACACCGAAGGGAAGTGAAGCCGGAGCAGCAGCCTCCGTTGTAGGAAAGGCGACGATGACAGTACCCAAATCAGCTGGGGCAGCATCGGTTGGAGTAGCAGCGAGACTTGTGCTGACTACTCGGGACTCCGTTGTGACATTGGAGTCCCTGAACATGGGAAGAGAAGGAGTGGGAACTGTCTCACTGTTCTCACGGCGTTTTTCTTCTTTCTTTTTCTTTCTGGCCTCAAACTCGGCCTGTGTAGGAAGTTTCCTCCGTTTCGGCTCGGAGGACGTCGCTCCCGTTGTGGGATGAGTTTTCTTTGGGGGAGGTGGCAGTGGAGGCAGTGCTGCCGCAGGACGGGCAGTCCTTGGCTTTCAAGACAACGGCAGAGGGTCTGTGCTGGCCATTTCTTCCTCTTCTTCTTCTGAGACAGGAACGGCGGCAGGACGAGAAGGAGAAGGATCTGGTTGCTCTTTTGTTACTGGAGGGGGGGTTGGAGTGGGCGCACTGTCAAAACCCCAAGTGTCAGCTTCGCGAGGTTTCCACCTAATGTAGTCGCCTCCACGTACTCTCTTGATATTTGTGAGTACGCTTTCTTCCTCTGTTGTGAGCTTTTTGAAAGGAAGTTTCTTTCCTTCAACTGCACAAAACAGAAATTTAAGTGTTAGACAACGGGGAATGAACAGTAAAAAGAAGTATCAGACAATGGACATCGGATTATGGAGGCAAGACAGTTGGAGGACAACGGACAACGGAGCTCGGTCACCTGGTTTGTCTTGAAATACGTTGGGTATGGAAGAAGTCTCTGATTTCCAGCCCCCAGAGACAACAAAGGGAGTCGCTCTCCACCCTCGTTCTTTGTCAGGTATACCGGAGACTAGGTCGAGGTACAAAGGTTTTTTGTTCCAAGAAAAATAGTTGTAGAGATCATCATCGGTACCTCAGCATTTTACGGCATGACAGAAATGACAGAGGTGTCTGGCTTCTATGAGGTATCCGTCCTCGATGAACTTTAGCATCACGGACATGTATTTGTAAAAACTAGGGTGCATTTGACCCGGAGCAAGTTGTAGGGCGGACAGAACCCCATCAAGGACATGGTGAAGAGGAAAACGAAGACAGGCCTCGAGCTGAGCAAGATAAACGACCGTACAGGCATCAGAATGTTTATCTATGTGAGCATCCTCTCTTTTGAAGTGAAGATGGATATGAGGAGGGAAGTCGAAACGTGTCCTAAGGCGGTTCAGGTATTCTAATTGTTGTTGGAGTATGGTGGACGATTTTTCGATGTAAGCACTGTATGGGGCACTGCCAGTACAGCTTGCTTCATCATCACTCTGGGCCCTAACTATGGGTTCTAGAGGAATGTCGGCAGACATGATGCTAGGCACGAAGAAGCAAGAAGGAAAAGAAAGAATACCGCGAAGGAGAAAAGATGGAGAGGAACAAGTGACTTAGAGGAGAAAAAGAACAGTGAAAAACAAAGGAAGGGAAGGAAAAACGTACCACAGTTAGGAGTAGAGGGAGGAAAGCCTGAAGACTGGAGAACCTTTGCTTGAGGCGCGAAATCGGCAGAGTAACAGTGCTTCAGAGACAGAATGACCAAAACGAAGCAAGTTCTTGGTGCTTTATAGATGTTTCATGAAGGTGAAAAGACGGACGTACCCTATATCAGAGCCGTACACGTATTCAGAAGCGAGGTTAGGAAGGTCATTTATGTTATATACACTGCATGTGTCAGAATATATGTTGTACAGGACCATGGTACCCTTCGGTTCCGCAAAGCCAAGCAAGGAAAAAAGGGGCATAAATGTCATTTTAGAATACAGAAGGTAACCGTCGGAGAGATAAAGCGTTTTGAATTCCTAAAACTGTGTGATGACAGCCTGCCATGCATTTAAAGAGGCGTGACGGTTCGCACGCACATGCCAGCTGTAGTGAACGTTCAGCTTCCTCAAACGTTTGATTCATGCAACGATACGAATCCCGAAAGCGGAGATAGGTATGATTTGTTGCCTTTTGTTCATTTATGATACTTCGAGCTACGTTCCAAGCATCATAAAGGGGCAAATTGTAATGGATAAAATTCGTAAAATTGATTAAGTATTGGAGAATGAGCTAGCTTGTGTTGTCGTGTTCACCAAAGTATGACATGTGGATCGCGTGCTTAAAAGGGAGAGTTATTCCGTTGTCTGCTGCACAACGTTTCCGTTGTTTTATAGACAACGTATTCGTTATCTTCAGATAGCTAAACCAAACCTCATTTTAAGACATAAACAACGGACTCGAGCTCGAATCAACAACGAGACCGACTCGCAGGAGGAAGTGATCAGGAGGCGATCGTTTATTCTGACGAGTGGGCAAAAGCACTGTCATGACATTTAATGCTGGTCACTTCTGCGTGTTGTCAGAACCAAACCGACTGAACTAATAGTAGGCGCCCACATGAGAGACGTTAGGTGGCAGATTTGTCTGACATATTTGGTAATGAGTGTTGGACAAGTGTTATGGGTCATCTATGGCCATCCATGGGCATTCTGAGCTGAACCTATAAATACCCCCGAGAAATTCAGTACCAAGGACTCTTTTTCTCTCATTTTGCATTGTGTTTGCTACTGTTCATCATCTCCTACATCTACTTACTTTGGCATCGGAGTACAGGGCAGGGTATCACACCCTTCAACTCCTACCTTCTTCCAGTAAACCAGAGTTCGAGTAGCAATTGCTGACGCGTGTCCTTTCCGGTATTTTCCACTTCAGGTATCAAGTCTTCCTAAGTGTAAAAGGTTCTGGATCATTTGGATAACAGTAATTTGCCATTAAATGGAAACTAGAAACCTCACAGGTAAAGATAGTCAGCAAGAGTGAACAAGTATAACTTAACTTTGGTGATAAATGGAGGATCAGGGATCAGAGCAAATATAGTGCCCCCCCAAGTCCAGATGAGTATCAGTGCTTATTAGAAAACTCAGTGAGAATTTTTAAATCTGCTTTACAGAAACATGATGAAGTGAGATGACACTGGACAGAACTTCTCGACTAAAGTATGAGCTATAAATTGCTTTACAGCAACGTTATGAAGTGGGCTGACACTGGACGGAAACGGAACTTCTCTACTAAAGTACGAATTGAGTCACAATGTTTTAATCCTTCGAAGTCGTGTTGATATCAGTGGGACTTTTTTCCTCCCCGCTTTTTGCTCACCATGAAAGGTGTTGTGAATGGAAAGCAACGTGATCTCATCGTAGATATCAGACATGATATCCTGTATTCCAAAACTAGATTCACAGACTCTCCAGAACCATCAATCTGAAACCTCAGTTTCCTTAAAGAATTGCTAATCTTATTTTCACTTAACCAAGAAGAACCATTTGGTTATATGGGAGACTTGTATCTAAACCCAATGAGGAATGTATTTGAATATCGTGAGACTTAAGGAAAGGAATTTGAATTTGTTGGGTAAATGGTTATGGAGATTCCTCCTAGAGCATAGGAGCATATGTTTTTCGATTATTGACAGAAAGTACGGGTGGATCCCAATGGGCAGGATTCTAAATCGCTTTCTTAAGTCAACCTCTGTTGTCTTGGAAGTCCATTTCAAACATCCTTTCAAATTTTATTTCCCCTCAACTCCTCATATTTGATGTGGGTATTGGTAATCATATTAGGTTTTGGGAGGTCTTATGGTGGGGAGATCCCCCCCATATCGGCGAACTACTTAACTGATTTGTTGGCCAAAAAAGGGGTGTTGAGGGTGGATTTTCTTAGTGTAATTCTTTCCCCTGTATCAGATATTTAGATGGCAAGGTGTGGATAGGAGTGAAAGAGCTTATAACAAATATACAACCTTAGTGGTGAGTGGTAAGAGCATAAACAATGAGGGCAGCCCCAACCCAAAAGGAAAACAAAGCAAGGACTCTAGATAATTAGGTACAACTTATAATCTCCATGATGCAACTATGAGAGGTCTCAAATCCGTTTAACCCCAGATCAAGTGAAGCCAGGATGAAATAACTAAATAAAAAGAAAAGGAAAAAGCTTCGAATTCAGGAAAATTGATGAATCAATGAAAAGCAAGTGAATCCCATGAAGATGAAGATGATCATGATCATGCAAATGAGAGAAAAGGGTGTTGGATTCTGATGATAGAATCGCCTAAAGAAGAAGAGGAAAAGCAAGTGTACCTGTGAGAAAGGAAGTTGTTCTTAGAGAGGCAGGCTTGAATGTCACATGCCTCCTTCTTGCACGCCTCTTTGCTCTGCTTCCCCATCTCTCTCTTGTCTCGTCTACACCCCCACCACTTTCCTACACATATATATAGAGGAGTAGGATCAAAACCGTTATATCGTACAACTTTTGAGGGCCTTTGGTTTTCGACGCTACTAAGAGCACACCAATATTTGCTAATTACACACAATACTCATAAAATTCAAACTACATATATACACAAAGGTTGTAATTTTTTATTTTTTTAAAAAATGATATTATGTAACTAACAGACTCACTCTAAATACACACAACGGAGGGTTGATGATTTCTAATACACCTCTTATATGAGGTGAGGGTATTCCCTATGCAACACGTGAGATTAGTCTGAGTCTAAGACTCAGAATATCCATAAGTCCAAGCAACCACTCCACAAGGGCCTATCTTAATGGAGGGTTGATGACTTCTAATACACCCCTTATATGAGGTGGGGGTATTCCTTATGTAACACGTGAGATTAGTCTGAGTCTAAGGCTCAGAATATCCATATTTAACAACAACAAAAAAAAGTCAACTTCTCAACCGATGTGGGACTAAACCTGGGATACACCCTAAACAAATTGATTTGCTAAGCTCGTTAAACCTTTTTCATTTAATAAAGGAGCCAAACTCAAGTACATGTGTGTTCGGTTCGTCAAATACTTGATTTTTTGAAATACGTATATATAAATACAATATATATATATATATATATATATATATATATAAACAATTATTATATAAATAGACTGAGCTAAGTTAATACTTGTGCAACTTGACACATATACTTCACTGCTCGGCTTGGCTCAGCTCAGCTTGGTTACACTCCTATTACGCAACAAACCTTCTCTCTTCTTCTGTCCTATCTATCAGGGTTGTGGATTAATATCTAGTGTCTTAGACCTTTACTGTGAAAAAGAAGGTAAAGAAACAAAGAAAAAAAAAGTCTCTTTCATGGATTTGCAAAGGAAGGCTTGAATTTGCATTTTTACTATAATTAGATATCGTGGTAATTACCCAACCTGCAATTAGCTATCTTATTGTGTATCGTCCATGATAAACAAAAAGAAATAAGTTTAAAGAGCGAAACAATTGGGGCTTAGGAAAATGAGATATATACGAGAACAATAATCCAGTAATGGTTTTCCCATTTGAATCATCCATCATCGTCAACAAGCAAAGTATGTGTGGAAGGGACAAGGATGAGGTTTGGTTTGAGGAGTCGTGACCACTGACCACACCTAAGAGTCGTCGGTCTCTTCAGCCGAAATTGACCAAGGAAGAGAGAGGATTTGGTGCATAGTTAGAAACTTTTTAATTTGGTGTGTAGTTAGAAGTTTTGGTGTGCTCATAGTAATGCCCTTCGCAGGTTGTGCTCTCTCTCTTGTTTGCTAGTTGGGCTACAGAATAGTTAGTTAGTAAATAATGAGTGAAACTCTTACCTGTCATATCACCAAAGAAAACTTTTTGATCCTGAACACATTCGGCTATGTAGACAGGTCGGAATTTCCACTGTATTGTTCCACATTTTTTTAATACCCCTTTGTTTTGATACTAGTTTCCTCACTCTTTTTTAGTATACTCTAATCCTTTTAAAATAACTATTATGTCCTTTGTATCAACTTAAAGAGGTTGTAGAGGGAGTAGCATCTCGGGTTTGTTTCCTGAGTGTTCAACTCCCACTCCTCCGTAGGGAAATATCCGAGTGAGTTGGTGTGTATAAAAAAAAATTTGTACAGGGAGCTATACTGCTCAAACGAGCATCAAGGTGGATGTTGCATGTTAATCTTGCTTATAAACGTACAACTAATTATTAATCAAGGCCGATGCTGCATGATCATCTTACTATCGTCGAGGATCTAGTTTTTAATTGGTCATTCTTTTTCTACTTTTTTGTTGACATGTTATTATGAAAATAGCCAAAAAAATTGAAGTCATACAACTCATTCTATTGTTTTTATATAAGCATTTAAATGGGAAACAACACTGGGTTTGAATAGATACTGGCTATCTTGTCCCAAAACAGATAATAAAGTTTTACATCTTGAGCCCCTCTTTTCTTCTCTCTATTATTTTTTAAGAGAGGAGAAAAGATATTTTTTAAGAAAGGAGAAAATTCATAACCATTAACAAATTCAATGGTTATGATCTAAACTTAGGATCCGCATATTAGCCAAGAATGTCAAAGGATGGATATACATCCGTATCCGAATTCGTTTACTTGAATAATTACCCAAATAGGTATTTGGCAGAGTAAATTCAAATAATAATTTTACTTTCCGATTATAATGAGATGAATCGGGATATTGATATTTTAATCAGAGTTGGATAAAAAATCGGATATGAATTCGGACACCCATTGGAATACTCTACTTTCCCTTTGTAAGTCAGATATACCCATTGGAATACTTTTATTTTGGGGGTACACGCAGTTAGGCTGCTACCCCGATTGGTTGTTAGTACTGTTCTAGTTTGTTCTAGTTAGTGAGTGGGCATATCAACCTCCACACTCGTTACAAATAGTCAGGGACTCCATCTTTGGTCTGCTTGATGTGAGGGATACAACTGTCATCTAAGGAACAAGGCAGGTGTTGTTTGGTCTTACGTTATTACCAAGAATATGAAAGTAAATTTAACAAGCTACAGGTGTATGAATGAAGTGTAATTAGATGGCAGAATTAGTCCATCTCAGCAAGGAAGAAGAAGAAGACTTCCAAACCTCAAATAGGAGAATTGAAGCCCATCATAGTAACCGACCAGACTAAAACCCTTCTAGTTATAATGCCCTGCTCTTAGGGTCTCTATCAAAAACCAGAAATCATTTGAGAGTAGAACAATTCAAAGGTCTATTAACAAACAGACTATCGGAAACTAAAAAATCTGGAAAATAACCTTTCTAGCAAAGCCCAATTAACTTCTTAGTGGTGAAACAGCCATCAAAATTGATAATAAACTGTATGTATTTGTTCTAGAAAATAAAGCAACAGGCACTCATTTAAGAACACAATTGCAGCATCCTCAATTAAATTGCCAAATTATCATACAAGCTGGAATTACCCGTCAAAAATTTAAATTTCACACAAGGGGCTCCACAGATAACTACAAACAGGACACCCTAATAAAAGAAGCCAAATGAAAAAGAAAAAAAGAACAAAAAGGAATATATGGGTAGATAAAGAACGATAGAGTAGCAATCAATCGGGGTGGTAATAGTACAAGGGTATCAGTCACTTTGTCTTGCTTCAAATGCAATAACAAATGGAAGAGCCAAAAGATGGATGAATTGGAGTTGATGCCAATTGTTGATTTCTAATCAGTTGGTGCCAAGAGAGAATGCATGTCTGCTGCAAAGTATCCGGGCATGTAAGATTTATCATTTTGAGGTGTCAGCTGAATCTGAATCAAGACTCTGGCTGACCATAACATGAAAACCATAAAGAAAATAAACTTCCCATGCAAAGCTCAATGTAACTAACATTTCAGGTTTCATTCAATTGCTTGGGAATGAATGCTCTGCTTCTCCTCTGACCTGTGATGATACAGTTTAGCTATAGCTCGCCTCTCACAATCCTGCAATAAAAGGACCCAAACAAGAACAGCAAAAGCCAGTCAAATGATTTTAAGTATTTGTTACTGTTAGGATTTCATTTAATTGGGTACAGATGTGATTTTGATAATATACTGCACCTTGAACATATTAAGATGTAATGGTTTCCCAGAATTTGTCCTTCTCAACTTCAGGTATGTGTATGCAAAACTCAGCTGATCACGGGGAGTAAACCGCTCAACCTCGTTGAACCAAAGACAGGAGAACAAGTTTGACATTGGCGTGTGTGCTCTCACAATGAAAGACCCTTCAGGTACATCTGTTTACAACACTTACAATAGTCACATAAAAAAGGTGGAAACAGTACATAATTCCAAGGTACAACTTTGCACGATAAAGGAAAAATTCTTATTGATTACATACAGCTGGGAAGAAGCTTGTTGGGATCTGAGGCATTGAATCTTTTCAGCCCGTCAGCCTGGTAGAATGCAAATTGTTGATCTATGACGGTGTGATTGAATTTGTTTAGCTTCTTATTTTGGGCCACCTCTTCCCACACACAATGCCGATCATAGTGATTAGAAATGGCATACTCATAACCTTTTCGCCATAGGAAGTATTCCAAGATGAAATGAGGGTCACTTTGGAGACGCAATTTGCTATCCAACCAGATTGAATACCTGCAGATTTTATATGCGAAGTAATAGGCATCAGAAGCAGAGGTTGTTTGAATGGAATATTTGCCTACCAAGTAGAAGAATTAGTTTTCACTTGGAGCATTCTAGCCTTGTAGGAGATTATACAATTCAGCTTCTAGATGAATCAGGAAGCAAGGCAATTCAAATTTAGGTGTTCCAGTTTTTATTTTTATTTTATTTTTATAAAAATAATAAGAAAATTGAAGTTTCCTTTCTCAGACCTTGAAAGGGTTAAGAATGACAATATCTATAGCAGAACTTCATTTGTCATAACCAAAAGTACAAGATGTATGTGAAACGGAGAATTATGCTTTTCCTCAAGGAAATAATAGGTAAAACATAATACGTCTTTATATCTGACATTGGTGCATATAAAAATATGGGGAAAAAAACTTTGATGAGATTTCTCGCCACTGATAAGATATCAATAAATATGGGAAAATAATCTTTTTGGTGGGTAGGTCTCTGCCTCAGAACTGCAGTGCAGAATGTCAACACCTGGGCTTGAGCCCATACTTAAGGAAGCTTCAACATCATCTTCCACTACCTTTACTTCATTGATTATAAATAAGTGTCGAGAAAGATATTCTTTCCGAGTATCTTTCATTTTCCATTTCTTGGGAATCTAGAGGGAAATAACTTTCAAATAATCTTTGGGTTTCAAATTAACTGTTATCATCACAAAGAGGGTCATATCCTCCCTCTTCCTCACATATATGATTATAAAGTATAAACTTCTACCTTGAAAGGATACCAAGCTCCCTGCAATCAATTTCAAGTAGACTAAAACCAACAGATGCGTCGACGGTGTTAATAAAATCAGTTGCATTTCCTCAATATTTGTTGTGAGGATAATGTATTTTCATTTGTTTCAGTTCATTTTTACTTGGAGGAATGCTAGCCCTAATCTCAGTCAACTTATACTCTCACTCTCTTCCAACCACTTGTCCACTTTTTTGTGAAAAAATGTTTTAATTTCAATAAAGTTGAAAGGTTGTTGGTGGACAGTGAGAGTAGAGGTTGACAGAGAGTAGGGCTAGCACTCCTCTTTTACTTATAGTTATTTACCCAAAGTCTCAACAATTGTAAATTCACGTCATGCAATCTCAGCTTTCATTTTGTATCCTCACTATTCTCTTCCCTACACTCCAGTATGTTTTCTAGTATCAGAGAATTTTGCTCTAAATTTATTTTACTGGATTAGCAATGAATAGTGAATCTTCCAGCCCCCGCTTTCTTACCCTTTTTCCCCTTTCTGATGATATTGCAATATGAAAAAATGGAAGCTAATAAATGCTCCAATGTACAAAGTACAATAATGTACCACTGTATACCATCTTTCACCCACAAATCGGCTTCACGTTTACACTCCTATGAGTATGACTTCCAGAAATTATCGGTCAGAAGATGCATCCCTAATACCATCCAAATTATTGAAAGATGCTGAGGACTTTGATGATAACAAGACCAGAGAAGATCTAAAAAAAAGAGCACATTCCTCTACAAAAATACTACGAATTCCAGACAGCACAAGGTTTCTATAAGAGTACCTATCAAACTTTTAACTTTATCCATTCATGCTTTTTCCCTCTTCGTATTTTATTCAAAGCCTTGATCCATCAGTTCACCTTCTGAGCTAAAGAATCTTGGGATGTAATGTATCTGCTCCTTCCTCTTTCGGATAACCTCTTTCTTGTAATCCTTCCTCTCTTCACCCTTTTCTTGTTCTTCATTGACCAAATAAAGAAAATTAGTTCTAACATTCTCGCCTCCTTGATATCTGAAGATTCTGAACTCCTTAAACTTGTAGCTCTCTAGAGCTCTAGATTCCTGACTTCGTTTCATTACATTTTTTATTCCTTAATTAACGTCAAGTCTGTAAATAGATGTGACTATTACAGAGAAAGAATTGATATTTATGAATATAAGCAAGCTCACAGTCATATAATGCCAAGTCTTACAAGTAGTACAATTTGCATCAACATATATTACTTTATCCCACAATAAGTTCATTTTTGAAAGGGATGTGGGAAGTTTATCCAGCAGAGTGATAGAAAATATGCTTGATGAACTGATATAGGGGCAATAACAACAACCAAGGAGAAAAGAGATTCTACATTTAGCTACTAGTTGACTTTCCCTCCATTCAGAGCAATGAGAGCATTGACTGAGGTGTCACTGTAGTAAGTCAAGCCCTATTCAAAGAACTGAAACCTTGATGTTGCTTGCATTTCTGGTATTGTATGCAAGTCCAGGACATGATACCCTTGTCAATTCAAACAATGCCCGCAGGACTTCTATACAGAGGGTTGCCTTGGCCAGATCTTCAAAATTCAGTTTTAAAACATCCACTTAGAGGTTTCATACAAACATTTCTCACTATAAAAAGAGTGATGGGTACAATTACATTCAATCCTCCCATAGTTATGCTAGTAAAACCAGAGAGATTCTTGGCTGTAAACTATGTACTTTGTTTGCATAGTTTTCTCTATGTAGTGGCCTCATATATGGCCAGCACATATCTTTGCTAATGCATGAAGACAAAAATCTAAAACAGAGTTCAAAATTCAAGCTTCCAAAGGATACCGTCAAACAAGGATTAAAAATACGGTTTCGAGGGATGTATCAGTCCCAACCGAAACCTAAACGTCTCAGTTTTGGTATTGGTTTCGGACAATACATTTATTTTTTAAAAAAAATTAGAAAAATCAAATGAGTCATAGGAACCAAACATAAAGTCATGGGAAACGACTCAAAGACAGAGTAGCAAGCACAATTATAATTACACACTGAATGAAAACATAAACTAATAAATGATACGTATCGCCCGTTTCTCAGTAGTATAAATATCGTACAGGGGGCTAACGAAACCTATATGTATCGTTTTCGTATCGGTTTTGGCGATTTTTATTTCCATGCCATCAAAATATATTGGTCCACAGAATGGAGAACCTTCTCAGGTGAACTTGTGAAGATGAACCTCAAAAATGTTGAAATGATAGTCTGCAGGAAATACACTTAGTATATTTGTAAGAAGGCAACAAATTCATGTTTTAAATAAAACTGAGGGAAGCATGGTCATGAGTCGTGACGAAACAAACAGATAAACATCTGAGACAGACTCTCCACAGCATATAATAGTATTCATCATCAAAAGGAATATGGCTAATAAAAATGAGAGTTAAATTGAAGACCTATGTAAAACAGGTAAATTTATGTTTAAACAGAGAGTTTGAAACCATATTATCATCATCTACTTAGTTTTACTCTTACCTTGCAGAAGGGAAAAGTCGATGTGTCAAAAGTTTTGGTATCTTCCCCACTCTCCGCATATCAGCATAAGGTAAATTCTTCACCACCACAATTTTCCATAAACCAATATACCCAAAGATGTCTGGCTTTTGGCCTTCTGAAGAGAGTGTTTGCAAAGTATTTTCATCCATGAACATAACGAAGCAGACATTTTTCCTTGAGAAACGAGTGACCTGTAATGAAGAGAAAGCTGAAGTCACAGCAGAAATCTCAGAACCACAGCCTCCGTTTGACAAATAATGAGAAATTATACCAAGTATAAATTAGGACACGGTCAAATAAATAAATTATACGAGTTAATGAGTTGCATCCTCATTAGACAACAAAGGCTATATAAGAAAGTGATTGAAATATTTCCCATGAATTATGGCATCCCAACTAGAGATAAACAAGAACGCTTAGTTCCTTTAAAGTTTAAACTCTTCAAGAACTGCGGCCAAATGAAACAACAAAAGCTTTGATTCTACCTACCAGTAACTCAAGAGAACCTGCATTGCTCCTACTTTTCCATACAGTCCAAAGAGGAAAATCGAATTAGGAGTAATTGAAAGCCTCACCGCTAACCTTTAATGTGATCCAACAAGAATCTTGAAATTGGAATGACCGTTTGGATGCCTAAAAAGTTGGAAAGACACATGCCATTCCTTGTAAAATTGTGATGGTATAGATTATAATGAATTCATCCCTTGATCTGAAATGGAAGCACAAATATGGGCATGATCATCCTCCTACTAATCAAATAGTGAACCATAGGGATATTGTCTATATTACTGTCTGTAGATGGGGTGGTAACACCCCAAACAAATTTGGGATGGAAGGATGGTTCTATATCATGAAGGGCCAATAGTTGTCACAAAGAGGGTTGTTCTCGCACCGACTATTCACCCAAAATCTCCCCTACCCACCTTAAACCAGGTGTACTTATAGAAATATTGATAAGATATGATAATTCCTTTCAAAATGATCACACCATAACTACGAGTGACAACGCTACAATCTAATTCAAGATTTTTGGCACCATATATGTGTTCATTAATCCTTTGGCATCTACTTCGTGTTCCTTCCCTAAATCTCTAAAGTTGTATTCATGGTTCAAAATATCGATATCGGTCACCATATCGGTAAATCCAAATTAGGATACGTATCGGCGTATCGGCACCATATCGGTTGGATACGGCGGAAAAATTCAGGATACACTAAAAAAGCTTGGATACGCAAGGAAAAACTTGGATATCTTACATAAAACCTCTTTTAATGCAAATATAAGCTAAAAACAAATTAAATGAAGGCCTCCAACTACATTTATAATCATACATATGAGAGTTAATAAATTTATAAGTTAAAAAAGGCGTGCGCGCTGATAAATATGTATGAAAATGCAAACCAAGTTACTTAACCAAGTGATAGAAGCTCACTTGCATTCATAAATCAAAATATGAAAACACATAGACCCTTGTATTCACAAATCAAATTACATACATGATAGAAGCTTAATACTACATTGAGCTTCGTGCTGGCTCATACTCTATCATTGTGGGATCAGGAATTGAGTAGAGTGATACATTATAAGTGGTCCAGACATGATGACACCACTGTGTCCAAGTTATCATTGTGCGGTACATGCCTAGATACATTTGTACATATGTCTACTGTTGAGTTGTGATCTGCCCATAACTATCAGTCAAAGACTGGGACTGAGCATCATAACCAGTGGCTCCTGATAAGTAGGGTTGGGCTGGGGCATCATAACCAGTGGCTCCTGATAAATAGGGCTGGGCTGAGGCATCATAACCAGGGAGATAACTTTATTTATATAATAATATCTAAAGTAAATTAAAGTAAAATCAAGTTAAAATCATTTACTTAAATAATATTTGTGTAAATAAGTTGTGTATCGGATCTCTATTGTGAATCCTAGTGTAAATAGAAGGAGAAAAAAATTAACTGAAAAATCTCCGTATCGAGTGTATCGGGCCTGTATCGGCCCGAAACAGTGGAATTTTTTTCCCCAACGTACCAATGTATCGGGTAGCTCCAAGTAGGATACGTATCGGCCCGTATTGGTCGATAGGTATCGATATTTTAAACCATGGTTGTATTCTTTGTACCATAGACTATACACCAAGCAATAGCTCCAATGCTTATGAGAATTAATATTGGTTCATTAAGCAAATACTGCCTTAAAGCAGAGTACACATTAAATATCAAAATTGTTCATGCCTAACAAAAAAAGATGCGGTCATATGGGAATTGGAGATGGAATAAAACCACACCATCCACACCCGCAAATAATACTTCCACAATGCCATCTTCCATACTTTGTATGAATCTATCTAAAGCTTCGGCTCATGGTTTTATATTACAATGATATTTGTGGTTTTAAATTACGATGATATAATTGGCCGATATCACAGACCAAGGATATACCTATCCCTTGAATATATTTTATATTATATTGCTGATATATTGCATTTATATATGTGCTTTGTCCAACCATGTTGAACTAGATTATGTGCGATGCTAATGGCAGCTTCATTATCACAGTATAGCTTCATTTCTGACTGGATTGGGAACCCAAATTTTGTCAACAAGGTCTTGATCCATAATCGTTCACAAGCTCCATGTTCCATAGCTCTGTCTTTGGCTTTAGTGCTAGACCTTGCCACAACTGTCTGTTTTTTACTTGTCCAACGGACCGAATTTCTACCAACAAGAGTTCAATAGCCAGAAGTGGATCCTTGGTCTGAAACTGTTCCTGCCTAGCCCACATGAGTATAGCTTCAACCTACAAGCATTTTCCAGGAGAGGACTTGAAATATCTTAGAATCCTTTCAACAACCTCTAGATGAATAGTTCATATACTTAATGCATAAACTGAATAATCTTGCTAACAATATAAGCAATGTATGGATGAGTTAATGATAGGTATATCAGCCTTCCAACTACTCTTTGGAACATTCCAACATCTTTGAGTAGTTCTCCAGTTTTATGATCAAGTTTGAAATTGGCTTCCATTAGAGTATCTACTGGTTTTGCACCAGGCTTTCCCATGTCTTAGTAAGTCAATAACATATTTCCTTTGAAACAACTTCAATTCTACAGGATTATCTTAGAAGCCCCAGGTCTTTTATCTCAAACTCTTTAACTAGAAAATCTGAATCTCATTAGTATGTCACTTGTTACGACTATGCCGTCCAAGTATACGATCAAAGCTGTAGTTGTAACACCTGCATGTTTCACAAATAAGGTCTTGTTACTTGTTAGCATGACACTATATATACCCAAATCTTTCACAGCTCCACTAAATCTTTCAAACCAACCAAGCTATAGAGGACTGTTTAATACCATAAATTTTCTTCTTTAACCAACATACTTTGCCTCTTCATTCTTTACTAGGAGTACTGGAGCAGTGCCATGTAAACCTCTTTTTGTAAATTTCCGTGAAAAATGCATTATTCATCTAACTGATAAAGCAGTCAAGACAAATCAGATACAAGAGAAAAGCACTCTAATTTGAGTTCATCTTAGCAACCATGTCTCCTGATAATCGACTCCATAAGTTTGTGTAAACCCTTTAGCCACCAACCGAGCTTTGCATCTATCAATTGCCCCATTAGCATTATACTTCACGATGAACATACTTACATCCAACTAGTTTCTTCTCTTTATGTGTGTCAACAAGTTCCCAAGTTGTTTTTAGTAAGAGCCTTCATCTCTTCCCACATAGCTTCTTTTACACTTTGGATACTTCAATACTTCTGCTACACTGAAAGGAGTAGATAATGAAGATGAGGAAGAAAGAAATGCTCGAAGGGATGTATAAAGTGGGTCATAAGAAATAATATTAAAAATGGAATGAACAATTGTATAAGTACATTTCCTTTTTCGTAAGGCAATGGGAACTTCATCATCAAGATTGTTAGAAGTGAAGAATTACTTGGATTGGAAGAGTAGGTTCTGGACTAACAAATGTAGACTGAGAGGGTTGATCTACTGATGGAGGCTTCACTTTCGAGTGTTTGGAGTATGTTTTCATTTCCTTCTCACCCTAGCAGACTCTAATGAAGGAAGGGGAACTGAAGGAAGATTTTCTACAAATGTTGGAAGGGGAGAACACCCAAAAAACAAAAGGCAGAGACTCAAAGAAGAAAACATCCATAGAAACAAAGCGTTTTTATACCATAGGATCATAGCATTAATACCCTTTATGAGTCAATGAATAACCCCAAAACAAACATTTTAAGGACTTTGGATCCAACTTAGAAAGATTTGGACCCAGAACATGAACAAACATGCACACCAAAACACTCTAAGAGGAAGACTAAATACAAGACGCTCAAGAAACTGATATGGGAATTTAAACCCAAATACCCTTGATGGCATACAATTTATGAGATGGGCAGTAGTGGACACATCATCAGACAAGTTTTTTTTTTCTCAACTTTCATACCCAACAATAGCCTTCAAATGACCTAAAGAAGATGCCTGTTCTTTTGACCGGCTACTCCATTATATTATGGGGTGTAAGCACAACTATTTTAATGTATCATGTCTTCGAAGTATGCCCAAGCTGACCTTCCAGATATTCACGTTCATTTTCTAACCTTAACACTTAGATATTTTTTTCCCAAACTGTGTCATCACCATCTCTTATGAAAAACACGGATAATATTAGGCACTTAATCTCTTGTGTTCATAAGATATATCAATATGGAAAATAGTTAACGTAACTGAGATATCCATTTGCAAACCTAAGGCTGGACCTCATTGGTCCATGCACCCCGTCTTAAATATTCACCAACTGTAGTGAGTATTTAAGAGAGGGGGCATAGACCAATGAGGTCAAGCCTTAGGTTTGCAAATGGATATCCCAGGTACGCCTATCACTACTCTATCAATATAAATCGAGTGTAATTGTCTACGAATGGAATAAAATACCAAAAATCAAATATGGATAAGGTAGGTGAGGGTCCCTACATATCAAAATGCACAATATCAAAAGAAATAGACTTCTTTTATTATTTGGAGGTAAGGAAACTCGACAATATTTCCTTAGTTCACACAACTCTCACCGTAAATTTACCGAATTGTCAGAGTTAAAACAAACTAGGAAACACAACTTTAAACGACTGAAATGATAAATGACCGAGCCAGTTATGCTAAAACAAAATCTGGTCTTTATTAACACTACTATAGAATGGAGTGCACTAGGAGAAGACGACGCAGGATCCAAAAGGTAAAGACCATCAACTTCACGCACGGCCACTATCAATCTGCCGCTATCTCTCTAAATCCAGAAACACGTAATGAGAAAGAAAATATGTTACGCTACATTGCAGATTCTTAGTTAAGCTGCTAACAAAAAATAGATTAGCCGAAAAACCTGGAACGTGTAAAACAGATGACAGTGTGATAATCCCTTTTCTTGAAACTGAGGAGATAAAACTATCTTAACTTTAACATTTTGTATGTCATCCAATCAGGTCATAGTATGTCTCCCCAATATGTCGAGACCTCCCACAATGCTCACACTTCAGCTTGTTCTTCTCATCCAAGATCAAACCCCCTTTCTGCTTAAAAAATCCCCCTTATTCCCTTTACGAGGTTATGAAGCTAATACTAAGGCCGAATGCTCAAGAACTATTAGTAGGTGTGTGTATGGCTATCTGATCGATGCTAATTATTGCACATTTATGCACCTCAAACTCAAGGTTTAAAAAAAGGGTATCGGACACTGTAACGGACATAGCCGAAACCTTTACGTAACGGTTTTGGCTTTTACTTATTTTTTTATTTTTTTTTGCTTAAAAAAATACAAAAGCTTCCAATAAATAGAAAAAAATAAAAAATATATATATAATAAATGAGTAACAAGATACTTTTAAAGCTAATATGAAGCTCAAAATTTAGAAAAAAAGAAATTAGATGGGTCAAGGGTTGAAACATACTCGAAATAAAGAACCTGCCTTGGATTCCTTCAAATCTATAAATTAAACCCCAAATCAAGTTGTTAATCAACAAAAAACAAAAGGATTTTAGGAAAATAGGTAGAGAAGAAGAGAGGAAGCAAATGTGAGGTTTTCAAATGAGTTTAGGGATTTTCGGAACCCTGTCCTACGACCAAAACATTTAAGTATCAGGCGTAATGGTTTCGGGCGTTACGGTTTTGTTTCGGGATAAACAGGTAAAGGCACGATATCGGGTATCGGAGGTCACCGAAACCTTTACGTAACGGTTTCGGCAATTTTTTAAACTATGCTCAAACTACACTTGTTAATTCCTTAGAGTTAGTTTTAAAACATGTGAAGAAAAGAAAATAAAGTTTGAGCTTTGAAGACTAGGAAAAGCATCAGCCATGAGAAGAACAAAAGACAAAAGAAAGATCAAATGAAGCAAAAATTCAAGCTGCGATCGATCGCATGACACAAAGCAATCGATCGGAGGTCAAAATAGAAACCAGAAAGCCAAAAAAAGAATTCGTAAAATAAATTTCAATGCGATCGATCGCATGCTTCTTAGCGATCGATCGGAGGAAAACAGTAGCTTGCACAGAAATTAATGCAGCTACGATCAATCGGAACTATTCAGCCGATCAATCGGAGCTACTCACGATCGATCGTAGATCGATGTTTTTTAGCTTTGGGATGCGCACACGGAATTGGGAATTGGACCCCAATTAGAAGTCCCTAAAACCCTAATTAGAAGGCCTTGAAGCTCTATAAATAAGAAACCCTATGGCCTTGCCTAGGGTTCGGAGTTGTTCCCGTACTTGTTTTGAATTTTGGTGAAACTGAAGAAAGGAGGCTCCCTGGAGATCTGTGAAGGTTTGAGGATGTGTTCTTCATTGACGATGGTGTTCTCTTCCCTCTTGATGAACTAATCTCTTTTCTAAGGCTTAGATGAAACTCTAACCAAGTAATTGTATCTATGTATTTTATTTAGGTTTTTCTTGTTATGTAAACAATGATTGCATAATGAGAGGGTTGTTAACAACCAGGTTTTATTAGATTCAATATTTGATTTCAACATGATTCAATCATTGTATTAAGTTTTATTATGTTGAGATTGAAATCATTCATATTATTTTGTGATTGCTAATGTGGATTTTATGCAATGGTTTTATTGTTCAAGAGATTAAATTGTGGGATGTTCTATGCTTAGGGAATACGAGTGATTTCACAATCCTAGATTAGTGTGGATCACTCGTACTAACCACATATAGAGCATACCTAGGGTTTGATTACTTGTATCATTCTTGATTTAATGAGTTGGGACTTGTAGTCACACTCATTCTTATTGTTTGCACTTGAAAGACTTGAATAAATGCATTAAGGTTCAATTAAGAGGTTAGTGGTGGATTCGAATCCCCTAGATATTCTCTCTTTAATTATCAAAAAAAAAAAATGTTAGTTATTCTATTAATTAGAAGTCATTAGATTAAATTTTGTTTCCGTTAAACAATTCAATTCAACCTTTGTTCACCTTTGATTAGAATAGATCTTGAAAATAAGGCAAAGAAATCAGCGCAATCCTCGTGGATTCGACACCCTCGATACTTGTCAATGTTCTTCGGAATTAGTACACTTAAGAGGTACATTCTTAATCGATTACTATCCTTATGCTCTATTTACCCAAGACTAGGTTACTTGATTCAAAGAAAGCAACTTGTCATTACTCAGAATTTGAACTCCTGATAACTCATATTTTGAGTTCAAATCTGCCAGGAATTCAAAAATCCTATTATACTTTGTCAGTTTTTGATACTATTCCCCATCTGTGATACACACCGGCTGAAATGACTAATAATGGTCTAACTCCTCCCACATACCATGAAGGGTAGCAAAATCCTCAGCTAATCTTATCCCCCTACCAAAATGAGATATTTTACGACGCAATTGATAGAAGCTTGCAATATTACAAGCCTAAGAGTATGTCTGAGCTGCAGAATGCCAGAATCCCAAATCTCCTTAACTATTCGAAGAAAAGGAAAACCTTGAGAGACTTGTGGTTGCATAGAGTGAAGCAACCATGACATGATAGATTGACAATGAGATTTTAACTCCTACTTGTCATAAGAGGCATCAGATGTACTAGGCTTCATTACTCTCCCGGTAATATATCTAATCTTCGTCGACTACCAATAGCATCTTCACAGTCTGCGATCATTCCAGGTAGTTTCAACCATTCAATTTCACAGTTGTAATCAACGTGCTAGGGTTCTCCGGTGGAGGGGCCACATATGCCAAAAACCTTGGGCTATTCGTCCTTGATGAACTACAATCCATACCATTAATCCCTGATATATTATTAAATCTGGGCTGACAAGAAGACTTTCTGATGCCAAAAAACACAAATTAGGCATTTGAGTACTTATAGATCATATATCAATATAAACACAAACCGATTTACATCTAATAGCCCTCCAAGCCAAACAGGTAGCTTGATCTACACAAAAAAGCCCTTGGCTGTTGTTATTAATATCCACAGATCAACTACTTCTTATCTACTAGGACTACAGTACAGTCCAATGGTATCAAAAAATTGAGAACAGGTTAAACATACCCTAAAAAAAGGTATTGTAGAAGTCTCCAATCTTCACAGAATGCTTCAAAATGCGTCTCACACTCTCCACAAATATGAGATGGATCCAACTTTACTAGATTTCTTCATAAAAAAAACTTTCTAAGGATCTCAACCATCTGATTGATCAAAATTTGATTCTTTCTGGGTTTTTTTTTTCCAAATTCAATTTTATGGACTGTGGGCATAACACTTTAAAACATCTTACAAAATATCACAAATAACCAAAAGGTATTTCCTCTTACCAGAGATTTTATTTTCTTTTTCTTCAAACTGGCCTGTCCATACGGTCTGCTAACGTCAACTATATGACCTGTTGACGTCGACAGATCTGCCAACAGCCTTGTGCTCTCTGTCCTCCAGTAACCTCTAGTAATCTCCCTGAGTTGCTGATGTTGGCTGTATGGTCTGCTGACATTAGCAGATCTGTCAGCAGCCTTACACTCTCTATCCTCCGGTAACCTCTATCCTCTAGTAATCTCTCCGAGTTGTAACTTATTCTAATACCAAGTAGAAATTGAAACCCTAATGTGTGGAGGAAAAAAAGAGAAGAAAAAATGAAGAAGAAGAAGATTCGTTATTTGAAAGAATAATTGTGTTGACATTGTCTAGGTTAACACTCATGCTTTTATTATACTGTAAACATAAAATTGTGTGGACAATAATATCCTCACTAATTTGTGTGACAAATACACCAATTATGTGTTGTGATTCATTATGGGCTGATAGAGTTAGGTCCATCACAATAATAAATAATTGAATAATTACGTATAAATCAAAATAAATGTTAAAAATAGTTATGTAATGGATAGCCATTACATAATTATGTTTAAAACTGATTAATTACCCCTATTAATAACAACTATTTTAATTTTTAAGCACATGTAGGAAACGAATTGAGTATACTTGTATAACAAATTGTCAAGTATACACACAAACTTTTCAAGTGGGCACGAAACACCTTCAATTCGGTTTCTGCTTATAATTTATATCGAAACAGCATATCTGGTTGAATATGTAGTAAAACAGAAAGTAAGCTTGAGCCTGCCAACTTATCTACCCTACGGTAATGGAAAACTTTAAAAGTCACCACCTAAATTAAGGTACCAACAGATTACAAAAATTAATCTTGCCAATTTATAATAGTTGATATTTATAATTACAGGCATTATTGTTTTAATTTTATGACTATTGTTTCACCAACATGATAGGAATAGGTCATCGCAGCAAGTTGCCTTGATTCAGCCTTTGAAGCACTGAATATTCATTAACAAATAGATAACACCCTCCAGGTGGAAATATGGGAGATATGTTTCAGTTGCATGTGGTGTTTAAAGAGGCTATGGCCCTGCCACAACTCTAGCAAAATACATTTATTATCATCACCATATTGAACAAGAAATTGTCCCAAGGATATATGAGGAAAGTCAGTAGGAAGTAGAAAATAAACAATTGTGCAATGGCAATTATATGACAAATATCTATTTTGACCATTCTGTGAAAACAATTATAACTTAAGACATTGGAAAATTTGATGTAGATTCTGATATCATTACCGTTTTACCAGTAGGTGTTCTCAAGTGATCTGAGTTTCCAAATATACATGAGGATACAGCAATGTGGCAACTACTCATAAATCTTGCATCATCTTCTGCTATGTCGAATCCAGTACTTGGGGATCCTTCAGGGCCTTTAACAAAGCCACAGTTTATTTTATTATCACGTGCATAAAATGATTCTTCCCTTTCTTGGAGACTCTGATGCCCAGCAAATCTGGGCTCCCAATGATCTTGTCCACTGGGCCTCTCTTCTACTTTTGTATACTGCAAGGAAAATCTTGAAAATTTTCGACTTTCTGAAGGCTCTACTAGCTGTGCAGTAGAGTTTAAGAACTTCATATCACACAAAGAACCTGATGAATTTAAATTTGACACATTTCAGGCAAGAAACACAACAGTAATTGTAAAAAAAAGGAACAATCCACTGCTTCTTTGTCAACAAACAACATATAAAATGCCCAGATTAGGCGATTACATGACATGCCCCTTATGTCGCCGCACTTTACAGCTGTATTGTATATTCTAAAAGCTTCAAATTCATAAGATATACATCCACCTATATGTACAAAGACGCAAGTATGCATAGTATTGAGCAATTACAAAGGTACACACTATACAATTTAAACAAATGGAAGAACTGGGAAATTTTATCTAATACTATGCATGATTTTGCAGCCGAGCATCCTGCTAATGATCATTAGATAAAACTTAGCTCAGCTTGAGGAGGCTTACATCAAGGACTATCCAACTCTTCCCCAATAAAGGAAATTCAGTGGGCTCAGAAATCAGGGCAAATGGATGTGTTGGGCGGGGGGCTGATAAGAACTCTAAATTCTTCTTACAGACCATCACCAAACACCATCACAATAGAATTTGGACATGAACAGGAACTCATGTACTTGGCATGAGGATCCCATGTCTACTGTTGATATCACAATGGATCACTTTATCGAGAGATTTAAGTCTTAAGGTTCCTTTGTGATGGAGGACGCCTCTATTATATAACTGAAATTAATAATTTAACTTTTAAACCAATCATATAATTGCTACAATAACTACAAGTGATGTCAGATAGAATAAGTATTTTTCCCTAAAATGTGTCCTAATTTATCTAATTTATTACTTCTTTTTCCAATTTCTAATGAATTATTTTGAACCATAAATTAAATCCCTAAATATATGGTTGACTTAACGTACCAAAAATAATCAACAATTTCAAAGAAGTATTACTCATCGCATATATGTAATATTTGCTTCTTGTAATTATATTGTATTTTAAAATTCTGTATGTAAAAACCTAAAACATTATTTCTTCACCAAAAAAAACTTTAGGATTTTGTAATTTCTCTTCGATGTTTAACTTTCCCATATAATTAGCATGATGCTTAATACTAAGATTTAATGTAAAAAGGGGAAAAAATTGGAGTTCCCTTTTTTTCCTGTTTCTCATGTACTATATCCAATTTTTCATCCTTAATACTAAGATTTAATGTAAAAAAGATTTAGCCTATCCAAGCTATTTGAGGTAAGCAACACAAATCCCGTTCAATCATTCTAGTCTATTGAGAGCCATATTTTCAATTAAAGCATATATTACTTTATCTTTTCAAACCATCTCCATCCACATCCTTTTTTTGCATTTCTTTCACCCTTTTAAAGCCTTTAACTTGCAACAACTCACTCCTCACTGGTACCGTTATTGATCTGTTGAATGTGTCCAAACCATCTCAGTCGATTCTCCCTAATTTTATCACATTTTGGAGCTACTCCTAAATTCTCTTGAATGCATCAGTTCGTATCTTTCCTAATTTTCTCCGTCTCAACTATAGTCATCCTATCAATATGTTGCTTCTTGGGTTGCCCAACATTTTGCTCCATAAAGAATAGTTGGTTTGATCACTGTCTTATAAAAGCTTCCTTTTAGTATGATTGGAATGCGTCAGTCATATAACACTCCAGAAGCACATACCTACTTTAGCCACCCAACTCCAATTTTATGGGCAACATCCTCCCCTATCTCATCATATTAATGAATAATTGAGACAAGAAACTACAGCTAGTCGCTGTGGGACATCTTCTGGCCATCAATCTTAGTGATTGTGTCACTCCTATTCATGTCCTTACTAAAAAAGCATTTGATATTCTTGGTCTGACTTATTTTAAAGCCTTTAGATCCGAAGGTATCCCTCTCCATAATTTTAGTTTCATTTACCCCCTCCCTAATTTCATAAACCAATACAATATCATCTGCAAATAACATATTTCTACTTTCGTCTTTACTCATCAGCCAATACTACATCATGTAGCAAAAAACATATACCAAGGAACCTCCTCTTATATGAACTGCCAATTCATCCATGACTAAAGTCAAAGATAAGGACCCAAAGACGATAATTGCTGCATTTACAAAGTCATACTGATTTTAGTAAATTCTGTTAGAAAAAAAAAATGCAATCACAAGAAAAATATAAAAAGAAACTCTGAACCTTGGTTTGAAAAAACCAAAAACAACTTGGGTCGAGTTCTCCCAATTTTGAAAAGTTTCGAATTCTGAATTTTCACAAGGAATTCTTGATTTTGGGACAATTCATTTTTTTTGTGATCGATACATAAGATCAACATATTAAAATAAAGAGAAAATACAAGGACAGTTCACCAATAGGTGAACATAAGAAAAATGATACAAGAACATAAAGAAAAAGGGTCCAACATCACTGAAAAAATTAAAGCCCATGCTCGTATTAGGCAACCTCCCTACTCATCACAATCGCGATGGTAAAACACCAAGAGGAAATCAATTTGTGGATGTCTAGGATGAACTTCTCAACTAGAACCAATGAATTATCAAATACCCTTATGTTCCTCTCCTCCCAAATGCCTCTGTAGAGAAACCTCCAAATTACTCTATGAGCTTTGTCCACATCTCTCAAGATCCACTTAGATAGTAAGAGATTGTAGCTGGTAGGGAAGACCCACAACATTCCAAAGCAAGAAAGAAATGACCCTATATTCCCCAAAGCAAAGGACAATTGACCAGTAAGCAGTGTTACAAATCTCGTTCTCTGGTTTTTATCGGCTAAAGTTTTTCTCGGGAAATTTGAAATTTTTTTGGGGATATTTCTGCCTAAATATCGGTAATGATTAAAAATATATATTATAATTACAGAAAATATTAGTAAATATCATCAAGTTATAAATTCATAAAACCGACAACATTGTGTATTTCTCACGATATTTTTAAAATCTCGGCTAAATATCGTGATTTTACAAAATAAAAAGATGAAATGATATTTCTCATAGGATTTTTAAAATATCGCGATAAAAACGGAGTTTTAAACTTTAGATGTTTTTCTCAGAAGAAATTGGGTTTTTCTCGGGAGATTTGTAATAATGTCAGTAAGTGATCCATAGATTCTTCCTCAACCATACAAAATAAACATTTATTCGCTAATCGCCATCCTTTAGTCTTTAAGTGGTTTCGTGTGAGAATTTTATTGAGATAAGTTGTCTACAGAAAGAAAGCAATTTTAGATGAAATGCTAGGATTCTAGACTACTTAGAAAGGAAAAGGAGCATTGACTAACCCTCAAATCTGGTAGAATGATCTCAACGAGAACCAACCCGTACTATCCTTAGGCCGAATCCAACCATCACTGATGCAGGAGCATAGCCGGAGTTGTTGGAACGATGCCAAATTTGTTAGGCCATTCGATTAGACGAATCCAAGGCCTATGGTTGGGTTTTCAGAACAATCCATGTGAAATCAGATTTCTCCCAAACTAGTTACAGTTATGTAATTTCTGTGACTTTAGTGTCCTTAGTTGCTTTCATATTATTAGTTATTTCTTTATGAGTTTTCTTGGGAATATTTATAGTAAATATGTTTTGAATTATTTAGGAGTTTTAACTTAGTTGAAAGTCCTTTAGCACTTCTTGTTAATGATAATTTCAGATTACTACTATTAATTACAGTCCTATTTTAGGTAGAGAAGGGTTGGATAGCTATCACAAACCCCCTTATACATATGTGTACAAGCCTCTTTATATCATAGATGGTGTTTTGAGCTAAACAATTCAGAAGTTGTCAGATTATCGAGCTTGTTGGGGTTGCATGAAGGTTATTGTTATTGAGTGATTGCTGGTAATTAGTTCCATCTTCATTATTAAAAATTGCTTACCGTGATCTTTGAGATGAAGGCATTCCCTGCTGTTCAGATAACCAAAGAAGGACGAAATACCACCTTTAGGATTCAGATTCCTAAGAAGATACTCCTAAGGCTGCCGCACCCTACTATCCTTCAAACCCTAGTGCTTAAACCCCATCAATTATTCAGGATTAAGTTTTTTTTATCACTTTCTTTAATTTTCCATCTCCTTAGAAAATCTGAATTTTTACCTAGATATACAACTCTAAACTCTAGACCTATATTAGGTTTGTTTTCCATCCCTAAACCTATTCTAAGTGCTATTTGAAACCCTAATTTGGATTCTTAGAAAGCCCTAATCTGTTTTTAGTATAATTTGAGTAATTATTCATATTCAAGTTTAGTATCTATCTTTTTATAATAATTACATATTGCCCCTTACCTCTTCTGTAACTTTTTCTTGAACCTTAACCATACTTTCAAGCTCGAGGAATCATTCAATCCCTTCATACATCATCCATACTCCCTGTGCCCCTTTCAAAATTAGGAATATTTTGAGGTAAAATTACAAATAAACCCATTCTGCCTGGAAAATTACAGAATTTCCTGGATTCTTTTGTTGAGTTGATCCTCAAGTGTAGACTAATACTCCCATGATTACATCAATCCTGACCAAGGGGGGAGGAGCCTCCACAGCCTAATGAGATCCTCCAATTCCCCGTCATTTAAATCCCTTCTCAACTTAGGGACCCACACCACCTCAGTGTTACTAACCTCATAAAAATAATCTACCATTTAGTGTTTATCATACGCCAAAGAACACAGATTGTCGAAAGCAAGCTTGAGCGGCCGTTATTGCACCATGGATCCTCTTGAAATTTGATCTCCCCACCTAAACCGACTTTGAAAGAAAAAGTACTTTTGAATTGCTCTTTTCCCTTCACGATTACATTCCAAAAGCTAACCCCATGAGATCTCCTAACATCCTTTGGGTCTCACACTGACTCAAACCCGTATTCCTCCACAAAATCTCTCTTCCCCGAATCTCCAACGCCACATGCTTAAAAGAGCTAAGTTCATCTCATGCAGTGATCTACCAAGACTTCCCTAATGGGTGGGATTGCGCACATTTTTCCAATCAACCAAATGATATTTCCTAGCATCCTTTTGATCATTTCATAAGAAATTCCTCTGAAGATTTTCTAAGACATCTCCCATAGATCAGCGAATGGTAAACAAAGACAAAATAAGTGGGTATATTCGCCAAGGTGGTCTTAATTAGAAGGAACCTGCCACATTTAGAGAGATATTGAGCCTTCCAAGCCACCACTCTATTAGAAACTCTCCCCACAACTAGGTTCTAAACTGATTTGTCTTAAATCCGTTCCCAGGGCATATCAATATATTTAGAAGGAAATCTAATAGTCTTACACCCCAGCACCACATTAGAAACATCCCAGACTCCAAAAATCTGGCCCTTATGAAAATTCACTCTAAGACTCGAGTCTACCTCGATTCTCAAAACATCTGAGGAAACAACTAAGGAAACCCATTTGTTGAGTGGACGTGTCGTGTAGAACCAGGGTAACGTTCTCAAAATGAAAGTGGGAACCTTCAATGACCCCCTCTTCCGCCCTCCTGAACATACGCCTCAAAGCCTCTGTGACCAACACAAAGAAAAAGGGAGATAAGGGATCACATTGTCTCAGCCTGAGTGAGCTTCTAAAGAAACCTGCTGAGAATTAATTCATAAGGATCGAGAAAGAGATTGATTCATAGCATGTCTTCATCCAGGCCCTCCATTTAACCCCAATGTCCATTCTACTTGGCGTATAACCTAGAAGCACGCAATCATAGGCCGTCCCATGGTCCAATTTTCACAGAATACCCACCACACCACTTCTTAATCTAGAATTTAGGCATTCATTAGCAATCAAGATACCGTCTATAATTTGTCCCCCTTGCATGATTAAACCTTATGAAGGGGAAATAATTGAGTTCATCACCCCCTTCAACCAACAAGACAATAATTTGGCAAGAATCTTGTAGAAAGTACCCACCATCCTAATAAGGCAAAAGTCTCCAAGTTTATGGAGACTTAACAATTTGTCAAAAGATCATGTCCTATAAAAAGCTCTCCGCCACCCTCATGAAATCAGTTCAAATGATAGACCAGCACCTTTTATAGACTTGAGATAGTTAAAACATCTGACCAAGGAGTTTTGTCACCAATCAATGCTTTAATAACACCATGAATTTCTTCCCATTGAAATGGTATTTCTAACCACTTCCTATCCACATCTAAAATTTGATCAAAGGCTATACTGTCCAATTTCGATTGAAATTAATGATTTTCCTTGTAGAGGTTCTCATAAAAGCTAGTTACCTCACACTTGATATCCTCTACCTTGTCGAGCCATACTCCTGCTGCTTTTAATTAGGAAATGCGGTTAGCTTTTTTCCTCGCCTTGGCAATCTTATAGAAGTTGGTATTTCTATCCCTTCTTTGAGCCACTTGACCCTAAACTTCTATCTCCATTACATCACCTAATCAATCACGAGATTCTAATTCTCCAATTTCAACTCCGATCTTTTTTGTCTTTCAAGCCCTAAAGAAGAGAGGAACTCTTCTTTTTTAATCAATCTCAACTAATTCCTCAAGGTTTTTTGCTTTTTAAATGGCTAGATTCTCACACACCTCCCATTCCAACTTTTAAGCATGATTTGGCTGCTTTTAGCTTCAACCTGAAAATAGAGGTAGGCACACTCAGAAACGAGCCTTACTTCTATACCTCCTCCGTGACCTCAAAGAAGTCTAGCTCCCGGCCAACGACATCTCCTCGAATTTAAAAGATGGTCGATCTCCCACTAAACTAGCTCCAATTGTATTTGAACGTGACCTGAATTCGCTCTATGAAGAGCTGGTAGAACCATAGAAGGGAACTGCTCCTCCCAATCTAGACAACATAAGAATCTATCTAACATGCTCAATGACGGATGATCCCCAGCATGTTAAAATCTATCCTGAGCATGCTCATCATAAGAATCTATCCTGAGCATGCTCAACATAAGAATCTATCTAACTAGGTGAAATTGGCACCCTTTAAACGAACGATCAAATTGAATCTATCCACAAAGTCTCAAAACTGACCATCTTTCTATTCCTTCTACAACCTTCTTTCTTATAATGGGAAAATCAAATGATTGTGGAAGTCTCCACCAAGAAACCAAGGGGCACTCCAGCTGGCTACTACATCATCTAATTCATTCCAAAAATCACGAAACTTAGAACCACTATTAGCACCGTACAGCCTAGAAAGAACCCACATGAAGTCCTCCCCCACCACCTAACAAATAGTCAATAAAGATAAGGCCCCAACTTCCAACTTCCAAATCCAGAACCTCAATCTCCTCTCTCTTTTTTCGAAATGATCAGAATCCACCAAAGGCGCCAATAGAGGGAAGAGCACCCAATTCACCACCCAAGAACCTCACACTTCTTGAACAATATACTCCTGCATCTCCTCGTGTATCCATTTTCCTATTCCTCTCACATTCCATGGTAATAATGTAAGTGCCATGATTCTAGTTTTTTCA
Organism: Tetracentron sinense; assembly: GCA_015143295.1. Lineage (NCBI taxonomy): Eukaryota > Viridiplantae > Streptophyta > Magnoliopsida > Trochodendrales > Trochodendraceae > Tetracentron > Tetracentron sinense. The sequence goes on from CM026552.1 coordinate 47,548,502, forward strand.
GTTCCTTTCTAAGCTTTTTTATTTCCCCCTTCTTACTTTCCACCATTTTCCTATTCCTCTCTCTCTCCATCTATCTATCTATCTCAAACTATTTCCTAAAATAGAAACTTGGTTTCCTCCTCAAAACCCTTAGAACTCACCAAACTCCTCTAACTATTCTAAAGCCAATCTGAAATCTCTGGAATGAAGGTCATTCCTAAGTGGTTATTGACTGTCTAAACAACAAAGAAAGAATTCAAGGTGATCAATTATGTAGGGAGATACATGAGGAGAACTTTGTTGCTTGGAAGGAAGCCCATGACTACAGGGAGGCTAACAAGCAACTGACTAGGGTATGATCTGAATGCTAAATTGGAACAATACCTGTATTGTAGATGATTTAGTTCATTTATAGTTAGTATTAATTTTTTGACAATATTCTTTAGAGTTGATTCAAAATAACATTAGTTAATGGAAATATTCAATACATAGTACCTAAAGTTTCCTACTTTATTTTAAATACCCATAAAGTTAGTGTAATTATTAAAATATTACATTCGCAAATAGGAAATTTACTTAAAATATTACATTCACACATGTTTTAGTTCATTAATAATTACCATTTTTTTTTAAGAATAATCATTTAAATTTGATTGAAAGTAATTAGTTAAGATATCTATTTTACGAAGTTCACATATAAGAAAAAACTGCCTTACTTAAATATTATCAAAAGTTATATTACTTAGGTAATAAACATAGACAATTTGTAACACCTATGGTTTCCTACTTTATCTTAAAGCCCATCGAAATTAAATACAATTAATCAGCATATATCAGAGTTATTTCTTATTTAGAATTCATACAGTTTTAGTGGGTATTGTAGAATAGTAGTAGGCCGAACTTAATTAGAATTTGTTTAGAATTGTTCCTTTACTATAATTCATAAGAGTTTTAGTAGATATTGAAGATTAGTAATGGGTCCACTAATAGTAAGACCTATTAAAATTTAATTAATGAAAATTACTTTATTTGCCATACAGTGAATATAAGAATGTCATATTTTAAAACATACTGTAAGGTTAGTATTGTCTATTGAAAAAAATATTAGAAAATAATTTTATTCTTCAAAAAATTCACAAAATTTGCTTGTACTTTGAACAGTAGATGATAATATATATATATTTCACTCAGCTACATCATTCATTTCATTTCTGCTAAATTTATTGACAGGTTTATAAACAGTATCAGTTCTAAGATAATGGTCATCGTGGACACCATGGTAGAGACGAGGTATAAAGTCAACACTTTGCGAAGTGTAACTGAATATTTATCAACCCATGAAACCAAGAAATAAAAGCCAAATTTGTATACTATTTCTCTAAACAGATATCAAAATATATTTATCACTAAGAAAATAAAAATCACATATTCGTATGTCTAGATAAATAAAGTTACCAGAAAACTTACGGCGTTTTTCTTTTCTTCTTGACGCTGACCTCTTTTCAGAACTAGACCTTTTCGCAGATCGGCCATTGACAACATTGACATGCCTGGCATCTATCTTAGCATTATCAGAACTTTGAGAATTCAACAAAGAGTCTTCCTTAGAAAAATTGCTGAAGACATCATCAGAATCCTCAGCCTTCTCAGCAGACTTTGGATCTCTGATTCCAGAGACAAGGACTTTTGAGGACTCTCCACCATTATCATTCTGGGAAAGTGCTAAATCTGAATGGTCTCCACTGTCATTTCTGATATCATCATAATCTTCCATGCGGGCATCATGAGAATCAATACCATCATCATATTCATCATCAGAATTAATCTCTTCATTCTGCACTCCTAAATCGTCACCATCTATCTGTTCATGTTTGTTGCTATACTCCTGTCTTGATTGCCCAACATTCTTTAGAGAGGCTTCGTACTCCGCTTCGTACAGTTTCAGCTCATCACGCCCAGCTTCATTATACAATCCTATGCTTTTATGATCCGATCTCTGCTTTCCGTTCGACTTTTTTGGAGTATTATACAAAGAAACCTGATCGCTGCCAATCCTCTCTTTCATTTTCATGTTATTATCAGTAGATCCATCATTAGCACCAATACTAGTGTGCTCCACCGTGTCCTCATTGTATTCTTCATCCCTTCTCCTGTCATCCCTGTCCCAATACCTTGAATCCCTGCCATGCGCTACAGAACCCTGACCAAACTTGAGAACTTTGGAACTCTTACTCCGAGTTACATTCGTGAGAAAATCCAAGTCACTATTCAAATCATCATCCTGGCTACGAAACCTGTTTAAATCTGCACCAACACATCTTTTTCTAGTAAATTGAAATTTCAAAATCAACTGATATGCTTCAAGGTGCAAGCAACCATTACAACACTATCTAAATACTCAGAGAGCACAATCAAGCAAATTTGCAACTTAAGCGTCACTCGAATTCTTTCTACATCTTGAACATAGAAAGCAATCAGAAAGAGAATTTCCAAAAAACTACAAGGGAACATGAGATTAATCAAGATTTACCATACGGATTTATTTACATGTTATTAAAGCAAAAAAAATTAAATTTCAAAAAAATGCATGACGACAAACAAATGAAATCACACAATGAATTCTTGTGGCGATGGATCTAGACGAAACCACCACGAAACAGATGAATCTCCAAAAGTTCACAATAAAATTCAAAATTAAAATTTAGAAAGAGGAAAAAGGAAGAAGAAAAGATTTAACAGTTGCTTAATCCACTAACAAATCAAAAGCTTATAGAAAATAGTTTACCTTTGTCTCTAGAGATGTAACTGAACGCGAATACGGAAACGATAAGAACGAGTGAGAGAATCACGAAGAGTGCACAAATCAAGATCCTGCTATTCTTATCTGAGCGATTGGATCTTCGAGATCGTCCAAATTTGTGAGGAATACGAATGCCAAGGGAGACATGGTCTGCTGCAGAACTTCCGTTGCTGTGGTGAAAATCATGGCTTCGGACTGCGAATCTATCCGCGCCTGCTTGCCTGTACTGAGCCATTCCAACATTATTTATAAGAAATAGATTGAATTTGAATCGATTGTATGAGGTTTTCTAGGGTTTTCGCTTCGCCATTAAAGGATATCTCGTTCTCATCTATTTCTTCGATGTTTTCAGAAGAGTATGTGACCGGCGATCTGTTGCCGGGAACTCGGACGGAGACGCATTTATATAAGGATTGTAAATTGTAATTACAATATTTATAAATTTCCTCTATTTCCGTCAATTAATTGTAAAATGGGATTTAGCATGACGGGTGCTCAGTAAAGCATATTTTACGTAACAGTTTGCGAGAAGAAAAAAAATCAAACCTCATAATTTATGCACAGGACAATAAGGACTATCATTCATTGTTTTGGTTTGAATTAGTTCAAAATGCCTACCAAAATGACTAAAATAAAATTTTCATTGAATGACGGGAATACCCTACTTTAATAAAACCATGTGAGAGTTTGGAAGTCTAACATTTCTTTTATTGATACCAACTGTACTTTAAGGGGGGGGGGGGGGGTTGACTGTCACCCAAGGTTTTAAATTTCATTGAAATTTTACAAAATTTCGGTTTTGTCCAATCCTAACGAAATCAATACATAATAGATTTCAGAAAACATGATTTCAGTCGAAATTTAAAAAATTTGGGTTAATTGTCGAATTTCGAAGATTTCGGAATTTCGGCGATGTTTCAGAAATTTATTTTTAAATAAGTTTTTTTTTTATTATTTTATTAAAATTCCGAAATATTTTGATATTTTTATTGAAATTTTGGAATTTTATATATTAATTTTAAAAATAAATTAATATTATTTATATAAATATATAAAATTTAATAAAATATTATTTTTTAATGTAGAACCCCGAATTTTCATTTCACTAAATAGTGAATAGTATGTGAATAGTGCCAAAGTGTGGTTGTGTTCACTAATGGGCCTTATGTTAATATACGTGTTTGGATTTATGGCGTGCATGTTTTAATAGGTCCACATATTCTTAAGAAGTGTGTTTGAAGCATAAGAGGGTGTTAGAATTGATTTGGAAAAGATTCAAGTAGTGAAAACAGGGTTTTGCAGAAAACATGGGACCACCGATCGCTCGGTGATAACCTCCGATTGATCGGTCTTATACAGATCGCTCGGTAGCTATCGAACAGTTAATTTTTTTGTATGGGGAAAAATTTCAAAGAGGGTGTTTTCAACCGATTGACTGGTTGAAACCACCGATCGACCAGTCAGTCACCGATCGCTCGGTCTGTACCACCGCTTGATCGGTTATATGCAGATTTTCTTCATTAAGGGTGTTTAAGACTTTAACTACTACCATTTGACTATATAAAGGTTGGGTTCGTGCCTTAGGGTTTCAGAAACCCTTTGTGCCCTATTTTGAGAGCTTTTGAAGAGGAAGAAGAAGGAGTGAGCTAGGAGTTGCACAAGCTTGAAGGAAGATCAAGATCCTTCCATTCTTTTGGTGTTTCTTAACAAAGAACTCAAGTTCTTCAAGTATTCCAAGCTTTTGGAATCAAAACCATTGATTTCACCAAGGTAGATACACTCTACTACCAATCTTGCAATACTAATGGTTACCTTGGGTTGTTCTTCTTATTATCTATTATATATGTACCTTGATTTGTTATGTGGTGAAATGTTGTATTATACTTGGATGTAAGTTATCATTATGATGCATTCTAAGTGTTTGATGTAATGCCTCTAAGAGTTTTTTGGTGTCAAAATATGTTAGTACTCTTGTATGCTCATATGCTCGCATGTCTCGCATAAACCGATGTTTTCCATAGCTTTCTCAAGGTTACAAAAAGGGGTTTTCAATAAATGACTTATAAGGAATGATTCTAAGCAACTCTATGATTTGTTTAAGATCGGTTCACAAGCTCTAAGGATCATGATACACACTCACAAGAACTCCATGATATCTCTAAGATTGTCTCACAAGCTCTAAGGATCACAAATGAAGTACTCTAAGATCTCTATGTTATTGGCTCTATGGTTTTGCTCTATGATCTATGTCTCTACGGATCATAAATGACTCTAAGTAACTCCATGAACTCACAAGACTATGATTATCGCTTGACTCACACGATATTGGCTTTGGTTTTGGTTTTGGATCTCATCTCACATGCTATTTCACGGTTTTCACGCTCATATATGTTTTAAGGATTTCGTTCTCCATGATTCGCATGTTCTATGCTATTATTGCTTTATTGTTATTAGTTTGTATATGCTGAGTATTCTACGTTCAGTCGATATTTGTTATCATTGGTAGATAATCGGACTCCTTTTGATCTATGTGGTACGGAACCTTGGGTAGAAGAAGAATACTTCGACCTGGAGCCTTCTATGGATCACTACCAGGACGAGGGTTCATTAGATAGGTGTCGTGACTTCGATTTCTATTGATCGATAGTGGTTAGAAAGAGACTTGATATTTTGTTATGTGAGAGTGAGACTTGTCCACTCCACCCTTTTTAGATATTTACAGACATGTATATTTGTAGGTTCATACTTGGAACAAGTTATAGGAGTGTTTGCCTTGCTTCCGCTATGTTTAGTGTATTTATGTTTCCGTTGTGCAGTATCAATCGTTTCCGCTATGTTGTCTATGTACTCTGACAGGTTTCCATGTGTGCTATCGGAGGTATGATACGACGGTCACGAGTCAAAGTATCCCTAACTCCTAAGGGATATTTTGGGTCACGACATTTAATATATATATTTAATAAAATATAATATATATATATATATATATATATATAAACTTAATAAAATATTAATATTTCTGATTTCGATATTTCGTGGAGATCCTGTAATTTTTAAGGATTTCAATTCGGGTTGACTGACCGAAATCTCCGCAAATTTTGAAATTTCAAACCTTGTTATCACCCCAAAATAAAATTTCCAAAAGAGGAATTCATGATTTATACAAATTCTCAGTGTAACTGGAAAAAATAGTAACAATTGTTGCTACCACAGTGAGTTTAATGTCTGCATCTAGGACTAGCATTTCCCTTACAACTTTAACGATCATGTATAAATAAATAAATAAAACTCACAATTTATGCACTGCACAACAAGGAGTACTATCATTTATTGTTTTGGTTTGAATTAAATCAAAATAACTAATCAAATTACCAAAATAACCTTAAACATTTTTTTGACATAAATGCCCCCTTAGTAAATAATGAGAATACCCTACTTTAATGAAACCATGCAAGAGCTTAGTAACACCACTGCCACCAACTGGCAGTAATACTTTAATATCCGAAGATGCTATTGATATAAAAGCTCAAGGTTTTGTATATAAGAGAAGATGATGATATAAATTTCAAATTTGTTAGATAAGGATTAGAAAAACAAAATTGTAACCCTTAACCGAACATGCAAATAGTTGGATAATATTGATGATAGCACCAAGATTCAACACTGACAGTACATATTAAAGGAAAGCAATTAAATTTAGTTTTAGGTAGATATAGAAGAACTAATCCAAGAAATTTCAAATAGGGAAGGAAATTTACTTTATTAGTCACTCGATCGCACGTGAGAAAGAGGGGAAAGGGAGAGAGACTGAGAAAGGGATCCTAGTGAGGGCATTTTGAAGGAAAAAAAATTGGGTATAGAAACTTGAGGGACTTTTTAGATTAAAAATAATTGTGAGGGACATGTTAGTATAAAAAGAGACATTTGAAAATCAAAAAACTCTAATTTTTTTCTTGAAGGTAGTTACCACATAGAGAGAGTGTGCCTCTTCGTTGAGAGAGACCAAAAAAGGAGCATGAGAGATGATAAGGATACAGATTTGAGGGAATCATGAAGATATAGAATGATTATTGTTAGTTGTAGTTGATATTACTTCAAGTCTTCAATACCCCTACTAACTTTTCTTATCTAAAATAAGATAACATGATATCTTAATTTTTTTATATGGAGTTATGGATAAAATATAAAAAATATAAAAAAATTTACCTTACTAATTACAGTAAGATACCATAAAATTAGGACTCAATAGGAATATTAGGCAAAAATCAACCAACTTTTTAGTCCCCCTTCTTTCATTATAATAGTAGAGATGTAGAAAAAGATAAGAGAAATGCTAGCCCTGCTCTAGACTGTTTCCAAGCTCTCATGGCGGTAGTGACAAGTGTTGCTCCTTTTCCCTAAAGAACATGTATAAATCATTAACTCCTTTGAATATGTTGTTTTCTTAAACCTGTTGAAAGGGTAATAATGTCAGGTGTTGCACCCACTTGAAAGTTTGAAAAAAAAGTGGATTCTACAACTGGGGCTAGCACTCCTCAAAGGATAATAAAGATCATGACAAGATTCATGGACTTTCGGATAATAAATGAAAATATTGGGAGATAAATATCCTTGAGTTTGCAAATGAAATATAATATTGTCATAGGATTAAAAAGAAAAAGAAAAAAAAAAAAAGAGCATTTGGTCAAATAAGAGTGATTTGGAAAGAGATTAGAAATTAATTCATCCCAATGGAAGCCTAGTGGTCGAAGGATGAACCAAAACCTGGAGGTCTCGAGATTGGACCTGGGCTCCCCTCAATATCGGATGTATGGGTTGGGGGTTTACATATGCATCACGTGAGACTAGTTTGGGCCTAGGATACCCACGTTTACCCAAAAAAAAACATAAGATTCTTAGAAGATCAAAGAGAGGACATGGCATGACTAATGTAAAAAAGAAAAATAGTTGTATGAGATGACCATAAGGGCAATGAGATCCCAGATAGCCCATCATAAGATAATATGCAGGCAATCGCATAAACAGAAGCCCCCAGCACCGGAGGTAGAACTTCATGTGGATGTTTTACCTGCAAAAAAAATTTCTTGCCTAAGAATTAGATCAAGGAAAAGAAAATATTGACATTATAGGTCCAAGGGATTTAATCCTTTCCGAAGCAAAAGGCAAAATAAGTTCCAAATAATGAGATTTTAGTTGTAGTGGTCAGACCATAGTAACAAAGTTCTGTAACAAAGTTCTCAGATTTCTTTTCAAAATAATATCCGACTTTTTCGTCGAACAGTTACTTCACTAAATATTTCCGACTTTTTGAAAAATATACGACTTTTTCAACAAGTCGTGAAATTCACAAATTATTCATGACTTTTGAAAATGTCTCGGATATTATCTAATATAAGAAATATGTTTGTTTATATTTTTAATAATTATTAATCTTATTTTCTATTTTCTCATAAGTTGCCCAACATGTTTTTGATTTATTTTTAAAATTTTTGAATTTTACTGATTTTTTCTGGAATTTTCCTCAGACAAATAATTCTCAAACTCCGACTTGGTAACTATGGTTAATATCATGTTACTTTCTCTTTATAATTATTAAAAAAAAAAATTTCAACTTTTTCTAAAGTTTTCCCAACTTTGTTGAATTTTGTCGATTTTTTTCCGAATTGGGCTCCATTGAATTATCCCCAAACCACGACCTTGTTACTATGGTTGTCACATAGAAGCTAAAGGAAGGTAGATTGATAGCCACAGATTTTGAAATAGATATAAATCTCTTAAATAGTGAAAGTTCTAAGAAAATGTTAGATATCATAGTAACAATTTTCAGAGGCCAATAACATGCTCATAAAAAAAAAATTTGGTGTCGGTATCTCTATTCTACCAGGACCCTTTAGGCTTTAGGTCCACTTATCCCCAAAGAGCTAAACATAATCATATGGCTATATTTTATTGAGACTTGCTAGGCTTTGCTAGCCCTTACTCTCAACGTAAAATTAACACATATCTTTATTAGTAAAAAAACTAACACATATTGCTTTAACAGGTTTTTGGTTGAGAATAAGGCTAACACGCCTCTATTTTATTTGGGAATAGAGCACGAACTAAATTGTCTCCGATACCAATATATAATGACAAGGTAACGGTACATACTTTCAATCCGGTGAAATAATGGTATGGGTCATGTCACGTTACCGATTAGTGAAGATGGAGAGTCCCTGGTCAGCACTACTGTTTTAGCTGTGCTTTCCACATCTTAGTTCCGTAGGGCTATGACTGAGGACCCGAAATAAGACTCAAGCTTGGTAGATGGAAGACAGACTGTATTGACATAAAGAAGCGAAGTCTATTCCCTGTTTTAGCATAAACACACGCACGCGCACACACAAACACACACACATACATATATATATATATATATATATATAGATATATATATAAGCGATTGCACTGTTTTAGTGCTACACGAACCCCGTGCCCTCTCAACATGTTTGTACTTATCCAAGTGGAACCCACATGGGCATCCAAACGACAAACCAACAAATTTTTTTTTATAGGAATCCAATCCATTACATAGATGAAGCTCATGCATTTGATTCTCCTATTTTGTTGCTATAAAAACCAATTGTTTCGTCAACTACGATCGGAAGGCCCCTCAAAATTTTCTTGAAATTTGTTTGGGTTGTAGGCATGCTTCCCTACCTCCTGAGTGATCTAGTTTTGTAGATTAAAATAAAAATAAGGCATTGGATTGTCTCTGGCGAAGCCAGAAAGGGCTTGTTTCGGGGTTCCATAGAATAGGTGACAAGTGGTGGAGAAGTCAAAATCATGGGGCCCATGATTTTGATTTCTCCGCCTATAATAAGACTTGTGGCCATAAGTGTGAGATTAAGGGTGAGAGATATCAAATGGGGGAGAAGTCAAAATTATGGGGAGAAAATGAAATGACTTCTCCCCAATTTTACACCAACTATCCCACAATGTATGGAACCCCGAGAGCCCTTTCTGGTTTCCCCAGAGACAATCCGAAGCCTAAAAATAAATGAGGGAAGACATGATTAGTGTCGACTAGACCGGATTGATCGAAGCGGGTCGATCGGATCCGGTTGATGCAGATCATCTACTGAAACGTAAACGGTGAACTTGCTGAGCGAGGTATCCATCTAGCACTCGTGCCGGCACATAGGGTTGCTGCCTCGCACGTGCCAGCTCTTCCCCTGGGTTTGGGCAGGGACGGAGCCACAGGGACAGAGCCAGGGTGGTGGGGAGGGGCCATGCCCCCCTCCCCCCCCAAATTTTTAGAAAACCTATTAGGTATATTTATATAAAAAAACATATAATATCAAAATTTTATATATAATGGCCCCCATATTATGAGTTAATGGCCCCCCAAATTTCCAGCGTGCTCTGGCCGTCTCCCTTTAACTGTGGTTAAGCTTAATCAAATTAAGAGAAATGTGGCGACCTCAAGGGCTTAACTGCTTATAACAGTAGAGGATTTGGTTCCTTATTTATTCATTTAGAATTGATGAAGGGAAAGATCCCATTCGATTTTGTTGTAATTTTTTATAAATGATTTTCTTAGTATAGGCATTTACCAGCAGTCAAAAAGTAAGTAATTGATATGTGTTAAATTATTGTGGAGGTGGATGAATATTATTTTCATCTAAATTTGTCAATTATAAATCAGTCAATAGCGATCAATCATGGATTGCTGGAGATGATTGTTACCATAAACTGCAGTCACGAGCACTGTTGTCAGAACCGGACACGGGACAGGGACAGGGACAGGGACGGTCCTTTCATCGGTTCCAAATCCCCCAAAATCAGACATATTTATAAAAAGTAACCCTTTTTTTCAAAATTGGAAGAGCCGTTGGTTGAACCGGGAACTGATGGTTAGAACCGGTCATAAATGAGTAAAATTGAGAAAAAAAAAATTCTAATAAAAAAAGAATACAATCCAGACCGTTTGACTGGTTGAACCGGTCAAATCAAGAACCGGCCACTCAATCGGTTCGATGACCGGTCCGATTCTGATAACATTGGTCATGAGTAGTCCTTCCATTTACTAACATGGATTTGATTGTCATTGATCCATTTTGAAGATGTGACAAATTCATGTAGCATAGATAATTAATATCCAATTCTAACTTTGCACATTTCTTTATAGTGAATTTTAATGGTACACCTTCAAAAAAAAAAATTAATGGTATCAAGGAATATTGTTGCAGACCTTAATACAGGAGAGAAATTGACTGCCAACAATTATCATATTTGACACCACTGCATTAATATCTCATGGGTGATCATGGAGTCCTAGATACCCTATCTAATAATATGGATGGACTAAAGAAGGTTTGTCTACGCAACACAGTCGACGTAGCATGGATCCATACATGAATTGGAAAAATAGGATCGAGTCATGCGCTTCTCTATGTTAAGCAGCATGCACAATGACTTGATTGACAAATTTGACGATACCAGATAGCCAATATTTTTTTGGGATGCACTCTTGCTTTCTTTTGTGGATACATCAGTTACTAGGTTACACTTAAAATATCCGGATTCGGTTAGTATCCGAATTATCCGATTAATTTTTTTAAAAAAAATTAGAAAATATAAATTAATATTCAAAAAATGTAAAAATATATAAATTTTTATTAAAAAATATATTTGAAATGTTATATTAATTTTATAAATTTAAAATATATTATTTATATATATTATATAATCGGACGGATATTTCTCAGATCGGATATAATAGTACCCAAATCTGTATCCGATTATAAACAGATAGTATTTTACTATCTGAATCCGCTCCATCGGATAATTATATGACTAAACGGATTCGGATAATATCTGCATCCATTTAGAGCCCTATCGTGCGGTCTAGCAAATACCGACAAGATATGGTAGAGGCTTTGGTATATGATAGCATTGATTTAAGCCAGGTGAAAAATAAAAGTAAGTAGCCTTTCAAAAACTTAATTATTTGTTTTTTGTTTCTAACATTTGTTCTTAATATTTTTTAATTAAATGATTCCATTTTTAACATCTATATGGAATCTATGGATAATGCAACGTAGATTTAGCATATATATATATATATATACACACACACTAATGGGCAGCACGTGCGATGCACGTGAGAGAGAGGGGAGGGGAAGAGAGACTGGGAAGCAAGATTTGAAATTTCGTTGAAATTTCGCGAAATTTCGGTTTTGGTCAACCCCAACGACATCAAAACTGAGTTTATTTCAAAAATTCGACCAAAATTTCAGGTCCAATTTCAGATTTCGAAAATTTCTGCGATATTTCGGGAATTTATTTTTAATTTAAGTTTTTTTATTAAATTCCAAAATATTCTGCAATATTCCGAAATTTTTTTATATTTCTACTAAAATTTCAAAATTTTATATATTAATTTTAAAAATAAAATAATAATATTTATATAAATATATAAAATATTATTTTTTAAACATACATACTTAATAAAATATATATATAATTAATAAAATATTAATATTTCGGATTTCAAAATTTTGCGTAAATCCCGCAATTTTTCGGGATTTTGGTTTGGGTTGGTCGACTGAAATCGTCGCAAATTTCGAAATTAAAAACCTTGCTGGGAAGAGGGAACCTAGTGAGGGCATTTTAATTGGGAAAAAAATATATGGGTATAAAAAATCGAGGGCATTTTAGGTAAAAATTTATGAGGGACACGTTAGGTATAAAAATATGATGTAGGGACATTTTGAGAACCAAAAAGATTTAGGGACATTTTGGGTATAAAAAATTGAGGGCATGCATCTTGGGTATAGAAAAAATTAACGGGCATTTTAGAAATAAAGAAAATGAAAAAGGGGAAAACTTGAGGAGCATTTTGTGTTAAAAAATTTGTGAGGTACATTTTGGTTCAATAATTTGACTTAAGGACATTTTGGGAACTAAGAAATATTCAGGACATTCTGACTATAGGAAAAAATTTGATGGCATTTTAGCTATAGAAACATAACTTAAATACATTTTGAAAATAAAAAATCTTTAGGGACACTCTAGCCACGAAAATAAAAAATATATATATTTAATAATAAAATGGCATGTTCTAACCGGATCGGTTGAACTAGGAATTGGTCACCTGGCCGGTTTGACTGTCGGTCCAGTTATGAAAACATTGTTTTATATTTTAATAAAAGACAATTTTAGGATTATATTAAATTTCAATCCACTTTTTAAGTCTCCTTTTTTTGTGTGAAAAAATTATCTATATTAATAAAAGCCAAAATTAATATAGGATAATTTTGAAATTAAGCTAAAAGTTAATTAACTATTTTAAGTATCATTCTCTTTATATATTAGCAAAGGTGATGGGTAGTTTTAGAATTAAGCTAAAATTTAATTAACCTTTTAAAGTACTATTGCCTTTTCTATATGAGTATAGGGTAGTTTTAATTTAAAATTAAATAAATCCAATTAACATTTTGAACTCATATGTGTAAAAGGTCAATTTTGAAATAAACTAAAATTCATTCAACATTTTGAATTCATATGAGTAAAGAATAGTTTTGGAATGAATGAAAATTCAATTAACATTTTGATCATGTCCATCTCTTTATATTATTAAAGATATATATATATATATATACACACTAATGGGCCGCACGTGTGATGCACGTGAGAGAGAGTGGAGGGGAAGAGAGACAGGGAGGAGGGTCCCTAGTGAGGGCATTTTGAAAAAAAAAAATAAAGAATATTTTGGGTAAAAATACTAGAGGAACATTTTAGGTAAAAAAATTTATGAAGGACACATTGAGTAAAGAAACATGACGTAAGGATATTTTGATAACCCAAAAGCTTTAGGGGCATTTTAGGTATAGTAAAATTGAGAGACATTGTAGAAATAAAGAAAATGAAATATATATGGACAAACTTGAGAAACATTTTGTGTTAAAAAATTTGTAAGAGGCATTTTGGATGTAGAAATTTGACTTGAGGACATTTGGGAACTAAAAAATATTCAGCTCATTCTCACTACAGAAAATTTTAAGGGAATTTAGGCATAGGAACTAACTTAAGGGCATTTCCAAAAAAACTTTAGGGATATTCTTGCTAAGAAAATAAATAAATAAATATATATATATATAAATAATAATAATAATAATAAGAATAAGAGGACATGATCCAATCGGACCGGTCGAATCGAGAATTAGTTACCCAGCCAGTTCGACGATTGATCTGGTTATGAACACATTGTTTTATATATTAATAAAGGATAGTTTTATGAGTATATTAAATTTCAATCAATTTTTTAAGTCCCCAATATTTTTTGGTGAAAAAATCATCTATATTAATAAAAGTTAAAAGTAAATAGTAGTTTTAGAATTAAGTAAAATTTAGTCTTTTTGAACCCATATGTGCAGGCAGTTTTCAAATTAACTAAAATTCAACTTATATATGTAAGGTTAATTTTGGAATTAATGAAAACTCACCTCATATGTATAAGTGTAATTCAATCAACCTTTGAACCAAGGAAATGGATGTTTTGGAATTAATAAAACTTCAATCAAAGTTTTGACAACTTTTTCAACCCATATGTGTGAGGGTAGTTTTAGAATTAACTAAAATTCAACTCATATTTTTAAGGATAGTTTTGGAATTAACTAAAATTCAACCCACATGTGTAAGGATAGTTTTAGAATTAATTACAATTCAATCAACCTTTAAACCAAAGAAATGGTAGTTTTGGAATAAACAAAACTTCGATCAAAGTTTTGAACACTTCAATCATCATTATATTAGTAAAGAGATGTGTAAGGATAATTTTAGAATTAACTAAAATTCAATCAGCCTTTATTAAAGGAAATGATAGTTTTAGAATTATTGAGAAGTTAGGTTTTGAACACTCTGATATCCTCTTTATATTAATATAGATATATTGATTATATACCTTAATTTATTCCCATTTGCATAAGCATTTCAGCTAAACCATAGCTTTTTTGTAGTCTTGTGTTCTGCGATGATGTATCAATCTCTGGATAGTGATTGATAATTGGCGTTGCCATCATTATTGATAGTTTAATGGGATTCTTGGAGTGGTTTGCACTTTGACTGTTTCTCATGGTGGTTATGGTGCTAAACTTTGTTTGGATGTCATTGTCTTGTTATCTAAGGTTGATGGTGACTGGATACAGTTGAGGATGGATGTTGTTGTTTTTGTTCTAAGTAATTGTGATGTTTATTTATTTATTTATTTATGTTAATTTTGTCATCTTTGAATGATGGTATCTATGGAATTTAGGCATTTTATTATATATTATGGGTTTATCAAATACTTAGCCACTCCAATGGTATGGCGTACATGAGGAGATCGAATCGCAGCCAATCGTGATTGAACTTAGGGTGAGTTCAATCGCATCTACAAGTCAACACATGTTCCTGTTAACCCCTGTTGTTCAACAAGGTTTTTAGAAAAAGTATTTTAAAAATTATTTAACTCTAGTTAAAAACTTTTAACCATAATTAATCTCTAGCTAAATATAACTATCATAGTTAAACTCTAGTCAAATAAAACTATCAATGGGACAACGTGGTGAGGAGAAAAATCGATTACTCATATTATAATCGGTTATTTCTAAGCACTATTTATTTATTTTAACTCGTTTTAATAATTGGCAATGTAAATCAAATGAAGATGTTGAAAAATATCTCGCTGTCATGTGCGATATTTGGATTGAATGATCCCAATTTTTCGTTTTCCTAAAACATATTAGTTAGATTTGATGAAGCACCCTGACCATTTAAGCTAAAGCTAAAGGAGCTAGCCTAACCATTTACCCTATGTTTGGTTGTTGAGATATTAAGTGAAAATTGAGAAAACAAAAGAAAATTGAATGAATTATAACTAAGAATTGTATTAGAAATCTTTTTTTTTTTTTTCATTTTCCATGTTTTCACCTATTTTCTCTAAAACATAGCTTTAAGTATAAGTAGTTGTGTGAGAGAAAAAGGTAGGAATCGATTACAAGAAGAAATTTGCAGCAGATGATGGAAAAAGAATTGTCAAAGATGTCATATGGGCTTTTAGGTTTAGGGTTCTTTAATGAGAAAGTGGGTGAAAGAAAAGAAAAGAACGGAAAATAAAATAAATGTAAATTTTCTTTCAAAATAACAATAAAAAGATGGATGAAGTTTTTAAAAGAAAGTTTGTCATTATTTAGAAAGTGTAAGAAAATGAAAGTATGTTTCTTGTAAATCAAACGCAAAAAAAAGTGTAAGAAAACACATTTTTCTTTTATTTTGTCTCACTTTCTCGCCAAACAAACACACTCTAAGCTTAACCCTAAAAACTGGTGTGGCATCCCCGACAAGTTTTTTGCAGGATCTGCTGCAAAATCCCTATTGGAGATGATTGAAGTTAGCTAGAACAGACACACCTTAGGATTAGCCCATTGGTCATGTATACCCTGCTTAGGGGAGAGGTCCCCGGAGCCATCCCGAGGGGTGCGTAACCACCCTGGCCAAGCTTAAAATTGCTAGACATTAACTTAACCGAACGGATACTAACTTCTAAGCGGGGTTTGCGGCCTAACCGCCTGTCTCAATACCAAAAAAAAAAAATTCTCCACAGGCCTAAAAAGCATGCACATATGTGACCGTTAGAACAGGCTTCGGATTCTCTCTGGCCCGTGCAAGAAAGGTGCTCTCGGGCCACCACACTTAGGCGACAAGTGGTGGGAGAAGTCATTTCATTTCTCCCCTGATTTTTGACTTCTCCCCATTTGATATATCACTCCCTTTATTTCACCATTTTATCACCAAGTGTCAAATAAAGGCTGGAGAAGTCAAAATCATGGGGCCCATGAAATGACTTCTCCCACCACTTGTCGCCTCATTTGTGGTGCCCGAGAGCACCTCTCTGGCACGGGTAAGAAAGAATCCAAAGCCGTTAGAGCATGCCACCATACAAATTTTCTTGCGTGTATTGGATGCTTGATATTAATGTGGTTTGTTGGGGTGTGACATGGACGGCTATGATCATTGCATAACTCTGGCCCACTTTATGGCTATGAATCATTGGAGATCGAATCACAGCCAATCGTGATTGAACTCGGGGAGAGTTGCACCCACATGTCAACATCTCTGTCCTTTTTAACCCCTATTAATCATGGTTAAGATTCCTTAACCCTTAAGGTTCAACAATCTGACCTAGGTTCTTAGAAAAAATTAACCTTAAGGTTAAAAAAATTTAACCACAGTAAGAAACCATCGTTAAAACCCTGATTTCTTGTTAACCTATATATGGGTGCGATTGAACTCCCTGATTCAATCTCGAATCAATGAGCATGAGCAACTGAGTGTGGATATCAATGCAGGATTGCCTATCTTGGAGCTGAAACTTTGTCTTCGAACAATTCATGGTTTTTTTTTGTGGTGTACACATCATTTATCTGTGTTAGTATGTGATAAGTTAAATATATATTTAGCTTAACAAACGGTAGCTTTTTTTAATTATCACATCAACTCTTAAAAATCGATCTCAGTCTACTCAAGTGAAAGATACATACTGCCACTCAGACTATGGACAGGTGTCAATTCACATTTTTTCAATAGCAGTTTATTTTCTAACCAAAAAAAAAAAATATGGCAATCATTTTACAAGTTACTTAGAATTTTATACTCTTCATATAAAATGTTAGGGTTTTAACATTTTATAAGTAGCTAATAAAAGTATAATTACAATTTAGAGGAATGTTAGCCCTGTCACAATCCCAAAATCTAACCGATAAGTGATATATGTTGTTGCTTTTATAGGTTGCTGCTTTTGCAGCCAGTTGGAACTTAGAGCAGCAACTTTAAAAGGGGAAAGTTGTTATTTTCACGGATGGTAAAGATAATCAGTATGTGTCACTTTAGTAGTGAGAGTTTGAAATTTTGATAAATTCTGCAACAGGGATGTCATTCATCTAAATCATAAAAACTCTAGACAGGGGTGGACCCAGCCGCCCCTGAAATTTTGTAATTTTTTTTTCCTAATAGCACTACTAATAGGAGCATAGGCTAGGAGAGGGGCGGAGCCGGGGAGATGGGAGCTCTAACACCCCCCCCCCCCCCCCCCCCCCCCCCAAAAAAAAAAAAAAAACACCTCTAAGAAAAAATATATATGTATTACTAATGGACAAATAACTGAAATGGTTAATGAACTTTACCCCCAAAAAAAATAAAAATTAGGGCGTATTTAGCCCCCTGCAAAAGAATCCTGGCTCCGCTCTGACTCTAGACATCTTCATGCCGTGAGATTATTCTAAGGCAAGCTAGGTGAGGCCTTAGAAATGTGACTGTGTCCTTGAAGCTTTATTCTAAACAGTTATCGTACATTGAATGACACCTATCATATGCGCCGTTCTCTTCGTTTTGTTTGGATTTTTGCGTATGCTTTCCACCTTATTTTGATGGCAAAGTTAATGCGGCCATGTCGGGTGTAGGCTGGGGTCAAAGTAACCAGGGCTCGGAGAGAGAACGAGAATGAAAGTGGGAGCGAGAGTGCAAAAGCACTTATTTTCAATACAAGAGGAGTGGTAGCCCCAATCGCATTCATTCCAAATTTTTCCATAGACGCAAGAATGGCCTAACACTTGAAGATCTTTCATATTTTAACAATTTTAAAAAATTAGATTTCAGATTATCTTTGACATTTGGAAGATTTATGACTGGGACTAGCAAAATCCTAAATACAATACACAAAGATTTTACATGATTCACCTAGTGTCCTCTTCACTAATCATAAGAAAATGTTAAACAAGAGATTCTCTCATATCTCTCTCTCTCACACACACACATACTGAACAATCTCTTAAAATCCTAACTCGAAATTAACAATATATATATACTAAGTCTAGTACTAGAGTCCAACTCAAACTAATGAATGGAGCAACTTTGGCTGTAGAGGATGCCCATTGTATGGTGCTTGGTATATCATAGGAGTTAAGAATGGTATGGTTTGCATTTCTGGCCTCACTAGAGCTTGTATTGCAAATGAACAAATGCCATGGAAAGAGCTTAATCAGCCTATTAACATAGAAAAGTTATATTACTAAAACGTGGTCATGTGGGGTTGCTGGATCCATCATTCTTTTGATCCCACAATGCAATGATCAATTCATCGTGCCTTATATCCCATGAGTAATATCTATGTCCGCATTTACTAATGATGTGATTTTTTTTAAGAGAATGATTGTTTGCGCATATGCGGAATGCGCACGCGTCCACGGGATGCCATGTGTCCCTTTTAACTTTTATAAATTGTGATTGACTCCACCCTTAGGGTTCATCCATCTAATCTTGGCTTTTAGAAAAAATTATCTCAAATTTGTTAACACTTATTAATTGTGGTGAAGATTCACTTATCCTTGGTTCATTCATCTAACCTTGGTTTTTAGAAAAATAACTTCAAGTTAGTTAACACTCATCCTCTCTTAGGATTCATCCATCTACCCTTGGCTTTTATTTAAATAATATGTATTAAACTCATGTTAATAAACTTATTCATGATTAAAAAAAATTAAAAAAATAGACAAGTGATGGGCTGTGGACGCACACGTATTCCACCGAGCGGAACGCATCTATGCAAAGTATCAGTACCCTTTTTTTTAATACGAAATTATTATTATTATTATTTTATTTTATTTTTGGCACAGTCTAGGGGTTAGGAGTTAGTATTTACTCAACCAAAATGTGGGGAAATCACAAACGCCCCCACCTGACGGGACTCGATCCCGGATTCACCATCCTAAGGAGGGGGATACAGTACCACAGAGCTAGTCTCATGGTGTGTAACGGGAAATTATTTATTGAACCATTAGTATTATGTGCAATAAATATAGGGGAGTCCGCTGAGTTTGTTGAAGTAATTTATAATGATGTTCTACACGTACATATTACTGTGGAAGAGAATGGCGCGCCATAACTATGCTCTGGCATGGTTACCCAGGAATGCCTGAAAACCCAAAAATATTAGGATATTCAAAATTATAAAGTTGAATTTGGAATGATAGAATTGTAAATAATCCTTACTAATATTTCAGGGAAGAGAAATGCTAGCCCCAGAGGTAAACTTTTAAGCTCTTACTGAAGTAGCGGCAAATGTTGCTACTTTTTTCTGTTACCTTGAAAATAGGTATAAACCATAATTTTTTGTTAAAAAAAAAATTGTTTACGACCAAGGGTAGCAAAGCTAGGCATTGCACATACATTTAAAGTTATTTAAAAAAAAAAATCTTACATGGCCTAGCACTCCTCTTACTGTGAAAATAACGATATTGTCTTATTCTCAACAATAATAAACTAAATTAAGGGCATATTTTTCTTTTTCGACCCTATTTGAGTATGTTTAGTTTTTTTCCTGGTATTTACCGATTTGTTTTTAGCCTACTTTGGTAAATAGCTATGCTTTTGGCCCTCACCTGCTTTGAGTCTCTTTCTGCCCAGTGTGTATAAAGGGCTCCTAAACTTTTAAAAGTAATAATTTTTTTTTATAGGGCATAAACATGGGGCATGAGGGCAATTGCCTCTCTTAAACTTTAGAAAAAAAATTATAGTTTAATAGGACATAACCATAGGGCAGAGAGGGCAGCTGCCCCTTGAACTTTAATTTGAAAAAAAAAAATTATATTATGTTGTTTAAATATTTAACTAGGCATAGTATAGGACAAGAGGATAACTCATATGAACTTTTGAAAAAATATATATTAATATTATTTGATAAAGCATAGCCATGGGACAAGGTCTAAGGGGAGCAATTTTTTATTCTTTTTGGAAAAGCAAGGGATAGCTACCCCTAAACCTAAACAAGGAGAAACTATACTTGTAAAATATGTACGAAACATATGGATGAAATGACCCACAAATTTAGCGGTAAAAAAGAAAAAATGAGGAAAAATAAAACAAGGGCTATGACCCAATGCTAAAAGGAAGTTGATGTTCACTTCTGCGGTGCATGTCACTCTTACCCGGCTTTCCAAGAGAGAGGACAATGTCTTGCTAACTCTACTTGAAAAGGCGGTTAAGGGCATCATCCCCTTTTATAGGTAGTGTGAGTACCTGGATTTTAACCTCCCTTCCCGATCAGGATAAATCCCGATAAGGAATAGTGATAAATTGTAATTGAGTTGTGAGTCGCCACCTATCTAATTCTGAGGGAAATAGGTCCTTGAAATTGTTGGATAAGGCTTAGTCTGGAAATCAGAGGTCAGGGTAAGAGATTCAGTTGAGTTAGGGGAAGGTGTTAGGCACCCCTAAACTCCCATCCGGAGATGGTTACCTACTCCCTAAGTTTGAATCAAATAAAGGAAACCGTATAAGAAACTTGCAATTCGATCTATATGCTGAGCAATGTAATATTGACTGAAATAAATGAATTGAGAGGGATAGGGTAGAAATGGAATAAGGATTCTATCCTAGGGGAGCTGAACCCGATCAGGGTTGCCTACGTATCCACAGTTAGTAGAATCAAGCCACACGTAGTTCCGGAAAGGGGTTGATGGTTTGATTTGATTGGACTGGTTTGTGGGTGATTGAAAGGTTTGAGGGTTGTTGCTCCTATTTGAGGAGCGAGGTGGCCTTTTAAGCTCATGCTGAGGAGCGATGTGGCCTTTTAAGCTCGTGCTGAGGAGCGATGTGGCCTTTTAAGCTCGTGCTGAGGAGCCTGGCGAGGTAGGGATTTGAACAGGTTTTGAACTGAGGCTCTAACGAGGGTTTGAATAGATTGGGTTTAACTAGAGTTTAACTAGGGTTTACCTAGGGCTAACTAGGGCTTAATCAGGGTTTAACTAGAGTTTAACTAGGGTTTACCTAGGGTTAACTAGGGCTTAATCAGGGTTTAACTAGAGTTAACCAGAATTAACTAGGGTTAACTGGGTTTAACTAGGATTAACTGGAGTTAACTAGGGTTAACTGGGTTTAACTGGGATTAACTGGGATTAACTGGGTTTAACTGGGATTAACTGGGATTAACTGGGCTTAACTGGGATTAACTGGGTTTAACTGGGGTTAACTAGGGTTAACTGGGTTTAACTGGGTTTAACTAGGCAAGGCAAGTTTTGAACTGGGATTTTGGGCAGAGGTTCGACTAGGCAGCGCTAGTTTTTAACCGGGATTTAGGCAGAGGTTTGACTAGGCGAGGCTAGTTTTTAACCGAGATTTGGGCAGAGGTTTGACTAGGCGAGGCTGTATTTGAACCGGGATTTGGGCAGGGGTTTGACTAGGCAAGGCTATATTTGAACCGGAATTTGGGCAGAGGTTCGACTAGGCGAGGCTATATTTGAACCGGAATTTGGGCAGAGGTTCGACTAGGCGAGGCTATATTTGAACCGGAATTTGGGCAGAGGTTCGACTAGGCGAGACTATATTTGAACCGGAATTTGGGCAGAGGTTTGACAGGCAAGGCTATATTTGAACCGGAATTTGGGCAGAGGTTCGACAGGCAAGCAGTCTAAACTAGAAATTAAAGACAAAACTAGAAACTAAGCAATTAATAAAGCTAAAAAAACTTGAAAGCAAGACTAGGGATAGAGGGATTACCTGCCCGAAAGTACGGCGAACTTTCGGACAAAGATGGATTCTCCAAAAAAACTAAAAATTTAGTGTTTCGGAAAGGAAACTCGAAAAACCAAGGAGAGAGGAGTGAAAATGGATGCTTTTTGAAGGAAGGGAGGAGGGGTATTTATAGGGTCTCGGAATAGTGCCCGCGCCTTTTTAAAGGGTGCGATTTATTAAATCCGCGCCTTTTTAAAAGGCGCGATTTAATATATTTTATTATGAATAAATAAAATAATAAAAAATGAAATTTGTAGTGCAAGTGGGGCCCACATGGTCCCGCGCCTTTTAAAAGGGCGAGCTTGCCCCTTAGGGCCTGTTTGGGTCTTCAAAAATGAGTTTTTTTTGGTTTTTTTGTTTATGCTCCTATTTGCCGAAAAACTATTTTTATCGTTTTAAGCCTATTTTGAGCCCGAAAATAGCCAAAATTGAACCGAAAAATTTGTAAAATTGTTTCGGATGAAATCATAACTTTTGACCAATTTTCAGGGGGCGTTTTGGTCATTTTATGCTATAGGGGCATTTCGGTCAATTTCAACCGTTTTAAGTTTAATTTAACTCCAAAAATAGCCAAAATTTACCAAAAATTTTATGAAATCATTTTAAACAAAATGAAAACTTTTTAGCACTTTTTCAGGGGTATTTTGGTCATTTTCACCCTAGGGGCATTTTGGTCAGTTTTTTACCTAAGGGGCATTTCTCGGAAATCGAAGCACGTGAAAAGAGGGTTTTAAAAAAGGATTTTTAAAATGGATTTTAGAGGTATGTAAGGAGATAAAGGGGTGCAAAATTGGGGTGCTTACAGGTAGGTCGCGAGTTTCTTGTAGGGCACTATCCCAGTGGTCTGATGTCCCCTTTTTTATGGGCTACTATAAGGCCTTGTCCCAGTTATGGTGAAGGCCAGACTGCCTTGAACGACGGCTTTAAATCATAGTTTATCCATTTGAGAAGATTAGGGCTGTTAAAGGGTAGGGCAGGTCTCCAGGGAAATATGTTGGTCTTGTAGAAAGAATTAAGGGCTTTCAACTGATCCTTTTAGGAGAATTAGATGGTCTTCCCGAGCAAGCCTTTTATTTAATAGGTAACATCGATGAAGCTACGGCGAAGGCTATGGTACAGCCTAGGCCTTACCAGGCTTGACCCTCACATACAAGGATTTGGCCGTAGTCCTCAGAGGCCCAAGCCCTAACCTTTAAGGGCGGGCCAGGCCAGAGCTAGGGCCTAAAATAAGAGTATTGTGTTTCATAATTTCTGACATCATGTCAAGCTAAAATCAATCCTCCTCATTTATTTAGTCTTTTGAACAGGCGATGCAATGCAATGCAAAGAGTAGCACTACAAAGTTATTATTATTATTTCTTTTACTTGGTGGTAGAGTGTAATATTTTTCTTAAGTTAAAAATAGTATAATATACTAAAAATTATTGTGTGTTCACTATTTTTTTACGATAAAATTATATATAATATTTTCTATATTTCTGTTTTTGTTTTAGCAATATGTTTTTTCTTTTCATATATTTAATTTTGACACAGTAAGTCATATATAGGTCTTATATGTATATTATAGATCTTATTAAAGTATTAACATAAGTCATAGTATTAATTTTGACATAAAAGATATCATATGCCATTTTGAAACAATATTTACATAAGGCATATTATTAGTATATATATCAAAATTTGGCATAGTACTAACATAAAGGTATTTTGACAAAATACTAATACAAGATATACTATTAAAGTGTTATTATCTAAAGTATATAACTATTATATGTATAGTATAGATCTTATAAATAATATGCAATGTTAAAATAGAGCATGTGGAGGGCCAGGCAAGGCCCTAGGCCAGCCCTCAAGTTAGAGGGCTTTCTAGAATTTGACCCTACCCAGCCCGCGGGAAATTAGGAAAGAAAAAGCGGCCATCAAAAGGTGTCACAAGTTGGCTTGACCTTGGAGCTGAGGTCTACTGTGTTTCACCATCGCACATTTGACAAGCTATGAACTAATGCTATATACAGTTAGGAAAATGGGCTCATGTTAGCCAAGTTAAATCACATTTTCAGGAAGCGGAGGTCCTGAGTTCAACTCTTGCCAACCCCTTGGGCTACCCGCACAAGGTCCATGTGGATTGCGGAGTCTTGCATGCGCCCAGCATTTACACGATCTAGATCCCAAAGGGTGGGCTTGGGGTTCCTCGTTACAAATAAAAAAAGTCAAATCACCGTAAATGCTTTTTATTCGACTATTATCTAATTACTACGTAAAAATAAGAGCTGTTATTGAATTGCATACACTTTATAGTTACAATTTCAGCTGGATTTCTACGCTGGATGGGCGGTTGACAGTTCACATAATCACAATTCTTAGTTGTGCTAACCCTGGCGAGCAGAGTCGCCCTACTTATTGGAAGAAAAAATTAAGGTGAAAATGATAGATTTCTTGAGAACTCCACTGAATTTTTTCCGTAAGCAATATTAGAGAGTCGGCCTAGCACTACCCTTTATTTCATTTTATCCTTCCTCTTGGTCTCGGAAATGCTATCCTTAAATTGTTAACCTTCACTAAACTTTTTTACCCCTATATAGTGAACTAGTAAGAAGACTGTGCCATGCACGGAATTGCCAAAAGGAAAAAAAATATATACGAAAATATTAAGACTTTAGCGATAATATAGTTGTATTTAAAAAAAAAAAACTTAAGTGGTATTTAACAATAAGAACTCCACCACCACCAACCACAGTAACAACAAATACAATACCATCCTCATCTGTCGCCTGAGGAGCAATACCAATATCCCCACAAGCTCCATTATTCCATTAAAAGATTTATTTATAATCTTTCTTTTCTTTTATTCTTTCTTTTTTTTACCTTAGTTTTCTCAATTTTTGATAATTAACAAAGGAAGTCGGATTTGGTCAGAGCTCTTTTAACTATCTTTTTAATGTTGGTTAATAATTTAATTTAACTCCTATGTTTAATATTTTTTATATATTTTTTAAACTATGATTTGATGTATGAACCCTAAGGGTGAGTGAATCTTCAACACAATTAATAGGTATTTAAAAGGGGCATGGTGGCATGTAGAAGATGGGCCAGACGATTTTGGTCTGGCAAGGGCCTAACCAAATCCCATCCCTTAACAAATGGATTGGAACTGAGGTCATGATTACAATAGAGTGCACGTTTCAACAAAGCAACATGCACCTTTGGTTTTTCTCTACCTTTGGAAGTTGTCTTGGTTAAATGAAATAGAAGAGAGTGAGTCACTTTCTTGAAAAGAAGGAGAGAGAAAGCGTTGAGGGAGAGATGAAAAAGTTCCTTGAAAATTCTTTAATATGTGATAAACTAACAAAACCCCGCACGGGCACAAAGTAGAATGAGATAAACATCCATGTTCATATATTTTAAGATATGTGTGTTTGTATGCGTGTGCAAGATAAGGAAGGAAAATTATCACAACTAATGAAATATAAAACGAAAAATACATTAACCGGAATTATGAACTTTGTATGTATCCAATGTAATCTTCCAACCAATTGTGAAAATGAGAAAAAATTAGAAAGAATTTGTAATTAAAATCTGAAACTTTAGTTGGTATATAAACCTTAAAACAAAAACATCAAGCACCCCAAAATCATCTGATTTTTTTAAGAATCAAAATTGATAAAGTATAAATCTAAAATTGTAAGGTTTCTTATCTTCTATGAAATTCAGTTGGTATAAAACATAAAACAAAAATATCAAAAGACCAAATCCTCTACAGTGATAACCGGATTTGGCAAATCCGGTAATCACTGCTGAGGTCTCCATGTGTCCCTTTTGAAACCCCTTAACTATGGTTAAGATCCACCCACCCCTAGGGTTCATCCACCCATCCTTGGTTTTTAGAAAAAATATTAATTCTTTTTTTAATATTAAAAAAAAAAAAGTATAAAATGAATAGTTAAGAGAGGGTATTTATGAGTCTCACTTAAGTGGAGTTGGGACTTGGGGAGAGAGAGGTGATCTTTGTTGAGTTGAAGAATCTATTGGGACATGGAAGAGAGTTAATAATGGAGAGAAAAAATGAGAAGTTAAGAGAGGGTATTTATGACTCCCACTATGTGATGATGTGGCATCACAAATTTTAAAATGGAAATCAAAGAAGATGCCACCTAGATATTCTATTTCTAAGTATAAATGTGGGATGATGTGACATACAAAAGAGAAAATAGAGCTCAAAGAGGGATGCCACATAGGCATCATATTTCTTTAGTATAGATATCATTCTATTAAATGCAATGGTATTTTCATAGGAGAGAAAATAAGTACAAAAAAAATCGTATTTAATGACTGGTCTCGTATGAAAAAATTCAAGTATCCTTACCTTTAGCAGATTTTGATAATTAATGCAGGGGTAAAAATGTCTTGGTGGTCATTATCAAGTTCACCCATTGAGTGGTTGTTCACAAGACCCATATAACCGAACTTTTATCAAAGAAAAATTCATAAAATCTGAAGGAAGAATATTTAGTTAGGTGGCGTTTGGTAATACTAACCTAAATAGGTATAGCTTATTTAAAAATTGAGCTTAGTTAGATTAAAAATTGTTAAGTTGAAGGTTAATTGGATGTCTAGATCTTTTTTTTTGAAGTAGATGTTTTACCTGAAAAGTAATAATGAAAAGTAATAAAGAGACATGAGCTACTTTTTCCTTTAGAGGTAAAACCTCTAGTTGAAAAAGATGTAGACATCTAATTAACCTTTTAACTTAACAATCCAAAATCTAAATAAGCACAATTTTCAAATAAGCTCTGCCTATTTAGATTAGTGTTACCAAACGTCATCTTAGTTTTTTTTCTTTCTCTTCTCTTCTGCTCTGCTTGCGTACAAATAAATGAAACCCAAAAGAGATTTTGTTTTTTACTATATGGTTTTCAATATTTGAAAGCTTTAGTATAAGTCCACCCCCATTGCTTATAATTCAATTCTACATTCAATCTGGCAAAGAGAAGCACCATATTACAAACCAAAATATTAACTTACAAGCCTAAATCCCAGGAACCGGATTATTTCAAAGCCACCTTGAAATAAACAAACTACGAATCGATGCCCTAAAGGAAGTTCCTTTGTACAGTTCCCGAAGAAAACCGGGAAGTCAATCCCTGCGTCATGCTTTGCGGATCCAAATTGACATTTTGTCGCCCGGCTGTCAAGTCCTTCTCACGATCCCATGGCTTCCATGGATGTTGCCCTACCCACTCTTCTTTCTCTGACTGCTGCTTCAATTTTTTCTTCTTCGGATGACTACTAGCGGCCTTTTCTTGGTGCTTCTGTACCAATGATTTCGAACGTCTGGAGAGGTTGTACTTGTCCACCAAATCTGCATCCGCATTAGTTTGCTTCCTATCCTCATCGTTGGAAGCAAGTGCTGCAGCCTCATTATATGCTTCTAAATAACTGCCACATGAAATGAAATGTTCTATAAAATCCATAAAACTATAGGGTAAGGAAGCAATGTGCAGCCAGCTAGCGACCCAGGTTTGCTCCCCGTGGTCGTGTGTTCAACTCCCACTCCTCGACTTACCCTAGTGTCTATAGGGAAAATTCCGAGCGGGTAGGTGCAAACACCCGAAGGGACTAGGCCTTGCCTCAACCCCCCACCCCAAAAAAAAAAGGACAATCAAAGCTAGACCACACAGACCAATTAAAGAGAATACACGTACTTCATCTACACAGACCAATTGAAGAGAATATACGTACTTCATCTTTGCTTTCTGGGCTCTGTCCGAAGGGGTATCTGTCCAACTGCTAGTATCACCACGTCCTTCTCTGGAATTCCTACTAAATGATGTGGACTGCATAGGAGTCATACCGGGCTGAGAAAAGAAAAACCAGGAGGTATATGAATTAGGATCAGACCATACTATATTGGGTGGAAATTATTAAGTACAAGCTACTAAAGAACCAAGATATTTATTAAGATCTTGAGAAGATTGGAGGAAGCCCTTACTTTCTTTTCAGGAGGTAGTGTTGTCATCCAATCATCTCTTTTTGGTGGCAGTTTCATGTCTTCCAAGAGCTCATCATCACCTGGCATGGATATACCTGCCAATATAACAACTAATTCTTAATTTCATGTCAAGAGTGTATTATCAAGTTGGTATGTATCAATAATCCAAGTATTTCCTGTTTTACAACAAAAGACCTGAAGCAAACCATAGTTCAAAAACCCAGAAACTCGGCTCGACTCGAAAGTTAGCCGGGTTAAGTAACTCAGAAAACTCGAAAAGAACTCGACTCAGTCCAACTCGGAATATATATGTAATAACTTGAAAAACCTGGGTTAAAAGAACTCAAAGTACGTTGGTTTAACAGCTTCAAACCTAAAAACTAGGTTTAACAGAACCCATAGTAGGTTGTCTTTGTAGACCCAAAAAAATATGATGCAAAAGCAATGTGACATTCAAGTTTTGGCTTTAAAAATTGAAAAAAAATACCCTTATGTGACTCGACCTAGTCTAGCGAATCGAAAAACCCAACTTGACTCGACCGAGTCACCCAAGTAACTCGGCAAATAGTGTCTCCTTCAAGTTTTGAGGCAACTCGACTTGAAATTCAGCCGAGTCGAGTAACTCGGTCGAGTTACTCAGGTGACTCACTGAGTTTTTGAACTATGAAGCAAACTCTTTGAGGGTGGTGTTCTGTAACAAAATTTACATTGCTTGCTGAAACACCACTCATATGTCTCATGCAACTATGCAAGTGAAAACCAAAGTTTTCTTGATTTTTTAGTAGCATTTGGTTGCATCGGAAAAAATGCTAAGCACAATGGAGGCGGCTCTGAATCATGGGCTTTATGTCTATGCATCCATATGGAAGTGCCAAGCTTTGTCCCAACCACTTTCCCCACAAGGCTATCTTCTCCGAATTAAAGCCCAAAATCCATTTCCCTAGCAATGCCTTGTACATAAAATAAAGCATCCTAAAACCCACTCCCACTTAACCAAGTGGAATCTCCTACTGTCCCCTGCATCCCCACAAGAAGTCTCTTTGAAGTTTCTTCAGTCGTTTGGATCATTGGAGACTGACAAATAGAACATCGAGAGACTCAAATGGCACTTTTCATTTGGGTCACATACCAAAGGACAAACTCTTCTGGCATGCTAGTCTTCTCTCAATCACCAAATCCAAAATACCCTTGGCTAAGGTTCTTGAACTAAGAGGAAGGCAAGGTACTTGATGGAAAACTGACCCTAAAGACGTCCCAGAGCACAAGCACAATTCGGAAAGAAACATTCCTCAGCATCTTCCACCCGATAAGTGTGGTTTTTGACAGGCTAATGTGGAGACCAAAAATCGCCTTAAAACATATCAAGACCACCTAATTCGCCACCTGTTCCCCTGAAACATCCACAAACAACAGCAAATTGTCTGCATACTAGAGATGTGCGACTTTAGGGCCTAGATCCAACCTCAAACCCCTAGAAACACCCGACATCATCTTACTAGGAGCCTCCGTCACCACAATGAATAGGATGGTGATATAAGACAACCTTGGCAAAGGCCTTAAATAAGGTGAAATATGCTGCCAGAGTGCACAACATAAAATGAGGCCAACAAGAAACATGAGTGGATCTAACTTCTCCAACTAGACCAAAAACTCATCCAACCAAAAAAAAAAAACCTAGCATGAGATCATGCGCCTTCTCAAGGTCTACCGGTAAAAAACAATTCTCGCTTCTTCCGTATCTGAATCTAGAGTCCATACACTCACTAGCAATCAAAACCCCACCCACCAGCTGCATGCCCCAAGAGGAAGCCCCTTGGTGAGTCCCTAACACCTTCCCTATGACCACATCAGAAAAATCTTGGCCACAATCATGTACAAACTACTAACAAGATTGATAGGCCTAAAGTCCTTCAACTTTTTTGCACCTTACCTCTTAAGAAAATAGAGATGAAAATCGAGTTGGCCACCTTGTCCCACAACCTCCTTCGGTATAGAACTCCAAAACCTTAATCAAATCTTCCTTCACAATGTTCCAACTTGCCTTGTTGAAGGCAGAGAGAAACGATCAGGATCTAGAACCTTATAGCCCTAAGGCTGAATATAACATTCAGAACTTATTCCTCCAAAAACGTCCTCTATAACCACCTTGCCTCAAGACTGTCCAGCTGAGCAAACTTCAGGCAATTAAAGGGTAGTATGGCAGATCGTCTCAAAGAATAATGCATCTCATAGAAGGAGACCTCTCTAAAGATCAATTTCATCTCCAATGACCCAACCATGCCCTTTGATTCTGATGAAGCAAATGTGTTCTAACTACACACATGAAAAAACTTGGAAATCTTCTCCCCTTCCTTCAGCCACTAGATCCTTGACAATTGCCTCCAGCTAATCTCCTATTTGAGAATAAGAAAAGAGAATTGGTTCTAGAGCTCCTCCTTTCCCTTCAACTGAGAGAGATCTCCTTTGTCACCCCAACCCTTCCGTATATTTCAGCATACAAGGACTTGATCTTGGCCTCGTGATCCACCAACACACACCAAGGACAGATCCACCTAGCGGAAATTGCATCAAGCTCGACTCACATGTTTTATCTTAATGGTCTGGAGTAAGGACCCTGTACCAAAAAAGTCCACTCGAACCTATCTTCGCTTAGTTGTAAAAATGAATTCTATCAAGGTCGTCTCCTCTTACTACTAAAATTTTGCATGGCCTCTTCACCAGTTGGATGTGATGAATGATTTCTTTTACAACGATCTACATGAAGAGGTCAATATAATGCTGCCTCTAGATTTCAGGATGTGAAGGGAAAGTATGCCGTTGAAGAATTCCATTTATGGGATGAAGTAGTCCCTTAGAGCTAGATTTGAAAGGTTCACTGGAGTTGTTAAGAGGCATGGATATGTGCAGAGTCAAGCCGATCATACATTGTTTATGAAGAACTCAGGTACGGATACTACTGCCCTGATAATAATATTGTGGTAATAGAAAGCTGTCCAATGGAGATTCATAACTTTAAAAAATTCTGGCCACAGAGTTTGATATAGACCTAAGTTCCCTAAAGTACTTAATAGGGATTGAAGTTTCCAGGTCAAGGAGAGGTATCTTCATTTCTCATAGGAATTGTGTTCTTGATTCGATTAACGATACAAGGAAGCTTGAAGCTAAGTCAACAGATATTCCAATGGAATACAATTCGAAGTTAAATACTGAGGGTGGTTATCCACTCATATATTTATCCCTTAGGCGGCATAACATTGCCTTTGTAGTAATTGTGACAAGCAAGTTCATTTATGCTCCTCGTACTATTCATCTCGACACAACAAAAAGGATTATAAGGTACTAAAATCTTTCCAAGGTAAAGGACTGTTATTTACAAATAATGATCTTAAAGTTGTGGCATACACAGACGCAGATTGGGCTGGATCTATAGTGGATCAATGATCTACTTTTGGCTATTATGCTTTTGTAAGGGGTAACTTGGTTACATGGAGAAGTAAGAAGTAACTGGTAGTGGCCAAGTCATGCGCCGAAGTTGTATATAGAGCTATGACACTAGGTGCCTACGAGTGGTTGTGGCTAAAAATCCTGTTAAGTGAACTCTGCTTTCATGTATAGATGGAAATGAAGTTATACTGTGACAAGGAAGCTACCATTAGCATCACACACACCCCAATTCATATGAAAGAACCAAGCATGTAGAAGCTGTCAGGCACTTGATCGGAGACAGAGTTGCCTCTAAGAAGATTAGTTTCCCATTTGTGAGGACATATTCTTAGTAAGGCAGTGAGCTCAATCAACATTGTGACATCATTAGCAAGATGAGCATGATAGATATCTACACCTCCTTGAGGGTAATTGTTGTAATGGGCCTGTGAAATAAACCCATCCATCCGATTGGGACATGTTTGCTCTTTTACTGTTGTTTATTTATAAATTATAATTATGGCCCTTGTATGTGTGCCTTACACCAAAGTAAAGACACAAATGTCATTTTATGTTTTATTAAATATAAGACATATGTGGTCGACCAGTAGGGTAGTTGAATTATATTTTTTCATTCAAAATATACATGAAATATACATGCTACCTTTCTAGGAAATATAAATGCTACACATTTCCTGATCCAATTTCTTGAGGCCGCCTCCTAAGAGTTCATTCAGTTGGCAAGGCTGCAATCCCACCTTCCCAGTAAGAGTAATTTATAATTTCATGTTAATCTATTCACAAGTTTCACTAAGCCTTCTGAATAATTTGGTCTAGCTTTTGGGAGAATTGTTCAGTTAATCTCATTCTAAGAAGTTCTTATCTACAAATGTTTCTCCCAGGAAGACGCCATCAAGGGCCCCTCGAAATTACAAAGCAAGATACTCCCCTCCCCCCCCCCAAAAAAAAAAAAAAAAAAAGAAAAAAAAAAAAGAAAGAGAGAGAGAAAAGAGTATTCTATTTACACGGAAGTATATGGGAGGAAATTTATTAAATTACTATATTCAGTAGGAAATTGCTAACCTTGCAATCGCCTCCACTGTGCAGCTTCACGGCATGCTTTCAACTCAGCCTGCAGTAGTGAAGAAAATATTTCTGTAAAATATTGGACATCGAAGAACATTCGCAAAACAATAACTGGACCATTACTTCAATCAATTATAACCAGAGATACTCCATGGCAAGATGATGAACATAGCATCATTGTAACAAAAAACACCATTTTTAAAATAAAAAAACGCGTTTTATTCGCGAATTTTGGAGTTGCCAAATGGTTTTGCGTTTAAATCGCGACTTTTTTAAAAAAACGGCGTTTTTCTGAATTATTCGCGTTTTTTACAAATAATTCCCGAATTTCCTGAATTATTCAAAAAATGCACTTTTTAAAAAAATATTTTAATCAAATTGTTCCGTATATTTTTCTAATTATTAATTTACTTTTTATTATTTTACCGAACTTGATCCCTGCTGAATTATTCCCGAACCCCGACTTTGTCACTATGCATAGCATTAGCAAACAAAGAAATGATAACCAGAAAAAGGATCAAAATTGCAGAATTGGCTCGGGCTTCACACAACAGCAACCAAAAAAGCTTGTAAAAATGAAGTGCATTTGTATATATGAAAAGTAAATAAAAGCCCACGAATGACTAACACAGAGAATCTATCATCATCAACGTCCAAGCCCTGCCCTAACTATTTGGCATCAGGCAATACGTCTTGTGATGTCATTCCATTGTCTGCTATCATATGGAATTCCATGTTTTTTTGTCCGCCACTCATCCATCTCAATAACTTTAGGCCATGCTAATACGATGAAACGAAACAGCATACATGGAGGAACACAAATTCATTTTCAATGAAAAAGAACATACCTTAAGCTCCTCTTGTTCCTCCTTGAGTCTAATTTTCTCATCAAGCACTTTTCGCTGCAGAAAGAACAGCTTGGTTGAGAAGAGACCCCAAGATCATATACTGTCTTACGTAAAAATTACAGAAGGGTACAAAAGTGCAGCTTCGAATGCAAGTGAATCCCATTTAATGCCAAAAATATTTCCATTAAATTAGTTACATCCAATGAGTAAGAATCACGTACAAATATTGAGGATGCAGAAATTCAGTTACAATCACAATATATAAGCCATCAATGAAATTTCCACAACCTAAAAATAGGGAATGATGAATGAGATACAAATTTAATACCCTGAACTACTAAAAGAGCTCCAAAATAGTCCTCCACATTGGTGGCAGCCAACGTTGCAATTGGTTCCATCATTTTCAGAAACAAAACCTTTGTAACGAGGCTCTCTTGTAATCAAGGATTAAAAATACGGTTTCGGGGGATGTATTGGTCCCAACCGAAACCTATACATATCGGTTTCAAACGATACTTATAATTTCTATTTCGTAATAAAAAAAAACAAATTAAATTTTTTTTTAAATCAAATGAGTTAGAGGAACCAAATTCACCAAATATAAAGTCATGAGAAACAACTAAAAGACAAAGTAGCAAACATTATTACAATTACACAATGAATGAAAATGTAAGTAACTAATAAACGATACGAATTGCCCGTTTCGTATCAACATAAATATCGTACAAGGGGCTACCGAAACAGCGAAACCTATACGTATTGCTAGTTTCGTATCGGTTTCGGCAATTTTTATTTCCATGCTTGTAATACTTTGCTTCATTAAGTAAATGATATTTGACATAACTAACAAAGGCTCTCGCCAGGTTCCTATTCTTGTTTGTCACGGCATCATGTCCTTGCAGAAATCGAATCTTGGTGTGCCCATACAAGAGCTTTACAAAAAAACTCTCACGGTATCATTACTTACTATGGTTGTTGGGCTCAAAACCTTCTCTTTTCAGAAAGCAAAGATGAAGCGTGGTTGGGAAGATATATCATTTAACATCGCAGCCAATTCCAAATTGATGAATGAAAAGAAACTACTTAAAAAGTCTCATAAAGGATACAGGGCCACAGGCCCTTAAATTCTTGGAAGAAAGTGCAAGGAAAATTAGGTCACTATTAACATCATAGAATACACGAAAACAAGACACCAGTAATCAAATGGAAAGAGAATTAAGGAACAAAACTCCAGCGTACATTCTCTTATCTAAATGGGGATTTCTAATATGTAGCACACAAGGTCGTCAATCCAGACTGTCACAACTGTTGGAACAGCCTGTGGGTCGACCACCAACCAAGATTCACACTATCCAGTCAATCCTAACATCAAATACTGCAATATAAAGCATTGATGTACTAGTTAGAATCCTTCCAAATGAAGGCTCTTTTTGGACCATTAAATTGTCTAAACGGTCTAAAGTTTGATTCCTGGACAACTCAAGAAGTAGCATAACATTTGGGCAGTATGGTTGAGGGCCATAGATGCAGCTTTTCTCGATAGTTTAATTTATTTTAGACAATTGTCAAAATTGCTTCCTTTACAGAAAAAGAGTTGCCCGCAGTTGGACAGCTGAGATTAAATCAACAGTGTGAACCACGGTTTAGAGGCTCGTTGAGCTGACTAAGAAATCACAAAGTCAACTCCACTAGGCCAAAAAGCACCCACAGTTTTTGTATGGAGAGGTATATACAATATGGCATGTTTAGCCCAGCTTTGCATTGACTAGCTATTCCACTGACTTAAGAAAGTCGTCTAAGTCATGTGCATGTTTATATGTGTATATACATACATACAGAGGTATGTACACACACACACGTGTGTATGTGTGTGTGTGTGTGTGTGTATAATGCATACTTATTTAGAAAACAAAATAAATCCAATGTCTATCTAAGAAAGTAGGATTTGGTCCTTCATGATAGTCATTTGCACTTGAAAAATGTTAATAGGAAAATCACTGGTAGGACATGATAGGGTGTTTTCCTTTCTTTGAAAATAAATATGAATTTTACAATGTAGATTGACTTGAAGATCATCCCTAAGAACCGATGTGATCAAGTCATTATCTATGAGAACTATTAAGAGGTAACTACGTGTCAAATTCGGATACACAGTGTCGAACACGACGAACTAAAAATAAGATTCAAAGACAGGAGAGGATATTTCAATTTTTTCATTTTAAAAATTATTATACTTTAAATGTTATATGAATATAAGATTTTTTTTTTAAGTATGAAAGAAAAATTATTGGAAACAACACTAATGTATTACGAAGTACAATCCATTAAACAATATAAATAAAACATGAATTAAAGCAAATAAATCAATGAAGTAATGAACATATATTAATTCTAAATGTTAATGCTAATCTCAAAGAGAATTAATTTAAAAGAGGTTTTTGTAGCCCGAATTTAGCCCGCTAACACCCCTATTCCATTCTCTCTCTCTCTCTACCTTCCCCCCCCCCTCTTCTTTTTAGTTATAGGGATATTCCACCTATTATATGTCTATTTTTTCAATGTTGAAAACAAATGTGAAGTGATTCTTCCATCTTTTCCTACCGTCATCTCTTTATTGATGATGAGAGTCAGAAAGAATTTGTTGGTATTTATGCTAATTATATGTAGTTGTAGGGGTGCCAACGGTCCAAGTTCGGGCCCAATTAATAAGTGGGTCGGGCTAGCCTACTTATTAATTGGGACTAATCAGGCCAAGACAGCCCATCTAAAATATCATGTGTACAATTTTGCCTATAAATTAAACGGGCCTAATTGGACCGGATTAGTTGGGCTAAGCCTGGTTAGAAGCCTACCAAAACAGGCCACGGGCTTTAGACTCCAATCCCAAGCCCAACCCAACTAATAATCAGGCTGGGCCGGGCGGGTGACACCCCTATGCAGTTGTATGCATTTTTGTATAATAAACCCTATAAAGTTTGCGGTGACCGTGTCCATTTGTGTCCAAAATTTATAGATTATTCTTATGAGTCGCAATAGCCATTACTAAGGCGTGTCCATGCCCACACGTTTCAACATGGGACACACATGTTGTCTTGAGAATTTGCGCAACATAGATTAATGCAAAATCAACCTAAAGAAGGCAATATTGGGTGAAAATCACGAGGATTCCATGGGGAAATATGTTTTCGAGAAAAGCTTCTACAAAGGTAACTTTTCATTGTTTCTTAACTTTTTAAGCTGATTTTAAGTACATTTCATCCCAAATTAAATTATGTTCAATGCTTCCATCCAATCTATTGATAGGTCACAAATTATAATTTTAAGTCCTAGATAATAATATTATATTTTATGAATAAAAAATCAAGCACTGTTAAGCCTGCTGAAAAGAAAAATGGAAGCTAGCTAGCACGCAACGGCTGAAAAGTTGCAAGCGAAGAATGTACGCCCCCAGTCGGGCAGAAAGCATGCGAATTCGCTACTCCCGCGGAATCAAGACAAAGAATAAGCTACGGCTGCTATGACTCATGCTGCTGGCTTTTTTTTCCTGCTGCAGTTCTTTTTCCTTGGCTTATCGAACTAGCGTAAATAATTATTTAAAATATGATTTTTACTATATTAGTAATCCATATTAATTGTAAATTTAGTATGTTATGTGTGTTGCGAGTATACAACCATGTACCATCATCTTATGAGTTTAGTCCAGTATTACACGTGGAGAACCAAGCTTAACGCCCTCATGGTCATAACTTCAAGCCTCCGTGCAACTCCATGTGGTAGACGTAGCTTTTGGAGTGAAGTCCTATATATTTGTTGAATGTTGCCATCCATTTGCGTTTGCATCTCTTTATTTTAAGTATTTGGATGTATTAAAACACTCTATATATAGTATTCATGTATGAAATTCTATACATGGGCGCCAATATGTCTTTCCTCCATTCCAAAAGTTTCAACAAAAAATTCATGATTATACTACTTCTCCCTCAATTTTGTGATTTTTGCATAATTTGAACACAAATTGCGAAGTTCACGATAATTCGCACAAAACTTCTCACTTTTGAATTGGGAAATTTCCCGCAAAATCGAATTTTAAAACCCTGGTCTCAAAAAAAAAAACAGTTCAATGATAGCAGTACCCCCCCCCCCTCTCCCAACAGTTCAATGATAGCAGCACCACACCCCCCTCTCCCCCAAAAAAATCCTTAAATACATTACAAACTTCAACCATAAATTGAAACAGACCCTTACCTCAAGAACGAGACACCTGTTGGTACCAGATTCAAAGGATTGATGCACCAATCAAGGCAACACAATCAATTCCTTCTTGTGACCAAATAAATTCACAGGAATTCAAACAATTCCCAAAGGGCCTATTTGGATGCAAGGTCAACCCTGAACTGGTTTGAAGGCTTTTTTGAAGCTGAATTTGAACCCGTAGATGTATGAAAAAAATAAAGAAAAGAAAAGAAAATGAGCAAAAACAACTGAAAAAAAAAAGGTTTGGATGTCAACCCAGATCCTTTTAACCTTGCTGCCAAACAGGATGGTAATGGCTGTAAACAGGTTAGGGGAAACCAGTCAGCCCTTACCCTGAATCAAAACTCACCCCCAAGAAGTCCCAAGCACGACAAGAAAAAAAATGGATGGCCGACTGGAATCCCAACGGGAGCCCACCATTGACTATTTTCTCCCTACTTCCTTCTGTGTTCAAGCCCCATGGTTAGATATTTGAAAACATCACTATCACATAGTGATAGAAAGATGTTCTAGCACACAAAACATCCAGGCATGCTAATCCATGATTCCATCTTAAAGTGGAATTTCTGGATATGGTAAAAGATTTTAACATTCTAATATTTTCCAAACATGCAGCTACAAACACTGGAAAAAACATAAAGAATTGGCATCAAAATTTAGGACATGTAATCAAGAAATTATAAAATTACCTACTTAAACATAAAGCATTGGCATCAAAACGTATAGTCAAAAAATTATACAACTACCTGACCCAGAAATCAAAAGCACATATAACTATAAGTGCCTAAACTTCATATAGATACTATGATATTTTCAAACACTCACTTTATCTGGATCTTGTAAATCTTTAAAAGCTTTGTTCAATTTGATGAATGCTTGGTGGGCTTGAGGATGAGAGCATTTGTCCGGGTGCACCATAAGAGACAGCTTCCAATACCTAAACAGATGATAAGATGGAAAAACCATCAGATGATGAAAAATCATCAGAATAAATAATTATAAGGGTAGACTTGGAGGGAAAAAATTAGTAAATAGAGAATAACCGAGTACGCATTGTGCTCACAACACGGACGTTTTTCCACCTTTCGTGTGGATAAGAATATTTTCCAGAAAGCACGGTTTTCACTTATGGTGGTGTCAGTCCCAACAAGTGCAGTCAAAGCATCCAGGTGACACCCAAACAATAGATAGATCCTAGGCGAGGCATTGCCTAAGCAATGCCTAGGAAACCAAAATTATTAAGCATATGAAAATCAAAATATTTATATATCTTGAAAGTAGAATAAAATTGGAAACAAAAAATGGATAAGACTAGAATGTCATTACAAAATATTTAAGAGTATAGTTTATTACCATAGTTGAGTAATAAATTCCAAATCAACACGGAGAACATAAAACAGAAAAATAAAGAGGCATAGTCTCAGAAAGAGGATAGCAAAATAGATACACAGAGAGAGAGAGAGAGAGATCCTCCTTTTTCTTTGACAAAGTTATATGCAGCTAAACAAAGTTCCCACCCTAGACCCTTCTTTTCATTTTTCTTTTCTATTAACAATACCTTTTATAGCTCCAACATGAACTGAAGTCAGTCTCGGTAGGGCCGCTTACACCATTGCGGGAAAGTGCTCCTCCCATTTGAAACAAAAAAGGAATCTATCTAGCTTACTCATAGCCTGGTTGTCCTGGAGTCTAGACCAAGTGAATTTGGCCTACTTTAAAGGACTGCCAATCAAGCTAAACCTACAAAATCCCCAAAACTAACCATCTTGCAATTCTACGACACCCACATTTGTTTCCATGGAAAATCTGATTGTATGAAAGTCTCCTCCAAGACACCATGGAAGGCTCCATCTTACCTCGACAATTGACATCATCCAACTCTTGCCACATATACGGGTAACCTGAAGCTAGCAGTTGGGCACACGCCCTGAGGAAACACACTTAAAATATTCCATACAATCCGACATAATATCAATAAAGAATATGCACCCATTTTCGAATCCAATACTTTAATGGCCTCTTTATCCATATTATAAGAATCCCACCAGAGGCACTAACAAGATGGAAAGGTCACCCCTCAAGATCCCCAAATCTCATGGACAACTAAATCGTGCATTAATTCTTTTTTTTTTCTTGCAAAAAAAATATAGAAGTTTCAACATTTTGCACCACCGGCTCAATGAGGACTAGTACTATTCCATATCCTCTCACGTTCCACAACAAAATTCTAAATGCCTAAACAATCGATGCCCACTTACCTTTCTCGAACTACCCTCCGCTTCGCCTCCCACTCTATCCTCATAATTTGTTTCTTCGTAATCTCTGTAGCTCCTTGATGAACTTTTTTCCTTCCCTCTTCATACTTGTTGTTGGTGAGGCACTGATTATCCTCCTATGCCCTCTTTTTATCTCCATAAACATTAATTTAGTCTCCTCAAATCCTTTTGAAGAGAAACCTACAGACTTACCAAACTCCTCTATTGTACCTAGCACCCAATCCAGCCTCTAACCTTACTATCTCCATTTTCAAGCAAAAGCAATTCCTCCTGAATCTGTGGCTCTAAGAAGTAAACTTGGATAACAGTAAAGACATTCATTTCAAATAACTCCAAACCACCCCAGCTCAGACGATGGTAGACTCTCTACGACAGCTAATGAGACAGTAGTTCTCCCAACAGATTATGGATTCCTCAAATCCTGAATTCAATGAATCAAACACAACATTTTCACCTTCCACATACCAAGACACCATCTTATAATTCTCCAACTCTGCAAAAGACTAGAACAGAAGGCAAAGAATAGGGGATAGAAAGAGGAAGGGCTGGGGACTTACCTGGCCCAGTGTAATCTAAAAGATGCTCAAGAAATCACATTACCTCCTCTAATTTCATCGGTAGTTTCTAGATGGGGGGCTCTCCTCTATCATCCTCAAGTGTGCTAGAGAATCCCTTCCAAGCAATCAGATCTGAAAACCCTGGGGTATTTGAGGAGAGAGCAGCTTCCATGTTAGTTACTAACTTTTTGGCATCCTTGGGCCAAGATTGTTCTCGAATGCAAAGCAGGGAATGAAGAGCTTCTGAATCAAGACTAGGAGCTTGCACAACGCTTTTGATAATTGTATTCGAAAATTGAAACCAGGGCTCCCTCATTTAGAAAATCTATCAATGATGCTATATGAGTGTTGATTATTCCAACAAGCCAAAAGTTTAAAAATCCACATCAAGACACAAATACTGGAAAGAGCTAGAAAGGAGAAAGGCAATAAAGTGCCTCAAGGGAGATAGCAGAATCCTGGAAGTGGCTTTTCATGAAAATGAGTACGGGCTCCATAAGGAAGAACCAGACTCCCATGAGGAAAGAAATTGTAATGCAGTAAATTACTTTCCTGAATGTCTCAAGCAAGAAACTAACTGCCTCATCTAGTTTAAAACAGTGCAGTCAAGGCGTCCAAGAGATGCCTAGAAAATAGGAGATTCCCTAAGCAAGGCAATGCCTAAGCGTCAGCTAGGAGACCAATATTTACTCTTCTGTTGATATTATATAAGATTTAGTTAGTGCTCGCCTAAATCATGATCTAAGCATTAGGGATCCTAGCTAGGTGAGGCGGTGGCCTAGGCGAGATTTTGACTACACTGGTTTAAAATGTGATAAAGAATCTCAAACTCACAATTTTCAAAAGTTGTCGAAAGATTCTGATACTTCTATCCATAATGGATCATAACAAAACATATGATATTTATTTAGGATATGATCTAATGAGTCCACTGACCAAGGGGATGCTGACCAAAGCGGATCTGAGAGCCATTTTGGGTTGACAGTTTGCCTCTCACTATGAAGGCCATGCGATTTGTTTTTACTGCTTGTTTTATTTTTGTTCATCTTTTTTTTGATCGATAATCCAGGCAAATATATTAATAAAAAGGTAAGGAACTACAATAGCTATACTAAGCAGAAATTCACAAGATCGTGAACCAAAAGATGGCAGCAACGAAAAGAAACAAGACACCCATGGGAGCCCCTGGCCGCTTGGATGCGGCCCCATAACCGACTCAGACTAGGAGTAACAATCTTGTAAACTCTTTTCTGCCTTTTGATTAATATATGGCTGTCCTTATTGATCAAAAAAAAAAAGTCATGGTCAGCCATGGTATTTTAACTCCCCTAAGTGAACTTCGGAGACTTCCCCATGTTTAAAAGGCGGAAGCAGGTGTTCAAAGATAACATATAGTCATCACCATAAGTGCCTTATCTCAACCATTTGTGGCTGGCAACACGAATCCTTTTCTACCACATTCAATTCTATCAAAAGCAATAAATTCTACTCAAAGGTACCATATTCAATTTACTATCCACAAATCTGTAGATGTTTTGCACAACCAAGGTCACATTTGGTGGGTCCCACCTAAAACCTTTAATGCGAGATGCCAATGCAATTTGATGATTATACCAACAAATCTTTCACATTCACTTGGATGTTAGAAAAATAAATTCAAAATAATGGATCCGTAAAGAAACAAGGTTAATCCAGCCCCATGTCAGATTCCAGGTGGGTAGTGTTCCGAGGTCCAAGTTTTGAAAAGATATGTGATGTGGATCCATGAATCTAAAGGATGACTTCAGTAATCGGTACCTTCTAGCTATCAACAAGATGCTCTTGTAGCAGACCGTTGGGAATTGAGTTTGGGCGAGGTGATATGGTGACCAAAGATGAGGAGAGATCTTAATAATTGGGAAATAGAGAATATGTGTCATCTACTAGAGTATCTTAGATTTGTTTCTCCGAGTTCTCAAAATATGGATCGTAGGGCCAAAATTATTTGGTACAAACCATCGTGGATCGTTGGTACAATCATTTGATTTGGCACCTTCCGTCTCTTTTCCTTATAGGATTGTATGAAATCCAGGCATTTCCTCAAAGATATCTTTCTTCCTATAGAATGCAACTTTAAATAAACTTCTCTTGTGATCACATGAAAAATAGAGGATGGCTAACTTTTGTTTTTTGTGTATGTGCAAGGAAGAGACAATGGATCATTTGCTCTTGCATTGTTCTATTGTGCATGGTATTTGGGGGTTCTTCCTCTCAAGAGTAGGTATGGATTGGGCATTTTCTTCTTCCTTTCAAACTTCTTATCTTGTTGGTCCTGGGTCGGTGTGGATGGTGCTAGGGAGTTAGTTTGGTCGCTGCTTCCTGGGGCTATAGCATGGTCCATATGGAATGAGAGTAACAAGAGAGTGTTTGAAGATTCAGCAACCCTTCCATCTCGCATTTCTTCTCGGATAAAACAGCTTATTCTGGACTAGAGTTCAGTTAGGCAATAAGCTGAGGACGTGGCGGTGGTGTTGGGGGAGTCTCGGGTCCTTAGTCTACCGAGTGAGAGCATTATTAGAGATTTTTATTGTTTTCTTAGTTTCCTAGCTTCTTCAGTTTGCATGCTTGCAATCTCTTAGTAGTTATAGCTTTGTACACTATTTCTCTTCTAATATATATTTTGATTACCGATAATAATTAAAAAAAACCAAAAATTTTTTGATCAGACAGTTATGGTCATCCCATTCCCATAAGGTTGGATTTTATCATACATAATCTTCTTGGAAGTGGACGGAA
Source organism: Tetracentron sinense (assembly GCA_015143295.1). Classification (NCBI taxonomy): domain Eukaryota; kingdom Viridiplantae; phylum Streptophyta; class Magnoliopsida; order Trochodendrales; family Trochodendraceae; genus Tetracentron; species Tetracentron sinense. Next base: position 47,592,082 of record CM026552.1, read on the forward strand.
ACCAGGTCTCTGGCTGTGTAGTGGTTGAAGAATGAGCCGGTGACCATAGGCAGTGGGCATGGTTAAGGGAACCCACCAAAGAAGCCCTAGAAAAAAAAAAATGAGTTTTCGTAAGGAAAAATGATCACTGTTTATGAATCTGAACCTGTCTGAACTATTTATGACTAGATGAAGCTTGGGTGAAACTAAGTAGAGGTACGAATCGACTGATATTAAAGAATCAGCAGAAGAAGTGGTGAAATGCCAGTAAACTCAGAGCTAGCTGGTTCTCCCAAAGGTGCAATATTTGACTGGAAACCTAGGGGTAACCCCTAATTTTTTATGTGGGCCGTGAAATTTGTACCAAATTGAAACAAAACTCGTACTAGATATGACCTTAAAATAACAGGGTTTAACATTGTCCAATGAAACGAGGGAGGATAAACTTCACCATATAGAGGGTTGTGAAAATTGTAACAAATCAAGACAGAAGTATGAATACTGGATATGACTACAAAATAATGGGGTCAACATCGTCCAGTGAGACGATGGGGAATAAACTTCTTGAAGGAAACAACTCAGACCACCCGCTAAGCCAATTAGTGCCCTTTCTCATGGTATTCCTTGCCATGGACTGGGTATGATGTCATGGTTTTCTTGTGGCATTAATTCTTGTTCAATGCCAAAGTCTGATTTAAAGAGTGAAGCGAGAGAGGCACGACAAGGTTGTAGTCTCATTTTATGGTAAATGAAAATTAAGCATGTAGCCTAGCTTTTGACTGTACCTTTTCTATAGCAATTGCAATCCATGTTACTGACTTTCCAGTCCCTCAATGATGAAAGTTACTGGGATAACAAGGCAGGTGATCACCAAGACGATAACTTAAGTAATGGTTAACTTGTTACAACTGAACATATCAAGTTCATAATGCAATGACACTAATCCATCAATGGAATATTGTTCAAATTATACTGCATTAAAACTATTGTGATAACTCCCCCAACTGCTGCACATATAAATACTACAGTATATTCCATCGGCACTTGCAAGTGCATACTTGTCTAAGTGAGTAAATGCCTTCATTGTTGTGTGACAGGTCTTGGGGTTCAAAACCCATTTCTGCCTGAGGAACTAATCTTGTTAAAAGCATGCTTACACAGTGGCAACACCAAAATTGAAAATACGGGAGCTATTTGTTGGAATATTTGGAAGGGAAGGAACATAATGGTATTTGAAAATATTCAAGGCCAAAGGAGAAATCTGGTTAGAATGTTTGAATCTTCTCTCTTATTAATATCCCCCAGTGGACAGATGGGGGCTGGGTCACTATTGGTTTCATAGGTCCCCTTTGACAACGGGAGATAGTTTCGCCTTTATTTTTCCGTAAGGAGATCTGGTTCCATTGGGATGATGTATAGTTTTTCACTTTACTCACGATATTGTAAATCAGCATTTGTAAGTATTTCTTTCTCGATCATCTTATTACCAATCAAAAAACTAAACCAAAAAATTGAAAGCCTACAAAGAAACCCTTTGGACATCATTTGCTACTTTGTTTTCTATACAAACAATTACTGGCAACAAATAGTGCAAATTTATAGCGGGATAATCTTCAATTTCTTAAAAAATATAGTCATCCACCTTACCTTTTCTTAATGTTATCAGTTGACATATTGTGGTTTACTCCAAGAACATCATAGGGACTATCAACCTCAACTTCCATAATTCGAGTGACCTGATCAAAATCAATGTAACAAATTAATAAGATACAATGAATCCTATGCAATTATCAATGTAGCAGCCAAGATATAAAGCATAAAAAAAAACAAATATGTTTTAGTCATATTACGGTATTACCAACAGTTGCACATTGCGTTTAAGCTTATAATATATAGACAACAGATATAGCTCTCAAAAAACTGAGATATATATACATAGAGAGAGAGAGAGAGAGAGAGAGAGAGACTTATAGACAATAACACTACCACAACCCTAGTTTTATAAAATTTTCACATTCTTTCTCTCTAAATCTTCACCAAAACCAATAGAACACTTAAATAGTTGGCAAACCAGTTAATCAAAGTGCTCAAGCAATTCCTAGGTAATAGGCATTGCCTATATGATGCTTGGACCAAAATTTATTAATTTCTTCAAAAACTATAAAGATTTGACATATCTTTACTATTATAATGCGAGAGGCGTGCGTAGATGATTTTTCCGAAATTCCCAAACTACCCTTATATAAAAAACAAAGCGTTGGTTTAATGTTTTACTTTAATTCCCAAACTACCCCTTGCCTTTGATTTAATGTTTTACTTTAATTCCCAAACTAATCTTAGCTCATCTATCTATTTAGAATCACAGCCAATCGCGATTGAACTCGGGGAGAGTTCAATTGCACCCGCAAGTTAACACGTGTCCCTTTTAACTCCTATTAACTGTGGTTAACTTCTTCCCCTCGCTCTCACGAGCATCGCACGTGCCCCTAGCGAGTTCAATCACACCCGCAGGTTAACACGTGTCCCTTTTAACTCTTATTAACTGTGGTTAACGCCTTCCCCTCGCTCTCACGTGCATCGCACGTGCCATCCGCTAGTTCATATATAGGGAAGGATACTAATGAGTCATGCTCATTAAAGCTTTTAATGAGCGGTCCCTCTTGAAAGATGACATGTGGCAATCTTTTTTTAAATCCGACGGTTGGATGTTGAGGTGGGTCTATTGAGAGACATGTGTCAAAAAATCAGTCTGATCGGACATGTTTAGACCGTTCGATTAGACCCTAGTTTATCAATATAAATCCCCTAGGGTTCACTAGACCCTATCTAGGTTATAGAACTAGATAATCTTCCCATCTCCAATCGGATGGTTTATAAATGTCTGATCGATTGCCACGTGTCTCTTGGTTAGATCCGTATTGACATCCAATGATTGGATTTTAGAGCAACCTACCACATGTCACGTTATTAAGGACCGATCATTAAAGGCTTTAATGAGCATGGCTCATTAGAATGCTACTCTTCATAGAAATAAAGATTAAGAACTAGAAATAAAGCAAAATGTCACAATAAAAAAATGGCAGAATTAGGAGCAGGGTTTAACATATTACTGAATTATCGATAATTCAGCCGAAATTTCACTATTCTGCAAGTCAGCGAAATATTGACATAAGGTATAATGATCATTACATTAATTCACCTAAACATGTGTGCATGCTTGCCGGAGATGTCTGATGTTGTACCTTGGAGTCCTCGTGCCATATTACCCTACTGCACCGGAGCAACATACCTAAGGGGGCGGAATAGGATTTAAGGGCAGTGTGAATCACATGCCTCGGCAACTATGATAATAAGTTCTTCCTAATCCTATTTCTATATTACAGATTGTCATTACCATTCAATTGCTTTCATTGAAAAATAGCCTCTGAATTTTTGTTAGAGGTTTTGCATAATTGCTATAACAGAATTTTTAGTTCAGTCTGGAGGATTCTGCTTTCCAGGATATTAACCGTCCAACAATGGGATCCTTTCATCCTTGATCAGATCTCACTCCCAGCACTAACCAAAACCCATTTCACTAAACTGTAATATCAACGCCAACAAAACATCAAACACTCAAAACCAGATCAGTTCAAGAAATGGGCTGCTTTCGTCTTTGATTAGCTCCCATCACCCCACATGCAACCAACCAAAACCCATTAAATCAAGCCACCATTTCCACACAAACAAAACAGCAAAACCCTTAAAACCGAAACCAATTATAATCAAAACTGAAAAGCTAAGAATACATACAGATCATCAAAAACATCAGCCATTCCAAGTTCCAACAACAGAGATAGAGAAACAAATAGAGAGAAGATGAGATGAAACCTGCTTGTTGACTTCGACACCGATGGCTCGTTTGGTGACGTTCCAGACCTTGCCAGTACGGCCATGGTAGAACTTGTGGGGCATACCCTTGTGGATAGCACCGTTCACCTTGACGTCAACGAAGTCTCCGATACGATACGTTCTCAGGTAAGTAGTCAAATGGATGTAACCCTTCTTCCTGAACGGACGGGAAAACAGATCTCTGGTCCTCGACCTCAAACCATGACCCGCCGGCATTGTCGAAAACCTTCTACTGTTTCTTCCGCCTCTCTTCTCTCTACTAAACCCTAGCTGCCTTATCTATTTCTTCTCAAAGGTATATGAGGGATTGTATTATTAATTTTCAATGAATAAATAAAATAAAAAATAAACAAAATTTTCAGACCAAAAACTGAAAATGTTAGTTAAATGCAGAGTGATGGTGAATTGGGACCAAGGAGAGGTGATGACAAATGGAGAAGAAGTCGTTTGAAGAAGCAGGGAACTATGACTCGAGTAAAAAGGGAACTATGACTTGAGTGCACATATAAAAATGTAGAGAATTTCAAAATATAAGAATTTGTTTTAAATGGAGTGTAGTCAGGATTCAACTCAAAGAAGGTGGCAATCGTCGCAAAGATTTCACGGGGAAGGATTTTAACTACAATTTCTACAAAAGTTATATTTTTATTGATTTATTACGTTTTAAGCCGTAAGTGTATTTCATCCAAATAAAGTTATTTGCAATATATCCCTCGATATCCATTTTTAAAGGGTGAACATCCCGCAATATCGACATTCAAAAACAAATATAGCAGAGTCCAAATTTTATCCCTTACTCAAAAAATAGTTTTTGCCAAAGGAAATAGGAATTTTATTAGAAGGGATTATAGGCTTTTTTTTATCGGTAACTCAAATATATTATAGATAATAATAATAAGTAGTTTACAGAGATGTAAACTAAAAGAAAGAGCAAACTAAAAATAAAAATAATAACACGCTAATAAGACCACTCGCTGGCCTCAAGGTAAAAGGGCATCTCTCACTTCTTGACCCAACAAGCTTGAGGAGCTCCAATCCACAATTGATCGCCGCACCCGAGATAGGATCCGCTGGTCAGAAGAAGAGGAATTGTCAAAAACACGACCGTTCCTCTCCTTCCAAATAGCCCATGAAATGACATCGAGCAATAAAGTCTAGATGGATTCCTCAGCACCCACCAAAGGCATCAAGTGCCAACCAGATAAGAAGCTCAGAAAGGAGGAGGGGTAGACCCACTCAACACCCATCTGAGCCAAGAAGTAAGCCCAGACCCCAAAGACAACCGAACAGTGTAAGAGCAAATGACTCACAGTCTCTTCCGCATTCAGGCACAAATAGCATCTATTGGCCAAGTTCCACCCTCTCCTCTTCAATTGCTCTGTAGTAAGAATTTTATTTAAAGCAGCTGCCAGAGGAAGAATGATACCTTAGTGGGGACATGGTTAGCCCACACAGCCTTATGAGGAACGGAACGCAGTATATCAACCCCAGCTAGAACCTAATGAATGGATCTAGCAACTTGGCAACAACCATGATACCCTTCCAGAGACCCACCCCGTGGGATCCCCTAACGGCCCTCGACTCCCACAGAAAAGCAAGGCCGTGCCTGGCCACGACAACCTGTCGCCACAGACTCTCCCTCTCCTCTCCAAACCGCCGGACACATTTACCTAGGAGCGCCTTATTCACCGTAGAGAGAGGAGCAAGGTTAAGGCCCCCCACCGCTAGTGGCTTACAGATTTGAGCCCAATCAACCGGATGATATTTTCGTTTGTCACCTCTCATGCCACAGAAAATTTCTCTAAAGGCGAGCAAGGGTCACAACAACGAAACGAGGGAAGGTAAGGGTGGAAAGGTAATAAGTTGGGAGGCTCCGGAGAGTACTCCTGATAAGAGTCAACCGACCACCTTTGGAAAGGAGACAGGACTTCCACCCTGCTAGACGTTTCGATAACCGGTTTCCAAACAACTTTGGATTTGAACTAGGCCCCCAATGGTAAACCAAGGTAAGTGGATGGAAGAGACCCTCTCTGACACCCGAGACAACTGACCCAGAGGTCAAGGTGGGGAATGTCTCCTACAAGTAAAATCTCACTTTTACTCGGATTATCCCGAAGGCCCGACAGAATACACTGAAGATTGATAAGTTGCGAGCATGAAGCACCACAAAACACTAAGGTACCATCCGCAAATTGTAAATGCGAGATGCTGAGTTGCTCCCTACCCACAGAAAAACCCGTAAATCTCTGCCCATTCGCTCAAACCAACATTCGACTCAGGACTTCTAAGACAATAATGAATAGCAGTGGAGACAGCAGATTTCCCTGCCTTAGCCCCTTGGAACTACGAAAAAACCCTTATGAGCTACCGTTGAGGAGGATCGAGAACGAGGCGGAGGAAATACAAGCTTTAATATATGACCTCCATTTGGGACCAAAACTCATTCTACCCAACACATAAAGGAGGAACTCCTAATTGACCTTGTCATAAGCTTTTTCCATATCAATCTTATAGATCAGACATAGAGTTTTAGAATTCAAGCGTTCATCCACACATTCATTAGCAATAAGAAATCGTCTGAGATCTGACGCCCATGCACAAAGGTGCCTTGGGGAACCCAAGACGCTTCGAATACGAGTGGCCAGCACTTTGGCTAAAAAATTTTACGTGCCGCTGACCAGGCTAATAGGGTGGAACTCTTTCAAGTCCTGGACCCAGCCGCTTTAGGACCAGGGTCACAAATGTATTGTTGATTGCCCTATCGAAAGACCCAGAGACGTGGAGATCTTGTAAGATTGCTAGAAGGCCCCCGCCCCCACAATTTCCCAACAGGCCTTATAAAATTCAATGGAGAACCCATCCGGGCCAAGGGATTTGTTGCTTGCCAAGGAGTGAATGACGGAGAGAACCTCCTCTTCCTGGAACGGTCGTTCCAGCTCCTCACTTTGGGCTTGGGAGATGGAATAAAAAGGAAGACCGTCTACCTTTGGGCGCTAGGAGACTTTCTCCAAGTACAAGTCCTTGTAGAATCCAATCACGCTATGCTCAATAGCCTTCGGGTCCGTCTTGTGCTCACCGTCTACAAGGAGACTGGAGATAAGATTTGATTATCGAAGGAAATTGGCCATACGGTGGAAGAACTTAGTATTACGGTCCCCCTCCTTCAACCATTGGATCCTAGACTTATGCTTCCAGCTGATCTCCTCGAATCGCACAACACTCAAGTAGTCACGCTTAAGGGGTTCCCTGACTCGACACTCCACTTCTGATAGGCCGCGAACTCTCAACGGAGTCAAAGGACTGAATTTTGATTAACGTCGGGCTTTGTGCTCTGACACATTCCCAAAGACCTCCTGGTTCCAGGTCTTACTGTTTAGCTTTGAGGGCTTTCAATTTCATACCGAACCTTGTACTAGGGGAACCCCAGACCGCCTGGGAATCCCACACCTCGGATACAAAGGTTTTAAATCCCTTCGACTAGAGCCACATATTTTCAAAACAGAATGGGGAGGGACCGCCCATGATACCCTCGGGTGCCAATAAGATTGGCACATGATCGGAGGTAAGGTGAGGAAGGGATGATTGGACAAGGTTAGGGAACATGTCCTCCCAGTCTACAGAGAAAAGGAAACAATCCAATCTACTGGCACGGAATCCTAAGGGTAGTTGAGACCAGGTGAATTGGCTTCCAATGATGGGATAGTCAAGCAAGCTATGGCGGGAGATGAAATTGGCAAATCTCTGCATCTTGGCCGAGATTGATTGAGTCCCACACCTCTCGTGAGGAAAGCGGATACAATTAAAATCCCCGTCCAAACACCAAGGGGCATTCCACCTTCCACTGACATCGTCAAGTTCTTGCCAAAACTCGGCGTCCGCCTCAGACCCAGATGGGTCGTAGAGCCCAGAGAACACCCAGGGATTCCCCCCGCTCGACGACCGACAAAGGATAGAGATCGAATACGCCCCTAGTTCAGATTCCAAAACTTCGATTCTACTCGGATCCCATAGAAGCACAATGCCTCCAAACTCCCCTAACGAGGCCACACTAAGCCAATCTGAGGGGCACTCCACCCATAAGTCCCTGATCAGACAGGAGCCGATAGAAGCCAACTTGGTTTCCTGAATGCAGAGAACCGAGGGTTTATTGGCAAAGACGAACTTTTTGATTGCCGCATGTTTTTCAGAACAACCCAGACCTCTAATGTTCCAGGATAGAAGACTCACATCTAACATTGATCACTAATGGAACCCTGGCCCAACCTCTTAGATCTAGGGATAACTTTGCGACTTACATCCCACTTCAACCTCTTCAACTCCGAACTTGGTCCCCTTACTGGACCTACAGAACGCCTCAGAGTAGGCTTGACCACAGACCCACCCCCAACTTTATCAAGAGATTAAAGTAGCCTCCTGAAATCCTCCTCATGGCCTTCAACTGCAAGGCCCAGAAGCTAGCTAATGCCTGCCATTTTACTCAAGAACCAAGGTGAGGCCTCTACAAAGACATTGACTTGGGGAGAGATTGATCTCCTACCCAAGATATCAGATAGGTCTACTTGGAGAGGTCCCAAGAGCCCTGACAACGGTCTGGATTTATTTTCAGTGAGATTGGTCATGCAGGGCAGTGACACTGACCTTACTAGACTCGTTTGTTCCTCATCAGGCTGTAGTATCAGAGTTCCCTGGTTTTGCAAGCATAAATAAGAATGCCAACTAAAAGATCGATGAAGGGCCGATCGCCCAACCCTATTCAACGACGGCTGAATAGAGTCGGAGGACAGGGCAGAGAGGGTAGGGATTATAGTTCAAATGCAGAACTAAGGAAAAAGTGCCAACTCGTTTTGCTGATGGAAGACATTAGTTAGAGACAAACAAAAAAAAAATGAGTCTCCCAATGTATCGCTAACACAAGGAGAAGATACAACGTAATGTACTTGTCTTTCAAAAGGGGAAGGCTCTCTAGAGAATGCGGGTGACGAGCGTTGCTGATTAAGAAAAAAAACTGTCCTAACAGGCTTAGAAAACAGTTGCATCAAAACAGGCTATTTGGCATCTAAACATGCCAGCAGGCACACACACACACAATTGAATGTGTAGACATGATGTATGTAAAAGATAACCCACACTGTTGTATGGATTTGTATTTTCACCCAGGGAACAGGCAAGCTTTTTGACAATGCAGGTGGATAAGATTTGTATCTTTTGCGTGCTGCCATCTAGCTAGATCTAGAAACATCGACTCCTCCCAGATGATGGTGAAATCTTGATTTGATGGATGCCGCAACTATAGTTCACATCTTCACCAGACTAAGATTTCTACCCATGCTTAATACAATTCTCCTCGAAATTTGCCTACAACATTTTACAGGTGCATGTGGTCATTGTAGATGCTTCTTTCAACATAATAGCCTTGTCAATTGGACTCGACAATATTTCCTTGAATTAGCACAATGTATTGCTCTAAGTAGTTCCCTTTGGACTATCCTCAAACTTTGCAGGTTTCTTAGGACCCTTCTACTTTATTTCTATTTCAATAAAATAAGATGATCTTAAGCTACAAAGAACACCTTGTTGGAAAACTCATCTGCAATGATCCCAGAGCTCATCACGGAGTTATATGGCACAACAAGGATAAAAAAATCTCTACCTTGCACCAAGAGTATGTCTAGTTACTTGATTCATTGATTGTTACCAAGCAGAGTTCGAGTTCCACGGTCTAAGGGGTATATTACGCTTAACCTTGACTTTTGTAGACATTGTATCCCCAGAGATGCTGGCTTCGCTGGTTCTTTCCATCAATCTAATGTTGTATTGCTACTTATCGAGGGTTTGAATAGCTACAGGCATTCATTTGGGCTAGTCTATTGCTTTTGGGGTAAGCTGATGGCCCATGGTCAGATTCAATGCCCTTGATCATCAATAGAGGAATGATCACTAGAGCCTTTTCATGAGATGTAGGACATTACTGCTTGGTCTACAAACTAGACATATCTAAACTCAGATGAATTCCAGTCATTATATTATATGCCTAAAAAGGCGAAGACTTCCATAATTTTGTATTTGGAAGTCAAGCTCTAATCTGATAAATTGCTTTAGTAAAATATACTAAATGACGAAAAAGATTCATTCACATTTTAGGCAAGGTTCTTGAACAATTAAAAGAATTGGGTTTGTTATCCAAAAAATTACAAAGAATAGGCAATCGATAATAAAAGCTTAAAAATAGAGTTTCCACCATCATTTTAGATCTTTCAATATTGCTGATATTAAATCTACAATAGCTGGATGCTACACAAAATAATACCTACAAGGCTACAACAATGGTTAAGATATCCGGTGATATCAACTAACATTATGTACACAAGGAAGAAGATAATTCTTAAACAAATTCATCAGCGTTGTATAATGGATAGAGTTAAGAACCTCTTCAAAGCGCTCTGCGTCATTTGCTGACTCAGCTTCAGCAACCACAGCAGGCGGTGGAGGACCTATAAATATTTCAGTGTCATTCTCCAACTCAGCTTCTCTGAAATTGCATTACATTTAAGTACAATAATTAAAATTGAAAAAACCAATATAGAGCAACCATATGAAAATGACATATCCACACTATTATCATGCAGAAAGGAGGGCAGTAGACATACACCATATCCCATAGTGGGGTAAACTTGTTAAGACTCAGATCTAAACAAATAATAAACTGACATCAAAAAAATACAACCAAAAAAAGCATCTATTGAAGAAGTGATATTATAACCAAATACCTCAGCAAAGATTCTGCTTCTGTTAATTTAGCTGCTGCAGCAAGTAACTCTGAAGATGGCATTTCAGGACCAATCACCCTGCAGGGGCCATTAATCATGTATTGTAAGTAAGAAGTGGAAATAGATAGTCAAACATTTTTTAAGAGCTAATAATCTGACTTCAACAGATGATGAGTCAATAAATATCGGTAAAGACGAGTATGTCGAATACAAATTCGAAGCACATATAATGGTGTGAGCTTTGGGTTCTTAGAATATGATAAGAATATAATTCTTTTAAGTTTTGGGGATTTCAACAACAACAGGAGGTAGGTTCAATTCATCCGCTCAAGAGAAGATTGGAGGTGATCCACTCGGTTTGACAGTTTCGATGACTCTAATATCCACCTTGATGATGCTCAACTTGTTGCTTTAACTTGTAGACGCCTAGCACTATTTTTTTCAACTAACAAAACTGCTGAGGGTGTCATATTATATCTGAACTAGAGAGTGATGGGAAAATGTTTTAAACCAAATAATCTATCTCTTCGAAGGCAGAATTTTTACCTCCGACTGTGTCAGCATTCACCAAATTTGGTGCATATCATATTATTAGAGCCAAAACAATTAATATTTTTGGTCGGATTTCTTTCAAGGATTCTTTGGATGACAAAATTGGAGAAAACATTATGTTCACTCTAGCAGCAAAATTGAAAGGAGGTCCAGATGAGATTGAAGCTGCGGATTAGAAATTCTGTTGGAATGTTAGACCTCACAATAGCTGCACCAAACATGGAAATAAAAATCACTGAAACCCATACGTATCGGTTACGGACTTACAATAGAGACGTTAAAAATAGGGGTTGAATATGACACGTTTGAAACCGATATGTATTGGTAGGACTCAACCGATACGTATTGGTAGGACTCAACCAATACATATCTGTTTCATAGGACTCTTGCGACGCCTCTCTTATATATTATTTTTTATAAAAAAAACTGATTTATAAATATTGTCTGATACATATCGGTAGGACTTGGCCAAGACATATCAGTATCGCCCGATAAGCAACAGTTTTGGTTGAAACCATTACGTATCTCAAAACCTGTTTAAATCCTTGGCACCAAAACTTGACCTGAATAGCTAAAAAAGAGCCTTCAAGAAGAACCCATAATGAGAGAGAGGACAATGCACCAGAGATATTTGAAATGGTTAGACCTTAGAGAACATAATTTTAGGCAGAAGGCGTGAATATCTCGAATCCAGCTTGGGAGACTCAATTATTTCATGATTTTTTGGTTAAAACTTAAATAGCAATGTATTCAATATTCCTAGAATTTTGGGAGGGATCAATGGGGATGGCTTCTAGAAGAGCATCAATTGATTAGAACTCATGCATTCAATTATTTCACAAAGATTTAGCTCCTTCATGGGCCAAAGTAGCCATAATGCTCATATTTAGCAAACCAAGCTTGATTATAAAAATAAATAAATAAATAAAACCTTGTGAAGATGTGTCCGAGCAAGAGACCAGGATGTAATTTTGTACTCAAATGATTATAAGGTGCATCAACATTGATGATGTTGCTTCATATTTTAAAATTGGGGCAATTGTGAGACCTGATGTACTGAAGGCTATTTACATTTTTAAAGTCTAGGAAACTGTTTGCTGCAGTGAATATGGGTGTTATGATGTTATCTCATTTATTCCAAAGATCCAAAGGCTATCTTCTTTGGAATTTCAGGCTCATTGTCCGATGTGATTTCCTAGATGGATCAATAGCTAAGATTATTGCTGATAAGATGAATATCATAGATCAGTGGGGGGGGAAGCCTGAAGGTCATTATCGGAATACTAGGTTGTGCAGGGGGGAGGGGGGTATATAGATTATTTTTTATAGGTTTGCAAACAGATAGGAGGCCAGCCATACCCACTCCCCTAAGGTGTGTTCTAACAAAAATAAGCAATGAAGATGTTTTCCATTTTTATGGACATCCAAGCAATGGAGAACATATTCAAGCTAACCCTTACTACAAAAAACTGGATTTATCTCATCTTGCTTTTGCTGATGATTTGGTCGTTTGTTTGCTGCAGACTTTTGTTTAGCTATAAATTTAAAGGAGGTGCTTGACACAATCAAAGTACTCTCAAGTCTCTAGGTTAGAAGGCACATGTTTTCATGTAAGAACTGAAGATTCTTTGGAGCAAGTTATCACAAAGATACAAAATTATAGTAAGGATTCACTCAATCCCACCCTGCCTCTGTTCTCAACTAGGCAACGTGATTGCAGTTTATTGATTGAACACATCTAGAAGAAGGTCCAATCTTGGAAAAGGAAGCTAGCCATATTGAGCCCCTAAAATCTGTTCTAATCAGCTTCGAACTGTACTAGACAGGACATTCTTGCTTCCAGGAATACAATACTACATATTGAGCAATTCTGCAACGGATTTTGTCGTTTGGACTTGATCTCCAACAAAAATTACACTTAATCTCTCAGAGGAAGCTCATTTAGAAAATAGGTTAAGGACAGTCACTTCATTGTGTCACCCCGACACTTGTCCAACTCATAGGGTTTCATGTCATCGAGGCCCCTGTGCGCAGGGCGCACCTCCATGTCTCCAAAGATCCCAACAAAATTGAACACCTAACATTGCCCACTACCTTCAAGCCTTGCCTCAGATCACTCCCACACACATCAAATAACTATGGAGCCTAGCATCTTCTACCAGCAAGTATTGAGGACGTACTAGCCCATGGCATGATCTTCCAGCTCTGCCGAGCAAAACTAGGAAATTGAACTAATGCAGTGCATTCAAGGCACCTCATTGGCTCAACGTGCCAAGTAACGCCCACCAATAGTATCATTGCCAAGCATCTCCCCTTAACTTTGATATTGCTCTATGCGACCCTGTGGTACCAGCCAAACTAAAGCCGAGCTCCCACAATGGACAAATTCGGACTACACGACCCTAAGATAGCTCACTCAGCCTAACTAACAAGGCTGACATGCGTATGGCCCATTCAATGCCAAGGCTCCAAGTTAGTACCTCAATGTTATCCTGACAATCATTGACTTAGCACTATCCTTGGGTACACCAACCACCACCCAAGGAGACCTTAGAGACCCCCTACAAGATCTCTAGGCCCGCCCCAAGTCCACCAAGGGATAGCTCACTAAGTGACCTAGCATTGGCCAAAAAGGAGGGGAGCAAGCATATCACTCTCCTCAAGTTGGATTCTAAGCCTTTTCCATCTTGGCAGAAAAAAAACATCACTACAGCTTGTACAATAATACATCCCTTTTTCGAAGCTACACATTAAGTTTCTCCAAGCCATCTGCTCCTACCATCTCTATGTCACCCGCGCTTCTAATGGAGATACCCACTGCAACGTGCCATGTGGCCGCCATGGCATCTCATGTTCTATGATATGCGAAAGCCACTTCGCACCCCACCAAACACCATGGCCACTTTTCCCATATCGAGGCACCACTGTGCCCTCTCCATTGCTCGAGAATGCCCCCAAAAAGGCACCACACAGATGTACCATACATGGGCCATGTGCCACACCAAGGCACTATAATGTCCACACCTAGGCATTGTACCATGCTCACAGCAGGCCGCAGGGCAACCCATGGGCCACCATGCCCATGTCAAGGCCACACCTGGCCCGTCATGACCTAACACCATGTTTATTTATTCGTTGATTTGAGTCATCTGACACCATGTTATCTCCTACAATGTGACATATGGGAGTTGCAAGATGATCTCAAAAAACTCCCCCAATTCATGAATCCTCAAAAAGGTGACAATATTATATACTTTGCTTCTATTTACTGTGCTGCTTCTATAAAATCCATGTGGAATATCAAAATAACAACAGGTAATGAATAGCCTGGGGTGATCATGTATAGTTTAAAATACATTTCTAGACATTCTTCCATTAAATGGATGGCTTTCGGTTTTCCTTGCTACACAAGATTCCTTGTTCAGGTAGGGTACATTCATCAATTGAAATGCATTTCATGTAGCTAAAGAAAAGGAAATATGGAATTAAGGATTAATTGTTCATTAGAGGCCCTTTTATCGAACAAATTATGGCTTGTGATTCTCCACTACTCAACTATAAGAGAAGAAGAAGCCCTTTTATCGAATAGAGAATGGTGTGTGATTCTCCACTACTCAACCATAAGAGATGAATAAGGGTCTGTCTGCAAGAAGTAGAATGGTTGATTGCCAACTTCCGTGAGGATGACTCCATTGCAAAATTAGAGAAACTTGCACTAATTGCTACTATTTACCATTTGTGGGAGAAGCGGTATCGGTAAACATTTCAGAAACGTTTCAAGCCTCAAAATCATGTTATCAATACTAGCGGGTGGCATGTGCGATGCACGTGAGAGCGAGGGGAAGGAGTTAATCATAGTTAATAGGAGTTAAAAGGGACACGTGTTAACCCGCGGGTACGATTGACTTCTCCCCGAGTTCAATCACGATTGAATGTGATTCTATTCTTTAAATAGATGGATGAGGGTAGTATAGGAATTAAAGTAAAAAATTAAATTAAAGTTTTGTTTTATATAAGGGTAGTTTAGGAATTTCGGAAAATTCAGGCTACGCCTGCCTCTCCCATTATAATAGCAAAGATGATCCTCAAAAGATTACAATTACGAGTGTTAACAAAACTGAGGGGACTGATCAGAACCGCGGAAATAAAAACATCAATGGAAAGCAAAAAGATCTTTGTGTATCATCTAATAAAAAAAAAAATCTCTTGAATTAGAGAATCAAAATCAAGAAGAAAAAAGAATCTCCGGGCACTGGATTCTAAATGCATGTGGCTGGTTAGGGATGACAGAGGATGGTATTATACACAATGGGAGCATCTAGTTGGCTTATTCGTTAGAAGAAAAACACACACACACACAACTTAAAAAGCCATCCTAAAATGTCTTGAATTGGTGAAAGATCGACACATTTGGAAATCACTGTCGGATCCAATTAAAGGAAAGTAATAGACAATATATTGAGAAAAGCTAATGGCTACGAAAACCTCAGGTGTATTGATGAATGAAAATTATGGCATCCATGAAGTCTTCTCATTATTGGGACATTGTTCATCACTGATGAAAATTATCCAGTTCTGTTAGTAGGAGAGGAACCGGAGAGTTTTTTATGGCATGGCCTATCCACCCCAGAGGATTTATGCGGAGATCCGCCGCCTGATCTCAGATTGTTTCTCTATGAGGGGGGACCTCCAGTAGCAATGTTTTGGCCTTTTGTTCTCTTCTTGTCTCATGTTGTTTTCTTCTCTCTCTTTATGTCCTATGTCGCTTGTTTTTGCCTAAGGGTTCATGCTCTTGTAACCCCTTGTGCAACTTGAGCAAGCTTGTATTGTTTCCCTCAATGTTACCTGGTTCGTCGGTTTGAATTCGGGTTCGCGATTCGCCACTCTAAAGTGAACCTAGTTCACTAGGGGTAGGATGAGTAATTTGTTTCTCGGTTCGCTTAAGTTCTTTAATTTGGTTCGCTAGCTTGGTTCGCTTACTTAAGCATGTAAAACATATATATATATATATATATATATATATATAAGTAAACATTTTGAAAACCCATAAAAATGTATTTATGAGTGGTTCGCGAATCCAAAGGAAAAATTCCTCAAACCCAAAGAATAAACTTGCCAAATCAAAATCGAATAAAAAATTTGGCGAACCAAGACCATTTGGAAGAATCCTGTGGTTTGCTATATTTCACGAACCAAGCTAAACTGAATTGCGAATTGGTTCGGGTTCGCTCCGGTTCGCAGTTCGCTATAGGAGATAACGAACTTGGTAACCCCGGTTTCCCTTTTTCCATATATATATTATACTCGTCTATGCTTTACCGATCACAAAAAAAAAAAAAAAAAAAAAAATCTAGTAATCTAAAACTCATCTATGAATATAATATTGACAACATATACCTGTTTAGGTAGTAGATGCTTGACTTCTTCACTTTCCACCAAGTAATACTGCCCACATGCGCACAGAATTTGGTCACAAGGAGTTTGAGTACCATGCATGGACTAGCTAGATGACTTGACATGTAAGTTGCTTCAGGAAAGTAAGTCTAGTAATCCACAAGTCCCTAACCTTCATCCTGACCCTTTATTCATTTCAAGACCTGAAGACAAGGAAGACACTTGAAAGAGAGCAAAATTGTGGAGGCTTGTACCATTTGGATCCTCGACAGCAGCCTTGAATTCACACACCAATACCAATAAGGAGGGTTTGCATCAGTTAGCAGAATAGTTGATGACATCTGCCTTAATCGATGTCGTGTTTATTAGTCCCCCTTCTATAAGAGTCGTACTGACATGAAAGATATTCAGCATAACACTTATGAACTCAAAACTTTATTCTTCTTCTTGTACTCTGTAGAAATAGAAGTCTAAGTCAATTTTGCAAGATTTGATAAGTGGTGCAGGAGCCCAATTGCTTCTTCTACCAAACATAGACATATTTGATAATTCTCTTGCATGGCATGGTTCTATCTCATTGAATCTCGTGATGAAGATCATTATGTCCCATGTTGTCCAAGAGTGACGAAGATAAATCTCATAATATTGAGGTGTAAGAAAATGTTTCAGAAGGATCCTAATACTAAATAAATTGATTTGATGTATAAATGCAACTATACAAGAACCCAGATCTACTTGAAGTATCAACAGCGCTTACTAAAATGTAAATAGCTATGAGACAACTCTCATATTTGCTAAATATGTTATTATATATTTTCTGTATATTTTCAAAATGAACTTTTCCAATTTAAAGAATTAAAATAAAAATCAAATATTGGTTGCCCATCTATATGGAAGAGATGAGTTGGAACAACATCAAGGATAAGATGAATGAAGAGAGGTCGCAAAATTATAGGAGGGACAACTTTATTCATTGGTCCCCCAAGGATGAGAATACAATAGAGAAAATTGGGACAATAAGGAAAACTGGTAAGCTTTTTCAGAATCATTTGCACATCAAAATATGAAATCGGTCCTAAATGTGATGGGTCAAATTTTTAGATAATTTACTTGTAACAAAAAAAAATATCGCATTTTATCCAAATGTGCGACCAAGAAGGAATTCCTTGAAAAGAGGAAATATCTGAAATTTTCATCCGTTATGTAGAAAAGAAAATAGAGGAAATTTTCCCAAATTATCTTCAAAACGGTGGATTTTAAATCCACAAAAAAAAAAAATCTTGGTTGTGGTGTGGAAAAGAAAAGAAAATATAAGGGATGAGATGAGAAAGTTATTGCATCAAGGTCATTAAACACCACCATAAATTTCAACTCCAGCAACTTGGTGACGATCTCGACTACAGTGACTCATTGGTGATCCTGACTCCAGCATTTTACTGACAATTTCAACTCAAATGATCCCACCAGCATTTTTGACTGGTAATCCAATAGTTGCTTTTCACTCCGATGACCCACTGGCACTTTTGATTTCCATGATCAAGACTATGGTGAACCACCATTTATCTCGATTCCGTCAAATGGCCGGACTTTAGCGATCATGACTACTAGGAACAGAAAGCTATCTCAACTCTAGAAAATTGCCAACAATCCATACCAGCCAACAATTCCATCTTTGACGATCCTGCCACCAATTTCAGGTGATCACACGGCCAATTTGGAATCTAGCGATCCTGTCAACAATTTCGACTCCGATGACCTACAAATGATGTCGTCTTTAAGTTGGGCTCTTAAATAGTTAAACCCATCAAATCATAATATTTAGTTACACACATTACTGCTAGATAAAAAATCAGTAACTTTCTCAACAACACAAAGATAATCTCTTTTTGATTCTCTTGTCAACAAACCAGCGTTACCTAGGCACTTCAGTTTTCCCAAGCTTTGCCGTGCCAACACCGTGACATGAACGACACTCCGTGGCACGACACTCCTTGGTACGTGCCTACGCCGTGCCATGATGACGTCAACATTATGGTTAGGCATGTGGTACTTCAAGTATGTCGTGTCATATATATATATATATATATTGGATTGCTGGGAACTTTTTGTCAAGTTGTGTCTCCCTCTCTTTTTCTCCTCTCTATTCTCTATATGAATTTTTTTTTTTAATCTCTGGTACACCTTTTTAAAAAATGGGGACAGGTGGTCCCCCTCTCTCTATTCTTATTATTTTTTTTAAATTGAGTTACAATATATTCATATATATAATCATTTTTAAAAAATGAGTACGTCCGTGCCACCGTATTGGGATTTCCAGAGCTTGTCGTGCCAAATACCTCTAGACACCTGGACAATTAGCACCCATACCAGATGCCTAGGTAACATTGCAACAAACAAAAGAAAAATGATTTCATTCCTTTTCCTTTCTTTTCTCTATTTTCCATGTTTAAGGGCAACCAAACACAGCGTTACACCTAATGAAAAGCAAGGATGTGATCCTATTTACCACAACTCCCAGAAAGCTACATTTGTCTTCAAAGATTCAATGATTCCTCTCTTTCTGAACCTCTTCCATATAATGACAAAAGAAAGCAACCTCCAAGTATCCCTCCCCAATTGTCAATAGCTTTAGTCAACCATCATTTAATTAGATCATAAAGGTTCTTGGGTGTAGATCATAAAGGTTCTTGGGTGTAGCCCAGCCAATACAAACTCCTTGAGGATATACAAATGAGGCAAGTGATTGATTCTTCACTCAAATCTACAAAGGAGGCACATGTATTGTTTTTTTAATCAGTAAACAAATATTTCATTAAAGATCAAAAGAACTTTCAAAACAAGAGTTCACAAAGACGTGAACTCAAGAGCAGCAACTACACAAATAGTTAAATATATTAAAAAAATCTAAGCACTAAACACAAAAGATCACCAAATATATCAGCAGGAACAATACTCTGGCGACAACTAGAGGTCCCCTAAATCCTCAAGACCTATATGAGCAGAACACAAAAACAAAATGGGCTGCCTAATTCGCGAACACATAAGAGAATGAGTGCTAGATAAGTCGTCGAAGACTCAAGTTTCTCTCCTTCCTAATACTCCAGGCTACGGCACCCGGAAGAAACAACCAAATAACCTCATTGGGGGTGTCCAAGCTTACCGAAAGCCAACAAGATAAAAAAGTATCGAAAACAAGGAGGAACCCACTGCATCCCTAGTCGAGTGAGAAAGAATCCCCAAATTCCAAATCCTAAAAGGCAATGAAATAACAAGTGATTTACCAATTCCTCTACTTGGAGGCAAAGAAAGCAACAATCTGTCATTACCCACCCTCTACTTTTTAAGTGATGAATCGTAAGAATCTTATCCAACGTCGCAATTCAAAGACAGAAGGATATCTTGAATGGAACACCTCGATTCCAAATAGCTTAAAAAGGAAAATGAGGGGATGGATTTAATCGAGACGAAGGTACAAATGATTCCACTAAAAATTGACAATTGTCGATCCTAATCCAAACCCTAGTATCCCTTCTTAGGTTACCTAGGGTGTTTTGTTAAGACACTGCATTAATCTAAGCATATCCTCTAACTCCCACTCGTTCAGTCCTATCCTAATCTTAAGACACCACACTCTCTCTATTTCTACTCTGTTTATATAATCTGTGACCATCGCCGGTCGATTTTTGGCTAATAGAAAGAGGTCCCTAAAGTCATCTTTCAACGGAGAACATGGTTCAAAATATCGGTATCGGTCGCCGTATCGGTTAGCCCAAAATAGGATACGTATCGGCATATCGGTTGGATACGGCGTAAAAATTCAGGATACGCTAAAAAAAGCTTGGATACGCAAGGAAAAACTTGGATACCTTACATAAAACCTCTTTTAATGCAGATATAATCTAAAAACAAACTAAATGAAGACCTTCAACTACATTTATAATCATACATATGAGAGTTAAAAAAGTTATAAGTTAAAAAAGGCGTGCGTGTTGATAAATATGCATGAAAATCAAACAATAGTTAGTTAACCAAGTATAAGAAATACAATCTAGAATTAATGATCATTAGTATATATCAACTTAGAGTTGAAAATTTAAGTTATCTACACTTAATATTTCAATGATTATCCATTTTAATTGTTTTAGATATCTAAAGAATTTATGAATACACATTTCACTAATTGAAATTTAGCAATTTAGTTTCCAAACCTATTTCTATCTGCAATTGACGAGCTCGATGTTTTTTTTCAGGACTTAAACAATATGGGAAGATGAGGAAATTGTTGAATAATCAAAGACCCTGCATCAAGATCAAACGAAATCAAGATCAAACGAAGATGATTATAATTTTATTTGACTATGAAGTGGATGTAAATATAATTTTTTATTTTTTTATGTAATCAAGCAGGACCATTGTTCAATTTTTTTAATTTTTTATTTTTGATGTAAACAAGCAGGATGACTGTAATTTTATTTGGTAGTTGTTAGTCTATGCTCTGTTTGTTTGGGCTCTTTATGATTCACTATTTGTGAATCCTCATTTTTTAATGAAATTACTTTTTACCGACAAAAAAAAATATAAACAAGTAGGACTTCCATATCTATTGAGTGGTGTTTAGCCGTTTAGGTGATTACAAGTTAACAGGGTTAATTTTTTTAAAAAAAAAAACCAAGGTTAGATTGTTGAACCCCAAGGGTTAGTGAATCTTAAGCACAGTTAATAAGAGTTAAAAGAGACACGTTGGCATGTGGGTGTGATTTTTTTAATAGGGTTAATTTTATTTATTTTTATAACCTTGGGAGATTTCAATCGCACTTATTGACTGTCCCTTTTAACTCCTACTAACTGTAGTTAAGATTCACGAACCCTTAGGATTCAATAATCTAAGCTTGATTTAAAAATAAAAAAAAAACTTTAGAGTGAAAAATTCTTAACCCTGAGTTTAATTTTTTAAATTATTTTTAGATCAAACCAAAGTTAGATTGTTGAACTATAAGGTTAGTAAATTTTAACCACAGTTAATAAAGTTAAAAGGGGCATGTTGGCCTGGGGTGCATTGAACTTGGGGTGCGATTGAACTCTGTTTTTTTTGTTGAAGAGGTAATCTAATAACCACACAGACACTTTGTGGGTTGACCAAAGTCTATTTTAGGGAAAGGTATGCACGACTGAGTGAGGCTAGCACTTCCCCATTAAGCAAATATCATCTGTCACGTGCATAAGAGATGAAACTTGCACAATACACAACCCCAATCTCTCACTGTTTTGGCATTTGAAAGGAAAGGGGCAAAGAGGGAGTGGGGAGAACGGCAACGGAAGAGGGAAATCGAACCCTCTGCGATTAACGCCGGCAATGGATGAGAGCCCACGGCGACGGCAATTGACGATCTCCCATAGGCCCACAGGTATGTCTCATTCTCTACTAAAAATGTATATCCTTTTAATCTGTATCAGTCATTTTTTAATAGCTCTCCTCGTTTTTTTTTTAAAATCTCTCCCTTGAACACCATCGGTCGATGCTTTAAAATAAAAAATTTGTAAAACAGCTGCGTATCACAGCGTATCGGTGCGTATCGGTGAGTATCGGTGCGTATCGGTACCGATACGCACCGATACGCAGCATTTTTTTCCTTCCTGCGTATCTCTGTATCGGTAGGCTGAAAATCCGGTACGTATCGGCCCGTACCGGCCGATACGTATCGATATTTTGAACTATGACGGAGAATGACCACACCGGAGATCTTCCAAAAGCCTAACCTCCTCCTCGCTCCCCACAAAGAACCTAATATTCTCCGCAAACGCCAAAGACCATCTCATGAATCATGATACCCTTCCACAATCCTAACCGGTGGGATCCCATCACCTTATTCAATTCCCAAGTCCCAACAAGATTTTTCCTCATATTTCGCCACTACCACTCTCCTCCAAAGACTCTCTATTGTCCCCAAACCTCCAAAGCCATTTGCCCAACAACGCTATGTTCATCTCCAATAGAGGTTTAGATTCAACCCACCTACCTTCACTAGAAGACACTTGCTCCCATGGGACTAAATGGTATTTCCTATTGTCCACTTTCTCATTTCAAAGGAAACCTCTCCGCATTCTCTCCAACCTACCCACTACCAAACGAGGTAAGGTCAACAAAAATATGAAATATGTGGGTAAACTGATCAGAGTACTCCTATACAATGTCAGCTTGCCTCCTTTGGAGAGATAGGAGGATTTCCACCCTCCTAACCCATTGGAGAACCTATCAATTTATTCCAAACCACCTTAGATTTAATAGTCGCAGTCCCAAGGAGGATCCAAGAAGACGTAATAAATGGAGAATATAATCAAGAACTGAGAACTATGATTAAGTGCACACCTCCAGTATAGGGCGGCTATAGTCTTTTGGATTATCGTACTTCGTTCTTTCCAATACTCCAACATATAACAAATAGGAAGAATTCTTTGGAGAAATCTTCCCTAGTCCCGTAAGGTCCATTGCCCCACGATAAGAATAACTATTCCTTGATGCCCTTCAACAAGAACCAACAAATACCAAACAACGAGAGAGAAGCACCGCAAATCTCAAAGTGAGAGCAAGAAGCACCATATTATGCCTGCTATCTTTATTTTCTGGTTTAGAATCCATTCATGTATCTATATCGAAACTTGATAAACTAATAGAATACACAGATTAGATACACAAACTATACCAAATGCATTTTCAAGTGGAAATGCAATGTGTTCAGTATAATAATCATGCATTTCATCAAATTCAGTTTTTCCTACTTAGGAACTTGTAAGCATAAAATTAATAGAACACCATTTTTGGTTCAGAATAGCATTTTTTATTTGAAGAGACACTCATATTATTAAGCATAATGACAAAAAAACAAAGCCAGCACAGATTAGTTGACATAAAATAGGATCTTTTACCAAATGCAATAGTTAATCTGATAAAATGTATATATCATACTTTGTCCTTGTTTTAAACATGTAACCTAATTGTAGTCATTTCACGTGATTACGTTAAAAGAAAAAAGAGAGGTCTGATCACCTTCGTTTAGGAGCAGAAGCATCATCTTTTGTCAATTGATTGTCATCTATCATTTTTTTACTATCTGCATCCAATGGTATAGACTCCATAACGTTTGCTGATGCAGAATTAGAAAACTGCTGGTCTTTGGGTCTTAAATGCGAGCAAATCATAGGCCCAACAACCTCCAAAGTTGGACGAACCTTCGGAGGCAGTAAGAAAATACCATCATCGTTTTCCTTAAGGTTTAAGGATAGGAAAAGCTTCTTCAGATGCTTAACCAAAGATCTGTTAGATATTCCCCTTGTGTCAACAGCTTGCCCATCATCGATCATTTTTAGAAGCTGCAGCAACAATGAGTGGACATGGGTTACTAGAGAGAATCAACCATATGTGCATCACTTCAAATAAAAACACGAACATGGTTTTAAATTTCCCATGGAACTGTGAAATTTGTGCTGAAATTTCCAAGGTCCCCTCTCATCAAAACAAAACTCTGGCGCATTCCGAAAAGTTACAAATTTTCATACAAAAATTCCCAAATATTGGCCAATATTTTGACCTTTGCCAAAAAATCATATTTTTTTACTCATATTGACTGAACACCTGT
The DNA here is from genome assembly GCA_015143295.1 of Tetracentron sinense. Taxonomy (NCBI): domain Eukaryota; kingdom Viridiplantae; phylum Streptophyta; class Magnoliopsida; order Trochodendrales; family Trochodendraceae; genus Tetracentron; species Tetracentron sinense. The sequence continues at coordinate 47,616,299 of CM026552.1, forward strand.
TTCTGGCAGAAGTTCCACAAAAAACAACTTTTTTCCCAATTTTATTGCTTGGTTCATGTTGTCATCAAGGTTTTAAAATTTGGCCTAATTATCAATAATTTGACAAAAATTTTGCTACATCACAGGTCATCAACTATTGTCATAAGCAAGCAATTATTTATAGTTACTAACCATTGATCTGACAATTTAACGCATAATTTTGCATAATTCGCAAAATATCACAAATTTTTCGCGATACTTTAAGAAACTCATAGTTATTAAAATCCCAAAGTTTTGACGAAATGTAAGCTTCAACTGTTCAACATTACAACGAAACTTTTTGAATTTTTGGGAATCTCCTTCCTCTTTCAAATCTTCTCCCGTTTTCATTCGATTTGATTCCCTTGGGTGGAAATGAACCCAAAGGAGGGGCAAATTGCAGTGGGGATTCCGTGGGCAAGCTTTTTCCCGAGAGAATTTCAACCCAAGGTAACATTTTATTGACTTTTATAAATTTTAAGTTTAGTTTTAGTCCATTTCATCGCAATTTTAAGTAATGTGAACTTGCTGATTTATCATTGGCCAAAAATTTTCTACTATTAATAATATTTTTCCTTTGGGGTTCGGAGTCGAACTTAAAAGTCTTTGAAGACAGGTGATTACATCAAAATATGAAAAGGTATTTGGGTGGGAACCAAAGGGGGTCAAGGGATCTCATGGTTTTGGGTTGTGGAAGGGAATCATGTCAAGTTGGAAAGAGTTTTCAAAGTTCAATAGTTTATGTGTGGAGAGGGGGAATGAGGAGTGTTTTTTGTTGGACAAGTGGTGCGGTAACACCACTCTCGGAGAGGATTTTAATTCATTGTGTATCCTAGCGGTGGATAGGAATGCTAAGGTGGAGTCCTGTGTTGAGTTTATTTGTAATTCGAGGGCCTAGTGTCCTAGACTGAGGCGGGGTCTTGTCGTCCAAGATATCCTTTTCCTTTGGTTGGCAATCTTGAATAATATAAATGTGATAAGCTAATGAGAAGAGGATAAAGGATGGCTAATGGCTATTTAATGTGGCTCAATTAAGAGGAGTTGGTTGATCACCTTCTGCTCCATTGTCCTTTTGCTTCCAAGGTCTAGGGTTATTTCCTGTCTCGCTTGGGTATCAGCTTAGGCCTTACCTCATTCTTTCTGAGATTTCTTATCGTGACGATTCCCGATGCAGTTGGAGGAGGGGGTGGAGAGGCAATGTTAGCCGCTGCAATCATAGCAATAAATCTTGTCCAAGCAGTTTCGAAACGACTGTTACATAGGGTTTACGTAATACCCGAACCGATACAAGCCATGTTACATTACTTAATGGCATTACAAAACATTTGACGCTATAGTACATAAAATAAATTTTAAAAACTCATTCTCTTATTTCTTTTGAAATTTTCACTTATTCTCCCCTTAAGCCAAATATAGCCACTCCATCGTTTTTTTTAATCATAAACAAGATCTATGTTATAAACAGTGTTACCTAGGCACGTGGTACAGGTGTCAAGTGTCTAGGGGTATTCGGCATAACAAGCTCCAAAAATCCCAATACGGCGGCACGGACGTACAATTTTTAAAAAATGATTTTATATATATATATATATATATATATATATATATATATATTATAACTCAAAATTTTTAAATAACAATAATAATAAAAAAAAAAGGGGGATCACCAATCCCTAATTTTTTTTTTTAAGTATATACCTAAGTTATAAAAAATACTCATATAAAGAGTAGAAATGAGCAACAAGAGAGAAGAGAAGAGAGATGTACATATTGATTGTTGTTGTTGCCGCTGCTCTCCTAGTAAAATTTCGTCTATGTTTTCAAAAAAAAAAAAACACACAATTTAAAAAAAAGTTCCTTGCAATTGTATTTTTAAAATGACACGATATACTTGAAGCACCATGCGCTTAATCATAATGTTAATGTCACCATGACATGGTATAGGCATGTATCAAGTGTCGTGTCGTGCCATGGAGTGTCGTGTCGTGTCAGAGTGTCATGTCGTGTCTAAGTGTCGGCACGACAAAATTTGAGAAAACTGAAGTTCCTAAGTAACACTGGTTATAAATCAACGGTTTGAATCTTCACAATTGACTTTTGGGGAAAAAATCAGTTTGGGGCTTTTTGATTAAGATTTCTCAAACTTTTTTCAATCTTTGTTAACTACAGTGATTTAAAAGTTGAGAAATCTTAGCAAGTTTTAGATGAAATTAATGAAACTATATCGATTTGGGTTATGGATTTACATTTTTATTATCTCATTATATTTTAATTATGATACATTAGTATTTCCATGCATAATATGCATTTGTTTTTATTTATTTATTAAATTTAAATATTTCTTGATTCTACATTTTTTTAATTTTTTATTTACAAAATAGTAGGGGAAATATGGGTTCCGACTATAACAACTAAAACCGCTACAGTCACCTGAGGCACCTATAATCCTTGGATTCCGACGGGGAGAGCGATCGCCTATGTGCCTTGGAGCACATAGGCACCCACCTACGGCACCTAAGCGACCGCCCATAACAACCATGTCAAAGAATTACAATTGCTTCAGATTCAAGTGTTGCAGTTTCTTTCAATTTTATAACCATCTTCTAGATATGGTATTTTACAATGTCTTCAGTTATTCGAGTAATGGGAAGTAAGGCATGTATAGACTATAGAGTGAGCCCAATATATATGTCTTGATTTCCTTTCCTCCTATTATTGTAGGATTTCTCGAGTCCTCTGTTACATATACAGAAGACTAACCTCTTGGTTGTAAAAAAAAAAAGTAGCTCACAATTTTTGTTGGTATTATACATTCCTTGTTGAGGTCCTATCTAGCCCATCGCACTCACCAAATAATAATAATATAAAAAAATATTGAATAATTATGAAAATTAAACACTCTTTATACAGTAAACAATACCTGTTTCAAATCATCACCAACATTGAGAAATGTTTTCAAGATGTATCGAAGGATAGTCTCCGGTTTGTTTCGAGATTTCGACGGCTCCAAGTGATCATCGTCCGAAGATTCGGTATCATTGGTCTTAGCCAACCGCCTTCTATCCTCTCGCCGCGATCTTCGTTTTGGGTCCCTTCTTTGTTTACCCTTCCTATCCTGCCTTTCTTTCTTATTTCTGCTTTTTCCTGTTCTCTCATTCTTCTCCTTCTCCTTTTTAGAACCATTAATGCTTTTGTGCCTATCTTCTCGATGACGATGGGAACTATATCTCTTCTCAGGGCTTCTTTCACTGTCAGGGTCTGATGATGATGATTGTGATGAAGATGAACTACTTGTCTCTTCCAAATGCTTCCTTTTACTTCTAATGCTTTTACTGGTACGACTGCCTCCCATATTGAAAACCTAAAACCAAGAAGATCAAGAGAAAGAATTAGATCGAGTAAGAGAAGAGTTTACGGTATTTAGACCCTAAAAATCTTATACCAACAATACAACATACACGTGGCGACATGTGGTGAATGATACCCACTATTCCATTGCTTCCATTAGGATGAGTTTCTACATGCCAAGACTACAACTATACCAATGATTAAAACCATGAATTCCAACAATCTGAATGGATTTTTTTTCAGTTGGGTTCACCTAGAAGATCTTGTATATGGAGAAATACTCTTCTAAGAGAGAATAGCACTAGTGAGAAAAAAAGTTTAAGAAAAAAAACAAGCATACTCATCAATACCCATTTCCCCACCAATAGACACCATAGTGCCTATTTGGATCTCGGGAATACAAATATTTGTGAGACTTCCAATAGATAGACATGGTATTATTTATGTACCAAGGACTTTGCTGGAAAGTATCAATGAATTCCATTTCTACTTTTTTCTCTAAGGCATCATTTATCTATGCTACTGGTCAATGTCTGTTATAGTGTTTGGGCTGAGTGGGCCCAACCACCACATCATCCGGGAAAATTGCCACCTGTCTATTGGGAATTCTCCCCCTCTAGGACTTGATCCCAAGACCTTCTGAGTTGAGGAAAGTTGGTGTATAGCTACAAATGATCTACTTTTTAAATGGCTACAAATCCACATGAAAATGATCTTTTTTTTTTATCAAGTATGTATGTCTAATGTATGACACATCCTCGATGAACATAAAAATGGGTTGGGCACCACCAAATGGTAATTAAAACATTTGCTATGAGAATAAGTATCGATCACAATAATTTATTTAATGAACCAAATCTTGATGGGTGAGAGTTACAATTCAATGGTATGATAGAGTAACACTACTAGATCACATGAAGTTGGAACAGTGAAAGATCTTATCTGAATTATATCATTAAGTAGATCAAGAAGTAATTGAGGGTAAATAAACCACAGATCCATAGTGAACTGTTTGCATTTTCCCGAAAGGATATTATTATTTGGATCCCTTGGCAAAGTAAGTGAGTGAGTAATACCAATTTGGGACTTCCTTAATCTTCCTCATTTCATTAAACAATCTTGTAGCTTCTTTCCACCGACCTGAACTGTATAGGCCATCTATCAAACAGCTGTAGGTCACAACATCTGGTTGAATGCCTTTACCGGTCATTTCCGAGAGTAGCTCCAAAGCCTTAGTTACCAATCTATCCTTGCACAGACTGTCGATGATCATGCTATAAACTACTAAGCTAGGTTTACAACTTCCTTTCTCCATCTTCCTAAGCACCCTCATAGCCGTGCCAGCGTTCCCCGTTTTGCAAAGCCAGTTAATTATAGTTCCATATGTAATTATATTAGGTTGATATTCAGTCTCTGCCATTTTGTTCAACAATTCCACACCTTGAATGATTCTATCCTCGGCACAGAGCCCCTTAATTAGAGTGGTGAAGGTTACTACATTTGGTGCATAACCACGTTTCAAGATGCTACCTAATACGGAGAAACCGAAATCCACCCGACGCAAGCCGCAGAAGCAATTGATCAAGATGGAGTGTGTGGCGATATCGGGCGAGATTCCAACTAAATTCATCGCTTTATATAGAGATAACACGACGTGGTGATGTTTCATTTTGGCAATTGCTCCTAACAGATTATTAAAAGGTGAAATTGACAGCAAAGGTCGCATATCTATGGCCTGATTGAATAAAACTAGGGCATCATCAAGTTCACTGATGGGAAGATCCATTCCACCCCTATTAAGGAGATTTGCAGTGGAAGCCAAGGCATTTGATCTGTTAGAGGTTAGAACTAAAGGAGGTCGCTGGTTGAAAATTTCGGAAGCTAGCAGAAGGGGGCACAGGAGCTCGCTGTGGTTGCCGGAAGGGGCAATTCCATGGATGATAAAATTGGTTTCAGAAAGTCTGGTCAGTAAGGGTTATCGCTTCAAGATATTTGGAGAGGAAGGAAACTCAATTTTAGGGGAGAAGCGAAGTAACTATAGGGGGGAATTTCTAGCCTTTCAATCCTTTTTGAGAGGTGGAAAAGGAGGGAGTTTATGTGTCCCGCGGGGTGAGAAAAATGCTGGAAGGAGAGCTCTTGGCGATGCGCTATCGTTTTTCAGGACGCAGGCTCACGATTGCAGGTTGGATGGTCGTCTTCAATCAGCTGTCCCGAATCTTGCTGGGAGGGACAATCAGGTGCACTCTAGCTTGTCACCTCGGTGGGGCCTTAGTAGCCATGTTGAGATGGATCATGGGGTTAGCAAAATTGTTGTGGATTTAGATGCTGGGATGTTCCACCACTGGGAAGATGCTGTGGTTTGCTCTTTGTGTATGGCTGGAACAGAATCCCTATGGGGTGAGGTGGTGCAGCTCCTCCAACATCTGGTTCCACTGGAATCTAAGGTCTCGCTTCTCCCATTTGAAGCTGGTCGGGCTGTCTTCCACCCGAAACATAGGTCCTCTATTTTTCGGCTTTGCAATTATCAGAGCTTCTATCTGGGAAGTGGCGCTGAGGTGGGCTTTCGTAGATGGTGGCCGGCGGCGAATGCCCTGTCTTTTACGGGTCTGACTCAAACTCGCTGGCTTGTCTTGAAAGGGCTTCCGTTTCATCTGTGGGTGCCTTCGATTTTTTCACAAATTGGGCAGATCTGTGGACATTTGGTTGCTGTACATCCATCGACTCAAAAGCAGGAAGATCTTACAGCAGCAAAAATTCAAGTTCGAGGTGACCTAAGATCGATCCCTCGGATTATTGTGCTTTCTTTCCATTCTATTTCATACCCTATTGAAATTTCATTTTGGGAGTCGGCAACTGGTGAATCCGGCATGGCCACGGCGGCTCCGCCTGTAAGGTGTTCGGGAATGGTGAGCGAGGAAAGGGGTTCCAGAGAGCCACGCGGCGTTTCTTGGGTGGAGGACGATCCCAATTCGGCTCAACATAGCCCTATTCGTCATAGGCTTTCTAATAGTAGAAATGTCGTACCTAAGCCCATAGTTGGCAGACTTGAGAAGGTCATGGCAGTGCCTGCAGACAGTGGCGTTGACTGTCCTTCTTCTTCTCAACGGCGCAAAGGGACAAGGGTTAAGGGTACTGGAGAGATGTTCCTTCAGAAGGAGGTAAATTTGAATTTCAAACAAAAAGCTTCCGGCAGACGTACCTGGCGAAACCGAAGGCGTAGCGTGCGGAGAAGGATTCGGCGATTGCAGAGGCGCCAAGGAGTTTCTATCGGTAGGGATAAGGCTGAGAAGGTGAATTTATACCCTACAGATGTCGTTTATCCTGCGGTGGACGTACATGGGGGCTGTTTGGCCCAGACGGGCCGAGACTTGGGCTCGGTTTGGAGTGCTGGGCCGCAAGTTGAGGGGCCTTGTTGTGGGCCTGAGGTTCAGGGGGTTAGGGGCCTTTGTGTTTTGGGCCCAGCAGGGTCGAGTTGCAGCCCGGTTTCTTCGGTCCAGTTGAGGTCAGCGGGTCTGGTGGATCCGGGCCAGAAAGATCTTGATCCAGGGTTTATAAGGCCTGGGTTAGTTGCCCCCATCTTCCCGAGCTCAGGTGTGGAGGGTGTGTCTTCTTCTGGAATCCCTAGGTGGCCGGAGATAGGGAACGGGAATCTAGCCATGGAAGTGGATCTCAACAACCAACAGGGTCTAGCGAGTTTCGATCGAAATTTGGGGGGTGGCTGTTTGGCTGATGACGATGACGATGGCCTAGAGATTGAGCATGAGAGGCGTCCGCAAATCCCAAGTCCCAGTAAACCAGAGCAGCGAAGTATGGATTTTGGTCAGTCTGGTGGGAATTCCCTTCTTCCGATGCTGGAGGTTGAGAAGGGTGGGGGTGACGATCGCGCAGGGTGCTCAGGGATGGAGAGGGTCAGCTCGGGATTATCAAAAGCGCGATTCCGGCAGGTCTATCGCAGAAAGGATAGAGCTCAGAGTCGGGGGTCCTGTGAGGTGGGTGTTCAGAGGGTTTGGGGTGCCCCTCGGCTGAAATCTATTGTAATCAAATCTTCTCCTTCTATTTTTGCGGCTGATGCAGATGTCCCATCAGGGTCTGTTAGGGCTAGGGGGGAGGTGCGCCTGCTTAGGAGATGTGGGAGCGAGGTATCAGTGGGCTCCAGTCCAGAATTCCTGGCGCAGGCGTGGTTGAACTCGGACGGTCATGAAAAGACAAGCAATGTTGGTAGTCTGCGGGGAAATGGGGAAGGCTGGTCAGGGCAGGAGGGAGAATGCGAACAGGTAGCATCGTTCTTAGAGTCAGATGACTTGCCCCAGTTGGCTTCTCGGGTTAGCGATTCATTGGAGAAGGCGTCGGTTTTGCCTTTGGATTCTTGTTCCGATCGGGTCAATGGTGGTTCAGAATCGGAGACCTATCTTGAGGGTTCTAGCGATGAGGAAGGTATGTGGCGAATGCAAGGTGCTGAGTCGGTAGTGGAGGAAGAGAGTTCCGCAGAAGAGGGAATGGATTTTCCTGGCTCTAGTTCTAAGGAGGCCGAGGAAGGAGGTTTGAGGAGGAGGGAGGTCTTGGCAAATGCGGCTAAATCAGTGGAGGTCAGCAAGGTCTTGGGTTTGCGATTTTCAGGAGGGGTGGAACAGGCGATAGGTTTCTTCACAGCTCTGGAAGATAGGGAGGAGAAAGGGCGGGGAGGCCTAGGTGATAGGGGGGCGGAGGTCTGAGGGTAGTTCGGGGTGACGGAAGTAGTTGGCTTGGGTTAGTGGTTTCTTTAATGAAGATTTTTTCGTGGAATGTTAGGGGTTTGGGGAGGGGGGAGAGGTGGTTGGATGTGCGGGGTCTGTTGCGGAAGGTGGAGCCAGATCTAATTGCCATTCAGGAAACCAAATTGGAGGTGGTGAATGCTGCGGTTGTCTCGGAAGTGTGGGATAATAGGCAAGTGGATTGGGTGTCCGTCGCTTCGGTGGGGGCCTCGGGGGGGCAACTGGTGATGTGGGATTGATTAGTTTTTGAGAAACTGGAGGTTTGCTTGGGGGATTTTTCGATCTCCATTCGTTTCACGGGGGTGGGGGATGATTTTGAGTGGATTTTCACCTCGGTGTATGGTCCAAATCTATGAATCTTTAGATCCAATTTTTGGTCCGAAATAGAAGGTATTTCGGCAAGATGGCAGCTTCCTTGGTGTGTGGTGGGGGATTTCAATGTGATTCAATTCCCTGGGGAAAAGAAGGGGGGGATTTCTAGGAGAATTTCGCGTAGTATGAGGAATTTTTCAGCTTTTATTAATGGGCAGGAGTTGCTAGACCCTCCGTTGAAAGGAGCAAAATTTACGTGGACTGATAAAAGGAGGCCTCCGATTATGTGCTGATTAGATAGAGCTCTTTATTCGGTGGGTTGGGCGGAGAAGTTTCCTAACATTTTTCAGGAAGCATTATCGTATGGTGGTTCGGATCACAGACCGATCCTCTTGAGGGAGAGCTTGGCTCTGGGGAAGAATAGACCTTTTAAATTTGAGAACATGTGGCTGAAAGTGGAGGGTTTCAAGGAGTTGGTGAAGGAATGGTGGGATGAGATGGTTTTTTAGGGGCATGCGGGTTATGTGTTCATGAAAAAGCTAAAGGCTCTAAAGATTAAAATCAAAGACTGGAATTCCAAGTGTTTTGGCAGGGTGGATAAAAGGTTGAGGGAGATTGAACTGAAACTTAAGGACTTGGAAAAAAAGGAGGAAAGCGAGGGGCTGGGAAGAGAGGAAGAAGTGGTTCAGCGGGAGTTATCAGGGCATCTTATTTCCTTGAGAAGGCTCGATGAGATTTCTTGGAAATAGAAGGCCAGAGTTCAGTGGCTTAAGGCCGGGGATAGAAATACAAGATTCTTTCATGCGTGTGCCAAGGCTAGAAATCAGGCGAATTCTATCTTCAGTTTGAAGGTGGGAAACGAGGTCATAGAGGGTGATGAGGAGATCGGTATTGCGGTGACGAATCATTTTCAGCATCGGTTTTTGAAGTTTAACAGGGAGCGGCCTCGGATTCAGGATCTTAGGGTTGGGCAAGTGTCCAGGGAGGAGGTGGCTGAGTTGGAGAGGCAATTTGAGGAAGGTGAGGTGTGCAGGGCTATCAACAAATTGGGGAAGGATAAAGCGCCAGGGCCCGATGGTTTCACTATGGGCTTTTTCAGGGGTTGTTGGGATGTGGTGAAAATAGATCTGATGAGAGTGTTTGTTGAATTCCACGAGAGGGGGAGATGGAATAAAGAGGTCGGAGCGACGTTCATATCTCTAATTCCGAAGACTCATGGAGCGGAGGAGATTGAAGATTTTCGGCTAATAAGTTTGGTGACTAGTTTGTACAAAATTGTGGCCAAGGTCCTTGCGGAGCGATTGAGGAGGGTGGTGGGGAAGGTGGTGGGGGCGTATCAAGGGGCGTTTGTTAAAGGTAGGCAGCTGGTCGATGGGGTTTTGATTGCTAGTGAGTGTATTGACTCACGGAGTCGAGCAGGGATAGGTGGCCTTGTTTGTCAGGTAGACATGGAAAAGGCGTATGATCATGTGGATTTGGGTTTTTTGGAAGAGATGCTCATTTCTATGGGGTTTGGGGAGAGATGGATTCGGTGGATGAAGGGATGTGTTTCGTCGCCATTTTTTTCTATCCTGGTGAATGGGTGCCCGCATGGCTTCTTTTCTGATTCTCGAGGTTTGCGTCAGGGCTGTCCATTATCCCCTTTTCTCTTTATCATGGTGGCAGAAGCTTTTAGTAAGCTCATTTCTAAGGCAGAGGGGCTGGGGATGATTAAGGGGTTTCGGGTGGGGCTGGAGGGGCCTGTTATTTCGCATCTTCAGTATGCAGATGATACCATTCTCTTTTTGGAGGCGGATAGGGAGCAGGTTGCAAATATGAGAGGAGTTCTTAGATGCTTTGAAGCTTTATCGGGTTTGAAGATTAATATTTCCAAGAGTAAGTTGTCAGGGGTGGGGGAGGTGGAGGAGGGCTTTTTGAAAAGAAGTGCTCGAAGCTTGGGTTGCAGTTTGGTTTCCTTGCCAATCAAGTACCTTGGTCTGCCTTTAGGAGCAAATCCGCGGTTGTTGGCTATATGAGATCCGGTGGTAGAGAGAGTGGAACTGCGGTTAGCGGGCTGGAAGAAAAGATTTCTGTCGTTAGGAGGAAGGATAACGTTGATCAAAAGTGTGTTGGCAAGTCTTCCCATTTTTCAAATGTCTTTGTTTAAAATGCCTCGAGTGGTGGGAAAGAGATTGGAGAAGCTTCAAAGGGATTTTTTGTGGGGGGATAGGGGGGATTCCAAGAAATTGCATTTTGTGAAATGAGATTGGGTTACGAGACCTCAAGAATTTGGAGGTCTGGGTTTTAGAAGATTAAAGTGTATGAATAACGCTTTATTGGAAAAGTGGATTTGGCGTTTCAACACAGAGAAGTCAGCGTTGTGGAGGCGGGTTATTAAAGATAAGTTCGGGGTAAGTCGGGGAGATTGGAATCCGAAGCCGGTAAGGAGGCCGTTTGGGGTGGGAGTTTGGAAAGGGGTCATGTCGACTATGGCTTCGATTCAGAAGTTCTTGAAATTTCGGGTGGGGAATGGAAGCCTAGTGCGTTTCTAGGAAGATGACTGGTTGGGGGATGGGCGGCTGTGTCAGAGATTTCCAATCCTTTATAGGTTGGTGTTGAGGAGAGAGGTGGAGGTGCAGGATGGTGAGGTTAGATGGGGGCCGCGATTTTGTAGAGATAACTTTGGGGAAAGAGAATTGGGAGAATGGTTGGAGCTACAAAGAATTCTCAAAGCCTGTGTGATCCACCTAGAGATGGAAGACAGTAGGAGATGGGAAGGGGGTGCTGAGGATGAGTTTTCCACGGCTCATTGCTACTTGGAGATGTGGAAGAAGGAGAGGGGGGAGGAGGGGAGGCGCATACTTGGGTTTGAGAAGATCTGGAAACTGCGGATTCCTTCGAAGGTTCAGGCTTTCCTTTGGGCTGCGTCGTTAAATAAAGTACTTACGATCAATCACCTAAGGCATAGGGGTATTAGATGCCCGATGTGTAGGCAGGCTGAGGAGGATGTCCAGCATCTTTTCCTGCATTGTTCGCATACGCAGGCAGTGTGGAACCATTATTTGGGTCTTTTTGGGATGAGTTGGGTGTTGCAAGGGGGCTTGGGGGAAGTAGTGTTGGGGTGGCCGTCAGGAGTGTTCAGCAGGAAAGGGAATGAGGTTTGGAAGATGCTTCCGGCGGCGATCTGTTGGGGTCTATGGAGGGAACGGAATAAAAGAATTTTCGAAGACAAGGAAGACTCTTTGCCTAAGGTTATTCTCAAGATCGGGTGGTTGCTATTTTCTTGGTCTTCCATTTTCGCGGTTTTTAGGAAGATCTCCTGGTCTGATTTTTTGTATAGCTGGTCAAGTTTTTTAACTTGACGTTCTTTGTTTTCTCGTGGCGATGTTTCTCGCATCATTTGTATAGTCTCTTTCTTTTGCTTTAATAAACTTTTCGTTATCTATAAAAAAAAAAGTAATACCAAAGTGAGCTTTACCTTATATTATTTTTCTTTTACAAGGTACCAATTGGCCAAATTAACCTTTCTTAGACGCTCAGCGAGTGGCACAAGAGTTGAATTATGTTAGGGTTAAAAACAATCAGGTGTTTTCTAATATATTTTTTCTTAACTGTCATCTTACCATTATGCTGGGTACTTTTTTCTTGCCAAAATCATTACAAAAGAAAATGGATTTCATCCATTACAAAATACGCATACTAACTAGAAATGGGTACTTGATGGGAGTGTTTATTTAACAATAGAAAAGATAAGATAAATAACCCAACTAAGACTCCACACCTAAAAGATAGGTGATAACCCAATTGAAAGATAAACAAGGATAAGCTAAAGACTCCCTATCTAACCTAATCATCTATCAGCTAGATATGGAGATGCCAAAAGGAAACCAAAATTCAGCATTTTCATGGAAACCAGAGGATGAAACAATGAGGGTTTCGAAGAGCAATAACACATAGATCACTGTTGTCGAGATAGATGGAGATTCCTTGAGGAAATTGCAGAACGAAAGAGAGAAAACACACAGCAGAGAGAAGAAACACACCTTACCGTCGCCGCTGTCATCGCCGTCCTTTTATTTGGCCACTGTTATCACCGGCATAGGGATGGAGATGGGGTTAGGTTTGAGGGATGTTGAGAAGAATATGGAGAGAGAAGTCGAGGTGGACTTCGGAGAGTTTCCAATTCGGAATTTCAATATTCACCCCTCGGGTGCATATTCCAATTCTAACAAACAATATAATTGGAGTTATTTTTTTTATTAAGGTAATACTTATGCCAAACAGTAAAAGAGGATTAAAGGACCAAAACGCCCTCTCTTCAATCTCCGTCCAAAAACTCATTTACAACACAGGTTACATCCCTTAGGTCACCCACTACTCTCTACTTATCGGAATATTGAGCAATAAACATAATATATACATCTGAAAAAGAAAAACAAAAACCGCACATAAAACAACTTACTTCGCACAGCAAAAGCCATTCCCTCCTTACAGTACTTGAATTTGAAATTATAAGCCAATGTTTCTTGGTGGGTGTAAGCTCCCACCATTAAAAAGCTTCAAAATCACTCAAGAGAAGAAGCAGGAAATAACGACTCATGCAAAACCCTAACCCTAAAAAGAAAACAGAAGCTAAAGGGTAGTTATTAGTTAAAGCCCTATTAAGTTGGCCCCCTTGATTTCATTCTTCCTTGTTTCATCTTTGCAAAATTGAGACAAGAGATTGGTGGCTGCAAAACTCAAACAATTTCGTTTTCACAATACGCTGACTTTCGGTGAATAAATCATGTCTTTTGTCAGACACAATATAGAGGGCTATTTTTAAGAATGAGGCTTTATTGCCTTTTAAGCTTCTGTTTTGGTGTTTAATTAGAGGTTTTTCCAAATCGTGTATATCAGTAACTGTTGAGGTGCGCGTAGCACCACCCTATTTTTAATTCTCATGGATATTACAAAATCCTAAGAATTGGATGCTGGAATTTTAATTCCTACCCCCAATTCCTGTCATCCAAGGGAAATATGTGTAATTGTCTTCCATTGGGATAAAGAGTATGGCTATCAATCTGGCCCTTTGACAAGGGGACCCGGCCCTTAAAAGCCCACAAAATAGAGGGCTATTTTTTTCTTAATAAGGCCCTAGGGCTGGGCTGGGAAGGGACCAATTTTGGAAAGTCCTCTTACTTGAGGGTCGGGCTTGGTAAGCATATGGCCGAGCTCGGCTCGACCCTTCATTCTATATGTTATATCGGATACAATATTATATATAATTTAATAACTAGAAACTAAGAGGCTAAGCCTTATTGTGTGTATTTATAATACTAACATTGTAGTAGTTTTTTTTTTGGTAGTAAAGTTATCATGTAACATTGTAGTAGTCTAGCGTAGTATCTTTCTAACATAGTAACATGTAACTTTTGTTTCTTTTTTTATTCATATTTTTTTAATTGAGACTAAGACTTTGTGAGTGTGTAACAAGACTAATAGTATGGACTCTATCTAGAATCTTTTAATGTTCCCACTTGCAACGTTTTTGCCTTTTTTTTTAAAATATAATGGGTACTAATACTAACAATTTAATGTTAACAATTTGGAGATGTACTAATACTAATAATCTAACAGTACTAAAATTTTGTCATGTTGCGCTTTGAGTTGCATTGTCGGTCCCAAATCTTAATAAAGGAGGGTTGTAGATTCGGTTCACAATCAATGTGGAAAAAATCACTATGACATGATTTTTTTTAATTCTTTCAGCCCTGACCCTTGAGAGTAGGGCTTGGGCATAGTTGATTTAGGCCATCCAAGGGCTAGGGCCTCACCCCTGTGAATGAGGGTCGGGCCCGGTAAGACCTAGGCCAGAGCCTTTGACAACCCTAATAAAGAGATGTGTTTTGAATCAACACATATTTTCATTAAAGAAAGTGACTCTTAAAAGAAAATTTGAGCTAACATTAATCAAAAGTTTTTAAGTCATGTGAGTTTTATGTCTTCCTCTCTTTAATATTACACAATTCCTTATCTTTCATAGGAATCCTAAAATCTCTCTAGTTTTGAGTTTTCTCATTGTCTCAAGCCCGGTCCTTACTCATAGGATATGTTTGGTTGCCCATAAAATATGTGAAAACATAGAAAAGAAAAGAAAATGTTGCATTTCTAATACAATTTGTGGTTATAATAGTGGCCAAGATCAAGATCACGCCTCAAGAAGCGGTGGTCTTGAGTTCGAGTCACTTCCCCTTGTTGGCCACCTTTCAGGATTTATCCTGGCTTTCCTGGTTATTTAGTGTAAAGTCATATTTTGTATTGGCTTAATTCGGATGTCAAAATGGTGTCAATGTAAGTTTGGTATCGTTGTTATTCTGGTTGTTCAAATTTGGTGAAGATGAAGCTCTAAAGACTCAAGAGAAGTACATTCCGGATAAAGCTTCGCTCACACTCTTAGGATGGTAAGTGACCTTAATACTTAGTGGTTATAGGTGGTATTGTCCTAGATAATCCTATCATATACCTTAAGTGATTAGCAATTGACTCAAGTTTATTTTATAGCCGAGATTGGATGGTTGGAATGGATTTTGTGCTCAAAATGAGAAAATAAGCACATACCGTTCGAACGCCTAGCTGGTCGTTCGAACAGTAAAGAACGGTTAGCTGGCCGTTCGAAAGGCCCATTAAGGTTGCAATTACAGTAGCCTACCTAGCTCTCCATTCGCACCCCGTTCGCATACCAATTCCAGGCCGTTCAAACTCTCATTTGGCCATTCGAACGAAACTCGTATTTGAAGCTTCTAAATCAGTCTGAACTCTGTTTTTAGCAATAGATTGGCAATGGCTATTTAAGTAATGATCCCTTAGCGCATTCTAAGGTTTTGGTGAGAGAGATTAGACACTTCTCTGAGTAATCCAGAGTTCTCCAATCGCCTTTTGGTGGAAACTCATTGTTCTCCTCTCTCACACACTAGTGATGCTAGTTTAACTTCATAGTCCTTGTTCTTGCATTAGTTGATCTCTATCATTGTTGAGATCCCTCTAGAGGTTGGTTAAACCTTCAAAACCCAGTATTTGCTCTATGTGAGCGTTTGGTTGACGTGAGCCAAAGTCGTCGAGGACGGAAGATCGATCATTGAAGATCGTGGTTGGAAACTTTGAGAAACGTTGGCCGGTGAGAAACTAGAGTTGCTGTAGCAGAGATCGAACATGTGGTTCGCGGACTTCAAGACAAGGAATCTATACCGAGGGACAGTGTGTTGTGTCCGGTTGGGTAAGGCTTGAGTCTTCTACTTGATAACAATTCTCGTTGTGGATTTTGTGCTGGACTAGGTCCCGTGGTTTTTCCTGAAAGGGTTTTTCACATAAAAAATCTTGTGTTGTGGATTGCTTTTCTTGTATAATTTCTGCACTTGTTAGTTGTTTTGTTTACCATAAATCTGATTAATTATTGTGTAAAATTAAATTGGTAGACATTACTAGGAAGACCTATTCACCCCCTAGGTCAAAGGAATCAATGAATTAGGATATTTCAATTGGTATCAGAGCGGGTTCACCTACAAGGCTAAATAAACCCTCAAGTGTGATCTTGCTTAAAATCCTTGATCAATGACTACTCTAAGAGAGGTTGGTTCCATCTCTCGTCCCCCCCACTGTTTGATGGAAATAACTATACTTATTGGAAAGCTCGAATGAGAGTCTTTCTCAAATCAATAGACAAGAGAATTTGGATGTCTATTCAGACTGGGTGGACTACGCCCACAAATAATCTCGATGAAGTAACTATCGTCAAGGACTCCAAAGACTGGACCAGAGATGAGCTCGAGACTAGTGGATGGAACACTAAGGGTCTCAATGCCATCTTTACTATAGTCACAGCTGATGAATTCCGACGAATTTCTTCATGTGAAATAGCAAAGGAGGCATGGGACACTCTTGAGATTACCCATGAGGGTACCACTACGGTTAAGATCTCGAAGCTTCAAATGCTCACCACCAAATTTGAAAACTTAAAAATGGAAGACAATGACACTTTTGATGAATTCTATGTTAAATTAAGTGACATTGCCAATTCTAGTTTCAATTTAAGTAAAAATTTAGTGAGTCTAAAATTGTGAGAAAAATCCTTAGATCTACCTGAGAGATTTCAATCTAAGGTCACTGTCATAGAAGAGAGCAAAAATGTTGATGCTCTTAAGATTGAGGAATTGGTTGGATCTCTCCAAACCTACGAACCCAACCTTCATCCATCCAAGAAAAATAAATTTGTAGCCTTGAAAACTGTCAATGAAACTACGGATGAAGATGACAGTGACTCTGAATGGGGAGAGAAGGAATTGGCCTTATTTATTAAGAATTTTTTAAAAAATATGAAAACAAATAAGAGATTTAATCCTAAACAAGGAGGAAAATCCTTTGAGAGGCCAAAGTCAAAACCTTGGAAAAATAAGAAATCTTACAAAGGTGAGGACAAGAAATCCCGCAGCATCCAATGCTATGAATGCAAAGGGTATGGTCATCACTTGAGTGCCCTAACAATTAAAAAAGTAAAGGAAAAGTGATGAATGCCACATGGGATGACAGTGAAGCCGAAAGTGAACAATCAAACAGCTCTTTTTCAAGTGGAGAATCTGAAAATCACATGGCATTCACTGTCTCCCTATCTGAGATTGTTGAGTCTCTCCCCTTGGTTGATGAGAATGAGAAAAGTGATGACGGTCAAGAGACCGAAACTAGTGAAGAATAGAAGATAATGAGAAGAGTCACATTGACTCTGAATCAGATGAAGATATGGACTCAACTTATGAAAAGTTATATTGTGAGAGTTTAAAGCTAAAGAAATCCAAGATCTCTTTGAACAAAAAATTCAAATTAGTTAAACTTGAAAGAGATGCTTGCAAGCTAGAAGCAGAAGGGAAGAATGCTCTAGTTACTCAGCTTGAACTTGAAAAAGTTGACCTTGTGGTCAAAGTAGAGTGTCTTGAGGAAGAAAATGTTACACTAACCAAATGAGTCGAAATTTTAGAAAGTGAAAGAGACACTTCCATGAATGGAACTGGAGAGTGAAAGACTCTTGTTTCATATTTCGAATCTGAAAGAGATTCTCTTATTAAGAAGGTTAGTTTTCTAGAAAATAAGTTTCTCAATCTCCTCAAAGTTAAGGATGGGTTAGCTAAGAAAGTAACTGAATTTGAGAAAGAGGCCAGACTTCTTAGCAAAACTCAAATCTGGAATAGATTGGCTAGAATGTAGTGTTCAACTGTAAACATGACCGGGATAGGACATACAGATAGACCATCATTTTCCATGAATGTTGGTACAATGGCTAATGCAACTGATCAGTGCTAATTGTTACACATTATGCACCTCAAACTACATTTGTTAGGTTCTTAGAGTTATCTTTTGAATTGTTTAACGGTATTTGGTTGTGTTTGTCTATTTCAAGATCATGCGACAAAAAGAACATAAAATTGAAGATTTATGAGATGCAAAGCCTTAGACAAACCTCATCCAAGAGAAGACCAGGAGAAAGAAAGAAGAAAACAAGAATTTCAAGCAACAATCGATCATAGTACACAGGACCATCGATCGTCAATCAAAACAATAAGGGACAACTACCCCTTGCTCCCTAGCTCCACCACTACCCACGTGTTTCCTTGTCGTTTAGGGCTTGTGAGTGAGATTTCTGCTCTTAGCACCTGAACAGTACATAAGACCCTTGTGTCGGGGACTGCACAATCCACCAAAGCAATGGCCAACCCATTAAATGTCACCTTCATTATACGTACATGTTTGGATCCAAGGATATCTCTATTTTTATTTTGGTTAAGAGATATCCATTGATTAAGTAAGAGAATGTACATCAAGGAATAGGAACCTCATTGGGTAGAGGTCTAAGTGAACAAGATCGCTTATGCTCTCATTGAGAGCTTTTTGGGCCATCTGGTTGGCGATGCCGTTGGCTTCACAAGGGGATGTAGTTGAGTTCCACAGTGCCACAATGAGCTCGCAGCAAGCGGATATCTTGGATAAGTGTTAGAATTTCCCAATTGAGTTTATTCTATATTTGTGAGACTTCTAATAGATAGAAATGGAATTATTTCTGTACTAAAGACTTTGCTGGAAAGTATCAATGAATTCCAATTCTACTTTTTTTCTTTGAGGCATCATTTATCTATGCTACTGATCAATGTATGTTATAGAGTTTGGGGTGAGTAGGCCCAACCACCACATCATCCGGGAAAATTGCCAATAATTGATCCCAAGACCTTCAGAGTTGAGGAAAGTGGGTGTATGTCTACAAATGATCCACGTTTTGAATGGCTACAAAACCACATGAAAATGATCTTTTTTTTATCATGTATGTATGTCTAATTAATGAAAAATCCTCGATGAAAATTAAAACGGGTTTGGGCGCCACCAAATGGTAATTAAAACATTTGCTATGAGAATAAGTATCATGAAAACAAAAATGAGAAAGAGAGAGAAATGTGCAAGATGTAACTAAACAATAGAATTTATTCTCATATATTAATTTACATGTAAAGGGACCGCAAAGAACAGATTGATCACAACAATTTATTTAATGAACTGCATCTTGATGGGTGAGAGTTACAATTCAATGGTATGATAAACTAACACTACTAGATCACATGAAGTTGGGACAGTGAAAGATCTTATCTGAATTATATCATTAAGTAGATCAGAAAGTAATTGAGGGTAAATAAACCACAGATCCACAGTGAACTGCTTGCTAAATAATTCCCGAAAGGATATTATTATTCGAATCCCTTGGCAAAGTAAGTGAGTGAGTGGTACCAAAGTGAGCTTCACTTTATTTTATTTTTCTTTTCTTTTACAAAGGTACCAATTGGCTAAATTAAACTTTCTTAGACGCTCAGCGAGTGGCACAAGAGTTGAATTATGATAGGGTTAAAAACAATCAGGTGTTTTCTAATACATTATGCTGGGTGGGTGCTAAAATCAAGATTTCATCCATTACAAAATACATGAAGGCATACTAACTAGAAATGAAATGGGTACTCGAGGGGAGTATTTATATTTATATTTATATTTAATGATAGAAAATATAAGATAAATAACCTAAAAGATAAGATATAGGTGAAAACCCAATTGAAAGATAAACAAAGGATAAGCTAAAGACTCCCTGTCTAATTCTAACCTAATTATCTATCATCTAGATATGGAGATGCCAAAAGGAAACCAAAATTCAGCATTTTCATGGAAACCAGAGGATCAAACACGTCTATTCAATGAGGGTTTCGAAGAGCAATAACATATAGATCACTGTTGTCGAGATAGATGGAGATTCCTTGAGGAAATTGCAAAACGAAAGAGAGAAAGCACACAGCAGAGAGAAGAAACACACCTTACCGTCGCTGTCGCCGTCGTTCTATTTGGCCACTGTTGTCGCCGGCGTAGAGATGGAGATGGGGTTAGGTTTGAGAAGAAGATGGAGAGAGAAGTCGAGGTGGACTCCGGAGAGTTTCCAATTCAGAATTTCACTGCATATTCCAATTCTAACAAACAATATAATTGGAGTTATTTTCTGGGTGCTGTTAGGAGCACCCCACTTTTTCTTTTTTCTTTTTCCTTTCTATAACTCCACCCCATTAGTACAAATTATTTGCTATACACCATTAAATTGGTAAAATTATTTGTACACCCTAAAAAAAAAAATTGTTTTAAATTTTATAACTACACAACAATCACAATGGCTTTGTCAGCACCGTATTTGTTGATGATACCCAATACTTGTCTGAAGTATCAGCTTAGGCTATTGTTGAATCTAATTTTAAAATGTTTAAAATTTGGTTATTTAAGTTTTTAGTCTTTAAAAGTGTTTTGTTTTGTTTCAAATGGATCCCTATTTTAAATCAAAAGTATGGTGTTTTTGCTTTTGGGGTGATTTGAAGTTTGGACTCCTTGGGAGACAAGTTAATTTCACTTGTGTGTTTTCTCTTTGAAAACATAGTCTCACATCGGAAAAATAGAAGAAAGTTTCATTCTTTATAAGTGTTTTAAAACTCTACTAGAATATAATCTTGTGGTGTAAGAGACTCCTTAAAGTGTAGGAGACTCTTATTTTCCTATTCTTTAGACCATATCTTCGGCGCGTAAGCTGTGTGCAAAGGGCAATGGGCTTTGGGCGCTATGAGGTGCACTTGCGCATCGTCATGATTGGTCGCTTCTTCTTTTGTCTAATTAGATCGGGGCCGTCGAATAGATGGACCAGGATCGTGTGCTCCCGATGAGACATGTGTTAGGCCGTGTGGGTGTGACCCACACGGATCTGGGTGGGTTCGACCGACCCATGTGGGTTGGCGAACCTGGGTTTCCACGCAACCCATCGGGTAGCTGTTGGAGCAGTTAGATTCAATGAATCTGGACCGTGGGTAGTTTGGGTGGTTATGGCCCAACGAAAATGTATCGTACCACTTAGAGCTCTATATAAGGAGGGGTTGAGAAGACTCAAACCCACCAGACGAAACAAAGAGCCCAGAAACTCTACCAGATTACAGACAGAACACAAAACCAAAGTTCTAGTCCATCCAGAGAAAGAAGACAAACAATCCAAGGAGGAAGAAGACCTCCATTTTTAGTCCACCAGAGAAGGTTGAACCATAGGCCTGTTCCTTGTTCAATTTTGATTAGATCCAATTGGATAGAACAGTGTGGGATTCCAGATTTGGTTAATCATGGATTGGTGCTATAGGTAGCCTAATCATAGTGGCAAGCCCAAAATAGTTAACCTCTTTGGTAGATTATAAGATTGACCCACTCGAACAGATCAGTCTAACCGATTAGTCTTCGGACTGAACCAATTTCACAGATCGACATGAGATGACTAAATCAAACCGCCTAATGTTGTCCTAATGAACCCATCTAACAGATAGTCTAATCAATTGGTCTACAAACTAAACCAACTTGACTAATCGAATTGAGATGGTCCAAACGGACTCAACCAAATTGACCATTCCGGTCCATATACCGTTCTGCTACCAAAATTATGGCAGAAAATTGTACGGTTGGCCTAGACTCTGGATTAGAACAGATTAATGATTGTATCGGTTTTATTTAGTTAAATAAATGTATTTAACTTATGATTTAATTGTTTTTCAATTAAATAGTTGCTTTAATCAAACAAAGTGTTTAATTAATTGGACTGATTTCTAAAATGATTTTTTGGACTAAAAATCATGTTCCAATGTTTTAGATTAATTATTTAATTAAAATGGATTTTTCATAAACTCAATTAATTTATTGTAGGATTTTATTATTTATTCAGGCATACTCTAAAAGAGGTTTGGTGCACCACAATCCGCCGAGTAGTGCAAACTCGTAGGGATTGGTCGGGTGAATCCGAGTTAAGTTGTATCCCGGAGAAAGGGTTGCTTTTCCCTAGCACACGGAAGGCTTCGATTATCTTCAAGAAAGACTCTCTTTCGAGCGCCTCTCAACTTACGGGTTTTGGTTATATATGTTTATATATTATTTGTTATTCAATTGTTTATTTGTCTAACTTGTGTAAGGATTTATAAAATAAATCCAACGGCTATCTCTTGTTCTAGGAGAAGGGAAAATCCTTGCTCAAATGAAACAAGTTTTCAAAGTTGGGCAAGGAGTCGTGGCCTTTGGGAGAAAAACTTGCATGTTGTTCAAACATGCAATCACCGCGACGGTAATACCAATTGTTGGGTCCAAAATCTATTGATACAACTAGTTATTTGAATTGAAATAGAAGAAATGAAAGAAATCATAGATTTGGAACAACAACAGATAAATTGACTTTCACCCTGTTGTTGATTTGGATAGACAAGTAATAGAGATGAACTTCTCAAAAGAGGAGAATAGAGATGAAGAGGATAACACACTCCTAAATGAGTTGAGGATCCAAACATGTCCTTCAGCAGGAGGATTAATTGGTCCAATTAAATCTAGCCCCCAAGTGTGAAAAGGTCAAAGTGTGGAAACATATTGTAGAGACTGGGCAGGTGCATGAATAACATTTCCTCTAATTTGACATTGACGACAGTTTTGAACATATAGATGTGAATCTGCTTCCATGGTAGGCCAATAATATCTCAGTCCTAAAATGTGTTGAAACAGCTTTCTTTTTCCTTGATGAACACCACAATCTCCACTATGAGCCTCGTGTAGTGCTAGTTCAACTTCCTTTCCAGACAGACATCTGAGAGCAGTACCACTATATCATTTCCTGAATAATTCTACTTTGTCAAAATAGAATTTAGCAACTTTCTTTTTAAACTTGAAGACTTCTTTTGGATCAGCAGGCATTATTCCATCTGTGAAGTAATCATTATATGGTTTCTTCCAATCATCCCAAGAATTTGTAAAGTGACATTCTTCTCTATCTTGCAGTATTTGACAATCAGAACATTCTTTATGTATCATAGCAGCATCATTTTCCATTGTTGGCCAATATATCCCAAAACGCTGTAACCTCCTATACAGGCTGACAGAGGGATTATACCCACATATCTTTGTATGAACTTGCATCATTTGCTCCTTAGCTTCTTTTGCACCAACACATCTCATCGGGACGCCTTCAAGTCCTTTGAAATATAGATCCCCATTTATTTGCAAGAATTTTTTTAGGACTTTTAGTGCTGTAGTAGGAACTGTAGTTGAATCATCAATGCAGTTAATATATGTCAAAATTGGTTCTCTCCAATCTGCTTCTTTTTATTCTTTTTCACATAATTCCTCCATCAGAGGTATAGCTATTGTACGTCTTTTGACCATTGCTTGAAAACTTCTCTTTCAAATGTTAATTTTGATGCCAAAGTAGCAAGTGCATCAACATGGCGGTTTCCTGTACGCTCTTGATTCTTGAATTCTACCATATCAAAACTGGTCATTATTCTTTGAACCGCTGTTCTGTATGGAGCTAGACCGATATCCTTTACATTGAATGATCCTTCCATTTGGCTAATTACCAAATTGGAATCCCCCATTACTTTTATTCTCTTGGCTTCTAACTCTTTAGCAATTGATAAACCTATAAGAATGGCTTCATATTCTGCTATATTGTTAGAGCAAGGAAAATCCAATTCGAAAGAAAGAGATATTACCTCTCCTCAAAGAGCTTTTAATACAATAATTGCCCTAGCTGAATCCATAGTCTTGGATCCATCAAAATACATGAGTCATTATTTTGTTGCTTCAATAATCATTGCCTCAGGCAATTCTCCAGGTAGTTCTTCCTTTAATGTCAGATCATCATTTCCTGGAAAATTTGCCAATAAATCTGCTACTGCTGTCCTTTAATAGCACGAGGATAAAGGCATGTGATGTCAAACTCTGATAATGAAAGAAGCCATTTAGCTGCTCGTCCTGAAAGAACTAGCTTTGACATGAGATACTTGATTGGATCAGATTTTGTTATCAGAAAAATCTTATGAGATAGTAAGTAATGACGGAATTTCTGTAAAGCATAGATCAAAGACAAACAACCCCTTTCTATTCGAGGGAATCTGAGCTCTGCATCCCTGAGATTCCTGCTAAGATAATAAATTGGCCTCTCACAACCAGACTGATCTTGAGCTAGAAGAGTCCCAATAGCGATTTCTGTTGAAGCTAAATACAAGACTAAAGGCTTTTGTGTTATAGGTGCCATCATGGTAGCTGTCGAACTCATCATCTGTTGAAGAAGTTTAAAAGTTATTTCATACACTGCTTCCCATTTGAATTCACAATTCTTCCGTAAGAGTGGCATAAGAGGTACTATGTCAGCTGCCAACCCTGGAAT
This sequence comes from Tetracentron sinense, assembly GCA_015143295.1. NCBI lineage: Eukaryota > Viridiplantae > Streptophyta > Magnoliopsida > Trochodendrales > Trochodendraceae > Tetracentron > Tetracentron sinense. The sequence continues at coordinate 47,640,482 of CM026552.1, forward strand.
AAATCTTCTTATGCAGGATACTCTTCCCAAAAAACTTTTTAACTCTTTAACCGTGTTTGAGGCTATCATAGATGCAAATGCCTGAGCCTTGGTTGGGTCAACATCAATGTCATGCCTGTTTACAATGAACCCCAAAAATTTACCTACTGAAACTTTGAAAGCGCATTTAAATGGATTCATTTTTAACTGATACTAACGACATCGTTGAAAAACTCTCCTTAAATCATCAACATGGATCTGACGCTTTTGAGACTTGATAACAATATCATCAACATAATCTTCCACTGTATTATGGAACATATTATGAAAAATGGTTGTCATAGCTCTTTGATAAGTAGCCTCAGCATTCCTTAATCCAACTGTCATTACTGTATAATAGAAGTTCCCAATAGGTGTTCGAAAAGTGGTTTTTTCTGCATCTTCTGCCGCCATCTTGATCTGATTATACCCACTGTAACTGTCCATGAGTGAAAAAGCATCATGGCCTGCTGTCGCATCAACTAACAAGTCTATGTTGGGTAAAGGAAATTCATCTTTTGGGCATGCTTTGTTTAAATCTCTGAAATCAACACATCAACGAATCTGACCATTCTTCTTCTTAAATGGTACAATATTGGCTAGCCAAGTAGGATGTTGAATTAACTTGATAAAACCTGCTTTCAAGAGCTTTTCAACTTCTATTTTGATTTGATCTTCAATATCTAGTCTGAATTTCTTTGGCAATTGCTTTACTGGTACATACCCTGGCTCAATGTTCAACTTATGACCAATGCAGGCTCTAACCCTAGCATTTCTTCATAATTCCATGCAAAAATATCCCTATATTCTTTTAGTAACCTTACCAATTATTCTTTTTTTTTTGAGGCTAGTTTGGAACTGATAAGTATTGAACGCTTTTCAGATGAGTTTTCTGCAAAATTTACCTCTTCAAGACTCTGTACCGCCTTTACACCATCTTGCATCTGCTCTGGTGCTTCTCCAATTTCACTTGTTTCTTCCGTTTGAAATACTTGGTTCATTATGGGAGTCTGATCCTTCTTTGATGAGTAAGACTCCTTTGGTTTTCATAAGATGTATACAATCTTTCCATTTGATTGTATCACCCTCTTACAGCCCCTAATCCTTGGCTCCTTGGTGATACCACCTCCTTGAGCTTCTGTTTTTACGCTTTCTTCCTGTGGTCTCTTTGACGCCATTGAACCCTCTAATGACGTTGAAGAAATAGAAGATGGTAATTTAATTCCTCTGGTCATTTCAAAAGCGGTTTCACCTTCTTCAGCCAACTCATCATAAAACAGTGCTTCTGAGATATGAGCCTCTGCCTTACCAAATGGCGTAGCAGTTGCTAATATCCTGATGACTTTGCCTTTGTATATTCCCTTGATACACTGGTGAAATGTTGATGGTATTAATTGGAATTTGTGAATCCAAGGGTGGCCTAAAAGTATGTGATAGCTTACATTAGCCTCAATGACATGAACTCTTATTGCTGAATTGATTGGCCCTACTTGGAGATTAATAGTGGCATAACCAATGGTATTCTAACATTGTCCTCCAAATCCTGATATTTCTATAGGCTGCTTCGAAATCTTTGAAGGATCTAATCCCATTGTTACTGCTGTTGATAATGGAATAAGGTTTAAAAAAGAACCAAGGTCTATCAATGCCCTATTTGCTTCAATAGAGTTTATTAAAGCTATGACATACAAAGGTTTGTTGTGGGCTGTTGATGAAGCTTTCATATCGTCGACGGTAAAACTCACATCTTGTATTTCTGGCACTGCATTTCTTGTGGCAGAATAAGCAAGAAAACAATGTTCTGAATGAGCTTCTGCAACTGCTGTCAAAGCCACTGTTGCAGCTATTCTTGCCGCTTTTGAGAAATGCATTTGATCAAAAAAGTTTTTAAATTTCGAACTATGTGAAAGAGTTTCAATAGTTGAAGGAATATTAGAAACATTTTTCTCCTCAACCTTCTTTTCTTCTATAATATTTGAATTACGACAAACCATAGCGACTACATCTTTCTCTTTGTGGTCTGGCAAAGGATCCTGATGGACAGACCCTTCAGGAGTTGTTGAAATTTTCAAGTGTCCAGTAGCTATTTTGTCATTGAAAATCCGCCTTAGAAAAAAACAATCTTTTGTTGAATGGCGTACAGTCTGATGATACACACAGTATTTGCTACTCTGCTTGTCTTCCTCTGTGAGTTTTTGGAAAGGTGATGGCAAGTACAGAACGCCATCAGCAATTCAAACCTCTACAATACGTAATACTTCCACCATAGTGCAAGGGAAAGGCGGTGGAACATTTTCCGGGTTAAACTTTGGTCTTTTGTCAGATTGATAAGAGGAATTTCTTTGGAATGACCGCCTTCCAGAATTATCATCCGCCATTGCTGTCTCTCTCTTGTCCCTCCTACCATATCTGTCTTCATATCTTGGTGGAGCTGCCCTAGATATGACTGTGTTGAGCCTTTGAGAAATATCATAAAGTTTCTCAAAAGAGGAGATAATGGCTACCTCCAAATAAGCTATGTATTCCTTTGTTGTCTCATCCACACATATTTGTACAAGCTGTTCTTCAGTTGTTCGTTCATGGCAATCTAAAAGCAAATACCGAAAGCGACGAACATATTGTGTTAGATCCTCGTTAGGTCTCTGCCACTCTTTCGACAGAGTATTGAGAGTAACACGGTCTTCTACTGAGAAGAATTTCTTGGAAAAAATACTGACCATCTCTTCCCAATAATGAATGGAATTTGGGGCCAAAATAGTATACCAAGTGACAGCACGATCAGTCAGAGATTTGACAAATTCACGAATGCGTAATTCCTCATTATTAGCATACCTACTTAGGGCATCAGTAAAGCGCATTACATGCTCTCGAGCATTTCCAGTCCTTCCATTGTAGAGGGTAAACTGGGGCATGATATATCCTGATGGATATTCTATTCGCATAATCCTTGCTGAAAAAGGTGGTCTAACATCGAAAGTGTTTGAAAGTTCAGAGCGTTTGACTTGCTCTCTTTCGAACATTTCAGAGAAATCTTCAGCTGTCATGTATGAGGAGTGCCTCCCTTCTCGTTCATGATGATTACAAGGTGGTGAAGAAGGAGCTGCATCCTTCTTGGGAGGAGTATCATTTTCCTCAACATGCTGAGATGGAGAAGGTGTACGCTTGTGGCAGGCTTTCTTGAAAAAATCTTGCATCTGTTTCTCTGATGCTGCCAACTGGGCTGCTACCTGAGCTTGGATAGCCTGAATCTGAGCTTGCATCTGTACTTGGGTTGCTTGAAATTGGGCAAGAAAGGGCACAAGAATAGCAGAAAGGACGGGAACTTCCACTCTGGAAGTATGAGATTCTTCCCTATTTTCTTCTTGAATAACATGTGCTTGAGACAAAGCACCTTTCTTAGTCACCATTTTCTCTCAAAATTGTTGCAGAGTTCCCCAGTAGAGTCGCCAAATGTAGAGGGGTGATTTTGATTTCGAAGTGATGGGATTCACTTCAACCTCAATCTAGCCTAAATCTGTTATCCAGACCGTTTTAAATTGAGTTATTTTGAAAGAAATGATTCAGAGATTAATACAAGGAAAAATGGAAAGAAAGAAGAAAGTGATTCAGAGGAAGAGAAGAAAGAACAGTGAAGAATAATGGTGACAAATAACTTTTCTTGATGAATCATTTACTTTCTCTCTCTATAAAATTCTTTGTTGAAAAATCTTTAGTTTTCTCCAATAAATCTAGTTAGAAGACAGGAAAAAAAATCATCTCCTCAAACAAGAGGTGGTCACCTCTATTTATAGGTGATCAACATAAATCATAACTAACTTGTACAGCTGTCATAACCGTTTTTGTAACCGACTTTAGAGAGCAAATATTGGATTTTATCAAGATAAATGCATTTTTCACTATAACTCATTTAAGCATTTATGACCAAAGCTTTCAGATATATTATTCAAAGGTTAAAAGCGGTATTCATAATACTCATCATTTAATAAATTCTATCTAAGCTCTTCAAACCACAACTTATCATCCTCCCCAAAGCGGTTGATAACTACATCGTGAAAGCGGGTCATACGCTTTCATGGTGTACTGTCATTTTGAGGTAATATATAAGTGTTCAGACAACAATACTCCTCTAAGTAATAATAATAATAATCTCAAGTCCAATAGGGAAAGCGGAGGAGCTGGACGAAGACACCCATCCCGTCAGGCCTTAAGAGAAACAGAGGAAAAATCCATTCCCAATGCTTTCTCCCTAACTGTCAGCCCAGGAAGTAATCCATGCTTCACTGGAATAGGTGATGAGGGGAAACAACCACACTCATTCCCATTGGGAGGTAATAATCCATACCATTCACCCCTGACTAAGCAAATCCTCTTTCTGGTATAAGTCATCAGAAAGGTACACAGAGATGTACTAATCCATACCATACCCATCATCATCAAAAAGGCGTTGGAAGCCAAAGAGAGGCACTGAAGCCACAACGATCATCAAAGGCGTTAAGGCCAAAATCATTGTCTAAAGGCATTAGAGCCCAAATCAACATTCAAATGCGTTAAAACCTGAATCAACATTTAAAGGCATTAAAGCCTGAATCATCATTTAAAGGCATTAAAGCCTGAATCATCATCCAAAGGCGTTAGAGCCTGTGATCAAAACCAATATCATAAAAGTCATAATTAATCATCAAAAGTGTAAGGGTTATAATCATCATCAAAGAGTAGAATCTTTTAGAAGAACCAAAGGTATAGGAGCTTGAAAACATCAAATATTACTTATCAGTAAGCATTAATGACTAATATTATCTTTTTCAGATATATCTTTATTTTCAAGGCTTTAATAATAACATGCTTATCTTTAACAAAGTTATCTAGCCATCTTTCATGGGATTCTGTTAACCACATACCAAAGAAGGATATATTCATAACATATCAGAACATCTGTTAAGCCATGCATCATTATTTTATTGAATTATGAACATCGTTCTTAAATTCAAACCCCATAAGTCAAACTTTCCAATAATCATCATCAACAGGCTACAACTAAAACCTTAGCTGGAATAGACTTTATCCGGGTTTGGACCATGAACATTACCAAGACCATAAACCTTATAGAAAATCTTACACATTCTTCAACACATCTAACCATCAAAGAACAAAAGAGGAACAAACGCCACCCTTAGCCGAGCTTCTAATTGTAGGCTTCCTTCCATGAGCAAAAAAACTAATACTACTAACCCATTGCTTGTACCCAAAAGAAAAAAAAGAAGAAAAGGAACAGTAGAAAACCCAATTGGGGCTCAACCACTGAAGCCATGGAGGGTCCTGCCTTGCCAAAGTGGTTTTTGATTGTATGAGAAACGATGGGCATTTGCCGGATAGTTTGTTTTTTGGGTTTTTGGTATCTTCATGTGCACAAGCAATTAAGTTTGATATTTGTAAGGGATAAAATTCGTAAAATGTTTTAGTGTTGGAGAATAAGCTAGCTTTCATCGTTATGCTCACGGGTAGGTGACACGTGTCCAACAGAGGAGTAATCCGTTGTCGAATTCACAACATTTCCGTTGTCTAATTCACAACGTTTCCATTGTCTCGAATACAACGTTCCCGTTGTATTCGTGACAACGTACTCGTTGTCTTGTACACAACGTATTCATTGTCTATTGGATACGTTCAACTACCTTGACGCATATACAATAGACTCAAGCTTGAGTCAACAACGTTTCAGGAGGAAGTGATCATGAGGCTATTATTTGACTCTGACAGTATGTGAAAAGCACTGTCCTGACATTTAATGTTGGTCACTTCTGCATGTTGTCATAATCAAATCAACTAAACTAATAGTAGGCTCCTATGTGTGACACGTAAGGTTTAAGATCTGTCTAACATATTTGGTAATGAGTATAAAGCAAGTGACATGGTCATTCATGACCATTTATGCCATACAAAGCTTAACTTATAAATATCCCCAGAGAATCACTGTAAAGGATCAGGCAATTAACAAGTTTCACACTTCTGAACTCTTGCAATTTCTCTTGTTTATTTACTGTTCAAACATCTTCTCCACATCTTGACTTTGGCATCGGAGTGTATTACAGGGTGCACACCCTTCTCTTCTTTACCCCATCAATAGCTGGAACTTTGCTATCTTCCTTCTACTAATAAACTAGTCTTCGTAGGAGTTGCTGACGTGTGAATTCTCTAGAAAATTACCGCACAATATTGTCAAGGGATTACTTGCTCAATTTTGTGGGGATGGAATAGGGTTGAATTCTTTCATATTTAATAACTTGTTGAATCTCTTGGTTAAGCAAAATCAGGTATACGAAGCTATTTGCTTCTTTAGAGAGCATTTGAGCTCCTATTCTCGTCCGGATACTTGCACTTTCAATATTCTTATTAGGGGTCTGTGCCAATCGGGCAAAGTAGATGAGACTTTCAAGATTTTCCATGATATGGGGAGTTTTCCGAAATTTCCAAACTACCCTTGTACAAAAACAAAAGGTTGATTTAATGTTTTTCTTCTTTACTATTATAATGTGTGAGGCATGCGTAGATGATTTTTCTGAAATTCTCAAACTACCCTTATAAAAAACAAAAGGTTGATTTAATCTTTTACTTTATTTCCCAAACTATCCCTTACCTTTGATTTTATTCTTTTACTTTAATTCCCAAACTAACCCTCACTCATCTATCTATTTAGAATCATAGCCAATCGCGATTGAACTGGGGGAGAGTTCAATCGCACCCGCGGATTAACATGTGTCCCTTTTAACTCGTATTAACTATGGTTAACTCCTTCCCCTCGCTCTCACGTGCATCGCAGGTGCCACTAGCGAGTTCAATCGCACCCATGGGTTAACACGTGTCCCTTTTAACTCTTATTAACGGTGGTTAACTCCTTCCCCTCGCTCTCACGTGCACGTGCGACCCGCTAGTTACTCATAAATTGATTGTCTAGGGCTAATGAGGTAGATAGAGGGCGTGAGCTATTGAAGGAAATTCGGTCAAAAAATGATCTTTCACCGGATGTCGTAACTTACACATCGGTCATATCAAGCTACTGTAAGTTGGGTAGGATGGAAAAAGCTTCAGCTCTTTTCAGTGAAATGGTTAGTTATGGAACTGTACCCAATTCATTTACTTACAATGTGCTTATTGATGGTTTTGGTAAGGCTGGCGACATGGTGTCTACAGTGGCCATGTATGAGAAGATGCTTCTTTTGTCCTGTCTTCCAAATCCCTGTTGATGCTGTAAACTTGTATGCAGATGTATTCTTTGCTTTTGCTAGTTACTTTCGGTATCAAATCTTTGCTGGTCTTTTAAATTCAGAAGCCATTTATCTGTCACAATGTTGATGCATTGTTTAGTTCCATCCTCTTTCATTTATTGGTTCCACAAATGATTATATTTGATCAATACATAACTATTGCACATTTGTTCTCGACACAACTACTTCAAACCTTGACTCTTATGGTTAGAAGCTCCGATTTCAAACCAGGCCAATGCAGAACTATTGCTCAATGTATTGAGTTGTTGGATCTGAGACATTAATTTGAGGTACCTATGTATTTGAGACTCTAAAACAAAACTGTGAATACTTTGGCCTATAATACTTTTAAATCTAGTTTTGTTGCTAGCATTTGTTTTCAAATGAGATTTGCAAGTGAATGTTATGTGTTTCTGTCCTGCTTTGCCTGTTACATGGAATCTTTTATTTTTCTTCTTTTTAATATATTTAGAACTTAAAAAAAGTTGTTGGCTTGTTGCTATCCAAATATGAGGATACTTTTTGCTATAATTCGTCTAAATGAAGTGCAAATCTGCAGCGAGAGGCCTTATTACTACCAATATGCTGTATATGTGTGTTCTTATTCTTGATTTCTCGCTTACATTTTTTTGCCTCCCAATTGCACGAATGGAACTGATTCTATCTGATGGTACTCATGTACGTTAATCTATCCTTTCATTTTGACTAACAAATAAAAGTTTTGAGCTTTATGTTTGAGCAATCATAAGCAAATCTTGTCCAGATTTGTACTAATATGTTTTGATTTTATTATTATTTGGATTGATATGCGGAATTGCGGATACCTATATGTTTTTGTTTGCATGATGATGCAAATTTTTAGATAGGTGTCGAAGCTTTTTCATGTTTAGTTTTCATAGACATTGACAATCTGAGATGTATTACCATTAACTAGATGTCAGCAATTAACCACAATGAAAGGGATTTTGGTCCAGCAAGGTGGAACCTTAAGAAAGAAAGGGTTTGTATTGACCGAAGAGGTGAGAAAAGGAAAGTGACCAAGCAATACGGCAAGTACTTGCTAACACAGAGGATATCGTCTATTGATTTGTGCAGCTCGTGCGAATGTATTAATATACGGTGTTGTTTTATGAGTCTTCTAATGTTCTTTTTGACAGTTATAATTGTGATTTTGGTAAAGTAGGAGGTGTCAAAAAGAGATTTTGGGTATTTCATGGGGCGTATATATTTTTTGATACTTTTACTGAGACTTATAGCATGACATTTATAATTTTAAAAATAATTATTAGGCTTTTTAAGTTGAATATGTGAAGCTTTTATCATGTCAGCAAGCATTAAGCCATCGATAGATTAAAAATTGATCTTGTTTATTTTATCCATCCAAAAGTAATTCTTTTGTTTCTGTTCTTCATAATTGATGTTGACTGACAATTGTCAAACATATTCTCTGCACATAATTAATTATAAGAATAAAAAATTCTGAGAATTGATTCTCTCATTCTAGAAAAGAATCAATTCTCAGAATTTTTTATTAAGTATTCTCTACTTAAGTTTACTGGGTATTCTCTAATTTAGTTCCATAATACAAACATTTTTTCTTTCTTTCTTTAGTATTGGATTAGTACATAGTGACAAAGTCGGGGTTCGGGAATAATTCGGTAGAGGTAAAATTCGGAACAAATAAAAATAAATTAATAAATTTTAAAATGTACCGAACAATTTGATTAAAAAATATACAAAATAAGTAGTTTTTTGCCAAGTATGAGATAATAATCTGAAAAATTCGAAAAATTTGGCAAAGCAAAAATACGCGAATTTTTGAAAAAAACGGGGTTTTTTGTTACAGAGGATCTGTATGCAAAATCATCTAAGGACTAGAAACTGACTTAGGTGATTGCTTTCTCCCTCTTTGATGATTAATAAAAATTAATAGGAGCTTTATTGAACTGAAATAATTAACACCTCAATTCGCCATATAATATCCTTTACATTGTGATTTGACCAAAATTCTCAAACAACAGCCCGGAATCCATGGGGCATGATTGGTTAACAATATTAGAGAGAATGTGAGGGTGAACTTTGGTCAATGCTCGACCGGATGCAGTCCGTGTTAGAATTTGTGATCACACATGATCACGGGGTTTGATTTCAAAACCCCGGATCAATCTTCCCGTTTGATCGAAGCATACTAGTAAGAGTCTGATCATGTGGTGGTGATCATTAAGATACACCGGACTCGGTACACCTTAGACACACACTAGTGTGTCATTATTTGAGGGCATAATCACCCGTAATTGTGTGGACCCAGAATCCTTGATGGGTAGGATTCTGGGACCCTATAAATAGGGAGAGGTCCCAACTCTCACTCTTTAAGAGAAGAAAATCTTCTCTCTCGTGAGAGACAGAAGAGCTCCCCATCTAGCATAGAGGAGGAGAGAGTTGAAGACCCCCCATAGAGGATCTTCATCAGGTAAGAAGAAGTGGTTTACTTCAGTTGTTTTCTATACAAAGCCGGATGATTCAGACTAAGTGGTCAAAGTGGAATCGGCCAACATGTGGTATTAGAGCCTTGTTGATTGGCTTTTGTATAGAAACTATTTGTATTCAACTGTTTGGGGCTTATTGAAGTTTAATTTTTGGGTTGATTTGAGTTAACTCCTTTTGTGTTTGGAGCAACAATCAATTGCAGGTTTTCTTCGGAAAGAAGAAGATGATGATGACGATGACATCATTCGTAGGTTTTCAGAAATATCATGTTCTCATTGAGGTGGAGCTTCACCTCCACCTGTCAAGATTCACTGACCCTTGTTACATGCAGGTTGGCTGCCACTGCCACTACCACTGCCACATGGCAATGATCCATGCAAAGAAGCTCCTTGCTGTTGAGATCTTGTTGCAAGCCTTAATTAGGCATGCAACTGTGGCCACGAATCATTAAATGGATTTCCATTTTTCCGTGACCTTGCAGCCACGGAACATGAAATAGTTTTTCATTTGTCCGTGACTCTTTTTTGTGGACCTGTCCGTGCGACTTATCCACGATATTTGCTTGCGGACTTGTCCGTGAGACTTGTTCACGGCCTTGTCCGTGAAAATCGGTCCGCGAAATTGAATTTGTTTGTATGATTCACAGTTGTCCGTGGACCTTATTTGTCCAAGGAGTAGTCAATGAATTTACACTTTGGAAGTGTTTGTCCGTGGCATTCAATTTGTCCAAGGATAGCATGTTGTGTCTGTGAACAAAATGCTACTTCATGGCATCTTTTGTTCACGGACAGTAGACTTGTCCGTGAACAATGCCTATGAATAATAAATTCAATATGCCCACGGAGCAAACCTATCTACCTATCTGTGGATTTTCAATTTGTGGGTTGTGTGTTTGCCCGTGAGAACACTTATCCACGGATAGAATCATTGTCCGTGGACGACAAAATGCTTGTTCCAAGGCATCATTATCCACGGACACAAGGCTTGTCCGTGAGTGGAATTCTTCTCCAATGCCTTATTTATCCACGGACAGTAAACTTGTCCGTGAGATGTTTCCTTCACAAACTTTCTGTCCGTGAGGTTTCACAAGCCTGATAACTTCACAAGATTTATAATTCTTGAGGCATGACATCCGTGAGTGTCACAAGGTATTCAATGTCATTGCACGTAAATATCATGAAATTTTAAGGTCTTTATATAAAACCAAAGGCCTCGGATTGTCTCTGGCGAAGCCAGAAAGGGCTCTCGGGGTTCCATACATTGTGCGACACTTGGCGTAAAAATGGGGGAGAAGTCTTTCCATTTTCTCTCCATAATTTTGACTTCTCCCCATTTGATATCTCACACCTTTATTCTCACACACTTATCGCCACTTGCCTTATTATAGGTGGAGAAGTCAAAATCATGGCCCCATGATTTTGACTTCTCCACCACATGTCACCTATTCTATGGAACCCCGAGATAAGCCCTTTCTGGCTTCGCCAGAGGCAAGCCAAGGCCAAAACCAAAAGGAAGACAATGATTGGTCTTACACACTCATTAATGCTATACAAGGATAAAGCTAACATCACTCTTCTTATTTGTCCATAGAGTACTAATAGAATTTACATTATTAAATAAGTTGATCCGTGGCTATTAGCATGTCCGTGGACTTTGATCCGTGGGTTTCTTGGTTTGCCCTGTGCAAAATGTTTGTCCACGGAAGTGTATACTCGTGACATTCAAAATTCGATTTTTGTCCATGGACAGACTAGTTGTCCGTAAGATTGTTGGGTGGTTTTAGTGAAATCAATGGTAATTCAGTAAATATTAATTAAATAAAATGAAGAAAAAGGTGTTTTGCCCGTGGACCAAATGTCCACGGAACCTTATCCACAGTATAATGTTTTGTCCGTGGGTCTCACAATTATAAAAGCCCACGGACAGCATGTGTTGTTAGTGAACATAACAAAAGATCTCACGGATCTCTTGCCATTGTTAATGGCAGTAACATTGATTGGTCTTACCAAAGTGATGTCAACCATGACATCATCCATTTGAGGTAATAATACAAAGTGATGGCAGTTTTGAAATATTATAGATGTGTCAAGGTAATTGTATAAACCAACACAAAGTGCAAACGTTGACAAGTTTGAGTGTCTTACCTTAGTAATGTCAATATGACATCATTCATAAGACTTAAGGGAAATGCTAACCTCACTCTACGTTTGATTGGAGAGCATGTTAGTAGAAGACACATGTCTTTTGTAATGGTATCCTATTGGGGCAAAGATTAGCATACCCTGTATTAAACTATGTATTCTTATGTCATGGCCACGTGCCCTTTTTGATACTCCTTTAACTATGGTTAGAGTGCATTCTTATGTCATGGCCACGTGCCCTTTTTGATACTCCTTTAACTATGGTTAGAGTGCTTCACCATAGGAGTGAGTCCAGGTGATCTATGGTAAACATGAGAATGTTGACAAATTAGAACTGAACATTAGACTACATAGTCTGCGGTAGTAAGGTAAGTATTGTTTTTAATATGAATCATCCATATGAGTCCCTATAACCCATTTGATTTGAGTTCTTGGGTTGGCTACATTGGGTCGGCTACATATTGGGTTTTTGGTTCAAATTACGAATCTTGTCCTAGACCCACAAAATAAGTCTATCAACGCACCTTTTCCTACGGGTTTTGTATGTGGTTTGCGGCCTTGCCGGTTCGTATAGTGTTTTATATCAAATTTTGTTCATTTATTGGTTTCCTAAATTTGTATCAAGTTATACAGAATCTGTAGTCTATTATAGAAATACTATCAGTTTGTACATGTTTATGACCTCTCATAAACGATTTGCACGCGGCTATTATTTCACAATGTATTGATTGAGTACAATGTTACTGGTCTCAAGGGGTGTAAGTCCCACAACGCCAATTTCATATATTGAGATTTGCAGGCTTGTCTTGAATTAGAATTTGTTATTGGTTGCTGCATTTTGGCTGTCTCTAGTACAGTGTTGTGCAACTCCTATATTATTATAAAGTGGGTAGTCCTGTGCAAGACAGTCTATTGCGGAGAAAAAGAAAGTATGAGCGTTGTCTTGTGACTAGTAATGGTGCTAAACAGTATGGAATGCAGCTTAATGACTGGTGTCTCTAGTGGTCAGCATATCTAAGGTTCATAATATATGCCATAACCATATTGGCCAAATCTGCAGTTTTGGACTTGAAGTGATCGCGTAGCCGCCAAAGTGGCTTGCTCGTGAATAGCTATACATGTTCAGTTTCTGCTGCTTAATCAGTCTTGATTGCTTTCAATTATAATTGAATAATGTTCAAGCCCAAAGGTGGATCATTATTTTGTGCAATGTGAAATGGTAAGGTGGTTGGTTAAGGTATCGAGAGATAGAGAGTTCTTTCTGCCCAAAGGTGATTGAATTCTTGAAAATCTGATATCTATAACTTACTAGCCTTATAGTGATGAATAGTGTTTCAATCATCAGTACGTCCAATGACTTGTATGGAAAGTAAGTCCAATGACTTGTAGGGAAAGTAGTGATCAAGCTTAAAGGTGAGTCACTAACTTTTGGCTTTCAATTGTTTCGGAGTAGTGAACAAGCCCAAAGGTGGTTCACTATCTTTAGGACAATGTGAAAGGGTAAGGTGGTTGGTTACGGTATCGAGAAATAGAGGTTTTTTTCTGCCCAAAGGTGATTGACTCCTCAAAAGTCTGATATCTATAACTTCCTAGCCTTATATGTGAGACAAATGTTTTGAGCATCAGTAATTCCTATATGTGAATGGTTAAGATCTCACTGCCATTCTTTCTGTCAGGCATCGGACCGCTGAAAGGTTAACATTTTGAAACAGGCAATAGCAAGTTGAAGTGTTTGCATCAATCTCGATATGATCATGCGAGACATTAAGCTTTCTGAACCGACTAGTAAGAGTACAATCAAACAGAAGTACACCTGTGAAAAGTGGGTTCATTAAATGTACCGTGTTGAATATTGAGAATGTCAACGATTGCACCAGTGTAGTACAAGAGCAATTCTGTACCAAGGTAGAAGAAAGCATTCTATGGACCAAAGTGGTTCCTTTAAAAATGGTGGTTATAGAAATGTGCGAGAGCACATATTGGAAATATCTGATATGTGGAGCTAGCTCAAAGGGATGGACATGGAAGTGTTTGAAGACTTCTAAGTGTGGATAGCACTTAAATCTCCCCCTTCACAGATTGAGCGGTTTAAATTAAAATGCTTATTTGGAATAACAAAAGGGTCAAGGAAGAAAGTAGCCGAAGAGGTTTTGCTAAATGATGTAGAGAAAAGTCAGGCAGGCCTAATCAACAAACAAAACAAAACAGAGACTGGGGATAATATTTCTTACTTTTGTACCAAATTGGGGATAGACAAAGTAGAATGGTTACCAATGCAAAAGCTAGTTGTGATATGTTCTCCAACTAGAATGATCCAAAGGATGTAAGTGGAAAGCTTGCTAAGATTTGAACTACTACATATCTTGAGGATGGGCATATCGGTGGGAGTGATAATCGTATCAATATCCATGTTTCTATTCTTCCACATAAAATTGTTAGTCCACCCGTTGTCAAGGGCACTCGTTCAAATGTTCAGATCACAATCGATTAAGTATCGACCCTTATTGATACTATCAGTTGTATCAGCTGCTGTTGAATGTCATTCAGGAAATCTCAAAAAGAGAAAAGGCAGGAATTCATATTGATTTCTGTCAAGGGCTAGTTGCTGTAAATATTGAGTTGAAATCCTTGGAAAAGAAAGTCTGGACTATTGAAGTATCAAAGAAAGTCAAGGTGATGAATTATAAATGGGTATTTAAAAAGGCAATGTGAATAGACATAAGACCATATTGGTTGTTATATGACACAACCAACAAAGTTTGTGCTGAAAGGAATTGAGCACTTAATGACTTAAAGCAGACTTCTCAACAGTGGTGCATGACATGTAATAAAGTAATTACATGCTTTGGTTGAAGAAAAGAGGCTTGGATGAATGCAGATATCTGACAATCAGTGGGAGCAAGTTTGTGTTTCTACTTCTCTATGTTAATGATATTTTATGTTGTCTAAATTCAAACAGTTTTTGTCAAAGCAGTTTGAAATGATTTGGGTGCAGCCACTTTTGTTCATAGAATTGAGATCCACTGCGATAGATCTCATGGTCTTCTTGGATTGTCTCATAAAGCTTATATTGATATAATACTGAAACGGTTCAACATGTAGAATTGTTCTCCCAGCGTGGTGCCTATGACAGCCACCAAAGTCTTCATGTTTCAGTATCCCAAGAATGACTGTGAACGAAAAGAAATGGAAAACATCTCTTCTACAATAGCAATAGAAAGTTTGATGTATGCTCAAGGTTGTATTTGTTTTGATCTACAATGTAATTAGTTTGTTAGCCAAATATCAGAGTAATTCTGGTACGAATTACTGGAAGGCAACCAAGAAAGTGATGATGCATTTGCAGGGGATTCAATACTGTAAAGTCACATACAGACGATCCATTTATCTGAGTTGGAAGAATATTTCGATTCAGTCTGAGCTGGTTACCTTGATAATTAGTTGTTCACCTCTAAATTGAGGTACCTAAATTCTGGGAGTAAGAGCTTCTCATTGAAGTGCACTCAGATATATGAATGTATGCCCTTATCAGGCAGATCTGGAATGCAAGAGCTTTGGCCTCAAGAGGATTAAGTTTACATTTTGATCCAGATCGAGATCTGTCCACAGAGGTATCTAGACCACTAGGTGAGTATAAGGCCTTTAAGGCACTCACAGAGAGATCTAGTTGGTTATTATATTCTCTGAATTGCTTGGGTTAGACGTGATTGGGCATCACAGTCGGTAAACCCTTGTTTCAGATATGAAGGGCGACAGGTCTCAGTCGCATGACGGTAATAGTCGTAAAAATATCTGAACAACACACATGAAATAATGTGTGAAGCAAGTACAGTTGTCCACAGAGATATCTAGACCACTAGGTGAGCATAACGTTTTCAATAAGCTCACGAGGAGATCTAGTTGGTTGTTGGGGTCTCTGAAATGCTTGGGCTAGATGTGATTGGGCATCATAGTCGGTAAACCCTCGTGTCAGATGTGAAGGGCGACAGGTGTCAGTCGCATGACGGTAATAGTCGTAAAAACATCTGAGCGACACAAAAGAATCAATGTGTGAAGCAAGGAAGGACCTATTATGGATCACCATGACTGGATCACCATAAGGTTTCATGCTGGTTCTATGCTCCACATATTATGCCTATGCGGTGACTTGGAGAGAAAGTATTATCAACAACAATGACCATGGAAGGTCTTATGTTGATGTGATAATGTAATGCCGCCATGATCTGATGTTGATAGTATTTTTCTAAACAAGTTGTAGGGTGTTGCACGATCTTATGGGAAGATGGGTTTTTCTAAAAGAGTGGCCACTCGTTGTGTCTTCTAAAATGTCGTCATCCGGGAGTGTCTTTTAAAGTAAAAGATTTTCACATAAATGAGTTACCGTGATCATTGTATGACCAAGTGAGAGAATGTTAGAATTTGTGGTCACACATGATCACGGGGTTTGATTTCAAAACCCTGGATCAATCTTCCCGTTTGATCGAAGCATACCAGTAAGAGTCCGATCATGTGGTGGTGATCATTAAGATACACCGGACTCGGTACACCCTAGACACACACTAGTGTGTCATTATTTGAGGGCATAATCACCCGTAATTGTATGGACCCAGAATCCTTGATGGGTAGGATTCTGGGACCCTATAAATAGGGAGAGGTCTCAACTCTCACTCCTTAAGAGAAGAAAATCTTCTCTCTCGTAAGAGACAGAAGAGCTCCCCATCTAGCATAGAGGAGGAGAGAGTTGAAGACCTCCCATAGAGGATTTTCATCAAGTAAGAAGAAGTGGTTTACTTCAGTTGTTTTCTATACAAAGCTGGATGATCCAGACTAAGTGGTCGAAGTGGAATTGGCCAACAGTTCGGACCTAGAAAAGAAACTTAGCTGCCTTAGTCAGCCTTTACCAGTAGAATTGACCCTTGATTCTCCTATGGTCCCATTTTTCCTCTAATCGCCCTGGACCCAGATTCTGTGGGAGTTAAGGTTTTAGCTATTAGATTTCAGGATTTCTTTCAAGACATGGGTCAATCAGTATGTTATGAAAATTGATGGCATATTTCAACTATCGCATAAAAGTTAGTTAAATCTTAACTGATTAGTCCTTGAGTATCACGATAATGCAAGGTTGCATCTGTTTCTCAATTTATAAAAGGGTATTAAGGTTGATCTCAGAATGTAAAAAAATTGATTGTTGTTGTTAAAAAATTCTGTGGGCATTTTCTGTTTCAAACATTACTCTTGTTTTGCTTAGAGGAAAAAGTGGTGTACAAAATGTTATGCCGTGAATACAATAAATCTTTCATGCACTGAGTTTACTACTAAAATACACTGCTATTTTGTCTCCTGATACAGGTTAAAGAGCTGGCAAAGGAAATATTAGAGGAGGATGCCAAGGGATGCAAAGATCGTGAAGACGCTGCTGAAGTCAATGAGTGTTTGCGACTATGAGCCCCGTGTCATACACCAGTTCCTATAGCTTTGGTATCGGTATGTCGTTGATGTGTTGACGGATGCCCAGTTCTACTCAGAGCATGCTGGAAAGTGCCATTGATTGTGACGATGTCAAGCTTGCCATCCAGACAAAAGTCAACTTCAGCTTTTCGCAACCCCCACAACGGGAGGTAATTATTTTATCGTTTCTTCTTTAAAGTTTTAATTACTCGCTCTTCTTGATATTGAATTTTCTATGCTGTTCTAGCACTTGTTTCCAATATAACTCTAGGTTGGCTCTAATCTCCTCTCACAATAAATTGAATTACTTAATTGTGAGCTTAATGAATCATCTTGCATTAGAATATATGTTTCTTGCTTTGGCATGGTAGATTTTTCTTATCATTACTTTTTCGGAAGAATTTTTGTGTCACTTTGTCCTAAATTTCCTTGGGTCCAATGAAAAAGTTGAAATATTTGTTCTTGTCCAAACTGGGAACCCTGTGAGCTTTAATTAGTTAGATGATCTAAGACGCATAAGGCGAAAACGAGTGGTACAAACTACAAAGATATCATGTTTCATTAAGATGTTCTGACGGCATGCTTACTGTGAGGGTGATAATCTTTTGTGGTTTTCATACTTTAGGACGTTGTAATGAACTTTTCTGTTATTTGGGAATCGGGTTGATTGTTCTTTCTTCTTTTTCCTCTTCTTTGTCATGCTGATTGGGTTCAATGGTAAGCCTGTGAGTCTCAGAGTGGCAAGTGGCAGCCTCTTTGTTTCTGTTGAAGTGATGATGGTGTGATGATAGGGTGTCATGTACTGCGTTTCTTTGACTAAGGTTCTCAGCTGGTCTTCTTTTGTTACTTACATAGAACATGGCACGTACAATTGATACAACCGTTACTGGTGATTTGTCTGCTATTATCCGACTTATGGAGATTGGTCCAAAAATATGCCAAAAGTATATTGAGCGTCCGGCTTTATTCAGAGGGAAGAAGTTTGATCTCCGCTACATCGTATTGGTTCGCTGTATGCACCCTTTGGAATTGTTCCTTTCTGATAATTTATGTCGTATGTACATATTTCCTGTGAACTCTTGTAAAATCTGTGATGACTATCATGGAAGAACATGACTCTGACTTGCTTCTCTAATTTGCCGGCTTTAAATAACAAACATGGCACTTAAGTTACAATACTTGAATTGTTTTTCCACAAGCTAGATTGGCAAACAACACATAGACTCTGGATTAATAGCAGTCTATTTGAGTATGAAACTCATTTTACTGTTATGGTAAGTTCCAAGCATCTGTTCTTGGTATGAGGACCGGATATTGAAGTAATCTTGTGGGAAACCTCTTTCATCCTTATTCAAGGACAGAGCAAGTGCTCTAATGAGCACACTCCATTGTGATTGAGGGGTTTAACCCTAAATGAAAATAGAAGCCACCTGATTAGTTTTGGCTATTTCTCCTCATTATATACTTAAAAATTGTGTTTCCTCGTGAATTTCATGTAAATTGTGCATTCACTCTCTTAATCTTGTGGCTTTTCGAACAATGGTCGGAAATTGAATCACATGAACACACCAGAATTTGTTATGGAGTTTGAGAAGGAACATCAAGGTAACAAGGCTTGCCTATCTGTTCTTATTCTACCTGTCTTTCAGAGCAAAGGGAAGGGGCATTTGCAACTTTTTCAGACACAATTCTCATATTCTTTTTTTTAAATTGTCTCTTACTATTTGTCTTGCAGTTAAATGGATGAATATCCATTGAAAAATTTAAAATATGATCCGTTTGAATCGGCTGTAATAGTGCATCCAGAAATGCGTAGTTCAACAACTAGGGATGGTGTGGATGTCATGCTTGATTCTTCTTTTGAGCCAAAGTTATTAGAGGTATGTTAGTGATGTAACGTTTTCATGACTTTCTCATGTTCTTTTCTTTTCTCTCATTTTTCAAAAGAACTAAAGTACAGTGTGAAGATGCTTTTCTGCAGGCTTTCTTAGGAGTTGGATCTGGGACCGATAGCCTATATGTAGTATATATACTATATGGTTTAGGTCATTAGAGTCCTAACCCATCAAGGAAACTACAGACCATATTTAACCCGATGTACTTAATTAATGCATAAAACACCACTGTTTGGCTACAACTGAAACCTTAACTGGAGTAGACTTTATCCGGGTTTGGACCATGAACATTACAAGACCATAAACCTTATAGAAAATCTTACATTCTCCCACTTGGTCTGTAATGATCATCAAAAGAGAAAACATTTTATTTATGCGGAAAATTCTTTTAAAATGACTCTCCCGGATAAATGACTTAATTTTTGAAAACAACAGACGTGTGGCCACACTGAAAACATACTCCAGATAGTTAAGCCAATATACATAAATGTGGTGAACAAAACCTAGACAAATGAAAACACTAATACCGAATCACGGAGGCCATCATATCAACACTACGACATGACACCATTCCATGGTCACCATACTAGTACCCTCATTCTCCATGGTTTCAAGCATTATAACCTTATGATGTGCTGACCTCACACATCTCAAAATTCGATCCTCAAAATTTTCCCTGGTCACTTAATCTGCAAATTTAAAACACCATTTAACACAAAATGGAAATGCAGAGTGATGCATCGCTATATTGTTCTGATTAGAACAAATTAATAGGCAAATCTCAATAACTGTAGTAGAGAACCTTTTGTCTGTAACTGAAATGCTAGCAACATACTCCCATTAACCAAATGAATACAAGCTGTCTTTTAGTCTCATTTTAGACAAGCTCTAAAATACCTTATGATTCAATTTTATGGTTAATGGTTCAGACACCTTATGTTCTTTAACCTTCTCTCTCACAACAAGACACCTTACGCCCATGTGTTTGGACTAACTTTAAGTCATATTGTTTTGAGAGAAGTAAACTGATGTAGAATTATATCCAACGGCCCGGTAATAAAACTGAAGACCTAGAGCCCTAAGATAAAACTCCGCAATCACATAACTTGTTCAAAAACCTTATAACAAGTCATGTATCCTGCCTGCCTAGTCGACGATTCCATACTGAAAAGCATTATAGTTTTCACTAGATAGCAATATCACAGCCAATAGGAATAAAACCCAATGTCGACTACTTGATGTTCAGACGTCCAGTACAATCTGAACCTGAATACCCAATAACCTGATGGGTATCAATACCATTATGTGAGCCAATATACTTTAATCTTCTACAATTACTCTATAACTATCTTAATGGTCTAACACTCAAATATATCACAACTAAAATGGGAACTTTATTTAACTGCATGAGATATATTCGAACGAGTGAAGACCTGTTTATACATAAGGCTATTCAATCGAAGTGCAATAAGCAATAATGTAACTTTATAGCACAAACTTTAGCATAAGTCTTAGGGCACTTTAACCTATAATTCACAATATAGATTTCTCTTTCGGAGCTTAATATGAAATATCAATCATCCTTAGAACTTTCTCATAATTCTATAATATATCATTAGAATATAGTTTCTCTCACTGACCTTAATGTTGATGTACTCAACTATAATGTTCACCCTAAAATTGAAAGAAGTATTCACTTGATTGTTTGCTCAAAACCTTATGCAAACTTCCTGAACTTACAAACTTAATACTCATTATCTTCTTTCTAATAACTTTTATCATTTTGTATACACCTCCTTATGAAGATCATTGAGTAAGAACATTCTTCTAATGTTTATCAGATATAACTTTATTAAGTTTAAAATATTACTTTTCTTCATGGATTTCATGCTACAAACATAATACTTTCCCCCTATCCTGATGAAAAGTAATATATTATCCTTATTATCAAAATTGTCTTGACTTCAGGCGAAACAAATTAGACCGAATGGGAGATAACAGCACCTCAACACTTTATATGACGACCATCAACTATATCAAAATAAGAGACTTTAGGTGTGACACAACATCACTTCTTTAAGCCTATTGATAGACTGAAATGTGGCTATCCTTAAACTTAATAAGTAGAGACTTTATACTCCCACTGTTATCGCCATTTTTAACATTTCACATTTTAATCTCAATAATGCTAGTGTTACGAGAGAGACTAGATGATATATATATTTCTTAATTTCTTTGAATGTCTGATAAAGAAGCAACTTAATTTCTTGAAATTTTCCTCGTTTTTCAATACTTAATGGTGTCTTGAATATTACTTTATGAGGAACTTAATTTGAAATATACAATATAGTCTTTAGAGCATTTCCTTATATGAATTCTAACATAAACGAATAATTGTTCATAACTTTTGGCAACATGGTCTTCCCTTCCAATTATTCATTATATTCTTAAAAGACTGAATTAATTAGCATTTTAACTATCTCATAATCTTTAAGATACAAAGTAAACAACCTTTAATCTTTACTTTATGTCGTATTTCATAACTTAGATCTTTTTACCAAGAAGATTATGAGCTTTATCTTTATGGATCATAAACAAAATCCAGACTTTGATATCTATATATATATAGATAAATGAAACATCTTTATACCTCATGAAAGAGAGAATCAATTACAAATATCTATATAGGTCATAATATTAGTATTTGTAGAGAGAAATTTCTTTGAAACCTTTAAATTTTCTTTACTTAATGCTATCAAGCAAATCTTCAGATTGAAATTTTTACATTTCAAAATTACTTTATCGCATCACTTTAAATACATTCTTAAAATATTATATTTTAAAGTCAATGTATTTTCATTTTACAAACCATGAATTTTAATAATATGACGCATTAACAAATTGATAAAGAAATGATCCCCCTTACCAGATTTAAATCTAGTAAACTGTGTGAACATTAACATTTAATCTATATTTCTTTATCAATGATTTCTCTCAATCCTTTTTATTTCCAATTCTGATGAATCTCTCTAAGATATCACGAATGTGAATTGGTAACGTTAATCGTTCATTACCTTATGAGCTTTGTAGACTTTAATACTGTAATTTATTCTCATCCTGAACTTATATGGATGTAAATATATTTACACTTTATCCATTTTTCCTTTATGCACTTTAGGTTAGTTACAGATTTGTTAAAGTACACATGGAGAGATTCAAACCCGAACTACAATAGAGACTTAATATTAACTTTTCATCCTAACGGTATCCATATTTGAAACTAGATTAACTCTATGTAGGTTGTTTCCATGAACTCTAATGAGTCCATTATTTCAGACATGAGTCAATTTACTCAGATAGACATTTATGATTCTCAAAGAAAATAATCATTCAACTTGCCACCTTATATGGTATTAGGGATTGTACTCTAAACAATCTTTGAAATTAATCATTCACAGTCTTCAAGCTCATACTATTGACGTTTCTCATGCCTTATGTTTATGTTTAACATTAACCTTTAACTTATCTTTAGTTATACATTTATCACTCTCATCTTCAAAATGACTAAGTCTTAGTCCATACTACCTAAGGTCAGCTTAACCTGATACTTTCAGTGCCCATAGAGTAACAATTATCTGTAAGAGAAGATTTAATTTCCGTATATAAACTAAGAAGGCTCACATAAAAGTTTGCATCTTAATATTTTTATGCATGAATCATTATCCTTATTTCATGTTTTTATTGATGTAAAAACACATCTAACTGATGGGGTATCAATTAGACAATCCAGAGTGACTATAATATTTTAAACATTTTCTCTGGTGAGATTTCCATTTGCATCATCACACTCCCTCCTTTGGGCCGAGAATGCAACATGCGATTGACTCATCTCCTTTGGTGAATTAACTTCACCACAAGACAAGTTGATCATGAACACAACAGATTTCGAAAACTTTAAACCTTTGGGCCTAAACTCCTCTAGTCTGCAATGTCACACCAACTTTTCTGCTCCGTTTGAATTGTACAAGATAATGACACACCTTTGGGCTTGATCACCACCCCATAACAATCAAACGCAAAACCTTATGGCACTCCCTTTTCAATATATAGCAAATAATCATATAATCATGCACATTTGAACGCCAGCCAAATTTTCCTGATCGAGGCCACTTTGGTGACTAACACGACCATTTCAATCTGGTTGGTTCCAAATAGGGAATTGCCTAAAATTCCATACCCCAAGGAATTAGTGATTATTTAAATAAACATGCATCAATGGACATTATAACATATTATAAAATCCTTATGGGCATTATGCAAAAAAAATTTCATGCATATTAGGCGCACTAATCCCTTCCTCTACATGATATTAAATTAAAATAATATAATTTAAAACATGCATTGGAAAACACAACGATAATGTAATTCATGAATTTTTAAAAACAAACAAGAATTCAGTTTTATACAAGAAATCATCATGCATTTAAGGCCTTGAACTTCAAATAATTTGTTGAACAAAATACATCATTCACATTACTAAGTAGTCATGCCCATATATGTTAAAACACGAATTAACATGTCTTATCCCCAAACATTTATTTAGAAAAATACTTTATATCCAAAAATTACATCAAAGTGTGCAATCAATAGATGTCTGAAGTTTGTAAGAGATAACAACTATATTGGATGTCATTTTGAATGCACAAATGAACTTAATCATGTGTTCACCCATTTTCCCAAATCAATAGGCCGAAAAACTTTAAAGCTCGTTAAACAATCACCAAGCATACTTTATTTATGCATTCAACTACTTTATAGGCAATTGAAAGGTTAATTAACCATAAAATCTCTCCGGAGTGCCCAAACACTAGAGTGTGCATAAAATTTAGGTCTAGAGTTGGAAATCAGCTATATTAGGCACTTAATGCCACAAAAGGTCTTTATAGAGGCACAATCAACTTAAATAAACCCCAGATATTTACAAAGAATACTTTAGGGGTGGTACAAGAGTTATTTTAAGCTTGAAAAGTTTTCTGGAGTTGCCAAAAAAACAAATTAGGCATCATAGGTAGGTCCAAAATTGGAAAAATAGCCTTATTTGAGCACTTAATGCCATAAAATTCATCTACAGAGGAAAAATTGATGAAAACGGACTCCGGAATAAGGTTCTGCAGACAAAATTAAGCCAAGGGAACTGGGACACGCGCAAATAGCGTGTCGGATACGCTGACACGGGCAAGGATAAAAAAAGGATGCCGGAGTGCGCTTCACGCGCGGGTAGTGCTCTTCACGCGCAGGAACAGCGCAACACGCGCGCGGCGCACGTTTCACGCGCGGCCTGCGATTCACGCGTGAGCGGTTCGACGGATTACGCGGTCCGGTCCTCGACGTGGCTCGGTCCGGTCTGGCTCATGCTCGACTCGGTCCGGTCTATATCTGGATCGGCTCGGTCCGATAGAACCAGGCCGGTTCATTGAACTGGGCATGCTCATCCGGGTCGGGTTATGAACCATTCGGATTCGGTCCGGTCTTTATTTCGGATCGGTTTTCAGGGTCGGGTCAACCCTCGTGAAGTCATCTTCCCAACCCGAACCTGGTTTTTTTTTTTTTGAAAAACCCTAAAACCGTTTCCTGTTCCCCCTTGTTGTGGGCCCCACCGGCCACCTTACCGGCTGCCGCCGGTGCCAAAAGGTCGGCCGCTCTCAGGCGACCAAACCCCTGCTACCGGTATCCTTCTCCGGCGATGGACGCCGGCTTAATTGCCGGAAAACAGTAAACCCACCATTTTTTTTTTTTTGAAAACTTGATTTCTTCTCTTCCCGGTTTCAGATCCGATCTTGGAGGGTCTCAAAATAAAATCCATTAAATTAGGAACCTTTTCAACAGTATTTGAAGGTATTTAATCTCCGGTGACCGGCGTAATCGCCGGAAAACCGAGAATTTTTTTTTTTTTTGATTAATTATGTCTGATCCGAAACCCTTTATTCTAAAACCCTAAAATTTAAACAGTGAACCTCAAAATTAGCCCCATAAGAACACCACATAGGATGGCCGACGATGGTCCTCCGGCGATGAGTTTTCGCCGGAAAACCTAAAACTTTGTGTCAAAATTGAAATAATTTCATCCGAAAAATCAATGCAAGTCCTATTAAAAATTAATAGAAAAAACTTATGCATTCTTGAACTTGATTGAGTACCCTAAGCTCTGATACCACATGTTGTATTTTCTGGATCTAGTCAATCAAAGATTCAAGAATTACATACCTGAGTTGGCCATTGAAAATTGAGAGAAGAACCCTTTTGTTGTTGATACCGATGAAGCACACGGTCTTCAGATTCCATGACTCTTTTGCTCTTGATGGGGAAGATGCTTTTCTGCAGGCTTTCTTAGGAGTTGGATCTGGGACCGATAGCCTATATGTAGTATATATACTATATGTTTAGGTCATTAGAGTCCTAACCCATCAAGGAAACTACAGACCATATTTAACCCGATGTACTTAATTAATGCATAAAACACCACTGTTTGGCTACAACTGAAACCTTAACTGGAGTAGACTTTATCCGGGTTTGGACCATATATATTATAAGACCATAAACCTTATAGAAAATCTTACATCGGCTGTAATAGTGCATCCAGAAATGCGTAGTTCAACAGCTAGGGATGGTGTGGATGTCATGCTTGATTCTTCTTTTGAGCCAAAGTTATTAGAGGTATGTTAGTGATGTAACGTTTTCATGACTTTCTCATGTTCTTTTCTTTTCTCTCATTTTTCAAAAGAACTAAAGTACAGTGTGAAGTTAACCCCTTACTCTGTTTCCAGTGAGTTTTCAATATTACTTGCCCTCTTATATTGAGGCCCTCTTTTTTCATTGTTTGCTGGCGTCATTCATGACATGCTTGCTTATGGGAATTCTTGTCATTTACAAAGTTATATTTTTTAACCTGCTTTCAATTTTGGACTCCAACACTCTTTAATCTTTACCCACATAATTCTAACTGTGTGAGCAGAAATTGCTGTCACCTCCCCTTCCATAAAAAAGTCTGTGACCTTATGTTTAGTATAATTTTCCATGTGTTCAAATGCAGGTTACTTACTGTCCCGACTGTGGAAGAGCATGCAAGTATGATACGAAAGCTATAGTTGGAAGTGGATAAATCATCGAAGGTCGGGACTTTTTTAATTATGTGTTTGACTGTCTGTTGATTTTTTTTTTCTCTTAATGATAGTGTATTGCTATAAGTATGATTTTTGCACTCAGTTTTACTTCTTTCTTCATAACGTGGAATAATGAATCAATGACCTGACTTCTTCTACAAAGAGATCTTTGCTCCTGGATGCCTTAAGCATGACTTTCATGGTCTAAAAATATGGAGCCTTTTTTGTGTGTGCATGAGTAGTCAATTTTAATTTCTAAGAGGTGTCAT
This sequence comes from Tetracentron sinense, assembly GCA_015143295.1. Lineage (NCBI taxonomy): Eukaryota > Viridiplantae > Streptophyta > Magnoliopsida > Trochodendrales > Trochodendraceae > Tetracentron > Tetracentron sinense. The sequence goes on from CM026552.1 coordinate 47,667,162, forward strand.
TAAGCCGTTACCTGATTAGTTTAGTATGACATATCAACTGTCACACTCATTTAAAAAGATTATTATTTTATTTTGGGTTTACTCAACAACACCACATGGCGAAGCTGAAGTCAAGCAGAAAGAGGACACACGCATTCACTCAGACACAAACATGCACAATTCAATATACAACATATGCTTTGTTCAGAATTGGCAAAAAAAATGTTTCTGCAATTGCCAAACTCACTCGAATGCCTTGTATGACATTTGTTATTTTCAAATGCAAGGTGCTAGTTTCAGTCATTTTGTAAACTAATTGAATTTTTCTCCTTATTCTCTCAAATATCTCGACTATTATAATAAGAAAATTAAGGGTAGGTTGCGTTGATTGATTTTTTTTACTATGAAAAAAAAATCAAATATTATATTATCCTATTATTACTTAGGTGGTGTTTGGTAACACTAATCTAAAAAGTAGAACTTATTTGAAAATTATGCTTAGTTAGACTTTAGATTGTTAAGTTGAAGGTTAATTGCATGTATACATCTTAGAGATTTTAGAGGTTTTTAAGCTCTACTTTTTAAGATTAGTGTTACCAAATACCACCTAAGTGAATAGATATTTAAAGATTAAAGTCATCAATCCCCTCAATTACTATCTACTCTTTTTTTTTTCTCTGTCCTGCTCTCTGTGTTTTCAACCGCTGCATAACCTACCATTCTAACATATTTTCTCTCGCACATCTTCTATCTAACACACTTGCATAGACCCCCACTAAGTTCCTCTTTCCACTCTCTCATCGCAAATGCGGCCTACTAGTTATATATAAATAAATATATGGGATAGAGTAATAGAAAACTCTTGATAATAGGTACTATTGAGTGCAAGGTCACACGATTAAAAAAAAATCAACGATGACAGAACTAAATGCATGAGACGGTTGGCCCCACTTTAATGGTTGGCACAGTAGGAATTTTTTTTTTGATTTAACTCAACTATACCACAGGCGATTACAGTAGGATCTTCAATCATGCGGCATTGCTCTCTATAGTAACTACTATAGAGAGTTTTAAATCACCACTTCCCATATATGTGAGTCAAACCCGAGTGGATTTAGGTCCACAAACATTTGAGGGTATTTCAATCGTGGAGTAACATTGTTGAGTTTAATTCTAACCCAAGCGTCGAGTGAAGTATGGCACAAATCATTAAGTATTTAAAAAAAAAAGTGGATTTGCAAAATATGCTAAACCCAACACTTGGCTTGCTAATTCCCTTACATAAAACACACACGATCATCTTTACTATTATAATGGGAGAGGCAAGCCTAAGCTGAATTTTTCGAAATTCCTAAACTACCCTTATATAAAACAAAACTTTAATTTAATGTTTTACTCTAATTCCCAAACTACCCTCATCTATATATTTAAAGAATAGAATCACAGTCAATCGCGATTGAACTCGGGGAGAGTTCATTCGCACCCACGGGTTAACACATGTCCCTTTTAACTCCTATTTACTGTGGGTAACTCCTTTCCCTCGCTCTCACGTGCATCGTACGTGCCACCCGCTAGTCTCTAATAGTGTTCGGAGGAAAACAGAAAATTTAATTTCCTCTGAGAATCAAATCATTGAACCATATATTTAATTAATCTTATCTAAATCAACATTAATCCTAACGTTATTGTTGGTTCAATTAACAAGTTAGAAAAAATTAACAAAAATTCGAAGATGACATAACAAGCAGTATAGATAGTGCAATATTGTGATTGACGAAACAAAATATTATGGATGTGTTTGTTTGCACGGAAAATAAAATTTTTTTTTAAGAGAATTATTTTTCAGTATTTTTCCCCTAATCTTCACTTTTCTACTATTTGGCTAGGAGGAAAAAAAAAAAACAGAAAATCATATAAGAATATCAAGAAGAAAAAAAAAATAAAAATTTAAGAGAGTTCGTGTTTTTATTTGGAAGGGTGTCTCCAAAGAATTAACTTCCCTTCATATTTAAGGGAAAATTTTTTCCATGCAATATTAATTCATGTGAAAGGTTTTCTACAATAAAATGTATTTTTCTGGATACCAAACACTTGAACTCCTTTGATCAAGATGATCAAAGTCTAAATATAAACCAACATCTACTAAAAATACTAACTTTATTTTTTTCTATTTTTAGTTTCGAGACTTTGGAAACTAGAAATACTCCATAAATGGTTTTAAAAGTTTTTTTTTTTATAAAAAAATTCTCTTGTTTCATTTTGGAAGGCCCAATAGGAAGAAGATCTGAAATGGGAGCACTGGACTCTAATCAAATTAGTCAATTTTAAAATTTCTTATTTTTAACCTTAAAATCATAGTTGAATCTAGAAGATGGGACCCACCCAACTAGGGGAGACAACAAGAGTTGGGTGAGAAGACAAGTCATTATCAAAATAGTTAAGCCTCTAGAAGCTTTTGTTAAGAAGCTGTTTTCAAAAAGCAAGGCTCAGATATGGATATTATGAAGATTGGTTGAAGATATTGTTAAATATAGTGCTGGACGGAACACACTCCTCCGTCCCATGAACCGCCCAAAACCCCACTTACTTAACTCACACTGTTCCTTCTTTGCAAAAGCAACCAATTCCCATTAAAATAAACAGTCATTTTACTATGTACATCGGAGGTCTACCATCATCAATCCACCCTAAATGGTTACAATTTAGGTCGTCTGGTCAAGAAAGCGTAGGGTCGGGTCTGGTCAGCTTTGTTGGGATAAGCACTCAACCCTGACCTACCCTCCTAACATGTTTAAATAAATCATCATCATCATCAATGTTTTATTCTAAATATCCACCTACGGTTAACAACATGAATTCTGTTTTGTCATTTTGTTTGAGTAGAAGTCATTATTTTCAAGATTAAATTTCTATTTTTTCCCTCCCTTCCGGGGCTTAGCATTGGAAATATCCGTATGAAGAACTTAAAACAAACTATTTTTAGAATTTAAATATGAACATGAACTCCAATTGAAGAGATAACCAGAACTACCCAAAATATGTTTTATGACAGAGATAGTTTAGAAATTATAAATATAAAAAGATATTTTTGTCAACTAAGACTTTTTCTATAGTTCTATGCTTCGGTTATCTTTACTATTATAATGGGATTTTTCAAAATTCTCATACTACCCTTATATAGAAACAAAATTTTGATTTAATGTTTTGCTTTAAAACCCAAACTATCCCTTGCCTTTGATTTAATTTCCAAACTACCACTTGCTCATCTATCTATTTAGAATCTCAGTCAATCGCGATTGAACTTGAGGAGAGTTCAATCGCACCTGTGGGTTAACACGTGTCCCTTTTAACTTCTATTAACTGTGGTTAACTCCTTCCCCTTGCTCTCACGTGCATCGCACGTGCCACTAGCGAGTTTAATCGCACCCACGGGTTAACACGTGTCCCTTTTAACTCTTATTAACTGTGGTTAACTCCTTCCCCTCGCTCTCACGTGCATCGCACGTGCCACCCGCTAGTCTCTTTAATTGGAGCTTTTGTTCATAGTTAATCTCTATTTTTTAATAAATTAACTAGGTTTATAGTTCATTGTCTCTATAGAGCCCAATGCGAAGCCAGTTGATTAATAAACGGGTCAAGAAAAACCAACCAAACCCAAATTGTGAGTCCAAAACCTTAACCCAACACTCCTAGAGTAATGCATAGGCCTATTAAAGAGTGACCCACCAAGTAAATTAATGATCCGGATTAATCACAAGATCAGCTTTAGGATTCTCGTAGGGCTGTATTAATGATGATGGGCCTGAAGTATACCTTTTAATTAGTATAAAAACATTAGAAAACGGATTGCACGTCAAAAGTGGAGTAACTTTTAGTCTATTTTGAGAATCCAACTTAAGATCGTATGAAGTTCTTTTATCACGCGATGCATGAAGACGTGCTTTGCGTGCTATCTATTTACTCTTGTTTTCTTCTTGTCCCTTTTGTTTTGTTCTCTTAACTCTATTAATGTGCTAAAATACAATTCCATTTGGTCAGATGTAGGTCCATCAGCTACTAATCAAATTGAAAGAGAATGTAAACCTTTCTAAATCACAGGAGTCGTAGCACGAGTGACCCCTAATAAAAAAAAGGAAAAGAAAAAGGAAAAGAAAAAAAGAAAAGATTTGGATTTCCCGGCCTCATAATGTGTAACCCAAACAAAGGAAAAGCTTTATCCTACACTTATTTACACCTTTTGATGGTAAGTTTTTGTTTTTAGGTGAGTTTTTTTTTTTTTTTTTTTGACTTTTTCACACTTAGACAAGAATGTTAGTAGGTTAGTAAGTTATGATTTTTCCAACTACTTCATCTTATCGGGGCACACTTTCTATCATAGGAACAACAAACACATATCTATCCGCGGAGAGTAAATGATTAATTAGGAAAAAGAAGTGTGAAACGTAGACACTAATTGTCTTTGTCGCTCGGGGCTAAAAAAAATCGATGGATGCAAAACATAAGCAAGAGTAAAATACAATGTTTTAAATAATAAAACAGTTTAAATATGAGGCAGAGCACTGCTTCGGGATTGAGTGGAGTTTCCCTTTTAATGTAACTAGTTGGGTGTGCACGGCATAGACCCTCTAGTTTATTATAATATATCTATTACAATAATAAAATAATTATATAAAAATTTAAGGGACATTTTGAAAAAGAGATAGAACTTTAGGAATATTTTGGGGTATAGAAAATTGAGGGTCATTTTAGGAAAAACTTGAGCCACATTTTAGATATAAATGATTTAGGGACATTTTGGAAAGAAAAAACTTGAGGGATTGGATATAGAAATTTGAGGGACATTTTGCAACAAAAACTTAGGGGCCTTTAGAGTATAGAAAATTGTTTGAGAAGTATATTGGAAACAAACAAAACTAGAAGGGTATTTTGAGTATATAAAAAAATTGAAAGGCATTGTGGGCATAGAAACCTTTAGGGTAGTTTCAAAAATAAAGAAAATAATATATGTGCATTTTGAAAAGTAAAACTTGACGGACATATTAAGAACCAAAAAGAAGAATTTGGGGGCATTTTAAATATAAAATCTTGGAGTTGGTCTATGGGTACTCCCAATTATACTCCCAAATATACTCCCTAATCTTAACCGTTTGTAACCAACCACTAAGGGTCAGGATTTCAGTTGACTTATTTTGTCTTTCTATTGCCATATCAGCTTGAATCCTAACCGTTTAATAATTGAGATAAATGGTTAGGATTTGGGAGTGTATATGGGAGTACACTTTGGGAGTATCCCTATACTAATTCAAAATCTTGGATGAAATAACACTCTTTTATAATATTATATAGAAACCAGTGGCAATCTTGTGAATATTAAAAGAAACGGTCTTGCAAAAACTGTTCTCTAAAAAATTATAAGATTGTCAACGATTTTACATTAAAAGGGAGCCCCACGCCTTGAAGTAGAATGTAAGGCTCGACCTCATATTAAAAATAAATGTTCTTTTTCCCGAAAAGTGGTGCATCAAATTTGAAACTTTTCTTGTGTAGCAGGATTTCATCTGTCCTTTTTAGTCTGCCATTACTGTTAACTTGAGCCTTGCTAGTCCTACGTTTATCCAAAAGTCAACACGTGTCTTTGCTTTCGGCCATAATTCGGGTAACAGTAGATTGAGAGTAGGTCTAGCAAGCATTTTGTCAAGTTTCAATCGGGAGAAAGGTACTGCCTAAATAGAGAAGTGCATGTTAAATTCGAGTTAGGATCATATTCAATCCAGACTAAATTCTCCTAAGTTTAATCGCACCCACGGGTCACATGTGTTCCTTTTAAAACTTAACTGTGGTTAAGATTTACTAATTCTTAAGATTCAATAATTTAACTTTGGTTTTTTAAAAAATTAGCCCCAATTTAAAACTTGTTACCTTATAGTTAAAAGGACAATTAATATTGTTAGCGTTCAATCGCAATTGAACATGATCCGGACTCAGTAAAATTACACCCCTCCCTTTTTTTGGCCTCCGATTGTCTCTGGCGAAGTCAAAAGTCCCTCTCAGGCAACCATAGAATAGGAGACATGTGGCGTTAAATTCTTTCCATGATTTTGACTTCTCCCTACTTGATATCTCTCCTCCTTTATCTTAACAATTTATCACCATATGTCATATTGTGTGGAGAAGTCAAAATCATTGAGCCCATGATTTTGACTTCTCCATCACTTTCCCCCTATTCTATGGTTGGCTCAGACAACGGGTTTCTGGCTCCGCCAAGAGACAATCGGAGGCCCCGTTTTCCCACCAACATTCTTATTTGCCGCCACCACTACAGAAGTAAATGTACGGATAAAGAAAAAGTACCAATTTGTCATTTTGGAAATTAAAAACATCTATTGATATATAAAACCAAAGCATCATTAGATTCCTATAAGCAATAGCATTCTATCCTGTCTCTTTCCATTGTTTGTTTTTTCTCGGATCTAATCCTTTGGATTGAGAAAAACTCATTCTATGGATGTGTGCCACATATTGTATGACAGTTCTTTGCTTAAGAGATTGAGAGTGCGCCAAATAGGGCTAGAAGATGTCTGAAGAGAAGCCACATTGTTTCAGTCTAATTAGGGTCGACTCCTTATTTACTAAGCTAACAAAAGTAGTCCGGGATTTTTTCTTTTACCTTCCAAAAAAAAAAAAACCAATTGATCTTATATTGGTGAGCACGCATATGCTGCCATCGTTATTTAGATTAACTCAATACTGAGATCTTTTTTTTTAATTAAAAAAAAAAACGAATTTATTTATTTTTTATAAGGTAGGGTGTCCCAAACCTTTGAGGCAAAGACTAATCCCTTCGGCCAATAACTGCCCTAAATTATAATATTTTGAGTTGTGTTAATAATCCCTAATATTTAGTAGACTTGGGATCCTCTCCGGTGGTCCTCAGCACCACCAGCTTCATCGTATCCACTGTCCACATCATCTACGTATCCCTATGCACGAAGCTCAACACAGTTTGGCACCAATGTTGAATAACAGAAAAGACACTACACTACCGTCTTTTAAAAACACATTTAAAATTTCAAAGCTGGTCGTGCTCTTGCCAGCTACTAGATCCCGAGTCTATTTAGTAGCAATTGCTCCATGTATCGAAAACATAGGGCTCTCTTTTCTAGACATGCACCCGGTTCTATTTAGCACAAGCCTCTTAATTCAATTTTTAAAATTAAAAAACTGTTTTTAGGGTTTTTTAATACTAAAAAAAGACTTAATATTTTTTTTCTAAAAATCAAGGATGGGTGAGTGAACCCTAAAAGTGGATGAATCTTAATCATAATTAAGGGGTATCGAAAGGGACACGTGGAGACCTCAAGGGATGATCCGTAGAGGATTTGGTCTCTTTTCCGTATTGTTAATTAACGGATTGGTGTTTTAATAACTGTAATATTGTGGAATATTCTTCACGGGGCTTCATCACTAAGCTGAGTGAGGAGCTATATCTACTTGAGCCAAGCCCTGTGGAAAGGGTGGCGGTGGCTTTTGTGTGGGGCTCATGGGAGGAGGAGGAAATGTGAGCAGGACATACAAATGATTGGGTTTATGATTTTGATGGGTGGAAGTCTGATTTGGCATCCACGTGGCATGCTGCTAAGCTGACAAGTGGCTAAGGGCGGCACACCAAACATTGAGGAGGAACATGAGTACTGCTTTTATTTAGAAAGAGAGAGAGAGAGAGAGAGTTTTGTATGTAATGGCACTAAAAGATTGGAAAATCGTGAGACACAAAATATCGGTGGAGGGTGGCGTGAAAATTCGTTGTCACGCCGTCCAAACGGCCCTTTCATCTCTGCCACCCCACGCGTAATTGATAACAACACCCTTCCCTTGCCTTGCCCCCTCCCTCCTTCCCCTATATCATCTTTTCTTCTCAAAACCTTTCCTTCCACACCCAACATTTTACAACCCCACAACACAGAACATCTCTCTCTCTCTCTAACTCACAGAATCCAGCACAAGAACACGGCGAAGTCGAATTATCCGGTAAGTACATACTCTTAGGCAAATTTTCTTTTTTGTGTGTAACGTAAATGTTGGGTTGTGGCATGTTTTACCAGTTCTTGCCTTTGTCAAGCACAGGATATATGATAATGGCATCAATATTGAAATGATCCTATATATCTATTGTGATAAGACTTTACTTTCAGCACGACTTCTTGTATGTTCAAGAGCATCAATCGGATTAGATTGTTAGGCATATCTGATCTCTTTTCAAGCTACATGTCATGTAATCTAGTAGAGCAGTGATTAATTAGCAAATTGCAAGGTCATCTTGGTAGCCGACCACGCGGCGGAGAGAAGAAAATCAGATACCCATCTAAGTACTATTTCCTTTTTAATCTATGGTATTGCAAACTAGCTGAGGACGTTGAAAATTATCCTCACTGTCACGACAGTGCGACATTGCAATTGAATAGGTAGATGATCCCATTGGGCTACAACAGGCAGGCTATTGGTGCATCCAGCAAAAAAATAATTTGACATCAAATCGCCTTTTTTTCACGTCATTTCAAAAGGTTTATTTAAATTTTTTTTATATTTTTTCTATTGGAATGACCAATATTAGCCCATCTGCTATCTTCCCATTGGGTGGTCGGCTAGCAAGTTGGCCTTGCGGTCAGTTCTTCAATTTATTTTTCCCATTTAGTATGGTGTATTTGAAAGTTGAATTGCTTTAAAGGATGTTGAGTGTTATGTACTAGGGTGAGTGCGAAACCATCTTCCACGACAGTAGGCATGAAGTGCACTGCACTCAAAGAAACACCACATGCTTGTGCTTACAAAGTCTATCTTTTCGGCTACTTTTCTGCACATTATTGTTTAACACTAATTTCATGCAACTAAGCCAAAGGTTCCAACAGATTGGTCTGCCATTTTCATATTGGCATAGGCATGCAGGACCCTTGGGTCCCACCAAGGAGAACCATAATCTGCAACATCATTATAATCTGAGCCTTAGTTGGGGTTTGATCAGTGGATCAAATTCAAATCAATTTACAGTCATTACCTTTTTTTCTTACTTCAAATTACCTTCTAGCATGAGATTGAAACATGGTTTCCAGATTGATGTGAAAAGATCATATGTTTTACATTAATAGATGTATAGAGTTTCTGTATACACTAAAAATTAAATTGATCACCTGATCGACGACCACGACCACCTAATCCGTTGACGCCATTACTGTCTAGACAGTATGAGAATTATGGCTAATAATCCAAAATTACTTCAAGGGAATGGATGGTTAGGTCATCCATCAAGTTGGATTTTGTACTAGACATGGAAATTCTCCCATGGGAGGTCCATCAAAATGGTGGATCCCACCCTTCCACCACCATATATGGAAGGTAGATGCTCTCTTTCTCTCTCTCTCTCTCTAATACTGTGGGTCTATGATTCTCAGGTGAACATATTCAATGGAAGTGGAGTCTTGTGTCCCACCAGGTTTTAGATTCCACCCAACAGAAGAAGAGCTTGTGGGTTACTACCTTAGAAGAAAGATTAACTCCGAAAAGATCGATTTAGATGTTATTACAGAGATCGATCTCTACAGGATAGAGCCATGGGATATCGAAGGTACCTAGTATTAACATCATACTATAAACCAAAATTATTTACGTAATGGTCTGAGCATTGATGATAACTATCATGTGTTTATATATAGATCGATGCAAACTAGGTTACAACGAACAAAATGAGTGGTACTTCTTCAGTCACAAAGATAAGAAGTACCCAACTGGAACAAGGACTAATAGAGCTACTGCAGCCGGATTCTGGAAGGCTACAGGGAGAGACAAGGCTGTGCTTTCCAAGAACAGAATTATAGGGATGAGGAAGACCTTAGTGTTCTACAAGGGCCGCGCACCCAATGGAAAGAAATCCGACTGGATCATGCACGAATATCGTCTCCAAACATCTGAACATGGACCCCCTCAGGCAAGTAGTCCAATCTTCTCTCAATAACAAGTGTTTATTAGGATAACAAAAAACAGTTTATGAACCATTAACCAATAGGGTATATATTACTTCGGTGTAGACACCTGAAGGGACTAGTCCTTGCCTCGAAAGGTTTGGGATACCCTCCGTTACCAAAAAAAAAAAAAAAACCGTATGGATAATGCTAGCACCACTTTCCTTAAAGACTCACTCTCTTTCTGATTGGATGGGGGTATTAGTTCAAAACTCGTGTCTTTCTCTTAATAAAAGAATGTCCTTCCCTTGAATAAAGTAAATTTAAAAATAAAGTGAATTTAAAAGAAAGTGGAACTAGCATTACCCATTACTTATTTCACCAGCTTTGGTGGCATGAATTGTAGTTATACAACCTTCCTTTGTCTAGCTCCCTCATTGAGTGGTTTAAAAAAACTTTCTTTTCCTCCCTTCATTTAATAGAATTGTGTGCAACTTGAGAAAAAATTGACAAGGATTTACATTTTATGGAAGTGCAGGACGAAGGATGGGTCGTGTGTCGGGCATTCAAGAAGCCAAGTCCAAGTCATAAGCAAGGTTTCGAAGCTTGGAATCACGCTTATTATATGAGGAATGGTGGCCATATCGGACTTCAATCGCTTGCAGATATTGCAAGTCCAATGGAAGCTGTTGATCCTCATCAAATCACAAATTTTAATCAACATCCTTTTGTTTCTGAACAGGAGCTTGGATCCAGGCATACTCATTTGGGTCATCAACTCATTGAAATTCCACAGCTAGATAGCCCTACAATTTCCACAAGTTTAGCTACAAAAGAAGGTTTTGAGCCTAGTGGTATAATCAATGAGTATTTGGAAGATGAAAGGAACAATCGAGGAGAACAATTCATTGATTGGAAAATGATGGACAAATTACTCGCATCCCAACTGAGTGAAACAACGTCATGTTCCAACTTGAATTTTCCATTAATCCCCCAACATTATGATCTAGATACTCAGATTCATGAAAACCATCTCCTTGGCTACTTTCCCAACTTGTAACGATCCATAGTAGATGGTAGCAATTATATTTAAGATGACGAAAAATTCATCGTATAAAAGTTGTCCACATTCAAGTATGGACACTGTATTGCTTTGAAGTTGTTAAAGAGTTCGAGTACTAAACATTAAACAAGTAGTAGAAGAAGAATGAACTTCTTGAGATCAATGGAGAACTTGTCGCAAAGCGAATCTCCTACGAGTTTGATGTATTAGGTAGAAGGGTCAATCCCCTCTCTCTCTCTTAATGTGTTTATGTTGTTAGCTTTTGTAACTGAAAATTGTGCATTGTCACATACATTTGTAACCTTAATGATTGTGTTTTGTCATAATATTGTGTATTTGTAGCATAACTTTTCATGGACAAATAATGGGGGTTTGAGCATATCAAATTCCCAATATGCAGTCTACTAAGTACATTGTATACCTGCCCCTCTAGCTTAGATGGCGAGGTGTGCCCCTCATTTGGGGGAGGTCTTGGGATCAAATCCTAGAGAGAACTACTCACCATTTACTAACCCTAACCCGAACAAGTAATGGAAGTTTCCTTTGGGACATCAATGTCCTTACATTTTAGTTCCATGAGGTCAAATTGTGGTAAAATATTACTTATTAGGCTCGTTTTCAGATCTCTTCCTCTTTCTCATAAACATAGAGTATTGAAAAGTTTTTGGAAACTATTTTTTTTTAGGGAAAACAAATATATTTTTGAAGTTATCTTTTACAAATTGACCCTCATATTTGAAACTAGCTACTTGATGTTGAAGGTCTGAAATTGCAAAATCCCTCAGAAAGTGGTTACTCCCTTATAGACATTCTTGGCAAAATCCCGGGATTGTGGTGATCTCCCAATTCATCAGCTCAAAATTTCCCTCAACTGGGAGAATCTAATCAAAAACTTCCACAACGGAGGGCAGTTTACCGTCATCACATCGAATTCACTCTCTCCTTATCCTGGGAATTGCATCAGAAATTGTTTCTCCTTGTGCATGAAGGATGCCATTAATGCTAAAAAATGTTGCTTTTATTTATGCTTCCATCATTTTCGGTTCCACTCAAAAACTCTCCATCAACATCTCTTCCATCCAGTCATTCTCTATGAAGAATGCCTTTGCTGCTAGAATTTCTGGCTCAACAATGATTGTCGCTTCATGGATAGCCTGTAGGTGTTGTGGGGACGTACAAGTGGTGCAGGTTGTGACCCTTGGGAATGAATTTGGTGCTCTTAGCTAGGTTGGGTTAGTAGATGTAAACTAGACTGAAAAATGATTCATTGATGTGAGGGATGTACCCCAACCTAGCTCTCTCTTGGCCCTCTTCTTCAAAATTTTATGTTCTTCTCCCTTTTAGGTTTTTTGGTATCTCATTCCAGCCTTTCTCCTTTTGCTTGTACCCCAGACCGAACTATTTGGTTTAAGGTACAGATGACAAAGGCTTGAAGTATACCACACAACTTTGCACCCAAGCCAGTTACTGGATGCACTATTTCTACCTAATCCAACCTTGGCTTTGCTGGTTCCTTCTCCTTGGGGACATGATTTATGGCGATGACTTCACAAGATTGTAACATGGCATGGTCTCATTTGACTTCTACATCAGTGTAAGGACTACCAGGGATAGCAAAATCATAAGCTCGTCCTCAGCTATGAAATTTTGTGGATCTTAAGGCTAGCTAACAATAACCGAATGTCGTAGGTATATTATCCAAGTGGAACATTAAATGTATATGCTTCAACTTTTACAGCTATATATATCGATTTCACCCATGACTTTTCTGTTAGGAGAGAGAGAGAGAATCCAGAGAGGGAAAGAGAGCGAGAGAGATCAGAGAGAGAAAACAGAGAAAGAGAGACTTACCGGCGGCAGCTACAGCGGCGGGAGGTGGTCGGGGAGACCCGAGGGACAGGGATGAGAAACGCACTGGCTGGAGAGAAGGGAGAGACGGAATTGGAGAGAAAAAAAGTAGTTTTCGCGCCACCTAACTAGGAGAGTATTGATATAACTGACTTTTAGAGATGGACTTATTTTCGCCGCTAATGGTCTATTAAGATTAAAAACAGGAATAAATACATCTCTAAAGGTATAATACTGTCTCTAATATCATTACTGACGGGAGTTTTCTGTCCCTAAATGTAATTCCTATTAGCAACGGATTATTTCCGTCTCCACATGTTCACTTACAAAAACGATAACTTACAAAAATATGCATTAGTGACAGAATTCATTATCGCCTCTATAAGCAGTTATTTTCCTGTCCCTAAAATTTGTCGCTAATCGGTAGATAGTGATTATCAAATGCCTAATAGTCATGCCATTTGTACAGGATTTTTGCTCATCTAGACCTAGTTCATCTAGACCTAGTTGTTGGGTAGTGATCCATAGGCAAACGATCGATGATATATATATTTGCTTGCAAACAACTAATGTGTCCTCTCTCACCATGTCCTAATTCGCGCGTCATTGGTAAATGTTATACTATTAGAGGACACAATTTGCCTAGGGATGCAAGACGTACATATGGGGAGGTTTGAGGAGCCTATATGATTACGGGCTTTGCTACTGAGACCGCATTAGGGCCGAGACCTCCGGGACCTCGCGTATGTGCGTGAGATTTCAGGTGGGGCCCATTATTATATGATGGGCCCTACCTAAAATCCCATGCATGTGAGCGAGGTCTCGGAGGTCTCGGCCCTTATGCGGTCTCCAAAGCATTTCCCATATGGTTACTGGGCTAATTGGTTGGAACCTAATTTGGTTTGAGAGGACAACTAGTGGGACCAAGGCCTAATGTTTGATTTAGTGTGTTGGGGTTGTACTTGAGGAAGTGGCATGAGGTAGCAAAGTGCAAGGCAACCTAGGGCTCCACACGAAATTTGTGAACTTGTAGTCATTTTGTCAAGCGTCTCATTGGCTGATTTTATTTTAACAATGGAGGCATATTCTCTTACAATAGGGGCCGGGAGGATGAGGTGGTATTTGTTATTACTCTCCATTCTCAAAACTCTTAAATGAGTAATGATATAGGACCTCAAACTGAAGAGAAAAGGGAAGCTTAATCAATTGTTGGAGTATCCAATTTTGGAGTACCTAATGTTAAGCAAAACAATGGAACAAAAACGTCGAAAAGGGTTGGAATAACTTGAAATTATGAATGTTGAGATGCTTGAATAAAATGTAAAAGAAAATCGAGTGGTTAGCTGTTAACAAATTTGAATTTTAAGGCCTCGGATTGTCTCTGGCGAAGCCAAAAAGGGCTCTCGGGCAAGCATAGAATAAGGGACATGTGGCGTTAAAAAGGGGAGAAGTCATTTCATTTTCTCCTCATGATTTTGACTTCTCCCCACTTGATATCTCTTCCCCTTTATCTCAACACCTTATCGCCATGTGTCATATTGTGTGTGGAGAAGTCAAAATCATGGGGCCCATGATTTTGACTTCTCCACCACTTGTCCCCTATTCTATGGTTGGCCGAGACAAGCCCTTTTGGCTTCGCCAGAGACAATCCCAGGCCGAATCTTAAAGGCTGCAGAGACCTAATTAGGGCTACCAGAAGATAAGATGTAAAACTAATTGATGTGATTTTGAAAATACCCTTATGTTTGGTTTCTAAGAAAATGGAAAAGAAAATAAAAATTTGGATTTCTAATACAATTTATAGTTATGTTTTGTCCAATTTTCTTTTCTCTCTTTTCACAAATTTTCTTGGCAACCTAACATAGGGTTAGGTTTTACACCGCATGCAATGATGTTATTACCCTTGATTTGATTGAATAAAATATGGTCTATTGGAAATTTGATATTTGGCTTCAACTTTTGAAGGTCAATGCATGAAGCCTAATATGAATCTCAAAATAGAAGAAGGTTGGCACATGGATTAGAGAACGACACTCTAAAAGAAAATGAAAAAGTCAATGCATAAACCTTAATATGACACCTCAAGATAGGAAAAGATCGATGCATGAAACCTAATACAAAACTTTGAAATGAAATGAGGTTGTCAAACTTCAAAACGAAATGAGAACACCAATGTATGAAGCCGAATATATATAAACCTCAAGATAGGAGAAGGACGATGCATGAAACATGACACGATGCTTTAAACAGACATGAGAGCGCCAATACATAAAGCCTGATTAAAACTTCAAGTACTAGGAGGTCTAGCATGCATGAAGTCTGATACAATATACTTTGAAAGAAAATGAGAATTTCAATGTATAAATATGATATAACACATCGGGTAGGAGAAGGTCGATGCGTGAGAACTGATATGACACTTCAAAGTTCAAAAGCAAATGAGAATGTCAATAAAAGAAGCTTGATATGACATCTCAAATAGAAGGTTGATGCATGAAACCATATACAACCTTTAGAAAGGACACTTTGATGAAAAGAAAAAAGAAACGTGAAGAGACCGTCTTGGCCCAACCCTAGACACTCTAAGTTCCTTTTTCAAACCTGCTTTGCTTCCATTTTGAGTTAAGAGATAGATAAATAGACACATCCCATTGCAATTGAAATATCCTCGACCAATGATTCCATAGACTTAAAGGGCAGTGAATAGGTCTATCTAATTATTTCTACCGATTTTAAATTAACAGTTAAACTAAACAGAAATAAATAAACAATCGCACCAAAGGAACACACAAGATTTTTTACGTGGAAACCCTTCTGGGAAAAATCACAGGACATCGTCCAGTTTTAAATCCATTATAATTAAAATCGACCTACAAAGATAAGACTCATAAAACTTTACTCAACAGGACGCAACTCAACATGGTATCTCCACGACAACAGTTTCTTCGACTTGATAACCACATATCGCAATCCAGTCTCCACACCAAGGTGGCTTCGACTTCTTATAATTTTTTCATCCACGATCCTCTACGGACCGACCTCCTTCAACGAAGGCTTTGGCTCCACGCCAACGAAACACCCTCTCGAGTGTTCAAGGGTTTTGATAAGATAAACTCTAGAGAGATTTCATACCATGGAATCAACCAGTGCAAGTAAATGATCAACAATATTAAAGCTTGCAACTCTACAGAATATATGAAAAATAGGGATCATTCAAGCATGAATGAGAAACCCTAGATAAGCTTTGGTAGCCTCAACTCTATTCTCTAAAACCAATATTGGTTCAAATTAGGGTTCAATAGGTTTTATTGTCTAGGCAAGAGAGAATTTTAGTAGAACTAAAACTCTTCAGAAATACGCAAACCGTTCGACTGGGCTTCTCAGTCGGTCGACCGGTTTGACAAAGTGAGCTATGGATTTTGGAGCAATTGAAAATTTTCTGACAGTGGTTGACCGGTTTGGAAATCTGGTTGGGCGGTTTTGCAAAGTAAGCTATTGGAAATTGTTTTAATTGACAAATTCCAACAGTGGCTGACCGATTTGGAAATTCGGTCAACCGGTTTGCTAAAACCAGTCCAAAATCTTTTGCAACTTTCCAAATGCCTTTCATAGACTTATAACTAGCCACCTAGGGTCTTTAGAAGTTTTTAAGACAAATTCCCTAGGATTCAATGGTATCTAGGTCACTTACCATCCTAAGTTCACGAGCAAAGCTTGGAAGTGGAATCTTCATGCTTCGTCTTCACATGACTTGACCAAGTTGTTTCAAGGACACTAGACACACTAGAATAGATTAAGGATTGTTTTGCATCCAAAGGTCAAGAACCGTATAGTGATGAAACAATAAAATAACTTAAGAAAGAACTAGTTGAATACTTGAGAAATTATACTGCCTCGAATAACATTTCCATATTTGTATTTTGCTCTTATTGTAAATAAATTTATATTATTTAATTCATTAATGTATGGTGTATTATATTTGCAAGTGAGTGTGTTTATGAAAGTACTGGGTGTGAGGAGTTACAGATTGCAGGGTTGCATAATATTTCTAGATTTCAAATAAATCAATAATCACGTTTACCTTTGTAATTGTGATTTTGGAATAAAAACAATCATGGTTTAGTCAAATAAATTGTGATCTAAAATAGGTGAAGAAACCATTGTCAAAGGGAATAATCTCGTTATGTATGATATTCAATCATAGATAAAACCGTGATCGTTAATATTCATAACAATCACGGTTAAGATGAGAATCGTAATATTTAAATACATACGATCACGCTTCGAAAGGTCGTGGTTTGGTTTACGCGCGGTAACCGTGATCAACATCTTACGGTCACTAATAAAAACCGTGAGCGATGAATCTTTTTCTTGTAGTGAAGCCTTAGGCTTTGATATATAGGAGTCTCTTGAGACCTGTCTTCTCATCTTCTCAAGTTCTCTTCTTTCGAATCTTGGAAGAAAAAAAAGGAGTGAAGAGTTACTAATGTACACTTCTTTTAATTTAGTTTTCTTTTATTTTTTTTCGTAAGTTGCCTAGTTATTCGCTTATATTGTTTGCACTTATTTACTTTTTAGTTGCAATTTATTTTCTAACTTCTAAGCACCTGATTTTTACACCCCATCCCTAATCATGGTTAATGACCTTAACCATGGTTATCCTATCGTAAACCTTGACCTAGCCCTAACCCGAGGTCTAACCCTAACTCTAGGTCTAACCCTAAACCTAACCCTAATCCTAATCCTAGACCTTAACCTAGACCAAACTCTTTTCAATGAACCAAGGCCATAATCTAAAACTCATGGCACCATGCCCATTACCCAAGTTTCCTAAATCCTAAACACAGATCCTAGCCCGAGCCCTAAGAACCTAAAGCCCAAGCCCAAATAGTCAAGCCCAAGACCTTAGACCAAAGCCAATGCAACCCAAAGGCCCGATTTGTTTTTTCTCTTGCGTAAAACCCAACAAAACACCATTCGAGTGTTAAGGCCAGATTCTCACAGATACCCCAGACATGCCCCTACCCATTTTGATGCTAAAATTCATATTGGTGAGTGCTATCCTATGCGTCTGAACCACTGTTTTGACCTTCTAATCCTCTTTTTTTGCCTCACCAACCCTTTTTCATATTACCAACATGCCACCAACTTTATACCCTATAAAGAGCCCCCACCTCTAGTCATTTGGGGCCAAGAAGGATCCAAAAAAAAATAAATCTGAAGAAAGCCTCTCACGGGAAAGGGCCCATCTTTCCACCTATGAGAGAGTTTGATTGGAATCTCGAAGGTGAGAGCCTTCGGCTGTATACCTCTACATCCAATCACTCTTGAGGCCACCAACTTCCCCTAGAGTTTGAGTGGTTAGGAAAGAAGGGTAGGCCACTTCCTTCCTCTCTTCCCTTTTTCTCTTTCTTTCTTCTTCTTCTATATTATTTCATTTCCAGTTCTATCAGAAGGAAATCCCCCTTCCCTTAATTTCTCACCAAGGTTCCCCTTTTGTTGTCTATGGCAACATAGGGGATCCCTATGCCAGAAGGAGAGGAGGTGTTCTATCTTCTTTCTCATTCCTGCCTTTTGCATTATTGCATGTTAACTTAGTTATGTATTTTAGTTGTGCAACTCGTGGTCCATTGTGCTTCATTTATTAGCCCCTAACTTGGCTTGGGTTAACGCATAATTCTAGTCGAGCTTATCAAGATCCTAATCCAATGGTAGGGTGAAGTAACTCTGTTCGATGCTAGAACAGTATTGGCTTGGTCCCCTAGGCTCGTTGAGCCTTGTTTAGTAGCCCCTAACCTAGCTTAGGTTAACACTTATCTCTGGTCCATTTCACTATGTTTTATAATTTATCCACATGCACACAACAATTAAATATGGCCCTACAGATAAATATAGACCGGGTTAGAGTTCTTACTCAATAGCGGAAGACCCGGATCCTTCGTCGATTTGTTACACTATCATGATCCTCTTTAGTCCCCGTATACGTCCTGTTCTCGTAGGATGAAGGGTAGCTACGATCGAGTTTCCCCCTTGCGATTCCACTGTTCAAATCCAAGAGAGAGAGCTTCGATATTCTTACAAAGAGAATTTCCTTTTTCTAAGAGAGAAGAGAATTATGGAAGATTTGTACATTCTTCTGATAAAGAATTATCTTATATAGAATAGTCTCCCACTAACTCACAACCTCTTCCTCCTTTTTTGAGGAGAGTGGGAAGTTATCCCTATTATTGTGTTAGTAGATAACATGAAGGTTATCTAAACTTATCAGATTCCCTACATGGACTATCCATTTGGGCTCTCATGACCTGCAACCTATGTGGGCGGATCAAAAGCTCGGGTCAGGCCCAACCCGACCCATAAATTCCTAACAGCTACCACTCACCCACATAGGGTGAGTTTTCTCATTTGTTCTCCTACACAAGTGAAACAATTTCTCAGTCTTTCTCAATCTCACATTCTCACCTCCTCATACAGGAAAATGAACCGTGCGACCTTAAGAAAAGAACGTATAACCTCAGGAAAGAGATTATCAAATCATAAATGACCAACAAAAACGCGTCACTCGAGGACATCTCGGTATACCCTAGATGATTTGACTACACCTGATTAAGCACTCTTAATCCCTCATAATAAGCAGTGCTTTACCCGAAATAAGTGGTGTACTCATGTCCCGTATCGTAAACATATTACGACATAGACGCTGGTCAACAATAAGTCACATAACATGATGTATCATCATTCAATCTTCCCCAAGCCCTCATGTCAATTCAACTAGACTCAACCGCTTTCCCAGTCATGCCCCGTCAGATCGAATCTCTCGTAATCCTCGGTTTGCATGCTAAAGTAGCAATAAGCCCCTGCCTGAAATCTCACATTCGACTATAATGCAGGCTACATAGAGTTGTGGTAGTACTCTATGATTGACCTACTAAAAAGGTCTCATCTTAGCTCTATCTAAGGCGATCTATCAGTAACATATATTTTGCTCGCCAATCAGGCGCCAAATATATAAATGTCTTAATTCGCTATCTTAGCGCCTAAAGACATAAATGTTTCATCTTGCTTGCCGTCTCAGCGCCAAGGTGAATCACCCGTGTGAGAGGGTCGATTCGAGCCCGATGACATATTATGAAGATGTGCTATCAACAATGAACTATATAAGAATAATGCTGATAAAAATGTGCACTCATAACAATAATAATAACGTCAGTACAAAAATCAAGTAACTACATATATCATGTCCTATGTAATCCCATACTCCTAGCATGAGATAAGAACACATCTCTATCAATTGGCTTGGTCAAAGGATTAGCCACCATGCTTCTTGTAGATATATGCTGTAAAGTTACTTCCTCTTGTGAAACCATATCTCAAATGTAATGGTACCGAAGCTCAATGTGTTTGGCTTTCCCATGGTACTTGGGATCTTTTGCATATGCTAGTGCTAATTTACTATCAGAATAGAGTAACACAACATCCTCAGAATGAGCTATAACACCCAAGCGTTGCAAAAATCTCCTAAGCCAAGCAGCTTCCTGGACAGTTGCTGAACAAGCCACATATTCTGACTCCATGGTAGAGAGTGCAATGCATGACTGTTTCTTGCTACATCAAGAAATAGCTCCATCTCCTAGTATGAATGCATAACCTGAAGTGGATTTGCGCTCATCTTTGTCACTAGCCCAATTAGCATCACTATAACCTCTCAATCTTAGGTCTCCACCGTGATAACATAGAACATGATCAGTGGTTCCACGAAGGTACCGAAGAATCCTTTTGACCACTCTGTAATGAGCAAGTCTAGGATTGCTCTGAGAGCGACTAACCATGCCAACTGCAAAACATATGTCTGGACGCGTACACAACATCGCGTACATCAGACTCCCAATTAGAGCTGCATAAGGTACTTTGGACATTTATTTCTTTTCCTCATCATTCTTAGGACATTGGTCTATACGTAGGGCACATCCCTTTTCCATTGGTGTGTCAATGGGTTTGGAGTTATGCATCTGGAAACGTTCAAGAATCTTCTTGATGTAAGTCCTTTGGGATAAACTAAGAAATTTCCTTGAACGATCTCTCATGATCTTAACTCCCAGCACAAAATTTGCTTCACCCATGTCCTTCATCTCAAAAACAGAGGACAACCACTTCTTAGTGGCGACAATGGAATCCAAGTCATTCCCAGCCAACAGGATATCATCAATATATAATGACAAGATAATGATGTTTTTCTTGGATCGTTTAATATATACACAATGGTCCTCTTCAATCATCTTAAAACCAATTGACGTAATGGAATCATAAAATCTTAAGTATCATTGCCTAGACGACTGTTTGAGACCATAGATGGAACGTTTGATACGGCACAGTTTACGCTTATGTCCCTGGACTTCAAAACCCACTGGTTGAGCCATATAAATCTTCTCGTCTAGTTCTCCATTGAGAAATGCTGTCTTAACGTCCATCTGATAAAGCTCTAAATCCTGTTGTGCTACAATGATGAGTATAAGGAGTATGGAGGCAATTCTCACCACTGGGGAGAATGTGTCCTCATAGTCAACACCCTCGCGTTGGGAGCCTTTCGCCACTAGGCACGCCTTGTACTTGTTAATTGAGCCATCTACCTTGCGTTTGACCTTTAAAACCCATTTTTTTCCAATGACCTTGTGTCCAGGCAGAAGGTCAACTAACTCCCAAACACCATTCTTGTCCATGGAGCTCATCTCATCCTATATAGCAGTCATCCACTTATCACTAGCTGATGAAGAAAGTGCTTCACTGAAAGAAGCAGGCTCATCTTCATCCTTACTAGTACACAAGAGAACATTCCCCTCAATCTCAAAATGATCGACGACGAGGAATGTGCCTTCTACTACTAACTCTGCGAGCTTGATCTTGTTCCTGTGGGTCACTCCCACTGGGTTGAAGACTACTCTCACTATTTTCAGCGATTACAGGATGAAGAACTAATTCCCCACCTTCGCTTGAAGATGGTAGGATGACTTCATCTTCCTCTAACTTATAGAGGTCAAGATCTTTATTAGCATCGCCTATGCTAGGAAAATCAGTTTAAATGAAATCAATATTGTGGGACTCTACCTCAGTCATTCCTCCATTTGGATATTCACCATACATCACATAGCCTTTTGAGCTTTCAGAATACTTTATGAAAATATTTTTTCTAGCTCTAGGGCCCAATTTCCCATGTTCATGGGAGGTGCTATGTACAAAACCAGCAGCCCCCCAAGGACGCAAATGCTCCAAATTGGGCTTTTCGCCTTTCCAAAGCTCATATAGGATGCAAGAAACTGACTAAGAAGGCACTCGATTAAGTATGTAGGCTGTAGTCAATAGAGCATCCCCCCAAAAGGTTATAGTGAGGTTTGCCTATGCCATCATAGACCTAACCATCTCCAAAAGGGTTCTATTCCTTCTCTCCGCTACACCATTTTACTGCAGAGTATAAGAAATAGTGAGTTGTCTATGTATCCTCTTTTCCTTACATAGATCCTTAAATTGATCTGATAAGTATTCGCGTCCTCGGTCAGTCTGAAAAGTTTTTAGGCTTTTCTCTTGTTGATTCTCAACTTCTGTTACAAAGCGTTTGAAACAGTCCAAAGCTTCATGGCAGTGAGTGATCAACTGAACATAACCATATCGTGTATAGTCATCAATAAAATTGAGGAAGTAAGAGGCGTCATGACATACCTTGACACTCATAGGTCCACATATATCAGAGTGTACTAACTCCACCGATTGAGTAGCTCTCTTAGCTTTGCCAAAAGGCTTTCTATATGCATTGCCTGTTAAACCGGGCTCACATATAGGTAGGTCGACCTTAGCGAGTGGGCCTAAAAGGCCTTCTCGAGCTAGCCTGGTCATCCTATCTCTTCCTATATGCCCTAGTCTAGCATGCCATGTAGACGAACTTATAGTCACATTACAATAAGTAGATGAGGGAAAAGAATCAAACAAATCTATTTTAAATAAACTACCATAAATAGAACCATGTCCAAAAACCATATCATCCAACATAATATCCAAACCATCTAAAGAAAAATGAAAATTGTATCCAAATTGTAATAAAGTCAATACAGATAAAAGATTATGGTGAATTCCTGATACATATAGAACGTCATGTAGAAGTAATTTGCGTCCAGTACGCAGATGAAGTTGGTACGAACCGACTCCACGAGCTTCTTCATGACTTCCATTGCCCATGTACACAACATGTGTCCCAGCCGGAACTCTCCTATAATCTACAAACCCTGCTCGCTCTCGAGCTACATGTCTTATTGCTCCCGTATCTATAATCCAATCAGACATAGATTCAACAACAAATATATGAGAGCATACATAAATGCTAAATGATTTGAGTGAAGAGGTTACCTTTTTCAGCTCAGTGCAATCACAAGTGAAATGACCTAGTTGCCCACAGTTATAGCATTTCACATTGGATACACTTTTCTTGCCACCGCGCTTACCCCTCTTATGTTTGAGATTTTCCTGTTTGAACTTTGGACATCTTTTGGGAGCACTCGAGCTTGCCCCACCTTGCCATGCTGCCTTACTCTTATCTTTGTGACTAAACCCATGTTGTTTGCCCTGGCCTCCATGGACGATTAGAGCTGCAGATTTGGTCGCCTCTTAGCACTCCGCTTCCAGTTCCACATAACGAGAAATATCAGAGAAATTCTTGATATTCTCATTATGGGTCATGATTTGTTTCATGTTTACCTATGAATCTGGTAGAGATCGGATCACAGACTGAACCTGTTGTTCATCTGTAAGGACATTCCCAGCAGCTTTCAAGTCTAGAATCATCCTGGACATCACCTTAAGATGTTCAGTCATCGTTTGCTTGGGATCCTGTACGGTAGACCTCAAATTTAAGTACTAGGCTCCCTAGCCTTGTTGTCGATGTACCTCCAAAGTTAAACTTGAGCTGGTCTCACATGTCTTTGGCTATTTGTCATACTCTCTAATGAGGTCATCGTGCATGCTGCTTAATATAGTAAAACGCGTGCTTTGATCCCTCTTATATCAAGACTGGTAGGCCTCCAGATCACGATGGTGTTGGGCCGTTTGCCCTTCCTCAGGTTTGGACATCTTACTGAACAAAACTTCCAGGAGCTTTTCCTCATTTAGAAGATACTGAATCTTCTTGTGCCAGATGTCATAGTTACTTCTTGTCAGTTTTTCGCCGCTAACAAGATCAGCTACTACATTCTTCGCTGCCATTTCTGTACATTCAGATTATAAGGATGACATTATTAGTTATTGTGCACATCTCCTTTAATTGTTCAAAAATCCAATTAATAAATATTATCTTCTCAACATATTTAAGATCGAAACTCTGCTAAGTTCAGAATCATCTCCCAAATTGTGTTGAACAAGAATATATTTACTTATTTATTTTTGATCAAATGTATATATTAGGGTACAGATACCTCGCCTAATATTTCCATGTGCATTTATATTAACATATATATATAAGAAGTATCATCAGAACCCCACTCAACCACTAAGGGAGTGAGCAAGTCACATAAACTCAAACATCATTGAAGATATAAAATCTTCAATACACATGTATATTATGTAACAAAAATAAGCTCACAAACGCTTTAATTATGCAATTTAATGAATCCATTAATAAATTAAACCCCTAGGTGTCCAACTAATAGTCATAATAATGTCCAATAATATACTGGAATTTTATAATAGCCTCTGTAATTTTTTAAATTTCATTTAAAAATAATTTGAGCATTTTTTAATAAGAAAAATATGCTTATAAATTAGAAAATAAAAATAACAGAAGCTTAAAATTTTTTATGAACAAATAGTCAGATAGGGCATAAAATTTGTGACCCAACGGTGAAAACGTCGTCAAAATCGGAGTTAAAACGAGCCCACACGGGCCTTTTAAAGTTTAGGGATCAGCTTGCCCATGTGGCAGCTGGCTGGGCACTCTAAGTTGACGTGGCCTGATGACTAGACCCCCAAGTTGACGTGGTGTATCAACCCACATGGTTGATGACATGGCAGTCCACATGGCGGCTGACGTGGCATGATGATGTGGCACAACAACCCATATGGTTGACGATGTGTCAGTCATGTGACAGATGACGTGGTTGTCCATGTGGCAGCTGCCGTGGCGGTCCACCTGGTGAATGATGTGGTAGTCCACTTTCCACCGTGAGGTCCACTCCTCAAAAAAAAGAGACATGTGCAAGGGTGGGCTCATCCAAAATAAAAACAAATTTGATTTACTCGAGGCCCACTTTAGAAGACCATATCTTATTCGTTTTTAACCCAAAAAATATCCGCTGCCCTCTATGACAATAGGTCCTCAAAATTCCTTCATTAATTTATTAAGGTCTTCATAAAATTACACAAATACGGAGGAAAACTTAGATCCTAAAGGGGTTTTGAAATCATCCAAAACAAAAAATTTGTATCACACTAATTTAAAAGGGCTTGATTACTCCCTCAATAACTAGAGGGGGATCCCTTAAACCCTAGGGGAGAGATTCTCCAATAATCATGAATCTCAAAAGATTCATCTCCATGGGTGGCCGAAATTCATAAGGGGTTCTATCTTGATATAAAACTCAATAATAATTTCGCGAAAGAAAAAAAATATAATATCAGCGAATTGAATAGAAACGAGCCTAACCTGGCTCTGATTCCAATGTTATATAATTTATTCACATGCACACAACAATTAAATATGGCCCTGCAGATACATATGGACCGGGTTAAAGTTCTTACTCAATAGCGGAAGACCCGGATCTTTCATCGATTCGTTACACTATCACGATCCTCTTTGGCCCCCGTGTACGGTAGTTTCGATTGAGTTTCCCCCTTTCGATTCTACGGTTTAAATCCAAGAGAGAGAACTTTGATATTCTCACAGAGAGAATTTCATTTTTTTAAAAGAGAAGAGAATTATGGAAGATTCGTGCATTCTTCTAATAAAGAATTATCTTATATAGAATAATCTCCCACTAACTCACAACCTCTTCCCATTTTTTTGGGGAGAGTGGAAGTTATCATTATTATTGTGTTAGTTGATAACATGAAGGTTATCTGAACTTATCAGATTCCCTACATGGACTATCCATCTGGGCTCTTATGATCAAAAACTTGGGTCAGGCCCAGCCCGACTCATAAATTCCTAACACACTAGAACACCTAATCCAAATGTCAACGTAACTGCAAACTAGCCCTGCCCGACGCTAGAACAGTAGTGCTGGCTCGGGTCTTCTTATGGCCCCTTGATTTTGCTCGTTAGTCTCTAATTTAACTAGAGTTAATGTTTACTCCTTATTAAACTTTCCCAACCTTTTCCCAGATCCCCAAGTTAAGCTATAACCATCCAAAACACTGAACTGTCCAATTCAACTTGCAGCTAACCATGGCGTTATCCAACAATGGTACGAGGGTGGGGTATTCCTTTGACCACAGTCGGAGTTGGTATTAGATCCAGCCCCCACCTCTTGCAACCATTGGATCAGTATCAACCCTTGATGATTCCTTTGTAAGCCATACCTTCATGGTCTTGAGGCTTGCCATGCATATCTATGTTTGCAGGTTGCATGCGATCTCGGCAAAGACTGTCCAAAAGAGGCCTTCGCCCTCAGGCCATTCAATTTTACTGCACCCCCTGTCCTCCTGTTCAGAGATTTATGGTGGTTTAAGCTCTAGCATAATAACCTTCTTTGCAAAGGTTTGGCTCTCTAGAACTTTTCTGGTTGATCTAACAACATGCAATTTTCCTTTTCAATCCCTAGACCTAGCTTGGCATTGGTTTGGCCCCTAGTGGGCCCATTTTCACTTTTATGGGCCATGATCTAGACTTAGACCCGGACCTAGAGTGCTCGTCTTTGAGTAATGTTATGTTGGAGAGAAATTCTTTACCACCCAATAGGGCTATGCACAGATTGCCTATTCCATTTAGACCTAGACCTAGACCTAGACCTAGATTGTTTGTCTTAAGAGTAATGTTATGTTGGAGAGAGACTCTTTACCACCCAATAGGGCCATGCACAAAAAGGTATACTTGCTTATTCCATTTACTTTGGATGAATGTGGTCACTTACCCAATACCCTCTTTATTTTCTCAAGGCATGACTAGACCTTACCAGAGCACTTGACTAGACCTTTAGTTAGGGTTAAGCTTAATCCTAGTTAATCCCCCTTATCACGTAGATCATTAACTAGGGTTAAATGTAACCCTAGTTAAATCCCATACCCTTGGTTGAACCTTAACCTGAAAATATCAACAAAAAAAATTCTAAAAAACCTGAGAAATACAAAAGATCATAAATCTGACCTTGACCATCCTTAGACCATTTTTAACCATGGTTAATAAACTTAACCATGATTATCCCTACCCTTAGCCCTCGTGCTACCCTATAGCCATTCCGGTGCAACCCTTGGTCTCCTTGGTCAATCGATCCTAGCCTCCGGGTTAAACCTAAGCCACTTCGGTGTACACACACATATCCCTAACCTCAGTATGGCTTAAAGTACCGTTCGAACTACACTCGGTCTAATCCGCCCTGACGGGTATGTAGACAACCCAACCCAGGTTCGACCCTAATCTATGTTTTTTTATTCTTTCTTAGATTAGCACACCCTAAACTCTTAAGCATTTTTATTAACTTTAATTTATTTGACTTATACCTAGGGAGTAGATAACCGTCTTAGACGGGGGTATCGAGGTGCTTAACACATTCATTGGGACTTAATCAAACCACTTACCTAGACCTCTAATCACTCGGGTCCTACTTCTCCTAAATAAATAGGTGGCGACTCTTAGTCAAACCAGCGAGACCCTAAAGAACATTTTAGCGTCGTTCCCCTACAGGGTCCTCCCCGGAAGAAAATGCGGTAAAATCTCGTGCTCACATAACTTACACTGTTTTCTTGCACTACTTTCTTTGTTTTTTATTTTCTCGTCAGTTTACTCCTTAAGTAGTTGGGAGGGGGTCATACCTTTCCTTCACGATAGTAGGATGCCCACCCCACCGCCTTGAAGGAATGACAGGAACCCTTTCCCTCATCTTTCTCTTCTTTACGTTTTATTTTATTTTAATTACAAATAGTAAAAGAATGGATTAAAGGGTAAACCAAAGACTTTCTCTCATCTTTCCCTTCTTTACGTTTACGTTTACGTTTTGTTTTATTTTATTTTAATTGCAAATAGGAAAAGAAAAGGGTAAACCAAAGACGCTTGGATTTTGACCACTTTCGAGCTATCACCTAGAGCTCTTACTTTGCCTCTTGGACTCCCAGACCATGGACTCTTACCTCAGTTCGTTTTTAATAATAGTTAAGCTTGTCAAACCTTACATATAAACAAAATCAAAAATACGAAAATCCCCGAAACAAAAAAGTTAGCATGCTCCCAAACTATGAGTGAGTGACGTGATTCCACTATGCAGATATGTAGGCAACATCCAAAGTACAGTCGCTCTACTAATAACTTTAAGTGGATTTTCTTGTATTGGATTTTTTTTTGAACTTGTAATCCTAGACATGTTAATATTCTCATAATATATGATTCCCCTTTAGTTTCTCATAATTTAGCCTTTGACTTCAAGAGTAGGTAAGCATCTTAGGAGTGCATGACACCTTTCTTTAGCCTAAATGAATAGAGTATCACATTTTGTCTTATCCATAATAAGGGGATCCTATTGTCAATTAAACTCAATAGGTGCAACTCTATCAACTAGTTATTTAACGCTATGCTATTCCATTCTAAACTCTAAAGGGATTTTCCCCAAAGTATGAAATGAGATATATTTTGATGTCTACAACGAGCATCTTGCTATTTTTTTTGTATTATGCTCATAAAGAGTTTAACATTGTATAAGCAACTATAACTATAGATAGAGAGCTACTAACTATTTGAAAATCCTAGACCTTTACTGACAAAAGTTGGCTTAATTTAAAACGAGTTCAACTCTAAGACTGGAAGTGCCGCCCTAGTAGCTTTATTGGTTTGATTATGCTATACTATATAAGTGAAACAATTTGACACAAAAGAGAGGAAAATAGCCTCATATGCCTAGCTATCAAAAGGGTACTAACATGTGACCTTATATTAGTCAACATTCCTTACATACATTGAAGAAGATATATAACATGCATGGACCCCAAAAAAAAAAAAAAAAATCATATTTTTATCGGTCAATTAGGAGATCACTCCCAAATTAGATTCCTAGCCATATTCTTAGGATTAAAGTTTTTTTTTTCACTCTCATCAATAAAGGCGACCCATGTTTTAATTGGTTACTCTTGCGACCGTTTAAAACAATAATTTTATCATTCGTTATAGAGTTTATTGAAGAGATCTCTGGAACTCTCCAAATTATGTGGAACATTTTGAGAATGAGCAATGGTTCGCTCCATGGGCGAGGAGCGAACTATTGTTCCTCGCTCTCACAAAACCCCTTTAATTACCCATTCAACTCTAGTTAATTGTTTTTAACCCTTGTAATTAAAAATTTTAAAATATTTTTTTTCCTAAAAACCAAGGTGGATGAGTGAACGAATATTAATCACAACTAAAAGAAGTTAATAAGGGACACATGGTAGAAAAAGGTAGGGGTGTCAACGAGCCGAGCCAGCTCGACTTGACTCGAAATAAACCGAGCTTGAGCTTTTACTTTGGGCTCGTTGAGCCGAGCCGAGCCGAGCCTTGAAAGTGAGCTCAAAAAATAAACGAGCTGAACAATAGGTGGCTCAGCTCGGCTCAATTAATTTTATAATGATACCCTTATATTATATATTTAGTATACATTTTTTTTGGTAAAATATATTTAGTATACATTAACATAATTATTTCCGTTTAAGTTTTAACTTAAGCTTTCACGTGAGATACATGACATCCCCCCCCAAAAAAAAGTCCTTTTAATTTTTTTTAATTATGGAATTTAGTGCTTATTAATGTATTTTAAAAAAAATTTATCGAGCCAAGCTCGAGCTCAACGATTTGTGGACGAGTTGAGTCGAGTCGAGCCGAGCCGAGCCGAGCTTGAGCTTCTGTAAAATTCCAACGAGCCAAGCCTGAGCATCTGTAAAATTCCAACGAGCCGAGCTTGAGCATCTGTAAAATTCCAACGAGCTGAGCCCGAGCAGTGCCCAGCTCGATTCAGCTTGGTTTGTTTACACCCCAAGAAAAAGGCCTCGAGAGACAAACCTCCTTGCATCATCGACCAACGAGGTGATTATTTTCCTCAATAAAATTATTTATTTGACATAAACATCTTTATTTTGTATTTTTAATTCTTAAATTATTCTTTCCATAAGACATATTTTGGAGAGCTGGAATCTAGGAAGCACGGGTACGGCGATACTTAGATATGGCAATATGATACAGGTACAGTGATATGGCAGAAATTATGAAAAACAGTTAAGTTTTACCTTAGGGAGCCGTATTCGATACGGTGATATGGGTACGGCGATATAGGTACGTTTCCATTTTCACAGTCTCTGTGCTTCATAGGTTGGAATTATATCTGAACCAGGCTGTGATTATATTTGAAGATTGAACTCTTCCTTTTTTTTTTTTTTTTTGGTAAGAACTCTTCCTTATTTCACCTATTACCAGTGTTGTAAGAATCGGACCGGACCGACCTGTCGAACCGGTGGAACCGGAAACCGGTCGGTGGAATCAGTGGAATCGGGAACCGGTGGTCAGAACCGGTCATAAATGGGTAAAAATAGATTTAAAAAAAAAAAAAGGACACGGTTGAACCGGACCGGTCGAACCTTGAACGGGCCACTCAACCGGTTCGATGACCGGTCCGGTTATGATAACATTGCCTATCACTTGAAAAAAAAAAAAAAAAAAAAAAAAAAAAAAACAAACAAACGTGTGTCTTTTTTTTTAAGAGTATGGATACGCCTAAACGTTAACGCGTTTGGGTTTTGGGGCACGCTTCTTCCCCTTAATCGTCTTGATTTTCCTCCATTCCTCCCAACCTGGTTTATAGGTTTACCTCTAATTTCATATACAATGCTTTTGTAGGAAAAAAACTAGGGTTTCTCTATCAAGTTCTCCCTCTCAATTCTCTCCCTGCAATTCAAAAATCTTTTTTTTTTTAAAAAAAAAAAAATTTGAAAACGAGAGATGATCGGAAAAGTTGTTTTCTGGTTTGAGCAAATTTGGTGAGGTCGGTGTTGACGGATCTGTTGGAAATTTGGATTTTTTCTTTGTTTGGTTAGATTCTTGTGGCGTGCCTCGATTCAGCTGCTCCGAGACGAATTTAATGCGAAAAAGATTGGGTGATGATGGGGTTTCATTTGATCTTCTTGCCATGGTTGTAGCTGTATATGATGAAGGTTAAAGCGTCTTGGAGCTCTTCTTACAGTTCAAACGTTCTCGTGATGGCTGCTCCTAGGAATTTGGTTAATGACAGTGGGAGGCAAAGGGATGAAGAGAATGCGAAAGAGGATTCCCCCATGAGTAAGAAACTGTTTGGTGCGAAATTGGATGGGAAATTTCCCTTATCTCAATGGGAATTGGTTGCTTCTTTGAGTGTGTTTTTGCTTTTCTCAATCGGTCTCTTTTGCATCTACTTGACCATGCCTGCAGCCGAGTATGGCAAGATTAAATTGCCTAGCACCGTTTCGGATCTTCGAATTCTCAAGTAAGTTTTGCCTTTGAAGCTCTGTTTGTTTGTAAATTTGATGTTAGAATAGCAGCTTTGACGTATTTACATCCTTTACATTACATCACTTGAATGTTAAGATAATTTTTCTGTCCAAAATTAATTCAGAATTTTCCAGGAGCTGATGTGAACGTTCTATAATCTATACCTGTTAATCTGTTACTAATTTGATGTTCTATGTGTACTTCACTTATGGATTCCATTTTGTCAAGAAGGTAGCATTTTGTTTAGTACAGTAGACTGTAATTAATACCTACTTAGAGTCAACAATCTTTAAATAACTAATCACTGACCTCAGTTCTGAAACGCCATGACCATTTTTCCAGCAATGCCTAATTCATGCATCAAAGTTTTCTGAAGCCCAAACCTCTTCACTCGATAGGATGGTAAACCCAATGACCAAGTGGAATCTTCTTATTTCCTCCTGTCACTACACAAAAGTCCCTTTTGAGCTTCTCCATGGCTTGGTTACTGATGCCAACATCTTGAAAATCAACATAAAGAATGCTAGGAGGCTAGCTAAAATGCTCTTGATGATCATGATTCTCCCACCCAGCATAGTTGTAGGAAAGCTAGATACAAGGTGGGAAGCTCGTTCCCAGACTTGCTTCCTGCTCACTTCTATCATGTCTCATTTAGTGATAGAGGGGGCTATGGAGGAAGTGATTGGATGAACCCAAGTCTAAAGCCTAGGGTGTAGATCTTGAGCAACTGTTGTTGAATTGAAACCTAAGGCCCCTAATTCTCCATAAATATCTCATGTGAGATAAAATCAAAGGTATGGCTGGTCATTCTAATATAATGGGAATGAAGCGCATATATCTCATTTCTCGCTTCCCATTTTCCAAGGATCTTTTGAGCCTCGTTTCCTACTTCTCGCTTTTGTGAACTTCTCGTTTGCGCTTCTCGCTTTGGTAACTATGTCATAGTTGCATGGAAGCTATGTACAGGGTGGGAAGCTCGTTTTCCAAACTTGCTTCCTCGGACAAACTCGCTTCCATTACGTCTCATCTAATAGTCAAAGGGAGTTGTATGTATGAAGTGATGTGGTAGGCTATAATCTATAGTCTAGGGTGTAGATTCTAAGCAAATATTGTCGGTTTGAAACCTATGGTACTTACTTTTTCACAAAGATCTCATGTAAAATAAAATCAAAGGAATAACTACTCATGAATAACCTAATGAGAATGAGGAGCGTATATCTCATTTCTTGCTTCCCATTTCCTAAGGTTTTTTTGAGTCTCGCTTCCTACTTTACTTCTCATTTTTGCTTCTCATTCTGGTAACTATGGGTTTCACAACGTCCATTCACAGGAGATTTTCAAAGCAAAAAAGATCTTAAATTTTTTTCATAAAAATTATGTCAATTCTCTACTCTTAAAGACTGTATTTAATAGACTAAACAAAACCTAATCCTAGTCATGACAAAGTGCCATTACTAGTTACTACAAGTTCTAAATAATTACTAAAACATCGTTTCTAAAAACAATCTCAAATACTAATAAACTAAACAAAAGTAAATACACTAAGATAACTAATATGGGGGACATCTATGATGGGTAGGCCACGCCATCCTATAGACTAATCGTAGTCCTCGAATTCTCCCATTCTCAATTTTACAGCGGATTTCCCTCCACATCGCGATCTAAGGGTAGATCTCCATCAAGAACAAGATCCAACGGTGGATCTCCATCGAAAACACGATCTAAGCCTACGATGTCCGCACCATCAATCTTCTGTTGGTCCTTGTTCTTTGACCAGAGGTTTGTTGTCTAATACAAGGTTGTGTAATTTAGTCAAGTGAAGGGATAATATTACTATATTTATACGAAATTATGAGTTTCACAATTTGGTAACCCATAAATTCCTTTTGGCAATCTAACATAAGGGTTCTCCACTATGTTGTGTGGACTCTTTGAATTTGCTGGTGAGTCACTTGTCCGTACATGTGGACACAAACTCGCCTTTGACTTGGCTCTCGTCTCTTGGAAACAACTAGTGTCCATAATGTTGGACTCAAATTTGGACTTGTGTTTGGACACAAACATACCCACTATCCTTATATATAAGTTCTTATATACAATATAATGCATATTCTTGTGTGACACACACACAAATATATGTCATTAATTTTATTATCTAATTGTTTTACCACCTCTTATATTTGACAAGAATGAAATTCACATTTATTAGACTATCCCACATTTAAATGAACCAATTTATGTAACTTTTTTTAGATCATTGCCCAAGTAATCATTCTATAACCTCCAAATAGAGATTTTGAAATATCATCTTATTAGAAAATTTAGATTTTGAATTTTTATCCTCTTTAAGATTAAGAGAAGAAATTTAGAATTATCGTCAATTACTTTTTTTGTTGATGGATTGACTAGGTCAATTACTTAAGTTGCTTAAATTTCATACCTAATTTATACTTATAGATGAATTGTAAATTTGTAACACATGATAGTTTCTGAAATAACATTCATTTATAAGTTGAAATTTGTAGAACACTGCTTGTTAAACTAATCATATAATAGACTAATTATATAGGTATTTGTATATTTTTTAGTTATCTAGTATTGTTTGCTTCCGTATTTAATTTGTTCCATTTGTAGCATTCTTTATGAGATTAGAAACAAAATATATATTTTAAATAAAAATTCAAAATATCCTCTGTGTCCTGAAATCTTATTTCCTGGGGCTTGTCAAATCTGACTACTTGCACCCTTATCAGACTCCGACACCCATGTCCTTGTATGCGTGACATAGGTTCTTGATTATTTGTTCATCTATATATGGATGTTCTGCTCTGTTATCGGTATTTCAGTTACTTCCTTCGCAAGCATTTCTTACTGCATCATGCTTTCACTGATTTTTAATGTTTCCAACTGTTGTTCCAGGGATCATCTTGCAACATATGCAAAAGATTACCCTGCCCAATTCATTCTAGGTTACTGCTCCACCTACATCTTCATGCAGACATTTATGATTCCTGGCACCATATTCATGTCACTGCTAGCTGGAGCTCTTTTTGGTGTTATCAGAGGCCTACTCTTGGTTGTCTTTAATGCTACTGCTGGGGCATCATCCTGCTATTTTCTATCAAAGTTAATTGGTAGGCCTTTACTTAGCTGGTTATGGCCTGAAAAGTTGAGATTTTTCCAGGCAGAGGTATTTTTTCTAATGATTTCTCGACATTATATCTCTCATTCTCTCTTTAGTTAAAGTCAGCTGTTATTTCCTTTTTATCCATGAAATTTGTGGTTCAGTGACTATGCTACAAATGCTATTTCTCACTTGAAATTTGTGGATAAATTCAGATAGCGAAGCGCCAAGAAAAACTGCTGAATTACATGCTTTTTCTGAGGATAACTCCAACCTTGCCCAACACATTTATTAATTTGGCATCTCCAATAGTAGATATACCGTTTCATGTTTTCTTCCTGGCAACATTAGTTGGTCTTATTCCAGCATCTTATATCACTGTCAGAGTAAGTCTTTCTATTCATTCTGCTTGTCATCTAAGTTGGCTTATTCACTTTTATTCCATAGTAATTTTTTTTGCATTTCCTTATTATAATAGTCAGTTTTTTTTTATCTTTTGAAATTTGGTTCATGGTTCTTGCATGCTTGGATATTCAAATTTACTTATTATGGTGTTGATAAACTTGTAACTAAACATCAGCAGGTGCTTTCAACATTGTTGGAAATAACATATCTGGTTTTTTAGTGAAATGGAAAGATACATCTTAAACTTTTTGTTTCATTTGACAGGAGTGAAATTATTGATAAAGAAAAGGACAAAGGAAGCCTTGTAGAAAAGTGTGGATTGATCAAGGCTTTAACATTCGATTTTCGAGACCGTAATGTCATGGATGAAATTCAAAATATATTGTAAAAACTGTACTTATTGGAGAAATGGTTGAAATTGTTCAACAAACAAAACTATCAATGTTAAATGCATAATAAATATCAAATTCAAATAAGACTTGAATATGAGAAAGCTTATCGAATAAAAAATCCCCAATCTGATTCTCTTGAAATTAGGGTTTGAAGCTTTGATTAGTCATTTCATGGTGCAGAAAAAAGTTTTTGTTCGAAAGAACAAATGGGTTTTACCCTTTTTTTCCCTCTGATGGGAAGGGTAGAAAGAAAACTGAGGAAGAAATGGGTTTGATGGGGTTTCTGAGAACCCAAAACGAGTTTATATTCATTAGTTGTTAAGCAACGTTCCTATCGGCCGTTGATATCGGCCTCAACAAGAATGTTTCTTGCTTTCCGAACTCCCCAATGGGAAAGTGAGATGGAGGACTTTTCCAAATGATATCATTTTCACGTCAGATGTGTAGAAGACCCATTGCCTAGCGTGCCTCTGTACTTCCAGTAACATTACTCATTTTGGGGAGTCATAAAAGAAGTCTTCAAACCTTCTAGCGAACTTGGAATGGATAAAAGAGATGGCATCTTTGTTGGCCCTAACAAACAGTCTATATAACTTCTTTGCATGGAATTAAAATATACAAAATTGGGGGCTCGAGACAAAGTTTTAACACATTTTATGCCCTGAATTGTATACTAATATGAAAGTTGTTTTCATCTATTATAAATTGTTTTTCTTCTAAGCACATTTGTATAGCATTGTTGTGTTCTGGGGTTGTTGGATAAAATGTTCAGGAATTCTTGTTTGAAGAAAAGAACAATTATTCGCTTTCAGTAGTTTGTTTCTGTTGAGGCCAATTGTACCAAGCACAGAATAAGGAAAGCTTAAATACACGCTTTGCCTGGTTGCCCAGTAGGAACCACAGTGGTGGCGTTCTCCACTTTGGCAACGATCTGACCTCTGGATTGTAACTTGATCTTTTCTCTTAGCATGCTCTTACAATATGGCTACAGTTACAACATCCAATTTAACTGAAGTAATGTAACTTCTTCTGTTTTTCAAGGAACTCGATGAGTTGAAAATCCATGGAGGCTTAAGTTTTCTTTGTAGCACAGTTTCTCAGAACCAGTCAATTTGAAATTAATTGGTTGAATAGGTTAATTATTAGATGTTGTTTTAGAGGTGATGCCTTTCCTCATTTCATGTATTTTGCTCACTGTGTTAATTGCCTGATTGTTTTTTGCTGTTGCATTCACTACCAGGCCGGCCTTGCTCTGGGGGATCTGAAATCAGTCAAGGATTTATATGATTTTAAGACTTTGGCCGTGCTGTTCCTTATCGGATTTGTCTCCATATTTCCAACCATTCTGAAGAGGAAGCGCACATATGAATGAAAGTTTCTGTTGGTCAGTTCCCTCCCATTCTGCAAGCAACGGCAGCTAGAAACAGTGGATAATATGTCTGTTCGCAAGCTTACAATATGAGTAGAAACCAAGGTGCAGCCCTCAGTTGGGGTTCTTCTATTTTAGCCAAAAAGCACTGAAATGCAGGTCTTCATCTGTGCTTTTTATACAAGGTTGACTCCTTAGTCCTTACACCAAAAAGAAGAAGAAAAAAATCAATATTTTATTTTTATTTCTGTCCTAGAAATTCTCTCTTCCAATTTCGGTTATTTATTAGACAATTGGGAACCAGAAATTAGAAAAGAAAGCTTTCCACTTACTCATTATCTCAAAATGAATGGAAAACTCTTCATATTTGGATAATGGTTGTACTCTCTCTCTCTGGTTTGGATTTGGTAGTTAGCAGCCAGCTGCCATCTGTTTCATTCAATTTCTGTAGGTTGCTCTCTCAGACTACATATTTTGGTGTCTCAGGAGTCTCATAACAGATGCAAGCCGTGAAAATCTTGAAAAGAGGATTGGCGTTTCCACAAGACTTTTTTTTTTTTTTGGTAAATGGTAAACACACAACTCACCAAGTAGGCCAACACACACACATGGGCTTATGAGACTTGGTCCAACACATCTTTACAAAAGGGCCTATCTCTTGTTGTAATGAGGGAGGAGGAGCCTTATAAAGCCACGAGGGGACTTATTCAAGTTCGTTTATTAGAAATTAATTTTATGGGCAATGGACCTAGGTAAGATAATCATTTGAACATCTACAGGCTCATTTATAGCAATCCAGTTGACGAATTCTCCAGGGCTGGAACATCTAGATTCTAGCCACATATTGCCACTCCGATTATTTCCTATGCAACTCATATGACTCCATTTTTTCTAGTCTTCCACTCATCTATGTCATCGTTAGAACACCTCCAATAGACTCATTTATTGACTGTAAAAGCTGTAACATCCTTATCCACCCGTCTTGCTAGGATGCTGTTACATGCCTTTAATAAATAAATTAATCTTTTGCACCTCATCAAGCCGGTCCTTTGGAGTATTGGTAAATAAATTAATCTTTCGCACCTCATCAGGCCGGTCCTTTGGAGTATTGGTCAAGGCACTTATCAATGGTCTCAGAGCCGGACACCGCGTCATGAGTTTGAGTCACGGAAAGATCTACTTGGGGAGGGCTATGGGAAAAAGGCCGGAGAAGTGTCCTGCCCCAGAGTGAAAGCCGTCACAAAAAGGGCTACCTAGGGAGGGCTACGGGAAAAAAAATCCGGAGAAGTGCCTTGTTGCTCCACCCTTCTTTGATCACTAAATGAGATGTGTTGGAAGCGAGCCTGGAAACAATCATCCACCCTATACATAGCTTCCGTGAAACTATGGATAAACGACAACTTGGGCCGAAAAAAAAAAAATCAATTAAAGTATATATTTGCAAAAGAAAAAAAAAAGGGAGTTCCTCACACAAAACTATATTTTCTTCTTGAGCACTCCATAGGTTATTAGCACAAGACATTAATTATTATTAGATTTTGTATCAATAAAAGCCCACCATCACACACTAATAATGATAGTACTAATAATTAAAGAATCTAATATCTGCCTTTGTTTCAGTGGAAAAATAAAATAAAAGCTTGGCATTCTCCCTCCCTGCCTTTGTTTCAAGCATACATTATTCATTTTATGTTGATTATTTCCAAGCCCCAATGTCCCTGCATTTCTTTCCAACAAAATCCTTCTGTCAAATAAAAAACATAACCATATTTCAGAATGAAATCATTTCACAACAAAGTTGAAAATGGAAACCACTCTCAAAACCTAAATTTGCTCCCAAAATAAACATGTCAAGATAAAACTGCAAGGCCTCCAAAGAAAATTAATACAAAACTCTACATTGACTAGAGAAACAACGTTTACAACAAATTTGAAACAAACCCCAAATTTGATACCAAACGTTTGGCATACGCTGTACACCCCTGCTGACCATATGCCAACCTACGAGTCAAGTGTAGCAACTGGAGAATCTTGGTAACCAGTAATGCCTGTAATCCTGATCCGCGTGTTTGGCTGAAAAATGAAGACCGTAATAAGCTTTCGTCAACCACATGGCACCATCACGATTGGATGATACATATTTTATTTCAAATTTAGATGTTTTGATAATATTATGAAGCAAGGCATATCATTTATACGTACTTTTTATACTTGGAAACATAGTTTCTCCCAACTATTTCAGGAAATTTTATTCAGGCAAACAGTGCATTCTAGTGGCAGTCCCCATGTAGATAAGAAAGTAGGTCTAAAGTGAAGAACTTTGTGATACCTGTCGGTGACCAATATTCCTCCGATAGTTCTTTTTCTTCTTGTATTTGAAGACAATTACCTTAGGATTCAACCCCTGCATGGTAAAAGTACTCATGAGAAGTTGAGGCACTGAATAAAATAATCAAACAGTGCATCAGGCAGGCAGCAAACCCTACATGTTCTTCAACTACCGCATGTACAGCAGCATTTGGCACGATTGGTTTTCCAATATAAGCACTCGATTTGGTTCCTACCAGTAACACCTTGTTCAGAATAATCTGCATGAGAACTCCATATTTAAAATCCAAACTTAAGCAGCTGAATAACTGGAGCAAATAAATTTACCGCCATTGCTGATTGTCCAAAATTAAAAATTAATGGCACTTTGGCATCATTACACGGCTATAACTGAGGCAGTCAAACCAAACCATCTTGGAGTATTGATAAAAATAAATATTAAAATTCAGCACAGATTATAGAGTCCGATGATATAAGAGTAAAGTTACATATGAGGTACTTAATCATGTCGCATTGGATACAACCAGGCACTACGGCTCCGTCATTACATTCTTATGTTGATATTTAATGGCCAAGTGTGAACTATTTAAAATTTTACCAGGCATAGACAGGCTAAAGCCAAAGAGAGAATTGAGAGAACCAACACCTATTAAATAATTTAAATCAATGGAGGTTTGGGGTCCCAACAATATATACCTGAGAACTCTGCGGTAAAACTATACATACCCAGAGATCAGCATATCTCAAAACGAGTGAAAATGTGTATATGCTCTTTAAAAAAAGCTCGGTTCCCAAACAGATGCCATGGGAACTTTTTTTTTTTTGATCGGTTATGCCATGGGAAACTTATTCAAGGATATTGAACTTCTGCTGGAAATATAACAAAAGAGTTGTGGAACTATCAAATTATGCTACTTGAATCCTTCAAACTCACCCATAGGGTACCCCAACAACTCGACATGATATGAGTACAGAAATCGAGTTGGATATAAATAGAACATCATAAACAGTTTTATGAAATTGAAACAAAATATAAATGGTATCATGATTCAGGAAAATTAAAATATAAATAAACTATGAAACTGTGTCCAATACCCTAAGATTGCGGGTGGATAAGTGTGACACGATCAAAACCCATTTGTATGCCCACACCCATGACTGGGTAACATAGATCAAATCAATGTTATTCCGTTGGGCTTCTACTTGTAAAGAGTTCAAAGATATTTGTATCGACGACTTTGGTTGGGTTGGGGCAATTTGTTATTTGGATTCAGCTAGGGAGGGAAGTGAAGCTAGTGTTCCAACTTTTTTTATTATCGGTTGAGCTAGTGTTTCAACTTGTCCTCCCCATGGCAGTTTAAAGCTCAATTTTGACAATTGCTCTAGTCAACCTAGGCCTGGACTGGATGATACCAAATGCATTATCAAAGATGCCTGAAGTTGTACAGTCAAAGTTTACATCAAAGATATAGGAGAGAAGAATGTCAACAAGGACAAGACAGTAGCCCTTCTACAAGGCTTGAAAATCTTTGAAGTCATTTTCTATGCAGTGTTTGTTAATACATAGTATTCTACAAAGACATGCACACCCACACCTAACACACACATACACATAGTATAGATGCTATTTCCATTATAGAGTACTATATGAAGCGATACATCTACAGATTGTGTAGGTTTCCCAGAAACCAAAAGCTAGTACCCACTTTCATCAATGACAGCCCCTCTTTCCTTAAACTTCCATGGTTGCTCATTGGGATCCTCCAGAAGCATGAGCCTTAAGGTTGAAGTCTCATCCCCCTTTATCAGTTTAAAAAAAGAGGGATAATCCGCCCCTTGGTTGGTGGAGTGAGGAGTGGCATTTCACCCCCTCTAACCCGATACGTGTCCCTTTCTAACTCCCTTCAATCGTAGTTAACTGCCTTTAACTGTGGCTAGTATTTTTAACTTTGATTTTTTTCCTATAGACCAATGTTATAAATATTAATCCTAAAGGTTAGAGAATCTTAACCACTGTTAAAGGGAGTTAAAAGGAGGCATGTGTCGGGTTAGAGGAAGGACATATGCTTGTGGGCGATTGCGTGCATCCGCAGGAATTAGTCCCATGGTTTAAAAAGTCGCCAAAACCGTTACATAATGCCCGTTATGTAAAGGTTTCGGTGGCCTCCGATACCGTACATTTACCTGTTTATCCCAAAACAAAACCGTAACGCCTGAAACCGTTACGTAAACCCGATATGTAAATGTTTCGGTCGTAGGACTGAGTTCCGAAAATCTCTAAACTCATTCTAAAACTTCATCTTTGCTTCATTTCTACCTATTCTTAGTACATTTTTTTTCCTAAAATCCTTTTGTTTTTTGTTGATTAATATCTTAATTTGGGGTTTAATTAATAGATTTGAAGGAATCCAAGGCAAGTTCTTTATTTCGGGTATGTTTCAACCCTCGACCTATCTAATTTCCTTATTTCTACATTTTGAGCTTCATATTGGCTTTAAAAATATCTTGTAACTCATTTATTATATGTTTTTTTTTCCTATTTATTGGAAGTTTTTGGATTTTTTTAAGTAAAAAAGAAAAAAAATAAAAATAAAGGCCGAAACCGTTACATAACGGCGTTACGTAAAGGTTTCGGTAGTGTCCGTTACAGTGTCCGAAATTGTTTTTTAAACCTTGAATTTAGTCCTTCCTTGTCAGGGTTGGGATACCTTGTGTTAACAAAAAAAAAAGATGCCGCTCCTCACTCCACAGCGGATTATTTTTTATGAAATATTAAAATAGATACAATTAATTTGACCATCACATAACAACAAAAAGAAACTAGAGGTAAGAAAAATGTCTCAATTAAACTTTATGTTTTTTTTTCATTAATATTAATTTATTGGAAAAGGATAACATTCGGTCATCATTTCATATTTTTTTATTAAAAAAACAGGTAAAGGAAATTATGAAAAATAATTGAATCAGGGAATGGCGAAACACTATTCGTGGAATCAAGGTTAAGAAAATCGGTAACTATGTTAAATGTAATATTTGAAGTGTGGCTTTCAATAGAGTGGAATCGAAAAAAAAACTATTTGTGTTGTCACTCCAAATATTAGGGACAAGGCACTAATGATTATGTACAAAGAGCATGCATCCAAGATAAGACGAGCCTCGTGGCATGAGGTGTGTGCCACACACTTTGATGCGCAAGCCTCATTGGATTTGAGACGATTGATCACTTGCTTGTGCACTGGCCTATTGTGGGTGTCATCTAGGGGTATTTTCTTTCTCGAGTAGGGGTGGCCGGGTGGGTTGGGTCTTTCCTTCTTCTTTTCAGAACTTCTTATCCTGTTAGTGTGGTTGTTCCAAGAGGGTTATTTGGGTGGTTCTCCCCGAGACTACTAGCAAGGTCTATTTGGAAAGATAGAAATAGGAGAGTTTATGATAACTCCACATCATCTACTTCTCATATGCAAGCTCAAATCTGGCTATTGATGTCCGAATGGGTATCCAATAGGAATGACGGGATGGATTTGGGAGAGGTGTTGGGCTGAAGGCGGTCACAGTATAGGTCCCGCTTTCCAAAGAAGTGGGTCATATAGTTATACTAGTGTAGTGCTTCAGCCATTGTAAACTATTTTCGGTACTATATTTTCTTCTTGTAATCTTCTTTTGATTAATATATCCATCTGATTAACGATCAACAAAAAAAGTTTGAGCCTCTAGGCCTTCTCATTTAGTCTCACCTCGAGGCAGAAGCCTTAAACGCCTTTTAGAACACTGGGTACAATCTCTATTATTCTGCCAAAGAAGATCCCT
Source organism: Tetracentron sinense (assembly GCA_015143295.1). Lineage (NCBI taxonomy): Eukaryota > Viridiplantae > Streptophyta > Magnoliopsida > Trochodendrales > Trochodendraceae > Tetracentron > Tetracentron sinense. Next base: position 47,710,097 of record CM026552.1, read on the forward strand.
CAATATTTTCTTTACTAGTTTCTTCTCTTCATCCGTTGAACTTTAACAATGATTCACGGCCCTGTGCCACCTAGAGGGGATAAATAGTGACATGGGATCAAAGTATGGATTTGTCTACCAATATTATGGGTGCATATTCTGCTATACAAGTTGCTAAACCTAGTTAGCACATAATTCAGCAAAGTTCAACAACATCAAGCCAAACCCAGCAATGCATTGCAAGATGGATCTGGATACAGGATTTGTTGAATCATATACTCCTGTGAAATTACATGTATCCAGTGATTGACTAAATTCTTGTCTAGAGGAGATTTTTTTTTTTCTTTTAAATTTTGAGCAAGCCTTCAGTAATATTCATCTCCACCAATGACAGTCCCTAAATAACATGGGTATAACCAAAAATACTAAATCAAACAGTAAAGTTCAGCCTCTGATGAATTGATGATGATCAAAAGCTTCTTTACTTATCATTAGAGAAGTTAAACCACATGCAACAAAAACAATTCAATGTACCAAACGAAGGCCACTCACAAAGAAAAAACACATTTTATATTTGAAGCTCTCTGATGAATCTAGTAACAACAACACACTAAAACAATGAAGAAAACAGAAATCGTTACCAAATTACGTACCTTATCATTCACATTAGCATCTTTGAGCCTTTGTGTATAGAGGAACCGTCCGGGAAAAACAATATATTGACGAGATCCAATCTAAATATCGAAGAAACAGGACAAACCCAGATCATAAAACACAAATAACCATCTGGGTATCGATAGAATCACTCCAAAACATCATTTAAAAAAAAAAAAAAAAGGTGTGATTTTTCATCACTCACCATAACGACAGCGAAAACCTCTTCACCTTTAGGGACTTCGTTCGTCGTTTCAGCAATCTGGGCCGGTTCAGCAATTTGCGCCGGTTCAGAAAGTGATTCGGAAGATTCGATGACGAGTGCCTCAGATTCTGAGGATTTGCGTCTGGATGAAAACATGGACCTTGAAGAGATGATTGGAGAAGACAAAGAAGGAGAGAAGGTGAGAGTGTTGGAAGAAAGAGAGGAGATAGGAGTGAAGAAACTCAAATTCGTTTTGGAGAGAAGGAGAGAGGTTGGATTTTGCTTGTGGATTGATGTTGTTGTTAGAGAAGAGAAGAAGGTAACTGCAGTGGACGCCATTTTTGTTTAATTTGAGAACTCTGCTCACTCCCTCTCCTCTCTTTGAACCCTGTGCTTTGAGTTTGGAGGAATTTTATCCTATCCGTTCCCATGGATATGAAATGTCCGATATACCCCTAAGTCGTATTTTAGTTGGGTAAAGCCTCGGTGTTACCGGGGCCGGTCCTCACTTACCGAGGTGAGGTAGAGGGCCTGAATTAGCTAGGCCCAAGCCTTACTCTCAAGGGCGAGGGCAGAAAGAACAACAAAAATATATTATGTTTTTGCGGTTTTTTCTACCTTAATTGCCAACCTTACATTCAACCCCCCTCTTTTATTCGGACTCAATGCAACTCAAAGATCAACATGAGGTTGTTAGTATTAGTACACCCCGCTAAATTGTTAGTATTAGTATTGTCATATTAAAAAAAGTTATAAGTAGTAACAGTAAAAGATTCTGACTACATTATTAGTCTGTTACACATAAACACAGTAAGTCTTAGCAACCATCTATTAGATTTTTAAAAAATGAAAATAGAAACGTTACAAGTTACTATATTAGAAAGATACTACACTACAATGTTAGTATGTTACACATACACATCATAAGGTTTAACCTTTTAAGCTATAGAATAGAGGGCTGAGAAAGGTGTCTATCAAGCGCGACCCTCAAGTAAGAGGGCTTTTCAAAATTAGGCCGGTTTGGCCCTAGGGCCTTATTAAGGAAAAAAGAAAGTTGTCTCGCCTAAAAATCCCCCCTAGAAGTTAGGTAAGACTTTAGACGTGACTAATCATAACCTGGCAAACCATCCTGCACTATACGACATATACATAGCGGAAGCGTAATACACAATGAGAAATGTGAATCATGGTGCGGAAGCATAACTAAAATTTCTCCTCAAATATCTCTAAGACTGTATTCCAAGTGCATATACAAAACATATTAAGTAAAGGTGGACATATCTACCTACCAAAATACCAAAACACAAAAACTCTCTATCAGTATTCACCATGATAGGGTCAACTATCTAAATCTCTGGCCTCCACCTGAGGCTCTACTATAGGTTCCACATGAGGCTCCTCCTTATCATAATCCTCCTCGACCCAAAAACCAGGAGCACAAATATCGAACGGTGTACTTGCCGACGTCAATATGTACGACTGAGTATTGAATACCCAGCGAGTGCAAGCTACTAGCTAACAATAACATAATTCAATTTAAATTTTCAAATTAAAACAACATGATGTCCATGACATGCATGAGACTAAATGTGAAACCCTGTATAAATATCCGTATGCATAATTCATAACTTGTTCTTGAAAATATCTTTTCGTATTTTCAAAACTTGTTTAAAACTTTCATTCTTGTCTTGTTTTTCTCTTATGAAAATCATGTTTATCTTGTCTCATTTGTTCTTGCTTAAATCACACTTGTGAATCGGGTATGTAAATACCCTTCATCAAAATTGAACATGAAACGACTTGAAAGTCGGGTGTGTAAACACTCCTCATTGAATAGAAGAGGCACACTAATGTCCGGCATTATCATGCTTGCTTGGCATGTTTTCTTGAAGCCGGATATGGCATATCATTGGATATGCTCTATCCTTGACCGACTCAAAGTTCGGCTTTATTATGTGTTTCGTGAAATCACGTCTCTTGTCTTGGTTGGTTTTCATATACTTATATTTAGGAAATTTGGTTCATGCATGCATGCTGCATAGTGCATTGTGAGCATCATATTGACATAAAGACAATTAAAAGAATAATATATATCATTCCATAGATTTGAGAGAACTTAAATGGGACATATAGAGGCATGTTAGCAATTTGAAACTTTGGGGAAAAACCTTAAATTATGCTTTCATAGCCATAGGCCTAATTTCATACATACATTCTAACATTCATAGTTTCTTAACCTAATACATTCATATCATACTCTATACATTTTAGGCAAACATGGTTGATTTTAAGAATAGAAAATATCCATGCCCGCATTCAACATACATGTTATGAAAACCTAGGTTTTTGGATCTAGGTTATTACCAAGCTAACTAGGAGGGTGTACTAACCTCTTGAGGATCAATCCTAGCTTGAAGAAACCCTTGAATAAGAAATCTAAGCGTGATGGAGAAGGCACAACCTTGAGAATGAAGATTCTTGCTTGAAGAAGATGATCCAAGCCTTGAAAGCTAAGATTTGAGCTCCACTTGATCTTCAACCAAAAATCCCTCCTTGGAACCCTACTCTCCTCTCTTCTCCTCCTAAAATCTCCATTAGGTTTTGTCTAATCCCCAAACCCCCAAAAGTCTCTTCTATTTATAGCCCAAGTGGTTAAAACCCCAATTACCGTAACTCTGTGCACGATTGCGATCGATCATAGCTTGCAGTGCGATCGATCGCACTTGGAGGTGATCTGTCGCACATTAACCCGAATACTTTTCCCATATTTCAACTGTCTGTGATCGATCGTAGGCTATTTGCGATCAATTGTAGTCTTGCTGCGATTGATTGCAAGTTCACCCGAATGCTTTTCCAAATTTTCCTTTGTCTACGATCTATCGTAGCCATGCTGCGATCGATCGCAACCCTCTTTTCCCCATTTTCTTTACCCATAGACCCTTATGGAGTGTTTTCACCTTTGTTTTCATCATTCTTAGGGCACTGATCGTCAGTCAATCTTAAATTATTCATTTTTAGTAATAATTCCGTAAAATAGTACTAGTAAGGGTATCGTTCCTCTGAGGACTGCGTTGGTTTCGTTGTCTTTTATTCAGATTAATTTTAAATTAATAAAATGGGTAATTTGAATTTTGCTTAATTAAATTAAAACAATGAATTAAACTAAGGGAGATTTCTAAATTAATTATCAACTAATGGTTTTAAATCCTTTGGAAGAGAAAATTTAGTGTTCTCAAATCCACCACTAACCTAATAACCAGCTCTTATTTTAAATTTATCTTAATCTCTTAAATTGCAAACATTCTAGTTAGAGTGACAGCACGTCCCCTCTCAACTAATCTAGAAAAGTTCAAGGGATCCAGCCCTAGGCATATCGTATCTTCGGTTAACACGAATGATACGCACTAATCTACGGTTGTGTAATCACTCATCTTCCCTTAGCATAAAATATCTTAGGACTTGGTCTCTCGATATGTTAAAACCATTGCATAAAACCTATGTTTAAATTCTAACGAAAATTAACACAAGTGATTTCAATTCCAATTTCATAAAACCTAAGACAAGGTTGAGAATTCCATTGAAATCGAATATAAATCAATAAATCCGGTTGTTGAAACAACCCTCTAATTATGCAATCAATGTCTTACAACTGAGAAATCAAAAATAATATAAAATAAAACGACACAGTTACTTGGCTAGGGTTTCATCGAAACCCTAGAGTGGAAATTAGTTCATCGTTAGGGAGAAATGCAACATCTTCATACACAAAGCTGTAGCACTTCTCTTCATGGCTTCTTTGATCTCCAGAGCTTCTTTTCTTCAGATCCAAAAATCTGTACAAAATTCTCTGATAATGATAATGGTGGAATCTCTACAAGGAATCTCTCATTTTATAAAGAAAGAGAGAAAGATAGAGTCATTATACAATAAGGACTTCTAATTTCTCTACAACTCTTCTTTTATTTACAAAGTTTAGGCCTTAAATAATAGTCAAATTGAGCCCAAAAGGAAAATTTTATGTAATTAAAATAAGCCCAAAATGTAGGAAGGGTGATTGATCATTCATTCTTCACTTTTGCTCCTGAGATCCTTCTAAACCATCCATATTAAGCTCTTTTTCTCAAATCAATCTGTAACAAATGTAAACAACCAAGTAGCATAAAATAATACAAATAATTACTCTAAAGGATTTAACAAGTTAAGTTTAAGGGGCTTTTATGTATAACATTCAGCACCGATCAGGCACTCACCCCCTACATAACATACATAGTTTGTTACCAACCATTTTCCTCATCAATCTAAATTCAAAATACATGAAAGGCCATTTGGCCTTGAAAGCACTATTTACCAACTACGTAAACAAGTTCTGGGGTTCTACATCCTCCCCCCCCTTATAGAAATTGCATCCCCGAAATTAAGACGATACAAGAAGATACAAGAGAACCAAAATACGTAAAACCAACAAAGGAATTAAACAAACAATTGAGGTTATTTTTCTCTCACTTCGGCCTCACGCTTCCATGTAACCTCTTCTACAGAATGATGCTGTCATCTCACGAGGATCAATGGAATAGTCTTGTTGCGCAAGACTTGATCTTGCCTATCCAAGACCTGAACTGTTTGCTTCATTAGGGTGAGATCCTCTCGAAATCTCTAACGATTAAGTTCGATGACATGGGATGGATCCGAGATATATTTCTGGAGTATGGAAATGTGAAATACATTGTAAATAGCCGCCATATGAGTGGGTAGAGCAACCCGGTAAACAACCTCACCAACTCTGGTGATGATTTCGAATGGACCCACATACCTAGGGCTGAGCTTGCCCCTCTTACCGAACCTCATGATTCCCCGACTTGGAGAAACTTTCACAAAGACTTGATCCCCAACCTGGAATTCCAAGTCTGTGGTGAGTGTCCGCATAACTCTTCTGTCGGTCCTAGGCAGACTTCAACCTTTCCCTGATGATCTTGACTCCGTCCACAATCTATTCAATCAACTCGGGCCCCAATACTTTCCTGTCACCAACTTTGTCCTAGTATAGAGGAGACCTGCAACTTCGCCTATACAAGGCCTCGAAAGGTGTCATCTGGATGCTCACCTGATAACTGTTGTTGTAGGCGAACTCAACCAACGGTAAGTAGTCCTCCCAACTACCTTTCAAGTCTAGCATGTAAGCTCGGAGCACGTCCTCTATAGCTTGATTTACCCTCTCGGTCTGCCCATCAGTCTGAGGATGAAAGCCGTACTAAAGTCTAAACGGGAACCCATGTCGCTCTGGAAGCTTTTCTAGAACCAGGAAGTGAATCTAGGATCCCGATCTGAAACAATACTCACTGGCACTCTATGCAACTGAACTACTTCTTTGATGTACAATGCAACTAGATGGCTCGAGTTGAACGTAGTCCGATAGGGAAGGATATGAGCAGACTTCGTCAATCTATCAACCACGACCTAAATAGCATTGGAGTTCTAACCGTCCATAGCAAGCCAATTATGAAGTCCACAGAGATATTCTCTCATTTCCACTCAGGAATAGGAAGGGGTTGCAAAAGACCTGTTGGTCTCATATGCTCGGTCTTGACCTGCTGACACATTAAGCACCGAGACATATATTCTGCCACATCCCTCTTCATGTTCCGCCACCAGAAGTGCCCCTTGAGGTTCTGATACATCTTTGTACCTCCAGGATGCACTATATACTTGGATCGGTGAGCTTCGTCTAAGATTTCTCGACTAAGCTCCTCATCGGCTGGAACACATAACCTTCCCTTGAATGTGATGACCCCTTCACTATTCAAGGCGAACTCTTTACTGCCACTGCTAATCGCTTTGTCTCGGTAAGTAAACAACTCGGCATCCAACCCTTGTAACTCTCAGATTCTTACTAAGATGTAAGGCCTAACGGTGATATTAGCCGTCACCGGCCCATAGGTAGGAAGGCTGAAGCTGACGTCGAGGTTAGACACACCCTCCAACAACTTTCACTCTTACACCATTATGTGAGCCAAGAGCCCAGGAGACTTTTTGCTAAGAGCATCGGCCACCATGTTCGCCTTGCCCGGGTGGTACTGAATGGAGCATTCATAGTCTTTCATGAACTCCATCCATCGACGCTGCCTCATATTCAACTCACTTTGGGAAAACAAGTATTTCAGACTTTTGTGGTTCGTGAACACATCAAACTGTTTCCCATAAAGATAGTGCACTACAAAAAAATAGGGCTTTAGTGGCAATTTTTTAACGGCGTTTAATAAAAAACGCTTCGAAAGGCATTAAAACACGGCGTTTTTATATAAATGCCGCTGATGAGGTGGCGGGAAGACTTTTTTACGGCGTTTTATAAAAAATGCCGTTGTTGGTGAATCTATGATGGCGTTTTTAAAAGAAATGCCGCGGAAGCCTTACCGAAAATCCCCATTCCAAGCGGTGGTAAAGGGCCTTTTATGGCGTTTTTAAGAAAACGCCGTGAAAAGCCTCGTATTTGGGGTTTTAGGTCCCGAGCCTTTCCCTCGTCTCTTTCCCTCCATTTTTTCCCTTCCTCTCTGCTTCGGCTCCCCTGCTCCGTGCTCCAAGCTCCGGCCACCTTCTCCGGCTCCCCTGCTCCGTGCTCGAAGCTCCGGTCACCTTCTCCGGCCATGCTCCGCCTTCGGCTCCTTTAGTTTTCAGAAAAAAAAAAAAAAAGGGTTTTGGTTGTTATCTCCGCCATTCATCTCCGACCGTCCAACATCGCCGGAACTGAGGTATTTTTTTTAATCTTCTTCTAGTTTCTCCCCTGTTTTATGACTTCTCCTAGTTTCTCCGGCTCCTTTCTCTTTCTTTCTTACTTTCCCTTCGTCTTTATACTTCTTTTATAGTGCTTTATTGATCTTTTTGGGCTTTAAGGCATCTCAGTTTCTCGTTGATTTAATGGACAACTTTTAAGATTTTTGGGTATGAATAATCATTCATAAAAAAATTTATACTGATTTTAGTTGAAATTTTCCGTTTTTAATTTCCTGAGATTTTTCTAGATTTTGGTTCTTAAGTTGTGTTGCATGAATATTAGGGATTCGAGAAAATACCCATTTAGGGAAGCAAATCATCTGGGTTCTTTTCTGGATTCTTTTCTTCTCTGTAGCTATGAATATGGGAAGATTAGATCAATTTCTGTATACAGATAAACGTAAATATAAGTTGAAAAGATCATGACCTTCAAAAACTCTGGCCACAAGAATGGGGAAGAACTATATATTTCTTCCACTACCTAGTCACGGGAATGAATAAAGTGATTTTCCGTCGCTCTGATGAGGTTGTGATTTCCTCCGTGACATTACTCTAATGGAGCTTCATAAGTAGGGTAGGGTATCAGATATGGAGGATGAGAATTCAATTCCTCGGTTTTAACGTCTCTTTTCATTAGAGATCATTTGGCAGATAGATATTCATTCGAGCATTTATGCTTTGGATCCTTCACTTCGATCTTTAATGTCGTCTCTGAATCAGATTCTAAATCTTCATTTCTAATTCAAAAGAGAGAGATTAAATAGCTCTGGAAGCACAGATAGGTCTTTAATGGCGTTTGAGTATTTAATTCAAGGACTTATTTAGGAATTTCGTCTGGTTATTATGCAATCAAAGCATGTTTTGGCTATCGATGGGCATGCGCAAGGTGCAGAGATGTAGTCTTCATAGATTCAGAATTTTTCCTGTTAATTTGGCTTGGTTATATGAACAGAAGTATTTCCGCTGGAAATTGCAGAGAAAGCCGATCTCTTGGTCATTTCTATGCGGATTGATGCTTTTCGGTTTAGGTTTAATTTCTCTTTTGATCGGACATGTCGCATCTGATCTCGAGTGGTATTCTCAGCATTTGATGGAGAGAGCTTTGTACTCCGAACTGGTATGGTTATGCTGTAACATTGCATTAAAACTTTCTAGTTTAAATAAGAAGTAAAATGTAGTATGAATTGGTACTGTTTGTATGCAATCTAGGTTTGTTTTAGTTAGATAAAGTGGATGGAAGCATCTTGATGTACTAGTTTTCAAGCATATAATCCTCTTTGGGTCTTCAAATTGTCTTATTTTCTTGAAATTAAAATGAGAATGATGTCTTTGAAGTCTGTTTGTCCTGAAGCTAATCATGGGTAATATAACCCATATCTTAGTGAGTAGGAATGTTGCTTTGTAGTTTTGAGTTTATTTATTATTTGGAAAGTGATAGAAAACTGTCGATAGTACTATCAATAGCAAGACTCACACGATTGAAAATTCAACATTCACAAAACTAAAAGCATTCAATGGTGGGCCCCAACAGAAAGCTCGGGTTCCGGTATAGGGATTCTCGTCATTTGAAGCCATGGCTTCACTGATTTCCCCTTTTTCTGATTGATGAGTTTAGATTTATTTGGCGTTTCCTATCAATTTCGAATTCCTTGGGGGAAATTTGGGTCTGATTTTGGAGGGGTTCATTTCAAGCTGGAATATTCGCACATGGAGTTGATAATTTTAAACTTTTAATTTTATATATATATATATATTTGATATCGACGAGAGAGAAGAAATAGAGTCATGCGTCCTCTTTTTTGGTAATTGGATGTAATAAATTTCATTGATGACTATTATTTGATCTAGAAATGTTCAAAAGTAATCTAAAAATACAAGCTTGTGAATGCATTTTTTTAGTGAATTTGATGTTGACTAAATTTGTCTAGTCATTCTTCAGTTTTGATCCAGATAGTTGTTTCAGATGATGATTTCTTTTTTTAGCATTAGTATTGATGTTCTTAAAATGAAAATAAACATAGAGTTATTATATTTAAATTGGAAGTTATCTTTTTATCTACCTCCATCTATTTTGTTGTTCAGCGTTAATGGGTCTAAAACTTCCATGTTTGGGTAAGGTTTAGCTAAACAGGGAAGAGATCCTTTTATTTCTTTTGATGCATGTTGTGCTTTCTAGGTACGAAGTCGTGATAACGGCATGATACATGTCATCACACCATTGGGCTGCATAATTGTTACCACAGGTTATGTTTATAAGAAACTTAAGGGCTTGTGGTCTATGTTAAATGTTTAAACTGCTAATTAAAAGTGTTTATTTACTAAGTATTGACTGTGTTGGCTTAAGTTCATACTCATGCATGCATTAAACCTTAGATCTCCCGTTCAAGAATCATTGTGTGACAAGTGCATTTCTTGTATCACCTATTTGGACGGATTAGTTGTAAACTATGTCGTTTAGTTCTCTTGCGGGGCTAAATGCTGGTTAACAACTTTTCGGTCTTGTTTGTGATAAAATGTATTTGTCTGTATATGATTCTTGAATTGTCCGGTTGGACAGTTTGGGAATGCATAATCTCCAGTATAGTCAGTTGCTCATGGTTGGTCCAAATTGAGGTAAATTTTGTCAGTCGTTTCTCTTGTTCTCTGGGTACATACTTAGACAATGTGGCATGCATGCTTGCCCCTAGTCTAAGTTGTGTACTTAGAGAACCATAGAGAAATGCTGCCCGAAATTTCCTTGAAATGGAACAAAACACTTGAGCTATTGACTTCTGGGGATTATGCATTCCTGAATGGGATAGGAACACCCCACCCGTTAGAAGAGGAGTTGATGATGATAGGAAGCATGCATGCATATATATGATTGTGTAGATGGTCAAGTAACTGACACGTGTTTTATTAAAACTTACTGATGTGATAAACTTTTGTTATTTCTCAGAATAACAAACGAAGACGGACTTATAAATCTAATCTTATAACTCATGGATAAGAGTTGGATTGGAATGTCAAGGTACTTTTATCTATAAGTTTTTATGAAGTATCAAATTAATTATGTATTGTTAGTATCTAAGCAATTGTGAATGCAATTGTTGTATTACATAGGATGTCAAAGGAATATATAGAAGGGGTAAAGCAGTTTATACAGTTTGCATTAGCTCGTGGAGCGACTAATAACAATGGCGGTATAAAGTGTCCGTGTCCCAAATGCAACAATGTGGTTTACCAAGATAGACTTACAGCTTTCGACCATATGATATGTAATGGATTCGACTTGAATTATAAAATCTGGTTTTATCACGGGGAAGACATATTGCAACACACATCTGCTGTCCAAGTTTCTCAAAATCCTTATGTGCAAGACAGACATAATGAGATGGAAGATATGGTGCACGATGCGTTCGGGGTCCCAAACCAAGATGAGGCTACTAGTAGTCGGGATTCCAATCCTGAGTCTGATAGATTTTTCCAATTGATAAGGGATGCGGGACAGCCTTTGTATCCAGCATGTACGAAACACACCAAGTTGTCTTTCATCGTAAGATTATATCACATTAAGTGTCTTAGTGGATGGAGCAATAAGTCATTCACTATGTTGCTTGAGTTGTTGAGGGAAGTACTCCCTGAGGGTTCAACACTACCAGATACTTACTTTCAGACAAAAAAGGTGATGTCAGATTTGGGGCTTAACTATGATAAAATTGATGCCTGTCCTAATGATTGCATGCTTTACTGGAAAGAGTCTGCAAAGAAGCAAACATGTGACATGTGTGGTGTATCAAGATGGAAGGCAGGGGATGATCAAGCGGAACGCAAGAAGAAAACTCCGGCAAAGATTTTGCGTCACTTCCCATTAAAACCCAGGTTACAAAGGTTGTTCATGTCATCCAAGACTGCTACTGAAATGAGATGGCATGATGAGGATCGAACTAAGGATGGGATGTTAAGGCATCCTGCAGACTCACCAGCTTGGGAAAATTTGGATAAAAAGTATCCTTTGTTCGCCTCAGATGCTCGCAATGTCAGGCTTGGGTTGGCGAGTGATGGCTTCAATCCATTTAGGACGATGAGTATTGCTCACAGCACATGGCCCGTGGTTCTTATTCCCTATAACTTGCCACCGTGGATGTGTATGAAGCAGCCGAACTTTATTCTGTCCTTACTTATTCCCGGTCCCTCTGGGCCAGGAAATGCAATTGATGTTTACATGAGGCCTCTAGTTGAGGAGTTGAAGGACTTGTGGGAGAATGGGTTGACAACTTATGATGCGTCAAAGAAGGAGACATTTGTAATGCGTGCGGCATTGCTCTGGACCATTAGCGACTTCCCAGGGTATGCCATGTTGTCAGGTTGGAGCACGAAAGGAAAGTTGGCATGCCCGTCATGCCATAAGGACACTTGTAGCCGATACTTGTCTAAGAGCAAGAAGCAATGTTACATGGGGCACCGTCGTTTCTTAAAGCCGGATCACAAGTTTCGGAGGAATAGAAACTCTTTCGATGGCACTACAGAGTTCAGATGTGCTCCAACTCCAATCTCTGGGTCTGATGTGTTGTGTCAGTTGGAGGGTATTCCTTTCTCCCTTGGTAAGCAAACTGGGCAAACAGGACGAAGGCAGACGAGCCATGAGGATATGCCGTATAATTGGAAGAAGAAGAGTATATTCTTCGAGTTGCCATACTGGGAGCATAATTTGTTGAGGCACAACCTTGATGTAATGCATATTGAGAAAAATGTATGTGACAATGTGATTGAGACTTTGTTAGGTTTGGAAGGAAAATCTAAGGATGGTTTAAAAGCGCGTAACGACTTGGTTGAAATGGGAATTCGGCATGCACTTCACCCTCAGTTGCTGCCTGGCAGAAGCAAAGTTTATCTGCCTCCTGCATGCTTTTCGATGGACAAGAATGAGAAAGAGTTATTTTGCAAAGTTTTGAAGAGTGTGAAGGTTCCAGATAGTTACTCGTCAAATATTGCAAGACATGTCAATATTAAAGAGCGTAAAATTCATGGACTAAAGAGTCACGACTCTCATGTTATAATGCAACAATTCCTACCACTGGCTGTGAGGAAAACATTGCCGAATAATGTAACTTCAGTCTTAATTGAATTGAGCAACTTCTTTCATACTATATGTTCAAAAGTCTGTCAAGTGGAGGATTTGAGACGGTTAGAGGAGAAAATTGCGCTTACACTTTGTTATTTAGAGAAAACTTTCCCACCGACTTTCTTTGATATTATGGTGCACTTGCCTATACACCTGGCCGCAGAGGCAAGACTAGGTGGACCTGTACAATACCGGTGGATGTATCCTATCGAAAGGTATGCCTTCAATTATAATTTTATAGTTGTGTTCAAACTTCTTGTTATTGAGAATTTCTCTTATCTTAACAAAATTTAATTCATATAGGTACTTATATACACTGAAGTCTTATGTGCGCAATCGAGCTCGACCAGAGGGTTCCATTGCAGAAGGGTACTTGGCAGAAGAATGCATGACATTCTGCTCCAGGTATCTAAATAATATAGAATCGAGATTAAACAGGCCGATGAGGAATGACGATGAAAGTGTAATAGGTAGTGCAGAGCCATATATCTTAAGTGACTTGGAATGGCAGCAGGCACATCGTTATGTGTTGATTAACTGCGATAAAGTCACAAAATATATCGAGTAAGAGCACAATCTTCATATATATTGTTCGTTACTTATTTATTTTTATTTATTTTTACTTACAATGATTGGAAAATGATAGTAATTGTTTATTTATTTATTTAATTGAAATTCAAGATAGTAATTGTTTCAAAATGTTTGCAGAACAAGTTGAAGGATGTGCTCAGCCAGTTACCGGTTGCCTCAGAAGATAGCACGGGCCGAAATGATGTTCTCTCTCAGGTCATGGGGCCTGAGAGAGATGGACGCATCCGTGGATGTGGATTGGGCCCGACCCCCACTAGGTTATGGGGGTCATCTTCGAGACATTCCGGTATTATAGGCTCCTCATCTGGCGAGACCCAAATGCTAAGGGATGAACTTGAGGCGACAAAATCTCAGGTGGAGACCCAAAAAGCTCAAATGGAGGCCCAAGCCGCTAAGATTGAGACCCAACAATCTCAGATGGAGGCCCAACAAACTCAGCTCAATGAAATGCAGCGGATGTTCAACCAGTTCTTACAGGGGCAGCAGGTATATATACTAACAAGCATTAAATAATCCTTTTTTAACTTTAGATATTCATTCATTTATTTATTCAATTTTTTCACAACAGGTTGCAGGTCAGGGTACTCCAGCACCACATGCTTCTCCAGAGGTAAATGCTAATTTGAAAAGATTGTAGTTTTCATTTTCATTTGCATTGTATATAGAACACCAGGGCGTTTAGTCGTATTATGGTAAGCATTATAAAATCCATGGTGCACCTAAAACAACAAATCAAAGTATAAAACATTAATATTCACACATACACACACACACACACATATACACTTGTAAAAATGCACGTGCAATGCACGTAAAATATATCAATTGACACTTATTCACTCAACATTCTTACTTTTGTTGTTAGCATCAAATTCTTTCACACCTAGGCACATGTTCTTTAAATCTAGAGGCGGCGGAAGAAACAATGCATCTCCTCAACACGAATGAACTCAGACAATTGGAGACATTTTGCACTAAATAGCTCCATCAGAAAAATCTATCATTGTCCGGTCATTGTCCTCTTAATTTGGTTTGGAAATTTTATTCCAATGTCTACCATGTCAATGATGAGAGACTGTCTTATCTCTAGATTGCTCATACTCGTCTTATTCCTGATGCTTACTATCCATATCAATATCAGTATAGGTGGGGATAACCGTCCTCAATTGGTCCAACAGAGTCTTACTCACGTCGCTCCTTTGATGCACATGATAATGTGTGCGAACATAGATAGATCCGAAAGGTCACACTATAGACCTTGGACCATATCGTGCTCGTTTCCTCCATGCCCTTATCGCTCGAACGAGATCCTATTGGCCTGGCATTAGACATCTATCAGTTGATGATCCTTCTCTATCGATTAAAGATGGTCTTCCTTTTGGAATTCTGGTCGCAAAACTGTTGGAATTCAATAAGATTACTCCAGACTCTTCAAAGTCTTATAAAGATATATTGGAGAGCTCCATTTGGAATTAATGATATTATTAGCCAAGAGCAATGCACATGTTGCTTCCCGAGTGCCTGCTGGCAGACCCACGATCGCTGAACACATGGAAGAGGATCCTAGTTTCTATAATAAAACAAGAAGACATGTTAAGTTAAGGAAGATGGACAGGCAAAGAGAATAGGATTGATGGGATTTTTCAGGTATGGAGTATTTCTTATTAATGGGAGTTGGGTTTTCCAAGCTCTCTGCATTCTGATATCTTGACAAGGATTAGTTTTTTGTGGATTCATTGATGACTGTTGAATTACGGAGACAATGAAGATCTCCATATATTCAATAGATTCCGGCCATGAATTTGACAGTTTTTTGGGGTCAAAGGCTTGGTCGGAGCTTTTTAGGATTTCGCCTTATTTCGGGATCGTTATACGGCCGTAGCTTTGATGGCATTGAATGTGAAAATGGGTATGAAAGTAATTTGGATTCACTGGGAAAAATGGATATTAATTCTGATTCAGATAAGAAACCTGCTGTAAATGAGACCCTTTCTGGGTTTTCTTCTATAGGAACTAAGAACAGTAATAGAAATGGTTCTCAGGGATGTTTTTCCCCAAAATGGAGGTTCTCCGAGGATTTCAGAGTCGAAGTTGATGTGATTCTCAAGATTCTTGAGAAAGACGGGCCGGATTTTGATGTCAATTTGGCTTTAGATGAATTGCAACTAAAGCTTTCGGGTAGTCTCGTCAGAGAAGTTCTGATTAGGATCTTGAAAATCATAAACCACACAAACAAGAAGCAATGCGCAAGGTTGGGATACAAGTTTTTTGTGTGGTCAGGTCAGCAGGTAAATTGTAAGCACAGTGCAAACTCATACCACTTAATCATGAAGATCTTTGCAGATTCCGAGGAGTTCAAGGCTATGTGGAGACTGGTTGATGAGATGATTGAGAACGGGTTCCCGACTACTGCACAAACATTTAACATCCTGATTTGTACTTGTGGTGAGGTGGGCATGGAGAAGAGATTGGTGGAGAGGTTTATCAAGTCAAAGACATTTAATTATAGGCCGTTCAAACACTCTTTCAATGCCATTCTCCATTGCCTTCTCGGGCTAAACCATTACAAGTTGATTGAGTGGGTGTATCAGCAAATGCTACTCGAGGGGCACTCTGCTGACATTCTAACTTATAGTATACTTATGTCTGCAAAGTATAGGCTGGGGAAGTTGAATCAGTTCCACAAATTGCTTGACGAGATGGGTCACAGTGGATTGTCCCCCGATCTCCACACATATAACATCCTTCTCCATGTGCTTGGAAAAGGGGACAAACCACTCGCTGCCCTTAATCTCTTGAATCGCATGGAAGAAGTGGGTTGCAATCCAAGTATTCTTCACTTCACCACGTTGATAGATGGGCTAAGTCGGGCCGGGAATTTGGATGCGTGCAAGTATTTTTTTGATGAGATGGTTAATAAAGGGTGCATTCCTGATGTGATCTGTTACACGGTCATGATCACTGGATATATTGCAGCAGGGGAACTTGAGAAGGCTCAGGGAATGTTTGATGATATGATCATCAAGGGACAGCTACCAAATGTTTACACATACAATTCCATGATCCGTGGGCTTTGTATGGCTGGGAAGTTTGAGAAGGCACGATCTATGCTTAAGGAAATGGAATCCAAAGGTTGCAATCCAAATTTTGTTGTGTATAGTACTCTAGTGGGGTGTCTGAGAAATGCTGGAAAGCTTTCCGAAGCTCACGAAATAATTGGACAGATGGTTGAGAAGGGGCACTATATCCATCTTCTCCCAAAATTCAAGGGATATAGGAGATGCTAAAGTGGCAGATCCTTGGGAGAATCTTTCAATGAAACCTTGTTGGGAATCTTTGTAGCTCATCCCAGCTCAGGTGACAACTTATGCTTGCTGTTGCTCATTTCAGATGTCATGAAAGCAGAGACGGTTTCTCTGTTGCACTGAGCATATCCCTAAAGTATGTATTCTTCTTTTACTTTTCATACTTTCTCATGAGGCTATCAGTTGTAACTTTAATATAGTGACACTTTGTTTCTCTAGTGCGTAATCTAAGTGATTGAATCCTCAACTCTTTATTAAGGGACAAGATTCCAGTTCATCTTTGAGTGTTGGGGACTTAACTCTTTGAAAATATTATTTTCACAAATTTTCAGCAGTCTTCGGTTAATATGATACACTGCTTATACTTGCCACTTATAATAAGCAAGTAAAAGAAAACACTTTTTTAAAAAATATAAATAAAGAAATAAAAAAGAGAAAGAAAATACTAATCAAGTTGATGCTGTATTTTCCCTATTTTCATATAACAGGCAGGAACACATCCACATTTATTTCATCTCAGCAGTCAAGAGTACTCGACATCTCTCTTGCTATTTTCATTATTAAGCCATGATGGGCTTATTCATCAACTACATTAGTTTCAAATCTGCTAGTTCCACACTCTCTCTTATATCCCAAAATCTTTGCTAGATTTTTATTGATCAGTATATGCAATGTGCAACCTGAAAGATAGAAAATTAATGATATTATTTTTCCTATGTCATGTCCTATTTCAAAACCTATTCTACTTATGTCATGTCCTATTCTACTGGAGAAGCGGAATACTACTGTCATGTATAGATATTTAATAGGTCATGTCCTATTTCAAAACCTAAATTTTGTTTAAAAACAGTATACCGTGTGTACTGGTATACTGTTAGTAGATCATCCTTGCAACCACATTTGGATTTTCTTTAGCTTAAAATCCTAGAGAATAGGATTACTTTCCTTACCTTCCAAGCATTTTCAAGAGTCTGATTTGTGTTCTCTGTATTGACTTTTAGCGCAAGTGAGCTGAGCAGTTCTGCTTGTTGTATCAAAGCAGTGATCTTCGGATCATCCTTTTTAAGAAATGTCCCTTGAACCTTGCTATTCCCAACTGCTTTTGGAATGGAAGGGAAGATGGTGTTATATTTTAAGCAATGCAGATGATAATTTCTAAAAGGGTCTGAACCCGGGCAAACACTTACACACCGGCACACTATTGCTGTTGCAGCTACCGTACGCACCACAAGCTTTGTAGACACTGCAACTGTCACTCCATTCTAAAATTACTAACCATTTTTAAAGAGTTAACTAACCATTTTAGATTTAAGAGGAACTGACTAACTACTAACTAAGCTATTTAGAAAACTTAAAACTAACTAATCTATTCGCAAAGACTGTAGAGACTAACTAAACAACCAGACTCTTTAAAATTACTAACTAGTTTACAGATTTTAGAAGGAACTAAATTGTTTACGGATTACTAGCTATGGATTTTTAAGCAAACTATGTGCAGATTTTACAAACCAAACTATTTTAGATTTTTACAAACACTAACTAACATTTGCAGATTTAAAAGGAACTAACTAAACTACTGTAGAGGTTATAGAGATTAACTAAACTAAGAGCTAACAGATTTTCTAACTAAACTACCTACAGATTTGAAGACTTAACTAAGCGTCAGATTTTCTAACTAAACTACCTACAGATTTGAAGACTTAACTAAGCGTCTACAGATTTTGAAATCTAACTATTAGTTATGTCTATATCTATAGATATAGACATTGAAATCTAACTAAGCTTTCTACATATTTAAAAGGGAATAACTAGGACTAATTTTGCAATCTAATCAACATAGGTGTAAGCTAAATTGCAGCTATCAGAACATTTTGCAGAATATTGAAGAAGAGGGAGAAGGAGACACCTGCCGTGAAGGGAGGGAGGTCTGCCGGAGCGTGAAGGAGGCCGGAAAAGGTGTTGTAGGTGGGAACAGCTGGCCGGAGCTACAGTGGCGTTTTAAACTTCAGTTGGGACTCTTACAGGGGATATATTAGGCTTGTTACAGGGCTGAGCTACCAGGGACGGTTTTGGACGTGAACAGATGCTGAATAAGAGATGATTTTGGGTGTGAATAGGTGTTGAACAGTGAGGCTGTTTTGGGGTATAAACACCGACGAGAGAGAGGGAATGTTGGGCCATTCTAGGTACCTGATTTGGCCGGACGGGTGCATCACCAGCCTCGTAATCTTGTTGTTATAAGTGTTGGTGGATGTGCTCTTGAAATTTGATAAAATGTCATCGGGAATATCATCAAATGACCAAGAAACATTCGAAGTTCCGCTTCTCCAGTAGACGGCCGATCCGTGTTATACTGTGTAAAAATATTTTGTACAAACGGACAAAGAGGTTAGATGACCCACATACTTGGCCCAATTTTTTTTCCCGGGGGCGTTGTTAGCCCTGCCCCCCTGGAAGCAAATCTTGGCTCCGCCCTAGTGGCAGTTGGAAACAGCAACAAGGGTCTCCTGCAGATCCTTATACGCCACATTTATTCCATAGTTGAGAGGGAAACTAATGCTAGACACAATTCTGGGCTCTAGGAAGCATACCAAACTAGAGGTTCTGAAAATCATTGCAAGCATTTCACCCACCCAATGAACTGTACAAAGAAATATAAAGAAAAGGGTGATCATAGTTGTTCAATGATCCTGACTTGTTTTTTAGGAGAGTTTTATGTGAGGAAGAAAGCAACTCATTCTCCTGTCCTCCTCCATGGAAACCAGTGCTCCAGAAGATGCCGGCCGGTTTGCCGGCAAGTGCCTGAGATGCCCAAATCTCATGGGTGGCATCAAAGAAGGCCTTGAACTGAGCTGCCATCATGCCAAAACGAGAGGGGAACCCAAAGATAAAACCATCAGCCTCCGTAAGTTGTTCTATTCTACTGACATAAGTATTCCGCTAAACAGTCTACTTATGTCATGTCCTATTCTACTGTCATTCTATTGCATCTAGCCCTAATTCATCGCTTCGTCATGAATTCCGCTCAATTTCGCAAACTATCAGAGCCAGCGACAGATCTGAACTGGTTTTCCTCCTTCAAATATACTGTTTTATTTCCTTTCTCAAGTTGGGTTTTGATTGTCTGCGATGATGTTCTTGTACTTTGCTTGTAGCTGGAGCATAGATGGCTTTCAGTTTGATATTCTTTTACAGAATTTATTATATTAATGGTTGAATTCACTGTGATGTTAATTTTGCACAATTGTTTTGGGTGTCACTTTGTATCTCATTGCCATCTGAAGGGATAACAGGCAGTGTTTTCCATTAAACACAACCCTGGACAATTAGTGAATATATAAAGATTGGAGAACAAGAAGACGAATAAGTCGTTTTTAGTACTTATTCACCAATGTTTGAGAGTGACAAATTCCAACCATTCCTTGAGCCACTTTCAATGGGATTTGGGATGCCTTATCCTAAGTAAGAGATTTTCCTCGCAACAACCATGTTCGTATCTAAGCGAGCACCCATCCAAATTACTTGTACTATCTTATTAGAGATCATGTGAAGAAGATATAATTTCTAATGTTGGCATTCAAGTTTACTCTATGTTGATGAGCAAGTCCTATCCTTTATCTTAGACTTTTGGCCTGAAGAACTCAAAATGGAAGCCTCCTTATGACCATAAATGAATCCAAATATCCGGCCTTGCCAACTAAATTTTTTTTAAAAAAACAGTAATTTCTAGTTGCACTTTTTAAGTCAATAAAACCAGAAATGCTTGTTGGAAATCCTGAATAAGAGATTTTCATATTTTTCCTTTTTCTTTTTCACATTAGCTGAATGTGTTCATATCTTTCAATAGTTGTTAATTACCTACTCTGTGACTGCTCAAATGAATTGTATGAAATTTTATTTTCTCATAGTGAAATGAAAAAAAATGTTGAACCCTCCTGCTGGCCAACGTCACTGAGGGGCAATATTGATCCATCGTTAGTGATTGAATCACTGAGGGCCAATGTTAGTGATTGAATCTTTTTTGCATATTAATTATGAAATCTGTAAATTTTATCATTTCAATATTCTAATAAATAATTTTATTTAATTGTGTTGTAGGAGGGAGCAGGGAGCACACACTTGTCGAGTTTTAGAGGTGCAAGAGGGAACCAGCAAGATGAAGATAGTTAGACTTATGATTTATTGACACTTTTTTATGGACATGTGTATTGTATTATTATATTATGATGGGCACCTGTGATTGGATGTATTTATATTATACTGATTTTCATGTCGAAAATTTCTTTTTATATATAATGTCATTATGGACAAGAATTTGTTTATTTAATATTGTTGACAGGTACAACACAGGTCCAAGAAATATTTATATTGTTGACAGGTACAAAACAGGTAAAAAAATATTTATATTATTGACAGGTACAAAACAGGTTAAAAACAAATTGAAAAAAATATTTTCATTTTTTTTTTGTCATGCCTATTCGCGGCGTTTATGAATCGCCGTTAAATGAGCGGTCTATGACGGCGTTTCTACAAATGCCGCAAAATATTTGGCTATAACGGCATTTCTATAACGCCGTCAAAGGTAAGTCTATAACGGCATTTCTGTAAACGCCGTTAAAGGTCAGTCTATCACGGCATTTCTATAAACGCCGTCAAAGGTAAGGCTATAACGGCATTTTTATAAACGCCGTCAAAGGTAAGGCTATAACGGCATTTTTCTAAACGCCGTTAAAGGTCAGTCTATAACGGCATTTATAAAAACGCCGTTAAAGGTGCACCTATTACGGCGTTTTTAGAAACGCCGTTATAGACTAACCTTTAACGGCGTTTTTAAAGTGCCGTCAAGATAAATGCCGCGTTTGCCTTCCCCGACGCGAGCAATAACGGCGTTTGGTTTAAAACGCCGTTATTGACTATAACGGCGTTTTTGGGGTTTTTCACGGCGTTTAAAAAACGCCGTTAAAAGTCTGAAATTTTGTAGTGGTGCCACCAAATCTTTAATGCAAACACCACCGCGGCCAACTCCAAGTCATGTGTAGGGTAGTTCTTTTCATGATCTATTAATTGTCGAGAAGCATATGCGATGACTTTCCCGCGCTGCATAAGAACACATCCTAGCCCGATATTTGAGGCATCACTGTAAACTATGAAACCATCACTCCTAGCTCATACTGTGAGAACGGGGGCCGTAGTAAGCCTCTTTTTCAACTCCGCAAAGCTTGATTCACACCTGTCACTCCAAGCAAACTTGGCATCCTTCCGCATCAAGTACATGAGCGATGCTACTAAACTAGAGAACCCCTCTACGAATCTCCGGTAGTAGCCTATCAAACCGAGAAAACTACGTATCTCGGTAACACTCTTGGGTCTCTCCTAGCACATCACTGCCTCTATTTTCGCCGGATCAACTAAGATACCCTCGGCAGTAACTACGTGGCCAAGGAACACCACATTTTCCAACCAGAATTCGTACTTACTCAACGTGGAGTACAGTTTGTGCTCTCAAAGAGTCACAAGAGTAAGGCGAAAGTCTCAATCATGATCTTCCCATGTCTGGGAATACACCAAGATTTCATCAACGAACACAATGACACATCGATCGAGACAGGGTCTGAACACTCGGTTCATCAAATCCATGAACACCGCCGGTATATTCGTCAGACCAAAAGATATGACAAGGAACTCGTAGTGCTCGTACCGAGTCCTGAAAGCAGTCTTGGGAACATCCTCGACCTTGATCTTTAACTGATGATAACCCGATCAGAGATCAATCTTGGAGAAAAATCTCGCTCTTTTCAGTTGGTTAAAGAAGTCGTATATCCAAGGAAAATGATAACGATTCTTGATCGTGACCTTATTCAACTTCCTATAGTCGATGCACATTCTCATCGACCCATCTTTCTTCTTCACGAATAGTATTGGAGCTCCTCACGGTGAAACATTTGGTCTGAAGAAACCAAGTTGTTGCAACTCTTCGATCTGCTCCTTCAACTCCTTAAGCTCTATTGGGGTAATCCTATATGGAGCCCTAGAAATTGGAGCAGTGCCAGGAGTAAGCTCTATCGCGAACACGATCTCCCGATCGAGGTAATCCAGGCAGATCATCGGGAAACATATCGAAGTACTCACTCACAACCGGAATGGCTGAGGTGTCTCGTGCCTCTAAGTTCAAAAGGCTTAGTGTTGCGAAGCGAGCGATGTCTCTCCTCCGCAATCTACAAAAATGAAACAGCTTTATACCATTCGGCCTGAAGTTCACCATCTGCTCAAAACAAGCCATGTGTTCGTGGTGCGCCGCAAGCCAATCCATTCCCAGGATGACGTTGAAATCTTGAAAATCTAGTATGATTAGATTGACTGGTAACTCATACTGCCCAACTTGGACAACACAATCCTTGCATATTCGGTCAATAACCACTGACTTGCCAAGCAAACTCAAAATGGAAAACTCACGCTCCAACGGACTCGACTCGAATGAAAATCCCTTCGCAAAACTAGGCGAGATGAAAGAATGAGTGGATCCTGTGTTGGTCAACACTCGGGCTAGACATTCATTTACTAATAATGCGTCTGTGTAATTAAATAACTCACATCAATAGATTTCAACAAGAATATACATAGTGTATAGGTAACATGTACACATAAACAACCATATCATATAATAGCAAGCATTTACAACTTGAAAAATTTAGTACTCTAGTGTACCTTAGATGACATCGTCAGATGCCCATGCGTCCCATTCGATCATGGCAAAGACCCGGCCTTGGTTTGCCTTGCGAGGCGGCCGTGTAGACTGTGAGGGCCTCAATGCTTGTGAAGAGCCCTACTGAGAAAGCTGCCGAATTAGGGGACCTACTCCCCTAAGACTGGGATGACAACTGACGACGGGGACAGTCTCTAATCATGTGGCCCTGGTCACCATAGTGAAAACATCCACCAGATAGCTTTCGACAATCTCTGGCCACATGCCTCCTACCATAATGAGCGTAGACCTCATAAGAGAACATCGAGGGCACATATCCCGCGGCCTGAGATAGCGCGGGGCAAAGTGCCTGTGTCATCGCTAGGCATAAAGCTTGTGGAGCAAAAGGACGAGGAGCTTGTGTTGCAAAGTAAAGCCTCTGTGATTGTCTTGGCATGGAGCAGTCCTAGCCTCTTTTCAAGAGGAGCTAAGCTACTAGACTGGCCTCTAACACTCCCTTCTCCTGAAGAATTCCTCTGAATTCGACTCTGCTAGCTGTGCTTTATCCACAACCTCCGCATATGTCTCATGCCTAAACATCGAGACTTTATCCTTGATGTAGGCCTTCAACCCCCTTTCGAACTTCCAGGCCTTCATAGTCTCTGTAGCTATCATATGAGGGACGAATCTAGACAACTCCGAGAACTTGGTCTCATACTCAGCCACAGTCAAATTACCTTGCTCCAAGGTAATAAAGTCTACTTCTTTCTTCTCCTTCATTCATACTGGATATACTTCTTGTAGAAGACGTCAAGAAATTCTCCCCATGT
Organism: Tetracentron sinense; assembly: GCA_015143295.1. Taxonomy (NCBI): domain Eukaryota; kingdom Viridiplantae; phylum Streptophyta; class Magnoliopsida; order Trochodendrales; family Trochodendraceae; genus Tetracentron; species Tetracentron sinense. The sequence continues at coordinate 47,734,212 of CM026552.1, forward strand.
CCACTCTTGATCCAGTCGGGTCAACTCCCAAGTCTTAACAACGGACCTTCACCAGTGGTCAGCCTCACCTTCAAGCATAAAGGCGGCCCAGGTGACCCTCTCTGCCTCAGTGGGCAACAACACCGAAAGCAACTTCTCCAGTTGTTTGATCCATGCCTCTGCCACCAATGGATCAATGCTACCAAAGAATACTGGAGGTCTCATCCTCCAAAATGCCTCTATCTCTGCTAGCGCTCTATTAGGAGGAGTAGCTATGAGTGCCGCAGCAGAAGGAGGAGTAGCAGACTGCCTGGCTGCTAGCATAGCCAAGGTCTCGGCTATAGATGCAAAAGCCTAAGCAAAGTCGGGTTGTTCATCACCTGATGGAGCATCACCTCAATTTCCCCCTTGTATTATATCTACGACCTCAAGCACTGCGTCTCATGATTAAATCATGAGAACAACAGTACATCAAGAGTCTAACTTGGACATATGTTCAATAACCATTTCAATAATCACTTAATGTTAAATAAGTACATAATAATACACCGAAGTATACATAATAATAGTATAAGCTTACAATTAGTGGTTCCTAGCGTAAGACACTAAGTTTGGTTGTGGGTTCAACTAGTTTTGACTAAGACTAACTTGTTAGTCTATACTTGGAATACAACTCTTCTCTTAGACCTAAGACTTTTTTTTCAAATCATGGTATCGAACTCTAAGTGACCCTAAAGAACCTAAAGCCTAGGCTCTGATACCAACTCTGTCGCGCCCCAAAATCCCCCCTAGGAGTTAGGTGAGACTTTAGACATGACTAATCATAACCTGACAAACCATCCTGCAATATACGACACACATACAAAGTGGAAGTGTAATACATAATGAGAAATGTGAATCATGGTGCTAAAGCATAACTAAAATTTCTCCTCAAATATCTCTAAGACTGTATTCTAAGCGCATATACAAAACATAACAAGTAAAGGTGAACATGCCCACCTACCAAAATACCAAAACTAAAAACTCTCTCTTAGTGTTCACCCTGATAGGGCTAACTATCTAAATCCCTGGCCTCCACCTGAGGCTCTACCATGGGCTCCACACGAGGCTCTTCCTCACCATAATCGTCCTCGACCCAAGGACCAAGAGCACAGATATCGAACCGTGTACCTGCCGACATCAATATGTATGGATGAGTATTGAATACTCAGCGACTGCAAGCTACTAGCTAACAATAACATAATTCAATTCATATTTTCAAATTAAAACAACATGATGACCATGACATGCATGTGACTAAATGTGAAACCCCGTATAAAAATCCGTATGCATAATTCATAACTTGTTATTGAAAATATCTTTTCGTGTTTTCAAAACTTGCTTAAAATTCTCATTCTTGTATTGTTTTTGTCTTATGAAAATCATGCTTGTCTTATCTTGCTTGTTCTTGTTTAAATCACACTTGCCTTGTCTTGTTATTCTTGGCTTGTAAGCCAGATGTTAGTGTCCTTGAATCAACTTGTGAGCTGGGTATGTAAATACCCTTCATCGAAATTGAACATGAAACAACTTGAAAATTGGGTGTGTAAACACCCCTTATTGAATAGAAGAGGCATATTAACATCCTTGACCGGCCCAATGTCCGGCATTATCAAGTTTGTTTGTTTTGTTTTCTTGAAGCCGGATATGACATATCCTTGGATATGCCCTATTCTTGACCGACCCAAAGTTCGGCTTTATCATTTGTTTAATTAGTGAAATCACGTGTCTTGTCTTGATTGGTTTTCATATACTTAAGAAATTTGGTTCATGCATGCATGCTTGTGCATAATGCATTGTGAACATCATATTGGCATGAAGACATTTAGAAGAATAATATATATCATTCCATAGATTTGAGAGAACTTAAATGGGACATATAGAGGCATGTTAGCAATTTGATAATTTGGGGAAAAACCTTAAATCATGTTTTCATAGCCATAGGCCTAATTTCATACATACATTCCAACATTCATAGTTTCTTAACCTAATACATTCATATCATACTCATTAATCTATACATTTTAGGTAAACATGGTTGATTCAAAGAATAGGAAGTATTCATGCTCACATTCAACATACATGTTATGAAAACCTAGGTTTTTGGATCTAGGTTATTACCAAGCTAACTAGGAGGGTGTACTAACCTCTTGAGGATCAATCCTAGCTTGAAAAAACCCTTGAGTAAGAAATCCAAGCTTGATGGAGGGGCACAACCTTGAGAAGGAAGGTCCTTGCTTGAAGAAGATGATCAAAGCATTGAAAGCCAAGGTTTGAGCTCCACTTGATCTTCAACCAAAAACCCTTCCTTGGAACCCTACTCTCCTCTCTTCTCCTCCTAAAATCTCCCCTAGGTTTTGTCTAATCCCAAAACCCCCAAAAGTCCATTCTATTTATAGCTCAAGGGGTTAAAACCCCAATTTCCGTAACTTTGCGCACGACTGCGATCGATCGCACACCACCTGCGATCGATCGTAGCTCGCAGTGCGATCAATCGCACCTGGAGGTGATCTGTCGCAAATTAACCCGAATACTTTTCCCAGATTTCGACTGTCTGATCGATCGTAGGCTTGCTGCGATCGATCGCAAGTTCACCCGAATGCTTTTCCAGATTTTCCTCTGTCAACGATCAATCGTAGCCATGCTGCGATCGATCGCAACCCCCTTTTCCCCATTTTCTTTACCCATAGATCCTTGTGGAGTGTTTTCACCTTTGTTTTCATCTTCCTTAGGGCACTCACCCACCTACATACCATACATAGCTTGTTACTAACCATTTTTCTCATTAATCTAAATTCAAAATACATAAAAGCCCATTTAGCCTTAAAAGCACTATTCACCAACTATGTAAACAAGTGCCGGGGTTTTACAAAAGCCCTCTATTTACAGGCTTCAAAGGACTAGGTTGGTTCCCTAATCAAAGGGCCAGACAGCCCTATCTATTACGAGTAGGGTTGTCAATGGACTAGGTTGGCATATGTCCAGTCCAGGTTGGGTAGGCCCAATTTAATAATTGGGCCGAGCTGGACCTAGAACTTGAAGCCCATTACAATATTGTATTATATTTCTAATTGGGGGCATGGCCTAGGCTGATTGTAAATTATTCTTTGTATTTCTAAAATCTCCATTTTATTACATTTTACCCTTGAATTAGTCTACGGGTAATCCCAAATCCTAACTGTTTTAAATCAATTATTAAACAGATATGATTAGAACTAATGTGGCATTAGAAAAAACAAAATAAGCCAAGTCAAATCCTAGCCTTTAGTAGTTAGTTATAAACGATTAAGATTAGGGAGTATATTTGGAAGTACCCATAAACCGACTCTACTCTTTTACACAATAAAAGCAGGGCCCACCCCGTCCGAGTCTCACTCCATGAGTCATTAATTAATGAATTGAGGAATTCAAATACCATGTTATGACTGCATTTGATGATCACATGTAGAGATTCAAAATTAGAATACATTTAGTATTTGAAGAGCTTAATTTACTATCAATTTTATGTATATAAATGTAGATACTAGGCATTGGGCATTGGCAATCTATGTGTAGTGATATACAATAAGTGAATGAAAAGCACTAAACTCATATGGTATTGCTCAAAAACTAGATGAAAGACTTTGGTAATGGGGGATTCCTCATTATCTTGCTTTTGATAGAGTAGGCATTGACCCATGCTCACTCTATAAAAAGCAATGGGAGTGACTGAGGAACTCTTTGGTCCAAGATTGCAGATTCCGGTGAATTGAAACCATTCCTGGCTAATTGAAACCTCTCTTCCTTCATAACTTTTAACAGGAAATTTCACATCTCCTTCCATTTGGAATTGGGTGATGATGCAACCAACCATTCATCAGGCACAAAAACGGATGAATTCCCTACTGCAATGCATTTCAGAATACAAACCAAGCAACTGCTAATGACTTTATGAGATGGTTTTATGTGTGTGAGAGAGAGAGCATTGCCAACTAGGGCTGTCAATGAGCCAAGTCAGCTCAATTCGTCTCCAAATGAGTCAAGCTTGAGTTGGGTATTTGAGCTTGTTGAGCCGAGCTAAATGATAGAGCTCATTTGTTAATCAAGCCAAACATAAGCAACAACAGGCACGGGGCTCAACTTAGCTTGATTAATTTTACTGCATTACTTATAATATCCTAATAATATTAGTTTTACATAAAAGTTAAGAAACATAAATATGTTAAGGTAAACCTTAAAAGGTAACTTCAAACTTTCATATAATTTATAAATTCTCTATATCATGTTTCTCCCATTAGCCTCACGAGAATAACTATGCTTAGTTCTTCTGGTTTTTTTTCCCCATTGGGAGAATGTGATAGGCATGTTCAACTCTGATGATTTTGATTTGAAATCTTTTTGTTAAAATTAGGGATAAATGAGCTGAGCCCAAGCTAGTACTCGAGAGCTTGAATTGAGTTCGAGAGGAGCTTGGGACAGTATATATAAATATATATATGAGCCAAGCTTGAGCAGTTCGAGAGGAGCTTGAGCCAGTATATATATATGTCACAAGCCAAGCTTGAGCAGCACCCAGCTCGGCACAGCAGTATTACTAAGAAAGTCATGTGCTGAGATAAATCTTGTGCCCTAATGTTTCCCAACCCATGAATCTACTGAGATTATTTCTTAAAAGCCAAAAAAAAAAAAAGTCCAATTCTTACCTTTTCATTCTTTTCTGATGATGTTTTAAATGATGTCACCATTGCAAACTGCAGATTAACCTGTATAATAATAAGCTGATAGTAACCAACAACCACTACATATGAGATTTTTATAGTAAAACTTACTAGTTTAGGTACAAAACCTTATTTAGGTGGAGTACACAGTGCCATGCTCAAGCAGATTGACTGGTTTATACATAAGAAAATAGACCTGTTTTGAAGTTGGGATATATTTTTTTTCTATAGATCATATCATATGTTCTAGTGCAGCTTGCCAGGTCCAGAATGGAGCTGCAATGTCCTGCTTGGGACCACCTGAAGAACACCTGGTTGCTCTGCCAAATAAATTTTTAATCAGTAATGATGGGAAGAATAATCCAAATAGATATTATTGAGAACCAAACAAATGCATAATGAAAAGTTGTTTCCACTTGAACAAAATATTAATATTAAGTAAATCGTGCCAAATGAAAAGCATACACCATTCAGGAGACATGTTCACGACTATTAAGTAAATCGTGCCAAACAAAAAGAATACACCATTCAGGAGACATGTTCACGACATATTAGAAGTCAATACAACTGAAAATACATATCCTCCTCCGTCAAGTTGCTTCAAATAGGCATTTGTACTTCCCAAAACTAAAGCAGTACTCAACAAATGAGAAATATGTTCAGCATGAGCAGTGCCTGTCTGAATTTGGAATCAGATTCAAAAATCTCCAGACCCCCTTGATAACCCTAGAGTCCACCACGAGAGCAAGTTTATGATGCATAGGGAGCTAAGTCCAGTGGTATATCAAGTGCCCTCATTGGGACCAGACAGCCTCAAGACATTAATGGGGGCATTGTAGGTGTCTCAAAGCACTGGTTAGAGGACTCAAGTGATTGGTGGGTAATATGATTATGGAGATCATATTAGGTATGGTGGATGCTATAAGCGACACCGGCAGGCACTCAGTGAGAGGATGTCAAACAACTTGATCCAATTATTGAACAACTGTCATTAGCTAGACAGTTCAAACTTCACTTCCATGCTCCGTGGTAGGCAAACACTATCCCAAGAAAAAATTAGGTTGTGAGGATCAGTATCAACTCTTAGTGTCCATCTTGGTTTCCTTTGTCTATAACAAGGAGATTCAAAAGGACAGTCTGCATGAAGCATTAGGGCAATCAGGAAATGGAACCAAACAACCTCCCCACCTCCTTTTAACTCGGGTAAAGAAATAGAGAGGCCCATTGTTTGGTTCAAAATATTCATCCAATATCATAGGGTGCACATCTTGTTCTCTTGGAAAGATGCATATACCTGTTTAAACAGTTCAACGACCTCAGGCAGCAACAATGAAGTAGGTTACACACTCAACATCCTCAAAGAATTACAACAAACAAAGTATATCAGCTCTTCCCAATGACACCTCTATTTCTTCAATATCATAACATTTCATTTGGCACAAACCAGTGGGAAGTTCGGAAAGATAATTAGACAACCAATGCACCCTTACTATAGATGAGTTCTAAGAGAATGCAGAATCTGAACCTATTACAGACACTAACCCTATGTTTGGTTGCTGAGAGAATAAGTAAAAACATGGAAAAGAAATGAAAATTAAACAAAACATAGCTAAAAATTGTATTAAAAATCCAAAATTTTCTTTTCTTTTCCATGTTTTCACCTATTTTCAATACAACCAAACATAGCATAAAGGAATGCTGTTCGAATATATGAGTATAGTAAATCCTATTAGTAGTAGATATCTGGCAAGGCACCCCTATGAAATGGGTTCAATGAATGTGAAACTCTTTAAAAATACACGATGATCATAAAATCTCTTGGAAGTCGGGGAAGCCCATCTAACACCATAAAAGAAAATACTTTGGACCACCCAACACTAACAACCAAGCCGTTCATATGACATTCAAGAGGTTAATGTCCGCCTAGTTGCAGAACCCTATGTTTATATTCCATCAAGTACACATAAAATGCTGCTGGACTAGGATGTGACACTTAGGTCCATGGATCAACTCCGCTCCACCAATAAAGATTGCTAGAATGCAACAGAATTAGCAATAAATCATAAATGATGATCTATGGGTCTCTGTCCTACAGGATTAATGACAGACAATTCTCAAAAAGGTACACCAAATTCTACTTGCAGCCCTTAGATGGAAGTGGGGACCAAATGAGCACATTATGTGATTCATAACAGGTGACAAACAATCCAACTTACCACAATGAAAATTCAACTTTTGGTCGTGCGAGTTGTATAAAACCTGGCATAGCGAGTCAATAGATTTCCTAGTTATCCACAACTTGCCACAATGAAAATTCAACTTTTGGTCGTGCGAGTAGCATAAAACCTGGCATAGCGAGTCAATAGATTTCCTAGTTATCGAAGCTTCTCCTTAAAAATGATGGTACTTGAGGGTATTAGGGAAATATTATGTTAAGGGAAATAATGATGTAATATGAGATACACAAGATCTCATAGAGATCTTGTGTAATCATCCAAGTTATTGTCAATAAAATCAGTTTTCTATTATGGTATCAGAGTGGGCGATCCACTGCCTATTTTGATTTTTTTTATTCTGCTTTTCCGGCGGGTGGTGCCGCCACTGCTTGTCAGGTGTGAAACCTTTAATTTTGATTTTTAATAAAGACCCTACTATCATCTTCTATACCTTACGACCCCAGTTCTCAGACTTAGACTCATGTATCATGGTCTCTCATTTTCTTTTCATTTATTAAAAACTTCTCAAACGATAATTTTTTCTTTAAATCGTTGGTCATACTTCATGTGTTTTGGGAGAAGATTATGACAGCTTGATCTAATGGGTCACCAGCTCCGACAGGCTCAAGAATGAGCGAGATGCGACATAGATGGACTTCACAGATTGTCAGTGACCACCAAGCATAGAACTATTCGTCAACAAATTATCAAAGAAGATCAAGGCTAAGGAGTACTCGACTTGTGGCAAACACATGAAGATCTCGATCCTCATGTGTTTGAGGGGGAGTATTAGGGAAATATTATGTTAAGGGAAATAATGATGTAATATCTATGAGATACACAAGATCTCATAGACAATATTGAATTAGCATCGAGATAATATAGAATTAGCATCAATCAAGGATTTGATTACATTAGGTTTCTATCTTGAGGTCAATGTAATCTCTATATAAACCCTATTAGAGTTCATTGTAATCATCCAAATTATTCTCAATAAAATCAGTTTTCTATTAAAGGGGTGGTGATGGCACATGCAACGGTGGAGAAGGGGGGCGACTCTTACTTCCATATTTTAAAAATGACATCACTTACCCCCATAATAAGCTCTTAAAAATTGGCAATAAGAGGTTTTACCAAACATATTACTATTAAATTAGAGGAATTTTTCAGAGTTTTATTTAACGAACCCTAGAAAAATATAAGAACTTATTATATTCGACAAGATTTTCCAAACGAACCCTTAGTATGCATCCCCATGACTAGCAATTCAATTGTAAAATTTCAAATTCACAACGGACTCCATCTAATTAATTGACCATTCATCTGATGATCTATACAAAGTGATTGATGTTCGCCCTTAAATTGATTTCCTTATTGTTTGCATGAATTGGTTTTTTTTTTTGGTTGAACACAACACCACCACAAGGTGTTACTGTAGGCAATTGAAAGGAGGACACCCACACACACAGCATGAATTGGTAAGTGGTTGAGTTATTTTCACATGATCTGAAGGACACGATCAGATCCCTATATGAATATAACTGTATTATTTATTCACAGAATATATAATTCATACAGAAAACCTTAGATTATTAGAACTAGAAAGCATAATCTGAATACTAAACTGATATCCTCAAATCATTGCATACTCCAACATCCCAAAAAAATCAGATTAATTCTCTTAACAAATAAGAAAAAAAAAACAAAAGAATCAGAGATAAAGAACAAAATTCCTTACTTGAGATTTGAGAAACCTGATCAGGAGTGAGCTTAGCAGAGAATCCGCTAGCAGCGTTCTTGTAGCTGTAAATCAGAGCCTCTTTCGCAGCTTCCTCGCTGCATAAGCAATAGATTATCAAAAAAAGAACAAAACACAATCCCAAAAGAGAGAGAAAGAAGAAGAAGAAGAATCGAACCTGCCGAAGACAGAGGCTAGGGTTCGGATGTGATAGGCTTCGGGTTCTTCTCCCTCGGGCTTCTCAGTATAAATGATGTGAACAGCTGATGAAGAAGATCCAGATCCAGATCCAGACCCTGGAACAGAATTCGCCATTATCGAAGACCAAAATAGGAACAAAAATACCAGAGATGATAAGAACAAGTGGGTTTTCAGCATTCCTTCTTCTTCGTTTTTTCCCTTTTTCTTCTTCTTATTCTTATATATAAAAACGAAACCAAGTTGCTTTGAGAAAAGACTCAAATACTTAGCGACGAAGTCATGTATATCCCTTTGTATGGGCGTCTCCGCTTTGGTTCAACAAATGTTAAAACGGCGACATCAACCAAGTCTATAAATACGAATCTGTTCGGATCTTCTTTCAAGGACATCCATCCAACACACCATGGGCTTGTCCCCTGTGGTTGTGTATGTGACTCGTGTTCGAGTCTTGGTGTGGCTGTTGACGCCCAACCATGAGTACTAACCCGGTTAATTCCCCTAACCCAGGTAGATAAATGATGCAGGATAAGTAATAAAAAAAAAGAAAAAAAGAAAGGACTTCCATCCATCTTCTATTTTTTATGCTTTAAAATAAAAATAATAAAATAAGGGTGATATTATAAGCACACCAATATTTATTGTCGGGACACCGTTAAAAAAAATAACATTTTTTTAAAAAATGACTTGTCCATGAGCACCCATAGCCCACACACCTAAACCCTCTTCTAAAATCTTTTTCTCTTTCTAAGAACTAACCTGTAAAGCTCCACTTACCTTTACGTTCAGAGAGCTGTTGAGTTGTAGAAATATGAACTAATGTAAGCTTATTAAATCAATTCTTTTTTTTTCTTTTATTTGTATTTTTTTGTCCCTTTTGCATCATTCTAGTAGAGTTTATGAAGTTATTTTAGTTTGAAAAACCTTTTGCACAATAAGTAGTTGCTTCATGCTCTTTATTTTGAAATAAACATCATACTAGTCATTTTCAAATAGTTTGATTTCCTCTACATCATTTTCAACGTTGAGTTTCCTATGATTTTTATTGCAAGCTCTTTAACCCACACAAAATAGGGGTGTAATATATCAGGAATTATGTATTTAACTTTGAATACATATTATATGTAGAAAAAGAAAAAGTTGGTTTACGCTTCCGCACTATTTTAGCTTCCGTACTCTGTATTATGTTCCGATTTCATATGTTATTACTTTGTTCATTACAAGGTGGTTTGGCAGGTTAAGTGTAGTCACACCTAAAGTATCCCTCAACTCCTAGGAGGTATTTTGAGGCGCGACAAGATCTTATTCAAGCTTAATTTTACTTCAATTTTAACCTTAAAGCTTAATATACATCAATAGTTCATGACATTGATAGTGAGAAAGTCATATTTACCTTACTAAAGCTTTTTCCTTCAATCCAAAAGCTCAAGAACCTTCCTTAGAGAGAGATCTCCAAGCTCCAATCTTTCTTTTCCAAGCAAAATCTTCATTTCCCTAGCAAAACCCCCTTAGAATCCTAAGTTTTCCCTTCTTTCTCTTCAAAAATAGATTTGGAACCTTAAAACCTAAAAGGAACTTGAGTTGGAAGTCTTAGTTGAAGTGGAGGAGGTTTAAAACCCTAAAATCACGGTTTTTAAAAAAACTAAAATCGCAAGGGCGATCGATCGCCCACCACACAGTGGGCTCGTAAAATTTTTGGGTTCAAGGAGATTGATCACTTATCCCATACGATTGATCGCCCGCTCTGTTTTTCCCATTTTTTTTATAATCCTTTTAAGCATCTTCAATACCCCCACACTAGTTAGTTATTCTTAAATACACGTAAGGATAAATCATTGACTATTTCACCCCTACTAAATAAGGTAATGACATGAACTAAAATTCTGGGTCTCTACATTACTAAATCAATTCCTCCTAAGGTATAATAGGTATCTAGGTCACTTACCATCCTACGTAGTGAAACGAAGTCGGTGATCGAAATGTCTTCAGTTGATCTTATTCGGTCTTCATCTTCACTAGTCTTGGATGCTTGAAGACAATGACACATGACACATTGTTTTTACAACAGAATAAGCCAATATCAAAATATGGACTTTACACCTTCCAAATCTCTTTATTAGTCTATCACATATGTTATTTAGTGTTCCTACTTCAATCCTAGTAATTATGGATTTTAGCTGCACAAAATATCAGTTATGTTGGACAATGATGAAAAGAGGAACCATGGTAATGATGTCAATTAGTAACCTCTTTATAAATGAGAAATCGTGACTGCCATTACCTCATTTCCTAGCTTGTACTCCCCATCTTCCTCTAACAAAGCGATTTCATCTTTTTTTCTTGGCATCATCACTCAACCAATCTGTATTATATACTTTACCGACATTCATGATTTCTTCTTGATTATCCTATGTATAATGGCTTCCCTATCCACCCCTAAAATTGATCATGATCCTCAGTTCTCCTTGTCTTCAATTATTCTATGACAGATGAGCTTAAACAATAATGAGGTTCCTATTGAAGTGGATCCTCAGTTACTCAAAGAAGGATACAAAAATGCAAATTAAATCAATAAAACTAGCTTTGATCAACATGGATTCATATTTTAATAGAGATCAAAACTCCACTACTTGTTTTGTTTGGATTTAGCTGAATTATCCAATAAATACAATATCGTTGAAATCATTTAATAGGATACAACTATTGGGAACGATGATGTCAAAGTCACTAATTCTCCAATCTATAACTTCATTCGGGCTTGTATATATCTCACTTCCCAAGTCAATAATATCAATCAATCCTAGTCAATTAGACCACAATTAAAATCTATTTTATTTACTGGCTTTTGGTCTTCTATATCTCCAATTTGAAAGTCACAATTTAATTTCACTAATTTTATGGGCAATGTATGCACTTCTTGGTACTCTACATCAACACCATTCCTTTTGTTCTAGGTCGAGGAGGGTTTTCTTTATGGTGATGGCTATTGTTATTGTCTTCTCTTTCTGCTATATGAATGTGGTGGGTAAGAGGTCTCTCGCATATATTTTATACTCGAGGAGTTCCTCTTTTATATTGAGAAGAGTTGGGGAAGTATCCCACCGCTTTCCCACAATATTAGGGAGGTATTATGGGTATTCTTTATGGTGATGGTTATTGATGTCGCCTATATCCATTCTAGGTCCACTTTATTGTCTAAATAGACAATCTGTCATACATCAAACTTTATGTATACCAAATATATGATGACAGCTATACTGGGAAATCATCGAAACATAATTGCAATTATAAAAATTAATGGTGTTTAAGATGTACATCACAAATCAAGCATCAAATGAGTAAATAAGACCTATACGCTATACATGTTTTTTATACAACTTGGGTGGTAACTTGATCCGCAATTATTAGCTTAGTGCTGATTTTCTCAATAGTAACCCAATGATCTCGAACATGTTCTCTAACAACAAGGTACTTTATGTCAATGTGCTTGTTTGAACTACCACTCTTGTTGTTGTTAGAGAAGTGAACTGCAACGAAATTATCACAGTAAATCGTTAATGGCTTAGATAAAGAATCTACAACTTTAAGCCCTGTAATAAAATTCCGTAACCATAAACCTTGTGAAGTAGCACCATAACATGCTACATACTCTGCCTCCATAGTAGAGGAGGCGGTCAATGTCTATTTTACGCTTCTCCATGAAATAGCACCTCCTGCAAGTAGGAAGAGATACCTTGATGTAGACTTTCTAGAGTCAAGGCATCCTCCATAATCTGAATCTGAATAACCGATCACTTCTAGATGCTCCGATCGTCTGTATGTATGCATGTAATCTTTTGTACCTTACAGATAGCGTATCACTTTCTTTGCAGCCTTCCAGTGATCCATGTCTGGATTACTTTGATATTTGCCTAACATTCCAACTGCAAATCCGATGTTTGGTCTTGTACAGACCTGAGCATAAATCAAACTCCTTACTACAGATGCATAAAGAATGGTTTTCATCTGTTCCCGCTCTATATCATTTCTTGGACTTTGGTTGAGGTTGAATTTATCACCCTTAACAATAGGTGCCCCACTAGGTGAGCAATCATTCATTCGAAATCTTTCTAGAACTTTGTTAACGAAGGCCTTTTGAGACAATCCAAGTATCCCTCTGGATCTGTCTTTGTGAATCTCTATGCCAATGACAAAAGAAGCTTCACCCATATCCTTCATATTAAAGTTTTGTGTCAGATACTGTTTCACCTCATATAACAAGCCCAAATCACTACTAGCAAGCAGAATATCATCCATATAAAGGACTAAGAAAATGGATCTGCTTCCACTAATCTTAAGGTATATACATTGATCGACGACATTCTCCGTAAAACCAAATGAAGAAATGACATCGTGAAATTTGAAATACCATTAGCGTGAAGCCTGTTTTAGTCCATATAGAGATTTCGTAAGTCTGCAAACCAAGTAACTTTCTTTATTTGAGGAAAATCCTTCAGGCTGACTCATGTATACCTCTTCCTTTAAATCTCCATTAAGGAAGGCCGTCTTCACATCTATCTGATTTAGCTTTAAATCAAAAGGATCTACTAATGCCATGATTATCCTAAATGAGTCCTCCTTAGAAACTAGAAAGAAGGTCTCATGATAATTAATACCTTCTTTCTGAGTGATTCCCTTGGCTACAAGTAGGACTTTATAGCGTTCTATATTACCTATTGAGTCCCTTTTGGTTTTATAGACCCATTTATAGCCAATGGTTTTGGCTCCTTCAGACAATTCAACTAAATCTCATACATGATTTTTAGTCATTGAATCCAACTCATCTAACTTGGCATCATACCATAAGTTGAAAATTTTCTCACTCATGGCTTGTGAAAACGAAATTGGATCTTCCTTAATTCTAATGTCATGGTCAGACTCTTGTCGGTACACAACAGTACTATATTGTTGAAAACAAGCAAGTCAAGTGGTTGGTGATGTTGTACCAACCACATGATACACCTTCACATCATTTTTTTTTTTTGGGTAGTTCCTTCACATCATTACAAATGATAGATAAAGCGAGTTTCATTAAATTATACCAGAAATTTGAATCCAACGAGAGAACTTTTCTCTCCTGACAATCTTTTGCCATTCTATGTATTTTAAGATGACAGAGATCGTAGGTCTTTTGTACACCCAGGAGTCACGGACGACAGAAAACTGAGAATATGGATGCATGCTATAAATTGTGTATGACACATGCAAATCAAACACCACAATCCGAAGAGTGCTCTGATACCACATGTAAGCATTAAAGAATATAATGTCAAAGATCTTACCTCCGGCCATGGTGATTAGATTTGATGTCGCTTATATCCTTTGGAATCGCCCTCATGTCTTGAATGCGAGATATTAATTAATTAGAGAGAGATCTTTTAATCTAAATAAGACCAAATATTTGGATAGATAGATACACAGGCAACTTGAAAGCTTTCTTGTTAGATTAGGGACCCTCTCTCATAAAACTCTTTTATACCATCTTCCCATCAAAGAGGGTAGTTATTTTTTGAAAGGTTTCCACTTGATAACAACCTCTAATGGTATTATGGGGTTAACACAAAAGTGGTGGTGTGGCAATGTGGGCCACACCATTTAAAGAAGAAACATAACTAACACCTATGTCCAATGGATAGTTTTTTTTTAGTTCAGTAGATAAACTGTGAGAGAAGTGAGCTCCCTCTTGAGGGGTACTTCACTACATTCTCTCCTATTTTAGAGAGAATCATGCATGAAAGAAAGAGAAGCATATAACTCTCCTCCCTATAAGATGCCAATTTACACCACACCCTAGTATTGCTGTCATTAGGGAGATCCTTATCATGAATGCCTATTTAAATAGATCTTTGCTACCGAGACCCGTTAGGGCCAAGACCACCAAGACCATGCTCTAAGAGCATGGGATTTCAGGTAGGGCCATTTCACATGGTAGGCCCCACCTGAAATCCTGTGCTCTCATAGCACGATCTCGGTGGTCTCGGCCCTAAGAGGGTCTGAGAAGCTTTATCCTTTAAAATATATGGGATCCTCATCCAGGATTCTCTATTATGTGGTAGCCATTTCATCGCAAGTGGTTAATATGGCAACAGTTATTGCCAGCTATGTTACACATGCCTTAGGCACATTTGATGTTATCAATAGTTGAGTTGTGATTTGATGAATGCATGTATGCCCCTTCATAAATGGATGGTGAGATACAAACGTACGTCAGTTATTGGAACAAGCCACCCATCTGCTTTATTGAATTCTGTGAGGGGAAAAAATACCGGACGGACACGCGTCAGCAGCAGCTTCTTCCACGCTCTGGTTCCCCGGTAGAAGGTTGGAGCGGAGGGTGTGGCACCCTGACCTGTACTCCGATGGTAAAGTCAGTAAGGGTAGAAGATGATGAACAGAAAACGCTAGAACAGTCACTGAAAAATACACAAGGCACTGGAGGCTCCGAACACATATTCTCGGATCTGGGTCAGTGAACAAGTCTCCTGTGCACTAAAAATCAGGGGGTTTTTATAGGGCAAGGGTTGGTATGGCCATCGATGACCATGGATGGCCATAGGTGTCCATGCCACGTGTCTTTGCACTCATTGCCAAACATCTTAGTCATATCTGCCACTGGTTGCATCACACGTGAGAGCCTCCTATAAGTCCAATCGGACGGGATCGGTCGGTACGCAGAAGTGACCAGCATTAAATGCCAAGACAGTGCTTTCGGCACGAAACGGCGCGTTCGGCACGCTTGTCGGGATCATGGATCGCCTCCTGATCACTTCCTCCTATGAGCCGGTCTCGTTGTTGACTTAAGCTCGGTTACGGCGTAGATGCCTTAAAACACAGCACGACATCGTTGTCGGTGAGACAACGGACTCGTTGTTCGCGTAACGACAGCGACGTTGTCAAGAGCACAACGTTCACGTTGTGCTTTAGACAACGAGTACGTTGTCGAAGCCACAACGGAAACGTTGTTCTGCGTGAGAACAAAGACGTCGTAATACGCACAACGGGATCGTTGTACATCAGACAACGTGTGACCCTCATATTTTAAGCACGTGACCCCAACTCGTGCCCACGTGTCACTTCCGTGAACAAAACGACAAAAACGAGCTCGTCCTCCAACGCTGAGCTGATTTACGAATTTTATCCGTTACAATTTGCCCCTTTATGATGCTTGGAACGTAGTTCGAAGCGTCATAAACGAACAAAAAGATCATACCTGGCACCACTCCGGAAGACGAAACGTTGCGTGCTTTAAACGCTTATTGAGAAGGTCGACCGTTCACGCCAGCTGGTCACGCGTGCGAACCGTCGCGTCTCTTTAATGCGGACAGGCTGTCATCATCACCGATTTAAATTTCGAGAATGCTTTAATGACCCTGACGGTTACTCTACTTGGTGAAAAGACGATCTTGCCACTGCTCTTAATTCCGTTGATACAGGTGTACGCCTCAGATGAAGGGTAGTGGTGTACTTTCGCAAACCAGAGATGCTTATAAAATCCCATCGAATCCTCCTTCTCTCTCACCCTGTTTCATCAAGCACTGTTACTCTGTTGAATCCTCTTCTTGCCCGAAAGTTCATCTTCCTCAAGTTCTTCAACAATCTCTCTGAGTTCTTTGGTTCGGTACGCCCTTCACCCCTATCTCTTATTATCTCTTACTGTTTTTCCGTTTCTCTCTTCTCTGGTTCCCAGAGTGGTTCTGCCCTGCGCATATATTTTTTGCTCTTGCCCCTCTTCTCGATTTCTTTTTATCACCATGGCTGCCAACGTTCCCGTAGAACCTGCTAGGATAGAGGAAGTTAGAGGCCCTTCCGATGATGAGGCCAGTTGCACAGGTAGCGCACCTCACGGTGCCTACATTGAAAAATCCTCAGTTCTGCGCCAGTACCAGTTGGCGCATCTGAACCGTTACAGGGAACGTTTCGACTTCCCTTCCAATGTCAATCTCCACTTCAAGCGAGATGATGCCATCATAGATAGGCGTTCTGCCTGTACCGTTGTCTATCTCTCCCAGCTTGAGGCTGGCCTTCGCTTCCCTCTTCATCCTGTCTTGGATGAAGTTTTGTCCACCCTGCAACTCGCACCGGGACAAATGCACCCGGGCTTCCACAAATACATGTCCATGATGATCAAATTCATCAAGGACGGGTACCCCATAGAGGCTAGGCATCTATTCCACTTCTGTCATGCCGTCAGATGCCGAGGCAATGACGACGGTCTGCATTCCTACTTTTCGTGGAACAAGAAACCCCATTATCCAGAGCTCGTCTCAGGCATTCTCGATAGAGAAAGAAAATGGAAAGCCACTCCTTTCGTCGTCTCTGGCGGCTGGAAGGTAGAGAATTCCTCGGTCCCCAACGTCTTCCGAGTGGAAGCAGGTATACCACAAGTCATCCGTTGTCCGCTGTGCACCATCGTCCTGACTACGTTCTCGTTGTACACTGTATCTTCTCGTCCTGCTAACTCCCTTGTTGTACTCATTTTGCTTTTTCTTGTGTGCAGTGGACCCAAAGAAATTCCCATACAAGAAATTGGCCCCAGAAGAAGAAGAACTCCTTACCGGTATCCGCCGTGCTCGAGGTGGGGAATACATCAGGTGGAAATCACTCGAGCTCGACACACGGGCCTCCTCCAGCAACCTAGCAACTACTCAACAACAACCATAACAACAGCAACAGGGCGCCTCCACTTCCGCACCTTCACCATTCCTTCATCTAACCGAAGAAGAAGAAGAAGCCATGGCCGACTCAAACCCACCACCGCTAAGCAGGAAGCCGAGGTCTGCTCGCCCTGTGGTTCAGCCGCTTCCACCGCCACCACCGCCGAAGAAGAAGAAGAACCATTCTTCCAAGGGTACAGCGCCTGCTGACCCGAAGAGAAAGATGGCCCCCCAGGCCGAGCACGAGGCCAGAAAGAAGGCCAAGGCGGACAAACGCCTGGAGAAAGAGATTGCAGCCATTGCTGCTCCCCCTTCCGCCCCTGCCGCTCCTCCAACAAGTCCAGGAGCCGAGGTGACAACGGCAGTAACCGAGGTTAGCTCGGCGCCCGCCCCTTCTCGAGCTGCCACTGCCCCAGCCAGCACGAGCTCCGCTGTCGTTGCCTTGGCTGCAACGGAAGCTGGCACGACGAGTCTCCCGGCTTGTATGCTGCCGTCCTCTGCTAAGGATTGGTCACCTGACTTTACTCGGTTCGGGGTGCCGACCGTGAATGAATCGGCGAAGAGCTCGGGGACGGTGGCCCGAGCTCTGACTCACGCGATGAGGCTGCCCCGGGACATCGCTGAGGTCGGCAAACTCCACTTGGCCGACCTGTCCTACGCTGCCTGCCAGTCTGTGGCAACAGTAAGCTTCTCCCTCCCTCGTCTCCTACCTTAATTGTTTGAAATATTACTTCTCGTTGTGCTAACGCCCAGACATTCCCTTGCAGATGAACACGCTCGTGCAAGAGCTCTGTGATCGCAGCCAGGATAAGTACACTCAGCTGCGAGACGGGATCAATTACTGGAGAGACAGGACGGAGATGCTGGAGAAGACTCTTGTTGAAGAGAGACTCAAGGCAGACTTTGATCTGTCTCAAGCCAAGGCTGACACGACTCGTGCTGAGGTAAGGCTAAGCACTGCCACCAAGGTACGGGAAAAGGCTGAGGCTGAGGCACGAGCAGCAAAGGAGGCCGAAAAGAAGGCCAAGCAAGAGGTAGAGAATGCTGTTGTACGCATCAGCGAGCTGGAGCATGTCTCCCAAGTTTTGGGTAGACAGTTGGAAGAAACAGAGGCAGCCAGGTCGGCACTGGCAGAGGAGCTCGAGGAGGCCAAGAAAACTCAGGAGGACACCGAGAGGTCCGTGACCCTGAGACTGCAGCAGTATTATCAGTCTCAGCTGGACACGCTCTTGGATGAAGATCGTGCTGAGACCGAGAAAGAGGTTCTCGACTCGCTCCGTCAGCAAGGCCGCCTGAAGGAAGACAATGAAGAGGACGCCACAACGTTCTCCGAGCTTCAGAGCAAAGAACTGATCGAGCTCGACAACGAGCCCGAGGTTCAAGGCGTCGAGCTGCCTCATTTTCTCGAAGGTCCTGCACCCCTCCCTGCCGAGCCATCCTCCGAGCCGGCTGCTCCAGAGCTTCCTCCTGCTGCCGATGAAGTTACTCCGGCGGAAGCCCCTATTGCTGAAGCCTCTACTCCTGCCCCTGCTACAACGGCGACAGAGGCTGACCTTGAGCTCGTCTGACCTGCTGTCCCTCTGATCTCCTGCTCTTCTGATCCCTTGCCCCTTCCTATGTTTCTGCTTCTCTCTTTCGTTGATGTAAATTCTTCTTTCTCCCTTTTATGGGAGTTTCTCACTGTAACCGCCCAGAAATGGGCTTTTGCTATGAATAGATCGCTCCTCTCTTTTTTATTTGTGTTTGCACTTCTTTTCACCTCGTAGCGTAGTACGACGCATGCACACAGAATAAGAAAAAACACGATGTGAGTAGTTGAATGATTTTTCACAGTCCACTGTACCGATGTTAATGCGGTACTTCGCTATGTGAACGTTTGGATATTCGCGAAATTATAACTGTTGTATACCAAATAAACTATTTTGACCAAAACACTACGAGCAAAACACTATGAGTAGAACGCTATGATCAAAGCACAACGAAAAAAACACTACGAGCAAGCATCACGAGTAAACACTACGAGCAAAGCACTACGAGCAAAGCACTGCGAGCAATTCACTACGAGCAATCACTTATGAACAAGCACTACGAGCGTTCGCTATGAGCGTTCACCATGAGCAAAGCACTGCGATCAATCACTTATGAACAAGCACTACGAGCGTTCGCTATGAGCGTTCACCATGAGTAAAGCACTGCGATCAATCACTTATGAACAAGCACTACGAGCAAGCACTGATCTAGATACATCATTCGCGTAGTTCACTGTGAATGCAATCTGACAAATAAAATTCATAGGACGAACGCAATGTAACTCAGTTTCGAAGCACATGCTCAGAGGATGTCATTAGGATAAGCCACTAGATTTGCTCAGATGACATCCTTATATAAGCCACTCGTGTTCGTTGTGAGTACGTTGTTCAGTCAAAACTTTATTTGAATTACTTGCAAAACATTCACAGTATTACACTGATGAACCAGATAGAGAATAGTGTAAACAATGGGCAGGCGCAAATCACATGTTGAAATATGAACACTATGATTATGTAAAATCACTGAAAACTTATAAGCACGACGATGTATGTAAATAGCATTTCACAGATTCAATTGAAAGAATTGCCTCAGATTCATGATGTTCCAAGATTTCGAGATGAGGTTACCTTGCAAGTCTTTCAAGTAGCAGGCCCCAGGACTTCCCAATCGTTCTACGATATAAGGCCCTTCCCAGTTTGGTCCCAACTTGCCACTGTTAAGTTCTCTTGTGTTTAGGAACACTCTTCGGAGGATGAGATCACCGACCTGCAGCACTCTCCGTTGTACTTTCTTGTTGTAGACTTTCCTCAATCGCTGCTGATATCTCCTCATCTGAATACTAGCATCTTCTCGCTTCTCCTCTAGCAGATCAAGATGAATAGCCATGAGCTCTGCATTCTGATCTTTCTCTCCATCCTTCTTCTTGCTGTGCTAAGAGCGCACTGTAGGCAAACTGATCTCTGTAGGAATGACTGCCTCCATGCCATACGCTAGAGAGAAGGGAGTTTCATTGGTAGGGCTCCTTGGAGTCGTTCTGTACCCCCACAAAACGTTGTGCAGCTCGGTGGCCCACTTCCCCTTTGAATCTTCCAGTCTTCTCTTCAAGGCATTGAGAATGTTCTTGTTGGCTGCCTCGGCTAATCCATTCCCCTGAGGATAATATGGGGAAGAGAAGACATGCTTGATCTTCAACTCGCTGCAAAAATCGGCAATTACACGTCCTGAGAACTGCTTCCCGTTGTCAGTAATGATGGACTGCGGTATGCCAAACCTACAGATGATATGCTCCCACAAGAATCTCTTCACTTCTTGCTCCCTGATGCGTGCAAGGGGAACAGCTTCAATCCACCGTGAGAAGTAGTCAGTTGCCACTAAAAGGAAGATCAGATTCCCTGGAGCCCTCGGGAAAGGTCCCACAATGTCAAGTCCCCACCGCGCAAATGGCCAAGGCTGCGATACAGTGCTGAGCTCTTGAGCTGGAGCATGAATCAGACGAGCAAACCGCTGGCACTGGCTGCACCTCTTCACATACTTCTGAGCATCAGCTTGCATGTAAGGCCAGAAGTAGCCTTGCCCCAGAGCTCGATGGGCAATGGTCCTCCTGCCCGAATGAATACCACATATACCTTCATGCAGCTCAGCAAGTATTCTCTCCACGTCTACGGGATGAACACACTTCAGCAAAGGTCCGCCAAAAGATTTCCTGTACAACTCTCCTTGCACCAAGGTATAACGAGATGCCTTTGACTGAATGCGCCTTGACTCCTTCACACTGATAGGGAGAACTCTGTCCTTTAGATAAGCCACCAACCCTGTCATCCAGCTCGGGACTGGACTGACAAAGAACACTTCTCGCTGTGCCTGAAGAGTTATCAAGGGATACTCTTGGAACTCCATCAGAATAGCCTTAGGCTGGTCAGCCTACACCATGGAAGCTAAATACGCCAAAGCGTCAGCATGCCTGTTCTCGTCTCTTCGGGTATGCCTGATTTCCACAACGGTGAATGTTTCACATGACGAACGAACGAGAGTAGCATACTGCTTCATCCGGTCGTCCTTGCATTCATAAACACCATTCACCTGATTCACCACGAGCTGTGAATCACAAAACACTCTCAACGTGGAGATCCGCAACTCTTGTGCGCTCTCCAACCCAAGGAGCAAGGCTTCGTACTCAGCTTCGTTGTTAGAGGCAGCGAACCCGAGGCGTGACATCTTCTGAACTTTGATGTTGTCCGGACTTACAAGCACAATACCCAGTCCCGAACCACTGAAATTGGAAGACTCGTCTACGTACAACAGCCAACCGCTCCATTCTGACGATTCGACCCCCTCCACAACGGCACCTCCGTTGTCAACTTCAATTGGGAGCTCCTGAAGATCAACAATCATATCCTCTGCCTTCTCCTCCACAGGAAAGTCAGAAAGAAATCCTGCCATTGCTTGCCCCTTCTCTGAACTCCTGGCCCGGTATTGGATATCGAACTCGCTCAGAGCTATAGCCCACTTTGACATCCTCCCCGCCAGCTCGGGTCGTCCCAGCACGACTTTCAAAGGATACGTTGTGATGACAACGATAGAATGAGCATGAAAGTACGGCCGAAGCTTCTCTGCAGAAAAGACAAGAGCCAGACATACCTTCTTGAGCTTGCTATAATTGCACTCTGCTTTGAGAAAGGTCTTGCTGATGAAGTAGACAGGCTTCTCCACGCCATCACAGCTTCTCACCAGGACGGAACCGAGGGCTTGCTCTGAAACAGACAAATAGAGATATAAGATTTCACCTGGCTCTGGCACCGAGAGGATAGGAGCTGATCCTAAATACTCTTTCAGGGCAAGGAAAGCTCGGGAACACTCCGGAGTCCACGCGAAAATGGAGTCCTTCCTCAGCAGCTCGAACAGAGGTTTACAACGATCGGATGACTTGGAGATAAACCGGTTGAGCGCAGCAATTCGGCCTGTCAGCTTCTGAATCTCCTTCTTCGACTTGGGTTCTGGCATGTCCAGCAAAGCACGGATCTGAGCTGGATTAGCTTCAATCCCCCGCTGACTCACAAGGTAACCCAAAAATTTCCCTGAGGTAACCCCGAAGGTGCACTTCTCTGGGTTGATCTTCAGATTGAAAGATCGCAGCACAGAGAAAGGTTCAGCAAGGTCCGCCACCAGAGTACCTCGTACTCGACTCTTCACAACGATATCGTCGATGTACACTTCGACCGTCTTGCCAAGGAGTGACCCGAACATGAGATTCATCAGACGTTGATAGGTGGCACCTGCATTCTTCAAGCCAAAAGGCATCACCCGATAACAGAACAAACCTCGCTCCGTTATGAAGGTGGTCTTCTCTCGATCTGCTTCCGTCAGGAGGATTTGGTTATAGCCCGAATAACCATCCATGAAGGATAACATTTCGTGGCCAACAGTGGCGTTGATGAGCCTGTCTATCCTTGGCATGGGAAAAAAGTCCTTGGGGCACGCCTTATTGACACCAGTGAAGTCAATGCAGACTCTCACCTTCCCGTTCTTCTTAGGCACAGCCACAACATTGGCTATCCAATCAGGGTACTGTACCTCCTGAATGAATCCGAACTGGATCAGTTTGTCAATCTCCTCATTCACTGCATCATGATAAGCTGGAGCAAGCCTCCGAGGTTTCTGCTTCACTGGAGGGATGGCAGGATCAGCATTGAGGTGATGGCAGATAACATTCGGATCGATGCCAGTCATATCTTTGTGAGACCATACAAAGACATCAAGATTCTGCCTAAGAAAACTCAGCAACTCGAGCTCCTCCTCCGTTGTCAAGCTCGTCCCGACTTGCAACACCTTTGGCTCTTCTTTCGTTCCCAAATTGACAGCTTTCGTAGGCTCAACGGAAGGTCTGCATAACGATGCCTCCGAGCATCCTTCCACAACGGGAGCGGCCTGTAACTGCTACGAAGGCACAACGGAAGTTGAAAAATCGCACTTCCGTGATGCCAACTGATCGCCTCGGATCTCCTGAGGCCCGTCCTGTGTTGGGTACTTCAACACCTGGTAGTACGAGGACGGAACAGCCTTCATCTCATGGGTCCACCAACGACCCAAGATGGCATTGTACGGTGATGGCGCATCCAGAACGGAAAACCTGGTCCGAAGGACAACGGGCCCCGCCACAACGGGCAAGACAATGTCGCTTGCAGGCTTCATCGAGCTGCCATCAAATCCGTACAAGGGAGTCTGAGCAGGGATGAGGACGGAAGGGTCCAGCTTCATCTGAGTGAAAGCATGAAGGTACAAGATGTCTGCTCCGCTCCCAGAATCTACGAGCACCCTCTTGATGTCGAAGTCTCCTATTCTCATGGTGAGAACAAGAGCATCATAGTGAGGTCGGATCACTCCTGCCAGGTCAAGATTAGTGAAGGTGAGTGCCTGCCCAACGCTTCTGCTAGGCACTTGCACCTGGCACACTGCGGCCTCGTGAGACAGCTTCCTGGCCTTCGCCCTGAAGTTCCTCTCCACATCAGCTTTAGGCGTTTGCACGCGGCAAATGACATTGATCGTGCCCAAGGAAGCCCCTCCACTGGTACTGGGATTATCGGCGGGTTCTCCTCCACGAGATTAGGACACCGGCTCCCTGGCACACTCTCCACTGCCGTTGTCAGAAGCAAGATACTCTCCCAAATACCCCTCCTGAACAAGCCTCTCCAAGTATTCTCTCAGAATACGGCATCGGTTGGTGAGGTGACCACGGCACTTGTGATAATGATAGTACTCATGCACCCGTGGCTCCGATGTAATATCCGGCACTGCCCTCGCCGGCCACTCAAAGTATGGCTGATCCTCCATTGACCTCATGATGGTCGCCGGGCTGACTGTGAAATTGATGCGCGGTGTTTGATTTGCAAAGGGTCGCCTCTCAATAGGCTGCACGCCTCTCTCGTGCTGTACTTGAGGCTGCACTTGGCGTGGCTGATATTTTTGCCTCGCCTGCTGGTCATTAGGACGTCTCTCCGTCCTGCTCTGATGCTGGTTAAAGTTTCTCTCAAACGGGCGCCGATCCGGCTGATCCCATTGAGTCACATACACAACTCTCTCCCTTTGCTTCCTTGGTGGCGAGCCCTCAGATGATGAAGACTCGTACCTCTGCTTCTTCTCCTTCCTCTTCGATGATCGGTGTGTCCTTTTCGCGACATCCACCACTCTCGCTCTGGGCTTCGGTGCTGACACAACGGATACGTCCTCCTCGTACCTCCCGTACTTGGTGGCACGTACCATCAACTCGTCCATCTTGACAGGATAGTCAAGAGCTAAGGACTTGTAGAGCTCGGAATGCTTGGGGTAAGCATTCTTGAAAGCGGCGATGCAGCTTGCTTCATCAACCTTGTCAATGTTGTGGACTTCATCAGTGAAACGCGAAATGAAGTCCTTCAAGGATTCGGCCGGCTTCATCCTCAAAGAGAAGAGAGTATCTGCACCCGCCTTCTTCTTCTTATTGATGATGAAGCGATCAATAAAGGCCGACCTGAGCTCTGAGAAGTTACTGATGGAACCAGGAGGCAAGTTCCGAAACCACTTCGATGCTGCCCCAGACAGGCTGTTGGGGAAAGCCTTGCAATACAAGTCATCATCTGGATTGCGAACAGCCATCGCGTGCTTGAAGTCAAACAAATGCTCCTCCGGGTCCGTCTTTCCAGTGTACATGGGGAAGATCGGAGTTATGAACTTGGAAGAAGTATAGGACTGGTTGATGGCATCCGTGAAGGGAGAGTTCTCAACGTTGTCCTTCGCTGACTGAGCAAAGTGGTCAGGAATCCCTCCCTTCATGCTCTTAACGCGAGCACCGATTAAAGCCTCCACCTCCTTGACTGTTACCCAAGTCTTCTGGGTGTCTGCGCCTCCAGTACCCCCTCTCAGGTCTTCTTTTCCTGCCCCTTCCTGGAAATCCACACGATCTAAAGGGATACTCTGCTCTGCCCGAACCGGAGGTTGCCTTACATCCCCTTCAGTAGGAAGAAGCACAAACCTGGTTTCCTCACACGTGAGAGCCTCCTATAAGTCCAATCGGACGGGATCGGTCGGTACGCAGAAGTGACCAGCATTAAATGCCAAGACAGTGCTTTCGGCACGAAACGGCGCGTTCGGCACGCTTGTCGGGATCATGGATCGCCTCCTGATCACTTCCTCCTATGAGCCGGTCTCGTTGTTGACTTAAGCTCGGTTACGGCGTAGATGCCTTAAAACACAACACGACATCGTTGTCGGTGAGACAACGGACTCGTTGTTCGCGTAACGACAGCGACGTTGTCAAGAGCACAACGTTCACGTTGTGCTTTAGACAACGAGTACGTTGTCGAAGCCACAACGGAAACGTTGTTCTGCGTGAGAACAAAGACGTCGTAATGCGCACAACGGGATCGTTGTACATCAGACAACGTGTGACCCTCATATTTTAAGCACGTGACCCCAACTCGTGCCCACGTGTCACTTCCGTGAACAAAACGACAAAAACGAGCTCGTCCTCCAACGCTGAGCTGATTTACGAATTTTATCCGTTACAAATTCATTTAGCCTTTGTTTCCAAACCAAATTTTAACCATCTTCTTCTTAAAACTCACTGAACTAATCTTAAAAGCTTACCTTCTAGCGTTTAAAACACTCCAGTTCAGATATCATCTACCCAATCAAAATAAATCATTCCGTTGTCCCAAACAGTAACCCTACACAATTTTCATATCCATCTCCAATGAAATATGAAGAATGCGCTACTTCTGAAAATGGTGGATGGCCCGAGCAGCTGCTCAATTATCAAAGAAACTTCTGATCTAGATTTGTCAGAGGTTAGGCATCCCCCGACAATCCAAAGATTAAAGGACCTAGTCATTCGAACATATCCAATTATTGTCTCCTTATTGACAACTAAGATGAAGCATGCTGCTATTCAAAGAGTCTCTTGTCAACTTCAAATGGAGTGTTGTTTCTATGTAGACCCATTGAGTCTATCTTGTTGTGCAAATTTTTTTTGAAAAAAATACAATCTTTAGATTTGATGATAATATGAAAATAATTCAAAATCACAACACAAGATATTCGTGGTTCACCCCAATATAGGGCTACATTTACGGGTGAAGATAATCAAGAATTTTCACAATGTAGAGATTACATGGTACAAGGATATCCATTCTCACACACTAAGAGCCGCTGAGATTAATTATAAGCTCGCTAGCTAGCTCTTCTTTTCAAGAGCTATATATTTATTCTCCCTAGAGCCACCACTCTTTTTTTTGAGAGTCATCCACTCTTTTTGAGAACTACTATTGTAATGACCCTAATTTAAATTAAATATACTCAGGGGTAAATTGGTAAATTATACCCTGAGGGTAATTTAGTAATTGTATTTTTTTTGTTTGGTCATATGGCTAACCTTGGTGGGATAGGGCTAACCCAATGATTTAATTTAATGAGTTAAATTGGTTAAATTTATGTTATAAGCAAATAGATCTTAGTAAGGATATATTAGTAATTCTCTAAATAGAGTTTAGTATAAACAGAATTGTTTAACCTAATAGTCATATTTTTGCAAAACCTAAATTAGGAGAAGTGAGATACGATTGTTTTGGGAGAAGAGGAGGAAAGCGGTTGTAGAGTTTGGAATTCTGTCGGATCCTGTGGAGAACCTAATGATGAGATTTGGATTATCCAAGTTAGCTTCGAAGCTCTCCTAAGCAATCAACCTCTTGCATTCTTCTCAAAAAATTCAGATCTAGAGGCAAGTGAATTTTCTATAATTTAGATAGGGTGTGTTGTGATCACACAATATTTTAATGTGTTTTTCTTTTTGTGTTAATGATTGTGTGTATGAAAATATGCTAGATCGATACATATTTTATACAAGTATTATTTTGATTTATTAAATATGTTATGGGTGATTTTAATAAATGATATAATAATATATTAGATTTTAGGGAAGAAAATATAAGAGATCTAGGAGATTAAAATTAGTGATTTTCGGAATTGAGTTAATTTAAATGAGATTTATCTAGTTTCGGTATTTGGGTCATAAATTTATGATATTAAGTCCGATTTTGGTCCGATAGTATATCGTTTCAAAGAGCTCGAATAAATCTACAACTTTCATGAAGAAAGTTTTCCTAAAATCAGTATTTTTGTTGGTCAAAACCTTAGTTGAAAATCAAAAATGGGAAAAATGGATATTTTTCACATTAATTTTTCTATGATACTTTAATTAAATGTATATATTATTTGAGTGTGAGAACATTGTTTTGTTGAGATTCTTTTATAACTAATTAGTTAGTTTGTTAGATGGTTGAAAAATATCTCTAACAAATTTAAATAATTAGTTACTAAATAATTTGTTAGTAACTTGACTTATATTTTTTTAGTTAATTTATTGGGTGGTTGAAAGATACCCCTAACAAACTTAATTAATTAGTTACTAATCAATTGATTAGTAACTAAGCTCTTTTATGCTAGTATAAGGGTTTTATTAAACTCACTAACATAAAAAGGGTTTTTCCAAGTCCTTGGGGGTTTCTGAAACCCTGAACCCCATTATCAAGGGAGATTGGGAATTTGTAGGGATAAAAATATGTGATATTTATAACTAAAGTTTCAGTTGTAGGAACATAGCTGAAACCCCTTTTGAAATAAAGTATGTTATGTCTGCCTAGATATTAATTGTAAATTATAGCATTGCAGATTTTAATTATGAATTATGATGTTGACTGTTATAACTGTCATTTAATGTTTTGCTATATTTTCATAATAATTGGAA
The DNA here is from genome assembly GCA_015143295.1 of Tetracentron sinense. Lineage (NCBI taxonomy): Eukaryota > Viridiplantae > Streptophyta > Magnoliopsida > Trochodendrales > Trochodendraceae > Tetracentron > Tetracentron sinense. The sequence continues at coordinate 47,762,576 of CM026552.1, forward strand.
TTCATCTTCTAAAATAATGGTGATTCAATAAACATTGTTTTAACTTTAGTTAAGGGTCATTCAAGGAGTGAGTTGTGTAAGACCTCCTTAAATTGATCATAGGATGATGTTGTGTACCACCCAATGATGGTTTCAGGGTGGTGTAAAGTATTTACCCAGAAGTAGAGGATTGAGTTGAGTTGTGTAAGACATTTAATTCTCAAATGGGTGAACTGTGTGAGACCCAAGGGATATGGTAAGCTGTGTGAGACCCCAATGATTTCCTTGATCAATAGGGTAAGTTGTGTAAGACCCCTATTGGCCAGACTGAACCATAAGTAAAGACTTAATTGAATAATATGCATAATTTGTTAGTCATCTTATCATATGAATTGCTAATGCATTTAAATTATAGTGTATTCTCTTGTTGAGCCGTAGGCTCATTCTTGTTGATTCTTCTTTTTCAGGTGATAATTAAGAAGAATAGAATTTGCTCTCGTTTGAGGAAGTGAGACCAGTTTTAAAGTTTTCTTTCCCGTTAGAATATGAGAGAACTGTAGTGAGGTAAACTATATGAAAATTTTGGATGATTTAGTTTTTGGGAGAAATCATGTTGTTGAGTCTTTTAGTTGGGCTGATTATTTAAATTTGTTTAATGGGGTATTAAATGATTTTAATTTCCATTAATATTGAAATTTTGTTTCCAGTTCACGCCTTGATATTTATACAAATATTAGTATTCTTGTGTAAAACTCCCTTGAGAGCAACCTGCTCTCCACGGGAACTTTATTCACTCAATCTCTGGCTTACATTATAAGCTTACACCGTAGGCCTATTATTTCGATTTTGAAACATAAAATCATATCTTGAACCAACTAGGATTTTCGCAAATTTTAATCCTAAAAGATAACTCCATAATAATAGAGTTTTACATTAAGGCTTCGTTTGTTTGCACGTAAATGATTTTACAACATAAATTATTACGGTGTAAAAGTTTTGCGATAAAAAAAAATCACTTATTTTTGTTGTTTGACTGCATCCTTAAAAATGAGGCAAAAAAATTCTTTATGTTACTTATGTTTGGAGCAAATGAACAATGAAAATCACATGTAAGAGTGACCTTTTGTTATTCAAATAAATATATATGTAAAAATGATATTTTTATAAATTTTGTAGTTGAACAATTGTCGTTATATAGAATATATGTAAAGATGATTAGTTTTATCATTTTAAAAAAAATTTATGTAAGGAAGTATTTTGTCATTTGAGAAAATACATGTGGTTGTCTTTTTTTTTTTTCGTTTATTTTTTTTTTTAAAATCATTTTTAGAATATACATATAGATAGGGGTGGTAATCGGGTCTAGTTTAGGCTTCAAAAGCCTATGTAAATTTGTTGGGCTTGGGGCCAAGCCTATTCAAAATTACTCAAATTCAAGCTCATTCCTGACCCATTTCCACCCTTACATATAGATGAATATATTTGTTATTTTGATAAATATATGAGGAATTAAATATTTTTGTCATTTTGAAAAAAAAAAAATATATAAAGTTGTCTATTGTTGTCGTTTTCAAAATATTTGAGAAGTTTGGTATTTTGTCATTTTAGAAGATACTGATTTGGGACTAGCTCTCTCGGTTTGGTCGAGATCATGATGAGACTTTTTTATTTATTATAATTGATCATGAGGCTTGCTTTGCTCTTGCAATTTTAATGCTATCCTAAGCCCTATTGAAAAGTATGGTGGTTGCTAATTTGAGGATGATTAGATTAACCCCTTTTGAGATATGATGTCAACGGTAAATTTCAAGACCTTTTTCTTTTTTTTTTCTTTTGTACTAAGTAGGCATCATTTATATAGGTTATTAATCGGTTTAAAGTTAGGTTAAGTTAGTATAAATGGTAGGCATCACAATCCTCTATCCGTTCGAATTTGAGTCTTCCTTCTTAAAGGAGATACATCCTACCACTGGAGCAAACTAAGGAAATATAAGACCTTGACTTCCCTGAGCTAAAATTTACTTGGTATTGTTAGGAATTTATGAGTTGGGCTGGGCCTGACCCGAGGTTTTGATTCGTCCACATGGGTTGTGGGTCATGAGAGTCCAGATGGATAGTCCATGTAGGGAATCTGATAAGTTCAGATAACCTTCATGTTATCCACTAATACAATAATATGGATAACTTCCTAAGAGGTTGTGAGTTAGTGGGAGACTATTCTATATAAAATAATTTCTTATCAGAAGAATGCACGTATCTTCCATAATTCTCTTCTCTCTCAGAAATAAGAAATTCTCTCTATGAGAATATACAAGCTCTCTCTCTTGGGTTTGAACCATGAAATCGCAAAGGGGAAACTCGATCATAGCTACCCTTCATCCTACGAGAACAGGACGTACACGAGGACTAAAGAGGATCGTGACAGTGTAACGAATCGACGAAGGATCCGGGTCTTCCGCTATTGAGTAAGAACTCTAACCCGATCCATATTTATTTGTAGGGCCATATTTAATTGCTCTATGCATGTGGATAAATTATATAACAAGTATAAATGTAGAGATGCGTGTGGTTTGATCAAAATACATATAGATGATGCACTTACCAACTCAGGATGGAAGCTTCGATTTCCAACTATATGATCCAACTATTTAATACATTTTATATTACTTATTTTATTTATTCATTTATTTTAAATATTTCTATCCCGTTTGTTTAAAACATTTTATGTAAAACTGATGTATACCTTTTTTTGTTTCGCCCTTTAGAAGCCACATAATCTAAGGATTTCAGCTTAGAGGGCTCATTATGACCACCAAAAGCATTATCTTAAGTCTTGATCAATGGTGATTATCCTTTCTATGAAAGGACAATGCATGCGGGAAGCAAAGCTTGCTCCATTGGTAGTGTGTGTTAGTCACCACTTAATTGGTCCGGGATTTATTCCTGAGAGGATGTGAGTGTTGTAATCTCCACCTGCGTACTACCTTAGAACATATACCATATACTAACCAACTAATCGGGGTGGCGGCCTAACCACGTATCAGTCAGCAAAAAAAAAAAAGAGGGACAATGAATGCATTAGTGCATACATCCGATATGAACATATTCCCCATGGCAAATACAAGTATGATTTCTTTCGAGTGATCCTGAGCAGGTGGTACTGGTAGCATCTTGGTTGTTGCCGTCCATCGACATCAAATACAAGACATTTTTCGGAACCTTCTTAAAAACAAAACAGAGTATTCTCATAGCAACTCTAACTATGCTCCATATCTCCGTATATGAAGATCAGTCTCCAAAAACTCACTCTAACCGTGTTTCATATTTGGAGATCAATCTCCAAATTATTATAGTGAGACTCCATATATGGAGATGACGAGAGAAAATGAAGATTACATCCAAAATACTATTCATTCACATAAAATTTCGTTTGTATCATTTTTTAGTGTTTCAATCTTTTTTAAAATATTAATTTTGTATGAAAACTTTTAGTGGGGCCAGCAAATATGGAGATGACTTCTCTATTAAAAAATTCATTCACACTAAATAATGATTTGAAGATTGAATAGTGTTTTGAAAATAGGGTGTGTTAGAGTAAAAAACTTTTTAGTAGGACCAACATCTCCATATATGGAGAAGATTTCGTTTTGGATATAGATTACGGATACTTTCGTTGGAGATGCTCTCACTACTATATATTTTTTATTAAATAAAGAAAAGAAAATTGAAATGTTTTCAAGAAACACTCTACAAAAAAAAGGTGTTTATACTTAAACCCACTTTCATCTCTCCCAAACTCCTTCATGTGTCTTTAACTCTTTCTTTGCCCACCGCCACTATCTCACCCCACTGCCACTGCCGCTGCCGCGATCACAACCATCACTCCTCACCACAACCACCACCGGCCACTAACCCACCACCTCCACCATAACCGCCAACACCAACTCACCCCCCACCACCTCCAACCTCACTAGCACCATCACCAGGGGCGGAGTCAGGATTTTCTAGTAGTGGGAGCGCACACGATGGTTGATGGAAATGGTAGTAAATGTTGATGTATTTGTGGAAAATTATTAGGTTGATATGAAATATCCTGAGTCTAGGGGATGGGGGTTCGGGCGTAGCTCCCGGAATTTATTTTTTACTAAATTTTTGGGTCATTTTGTCTACACACATCGTACATATCTTACGGGTATTGTTTCTCCTTGTTTATTCGACAACTATCCCCTTGCCCCATAGCTATGTCCCATTAAATAACATAATATAAAAATATATTTGTTTTCACTAGTTCAACTAATGTTACCCCCTTACCTCATACCTATTAGATAAGTAAATAATATAGTATATTTTTTTTTTAGGAACAACTGCCCCTTGTCATAATTATGCCCAATAAATTTTTTTACTTAAAGGAGTAGCATCTGCATGAAGATCAGGTTACATAGTCAATTGTAATTGAACTCGGGGAGAATTCAATTGTACTCATAGGACAACACGTATCCCTTTTAACCTTTATTAACTGTAGTTAAGATTTCCTAACTCTTGGCGTTCAACAATATACCATTGGTTTTTATAATAAAAAATATTTAAATTTGTTTAAAAATTTTAAATCTTAATGTTAATATTTATTTTAACTAAGGTTATATTATTGAACCATAAGGGTTAGTGAATCTTAACCACAATTAATAGAGATTAAAAGAGACATGTGTTGATGTATAGGTGCGATTGAACTCTCTCCAAGCTCAATTACAATTGAGCGAACCAATCCCACATCATGTCTCCCCATTCCCATGGCTATGCCTAAAACAATGGTTAAAAAAAAAAACTTTTTTCAAAAGTTGAGTGGGGGCACACTGTCACGGGCAATTTACGTTGCCAGGTAAATCCCGTGCTGCACTTGATCAATCCGTTGATCAAGTGAGCCTATTCAAATAGTTACCTAAGAACAAGAGTAAAGCACACCACAATGCACAAGAAAGAAGCAAAAATCAATATTATTGCATAAAGAGAAAGGTTACAAGACACTATACAGGTACTGGAAATAAAAGACACTAGGGGAGCAGGTGATCAAAGATGGTGCAAAGACAACTCACTCAAGTGAACTACCACCTCCCCTACAAGGTGGAAAATAAATCTTTTACCAGTTGGCAGAAGGAAACATCCTATGTGCTGGTGGAGTCATACTCCCTTATTACAAAAATGCCACTAAGACTTTGGCGACTAAACTACCCTTTTACAATAGATCAAAAGACACACAAAATAATGCCATCACCAAGGCCATGCAAACATTGCTGGACGAATGGTCGTGACATACTCCCCCACTTGTTAAGTTGACGCCCTCGTCGACTTGTTCGCAAAGTATTTTTCAATCTTATCTGAGAAGGGGAGAAGGGTGACGCCTAGTTCCCAACTAGCTTCGGCGTCGGATAACCTTTTCCATATTACCAAATACTCCATGTGCGCGGGCCTGGTCGGTGATGCTTGGACATGACGATCCGCAACAATACGTTCAACTTTTCTTTGGGGTACGGTCGTTACGATAGCTGCAGGCCGGTTCGGAGTGTTGCGAGTGGGGTCTTCCTTATCTGCATTATACGGCTTTAACACACTGGCATGGAAGACCGGGTGATATCTGCGAAATGACTCAGGCAGTTTCACCTTGTAGGAGACTTTTCCCACCTTCTCAGTGATAGGAAATGGTCATTCGTACTTCCAAACTAAGTTTTTGTTGCCTTTACGAAAGAACTTCAAGTTAACTGGATTTAGCTTTATCAACACTAAGTCTCCCACCTTGAACTTATCTTGCCTTCTCTTCGGATCCGTAAATTTCTTCATTCTTCTAGCGGCTGTCTCAAGGTATGCTCGGGCAATCTCTGCATTCTTGTTCCACTCTTTGGTAAACTTGTATGCGCTGGGGCTAGTTCCTTGGTAACCGACAACGACTGTATGCGGCGTTAGTGGTTGTTGCCCGGTTACTAGCTCCAATGGGTTCTTATTGGAAGAAGAGCTTTGTTGTAAGTTGAAGCAAAATTGAGCGACATCGAGCAAGTTCACCCAATTCTTTTGATTGGCACTGACAAAGTACCGAAGGTATTCTTTAAGGAGAGCGTTAAAATGCTCGGTTTGGCCATCAGTCTGAGGATGACTACTTGTTGAGAAGTTGAGTTTGGTCCCGAGAAGTTTGAACAATTCTGACAAGAACTTTCCCGTGAATCTTGAGTCCCTGTTACTCACAATGTTCTGAGGCACACCCCAGCATTTCACCACATTCTTCATGAACAAGTAAGCTGCTTCTTCTGCTGAGCAGTGCAAAGGTGAGGGGATGAAAGTAGCATACTTTGAGAATTTGTCGATCACCACCAGGATCGACCCAAACTCCCCCACTTTTGGCAAGGCCGAAATGAAGTCCATGGAGACACTCTCCCATGGTCTTTTAGGGATAGGTAATGGCTCCAAGAGCCCAAGAGACCTATTCCTTTCCACCTTATCTTGTTGGCACACAAGAGAAGTCTTCACGTATTCTGCAACGTCATCTCGCATACGAGGCCAGTAGTAACCCCGTTCTAGCAAGGCATATGTGCGACGCCATCCCTGATAGCCTGCCCAAAGTGTATCATGACACTCTTTTATAAGATCCTTCCTTAGGTCCCCCATCCTTGGGACAAAGATGCGGCTTCCTCTTGTGTAAAGAAGTCCATCGTTGATCCAGAAGCGACGAGTCTTGCCACTTTCAACTAGTGGCCAAATTACCTTCGCCTGGTGATTGGTCTTCAACCCTTCACGGATCTTATCATGCATGGTAGACTGCACCTGTTGCACACTCTTATGCATCACTTTCTTTAGGGCCGCAAGTTCGGCTTTACGACTTAAGGCATCGACAACATTGTTGTACCAACCCGGTTTGTACTCTAACTCAAAGTCAAATTCCGCTAGCAACTCTTGCCAGCGCACTTGCTTGGACGTGAGCTTCTTCTGCGTCATGAAGTGAGACACGGCAACATTGTCAGTCTTCACCACAAATTTCGATCCAAGTAAGTAATGCCTCCACACCCGAAGACAATGTACTACGGCAAGCAACTCTTTCTCTTGAGCCGTGTAGCGACACTCCGCTTCAGATAATTTCTGCCTCTCATAAGCAACCGGATGTTCTTCTTGCACCAACACTCCTCCAATAGCATAGTCTGACGCATCAGTCTGTACTTCAAAAGGCTTCACCAAGTCTGGTAGTACAAGAACAGGATGTTGGGCCACGGTAAGCTTCAGTCTCTCGAAAGCTTCCTGACACTCCCTTGACAATACCCAAGCATGCTCCTTCTTAAGTAGGTTAGTCAATGGTGCTGCAGTTGCTGAATAACATTTAATGAACTTACGATAATAATTCACAAGGCCTAGGAAAGATCGCAGCTCGGTGGTAGTCGTAGGTGGCTCCCACTCTTGAATAGATCGGATCTTGTCCTCCTCCATTCTCACTTTTCCTTCGCCCAACACATGGCCAAGGAAACTAATGCGCTCCTGCGCAAATGAGCACTTCTCCTTCTTCACATACAATTGCTTCTCCTTTAGCAAGGCCAACACCTTGTGCAAATGCTCAACATGCTCCTCAAGAGTTGAGCTATATACCACAATATCATCCAAATAGACCACAACGAACTTGTCCAGGAACTTATGGAATATCTGGTTCATCAGTGTTGAGAAGGTAGCTGGTGCGTTGGTAAGGCTAAAAGGCATCACCATGAATTCGAATGCGCCATATCTCGTCACGCAAGTCGTCTTAGGTTCATCGCCCTCCGTGATGCGAACCTGATAGTAGCCTGACTGCAAATCAAGCTTACTGAAGTACTTGGATGTCTCAAGTTGGTCGAACAAATCGGCAATCAACGGAATGGGACACTTGTTCTGCACGGTCAACTTGTTTAGCACTCGGTAATCCATGCAAAACTTCAGACTTCCGTCATGCTTGCGCTGGAAGAGGATTGGTGCCCCAAATGGTGCCTTGGAGGGGCGAATGAAGCCTGACTCCAAGAGATCATCAAGTTGCTTCCGAAGTTCTGCGAGCTCCGGAGGGGCCATACGATAAGGGGCTTTCGCAGGCGGCTTAGCCCCGGGAACAAGTTCTATCTCATGATCAATTGTTCGACGAGGAGGAAGGGACTTTGGCAACTTATCGGGCATCACGCTAGCAAACTTTTGTCAACACCTCAGTCACTTCCTTCGGAACTGGATCTTGCTCTAGTTGAGACTTTTCCCTCAACGTAGCCAAGTAAGTCATCTCTCCCTTCTTCAACCATTTCTTAAGCTGCAGGGCTGAAAGCATCTTCTGTCCACCTTTGCTTGCCACTGTTGGAATCATACATGGAGAGTCATCAAAGATGCACAGCGATCGTAGGTACGACATTGGTACGGCCTTAGATTCCTGCAAGAACTGCATCCCCACAATGACCTGGAAGTCATCCATGGGAACGCTGTTAAGTTGGTCTTTCCTGACCAAGCTCCCACTTCAATAGGCACCCCCTTGGCTACCATGTGAATAGGCTTCGCTGCTGAGTTCACGGCTTTGATGTGACTTGAATCTTTCTTCAGCTTCAATCCAAGTCACTTAGCTTCTCCTTCCGCAACAAAGTTGTGTGTCGCCCCCGTATCCACCATGGCACGGGTGGCCTTCTCATTGATTTTCAAATCAACCCCTTTTGACTGTGGCGCCTTCTCATCACCCTGAGTCTTAAGAGCATTAAGCAACCTGATGGCTCCCATCCTAGGCTGCTCCTCCTCATCATCATCACTCTCGGACAGCTCCTCGTGCATAGCCGAGTTACTCACTGATGCCTGTAGGGCATTGAGGGCTTGTTTCTGCGGACAAACTGCTACTCGGTGTGGTCCACCACATAAGAAGCACTGCATCGGCTTGGAACCCAAACCCTTTGAGGTTGAAGCTTCTTTAGTCGGCCCAGACTTGCCATTGCTATGCTTCTTCCTATTTGATGGTCGAGAAGATTTATTGTGGCTAGTATGGGTCGAGGTTACCTTCTTCTTGTTAGAGTCATTTGTGGAGTAGTCATTCAGACGCTCTGCTACTGCTGCTGCTTGTGCTGAAGCTAAGTCTTGAACACGTTGCCTCTACAACTCGGTCTGTACCCAAGGTTTCAATCCCTCCATAAAATAGAACATCTTGTCTTTCTCAGACATGTCCTTGATGTCTAACATGAGGGCCGAGAATCGCTTCACATATTCACGCACCGCGCCTATCTGATGCAACTATCGTAAGTTCCTCCTAGCGATGTACTCCACGTTCTCGGGCAAGAATTGGGCTTTTAACTCCCGCTTCAAGTCCGCCCAAGTATCCACGGTGCATCTCTCATTCTGAATGTCATCGTATCGTGTACGGCACCATAACTTGGCATCACCCGATAGATACATTGTTGCTGTTGAGACCTTGGCTTCCTCTGATTCCTGTCTCACAGCTCGGAAGTACTGTTCCATGTCGGACAAGAAATTCTCAAGCTCTTTTGCATCTCTCGCACCACTGTACGAGCGAGGCTCTAACACCTTCACCCGACTATACGCCTCGGTAGGGCCCTGAGAGTGCGAACCAACTGCCATGGTAAGTACATTCAACCGGTTTGAGAGCTTCTCAATCTTGGCCTGTAGAGCATCCACTGTCCCCTTCATGTCCTCGGTCAAGGTCTCCACTGATCCGGTCAATTCCTGGTGTCCTTGTTCCATGTTGCTTACTCGGTCATCCATCTGCACCAAGTTATGCAACATCCCATCAATCTGTGCTGTCTGGGCTTCCAAATCGTCCAGACGATCCTTGTTAGTGCGCGCTCCTGTCCCTTGTGCCATGTCTTCTAGCCTTGAATACACGGTCACGAACTTGGCTTTGATACCAACTATCACGGGCAATTTACGTTGCCAGGTAAATCCCGTGCGGTACTTGATCAACTCGTTGATCAAGTCAGCCTATTCAAACAGTTACCTAAGAACAAGAGTAAAGCACACCACAATGCACAAGAAAGAAGCAAAGATCAATATTATTGCATAAAGGGAAAGGTTACAAGACACTATACAGGTACTGGAAATAAAAGACACTAGGAGAGCAGGTGATCAAAGATGGTGCAAAGACAACCCGCTCAAGTAAACTACCACCTCTCCTACAAGGTGGAAAATAAACCTTTTACCAGTTGGCAGAAGGAAACATCCTATGTGCTGGTGGAGTCATACTCTCTTATTACAAAAATGCCACTAAGACTTTGGCAACTAAACTACCCTTTTACAATAGATCAAAAGACACACAAAATAATGCCACCATCAAGGCCATGCAAATATTGCTGGACGAATGGTCGTGACAATGTGTCCCTGGATCCGCCCCTGACCATCACCACCGATCACGACCACCCTAACCCCAATTGCCACCACCACGACCACCTCCTTTATCATGTCACAACTCTCCCACTTCCACCACCACCCCAATCCCATCACCATCACCATCACCATCACCTTTATTTTGACAATTTCCTCCACTACACCCCCATCCCCACCTCTCTCATGGACAAAATTTGTAATATGCCATGTATAATTTAAATCATTTAACGAAACTTTATAATGGATGAATATTTAATTGTAGAATTAATTTTGTTGAATTACTACCAAAGTGACTGATTTTTCACATTCATGTTCTATCGTTTGTCTTTTATATGATTGATTCTGATTTGACTCTTTGCAAACGGATTCTCAACATAGAATCATTTTAGATAATTTAGATTAATTTATTTTCAGAATTAGAGAATCCTGGAATGATGCCAAACGTCAACTAAAGCTTCTCCGTCCAATGTTTTGTTTGGTCCGAAATTTCTACGGTCCTTCCCATAAGGGTTAATCAGTCGGGGTGTGAAAATTATAGGAAATTACTATTCATGGTTGTCTACCCTAAAATATGGTAGAGTCCTAAACTAACTCTCTATCCCGAGAGACTCTCTTTCTATAAAAATAGAATTCTTCTCTAATGGTAGAGTCCTAAACCAACTCTCTTTTAGGATTCTTCCCTAATATGATAGAGTCCTAAACCGACCTTCTTTTAATAATGGGTCTCACATAATATTAATATTAAATAGTGACTTAATTAAAGTTTGTTTATATTATAAGTTATGTCTTAAATAAATTAAGTTAAAGGGTATTTACGTCTAAGTAAAGTTTTGCATACTCCTTGTACTTTTATTAGTAGAATGATAAATGGGGCTGTCCTTGGGCTGGACCATTACTTGTAAGATTTTTGGCCTAAGCCCTCACAGAGTCTGAACTAGCTAGGCCCAAGCTCTTCCCTCGGGATCAAGCTGGGCTTGTGTTTGAAAAGAAGTAAATAAATTTTTTTGTTATGTTATTTATCAAAAAAAATTTAAACTAACATTGACTAACGAGTGACGACAAAGGCGAAAATATAAAAGAGAGAATGAAAGAGAGATATATTAGATAATTAGAATTAGAAGTCTTTCAATGGTGGGTGATGTCGGGGATATGGTAGTGAAAGTACTACCACACCCTACTAAATATTTTACCATACCCTATTTAAAAAAGGTTATTTAGGTCATTTTAAGTTTAAAACTCAAATAAGTATAATATTATATATATGTGTGTGTAATAAGGGTCTCGATAGGTTGTAAACGGATACAGATATTATCCATATGTGATTTGTAATCGAATCCGTTTACTTGGATAGTTATCTAAATTGGTATCTGACAGAGCAAATTCAAATAGTAATTTTACTATCCGTTTATTATCAAACACGAATTTAGATCTTGATATATTTGATTCGATAAATATCCGACCAATTATATGATACATTATATATATAAATAATATTATAAGTTTATAAAACTAAAATAACCTTATAAATATTTACTTTTTTCATAATTTAATACATTAAATTATTTTTAATATAGATAGAGATAAAATATTTATTTACTATTTTTAATAAAATTTATATTTTTAGATATTAATTATTAAAAAAGTAATAAGATAATTCGAATATTATTCAAAAAATTTAACCGGAGTTGGATACAAATATCATACTTCACTATCCGTTGAATACAAATAGTTGGAATGTGATTGGATATAAATTTTGATAATATCTTTATCAGCTCTACATTCGCTCTGTTTTCGGCTCTAGGCATGGGCTTGGATTCTAGGGGGTGCTGCCCAAGCCTGACCTTCATGCCAATAAGCCTATTTTTTTGGACCCACCTAAGCTTACGGGTTTTATAATTGAGAAAAAAAAAAACCTTGATTTTACAGGTTTTTGAGGGCTGGTCCCCTACCCTCACATGAGAGCCGAATTGACAGGACTAGTACTACATACATACACCCAAGTGCTGTTGAGGCAGATGATGGTCACAATAATTTGGTTGATTGATGGATGGCTGAGATCTCCTTAACCCAAACATCTATGTGATTCATCAACTCATCGGAAAATTTCTCATGCGGTCTGTAATTTCTGGTACTGTAGACAGTAAATCCATTCTATAAACCACGAGCATCTAAAGGTGTAAGATCAAGACTACCTTCAGTTGGGCATCTATTCTTGCCCCATTGGTTGTTTGGGCATGGCACCACTCGTTTCAGGCCAGATCAAGTCTCGAGAGGTTGTGATTATTGAATATCCACAAGTTTACCTCTCCCCTAACCTTGCGCGTGTATGATTACTAGCTAGAGATAATTTTTTTTTCGCCCAATCAAATTGCGCGTGTATGATTACTAGCTAGAGATGATACATTTTTTTTTTGGTTTGAGATATACGTTTAGGCCCCGGTTAAGTGTTAGTATCTGTTCAGTTAGTGTGCGGATAGAGAGTATATACAAACTCTCACTCTCTCGGAATGGAACCCGGTACCTCCCCCCGCGCAAAGCAGCACAAGGAACTGGGGACCCACCATCGCATGCAAAGTGGACTTCCTGCACGTGAGTGTTTCTAGTACAGGTCATCTTTTGTCGTCATCCAAATAAAGAATCCAAATAAAGAACTAATGTGGTCAACTAGTGTAGTTAAACGAGGGAATTTCAGTCAGACTTATATTTAAACAAAGAGGTTAGGGTAATTTCGCCGTTTCATCACCATTGATTAACCAGCATGAAAATGGGTTGGTTCTATGGTGTAAATATCCAAACCCGCATTCACAAAATGGCTTATTGGCTTAGGGATTTAGACCCGAACATATTTGAATTGATGAATGAAAGTTTTTTTTTTTTGATCAAAGGTTATCATGTAACTAACACACAAAACTCACGCACAACCAGACCTAAGATAACAGTTAAGGTTGATGGCCCATTATATACGCTGACTTAGTATATGTGTGCTGGTTATTGTTATCCAGTAATTGAATGCAAATAAGATCCGAGACTTTACCAAATATGTTGAACGCAGTAACCCATTGTTGATGACAGTAAGTTATAACCTGTGGAACAAGACACAGCAACATAAACTAATCCCAGTTAGAAGATCGAGGCACGTGTTGAACATGCTGTCCTTAAAGTAAAATTCACCTCGTACAAGTTCTCCTCAACCTGTGATGCTCTTAGGATTAATGACGGACACCCTAAAGATACAACGATCTATTTCAGTTTGAAGGGAGCACTTTCTTTCTACTCGAACTCAACTGTAGAAAGATGTTGAAAAGTCAATCTCAATAGGAATAGAACAACTTCTGAAAAACTCTCTGTAAAACAATATTTGTCTTTCAAGTATTTTTCTTTAGAAGAACAGTCTCATATATAGAAGGAAAACCTAGAAGAGAAACTCTATAAAACCAAAACGGAAATTAAAATTAAAGAGTATTAAATCCGATTTAATTAATACAAAATACTGGTTTAACCCAAGAGCCAAAAGGAGTAAAAGAAATTTTAGCAAAATAATATCCAATGACCTGCACCGGCTACCTGGCCTGGCTTGGCACGGCCAGCTGGCCGGCCATGTGTGTGTGTGTCTGTCTTTGATATATCTCGCATAAGACGCAACTTGCAAATCGTCGCGCATGAAGTGTTTCCTGCCCGGCTTGCCAAATTCCCATTAAACCTCTTTGGCCACCCCTTGGGCCTCACATATGCGCGAGGGCCTAGCCCACTTCCTTGCTATTATCCAAGTATGAAAGTGTTAGAATATTTAAACATTTTTCCAAGTTTCTATTTATCCGATGTGGAACTGAAGGAAAGAGACAAAATTTTGTTTTAAACTTAACACCTCAAATACTCACACAACCAACCATTCATTGTTTTCAACAATGAACACTAACGAATATACAACAATCCCTATTTGCAACTAATCGGGTTTTAAATTTATCTATGGATCCATCAGTTTTTAGTTTCTCCTTAAATATCTATTTACATCCAATAGTTTTACTTCCAGGAGGGAGATCCGCTAATTCTCATGTTTTATTACTCATAATTGAATCTATTTCAATGTTAATGGCTTCTTTCCAATATGGTGTTTCATAAGATGACATGGCATCTCTAAATGAATTAGGATCATTTTCTAATAAAAAAAGCAATAAATTCAAAACCGAAACTTGTGTCCTTCCTTGTTTGTTTACTTTTCCTGAATTCTAATTATTCTAGAGAATGATTAGATTGACTAACAGGTTCCAAAGAATGTTCCAAAGGTCCATGTTGATTGTTCAATGATGAATCAGTCAAAATTAAAGGATCTCTACCTTTAGATTTTTCCTTAAAAGAAAAGCAGTTCTCAAAGAACTCTACATCTCTAGACTCAATAAATTTTGTTTGAATCTACTTTATTATTTTATGATTTAATTACTAGAAATCTGTAGGCATTACTTGCAGAACCCTGGAACTTTTGTACGTGTCTCGGGATGCGTGTCAAGGCAGGAAGTCTTGTAATGTTCAAAATTTAATAAAAAAAAATATTGAAATCATGTATATGTTATTTCATAATATATAAGCACTAAGAAGATAATAAGTGTTCATTTTATGATGGAAAAAGCGTAAGGTTTTTCCTTAAACCTATATGGTGAAAAACAAAAGGAGAAAAGGGGTTGGAATAGAAGTGGGATAAGTCCAAGTAGTGGAATTGAGTGAAAAATGAACTCAGTGTCAAAATTTGCAGAGCACCGATCGCTCGGTCCAAAACCGAGTGATCGGTATCTATCGGCTGGTCCAAAAATTTGTATGGGAAAAAACTCCAGAGAGAGTGTTTTCAACCGATCGCTCGGTAGGCCACCGATCGCTTGGTCATAAGCACCGATCGCATAATACACGCACACCATGTGTTTGATGAAATGTATGAACTTAAGAACTTAAGAACTTGAACGAAATGTCTATGATTGTGTTGCACACTAAGTGTTCGATGAAATGAATGAATGAGAATGTCATGAATAAAAGGAAGGTTTGAAAGCATGATGTATGTAGTTTTCCTAAAAAGGCGATTTAAATCAAATGCTCTATATACTTGTTAAACTCTCATGTGATTACAAATCGAGATGCTACATGAAATCCTTTAAATTGTTCATGTCATTATGATAGCCACAATTGCTACACCCAAACACGTTGCATACATGTACCAAGCTTTCCAAGTATAATCAAGTGAAATAAAACACGAAATAAGGATAAGATCTTTGGTACAGTAGGAAAAGTTACAAGAAAAAGAAACACATAAGAACATGAATAAGATGCTCTAATAACGTTAATGCCATGTGTCTGATAAAATGCATGTGTGAAGATTTAACTCGAAGCTATGAAGTTATGATTTTGCAAAAATACCAATAGGGAGGATACTAGTGGACTCCACTCCTTGTAGGGTGGGCATTAGTTATTCGGTCCCAAAGAGAAATGATATATGCAAAGATACCAATAGGGATGATACTAGTGGACTCCACTCCCTGTAGGGTGGGTATTAGTTTTTCAGTCCCAAAGAGAAATGATATGTGCAAAGATACCAATAGGGAGGATACTAGTGGAGTCCACTCCTTGTAGGGTGGACATTAGTTGTTCGGTCCCAAAGAGAATGATATGTGTAGAATCTGTGAACTCGTGTGAATGTGAGATGAAGCTAATGGACTCTACTCCTGGTAGGATAGACATTAGTACTAATGGACTCTACTCCTTGTAGGGTAGGCATTAGTCAAGTGCAAGTGTATACTAGTGGCCTCTACTCCTTGTAGGGTAGGCATTAGTCTTGTGCAAGTGTGCTCTCTCATAAAAGGAAAAAGACATGTGTAAAAGCCATATGAAAATTATAAGTGAAATGAGTATGTGTCTTGCAAGGTATCACACACACGTATTTGAAAAGAGGTTTTTCCGTACGTGTTTCAATGCATGTGTACTTAATGAACTATATGTTTTTAAGTACTTGCTTATGGTATTACGCTCGTTATTACTGTTGTTCGTTAGGAGCTTGTACTCGCTGAGTATTCCATGCTCAGCCGTACATTTTATGTCGGCAGGTCTCGTTGATGAACATGCTCCGGAGCCTTGGATCAAGGAGGAGTACTTCGAGCCGGAGCCCGCCATGGATCATCATCACCAGGATGATAGAGCACTGGATAGGCACCCCTATTCAGATTATTGGTGAGAGTGGTGAGGGAGAGATGATGTTGTATTTTGATGAGTGGGCTTGTCCACTCTTGTTTTGGTTTTATTATTGTACAAACTTGGAATACAGTTATAGGTATAGAGAGAAAAAAATTGAGTTCACGCTTCCACATTGTTTCGCTTCCACTATAATATGCCTTGTATATTTTGCAGGATGGTTTAATAGGTTATGATAATAACGTCTAAAGCTCACCTAACTCCTAGGGAGGATTTTGGGGCATTACATTACTATTCTGATAATAGCCTATACATACACAATCAATAGTTTTAGGGCCTATTCTTGTTCTCTTTGAGGCAAGCAAAGCAACCTTTGCTAAACACCCTCATACTTTAAAATATTTAAAGGATGGACGCTTAGTATGTCATAACTCATAAGGAGTTTTATCAAATTTTATGAGATATTTTATTTACTGTGTAACAAGTAGAAAGAATTACTTAACCCCATAATTTAAAAGGAAAACCCGAGATAATAAGCATGACATTCATCATTTATTTTAAAGTCCTTTTTTTTCTTTCAGCTATACCATTAGACTAAGGAGAATAGGGAGTTGTTGTTTGATGTATTAGTCCATTATTTTTTCTTTCACCACCTTGTCTGATCTTAAAACTTTAACAGATTTTTCTATCTAATTTTCTACTTCTGTTTTCCAAGTTTTAAATTTTTCTAAAGCTTCATCTTTGCTCTTTAGTAAATAAACATTAAAGAACCTACTATAGTCATCTATAAAGGTTATGGAATATTTCTTTTACCTCATCTAGTGACTGTAGATTTTAGATCACAAAACTCACTATGAATTAAACCTAGAGGTTCATAAATTAGTTCTATAGATCTAAAGGATTTCTTAGCAAATTCAGATTCTACACAAATCTCACATTTTGTTCTTTATCAATAGATGTTTTAGGAATTAATCCTAATTGCATCAACTTACTTATAGATTTAACATTTATATGTCATAATCTATCATGTCACACATTAAGAGAGTCTATCAAATAAAAGTAGTAGACTTCTTATTCATTTTTCTTTTTTTACGATCACATTCAATTTAAAAAGAGATTCACTAGCATAACCCTCCCCGACAATAGTATCATTTGTAGTCAGTACCAATTTATCTGCTTCGAACACCAATTTGAATCCTTTATTGCTCAGGATTGATGTCACGCCCCCAAAATCCCACCAAGGAGAATGTGAGATCTTGACACGTGACTTACTTATCAAACCATCCTATTAAAAGCATCTAAGGCATACTAAAATATGAACCTAAAAATTTCTTCAATAATTAACATCTGATACTTCAAATAAACTCCAGTTAAAATTCATAAATCAACTGAAGATAAATAAATTTGATCATCCATCATGATCCTTAACCGTCAAACTAAACTAAACATAATTCTCCATAAAGTCAATAAAAGTCTCCCTGAAATTCAAATAACTAATAAATCAATTTCAATAGTAGGGTCATTGATCAAGATCTCTTTCTTCTTCGGGATGGTCACCTTCTGGATCTTCTAGGTATTCTTCCTCTTCCCACGGCTTGGGCTCGCAAATGTTAAATCTAGTACATGCCGACAACAAAGTTATCGGCTGAGTAACAAGTTATTCCGCGTATATAACAACTCATAGAAAACATATCTTAAACATTAGTATTGCATACATGTGATAATTCAACTTCAGTTCTCATACATAAATCAGAGTGCAGACAATATCATGTAAGTACATTATGTCATTCATTTTCTCACTTTCTTTCTTTTCTTACTTTTCGTACTTTCTTACTTTATCATTTTGTGAAAACACATCAACATGCATTGAGTAATTAATTAAAATATCACTTACCTATTATGGAAAGGGGTTACTAGACTTTACTTACCGAGATACCACTCTTCGTATATTATCTGGCACAGAAGACTTAGTATATTATCCAGTACGACGACTTACTTACTTTGGCATAATCACCGTCTTTCTGATGGTAGTCGGTCCGTGCAAAACTCATCATGCATCAATACTTTTGTGTCTCTTTTTCTCTCTTACTTCTTACTTTGCCTTTATCTTACTTGTGTCCTTATTAGTGCTCTTAATACACTCTTCATACATGTGCATGTTTTATAATGGTGAGTGCACAATGATACATACTCGGGTAAATTTTACCTAAGACTATTAGTCATGGGTCATGAGAAATCTCATCATAGCGTCTCATTCTACTATGTTAACAGTCCTAGACAAGTAAGACCTTTGTGATCAAAGGCTCCTTTACCCAAGAATAAATCACGTATAATAAAATATAATAATGCAAAACAACATTCATAGTTTAAACCATTTTAACATACTTTAATCACAATTTACTGTCAACATGCATGATTTACAATTTAATTTAAATATCCACTATACCATTTTAATCTAGATGAATATCATGAGTACACTACACAATTTGTCAATCACAATTCTCATAGATATCTACAACCACACTAACATATAATCCTAATGCCACAAAGAGTCCACATCCATTATTCAATTATTTCATCCATTCAATTCAACTCTAAGAATTTATCAATTCCTCCTCATATATCCACATACATCCATCATAAATTTTCAATCCCCTTGTTGAAGCACAAACAAGATATAAACATGGCTATTCACGTCCTAATCATATTATTCACATCTTACTTTAATTATTCATAAAACGATATATCAGGGATGATAGAAATTCTCAGATCTTACTTATTGCCATGTTCTTACTTAGATCTATTCATTTTAATCATTCATTTAGATTAATATCCAAGAGATTGATAACTAGGGATCGTTATTTACCTTACTTGATCGCTTCCCTACGATCTATCGCTTGTGAATAAGGTTCGATCTTAATCTCCAAATCTCTTTTTTTCTTTTATGATCGAATCCTTGAATTCCTTAGGTTTCTCCCATTTTGATCTCTTAGAAACTCTTTCTTTTCTCTCTTTTAGGTTTAAAATGCTTTGGAAACCCTAACTCTCAAGTTTGAGTGGTATATATAGAGTTTGAGACTCAAGGGGACTGAAAGGAGAATAAAGGAACCTTTTTTCATAAGCTCATTTTCTAGTACTCACTTTTAAAAATATTTTTTATGTAAAATAAAAACACCCGTATAATTATAAATATTAATTGGATGGCCATAATTAACCACAAATTTTAAGCTCATCTTCTATTCCTATTCATCTGTTGGTAGGGATTCATGTCCCTAAAGCCATCACTGGTCTAATTGATAGAGCCTTGGCAAATTTATTTTGGAATAATAAAAGTGACTTTAAATGGCAACATTGGATTAATTGGAACACCTATTCTCTTCCCAAGTTAGAGGGAGGGTTGGGTATTAGGAAAATGCATGAATTCGCCTTAGCCTTTAGAATGAAACAAGCTTGAAATTTATATTAACATGATAATATCTAGTCAAAATTTTGTAAATCTAAATTCCAATTCAATCACATTTGGTTTGCTTCTTCGACTATGGGTTCTTCTAAAACATGGAGACATGTTAGCAAAGTATGCAAAGATGTGATTTATAAATCTCATGCTTTAATTGGTAATGGTTTTAAAATAAATTTTTGGCTGGATTGTTGGTTTGGAGATTATCCTCTTATTGATAGTATATCTTTTGTACCTCATAATTTTCCTTTAATCTCGGATATGCTTGATGGTAATTTTCCTTCAATCTCGGATGTACAGTATATCTTCTGTATCATCTTTAATAACTGTCTTCCAGAAGTTATTAAAGATGATATTAAGGATGCTGGTTTTTTCACCTCAGACATAGATGATTCTTTCATTTGGGAACCATGCTTGAAAGGTAATTTTTCTATTAAATCAACTTGGGAGTCTATTCGATATTCCATTCCTCAAAAAGGTTGGACCAGGTATGTTTGGAATAATATTGTTCCAAAAAAATTTAGATTTTTGGATGGAAGGTTATGTATGGATCTGTTCCCATTGATTATTTGATTCAGTCTGTTACTATTCCATTAGCTAACTGTTGTTCTTGTTGTTCTCAAGGTCACATTGAAACTCTTTCCCATTTATTAATTCAAAGTGATATTGCAGGTCTGATTAGGCGGTTTTTTGGTAGTCTTTGCTCTATTCATTATTACCCCAGTGACACCATTCAATGTTTTTTTATGAGATGGTTTCGACCGTCTAACAGGCGTCATAATCAAACTCTTTCTTTACTTCCGCTTATAATTATCTGGGAGTTTTGGAAGGAAAGATGCAACTGAAGATTTAAAGATGTTCACAAGCTGGCTGAAGTGATGAGAAGAAGAATTCAGAAATGGATGATGGATTTGGGTTCTTTCCCAAATAGCAAACACATGGACCTGTCTATTTTAAATATGGTGGCTGCCCCTAGTTAGAAAAGACATGTTATCACTTATGTTAAATGGAATATTTCTACTCAGGGAAGAGTCAAACTGAATGTAGATGGAGCTTCTAAGGGAAATCTGGGATTAGCAGGAGGTGGTGGCATTATTCGTGATATGTCTGGAGAGTTGATAACTTGTTTCTTTGCTTATTATGGATATTGCTCCAACTATGGAGCTGAAACAAGAGCTCTTCTCGATGGTCTTATTCTATGTCAAAAGCTAGGCTTCCTTCATGTAGAGGTTGAATCAGATTCTCAAACTCTTGTTCAAGCTTGGAAGGGCTCTTATAGTCACCCGTGGATTGTCTGGTATTGGAATAAAAAGATTAAACAGGTGCTGAATATTTACTATTCTATATCTCATATCTTTAGGGAAGCTAATATGGTTGCAGACTATTTAGCTAATCTTGGATGCAGCTCTCTTCTTTCTGGGGAAATGTTCCCTAATCAGGATATTCCTCATAGACTTAGATCTCTTATTTTGAGTGACTAAGCTGGCATTGGAAACATTAGACTGGTTATTAGTGTTTGATTTTTTTTAGAGTATTGGTTTTTTCTTGTTTAGGGGTAAGGATTATGTCGCCCCCTTATTTTTGTTTTCCTTTTGATTTGTATCTTGGGGTAAGGTTTTATGTCCCCCCCCCCCCCCCCCCCCCCCTTTGTTTTCCTTTTAGTTTGGGTCTTTGTAGGGGTAAGGTTTTATGTCCCCCCCATTTATATTTTTATTAATAAACCGATAGGGGTCTGCCGAACCCCCCACTCCTTCTGAGTGGTTTTTTTTTTTAAAAAAATAAATTAAATTTATCCTTTTTGTTTTTTATTTTCAAGAAGATATCTTCAACCTAAAAATCGAGAAGAAAGAAGAAGACGAGAATGAGTTAAGTAGGAGGATTTAGGGTAAAGGGATTCTTATTTGGGTTTACAATTTTTCAGTCTATTTTAGATTGGATTGGATTTAAGCTGTGTGTGATATGTTATCTAGGTCATGGTTAAAAGGGGTTGGTTTAAGACCAAGTTCAACAATTCCTTCATGCACTCGATATGTCTACACTAAACTAAGATTCAAGTTCAAAAGATACTCTGGCCTATTTCACATGGGAGCTTTGATTTGTCAATTTTAATTATTTAGCAAAATTTTGTTTTATATGGGGATTGTCACATAATTTATTCTTTAAAACAAAATTATGTATCCTCCTTTATTCTCTATTATTTAATTCTGCTTAAAGTCATTTTAAATTTTGAAACTTTCTTTAAAAGTTCCAAACATTTTAGAGATGAAGGAGAATTATTAGCCTTAAAATTTTTCTAATGTGTGCGTTTTAAAATTATTTTATTTGTTGATATTTTTTCATATATAAAGTCTTCTCCCTCTTCCTTGGATTAAGATGAACAAAAATTCAGATTCTACATTGTCTTCATATTTTTTGTCTTTTCTGAC
The DNA here is from genome assembly GCA_015143295.1 of Tetracentron sinense. Taxonomy (NCBI): domain Eukaryota; kingdom Viridiplantae; phylum Streptophyta; class Magnoliopsida; order Trochodendrales; family Trochodendraceae; genus Tetracentron; species Tetracentron sinense. The sequence continues at coordinate 47,784,962 of CM026552.1, forward strand.
TCTGTTCCCTGCCCTTGAATATTCTAAGTTTTGGCTACTGGCAAATTCACTCTGGCCGCCGGATTATGAGTGCTCACTTCCGACCAATGTTAATAGGTTTGTCATTTCACTTTGTTCGAATTTGGGTTCGCAATTCGCCACTCTAGAGTGAACCTAGTTCTCTAGGTGTAGGATGAGATGATTCATTTATCGATTCACTTAGGTTCTTTAATTTTGTTCGCTTATGTAAGCATGTAAAACAAATATATTGTAAGTAGAGTATCCATAAAAATGTTTATTTATGAGCAATTTGCCCCAAACTATAAATTCGCCGAACCCAAAGATAAATATCAACAAACTCGAATAAAAAATTTGGCGAACCAAGGCCGTTGAAAGAATGGTGTGATTCGCTCAATTTCACGGATAAAGCCGAACTGAATCACAAATTGTCCGGGTTCGCTCCTATTCGCGATTCACTATAGTAGATAACGAATTCGGTAACTCTGCTTCCGATTGATTAAGACTGTTGAATCTTGGGTGTGTGTGTCAGAGACCTGTAACAATGTTTTTAGAACGTGCCTTAGTAAGTTAATCGATAAGTTTCCTATTAAAATTTATTTCAAGAAAAATCTCCATTTTACAATTGAATTATTGAAAATTGCAATATTTGCACTACTGCTTAATTCATATTTATATACTCTAATTTTGGGTATTAATGTTTGTTCATTGCTAAGTTTATTGAATTGGATTTAGAGTGCTCTTTTTATCGTCATATAATTTTTCAAACAAATTCGAGGGTCAATAGAGGTCCTCTTCTTAAGATGGTAAATGTGTACCTTCACTAGGAAGAGGTTTGGGTTTAATTGCCACAAAAAAATGCTCAATAGATTGATAGAAATTTTTCTTACGTGACAAAAAGACTTACAAACCCTATTAATAATAATAACTAATGGGTTGGTTTAGGCAAATCTCAACATTTGATGATTACACCCCATTAATAATTTTATATCATATTTAAGAATTTCCATTCTTAAATAGGTGCACCCTAACTCTCCTTCTTCTAAAGCCAGCTTCTTCTTTATTCGTCAATTCCTTCAAAAACCCTAATTAACCCCTTCTATTTTTCTTAATTGCTAGCTTAGCGAGTGTGGAACAACATATTATCTCTATGTCATTTATCACTTTCAAAATTTTCTTTTATTTTCTTAAATGGTAAATTTTTTTCCACTTTAAGCTCGCATCTTGTTGTAAATCTACTGAGAAATTAACAAGAATACAAAAAAGAATTTTCAAAGTGATTGGTTTTTTATGACATTATTTTTATGCCCATGATTATTGTTTCTCTCTGTTCAATGGTTAGCTTAACTTTCTTTTTAATTGAAGGAACAAAATGATTGTTACTAATAAAAAGAAAGGAACAGTATGACAAAATGGTATAGTCTATGGCATAGTGGGTGAGTGTTCTCATTGCGCAATGATAACCACATCAAAGATAACAGTTGGGATCAGTACTACTCATGCCATCCACTACTATTCAACAAATTTTAGACAAGTGCGCATGCTTCATCAGTACATCCATGCCTACTAAAAAAGTACACATGATTCAGATTTTCATGTACATGAGACACTTCCAGGTATCCTCTTGGGTCACAAATTAAAAGTTCTTTAGAGCACATGCCAAATAAAATAGTTTCTTCTTCTTCAAAAATTTTTTTCCCTATATTTTTAAATAGAAGGAGACTATAAATTAAAACTAGAAAACGAGTTCCCATCAATGAAAAATGACCATTCTGTCTCTTTCTCAGTTTAGGTCCTGTTTTCCTATCACTCGTGACTTGTGTATAGTTATAAAATTTATAAATAATTTTTTTTGGTGAGTGCACACATGTATTTTTACAAATTTAATAGTACGGCTAGGGCTCTACTCTTATAGGGAAGGGTAGAGTTAGGGTTGACGCCAACCCTGCCCTGGCCCTACCCTTTGACAACCCTACCTAGCACCACCCTAACTTACCACCTAGGGGTGTTAATGCGGCGAATTCAAACCACAAATTTCTCTTGTAAAGAGGCCAGGCCTATTCAAAAATCACAAAAGACCAAGTCCACTCCATTGACATCCCTACTCACACTCTTATGCAATGTCATGTGAACATTTCATAAGTACTTTAGTTGATCAACATTAACTCTTAGATTAACTCTAATTCAATTAAAATTTTTAATGTGTGTTGTTACGAGCATACCAATATTTACTGACACTAAATATATCACTTACTAATTGTAGACCATAAAAATATAAAAAATTCTATGAACACCGAGAGGTAAAAATATGCCAATAAATTTCGTAAGTATACACTATTTTAAACTTAAAACAATAACCATGATAATTCCTATAATTAATTGGTGTGCTCTTAGCAGCACCCTTTTTAATTCCTAGAATTAATTTTATCTCAACTAGAAATTTATAAAAATATGAGAAAAACATACTTTTGTAGCTATGGTGGGACACGTGTTGTATTGGGGGGACTACTGGAGGAAACTTTTAACTCAAAAAACAATTCCCCTTCTTTTCTATCTCAATACTCTCTTAAGGGGTCGTTTTGTTCGTTAAAATACCCCTTTTTACTTTCACTATCCCATTTACTTTCACTGGCTAGCAAAACTAGACAGGAAAAAAATAAACAAAAAAAAATCTATATATATTGAAACAAGAAGCAGAAGAACAAGAAGAAAACACAGCATCTCTCATCTCCTCTTCTTCTGATAAGGAATGGATTCCTCTGTAGCTATTACACACCAAAGCCAAATTGTCCAAAGGGAAAGAGAAGACTTATTATCGATTTCCAAGCGACGATCCTCGCGCCGTACCCAATCCTCTTCCTCATCTTCTTTCTCATGTTCTTCGTCTTTCGGATCTTCGCCTCTATCTTCGGATTCCCCTCTCAGTCCTACTACTGCTCTTCAATTCTCCGGCATTCCCTTCTCATGGGAACAACACCCAGGAATTCCCAAAAAACATACTCATACCAATTCACCTTCCTCAAAAAACAAAGACCCTTCTCTAATTATACTACCACTACCCCCATCGGCCGCTCCGATCCCTTCGAAGAAATTCAGTTTCGACGAATTCTTTCCGACCCGAAAGAAGAACTCTAGTACTGAAAGCTCCAAGAGAGATCCATTTATGGATGCATTAATGGAATGCTCAAAGGATAATGATGAACTAGTGGGTAGCTGTTGGAAGAATAGTAAGGTATCAAGGACACTCAGTGATCGATTTGGCTTCATTGATCTCTATGCTTCTTGCAAGACTAGTTGCACTGTTACAGAATCAAAGGTTTTTCTTCCAAGATCGAGCAGGACTTCTTACCATCTTTTGAATCGCCGGTCGGGATGAAATCAAGAACGCCGGTGATCATCGTCCGGACAACCGACACCTTTAGATAAGTAAATTATAAGTTTATGTTATGCTAATAATAATATGTTATTATTTGAGGTTTGAGTTTATTTTAATTTTTCTTTTTAAATTCTACTTTGTACGTACGTGAAGACAACGATGTTTCTCAATTATCTTAGTATAATTTTCACGTGGTTGGTTTTGAAAGCAGCATTTAACTGCTTTATTTTTGTAGACAAACAAGGCCTAGGAAAATGAGAGTATCTCTCTCTCTCTTTATTTGAGAAGAAGAGATACCCATGATAGTCAAGTGTCTGGTGAAGGTAGGACCCCCAATTGGTAGAGAAAAGATTGGGATTTGTAGTATATAGTATAGGCCAGGGTGTCTTAATTAAGAATTAGGGTCATGGACCACCCATTTTTCTCGGGATTCGTGCTTATGACTTGCTTTAGGTTGATTATGGCCAATAAAGACAAGAATTCTAACGGATATAACTGAACTCTAAGGAGTCCGATTACATCCCACAGGTGAACACATGTCCCTTTAATATCCCTTAACTGTGATTAAGATTTACTAACCCTTAGAGTTCAACCATCTAAAATTGATTTTTAGAAGGAAAAAAATATTAATCTCAAGGAGTTAAAAGAGCACTTAAAAGGCTTTTGGGTTCTAACCGGACTCCAAGAAGGAGTAGGCTTATAAGTGTAGAGAATTCCGAGTCTAAAAACAAAGTCTTTAGGAAGAATCCCGGAAGAAAGAAATTAAAAAAAAAAAAAGATTTTCAACTCATCTAGTTTGTCTTGGAAGAGTAATTAGAATAGATATAGGAGAAAAGGGTAAGGATAAAGTTTAGCCCAGTTGGGCGTACTCAGTACTATGCCATTCAATCAATGGCCCTACTTCAATAATTTTCTTACCCTATTGTCGAACTCCTTGACATTATACTTTTTGAGGTGTATACTAGTAGCCCCCACATGCAGACTTCCAAATTCTGGTAGGGAGACTGGTTGTTGTTTTTTAGTTTTTGAGGGCCTACTGGTTGTTATTCCTTCAAAAAGTTAAGAAAATAATATTTTTAAGAGGAGTGCTAACCCATATGTAGATTTTATATTTTCCTCATTGTGGGAGGAAAACGTCTCATTGCAACCCCTTCAACAAGTTAAATAAATAAATTTCCGAGTTAGGTCAATGAGAGTTTGGAAGACTAGTTTGGGTTTAGCATTCCTCGAATATCAAATTATGAAATTATGGTTTACAGCAACACATTGTCACTATCACAGTGAGAGTTTCTGCTTTGGATAAGTCTCTTGAGATTGCCCGATCATAAGGCAACCCGAGACTAGACGCAGGATGCGGGATTCTAGGGTGTCCAAATTTTTAGGGTGCTCTAATGTCTCTACTACTAATGATCGTGTATAACTTGTTTCAAATTATTTTAATTGAACTATGATTCCTATGGAGTTTGAGATACATTGCAAGAAATCTTCTTTTATCGGCAGCGTTGCTTCTATGATCTTGGGAGCACTGGCTGACATGACCCAAATGAAAATCAAAAGGCATGTAGCTCATAGTTCGATTGGGCATATAGATTATATTCATACTGTTTTCTCACGTGGAACTTATTTTAACTTAATCAAGTTATATTGACAGAACCACACAAAATAATTCCGAATCATGTTATTTCACTTATACAAATAGATTCATGTTACTTTACCTAAAGATTGAAAGTTTTTCACGGAATGAGTAATTAGCAAAGATGTTAGGGCCTCTCAAATTTTTGACGCCCTAAAGTCTTGAATTGCCTTGGTCTCAATGGGCGTGTTCTTCACTTTTTGAGGGAAAATCCTATTTGAAAATCACAAGTGAGTAGAGACAATGTTTAGAAATTCGGACCGGACGGCCGGCTGAACTTTCGGGATGGTCAACTATTCGATATTTGGAAAGATGAAGAATCATTAGATCTGCGCATTCAAACGGTCAACTCCTTCACGGCTTTGCCGGATCGACCGGGTTTGTGGGAAAAAGTCAGCCACATTGCCCCTCCAGCTCCAGCCGGGTTTTAGAATTTGACTTAGGCATTTTTAGCAGCATTTATTAAGGGATAATTAAGTTAAATTTTATTTTTAGAAGTTGATAGTATAAATTACTCAATCCTATATAATGCATTCTCTCAGCTTTCCTTATTTTGTTTTTATTTAAATAAATTTATTATGATGTCAGCATCAAGTCATGGGGTGGATCGCATGAACCTGTTCCTTTCGACTTAAACCATGGTACTGGTGGAAGGTAAGACAATACCTCTACCACCTTATTAATAACAGATAAAAGAGGAGTGCTAACCCTACTCTCCCCAAGGAGACTCGCTAGCACTCGGCCTAGTAAAAAAAGATAAGTAGGTAGGAGAAGTCAAGCTCGGGCACACCCCACGAAATAAAATCGAGGTAAAGAACACTTTCAAAAAAAAAAAAAAAGGTTAAAGGGGAAAATGAGAAACCTTACCCCTTTTGAATATATATATATATATATACACACACATCTCGCCTCTTGCGCCAGTGATGGGGTGTGACCTCTGTGTTGGGGATCAATCCCCCAGTATGAGTTGCAAGATCTCTCCTACCCAAAGCTAACTACTAACCCTGTACTAAAGTAGATAAATGATATCCCAAAGCAAAAAAATAAAAAAATAAATAAATAATATATATATATATATAAAGAGAGAGAGAGAGATTCTAAGTAAATGCCACTCACTAGAACGTATAGAGAGCCGTATAGAGAGCAATCCCAAAAGAAAGGACATGTGGTAGGTTGCTTTTGAATTCAACCAATTAGATATCAATATGATTGTGTTGTTCGGAAAAGATCCGATTTTGGGGTTCAAAGATAATATGATAAACAAAATATAAAGATTCATGTGGTTCATTGACCATAGGGCTACTTCTTATATAGCTAAAAAAGATTCAAAACCTTCATTATTAATAATGAAGTCAATTACAAAAGAGAATAGTAACCAGGGTTAGATTGTTATTCTCTATCACTAACAAACTTTAAACCCAATAAAGTTTATGAAAATTTGAAATGACAGTGATTAGCACACCACGTATTTGAGTATGTAGTTAATTGTCATGGTCACGTGTCCCTTTTAACACTCATTTAAATATGGTTAAGCTTAAGAAAATTAAAGTTAATATATATATTTTTTTTTGTATTTAAAAACCAAGATTAGATTGTTTAACTCTAAGTGTGAATGAATCTTAACCACAGTTGATGTGTGGTAAAAAAGAGAGGCAAGGACCAATGAAGACGCAGGTGCAAATGCAGTAGTAAGTTGAGCATTTTCCAACTTCAACTACAAAACAAATTCTAAAACTCGTCGCAATTCCTCAAGCAGACACAATCTCGTTTTCTGAACCAAAAACAAACCACACTATCTGAATCCTTTAAGGTGTAGAGATATATACCCACTCAAAACTCGAAAATTCTTCTCTCTACTAGAGACACCAAGATAAAGCCATGAGTCACTACTCTTCTTAGCAAGAGCAAAACCAAGGCTTTTCGTAAAAGCAAACCTGGTCTTTCTAAAATCCCTAAAACATTCATTTGATCATGTCCAAAACTTATATTTAATAACCCTATACTTATTTATAAACATTAAATCAAATCATAAACCAAATAATATTTCCTAAAATTATAACTCTAGCAAATAACTCTATAATAGAATTTTACTATTAATAGAATTATAGGCGATTTTCAATAATCCCTTGAAGACATGTGATAAAAATTAGGTTGATCAAATGTTTTTAAATCATCCAATTAAATGTAAAATAAGTAGGAATTTGTATAACTTAGGTAGGGTCTAAGAATGTTTAGTGAATCTCAAGAAGTTAATGGTAACAAACTAGGGTATAATTATCGAAACGGTTTAAAAACGTTGAATTGGCTTAATTTTGTCACGTATCTCTAGTAGAAGGAGAACCCACTTAGACGTCCAATAATGGAATCCACAAAAGACATGGACGTGTCAAGATTCTAAAGGGCCACGCTATATACATGGGGAGTATGACATCTTACATATGAAAGCTACAGCAGAAGTATACGATCGAGATCGTTGTGGCCAATTTCTGTCAATTTTAAGGCATAGGAAGTGCTCAAATGATGGAATTGTGGACCACCATAAAGAACTTGTGGTCCTCAGTCAAGTAGCGTTTCTTCTATATCGCACCTAAAAAGATTTAAAAAAAACAAAAAATCATTATCTAAGGAAAAGTTTTTTTTTTTTTTGCCATACATCTGCCCGGCTAGTGAAATTTTTTTAGCCATGCCACACTTGAAAGTGGGGCCCTCCTTATATTGACTAGTTTATATCATTGATGTTAGAGCCCATGATAGTAGGGGTTTGGGTCCCTTGTATTGCTTAAAGTTCAAAACTCAATTCACTTATCGTGTTCAGTGACTAAGCATGTTGAGCGAGTTGACTTGCAAGTCAGTACAAAGTAACAATTAAAAAAATAATAATAGTTAGGCTATAACCCCGGTTAATTGTGTTTAGTATATGTAGTTAATGGGTTAAAGAGCCTAACATTTAAAATTAGGTCAAATAACGAATTTATCAACCACCACACTACAACTCGTGAGAATAACGTGAAAATACAACATGTCACTGGCACAAGCATGCAAATGTCAAAACTAAGTAAGTTAAAAATGGAGAAAGAGCAATGGATTTTGCATCGACTTAAAAGGAATAACATCTATAAACCATATTGAGCTAGTAAGTATAATAAAAATAAGCTGACTAAATTTTTTTTATATGTGTCAATTTAGGAGATCATTTCAGTAGGCAAGTCAGACACACTAGTAAAATAAAATATATAATATTTGACCTCATTAAAAATTACAAGTAATTAAAACTTGAAAATTGAGTCGGCCAAGGTAGGTACCGAGTTAAACAAATTGAGTAAAAGGCGATCTTATCATACCAAAAATCTTGCTTATCTCATGTGCATTCGCCTTTTCTTGAGTGGACACCGTAATTCTAAGTTAAGTGGCCCATTGTGGACATTGACTTCTCTTTGAATGCCATCCCGTGGCTTTTTAAATTCTATTTATTTATATGTATATTTTTTTGGATAAATAATAACAATGATTCTTAGATCTGCATGATGGTTCCATATTTTTATTTTTATATAATAAAAATATATGAAGTGAGCTACATCATCATTAAGGAAGCATAATGGATGAACCAGTAACTTTGGAGATTCTCCCTCTCGACTCCTCTCCCCATCTACGTTTATGCAAAAAATTTAAGAAAAACTTGATAACAATGATCTTTGTAGCTAAGGTAGTATGACACATAAAAAAAATTATCACATATACCCTTCTTCAAACATCATGTCAACTTTTTTATTATTTAAAAATTTACATATCTGATACTTTTTTTATGTGTTATGTCAAAATGCTATTAGTCATTTATAGTCATGGGGCTAAATTGACCATTGTTGCTAATTTTTGCTCTAAAGAAAAATGTTAGCCCGCCCATACACAAACTTCCAAACTCTTGCTGGAGTTTCGATGTGTGAAAAAGTCATGTTTTAGATGAAAACCTCATTTTGGGAGACATGGTGAAGGGGAAGGGGGTTACAGTGCTTTTCGCTACAGCTCGTGCTAGAGTCGTGCTCCGACTCACCTCAGACGAACACTATTTGGATGGAAAAAACAGCCAAAGGATCATATTGGTCCTAATGGTAAAATGTTAGTGTCTAGCTGTAGGGGTGGCAATTTCTAACCGGATCCATCAACTTGATTAATTCTCTTACTGGTTAGGGTTAAGGTTTTGGACCCGTGGGTGAGGCGGGCAGGTAAGGGTTGAAATTGGGTCGGTTTTGTTAGGTTTGGGCTGAAGTTATGTCCGTTGGGTCGGAGCTCAACCCGGCTCATTGCCACCCCAATGTCTAAGGACGATTAGGGTTAGTATTATTAGATCTGTTACCTGTTACATTTAAGAGAAGGTCTCTAAAGTGGTTATTCCCAGAGGAAAGGGTCTAGTCAAACAATTGGTGTTTGCCTTGCCCTCTTTTTTACTCTCCGATCTCTATATACTCTGTATAGGATTAGAAAGAATAGAAAGACCTTTTCTTCTCCTTTTTCCTCCTAAAGTGCTCTCAAGTCTCAACTACTCTTCTGAAAAGACACTACACCAGCTGGCTAGGGTGCTCCATGTCAAACTCTTTCTAGATTGTGCATGTGAACCATCTTGTGTAGGGGAAGCGAAGCTTGCCCCATTGGTGGTGGTGTGTATAGTCCACCACTGGTTTGATCCGAGATTAAATTTCTAGGGGTATAATGGTTGAAATATCCAATTCACCTATTTATTAATCTAAAACAGATACTAATCATACTAACCCGGTTGCTTAATTGTATATCACGAACCAATAATAATATTAATAATTTTTTTTTTTTGTTGTACCTCATCAATTATGGTTAGTGGGTTAGTAATGATGAGTGAAACTTTGCAAGTCATGTCACCAAATGAAAAGTATTCGGTGCTGGGATTCATCACGGATCAAATCACTGTCATGAGAGGGGCACTTCATCTTATTAGAGTAGGCAACATATCACACATGCAAGTCTTTTTTATCTTTGAAAAAAAAACTATTTACCAAGTTATGCTAAGAAACATTAAAATACCAAAAAATGCCGAACATATGTTAAAAAAATATCATATAGGGTATTATGAAAATTGTGAAATTAAAATGTGATGTCAAAAGATAAAGTGTGATTTTGATTTGGCCTATATTATGCAAGTCTTATTGATTTTTTGGAAAAAAAAAAGTACTTACCTTAAGAAACATTAAAATACCAAAAAATGCCAAACATGTTTTAAAAAAATATTATATACCCTATGTTTGGTTGTCAAGAAAATAAGTAAAAAAATGAAAAAGAAAAGAAAATTGTACAACATATAACTAAAAATTGTATTAGAAATCTAATTTTTTTTTTCCATGTTTTCACTTATTTTCTCGACAACCAAACATAGCAGGTATTATGAAAATTGTGTAATTAAAACGCGATGTCAAAAGATAAAGTGTGATTTTGATTTGGCTTATATATGTTAAGAATAAGTGTATATCAATCGTAAAGCCATGTAAATGAGAGTTATTTACTGTCTTGCCATTTCGAACTCACAATTTTTTTGTTTTTCCAAGCATTTTTAGGTAACTATCCCTTTTCAAAACAATTTTTTTTTTCTTTTTGTTAGGTAAGAGCGGGTTTAGGAAATAGATTTGGTAGGTAAGAATGGGTTTAGGAAATAGAAGCCCTTTTTTTTAAGCCTTTAAGTGGTAAAGTCTCACATAACCCAATTAAAGTTGTATATAGTTATATACTTATATAAAGAATAAGATGGTACACCATACAACACATACATGAGATATACGGAATAAAAGCCCGGAAAATATCATTACAAATACATCGTTTGTGGGAATTTCTAACCTGACATCAACTTGTCTAATTCTCTCACTGATGATTTGGGTTGAGCTTATGGACCCATGGATCTATATATTAACAGGGTTAGCCGGGGTAGGTAAGGGTTGAAGGGAGGTAGGCCATCTGCCTACTTGTGGCCGTGACAATGTGTCCTGTCCAATTGCAATTGAGCTCTGAGAGAGTTCACTTGCACTCACATAGCCTTCTCTTATCTCTTGGTTAAGAACTTCTAACCTTTATAAGTAATTTTTTTTTAAATATAAAAGTCAAGGTCAAATTGTTGAACCTTAAGGTTTAGTGAATTTTAACCGCGGTTAATGAGAGTTAAAAGGAACACGTGTTGACCTGTGGGTGCAATTGAATTTAGAGAGAGTTCCCCAAATACAATCGCAATTGGCTGTGATCCTAACTCGTATCATTCGGGTGGTCAGTTGATATACTCATCGTTTGATCCAACTTTTAATGTTAGGCTCTCTAATCAACTAACCAGTGAGTAGATACTAATCATGGTTGCGACCTAACTGCATTTGGGATGCCAAAAAACCAAAAAAGGGTGGTAGGCAGTATTATTTTTAGATCTGTTACCTCCTAAATTTAAGAGAACTTCTGTAGGGTGGTTTCAGCAAAAGATTCTCTTCGGCTCGAGGAAAAGGGACTAGTCAAACAATTGATGTCTTGCAACTTGCAATGTCCTGCATTTTGGCTTCTTTACTCTCCAATTTTCATACAGGAATAGATTAGAAAGATCCCCTGTTCTCCTTTTTCCTCCTAAGGTTCTCTCAGCTAATATTCTGAAAAGACACCACAGTACCAGCTACAGCTAGTAGGGTGCTCCATATCCATATCTCTCTGGGTGAGTTCATTTGGCAAGAAAGTGGGGGAAAGAAAAGAAATGAAATTAAATGAAAAGAAACTTGAATTCTCTTGCAAAATAACCATCAAAAGATAGGATAAAATTTCTAGAGAAAGTTTGTCACTATTGAGAAAGTGCAAGAAAATGAATACGTGTTTCTTACAAACCAAACGCAAGAAAACACATTTTTCTTTTACTTCCCTCACTTTTTCGCCAAACAAACACACCCCTTGTGAACAATATGTTTCATATTGTGATGGTGAGGATGCTGTAATTTTTTGTTTTTTAGGATAGGGGGGAGGGGTATACCTAATCATTTGGGGTTAGTGGGTTAGTAATGATAATGATTAGTGAACCTCTTCTCGCCACATCACCAAGCAAAAAGTATTCCAAGCTGGGGATTCATCCTAGATCACCTTCACGAGAGGGGCACACCATGCTATTGGAGTAGGCAACAAATTAAGCCATTTCGATTCTCTGAAACAATATATATACAAAATTATGCTAGAAAAAATTTAAAATGCCTATTAAATTAAAAAAGGAAAATAATTACCTCCTTAGTGGTGGGAGCAAAGGGAGGCGTCTCAGGCTCCTTTTTTCACCATGTGACTCTTTTGACTTTTTTTAATTGTGGGTAAGATTTACTAACCCTTAGGGTTAAAACATCTATGTACCTTTGGTTTTTAGAAAAACAAAATAACTTCAATGGTTAAGATCTTTTAGCCAGAGTTCAAAAACAGTTAAGAGCTTTGTGAAGGCGAGGAGCAATAGTTTGTTCCTTGTCCGGGGAGTGGATTATAGGATACTCATATCGCCATTTCTACTAGCATATGATGGTCTTTCCATTCATAATCTTTTGAGAGTCTATGTCAAGTGCATGCACGATGGAAAGTACATCGCCGATCGCCGAAGACCTGCATTGGTGTTAAACAATCTGTCGAATCAAACGCTTCATATATCTTGTGTTGTTAGCATTCATGGCAGTTATCTGAAAATCCTCATTAACCGACATTAAATGAAAAAGGAGACTCCTTCAAAGTTAGGAACCAGCTGTCAAAAGTCTCTTTGAGCAACAAATACGAATTCCCCTATTATCCTTTTTTTTTTTCATTCTATTAACTATTCATTTATATATTTGCTTTTCATACAATTTTTTTTAAAAAAACTTTTACTCATATTATTACCTTTCATCATATCATATGAGTATATACAACAGGCATTAAAAAATATATATGACACAGTATGCATATGATCGTAAATTCAAGCTCATTTAATAATTGTCCGAGCTTGAGCGATCTTTTAAGAAACCGATCTCGACTTATTTGCGAGTACATGTGTTCTTTACTCAGCCCTATAGCCTATAGGGGTGGCAATTTCTAAACTAACCCCCTCAAATCTCTCTCGGCTTAGGATAGAGGTTTTGGATGGGTTATTTTTTTTTGGTTAACTCAACAACACCACAAGGCGAAGCTGAAGGCAATAGCAAAGAAAACATCACACGCACTCACTTACTCATACAACCACACACACAACAACACTCTCAATCCAAATAAGCTTCACCAAAGCACTCCTCAAAACGGGTACCATCCGATTGAGGTGTGATGGAACTTATAAGGGAGTGAGAGCTCGGATGGACATTTGATGTGGGACTAACCAATTGATCAATTTTTTGGTTAATTCAACAACACCATAAGACGAAGCTGAAGGCAATAGCAAAGAAAACACCACACGCCCTTACTCACACACACCACACACACAACCACACTCTCAACCCAAATAAGCTTCACCCAAACTCTCCTCAAAATGGGTACCAATTGTTTGAGGCCTGATGGAACTTATAATGGAGTGAGAGCCCGGATAGACATCCGATGAAGGACTAAACACTTGATCAATTTTTTGGTTAACTCAACAACACCACAAGACGAATCTGAAGGCAATAGCTAGCAAAGAAAACATCACACACACTCACTCACAAACCACACACACAGCCACTCTCTCAACCCATATAGGTATGGGTTCAAGTTAGGTTTTCTCAGTGATCAAAAAAAAAAAAAGTTAGGTTTTCTCAATCTCTTAAAATTGACTTGGGATTTGGGCCCCAAAATTGACAAGTCATATTACATTTAACTTATTAACAACCTAGTACTTATCACTCTACTGCTACTGTGCTAGCAATTTTAAAGAATTGTTGTTTCTAAAATATGTATTTTTTAATAATATTTTACTATACATTATTAACCTTATATTATATAATAAAATAAATTATTTAAATTATGTCTAGTGCATTAATTTTATTGAATGCTATACACTTTAATCTAATTAGCGAAAATACATCGCACAAATTATTTAACCAATCTTGAACATGATGTGCATAGAATAATGTTAATTACTACCCATTTATTTGCATATGTTAGTTTCTAATGATGCTAAATCAAGGGATTAAAGAAGAAAGACCCAAGTCCAAAATTTCAAGTCTAAATTCTAAAGAAGATAAAGCTCAAGTCCAAGACCCAAGTCAAAGCACAAATTAAAGAAATTTAAAGTTAAAAGCTCATTAGAGAGAAAAGTCATACAGGGCCCAATCATCTAATTAGATTAAATCAAGGAGAATATAGGGTTGTTGATATTTGGTAATCAAATCTACAAGAAAAGTAATTAAATTTTGTGGGTATTGTTATTGAGCAACAAATCCTCAAAAAAAGAAGATTTCTCAGATTCCCGCCTAATCTGACCATAATTTACTAATTTGATCATAACTTTTAATTGATAGATCGTATTAAGGCAAAATTTGAGGCATTGGAAAGAAGACTAAAACGGAAACAAAATTGGATTTCATGAGAATCTGCTAATTTGGATGTTTAAGGGGTCAAAATATTCAGTCAAGTAGAGACTTATGCATAAAGGAGAAGCAAATCAGGGTTAAAAAACCGTTTTTCTCTTCCTCTTGTCTTAGCTCTCTCATCTTTCTTACTTTTTTTTACTAATTTCATTGGAGATAGAGTGGTGTAAAAATGATATATTTTTTGAAGAAAATTTTATCTTCAATGAAGATTTATTTTCGAAGTTGATAGTATGTTCTTTGCAATGCTCGGCTAACTCGTGATAAAGGAAAATGAGAAAACCAAGGATCCGGTAAGATTTATCCTTATTTTAGTTTTTAAATACTTCAAAAAATTATATTATTACGAAAAAAATTTAATCTGGATTTTAATTAGAATTTTCAAAAGAGCTATCCTCCAATCAAAAATCATTTGCTTGCTTATTGGATCGTGTTTTATTGAAGATTTATAAATTAATTTTAGGATTAATCTTATTATATTTTTGGTGAAATCCGGATCCCTTATTCTCATTCAACTTTAACAAAATGATTTTTTTCTTATTTGTTCAATTAGTTTTATTTTATTTTTAATTATCATCTTAGCATAAAAATTTTAAATCGGTTTTTATTAAATCTATTAAGAATTTTCAAATTAATCTTAGTACCCATTTAAAAAATCTCTATGGATCGACCCTGTTTTGCCGCTATCTTACAATAGAAAGTGTGTGTTCGGGTTAATTATATTTGAGCACACCAAATTTTGGCGTTGTTGACGGGGACTAGTTCTTAAAAATGTTCTAAAAAAATCTTGAATTTATTTTTGGATTTGATTTTTTTTAGGTTAAGTTTATTTCTATATATTTTATTTTTTAAAAAAGAAAAAAAATTAGAAATTTTTATTTTTGTAATTTTCGGGTTAGGTTTAGATTTATTTTTTTTGGGAGTTTTATTTTTATTCATTTGTTTTATTTTTCTTTTTATTCTCCTTTTTTTATATTACTTTGAGTTTTCATTCTTATTGCAGGAAATTGGAGAAGAAGATCTACAAAGACAAGGAGCCAAAGGAGGATTTGAAGAAAAAAAAATTAATTTTTTTTCTTAATGTACTTTTTTAGACCATTGTAGTAGGACTTTTTAAATCATTTGGAAAGACCCAAATTGTAATAAATAGAGCAAGGAAGGAGGAGAGTTGAACTATACTCTCTCTGCACCTCGGGTTCATACACCAAGTTTGGTATTGGTGGCTCGGGTCGACTCAATTGGATCTTCCCTCATCTAGAGTGGGAGGTACGTACTTTAATCCTTACCCTCAGATTTATTACTTGTTAGCGGAGATTGTTTGATGTCTTAAAATTAGAGTGTTTGCATGCTTGACACCAATTTAATTGGAGCACCCTTTTTAGTAAGGGCACTTCAAAACCCATGACAAGATAAGAACCGGATTTAATCACCGGATTCTTGCCCATAGGTTTAAGCACAACCCACTTTAGCACCCAACCAATCAATCTTAAATAAAATTAATTAGACATTGGCCCTAGGACCTTCGAACTCATTAGGATGAAGACCCACCAAAAGTTGGGCCAATTGCGTTCTTTGACCAAACTCTATGATAAGGAAAGCCCTATCCCTTTAAAGGGTGACAATCTCTATTCTAGGAGAGCTGGTTTTTCAGCGGGACCCTTGCCTAGTGCATTGTGAACCCACTACTCAACCTGAGGGCTTACTTGGTCGACTTAGTTTCATAAGATCGAGTTGGAGACTTATGTGCACTCTTCAAACCAATTAGGAGCTGTCTAGTTAATTAGGAAAATAATTTAGGTTGTTGGCATGTTTCAATTGGACCGTGCTTGCTTGTGTGTGCATCATCAGGATTAGATTACACTAGGATTTTTTTCTTAGAAGTCGATACCCCGATTTATGTGCACTTGGGTACGTGTGAGAGGTCGTTAAATCAAAGTAGAACTCATAAGTAATCCCATCATATATATTGAGGATTTTTCTATTTTCTCTTAAATGACAAATCGTCTAGAAAGGACCTTGAATGAGCTTTTTGCTCCTGCCTCTACTACACCATCAACATGCATAGTCTTACCAGAAGTGGCAGCAAATCAATTTGAAATCAGGTCTGCAACTATTAACATGTTATCCAAATTCCATGGTTTTGAGAGTGAATAACTTTATATTCACTTAAACAAGTTCCTACCAATTTTTTAGACATTTAGGAACCAAAACCTGGACAGCGAGAGTGTCAAGTTGAAGTTATTCCCTCTATCCCTAGAAGATCACGCCGTTGCGTGGTTGAATTCTCTTCCACAAAATTCTATCACAACATGGGATGAGATGTCCAAAAAGTTTATGGCAAATTTCTACCTAATCTTCAAAACTAAGAAAATTAAGGATGCGATTAGAAATTTTAAGAGTAAAGCAGAGGAGGAATTTCTTCAAACATAGGAAAGATTTCATGATCTCCTTGTCAAATGCCCGCACCACGGGATTGATAAGGCTCAATTAGTCCACTGTTTCTACAAAGGACTAACAACTTCTCAACGTACCTTGATAGAGTCTATGAACCAGGGCAAATTCATGAGATAGACTCCAACCCAAGCGTACGATTTCCTGGTAGACTTAGCGGAGAATTCCCAAAATTGGAGCAGTAACAGGGATGAATATGAGAGAGAGGAACTAGGATCCAGAAATCAAGGATTATATGATCTAAAGATAGACTCTGATCTAAAGAAGGTCATGTCTAATCTAGTCAATGGGGTAAACAATTTGACCAAAAAGTTTGATGCTTTCAAAGTTCGAATAGTCTGACTAATTCAACAGTCATGTGCCTAATATGTGATAGCTTTGAACACATGGTGGAAAATTGCCCAAGCTTGTCAGCTATCAAGGTAGAGCAAGCCAATGTCATAAACGGGTATAGCACCTTCAAGAAACCCACACCGAAATCATTCAATCAGACATATCACCCTGATAATAGGTTTCATCCAAATTTCTCATACAAACGAAATGAACATATCCAATCTCAGGGTAGTCCGTCCAGTTTCCATAGGAATTACCAAAGGCAAGGTATTCCCCAGTCTCCTCAGAACAATCATGCCATAGTGTCTCAGCCAACTTACTCAGTACCTCAACAATCTAACAACTGTAGAAGTCTAGTGTCGGATCCTATGACCAACTACTCTCCTCTAGTACCTCAGCAGACATCTAACCTGGAAATTTGATGACTGACATGATGAAGCTACAGCAGTATTTCATGCAACAACAATTTCAAACAAATTCAACCCAGAAATGACAAATCAAACAACTTCTCAAGCCATTGCTAAGACAGAAGTCCAAATCAGTCAGTTGGCTCAATCAGTAGGAGGTAGAGAGAAAAGACAGTTTCTCGGTCAAACAGTTCCTAACCCTAGGACTCAACCTATTCTTCCCAATCCTACTAGAGGTTAGTATGAGATAAGAAACAACTCAGCACCGACCCATGATGAGGTTCAGGCCATCCATACTCTGCGGTCTGGCAAGCAAGTAGACAATAAGGTTGAAATGCCTTAACAACCTGAAGAGAAAGAAGGTCCAAAAGAGAATGAGACAATCCCAATGTCCATAGAGAAGAAAAAAAATAACCAAGATCAAGATCAATCCATCAAATCATACATCCCAAAAGCCCCCTATCCGCAGTATCTGCAAGATAATAGAAAGAATTCACACTTTGAAGGAATCATAGAAGTGTTTAAGAATGTACAGATCAATATACCCCTTCTAAATGTCATCAAGCACATTCCTTCATATTCTAATTTCTTAAAAAACCTGACCACTATCAAAAGGAAAACATCAATTCTTAGAGAAGCGGTTCTTGCAGCTCAATCTTCAAGATTTATCCAGCACACCTTAGTGCCCAAATACAAGGACCCTGGATGTAATCTCCATTAGGATTGGAGATACTATGATTGACAAGTATCTTGTAGACTTAGGAGCTAGTGTGAACCTTCTACTCTACTCTGTATACAAACAACTAGGTTTAGGGGAGTTCAAACCTACATACATCACTTTGAGTCTTGCAGATAGGTCAGTAAAGGTTCCTAAGGGAATAGTTGAGGATGTGATCATCAAAGTTAATGAGTTTTATTTTCCCACAAATTTCATAGTCTTGGACACCGAACCAGTCGTAAACCCTAGTCGTCACATTCCTGTGATACTTGGTCGTCCATTCCTCGCTACATCCGATTCAGTCATCAAATGTAGGAATGAAGTCATGACTTTGAACTTCGGTAATATGAAGCTCACTTTGAGCATATTCAATAATGGCTTTCAGACTAACGAAATAGATCATGAGGAAGAGGCCTACATGATAGATGTTCTCGTAGGCCAAACCATTCAACAATCTTGTTATCAGGATCCTTTAGAACAATGTCTGGCCCAATTCAACCATGACATTGACATTAATGACTCCATCTGTTAATTCAATGCAAAGTTGGACTCAGCTCCACAAATAAACATCAACTAGTGGAGAGAAAAGAGGGGCAGCTGTAAGCACCCAATTTTTACAACCTGCCTTAGTCTTGTTTAGTATCTTTTAACCATGGTTATCCCCAGCTGAGTCCCAATCCAATCTTAACCCTAAGCAAACCCCAGCCCAAACCCTGGTTGAACCCTAGTCAAGCCTTAGGCCTAACCCTAAGACAAACCCTAACCCTAGGTAAACCTCGGCCCAAACCTTGGTTGAACCCTAGTCAAGCCCTAGGCTTAACTCTAGGAAAAACCCTAACCCTAGGTAAACCCTAGTCATACCCTAGGTAAACCCTACACAAACCCTAGTCATACCCTAGGTCACCCTGATCAACCCTAGGCCTCACCCTAGGTAAACCGTAGTCATGCCCTAGGTCAAACCCTGGTCAACCCTAAACCTAACCCTAAGTAAATCCTAGTCTAACCATAGGTAATCCCTGGCTCAGTCCCAAGTTCCAAAAACCCTAAAATCAGGCCCAGAACCCTCTATGGGCCTAAACATGGGCCCACAGGCCCTTAGGAGCCGTCGCAGTGGGGCTCACACCCAAAAAATTCAAAAATTCAAGAATGACGGTAAAATTATTACCATCATTTTCTTTTTTAGTGTCTGCTACAGTGTATCAGCCCAAGTGTGTGAGGGTTTAGCCATTTTTAGCAAAAACCAGTATATGACGGTAGTAACATTACCGCCATTCCCATTCTGGCTTGATCTAGGAATTACGGTAATATTATTACCGTCATTTCAGTTTTTCTACAAAACTCGCAGCTGGCTGCCCCCTGCAACTCTAATCTTCTCCCAGCTTGTCTAGCATGCCTATGGGTATTCCAAAATTACTCTAGGGTCTCCCTAACCCTATAAATACCCCACCATTCTTGAGTTCAAGGCGATTCCAAAATAGCCATACCAAACCCCTGTTGGAGTTCAGCCAATCATTCTTAACCCCTTGTTAGCTTTCAACCTCCACCAAGGCAAACCCCCTTAGCTTCCTTGGAGTTTTACCAGACCTCCCCAGGCCTGTCCAGCCTTGCACCACCACAGCACAGTTGTCACCACCGCCTGTAGCCACCTATGGAGTTCTATTGAAGGGTAGCACCCCTACCCTCTTATCTTTCTGTTGTTAAATCAATATAAGACCCCCTTGTCCCACTCCAGGGGGTCCTTTATTTCTTTTTGTTACTTCTCAGCCAAGGACAGGGGTCCCCCACCTTCCTCATAGGTGTGGTCGAACCTCCTTGAGGCTCCTTGAACTCGGCATCAATGCCTCCTTAGTGCAGACCTCTCGATAGGTTCTAGGGGACCCTCAGGCCATGAGGGATCCCTTGGATGATCATTGGTGCAGCCCCCAATGGGGAAAAGCACTTTTCTAGGCAAAACCAAGAATTGCGATAGAATAATTACCGCCATTCCTGGCACTCCGCTATTGCAAGCCCTATAGTCCTAGTTAGTGTGGGCCCTGGTCCATTCCAGGGCCATGGTTAGGACCCCCTACCTCTTGGCTATTAGGCCTTGTCCTTCCAGGCCCAACCTTATTATTCAACTATGGTTAAAATAGCCCAAACCAGAGTCTATCCTAAATGGCAGTAGTCCATCTACCGCCATTTCAGGCTTATTTTTGTAGACTTTGGGCCTACACCACACCCATTCCAGACCACTAGCCAGACCCACCTGAGGCCCAAGACCTTCCCTAGAGTCCATTCTCCACTCTTGTGGGTTCCTGACCCCGTGGGGTTAACCCTTAACCTAACCATAGACCAACAAACCCAGGTTAGTTGGAGACTGGAAACCTCCACCGCCATTTCTAGTTTTCTGATTATTTGGGTTTGGCATAAGGCCCAGACTAGGTAGGAGGCCAGTCTAGGCCCTGCCATGCTCTCTGAGCCCAATTCTGATTAGACAACTGCCTTAACTGGGGTTAACCTAACCCCGGTTAGTCTTCAACCATGGTTAAGCAACCTTTATGGCATAAAAAATCTGAAAAAAAATACCAAAAACATCTAAAAAATACAAAAAGATCAAAAAACTATTTATGTCCCTTTTTACCATGGTTAGCAGTCCTACCATTGGTTAACCATCCTCTTAACCCCGGTTAGCAATCCTAACCCTTGGTTAATATCCTTTGGCCTACTGGGCTTAATCCCTTGGTCTATCGGGCCCAATCTCAGCGTACCGGACTTGACCATACCTCCTTTAACTGTGGTTAGTAACTCTAACCATGATTAGTTTGACCTAACCCCGGTTAGCAACTCTAACCTTGGTCAAACTTTGCTTTAGCTTACCGGGTTTCTCTCTTGGCCTACCAAGCCTTTCCCTTAGTCTACCAGACTAACCATCGGCCTATCGAGCTTAAACCATGCACTTGAGTAACCTCGGTCAACCAAACCCTAGTCTACCGAACTATTCCATTAGCCACCCTTGGTGCACACACACACACACACATCCTAGCCTCGGCACTAGGGGTGTCAATGAGCTGAGCCAGCTCGGCTCAACTCGAAATAAATCGAGCTTGACCTTTTACTTTGGGCTCATTGAGCCGAGCCGAGCCTTAAAAGTGAGCTCCAAAAATAAACGAGCCGAGCCTGAACAATAGGTGGCTCAGCTCAGCTCGGCTCGGCTCGATTAATTTTATAATAATACCCTTTAAAAATTAAATTTATATTATATATTTAGTGTACCTTTTTTTGGTAAAATATATTTAGTATACATAACATAACTATTTATGTTTAAGTTTTAACTCAGGCTTTCACGTGAGTCACATGACATCCCAAAGAAAAAAATGTCATTTTAAGTTTTTTAATTGAATTTAGTGCTTGTCAATGTATTTAAAAAAAATTATCGAGCCGAGCCGAGCTCGAGCTCAATGATTTGTGGACGTGCCGAGCTGAGTTCGAGCCTCTGTAAAATTCCAACGAGCCGAGCCGAGATCGAGCCTCTATAAAATTTTAACAAGCTGAGCTCGAACAGTGCCCAGCTCGACTTAGCTCGGCTCGTTGACACCCCTAATCATGTGTCAGAACTACGCTCGGTATGATCTCACCTTGTGAGTACGTAGGCAACCCAACCCGGGTTCGACCCTAGTTAGCTTTTCTTTCTTAGATTAGTATTATGTTTAAACACTTAGGCATTTAAATAAACATTGACTTTAATTTGGCTTAAACCTAGGAAGTATAGAACCATTGCAAAATAGAAGCCTCATGGTGCCTAACACCTTCACCGGACTTAACCGAATCTCTTACCTAGACCTCTACCGCAGACCAAGACCTTATCCACTACCTAGGGACTATCCCTTCTGAATGAATAGGTGGTGACTCTTAGCTTTTTGTGAGGGCGAAATCCTGTGCTCATTGCCTCAAATCTAGAAAAAGATCAAGAGCAGAAGGTCCTTGAAGTTCTTCGTTCTCATTTGAAAGCTATTGGATGGTTAATTGCAGATATAAAAGGGATTAGCCCATCTATGGTCATGCACCAAATTCACTTAGAAGAAGATGTTAAACCATCTAGAGAACCACAGAGGCAGGGAATCTTGTCCTCAAGGAACAAGTAAAAGGAGAAGTGCTTAAACTCCTAGACGCGGGTATTATATACCATATATCTGACAGTAAGTGGGTAAATCCAATCCAAGTTGTGCCAAAAAAATTTGGAGTCACTATTGTGGCCAACAAAGGCAATGAACTAGTCCCAACTGGCCTCCAAACTAGTTAGCGAGTTTGCATTGACTATCTGAGGTTAAATGCAATTACTAGGAAAGATCATTTCCCTTTACCATTTATTAATCAAATGTTAGAGCGTCTAGCAGGTCACGCTTACTACTACTTCCTTGATGGTTATTCAGGATATAACCAAATTTTAATAGCCCTTGAGGATCAAGAAAAAACAATCTTCACTTGTCCCTTTGCCACATTTGTCTATAGGCGTATGGCTAAAGACAGTGCATTGGTCTGGCTGAAGACGTTAAACTTAGCGCTACTGAGAGGCAAACCTGTTTTGTTTATGATTTTACAGGATGGTCACATTCAAATCGTCAGTTTGCATACACCTCTCTGGTAAGGAATTCCATTTCACATTGTTCATTCATTCACCGCATAACATTGGAGACAATGTTAGATTTAGGTTTGTGGATGTAGGCTTACCTTTTTCTAGACAAAAAAAAAAGCATTTTTTATGATTTCAAAAAAAAAATTGCTTGTAATTTTCAAGTTCATATTTCATAATTGAAGGCACTTGGTGAAAAATCATAAATCAGTCACAACTGCTAAGTGTTGAGAACA
Source organism: Tetracentron sinense (assembly GCA_015143295.1). Classification (NCBI taxonomy): domain Eukaryota; kingdom Viridiplantae; phylum Streptophyta; class Magnoliopsida; order Trochodendrales; family Trochodendraceae; genus Tetracentron; species Tetracentron sinense. Next base: position 47,808,261 of record CM026552.1, read on the forward strand.
TGAATCATTTTTAGTATCTCTTCTTTATCGGATCTTAAAGCAGTTGTACCTTGAAAATTTCACTATACATCTGACTAGTTATCTAGAGTTTAGGTCAAATAGAGTGAGTGTTGACCCTTCTGGCTGCCTAGTGTGTCTTGAAAAGACTAAACCTGATGAACTATGGCTTCCTTGTTTATTTGGTTGGCTAAAAAAGAAGAAAAATAGAACTAGTTTATATATACATTTTGGAAAGTAACCAATGAATTAGACTAGGCACACCGGAAAGGGCTACATTTTCCTAGATTCGTGTTTACAAAAAAAAATGTTGAAAAGAAAAGACAAATATTTCTAGATTCGTGTTTCAAAAAAAAAGTATTGAAAAGAAAAGACAAATCTCAAGGCTTCAAGTGTAGAATTTGAGCAAAGAAAGCAAACGGGTTGTGTTGACGTGTCCTCAGGTATGCTTCCCAGTGGCTCATATGCGGTTACACTCTTACGCTAACTTAACTCTTGGAAATAGTGTGAAAGTCGCCGCTGTGAAGATACGAGTAAACTGGAATATCACATATAAAGCCCCTTAAAGGTATTAAGGTGAACATCCACAATTCTCGTTAACTCGGATAGGATGCTTAGTTTGGAGTTAGGTTCTAGGTCAATCTCATCATTCATGAAAGTTAGGAGTTAAACTCTGCTTTAGGAGACCGAACCTCAAAATCACTAGTCAGACAATCACTTGCACTCAAGATTCAATATGTTTTAGAATTTTTCTAAGGGAGAGTTAAAGATTTGGACTATGTTCATAATTTTAGAACAATTGACTGAAAAATCACAAATAAACTAGTGACTGGAAAATGTTGGAAGTAAGATCTTGATAAATATGTAGCAAGCTTTTGAATTTTATGGATAAATTCTCTGCAAACCCTCACGAGACAACACTCGTCCACTAGGGGTAACCTAGGGGTTCAAAGACTTGTTGCACATGCTAAGTGTAACCGCGACACCTGCGAAAGTGAGTTAGTTTTTTTTAGTCAGTTTTGCTCGAGGACTAGCAAAATGTAGATTTGGGGGTATTTGATGTGCATAAAATAATGTTAATTACTACCCCTTTATTTGCATATGTTAGTTATTTATCTTGTCCTAATTTTTCTAATGATAGTTTTTCTCTTATTATGTAAGAATTTGGGAGAGTTGCATAGGAATGAGGCTAAATCAAGGGATTAGAGAAGAAAGACTCAAGTCCAAAAGTTTAAGTCTAAGTTCTAAAGAAGATAAAGCCCAAGTCCAAGACCTAAGTCAAAGCACAAATTGAAGAAATTTAAAGTTAAAAGCCCATTAGAGAGAAAAGACATACATGACCCACTCATCTAATTGGATTAAATCAAGGAGAAGATAGAGTTGCTGATTTTGACAATCAAATCTACAAGAAAAGCAAGTAAAATTCGTGGGTATTGTTATTGAGAAACAAATCCCCAAAAAATGAAGGATTCTCGCCTAATCTGACCATAACTCAGTTTTTTGATCATAAATTCTGATTGAGAGATCAGATTAAGGTAAGATTTGAGGCATTGAAAAGAAGACTAAAAAATGAACAAAATTAGATTTCATGAGAATATGCTAATTTGGAAGTTTAAGGGGTCAAAATATTCGGTCAAGTAGAGGCTTATGTATAGAGGAGAAGCAAATCAGGGTTAAAAAAACATTTTTTCTCTTCCTCTTGTCTTGGCTCTCTCATCTTCCTCACTTTTTTGACTGATTTCATTGGAGGTAGAGTGATATAAAAAGATATACTTTTTGATGAAAATTTTATCATCAATGAAGATTTATTTCGAAGTTGATAGTATGTTCTTTGTAATGCTCAACTAACTCGTGATAAGGGGAAAATGAGGAAACCAAGAATCTGGTAAGATCTATCCTTATTTTAGTTTTTAATTACTTCAAAAAATTATATTATTATGAAAAACATTTAATTTGGATTTTAATTAGAGTTTTCAAAAGAGCTATCTTCTGATCCAAGGCATTTGCTTTTTTATTGGACCGTGTTTCATTGGAGATTAGAAATTAATTTTAGGATTAATCTTATTATATTTTTGGTGAAATCTGGATCCCTTATTCTCATTCAACTTTAACAAAAGATTTATTTTCTTATTTGTTCCATTAGTTTTATTTTATTATTAATTATCATCTTAGCATAAAAATTTTAAATCAATTTTATTAAATCTATTAGGAAATTTCAAATTATTCTTAATACCCATTTAATAAGTGTCTGTGGATCGATCTCGTTTTGCCCCTATCTTAATATAGAAAGTGTGCTTTCGGGTTAATTATATTTGAGCACACCAAAACACCATATCCAACCATTGGTTTTTATTTTTTAAAAAATGATTTCTTTACTAAAGTGTAACCCTTATTTTAATTAAAAAAAATTAACTGCAATAATGATAAATCTTAACTAGGGTTAAAAGGGACACATAAAGAATCAATCCATTTATATTATACAAATAAAAAACTTACAATATTTTTTAGGGGGCCACTATATACAAGTTTTATAAATGATGTATTGTTTTAAAAAATTATATATATAACATATTAAAATTTCAAAAAAATTGGGAGGGCCATGTGTTGCCCAGATATGGACCCTATAGGGGGTGCATAGGGTCAATGGCAGATTTAAAATTATTCCCTTTAAATGCAAAAAATAAAAAACTAAGGGAAATTCAGTTAAGCACAAACTAGATAAAATAATAAAATGCACAAGAAGAATGAGAAAGAGTTAAGAGATGCAAACACAGATTTTTTTCGAGTTTCGGCAAACCCAACCTACTCCCCGCCTCAAATAACACCAGCTTGGAGGATTCCACTACAGTCCATGACTACACAGACTTCTTAATCTGGTGAAGCCTAAACCGTTTTACAATCTCTCTTTCGGTCGAGATGAAATCTTCTACAATCCGTTGGTCAGGGTCAAACCATCAACAGAGCACAACCCTCTCTGTAAAACCGAAGCAACAACTTCACAGAAGAACATGCAGGTTCTTTGAATGATTACAATGAAAGATTTTGGATCTTTGATCCGAAAGAAAAACTCGTTTAAGAGTTGGATTTGAATGAAATAGCAAGCTCTAAGAAATATCTCAAGTGGACGTTGGAATTTAGCTCAAAGAGAAAAAAAAAAAAACAGAGTATTGTTTTCAGATTTGGGATTTTTAGTTCAAGAGAATGATTTTCAATGTAACAGTATAAGAGTGAGTATATTCGTTGTTGGATCAATCAAAGATCATTTATTTTTATAGTGATCTAGAATTTATTACCGTTTGATGAGCATTGAATGCAAAATACCCATTGTGAATATAGCCGTTGGCATTAAATGCGGTTTTTCAGAAATTTTCTGAACTATCCAGTCGATTAGAGGAGCCTCCTAATCGGCTGGATGGTTGCCTAATCGCCTGTATCAGTTTCCTGATCTACTGGATCATAAAAACACATTTTATGAGATTTTGTTCTATCCAGTCGATTAGAGGAAGGAGTGATCGGCTGGATGGACCGTCTAATCGACTGGATGGTCCTCCTTATCGGTTGGATAGACCAAAAAATTTCCAGTTTTTGGTTTTGCTGATTTTTAATGCTTTTTATTTGACTTTAATGATTTACACGAATTCCAAGATCTTTAATTATGTTAGTAAAACATGATTAACAACTCATAATGATCTTTTGAATGATTTAAAATGGATTAGCAAAGAGAACCAACCCAATCAGTTCATGCAGACAAATTTTGAAGAAATTTTTTCTATCCAGTCGATCACAGGGCTTGCCTGATCAACTGGATGGTATGCCTAATTGGCTGGATGGCCTATCTGATCGACTGGATAGGCTAATTTTATTTGCAGAATCTATTTTCAAAACCTTTAAGATATGATTTGATTCCAAGGTTTTGTAATTAAACTTTATGAGTATAATTAGCATGTTTTAAGGTCCTTAATCATATTTTAATATTTTTTCAAGGGACTTATGGTCAATCTAAGGTATTTTGAGATTTTTCACCAAATCAACCACTTGAGGATTTTTACAAGAAATCCTAGACAGACTACTTACTACCTAGACTAAGACCTTAATGGAGATGATCTTTGAGCTTCAATGGTCTTCAGCAGCAGTGTCTTCAAGACAATCTTCCAAAATCCTTTTTGTTGATAGTTGAACATCTTCTTGAAGCTTTGATTTGGAATTTTCATCATGTCTTGACTTGGTCTTTTCATTGAATCTTGTTGAATATGCTTGAAATCCCTTTTCTGAATCTTGAAAGTTGTGAAATAAATTGCTCATGAAAGATATTAGTATTATAAGATTCATTTCATTATCTATGTCATCATTAAAACTAATTTAGGGTCATGTGGTTGTAACCTTAAGACTAACAATCTCCCCCTTTTTGATGATGACACATATAATGGAATGAAATGGGTTAAGCTTCCCCTCAATAGATACTTTCCATAAAAAAAAATATGAGGAGAGCTCCTCCTAAGCATGTGCATGTAAGAAAAATTATTAACTTGGAACCAAGAGAAGTTCCACAAAGGAGTTCCTTACAAATTTTTATTAAATACCAAGAAAAGTTTCATAAGAGAATTTATTTTAATTTCAAGAATCAAGAGAAGTTCCATGACATTCTTAATTGAGTTCAAGTATATAAGATAGAGGAAAGTATGTCTAAAGAATAAGTCTCATGTATTTCATATGTTTCAAACAATTCAAACATCCATACATTTCATTTCTTTACTTTTTCCCCTTGTCAACATCAAAAAAAAAATCAAGCAAGAACCAGAAAACCTAAAACTACAATCCATCCTGCTTTTGCTTCGTGATGAGATCAGCAACCTTGGTAAAAATGTCTTCTTGAGGGGCTGCATCTTCATGGGCTGGAGTCTCGGTTTCTTCTTCATTAGATGAATGAGCAAGGGAGTCACCAGAAGAATCAAAAGATGAGGATTCAACAGGTTCTTCGTCAGAGGAAGGAAGGGAGATGATAGGATTTCCTTTGACAGTACCCTTCGTAAGTTGTTTTCCCTTGGACTTGGAAGAAGATGGAGCTTGAGAAGGAGGGGTAGAAGTGGAGGCTCTAGTAGCCAAGCTGACCAAGAAATTGTTGATCTTCTTGATTTCATCAGTGGATCTTAAAATTATGGTAGCTGACATAGAATCATGTTCAGCCATATGAAGGAGCAGCTTCCCTTGGGTCTTCAATTAAAGTGCGGAGGAGTCCACTTGCCCTTGGATCACTTTTGTCACTTTGTCCAACTTTGTACACTCTTCCATTTGATCTCCTTCCAGCCTTTGCAGCAAAGAAGCCACTGTGTCCACTCTATTTTTAGTGATTGAGGTATCGATATTTACAGTCCCTAGGACTGAGTAGGCTGCATTAATCATTTCCTTCATATCTTCATGTACAGCAGCAATGGAAGCTTTAATCAAGGTCAACCTTTCCCTCATTTCAGTTCTAAAATCAGCTGAAGATCCCTCTAGATAAGCTAGCCTATCCCTCACTTCTGTTTGCAGACCAAGGGCTTGAGCTTCTTGGATTTCCATTCTTTCTCTCATTTCAGCTTGAAAGTTGATCATTCCAGTGCTTATGGAGTCGAGCTTGCCCATCAAAAGGCTAAGAACATCATCAGAAATGAAAGGTCTGAAAGGGGGCTCAGGTTGAGCAGAAGAACCACCAACCTCAAAGTGAGGAGTGGAGGCTCTAGGAGGAGAAGAGGGAGAAGAGAAGGCTACTCTAATAGGGGATGGAACAGGAGATGGAGAATGAAAGGACTGATTAAGAGGAGGATCAGTAGTAGGATCAGAAACAGAGGGGGCAAGAGGAGGTGCTGGATCATCAGATGAAGGAGGCTGTGCAATGGAGGAGGGAGGTTGAGTGCCAGAGTTTTTGGGAAACCATCTCTGGAGTTCCTGATTCTACTGATATCCCATTCTAACTAGTGTAGTTGGGTTGTAGATATCATAGTAGGCAGGGTGAATGACTCCAAGGGTGGAGTCAAAAGAGAGTTCAAAATGTTTAAAAATTTTGGTAAGAAGCTGTCCATAGGGAAGACAGGCATTCTTCTTGGGAACACACTCTACCATATTGTGAAAGATAAGATAACAGAGATCAAAAGGTTTGGTCGTCAAAACAAACCAAATGAGAAAGACATCAAAATATGAAAGGTAATTTCTACTACCTTTTCTATGCAAAATATTATAAGAGATTATGTGATGGATCAGTCTGGCATCCAAAGTCAGACTGTTAAGAGTTGGGAGAGAGACTTGGGTAACTTCTATGGAACAAATAAGGTTTAGAGCTTCAATTGGCTCAAATCCAGGGTGATTTGGCCAATCTTTGGAAGCAAACATCTCTATACTTATAACAGGGACAGAAAGAATGGAAGTAAGAGTTTCTATAGACAAGGTGATGTCCTTGCCACAGACAAAGGAGGTGAAAGTGTTGGTGGAAGGACTGAAGTGAATGTGAGAATAAAAAAGCTTGACTAATTCAGGGAACATGGGTTCCTTGAATGAAGGAGTTGGAGCCATCCTAGAGCTTCAAAGAGCTCGCAGATGTGACCTAAGCCCTACTCACTAAGGACATTGGAGTTGAGGACCTTACCATACACGATGGATCTAGAATGGATGATGTATCTGTATTTCTTGACGGCTTTCCTGGTTTTGAAGCACGAAACAGGAGCTTCTTCCTCTTCTGCAGGTTCCTTGGAGCGTTTTTGTCTTTTAGGGCTGGACTCTTCTTCAGCATTCTTCATTCACACCATTGGAGTAGATTGAGATAATTTCAAAGGATTTTGAAGAGATTTGAAGGTCTGGAAATGAAAAGAGGTGAAGAACTAGGTTTTGGAGGGAAGAGAGAAAAAGGTCTGGAACAGGAGGTTTTTAAAATGAAAAGGCAGAAATGGGGATTTTCGGTTTTAAAGAAAATTTTTCTAAAATTTTTTAACTATCCAGTCGATTACATGGATGGTCTAATCGGCTGGATTGTCCATCTAATCGATTAGAACAGACGTGTGATCGATCGGATAGAAGAAAAAACACAATTTTGCAACAAATCAACCATAACATTCATTTTTACACTATCCAGTCGATTAGGGACCTTGTCTAATCGGCTAGATCCATTATCCAGTCGATTAGATCACTAAGGTGATCGACTAGATAGAAAAAATTTGAAAATTTGCAGATTTCTTAAAAATCCAATGTTTCATACAATGATCATTACATACTCAAACCAAAACATCAATTAATCATTGCAAGAAACATAAATCATTTTTTATCAAATAAAAGTATATTTTGGCAATTTTTATTAAATTTTACAGATTCTTAAGTTTTCACTTTTAAGATGATTTCTCTTGAGTTTTAAGCTTAGATTATGAACATTTTAAGATTATAAGATTTCAAATAGCTTACTTATGCCTAATTCTCTTCTCAAGGTACTAAACCTTTCATGTTGAAGGGGTTTTTGTGAATATATCAGTAAGTTGGTTGTTTGTATCCACAAACTCCAACACAACATCCTCATTCTGTACATGATCTCTAATGAAATGATATCTGATTTCTATATGTTTAGTTCTTGAGTGTTAAATAGGATTTTTAGTCATACAAATGACACTACTATTGTCACACTTAATTGGAATGTTAGAATAGAATAATTTATAATCTTCCAAGAATTGTTTCATATAAAGATTTTGAGCACAACAGCTTCCAGCAGCTATGTATTCAACCTCAGCTATGGACAAAGCTACAGAATTCTGTTTCTTACTAAACCATAAAATAAGGGAACACCCTAAGAAATGACAAGTGCCACTAGTACTTTTTCTATCAATTTTACATCCGGTAAAGTCAGCATCTGAGTAGTTTATTAATTCTAATGATGTATTCTTTGGATACCAAAGTCCTAGATCTGTTGAACCTAACAAGTATCTAAAAATTCTTTTAACAACAGTTAGGTGAGATTCTTTTGGATAAGATTGAAATCTAGCACATAAGCATACACTAAACATAATGTCAGGTCTGCTTACAGTTAAGTACAGTAGACTTCCTATCATGCCTCTATATTTCTTTTCATCAACCTTTTTACCATTTTCATCTTTATCTAACTTGATTGATGTGTTCATATGAGTATCCATTATTTTAGTATTTTCTATACCAAATTTCTTAAGAAGTTCTTTAGTATATTTGTTTTGATTTATGAAGGTTCCTTATTTAGTTTGCTTTATTTGAAGTTCAAGAAAGAATGTCAATTCTCTCATCATGCTCATTTCAAATTCTTTTTGCATAATATTAACAAACTTTTTATACAAACATTCATTGGTGGAACCAAACACAATGTCAGCAACATATATTTTAACTAATAGCATCTCATTTGATTTTGTTTTTACAAACAAAGTTGTATCAAGTTTTCCTCTTATAAATTCATTATCAATCAAAAAGTTATTTAATCTTTCATACCAAGCTCTAGGAGCCTTTTTTAGTCCATACAAAGCTTTTGTTAGTTTAAACACATGATTAAGTAAATTATGATTTTCAAAGCAAGGAGGTTGCTCTACATAGATTTTTTCATAAATAAATCCATTTAGAAATGCATTTTTAACATCCATTTGGAATAGCTTAAAGTCTTTATGACTTACAAAGGCAAGTAACATTCTAATGGCTTCAAGTTTAGCAACCGGGGCAAAGGTTTCATCATAATTTATCCCCTCTTCTTGGTTGTAACCTTGAGTTACCAACTTAGCTTTGTTTTTAATTATATTTCCGAATTCATTCTTTTTATTTCTAAAAACTCATTTAGTACCAATAACAAATTTATCTTTTGGTCTAAGCATTAAATCCTATACTTGATTTCTTTCAAATTGGTTAAGTTCTTCTTGCATTGCAATGCCCCATGATTCATCTTCAATGGCTTCAAGTGCATTCTTAGGTTCAATTTGAGAAATGAAAGCTAGATTATTACATATGTTTCGTCTTGTTCTAACTCTCTTTTCTAAGTCACCAAGGATTAAGTCTTTAGAATGATTTTTAGTTAATCTCCAAGCTTTAGGTAGTTTGATTGATTTTCAATATCAATTTCTTCTTCATCTTCATTTTCAAGAAGATTTTCAGGATTAGTTTCATTAGATTCTTGTTGTTCTTTTTATTGATTAGTTGGTTCAAGATTAGATATTTCTTTTGAAATTTTCTCAATATTAGTATCTTCATCATCTTCAATAGGTTTAGTCTTTTCAAATGGATTAACTTCATCAAAGACTACATGAATTGATTCTTCAACCATTAAATTTTTTATTATTATAGACTCTATAAGCTTTACTATTGTTAGAATAACCTAGGAAGATTCCTTCATTAGTTTTAGGATCAAATTTCTTTAAATGGTGTTTGTCATTTAGAATAAAACATTTACATCCAAATACTTTAAAATAACCAATATTTGGGGATCTTCCTTTCCATAGTTCATAAGGGGTTTTTATTAGTTTGTTCCTTATTATTACCATATTAATAACCTAACAAGAGGTATTAATGGCTTCAGCCCAAATATAATTAGGAAGTTTATGCTCATTAAGCATTGTTCTAGCCATCTCTTGAAGAGATTTATTCTTCCTTTTAACAACTTCATTTTGTTGTGGAGTTCTTGGAGCTGAGAAGTTATGGTTAAAATCATTTTCTTCATAATAAAGCTCAAGCTCCTTATTTTTGAATTCACCACCTCTATCACTTCTTATGTTGTTGATAGTGTATCATTTTTCATTTTGCACTTTATTACAAAACTTTTTAAATAGATTAGGTATTTCACTTTTATGTGATAAAAATAATACCCATGTATATCTAGAATAGTCATCAACAATCACAAAGGTATATGTTTTACCATCTAGGCTAATTACTTCATTGGGTCCAAACAAGTCCATATGAAGAAGTTCTAAGGGCCTAGAGGTTGAGATAAATTTATTATTCTTGAATGATGATTTTATTTGTTTTCCAAGTTGACATGCATCACATATTTTATCTTTGATGAAAGTGGTCTTTGGAAGACCCTTTACTAAGTCATTTTTAGATAGTTTAGAAAGCAAATCCATACTAGCATGACCTAAACGTCTATGCCACAGCCAACTAGCTTCACTAGCAGCAGATAAACACATCATGTTTTGAGCAGTTAAATCATCAAATTCAAGAGTATAAACATTTTGATTTCTATGTGCAATAACCAAAGTATTGAAATTATCCTTATCATTAATCATGCAAAGATTTGATTTAAAACAAACATTTAAACTTTTATCACAAAGTTGGCTTATACTAATTAGATTATGTTTAAGTCCTTGAACTAGTAAAACATTTTCAATTAGAGTAGAAGAATTCTTACCAACATTGCCTATGCTGATGATCTTCCCCTTCGCGTTATCCCCGAAAGTCACATGCCCTCCATCTTTAGGAGAGATAGAAATGAATAATTCTTTGTTCCCACTCATGTGCCTTGAACAGCCGCTGTCCAAAAATCATATTGTTTTGGAGGAATTTGACTTAAAGCATACCTACAAGATAAGTTTGAGTAACTTTCTTTGGTATCCAAATCATCTTGGGTCCTCCATAGTTAGTCTTGGGAGGGGAAGTCTCTTTTGGAATTCAAACTTGTTTAACTACTACCTTTTTGTTAAAGTTATAGAAAGCAGTTGAAGGTGTAGTTGAACTACTAGGGGGTTTTGAAAAGAATTTTTGATAGTCTTTTTGTTTTGACAAAGGATTATACCCTAAACCAGCTTTTCCAAAAACACAAGTTTGTTGTCCCAAAATTCTAACTAAATTCTTTTCTCCAGTTGAAAGTTTAAAAGCAATTTCAGTTAAGTCTTTAATCTTTGCCTCATTCTCATGACAATTGCATGTGTGAATTGGAGATGATTGATCCTTTTCTTTCATCTTCAATTCTTCAATTTCCTTTTGAAGGTTTTCTTGTGTTGTGAGGAGCAAGAGATTTTCCTTTTTAAGTGATTTATGTTTAGAGATAATTTTTCTAAATTCAGCATATAATTCATCGAAAGCATCTCTTATTTCTTCATAGGAAAGAGATTCATTGGAGGAAGAAGTTACCTCATCATTTCAAGTGCCATGAGGCATAGGTTGGCTGTCTCTTCATCACTTGATGTTTCAGAGATACTGTCTTCTGAGTCATCCCAAGTGGCCTTCATGGCTCTCTTCTTGTATTTCTTGCTTTTGGCAAGTTGAGGACACTCCGATCTAATATGGCCTGGCTTCTTGCATTCAAAGCATGTGATTGGTTCTTTCTTGTTTGGTTCTCCCTTTGCTATCTCTTTAGAGAACTCTTTCTTGAATGACCTCTTTTTGAAGTTTTTCTTGTGTTTTAGAAATTTTTTGAACTTCTTTGCCATTAGTGAGAAGTCTTCATCTTCTTCACTTTCCTCTTCTTCTTCACTCTCAATAGGCTGAGAGGCTTTCAAAGCCAGTCCTCTTTTTGGTCTTAGTTATCTGATTGATGCTCTTTCATGATGACTTCATGAGTCATCAGTGAACCCAGCAGCTCATCTATTGTTAGCTTAGAGAGGTCTTTGGCTTCTTGAATGGCTACTACCTTTGGAGACCAGTCATTTGACAGAGATCTCAGTATCTTCCTTACTGTTTCTACATTTGTATATGTTTTACTAAGAGATTTTAAACCATTAGTAATATTAGTAAAACGGGTAAACATTTTAGCAATGGATTCATCCTTTTCCATTTTAAACAGTTCATATTTGTGAACTAACATATTGATTTTCTCATCTTTAATTTGGTTAGTTCCCTCATATGTAACTTGTAATTTATCCCAAATATCTTTGGCTATATCACAACCAGAGACTCTATTAAACTCTTGGGGACTAAGGACGCAGTAAAGGTTGCTAATAGCCTTAGCATTGATCTGGATGTGTTTCATATCATTTTCATCTCATTCTTCCTCAACATTAGGAATTTTAACATTATCAATGACTTTATAAGGAAGATAGGGACCATTGATGATTACCTTCCAGCATTGATAGTCTAAAGATTGAAGGTAATACACAATTCTGGTCTTCCAGTAATTATACTGTTCTCCATTAAATAAGGGCGGTCTAGTTGTGGATTGTCCTTCTCCTAGGCCAACTGAAAAATTATTGTTTGCCATTAAGATCTTTAAACTCTATGAATTTTTAGATCAACTAAGAGTTACAGGCTCTGATACCACTTGTTGCCCAGATATGGACCCTAAAGGGGGGGGTGAATAGGGTCAATGGCAGATTTACAATTATTCCCTTTAAATGCAGAAAATAAAAAACTAAAGGAAATGCAGCGAAACACAAACTAGATAAAATAATAAAATGCACAAGAAGAAGGAGAAGGAGTTAAGAGATGCAAACACAGATTTTTTTTCGAGGTTCGGCAAACCCAGCCAACTCCCCGCATCAAGCAACACCAGCTTGTAGGATTCCACTACAGTCCACGACTGCACAAGCTTCTTAATCTGGTGAAGCCTAAACCGTTTTACAATCTCTCTTTCGGTCGAGATGCAACCTTCCACAATCCCTCTTTTGGTCAGGGTCAAACCATCAACAAAGCACAACCCTCTCTCTAAAACCGAAGCAGCAGCTTCGCAGAAGAACACGCAGGTTCTTTGAATGATTACAATGAAAGATTTTGGATCTTTGATCCGAAAGAAAAACTCCTTTAAGAGTTGGATTTGAATGAAATAGCAAGCTCTAAGAAATCTCTCAAATGGAAGTTAGAATTTAGCTCAAAGAGAAAAAAAAAAAAAAGAGTATTGTTTTCAGATTTGGGATTTTTAGCTCAAGAGAATGATTTTCAATGTAGCAGTATAAGAGTGAGCGCATTCGTTGTTAGATCATTCAAAGATCACTTATATTTATAGTAATCTGAAATTTATTACGGTTTGATGAGCATTGAATGCAAAATACCCGTTGTAGATATAGCCATTGGCATTAAATGTGGTTTTTCAGAAATTTTCTGAACTATCCAGTCGATTAGAGGAGCCTCCTAATCGGCTGGATGATTGCCTGATCGCCTGGATCAGTTTCCTGATTGGCTGGATCATAAAAACACATTTTATGAGATTTTGTTCTATCCAGTCGATTAGAGGAAGGAATGATCGGCTAGGTGGACCATCTAATCGACTGGATGGTCCTCCTGATCGGCTGGATAAACCAAAAAATTTCCAGTTTTTGATTTTTCTGATTTTTAATGATTTTTCTTTGATTTTAATGATTTGCACGAATTCCAAGATCTTTAATTATGTTAGTAAAACATGATTAACAACTCATAATGATCTTTTGAATGATCTAAAATAGATTAGCAAAGAGAACCAACCCGATCAGTTCATGCAGACAAATTTTGAAGAAATTTGTTCTATCCAGTCGATCACAGAGCTTTCCTGATCGACTGGATGGTCTGCCTAATCGGTTGGATGGCCTATCTGATCGACTGGATAGGCTAATTTTATTTGCAGAATCTATTTTCAAAACCTTTAATATATGATTTGATTCCAAGGTTTTTTAATTAAACTTTATGAGTATAATTAACATGTTTTAAGGTCCTTAATCATATTTTAATATTTGTTCAAGGGACATATGGTCAATCTAAGGTATTTGGAGCTTTTTCACCAAATCAACCACTTGAGGATTTTTATAAGAAATCCTAGACAGACTACTTACTACCTAGACTAAGACCTTAATGGAGATGATCTTTGAGCTTCAATGGTCTTCAGCAGCAGTGTCTTCAAAACAATCTTCCAAAATGCTTTTTGTTGATAGTTGAACATCTTCTTGAAGCTTTAATTTGGAATTTTCATCATGTCTTGACTTGGTCTTTTCATTGAATCTTCTTGAATATGCTTGAAATCCCTTTTCTAATTCTCGAAAGTTGTGGAATAAATTGCTTATGGAAGATATTAGTATTACAAGATTCATTTCACTATCTATGTCATCATTAAAACTAATTTAGGGTCATGTGCTTGTAACCTTGAGGCTAACACCATGCCCCCTGGCTCCACCCCAGTCCTTGAGGAAGACTCCAATGTAGATCAAACCCATCTTCCAACCGAGACAAGAGGTCACCAGGTCGCCAATGCCCATTCCATTGTGATGATAATTCATGCACGAGAAAATCCACGCCACCTTCAATTTTCTTGGACGACATTGTTGGATTTATATCATAAATCTCTGCACAAGTTAGACAAATAAACAATTGAATAGCGAATATATATATATATATAACCGAATCCCGCAAGTTGAGAGGCGCTCGAAAGAGAGTCTTTCTTGAAGATAGTCGAAGTCTCCTATGTGCAAGGGAAAAGATATCTCCGGGATACAACTCAACTTAGATTCAACCGACCAATCCCTACGAGTTTGCACTACTCGACAGATTGTGGTGCACCAAACATCTTTTAAAGTATGCCAACAAAAATTAATTTAAAATTCATTAAATTAATAAAAACCCACAATAGATTAATTAAGTTTATGAAAAATCCATTTCAATAAAATAATTAATCTATAACATCGAAACATGATTTTTAATCCAAAAAATCATTTCAGAAATCAGTCCATTTAATTAAACACTTTGTTTAATTAAAATAATTATTTAATTAAAATTCAATTAAATCACAAGTTAAATACATTTATTTAACTTAACAAAACCGATTAAATCATTAATCTATTTTAATCTAGAGTCTAGGCCAACCATATAGTTTTCTACCATGATTTGGGCAGCATAACGGTATATGGACCGGAATGGTCCAATTGGTTGAGTTGGTTCATCCCAATTCGACCAGTCAAGTTGGTTTAGTCCATAAACCAACTAGTTAGACTATCTGTTAGAATGGTCCATTAGGACAGCATTAGGCAATTTGATTTAGTCATCTCATGTCGATCTGTCAAATTGGTTCAATCCAAAGACTAACCGATTAGACTAATTTGTTCGAGTGGGTTAATCATATAAACTACCAAAGAGGTCAACCCTTTCGGGTTGGCCAACATGATTTGGCTACATGTAACATCAATCTGTGATTAACTATTTTTGGAATCACACACTATTTTGTTCAATTGGATCCAGTCCAATCTGAACAACGAACGGGCCTATGGTTCAACCTTCTCTGGTTGGACTGGGTATAGAGGTATTCTTCCTCCTTAGACTGGTCTGTCTTCTTTCTTTGGTCAGACTGAAACTCTGGTTCTAGGCTTTGTCTACAATCCGACAGATTTTTTGGGTTCTCTATTTTGTCTGGTGGGTTTGAGCCTTCTCAAGCTCTTCTTATATAGAACCCCAAGTGGTATGACACCTTTTTGTTGGGCCATAACTACCCAAACTACACACGGTCCAGATTCATTGAATCTAACCGTTCCAACTACTACCCGATGGGTTGCATGAATAACCTAGATCCGCTAACCCACATGAGTCGGCCGAACCCACCCAGAACCGTGGGGGTCACATCCACACGGCCTGCCATATGTCTCCCTAAGAGCACACGATCTCAGTCCATCTAACTGACGACCTCGGTCTGATCAGACAAAAGAAGAAGCGACCAATCGCAACGATACGCACATACAAAGTGCGCCTCATAGCGTCCAAAGTCCATTGCCCTTTGCACGAGCATAGCTTGCGCTAAGATAAGGTCTAGAGTCAATGAAAATGAGAGTCTCCTACACCACAAGATTACGATCTTGAAGAGTTTTAAAACACTTAAAAGAAATAAAGTTTCTTTTATTTTTCCGATGTGGGAGTATGTTTTCAAAGAGAAAACACACTAGTGAAACAAACTTGTCTCACAAGGAGACCAAGCTTCAAGTCACCTTAAATGCAAAAACACCTCACTTTTGAATTAAAATAGGGATCTTTTTAAAACAAAACTAACAAACATTAAGGACTAAAACATAATATTTAAAATATTTTGAACTAACTTTTAAACAATTTAAAATTAGATTCAATATACATGCCCTTATAAAATCTTTCTCCAAGACCACCTGATACTTGAGAAGAAAGATGCTAAAAATTTAGAGGCAAAAACAACAGCACCCGAATATGATTTCTCAGCTAGACAACGGTCATCGCCACTAAAAAAATTACCACCATTTTCCCCCACATAACTCAACTTCCCTGCATAAGACCCAGCAACCAAATTCCCATTTTACAACCAATATGATATTGAACACATATCCAACCAGTCTCTTCCCATTCCATATCTTCCCACCCTTGCCAACCAAATCTCCAATAATGCCAGAATTTGTAATCCCCAAACCAGAAGGCCCAGACATGTCTAAAACTGGTCTTTTAGATATGTGACCGCAGTATGAACACATAAACTATCCACCACCAGGGTTTTGATCATGGTAGGGGCAGTGAATTCTTTCCCAACTTTAGAGATAGAGGAACTTCTTGTGGAGAGGGAAGTGCTATACGCAAGGGTGGAGCCAGGATTTTCTAGTAGCGGGGGCACATGGTGGATGATTGAAAATTGTAGTAGTTGTTGATAGATTTGTGACGAATTATTAGATGGGTATGAAATATTCTAAAGTCTAGCAGTTCGGGGGCATAGCCCCTGATTTTTTTTTAATGACTAAGTTTTTGTGGCATTTCATCCATACATTCCGTACATATCTTACGAGTATTTTTCTCATTGTTTACGAGATAACCGTTCTCTTGCTTTATAGTTATGTCCTGTCAAATAATTAAATAAAATCATTTTTAAGAAATTGTTTTAAAAAGTTCAAGGGATAGTTGCCCCCTTGACTCATTATGTCATATTAAATATAGAAATAATATAGTATATTTTTTTAGGAACCAATTGTCCCTTGTCCATGACTAAGCCAAATTAAATAATTAATCAAAATAGAAGATATTTTTTTTTAAGTTCAGGAGATCATAGTCAATTGCGATTAAAATCAATTGGAAGAATTTAATCACACCCTCAATCAACATATGTCTCTTTTAAATCCAATTAACTGTGGTTAAGATTCACTAATCCTTAGAGTTCAACAATCTAACCTTTGTTTTTAGGAAAAAAATGAACCCTTCCACTTTAATTCCCCTCATTTTGAGTGCAGTCCTAAGTTTAATCGCAATTGGACAAATTCAGACTCAAAGCTCAAGAGCACCAACCTCCATTCCCATGGCGAGATCGAATCCCAGGCAATCGCGATTGCATTCGGGGAGAGTTCAATTGCACCCATAGGTCAACATGTGTCCCTTTTAATATGGTTAGGATTCACTAACCCTTATGGTTCAACAATATAACCTTAGTTTTTAGATTTAAAAAAATAGTTAACCCTAAGGTTATAATTTCTTAAATCAAGATTAAATTTTTTATAATATTTTTTTTCTAAAAACCAAGGTTAGATTGTTGAATTCTAAGAGTTAGTGAATCTTAACCATGGTTAATAAGGGTTAAACTGGACAAGTGTTGACCTATGGGTGTGATTGAACTCAGGGAGAGTTCAATCGCGATTAGCTGTGATATGATCTCTTCCCATAGCTATATTTTAAAAAAAAAAATGTTTTGACAATTTGAGTGGGGGCACGTGCCCCCACCTGGGCGGAGCCACATGGGGCCCGGAGGGGGCTTTAGCCCCCCGCCACCCCCCCCCCGAAAAATTCCCTCTAGGGATTCATGGGGGTGTAGCCTGGGAGAGGGGCGGAGCCAGGGAGGACGAAGACTCTAGCTTCTCCTAAACTCTTGAAAAAAAAAAATTTCTTTATAAATGGATACAAACACCCATGAACTTGGCGCTCAAAAAAAAATTCGAGGACTACGCCCCTGAACCCCCATTGTTAGCCCCCTACAAGAGAATTCTGGCTTTGCCCCTAGCTATACATGAGATGAAATACTTGTAATCAAATTCTACAATCACTTAAAACTACATATAAACTATAAATAAATTATACTTCTAGGAATTATAAACAAACTATACTTCTATTAATATTTTTATTAGATATCATATATTAAAAAGTTTAATTAAAGGGTATTTACGTCTAATTAAAGTTTGGTATACTCCTTGTACTTATATTAGTAGAATGATATCTTCTTTACTATTATAAAGCCAATGACTTTGCTCAAAACGTTGATTGTTAAATAATAATACCTAAAATACCCTTAATATATAATCAATATAAAGAAAGTATAAATAGAAGTTTGTGAAAGGCTAAATTTTTTGGAAGGTTAGTTTCTTCATTTCAGCTCCCCCCCCCCCCCCCCCCCCCAATCTCTCACGTCATTTCTCTATAAAAAAAATCCCTCACATCATTTCAACACTTCCCCTCTATCCCACGTCCCTCTCACTCTCTCACTTTTTTCGAGATTGAATCAGAGCCAATCATGATTGCACTCAAGAAGAGTTCAATCGCACTCATAGGTCAACTTGTGTCGTTATTAACTCCTACTAATTGTGGTTATGATTCACTAATCCTTAGGATTCAACAATTTAATTTTGGTTTTTAGAAAAAAAATTAACCCTAAAGGTTAAAAGTTTTTAACCATAGTTAATTTTTCTAGAAACCAAGGTTAGATTATTGAACCCTATGGATTAGTAAATCTTAACTAAAATTAATAGGGGTTAACATGAACACGTGTTGACCTCTAAGTGCGAGTGAACTCTCCCTGAGTTCAATTGTGATTGGCTATGATTCGAACTCCCTTTTTCCACCCCAATCTCTCTCCTCCTTCGCCATCTCACTCTTCTCACGTGCAACACATGTGAGTCCCATTAGAGTCCTCTTACCCTTATCTTACTCGAGATTGGATCAATTGGGATTGTATTAAGCAAAAAACAATTAGGGGATTAAACTCTCCCCGAGTTCAATCGCACCCACAAGTCAACACATGTCCCTTTTAATCCCTATTAATTATGTCTCAGATTTACTAATCCTTCGTTCAGAATTTTTTTAATATATTTTAATATTTCCTTCTAAAAATCAAGTCTATATTGTTGAACTCCAAGGGTTAATGAATCTTAAATCTTCAAAGGAAATACATGTATTTGTACTAACACTATGTCCAATCAGAGAGTGAGTCTCGAAAGAGTGGTGCTAACATTATCCTTGAATTTCATCTTCTACTATAAGTGAAATAAACCCTTGAAAATGATGATTCAATTTTATCTTCTACTATAATGTGAGAGATAGAATCACAATTAATAGTGATTGAACTCTCGCCGGAGTTCAATCGTACCCATAAGAAAACACATGTCCCTTCTAACCCTTATTAATTGTGACTAAAATTTATTAACCCTTAGGGTTCAACATATGACCTTGGTTTTTGAAAAAAAAAATCTTAATAAATATTTAACTGGTTAAAAAAATTATCCTCAAATACGTTGATTGAAATTTGTCTTCATGTTGATTGACCCTTAGAAACGTTGATTGAATTTTATCTGTACTATTATAAAGATAAGATGGTCCTCACTAGGGCCAAAATATTCCTTAATTTTTTTTCCAAAATGTCCCTGATCAGTGCTAATTGTTACACATTTGAGCACCTCAAACTAAACTTGTTAATTCTTTAGAGTTCTATTTTAAACTGTTTTACAGTACTTGATTGTTTTTATCATTTTCAGGTTCATGTGAGGAAAAGAAGATAAAATTGAAGATTAGATACTTCAAAGACTTATAAGAATCTCAAAAAAGAGAAAAGCAAAAGAAAGAAGAATAAAAAAGAGCAAAATATCTATCTTGACGGATCGATTGACCAAAACCGTCTTTCTATCAATAGAGGGGTATTTTGGTTATTTTATTTCATCCAAAATTTATTAAACTTTTAAGAAAGATTCTAGATGACCTAACGCAGCTATTTTTCAAATTTTAAGTCAATCCGATAAGAATTGAGTTCTCTAAAATTATTTAAAGTTCAGTGGCAAAACTGTAAATAGGGTGAATAGTAACTACATGAATAGTGTTTTTAACAATTCTAAACACTTTTCAACTCTATTATTTCCCACATAAATGAGGGTTTGATCTCTATTCAACCCTAAGAGAGTTTAGAGAGAGAAAAAGAAGAATTTGACCTCAATTAAAACTCCTAAATTAACAACGACTATATTTCTCTATAAATAGGAGAACCCTTAGCCATAATCATTATGTAGAGATTTGGAGATTTGAAGAAGAGACTCTGGAGATTAAAGAAGTCAAAATGATGAGTTCTTCATTTTTGTCTATGAAGACGGCGTGCTCCTCCCTTGCGATGAACTAACTTTCCATTCTAGGGTTTCAATGAAACACTAACCAAGTTATTGTGTCATTCTTTGTTTTTATTTAGATTCCTTATTTGTATGATATTGATTGCATAATGAGAGACTTGTTTTAACAACCCAATTTATTGGATTTAAATTTGATTTCAATGAAATTTCTATCATTGTCTTAAGTGTTACGAAATTGGAATTGAATTCACTTGTGTTAATTTTCGTTACAATTTTAATATAGGTTTTATGCAATGGTTTTAATATATCAAGAAATTAAATCCTAGATATTTTATGCTAAGGGAAGACGAGTAATCATACTACCCTAGTTTAATGTATATCACTCATACTAACTGAAAATATGATATGCCCAAGATTTGATCTCTTGTATCTTTTTTGATCAATTGAGAAGGAACGTGTCTTCACTCTCACTGTAATGTTTGCAATTTGAGAAGTTTGAATAAAATCAAAATAAAATTAGTTATAAAGCTAGTGGTGGATTCAAACACCTTAGATTTTCTCAACTGATATATAACCAAAAAATCTTAGTAATTAGGTTAAATAAAATCTGATAGTTTAATTAGGTTAAAATCAATTAAATCAATTCATCTTATTATTCATTAATTTAAAATTAATTTTGATAAAAAAAAACAACGAAACCAGCGCGGTCCTCAGAGGTTCGACACTTTTACTAGTACTATTCTACAGAATTATTACTATAAGGAATAATTAAATTACATAACGACCAAGTCCCTCACTAGCGTCACTCTTCATAGTCTCCCTACCCCCCCCCCCCCCCCCTCTCGAAAATGTTCTTTAATTTTTTTTCCAAAACACAGGACAAATTTTTTTTACCCAAAATATCCCTCAAGTTTCTTTACCTAAAATATTATTTAATTTTTTTTTCCAAAATGCCCCTCACCCACTAATATATATAGAGAGAGAGAACAATATAAGGGAATGGTTAGGGAAGAAGTATATGAATTACAATTCAGAATTACTTTTTGGGGTCAAGGGTCAAGACCCATCAACCAACTTACTGAATAGTTTGAGTTGATGAGAATGTGTGTCATGAGGTGGTAGACTTTGGGAAGTCAATTAGGTTTGGGCATGATTATTAGGCCCGTTTAATTATCAGGTCAGGCTGGCCCAGATTAAATAGTTGGGCAAGCCCAAGTTAGAATCTAATGTCTGTCAACCCTGGTACTATAATTCTAATTGAGCTCAGCTTAGCCAGACCTGGCCTATATATATATATATATGATTTTTTAATATTTAAAATATTACAAAATTAGCCATGTTTCAATTTGCCCTTTGGAATTGCTAACCCTAGTAATAAAAAAAAAACATATAAATAATTTTTTTTAATATTTAAAATGTCACAAAATTAATTAGTCATGTTTCAATTGGCCCTTTGGAATTGCTAACCTAGTAATCAAAAAATAATTGCCAACCCTAACTGGGGTTTTACTGTTTCCCTCTTCACTCACCACCCTCTATCTATGACTCTCGACCTATTCTTCTTCTTCTTCCTCCGTCTCATTCTTCTTCTAATTCTCTTATGAATCTTCTAGGTTTACTATGTTGTATAGTTTTTTTTTTTTTGGAAGGTACTATGTTGTTTAGTTATTAGTCACATAGAGGAAAGTATAATAAGGGTGCTGCTACGAGCACACCACTATTTACTTACTGGACACCATGTTAAAGAAAACTTACTATTTTTTTATATGTTTGAACTTTCTATGCGCACCCATATTCCCAAATCCCTTTAAACCCTTTCTAAAACTTCTTTCTTCTAAAAAGGTCACTTTTTCCATCTTCTTAAGTTCTTCTTCTTCTAGCTAAGAAGGAACGTCTTCCCTGAGGTTTTATTTAGTCCAACTTCTTCTCACCAAACCGGACTATGCATCATCCCATTGTTTGTTAACGGGTAAGACGTTCTTATTGTCCTCCTTACGCTGATACATGTTATGCTATATTAGCACCATTATGAAACCACTATCCTAGCAAGAATGCAATCTTCTTATAGAGCATGATTATGCTCATCCAAAGGGGTCTTTGTGATAATGAGCTTGTAGGAATTGTGTCTTTATATAATATTATAACTACATGAACTGAAGCCATGAGAGGGTGATTGAACTGCATCTAGAAGACGTGATTGATATAGATGCCATACAATATATGTATTTTTTCTTTAATTGCTTCCCCACTTGACACAAGAGCAGCATGGAAGCATGTTGAGCTGATTTTAATAATCTTCTTGTTGAATTCTTTGTAAATCAATATAACTTTAGACTAGATGTTGTATGCAATCCCCTGAAAAGAAGGT
The DNA here is from genome assembly GCA_015143295.1 of Tetracentron sinense. NCBI lineage: Eukaryota > Viridiplantae > Streptophyta > Magnoliopsida > Trochodendrales > Trochodendraceae > Tetracentron > Tetracentron sinense. The sequence continues at coordinate 47,830,788 of CM026552.1, forward strand.
TTAAGTATAGTTTCTTCCCCACTTTTCCTTTAATAAGCCAAGTTAGCCTCACAATGTGGTCGCTATGCCTTCTTGTTTTCTTTTAATATTCTCATTCAATGTAGCTTCTGGTTTTTTTTGTGAAAAGTGATTCCACTTTAAGCAGATGGCTAAAAAAAATTCAGATGGCTAAGAATGTCAAAACTTTCTTGGACTTAGAATGTGATAATATCCTCTAAATTTGTATAGAGGGGGGTGCTTGGACCTAATTCCATCACATGGTAAAAATTTCTTTGATGTCTTGTTCAGTTATTTAAGCACATGTTAGTCGTTAGATTGCTAGATTGGACTAGAACCAATCTAGTCAACTACAATAATCTCTATATATGCACAAATCCTTGCCCTTTAAATTTAATTTTGATACAAAGGTTAGCAATAAAAAGAAAAGAAAATCACTTGCCAAAAATATTTGCAGTTCAAGTTTGAACATTTGTGTCTTTTGACTAGTATAGGAACTTAAGCTTTTCAAACCAACTAACCAATTTTAGCGTGTTTCAATACATATTAGTCCGCTTTCAAATTACGAGTGATTTTTAGTGGAAATACCTTGAAATTGAGTTTTTTTTAAAAAAAATTCTCTACAGCAAATATGACTGCTGAAATCACTTTTGATGATGAAATTGAAATTGAACCATTCAATGGACCAGTCGAAGTTGATGTTTCTAATCAATTTTCAACAAATAGGTATTGCCTATAAATTACAATTGATAATTTTGCTTAGATGTCTTCTTTAAACTAAAATAATTGATGTCCCTATTAAACATATGATTTGTTATCGATTTATAGGTCTTTGAACAACGCAATGATTTGATAAAATGGGCACGTGAAGTTGCTCGTGGTATTGGTTGCTGATCGATTTATGGGTTATGGATGAAGTTATATGATGAGTTATTTGGGTTCTTACAAGCTTAATATTATTTCTTTATTTTATTTGGGATGCTTACACTAGGGGGTGGAGTCTCTAGCATGAAAGTGTAATGATTTATCATGTTTTATGGTTTTACGTTTAGAATAGTGTATAAATAGAAATTTATTAGATATTTTTTTTTACTTTTGATGTGCTCATAGAATTTGTCATATTTTAATAGTGTCCAGTTAGTAAGTAATATTAATGGCATCCACTCAGTAAATAATGGTGTGTTCGTAGCAGCACCCTATAATAAAGATGAAGAGTAGCAAGATGACGTAGGGGAGGATGGAATTAGGGTTTTGAGGAAGTAGGGGTTTGAGGAGATAAAGAGGTAGGATTTTGAGGCATCGGGATTTTAATGAGATGAAGGTTTAGGAGCTCAAGATGGGTTTGATATTCTTCACATTAGTGCTTAAAAAAATTTGTTGGCCCGGTCTGATTGGACCAAGCCATGCCCGACTTGATTGATATTAGGGCCGAGCTTGGGAGTACTTAAAAACCTGATTAATAATGGGGCAGAACTAGGACCGGCCCTAGCCCATTGATTGCCCTAGATAGGCTACTTATCTAGCATGATTCCAGGCTTCCAACAAAAGAATCTCTTCAACTCGACGATAGGGATGCATTTGCTAATATTTTGTGTGGAAAATGCTTTAGGTCTACAAAGAGTCATAGATATTTGAAGAGTGCTAGCCCTACTCACAGCCTTTCCTACTTCCAGCCCGAGCCAATCACGTATCCATTCTTACCGTTAAAGTACACATTTTTTTTACTTATTGTTATGCTTTAACAGTGAAATTGGGCAGGTGGTTGGTTCAAGCTGGGAGTAGGGCTAGTACTCCTCTAGTTATTTCAACTTAGTACCTTATCTTAACACCTTGGTTCAAGCTGGGAGTAAGGCTAGTACTCCTCTAGCTATTTCAACTTGGCCTCGGATTGTCTCTGGCGAAGCCAGAAACCCCTCTCGGGTTCCATACATTGTGCGACAGTTGATGTAAAAATGGGGAGAATACATTTTATTTTTCTCTCCATGATTTTGACTTCTCCCCATTTGATATCTCTCCCCCTTATTCTCACACACTTATCGCCACATGTCTTATTATGTGTGGGGAAGTCAAAATCATGGGCCCCATGATTTTGACTTCTCCACCACTTGTCCCCTATTCTATGGAACCCCGAGACAAACCCTTTCTGGCTTCGCCAGAGACAATCCAAAGCCTTTCAACTTACTACCTTAATACCTTATCTTAACACCTCGGTTCAAGCTGGGAGTAGGGCCATCTCTCCTGTAGCTATTTCAACTTAGTACCCTCGGGGTGTTAATGGGTCAAGCAGGCCCAAGCCCATCCTAGCATTGATGCTACAACCCATTAAATATCGGGCGGTCTCAAGCCCACCCAAAACTCGGCCGGCCCTTTGACACTTCTATTTCCACCCTCATGCAACACCTCTCCTTCTTGGGGTGACTATTTCTATATCTCTCAATTCATTTTTCTCAAGTGATTCTCTCTTGGATTTTGTCAAAGATTGAGGAATTTAACTATGCAATGTGTCACAACGGTCACCTACTCAATATTGATCAATGGCGAGCCTCACGGCTTCATCAAGCCAACTTGGGGACTTAGACAAGGTGATCCTCGTCGCCCCTATCTGTTTATTTTATGTATTGAAACCCTCTCTCATCTCTTACATCAGGCTTTTTTCTCGAGACAACTATCGGGTGTTCGGATTGCAAGAAATGCACCAATGGTATCTCATCTATTTTTTGCGGACGATAACTTGATGTTCTTCAAGGCTAATTTGGAAGAGGCGTACGTTCTTATGAATCTTTTATCCAGATTTTGCAAGCAATCGGGTCAAGAGATCAATTTTCAAAAATCAAGCATATCCTTTAGCTCAAATACCCCTTGGAAATTCCACAAAATTATAGCCAAAGCTATGCATCTAAGATTGCTCCATTCGCCGGATCAGTACCTTGGTCTCCCTCCTCAACCAAAGCGATCAAAATGTAAAATTTTCAATTACTTGAAACAAAGATTCCTTATGAAGTTGCAAGGATGGAAGGGATCTCTTCTAACCCAAGCGGGTAGGGGCACCCTCATCAAAGCAGTAGCCCAAACACTTCCGTCTTATACTATGAGTTGCTTCATTCTCCCAAAGGTGTGGAACAAATCCATAAAATCAGTCATTGCTAATTTTTGGTGGGGCCAAAAACAAGAAGAAAATAAAATCCATCGGCACAAATGGGAAACCCTTTGCAAACCAAAGAGCAAGGGTGATATGGGCTTCCGGGACTTCGACCTATTCAACCAAGCTATCCTGGCTAAAAAGGCCTAGCGCCTGATAAAACAGCCTCAATCTCTTTTGGCTCTTGCTCTCAAAGGGAAATATTTCCCAAAATCAAATTTCCTTCAAGCTAAGGGGAGCTATAGACCCTCGTGGGGTTGGAATAGTATATTGGTGGGTCATGAGCTTCTCAAAAAAGGTCTCAGATGGAACTTGGGATCCGGAACCCAGATCAATATTTGGGAAGATGCTTGGTTACCCACTCTTCCAAATTCAAGCTCATTTCTCAGCGTCCATCTCAGTGTGCTATCAATACGGTTTCTCAATTGATTCAGGATCCGAATTGTAGATGGAATAAGGCGCTTCTCAACAATCTTTTATTCCCAATAGAAGTCCAAGCCATTATGTAAATTGATCCAAGCAAGACAAACCAGCCATACCAATTTGTTTAGCATTTTACTCAAAACGGCAAGTTCCAAGTTAAATCGGCTTACCATCTAGCAGGTGATCAAAAGCCGGTTAATAACCTAAAGTGCGCCACTTCGTCTTCTTCAATTTCCAAGGAGGAGTGTTGGAAAAAATTATGGGAGCTTTCCATACCTTCAAAGATTCATATATTCGTTGGGAATTAGCCTCCAACGAAGCAAGTGTTGGCATTGTGATTCATGATCATCGGGGTTTTAAACTTTTTGGTAATTCTTTCCCCATTGATGCTACAAGCCCACGGATTTCCGAAGCTAAAGTCATCTTCATCGGGTTGATGATTGCAAAAAGCCAGGAGTGGAGTTGCTTCGTTCTAGAAGGAGATGCTTCCCAATTGATAGACGCCCTGAACGACAAACCAGTAGAGATTCATTGGGATATCACTATGATAATGAAGGATGTCAAAGATCTCTAGAAAAGTTTTCCAAATGCAATAGCCCATGCTATTCCTTGTTTGGCAAATGGAGTAGCCCATGACCTTGCAAAAAAAGGCCTTTTCTGGAGAAAGCATAGTATCGCAAGTCCTTGCTCTAGATTGGATGTAACCTACCCTTTTGATCCGGGGACGGATTAGTCTCCCTGTGGATGGGGAATTTTTGTTTCTCCTTTCTTTCTTCTTTAATATATTAGTCTCATTACCAAAAAAAAAAAAGTGATTCTCTCTTGCTCTCTCAACTAGTGACTCATTTTCTCTCTCCTCCTCTCTCTCCGGGTCATATCAAAGGAGCATGAGCTATTATTAAAACGTTATAAAGTTGATTATTCCTACCAAGAAATTAGTCATGCTAATTTCTTACGAATTTTTATTATTGAGAAGCATGTGTCCACACACCAGGGGCTTTGTCCCAGTGGTAGTGTATCCCCTACTTTGGGAGGAGGTATCGGGTTCCATTCCCAAGAGGGTGGGCGTTTGTATATAGTCTCCACCCGCCCACTAACTGAATAGATACTAACACCTAACCAGCATTGCGGCCTAAACGTATATCTCGAACCAAAAAAAGCATGTGAATATGAAATATAATTCCTATATCCTTGTGCCTACATCGCTCTCTCTTCAACTCCAAAACCAACTCTCTTTTTTGCTGTAGACAATTTAGCCACTCAAGTCACCAGTTCTAGCAAGATTTTATGCAAGCCGAACCAAACTATCTAACTGTCTAGCCCCGTGGTCGTTTGTCTGTCGAGGCTGGTCCGGACCAGGATTTAAAACATTAGAGAAAATTTTAGTGTTTAGTTAACTGGAAAAAAAATACATAAAAATGAGAGATTAACTATGACAGATGAACAGATAACCCGAGTAACCCAAAAAAAAGCCTTATGACACTGCTTAGTTTGGTAATTATAAATACAAAGAAGGCTATTTTTATTACTATTTTTTTTTAAATTCTGCAAATACCTCTATCAAAAACTTTTTTTTGGGTTGTTCCAATTACCTGTTCAACCGAGTTCTAATTCATAGTTATTTTCTAAAAATAAAATAAGTTTATAGGTAAGATATTTAGGATGGTCATAACTAAAACAGTTAGGCCAATTTATTAGGATTAAATCTTCTACGTGGAATCCATTAAGTAGTGGAACCCACTGCAATATCGATAAGCCTCACATACAATTACAAATTTAAGATTTATTTACATTGTGATTGTGATAATGGTCTAATCACCCGCCCCGACATATTATATCCTCTTTGGAATTTGGACATGGAAAAATACCAAATATTAGTCAATGAGACTAAATGGTCAACGTAAAGTAAAGGGAGATCGAATAACAGCCAATCGCGAAACTCTGGGAGATTTCAATCGCATTCACAGGTTAAAATGTGTCCTTGTTAATTCTTATTAACTATGGTTAAGATTCATTAATCTTTAGAGTTCAACAATTTAACCTTGATTTTTTTTTTTTCTAAAATCTAATATTAAATTATTGAATCCTAAATATTAATAAATCTTGACCATAGTGAGTTCAACAATCTAATATTGATTTTTTTCTTTCTAAAAATTAAAATTAGATTATTGAACCATAAAGATTAGTAAATCTTGATCACAATTAATAAGAATTAACATGGACATGATTATGACTTGTGGGTGCAATTGAACTTTCGACGAGTCATTGGCTATGATTCGAGCTCTTAAAATCTAGAAATTTTTCTCGAAGAAATTTTTGTTTTTGTTTTAACACTAATCATTTAAACAAACAAGATTGGCCTACACACACTAATCAGTCCTCGGATTCCACGAGTTGTTGGCTATGGTTTTGATTAGAAAACAAGCACAACCTCTTTAATAAAAGTCAAACGCATTTCAATGCGCTTGAGAGACACATCCCATGTCCTTACACGATACTTTTCAATAGCTGTTGAAACTTACGATTATCCTGCTCTTAACCCTCGATTCAGCGATTACCGCTCTACAAACCTCGCTCTCCTAAGACTGTACCAACTCGTGCTCTTTGGAGAATATGGCTTTCTCATTATAAGGACTAGCGGATGGCACGTGTGATGCACGTGAGAGCTAGGGGAAGAGTTAACTACAGTTAATGGGAGTTAAAAGGGACACGTGTTAACCTGTGGGTGCGATTAAACTCGCTAGTGGCACGTGCGATGCACGTGAGAGTGAGAGGAAGGAGTTAACCATAGTTAATAAGAGTTAAAAGGGACACGTGTTAACCAACGGGTGCGATTGAACTGTCTCCAAGTTCAATCGTGACTAACTATGATTCTAAATAGATAGATGAGCAAGGGTTAGTTTGGGAATTAAAGTAAAACATTAAATCAACATTTTCTTTTTATATAAGGGTAGTTTGGGAATTTCAAAAAAATCATTTGCGCATGCCTCTCGCATTATAATAGTAAAGACTAAGGAAGACTCGTCACTACCAAAAAACAATAATAATAAAAAGAAGACTCGTAATCTTTTCTAGTTGTAACCGGTTTTTGCCAAAACCGGTTACGCTCCCAAGGTGGCCACGTGTCCCTTACATTCTTTAACTGTGGTTAAGATTCATCAAACTCTAGGGTTCACCCACCTATCTTTGTTTTTTAGAAAAATATATTAAATAAATTTTAACCCTAGGAGGAATTAATTTTAACCACAATTAATAATTTTTTTTTCCTAAAAACCAATGATAGGTGAGTGAATCTGAATAGTAAACAGAATTAAAATGTGACAAAAGGGACATGTGGCCACCTCAGGGGTGTAACCGGTTACAACTGGAGAAGATTATGTCCCTATATGGAATTGGTTTTTAATAACGCCGTATCTTTACTATTATAATATAAAGCAGTATCTTTTCTTTATCGTTATTATTATAATGCGAGAGGCATGCGTTGATGATTTTTCCGAAATTCTCAAACAAACCTTATATAAAAACAAAACATTGATTAATATTTTACTTTAATTCCCAAAATACCCCTTACCTTTGATTTAATGTTTTACTTTAATTCTCAAACTTACCCTTTGCTCATCTATCCATTTAGTATCACAACCAATCGCGATTGAACTCGGGGAGAGTTCAATCGCACCAGCGGGTTAACATGTGTCCCTCCCTTTTAATTTCTATTAATTGTGGTTAACTCCTTCCCCTCGCTCTCACGTGCACCGCACATGCCACTAGCGAGTTCAATCGCACTCGGGTGTTAACACATGTCCCTTTTAACTCTTATTGACTGTGGTTAACTCCTTCCCCTCGCTCTCACGTGCATCGCCCCATGCCACCCGCTAGTTTATCTTATAAGATATAAGAAGAGTGCTATTGGTGGTTTTGTTATCAGGAGATGGTTTGGCACTTGTTGCTCCTACTTTGCGTATGGACAAGACTTGCTACAGTGCTAGCATTTCTGTCATTAGAAACGTCTCGTGACTAAAATTTTATCTTTATAATGTGATCAAAATAAAAGAAAATATTATAATTGGAGACGACCACATTCCAAATCATAATTTGAACCAACTTTTATAAGTAAGGTTAAAATGGGCACAATAGAATATTAGTACATTCTTACTGGGGCAACACTCAAGTCAAGTTAGCTCATTAGCTCGACTTGTTGGAGCCACGCTCAAGCTGCATTTTAAGCTCAAACGAATCAAGCCAAGTTCTTATTCGAGCTAGAATGTTTAAATAAGTCCAGCTCAAACTAAACCCTATTTAATTCGGCTCAACTCGATTAATCGCTTATATATATATATAATATTTTTTTAGTAATGTTATTTTTATTAATACAAAATAATATTTTTATACTTTTTTTTTTATCCTAGATTGTAATAATGTTTGATTTTTAATAAATAAGTTTTAGAGGTAATAATACCATACAAAGATATGAAGTTAAAAATATAAACCTGATGTAACTCGCTACTCTTTGGACTACCCCCAAATCATATGAATATATTAATTTTATGTAGTTTATTGTATTATAATTTATTAATAAATATTTTTATTAGAATTATATAAAATTATTCCATGAATCAAGCTTGAGCCAACTTGAGCTTGGCTGGGCTTGAATAAAGTTCGAGTTCGAACTCGATCAAACTTGTTCAAGCCAAGTTTGAGCCGAGGTCGAGCATGTTCAAGTCAAGCTCAAACTTGGCCAAATTGGGCCAACTTGGCTCCAATACACACATAATTCTTACTTAGGAAGTTAATGCACAAAATAAAGAAACAAATAATTGAATAATAAAATAAAATAAAATAAATTAATAGATAAATAAGTTAAACTCACTATATTTTCGCTTTAGAGGCGCTTTAGACTATTTACTCGCTCTCATTCCTATTTTGGGCATGTAAATTTGTAACTATATAGTACAAAATATAATCATTCTTTGAAGTGCCAGGCAAGGACACAAGATGTGTATTCACATTTAATCGTGTGGCATTACCATTTCTTCGTTGACACTACTGTTGAAATAGTTCAGTTCTATCACAGTATATCACAAATATGACATAATCTAGTTAAGTTCTATATAAAATTGGTGAAAACTAGCAAATTATACTGCTATTGGAGACACCTATTGTATTTTCTATAGATATATAATGAAACGAGTTTGGAAGGACAACAATGCATGTTGTTGTGCCGTTGCCCGTTTGTAACCAAAAATAGTGGGATCAATATTCAATAAGGTAGGCCCATATTAATAAATGATAGAGTCTGCGTATTTTTAAGACACAAATGGACAACAATGCATCAATTGTTGTCAATTTGAACTCGAAAGAAATCGAGCAAGATTGTAGTCGTGGAGAATCAAAGTATCAAATCTATCACAATAGATCCTCTATGGCTACAGCTTGTTCGATCGGGTAATTGCACCGAGGCAACAAGTAAATGATTTGAAGTATTAAATGTATCACACCAGATCCTCTATGCCGCATCTTGTAATTGCACCAAACAACATACCTATACTAAATTAATGAGTCATTCTCTTAGTCCCACATCCACTGTGTTCCATGTGCCTATAAGGTTCCTTTCCATCTTCAAGAGATACACATTTTTGAAGAGGAGTATTGGGCTTAGCCTTATAATACCATGTGTATGTTGGCCTAACTGCATGTATGAGGGGATTTTTTTTTTTAGTTCGAGATATGCGTTTAGGCCGGCCGCAATGGTGGTTAGTTGTTAGTATTCATTCCGTTAGAGGATGGATGGATTAAGTGAATCTGATTTGAACCAAAAAAAATCTGTGTCTATGATACTCTCAAATATAATCATAATCATAATTAACTAATCATTGACACTTTATTTTTAAAGACTACCATGAGCCACACGATTACATTATATTTTAACCAAAATTTTGGGACTCAATTTTAATTAATCAAAAATTAATCCTTAAATATAATATTCCTTTTTTAAAATGTTAAAAATAAAAATATTCGGGAAGCTAAGGCTTGTTTCATTGGTGAGTGTGTCACATGACCACTCTGTCGATCAGGGTTCCAGTCACTGGAGTATGCATCATATGAACTATCAACCAAGACAGGTAAGTAGCCGTACTAATACTAACCACTAACCTATCGTCAGCCCCTGTGGGCCCTCAAAATAAAAATAAAAATATTCAAAATAATAAAAAAATCTTGAAACTTCCGACACAGCCAAATGGGGTTGCACTCAAGTACAAATTTGTCTCTTAGGTGGGCCCAACCAGTTATCGGAAGATGATGTGACATTGGTGGTTCCCTATTTGCCTCTCTCTCTCTCTCTAGAGAGTAATGAATGGCGTTAGGTAGTGGTGACTGGTGAGGATATACATGAACCCAATTATTTTGATTCTTTTATTTATTTCCATTTCCATTTCCATTTATATTTGATTTTGGGGACGACCAACACTCGCATCTTCTAAACCCTAATCTCCTCATCTTCGTCTTTTAAAACAGAATAAAGGAATAAAAGAATCATAGATTCTGCGAGGAAGCAGCAGCATGGAAGCTGATGTTTTGATCCATAAATCACTATCGACGACGATCAATCTTAGCAGATTCATTAAGGTAACAAGTCCAAATCTCCTTTCTTTCTATTTTTTTTTCTTTGTAAGATTTGCTGTTTCTTTTTCTTGTTCTGAAATATGGTATAAAATTGATTGATTTTAGTAAATTTTAGGGTTTCCGTTTTGAAAGTTTCGTTTGATCTTCTGTACATCTGTTTTATCAAGATGGCGTCTGGAGTATCGTGTAAAGGACGGTATAAAGCGGAATCGCTTCATCTCATGGTGGTCTTGTATATTTTTCTTGCTTTGCTTGTTCCAATGGTGACTGCGAACCTAGTGTTGATCGGGAACAATGTTTCTCTATCGTTTGATGACGTTGAAGCTAACTTCGGTAAGTTTTTCTCCAATCTTGATGCTTTATAGCTGTAATTCGCATTGAATACTTGCTTTTTAAGAAGAAAAAAATCAACTTTTGACTGCCGTAGATCTTGATGAGCGAGTACTTGAGATTTTGAGATCTCCTGTTTGATCAAAGGAGCTACGATGAGTTCAGATTGTAGAAGCTGTAATATTTTCGTTGCAGTTATAATTGAATGGTAATGTTTAAGGCAGTGAGGTAATGTTTATATCGTTTCATAATTTCAGCTCCATCAGTTAAAGGATCAGGGGAATGTGGGATCTTGTATATGGCTGAGCCTCTTGATGCATGCTCACCATTGAAAAATAATGTTGATCAAGTCAATCGTTCAGGTTCTCAATTTGCATTGATTGTTAGAGGAGGATGTACCTTTGAGGATAAAGTTAGAAGAGCACAGAATGCAGGGTTCAAAGCAGCTATAATCTATGACAATGAAGATGATGGTGTTCTAGTTGCAAGTAATGTCTTTCTCCTTTGAGAAACTTTGTAGTTCCCATGTAACTTGAACCTTTTTGTAGATCAAAATTTTTTTGGACATAGCTCTCGGCTCACAACTAGGGTTAACATGCTGCATTGTATTAGTATTATAGACTTCAGATTAATTTTGATTGAATTTGAAGCTTTAATTTTGTAGTTGATCTCATTTTTTGTTATCTTTATTTATCAAAACATCAGTCTAATATCCATTAATGGATCAATGGACTAAGTCAATTTGGTGGTGTGTGAAGGATGTTTACTTGCAATTACTAGTTCTCCTTGCTTTATTGTTTTAGTGTGTCTAGATTTTCCTTAGTTTCCTGGAATGAATAAAGACTAGAATTACTTATATGGAATTGCATTTTTACGATTTATGTGGTAATGATAATAAGTTTAGTTTAGTGGTATGAAAAAAAATAAGAAGGATCGACAAGAGCATTGGACCCAAAATTGATTATAAACCAAGCTCCTCCTAAAGTAAAGGTTGCAATTTTGCTAGTGTATTGACATTATAAAACTCTTTACCACCAATGCCTAGAAACGGGCCGAGGTAGACAACATATAACTAGGTAACCTCCGTGATACTACTAATCTTGACATTTTGTTTAGACATCTAACTAGTTAGTGTCTCGTAATGTTACATGGTTTGCTCACACCCTTGAAAGAATGAAGCAACCATACTATGCAAATGCAACTACAATATAATTTCTTAAATTCACTGAGAAGATCAATCCAAAGGTGAACTTTGATTGTGCTAATGCCTAACACTTTGTAGAATGGTGTAGCTGTTGTGACCATCAATATAAAGGAATCAACCCTTATTCAGTGGAGCGACTTGCATGAACTGAGCGGAGAATTGGATGGGGCACTTTGGGAGTTCAGCTATGAATATGATTTAAGGTTTCACCAAAACTGTTATGTAGTGGCTGTTAGTAATGGTTTAGTAGACACCATACCGAACCTTCCATTGTTCCCTACAAAATACCCTGATTGTAGGACTGCATTACGATATGTAGGACTCGTTCCTCTATTTTTTGCTATAAAGGGTCCTCAAAAAACCTAAAGCTCACTTTTTTTTTCTCTTCCTTCCCCTTCTACACTTAAAAAATGAAACTCCATTTGCTTTTATTGATAAAATAAAAATAAGATTTGAAGCTTTAACGTTCAAATTAAAGCTTCAAATCCAATAACTTGAAAACCAAATTGGGGTTTTTTATTTGGGTAAATTTTCTTTTTTTTTTCTTATTAAATCATGTTAGTTAGTAAATTTTAGGTCAATTAGTACTTAAATTCATTGATTTTAGTTAAAATCCATCACATGTGTTGATTTGGGCCATTTGGCTAACGTTATCCTCAATTTTGTATCCAAAAAATCAGTTTATACCCAATTTGTTTTTCATTTTCCCCCTAATTAAAGTGACTAAAACACATTAAAGTTGATAAATAATTAACCTCAAGGTGTAGCTCAGTTAGCAAGGGACCGCGCCTCAGGAAGCGGAGTTCCTGAGTTCGACTCTTGTCATACCCTCGGGGCCACCCGCACAAGGTTCCATGGTTCTCATGGGCCTTGGGCTTACTGGTTCATGTGGTTGCGGGGTCTTGCATGCTAACCACACTTTAATAATAAAATTATAATTTATAATAAGATTAATGCTAGCGACTCTCTTTTGAAGCTAATTATATTTATATTAAGGTAAATGTTAGAGACACAAGTCTTTCCTTATGAAGAAAGTAAGTTTAAAGCGAATGAAATTAGCACTACCATTTTAAGTTAAAACTTTAAAGTCTTTCAATTTACAAATTTTTTTTGTACACTTCGGTTAACTTCCACTAAATTTCTGTATTTTCTTAACATTTGTTTTTTATCTGTTTCAGTCGAAGTTTACTGAAGTTCACAGAAGTTTACCATGAAATCCAATATTTTTAAAATACAAGTACATTTCGCTTCAGACACCATGGAAGTCAACCTAATTCGGTGGAAGTTGACCGAATTAAGTCTATTTTTGACATTATAGTACCATGGATATAAAAATCGTCGAAACCAATGCATATTGCCTGATACATATAAGTTTTGGCAAGCACTAATAGGATACTTTGACCAAAACATAAAATTTTCTTAACGATTAAAATAGACCATAAAAATAGTCTTTTATTTTTTAAATAACTGTTGTTTTTAGTAGAAATTATAGTTACCAGAGCGAAAACGAGAAACAAAGCGAAAGCGAGAAGTGGGAAGCGAGACTCAAAAAAACCTTAGGAAACGGGAAACGAGAAATGAGATATAGGATCCTCATTCCCATTATGTTATTTATGTGTAGTTATACTTTTGGTTTTATCTTACATGAGATTTTTGTAGAAAAGTAGGTACCTTAGGTTTCAAACCAACAATACTTACTTAGAGTCTATACCTTAGGCTATAGATTGTGGTCTACCACATCACTTCACATATACAGCTCCCTTTAACTACTAGATGAGACGTGATGGAAGCGAGCTTCCTAGGAAGAGAGTCTGTTCGAAGAAACGAGCTTCCTAGGAAGCGAGTTTGTCCGAGAAAGTGAGTTTGGGAAACGAGCTTCCTGGGAAGCGAGTTTGTCCGAGGAAATGAGTTTGGGAAACGAGCTTCCCACCTTGTACATAGCTTCCCGGCAACTATGGTATAAACAACCTAGAATTTGTCGTTTCACTTAAAAAAATGACCTTTAATAGGACTTTTTTTAGTAAAATAATTTTGTTTTTAGTATAAATGATTGTCATTTATTGATTGTAAAAGCGACCGAGAAAAAAAGGCCTGGACTGTAACGGCCATTGCATAATGATTTTGGTACCATTATTTTAATCCTTGCGTTGTATAGTGGTACATTACATTGGAAGCAATATAAAATGTTCTTTTGTATCTAGGGACCTTTCTTTTATACTACTTTTACCAACTTTTATCATAATATAATGCATCTTTTTTATTTATTCACATAAAAAAAATAAAGCAATACGTAGTGTGACTGTGTGACCTTTAATATTCAGGGAACTCTATTCCCTAGAGGTGTACATTGTGTTGATTCCAAACGTCAATAAAATACATTGTGATAGTTCTAAGATATAAATATTTGTATGTGTATTTACTCATATTGCACTATATGGATACATCATACATGTTGTATGATTTGCTTTAACACGAGCTGTTATTTTAAAATTTAGTCAAAATGTATCAGTTGATACAAGCCAACACACTCTGATGATACACATTGATACAACTTGATAGTTGGGGAATTTTATAATTCCATTTGGATATTACATCATTCTCTTTGCACGGAGGATACATAGATCCATATCGAGCAATAATACGTAAGGATATTTTGTGTCACCTATAGAAGTCTTTGATGCCAAGTTTGGAATGAGCTTCAACAGTATAACTATAAGAGGTGCATCCAATCCTTGGATGTGGAAATCAACTCCGAATTATCATCTACTATCAATTAAAAGGGTGGAGTAATCCTTTGGAAAACTGGCAACCAATGTGGGTGGATTCTCTATGGAGAAACATATAAGATTGCCTCTCTGAGGAACTATAAAGAAGAAACAGTCCTGCAGCAAATCAGACACTTGATGGAAGTGGAGAAAATGTTGGAATTCTTGATACGAATACTAAGTACATGCTGTTTTTTTTAATCGGACAAATACATGCTGTTTGTGACTTTGTTCACCTTGGACTTTGAAAATTTCCAAGAATGGTGATTTTCACATCAAGAACTTGGGATATAGTACATTTGAGGATTGCTAATCTGTTCATAAATATGTTGCACAAATATGGACATGGGTGTCGGAGTGGGACTCGATTGGGATGTTGAAATCGTCGGAACCCAAAACATAGGATTCGAGGAACAAGATGATATTTTAATTTTAATTTTGAAATTTATGGTACTTTGAATTTTATATGAACAATACTATGAAAGATTTTAAAAAATATTAAATATGAAAGCAAAATTATTGCAAACAATTCTAAGTAATTTTTTTAAATATAGAAATGAAGATATTACATTCAAAAGTCACTTAGAACCATGATTCAAAAACCCGAAAACTCGACTCAACTCGAAAGTTAGTCAGGTCGAGTAAATCGGAAAACTCAAAAAAACCTTGACTTGGTCCAACTCGGAATATATATTTATAACTGAAAAATCAGGATTAAAAGAACTCAAAAGACGCTGGTTTTATTGTTTTAAACCTAAAAAACTAGGTTTAACAGAACCCATAGTAGGTTGTCTTTGTAGACCCAAAAAAATATGATAAAAAAACAGTGTGACATTCGAGTTTAGGTTTTAAAAAATGAAAAAAATACTCTTCTGTTACTCGACCTAGTCTTACGAATCGAAAAACTCGGCTCGGCTCTACTCGACTCGACCGAGTCACCTGAGTAACTCGGCAAATAGTGTCTCCTTCGAGTTTTGAGGTGACTCGATTCGAAATTCTGTCGAGTAACTCAGCCGAGTTACTTGGGTGATTCGCTGAGTTTTTGAACCACGTATAGAACACATAGTTAAATCTTTAACAAATAACTATATTGACATTTGTTATATTGATTAGTCTCATAGTCTCTCAAGTGTCAAGTATTAAACAAACTATGTTTAGGAGTTATTAATCTAGGAGCAAAAGGAGATTTTTCTCCTCTTTCCCTATCGGTTTCTCTTTTCTCATTATGAAATTTAGAAAGAATTTGCTGAAATTTGTGCTAATTATATGCAACTGTATGCCTTTGTTTGTTGAACACATAGTTTATGAGTATGTGGTGAATCCGTGTTCAAGTCCATACATCCAGAGGTATGGAATCTTCTTGCTATAAGACACAAGAGCCAAGTCTGTGCGAGTTCACGTCCACGCATATTGACATGTGACTCGCTTGCTGTCTTGAAGAGTCCCCATGCAACGCATGTGCACTGTTTGCTTGCTCCTATGGCATATATAAAAGCTCAAATGAAGTGAGAAACAGCAGCATGAAAAGTATTGTATGACATCCTATATCTTTTTCAGCTCCTGAAAATTAAAGCACTTGCGGTGCTCCCCAAGGATGGAGATATATATTGTCTACTATCAGTGTAACTTCTCCACATGTGATTGCGTATATCATTTCTTATTTTATTTGAGAACTATCAGATTAGTTTCTGCATGTAGGTCTGAATTATGATGTCTTGCACCTCCTAGAAAATTGCATATAATTTGCAACTTTAGGATTTTTGTTTGTTAATTTCGTTATATGTGAAATGATGAAAACTTGCAACAAGTGATACAAGAATCCATATTTGAGATAATGGAAACAACCCCACATTTAGTTGCTTCGTGTATGGTTTTAAATTTCCCCCAAGGCATTCCCTAAGTTACATTTTTCCTTACAGAAGTTTCAAAATATTGGTGATATTTACTCTTTTATTTTTATGGATACATGTGTTTATTCCAAAGGACGATCAACATATTGTGTTTTGTTAGACTGATCTTTAATTCATAATCCCGTGGATATTGCAGTGGCAGGACATCCATATCTTTAGATAACATTAACCTCTCCCAATTTCAGTAGTATTTCCTGAAGGTGCAATGTTCTCTTAAAGTTGCACGTCTTAGTTCTTCTGTTCTGGTATTCTATTTTCCACTATCATATATGTTCTAAATTTTCTCAGCTTAGTCAAAGTTATTTGTGTTTGTTCCAAAGGATAATCAACATATTGTATTTTGTTGGACTGATCTTTAATTCATAATCCTGTGGACATTGCAGTGGCAGGAAATTCAGCAGGCATGAAGATACATGCTGTGTTTGTTTCCAAAGACTCAGGGGGAATACTTAAAAATTACGCTGGCTTTAGCAACATGGAGCTGTGGATTATCCCAAGCTTTGAGAACTCGGCATGGTCAATCATGGCCATCTCTTTCATTTCCCTGCTTTCAATGTCTGCTGTGCTGGCTACTTGTTTCTTTGTTCGTAGGCACCATATCAGACGAGAACGTCCTCGAGCTTCTCATGTTAGGGAGTTCCATGGGATGAGCAGTCGTTTAGTGAAAGCTATGCCAAGCTTGATATTCACTGCAGTTTTAGAAGATAATAGCACTTCAAGAACGTGTTCCATATGCCTTGAAGACTATAGTGTTGGAGAGAAGCTCAGAGTACTGCCGTGCCGTCACAGTATGTCTTTTCTGACCATCCGAAATATGATTTTACTTGGTGATAGATTATATTTTAGGTCAACAGAGGTCCAATGTTTCTTTGGGCTAACATTTTGTATCCATTTTTTAATACCGTGCACATGGCTCACTGACTCATGAATCCGGCTCATTTGATTGTTAGGGCTTTTTTTTTTTTTTATGGAAGATAGGTAAAGTCGTGCTGGTGGGGTGGTCATACTCATACCAGCCCAAGTGGATTTTGTTCCAGTCATTGATCATATTTATGGAGCCATTGTAACTGTAGCCCCACAATAGACTAAGGGGCTATGTTAGACTAAGGGGCTCCGCTTAGTCTCTTTTGCTTGTTACCTGTTTTTTGCAGTTCTCTTTTTCGGTTCACGAGCTGGTGAACTTTTCCCTTATGCATATGTAGTTCTTTCGTATTATTTATATATATGCTTTGATTACCGATCAAAAAAAATATAGATAGTTAATGATTCAAGTCAGTTTTGAGGGTTATGATACACCCAATAGGCAACCTACTGGTTGAACATGCTCAGTTGAAGTTTAACAGTCGACTTGGTGCTGCTGGTTGGCCAACTTGTCTGGGTGTTAGGCTTGTACCTATACATGTCAAGTATGCCGGGCTTACTGTTCTTGTTGCCAGTGGGTCTGCCTTGTAACTAAAATACAGATTATTTCGAATGCTGTCATGAAGGAAAACTGATTAGATAAGGTTGGAAGGCATTGCAAAAGTCAGTGCAGTGGATGTTCTGAGTAGTTGGTCAAATACCAGAACATACTCCCTTTTGGAGCTTTAAGCTGATAAAGTAGCTCTTGCTATGAAAATATAGATCACATTTCGACTGGCAACAAGAATACCAGTGTATTAGGTTTCTTTATATTATCCATGAAATTTTCAGCTCCAATTTACATTTCATTTCTAATTCATTTTAATGTATAGCTTATTTAAAGCTGTTACTGTAGTTTCTGCATCGTCTATTGGATCATATCCTTATTTGAATATTGTGTTCTTGGATTTTTACAGAGTTCCATGCTGTTTGCGTTGATTCTTGGCTTACTGCATGGAGGACATTTTGCCCAGTTTGCAAGCGCGATGCAAGGACAAGCACAGGGGATCCTTCAGCATCAGAGTGCACACCATTACTTTCATCAGGCCCAGCATCTCCATCTTCCTCTTCAGTATTGTCATCTGTCAGATCGTCATTAGCATCATCATCAGCCATACAAATAGCTCCTGCATCATCACGGTCTACGTCAGTTTCTCGTGCTCACTCCCTCTCTGGCACTCCTTATGTTCCACACTCTCTTCTGTCCTACCACAACTCTCCTGCCCTCAGTCTAAGCAGAAGTTCCGTAGACCTCAGAAATGCAACTTTGCAAAGATCTCATGCCTCCAACCTAATCTCACCCTACTCCATGTCCAACCTAATCTCACCCTACTCCATGAGCTATCGATCTTTATCACCTCTTAATTCAAGATACATACCTCCTTATCTTCCAAGTTCAAGCAATGCCTCACCAAGCTATGTTGGGTCATCCAGTCGGCAGCCACACATGCTGCATTGTAGCGAATCAGCAGCAAGTTTTTCTCCTTTTGCTTCTGCACATTCCCTTCCAGAATGTTGATGCAAGTCCACTACAATGAAGAGTTACACTATAGATTTTCTTAGGAAGAGTGGTGAACAGATGTTGCCCGAATCTCTCCAACCTCTAATGCATTCCTCAGATTGAAGTTCCTCATGAACTGTGATGGTTTGCTGACTTATGGCAGATTTTCATGTTCAGCAGCAGGTGCCTGTTGGCTGTCCGAGATGCAGAGAAATGCGATCTGGTGTATGTACATTTTAACATAAGATGGTGTTATTATCTCTCGATATTGTGCAGGTCTTGTCCCTACAAGTGAGTGCTTACATTGATTTCTTAGTGACTTTAAGTAGTTTTCAGCTGATAACTTGGGTTCTTACACTGATCTGTTTATTTCATAGTCTATGTGATGAAGTGGTGATTGAATTTGTTTACTGGGGATAATAACTTATATGTTATGCCATACTTTTATATGATTGCTGTTGATTACAGTAATACAAGACTCGAGCCTTTTAGACATTTGCAGTTATTATTTTTTTTTTTTTGGGTAATGGAGGGTGTCCCAAAGCCTTTGACCCAAGGACTAGTCCCTTCGGGTATCCGCACCAACCCACTCGGAATTTTCCTTATGGATACCAGGGTAAATGGAGGAGTGGTAGTTGAACACACAACACAACCTCAGGGAGCAAACCCAGGACACTAGCCAACTGCACCAACCTCCGGTGGTTAAAAATCTTCTTCAGTCCTTGACGCAAATGAGGTAATTACAACACAGAGCACTGTCAAAAGAGTCCTTCGGCTCATTCATTTCCCTTTGCTGTTTGGATTATAGCCTCTAGGGCTTAACTGCAGGGATTGCTTTTATCTATAATCTATACTAAAAGAGAGTGAGTTTCTATATCTATGACCTATACTAAAAGAGTGAGTTTAGAGTTTAAGCAGCTGCCGTAGAATTCTCATTTGCAGCCGCCATTCAACTGTCATGAATCGGCCCACCAAAGCCCACAGTTTAGTGTAGCAGAACACTTAGTGGGTCTCACCTTTTTAACCATTTCAATACATCCAAAACTTTTTACAACATCCACGAGGACCACGACTCATCGCGAGTCTATCTTAAAATGGCTTGATTCAACCATGTGGGTCCCACCATTCTTATATTCCTTTTTCCGTTCTTCCGGTTGATGTTTGTTATCTCTTCCACGCTTCCCAAAATCAGTGCCTTTTTTTTTAATCAAAGGATAACTATTTCATTGAGGTGTGTCATTTACAATATTTGAGGAAAAACCCTGTCCTCTCCTCGGTGACTCACGGGTAGATTGCATCATAATGCTCTTGTTCAAGGCTAACTGGGCTTGCAGGTGAGCTCCCATATTCAGCTCACGATTCACATGACTAAAACTTACGTTTTGGACTCTAGATCGCAATCTGAAAATATCCGCTATAATAGCATGGATTTCCCAAGGGATGGGATGATTGTCCAATGTTAGAATATCTATCACTACTTTTGAATCTGATGCAATGGTCACATTTGCCCACTGGTGGGAGATTGCCTCTAGAAGTCCCAGTCGAACTGCTGTCGCTTCCGCCATAAGTGCTGAACCTCCATGAAGAGGAAGAGCCATAGAGTTTAGCTTATATCCCTCTGGATGATGAGCCTCCATACCGGCTCCAGCTGCTGATCCAGAAGGTAAGGCTGCTCCATCCACTTTGATTGTAATCCAAGATGGGTCCGGGGGTCTCCACATTTCGCCTGGCGTCACAAGCTTGCTGGATGGGTAGGAGTACTGAAAGGCTTGGCGCATCCTTCCGGCTGTGATGATCTCTTCAGCTATCTGGCTGGCCATCGCGACTGCATAAGATGGGTTTGGTTTTGCGCCTTGGAACAGAGTTTCATTACGAAGCTTCCATATACTCCATATCACTGTACTCATCTTGACAGCTACTTCGAAATTTTCCGCTCTAAATCTGGGGAGCCGAGACCATTCACCCCACCAAGTTCTAAATGTTGGAGGGGCTTCATCAGGGATCCGAATGGACAAAGGTGAAGCAAACCACACTTTCCGGGAACATGGGCACATCAAAAATAGATGAAGGACAGTTTCAGGCTCCTGTCTACATAACGGGCATAGATCCTCAACTGGAATATGCCTTCGTCTGAGGTTGGCAGTAACAGCTATTGCATTATGGCATAAGCGCCAGAGAAGAAGCTTGATCTTAGGGGGGACCGGCATCTTCCATATAGTTGTCCATAAGGGATCCTCATGATGCTAATTTGCTGAGCTAGTTGAAGGGCTTCGGTTCTTGTAGAACTGATATGCAATATGGGAGGCTGAATTGACTGTAAATTGCCCGTTCTTTGAAGGATGCCAAATTCGTTTATCAAGAGCTCCCAGAAGGCTAAAAGGAATTTTTTTAATTTCATTTACAGAAGCTGGTTGAAACAACAGCTGCAGCCTTGGAATATTCCAGACACCCCTATCCCTTTCCATAAGAGCCTCCACCCGCATCTCTGTCGCCAATACCCCTTGAAGAGGTAGGGGCCGAAAGTTTGGTTGATTTGGTACCCATGGGTCAGACCATACTTTGACTGATTCACCATTTCCAATTTGCCATCTCAGGCCCAGAGTTAGAATATCTCTACCCTCAAGCAAACTACGCCATCCCCACGAAGACCTGCTCCCCACTTTTGCTTTTAGGAAATCCGAGTGAGGAAAATATAGAGTTTTGATCGTACGGGCCCATAACGAGTCTGGTTGCGACATAATACGCCAGCCTTGTTTGGCGAGGAGAGCCCCATTAAAGGCTTTTAGATCCCGAAATCCAGCTCCGCCCTTGCTCTTGGGTAAGCAAAGGATACTTCTTGGTACCCAATGAATTTTTCGCTCCGCCCCTTGACTCCACCAAAAGCTCGTAATGGCCGCCTCCATCATGTCAATTAAACTTTTGGGCAGTTTAAAACAGCTCATGACGTATGATGGAATAGCTTGAGCGATGGCCCGGATCAGAACACCACGCCCTGCTTGAGATAAAGTGGAATTTGTCCATCCTTGTATGCGGATCAGAACACCACACCCAAAATCAGTGCCTACAGCCTTTATAAGACTGTTTTGTTCTTCCCTTCTTCCCAATCCCAAGCGTCTTAAACTACGGCAACAGATGCCCGAAATTTTCTCTCGGGCACCACTCTTTGCATGTCGCGTGGTAAGGCATTGAAACAGGGGGAGTGATAACATACATTGCACATTCCGTTGGGTGGTACACGCACATCTCCCAAGCTTGTCAAATGTCCTCTTTGACATCCATTAATCACGGTTATGATTCATGCATCCCTAGGTTAAATGTCTAACCTTAAATTTTAGAAAAAAATATTTTTTAAAAATTTAACCTTGCTTATGATTCAATTGTATGTCGTCTAAGCTGACAAGTAACACATCCAGACCATATCTATCTGGCATATGCTCTACAAGTTGTCATGTGTTCTTAACACCCATTAATTATGGTTAATGTAATGGATAAAATTCGTAATTGAGCAAATGTTGCAAAGACGAGTAGAATCCTCGTCCTTTGGAAGGACGATTGAGGTTTCCATGCTCCATTGATGAGCTCGTGCTCTTCAAGACGATGCCAGATGTCATCGTCTGAAGGATGATGCCAGATGTCGTCGTCTGAAAGACGATGTCAGATATCGTCATCATGATAAGGACGAACTCATGTTCACATTGAGGACGGAAACTCCTTGCAGGACGAAATAATCAGAAGGCGATCTATTTACTCTGTTGTTAGGTGAAAAGCACTGTCTTAGCATTTAATGCAATTAATGCTGGTCATCTCAATTTGTTTTCGACCTGAAACCAACCTAAGAAATAGTAGGCTCACCCGTGTGACACGTATGTATGAAGATCTGTTCGACATATTTTATAATGATCATAAAGTAAATTGCATGGGCATGGATGAGCATGGTAAGGCATCCGCATCAAAGCCTATAAATACCCAGGTTAGATGGTAAGGCATCTAGCCCAACGCCACAACTATAAGAGTGTAATGGAAACCATTACCCAAAGTTGCCAAGATTTTTGGGATCTTTTGTCTCCGGCCAAACAAAGAAGAAGAGGGTATTACTGTCCATTGTCTTTTATTTTGGTGTGTAAGTACAAATTAATGGTATAAATTTGAATTTGGTGTATAGTTAGCGAATGTTGGTGTGCTCGTAGCACCACCTTTTTTTATTATAAAATATTGTATGTAACCCTACACGTGCATTGCACGTGTCGGGTTTACTAGTTCTTCTAATATGAGAGATTGTCACTCTCTGGGTTTTGGGACTAGGGATGTAAAGCCCAAGTTAAGTTTATAAGTTGTTTTGTGGCTCAAATTTGGCCCATTGACACCCTATTTGGTGCCCGATAGTGAGTAGGAAAGAGGTGGATTTATTGTGCATACTTCCTAGAAAAGTGTGCTATCGCAAGAACAAAAGAACAAAAGAAAGGAGAAAATATCTTCTTGTTTTTTTTTTTTGGTGGAACTCGGGGTTTCCCCAACCCATTGGGTCAAGACTAATCTCCGAGGGTGCAACATGAGCCCGACCCATCACACCAGGTAAGTCCGGGTAAACCCGTGCGGGACTGGTCCTAAAGGGAGAGTGTAGTGACCCTAATTTAAATTAAGTACACTTAGGGCTAAATTGGTAAATTATATCCTGAGGATAATTTAGTAATTGATATTTTGATATTTGGTCTTATGGCTAACCTTGGTGAGGTAGGGTTAAACTAATGATTTAATTTAATGGGTTAAAATATTGGTTAAATCTAGGTTATAAGCAAACAAACCTTAGTGGGGATATATTAATAATTCTTTAAATGGAGTTTAGTATAAATAAAATTGTTTAACCTAGTAGTCGTCTTTTTGCTAAAACTGAATTAGGAGAAATGAGGTACGATCGTTTTAGGAGAAGATGAGGAAAGCGGCTGTAGGGTTTGGAATTCTATCGGATCCAGTGAAGAATCTAGTGATTGGAATTTGATCATCCAAGTTAACATCAAATCTCTCTTAAGCAATCAACCTCTTGTCTTCTTCTCGAAATCGGATCTAGATGCAAGTGGATACTTCTATAATTTAGATGTAAGGTGTGTTGTGATCACACAATAGTTTTAATGTGTTTTTTTCTTATTGTGTTAATGATTGTGTGTATAAAAATATGATAGATCGGATAAATATTTTATACCAGTATTATTCTGATTTATTAAATATGTTATGAGTGATTTTAATAAATGATATAATAACATTTTAGATTTTAGGAAAGAAAATATAAGAGATCTAGGAGATTATAATTGGTGAATTTTCAGAATTGAATTAATTTAAAGGAAATTTACCTAGTTTCGATATATGGGTCATAACTTTATGACCTTAAGTTCGATTTTGATTCGATAGTACATCGTTTCGAAGAGCGCGAAAAGATATACAACTTTTGTAAAGAAAGTTTTCCCAAAATCAATAGTTTTGTGAGTCAAAACCTTAGTCGAAAATCAAAAACAGGAAAAGAGATATTTTTCACATTAATTTTTCTAAAATACTTTAATTGAATGTATATATGATTTATGTGTGAGAACATTGCTTTGTTGGGACTCATTTATAACTAATTAGTTAATTTGTTAGATGGTTAAAAGATACTTCTAACAAAGTTAAGTAATTAGTTACTAAATAATCTGTTAGTAACTTGTCTTATATCTTATTAGTTAATTTGTTGAGTGGTTGAAAGATATCCCTAATAAGCTTAACTAATTGGTTACTAACCAATTGGTTAGTAATTTAGCTCATTTATGTTAATATAAGGATTTTACAAAATTCACTAGAATAAAAAGGGTTTTCCAAGACCTCAAGGGTTTGTGAAACCATGAACTCCATTATCATGAGAGGTTGAGAATTTGTAGGGTTATAAATATGTAATATTTATAACTACAGTTTCAGTTGTAGGAACACAACTGAAACTACTTTTATAATAAAGTATGTTATGGCTGCTTAGATATTAAATATGAATTATAGCATAGTAGATTTTAATTATGATCTTGACTATTATAAATATGTCATTTAATGTTTTGTTATATTTTCATGATGATAGGAATTCATCTTCTAAAATAATAGTTATTCAATAAACATTGTGCTAACCATGGTTAAGGGTCATTCAATGAGTAAGTTGTATAAGACCTCCTTAGATGGATCCTATGGTAATGTTGTGTACCACCCAATGATGGTTTTAGAGTAGTGTAGAGTATCTACCCAGAGATAAAGGATTGAGCTGAGTTATGTAAGAGACTCAATTCTCATATGGGTGAACTGTGTGAGACCCAAGAGATAGGGTAAGTTGTGTGAGACCCCAAGGATTCCCTTGTTCAATAGGATAAGTTATGTAAGACCCGTATTGACTGGACTGAACCATAAATAAAGACTTAATTGAATAATATGCATAATTTGTTAGTCATTTTATCACATGAATTGTTAATGCATCTAAATTATAATTGTATTCTCTTGCTGAGTTGTGGGCTCACCCTTATTGATTCTTCTTTTCAGGTGTGATTAAGAAGAATAGGAATCGCTCTTGTTTGAGCAAGTGGGACCAGCCTTAAAGTTTTCTTTCTAGTTAGAGTGTGAGAGAACTATATTGCGGTAAACTATATAGAAACTTTAGATTGTTTAATTTTTTAGAGAACTCATGTTGTTGAGTCTTTTAATTATACTGGATATTTAGCTCAATCGGTTTCCCTTGTTCTATATTTTTTAGCTTCGCCAGTGAAGCGTTTTTTTTTTTTTTTTTTTTTTTTTTTTTATCATCAGGTACCTTAGAATTAAGGAATATGAGAGGCAAAAAATTTCCTTCAAATTTCCTACCTCAGCCAACCCATATAATGGTAATAAAAAAAATAGGGTAAATTACATTTATCTCTACTGAGGTATGGTGAAATGGTAGGGACCTCCCCTCTTGTTTCTAAAATTGCATCGCTCTCCCCTGTGAGGTTGGTCAAGTTAACACCATTAACAAAGAATGTGCTTTTACGATTTAACCCCAATCGTAAGTTCAAACAATTGGTGTTTCGTTTTCACACAAACAACCTTCTCTCCTCAACACGTCTCACAAGTCACAGCAAAGTTTTCTTTCCTTCACCACGGTCAATCTCAACCGTCTGGCCTCCATCAACACCAGCCAATACATCAACGCCCACCATTATTTAATGGTAAGTTCTCTCTTCTTCTTCTCCCAAACTTTTGCCTATCTCCGTTAGGATTTCCTTTCTTGCAAAACAGGAAAAAAAAATCATGTTTTTCTTCTGACCACCATAATTGGTGACTAATCCTACGGTTGCGCACGAAAATCTTACTTCTCCGAATTCCGGAGTTGTCACGCAGTATTTGGTTATAACCATAACGATTATGATCATGATTCAGTCGAGATCGCATGTTTGTTAATGTATATCATGCTAAAACAGAGTATAGCATACACCTTTGAAGAGCTTCTGTAATTCAGTCAAGATTCCGTAAACGTGCATGTTGATCCCTTTTTAAAGGACAGGAAAAAAAATGACTTAGTATTTTCAAGCCAAAAATAGGAATGAGATTAACAAGTCGAAATCACTTGAAAAGCTATTTACTTGTAAGTAGAAACTTATAGTTGAGCCCTTTTTTTTTTTTCCTACTTTACACTAACTTCCCTTTAGTGCCAGCGAGTCCATTGTAACGTCCAACTGACAGGCTATTTACACTACCAAAAACAGGCTATTTACACTACCATCATCTGGGAAATTGTAACGTCCAACTCCAGCATCTAAAGTCCATAGTTTATAAGAAATCTGCTCAAGTATACGATACAAACGCTGCAAGATATGCTACCCAATCCCAGTTACAGAATCACCTTCAGGTAATGGAACAGCACATCAAATCCATCCCCCTTGTTGCTTCGATCCGCACAAGTTTTTTTAGTAATCAGAGGACAGAGCATCCTAAGGCCTCTTCATATGGAGATACCGTGCTTTGCTGCTCAAGCCTCTTCAAAATATTTTTTTAATACTATTTATAATTCAGGGGTAATTTAGGTATTTTAAAATAGTTAAAATATGACATCATCAAAATTCATCCCTGTTAACAACCTATAGCTACCAAAAAATAAAAAAAATAAAAACAACAACCTATAAACAAAGTAGGAATCTGACAATTGAACAAGAGTAGAGGTCTGGGTAAAGGCCTTGGATTGTCTCTGGCGAAGCCAGAAAGGTGTCTCGGGGTTCCATAAAATCATGGGTCCCATGATTTTGACTACTCCACCACTTATCACCTATTCTATGGAACCCCGAGACAAGCCCTTTCTGGCTTCGCCAGAGACGATCCGAGGCCATCTGTAAAACCTCAGGGTAGGTAACTGTAATTTTTTATTTTTGATGGACCCCACAGGGCCGGGTATAAATCAGTGGAGTCAGCCGGTCAGTAGGCTCGCTGGGCAGTGGAGCTGTTGCAACTCGTACCCTGGGGGAGTTGATCCCCAGACCTCCCCCATGGGAGGCCACACCCCCTAATATATTATTTCAGTCATACCAAAAGATTTGTCTTCAAAGATATTTATCTTCTTTTTTTTTCTTTGGAATAAGTGTTAATAGGCCATGATTAGTATCAATTTCCACAATGGGCGTTTTGATATAATGATTTTTGCAACCCTAAGTGCAAAATTATACTTTCAAAATTGCTATTAATAAGCTTTTCATGTACATAACAGAACCACGAGCAGCTAACAGTACCAGTAGGAGAAGAAGAGAACTATACAATTTTTTTGTTAGATTAGAAAACTAGCTGCAAACTGCTGCTTGATGATGAAGTGGCCCTCTCATTCATGAATGGAAACAGCTTTGGTGCCATCCAAATATATTTGTAGACGTCCATGTGTGTATAATCCTTAAATCTCAGCCACAAGAAAGTTATACCCATGTGCTTCCTGCAATCTGGAATCTCAAATCTGTTTCAATGCCTCGTAAACCTTGCTACTAAATATCCATGTTTGCCTAATTTTTGTTCCTTTTTATGTAAAAATGTCTTGGTGAGAGTTAAAAAATTCACCCACTGAGTGAACGTTAGCAACACCCTATAGATAGATAGATAAATAGATTGATAGATAGATAGATAAGCTGCACAGGCACTCCCACTTCCACTACCCAGTTCTCTGAGAACTACTGATTCACCAATGCCACCACTTTGTGCAATTAAGCTTTACTTGGAGATGCCAATTGTCTAAATTGGCTCTTGAATGCAAGTCAAATCAGAGAGAAATCGTTGGAAAGTCACTCTAGTCTTGGACGTTTTGAATGAGTTTGCCTCATCCATTCGATGCATTCCTCTGCCGTGCTAGAGGGATAAGCAAGCTGCCATTCAAGCAATCTTTGTTGCTGCCAAATCAAATATCGGTTAGTATTTGATGTTCCGCATCAGGTACTTGAGCAGGAAAGAATGTCTTACCCATTCCCTTACTAGCGGCCCTCCAGTCTTGAGCTGCAAAACACTCATGATATCCTTCCCATTGACCAATGGTTTTGTTTCCCACACGTTTTCAAGACCTGCATTTTTAATGAACAAAATTTTAAGATCAGTCAGGGATTATACACTGTCAGATAGAAGACTCAGTACTAATTACTCCTGCAATATGATTCCGTTCCTTAGGAAGACGAGAAATGAGCCTAAAGTCACAAAACATCCAGTACAACTGTCTCAGTGCAATCAAGTAAATACATGTGACAGTATATATAGATCAGTGTAGTAAACACTGACTTGACTGCCTTGCCTAGTCAAGACCTCTAGTGCCAAATCAGGGTCTTAGGCAGGCACTCATAAGACAAGCACACCTAATGATGCGTAATTTTCGTCTCCGGACACTAGAGCTATTGATAAAGGTGTCCAAGACCCACATAGCATTAGTTGTTATTTACAGAAATATAAAAGTAATATACATATAAATAAAAACATATTTTACTCACCCATTTTGGTCTAGGGTTTGTATAGAGAAACAGATTTTGACCAGTGTTTCCGCATTTGGTTCTTTCTTCCCCTTTCTCCAAAGTCCAAACTATGCTATTTATCTTTTGTAAAACTGTACGGACATTTTGATCTTATGTATGCTTTACTTTTAATATTTAACCCTTTTTTTTTTCTTACGTATGCTTTATTAGTAGTATGTAACCTTTTTTTTTAAATAATACTTGAATATATTAAATTTTAATAAATAAAAGAGACTTAGGTTAACTCAATTTGAACAAGAGTGACTGCCAAGCTTATTCCAAAAAATGAGTCATCAGTCCTAGAGGTAGCCAACATTTGAAAGATAAGGATTGATAACCATGATTACGACACTTTGGCCTGTTGATTTTGATTCATTTCCCATCCATTTAAGCTATCTTGATTGGATGGGTAGGACATTCTCCAGAAAGTGCAAGGCTATCCAAACCAAACCTCATAATGGTCAACACTGATAACCAGAAACAGGTCATTGTGGAGGAGATTTCTCATGGTAAGTCCAAAATGTGAAGGCCAAAAATGTTGAGGGAAGTATGGAGTAATTTCATAAATAAATTATTGGGTTAATTCCATATCAGAACCCAACTTGTCTTAAAACAACACAGAAGTGCCTTCTTTAAAACAAATCCCTTTAAGAGACCCCACTTCTAAAAGTATGGACAAAGAGGGACCTGTTGTCACGATCCGTTTAAGGGGTTTACTAGTTTTAGCTAAAATGACAAATATGCTCCCATTAATATGACCAGTGTTTCCTTTAAGAGACCCATCTTCCTCGGTTCACCTAAAACGTTTCACCTCCCTTTTCACTTCTTCTCCAGAGCTTCATTTGTTTGGGGGGAGGGGTACACAAGGCATTACGTCGGATATATTTCCTCTTCGCAAAAGTTGGCTAGGGGTTAATCTTGCAGTTCTCACTAACTTTGGTTCTAATGCCTTGAAACCTTTGCTTTCTCACAGTTTTAAGGTATTGGTTCAGTACAATCTGTTTCATCTAATACATGCACTGACATTTAACCAATCCTACAGGAGCTATTGGGAACAGAGAACCTTTTCCTCTTGTTTGCAGATATTGCTTTGCTGTTACACCTTTGTTTGTAGTCATTTAGTCCCAGATATGAAAAGCTTGAACTTGGAGTAAATTGAATCGAAGATCTTGTAGTGATGACTTCAATGGCGTAGAGCAATTGGCAAGGGCTGTCTATACAGCCCCTTGCACCTCAAGTATTGATTAGTCTGTAGGCTTGGTTTCTAATACTGTTGTCATCTCTATAAATTGAGGGATCTTTTGTAGAATATTAAACTTTTTTTTGGAAGGTTAAAAATATGAACGCGTAGAAGAATATTAAACATACCTATCAATCACAGATAAATATGATTAGAAAATAAATTTAATGGAAAGTGATGACTACTATTCGGGTATTTATTACATGGATGCTTGAAATTCAGCTATGTCATTTCACTGGAGTTCTAAAATCAAGCATTTTATATGGTTGAGCACAATTAGATTACCCACGAAGACTCTTGAGAATGATTGGGTGCTAATGTCAACCCCAAATATGACCTATGCAATGAGCAAGAGGAACTCAGACCATTTTGTTTATACAATGTCAACATGCAAAAACGTGATTTGAGTTTACTTGGATCTCGCATCTCCAGCCTGTTTGAGGGTGTGAAGGGCGTGTGAAGGATACAAAAGTGAACCTGGAACGCACGACGAACCTGGAATGAGTGACATTCCCGTACTTCAAACACTTGGGGTTCTGGTTAAGTCTTGCTTCAGGGAGTAGCTATTACTTTCGACGCCATGAGTATTGCAGGTGTAGTGAGAGCTTATGCAAGAGAAGATGTGTTGAAGATAAGAGAGCGTCTATGTTGGAGAGTTTCACAAAAAAAGGCGGGGGTTTAGAAAGATAGATGGGCGGATTTATTAGGGTAGTTTGGTATTTCAATCTAAATTACTAATGACAGTTAACGGAACTAGGCTTAGGTCTCTCTTTGTCCATACATTTAAAAGTTGGGTCTCTTAAAGGAATTTATTTTGAAGGCACTTTTATGTCATTTTAAGATAAGTTGGGTTCTGATTTGGAATTAACCCTAAATTATTTCACCAACATAATAATCTCATATAGTAAAACTGATGTTATATCATTCATATCATGGAAAATATGAAGCTCCATGGAACATAGCAAAAAAATAAATTCATGGGTTTGATGGATTTATTGCCGTTAACTCAAGAGGGAGTTGATGGACATTAAAATATGAAGAGATACACAGGGACTTGATGGTTTTAAAATAAGTCAAACCAAGATACAGCGTATGGAGTCCAATTACTCTAAGAATATGAATAAAGAAAAGCTGTTAGTTGATATCCATAGAATGCAGATACTCCAGAGTGACCATTTTCCCTGTCTTATCATCTATAAGGAGGTAGAGATGAGGAGAATGTTGCAAATAGAATTAGACCTACATGGCTAAAGTGGAAATGTACTTCCTGTGATAAGGCAGTAATAGTAGTGATATGCTTTACAATTGTTGTGCAATCAAGAAACACATACATAGAAACATTGTTTAAACTAGCGAGCATATTGATACGTGCCATATACCTATCGGTTTTCGAGGTGGCCCAAAATTATGAGTTTCAAGTTTCAACCCTATCATACCGTATCAGTTGTATCGGTATGGATACAGTACGACATGTATCGAACATACTTGTATATTGAGTATGAGAGTTCTTACACTCGCTATTGAGCTCTTCTTTGAATTACATCACCAAATCCGTTCTTCTAACCCTAAAATCAAACACGTCATTGCTTTCAAATGATAAAATAGAAGATTCAAACTCCGTGGAGATCGAATTAAAACCAATTTTCACTATTCATTGAGGTATGTTTAATTCTGTCCATCGCCGTTTCTTATCTTATTTTCTGACTTGACCTGAAACTGCCTCATCCTCTCTTCTATTATCTTATGATTCTTATCACGAAATAAGAAATCTGGTTTTATATTTTAGGGTGTTAAATCCCTTAAAAAAATCAAAACATACTTCTAGATCAAAGATCTATGGAATTGTAACAAATCCATGATCAATCACCTTCAACAATGAGATTTCATCTAATTTGTTAGGGTTTTTTAAATTGCGAAAAACATCAAAATATGCATTTTAATACATATATACTATTAATTTATGAATGGAATTATTATATGTTAGTATTCTAAGGCTAATCTATTTGGTCTTAACGCTAGCCTTTTTTTAGCAATAGTAATTTTTTTTAATATTAAAATAATTAGAAAATAATAATCTAAATACAAATTAAGGATTTTAATCTACTTATTATATTTTTATGTTATAAATATTTACATGAAACAAGACTATCGATGATCTATTAGACCCATAGATTAACTTTTATTTACTTATAATTATTTTCTATTAAAAAAATTATTGAAAAATAATTTATTCTTAGATTCATATTAGTCACTTTTTCCAGTTTGAACCTTATGTATTTAACTTTGTCATATTTGTTTCATATGGGATGTTGAGATGGATGGGTACTAGGTGATGTAGGATGAAGGAAGAATGATGCTAGATTATAATAAAGGGAATACGAAGTTTAAAGAGAAATGAAATAAGAAGAAAGAAAGAAGAAAAGTAGAGTCTCACTACTTCTATGGAATACCTACGATTGGAGTCTCACCAATTTAGACGTCCGAAGATGGAGTCACACCACCAATGCAAGGAGTCACACCTTACTTAAAGAAGAACTTTCATTCACTTCAATTCTACCCATCTTACATTGCCATAGGGTCTTCTATTTATAGGCATTAATAGAACATTCTACATAAAAGCTAAGACATTAAGGTTCTAGAACCAACTAAGAACTCTTGGACTTTCTAGACCCTTAGCTTTTCTGGAATATTCTAAATGACTCTTGACTATCTAGAGAATATTAAAGACTCTTAACTTTCTAGAAAACTCTTTACACTTGACTTTCTAGAAAGTTCTTGACATTCTAGAAATTCCTTAATAACTATTTTTGACTTTCTAGAGTATTCTATCAACTTCCAAAAAGATTCTTGGTCTTTCTAGAAGACCCCTTTAATGCATAGTTGGATTTTCAGATTTGTGGGCCCATTTTATGGGCTTTATGGATTGTCATGAGTTTTCTTGGGCCTACGGTTGTACACTTTGAAGTCCACGGGCCTGTCTTCATCAATTCTCCCCGTCTTGAAAAAACTCGGCTCCGACGAGTGAATGGTCTGGTAATACTCATAGAAATCAGGATTGATTCGCTGAAAATCCTCTGCAGTGATCCATGTGCAATCTGATAGAGGGTGATTCTTCCACTTAACTAAAAACCTTTGATATCCACCGCGCCTTGTAGACATAATTTGATCATCAAGCACATCTTCAATGTCCTCTACCTTTTGCTTGGGTGCTGGAGGGAGGTGGATAGTACACTCTTCAGTCTCTTCATGGTGCCCAAAATATGCTGTTAAGTCTTCAATGTTGAAGATAGGGCTAA
Organism: Tetracentron sinense; assembly: GCA_015143295.1. Lineage (NCBI taxonomy): Eukaryota > Viridiplantae > Streptophyta > Magnoliopsida > Trochodendrales > Trochodendraceae > Tetracentron > Tetracentron sinense. Next base: position 47,864,115 of record CM026552.1, read on the forward strand.
ATTGAACATCTGGTGGAAGCTCAAGTAAGTAAGCATTTTCCCCGAGTTGCTTCAAAACACGATAAGGTCCAACATTCTTTGAATGAACCTTGTGATACGTACCAGCTGAGAACCTTTCAGGCCTTAAACGAGCCATCACCATATCACCCTCTTTGAATTGGGCAAACCGTCGATGGAGATCAGCTTTTTCTTTGTAACTCTCAGTACTAATTGCAATCTTTCTACGGACCTCATCATGGATTTCCTTGATATGTTGGGAGAATGCTTCGGCATCTTCACTAATGCGAGCAGATACTGGTAAAGGAATCAAGTCAATAGTCTGCCTAGGATTAATACCATTAGCAATCTCAAAAGGAGATCGTCCCGTCGTTCGATTAATAGAGCTATTATAAGCAAACTCCGCCTGAGGAAGAATAAGATCTCATGTTGTAATTTTGTCACCAACCAAGCATCGTAACAAATTACCCAAGCTTTCACAACTTCTATCTGGCCGTCTGTCTGTGGATGGTAAGCACTAGAGTACTTAAGCTTTGTGCCCAATTTTGCCCACAATGTTTTCCAGAAGTAACTTACGAACTTGACATCTCGATCAGAAACAATGGTTTTTGGCACCCCATGCAATCGAACAACATCCTGAAAGAATAATGTGGCTATATAAGAAGCATCTGAAGCCTTCTTGCATGGAATAAAATGTGCCATTTTTGAGAATCGGTCCACAACGACGAAAATAGAATCGAATCCTCTTTGAGTTTTTGGCAAGCCCAACACGAAATCCATGCTTAAATCTTCCCATGGTGCTTCCGGAATAGGCAGTGGAGTGTACAACCCGGTATTTTTCTTTTGCCCTTTTCCTAACTGACAAGCTCAGCATTGCTTCAAAATCTTTCCCACATCACGTTTCAAGCTTGGCCAATAAAAACGATCTTCCACAAGTGTGATTGTTTTGTCACGTCCGAAATGTCCCCCTAGACCTCCGGAATGTAGCTCCCATACAACACGATCTCGAAGAGAAGTTTTTGGAAGGCACAACCGGTTCCCAATAAATGGGTACCCGTCAAGTAACTGATACCGCGGGTATTCTGAATTAGGACCTACTATTAAAGTCCTATATATCTTACCAAAGTCCTCATCAGATGTGTAATCACGTTTAATCTCCTCAAATCCAACAACTGTTACTGTAATGGTTGATAGAATGTAGGACTTACGGCTTAACGCGTCTGCAACCTTATTTTTGATCTCTGCCTTGTGTTTCATAAGGAAAGTGAACTCCTGTAAATATGCGCTCCACTTAGCATGTCGAGCACTGAACTTCTTTTGAGAATTAAGATATCGCAAGGCTTCATGATCTGAGAACAAAATGAACTCCCGATGGATAAGATAATGCCTCCAATGCTTCAGGGCTTGGACCATTGCGTAGAACTCAACATCGTAGGTAGAGTACCTTTTTCGGGCATCGTTGAGCTTCTCGCTAAAATAAGCTACTGGATGTCCTTCTTGACTTAAGACAGCGCCGATTCCCACATGTGAAGCATCACAAGCAACTTCGAACACCTTATCAAAGTCTGGGAGTCGTAGGACTGGGGCCTCAGTCATCTTCACTTTAATCTCCTCAAAAGCTCGAGTGGCGGCCTTCGTCCATTCAAACTGTCCACCCTTCATGCATTCAGTAATAGGGGCCATGATGATACTGAAATTTCTAATAAATCGCCGATAGAAGGTAGCTAGCCCATAAAAGCTCCGTACTTCATGAATGTTAAAAGGAAGCTGCCACTCAATGATTGCTCTAACCTTCTCAGGATCCACCTCAACTCTCCTTGATGATACAACAAAGCCCAAGAAAATAACGCTTTGACTCATGAAAGAACACTTTTTCAAGTTAATGTAGAGTTTCTCAGATCTTAAAACTCTCATTACTTGACGCAGATGCTCCTCATGGTCCTTATTAGATCGGCTATAGATAAGAATATCATCAAAGTAGACTACGACAAATCTTCCAATAAAAGGTCGAAGTACCTGTGTCATAATACGCATGAATGTGCTTGGGGCATTGGTTGGTCCAAATGGCATGACTAACCACTCATACAAACCATCTTTAGTTTTGAAGGCTGTTTTCCATTCATCTCCTGAACGAATGCGAATTTGGTGGTATCCGCTACGAAGGTCTATCTTAGAGAAGATCGTTGCACCCGCCATCATATCTAGCATGTCATCAAGCCTTGGAATTGGAAATCTGTATTTAATCGTGATCTTGTTGATGGCTCGACTATCAACACACATCCTCCAAGTTCCATCGCGCTTAGGAGTGAGGAGAGCAGGTACTGCACAGGGACTCATACTTTCTCTTATAAATCCCTTATCAAGGAGATCGTCCACTTGCCTTTTAAGTTCGGCATACTCTGTTGGGTTCATGCGATAGGCTGGCAAGTTTGGTAAAACAGCTCCAGGTACCAAATCGATTGCGTGTTGGATATCCCTAATTGGTGGCAATTCTTTTGGTAGTTCTTCTGGAATGAGATCTGAAAAATCCGATAAAAGCTTTTGAATTTCAGGTGGCTGCTCCTTCGGCATTTCCTTGGGTTCTTCAACTTCACGACCCACTAATGCATAAATTAGCCCTTGATCTCGGCTATCCTCTATGAATTCTCGCATGGTAAGCACATTAGAGGAGGTCTTCTTTTCCACCTTCACGGGTAAGGTATCCTTCATGGGCTTAAGAATAGTCCAACGACCATTGTGTAAAAATGTATAGGTATTGGCAAACCCATCATGTTGAACCTTGCGGTCATATAGCCAAGGTCGTCCCAACAAGATGTGGCTAACTTTCATTGGGATAACATCACACCAAACTGAATCAGAATAATTTTGACCCAAAGAAAAATTAACTAAGCATCGAGTACTTACCGGTATTGATGTGTCATTTACCCAAGCAACTCGATAAGGTCGGGGTGTTTTTCCACCTTTAGATTTAACTTATCAACCAACTCCTGGGAAGCCACGTTCATGCTACTTCCTCCATCGATGATGACCTTGCAAACTTTTCCTTCACATGCTACATGAGTATGAAAAATATTGGTGCGACGCCAATCTTCTTTCTCCTCTTCCTTAGGGATGGTCAAGATTCTTCGAACTATAAGAGGAGTCTCAGGAAGTCCTTCTAATTCTTCAATATCAGACTCTTTTAATGGTTCAACACCTTGATCATTAGCTAATTGATCTTCTTCGGTTTCTTCTTCACAATAGTGAATGTTCTTTGTAGGGTACACTATTGCATAATGCCCTACTCCACCACACTTGTAGCATTTTGCTTCACTATCACGACGTGATGTACTATTCACAGGAGCCTTGCCCTTACCATCTCCACCAAATAGCTTCGAGCTGCTAAATTTGTTGATTAAAGGAGAGTTTGAAGTACTCACATTGCTACGGGGAACACTGGAAGTATTTTGAGAGGTAGAGAATCCTCCAACTACGACTCCAGTACACTTTAGCGTTGAGTGCCTTAATTGAGCTTCAATCTTTAAAGCCAACTGGTAAGCTTCTTCAAGGCTTGTCAAGCGTACAGTCGTGAGTTCCTTCTTAATTTCCATCTTCAAACCCATCCGATACCGCGATATAGCTTGTCGCTCATCTTCTGTTATCCGGTTACGAATAGTCAATTCATTGAATTTCTCCGTGTATTCTATGGTCGAAGTTGAAATAACTCCTCAAAGATGGTTTCTTCATAATCAAGAGGAAGATACTTCTCTTTCAACTTCAATTTCATCTCCTCTCAATCACTGATAGGAGGTTGACCGAGTCTATAGAGTTGATCCTCTATACTATGCCACCATATACGAGCTTATCCCTTGAGTTTCATTTTCACAAAATGGACCCGTCGTTCTTCGGACATTTCGAACCAATCAAAATAATCTTCCAAAGACATTAACCAGTCTTGGAAGGCATGCGGATCTAGCTTTCCGAAGAAATCAGAAACTTCAACTTTAACTCCCCTCGATCCATCATCAAATCGATCTCTATAATTATCACGATGCTCGAAGATTTGACGGAAATTGCCTTGTGGAATTCGAGCTTCAACACGATGTGGAAGTGGTTTATGCAAAGTAAAGTCATCGCGAATTGGAGTATGAGTTACTGATGCTTTGGGGTGATTGTTCCTCGTGCCCTCACCAATGCCACTTATGTCTTCATGTTCTTGAAAAACTTCATCAAAATTTGCGTCACCATTGTTGGGTTCTTGTTGAACTTCTTCCGACTGCTCCGGGAATATACGAGACCATAGGATGTCTGTACGTTAGGAGAGTTGTTGCACTTGTTGAACTAACTCCAAAAGAAGTTCATCTCGCTGAGATTGCGTGAGTTTAGGAGCATATGGTCGTCCACTTCGAGTAGACATTCTTTCACAAAATTACCAAGAAGTCGGAACTTGCTCTGATACCAAAAATTGATGTAGGATGAAGGAAGAATGATGCTAGATTATAATAAAGGGAATACGAAGTTTAAAGAGAAATGAAATAAGAAGAAAGAAAGAAGAGAAGTAGAGTCTCACTACTTCTATGGAATACCTACGATTGGAGTCTCACCAATTTAGGCGTCCGAAGATGGAGTCACCCCACCAATGCAAGGAGTCACACCTTACTTAAAGAAGAACTTTCATTCACTTCAATTCTACCCTGCTTACATTGTCATAGGGTCTTCTATTTATAGACATTAATAGAACATTCTACATAAAAGCTAAGACATTAAGGTTCTAGAACCAACTAAGAACTCTTGGACTTTCTAGACCCTTAGGCTTTCTAGAATATTCTAAATGACTCTTGACTATCTAGAGAATATTAAAGACTCTTAACTTTCTAGAAAACTCTTTACACTTGACTTTCTAGAAAGTTCTTGACATTCTAGAAATTCCTTAATAACTATTTTTGACTTTCTAGAGTATTCTATCAACTTCCAAAAAGAGTCTTGGTCTTTCTAGAAGACCCCTTTAATGCATGGTTGGATTTTCAGATTTGTGGGCCCATTTTATGGGCTTTATTTTTATGGGCTTTATGGATTGTCATGAGTTTTCTTGGGCCTACGGTTGTACACTTTGAGGTCCACGGGCCTGTCTTCATCACTAGGAAAGACAGTAGTTCCAATAGGTGATAATATAAAGAAGAGATGATTGACGTGGTCTGGTGTTCTGCAATGAAGGTCATCTCTGGCACTAGTGAAAAGGAGTGCACTAGTGCAGGTTAAAGGCTCTAAAATAAGGAGCAAAGGTCACCTAATACGTGCAAGAAGACTTGATGTATTATCATTCGAAGCCTCAAAGGCCCGAAATTTTCCCAATTCTTGGGAAAATAAATTCACCACTCATTTTATGAGTTGACAGAATTGATTTCTGATTTTTTTCTAGAATTTCTTGACAAGACTTGATTTATAATCATTTGAAGCCTCGACATTTTACCAATACTTGCACAAGAGATTATTAATCCAGCTCTAAAAAACCCCAACTTCTTCAATAGTTCATTATACCGGACTTACCAATGATAACATAAGGTTCAGATAGTTCAGTGGATATCAACCAAAGCTACAAAAGCAATGGAAAAAAAAAATGCTACAAAAGCAATAAGCACAATGTTTGCCATATATGATAAATCAAGAAGAGTTAAGAGCTTCAAATATGGGATCTGCCATACTATAATACCACGTACATAAAGGAGAAGTTAAAAATAAGGGAATTGGTCCAATAGGGTGATGGTAACGACCTCATTCCCTTAAATGACAGCAATAGTTAGGGGCCACTTAGGGTAAAATATAAACAATGAATACGTCTAACCTTAAAAACATTAAATTGAAAACATTATAAGCATCAGAACAAAATATCCAATTATTCTTCTAAAGTTTATTGTTAACAAAAAAATTTTGGCATAACAAACAAAAAGAGGTTACTGATCATACCTAGCTCAATAATTGCATTCTCAACCATCCTAAACAATTCTCTTCTATCATCCAATTCATGGTTCCCGCTGGAAAAATCTTCTGTAAGAACAAGATCAGAAGGGTATAACAATGTAGACACCAACAACGCGACTCGCCAATAATTTCTTATTTCTCGTAGAAGCAATCCTGGGCAAGTGCAAGACATTAGCGATAGAACAGCTTTGCAGCCCCATAAAAACTTGATAGCCCCAAAGTAGTTGCCAATGTGCTTGGAAAAATGGAATCATAAGGCAACACAAAAAACAGCCAATAAATGTCATTGGATTATTATACAAAAAGAGAAGTTTATTAATAGATTGATTCATAGAATGAATAGGTCCCAAAACAACAACATAGAAAACAAATCAATCATGCTGATAACACATGATCACTGTTTTAAAGCTCAGTGATATTTTCCAATTATTAGTCAAAACTTTTCCATTTCGCATACTGCCGAAACTATCTCCAGATTTTTTCTAAAATTTAATTTTTTTCCACGTAAAAAAATATCAGCCTATATTTTGCATTTTGCAAAGTATTGTGATATTTTCTTAGTTCTCCTTATAAAATTGAAATATTTTGATAATATAAATTGATTCCAAAAGAATGAAATTTTCAACTGATTTTTTTTTTTAAAAGTTAAAATAGGATTTAGGGTTTTGATGTGTAGGGTTCATAGCAGCATTATGTAACGGAAATAAAATTACCAACGGCGGTTACAAACGTTACTTCCATTACATAACGGCCAAAGCATATATACAATTTTAGGTCTTTGAAACCCATTCCTTGCCATTTGTTTCGATATTTTTTAGCTTCCCCCATCCAGAGGCAAAAAACGACCACTTTATGCTTTTGGATCAAAAAAAAAGATTTACACTACAAATCAACGGATCGAAGCTTCAAAGCCTTCCTTTGGGGAAATAAACCAGTTTGGTGCGTTTCGATTAGGCAAATTCTATCAACTGCCACGTGTAATGAACTTGCAACGATCGCCAAAAAGAATATGAGAATGAAGAAGAGACTATAAATGATGTTGGTGACAACTCATGGCTCAATAACATGCTTGACATTGGATATTCTTCTTCATGAACCACTAGCAATGTCTTTTGATTCCAACGCTTAATAGTCCGTTAAAGGTTTTAAAGTATTTTAGATTGTATAACCGTTTATATTTTGAGAGATGAATTGGATCGTTTACATACCTGGGTTTCTATTTTCTCTACTATGTAATTTAGTTTGAACTAATTATTATTATTGTTCCTATAGATACTTAAGTTTTTTTTATATGACAATTTGATTTGATTGTTTCCCTAATTTTTCACCCAAAACCATATTATACCGGGACATATATGTATCCGATTTTCAACCGAAAGTTTCACCATTTTTTTCAATCACATACCAAAATAATACCCGTATCATACTTTCCTTATTCCCGAAAATGCTAACTATGGTTTGATGCGGACACCCAACATCACAAGGATTTTTCGGGTTTATCAAAGACGAAGTAGACCCACATATCATTTTAGGTTGATGATTTGAGAGTTTGAAGACCACATATGCACATATGATTTATTAGAAAGACCCTACATTGAGAAGATGTGCATGGACTGATTTAGCTTGGTTTACTTTAGATAGGAAAAGAACAAAAGCCCAATGAGCAGGATTAGCTAGGAAAGGAATAAAAGCCCAATGGGCTGGATATTTTATTAGTTTGGATATTCTTATTAGTTTTAGTTATTTTAGTCTTTTTACAATTAGGGTTACACCTATTTAAAGTTTTTTTAACTGTAAATTTTTAATTAATGAATTATGATGAATGAAAAGCTACTTTTGAGTATTCTCCAGTGACTAGATTTGGTGTGATGTCATGGGAGTGATCTCTAAAAGGTTCTAAGGTAAGTTTTTCTGATTTTCTCTCTTCTTTTCCATTATCTCTCTTTATTTTTGTCATTGAACGGTTAATTCCCAAACTATTCACAACGGTTAACTCATGAATTAAACACAAATTATTAATGACTTTTTGAAAGTCTCGAATAAATATATGATATATGTGTTTATAATTAGTAATCTTATTTAATATATTTTCATATCTTGCCTATTTTTTATTGAATTTTGTCAAATTTATCTTTTTTTTTTTGAAAATTTTTCTAAACTAATCTCGAACTCCGACTTGGCAATTATGATTAGTATCATGTTACTTTCTCTTAATTTATTTCATTTATTGTTACTGTTTTTTTTAGGAATTTTCCCGACTTTTGCCGATTTTTTCCAAACTAGACCTTCGCCAAATTATTCCCGAACCCCGACTTTGTTACTATGCACCCCACGACACCATCCCCACTCACCCGAAGACCAGCCCAGCCCCTCTTTTTCACTGTCGCAGCCCTTTCAGCTCATCCTATTTCTGCCGCACCATCCCAGCCCACCTTCCTTTGTTGTCCCTTCCCCCCCCCCCCCCGCGGGTGACCGAGACCCTCCTTCCCTTTTCCCATTATAGCCACAACTCTCCCATAATCTCCAAAACCTTAAAACATCAAAACCCTGACCCATATTTCAATAAATTCTTGTGTGGCTGCTGGTTTGTAATTCTTAATTCAATAATACTTGAAACCACATCATATACATGCTTAAACTTATAACAATTGTTGAGCCTAAACTATTTTCTTGAAATCCTCGATTAAACAAGAAAATCTGCATTGAATACAAGGTTAATCCCTAACCTTGTGGAAGCAGACATCCTACAACCCTCGCAAATTTAATAGAGGGGGCCGTATTGTAGGTTTATGACGTGGTTTCGAATCTTCATAAAATTTCTTTACTTGAACTTTCTTGAATAATTATTTGTGATAGGATTGTTATTTTACAATTTTCTTTATTCTTGCTAATTCAATCTTTGATCTCAGCACATTAGATCCTAGGTCATTGCAAAGTCCTACATCATGGTCACTATATTTTTTCATAACTCTCTTGCGGAAACATTACATTTCCCAATACAAATTTTCACAATAAATATTTTAGTGTCAACTTGACCTAACAAAAAGAATACATATTGAGATATGGAGTACACGGGTATTGTGTTCAAAACCCTTGCTTGAGGAAGAAAAGAAAAGGACAAATATAAAAAAGTCTTTCGATTTGAGAAAGAGATAGTTTTGTACCCTGAAACCTATATTGGGCTTAATGACCTTGGTATCCTCCAAACTTCACTTATTGAAGTTTACATGTGTGAGATATGCAGTGTTGCACAATGAAAAAGTACAAAAGTCTACAAGTCTACCAAAAAAGTACAAGATGTTGTGTGTATAATATGCAGTACTTACTACTTACTAACACACACACACACACACATATATGTGTGTGTGTGTGTGTGTGTGTTTGTCTGTGTGTAGTTTAAAAAACACATTCTTAGATTTCATATTACATATAAACTTTCTTTAAAATTATTAGTTAATTAAAATTTTGGAGTATAGTAATTATAAACCATGGAACCAAGTTGGTTCCTAAAAAAATATGAAATATTAGAGGTTATTAAGTTATAAAATATTAATTATAAAGGGGCCTACTGTATATGAAATTAGTCAATGGATGATATATTAGACAGGTAGATTACTTCTTATGTAACTAAAAATAATTTTTTAATTCATTTATTTTAAAAGTACTTAAAAAAATGTGTTCGTAGATTCTTATTAGTTATTAGTATAGTAAGTTTGTTTATTGTCTACAATGAATGTTTTATTAATGAATTATGCTTTTATTTGTCTCAATTAATGTTGTAGGGATGCATTTATGCATATACATGCAGTGTATCTACAGTTCTAGAAAATAATACTCTGTGCTAACTCATGTAAATAGTGCAAATGGTAGCTATAGGCCTCAATCAAATATTGAGATTATCTTTGAATTAAAATAAGTTTGGTTTTAAGTTTCCATGAGTTCCTCATGTTTCTTGAATTTTTAAAGTGTTTTTGTCTGTTTTGTCGATACGTTCCCTATTTTGGACTAACTTATACGTACCATAGTTCGAAAACTCGTTGAGTCACCCGAGTAACTCGGCCGAGTTACTCGACTCGACTGAATTTCGAGTCGAGTCACCTCAAAACTCGAAGAAGACACTATTTGCCGAGTTACTCGAGTGACTCGGACGAGTCAAGCCGAGTTTTTCGACTCGCCAGACTAGGTCGAGTCACAAAAGGGTATTTTTATCATTTTTTAAAACCTAAACTCGAATGTCACATTGTTTTTGCATCGTATGTTTTGGGTCCACAAAAACAACCTTCTATGTGTTCTATTAATCCTACTTTCTAGGTTTGAGGCTGTAAAATTAGTGTACTTTGAGTTGTTTTAACCCAGTTTTTTCAAGTTATGACATATATATTCCGAGTTAAACCGAGTCGAGTTTTTTTCGAGCTTTCCGAGTTACTCAACCCGGTTAACTTTCGAGTCGAGTCGAATTTTCGGGTTTTTGAACCATGATACGTACCTTGATACCGCTATTTTGAACCATGGTCGTCGCCTAGACGCTTTGACTGTACAATCAACCAGCTAACTTAAATCCTCAAGTAACTTAAACCATAGTAAAAATTCTCCGAATTTTTGAAAAATTCTATTCGCGAATTTTAAGTGTGCCGAATTATTCCTGAATTTCCCGAATTTTACAATAAATTGATTAGTTCTACAAAATAAACCACTTATTTTGTATATTATCTAATCAAATTGTTGGGTGTCTTTTTATAATTACTTATTTTTCCCCGAAATTGCTCCTCTTTTTTCCAAATTTTTCCGAACTTGACCCTTGCCGAATTATTCCCGAACCCCGACTTTATCACTATGACTTAAACTCTATGCAAACTAATTTTTCATTACAAATACAACTAGTGGAACAGCAAATATACTCTCCCAAACTTATAGAATACCTGTAACTCCTTTCTTTCAATACTCAAGAAAAAATGGTCTAGAGAAGTCACCGTGAATTTGAACCTTCTGTATTTTGACTATAACTCACTCAAATCATGTCGAACAGCTTACTTTCGGCTCACTGGGCGCCTTATTCGATAAGCTATCTTGCAGTACCAAAAAAAAAGGCCATTGGGCACTATTTGACACTGAAATAAATATAAAGTGCTATGAATTATTCATTTTGCCACTTCCTCTTCTGTCTAGCATAAATTGCTCCCTTATTTTGAGGGTGACAACTTGATGATTTGTGGTATAGTTCTGTGTGGTACTCCTTCGATGAAGAAACTGGTATATAGTGATGCTAGAGTACTAAGATATGGTACACCTACATGCTCCTTTGGCCACATCAAGAAGATGCAGGACTCTGGCAAGATTTGTCCATGACAAGGTTTTAAACATCAATATCAGGGATATATCGCAGCAAAATGGTTTATGTCCCAAGATATTATTTAAATGACTGAATTTTTTACCATTGGAGGGAAAGTTAAGTAAGGAAACAAGAAAAATGGAGAAATTTCAGGAAATGTTAAAAGTAGACATTAATGCAAACTTGGGATTCAAAGAATATAAAAAAATATGTAAACAAGAGATGAAATTTAAATGGGGTAAAGATGCGCTACCGATAATTATGATATAGTTTAATATAACATTCATACATCCAATAATGTATAATATTTCAGTGAAACTTCAGGAAATATTAAAGTAAACATGAATGCAAACTCAAGATTCAAAAAATTGTAAAGATGAAATTTGAAGGGGGCAAATATGTGCTGCTCGAGAATTATGATAGTTTAATATATATCATTAATACATCCAATAATAACAAGTAAAGATATACATTCAAATAATATTGAGCTACATAGGGACACCACTTTACACCAAGAACTATAACTATATCAGCATTGAGTTGCGGAGGCTCGAAGTAGTCATCTCTAATACTAGTTCTCCACATGACTATAATACTATGCTCAACTAATGAAATGATGATGATACAATGTTGTATACTACAAATATAATGGTGAGATTCATCCTTTCCAAGGCCCAAGCTACACTAGAACTCCCATTCGTGTATGGTGTGGGTCACGTGAGGTTGTACACCTCCATAGCCACATCCATATGGCTCAGACCCAGAAGCATATTAATACATAACATAACAAATTGTGAACCACATTGACCTCTGAAATATTGCAATTATTGTGATATCTGCACGATGTTTGCTGATATCTTGTAAAAAGATAAATATCAGGGATAGATATATCCCTAATCTGAGAAATAGGGATATTATCGGGGGATACATCACTTATGTTGTAAAGACTTAAAGTCGTGATCGATGAACTCATGGTTGAAAAATTGATTAAGCAGTTGTGAATTGATAGAGGTCAATAATCAACCCAATAATTCAAAAGGCTGTAACTAAAGTACTGTCGCAGACAGCAATTAGTAGAGAATCTGTAGTTCAGAAAAATTTCTCAGCGTATAAGCAAGATAAATTAGTAAGGAATTCTAACCTGTCAATATTCGCTTTCTTGAAGTAATACATACATCAAGATTTTCTAATCCCAAATCAACCCCATCAATTTGGATCTCCTCATTAGAAGATACAACAGGAATCAAGGATGTAAATCTTTCAGAAGCACTGTGTATGTTTATAACCTACAACAAGAAGAAACTTATAATGCTAAACGGAATCTCATAAGTGTAGTTTCAGATGTTTCAGAACAAAAAAATATATCATTTAATTCAGTAAATGTAACACCATGGAACGCTAATAAATATTGTAAAATGTTAGCAATACAAAAGGTTTCAAAGCAAAAAATAAAAATTTGAAATGTGAGGTATTTAGAAGAAGTAGACCAAAACTGACCGTTTCTGCATCGCTGACTTTTAGCTTGAGAGCATTCCGATAGATGTAGTTGACAACAGGAAACTGTAGAGCAGGTAACTAACCCTTAATTTAGAACAAAAGATGAAAAGAAAATCTTGGAAAATAACAGTAACATATAGCATAGGAAACCATCCATCACCACGAAGAAGCAAATATTGATGGAATGCAGACACTCAAATTGTATGATACTTTTTCTTTTGGTGGATTATAAATGTTTTGGGTTACCACAGGGAATGCCTGTTTTTAATGAGAACAGAAGTGAAAACATGTTTTGACCTCAAAACCCCAATAACTGTTAATAAATAAAAACAGGTCGTTTATTGCCACCAAGAGTAAGTTTGTTTCTATTGAGATAAGTAAATCAAAAGTGAAACCAGATTTGAAGTCTGTTTCTATTGAGATAAGAAACTCAAAAATGAAACCAGATTTTGAATCCAAGACCTGTTGATGCTGACAGATTATTAAATCTAAAAAGAATGAATTACGAAAATAAACAAAAAAATCTCCTTAAAGTATTGTTTCAATACATTTGTACTCTTAGAAATCAATAAACACAATGAGCTTCTATGAACCAACAAGTAATCAAAGAGATCACAAGTCTTTACAGCAAATCGATGGGTAATCTCTATGAAGTTGGAAGTTTCTAGAGTCAAGAAATTTCCCAGAGCTCAATTGTAGGCATGGTGTCAAAAATCAACTCAATTCCACCAAAGTTGACTGAATTAAGTCGACTTTTGTGTTGTCCAAATCGAAATGCACTTGTATTTAAAAAATACTTAACTTCGTGGTAAAATTTGGTGAACTTCGGTAAACTTCGATTGAAAATGAAAAACAAATGTTGAGCAAATACAGAACTTCGGTGGAAGTTAACCGAAGTGTACAAAAAAAGATATGTAAATTGAAGGGCTTTTAAGTTTCTACTTAAAGGGTGATGCTAGTTCCATTCACTATAAACTACTTTCTTCATAAGGAAAGACATGTGTCCCTAGCATTAACCTTATTATAAAATAATATAAATATAATTAGTTTTAAAATAGAGTGTTGCTAGCATTAACCTTATTATTATTTATGATTTTATTATAAGAGTGTGGTTGGCACTAACCTTATTATAAATTATTAATTTATTATTCTAATAATTTTGTTATTAGAGATTTTTAATAATATTAAAAAAAAATCATAATAGTATTTCATAAATTAAAAATTATTTAACTACCCATCTCATTCTCTTCACATATTGACTGTAAAATCATTGAGCTCATCAATTGCAGATTGAAATAGATTTCGAAATTAAATTGAATTTCAATTATTTATCAACTTTAATGTGCATTCATAAGTTTTTCAGGTTTCTAAAACAATTAACATGGATAATCATTGAAAATAAAGACAATAAATATCTCATTCACTTGACAAAAATGATAAAATATAGTTAAAATTTTATGACAATATAGAGAAATTTCAAGAAGAATTTACAGTTCAGACAAGCAGACATCGCATGTCAATTAACATGATTCTCACATTTGAGTACTACATGCTTGCATTAATAATATAATGAATTCTAGATATGCATTTATGTTTAATTATTGAATTTCTAAAGTTTCCTCTTAGATTTTTAATGTTTCCTTAAAGTTTCTTAGACTTCTTTAATTTTTACATAACTTTCTTGGACTTTCTTAAACTTCCTTAAACGTGTCAACTTCCTTAGCGACTAAAGTTTATACTGAAACCGAAGTTTAATCACTTAAGTTTAATTTACATAAGATATTTATATATAAATATGGTTTTACTCTTCTATTTGAATTCAATAAAAATTATCCTAGTCCAAATTCCTGAAAGAATAAAAAATCAATTTTCCAATTCAAGAGCAAAATTCATTTTTTAGGGATGAGGTCAAAATTTCAACTTTCAAATGATAAGGTATTTCTCAAATCTTAAAATTTCATAAATTCTTCGATATCAAAACATTACTAAAATCCAAAAGTCAAGCAAGAAAAGTTTTATATTTTAGTCTTAAAAAATATTTTCATCTACAGGATCAAAAAGTCAACAAAAAGTAATTAGTCAACATAAAAAGACTTACATTCAAGCTTATAATATTATTCAATACATTCTTATTTAATTCATTAAATGTAAGGTTTTAATATCTAGATTGTATTTCCTATACTTGGCTAAGTAACTATGGTTTGTATTTTTCATACTTGTTTATCAGCACACGTCTTTTTAACTAAAATTCTTAACACTCGTATGTATTGTTATAAATATAGTTGGGGGGTCTTCATTTAGTTTATTATTAGCTTATATTTGCATTAAAAAAAGATTTATGAAAGGTATCCAAGTTTTTCTTTGTGTATCCAAATGTTTCATAGCGTATCCTGATTTTTTTCTGTTGTATTCATCCGATACGGTCCCATAAGGCGATACATATCCTATACTTGACTTACCAATACGGCACCCGATACCGATATTTTGAACCATGATATATATAGAATGTATGTAATGAAATTGGGTAGTGTACTGAGTTAAAGAAATTGAAATTAATAAGAGGACCTGGTTGCTGAAACTTGAGATTGCATAATTGTTTGATTGTGTTGATTGCTTGATTTGAAATTAAAGTTTGAAGATCATGCCATAGCCAAATTCAACCCAAGGAGACTTCGAGATTGTGAAGCAAGACAACATAGGATTAATATCCTATTGTCACCCTCCTTTGCTTTAAGGTATTATCTCGACCTGATTTGATGCTTGCTTCATCTTTCTGCTAAAGATCTAAAATTTCAGTACATTAGTTTTGTAGAAATCTCTGCTAATTCACTTAGATTTGAAATTCAACTTGTTCATTCATTAGGGTTGATTATTCTATTAATACCTTTGTTTTGGGGTATATCTTCAGACCGAAATCAACTTCTAGTTCAGATTTATTGGTTAAGTTAGACCTTCTCATAAACCCTAATTTCTGCATCTTAGTAATTTGTTTAAATTGTGAGTTCCATCATATATATTGTAAGAGAATTCAGTTGGATCGTAGGGTCTTGTTCTAACATCATTCCTTGATCTCATTTTACTTTCACCTCATCCTGCAAGTAAAACCCAAGTGCAGGAAATTCAAAGGGCCAGGCCGCATGCTAAAAGCAATTGGAACCTTGTAATTGAGAGAGTAGTTCCCAGCTTAGCAAGCTGGGAGAGAGTTTTTATCCTTGGGTGGGAGGATTACGCTTAGTAAGAGCATTTTGGCAAGCCCACCAATTTCTTTATGTTGATTTTCAAAATGTCGGCTTCTATCGCTAAAAAAGAAAAGAGAAATTGCATAGGGATTTTCTTTGGAGTGACAGAGGAGACAAGCTGAAGATCCATCTGGTCAAATGGTATTGGGTGTGTCGACCTAAGAATCAAGGAGGTTTAGGCTACCGCAAAGGCGCAGACTTCGTTGCTTGAATAAAACCTTATTGGGCAAATGGATATGGTGCTTTAGTTCAGAAACGTCATCCCTCTGGAGAAAGTGATCAAGACCAAATTTGGGATTTCCAAAAATGGCTGCGACTCTAAGGTTTGTCACCTCAAGCCACAGGGTGGAAATTTGGAATGGCATCTCAAAGGTGGAGGATCAAGTCTTAGAAAGCCAAATTTGCAGTGGGCAATGGATGCAGAGTACGCTTTTGGGAATATGATTGGCATGGTTTTGGCAACTTAGGTGATCTATGCGTTAGGCATTTTGAATAAGCTCATTTGTGACCATACTATGGTCACCATAGTAACAAAGTTCGGTGAATTTTTTTAAATTAGCAAATTTAAGTGCCTATTTACTCACGCATTTTAGGTTTGTTGAGTCATTTGTGAATTTCGCAAATAAATCGTAAAATGCGTGAATAATTCGTTTAGTTCGGCAAGTAAACTGCTAATTTTGTATATTATCTAATCAAATTGTTGGATATATCTTTAGAAATATTATTTTATTTTTTATTTTTCCCAATTTTTGAATTATTGTCTAAGAGGAACTTGACTGTTGTCGAATTATTCCCAAACCCTGACTTTGTCACTATGTTTGGGACCTCTTCGAGCGGAACAATGTTGATATAGTTTGGTGTCCTGTTTTCAGCAGGAACTTGAGGGAAACAGGGGTGGAGGAATGTCTCATGCTTTTCGATAACCTCGGGAGATGCACATAAAGCCAGATATTGATGATTGCCGGATTTTATTGGAGAATCCTAAATGTACTTTCTCAATCACCAACTTCTCTAGCATGCCGATAGAAAAAGAGGATTTGAATATCCTCAAATTTTCTCAATTTGTAAAGACCCAAGATTCAAGCCTTCCTCTGGATAACTTCTTTGGACAAAATTCTAATAGTCGATCAGCTGAGAAATCGTGGTCTGCTCATTCTAATAGTCGATCATGTGTAAAGGAGAAGAGGAAACCATCCATCACCTACTCATCCATTGTTTGTGGGCATGGAGCCGTGGGGGTTTTTTTCTTTCATCTTTTGGAATGAGATGGGTTTGCCCTAAGGAGGCACATGACTTGAATCTGGGTTGGCCCAGAGTTTTTTTTTTTTTTTTAGCAAAAGGGGAACATCAGTATGCTTCCTACTGCAGCTAGTTGGAGTCTTCAATCAGAAAGCAACAAAAGGATTTTTTAAGGGAATGCTTCTTGCAGAAGCTCAGCTCATTGGTGAGGTGATTTGTTTTTTTTTTTATCGGTAAAAAGCAATTTCATTAAAAAAGAGAGCATTCACAAACAGTGAATCTCTAAAGGCTAAAACAGAACAAACAGAAAAAAGGAAACCACAAGAACCACAAGAAGATAAAACCCAAAACCGCAAAACAAGATCCCTACTACCACTAAGAAATAAGATCGTCGAACCCTATTTCCACCACATCCACTTTAGTGGAAACCCACTCTCGCAAGCCAACTCTTGTGCTGGAGCACACTCTCTCCAAGGGCATCGAAGCATTATCAAACACTCTCCTATTCCGCTTTTTCCAAATAGACCACAAAACCACTCTTGGAAGGAAAGCCCAGATAAGATCGATCGGGCTATCCAGCCCTACTGCAAGCCAACCGAATAGCAGATCGTGAAAAGATAAGGGAAAGACCCAAACAACCCCTAGCTAGGAAATAAAATGCCACCAGAGACTCCTCACGAAAGAACAGTGCACTAACAAATGGTCAATCGACTCCTCCTCAGCTGAACACATAAAGCAACAGTTCGGCAGACTCCAACCTCTCTTCCAAGTTGTCCAAAGTCAGGATCTTTCCTAGAAACGCTGACCAAAGGAAGAAAGAGACCTTAGAGGGCAAGCCATTGAACCACACAATCTGGTGAGGGAAGCCAACTGTGGGACCCTAATTCGCAACCCGCAACAACGAAGCAACTGAGAACCGCCCTTTTCTATTACCGGCCCAAACCCTTCTATCCTTCGAAGACACATCTATAGAGATTGATTCTAGCTTGGACAAAAACTTCCCAAACTCCGGAACATCCCAATCATTAAGCTGCCATTTGAACCTAGGATTCCACACCACCCCACTCTCATTCCGCACAAACATATTCACAACAACCACAGATTTATCCAAAGCTAAAGAGAAGAAAGTCTGAAATTCGTGCTTTAAAGGATAACAGCCACACCACGAGTCCGACCAAAACTTAACATCCATGACATTGCCAATCACAAGCCGGGTGAACTTGACAAACTCAACCCAGCCTGCAACGATATTCTTCCAAAGACCCACCCCATGAGGGCCTCAAGGCAATCTAGGTTCCCAGCGATCTCTACAACCATGCCTTGCCAGAACCACTGTTCTCCATAGGCTATCAGCCTCATACCCAAAACGCCAAAGCCACTTACCCGGCAAAGCTTCATTAACTGCCTTAATAGGCCAAATGTTAAGCCCCCCGTACTCTTTTGGCCAACAAACCCACTTCCACTTCACCAAATGCATCTTCTTAACCTCAACTTTCTCATTCCAAAGGAAATCCCGTTGTAACCTTTCTAATTTCAAAGCGGTAGAAACGGGGATACGAAATAAAGACAGGTAATAGGTTGGGAGGCTACACAAATTGCTCTTCAATAACGTAAGCCTTCCTCCTTTCGAAAGGAGAGATGATTTCCAACCTGATAATCTTCGATGAAATCTCTCCATGACCGGCTCCCAGACCAACTTCGACTTAAAAGAAGCCCCTAAAGGTAGCCCCAGATACCTCATAGGAAGCGTGCCCGTCTTACAGCCCAAACAACTAGCCAGAAGCTCCAGGTTTGGCACCTCCCCCACGGCAAATATCATACTCTTCGTAAAATTAATTTTTAAACTTGAAACAGCTTCAAAACAAGTGAAAAGTAACCGGACATACGTAAACTGCCTCTCCGATATCCCACAAAATAACAAGATATCATCCGCAAATTAAAGATGAGATATATTAACCGATGGATTCCCCACCACGAAACCCTCCCACTCTCCCTCAGAAGCCCGACGAATCATCCTGCTTAGAGCTTCAGTGACAAGAATAAACAACAAGGGAGATAAAGGGTCGCCTTGACGCAAACCCCTAGAGCTTTTGAAAAAACCGTAGGGGGACCCATTAATAAGAACAGAAAAGGAGGGAGAGGAATAGCAACACCTCATCCAAGCACGCCACTTAGACCCAAAACCCATCCGCCGGAAGACATAATCCAAAAAACCCCAATTCACATGATCGTAAGCTTTTTCCATATCAATCTTACAAATGATGCCTGGTTTTCCTTTCTTCGCTCTCTCATCCACCACTTCGTTGGCAATTAAGATCCCGTCGAGAATCTGCCGTCCTCCAACAAACACGCTTTGCTCCGGAGATAACAAGACCGATCACCCTGCTAAGCCGCACCGTCAACACCTTCGATATAATCTTGTACGCACTATTAAGCAGGCTGATAGGCCTAAAATCCCGAATATCCAAAGCCCCAGACACCTTAGGAATAAGAGCGATGAAAGAACAGTTAAGCACCTGATCAAACGAGTTAGAATGGAACAACTCTTGAAAAACCTCCATCAAGTCTTGCCCAATGATCGACCAACAATGCTTGAAGAAGTCAATAGTAAAGCCATCAAGCCCTGGGGCTTTCTCCCCAACCATGCTGGAGAGAACCGACTGGACCTCCACTTTCGTGAACGGCCTCTCCAGTTGGCTATTCAACTCTACCGGAATGCTCTCAAAACACAGACCATCAAGCAAAGGTCTATAGCCCTGGGACTCGGAATACAAATCGCCATAATAATTCGTTGCAGCTTCTCCCAAATCTTTAACTTCATCCCATCTCTTATCCCCGATATGCAGACTAACTATTTTATTCGCCCTTCGCCTCACTGTAGCCATTCTGTGGAAAAATCTTGTGTTCTTGTCCCCTTCTTTAAGTCATCGAACACGCGATTTTTGCCTCCAACTGATTTCCTCCTGACTTAATAGATGCTGAAACTCCTGGCGCAAAGCCTCTCTCCTTAAGCTCAATCTCCGACAAGGGGAAACACTCCTTATCCAAACCCGAAATGCCTTCCAATAATGATTTTTTCTTTTCGGGAATTATCTCAAACACTTGCTTGTTCCAAATCTTCAACTTTTGCTTAACCGCTTTCAACTTTAATCCAAAGATAGTGCTCCCAGAACCCCGAACCGCTGCTGATGTCCATGCCTCGCTCACTATAGACAAGAAATCCGGATGCTGCAACCACATGTTTTCGAATTTAAACAGTTTAGGGCCCCCATCAAAGCCTTCTAGCTCTAACATAATCGGGATGTGGTCGGAAGCCGATCTAGGAAGAGCCAGAAGGGAAGCATCTGGAAATCTAACCTCTCAATCGGGGCTAGCAAAGAATCTATCAATCCGACTTAGGGACAGGGGGTTCTGCATATTAGACCACGTGAAGGAGGCACCTTTGAGGGGAAATTCAATCAACTCATGCCTAAAGAGGAACTTCCCAAATCTCCTCATGTGCGGGGACACCACCCCCCCCCCCAGTGCGGGGACACCCCCCCCCCCCCCCCCAATTAGACTTCTCGCAACTAAATTGAACAAAATTAAAATCTCCCCCGATACACCACGGAGCTCCCCACCGCCCACTTATACTATCGAGTTCTAACCAGAACTCCTTTTGTTCCTTTGGGCATACCGGCCCGTACACCCCTGTAAACACCCACTGAAAATCAGAATTTATGAAGTGACATAATAGAGACAAAGAATAGGCCCCTTGCTCCTCCTCTACCACTTCCACAACCTCCTTATCCCAAAGAATAGTAATACCCCCTGAAAGACCCAAAGCTGAGACTACTCTCCAGTCCGAAACAACTCCCCAACAATCTTGAGCAATATTATCCGACATCCCCACAATTTTTGTCCCCTGGATACAAAACAGCGCAGGCCTAAACCGAGAGACCAAATTCTTAGCTGCCCACCGCTTGGCCTTCGAGCCTAACCCTCTAATATTCCAAGATATTAGTCGAAGCGACATAGTTAACTAATCTCCTTCCCTCCCTTGGCTGGGCCGAGCCCAACTACAACCTCTGCCATGATTGTCATAATTAATCCCATTGACCAACCCTAGAACTTCCCGCGGCAACTTCCTTCTCACTCCCCCTTCCTTGGCCTGAACCAAACTGGATCCCACCTCCCTTGATTCCTTAACCAAAGAACTAAAAAGCTCATGCACTTCCTTTTCTTGTCCGGCATAAGACAAACCCAAAAATTTACCGAATTCCTCCATTCTGGCCACCACACCTTCTAAATCATCCAACACTCCATCAAGCAGCACCAAAGGGGCAGACACGACCTTACTTACCCCAGCTCCACACTGCAGCCTCTCTATAGACCTTACCTCAGGCTCACAAGCCTCCCCAGACACGACCCGACCCAACTCATCGAAGCTAGGGATCCTCGGGGCCTCGACCCCGACTAGATCGAAGGGAGCCATCGGCGAAACCTGCAATGAACGCCTACCACCTCTGCTAAGGCCAACACTAGCCTGCCCGACCTCCACTGAAGTTAACCTCGACCTGCCCAAACCAGATTCCAAAATCGAAA
The DNA here is from genome assembly GCA_015143295.1 of Tetracentron sinense. Taxonomy (NCBI): domain Eukaryota; kingdom Viridiplantae; phylum Streptophyta; class Magnoliopsida; order Trochodendrales; family Trochodendraceae; genus Tetracentron; species Tetracentron sinense. The sequence continues at coordinate 47,885,958 of CM026552.1, forward strand.
CACCCGCAGTAACTGCCTCACCCTCCGGACCCGGGGACTCCTCTGCATAGCAAGCCTGAATCTTCTTAATGGGATCAGTCCCAGTGGTTTGCAGCACAACAGAGGGTTCAGAAACCTTCGGAGCTACACCCTCCGAAGATCGGCCTTCAACAGAAGAAACCCCACTAAGATCCAGCCCCCTCCTCGAACTCGGAGTCAACAGCTGAGGCGCCGAAACCTCAACCTCGGGAATAGGACCCTGCCCCCAATCCAAAAGTAGCCCCCTTCCTGGTGACCTACTCGCCTTCTTGCCAAGACTAAGAGAAGCGCAAGAATCAACTATGCTCGAGCCCAACACCACCGACCCCGGAGAGTCTACAACGAAATTAGAAGCCCCCCAAGCGCTGAAGGCGAAGAACCATACCGAAACCACCTGGAATCCTCAAGACGCTTAATCACGAAGGATCCCTTCGAACAAGACGCAGGAGATCTCGAGGTAGCCGATCCTCTGCTACCAGACTTAACCCCATCCCCAACTAGCCCTAACGAAATTGGGCCAAACCTGTTTATTAACGGGTATAGCCCAAAAGGGTCCTCCGAAGTAGGGCTGGAGGTCTGCGCTAGCGCCCCAAACGGCCCTCTAACACGATCCGAGCCTGAACTATCGGGTTGGACTTACACCACGGACCGCAACTGAACAGACCCCGACTCCATCTCTGGCTCAGGAACCTGAGGCCCAGCCACAGGAAGTGGGCCTACTCCCGAGCCCCCAAGGGCATCCCCATCCTTTGCCCTGCCCTCTGAAAAGCAGCTCCTGTCTTGCCGCAAAGCACGCCGACTCCTCAAGCCCCTAACATGGAAACATGTTCTACCCCTCCATACACGCCCCCAAAGTAGTCTGCCTTTGACCTTCCTTCTTCCACACTCCACGCCAGGAGCCCCAAAATGATATGTCATCTCCTTCCTCGAGGCTTCCAACTCAGGCAGACTTGACTGCCCACCCACCTCTACTGTCGTCCTAGAAGGAACAGAATGCAGATGATTGGCCACCTTGATTGGCTCACCTGCGGAAATATGAAATTCAAACTTCTGCTTGTCAACCATCTCCGGAGATAGTGGCTGGAAAGAATCAGACCCTCCAATCTCAAACGGAACTGCCGTCGGCAAGACAAAAACCGCTACAGTAACCACCTTTTTCCCATCTGGAATCTCAATGGTGCGAGGAATGCATTCAAGCCTAGTCTCCACCACCTGAATACGGGCTACACTCAGATCTAAAAGGCCAGAGGTGCGAGGATCCGTCCTCAAGAAACCTCTGCACGACTTGCCTATGAACTCAAAAATATCTGATCTCCATAAGTGAAACGGGAGGCCCACGATGTGTAGCCAAAAGCAAGCGCGAAGATCAACCCTCTGCACACCATTTACCCGCGGCCACCACCTATTCATACTGAAAGAACCCCCATTTGGCAATGGCCATGGATACACAGGCGCAGAGGTCGCGAACCATGGAGAGCTTTTTGACCACGATTATACCTTTGGTAGCACCAAACGATATAAGCCTGGATTTTTCGTCATCCGGCAAGATATCGTTAACTAACTTCTCCAGCCCCTCCCACCTACTAAACAGCTTGGAGAAGATGCAAACCAGCACCAGATTCCACCAACGATTAAGCCACGGCTGGTCAGGGTCTAAGACAGCAGCCCTCGGTCTCAGGGGCCGAACTAGCTGACTGATTGGGGCTTGGAGCACCTCCCTCCGGGGCAACGGAGGCCAACAACGGCCTGAACGAGACTGCAAAATGACCCTGTCCTGCGACGGGAAGGAAGGGGACGAGGGATTTGGCATAAGCGAGCGAAGAGCTTCTACAACACACCTCTAACCGTCCCTAAAACGCCCCTCCGGGAAAATGATCCACCTCCGACGGCCTCCCGAAAGAGGGAAAACCGATAAAGCTATGAAGGCCCCTTTCTCATTACGTTTTTTCTCCACCAAAATCTTGCTCCAGGAACAAGGGAGATGAGCAGCTCTGTAGTTATCCACCCGAGATGCAATACAATCAGCAATAAACTGCTCCAGCCTCCAACACGCAGGTTTTTCTAGCCGAATCTCAGTGAAGAAACCCCTGCCCCTCTCAAAGATCTTCAACGCAACCTTCCCCACATCCTCTCCCTCAAATAGGCTGAATTTGCAGATGTCACTCTTTTGGACTTTTTGCATAGATGGAGTCAAATCAAATTTTTGTGACTCCCAAGTACTCAGATTGTCTTTTGCTAGAGAAATTTCTCATTCCCACTTCCCTTTGTTCTTCTTTCTTTTTGTAAAGCCTTTTCTTATTTAATGAATATTTCTCACATTTGCCTATGGAAAAAAATACAATTTCCTCGATATTTACAGTTCTGCCACTGAGTTGGCTTTTGACCAATTCAGATTCTATACTTGTTTCTAGATACTGATTTCTGCACTGCCTCAATTAATACATCTTTAGACTACGTTAAAACTTCTAAATTTGAATTTGAGTCGGCCAAATGATTAAAATACCATTATGGTCAAATCTTTAGAATTTGAGTTATAATTGGGTTGATCCTCTTAGATTGAGTGATTGACATGGCTATTGGCTATTGCTTTCATGCTACAAATAAATTGGTATCAGGGCCAAAATTCTTGATTCCCATCCAATCGTCCATAAATTAAGAAGTGGGCTTGAGTACAATTTTTTGGCAAGAAATATGTTCGCCCCTAAAACATTGGAAGCCCTAGCACATACTTTCTACAATAGTTCCTAAATCTACCAAGATTAAAAATCTACTTGAGGGTCGTTTTTCCAGTGTGGAACCCAAAGAAAGAAAATCGAATTGGGTTGCATTGTACTCAGCTTGTCAGCCGTGGTTCTGGAATCCATAGAACTGACAATGTTCGTACAATCTGGATAGTAATTTTATATTTCTTATATTGGATTTTGATTATGGGCAATTCGCTGTTGGTTCAACTCATTGAATGCCTCTCCTTAAATCAGTTGATCTACAATCTGGACGGACATTTGCTAGAAAACAGGAATTCTACTTGAAGGACAATTATGGCTGATTTGAGATGGTTCAACTATTTTGTTCATTCAGGATTATAATATAGGAGGAGATGATTCGATGGATGTCATAGATGATGGAGATCTCAGAAGTGACTTCACCAAAAAAAACTAATGTAGTTAATATGTTAGGTGATAAAGATGTGGTTGCAAAAATTGTTGATACCATGGTTGGACCATCAAAAAGTGGAATGTTCCATCATAGGGACCAAATTTTGGAGGTAATTTTACTTCCAGATCTGCAAAAAGTATTCATCAATTTAGTGTTGGTGTGATAATAGATATTTAAACATCTTGTGCCCATTCACTTAGCAAGACGTTAACACCCTATGACTTGGAGCCCATACATATATGTTGATTCCCACTTAATAAGGAAGGAAACCATTTCTGTACATGGAAACCTGCAATTAGAAATAAAGATATCCATACTGTACAAAATAAACATGAATATTACCTTTTTAGCTTTGTGATCTGCATATACGGATTTTCTAAGGGGTAGAAACAATGCCGCATATAAGTACAGCCTCCTTTGTTCATCCTACAGTTTTCATGGCACAAAAATATAGATAAAAAACAATTTGAAACTAGATCATTGAAAAGGAGAAATTACCACAGCATGACCACTACTAAGATAAAGAAAATGGATAGATCAGGGAAAATATATTTGCTCTACCATGATCATCAAAACAGAGAATGAGAAATTGCGAGGCCTTACAAGCCATCCTTTTAACCTTTGCTTTTGATTGATGTAAATGAATTTGATTCATGTCAACTTAAGAGCTCGAAGGAGACGGTTAAAAACGAAAGTCTTATGAAACAATTAATTACTGAAGCAACCCCAGAACTGAGGAATAGGCAATATTTACTTGGTGTGAAATTGCTACATGTGTGATTCTCCACTGTGACCCTATAATTAAATGTGTGAGATAATATCTATGCAACGTTACGACATACAGTAACAGTATTGAACCCAAGAGCTTAAGAACCTATTTTGTTCTATCTTTTTCATTCTATCTACATTGTTTCTTCATTAGACCAGCACTTCCCTCCATTTCCAAGGCAAAGACGACTAACCTTTCACAACTTGTGTTCCAAGAACATAACTCCAGTCTTTTTAAACAAATCTGAAGATCGACCCTTTTTTTGAGTTTTGGTTCATTATACTGATCAAACTTTTTTTTTTTTTATGGAGAAGATCATAAATCTATCAAATCTATGCATCTAAAATCAAAATATAAATATCATATAAGAGTTTCAGGTTATGTATAACAATTTGAATTGGTTTTGCAAACATAGAATTACCTTTTTTTTTACAAGTAAAGCATAGGAATTACTTAACAGAACTACTTTATCACCAGCATGTGAAAGTTTCAAAAGTACTGTTATTCTTAATTGTATTCCACGAGAAGGATCAATAGATGTTTCCCCTGGATATTATCAAGAATTATTAATAAGGTGGTAAGTAATAGAGAGGGCCGCTAAAATGCCTGGCTATAATTTGTCCCCAAAGTGCATAAGGTACCATAAAATTTGGAGGATCTACCTAAAATGCTTTGCCCAAATTCTAGTACATACCTAAAGTCATTATGGAAAAAAAAAAAAAGTGAAACTAAGATAATTATGGAAATAGGTGGGGCCAAGAATATTGTTAGGGGAAAAAGTGGTGACAATAATTGAGACCATATGATTTTTCGAAGTATTTATCTAATTTTGTAGGGTCATGACACTGGTTTGTCTTCAAATTGACTACATCCCGAGGTTATGGTGCCAATGGCCTTCTCTAAGACCTTCACATTTTCTTATCAATATATCTATGTCTGTTAAGTTGTTGTAACCAGGGGCGAAGCCAGTAATTTTTCTTTGGGGGGACCGAAATACATTTAGAAAAAAAACTAAAGGAGTTAAGGGTATGGAGCTTGGGGGTTCGGGGGCATAGGCCCCGAGAAGAAAAAAAATTGGGTAATTTTATTTACTTTTTGAGAACTCTTCTTTCTGGTTATGCCCTTGAGGTTGCCACATGTCCCTATTGACACCCCTTAATTGTGGTTAAGATTCACCCACCCCAAAGGTTCACCCACCTATCCTTGGTTTTTTTTTTAAATATCAATTTTTTTTGAACCCTAGTTAAAATTCACTAACTCTTAAGGTTAAGAAATTTTCTTTTTTTTTCTAAAACCAATGATAAGTGTGAACCTCAAGGGCATAACCGGACTCCATTGGGGGGCCCACTATATGACAAAAAAATTGGGGGAGGGAGGAGGGCATTATATATACAAGACAAAATAAAATTGGAGGGGGGGTGGGGGCAAAATTTTGTCGACCCCTGGTTGTAACACTGGGGAAATTATGGAAGGAAAAAAATTCCGAACGACATCAGGTTAGCATGGTTCATAAGAATCAACCAATCCACAGAAAAGCCAAAATTCTCAAAGGAAGAAGGTCCTATATATTGTAAAACTCACACTAAAGGTCGAGCATCCGATTAATTGCAAAAGGTTCCATGCAGCATCCATGTAAGCAATGCAAAGCCTGATTGAAAGATAGGTAAATGTAAGGAATAACTTCGAACCTTAAGATAAATAAAAAGGTTTCACATTATGCCAGAAAATGCTAAGACAATTACATATATACAAAGAAAAATAGGTATAAGCATGTTGACATAACATCATTTTGATAAGCGTCATGAGGTCCCGTTTGCTGTGCCATTCAAACTGGTAACACCAGCAACAGGGAATTAAAATCCATTGAAGTTTTTAACCTCTGTTTGATTGGTATGAGATGACTAAGTACAAATAATATTGTGAATTGAACATCTTGGGAGATGAGAAAATCAACGAACAAATTTTTTCTTCTCCAGATTTTATCTTTCGTCTCTTGAAAGAAAAAAGGGACCAACCTCAATGTGGTAATGATACCATAGTAATGGACTGTAGTTGCTACAATTGTACAAGGAATATGACAACTTGTATTCTATTGAGAATCTGAATCCAAAGTGACCTGTACCCATAGCATGGCACTGGATAAACAGAAAACCATCATGTAAAAAGATGTGCATGGTGCTAAAGGCTCCATGATGAGGTTCTCCTTTTTAAAGGGCATGGTTGAAGGTCAGTGGAAAATAAGTGCTACATAGATTAGAAACGCTTAATGCTTGGCCCAGACTGAGTTGTCCTTAGGAATGACAAATTCAGATCTCCAACAAAAAAATCAAAGGTACAAGGATGGCCTGGTTTGCTCATTAACCTGCCTAAAGTAGAAACACCATCTTGGCTTCAGAATTGAAGCAGATATGTATACAAATAAATTATTCTCCATGTTAAAATGCCTAGATAAAGACATGTGTCTTAAATTGGTATATAGCCAGTCAAGGCACCTTCTTTTCTCAATCCTTGGTGCCTCAACTCACCTCAATCCCTTTTAAGTGTGATTTGCTAAAGAAACCCTTTACTTAATCAATTAAACTCATTAATGATCATAATTCAGTGAATTGCCCTATTCAAGTTTCCAGTTAAGCAACTTGGGGGCATTTGGCATCATTCCTGGTGATTCACCGATTTTGAAAACAAAACAATCAGGATGTTTTAGAATGATTCTATGCTGAGAACCCGTCCGTTATAGTCAGTCAGAATCATTCTAATAGAACAGAAACAAAAAATTGTGTTTGTATGAGAAAAAACAAGATCATTGTTCCAGCATTCTAACTTTTTTTCTGGTAATCATTGTAACTATATTACATAATTAAATTTCCATTCAACAATTATGAAGTCTCCTTAAATGTTATACATATTTCATTTAACAAGCATCATAGTTGATAAAGGTGTCGCCTCAGGCGGTTGCCTAGGCAAACAAGAGCTCTGTTGGGCTCAGGTGGGCTCAGGTGACTGGCCGCCTAGGCGGTCATTATTATAAATCTTATGTTAGGAGTTGATAAGATGAGGTAGTTAGTTAACCAGTTGGGATAAGAAGTTGTTAGGTGGTTAGCTAAGTTGTTGGTTGTTAGGTAGTTGGGAGAGTTGGATTGGCAAGAATGTATTGAGTCCTATAAAGATGTATTGAATCAGAGAAGAACGAAGGAAAAAGTATCATTTTAACCAATTCGTGTTATGAGGGTTTCCCCCCATAAGTGGGAATAAGTTCTGTAAATTGTTATCTTCTTCCCAGTCATATCATTTGGTATCAGAGCGGTCGATCCTCGACCGAACGATACAGGCAAACATGGCAGAAGGAACTAGATCACAGGAGGCAAAACGTATGGAGGAGAGTATTATACAACCTTCGAGAAAACTCTAACAAACAAGAACAAGCATTGTTGGAACTCACACAGATGGTATCAGGTATGATTTTGAAGCATGAGCAATTGGTTTCAAAGAGTTCATCTACATACAGGTTTCAATCTGAATCGCCAAGACAAATCAGAGGATCCTCACCGACTTCAAATGGTACCATTGACACCCGTTATGCAAAGATTGACTTCCCTAAATTTCATGGGGAAGATCCAAAAGTATGGGTATATCGTTGTGAGCAGTTTTTTGTGTTCAATAACATTGAAGAAGTCCAGAAGGTACAGTTGGCATCCATCCATCTAGAGGAGAAGGCTATCCAATGATACCAATAGTACATTAAGACTAAAAGGAAGGTGTCTTGGAGGGAGTTTGTCCACGCTTTATGCACTCAATTTGGGGAGGCAGCATATGAAGATACAGACTATACAGTGGAGAATTAACCAAACTTCGACAAATCGGGATAGCTAAAGAATATACCAAGAGAAGTTTGTGAACTTGCTAATAGAACTAATGGGCTACCTGAAGATTTTTTTTGTGAGTTGCTTTTTCAGTGGACTCAAGGATGAGATTAAATCACGGGTACGGATGTTTGAGCCAACCACCATCACACAATCAATTGGATTAGCTCGCTTCCAGGAGGAAAATATTGAGGCTATGGCAAGGCGTCCAAAAGGGGCAATCAAACCAATGGTGTATAGAAACCCCATCAACAAAACTTATAACCCAACTCCCTTGTCACCCATCTGTAGACTCACACAAGGGGAGATGAATGAATGAAGAGAAAAAAGTTTATGTTACAATTGTGAAGAGAGCTATTCACAGAGGCATCGCTGCAAGAAGAGACAATTGTTCTTATTGGTAGGAGATGCTAAGGATGAATCAACTGGATTACTAGAAGAGGAGGAAGAAGGAGATGAACCTGAAGTTCAGCAAGAAGAATTCCAATCTCAGTCCATGCTCTAGCAGGATCTACTTCTTATAGAACTATGCGGGTTAAAGGTTATATCAAGAGACGACCAGTGGTGATATTAATAGATTCGGGCGGCACACATAACTTTCTCGACCCAGAAGTGGCCAAACGGATTGGTTGTGAAGTACAACCAACTAATCCGCTTGCTGTTTCGGTAGCAAATGGAACTAAACTCAAAAGTACAGCTATGTGCCATAAGTTCCAATGGGTGATGCAGGGAACAACTTTTGGATATGCGTCTCCTACATCTAAGAGGGTGTGACATGGTGCTAGGTATACAATGGTTGGTCACACTAGGTCCCGTTGTATGGGATTTCATGCAATATGCAATTGCGTATGGAGTTCCAACCAATGGCAAACGCCATGTTTTAAGAGGATCACAAGGGGGGTCAGTCAAGGTGGTAGACAGTGATCAAATGCAGAAATTGCTTCAAAAACCAGACCAAGGAGCAGTGGCACAACTGTTTGCAATATGTGCTGAACAGGAAGAGGTATGTACAGACCCTGAATTGGCTAAGTTACTGGGAGATTTTTCAAACATTTTTTCAGAGCCATGTGACTTACCAAGATCTCATGACCACCTCATTCCATTGAAGCCAGGAAGCCAACCAGCCAATATAAGGCCATATCGATATCCCATTATTCAAAAAAATGATATCGAAAAACTGGTTCGTGAAATGTTGGATGCAGGAACTATTCAATCCAGTGTTAGTCCCTTCTCTTCACCAGTTATATTAGTACGAAAGAAAGATAACTCTTGGAGAATGTGTGTGGATTACAGAGTTTTGAACAGGGACACCATAAAGGACAAATTTCCTATACCAGTGATTGACGAACTACTGGATGAATTACACGGTGCTCAATATTTTTCAAAATTGGATCTCCATTCCGGCTATCACCGAATCAGAGTGCATCCTTCTAATGTGGGTAAAATAGCATTTCAAACTCATGACGGCCACTACAAGTTCTTGGTCATGCCTTTTGGCTTAACAAACGCACCCTCAACTTTCCAGAGCTTAATGAACGAGGTATTTCATCCATACTTACGAAAATTTATTCTTGCACTTTTCGATGACATCTTGGTATATAGTCAAAATTGGCAAGATCATCTCTACCATTTGAAGCTTACTTCTAGTATCTGACGAGCTCATTCGCTTTATGTTAAGCAATCAAAACGCTCGTTTGGTCATCATGAGGTAGAGTAATTGGGGCATATAATTTCAAATAATGGAGTGGTTGCTGACCCAAAGAAAATCGAATGTATGGTTCAATGGCCCAGACCACAAAACTTCAAGGCATTACGAGGATTTTAGAGTTAACCGGATACTACAGGCGATTTGTTCGTGACTACGGCAAAATCAGTCGTCCTTTAACATCCATGCTTAAAAAAACTCTTTTTGCTAGACCAAAGAATCTGAGTGTGCTTTTGATTTGTTAAAAGAGGTTATGACAACCACACCTGTACTAGCGCTACCCAATTTTTCCCAAGAGTTTGTCGTGGAGTGTGATGCATCCAGTGTGGGAATTGGTGGGGTGTTGATGCAAGAAGGTAGGCTGATTGCTTTTATTAGCAAAGCTTTATCATATAAAAGTTTGGGGTTATCCATCTATGAGAAAGAGATGCTAGCAATCATATATGCAGTGAGCAAATGGCATCCATACTTATTGGGTCACCATTTTAAGATCAAGACTGACCATCACAGTCTTAAATATTTTCTGGAGCAGAGAATCACGACATTGGCTCAACAAAAATGGTTGACTAAATTGTTGGGTTACGATTATGAAATCATTTACCGTAGTGGCAAAGAGCATAAAGTTGCGGATGCCTTATCACGAATGCATGAGGATGATAGCTTGCTTATGGCTATTATTGTTATTCTCATTGATTGGATGAGTAAGCTCAAGAAGAGTTGGGAAGAGGACCATGATTTGCAGAAATTGATACAAAAATTAGAATCAGATTCCAATACAACAACTAAGTACTCATGGCAGCATGGTCAACTCAGGCGCAAAGGTAGACTGGTAGAGGGAGCTTCGCCTGCATTACGACTTCAGATTTTTCATGATATGCATTGTAGTCCCATAGGGGGACATTCGGGTATCTCCAAAACAATTAAAAGGATTGGTCAATCATTTTATTGGAAGGGTCTCAACCGGGATGTTCGGCGTTACATTTTGGAATGTGACATCTGCCAAAGAAACAACTCAGAAAATGTGGCTACACCTGGTTTTTTGCAACCATTACCTATTCCAGAAAGAGTTTAGACTGACATTTCTATGGACTTCATCGAAAGTCTACCCAAACCCCAGGGCAAGAATACCATTTTTGTTGTGGTCGATCGCCTTACTAAGTATGCTCATTTTATGTCCCTTGCACACCCTTATAATGCAGCTGACGTTGCTCATCTCTTCTTCGATAATATTTTTAAGCTACATGGAATGCCGAATAGTATTGTCAGTGATCGAGATGTTATATTCACTAGCAAGTTTTGGCAAGAATTGTTCAAATTACATGGCACTCAACTGAAAATGAGTTCTTCATATCACCCACAAACCGATGGGCAAACGAAAGTGGTTAACTGCTGCTTTGAAAATTATTTACGTTGCATGACTGGCGACCGACCTAAGTAATGGGTCTAGTGGTTGTCCCTTGCCAAATGGTGGTATAATACCACTTACCATTCTACCACCAAGCTTACACCTTACGAAGCTCTGTATGGCCAGCCTCCACTTACTCATGTTTCATATGTTGCTGGGGATTCTAATGTGGCAACTCTTGATCAAATGTTACGTGGCCGTGAGGCAATGGTACGATTGTTGCGTGAACACTTGCAACAAGCTCAGAACCGCATGAAACAATTTGCAAATGCACACCGCACTGACCGTGAATTTCAAGAAGGAGATTGGGTATATTTGCGATTACAACTATATCGCCAAACTTCGATATCTTTACGGAAAAACCTGAAGTTAGCTCCTCGTTATCTTGGTCCTTATTGTATCCTTAAACGAATTGGCAAAGTGGAATTACCAGCATCCTCCCGAATTCATCTAGTATTCCATGTCTCCGTACTCAAGAAGAAGTTGGGATCACAAGTTCGTCCTCAAACAGATCTACCATATATAGGAGATGACAGCCAGATTCGCTTGGAACCTATTTCAATTTTAGATCGTCGTATTATCAACAGACACAACAAAGCTACCACTCAGGTATTGCTGCAATGATCAAATTCCTTTCCAGAGGATGCCACTTAGGAGGAATGGGAGAACATTCAGAAGCTGTATCCAAATTTTCAACCTTGAGAACAAAGTTGTTTTGAAGGGGGAAGGAATGTTAGGAGCTCATCAGATTAGGTAGTTAGTTAATCAGTTGGGATAAGAAGTTGTTAGGTTGTTAGCTAAATTGTTGGTTGTTAGTTGTTGGTTGTTAGGTAGTTAGGAGAGTTGCTTGGGCAAGAACGCATTGAGTCCTATAAAGATGTATTGAATCAGAGAGGAACGAAGGAAAAAGTATCATTTTAACCAATTCGTGTTATTAAGGTTTCCCCACAGAAGTGGGAATAAGTTCTGTAAATTGTTATCTTCTTTCCAGTCATATCATCTTATATATGTAATATTATTATTTAAGAATATAAAATTTTATTTTACTTGAATATGGTAGTGTGGTAAACAAAAAGACATGTTATTTTATGGAAAATAATCACCTCCTTGGTCAATGATGCGAGGAGGTGCATCTCAGCTCCCCTTTTTTTTGCCACGTGTCCCCCTTTTAACTCCATTTAATCGTGGTTAAGATTCAATCACCCCTAAGGTTCACACATCTACCCTTGGTTTTTTTTAAAATAAAATAAAATAATTTAACCACAAGGTTAAAAAAACTTTAACCCGAGTTCATGTTGAGTTGAAGGATGGCTATGTGAGAGTGAGGAGCTACAGTTCCCTCCTCGCTCGTGGAGAGAACTATTGCTCTTATTTTATATATCTAATGTCTTCTACCATATATTATGTTAGGATTTGTACATCAAACAATACTAAAGATTTGCAAATAGAAGAAATAATAAGAGACGAATAGTGTCAAGTATGTTTCCCTCATGTTAACCTGTCATCTCTCTTACTCAATAGGTAGACCAATTGATCTCTCTCCTTCTGTTTGTGGATGGACCATATGGTCCTCATTTTTTTTTTTTTGCATAGTTGTTAAAGGCGTCGCCTAGGTGACTAGGTATACAATTGGGCTCAAGCGGCCCAATAACAAAAACAAATGTAATTAAATGCCCCAAATTCCTTTAGGACTCCCAAAACTCTCATAATTTAAATAAGTAGAGTTCTCATTATTATATATTTTTAATTACTTTTCTTGCGTATAATCGAGGAGGGAAGAAGAAATGAGAGTAAAAGGTACGACTCTCCCCCCCATCTTCTCTCTCCCATGTTCGACGTCACATTGACTTTCGGGGTATTTTTTTTGTTTTTTATTCAGTCCTAAACTCTCCCTCTTCTTTATTATTTCTAAAATTATTTCTAATGATGGTTTTATCAAAGTGCATCTTAATAATGGAGATTTTGCAATTTATACGAATTACATGGCCCCTTATTCAAGTAAGCACATCATATATATATATATATATATATATATATATATTGGAAATCACATCATACATATATCTCAAATTAGGAGGGATTTCTAAACCAAAAAGTTCATCAGGCTACTACCTCAAGCATCCATGGCGTTTCTTGCCTCAAGTCACATTGACAACCATAACAAGCGTATATCCACAGTAGCACATGTCATGCTTTACTTTGTAATTATCACAATCACTATTGCCCAAAATAACATCATAAGTCTTATAAAACAACATATCAGACTACAACCACAAGCTCCAGGTAATTGCTGAAATACTAAATACATTTTAGTTCCTGTTTGGCATTGTTCCACATCCTATTCATCTACCCATATGAACGCGTCATGATGGTCCTAAACAAAATGAAATACAATTAGCTTATGATTTAATGACATAATGAGTTTTCATTTATATCAATATTGCACCTGACGAACTGGGCATCGATAAAACCAGAGGCCATAAAAAAAAAATTTATTGTTTTTGCCATAAACAATTCCATAATACCTCAACCAAAAAAACATGTATGGCATTTATAATCCTCCTGCCATGCTTTCAGTAACATCTACAAATTTTACTAAAATTATTAGTACATATATTGCATGTGAAAGTGATAATAGTTCAAAAATAAGACCACAATGTCATGACATTTAAACATAAAATGAAGAAGTCAAATTATTGAGAATACAATCTCAAATAAAATATAAAGAGTAATCAGTCTCTTGTAATTTGATAATGCATAGCAAGTGCATCTGTTGTTTCATCTAATACTCATCATTTCTTGTCGACGATGTGCAATCTCTATCTCTACGAATACCGAGTTGTTTACACCACCAGCTTCATCACTATTACTGACTAAGCAGTCCTCATTACCATATAATATAAAATCATTGTCACTTTGCATTTATGTTCTGATAAAATTATGGAGAGCAGTGCAGCACATGCTGCAATAACTATACGCCTATGTTTGCATACAAAATAGGAAATGCATTAACTTCAATATTGAGAATATTGATTTCAAAACACCAAAGCGGTGTTCAATCACAATTCACAATTCGAAATGAAGAATAGTGATAATTAAATAACTCTTTCTTTCCAATAGAATGGTGTTAATGCCCTCTATAATCTTGTAAGTAATGTCGCTCCCCACAATATGACATAAGATAACCACAAAGACTGGTGTAACCTGAGTTGACGACATAGTATTTATCTGGAATAAAAGTTGTTCAAATTTCAAATCATTTTCTAAATTATAGTCTAGATGCATATCACTCAAATTAGGCTTATCTTCAGATGGTTGAGAAATTTTCAATTGCGGATTGGTTATAACGTCAACAAAAACCCGTAAATCATTGACAGTTCCTTTCCAACCAACATATACGAATGTGAACCGCATTTGGAAAGAACATGCATACATCACATTCTGAGTCACAAGGTTGTCTTTTTGCCTCGATACGAGATACAAATATCAAATCCCCATTGCAGAGAAAATATGGATAGAAGAGATACCTTCCTTAAAAAAAAAAAAAAAAAAGATGATGTCCCTAGCTTTCCAAAGATCAAATCCCGTATTGAAGTAGAAAGAAGACCATGACTCAGAATGTGATGTGTGTTCTTTCGATATGCGACTCACATTAGAATATGCTGGTTGTGATGGAACTGTCAATGATACAGGAGCTTTTGTTGACGCTATATCCAATCCGCAATTGAAATTTCCTCCACCACCTGAAGGTAAGCCTAATTTGAGTGATATGTAATAGTTTCAAATTTGAATTGTTGTTTTAGGCAAATATTATGTCGTCAACTCAGGTTACACCAATCTTCCTGATTATCTTATGCCGTATCGTGAGGAGCGATATCACTTACAAGATTATAAAGGGCATGGACGTCACCCTATTGGAAAGAAAGAGTTATTTAATTATCACCACTCTTCATTGCGGAATGTCATTGAACGCTACATTGGTGTTCTAAAATCTCGATTCCCAATCCTGAAGTTAATGTCTTCCTATTCCCTACGCAACCTGACGTATAGTTATTGCATCATGTGCTCCCCATAACTTTATCAGAACATAAATGAAAAGGGACAAGGACATTATATTATACGGCAATGAGGGTTGCATAGTCAATAATCGTGATGAAGGTAGTGGTGTAAACAACTCAACATCTGTAGAGTTAAGGACTGCACATGATCGACAAGAAATGGCACGCATTAGGGATGAAATAGTATATGCACTTGGTATGCATTATCACATCACGAGAAACAGATTACTCTTTTATAATTTATTTGAGATTGTATTACTCTATAATTTGACTTCTTCATTTTATATTTAAATGTCATGACATTATGGTCTTATCTTTGAACTATTATCGCTTTCACATGCGGTATATGTACTAATTATTTTAGTAAAATCTGTAGATATTACTGAAAGCATGGCAAGGGACTGCATATGTCCTACATGTTCTTGTGACCGGGGCATTATGAAATTGTTTATAGATTAAAAAAAAAAAATTACAACCGCTGATTTTATCGATGCCCAGTTTGTCAGGTGTTTATATTTTGATATCAATAAAAACTTAGTGTCATTAAATCATAAGCTATTTGCATTTCATTTTGTTTAGGACCATCAAGACGCGTTCATATGGGTAGATGAATATGATGTGGAACAACACCAAATAAGAACTAAAATGGATTTAGCATTTCAACAATTACTCGATGAATGCAAACAAAGTCATTTTTTTCATTTGTGCAGCTTGTGGTAGTCTGATATGTTCTTTTATGAGACTTATAACATTATTTTGGGCAATAGTGATTGTGATCCTTACAAAGTAAAGCATGACTTGTTTTACTGTGGATGTATACTTGCTATATGAAATATGTATGGCATTTAAGGAGGATTTATAATTGTTGGATGAAAATGTTATTATGTAATATAGTTGCAATGATTACCCAAAACGAAACATCAGAGTTAGAATGATGTAACAGTGATCCTGTTTTTTTCTCATCCAAACGTGATTATGTTGTTTTTGTCTATTAGAATGATTCTGACTGGCTGTACCAAACAGGTTCTCCGCACAGAACCATTCTAAACAAAATTCAGATTGTTCTATTTTCAGAATCAATAAATCACCAAGAACTATGCCAAACGCCTTTTGTTTCTTGAGCAAGAAAGTAATCGCGCTTCTTGTGAAGGTGACTAACAGTAACAGTGGCTTGTCATTTTTTTCTTTCAGGACAAGTGCTAATACATCATCCATTTTGGAGTAAAGACTTATTTGAAGGACAAGTTACCCAGAGAGGAAGCAAAGATAGACTTGATTAATCAGTGTATTCCCAAGCAAGACATTTTGGTTTATTCAGCACACAAAATACACATTCAGGCTGGCCTTCGCCATGCTTAGATACTCATCTTCAACCTTTGGAGGAAGATGGACCAGGTCAAATCCTAAGAAACCAGCACTCATAACAGCTGGGGCATGAATTTTTTCAACCCCCAACATCACAATTGTTGTTCCTCCATAACACTGCATTTTTTATCCATAGTATTGCATTTACATGAGGTGAAAAGATGTATTTAGAGCATCGAAAGAAGTTATGAATGAATATTATGAAACTTAACTCATTATTCAAAGTCGAGACACGAAACCTACATGTGACATCAAAATTACATTATTTTCGGACATATTTCCTAATATTTTAGTAAGTCAATATGGATATAACTTATGAGTGTTATGGTTCAAATAATTATATTATCCCTATGGTGTATTACATTGTGAACATGACTTTAGACCATTAATTATGTGTTACTTTAAAGCTCGAGACATGCATGACAACATATGTCACCAGTCACATTATTTATCTCATTTTTCCTATTCTAAATGGGTTTCTATGTTATGAAATGAGTTTTGAGTGCATATTAATACTTTTCAACATTTCCTACAATATCAATTAATGTTTCTATGGTTTCCATAATTTTCCATGGGTCCAATATTTTCACAATATTTCCAAACTTGTAGAAAATTTCATGAAATGTTTTTACTTCCTAGGTGACCAAAGTTCATACCAAAGAAAAGCTTAAAACATTAAGCCACATGTCTTGGTGCAGTATTACCACTACCAAAGCACCAACTTCATTTGCCTCCTGGTAGAGATAGAGATGATGACTCCAACTTAAATTGAAACTTTTATGTGATTATGGCCTATGGGTGTTATATTTTGTTGAGATATGTTATTATGATAGGTGTAGATACACCATATCATGCCATTAAGGGTAATATTGTAATCTTACTTTATGGGTGACAAATAATAGAAAGGGGGAATCAGCCCACTTAATCTTTGTCTTGAATTTTTTCCTCTTCCTCTACTTTCTTCCTCTAGGGTTTTACTTTCTATTTAGTATCAAAGCAGGAAGACATGGCTTGCATTTTTTTCTTTTTTAATGGAGTGTAAGTGGATAGTGGCTGTGAATAGTAACATGTGAATAGTGCAGATTCAAGGGTACGTGAATCTGTATTTTTTAGAATGGTTTTGGATTTTATGGATGATGTTTAGAAGCTTCATTCTCACTCGAGGTTGTTTCATGAGAAAATTTTCTCACTTTGAAAAATCTTATTGGTGCAATCTGAGATATTTTTCTGGGGAACATTGGTAATGATTGATGATGAGTTTAAATATTTAAAAATTTCTCCCTCTTTAGGACTGTTTTTTGAGTTTTTTGCATAGTTCAAAGACAAGGCGAGTCACCTGAGTAACTCAGCCGAGTTACTAGACTCGACTGAATTTCGAGTCGAGTTGCCTCAAAATTTGGAGGCATTATTTGCCGAGTTAGTCAAGTGACTTGGTCAAGTCGAGCCGAGTTTTTCGACTCGCCAGACTAGGTCAAGCCACAAAAGGGTAATTTTATCATTTTTTTAAACCTAAACTTAAACGTCAAACTATTTTTGCATCATATTTTTTTGGGTCTACAAAGACAACTTACTATGAGTTCTATTAAACCTAGTTTATAGGTTTGAGACTGTAAAACTAGTGTCCTTTTGAGATTCTTAAATCCAAGTTTTTCAAGTTATTATATATATATATATATATATATATTCCGAGTTTGACCAAGTTGAGTTTTTTTCGAGTTTTCCGAGGTACTCGACCCGGTTAACTTTCGAGCGGAGTCGAGATTTCGTGTTTTTGAACCATGGTTTTTTGGGCTCCAAATCTCATAAATTTGAGATTTATGAAATCTTTAGACATTTGAAAATATTTGAAGGATAATATCACCAATGTCGATTGAAGTAGAGTCTGAAACAAGTGAAGTGATTTCCAGGGTATCCATGAATTCAAGTTCGATGCCTATTCACAAGTAACCAAGGATCAAAAATCGATAATATCGGCAATATAATATCTCACCGATATTTGTTGGTATCGCCACTTGCCGACACATCTATAAGGTGTAAGAATTTTTTTACATGATATCGAAAGTCATCGCCGATATATCGTTGATATGGCGATATATCGTCGATAACTCACCAATATTGACCAAAAGCCATGAAATCAACGTTTCCCCCTAATTTTTTGCAGATGTGCAGGCATCCATCCAAAAAACAAAAAGGAAATCATGGAATGAAATCAATCCTCTATTCCATTGCAGACCCAAGAAAGAAGAAGGAAGAAGAGGTAAGAGGGTACATACCTGTCGTCGTTATCGTGGGTTGAGTTGCCAACAAGCCGTTGTCGTGGGTTGTAACCTTCGCTGATTGCAAAAGCCAGACACTCCCTCTCCCTTCTTCCTCACTGAACTCTGCACTTTTTTTTTTTGGTTTGCTTTGACGCTTGATCGAATGAGAATGAGGGGCTCTTAAGTATTAACCCTAACAAGGGTAATGCTAGGGTCACTCTCATTCTCTTGACTATTTAACAGTTTTAACCCTAACGAGGGTAATGCTAGGTCACTCTCATTCTCTTGACTCTTAAGTGTTTTAACCTTAATAAGGGTAATGCCATGGCCACTCTCATTCTCTTGACTCTTAAGTGTTTTAACCCTAATAAGGGTCTAATTAAACATACTTCCCTCTTAAGAGTTTTAACCTAAAAAGGGCAATGCTAGTTTCACTCCCTTTATAAATTATAAAAGAGGGTAATGCTATATTAGAGACTTTAATTAAAAAAAAAGTTTCACTATCTTTAAACATAATTTCTTCACAAAGAAAGATGTGTCTAACAAATTATGCCCATAAGGGCCTTTTAGTAATATTTAAAAGTTGATAATTTCTTAATAATATTTCATTAATTAAAAATTATTTATAGGTAATAAGATTATGCTCTTTAAAATATACTAACACATTGACTAATTAATTAATTATAATTTATAAGTTATCGTCACTCATCAATGCACACTTTGATCTCTTCTCATTGCATCTGTTATGTACATTGTTTTTTTTAATATTTTTATTCTCAAAGGTGTATTAATATCTATTTTAGCATTTCCTGAAGTTTCACTGCAAAATTTCATGTTTTACCCCATTTTTTGTCATTTTTCCAAAAATCACCGATAAACAATATATCTCCGATATATCCTTTTTTCGCGTGTCGACATGTCGAGTGATATCGACATTTAGAACCTTGCAAGTAACTATGGTGGTAATCCTAGTGTGCAAATCACAACTATAAAGTTAGATGACATTAATTTCAAGGAGTGGTCTCAACTCAATCCATGAAGATGTATATCGGTGGGAGAGGGAAGCTAGGGTACGTAAAATAATAGAGTGAAGGAACCTACTATTGATGATATGTCACATGAAAAATGAACAATAAAATCTTATGGTGATGTCATTGCTCTTCAATTCTATGAAATCACACATTAGTAGAGTTCTTTGTTCCTTTGGACAAGTGACAACGAAAGAGATTTTGGATAAAGTTATCAAAACTTATTTCAAATTTTTTGAAAATTGGTAGGGTTTATTAGTTGTGGCAAGAAAATTGTTAATCTTCGACAGGAAGACAGTGATAAAGATGTGGATAGACATACATAACAAGTGGTGCATAACAGGATTTTAGATTTCTTGATTGGTCTGAACTCTGAGTTTTAGAATTAACTAGAGTTCAAATTTTGGGGAGAGATGAGCTTCCTACCTTGGACCAAGTCTACTCTACACTACAAAGTGAGGGAAGTCGTAAGAAAGCAATGTAGCCCACTCCAATTAGCGATCATTCAACCCTTGTTGCATCTTCTAGTACTCAAAAGAGGAGAAAAGGCCCAATCCAGAAGAAATGTATTCTAATAAGGACAAACTGAAGTATGATCATTGTGGGAAGACTCGACAAACACGGAAGACTTGTTGGGATCTACATGGTAGACCAACAAGGTATAACCATCCCGGGAAGCAGATAAATGCTCCTACTAACCACACTGCAGCGACTATGACTCATTCATTGGATACCTCTTCATCACATCTTCCTAAAGGAAGCTCCTTACCGGCCTCTAATAACTTTTCTACAACTGATATTGATCGTTTCCGATGTTTTCTGAACCATTGGAAGGTTCTTCTGCCCTCACCTCTTTTGCACAGTAGGTACTCCTGCATCTAAGTCATTATTTATCACGTCCATCTCAGATTATTGATTCAAGTGCGTCTGATAATATGAAAAGTTTTTCCTCGATTTTTTCTCCTTATAGTCTATCTTCTGGAAGAGATAAGGTTAAGATTGCTGATGGATCCCTTTCCCCCATCTTTAGGAAAGGAGATATCAAGCTTACAAATAACTTATCTCTTTTGTATGTTCTTCAGGTTCCAAAGTTATCAACAAACTTGTTATCCATTAGTATTATTACTAAAATTCTTAACTATTGTGTAATATTTTTTCCTACCCATTGTGTCTTCCAGGACTTGGCGACGAGGGAAACAATTGGGTATGGTCGTGAAGCAGATGGTCTCTATCTCTTGGATGCCATTGGTTCTCCTTCGGCATTACACTCCAGTAGTAGTCTTAATCGGAATAATAAAGATGCTCAAATTTTAAAATTGTTATTAACACGTTGGGCATGATAGATAGATGCTCAGCTTGAGGGGGTGATGAGATATATTATTACGATAGGTGTAGATACATTGTATTATGTCATTAAGGGTAGTATTGTAAGCCTACTTTATGAGTAATGTAAATAATAGAAAGGAAGAATCAGCCCCCTTAATCTTTCTCTCCAATTTGTCTCATCTTCCTTTATTTCTTCCTCTAGGGTTTCACTTTCTACTTATTTTCACATTTTTCTTTTTTGAGATGTATGACTTTACAAAACACTCATTTAAGTGCACCTTTGAAATTGCAGTTTCAGACATGTAAGATGGTGCATGTCACTTGACATGAATATCATATTTCTACTCTATATGCTCATATTTTGTTATATAATGATTCATGAATATATATTTATGATTAATTAATCATTTCTTAAATTTTCATTTTAGATTTCCAACATTTCATTTTTCCTTATTATAATTTTCAGAGTTTCCATGGATTTCTATAAATTTCAACAAAAGATCATCATTTCATAGAGACCGAAGTTTGCATTGACACCGAAGTTTTAAACCTTGTTCGAGAGGGTCATGTTTGTTTGTTTCTTACTGTAAGTTCTCTTTTGACCTGTACCCACTCTTTGTCATACAAATATAAACTTCGTCACCAATCAAAAAAGAAAAGTAATAACAGATCATGAAAAATTGAAACAAGTGAATGATTAGAACTTTGTAATTATGAAAAAAAAAAGGTTAAGTTTCTACTTGATGGAGTTATTGTACGTTCATGGCGGATCCAATTAAATTACCCACTCAAAATGGTTCTAGTGCTTAGAGGAGCTATAATAAGAGAAACAAGGACAGCTACTTACGCAGAGAAACAAATCCAAATGCTTTATCAGATTTGATATTTCTAGTACATTCTACACAGGAGAAGTTCAGGCCCTACTCTCAAGCCTTTCTTACTCTTAGCCTGAGCCAATCAGCTGTCCCTTCTTTACCCGGTTGTTTGCAACTGTTTAAAGCACACAACTCACCAAGTCTCTCATTT
This sequence comes from Tetracentron sinense, assembly GCA_015143295.1. Lineage (NCBI taxonomy): Eukaryota > Viridiplantae > Streptophyta > Magnoliopsida > Trochodendrales > Trochodendraceae > Tetracentron > Tetracentron sinense. The sequence goes on from CM026552.1 coordinate 47,907,932, forward strand.
GTGTACTTTAACCGGTTGCAAAAAGAAACCGATTAAAGAAGGGACAGCTGGTTGACTCGGCTGAGAGTACGAAAGGCTTGAGAGTAGGCCTAGCACTCCTCCTACACATAAATATGCAAGAAATTTGTGATGATATCTTGTTAAGAGACATGCTTAGAATGTTAGTACTTCTGCAGATGCAATCCTATCTTCTTATTATTCATTCAAGATGGATGAAATTAAGTGAATTTCAGAATCTTTCAAGCACAAGGAGCGTTGCACCATACTCTGGCGGAGTGCCCAAATCCAAACAAATCCATGCAACATAGTACTACAATCACTTGTTAATTGATTAAATTATCAAATTTAAACATCGAAATTTTAGTACATTAGGATTAAAAAGCAAACCTGTCACATTCTTCCGATATTGTGGGCTCTGATTTAGGTGAACAACTGAAGACAACCCAAAATAAATGCAAATCGCAAATGTAGGTCATTGCCTGAACTGGATGGTGTCCAGAGATCATGAGATCGATCTGCACCGGGGACGGGAAACAAAAACGAATACGTAATTTTAGCATACATGCAGAACAGAGCAAATTATCAATCATAAACAAGTCAGATTTGTATCCTTAGAAACAAAATGTGGTACCACCACTCCAAATCAAGCATATGCAGGGAAATGTACACACTTCATGACCAATGCGCTCTCTGCTAATTTTATCTGCAATGGCAGCTTTCACTTCATCACTGGCAGCAGCTTTCTTTAGCTCTTCATCCAGTACGAATTCAAATCTAGCACCTAAGAGTATTAAAAATCAAGATTTACGAGGGAGGATCAGAGACAAGCCAAATCGCATACTAAAAGCAATAGAAATTTAAGGGGAATATAAATAGATGTAAAAGCAAATAAGCAGTTAATATAAGAGTACATTGAATAAATAATATGCATCATATGCGAACATGCAACAATCACAATTGCAGTAATATTACTGTCTCTCAGATATGTAGATTAAAGGCGAAATAGAACACCAAATAATCCCAAATTTTTTAACATTCTTGATAATGCATATCTTAGACATTACAATTTCCAATAGGGAGCATTGAAATGGTAATCAAATAAATAAAAGAGCAGTGATTAGCCGACCGCTGTGTCCCTGTGGCCCTTTTAACCTCCTTTTAACTATGGTTAAGCTTAACAAAATTAATATTAATATTATTTTTCTAAAAACCAAGGTTGGATGGGTGAACCCTAGGGGTGAGTGAATCTTAACCACGGTTAGTGAGTGTTAGAAAGGAGGGCGTGAACCAATGAGGACAGTGCATTCCACTACATAGCGGAATGTGCGGTTCATTATATTTTCCTAAATAAATAGATTATAAAATACAACAACTATTTTTTTTGATCGGTGATCAGAGAATAAATTAGCATAAAGTAATAACCGAAAGGTAATACAGAGAAAGGAGTTTACAAGTATGTAAACTCTAGAAAAACAAAGAAATGAACAAACTTGCCAAGCGCCCCTAGGCTGAAAGAGATTGCCAAGTGACTCAACCAAAACAAAATCAGCCCAACACCTCTTCTAGCTCCTCCCCATCAGAGAATATATGGCAATTATTGCAACCCTCGGCTTAAATATTTAGTAATTGCTATCTTTTAGGATAGACATCCCCACCATAAATATAAGTAACTACCACAAAATATTCACACCTCTATAACAACAACAATATTAGTAGTAGTAGCAATAGTATAGAGGAGAGATGAATCTGATCATCAGTTTCAGCAGTGATCTCTCTTCTCTCTGTCCTACTCTTTCAATATGAATCTGACTATATTTTGTAGTTAGTTGAGAATTTTGTGAACGTGCAGTTATGAAACAACAAACCCCAAATGACACAGAACTTGGAATATTCATACATAAACTACAGATGAGCCATAGTGCAACAATATAGAATTAAATTGCATCATTTTCGTTTCTTAAACTTTAGGTGCAAACTTGTAGATTTATTTTCTTGCAGATTTATATAAATCCACAGCACACCCTGAAATAATAACTAATTGGCGACTGGCAAGTACTAACAATGTCAAGTCTAGAACACCCATGAAGATGAAGGCATTGAGGGGGCCAAGAAATTCTAGGTCAGAAAATAGATATTGATTTCACAGACCTGGAATTAACCCAACAGGGTGGATATCAACCTACCACCCTATATTCCTATCACACCCTTAGCCACACAACGTGGTAAGAAAGGTATGAACCAATTGAAACCCGGACCTTTCAATATCCCATAGCAACCACCAAGTCACCAACAAGGTCATGTAATAGATTGGAGGAATAACACTCTAAAATAAAGAACAGAAGATCTAAGCCATGGCTTTTAATGGGGTGGAATGCTGAAATAGGATTCGTGTTGCTAACCCCAAATATTAAGCATAAGGCACTGATGATGATGGTGATCATGAAAAAATGAACAAAAGAATTAACAGTATACATTTATAAACTGTTCACCCTACCAGACAAAGGGATGCAAACAAAATGAAATGACAACAGAGAACAAGCAGATCAATCTAACAGAAATTTAGCATGAGCTCCCAACAAGGAGAAATTTAAAGTTTTAAACAAGGAAGTCTCGCCACAATCAAGTCTTTCAAATAGCAACCCAAATAGTAAATCTCACTCCCTTCATCACATCTATCAAAACACAGATCTAATTGCAGTTCACAGATAAAGGTCGCATTTCCCCATTTATAACAAGCAAAATAAAACATGCAAAAGTGTTCACAGTTGAGGGCCCTGATTTTTTTAATTAGTAAAACTAAATGTGTCAATTATTTTTCTTCTATGCTCCGTTTGTTTCGATGTAAAATGGAGGAAAACAAATCAATTCAGTGGAAAATGCCATTTATGCGTGTTTGTTTGCACGTAAAATCTTTCGCAAGTAAAATGTTTTACGGAAAAGGAATTAATTTTGGGAAAAATGACTTACATTTCAAAAACTCAAGTCATTTTCCCAAAAAATACTCATCTCTTTAAATATTTTTTAAATTTATAAAAGTACCCCTATTCACATTTTTTTAAAAACATATATATTTTTTAATACAAAAAATCCACCTTATTTTCAAGAATGCAACCAAACAATAAAAAAAATGGGTAAAAAATTCATCTTTTACCATAAAAAAAAATTCCTTCGTAAATGATTTATGTAGTAAAACCATTTACGTGCAAACAAATGGAGCCCTAAAAAACTCAATTCATAAAATAATTACAGCAACTGTTTCTTACTGATTTATTTCCAGATGATAGAGGATCAGGTAAATTTCTGGTATATATCAATATAATTCTCATTAAAAAAAAATCTCAAACTCCTAACAGATATCTTACTCAAAAAGTGAACAAGTGAATAAAGCAAAATAGAGTATTGCAAGTACCAAAACGAATAGCTCGAAGAACTCGTAGAGGATCATCCAAAAATGTATCCTTCGGAGGTAAAGGAGTTACAATCTTTCCAGATTTCAGATCTGTAATGCCTGAATATAAGAAGAACATGTAAAAATATACTGGACAAGTAGTTTTAGCAAAGAAAGCATATAGAAACAAAATTATAGTCCACCAATTCTCACCTCTTCCAGTAAAATCTTCAACTGAACTGGTGTTGATATTGTAAAACAAACTGTTAAAGAAAATAAATATCCATAATTATCGTGATTTAGGACAACCCATGGTTCATGTATAATTATGGAACTGAAATATAAAATGAAGTGACGATGCAAAATAGCCACAGCACTTGGTGCAAAACAATCAGGTAATCCAAATTTCAGAAAGTCTCTAAAGCAAGTAAAGAATTACAGAACAATCAAGTCTTAATTCAATGTGGATAGGAATATGTCATGCCGAGGTATTTAGATGAAGTGAACATGCGGAATAGCCACAGCACTTAAGGCAAAAACAATCAAGTAACTGAAATTTCAGAAAGGAACTCTAAAGCAATTAATGAACTGTGGAAATAATCAAGCATTCAAAATTAAAAAGTTCAATCAATTCTACACCATGATCCTGCACCACAGTATGCAATTGAATATCTTGTTTTTATTTTCTCATTATACCGCTAAATCATAAACAGTAACTGTCCTTGCAGATGAACTACCTGTTAATGGTTAAATCTCTACGATATGCGTCCTCTTCTGCAGTGCCAAATGTCTGCAAAATATTGCACATACTACATAATCATATGCAAAAAAAAATAAGCACAGTTGCCCATACAAGTCAGCATACTAATAGACACCCAAAGTGTACTGCCAACTAAAATTACAATAAATGAACTCAAATACAAATTTCCAAACATCCAAGATGAAGTTGAATGATATTCAAAACGAACCACGAAAACAAGCATGAGAACTTTCAAATATCATTGGTTAGGATGGAACTAAAAAAAATATGTTTGCATATCCATTAGTGCACTTTTCTTTGTTACAGCATCCACTAGCCAAAGAAAAGAAGCAGTTCCTCCAAATTTATATTTGAGAGGATAGTAGGATACTAGAAAAGCAGGCTAAAATATGTTGGCTGGAATGGCCTTTACTTCATTTAAGCATCCACCTTTTTCTGGCTAATCATTCTACTATTAAAAGACGAGCAATTTTCAAAGATTTTATAAAAGAAATATAATTATTTTTTGAAAATTCTTCCTTAAAAAATATAACGTTATAATCTAACATTTTATAAAATAATAATGCTTTTTATACGTATCTTTTGGAGTGACTATAAATTTATTATTACTTTTATGTGGGACCTACCATTAGTGAAGATATAACAAAATTTATCAAATATCTAACTTAGAGATTCTCCTAATATCGGACATTATTTCTTTTAGCAATAAGATATTTATTAGTAATTTTTCCTCTTATATGTGGGACCCACTATTAATAAAGGAATTAAAATTTTATACGCCACCTATTTAATCGTTCCCCTGGTGTGGAACACACTATTGATAAAGTTATTAAATATTAGCCAATTGCAGAATTACAAGTTCTGTATGAATAAACTACTTTAAGTTACAAAACATAAATATCAGTACACTTACTCATAAGTTTTGTTAAAAGTTACATTCATTTTCTTTTTCTTCTTTTTTTGGTGGTGTTGGGGAACGGGAAATTTAGGACCATTGAATTGATATAATCAGGAATAAAATTTTTATTGGATGATCATCTAGCATCTGCTAAGAATAACTTTTAACATAAATTAACCTTTTTATATGGACCCAACAAGTATATAAGCATTCCATGATGGTCTATCATTATATTTGATTTGTATAGACAAATTAATAAAAATTCAAACTATACACATTCACTTTTTAGATTTATAAAATAACTATTTTAGAATTCTAAAATAACTAAGCTATTGAAATCTTATATAATTTAAGTTAATACTAAAACTCTAAGAAAGCAAGAATCATGGTTCAAAATATCACTATCGCATATTGTATCGGTAAGTTGATTTTAGGATACATATCGGCGTATCGGTTGGATACGCAAGGAAAAACTTGGATAAAACATTGCATAAAACTTCTTTTAATGCACATATAAGCTAAAAACAAGCTAAATGAAGTCTCACAAATTTATTTATAACCATACACATGAGAGATAAAGAATTTTATAAGTTAAAAAATGTGATATTTGGGGCAGGTAAATGGGGTTGTTTTTTGTTCCATTTGATATTGTTTGTCGTCTTCATCGTTATGGGTATTCAAAGTCATCGTTGGATTTAATTTGATTGCTGATATCAGCAATGAACTTCACCATCTTTCGCATTGATGCAGCGTATTTGATTCTATCAAGAGAGATGGAAATCCTAGGAGGACAGAGGAAGGAGGAGGAGAAAAGGAAAAAAATCACATTACCTGAGCCATCCAACGTCGGATGATTGAAGAAGAATGAAGCTTTCCATGGCGAGGGACGACGGTTGAAGGAGAACGAAGAAAGAGAACTGGGAGAATGAGAGAGAATGGGGAGGAACTATTGGGCTTTTCTATCTTATTCAATTTCACAGCACTGTCGATTTGTCAAATAAGACCCTCTCCCCAACATTAAGGATTTGAATTCCATAGATTTTGCCCCTGAAATCACTGCTTTGGCTCCCTATGGAAATAGAGAATTATAATTCCACCCTCTTTATAACTTGCCCCAAATGATGGAATTGGATTACGGGATGGAATTGACAATTTCGTCCCCCAATTCCACAAATCCAAACACATCCTAAGAGAAGAAGAAAAAGCATAAGAGGAGAAGAAAGATCGAAACCAATTTTGTTGCTAGCTACAACTTCCAACTCTCTCTCTCTCTCACTCTCACTCTCTCTTTAAGCGGTAATCATGAAGTGTATTAGAAAGGAAAAAGAAATGTACTTAAGAAGATCATGGGGTCACAAGTGGGTCAGCACTAAGCACATGGCCTTGAAGCATCAAAAAGACCAAAACAACATTCCAGAGTTACAGTAGAATTACAGCAAGTATAAATATGCTACATCAAAATTCAAAATCCTCTTGGATCGAACACCACTACAACAATAGCTGTCCCGCCCTTAGACAAATGATGTGGGTTTATAGGAAAAGAATATAAGTGTCATTAGTAATTATAAATCCTAAGAATTAGCATATTTATTGTTACTAGGATTGGGTTTTTATTATAAAAGTGTAAAATTAGTAATGACACTTTTATAATTACTAGGATTGGGTTTTATTCTTTTCCTATAAATACACCCTTTGAGAATTTATAGAATTTTTATGAATAAATATGAGATTTTTTTTGCTTTTGGAATCTCCTGTGAAATGATGGTGTGAAGCCAAATCAATCCTTGGTGTGAAGTCAAGTTATCCACTTTCTCTCTTCTTCTCCATTGTTCTTTACTTTTTTGTTTTCCATTGTAAACCCTAATTTCCCAAGTAAACCCTAGCACCATCCCTTCACTGTCACAGCCGTCCAGCACCCATCCCTTCACTGCCACCAGCCTCCAGCCCCCCTATTCCACACTGCCGCCAGCCCCCCAGCCATTTCCAGCACTGTTGCAAGCCACAGCCCCATCCCTAACTAGTAACTGCTGCCGCAGACCCTGCAGATTTTCCCTTTGCTGTGGCAAGCCCCTGCAGATTTTCTATTGCTGTCACAGAACCCCTACAGCCCCTGTTTGTTGCTGCCGCATCAACCCTTCCCCTATTTCTTGCTGTCCCAGGCTTAAATAACCCACTGTATTACTGTTGCAAGCCTTAACCCTTTCCTCATTGCTATTACAGAAACCCTAGATATCTCTAATTGCTGTTACAGCAGTCAGACGTCACTCCATTGCAATCATAATCGATCATATATTCCCTAAACCCTAAAACAGCTATACTAATGACCAAGCAACCGATGCAAGCAGCATTGTTCCGCCTTCGAGCCTCTCCTCCCCAGTTTCACTAAGAACTGACAGGATAAGAAGTTTCACAAGGAGCAGGAAAGACCGAGATAAAGGCATATTTAAGCCAAGTTGAGCCAAGCTCGCGCTCGGCTTGAACTTGCTCAAACTTGGTTTGAGCTTGGCTCGAAAACAATGGCTTGGTTTAAGCTCAGCTCAAGTTCGAGATCAAATTGATTCAAGCTCGAGCCGCTTGAGCTTAATTAATTGAAATTTTATTTTTACATTTAAAATATATATTTATAATAAATATTAGTATTATTATTTATTATAAGTAATATTTATTATTGTTATTTTTATTTTATTAATATATTCATAATATTCAAGCCGAACCAAGTTTCAATCGAGCCGGGACAAATCAAAGAGGGCATGGCTCGAGTTCGGCTAGAACATAGTTTCAAGCTCAACTAAAAGCTCAGCTCGATCAAGCCAAAAACTTGGGCTTGAACTCAGCTTGATGAAGTCGAACCAAGCTGAGCCGACGAGCTAGCTCGGCTTGGATACATCCTTAGATCCAGCTGATCCCCGGACGAGAAAGGAATAACTCCTAGCCTTAAAAGCAAAGGGGCAATACAGTAGAAGATGATCAACCGAATACTCCGAATCCAGGCACATGAAACAACCGTTGGTCACCCCCACCCTTCACTCATCAGGTGTTTACAACTTTACATGTTAGAATTTTATCCAAAGCTGTTGTCCAAAGAAAAAGAATACCTTGGGAGGTAGACCCCCCTTCCAAACCATCTGTAAGGGAAAGAGGGGCAAGGGCTAGGTAGCAAATCATGATAAAAAGCTCTCTGTGAAAACTGAACCTTGTTGTCACAAGACCACATTCGAACGTCCATGAGTCTCTCTCTCTCTCTCTCTCTCATCTTAAATTTTCATGCCATATCCATGGTATCTTGTATCCAAGCGTATTACAATACATATCATAATTCTGAATTACCAATACCAATAACCATGAAGATGACTAAAGAAAAGTATGATGAGCCATACATGCAACACAAAAGCTGTCTCAAAATCTTAACTGGCCGTTAGATTTGGAACAAATAAAAAACAATATCACTAAACATGCAGATCTAATAACATCTTAAAGGAACTAATGATTATGAATAATTTAGAATCCATTACATATTTACAGTTTTATTTAGTAAATTCTCATTTGTAAATTGTTTGAGAAAAAGAAATCATTCCAGGATCAGCCTTAAATGAGCAATCACAAGTTCAACAATAACAAAAATTTCACTGTCAAACAAGAATGGAAGTGGTAATATTGAAAGCTGATTATGAAAGCACATGGGGATGGGGTTCAATTCAAAAACCAGATGTAGGTGTGTCAAAACAAATTTATTTCCGACATTTTACATGAGTTGGCAAGAAATAAAATGACTGCAATTCAAATCCGATTGTGAAAGACAAATTATTCTTTGAATTATTAATCCAAGATAGCCACACAAAAGGCCGGGTGTGAAGCCCTTATTTCCAACATTTTACATGAGTTGGAAAGAAAGAAAATGACTGCAATTCAAATCCGATTGTGAAAGACAAATTATTCTTTGAATTATTAATCCAAGACAGCCACGCAAACGGCCAGGTGTGAAGCCCTTATTTCCGACATTTTACATGAGTTGGCAAGAGATAAAATGACTGCAATTCAAATCCGATTGTGAAAGACAAATTATTCTTTGAATTATTAATCCAAGACAGCCACGTAAAAGACCGGGTGTGAAGCCCCTCTCTCAATCAGTCAAGAGGGTATATTCTCAGGTTTTTACAATCGCATTTTATGAAAGAGTTGAGGAACATCCTTTTGTCCAGAAAAGAAGAGTTGAATGATGGAATGACACTATAAAACTAGAAACAGCCAATTTTCTTACATGGCCAAGGAACCAAGAACATGGAGAACAATCACAAAAGGTATTTGATTCAAGTTAATGCCCTCAAATAAGTATTCTACAATTGCAATAATGAAAAGTTGCAAATAGATAATTCAATAAAATGAAGCTTTGTCTATACAAACACCATCACTAGTAAAATAATAGAGTGCAATAAATGCTTTTCTTACTGAGACCAGTGCTATACCATTGTTGGAATGCGGCTGTTCTCACTATAGTTTTCAGATCTTAGGTTTACAAAATCAATCCATACATCGGATAGGCGCATCCTTGCTGTTTCCAAGTGTTTGGATTGGTCAGGGTTGCTGCAAAATTAGAAATCAAGGCGTATAGTTGCAGAAAATACATTGGTAAGTGAAACAAGTCCCCACACGCACACCCACACCCACCTATACATATACATCCATAGGGACATACCTGAGTTTAAGATTTCATCCTCTTGGTGTTCATAAAATTCAAGTTCAAATGACAGCATAATTAACAATTCAAGAAGACAACAAATTAGTAAACACAACTTACCAAATTAATAAGCAAAGACAACGTATTCGTAAAGCAAATAATTCCAACTAATCAAACAATACAAATTCAGAACATAACGAGAAAATAAAAGCTGAGGTGTGCACATGTAAACATTTTTTCTGTAAAGGAGTTAATAAACCTGAACATTTACACAAATCTGTATCGAGATGAATAAGCATTATGAAAATTCAGTTCAGAAGTTTTCCACTCGAAACAATTTGCAGTTCAGACATTAGTTCAGAAAAATCAAACTATATAGTCTAAAAATAAAAGTGAAGAATAAAAAAATATGAGAGGCAAAGAACTATAGATTATTTTCATTCTCAAAGAAAAATAAATTAGGCAAAAAAAAATTCATCTCAAAGAACATTGGCTTTATGTCGATGGAATATCGATCTCTTTTTCTCATCCATCTAATGGCAAGGAGAGAATCCCTTCGTTATACAATGGGATTAAAAAGAATTTTTAATCCATTTCATAGAGAGTTTACCTTCACCACTGGCATGTGCCATAATGATACATCGGTGCTTGACTAAGTTTGTGTTCCCGAAGCCTGCTGCTCTTCTTCCTGTGCTTCCTAAAGGGATGTCCTTACCATGGTATAAAATATGAATACTTATCAGAGGTATCTGTCCGATACGAACTGGTTTTTGATGATTCTGATACGGCGATACACTTTATTACATAAATTATATAGGTATCGTACTGTATTGATATACCATGCGTATTGAACCGATATTGTACAATATGTACCGATATAGTATGATACACCTTTTCTTTACAAGCATTATTTTTTTAAAAGTTTCAACCGATACCCTTCTTCCACAAAATTTCTTCCTTAAACAATTTCTAGGCCAACCCCTAGGGGTGTAGCCTAGTGGCCGACGGACGAACCGTAAACCCGGAGGTTTCGAGGTTGATTCCTAGGCTCCCCTCATTATCGGTTGTATGAGGTGGGGGTATTCCCTATGCAGCACGTGGGACTAGTCTAAGTCTTTAAGGCATAGGATATCCACGTTTATAAAAAAAACAATTTCTAGACCTAAAACAACCAACTTCATTATCGATTTTAGATTCAAAACAAAGATCTTAGCATTTGATTTTGGATTGGAAAAGTTTTCCCAAAATTTCGAAGTTATGAAAAATTTTATTATTTTTTCAATTTTAGTTCTTTAAATTCATGAAAATAGGTTGGAAATTGGAATCAACCCAAAATGAGTAGATCTATTGATTCTATGCGAAATCCATAGATCAAAACCCAGCTTTTAGAAATTACAGATTTTTAACACTTTTTTGCAAAAATTCAAAAAAAATCAATATTTCAAATAATTCATTCAATCTAGGGTTATCGTCATGATGCCCCACCCTACTTATCGAGAGCTTATGGTCATGATGCTCAATCCTAGGCATCGAGTGACAGTTATGGAGAGCTCTCGAGTTTGTAGCTAACATATATACATTTGTTTTAGGGCATGTAGGAGCTTTAATGAGTTGGCCATAATATTGTTATCATGTTTGGCTCACTCATAATAAATCACTCTATTTAATTCCTGAGCACACATAGTATAAGCCGGCACGAAACTCAATGTGGTATTAAACTTGTATCATGTATGTAATTTACTTTATGGCCGTAATTCAATACTTTCTTATTTATTTTATTGAATGTAAAGTTTTAACATCTAGATTGTATTGCCTATACTTGGTTAAGTGACTATTATTTGTGTTTTCATACCTGTTTATCAGCATTGTCGTCTTCTCATATGTATAGTTATAAATGTAGTTGGGGACCTTCATTTAGTTCGTTTTTAGCTTATATTTGCATTAAAAGAAATTTAATGCAAGGTATCCAAATTTTTCCTTGTGTATCCAAACATATCTTAGCGTATCTTTTTTTTTTCGGCTATCGGCGCGTATCCAACCAATACATCGATATGAATCCTAAAAAAAAATTTCCAATACGCATATTTTGAACCATGGTCCTAACTTTCAATCCTTTTCATATAGCCAAAACGTTTGCATCCACCACTTGCATGTTTGCTAGCTCAACCAAAATGAGCATTAGTGATAGATATGTCATTGGTTATTATCGTGTTCCTCAAGCCTGCTATTCTTGTTCTTGTGCTTCACAAAGAAATCCATACTACTACTGCCAATGTCTAGCTTATTCATCTTAGGGGAGGTGGGAACCATGTCCATAGGTCTAGAAACTTCACCTAAGTTATTCCAATATCCGTCTGACCATGCATTGGAGCTGATACCAATATGCTTCTAAGACTAAGGGAAGATAAAGTCCTTTGGAAAATTCCCACATTATCCAACTAATAGCTTGCTCTTTGGGTCATTTTGAATACCAATATAAAATGATTTTTCATGCCATATGTACTATATGATAGATGGGAAAAACCTCAGCCACAAGCATTTCATTCTTTCACAAATGTGATGATCGTTCCACTCAGTCCACAGCCCTAAAAGACACAATACATTCTGAAACTCAAGCACAAAACTGAACATTCTAAAAAGATTAAAGAATATCAAAATGTTCCCGAACCAATGGAAGATAACCAATACATGACCACATAATTCACAAGATTTCCATTGAAGACCAAGCTATCATCAAAGCTATTGTCATTGCAAGCAATTAGCTCTACTAAGGATTTTTATTTGAATAGCAAACCACATAAGAGCAATAGCTCCAAGGGACAAGTCAAGGTTTCATAAGTTACAAGAGAAGTCAAGGTTTGATAATTTACAAATTGAGAAGGAAAATAACCCATAGTATCAGAGAGAAGTCTTCTTGGAAGTATCAGCAGTGACAGATCATGCCATGAATGTAAAAGGGTGAAGCTCTGATGCAGAAAAAGTTCAACCAAACACTTTTAAGAAGAAGTACAAGAGGAAGAAGATAATAGCATAACTATCTGGAAGCATGTTCAGTCTTATATGGGCTATAGATAAGCAATTAGGCTGTTTATGAACAAGCATATCCTTATCTGGATAGTAGATAGACAACTTGACTATTTGGTGGAAAGAATATCCTAATCTGGATATTGGATTAGAGTAAGTTTTGGATGTATCAAAACAGTTCTTTAGTCAAAGTTAAAGAGTAAAAAAAGTTATTGATGCTTTGGGAGTTGAAGAGTCCTTAGAGTAAATGCGTTCTTTTTCCAACAGTTGCTTTGATTCGTGGGTGGGTAAGTTCAAAATAAGTTAGTTGCATGGGAATTGAATGTTTAGATTTTCTAAGATGACGAGTTAATACCTTTGTTTCCAATGTATGTCATTATTAGGGTTTATAAAGAGTGTGAGGGGGTTCATTATTAGGGTTTATAAAGAGTGTAAGGGAGTCATGAAATGTAACAACAACAACAATACTTGACAGTTTTTCTTAAATCTAGTTCTTGAGCTACTTTTTAGTTGCTAATTAGCAACTTATAGGAGTTTTCCTTTGGTTTCCCTCTAAGAAACCTTGACTCTGACAGTGATGGGGGTATTATTTAACTTCTCTTCAAGTTGCAAAGTGGTGACTTATTCTCCTAACTTCATTAAGCTCGTTTTAGGAATCATAAGAGGGTAGCAAAGGACACTATTACGAGGTACTGTGGTACACACATTTTCACTGAAACCCAAACAGAATGAAGATTCCTTTAACGTGGGTATTTATTTTGTTAGACACAAACCTGTAACTGATAAACCATACCATGATCAAAGAATAATCTAGATTTGTCGATTTTCCATATTTTCTTCAAAAAGTTTACATGTTATCAAAAGTCATGTGATCATTCTATGAACAAGCAGTTACAGCAGTACCTACCACTGGATAACACCGATTCCTTGCTTTTCTTCCCCGCTGTGTGACAGGTACTCATTGACCTTTTCACAGAATTCTCGACCCAACATATTGTCCAATGCAATATCAATATCATAACATTCTTTGCCTAGAAGCTGGGGAAAAAATTAACATCACAGACATACAAACAAGCAAGACTTTAAAATTAGAACCTGAAAGCATTAAAAAATTGCAAAGCCATAACAATGAGTATAGATAACCACATAAGACCCATACACTACTTTGCTCAGGATATGAAAATTATTTCCATTAAGCCAAGCATAAGACATGTGGGTCTTATGAAACTAGGTTGTACTACACCGGAAGCATACAAAGGTCTAAAAGTTGAATCACACAGAACAGTATGAAATATATAATCACCTATAAATAGCAATTCATAAGAGTAAGAACAATATAATTCCATGTCCACCAACAGTAAACTGTAGTTGATTGATAAAATTAATGACCCAAACCTTTCAATGATCAAAGAAACTTAGATACAAGAATAATATAGGGGGTGGTTATAATAGATACAAATGAAGTATGACAACAATATTATTAAGATGTTGCAACACTAGCTTGACGAGAAGTGGAGAACACTCATTGCGAGCAGGTAATCTACTAGAATAAGAATTCTACAAAATCAGTGAAAAGCAATACCATTTCACTAATGTTGTCAGATTTCCCTATGGCAATTAAGTCGTATCATGCTACATGATTTTCGCTTCTCAATGTACCATGATGTCATTTTATCTCTTAAATACATGCTAAAAATTGGCCTACAAGCATTTCAAATGCAAGCCTGCTTCACATTAGCCTAACAAAAGAGCTTTCATTAGCCCATCTACCATTAGACCAATCCACAATTATGCTACCTTTGGAATTTGGATATGTAATGATTGATCCCTAGATAAGAAATATCATGGTTATGCATAAAACTCGATACTTTTTTAACAGCAAATAAATGTCACAAGTAGGCCCTAAAAGCTTAAAGTATTTTGCCGACTTCCATGGTGCGGCTCCCATTTTCAATATGCATCCATTATGATAGTCTAGTTTTCATGTCAAGCACACTTTAAGGAGTAAATAAAATAGAATTTGAATAGTTTCGAGGTGTAAATAACTTAACATGTTATGATAAATCATTTAAATTTAATGGAGAAGATCCTTTGTCCGTAAAGATAAAAAGATCTGAAATTCTCAAAATCCAACAAGCAAAAAAGTATCACACTCATCATAACTTAAACTCGAAACTTGAAAGCACCACCTTAAAATTCATATAGTAGGAAATTTAATGAAGAAAATGACTTCTACCGATTGGGAAAAAAATATATAATAAATAAATAAGAAGAGGACTTTTAACATGTCAAGCATAAAGACCCTTCAAAAACAATGCTTGTATGGTTAAAATTTAACCGTTAAATACAGTAGAGCAAAGACCAAATGTCAATGCAACTGTCAAATGGGGTGAGGATCATGCCAGAGTCCTTTACTATTAGGACTTAGGAGCAACTCAATGAGAAACAAGGAATTGTTCAAGTGAAAACGATTGAGCAGAATTAAGCCAATTTCTTGCGGTAGATAACCATTTAGGTTACAGGCTTGAGCACAATCCACCTAAAGTATAAAGATAAATTGTAACAAGATAGCCAAAAAAAAATCCAAGCCACCATATTCTCCATCCAAACTCAAACCCATGAAGCTTACGGCTTACAGTATTAGAGCAGCTCGATGTCCTCGAGCAACTCAAATGCAATTTATTTTTTTTGCAGTCCATCAAACACCAGTCATCAGTAAAAAGGCATCACCTTTCAACCATATTGAACCAAACTCAATCCAGATATAATTTCATTCTAGCTCAGAAAGCGATACACGAGGTCAGGTACAAATCGGTGTTCATGCACTTTCTTCGAAGAAAATAACAATCTTTTCTTCAATCGTAACAAAAAAGGGACCAAACGATTATCTTCTTCCTCTATGAAAGATTCAAATTCAGAAATAACAAAAGATACAGTGCTAAAAAATCCAGAAAAGTGAAAAAGAAAGAAAGAAAGAAATTCTAACCTTATCGCGAACCCAACCGCCTGCAACTCGGAGCTGAGTTTGGAGATTGAAATGCCGGAGCACATTGAGTAATTTATCGAATATCTGGCTCTCCTTCTCCGTGAGATCGATCTTCTCTTTCACTAGAACAGATGTAGCAGAAGTTGCCATGGCTCTGCAACGGAAACCTCTGAGAAACCCTAAGTTTTTCCGGAGACGGGAATTCGGAGATTTGAGAGCGAAGGGCAGAAGTGTAGGGTGGTTGCGTTGGAATGTTAAAAGACGGTGAGCGTTTAAAGCAATTTCCATACTTTTTAAAGTTCCAATTCCTCCTCTGTCCTCTCGGCATCTTTTATCTCAGGTTTATAGACCCAATGTAACCGTGACCACTGTGTATTGATTATAGTCAGCAACACTTCCTCTTTTTTCGTTTCTTTTCTTTTTTTCTTTTTTTTGGTTCATTGGAGGTCACATGGACCTATGGGCTAAACAATGAAGGGGTAGCCCTCCCCTTCCCCCAAACCCCCCAACCCTGATGTAGGTGGGATTCGATCCTAGGTGTCTGGTACGATTACCAACTAAACTAGCTAACACCTACTACACTTCCTATTTACACCTCAAAACATAGCTAAGCAAAGCATTTACAGCTGTTGTGTCGAGCTACGGGTGGATTCGAGCTGAGCCAAGCTTGAGGTCGGCTTGAACCTGTTCAAGCCAATCTCGAAACTCGGCTCAGAAGTATTGGTGTGGCTTTGAGCACGAATTGATACCGAACTTGGCTTGAAGCATAAAATTTTTTATTTTTTTTTTAAAATATATTTTATAAATAGTATATTAACATTATGACTTATCTATATCTATATATATTTAATTATTAATGGGTCGCACATGTGATGCACGTGAGAGATGAAAGGGGGAGAGAAAAGGGAACAGGGACCCTAGTGAGGGTGATTTTGAGAACAAATTTAAAGAATATTTTGATATAAACTTGAGGGATATTTTAGGTAAAAAAAAGTGCGAGGTACATGTTGGGTATAGATACATGACGTAGGGAAATTTTGAGAACGCAAAAAATTGTTGGGGCATTTTGGTTATAGAAATTTGACTTAGGGACATTTTGGGAATTAAAAAATTTTCAAGACACTCTAACTACAGGAAAAAAAATTGAGAGCATTTTAGGTATAAAAACCTGACTTAAGGACATTTTAAGAATAAAAAAACTTTAAGGACATGTTGACCAAGAAAAT
Source organism: Tetracentron sinense (assembly GCA_015143295.1). Lineage (NCBI taxonomy): Eukaryota > Viridiplantae > Streptophyta > Magnoliopsida > Trochodendrales > Trochodendraceae > Tetracentron > Tetracentron sinense. The sequence continues at coordinate 47,924,889 of CM026552.1, forward strand.
AAAATATATATTTTTAATAACAAAAGTACATGATCCAATCAGGAATTGGTCACCCGGCTAGTTCAACGGTTGGTCCGGTAATAAAAATATGGCCTTATGTATTAATAAAGGGTAATTTAGGATAATATTAAATTTCAATCACCTTTTTAAGTCCGCTATATTTTTTGGTGAAAAAGTCATCTATATTAATAAAAGCTAAAAGTAAATGATAGTTTTAGAATTAAGTAAAATTTAGTCAACATTTTGAACCCATATGTGTTAGGGCTAATTTTGGAATTAACTTAAATTCAACTTATGTGTAAAGTCAGTTTTTGAATTAATTAAAATTCAACTCATACGTGTAAGGGTAATTTTGAAATTAACTAAAATTCAATCAACATTTGAACCAAGGAAAGAGTAGTTTTGGAATTAACAAAACTTCAATCAACATTTTGAACACGCCCATCCTCATTATATTAGTAAAGATAAAGATATATATATATACTAATACTATATGCCAGTTGGTATTACGCGGCATATCTCATTGGCCTCTATTCTCTATTCTGGTTAATGTCACGTGCCTGCTAACAAGACATCATCTACTCTTTGATTGATCTAATAAGAATACATCATGTCATCCTTTTAATAATTATTCTTACTTCATAATTAAGTGATATGTTAAATGTTTACATTCACCCTCTCACATTTTATTATTTAATTATCCTAACACTTTTTAATTTGAACTAATTAAGACGTAACATTTAATTATTAAAAATATGAAACCTAAGAGTCTCTTCTTTCTTTAATCTCCCTCCTCATTCTTTAATTGTAATTTATTAAATTGTAACATCTATCATCTTCACATTTTCTAACTTTTAATCTACATTCTCTCTAATCCCCTATAAATAGTAGACAAAACCACAAGACATTTTTCATTCTCAAACATGTAAAAGTTGACAATACTATATGTCAGTTGGTTCCACGTGGCATATCTCATTGGCCTATAGTCTCTATTATGGTTGATGCCACGTGTCTGCTAATTTGACATCTGCTATTTGATTAATCCAATAAGAATTATTTATTATTTTTTCCTTATAATTAAGTGATATGTTAAATGTTCACATTCACCCTCTCACATTTTATTATTTAATTCTTCTAATTCTATTATTTAATTGAAACTAATTAAGTTGTAACATTTAATTATTAAAAATATGAAGTTTAAGAGCCTCTTCTTTCTTCCATCCTCATCCTCATTTTTTAATTGCAATTTATTAAATTGTAACATCTATCATCCCCACATTTTCTAACTCTTGGTCTACCTCCTCCATAATTCCCTATAAATAGTAGACAAATCCATAAGACACTTCTCATTATCAAACATGTAAGGGTTTGACATGTCTTATGCACTTCGGTCAGTATGGTTCGCCAATGATTTTTTTTTTTTTAACATTGGAGCATCTAGAGTGAAAATCTTAAGAGGTTTATTTTCACGGTTGCTATTGGGAAGTTATTGAGTCTGACGCATTATGGCATAAGTGCATTTTTAGGCACTATTTTGAGTAATTCGATGTTATTGAAGTCGTTAGGTTCTAATTCGGGCATTACTTATCTTTACACTTATGGGTCTCTACATGGAGCTTTGGATGAGTATTAGTGCATTTTAGGCACTATTTTGGGTCTTCTATTTTACTCTTGGAGCAATGATCTAAAATAGCATGGATTATCCTTATTGAAATTAATGAGATTCACGTTATCATTGATATTTAGAGTAATAAAATGAAATTCAAATTATTCTTGATATTCAAGTGTCAAGTGGTTTCCTCTAAAGTCTTTCATCTCTCAAATCTTTCATAAAATAGCATCTCACCTTTAATCTCTCCTTATATATATATTGATTTACTTAGGTTATAATTAATTATATTAACTCTTTAATTAGTAAATACTCTATATACAAAAAATTGAGTGTCTTGAAATGGTATCTCTATTTAATTTATATTTTGTATTTTGTTATATTATGCAAACAAGTGGTAGTGTTAAAGTGGATCCCATTAGAAAATAATTAATTAGATGTTATTTCGAGTTGAAGAATAGGAAGAGACTAGCATTTTCTCATCTATGTTAACTTTTCTTTCTGATAATTATTTATTTAAATTGAATTACTTAAAGAACTTATTTATTTACAAGAAATATCATCATCTTTAAAACTTTTAAATACTTTTGACACATTGAATTTTCAAATGAGATGAGATAATTTTTTTTTTTATAATGATGCAAACTTACTTTCTAGAAGTTATATAATTATGAGATAAAAATTTATATAATAATAAAATTATGGATTTTTAAATGATTACATTGACTATTTTTTAAAAGGGTACATATAAAAAAACTCACAAGATAACCAAAATATCATTATTTTTCTTCTATTTATTTTTATTCTTTTCTTACTGTGTATTTTAATTTTCTCATCATATTGTCCTATCCATTTTTCATTTATTCATTTTCTTTCAACACCCCATGCATTTGCACGGGGCTTTTGCTAGTATATATATAGAGGATGTGACTGATCAGCTAGGTGGATTATACCTTATAATTAGCTCAATGCCTTTATATCGTTGGATATCAAACAACGGTCTAGATTAAAATAGTCTTTAGTGTTTAAGTTTTATTATTTTCGAAATACTCATAACACTAAACACGTCATCTTCTCTAACACGATCAAACCAAATCATCTTCTCTCTTCGTCTTCTCAACCGGTGCCAAGAGAATTTGGTAGGTGCGAAGCTTCTCCGGTCGGGTGCGAAGCTTCTCTTATCCCCTCCGGTAAGAAACCCTAACCCCTAATTATCTCATCTCTTCTCTCTTCCTACTGAATATATACTAGGGTTTCACATGGTGTGCACAAAGAACAATCGGTGAAACAGAAGAAAATGCATGATGCCACTTTGAGGTCTCCTGGTCTGCCCCAATGCCATGCACATGTTTGGTATGCTGTGAAGAATCGTGATTTTTAGTTACTATCCATAATACCCAGATTAAAGATTCAACCCGCATAGGTCTAGGGATTTCGTTTGCTTTGTTTATACGGGGTTAATAATGTTCTTTCGGAGCATGTTGGTGATGGATGATACCATGTCAGATGGACCTCTTGATTCTTGATTACTAAGAGAAGGTGTGTTTGCAAAAGCATGTGATCTTGGTTGTGCCCAACAATTGTTTGACAAAATGCATTTGTACACCACAATACTAGAATTATTCATGGTTAACAGTAGTGAGTTGGTAGTGTGAATGATGCGGTACATTGGTTAATTAGGACCATGAACCATGTGCACCTAGAAACAACCATCTTTTGATTGTCTTGGGGCTTAATTCTATTATTCTATTGCTTTCCTATCTTCCTCAAGCATTAAATGGAACCATATTCTCACCTTGAAAACAGTATCTTTGAAAAAAAAATATTGAGCTTCATGAATCTGGAATCTCTCCCTGAAGTATATCTTGATACATATAACTTATCTATTAACAAGTGACTGGCGATATAAACGAGGAGGTGGAGAGCCATAACCGCGTGCTGGACTGAATGGTATGTAGGTTGCAGTCATTTAGATTGGCTCAAGTGAGTCGACCCAAATACGCTTTGATTTTGTTTAGCATGATGAGGCTTGAGGAGTTTAAGCTGAACAAAGTTATTGTTCTCTTTCGACTTGCTCTCAATTAGTTTCTTTGAGGGAGGGTGAGACTGTCCATGCTTATGTGCGAGAGGAGCGACTAGACACGAATGTGAAGGTTTGCAATGCAATGATTGATATGTATGTGAAGTGTGGGTTTGCGGTAAAGGCATGGTGAATCGAAATATGTACATAGATTGAATCATGCATGAAATTAGACAAGAGTAGTTGCATGACACTTTAAGCATCTAATGTAATTGTTTTTATTTATTTATCATGTAATGATATCAATAGATCTCTTAGAATCGATATATGCACATAGATTGAACCATGCATGAAATCAGACAAGAGTAGTTGCGTGACACTTTAAGCATCTGATGTAATTGTTTTTTTATTTATCCTATAATGATATCAATAGATCTCTTAGATGGGGGTTCTGAATAAATGATTCAAGAGGACTTGAATGAATGATTCTCAATCTGTATATATTCGAGAAGGTGAACTTTGATGAGGTTCTTGAAACATTATTCTCACATGTGTCACTCAAAAAACAACTAGTTTTAGCATGATGTAGATCCAAAGATTTGAAATTAAAAAATTATTGCCACTCAAAAAGCAATCTATATTTGATGCAGATTCAACACACGATGAAAAACACATTTGTTGATATACATGCACTTCCCACCAATCTAAATGATAAAAAAATATACATTCTTGTGTTGACAATTTTCAGCCATCTATAAATAGTATAGTGACTGAAATGAATGGTAACCATTAAAAGAAGGTCAGTTCCCAAAACAATGTCCTCTTCAATTTCAACAAGACAACAAAGCAGTGCTTAATTCTCCATTAAGTATGATTTCAAGTACAGCTCAATAAATTTTTAATCTCTATTTAGTTACACCGTAAATGTTTCAAAAAAATAAATTAGTTGTTAGTTCCCAAAACAACCTCAACTGCACTCCAATGAGAAATTCCTCTATTTGAAACTTTACAATCTAATTGATTTCTCCACCTTCTCCATTAAAATGAATCTGTAAAATAATATAGGTTGGTGTAGGTCTTGTGAAACTTTCTAAAGTACTTGTAAAAAAACATTATCAAAAAATATATCAAAGAAGCAAAATAGATATGTACTAAAGAATTTATGATTGTGAGATAAATAAATTACCTATTTATTTGGGCAATTGCGTGAATCATGCTTTGGCTTCTTGCAAATTCGACATACATGCACGACTTATTCTTTTGCCACTTCCCTTTGTTTTCATGAGCTTTGGGTCAAGTATAGTAATTTTTTGTGAAGACCCACTGTGGTCTATGTGCTCTTTAGTGATTGATGCATTAATGTCATTGAGTCATTTCTATCAATGTCTTCAACACCACTTGCCTTTTGCTTGTTGGCCTTACGTGTTTCCTCTTCCATGTTAATTTTTTCACTTTCGAAAACCCATTTTTAGGAGATTCTTTACCATATCAGGAGTATGCTCATATATCACCCTAGACGATGTAATCTTATTTGCCCAGTACATCAAATTGTTGTATCTCATGGATATTATTTTTTTACAACTCTCTTGTATGCCATGGTTATACCCTGCAACCCCAATTTTTGTGTCTTTCGTCCATCTTTTCATCATATAATGCGGTAGTAATCTAAAGACATGTTCCAATTTCAACACACAAAACAAACCTTCAAACTCGAACTTGTTGTAAATGCATTGCACCGACTGTTTAGTTTCAATGTATGACACTATTTAAGCCATCTTCACATTGGACTCCTGTCTGACTTCATATTTCTTCTCTAATCCTTCATGTCAAACCAATGCCACATAACAACATTGAGAAGCAACATATTCCGAATGAAACTTTTTGAATATTTTGCGTGTCAATACATTAGCAAGTTGTCTTTCAATATTACTATTTATTCTGAGATATGGTTGTTCATTAAGTGACTTGTAATCTTGCCTAACTTCATGCTCACGCCTCTTTTGTAAAGTCATATCATACCTTTTAACAAAATCAATAAGCGGTGTTCGCATATTAACCCAATCTTTAAAAAAATTGTTCATGCTTTCACTCTGTTGAGTTGTGGACATACCGGCAAAGAATGTATTTCTTAAATATACTATCATCCACATTCGACGCTCTTTCCACATGGTACTGAGCCAGTCAACTTCCTGAAGTTAAACTCCTGAATCATCTCATTCCAAAACTGTTCAAATTCCTTAGGACATTGTGTACCATAAATGCATTTGTCCCACTTGTCCTTAAAACTTGGATTTTTTCTATATACATGACTCAATTTCTCATGTACCTTTTGCAAAATGTGCCACAAGCAAAACTTATGAATTGTTTGGGGAAAGACTTTGGCAATTGCGAGTCTCATCACTGGATCTTGGTCTGTAATGATCGCGCTTGGAGGTCGATTACCCATTGCCTTTAGTCATCAAATAATCATACGAAAGAATCTTCTGTCTCAGCAACCAACAGGGCGCACCCAAACACAATAGACCGTTAATGGTGATTAACTCCAGTTAAAGGCACAAATGGCATCAAAAATTTATTCTTCTTATATGTTGTATCAAATGATACAACATCACCAAAATAAACATAATCTAGTCTTGCTCTGGCATCCACCCAAAAACAGTTACATAGTTGTCCTGTACTATCAAGTTGTACTGAATAGAAGAATGATGGGTTCTCTTGCTGCTTACCTCGAAAAAAATCTATCATTCTTCTAGCATCGCTACCATAGGTTTCCATAACAGCTTTACTTCTTCTAATGACACCCATCATATTTACTTCATCAAAACCAAGATTTTCGTATCCATCAGCTTCATTTGCCATCAGATTATGACATTGAGATAATCTAAGACCAGCGTCATTCCAACTTTTAATAAGTCTTTTGGAATTCTCACTCATTCTTTTTGATGATCGAAATATATGTCACTTTGATGGAGTGTTTAAGGCATGGTTATCTCCCTCCACAAATCTATGCACTGTACATTTCTCATTCTTCTGGATCACTTCCAACTTTGCCGCACAATCAGTTCTTGTCTTCAATTTTAGTTGCTTCTTAGCATCCACTCTATACACCCAATTCTGGTGACGAGTATATACCCTGATTTGAACATACGAATCTACATTGGATTGTGTCTTTACCACATCTTGAACTATCTTTTCTCATACTAAATCTAGATATTCTTGCATAGGCATTGTAATAATCATAAGCAGGTTCAATTGACTCAAACTCCATTCCATCACATGGTTTTTGATCTAATGAAGTGTTAGAGAAGTATAATTTCGCCTCATCTACCTCATCTACACATGTATCCATATCATGTTTTATCCTATCTACTTCATTGCCGACTTCATATTCTATCATTGGCTCATTATCTTTGTCATTTGTAGCATTGAAATCCATGTTACCTAAAAATCATAAAAGAAGATGGGTTATTGAAGATGTAGTTGGTGCAATAATCCTAACATTTCAATCTGCAGTGTAGTAATCGAATATTGCTACCGTTGATTTTGGGAAGAAAACTCTACACATGTGAATTTGAGTTAATCATATTTTAATAAGATTTAGATAGAGTAGAGTTCTAGTGACTATGTAAATTTGATTGAGAACCTGCTACTACTAGACAAATTTGATATTTTTATTTGAATACATATTTCTACCCAATTAAACATTTCAACAAAAAAAGCAAATGGTGATCCCACCCTACCAGGGAGGTTTCATGTGGGATGGGTCCATTCTTCAGATTTCAAGGGTAGCTACTAACCTTGTCTAATGAATTAAGTTCACATCCATTCATTGGTGGCCTTGATGGAATCCCTACACTCCACTGTTACGTACTCAATGTAAGCATATCACAAAAATTCTTTCAAGTACCCCACCAAGTTCATTAGACAACTTCAGTAGCAATATTACTTGTTAGGTATAAACCTTAAGAGTAATTGGCCTACGGTCGTTGCCCAACAAGAATACAAAAGAAGATCCAGCCTGCATCTGACATGGTATCATTCATCATCAAGAAGATTCAGCCTGCATCAGACTTATGCGGGTTGAATCTTTAATCTGGGTATTATGGATAGTAACTTAAAATCACGATTCTTCACAACATACCAAGTATGTGCATGGCATTAGAGCAGACCAGGAGACCTCAAAGTGGCGTCCTGCATTTTCTTTAGTTTCACTGATTGTTCTTTGTGCACACCATGTGAAACCTTAATATATAATTCAGCAGGAAGAGAGAAGAGAGGAGATAATTAGGGGTTAGGGTTTCTTACCGGAAGGATAAGAGAAGCTTCGCACTCGACCAGAGAAGCTCTATCGAAGAATCTTCGCACCGACCGAATTCTCTTGGCATCGATTGAGAAGACGAAGAGAGAAGATGATTTGGTTTGATCGTGTTAAAGAAGAAGAGAGAAGATGACGTGTTTAGTGTTATGGGTATTTTCAGAAATAATAAAACTTAAAATCTAAAGACTGTTTTAATCTGGACCGTTGTTTGATATCCAATGGTATAAATGCCTTGAGCTAATTATAAGGTATAATCCACCTAGCTGATCAGTCAAGATAACCAAACGATCATTATTTTTGTTCTATTTTATTTTTATTATTTTCTTACTGTCTATTTTAATTTTCTCATCATATTGTCCTATTTATTTTCCATTTATTCATTTTCTTTCAACACCCCTTGCATTTGCACGGGACTTTTGCTAGTATATATATACGACTACTATATAATGTAGTTAGAATGTTTTTATGGATGTCACCTATCTTCATTCCGATGCCACATAGGACGCCTCTTCATTTGTGAGGCCACATCATCAAATTAAAATCAATGAGTGGGGCCCACAGATTGGAAGGATAGTCCCCCATAAAAAATAATAAACTTCATACAATAATGGAGGTAATCTAACCGCAAGGTTCAAGAGGTCAATCATAAAAAGACGCTTGAAATTTACATGTACAACCATTTCTGGGCTTCCCCATTTCAGTGGCTCTAGGCCTCTTTTTGTGGGCCCCTGGTCCATTCGAGGACCTGATTTAGGTCCCTATGACCTCCCCTAACCTCTCCTGGTCCTTCCAGACTCATCAAATCAACTTAATCATGGTTAAATGACCAAAAGTGGAAACTGTCCAGAATGTCGATAAACAGTTTACCGACATTCTGGGTATGCTGCTCCTCATTGTAGGTGGCCCCTGTGGGTCCAATCCAGACTAGGCCTAGGACTTGCTCTCAAGTCCCTTGAACACCCTCATGGGTCCAGGATCCCCTGAACATCATCCTTGACCTCCCCTTTTGGTTGCAAAGCCACTATTGTAAAAACAGTGGTAATGGCGGTAGTTATTCTACCGCCAATCTCATTTTACAAAGAAATGGGATTAGAGGTGATTATTCTACCGCCAATCTCACTGTTTTCATGCTACAAAAGCCTTGAGAGACCCAAACATGGTAGGAGGCTATTCTAGGCACTGCCACGCCATCTAGGGCCACCTCAGACTTGACCAGACCCTTAACTAGGGTTAAACTTAACTCATGTTAGTTTTTAACCATGGTTAAGACCATTTAACCTTGGTAAAAGTCTAGAAAAATCCTAATAATCTAAAAAATCAAGGAAGACCCTAAACTTGACCTTGGGCCTAGTAATCATGGTTAACAACCCTAATCATGGTTAACTCACCTCTTAACTCCGGTTAAGCGACATTAGTCTACCGGACTGACCCCTTTAGCCTACCCGGCTAACCCTTGGCCTCCGGGCCCAATCCTTGGCCTACCGGGCCCATCTCTTGGCCTCTGGGCCTAAATCCTTAGCCTCCGGGCTCACCCTTGGCCTCCGAGCCCAATCCTTGGCCTCCAAGTCTATACCTTAGACTATGCACTTGACCTCCCCGGTCAACCAAACCTAGCCTACCGGGGTAGACCCTTAGCCACCTCGGTGCACACACACACTCCCCTAACCTTGGCACGAGCTCATGTGACAGAACTATGCTCAGTCTGATCTCACCCGGGTGAGTACGTAGGTAACTCAGCTCGAGTTCGACCCTAGTTAGGATTTTTCCCCTTTCTTGGATTAGTATCACTCTAAATACTTAGACATTTTCTTTAATCTCGACTTTAATTTGGCTTAAACTTAGGGAGTAGGTAACCGTCTTAGACAGGGGTCTCAGGGTGCCTAACACTTTCCTGGTACTTAATCGAACCTCTTACCTAGACTCTCATGTAGACCATAAGACCTTATCCATATCCGGGACTTATCCCTTAAAATTAATAAGTGACGACTCCTAATCAAAAAACCAATGGGTACCGAAATCCGTGCTCACATAATGAATTGATTTCATTCGAAGAAGAAATAAAAAAAAATTACAATGATCAAAATGAATAACATTAAGATGGTTGTCCATAGTTTTCATGATCAGTACATCTAGCAATTATGTTACAGGAGCTATTTTCAATAATCATGTCGTGAGTTCTCACAGCTGTTCTACATGTTGTTATCGGTGCTGTTGAAGCATGTCTTCATCCTGATTTCGTATTCTTAACTACTAGATGACTTGGTGCCACTAGAAATTAGGTTTTTGAACCAAGCAGCTTGAAATCTAGGGGTTCCTTTGTTTGAGTTGCTTAATGACTTTGGAGTGACCGTTGGGTTGGATTTAGCACCCCGTAAGGAATCAGTATGCCACTTTGCTAGTAGATACAATCTCCGTCTTAGCTTGTCTCAATCAGAATGCGGTGTTTTTGGCTACTTTCATGGCAGCATCACCAACATTGGCGAATTGGTTAACCCAAGACCCTCCTTCTTTAAATGATTTTTTATAAAAATTTTGTGTAAATCTTTGTTGATCAATCTATGTCTGTGATTTTCTTCTTGTTTACCATCTATCTCTATTTTGTTTTGGGTAACTATCTAAATTACTTTAAAATATTTATTATATTTTTGTTTGTTTATATGTATTGTTCATATTATTTTATCTTTATAGGAATGTTTTTTGTTTTGGCATCACATGGTGGACATGGGCCACATGACCTAACAATTACCTGATTGTTTTATAATGCATCCATTGCAATATTAACAATTACCTGGTTGTTTTATAATGCATCCATTGCAAGATTTGCATCGAATAAACTCATATTTGTTATCGTGAATAATATTCTCAAATGCGACTATCAATTTTCTCGCGTGGAAATTAGAAGTCATGTAAATCCCAATATCTAAAGGTAGGTGAGAGATGCTTACATCTAGAGGCTTTTATTTGAGATAATGTTTCTTCCCATTTCTTTTTCCAATGTGTATATAAACACTTATAAATCCTAGAATTACTAATGAAAATGCATAGAATTTGTGCACTTGATTCGCCATCGTATTGAGGTTTCCTGTACCCGAACTTTTCTTAAGGATACTTTGTTTGAGAATTCTAAACAAGGTTTTTTCCTAATGCAATCACGTTATGAAATTCAAGAAGAAGAGGAGAGAACCGAACTAGCATTTGAGTTGGGTATCCGTCCATAGCGATTCTACACCTGCATTTGCTCTATCTATTCTTTCCACACATTGATCTTCTTGTTATAGATTTGGGTATCAGGCCATGGCGATTTTGCATCTGCTCTATCTATTCTCTCTACACATTGATCTTCCTATTATATCATCTTATATACCTTTTGAGTTTCATCATTTTCATTTTTCCTTATAACCATATATGTAGGAACAATCGACACAGGTTGAACACAAAAACCGTGAATCCGTGATAAGTTTCGCAAGCTGATGGGAGGACATAGTGGTGCTACAATTCTTATGACTAAAACTCAATGGCATGAGTATTGTATGAAGGTAAAGAAAGTATGGTTACAATTTCAAGTAAAGCGAGCCAACACTTAATTTGAGTATCCAGCTATGTGGATTATGTATCTCATCTATCTATTCTTTCCCCAAATCGAACTTACTGTTGTAGCATCTTATATACCTTTTCTGTTTGATCATTTTCTGGAAAATCCAATATTCATATCAGATCAATTGAGTTGAATTTTTTCATGCCAAATCATGTCTATATCGAGATTCCAAGCCAGACATTTTCCTAATTGGGATTAGGGAGGCAAGCCTGTAGAGTCCTGAACCTTTTCCCTTGGTATTATCTTGTTTTAGTAGGGGTTTTATTGTCATTTTGGTGTTCTATGCTTGTGTGTGTAAATTCAAGCAAGTTGGGGGTTGAAAAATGGCGAAAAACTCCAAATTCAGGACCCAGATCGATCGAACATAGGAGACTGATCGATTGGGCAAAACCAGAAAGGTTGCCAAGGTGTTCTGTCTAGGCACCGATCGATCGGCCTAGGCAGATCGATTGATCGGCCCGAACGGCACCGATCGATCGGTCGGAACCTGAATGGTTGCCCAGTTGAGTCCGATCGATCGGAACTAACCCCTGATCGATTGGAGCGTGCAATTTTGGTTTAAAAAACCCCCAAATTACAGATTTTTAGGTTTTTTTTAACCCTTGGGACTATAAATAAGGGTACTATTTTGAGGTTTTGGAGTGTCCTAATCATTTCTAACCTAATTTGGCTAAGGAATAGAGAAAACCTAGAGTTCTAAGAGAGTTTTGGCTTGGAGAAGAAGAGTTTTGCTTAGAGGAAAAGAAGCTTAGTTTGAAGGTCATCCCCTAAGCTTCAAGGAGCTTCATCTAGCGATTTGGATCCAAGGGAAGGATCCCAAAGGTTGATATCCCTTCTAATTAACCCTCTTAAGATGTTTTGCATGTTTAAATAAGAATAGATTTATGGAAAATCCAGAGATTTACATGAATATGCATGAATTAAAGAATTGAAATATGAATTGAGGTTGATATCATATCTAGTCTAACTCTTGAATTATTATGATTGTTGATTTAGTATGTTAAATGATGAATTAGTGAAGAAAATGCATGTCTAAATAAGGATGTGGATGGATTCTTATGCTAGTTGCTTAAATTGAATTATAGATTATTTATAGATGTATGGAAATGATGGAGGATGGGTTAAAATGAAGAAGGGATAGATGATGAATGTGTGAATGTGGTTATGGATGAGTATGTTATGGTTATGGAATGTGAAAATGGGAAGGACATTGTATACATAACTAACGCATGGTAAGTGTTTGTTGAAATGTCTAGGAACACAGTATGGAAATGATGATGTTGAAAGGTTTGTATGAGTACAATAAGATATGCTATGATGAATTATACCCAATAATGATGTTAAAAGTGCTAGCATGAACATGACAAAATATGAATTATGTTATGATAAATTATGCTTATTCAGGTTGTATGGTGATTGATCTCCGGGTAGGCCAACGCTTAGAAGAAGTCCTCCATGTCGGGAATTCTCTAACTAGGGAGATGTAACCTAGCAAAGTTTCTGTTGCCCAGATATGGACCCTAAAGAGGGGGTGAATAGGGTCAATGGTAAAATTAAAAATGGTTTACCCTTTAAGTGCAGAATTTAAAAAACAAAGAGAAATGCTGCTAATAGTTGATATAAAAATTTAATAACAGATTAATCAGAGAGATAGATAAGAGAAAAAGGAAGTGCAAACTCAGTTTGTTATCGAGGTTTGACAATCTCCAGCCTACACCCCGCCTCTGTAAACCGCAAGAGGTTCCATTACAATCCTTGATCGTACAATCTCATTCACAGGTGAAGCTTAAACCTTTAACAATCTCTCTTCCGGTTGAGATGCAACCTTACAATCCCTCTTAAGGTCAGGATGGAACCTTTCAATCCCACTTCAGGTCAGGATGAAACCTTACATAGTCAGAGCACAATCCTTTCTAACAAAACCGAAGCAGCAGCTTCACTTGCAAGAACACGCAGGTTCTTGACTGAATACAAGAATGAGGTTTTTCGATTAACAATTCGAAATAATAAACTCATTGGGAGTTAGATTTGAATGGAATAACACACTCTAAGAAATCTCTCAAGAAATGATTTGGATTTAACTCAAAGAGAAAAAACAGAGTATCGTTTTCTCAGGATTGAGATTTTTAGCTTGAGTGAAAGATTGACCAATAGAACAGTATAAATGTGAGTGTTATTATTGTTGGATCTTTCAAAGATCATCTATATTTATAGTGTTCCAGAATTTATTACCGTTGATGAGCATTTAAAGAAAAATTACCCATTATAAATGTAGCCGTTGAGCATTAAAGACGGGTCTCAGATTTTTTTGACCTATCTAGTCGATTAGAAGGGTCCTCTGATCGGCTGGATGATCATCAGATCGTCTGGATCAGTTTTTTGATTGGTTGGATGGCAAATACCAAACTTAGTGCATTTTATTCTATCCAGTCGATCACAAGGGTCTTCTGATCGACTGGATGGACCACTTGATCGGCTGGATAGACCAAAAAAATTCTGATTTTGGTTTTCTTAGACTTTAATGATTTGCATGAGTTTCAAAGTCTTTTAACATATTAATTAAACATGATTAATATCTCATAGTGATCTTTTGAATAATCTAAAATGTATTCACAAAGAGTTTCAACTCAATCAGTACATGCAGATAAATTTTGAAAAAATTTGTTCTATCCAGTCGATCACAGGGCTTGCCTGATCGACTGGATGGTCTGCCTGATCGGCTGGATGATCTATCTGATCGACTGGATAGACCGTTTTAATTTGCAGAATTCATTTTTCAAAACCTTTAAGATAGGATTTGATTCAAAGGTTTTATACTTAACCTTTATGAGAAAGATGATCATGTTTTAAGGTCCTTAATCATATTTTTATATTTGTTCAAGGAACCTATGGTCAATCTAAAGTATTTTGAGTTTTTTCACCAATTCACCACTTAAGGATTTTTACAAGAGATCGTAGACAGATCACTGACTACCTAAACTTAGACCTTGATGAAGTTGATCCTTTCGCTTCTATGGTCTTCAGTAGCAGTGCCTCAAAGACAATATCCCAGAATACTTTTTGCTTGTAGTTGAATATCTTCTTGAAGCTTTGATTTAGAATTGTCATCATGCTTTGACTTGATATTTTTCATTGAAGGTTCTTGATTTTTGCTTGAAGTCAATCCTTTATCTCTAGAATACTGTAGACATTGATGCTCATGGAAGACATTAGTATTACAAGAGTCATTTTGTTATTTACGTTATCATTAAAACTAATTAAGGGTGATATGGTTGTAACCTTAGGCAAACAATCTCCGCCTTTTAAATGATGACACAAATAATGGAATGAGATGGGTTAAGCTCTCCCTCAACATATGTTTTCCACTAAAAGTTTTAGGAGAGCCCCCCCTAAATATATGCATATAAGTAAAAAACAGTAGATTGGAACCAAGAGAAGTTCCACAAAGGAATTCATTTATATTTTGTTTTAAATACCAAGAGAAATTTCATAAAGATAATTTATTTCACTTATAATAATCAAGATAAAAAAAATTATGTATTTCATACATTCAAATCATATTTCAACATATATACCATCACATTCATTATCTCTTTTCTCCCCCTTGTCAACATCAAAAGAAAACAAAAAAAAAATAGCAAAGAAAACAGAAAAATAGACAACAGATTCTAAGGGGTCTTCTTCTTATCCTTCTTGATCTTCTTCTTGATTGCCATGAAGAGAGAGTCTTCATCACTACTTGAACTGTCCGGGGAGTCATCTGAAGATGTAGAACTAGAGAGGATGGATGCATCTTTTTCTTCATCAGAGGAGGGAAGAGAAATGATTGGGTCACCCTTGGAATCACCCTTAGGAGGGACTTCTTCTTTCTTCATGGGTTGTTTGCCTTTGGATTGAGAAGAAGGGCCTTGAGATGAAGGGCTTTGAGAAGGGGCAGTAGCCAATCTTACCAAGAAGTTATTTATCTTCTTAAGTTCAGCTATGGCTCTCAAGATAATGGTGGCTGACAAGGAGTTTTGTTCAGCCATATCCAATAGCAGGTTGCCTTGGGTCTTCATCTGAAGGGCTGAGGACTCTGATTGGCCTTGGATCATAGCTGCAACCTTTTCAATTTTCATAAATTCTTTCATTTGATCAGCTTCTAATCTTTGAAGAAGAGTGGTGACTATGTCAACTCTTTTTTTGGTGACTAAGGTGTCCATGTTAACAGCTCCCAAAACAGAGTAAGAGGCATTAGCTCTCTCTCTCAAATCAGTGTTCATGGCAGCTAGGGAGGATTCAATAGAGGAGATCCTCTCTCTCATCTCAGATCTGAAGTCAGCAGATGATCCTCAAGGTATGCTAGTCTGTCTCTCACTTCATTTTGCAACCCAGTGGCTTGAGCTTCTTGCCATTCCAATCTCTCTCTCATCTCAGCTTGGAAGCTCAGCATCCCAGAACTTAAAGAGTCCAATTTACCCATCATCAGGCTCAAGACATCATCATGAAGAGAAGGTCTAAGATGGGGCTTAGGTTGAGTAGAAGATCCACCTACCTCAAAGTGAGGAGAGGAATCCCTGAAGGGAGAAGAATGAGGAGAGAGAGGAGAAGCTCTGGCTGGAGACTGAATAGGAGAGTTGGAATGAAGGGAGTGATCCATAAGAGGATTAGCAAGAAGAGAGTGATCCAAAGGAGGATCAGAAGGGGGTGGAAGAGATGAAGGAGCAGGAGTGGATTTTGGAAATCATTTCTACAATTCTTTATTCCACTGATATCCCATTTTGACTAGAGTTGTAGGACTGTAAATGTCATAACGGGTAGGGTGAATGACTTCTAGAGTGGAGTTAAAAGAAAGTTCAAAGTGTTTGAATACAAGGGTGAGAAGCTATCCATAAGGTAGACAAGCATTTTTCTTAGAGACACACTCAACCATGTTATGAAAAACAAGATAACAGAGGTCAAAAGATTGAGTGGTTAGAACACACCAAATAAGAAACACATCAAAATAAGATAAGTAGTTTCTGCTACCTTTTCTAAGAAGAATGTTGTATGAAATGATGTAATGAATCAGTCTGGCATCAAGAGTCAGATTGTTGAGAGTAGTAAGGGAGGCTTGAGAAAATTTTGAATTAGAACAAATAAGCTTTAAAGCTTCAATTGGCTCAAATCTAGGGTGGATTGGCCAATCTTTGGAAGCAAACAATTCAATGATCCCAGTTGGAACAGATAGAATTGATGTAAGAACTTCAATGGATAGAGTAAAGTCCTTTCCACAGACATAAAAAGTGAAGGAATTTGTGGAAGGACTAAAGTGGAGGTGCGAATAAAATAATTTTACTAATTCAGGATACATAGGTTCCTTGAATTTGAGGAGATGGAGCCATCCAAGAGCTTTGAAGAGCTCACAGATATGACCTAAGCCCCACTCTTCTAGAATAGTAGAATCAAGGACCTTACCGTGGACAATGGGTCGAGAGTGGATGATGTCTCTATATCTCTTGGCAGCCTTTCTGGTCTTGAAGCATGATGCTTACGGTTCTTCTTCAACTGGAGCTTTTCCTGACCTTCTTTGTCTTTTAGGGCTTGATCATTCCTCAACAGTCTTCGTTCTTGCCATTAGAATCAGTTAGGAAGGAAAAAGAGTTGATTTCAGAGAGATTTAGAGAGGTTTTGAGGTTTGGAGGAAATGAAATAGGGAAAAATAGGTTTTGGAGGGAAGATGGTGAGTGCGGGCAGCAAATAGGGAATTTTAAAAGTGAATGGATAGATTGGGGATTTCAGGGTTTTTATTAAACATTTTTTAAAAAAAATTTCACTATCCAGTCGATCACAAGGCCTGTCTAATCGGTTGGATTGTCCATCTAGTCGATTAGATCACCTATGTGATCGGCTAAATAGAAGAAAAAACAAATTGAAAAGATTTTAGCATTAAAATTCACTTTTTACACTATCCAGTCGATCACGAGCTTCGTCTGATCGACTGGATCCATCATCCAGTCGATTAGAACACAGATGTGATCGACTAGATAGAAGAAAGATTCTGAATTTTTTTTAGATTTCTTCTAAATCCAACTGTCCATACATTAAACACTAAGCACACATTCCAAAACATCAATTAATCATTATAAATCATTTTAAACCATTCTTAATTATTTAAAAATGTATTTCAACAATTTTTATTAAATTTAACAGATTTTTAACTTTCACATTTAAGATGATTTTATTTGAATACTAAGCTTTGGTTTCATACATTTTTAGATTATAAGACTTCAGTAGTTTGCCTATGCCCAATTTTCTTCTTAAAGTACTAAACCTATCATGTTGAAGGGGCTTTGTGAATATATCAGCAAGTTGGTTGTTTGTATCAACAAACTCCAACACAACATCCCAATTTTGTACATGATCTCTAATGAAATGATATCTTATTTTTATATGTTTAGTTCTTGAATGTTGAATAGGATTTTTAGTCATATATATGACACTTGTATTGTCACATCTAATTGAAATATTTGAATAAAAGAGTTTATAATCTTTCAAAAGCTGTTTCATGTACAGATTTTGAGCACACAGCTTCCAGCCGCTATATATTCAGCCTCAGTTGTAGACAGAGCAACAAAATTCTGTTTCTTGCTAAACCATGAAACAAGGGAACACCCTAAGAAGTGACAAGTACCACTAGTACTTTTTCTATCAATTTTACATCCGGCAAAGTCTGCATCTGGGTAGCTTATTAATTCTAATGATATACCAAAGTCCTAAATCAGTTGATCCTAGCAAGTATCTAAAGATTCTTTTAACAGCAATTAATTGAGATTCTTTTGGACAAGATTGAAATCTAGCACATAATCATACACTAAACATAATGTTAGGTTTGCTAGTAGTTAAGTACAGTAGACTTCCTATCATGCCTCTATATTTCTTTCCATCAACACTTTTACCATTTTCATCTTTGTCTAGTTTGGTTGATGTACTCATAGGAGTATCCATTATTTTAGTATTTTTCATACCAAATTTTTTAAGAAGTCCTTTAGTATACTTACTTTGATTTATGAAGGTTCCTTATTTAGTTTGCTTTATTTGAAGTCTAATAAAGAATGTTAATTCTCCCATCATACTCATTTCAAATTCTTTTTGCATAATATTGGCAAACTCTTTACACAAACATTCATTTGTAGAACCAAAAACAATATCATCAACATACATTTGAACTAATAGCATATAATTTGATTTTGTTTTCACAAATAAAGTTGTATCAATTTTGTCTCTTAGAATTCATTATTAAGCAAGAAATTACTTAATCTTTCATACCAAGCTCTACGAGCTTGTTTTAGTCCATACAAAGATTTTGTTAATTTAAACATATGATTAGGTAGATTATAATTTTAAAAGCAAGGAAGTTGCTCTATATAGACTTCTTCAAAAATGAATCAATTTAGAAATGTACTTTTTACATTCATTTGGAATAACTTGAAGTCTTTATGACTTACAAAGGCAAGTAGCATTCTAATGACTTCAAGTCTAGCAACCGGGGCAAAGGTTTCATCATAGTCTATCCCTTCTTCTTGGTTGTAACCTTGATCTACCAACTTAGCTTTGTTTTTAATTATATTTCTAGATTCATCATTTTTATTTATAAAAACTCATTTAGTACCAATAATTGATTTATCATTTGGTCCAGGCACTAAATTCTAAACTTGATTTCTCTCAAATTGGTTAAGTTCTTCTTGCATAGCAATGCCCCAAGATTTATCTTCAATAGCTTCATGGGCATTCTTAGGTTCAATTTGAGAAAGGAAAGCTAAATTATTACATATGTTTCTTCTTGTTCTAACTCCCTTTTCTAAGTCACCAAGGATTTGGTCTTTAGGATGATCCTTATTTAATCTCCAAGATTTAGGTAATTTAATTGATTCTTCAATGCCAATTTCTACCATATCTTCATTTTTAACAAGATTGTCATCATTAGGTTCATTATGTTCTTGTTGTTCATTTTCTTCATTAGTTAGTTCAAGATTAGAGATTTCTTTATAAACTTTCTCAATTTTAGTATCTTCATCATCTTCAATTGATTTAGTCTTTTCAAATGGATTAACTTCATCAAAGACTACATGAATAGATTCTTCAACATTTAAAGATTTCTTATTAAATATTCTATAAGTTTTGCTATTATTTGAATAACCTAGGAAGATTCATTCATTAGCTTTAAGATCAAATTTCTTTAAGTGATGTTTGTCATTTAGAATGAAACATTTACAGCCAAAACACCTTAAAGTATCCAATATTAGGGGATCTTTATTTCCATAGCTCATAGGAGGTTTTTATTAATTTGTTCCTTATTATTACTCTATTAATAACATAACAAGATGTATTGATGACTTCAGCCCAAAAATAATTAGGAAGTTTATGCTCATTTAACATTGTTCTAGTCATCTCTTGAAGAGATCTATTCTTCCTTTCAACAACTCCATTTTGTTGTGGAGTTCTTGGAGCTGAGAAGTTATGGTTAAAACCATTTTCTTCACAATATAGTTCAAGCTCCTTATTCTTGAACTCACCACCTCTATCACTTCTTATGTTATTGATAGTATATCCTTTCTCATTTTGCACTCTATTACAGAATTTCTTAAATAAATTAGGTGTTTCACTTTTGTGTGATGAAAATAATACCCATATATATCTAGAATAGTCATCAACAATCACAAAGGTATATGTTTTACCACCTAGGCTAACTACTTCATTGGGTCCAAATAAGTCCATATGAAGAAGTTCTAAAGGCCTAGATGTTGAGATTATTTTCTTATTCTTGAATGAGGATTTTACTTGTTTTCTAAGTTGGCATGCATCACATATTTTATCTTTGATAAATATGGTCTTTGGGAGACCTTTTACTAAGTCATTCTTAGATAATTTAGAAAGCAAATCCATACTATCATGACCTAAACGCCTATGCCACAGCCAACTAGTTTCATTTACAGCAAATAAACACATCATGTTTTGAGCAGTTAAATCGTCAAATTCAAGTGTATAAACATTCTGATTTCTATGTGCTATGAACAAAGTATTGATATTATCCTTATCTTTAACTATGCATAGATTTGGTTTAAAAGAAATAATTAATCATTTGTCACAAAGTTGGCTAATGCTAATCAAATTATGTTTAAGTCATTTGACTAATAAAACATTTTCAATAAGAGTAGAAGAGTTCTTACCAACATCACCTATGCCAATGATCTTCCCTTTTGCATTGTCCCCAAAGGTCATATGCCCTCCATCTTTAGGAGAGATAGATATGAATAAGTCTTTGTTCCTACTCATGTGCCTTGAGCAGTTGCTATCCAAAACCCACACTGTTTTGGAGGAATTTGACTTGAAACATACCTACAAGATAAGTTCGAGTAACTTTCTTTGATACCTAAATCATCTTGGGTCCTCCATAGTTAGTCTTGGGAGGGGAAGTCCTTTTTGGAACCCAAACTTTTCTTACTACCTCATTTTTGTTAAAATTATAAAAAACAGTTGAAGGGGTAGTTGAGTTACTAGGGGTTTGAAAAGAATTTTTGGTAATCCTTTTGCTTTGACATAGGGTTATACCCAAGTCCAACTTTTCCAAATACACAAGTTTGTTGACCCAAAATTCTTGCCAAATTCTTTTCTCCAGTTGAAAGTCTAAAAACAATTTTGGTCAAGTCATTGATCTTTGCTTCATTTTCATCACAATTACATGTAGGAATTGGAGATGATTGAACCTTTTCTTTCATCTTCAATTCTTCATTTTCTTTTAGAAGATTTTCTTGTGATGTAAGAAGCAAGAGATTTTCCTTTTTAAGAGAATTATTTTTAGAAGCAAGTTTTCTAAATTCAGTATATAAATCATCAAATGCTTCTCTTATTTCTTCTTAGGAAAGAGAGTCATTAGAAGGAGAGGTTACCTCATCATTTTTGAGTGCCATGAGGCATAGATTTTGCAGTCGCCTCATCACTTGATGCTTTAGAGTTGCTGTCTTCTGAGTCATCCCAAGTGGCCTTCATGGCTCTCTTTTTGTACTTCTTACTCTTGGCAAGTTGAGGATACTCCGATCTCACATGACTTGGTTTCTTGCATTCATAGCATGTGATCGGTTCCTTCTTGCTTGGTTCTCCCTTTGCTATTTCTTTAGAGAACTTCTTGTTTGACCTTTTCTTGAAGTTCTTTTTGTACTTCAGAAATTTCTTGAACTTCCTTGCCATCAGTGAGAAGTCTTCATCTTCCTCACTCTCTTCTTCTTCTTCTTCACTCTTAATAGGTTGAGAGGCTTTCAAGGCCAATTCTCTTCTTGCTTTAGGTTTATCAATTTGATGTTCCTTCATTATGACTTAATGAGTCATAAGTGAACCTAGCAGCTCATCCATACTCAGTTTGGTGAGGTCTTTGGTTTCTTGAATAGCTGTAACTTTGGGGGACCACTCCTTTGGTAGAGATCACAGAATTTTCCTCACAGTTTCTGCATTAGTATACATTTTACCAAGAGATTTTAAACCATTAGTAATGTTAGTAAAACGGGTAAACATATGAGCAATGGTTTCATCCTTCTTCATTTTAAATAGTTCATATTTGTGAACTAACATGTTGATTTTCTCATCTTTTACTTGGTTAGTTCCCTCATATGTAACTTGTAATTTATCCTAAATTTCTTTGGCTGAATCATAGCCAGATACTCTGTTGAATTCTTGGGGACTAAGGGCACAATAAAGGTTGCTAATGGCTTTGACATTAATCTGGATTAGCTTAATATCAACTTCATCCCATTCTTCCTCAACTTTAGGAACTTGCACATCATTGATGGTCTTGCAAGGAAGATAGGGACCTTGGATGATTACTTTTCAGCATTGGTAATCCAAAGCCTGGATGTAATAAATCATCCTGGTTTTCCAGTAGTTATAGTGTTCTCCATTGAATAAGGGTGGTCTGGTAGTGGATTGTCCCAGGCTAGCTGCAAAATGATTGCTTGCCATTAAAAGATCTTTGAACTCAAGATTTTTTAGATAAAAAAAGAGTTTCTAGCTCTGATATCACTTGTTGCCTAGATATGGACCCTAGAGGGGAGGGGGGGTG
This sequence comes from Tetracentron sinense, assembly GCA_015143295.1. Classification (NCBI taxonomy): domain Eukaryota; kingdom Viridiplantae; phylum Streptophyta; class Magnoliopsida; order Trochodendrales; family Trochodendraceae; genus Tetracentron; species Tetracentron sinense. The sequence goes on from CM026552.1 coordinate 47,947,502, forward strand.
AATAGGGTCGATGACAAAATTAAAAATGGTTTACCCCTTAAGTGCGGAATTTAAAAAACAAAGGGAAATGCAGCTAACAGTTGATATAGAAATTTAATAATAGATTAATTAGAGAGATATATGAGAGAAAAAGGAAGTGCAAATTCAGTTTTTTATTGAGGTTCGCAATCTCCAGCCTACTCATCGCCTCTGCAAACCGCAAGAGGTTCCACTACGATCCTTGATCATACAAGCTCCTTCATAGGTGAAGCTTAAACCTTTAACAATCTCTCTTTCGGTCGAGATGCAACCTTACAATCCCTCTTAAGGTCAGGATGAAACCTTTCAATCTCTCTTCAGGTCAGGATGAAACTTGAAACCTTTCAATCTCTCTTCAGGTCAGGATGAAACTTGAAACCTTTCAATCTCTCTTCAGGTCAAGATGAAACTTTACACAGTCAGAGTACAACCCTCTCTGACAAAACCAAAGTAGCAGCTTCACTTGCAAGAATATGCAGGTTCTTGACTGAATAAAAGAATGAGGTTTTTGGATTAACAATCCAAAATAATAAACTCTTTGGGAGTTAGATTTGAATGGAATAGCACACTCTAAGAAATCTCTCAAGAAATAATTTGGATTTAGCTCAAAGAGAAAAAAACAGAGTATCGTGTTCTCAAGATTGAGATTTTTAGCTTGAGTGAAAGATTGATCAATAAAACAGTATAAATGTGAGTGTTATTATTGTTGGATCTTTCAAAGATCATCTATATTTATAGTATTCCAGAATTTATTACCATTGATGAATATTTAAAGAAAAATCACCTGTTATAAATGTAGCCGTTGAGCATTAAAGACGGGTTTCAGATTTTTCTGAGCTATCCAGTCGATTAGAAGGGTCCTCTGATTGGCTGGATGATCATTAGATCGCCTAGATCAGTTTTATGATTGGCTGGATGACAAAAACCAAACTTATTGTATTTTGTTCTATCCAGCCGATCACAAGGGTGTTCTGATCGATTGGATGGACCACCTGACTGGCTGGATGGTCCACCAGATTGGCTGGATAGGCCAAAAAACATTCTGATTTTGGTTTTCTTAGACTTTAATGATTAGCACGAGTTCCAAAGTCTTTTAACATCTTAATCAAACATGATTAACATCTCATAGTGATCTTTTGAATAATCTAAGATGGATTCACAAAGAGTATCAACTCAATCAGTACATGCAGATATATTTTGAAAAAATTTGTTCTATCCAGTTGATCACAGGGCTTGCCTGATCGACTGGATGGTCTGCCTGATTGGCTAGATGGCCTATCTGATCGACTGGATAGACCATTTTAATTTGTAGAATCCATTTTTCAAAACCTTTAAGATAAGATTTGATTCCAAGGTTTTATACTTAACCTTTATGAGAAAGATGATCATGTTTTAAGGTCCTTAATCATATTTTTATATTTGTTCAGGGGACCTATGGTCAATGTAAAGTATTTTGAGCTTTTTCACTAAATCACCGCATAAGGATTTTGACAAGAGATCCTAGACAGACCACTGGCTACCTAAACTTAGACCTTGATGGAGTTGATCCTTTTACTTCTATGGTCTTCAGTAGCAATGCCTCAAAGACAATCTTCCAGGATCCTTTTTGCTTGTAGTTGAATATCTTCTTAAAGCTTTGATTTGGAATTGTCATCATGCTTTGACTTGATATTTTTCATTGAAGGTTCTTGATTTTTGCTTGAAGTCAATCCTTTATCTCTAGAATACTGTAGACATTGATGCTCATAGAAGATATTAGTATTAAAGAGTCATTTCATTATTTATGTTATCATTAAAACTAATTGAGGGTCATATGGTTGTAACCTTCAGGCTAACAGTTTCTTGACAGAAGATCGCAATCGAAGTGATGACCAAGCTCAGATACTAATCACGATACTGAAGCACAAGTTTACATGTGTGGTAGATTACACAAGCATGACATGGACATTGCATGGACACTGAACACTTGACATTGAAACACAAGTGCAAGGACAAGAACAAGTATAAGGACTTTAAACACTAAAATACAATTTGAAGGACTCTGAACACTGAAATACAAGAACACTGCATGAATTTACAAGGACCCTGAATTTCAAGTTGCTCCGGTATTCGTTGATGCTCTCCATGGATAAGATTTTAAGTCCTGGAAAATTATCATGGACATTTGGATCTAAGAGCTCTAGGGGCTTTCGCTTCTGTCGATGTATCTCCATGGATTTAAATACAAAGACCTCGATGGCTATTTTAATGGGAAAACAAGCATGTATTGCATTCATGGTACAAGTTCAAGAGTTACAAGTTCAAGAGTCACACAAGTACCCAAGTCAAGCTAAGTCATGATGTTCACATGTTTGCGCACTTTGAATATGTCCATGTTATATTAAAATGCTATTGACTTTTTAATTATTACATGATTTAGATATTGGATTTATGCATATGCCATTGTTGGTTAGTTTGGATATCCGTTGAGTATTCAATGCTCAATCGACCTGTTATTGTCATTCAGGTCCAGTGCAGGATCAAGCAGCTACTCCTTGGGTGGAAGAGAAGTATATTGAGGAAGTGGAAGAAGGTGATATTCCAGTTGATGGAGCCTGGGATCTTGAACGGTTCCCGTATTACTAGTTTCATTGTGTGAGAACTTGTAATAGACTTGAGACTTTTAGTAGATGTTGCTTTAGTTCATGTTGATGATTTTAGACATATCTTGGTATATCTTCTATCAGATGAGACTTTTTATATTGAAAGAAATTTTATATTTACTATTTTGGGAGATTATCTTTTAGTTTTGTCTTATTGCTATGGAGGTTAAGCAGGGATAAGTAATGTGGCGGACCCAAAGTCCCATTATGACCAAGTGGGGTTTTGGGGTCGTTACGAAGCCAATATGGATTGATCAAAAGCTGGATATGTTGATGCTCTTCTTCTTAGTAAAGGATAAATTAAAGGAGATTCGTCATCTAATATGATTATGTTTTTCTTAAGATAATCAGAGAGAGGTAGAGAGAGACGAATGGGGACTTTCTTTGTTGCATTTTATTTTTATTTTTATTATGAACAATATGCTTTTGATATGTGAGCATAAACTACTTTATTATCCTAAAAAATCTATGAAATGTTCAAAATACTATAAAGGATGAGAAGGGTTTGGTTTTGTCTTTCTATAGTTTAATGTCCAAATACTTCTGGTTAAACTTGGGTGTATATGTAGTATTGTTATTTTCATTGGTTAGATGGGCATGGATCAAATTTTACAATCTCAAATGGTTTATGAGCTTAGGTTTATCATTGGTTAAACTTGAGCCTAGCTTTATGTGAGCATGGGTTTTGGAACCCTACCCTCACAAGGGTTTTTGTTTAGAGTCACCACCTATTAATTCAGAGGGGATAAGTCCCTGAGATGTAGATAAGGTCTTGGTCAATGGGAGAGATCTAGGTAAGAGGTTCGATTAAGTTCGGGGAAGGTGTTAGGCATTTCGAGATTTCCATTTTACAATGGTTCCCTACTTTCTAGGTTTAAGCCAAATTAAAGTCAAGTTTGTTCAAATGCCTAAGTGTTTAAAGTAATACTAATCTAAGAAAGGGAAAGCTAACTAGGGTCAAACCTAGATTGTGTTGCCTATATACTCACAAGGTGAGATCAGACTGAGCGTAATTCTGGCGCATGAGCCCGTGCTAAGGCTAAAGGGTGTGTGTGTGTGTACCATGGGTGGCTAATGGTCTAGTCTGGTAGACTAGGGTTTGGTTGACCGGGATTGGTCAAGTGCAAGATTTAGGCCTGGTAAGCCAAGGGTTAGTCCAGTAGATTAAAGATTAGTCTGGTAGACTAGAAAAGAGCCCGGTAGGCCAAGGTTGGATTTAACTAAGGTTAAGGATGCTAACCGGGGTTAAAGGTTAAACTAACCATTGTTAAGATTGCTAACCATTATTGAGGGTAATAAGGTTAGCCCCGGTAGGCCAAGGTTGAGCCCGGTAGGATGTAAAATGAGGCCCGGTAAGCCAAAGAGGTTTTAATCGAGGTTAAGGTTGCTAATTGGAGTTAAATGGAAAGTCAATCATGGTTAGGACTGCTAACCATGGTGGAAAGAGCCAAAGCAGAATCATTTTAGACACTTAGCAAGTTTTTGAATACTTTTGAAATTTTTCAGATTTTTCTAAGGGTTAAGGGGTGCTTAACCATAGTTAAAATTTAATCGAGATTAAGTTAACCCCAGTTAAAGGTCACAGGTAGGTTAGGGTGGGTCAGAGAGCATGGCAAGGCCTAGAGTGACCTCCTACCTGGTCTGGGCCCTGTGCAAAGCCCAAAATCACAGAAAACCAGAAATAGCGGTAGATAGTCTATCGCCATTTTCAGTCTCCAACTGACTTGAGTTTGGTAGCCTGGGGTTTAGGTTAGAGTGAATCCATGGGGTCGTGGACCCACAGGGTTGAAGAAGGGAGTGCCCTGAATGTTCTAGGCCTTTAGTGGGCCTAGGGCCAAGGTGGGCCTGAACTCACTGCACATGATATACTGAAATGGCGGTAGAGAGTCTACCGCCATTATGCCAGTTCCTGGTTTTTGGTGATTTAACCACAGTTAAGCATGCATGGGTGACCTAGAAGGACCAGTAGCTAAGAGACAGAGGGACCTATCTATGGCCCTGTAATGGACCAGGGCCCCACCCAAAGGAGTGTAATGCTACTGTGAATAGAAGGTACAGGATGTCGGTAATAATTCTACTGCCATTCCTGACATTTCTAGAAAAATGAAATGTATCCCTTGGGCCTATGCTAGGATACTTCCAGGGGATCCCTCATGGTCTGAGGGTCCCCCAGAAGGTCTAGAAAAGTTTCAACATTTAGGGGGGCCTTGTACCCGAGTTTAAGACCTCAAGGGGTTCCCCAATGCCTATGAGAAAGGTAGGGGAACCTCTATCCTTGGTTGTACAACTACGAAAGATGAACAAAATAGAAATAAATGACCCCTAGAGTTGGACCAGGGGTCTTACAGAGCTTTAACAGAAAATAAACAAGATGGTAGGGGTTCTACCCTCTCGGCTGAGCTCCAATAGTGGTGGCGAGTGGTGGTGCACGGTGGTGGAGCCTGGGGTAGGTCTGGGATAGCTTTTGGATCCCTTAGGGGTCTGGAGGTTTCCTCAGGTGGAAAACCATGGCTAGGAAGGCTGAGTAATAGGCTGCCCGAAGTCCAACAGGGCTTTGGTATGGATTTTTTTTAGAATCCTTTAAACCTAAGGATTGGTGAAGTATTTATAGGGCTTAGGCCTTGGGGTATTCTAGGCATTACTAGAGGCATGCCAGACACAAGAGAGGCGGAGCTGAGGTATTGCAGGGGGTGCTAGCTGCGTATTTGCAGAAACCCAAGAATGGCGGTAAAGTTCTGACCGCCATTTCCTATTTTATGCTAAAATAGGCCCAATCCTCATATGATTGACTTGGGCTACTGTTCATTTTACCAAAATTAGAAATGGCGGTAAAAACTTTACCGCAATTCCTAATTTTTTTAGAATAAAGCAGGTGGGCCCAACTACACTGGGTTCTAAAGGCTTATGGGCCCCTGTTTTGGGCCCACAGGATGGTTTGGCTTCGGTTTTAGGGCTCTTGGGCCTTGAAATGGGCTTTGGGTGAACCTAGGGTTAGGCCTAGGATTTAACTAAGGTTTACTTTGGGTTAGGCCTAGGGTTTGACTGGTTTACCTAGGATTAGGCCTAGGGTTTGACTATGGTTTGCTTAGGTTTAACCTAGGGTTTGAATAAGGCTTACCTAGGCTTAGGCCTAGGGTTTGAGTGGTTTACGTAGGGTTAGGCCTAGGGTTTGACTATGATTTGCTTAGGTTTGACCTAGGGTTTGCCTAGGGTTTTCCTAAGGTTAGGATTTGATTGGGACTCAGCTGGGGATAACCATGGTTAATGGTCCTAATCCTGGTTAATACAGAGTGTAAAATAGGGTGCTTACAGCTGCCCCCCTTTGCCAGAGAGTGCCAAGTCAGCAATTGAACGATAAAGATTTGAATCATCCTATTTTTACAGCAATGCTAGGTTTTAGAGAATGATGATATGCATGTTGTGCAAATGGTGGTGATGTGCTTGCCTATACCTGTTGGGGATATGAGTGACTGGGAAAGAGAAAGTGGTTAGAGCCACTCTAGGGAATGAATAGTAGTCCGGGCTACTTATGCTGGGGATTGATGGATGTGAATGCATGGTTGTTATGGCATTACCCGGAGGTGTTTAACCAAAACAACCGAAAGACACACAGAGTGTTGGAAGGAGGATATGCGAGGTGTCGGCATATTGACAAGGTGTTTTATGTCATTGTTGACCTGATATGTCGAGAACACACGGAGATGTCGAAGAAGACATGAAGGAGGTATCGACATGTTGACAAAGCGTGTTATGTCAATGGATACGCAAGATGTCGAAGACACACGGGGGTGTCGAAAGGAGGACATGCGAGGTGTCGGCATGTTAACGAGGTGTATTATGTCAATGTTCACCTGGGATGTCGAGGACACACGGGGGTGTCGAAGGGGACATGTAGGAGGTATCGACATGTTGACAAGGTGTGTTATGTCCATGGATACGCAGGATGTTGAAGACACACAGGGGTGTCGAAAGGAGGACATGTGAGATGTCAGCATGTTGACAAGGTGTATTATGTCAATGGATACGCAGGATGTCAAAGACATACGGGGGTATCGAATGGGACATGTGGGAGGTATCGGCATGTTGTCAAGGTGTGTTATGTCAATGGATACGCAAGATGTCAAGGACACACAGGGTGTCAAAAGGGTTGCAGCATGTCCCGAAGGCGCTAGCCGAATTGGTTTTGAAAATGGCCGAGAGGCGCTAGATTTTGATGATGTCATGCAGGGTGTAAAGGCGATGATGCTTTCCTACGACTCTGTTGATTGCGACTTGCTGGCGATGCGCGGTGTCGGCTTCTTCTGCTTGTTTTACCGGGGCTGCTTCGTGCAGGTTGGTACGACCAGGTCTTGGTACCAAAAGTTTTGTTTTGAAAAAACATTTTTAGAAAAGTGTTGTGGACTTTTACAAAAGTTTTTGATTTTGATGGAAAGAATGCTTGCTAGCTTTTAGATTTGCTAGGGAATTGCCTTTGTCAGGGCTTAGGAGATTTTGTAGTGTGTCTTTTACTCTCGAAAAGTGGAGTATGACCCAGAAGAAGTTTTGTCACCACTGGGGATGTTCGGGGGTAGACATGCTAGTCTTGCTGCCGCTGAAGATTGGGGACTCTGGCCGGGGTGAAACTTGTTGGAGAGCAATTGGAGCTTTTAGACTCTTGCTGAGGAGAGCGTTTGTAGAGAGCAATTGGAGGCTTCTACTGGGGATCCATTGGGGGAGTTTAATACTGCTGTATGCCAACTTCCGAGGATCTGTTAGGGAGTGGAACTCTACTGGAGACCATGAATCGTCTACTGGGGAGTTGTTTTTGGCCGGCCCTGTTGGGGATAATCGGGAATCCGATAAGACTAGTTGCTGCCAGATTTTGCTGCCAAACTACTTTTCAGCTTTTCTCCTTTTTTTACCCTTGGAATGACCAAGTTATGAGGTTCGCATAATTTTTGCGCAACGAGGCCGTTGTCGGTTTTTCTCATGCCTACAAAGCTGATTGATTTTTGTCCCTATTTTGTCCCTAGTCGCAAGACTAGATCTGGGGCTTCAATTGCACCATTGGTCTGTTGCCTGTATGACGTGGAGTTGTGATGATGTATTTTGAACTTTCAGCAGAGATCTGTCATCCATTTGTTGCAGAATTTGAGAGTATTTTCTGTTACAATCTCAAATGGGACACCGTACTGGTAGATGATGTTCTCTTTCAGAAAATGCTAAACCACAGAGTCGGTGACGTCGATGCCCCAAGCTGAGAATAGCCACGGAGCAGTGAGATTGTGCAGCCTAGTTGGCGGTGCATTGATCCTGTCGGTATAGATTTGGCACTGGTGACACTTTTGTACATGCTGGCAATAATCAGATTCCATTGTAGACCAGTAGTAGCCCAACCTGAGTATTTTCTTGGAACTACTTTTGCTAGTTCACGAGTGTCGAGGCATCTGAACCAGATTAGGTTTGGTGATCTCTTGTACAAGATTCCTCTTGAGAGGACAAACTGAATGGCCAGTCTTCTGATTGCCCACAGTCTGTTTTGGTGGCATCGAGTGGGAAGGTCCTGTCCTCTAGATACTACTTGATGTTTGCAGACCAATGCTTGTTGTCAGATACCTCTTCGATCTCAAGGCAGTAGGTAGGCTGATCCTGTTACTGAATCTCGATGGGCTAGAGCATGACTCCCCTTGGGATTTGAACCATGGAGGCGAGAGTAGCCAGTGTATCGGCAATCTGTTGTGGTTCCTGGACTTGTGACTGATGGTGATTCTCCTGAATTGAGTAATCAGCAAGTTGAGGTAGGCTAAGTATGAGATTAGCCTGGCTTCTTGAATGGCCCAAGATTCGTTTGCCTGACAGATTACCAAAGATGAGTCACCGTAGACGTCTATCTCTTTAATCCCAATGCACAGGGCTTAATTCAGTCCGGCTATCCATGCCTCATATTCTGTTTTGTTGTTTGAACATCTGAATTTCAGTTTGACTGAGATAGGAAGGTGAGCTCCCTTAGGGGAGATCAGGACTGCTCCTGCCCCGTGACCATGACTATTAGTGGCTTCGTTGAAATATAGCTCCCAACTGAGGTATTCTTGCTCTTCAGATTCTGCATACAGGTAACAAGATGGCTTCATCTGGGAATTGGTTGTGAACTGATACATCCTGTGCTGGGCTGTGGGCCAGGTGATTTGCAATCGCATGCCTCTTGATTGACTTCTAAGTCATGTATGTGATGTCGAATTCAGATAACATCATAAGCCATCGGGCTGTCCTCCTGGTAGTGGCTGACTTTTCCAGTAGGTACTTAAGTGGATCCATCTGGGAGATCAGGATTACCGGGTAGGAGAGTAGATAGTGCCGTAGATGCTGAGTAGCCCAGATCAGTGCTAGACAAGTTTTCTTAAGTGGGCTATACCTCTCTTCATACTCTAACAGGCGCTTACTGATGTAGTAGATGACTTGCTATGTTCTGTTCTTCTTGTTATGCTGTGCCAGGATGCACCCCATGGAGGTTCCTTGTATTGAGATATAGAGTAGCAGTGGTCATCCCGGTATAGGAGGCACAAGTACTGGAGGTTGGAAAAGATACTGCTTTATTCTGTCAAAGGCTTCCTAGCACTCGTCTGTCCAGATTGTAGGAGTGCTCTTCCGAAGAAGCTTGAAGAGTGGCTCGCATATCGGAGTGAGCTAAGAGATGAATCCGTTGATGTACTGAATTCTGCCCAGGAACCCGTGGATTCCCTTTTCAGTTTGGGGAGTCGACATTTCGATGATAACTCTGGCTTTGGTTGGATCGATCTCAATACCTCTTTTGCTGACTATGAAGCCGATGACCTTTCTTAATGAGGCTCCAAAGACACATTTGACCGGATTCAGTCTTAGGCTGAATTCTCTGAGTCTATTACACAGTTTCTTTAGGTCTTCAGGGTGTTACCTGGTAGTAGGTGCTTTGACGATATATCATCCACACAGATTTCAGCTGACTTGTGGATCATGTCATGGAATAGTGCTGTTATGGCCCTCTGGTAAGTTACCCCTGCATTCTTGAGTTTGAAAGACATTACTTTGTAGCAAAATGTGTCCCAAGGTGTGATGAAAGAGGTTTTCTCCATGTCTTCTTCTGTCATTCTAATCGGGTTGTATCTGGAGAAACCATCCATGAATGAAAGCATCACATGCCTTACTGTATTATCGACCAGAATATCGATGTGTGGGAGAGGGAAGTTGTCTTGATGGGTTGCCTTGTTTAGATTTCGATAGTCGATGCACATCCGGGCTTTGCCATTCTTCTTGGGTACCGGCATAATGTTGGCTAACCATTCAGGGTATGTTGTTACTGCCAGGAAGCCTACTTTGATCTGCTTCTCTACTTCTTCTTTGACTTTCTGTGACCATTCGGGTTTCATCCGTCTCAGTTTCTACTTAACTGGTCTGACTTTAGGGTTTAGGGGCAGTCTGTGTACTACCAATGCTGGGTCTAGGCCAAACATGTCTGCATAGGACCAGGCGAAGACGTCATTGTAGCTCTTCAGGAAGCTGATCATGTCTGTTCTCTACTGAGGGCTCATGGTTGTGCCGATCTTGACAAGCTGGGGATTGTCTTAGGATCCAAGGTTTATGGTCTCGGTGTCCTCAATGTTAGACTGTAATATCCCTTTATTGTGCTCTAGGAGGTTCAGAATCTCTTCAGGCGGTTCCTCTTCCTGCTCCAAGTCATACTCAACTTCCGAAAGTTTAAGGAGGGTTTTGGGTGTAGCTTTATCAGAGGTGATTTCCTAGTAAATCATTAAGCTTAGTTTAGTATGCTTTTTGTTATTTTATTGGCTTCAGGACACTATGCCTTCCAGGGGAAGAGTCTGTGTGATTTCGCCATCAGCCGATTAAAATGTTTTATGCAAACATGATTTTGAGTTAAAACATCAGATATTCGATTGATAAAACAAGTGACTGTTGTTTACAGAAAGTTTACTCAACAAAAAGGAGGCCGACAGTGGTTGGCATTTGGATTTTGTGATAGGAGCAAAAGAGAAGATAGGGGGAAGAGAAGAATGGTGTTTCGGTCACTACTTGATTGAACCAACCTGCCCTATGACTTGCTTGCCCCGGCCCTGAATGGTCTCGATGGTGAGAGCCTCGGTCCACCAACGGATCAGTGATCGGCGACTGGATGATGCCTCAGCACTGTTGGAGAAGGTGCAGACCTGTTCTCCCGCTCGATCTTCCATTTCTGCGGCGTCTTCGACAATCAGCTCGTCGAACATCTGTGTTATGCTGAATACTTGTGGATCTGGCATCCCTGAAGACATGGCATTAGACTGAGGGTTTGAGATTTTGGCAACGGGTGTAAGAGGTGTATCCGGGTAGGCTTTGAATGTCCCTACCGAGAAGGTTACAGAGATGTGTGGTCGGGGCTCTGGTTTCGCCGACTGGTTGTTTTTCCTTGTTAGCTTGGAGACATAGTCCTCAAACTTGGGCTTGTATTCCAGTCTGAATGGAGGAGTGTAGCGAGGAAGTGTATATCTCTTCTTCATCCCTTGGTTTCTGACTCCTAGGCCTAACCCCGGCTGGTAATTTATCTTGGCCATTATTATGATAAATGGCGGCACAGCTTGCTTGTTTTGCTGTTCTACCTGAGCGATGGAGCTGACCTGCTTAAACTGGTATGTCTTGAAGGCGGTACCTTGCCCTAGCTCCTGGATGTCCCCAAAGGACCTTACCATCTCCTCTGAAGGGATCACGACTAGATGGTCATCTTGAATGAATTTGATTCTTTGATGAAGAGAGGAGGGAATGGCTCCGGCCGTCATGGATCCACGGCCTCCCAAGGAGTAGAGTGAACGAGGTTGGTACGTTCAAGACTTGGAAGTTGGTTGTAAACTGAGCTGGTCCAACCCTGATGGTTAATTCAATGTCACCCAAATTTTACCCCGTGGAGTTATCAAAAGCTTTGATGGTCACGAGTCTCTTGTGTTACTTGGTCGAGGTGATTAAGATGAGGGAGAAGACCTTGGAATCAAATCACATCATTAAGGTTTCAAAAAATGGATTATGTGCAAAAATTACACCATCCAGACTTCTAGATGGGGTCATCCAGTCGTCTAGATGAGCCAATTTTTTCTCTGGCCATTTGTTCCAAAACTAGTCATCTTTGGGACCCATTTTGACCATGAATAAAGCATAATTAGGATTTGATCATTAGACACAAAATTGTTTCCCCTTGAATTTTAAGTCAAATAGGAAGTTGAATCACCTAATTCCATCACGCTAATCAAAATTTATGGTTGAAATACTAGAGGAGACAAAACAGAACACCATCCAATCGACTGGATGGACCAGTCAACGTTGGGACCCACTTAGACTAAAAATAAAGCAGAATTAGGATTTTTACATTATACACAAAATTTTTTCCCTTTGAATTTTGAGTCTAATGGAAGTTGAATCACCTAATTCCGATAAACCAATCAAAAGTTATGGTCGAAATATCAGAGAGGATAAAACGGAGCACTATCCAGTCGTCTGAATAAATGACCATTTACTCCATCCAGACGACTGGATGGCTCGAGACAGAGTATTTTTACTCTATAACGGCTATTTTTAACAGTTCTTTTTGCACTCAATGCAACTCCACAGTCATAAAACTTCCTGGGCTATAAAATGAGATGATTTATGAACAAAAGAACAACTCCTATCATTCTAGATCATTCAATTAATCACTCACAAACTTAGATTGCCAATTCTATTAAGTATACCCTATAAATCCCTATATCCCATATCTTGAGCTATTCAACTCTAATCTTTGGGAGATTTTTAGAGAGCTTTAAAGTGATCATCCAACTCATATTAAAGAGCATTTTATGATTGTAAAAACACTTCTATACAAAGAGTGTATGAAATCAAGAATCGGTGGATTCTTGTACTTGAAGTGAGGAACTTCATTGTAAGATTGGATCTTCACCCAGAAAAGGATTGTGGAAGTCAAGAGAGGAGATTCTCTTGCAAGTGTAATGGTTTAGTCTTCACCTGGACTCGCGATTGAGAATAAATCGTGGTGAATCTTCTAACGGGTATAACTTGAGGCGGGAACATAGGCAGGATTGCTGAACCTCGTGAACAATATCATTGTGTTTGTTTTCTCCAACTCATCCCTTTAATTTTCTATTTTGGATTATTTAGAATTGTTAGTTGCTATTCCATTGATAATTTAAATTCTGCAAAAAGGGACTAAGTAGAACTTTAACTTTACCAAGACCCTATTCACCCCCCTTCTAGGCTCAATACTTGGGCAACAAAGAGCTCTGGCTCAAAATGTTTGGCAGAGCTTTCCATTTTCACTGTAAACATGAGGTAATTTTGTAAATATGGGAGAAATCATGCAACAAAATTGTCATTCTCTTTTCCTGTAATTACATAAATGCCACTTGTTTATAATGAGCTCTACAAAATGCTTTGAAGCAGAGCTCCGTCTCACATTTAAACTTATACACAAGTGTGAAAGTAACACAAATTAGTTTTAATTTGTGTATTTTAGTGTAATTAATATGTATATTATACATTTAACTATTCAATATTTTTCATTTTTTGAAGAATATATAGTTTTAAGATATCCAAATTTAAGATCTATGTGTAGTTAAATAATTTAAGCGTGAATGTCATCCAAAACATCAAAGGACACAAACAAATCATCAAAATGAGATAAGTATTGGCAAGTAGAGCAGGATGCTTTATAATATTATTTGTTTATTTTTATTTTTATTATGAACAACGTGCTTTTAAAATTGTCATTTTTTGAACAACATATAGTTTTAAGATATAAAGATTTCAGATTTATGTGTAGTTAAATAATTTAAGTGTGAATGTCATCCAAAATATCAAATGATACAAACAAATCATCAAGTGGAGATAAATATTTACACGGAGATAAACATTGTTGCATTTAAAATATCACGAGAATTGTAACCCAAGAGATGAAAAGCAAAATACATCTAGTTCTTAAAAGAAAATGCATATTGTCCAATGACAACTTGCAAAGTGCCGGACTTTACAAGTCTCCACAAAAGAACGGACCCTTAAAGGCTACCAAATGCACAAATGGCATGAATTATAACAACCTCCATGTATCACAATATTTTTCTTAGGGGAATGGCCTATTGCATCGACTCAAACTCTAATTACTTTGTATTGGTCAACATCTTTTAATTAGTAGATGTTGACCAATACTAATGCATCAACTCAATATTAGGGTTTACTTTGATTAAAAAAATATAGCAAGGCTCCAAAATACCTGTTTTAAGTCATTTCAACAACTATTGTCATTTTTCCATATATGTCAAAGTGACAAAAAAATATCTTTTACATATCCACACAATTTGTTAACTTTTTAAAAAAGTGTTATGGTGTCATTTATGCATAATAGAATAATCATCCTTTGAAAAACTATATAATCATTGTGTTTATAACAATGTACAAATATGTTAACCTCACCAAAGAGTTTATAAGTCAAATTGAAGCTTTAGACAAATAATCTCTTGCTCTTGTGTACTTAGAAGTAATGATGAGACAAAACAAGAATGTTTGCCTAAAATATATAATTATTTCTTCAATGAACCCAATCGTGGAACAATTGAAAAATTGTAATCACTTTCATTCATTCATGAATTTTTATGGTTTCAATAAATAACTTCATGATATCTTTATTGATTATTAAGAATTTAAATATGATAATTGGTAAGATGAATTCCAGAAAATTTAATGCTAGTTATAATGAGGATAAGGACTTAAAAAAAAAAAAACTCTTTTTGTCCTATGAACTTTAAGGTGTGCATGAAGTTTCATATTTAACTTTTGAGTATAGCGATTGAGACTCCATTTAACTTAACTTAGGCTGATCTAAGTTTGAGGCAAACTCACCACTAAGTACAACCATTTTTTAAAAGACTTTGGTTGCATATTATTAGAGATTCTAACAATTATTGCAAATATAGTCTCAAGAAGTACTGCTTGTTTAGCCTCAATATCCATGAGTTTATTAGCTAAATGGCAATTGACACATACAATATGAATAATCGCTTCTCGTGGATTTTCATGGCCTTACTACACAAAAACGAGATACGAATTTGGAATGGATGTTTGAGTTATTACATATATCATGATCAATATAGAAATGAATCCAATCATTTATTCCTTTAAATTTGCATGAATAGCTTGTATCTATAGAGCATTTGGGTTAGGGAAGTAATGGTCCAGATCACAATGGCTTGGTAGAGTCCATTAAAGATGATGCACCTTAGGTCCATCACGTGTTCTTCCCTCCCTTCTTTGGTAACTAAAGAAAAGGAACCGTTAGACGGTTTCTCTTTCACATGTTATGAACAGAATTCCACAATATATGTAACCGCTCTTTATGAGATGTTCCCTTGTTTTTTCTTTTCTTTTATGTCTTTCATTCTTGTTGTTATTCCGTAATCTTGACATTTGTAATATCTGCCCGACCGTTATATTGACTCCTCTTTAAATATCTCTATTCCTTTCTACGCCACCTTGTGTCTTCTCATCCCTTTTCTGTCTAAAACTTCATTACACCACCACCATCATAGTCTATAGATAGTTGTTTTGTAATTCTATTATTGGAAATGTCGGCTCAGAGAGAAGAAAAGAAAAAGAAGGCTGGAGTAGAAGTAGACGTCAAGGTACTTTCTTGGCAACAGAAGAAGATCATCGCCGATGAAGAAGAAGAGGTGATAGGGAAAGAAGTAGAAGAACATATCACATGGGTATATTCTCATTTTTCCGATTGCCCGTATTGATTGACCGGTCTGGGTCAGGTCCCACTCTATTTTACTATATTTGTAGCTCAATTGGTTGATATTTCGTACAACTACCACGAGGCTAAGGCCAAACCAAATTGGAGTGTTTGAGCTTAATACAACTCGTAAAGTATGGTGCAGAGACCCTATCTCCTACGGTCTAATATCCCTTGAAAATAGTAGGGTGACAACGGGTAGGGTTAAGCACCTAGTTCTAAGTAGTCTCCTGACATTGAACTCGACCAATTTATAAATTAGATGAAGGCGGCAAACCCAAACCCAGTTTAATGAGGAATCCCTCAACCCTAATTTTCTTGCTTAACTTTCAAATGAACAAATTAGTTACATTTTAAATTATATATAAATTTTAACTTGACAAATGTATATTAATTTGGTTTTAACCCTACCCAATAAGACCCCCAGGTCATAAAGCTCAACCCTAGCTTTTGAAATTCCTGTCGGGCTTGGGCTAGTTGGGGCCATGTTAGAAATTGCCACCTTAGCAACATTTTATTTCATATATTATTCCAAATTGAATGATATAACTTTTACTTATATTAAATAATAGACAAGTTTGATTGAAGCAATGGACGAACGAGAATTGAAGGAGTATGTGCTGAACAGACCTGGAAATTTGCAGAGTGCTAAAATTGGGAAGGGCGCATCAAGCCAAAAAGTAAGATATGATTTTGTAACTATATTATTTAGTTTAACATTTTTGTTAAAAATTACGGTATCTTAGTTGTTTAAGATGTAAAGATTTTGTTCATAAGTTTAGATTGAACATTGATAAAGATGAATGTTTTGATCTCCGACTACTATAGGCTGATTATTTTCTTCTCTTAAAAGAGGGCGTCTTGATAGTGCAGGTACAAAGGAATGGAAAGCCTAAATGTTCTGATTCTACTGGATTAATGGCTGCAATTTGGAAATTTCACAAAGAAGAAGATGAAGAAACCCCCAGTAAATTTACTGTTTAAATGCTAACTAGAGTTGCAATAAAAGAATAATAGCATTTTGGTATGATACATTGTATTAGATGCATGTTTTTAATTCAAAAAATTCATAAATTTTTGTTGACAAGATACTGTAAAATTTGGAATACTTAGGCCCTATGTTCCTTCCAAAATTTTTTTTCAAAAATTGAAGCATTTGAAATCGCACGACAAAAAAAATTTACAAAATTTTATGGTGAATATTAGGCCTCTTCGAACCTTTGTGGAAGGAGAGAAAAATATATATGATGAGATACAAATAAAAGGTAAAGTAAAAAAAAAACGCTTGTAGATGTACTTTCTTGCCTCACCTTCTTTTTTCTCATCTTATAATAATTACAATGACCCTCTCTTTTAGAGAATAGTCAAACGGTCAAAGAGAAATTTTGTACTAATTGATATTACTGCAGAACTTTAATATATATATATATATATATATATTAAGTGTAATTAATATTATTAATTAATTTCATAACCTTTACTACTCTATTTTACTCGTCTTTTACAATCACAATAAAAAGATGAAGAGAAATTGTTATTACACAATTTTACATTTATTGAAGAAAGCGAATGATGAGAGATAATAGATTTATTATACTATAGTTTTCATTTCCAAAATTATCTTGCATTAATAAATTTCAAATGTATAATGATATATTTTGCCCCTACTATTATGGCATTAAGAAGGTAGGGGAAATAAAGTATAGTGGATGTTACCAAATTCACAAATGTCATGAATGATAATAATCCCATTTATTCTATGGGGAATGATATCTTCTATTGATTCAAATTGAATAAAACCCCTAACCAATCTTGTATTGGTTAATATCAATTACTTAGCGAATGTTGCCTAATAAATTAGGTCAACTCAGTAGTGAGGTCCACCAAGATAAAAAATAACACAACCCCAAATTACTTATTTTAAGTCATTTCAGGAGATCATTTCCCAATCTTGTTAAGTGTTAATTTTTTAGGAAATATTATAAGGCGCAGTTTCTAGAATGAGACATGGATTTAGGTTGCATTTAAATTTTGGGAATATAAAAAACAATTGAGACAAAAATTCACTTCCTTTATATGGTATACAAAAAAACAATTGAGATAAAAATTCACTTTCTTCATATGGGTATTTTTCCTAATACCTGGGTAATGGGATACAGAGGAATTTTCTTGCATGGTACTGACAATGTGATATGCGCTCTATTGGTGTAATGGGCTAAATCCCTACACACATAGCCACTTATAGACAGATAATAAAGCAATTAATTATAATTGAGAATCGCTTCATTGAAAGACGCTACAAAAAAAGAGTCTTTCTTAAAGATAGTCGAAGCCTCCAATGTGCAAGGGATGTGGCAGCTCTATCTCTGGGATACAATTCAGCTCAAATTCTCTTTGATCTTCCCAATGAGTTTACACTACTTGGTAGAAGACGAGGAACTAATCTCCCTTTAGGATGCCCTTTAAATTATATATATATATATATCCATTTGATTAGGGTTTGCCATTTATCCAAATGTCCTAAAGTCCCACCGGATTTATGAAAAGAGATTTTCTAATTATTTGATTAATTTTTGAAATTACCATTTTACCCCTCAGGGTTTAAGGGTTTGTTTGGTTACAGGGTTAGGTCCACTTTGGTTTAGTCTAATTATGTTTCCAACCTATTCCATATTAGGTTTGCTCCTATTCTGTTTGGTTACAGATTCTAGTTTGTCTAGAATCAATTCTATACAGAATCTGATTCTGGTTTGACAAAAATCAATTTTATTTTAAGTCTTGTTTGGTTACAGATTTTAAGTTAATCCAATTAACCCACTCCAAGTCTGTTTGGTCACAAGATCATTATTAATCTAGTTTTATCATGTTCTAATTTTGTTTGGTCACAAGTTTAGACTTGTCCAGATTAATCCATTCCATATGATACCCTGTTTGGGGGGGGGGGTATAATGGTCATTTTTGGATCCATCATGTAGATATGGTAGGTTATGAACTCGAAATCGGATGGTCAACAAGATGGTTCTATCCTTATAGGACAAATCCATTGTTCTACCTAATCTGAATTTTCAGATCGGACAATCGAACGGTCCACATGTGGACTGTTCTACGACGGGCAGTTGAGAAGCCCGAAGGCATTCTGCAACCTCATGTACCATGACTCGAACCTGATGGACCAAGGTGCACCTACTCTGGTCTGGTCTCCTTCTTGACTCACTGGTTAGAGTCCACGAATTTGGCTCTGGTTTGAGTTCCAACAAAACACAACACCTCTCTAAGGCCCTCTGTAACGACCCAGAATTTTAATATAATAAAATTATGTGTTTATGGGTCCTTAATGAAGGTTAATTAGTAAATTATTTGTTAAATTAATAAGAAGAGGATTTTGTTCAGGGTTGAAGTGCACCGAGGAAATCTCAGTATCATTTGGCGAAAATCGCACACAGTGTGCTGGTCGACTGCCGGGACACACCCCTATTGTATCGGTTCCGTCAGGTACCATTTCGCGGGACCGCGGGATCATTATGTGTGATAAAATTGAGAGAAACGGAAAATTTTCATATTTCCAGAAATAAAGTGGGACCCAATATCTGTTGGAGATCTTAATAGAAATTTGTACGGTTGGCACTAATGCGTGTTGGTCGGCCGTGGGGACTAATCTCTGTCGTCACGGCAGTTAGTTATCTCAAACGAAGAAACGGCGGCCTGTTTTGTGTTCGAAATCAGAAAATTAGTGGGTTTTGTAATTTTCTTCCGGACTAAAGTGTAGCCGTCAAAACTCAGTATTTTTCCCCGAAATTTTTACAGTAGATGTCAGACTGCTCCAAGTTCGGTCACCTAAAGTTTCGTCAGAATCGGATGTCATTAAGTAGGATTACGGATGCCGTATATGCGAGAAAATACGGAATACTAGTCAAATGGTCAACCCGTTGACTTGGTCAACGGGGACCATTAATGGTGGTCATGTGCATGGCACATGACCCTTGCATTATAAATAGGGGGCAGCCCCTTTTATTATCACGTTTTTGCAACAGTGAGGGATTCTGCCACAGCATATTGTAGAGAGAGAAAGTGAGGAGAGAGAAAGGAAGAGAGAGAAAGAGGAGAGAGAGAGAAGAGAGAGAAAGAAGAGAGAAGTGGGTCCTTGAGGTTTTTCGACATCCCCGACGCGTTGGCCGCGTCCGATTTTCTCTCCGGCGTCTCGTTTTACGTGTAGAGAGAGAGAGAAAAAGGTAGAGAGAGAAAGTGGAGAGAGAAAGTTGCATGCGCTCTACCCCGGGGTTGATCGTCGTTGGGAACACGTTGGTGACATCTGTTTTTGCCTACGAGGCCTCGAAACGCGTGAAACAGTAAAACCCCTATCTTTTCTTCTCCTTTTTTCTGCTTATTTTGCTATATTATTTCATGTGATGTATATGCATGTCTTTTGACGTGAATGAAAAAGGGGCGGAACCCCTATGTGATGTTGTGATTTTATGTGGTCCTTCGGGAAGCCCAGATCGGGTCCCGGGTAAATTGTATCGCCACTCTAGGGTGACGAAAAATTATTTTGCATGTCTTGTAAGGCTATGGAGACATCCATTAGCTTGAAAACGCTCCCTAATGGGACGGTGTGTTACTGGAGTTAGTTCACGGGCGCAAGGCCCAAGTATTTCAGTTAATCAAGCGAGGCTTGGGTTAACTGGGGTTAACTAGGGTTAACCAGGGTTAAGTATAGTCTGTGGTTCCTCTTTGACTAGGTCAGGAGAGACGGTGTCCAGCATGGCCTGGGGTTCCTCCGTGACTGATAGTCGGGAGATGTCGGTCTGTTTGTCTAGGTTGTCCGTGGTGCCTCTTGGACTAGGTCAGGAGTGGCGGTGTCCTGCATGGCCCGTGGTTCCTCCGTGACTGGTAGTCAGGAGATGTCGGAGTCCTAGGGAGTTTAAAGTGGCTAAACATCAGATAGTGTATAGTCCGGGGTTCCTCTCTGGGTGGGTTAGAAGATGTCGGCACCGTGTCTATCGTGGTCCCTTCTTGGTGGAACGTCAGGAGATGTCAGCATTGGTATAGATGTCGGGGTTCCTCCGTAGACTAGCCAGAAGATGACGGTAGGCAGGTTGGTCGGGGTACCTTCATAACTGATACCCAGGGCGATGGCGGTGAATACACGGTAGATGTGGCCAGTCAATTGAATGGAAAAATGTTCTTATTGGGTGAATGCCCATGTTGTGTGTGTAAGCTTCAGATACGAAGTGGTCTGAGTTGGTATACTCAGAGTTGGTGTATTTGTTTGAGTTGGTGGACTCATAGTTCGGTATGGAATCATCGGATTCCAGGTGAGTTGGGTTGGTATACCCAAGGTTTTGTCATGTTCGGGTGAAAGCCGGAACAGCGTGTGTGAGTCTAAATGACTCAATGTATTATGGTTATGATTTAGAGACTTTAAGTTAAACATTTGTGGGCTGTGGCCAATTAATAGAGTCTTAGGACTCGAAATGAAACATGATTGATGATCGAAACGATAATTTGGTAATATAATACATTCATAACTGAACCTCATAATTAGAAAGTAATGTGAGGTCGGGAACCTCTGTTAGGGTGACGTAACCCTAAGTGACCTTGGGTCATAATTTATTATATACTGTTCTATTTTACTGTAACATGCAAATTGAACTGCTTATTATATCATTATTGATGCGTGTTATTATGTGGAAAATAGTTTAGAAGGATTGTGGTTTTATTGGGCTTCATAGCTCACTGACTTTTTGTGTCAGCAGATCTTGGAGCTGCTGACCAGTAAGTGAAAAATCTATCTGGATATTTTGGAAGCTTGTACAAGTTGTACCTGGCGTGATAGAGACGCCTACTTTTGTAAAACAAACTTGATGTAAATAATACAGGTATATGGTTTGTATGATGGCTATTGTGATGACAGGTATTATTTACTTTTTGGGAGCATATGATAAATGTTTAAATTTTCTGCATTTTTGCGGGTAAAGTCTTCCGCTTGCATGATTTGATGAACGGACACGTGTCTCAGAACTTGATTCCCTAAGCGCGGGTTCGGGGCGTCACAATTGGTATCAAAGCCAATAGCAATAACCATCACACAAATCATACTTGAGCATAATACACCTAGGAACCGTTGGATAGGCGATCCCTTAGAGATTTATTTGATATTTCTAGTTGAGTGATTGTTGTACATGTCATGTTTCGAAATCAGACATTGATTTGGAATATGTACATGTGTAGGAATGGCAAGGACGCACCGAATTCCCACAAAGAGGGAGATAGCTCTGTTTTAATGGGCGGTGACTATGCAGAGAAGACGTCACGCCGGATGGTCGTGTTACCGCACTATACACCTAAAGGCGGTAAAACCACTCCGTAAGGGATTGACCGCACAAGCAATGCGAGAATCCCTAAGAAAGAGCGAGATTGATTGGATTTTGAGAGAGGCTAGACCTGAGACAGAGGATCAGGCACCGCAGGAGGATAGTGTAGCAGTCTCACCGATAGAGGTTGAGACGTACGAAGTATAGGATCATGGTGGAAGAGCGTGGTGCATCTATATCGTTTTGGCGTTTTGGAATATAATAGATGCCCATTCGATCTTTCCATCATTAGATCACTTTTTGTATGTGTACAGCTACATGATGTTTTGTATACGTTGGTGTACTATATACTGTACAGTGTTGCTTTGTATATATTAAAGATGAAGTAAATGAAATGTCTCTTTTTGGATATCGAATTCTCAGTGTATTTTAGTTTTATTTTATTATTAAAAGTTCGTTACTTTATAATTATAGGTGAATCATGCCACCTCGACGAGCACCCGAAAATACCTTGGCTGGGGCATTCGAAGCTGTTACAGCCCTAGCCAACCTAATTCAGCAACAACAGGCCCAGAAAATGAATGGAAATGGGAATGGTAGTCGTATCTCCATTGCTACCATGCCAGAGCATGGGAATGTGACCCGATTGGAGAAGTTTAAGAGGCTTGGACCGTCGGCCTTTTCGGGCACTACTGATCCGCTGAAGGCGGAGAACTGGATTAGAAGTTTGGAAAAAGTTTTTAGGGCTATGTCTTTGCCAGAAAATGACAAGCCCGAGTTCGCTATCTTTCTACTTGAAGGAGAAGCGGAGCATTGGTGGACCACAGTGGAAAGGACAGTTCCACCGCATCAGAGGCCCGTTACTTGGGCAAGATTTACTGAATTGTATTATGAGCGCTATTTTTCAGCGTCGATGAAAAAGAGGAAAGAGATGGAGTTTCTTCAGCTGACCCAAGGAAACATGTCGGTTAGCGAGTATAAACAAAAGTTTAATCAACTCTCGAGGTTCGCTGCGAGATTTGTCGAGGATGAGCAGTGGAGGGTTGAGAAATTTGAAGAAGGATTGAAGCCGGCTATCAGAGGGAAATTGGCAGCTCAACGATTTACCTCATTCTCAGAGATATTAGATAGAGCACTCAGAGTAGAGCGAGTGCATGAAGAACTGGCACAGTCTAGTGCTGGCAAAGGCAAAGGGACAGTTGGGAAGCCCTGGATAAAGGAGAATAACCGGCAGTTTATTGGGAAAAGAAAGTTCGAGGACATGAAAAACCAAGGGTCTACAGGAAGATTAGGGCTTAAGTGCGAGAAATGTGGTCAGGGCCATTTGACCAAGGACTGTAGAGCGAAGGTTTGCTTCCAGTGCGGAAAGCCTGGACACTTCAAGAAGGATTGCCCTAAGGCTCAACCACTAGCGTTGGAAGGCGGAAAAGGAAGAGTGTTTGCAATTACCCAGGAAGAGGCACAGCAGACCGAAGGTGTCATCGAAGGTAAACTTTTAGTATTTCAAGTACCTGCTTATGCTTTGATTGACACTGGTGCTACACATTCGTTTGTCTCTACTCGTTTTGCTAAACACATAAGTTACAAGCCTGATACACTCAAAAGCATGATGTCTGTATCTACACCATCAGGGAAAGTTCTGTGCACAAAAACAGTCTATGATAGGGGTCCCATACTTGTCAATAGTGTACGGATGTTAGTAGATCTGATCGTGTTAGACATGAAGGATTATGATTTATCCTAGGGATGGATTGGTTGGCTAATTACCATGCAGTGGTAGATTGTAATGCCAAGAAAGTGATATTTCGAATTCCGGACATCCCAGAGTTCGAAATGCAGGGGATTATCCGAGGTCAAGCACCCAAGCTAATATCCGCAATTAAAGCATGTCACCTTCTAGACAAGGGGTGTACTGGGTATTTAGCTGCAGTGGTGGTCGATAAAGATGAAGATGACACTTTAGGGAATACCCCGATGGTCAGAGAGTTTCGAGATGTGTTTCCTGATGAATTACCAGGACTCCCTCCTATTAGAGAAATCGATTTTACAATCGATGTTACTCCGGGTGTAGACTCGATATCTAAAACACCGTATCGGATGGCTCCGGCTGAGTTGCAAGAACTGAAGATTCAGTTGCAAGACCTATTAGATAAGGGCTTGATCCGTCCTAGTGTTTCACCATGGGGAGCACCGGTGTTATTTGTCCGAAAGAAAGACGGGAGTCTGCGTCTGTGTATAGATTATCGTCTGCTAAATCAAGCGACGATCAAAAATAAGTATCCTCTCCCCAGGATTGATGATCTATTTGATCAGTTGTAAGGCACCCAAGTGTTTTCAAAGATTGATTTACGGTCCGGCTATCACCAATTGAGGGTCAAAGAAGAAGATATTCAAAAGACAGCATTCCGAACTCGGTATGGTCACTACGAGTTCTTGGTGATGCCTTTTGGACTGACAAATGCACCTGCAGCCTTTATGGAGTTGATTGTGGTATTTATTGTGGTATTTATTGATGATATCTTGGTGTACTCACCTAGTCATGAGAAGCACGCTGAGCACTTGAGGATTACGCTACAGACATTAAGAGATAATCAGCTGTATGCTAAGTTCTCCAAGTGCGAGTTTTGGATGGAAGAAGTAGCCTTTCTTGGACATATTGTGTCAAGAAATGGAATATCTGTTGATCCTTCCAAGATTCAGGCAGTAACCGATTGGGCAAGGCCATCCACTGTTACTGAAGTTCGAAGTTTTCTGGGATTGGCTGGGTACTACCGCAGATTTGTAGAAGGTTTCTCGAAGATAGCAGCTCCATTAACGGAATTGACTAAGAAAGATGTGAAGTTCGAATGGACGGCATCTCGGGAGCGAAGCTTTCAAGAATTAAAGAGGAGATTAACAACCGCTCCAGTATTGACAACTCCCTCAGGATCTGGAGGATTTGAGGTGTATTGCGATGCTTCCAGTAAGGGACTCGGTTGTGTCTTAATGCAAAACAAAAAGGTCATTGCTTATGGTTCGAGACAACTCAAGATTCACGAACGGAATTATCCCACGCATGACCTGAAGTTAGCTGCGGTAGTATTCGCACTAAAAATTTGGAGACATTATCTTTATGGAGAGAAGTTGGTGATCTATAGTGATCACAAGAGTTTAAAGTATCTATTCTCCCAAAAGGAACTCAATATGCGACAGCGTAGATGGATGGAATTCTTGAAGGATTATGATTATGTAATCCAGTATCATCCTGGTAAGGGTAACGTGGTTGCTGATGCCCTGAGTAGAAAGACAGTTGGATCTGTAGCATATATGAGGGCCGAGCGATGGAAGATGATCGAAGAATTCAAGAGTTGGAATCTGAGTCTAGGATTCCAGGGTAATAGTGCCAAGTTGGCTAGTATTCAGGCCAAGCCAGTGTTATTACAAAAGATTCAAGAAGCACAGTTGGAAGATCAGGAGATCAAAGTTATCAGAGATAAGATTCTTCAAGGAAAAATGGGTGATTTTGAAGAATCTGAAGATGGAATACTTCGATTCAAAGGTCGAATCTGTGTGCCTAGAAATCCTGAGTTGAAGAATGAACTGCGCAATGAGGCACATCGATCTCGTTTTGCGGTGCACCCCGGAAGTACAAAGATGTATCAGGATATGAAGAATAACTACTGGTGGAACGGCATGAAGAGAGAAATTGCAGAGTATGTATCTCGATGCCTTGTTTGTCAGCAAGTCAAGACAGAACATCAGAAACCACCTGGATTGTTAAATTCATTGCCTATTCCCGAGTGAAAATGGGAGCACATTACGATGAATTTTGTGGTGGGGTTACCAAAAACAAGAAGTGGACATGATGCCGTTTGGGTGATAGTTGATCGATTGACGAAGTCGGCTCACTTTCTTGCTATAAAGGATACCATAACCTTGGAAAATTTATCAAAGTTGTACATCAAGGAGATTGTGAAGCTGCATGGTGTGCCGGTATCTATTGTGTCAGATCGCGATTTACTTCCCGATTCTGGAGGAGCTTGCAAGAAGCTTTAGGTACGCAGTTAAACATGAGTAGAACTTATCATCCACAAACTGATGGACAGTCTAAGCGCACAATACAAACTCTAGAAGATATGATGCGCACTTGCAGTCTGGACTTTCAAGGAAACTGGGATGATCACTTGCCATTGATCGAGTTTGCATATAATAACAGTTATCAGGCAAGTATTCAAATGGCTCCTTACGAGGCCTTGTATGGCAGGAGTTGTTGGTCACCGGTATGTTGGACTGAAGTAGGGGAGCGTAAACTACTGGGACCTGAGTTGGTGCAAGAAACAACAAAGAAGATCGAGTTGATTCGATCGAGGTTATTATCTGCACAAAGTTGACAGAAAAGCTATGCAGATGGAAAGCTCCGAGACTTAGAGTTTCAAGTCGGCGACCATGTCTTCTTGAAAATCTCTCCATCAAAAGGTAGTGTACGATTCGGAAAGCGGGGAAAGTTAAGTCCGCAATTCATTGGACCTTTTGAGATTTTGGCTAAAATAGGAGGTGTAGCCTACCGTTTGGCGTTACCACCAGAGCTGGCAAGGGTTCACAATGTATTCCACATATCCATGTTGAGAAAATATGTTCATGATCCCTCGCACGTGATACAATATGAACCAATTCAAGTCAGAGAGGACTTAACTTTTGAAGAAAAGCCAATGATAATTTTGTTCCGCAAGGAACAGGTGTTACGAAACAAAACGATTAAGCTAGTTAAAGTTTTATGGGAACACCATAGCATAGAGGAAGCCACATGGGAACTTGAAGATGTCATTAGAAGCAATCATCCTCAGTTATTTGATGACTAGTGTATATATAAATTTCGAGGATGAAATTTTTGTAAGGAGGGGAGATCGTAACGACCCAGAATTTTAATATAATAAAATTATGTGTTTATGGGTCCTTAATGAAGGTTAATTAGTTAATTATTTGTTAAATTAATAAGAAGAGGATTTTGCTCAGGGTTGAAGTGCACCGAGGAAATCTCAGTATCATTTGACGAAAATCGCACACAGTGTGCTGGTCGACTGTCGGGACACACCCCTATTGTATCGGTTCCGTCAGGTACCATTTCGCTGGACCACGGGATCATTATGTGTGATAAAATTGAGAGAAACAGAAAATTTTCATATTTCCAGAAATTAAGTGGGACCCAATATCTGTTGGAGATCTTAATAGAAATCTGTGCGGTTGGCACTAATGCGTGTTGGTCGGCCGTGGGGACTAATGTCTGTCGTCACGGCAGTTAGTTATCTCAAACGAAGAAACGGCGGCCTGTTTTGTGTTCGAAATCAGAAAATTAGTGGGTTTTGTAATTTTCTTCCGGACTAAAGTGTAGCCGTCAAAACTCAGTATTTTTCCCCGAAATTTTTACAGTAGGTGTCGGACTGCTCCAAGTTCGGTCACCTAAAGTTTCGTCAAAATCGGATGTCATTAAGTAGGATTACGGATGCCGTATATGCGAGAAAATACGGAATAATAGTCAAATGGTCAACCCGTTGACTTGGTCAACGGGGACCATTAATGGTGGTCATGTGCATGGCACATGACCCTTGCATTATAAATAGGGGGCAGCCCCTTTTATTATCACGTTTTTGCAACAGTGAGGGATTCTGCCACAGCATATTGTAGAGAGAGAAAGTGAGGAGAGAGAAAGGAAGAGAGAGAAAGAGGAGAGAGAGAGAAGAGAGAGAAAGAAGAGAGAAGTGGGTCCTTGAGGTTTTTCGACGTCCCCGACGCGTTGGCGGCGTCCGATTTTCTCTCCGGCGTCTCGTTTTGCATGTAGAGAGAGAAAAAAAAAGGTAGAGAGAGAAAGTGGAGAGAGAAAGTTGCATGCGCTCTACCCCGGGGTTGATCGTCGTTGGGAACACATTGGTGACATCTGTTTTTGCCTACGAGGCCTCGAAACGCGTGAAACAGTAAAACCCCTATCTTTTCTTCTCATTTTTCCGCTTATTTTGCTATATTATTTCATGTGATGTATATGCATGTCTTTTGACGTGAATGAAAAAGGGGCGGAACCCCTATGTGATGTTGTGATTTTATGTGGTCCCTCGGGAAGCCCAGATCGGGTCCCGGGTAAATTGTATCGTCACTCTAGGGTGACGAAAAATTGTTTTGCATGTCTTGTAAGGCTATGGAGACATCCATTAGCTTGAAAACGCTCCCTAATGGGACGGTGTGTTACTGGAGTTAGTTCACGGGCGCAAGACCCAAGTATTTCAGTTAATCAAGCGAGGCTTGGGTTAACTAGGGTTAACCTGTGGCTAGAAAATCTAACCAGGGTTAAGTATAGTCTGTGGTTCCTCTTTGACTAGGTCAGGAGAGACGGTGTCCAGCATGGCCCGGGGTTCCTCCGTGACTGATAGTCGGGAGATGTCGGTCTGTTTGTCTAGGTTGTCCGTGGTGCCTCTTGGACTAGGTCAGGAGTGGCGGTGTCCTGCATGGCCCGTGGTTCCTCCGTGACTGGTAGTCAGGAGATGTTGGAGTCCTAGGGAGTTTAAAGTGGCTAAACATCAGATAGTGTATAGTCCGGGTTCCTCTCTGGGTGGGTTAGAAGATGTCGGCACCGTGTCTATTCGTGGTCCCTTCTTGGTGGAACGTCAGGAGATGTCGGCATTGGTATAGATGTCGGGGTTCCTCCGTAGACTAGCCAGAAGATGACGGTAGGCAGGTTGGTCGGGGTTCCTTCATAACTGATACTCAGGGCGATGGCGGCGAATACACGGTAGATGTGGCCAGTCAATTGAATGGAAAAATGTTCTTATTGGGTGAATGCCCATGTTGTGTGTGTAAGCTTCGGATACGAAGTGGTCTGAGTTGGTATACTCAGAGTTGGTGTATTTGTTTGAGTTGGTGGACTCATAGTTCGGTATGGAATCATCGGATTCCAGGTGAGTTGGGTTGGTATACCCAAGGTTTTGTCATGTTCGGGTGAAAACCGGAACAGCGTGTGTGAGTCTAAATGACTCAATGTATTATGGTTATGATTTAGAGACTTTAAGCTAAACATTTGTGGACTGTGGCCAATTAATAGAGTCTTAAGACTCGAAATGAAACATGATTGATGATCGAAACGATAATTTGGTAATATAATACATTCATAACTGAACCTCATAATTAGAAAGTAATGTGAGGTCGGGAACCTCTGTTAGGGTGACGTAACCCTAAGTGACCTGGGGTCACAATTTATTATATACTGTTCTATTTTACTGTAACATGCAAATTGAACTGCTTATTATATCATTATTGATGCGTGTTATTATGTGGAAAATAGTTTAGAAGGATTGTGGTTTTATTGGGCTTCATAGCTCACTGACTTTTTGTGTCAGCAGATCTTGGAGCTGCTGACCAGTAAGTGAAAAATCTATCTGGATATTTTGGAAGCTTGTACAAGTTGTACCTGGCGTGATAGAGACGCCTACTTTTGTAAAACAAACAGGTATATGGTTTGTATGATGACTATTGTGATGACATGTATTATTTGCTTTTTGGGAGCATCTGATAAATGTTTAAATTTCCCGCATTTTTGCGGTTAAAGTCTTCCGCTTGCATGATTTGACGAACGGACACGCGTCTCGGAACTTGATTCCCTAGGCGCGGGTTCGGGGCGTCACACCCTCTATTTATAGAAGACCAAGGCTCCCTTCCACGTGCATGAGCTAAACCACCTAGCTAGGCCCTCCTAGCGCCCAGATTCGACGACCCAGATTCAATCTGAGGCAGAACCTAGATCAGACGGCTTTGATCAACCATGATGATGATCATCTAATCAGGGTTAACCTAGATCAACGGTTCTGGATAGATGAACGATCATGATTTAGTCAAAATAAATAGCGACTCGCGAAGTACAAAATGCACCTCATAACGCCCAAAGCCTACAATATGCGCTCGCTACAAGCGTAGTTCGCGCACCCAAGTAATTGTCTAAAGGATTTGACGAAAGATATTTTATTCCACATGCTTCGTTGTTGACAACTAAACAATCAATGAGGTAATTAAACCCAATAGATTTTCTCTTCCTTTCCGATGTGGGACTAAAGAAACAAGAGAAAACCACTAAAAATGTATTTTCTCTCTTTCAAGAGATCAAACACCTACCCTAAACAAAGATTAAATTATGGGGGGTTTTAGTCTCTAATTAAAATCAAAACCTCGGATCCTAATGATCCAGCTTTATTAATTTTACAGCTATTTTTTTAAAAACAACCTCAACACACTCTGCAGTGCTTATTCTTATCAATCTCTTATTCTTATCAATCTCAACTTTACAATCATGTGAACCCATAGTTAGTAAATTTGCGTATTATACGCGAATTATACACGAATAACACTTATAACGAATCATACGTATAATTCATTCGTATTAATCAAAGCTACGTAAACATTTGTGAATTATACGCGAATTATTAGCGAATCGTTCACGACTTATTCGCGAATAATATATATATATATATATACAAACCTGTAAGGTAAATCCCAAATCCTCTTTCTTCTTTCTTGCATGCACACGCAACTCTCTTTCTTTTTCTCAATCTTTCACCTTAGTTCCTATCTCATTGGCCACAAAGTCACTAATAGTCGTCAGCCACCAGTCATGAAGCACTCATTGGCCATTACTTAGTCCCCTCATTTTCTCTCGATTTCTTTCTCCCTAAATCTCAAATCCTAACTATTTCACAATCGTCACTTGTCACAATAACACAGCCAATCGCTAACAGTTGAGGATCGAGTATCCGTCTTTATAGTATTGTCAACACTAGCAACTATCACTCTCCCTTCCAAAAGTGACTCTCTCTCTCTTAATCTCCAGTCTCCCTTCCAAATTCGACTCTCTCTCTCTCTAATTCTCCAATTGCACTTCTTTTTTTCATTTTCTGTAATATGAGATAAAGATTTAATGCATTTTCTTAGAAATTTTATATATGTAATTGTATATATTTAGACGAATTTTTAAACAAATTATTAAGTATTGACCCGAATTAATTCTATACCGCACTTTTGATTATCTGCGTTTTTTTCGCCGAATTTTTAATTGAACTATTGAATGCAAATTCCGAATTATACTACCGAATTTTTACCGTATGCCGAATTGCTAACTATGTGTGAACCCATGTAGGTGACCTAATTGATCAAAAATCAGTTTGATGTGATAATTGAAGAAGCATAGTAGTACATGGACTATTCATAAATCCCTTAATCTTCCATGTGTTCCAGTGACTACAATGCGTCCAAATTCACTGCAGATAAAGTAATTCAAGCAAGGAAAGCAATCGACCAATTGTAATCAATTTATCCTTGTATGTGGATCCAACCTGCCATATTGTTGGTAGCTACACACCTCTTAGATTTAGCATAAATCAAATACTACACTTACCAAGGGACTTCAGTCTTCCAGCTAAAACTTGGGACAGTTCAAGTGAAACAAAGGCTATATCAATGAGTTTGCTGGTTATAAGATGTATCTCTAGTCTCTATAGCCTGTCCAAGGGTTGGCAATTAGCCTGGCTGGTTCCTTTCATATCAATGAGTTTGCAGGCCATAATGTTCCTCCTCTTCTGAAACTTCAAAGAGGACTTCACCAATGTGTCGTGCTGCTTTCGCTCATACCTACCTTACAGTAAAGAAAATTAAATTCCTCCGTATCCCCTCTTTCCTCATTTGGCAAAACTGAATAAGCCCTGATATCACCAACAGGTCCAACACTCACATACTGGATGAAAATGCAACCACCAACTTTCTCAGTTTTATTTTTTTGATCAAACTTTCACATTGTTCTTGCATTTCTCCCACTTTTTCTACTAACAGCCTCACACAGCCGGCATGGTAACGTGTCCAGGCTCGCTGCACGGGCCTTTCCGTAATTAGCCAATACACCACACCTCCTCCATGCATGGTACTCTGCATAGGCAACAGGATCATTTGCAAGGGTCTTGACATAGGAAGCCAGTTCTTCCATGGAGCTGAACTTAGTCCCATCTATTATTGAATTTGGGGGGAGGAAGTCCCACACGTTTGGCGCACCGAAATAAATAGGAACTGCACCTGCATCGAGTGCATAAAATAACTTTTCTGTCACATAGCTCTCGGTCGCCGTGTTCTCAATTGCAAGGACAAACTTGTAGTGTGACATGGCACAGTGTAGATGGTCCCACCATTTTGGGGCAGAGTTGGCATCATTGGCACACTCGGGGTACAGAACAAGTGCCATATCTAAGCCCCCAACATTGTTCAAGCACTTGCCAAATGAGTGGTGTGGCAGCATGGTGAGGAGACTCTCGGCAAGCTGGTTTCTATGAGAAAGACACCTTGAGGAAGACCAATAAACAAGCGTATCCTGAGGAAATAAAATTAGAATGAAATTACAATTACTGGTCTTCTAATTGATAAGAAATGAAGAACGTTATAATTCAGCTCTCACCTCCTCCCTGTACACACACTAACTGGAATAAAAGAGAAGGAAAAAAAATAAAAAAATAAAAAAATAAAAAACTTACATTGTTCTTAAAAGCAGACAAATGATAATTTCGATTGTTATGAAACAGGGCACCAGCATAAGTTGACTGAACATCATCTTTGGCATGATAACCAATAAAAATATCCTCAAAGCCTGATCGCTTCCTACCAGCCTCAAGATCCATGTATACGCGAAGTGGATCTCCTTTGCGTCTCTTACAAACGTAAGAAGAAATCCCGGTCAAAAAGTGCAGGGCCAAAAAACCAGTTGTATAAAAGAGAAATATAAGAATGACCAAGGTGAAGCAAAATATATTCAGGACATGTATTTTCTCATTCAT
This sequence comes from Tetracentron sinense, assembly GCA_015143295.1. Lineage (NCBI taxonomy): Eukaryota > Viridiplantae > Streptophyta > Magnoliopsida > Trochodendrales > Trochodendraceae > Tetracentron > Tetracentron sinense. The sequence goes on from CM026552.1 coordinate 47,980,074, forward strand.
CACTATAACACTGTAAAGATTAGTATGTGGATGTAAAGGGAGCTGATCAAATACATAGATACATATGCCAAGTCATCATGAATAACGTCATAAAAGAACTTCAGCTGAACTACATATTAATTCAGTTAAAAGTTAATGGCACCCATTTTAAGAAACCCAAAAAACTGGAAATTGGACTTGCATAATTTTGACCAAGGGAATAGGAATATCTATGACGAGTACATGTTAAATCCAACATAGGACAGTAGATTGACATCTAGTTCTATTTGTTCCAGAATTATTGTTAGCAAAGAGATCACAAGAAGACTTCGAATGCACATTTTAATCAGACAAGGACAGCAAGAAAGAGAGAGAGAGAGAGAGATAGAACAATGCTCTTTACAATAGCATATGAAACCATGAAGGAAAAAGGAAGAGGAGAAGAATAATATGGATGAACTCGAACGAAGAATGAAAAAGAAAACAGGCTTAGTCTAAGAAGCTGCAAGTCAAAGGAAACAGTCAGCCATACAAGAGCCAATCAGCCAAATAGGTCCTAAGTCTCTTGTCACATGCATAGTTACCAAGTACGGGAACGGGTATCATACGGCAATGATCCATTCGGGAAGCACAGGCGTTATTCGGCAAAAGTACAGGAAAATTAAAAATAATTAATGACTATAAATAAATAAAAATCATGATACGAACTAATAACAATCATTTAATACGGAATATGTGTTCAGCACGGTAAAATACAACAAAAATATGCTTATTGTACACGTTTAATATGTAATTCGCTTATTAAATGGATATTATATGGTGATACGCATATAATACGTAACATGAATCTAGACACCCTATTTTGCATGACCCATGATCTCATGGGCCCAAAAGGCCCGTTAATTCCAAGTGCCGAATGATAGACTCCAAAGAAGAGATCTGAACTCCAATGTATCCAAGGTCTCAAGATCGAAGCCAAAACCCAATCCTAGTCCGAACCAGCCCAAGGCCAAGGGAAGGCCTTCTTTATGTTTGAAAAGTCCATTCTCACCGTTTTAAATGGAGAGATATCTGTGAAAGGCCTCTCACCTTTTCAAAAGGCGAAATCTAATTCTAATCTCCATTTTGTGGTTTCAGTACTTAAAATGGCGAAATTAGGCAAATCCTAATATTGAATTCTGACTAACACACCAATAATCTCAACGCCGCTTTCAAGAGAGAAAAGCCTATTTTCGCAGTTTTAAAGGGTGAGAACACTAAAATTTTATTCTCCCCGAGCCAATCACCTTATGCCACCTAGACTAGGGTTTCTGAAGCTCATTTAGTCCGAGTGCGGCCACAAGGGTGGAAGCCCTACTTCTCCCATTATAAAAAGGCCTCCACCCCACCATTCATTTCAAATTTTGAATCCCTCAACTTTTGGAGATCCCCAACCTTTGAGATCCCAACCTAGGACTTGGAGAACCAATTTTGAGGCTTCTTAAAACCCAGAAAAATTCTAGATTGAAAGCCTTGAAGAGACCTTGGGTATCATTTTGGAGAAAAGACCTAGACCACGGATGGATCAAGGAGTTCGGATCTCATCTTTGTTGAAAGACTTGCTTGAGCATTTTGGGCACAAGTCAAAGGAAAGAGAAGGTATGCAACATTTATTCATTCTCCTTCTACCCATCCAAGTCTATTCTTCCTTTGCTTTCCCATAGTAGTCCAAAGATTTGCCTCCAAATGGTCGAAAGGAAGCGGAAATCCGGGCGAAAGAAAGTGTAGGAAGAAGAGATCTTCAATTTCTTTTTCCATTAATGTCCATTTTATTTTATTTTTATCCCCCCTCTTTCCACTAAATGTAGGCAAGGCCTCTCTCAAATCGGTCGAGGAGAGAGTTGGTCATCGCCGATTTAAGGAAAAGGGTTCGCCACTCAAGTAGGGAGAACCACCCCGATTCGGTCGAGGAGGGGTGTGCTCCAATCTCGAAATAAAAGAATAAAAAATTAAGTAGAGAAGGGTTGCTTTGATTCGGTCGAGGAGAGGTGTCCATATCTCGAAAAAATAAAAGAACAAATAAAAAGAAGTAATTATTTAGATTCAATGAAAAAGTTAAAATCAAAGGAGTAAAGTTAAAGAGGCAGCCGTCGTTTGACGGATGAGTTGGGGTGCCTAACACCTTCCCCGATTCATAAAAGAATCCCCGGACCCGATCTCGGTTAGTTTTGTGTTGGGTGACCAATACACCCTTCTTCTTGATTGGTGGCAACTCTAAGGTCTCGATTTCTCATTAGTGCGAAATCATTAATGTGGGATTGAGATCTGCTCGAGCCGGTTATCGCACAACGATAAAAGTACGTCGTTTTAAATGGTGAACCCCCCCCCCTCCCCCTCCCCCTAAAAGTAGGGTACCATACAGGTGTTTGGTAACTATGGTCACATGATGTAATGTAAGTCTCCCATAAAAGAGCATAGTACAATACTAGGATATAAAGATACTCTTAGATGCTTAGTATAACATTGTAGGCATGTGATGCCCTAAATGATACAACAGAGATACTTGTGGGACACTGGCTGTCTCTCATTCCTTTGATTGCTTTTCTCTGAAGTCCTACATGTTCTTACTTGTTTTGTCGTTAAGAAACACAATGGCATGTTTATCATCACTTTTACTTTACAAGGAGACAAGGTTACCTTTATTCAGAGTACCCTCTCTAATCTCCTCACATATTTCCTACCCCTTTCTACTATTCCATAAGCAGCGACAGCCAAGCTCGAGTAGTTGAAAGTTGAAAAATATTTTTCATGGAAAGGCATGGAGGATTCAAAGAATTACCACCTAGTTAAGCTTAACCATAGTTAAAAAGGGGTTAAAAGGGACACGGGGAAACTGCGGTCAGCTAGAAAGGGGACCTTGCATTCTCCTTCTCCGGACTCTTCAAAGAAGTACCACCTAGTTGAATGGAAAAACAAATTGTGCAGTCTGACTTTTTTTTTGGGTGGGTGGGTGGGTGGGGGGTTTCGATCGTTAAAACAAACTGGGTAAATAGATATGGAGGCAAAACGGCCTCTGGAGGACTTATCACAGATAAGTACAAAGCAGGAACTGAGAGTCAAACCCAGTCACTACGAGCTATTGATCGAGTGTTTGGAAAAGGAAAAGTCTACGAGGACTTTTCTAGAGGCATTCTCTACAAAGTGGATTGTGGAAATACAGTGAGATTTTGGGAGGATTTACGGTGTGGGAAGACACCTCTTCATTATTTCCGGACCTCTATGTTATAGCATCAGGAAGAAGATATTCTGGTCGAAAATTGCTCTGAAAGAAGTCATGGTGGAGTGATGATAAGATTCTTGGGAGCTAGTTCTATGGTTAATCTTTTCCGACTGCCTGAAAAAACTAATGTGCCAGCAAAAGCACCAGACAGGCAAGTCTGTAAATGGGATAGCAAGGGCATTTTCCCCGTCTGATGCTCCCATCTTGTCCAATTTCACCAAAGCCAATCAATAGCAACCAGCTTTGTCTGGGCCACTCTGGTTCCTTCTAAAGTCGCCTTTTTCTTTTGGACTGCTTCACCAGACAAAATACTCACAGTGAACCATCTAATTAGTAGAAGGAAGGTTTTACCAAACACCCGTCTTCTTTGAAAAGTGCAAGGAGACAATGGTCCATCTTCTCTAATGCGAGTTTGCTAGTAAAGTGTGGCAATTCTACATGCATAATCTAAGAGAAGCTTGGGGTGCCCTGAAATCTCTCATGGATTGCATTTTTGGCTGGCGTCAGAAATTTTTTGAAAACGGGGCAGGCTCCTTTGTAAGATGATACTCCTCACTAAATGTTGGTGCTAATGGAAGGATAGAAACTTGGGTTGCCCTGAAATCTCTTACGGATCACATTTTCGACTGGCCTACAGAAATCTTTCAGATGCGGGGCAGGATCCTTTGAAAGATAAATCCTAATTGATGAGGCCAGTGGCTGAAGAATCTATCCTGTTGCTCGTTTGGTCCTCAGTTCTCAAAGACTTTAAGAAATTAGATTAGTTTCCTTTTTGTGTAATTCGGTTGTTTTAATCAAGGTGATCCTTAAAGGTTTTCAATTTGAGCTATTAACTCAAACTTGTTCTTTCGGTTGTTCTTTTGGTCCTCGTCAGTTTCTTTTTGTACATGGAGTTGTAACTCAAACTTGTTACCACTTCAAAACATTGAAATAAACACTGAAGAGAGACCAATTGTCTGCATGATGCATTTCAATGAATGACAGTTTCATCTGTAAACTATAGATGTGAGACCCTAAATCTGTCCTTTCCTAATTTGAACCCGTCAAACGACAACCTTTCCGCTCTGGAGATCATCTTGCTCAATGCTTTCGTGATCAAATGAACAAGAAGGGAGATAGAGGGTCCCCTTGTCTTAGTCTCCGAAAACTTCTGAACTACCCTGTAGGGCTCCCATTGATTAAGATAGAGAACACCACTAGCGCAAAACACTCTTTTTTTTAATTTGGAGAACACCTCCCAAAGGGAGAGGGGGGTTTGGCGGACCCAACTTGTTGACTAAAAAAGAAGAAACTACAAGGGGGGGGGGGGGGGCATAAACCAAACCCCTGAAACACCTACTAAATTACATTCTAATGCTAGGTAAACCAAGTTTGTCCATCCTGATAATGCCTTTCAACTTGGCAGGTAACTCTGAAAAGTCCCTGAAGACTAGGTTCCTAGAAGAGAGACAAGCTTCATTTGCCAAAAAATCAGCATGTTGATTATCTTCCCAAAGATATGCTCAAACATCATATTACACTTATCTTTAATGCAGCTAATTTCCGTCATCCAATTCCACGATTTCCACGAAATTTTTCCTTTTCCTTTGAGCACATCAATCACCACTTGAGGGTCATTTTCCTCAATGATCTTATGGATTCCCAAATTTTCACAAAGTTTGCATCCATCATGCATCGCTCTGATCTCTGACTCATTGTTGGAACTAGAACCATAAAATTAGTGGAATGCCGCTATCATTTTCCCTTTATCGTCCCGGATGATTCCCCCTCCTCCGCTAACACCAAGGTTATCCTTGGAGGCTCCATCCGTATTAAGCTTGAACCTGCCTGGAGAAGGGGATAACCATTTGGTAATAATGACTTTTCTCATCTTAGGAAGTAATTTGGAAGAAGTTGCTAACCTTATGAGTAGGCCAAGAAGTGAATTCCCAATGATTTGCAGCTTTTTTAATCCAATCCCTTGTTTTGTTAAGGAGCACCTGAAAAGGCCTCTTTTTATTCTCGAACCTCATCGAATTCTGATATAGCCAAGTCTCCCAGCAAATAATCCCAGGCAACACCGTGGTAAGAAGCCCACTTACCGAACCTCTCTTTCTGCAGCGTACAAATCTCATTAACCTAGTTTGAATGGAGTCTTGAGCAGCAATAGGAACATCCATCATCTGACCCACTATAGTCCAAAGCTTATTCCCAATGTCACTTTGGCAAAAAAGATGAGTCAAAGACTCTGATGACGGATTCTTGCAGCAATTACATTTACTTGCAAGAACAATCTCTTTACTCTGCACATTTTCATCAACCAGGAAAGCATTTAAGAAAATCTTCCTAATCAACGTCGAGATTTTCAAAGGAATTGATTTGTTCCAGATCGCGGCTGCCCAAGGAATTAGATGATGAGAGCCTCGGGTAGAGTTCCAAGCTAATTTAAGAGTGAAATGGCCAGAGCTTTCCATAGTCCAAATAAACATATCATCCTTTGAGGATGTCTGAATAGGGTTGTGAATTATGGATTCAATAACTTCAGGGTGTAACCATGCCGAAACACCTTCCAAGTTCCACTTCCCATTAATTAACAACTCATTAAGAGATGGGAAAATATCCGGACAGGCCATAGCCATGTCAATCAGAGGTCAATCCTTGAACCAAACATCGAACCAGAAATTAGTCTTGTCACTCTTGCCCACTAACCATTTACAGTTAACCATAGCAAATTTAATTTTGACCGTCACTTCTCTCCACAATTTAGAGCCTTGGCTGAAAGAATCAATCATTCAAGGGTGGGCATTGCGTAAATATTTCGATTTAAAGTATCTGCTCCAAATCGAGGAGCTAGAAATAATATTCCAAGCCATTTAATTCTGCAAGCATCTGCAATATCCGAAATTTTTCTGATGTCGAGGCCACCTTCTTCCAAAGGTCTTGAAATATTATCACACTTCACCCAATGAGCTCGTTGATTTCCCAGACTATCATTCCAAAAGAAAGAGGAGAATAAACTCTCCAATCTTCTTATCACCCCTTTTAGAATATTGAAGGTCATAAGGGAATAGATAGGGATAGATGAGAGAACATGCTTTAAGAGAATTAATTTTCCTCTTGCCGAAAGAAGTTTTGGTTTCCAACCCTCCACTTTCCTTCTAACTTTTGCTATGATAAAGTCAAAGAAAGCATTTCTCACTCTCCCTGGAAAAATAGGCACTCCTAGATAAGAGAAAGGGAAGTTCCCTTGAGAAATCCCAGAGACCGAAGAAGCTATATTTCTCGAAGCTAATGACCTTTTCTCAGACATAAATAAGGAGCTTTTAAGCTTATTAACTAGCTGGCCCGAAGCTTTCTCATAAATCTCAATGAACTTAAAAAGCTTAGAAATATACTTCTTCTGCCCATTGCAAAGGATCAAAGTATCATCTGCAAAGAGAAGGTGCGACAACGGAAGAGCATATCTGGACGATTTGTAAAAGGCTATGAAACCAGCATTATAAAGATTTTTGAGACCTCTACTAAACGCTTCCTCTGCCAAAATAAAGAGAGATGGAGATAAAGGGTCTCCTTGCCTAAGACCTCTCGATGACTGAAAGTACCCATTAAGCTCACCATTGAAGATCACCGAGAAGGAAAGAGAGATTATGCAGCCTCTAATAAGGTTTAACACCCTCTGACTGAAACCAAAATTAACCAAAACAGCGAGCAGAAATTCTCATTCTATTCTGTCAAATGCTTTAGCCATGTCAAGTTTGAAGATCACATTACCTCTCCTAACTTTCTTGTTAATATCAGAGACTTAAGTCTTGAGCAATTGAGATATTGTCCACAATGTTTCTTCCTTTCACAAAAGCCGCCTGTTCCTTAGAAATTAATTTAGGCAGAATAGATCCCAGCCTAGAAGAAATAATCTTCGAAATAATTTTATACAACACATTGCAAAGGCTAACCGGTTTGAAGTCCCCAAAAGATGAGGGATTCTCCACTTTAAGAATCAGACAAATGAGAGTGGAATTAATAGCCCCAGGCATAATACCTTCCATGAAGTAGAACTGAATAGCCAAAATAAGATCCTCTTTAATGATATCCCAACATTTTTTTTTTAAACAAACAAGTGAAACCATCCGGACCCGGAGCACCCGCTTCAGACACACTGAAGACAATATTCTTAATTTCCTTTTAATCTGGACATTTAGAGATATCATCATTGTCCTCCTCCAAAACCAACAGAGGGAAATTATCTAACAGAGGCTCGCTTGCAACACTTCCACTCCCTCCATCTCATTCCAAAAACCATTCTATACAGTAAATAATCCAGAAACTCCAAATTCACATGATCATATGCTCTTTCCATATCCAATTTGCACAAATTACAAAAATGGATTTTTCGCTTTGAGCCTTGAATTGATACATTCATTGGCTATAAGAATGCCATCCATAATCTGTCATCCCTCTACGAATGCTCCCTGGAATGGAGAGATAAAGGATCCCATTACTACCTTCAGTCTGGAAGCCAAAATCTTTGACAAAACTTTATACACGCTACCTACCAGATTGATAGAGATAAAATGCTTTTAAGTCTTGGCCTCTAGGGCACCTACTTTCTTTGGAATCAATGCCACAAAAATACTATTCAAAACTCTATCAAAACTTCTTTTCTCATGGAACTCTTGAACCACTCGTAAGAAATCCTTACCCACAATATCCCAACATGCTTTATAAAATTCAATCGAGAATCCATCTGGACAATAGACTTATCACCCTTCATACCTTTTATGACGCTTAAAACCTCTATCTCCTCATAGGGTCTCTCCAAAAGCTCTTGTTGCTCATCAGACAATATATCAAAATCAGTACCATCTAACTTAGGACATCATTTCTGCCTCTCATTATACAACTCTTTATAAAACGAGACCGCACTCTCCTTAATTTTCACATCATTTTTTTCCACAGACCATGTACCTTCAATTTGGAGATAAAGTTTCTCTTTCTACGGAAATTTGCCACTTTGTAGAAGAAGCGAGTGTTCCGATCCCCCTCCTTAAGCCATCTTATTATATAGCCTTCTGCTTCTAGCTAATTACCTCCCAGCCTAGCAAATGGATGATGCTTATCAACTTGCATTAAAGACAGGAGATATGGAGGAAATATATCCCAAGTTGTGCCAAACAAATGGGTACTCCACTAAACTCTAATTGATTCACAAGCATAGTGACCTAATCCGAGTCCGAGTTCGGGGAACTATTCGGGTACCGAAAAATTCCAAAATTAGCACAATTGAGAAAAGGAAAACATCAGCAATTTTTACTAATTATAAAATTTTAAACAAATATATTTTACATTTAGATATTTATTCACAACTTTTAAGAAAGTCAAAGAATAATTCGCGTTTAATTTGTGACTTCTTAAAAAAAAAGTCACGATTTTTACAAAAAGTTGCAAATACTTCGTGTAAGTTGTTTGAAGAAAAAGTCATGATATATTCGGGAATTTTTGGAAAAAAATCACTTTGTTACTATGTTCACAAGGAAAAAGTCAAGCTAGGAATCGGCACACATGAGATTCCATTCACTAGTGGTCTTAAAAGACAATTCACAAATTCATTATATTCATCGCCAAGTGCCAGACATCCACTTAATTGTTTCAAGTGTGGAGCTGTAGGCATATGATTGTTCAAATGTCCACGATGGATGCCCGCTCCTCAAGCTAACATTACCAAAACAGAAGATAATACAAAAAAAGAGGAAGAGCATAGAAAAGAATTTATGACGATGAAAAAGATGATGGTGAATTAGAGGATGTTCTAGAAAAAGATAATGGAGAATCACTTTTCATTATTTGAAGAGTGATGCATTCACCGAGGACGCAAATTTAAGTCCACTGAGTGTGAAACATCTTCCATACTAGGTAATACCTCTAGCATAAAATCGTGCAATGTCATCATATATAGTAGGAATAATAAGGATAGGATACTGAAGGAGATGGTCAACAAACTTCAACTTGGAACCAAGAGGCATCCCCAATCCTACTGAACAATGATTAATTAAAGAAGGAAAATAAGGCATCTACCGAACAACAATCTCTTGTTTCATTTTCTATTGATACTATACATCATAGTTGTAGGGAAGGTATGTACAAGGTGGGAAGCTTGCTTCCCAAGAAGCTCACTTCCTCGGACAGACTTTGCTTCTTAAGAAGCTCGCTTCCATCACGTCCCATCTTGTAGTCAAAGGGATCTGTGTATGTGAAGTGATGGGGTAGACCACAGTCTATAGCTTAGGGTGTAGACTCTAAGCAAGTATCGTCGGTTTGTAACCTAATGCACCTACTTTTCCACAAAAATTTCATATAAGATAAAATCAAAGGGCTACCCATAATTACGAAATGGGAATGAAGAGCCTAAATCTCATTTCTCGCTACCCGTTTCCTAATGTTTTTTTGAGCCTCGCTTCCTGCTTCTCTTTTTCGCTTTTTGCTCTAGTAACTATGCTATACATATAAGAATCAAACATGGTGAGAGTGAGACATAGTAAGTCAATATATTGCTTGGCAGACCGGAGACCCTAGCAAAATGACATAAAGTGTGGTAAAATGGAGAAAACAAATTACTACCTTTTTTTTTTGGTATCGTCTACCTTTGTTAAGATTGCATTCGACTTACCTTAACCCTCCTAAAGGTTGATTTCCCATCTAGGAAAAGATCAATCTCAAACAAAATTTCTTGTCAATGTCTCAATGTTACAAGATAGCAATGAATGTCAGCATATTATGCATCAGTGGCCAGAGAATTAGACAATCCATAATTGATCCCCAGAAATTAAAATTATCCTATGAAATATTCTAGTGGGTACATACTTGAAACCGTGGAAGATCGGCCCTTATCAAATTAACAAGCGCATAAATGTCAATGCATACCAAGTCAACCTATAGGATCAATTTTTATTCTGTTGAGAACAACCAAACAAGGCTCTACCCCTCAAAGTTGACGTTACCACAAGACCATTCAAAAACTCTAAGGAAGAATCAAGAACAGATCCAATTCATTTTTGACATAAGAATTAAGAACTTTCAAAAAAAGGTGAACATACCAACTTGATATTTAGTTCAAAGGAAAGTTCATCCAGTGTCTAATAGCACATGGTTACAACAGGGAATTCAAAAAAATGAAAAGCAGCAAGATCCAGATCTCAATGGATCTGAGATTTCTTAGTTGGAGAATACTGTACGAAAAGATCAACTATCACTAAAATCTCATCATGCATTAGTGACATGAGAAATTGGTCCTCCTTTATGGGACAAAATTGTAGACACCTACTTGAGACAGATATAAGGACTCACTCACGAAACCAAAATGTATGAGCTGATAAAGTCCCCATAGGACCAAAGCAAAGACCAAAGTAATGCCGTACAATTTCAAGAAAAAAAAATCTGTGCCAGATGGGTACCAAGACAACTATAACTATTTAATCTAAATGAACTCTATTGAGATAACCTGCCTTTATTTGGAGATCATGCTGTTTGGTATATCCCTTAAAGTGACATTAATAATGAGAAGTTTTTGAGACAAAAACACCACCAAACGGCCTAAACCCAGAGAGAGAGAGAGAGGGAGGGAGGGAGAGAGAGAGAGAGAGCATTCCAGGGTTCATAATCTCATTCCAGATTACCTATCAAGAAATGCCTTTTATTTTCGGTAAGGTCCTTGATCGTCTCTCACAAATCAGCGAGGCCCTTTTATGGGCTTACACTTTTCAAAGCAGTCCATATGGTCCAGCTTCTTCGAAGTAGGACTGAGGAATATGCCGATTGAGACAATTGATCAAACAAATGAGTGGCATCATATCGATCAGATTTCAACTAATGATTTCTGATAATCTACAGAAGAGGCCAAGTACCCTGTCTCCACCGTGTAGTACTTGCACGCAGGGAGACAAGATAGAAGACTAGATGTAGAATTTCAGTGATACTGTGGCCAAATTCCTCCAAGTGCAACACTACAATTATATTCAAGAAGCGTATTTATAAGCGCCTCTAAGCTTCAAATTGGACTATAAATTATCGATCAAAAAAAAAAATCGACTATAAATTAAAAAATTTAAGCTGCAAGGATAATACCCCAAATTTCAACAACTATCCCATCAAATCCCTACCACCATCAATGGAATCCTAATCTATCCAAGTTCAGTAATTGAAATATGCTTAATTTGAAATGAAAAACAAGACAGAGATGGCATATCTATACATATAGTAATGTCAATGAATTTGTGTTTGCTTTAAGTCCCAACAAATTAAAACCCCCCAAACAGATATTAGGCTACAAAGGAAACAAAAAAAAAATAATACCTGAGATGGGGGTCTGGTGGTCTCGAACAACATGGCATCAGGCTTATCAGCAAGAACGGAAGATTTTGTCCACAAACAGCTCAACCCACATCGGCACGAATACAAATTATCCAAATTATCAGGAATCCAAGTCCACCCTTTAACTAAAATGCTAACATGATCCATCTTCATCGCTCCACAGTCAACGGAACCATCGACATCTTGCAGAGAAGAAGAAGACCCATTTGTGGGGAACCCTTTGGCTTTGTGCTTCTCCTTGAACTGAGCACAACCCACCTCAGAATCCCATTTCTTAAACGCACCCAGCAAGCTTCTGAACGGATCAGGGCTCCCTTTAACTTCCAATTTTGAATCGATAACAGATGGGATCGAAGAAGATACAGATGGGAATTCGAGGAATCCAGAGAAAATGAGAACCAGAAGAGCGAAACCCAACATCATTGCAATGATGAAGTAGTTCAGGGATTTCAATGGCATGGTGAGATTGAAGAACAGGGTTGGATCTCTCTTTCTCCTTCAAAGAGAGAGAGAGAGAGAGATCAGTGGTTTTTCTCCATGAGAAGCAAGCGTTATGTTGACATAGTCTAATGTTTGGTCGCAGTGTTGTTTGATAATTTTCTTCTGTACCTCGGAGGAGGACTTGCGGTTCGGTTCTTGAGGAGTCCTAACCATACTCTCCCTCTGTTTCACTCTCTTATTTGAGGGGCAAAACGCCAAAAGCACAATAATTTTGTATCAGGTTCTGGTTCTCGTGGGCCCACATAAAATACTTTGCTTTTTGTCCGAAAAGGATAGAGTGTAGTAGTAAGAGTGGGGTTAGCAAAAGTCTTTTTCACCTCTCGGACTCTTCAACGTGAGACTCTTTGGAGGGTATTTGATCTATTTGACCGGATTTGCCCAAATCACATCCAATTAAAAATCCAACATATTTGATTCCGATTAGATCAAATTCTGCCTGATTCAAATTCGAATCTAATTATCTTTACTATTATAATGCGAGAAACAAGATTTGATTGAATTTTTTCAAAGACTATAAAACTCATTCTTTTATCTAATATTTCCTCTAGACTCAAATAAATTCAGAGGGTACTATAGTAATTATCAGTATAACCATCCCCAATCCTAAAACTACCGGGACTCCCACAAATGCACGATCTCTTCATGAACTGAAACTCTAACTGTATGTGTTATTTTCCACTTACGAATCTTCCATTCTCATCTCATCTTCAAATCATCTCATCTCCACATTAGTAATTCTTGCTGCTACCATAGAATTTGCCCTAGCATTCTCCCACCATTTTGTGCAACGCGATCTACTTTTGGAGCCACAGGTATGTGTTTTTTAATTTTTCCTTCTACAATATTTTCCTTCTCATTCTCCTCTATCAAATCCAAGTTATTTTTAGAATCATCTATCTAACTCTACTGTTTTTTAATATCCACTTATCACCAACTTTAAAATCTATTTATTTCTCTATTTTCTTCCCTTTTTTTTTGGTGGGTTAGTTGATTGCATATTCTATGGTTCAGACCCGTATACATAGAACACCATCTATGTGGTTCCCTACGCATATCCAACGACTCATACAGAGAAATCGTTGATTGATTGAGAGAAAGAAGGTTACACACAATTTTCGGGTTTCGAATATTTGGGTTAAAAAATCAACCTGGGAGAGGTGTGGTTGAGGAACATGGGATCCCTATTTGGAGAAGCCAACTCAGCCCCTTTTTTGTTTTCCGTATGTCCTCTCCTCTCTCTTCATCTCATCTCTTTTCTTTTAATATTGATTTTGATGATTTGCATGATAATGGGGACAATGCCGCTTTAATGGATTTGGATTTTTCAATTTTTAACTAGAATTCTGTTTTCATCTATTTCACTTAAGGTAGAGGTGAGGTTGAGGAACATGGGACGTCCCTACGTGGAGAAACCAAGAAACCCTTTAATTGACTGTTTGAGCCCCCTTTCTCTGTTAAGAGAGAAGAGAACCGTAACCTCTTTTTTTGGTTTTTCCTCCTTCTATTTTGTTGTTGGAAGCAGCCCTTGGACTGTTTGGCGCCTCCCAACCTATTTTTGGTTTTCACTCTGTCCTCTCCTCCTCTCTTCCATTTTCTCCCCTCAAAAACCAAAGCCTTTGTTGTTTGCTTTTATTCCTGGGTGGTCTTTGACATATCCTTTGAATTTCATATTGGTTTCGATGATTTCCATGTTTAAGTTGGATAAAGGTTTTGTGAATCCCATTATTTGAATTTCGGCCTTTTTAGTATTCTTTTATAATTGTTACTTGATTCTGATTTTCATTTGATTTCACCATGCTATTTTTTTTGATATTTTACTAAGTTTCTCTTTGAAATGCTCTATACTTCTAATTGACTTTTATTCTGGGATGTATATATTCTATTAGATAATTTCTAAAGTTTCCAAATGAGCTTTACCTCCCGTGATTGACCTCGGGGAGAGTTCAATCACACCCGTGGGTTAATACGTGCCCTTTTTAATTCCTATTAACTGTGGTTAACTCCTTCCCCTCACTCTCACGTGCATTGCATGTGCCACTAGTGAGTTCAATCGGATGTCATTAACTCCTTCCCCTCGCTCTCACGTGCATTGCACGTGCCACCCGCTAGTTTATTTAAGATTCGAATCTGATCTGATTATAATTAGGTTTAAGATCTTAAATCCGTATATGATCCAATGAATCTATAATAATATCAGGATCCCAACTGATCGGATTGGATTGAGATCTTTATTCGATCCATTGACAGCCTTGTAGGTGAACAGTGTAACTTGTATACTCCACACCCACAATATTTACCTCGTACTGGGCTGGACCAGGCCGAGTTAATCAGATTCTAGATCTTTATCGATCCATTGACAACCCTAGGAGTTGGTGAAGCGCATTACTTGTATACTGCACACCCACAATATTTACCATCTACTGGGCTGGACCGTGCCAAGTTAAGAATGAGCTAGGCAAAGTCTGATATATTTAGCTTGAAGTTGAGATTTGACTGGGTTGGAGCCAATCCTGGCCAGTTAAGGTCGGGATTGGCTTTATAAACATCAAATGTCCATGCATGATGTTGAAAAGAAAGTTTTACTTTGTAATGTACTAACAACCACTTGTTTAACATGAACACCATGGGCTTTGTCCCAATGGTTGTATGTCTCTCCCTTTAGGGTTAGGTTATGAGATAGTCCTAAGAATGAGATGAGGGGTGGGGAAGTGCGATGGTTGTAATATCCACCCTCTAGCCAAGCTTCAAATGCTAGGCATTAACCCACAAATCTAGATACTAACACTATTAATTGGCGATGCGGCCTAAATGTATGACTTGTACCCAAAAAAAAAACATGTTGTCAATATAAAAGAGATTTTGTGCACATGCATATAATGAGTCTTTAAGTCATCAGTTGAGTAAATTGATACTTATTTAGTAGTTTCTATTTATGATTTTGGTATATTTTCACATGTAATTTGGGTGTTTGATGCTTAGAAATTGCTTATTAGCATCTTTCTAATTTGATTGACCTTTTGATTAATATGATTATATTTTCAAGCATGATTCATTAATAGCTATTTCTGATTACAAATTTTAATATATTTTTAATTTAATCTAAGGTAGATTTAAGTATAAGTAATTACTTAAGTGAGTGTCTAAGGGTGCCTAATACATTTGTAACAACAAATTTCGACCGTCTCACTTGGGTGTGAGGCGATTGAACTCCGCTGTTCAAACATCCTTTATTAATGAAGTTTATTATTTATGTGGTGAACACCTTTTCCGGCATGGGTAAACTCATGTCGTTAATTACTCCCTCTTGATGAGGGAAACCTCTGATTAAGAACAAGAAAGAAAGAGAGACAAGTATAGCTTTCATTCATTCATAAAAGGGGTGCCAAATGCCCCATTTTGGCTTTTACAAATACCTCCAAGGGGGGTCTTTCAAAGTAAAAGAGAAAGGGAGGGAGGTAGAAGAAGGGTAGGTGTTTGGCCTACTCTGTTGCTTCCATTGCAGGGGTTCCTCCTTGACTTCTTCGAATTCTCCTTGGGGATTCTGTTCTCCTTGATCTCCTCTCTCTTTGGATTTTTGGATCTTTCTTCTGAAAACCAACTCCTACTTTTATATCGTGGGAGTTACTGGGGGAAGTGGTTTCACAACCACCTCCTCTAACTGCCTTTTTCTTGGTGAAGAGGACATCTGTCCTCTTCGTGGGAGAGTGGGGACTATCCCTCACCCTCCTACTCTGGATCGTGGGTGGGTAGTGGGTATTATACCCACTACTGGACTGTTAGATGGCAGTGCAAGATGACTTTTTGGTCATTTTATTTAAGGCAGCAAGGGAGTCTCTTACTGCCGAGATGAGGTCTATTAAAGACCCCTTTTTAATTTGGGGCAGCAAGGAGATACCTTGCTGTCAAGGCGAGGTCTATTAAAAAACCTCTTTTAATTTAAGACAGCAAGGGGACACCTTGCTGCCGAGGTAGGGTCTATTAATTTAATGCAGCATGGGGACACCTTGCTGCCAAGGTGAGGTCTATTAAAGACCTCTTTTATTTCAATTTTGATTTGGGGCATCAAGGGAACTCCTTGTTGCCAATTTGTTTTATTTTACTTTGAGGCAGTAAGGGGACACTTTGCTGCAAAGGTGGGGTCTATTAAAGACCCCCTTTTAATTTAAGGCAGCAAAGGGACACCTTGCTGCCAATGTGGGGTCTATTAAAAAAACCTCTTTTAATTTAAGGCAACAATGGGTCACCTTGCTGCCGAAGTGGGGTCTATTAAAGACCCCTTTTAATTTAAGACAGTAAGGGGACACCTTGCTGCCAAGGTGGGGTCTATTAAAGACTCTTTTATTT
This sequence comes from Tetracentron sinense, assembly GCA_015143295.1. Taxonomy (NCBI): domain Eukaryota; kingdom Viridiplantae; phylum Streptophyta; class Magnoliopsida; order Trochodendrales; family Trochodendraceae; genus Tetracentron; species Tetracentron sinense. The sequence continues at coordinate 47,996,500 of CM026552.1, forward strand.
CAATTTTGATTTGGGGTAGCAAGGGGGCTCCTTGCTACCAATTTGTTTTTATTTTACTCTGGGGCATGGTGAGATTGAAGAACCAGGTTGGATCTCTCTTTCTCCTTCAAAGAGAGAGAGATCAATGGTTTTTCTCCATGAGAAGCAAGCATTATGTTGACATTGTCTAATGTTTGGTCGCAGTGTTCTTTGATCATTTTCTTCTGTACCTTAGAGGACTTGCGGTTTGGTTCTTGAGGACTCCTAACAATACTCTCTCTTTGTTTCACTCTCTGCTTTGAGGGGCAAAACGCCAAAACCCCTGGTCTCTTTCGTCTCTTTTGTATTGGATTCTGGTTCTCGTGGGCCTACACAAAATACTTGCCTTTTGTCTCGGAAAGGATAGAGTGTAATAGCGAAAGTGGATCTAGCAATTTTTTTTTCCACATGTCAAGAGTCAAGACTCTTCAATGTGAGACTCTTTCCAGGGAGTAGGTAGGCCGTAGGGGTAGCTCTAAATGGATCCGAATTGATAGGATCCAATCCGATTATGATTTCGATTTGATCGAGTTCTTAGTTTGTCCAATTCAAATTTGAAACTAATTATTTATTCAAGATTCAAATCCGACCGGAGTATAATTAGGTTCAAGATCTTAAATTTGTATCTGATCCGATCTGATGGATCTAGATTTACAATAGGATAGGATCCCATCTAATCAGATTGGATCCAGATCTTTATCTAATCCATTTATTGGATTTATTGACAGTGTGAAGCGCGTAACTTGCATACTCCATGCCCACAATATTTACCTTGCTTTGGGCTGGATCAGGCCAAGTTAAGAGTGAGTTGGGCAAAATCTGATATTTTTAGCTTGAAGTTGAGATTTGATTGGGTTCGAGCCAATCCTGGCCAATTAGTGCCCGGACCAAACTCATACATATACATGCTAAGGTCATGCATATTTTTTTTTGCACAATCTAGAGTTAGGGGTTAATATCTACTCTACGAAAGTGTGCTGAAATCACAACGCCCACCTGCATGGGATTCGAGCCCGTAACCTCCTGTTAGCCTAAATGTTACAACCATGTATACCCTTAATAATTTTGATTATGACACAATAATGCAATAAGAATTTTTGTTACTAATTGTTCTACAAAGTGTATGTAAATTCAGATTTAAGGAACATTAGTCCACATTTTAAGAATGATTCAACTTTACCAAAGTGATCCATCAAGTAAAAGTCAAAAGATCACTCAAGAGAAAATCAAAGGAGAACTCAAAGTGAAAATTCAATCAATCTCAAGGTGAAGATTAAATTAAAGATTCAAGAGTTCACCCATAGTCCAAGTCGGATCATGAAGCTAAAAAGAAGAACTCATTCAAGATCTAGTCCATATTGAAGACTCAAGAAGGTTTATATTGTACTATTTAAAAGAGTCTAGGACTTATGTAAAAGTCCTCAATTGATTGGAAATTTCATAAGCTCAAAAGCTTAGAATGACCTTAGGGAACCTTGACTTAATTGGATAATATTCTAAGACTCTAGGACATTTTAAAACATGGCTAAAAACATGATAATGGAATGCCCAAAGACCCATGAAATCATTCCCATCATTAGGATATTTTAAAATAAAGAAGTCAGTGAAAAATCAATTGCATTGCCTTAAATTATTAAATTCCAAAAATTAATCTAAGGCAAAAATTTTATTGTGCCATTGACCCTAATCACCCCCTCTAGGATCCATTTACTGGGCAACACCCCCCTCCTAATGAGGAGACACACTACCACTAGGCTATTCTCATGTTGTGTAAGGCTATGTAGGCTTTATAAATATCGAATGTCCATATATGCATGGTGTTGAAAAGAAATATATACTTTTTTTTTGGGTATTCAAGGGTGGGAGAACCCACAAAAACTAGCTACAGGCCAGGGGCAAAGAAACCCCAATGATATCATTATGGATGATGGGAATCAACCCTGTAGGAGGATCCCTCATAACAGTAAGCCCAAATTGTCTGTAATGACTAAAGTTTGCCAACCAATTGGCTACAAAATTTCCTTCTTGAAATGAGTGTTGTAACCTGCAATCCCAAGGCCTAAGCAGCAGTGCTCTACACGCTTTGATGAGGGGGCCATTAGGATCGAACCTCTCTGGGCTCTTGGATAACAAATTTACCGCAACCATAGAGTCTACTTTAACAATAATCTTTCTAAAGCCTTCCTCCCATGCCAGAGAGAGCCCTTGAAAGATGGCCAAAAGTTCCGACACTATAACTATGCATATGCCAATATTCACTCCAAATCCTGTCAACCATCTTCCTGTATGATCCCTTATAATGCCCCCACCTGTAGCCTTCCCTGGGTTACCTCTCGAACTGCCATCCGCATTTTGTTTAACACACCCTTCAGAAGGGAAATGTCATCTGATGAATCTTTGTTGCTTGAATAGCACATTGTTCTCCATAAAACAACTCTTCACATATTATAGAGCCTTAGCCAAGATAGTGCCAATAGGATCCCTTAGGATGGAGAACCCTTGATAAAAGAGAAGCTTGTTTCGCCAATTCCATAGCGTCGAAGAAATATACCCAAAACATATTTGCCGAGGAATCCTTGCCATAAGCTCCCCTAGTTTTCCACTTAAATTAGAATCTATCCACTCTTTTAACCCCATAGTAAAGAATTGCTAAAGAAATTCTGTCGGGATAAGTTTACTCCAAATAGATTTGGCAAGATGACAATCCCTAAGGACATGCAATGAGTCCTCCAGAGGAGCTCCACAAGCAGCACAAGTTTCATCCTCTATTAATTTTCTGGTGACCTCTAACTTTTTTTATGAGTAATCTATCATGTCGAGCAAGCCACATAAAGTATTTTATCTGAGGTGGGCCTTTACACTTCTTCTTTTTTTCTCGGAGATTTGATGGTGATCAATGATGTTGTAAGTTGTCTTGGTAGTAAGCTTTCCATTGCTCGAACCTCTCCAAGACATAGCATCCGTGATGCTCTCGTCCCGAAAAATTTGAATAGCTCTTGTAAGTACCCAATTTTTACACCCATATTTAACAATGGTTCAGTAATTTAACCATGATTAGCCTGACCAAATCCTAGGTCTAACCCTAGTCAAATCCTAGGTTAACCCTAAGTCAACCCTAGTACAAACCCTAGGTCCAACCCTAGAACACACCCTAGGTCCAACCCTAGCTAGCCCTAGCCAAACCAGGGCCCTTAGGGCCTAAACCCGTAGACAAACAACCCATGGGCCCAAACATGGACCATGACCAAACCAAGCACCAGGCAGGGGGGCCCAATCCCAAAATTCAAAATGTTTCAGAATGTCGGCATTCCATTTACCGACATTTCTTTTATGGTTAAAAATCGTACCGCATAATGTATATTAAACACGGGCCAAACCCTGTGTTTTGGAAAGTCCAGGAATGGTGGTAGAGTTTCTACCGCCATTTCTCACTTTGCCCTATAGGGGAATGATAGTACTGGAATTACTGTCATTCCTGGAGTTTGCATTCCACGCAAACTCTACCCCTAGTACTTAGGCACACCTCCAGCTGCTCCCCCACGCCTCTGAGACCTCCACCAACCCTTATCCTAATCCCCATTAGGTCCTTAATCCATTTTCCTATAAATTCAAGCTCTCCCCAAGATTTCTCCTTCATGCCAAAAATCTCATCAAGAAACCTCTGTACAAATCTAGAATCAGTAGAAAAGTCCCCAAAATCCGACCCGAGAGGAGTTTAAGACCCTTAGAGATCAGCCTAGGCTATCCCCATTGAAGAAGGCCTCTCCAGCTTTGCACCACCACTGTTGCAGACGTGCCATCAGGGTAGGGATCTCCCTACCTTTATTTTCCTTCTGTAAATATTCTGTGAGCCCCTAGTCCTACTCCAGGGGACTTCATCTTTGGAGCAAATTATAAAGAGAAGGTCTCTTTGTCTCTCCCATAGGCATGGGGACCCTCTTAAGAGGATAAAAGATGCTTGGATCATTTTATTTGAGTTCGTGTGCATTAAAGTCAATCCTCATAATCCCCTATGCTCCAAGGGCATCCTTAAAACAATAAGGAAGGCCCTAGAGCAGGTTTAGTTCGAAGACCAGGGGAAAATTTAGTTTCTGGGAAAAATCTAGAATGACGGTAAACATAGTACTGCCATTTTGGACCACCTTCCTTTGCAGTAGATCTAAGCCTCGTTTGAGAGAGATTTGGTCCATTTTAGGGCTTGGTTTAGGTCCCTGAGACCTCCCCTTCCCATCCCTAGTCCTTCTAGGCTTACCAGACCAACGTAACCGTGGTTAAAATGCACAAATTTGAAAGCTACCTAGAATGTCGGTAAACAGTCTACTGATATTCAGTGACTTTTGGCACAATATGAAAATGGCATCTGTGAACCCAATCCAAACCAGACCCAAGGCCCAAACCAAGCCCAGGACTTGCCCTAAAGTTCCTTGAACACTCTCATGGGTCCAGGAGCTTCTGATCATTTCCCCAACTATGCCTTTGATCAGTAAAACCATTTCCAGAAGAAACTGGAAATGGCGGTACAATATTTACCGTAATTCCAATTCTGTGAAGGATTGGAATCGACGATAATGCCAGTACCGTCAATTCCAGTTTCTGTTAAATGAGCTTTGCACAGGGCCTAGGCCAGGTAGGAGGCTAGTCTAAGCCCTACCCTACTCTCTGGGCCCACCTTAAATTTGCCCAGACCCCTAATCGGGGTTAAATTTAATCCCGATTAACTTTTAATCGTGATTTAGTTCATTTAACCTTAGAAAAATCTAGGAAAATCCCTAAAAAATGCAAATGGACCAAAAATATGATATTGAATCTTTTAACCATGGTTACAACCCTAACCATGGTTAACTAATCTTTAACCACAGTTAAATGACTTATTACATGGTTAAGCTTATCCTTGGCCTCCCAACCATAGTCTAGGCCTCTGGGTCCTCCTTTAGCCTCCAGGCTCAACCCTAAGCCTTAGGGTCCATACCTTAGCCTCCAAGCTCATTTCTTGGTCTCTGGGCTCATGCCTTAGCCTCTGGGCTTAAACCCTAGCTTCCAGACCCAAACTTTTGGCCTTCGGGCCCAAACCCTAATACCATGCACATGACCAACCCAGTCAACCAAACCATAGTCCCCGGACTAAACCCTAGCCACCCGGTGCACACACACACACTCCCCTAGCCTTAGCACGAGCTCATGTGTCAGAACTATGCTCGGTCTGATCTCATCCCATGTGAGTATATAGGTAACCCTACTCAGGTTCGACTCTAGTTAGCATTTTTCCCTTTCTTGGATTAGTATACTCTAAAACTTAGGCATTTGATTAAAACTTTGACATTAATTTGACTTATACCTAGGGAGTAGGTAACCATTGTAAAATGGGGATCCCAGGGTACCTAACCTCTTTTCTGGGACTTAATTGAACCTCTTACCTAGACTCTCATTGAGATCATTAGATGTTATCCATATCCGGGACCTATCCCTCATAATTAATAGGTGGTGACTTCTAATCGAAAACCAGTGGGCCAAAACCAGTGCTCACAGCTCTAATTTGAAGGACTATACTTGGGGGAATAAGATTTTCAAATTCCTCTAATTTCTAGTTTTCATTAGCATCAACAAAATCTGAAACTAACTTGCGTAAAACATCATCAGGGACCTGAGACAAAGCAAGTTTCACCAAAGGCTTATCACCTATCTAAGTGTCCATCCAAGAAAGCACCAAACTACCATCTCCAATCACCCATTTAATCTCTTTTCTAAGTAACTCCTGGCCTTTTAATATGCTCTTCCATGTATAAGAAGATTGAGGATTGGCCTTGCAGTCTAGCATGTTGGCTTGATTTAATTACTTACCTTTTAAAATTGAAGTCCAAAGAGTGTCTGGTATTGTCATAAACCTCCATCTCATTTTTGAAAGAAGAGAAATATTGACTTTACTTATGCTGCGCAAGCCTAACCCACCACCTTCTTTGGCTTTGCAAATTCTCTCCCAACCTACTAAATGGACCTTGATTCTCCCGTCACCACTTCCCCAACAAATTTCCTATTGCATTTGTCTATCTCATGGAGTACGAAGTTCAGTAGTTTGCATTGCGTAAAGTGGCAAGGCCGAAGTACCGGCCTAAACTAAAAGAATCCGTCCAACCAAAGATAAATGCTCTAATCGAGCCTGAACCTTCTTCAGAATATAGTATTAAGTATCTTTCGACACTCTTTGATGAATTAAAAGTACCCCCAAATACTTTCCCAAATCCATAGTCAAAAGAATATTGTATGAGGCACTTATAGCTCTAGCAGTTAGCTTATGAAAGTTAGGAGAAAAAGTAGATTTTAGACTTTGGTAAGCTAATGGTTTGTCCTGACATGTTGCAAAAATCAGTGAGACAACTCTTGATAACATCTATTTGATTCAGGGAAGCCTCTGTAAAAAGGATAATATCATCTGTAAAGAACAGATGAGAAATTAGCAGGCCTCTTCTTCCCATCTTAATTGGCTTCCACCTCTTAGTTGACACCTTGGCTTGAATCATGTGAGAAAATCTTTCAAGGTAGAGCACAAATGGGTAAGGGGATAATGGGTCCCCTTGCCTCAATCCCCTTCCTAGAGAATTTTTTTTTGAAATCTCCCCATTCTACAAAATTGAGAGTTGAGAAGTAGATACGCAACACATGATGAGAGAGATCAATTCTTGTGGAAGACCCACATCAATTAGAGTGAATTTAAGGAAGCTCTGACTAACTTTATCATAGACATTTTCCAAGTCAATCTTGATAGACATCTGCCCAAATTTGCCCTTTTTCTTCTTCATAGAGTGGAGAACCTCCTGGGTGATAAGGATGTTATCGGTCGTCAATCTCCTAGGGATGAAACTGCTTTGATTAGGGCCCACAAGTTTCGGCAAGAGGGATCTAAGTCTGTGCACCAAAACCTTGGAAATAATTTTCAAGGATACATTGCATAAGCTAATGGGACGGAATTGAGCCATAGATTCAGGAGCTTGGACTTTCGGGATTAAGGTGAGATAAGTTTGGTTCATTCCTTTTGAGAGTGTCCCCGTAATAAAGGCATGCTTAACCATGGAAATCACAGAGGAGCCAACCAAGTCCCAAAATGTCTGGTAGAAATCTCTTTGGACTCCGATGGACATGGAGCTTTGTAAGGGGCCATAGAGAAGACAACTCTAATTTCAAAGTCACTCAAAGGAATGAATAAGGAATTCAACTCTTCACCTGAAATTGGGGGGGGGGGGGGGGGGTACATGGAGTACCCTGTAGGAAGGGTCCCTTGAACCTCTGTATACAAAGACTTGGAAGTGGGCTATGGCATGTTGCTTGAGCTGAGCTTGATCATAGCACCACTGCCCATCTACTTTTAAAGTCGAGATTTTGTTTCTTCTTCTCCGAATCAACGTGGTAGTATGAAAAAAATTGGTGTTGTGATCACCAAATTTCAGCCAATTAACATGAGACTTTTGAAACCATATGATCTCCTCACGGGCTAGAATCTAGTTATATTCTTTGATAAGATCTCACTCCATTTTAAAAAGAAACGGGGAGGGATCAGTGCTAATTTCTAGCTGAGCTCCTTCAATTCTAGCAAGAACTTGTTTTTTTCTCCCTAAACACATTTCCAAAGACTAAATGATTCCAATCTTTCACAGCATCCATAAAGCTAGAAATTTTAGTGCTGAAATTTATCTCTCCCCTATCCCAATTATCATCAACAAACTCCTTAAATTGATGATGTAACAGCCAAGCCGCCTCAAACCTAAAGGGTTTATAGACATTAATTGAAATGGGACAACCATCCAAATCAATTAACAAAGGACAATGATCCGAACAAGTTCTTGGGAGATTAGTAACTAGTGCTTTAGGAAAGGCCTGCCTCCCACTGACATTCACAAAGGCTTTGTCAAGCCTCTCACTGATTCTAGCCATACCTGACCTCATATTGGTCCAGGTCTGAATAGGGCCAAAAATCCCTAGGTCAACAAGCTCACACGAGGTCACCCATTCTTGAAACTTGTAGCATCTATAGTGAAACAACCTTGATCCTCCTATTTCTCAGTTAAGTTGCCGACTTGATTAAAATCCCCTGCAATCAAACAAGCAAAGCTATGGAGTTTAGAAACTTCTAACAAGGATTCCCACAATTGACTTCGATGCTGAATATTACGGTTAGCATAGATGGCCGAGAAAAGCTGTGATGCCCCGAACCCACGCCTTAGGAAATCAAGTTCCGAGACATGTACCCGATCATCATAACCACGTAGTGGAAGACTTTGCCGGTGAAAATGTGCGAATTTTTAACTTTTATCAGATGCTTACATAAGCAATAGCAACTGGTCATCAAAATAACCCATCGTAAGCAAATACATTATCTTTACTTGTTATGAAAGTCTTTACACGCCTTCAGAATGTTCTGAAGGGATCTTCTACTCACCGGACAACAACATCATGATCTGCTCACAAGAAACATCAGTGAGCTACGAAGCCCAATAAAATCCATAGTCCATTTAGATTATTTTTCACATAATAGCACACGTTAATAATAATATAATAGTACCGTTCAATTTCCATATTACAATAATATGCAGAATAATAATATCATAACTTGTACTACAAATCGTGACTCAAGGTCACTCAAGGCTATTTCGTCCTATCCAAGGATCCTAACCTCTTAGTGTTTTCCATCTATCAAGTTCATCCAATATCAACGGTGTTCACAACACCAGGTTACCATTCCAGATAACTACCAATGCTTTATCCTTGAGTCCGCAAACTTAGTTATCAATCGATCAGACCCATGCCCATCCAAACCATAACTTGATTCTTTAGACTCAATACAGGATCATCACAAATATCTGACTCAGCCATGATAAGAACCTCGTCCTCACAGCATTTTTATCAGATAACACAACCATCTAACTTAGCCAGGTGGGGACCTCGTCCTCATGGTATATCTATTGGATAACACAACTCCCTGACTCAGCCACGGTGGGGACCTCATCCTTATGATATATCTATCAGGTAATACAACCATCTGACTCAGCCACGGTGGGACCTTGTCCACACGACATATCTATTTGATAACATAACCCCCTGATTCAGCCACAGTGGGGACATCGTCCTCATGACATATTTATCAAGTAACATAACCATCTGACTCAGCTACGGTGGGACCTTGTTCACACGACATTGTTAGCCTTAAGGTTACAACCTTGGGTACCCTTAATAATTTTGATAATAATACAATAATGAAATGAAATCTATGGTATTAATGATTCTGTTATGTGTTTGAATAATTCCAATTTATAAGAACATTAACACTTCACTCAAGGCAAAAAGAATGAAAGTTATTCAAGGAATATCAAAAGAAAGTGATCAACTCAAGCTATTGGACTCAAGTAAAAATGAAGATTCTTGTTTATATCCAAAGTCCAAGTCGGATCTCAAAGTCAAAGCAAAATTAGAAGATCTAAGATCAAGTCGAAGACCAGCTTTCAAGAAACATATGAATGTATTTTTTATTTCTTATGAGAGAGTCTAGGACTTATGTAAGAAGTCCTCAAAATATAGTAAGTTGAATGCTCAAAATACTTAGATTGGCTATAGGAGCCTAAGACATATATTGGACATCATTCTAAGGGCGTCTACATCCCCAACGGAATACAAATCATCAACAGAGCGGCATTCAGGGCAATGAAGGGAGAAGATCCATTCCCTCAACAAATCACGGGCATGAGTAAAAATCGACAACGGTCTCATTGCGTAAAAATCACGCGACCCCGGATCTAGTCTTGCGACTAGGGAAAAAAAAGAAACAAAAATCAACTAGCTTTGCAGGCATGAGGAAAACCGGTAACTGCCTCATTGCGCAAAAATTATGTAAATCCTATGACTTGGTCATTCTAAGGGTAAAAAAGGAAGAAAAACTGAAGAACAGTTTGACAACAAAATCCAGCAGCAATCAATCCCACCGAATCCCTAGCAGGTCCCGCCAAGAACAACTCCCCAGTTGACAGTTAAGGGTCTCCAATAGAGTTCCACTCCCCAGCGAGTCCCCAGCAACGGCCTACAATAGTATTAAATTCCTCCAGCGGATCCCCAGTAGAAGCCTCCAATCGCTCTCTACAACACTCTCCTAAGCAAGAGTCTAGAAACTTCCAATTGCTCTTCAGCAAGCTTCTCTCCAGCTAGAGTCCCCAATCTGCAGCAATAGTAAGACAAGCATGTCTACCCTCAAACATCCCCAGCGGTGACAAAACCTCTTCTGGGTCATACTCCACTCTCTGAGAATAAAAGACAGACTACAAAATCCCCTAAGCCCTGACAAAGGTAATTTGCTGGCAAATCTAAAAGCTAGCTAAGTATTCTTTCTTTCAAAATCAAAAATTTTTACAAAAGTGCACAACACTTTTCTAAAAATATTTTTCAAAACAGAGCTTTTGGTACTGAGACCTGGTCGTACCAATTTGCATCGAGCAGCCCCAACAAGACAAGCAGAAGGAGTCGACACCATGCATCCCCACGAATTGTAGTCAACAGTCATGAGAAAGCATCCTTGCCTTTACACCCTACATGACATCATCAAAATCTAGTGCCCTGGGCCATCCAAAATCAATCCGGCTATATGCCACACCCTGTTGACACCCCTGTTTGTCCTTGACATCCTGTGTGCCCCTTGAAAATCTCGTCATACCGTGGCATTACCTCCTATATGTTCCTGACATCCTATGTATCCCTTGACAATCTCGTCATACCGTGATACCTCCCGTATGTCCCCTTTTGACACTCGTGTGTCATTGACATCCTGTGTGCCCCTTGACAATCTCGTCATATTGCATGTCCCCGACATCCTGTGTATCCCTTGACAATCTCGTCATACCGCGATACCTCCTACATGTCCCCTTTCGACACCTCCGTGTGTCATTGACATCCTGTGTGCCCCTTGAAAATCTCGTCATACTACGCCAATACCTCCTGTATGTCTCTGATATCCTATATATCCCTTGACAATCTCATCATATAGCGGTAGCTCCTGTATGTCCCCTTTCGACACCCCCGTGTGTCTTCAACATCCGATGTACCCCTTGACAATCTCGTCATACCGTGTCATTACCTCCTACATGTCCCCGACATCCTGTGTATTCCTTAACAATCTTATGATACCGCGATACCTACTGCATGTCCCCTTTCGACACCCCCATGTGTCCCCGATATCCTGTGTGCCCCTTAACAACCTCGTCAGACCGTGGCATTACCTACTGCATCTCCCCAGACATCCTGCGTATCCCTTGACAATCTCGTCATACCGTGATACCTCCTGCATGTCCCATTCGACACCCTGTGTGTCTTCGATATCCTGTGTATACCTTGACAACTTATTTGTCATACTGCTACACCTCCTGCATGTCATCCTTCCGACACTCCGCGTGTCCTCCGGTTGTTTTGGTCAAACACCTCTGGGTAATGCCATAGCAACCAATCCGGCTAGTGCCTCCGGGACATGCCATCTTTCATTAGCATCCATCAATCCGTAGCATGAGTGGCCCTAACCACTTCTTCTTTTTCCAGCATAAGTCGCTCATATCCCCAGCAGGTATAGGCAGGCGCATTGCACCCACCACTTGCACAGCATGCATACTGTCATCATTCCCTAAAATCCAATCTTTGTGTAAAAATAGGATAATTCCAGTCTTTACCGTTCAATTGCCAACTTAGCACTCTCTGACAAAGAGAGGCAGCTGTAAGCACCCAATTTTTACATCCCCTTAAATCATGGTTAAATATCTTAACTATGGTTAATCTCTCTCAAACCCTAGTTAAACCCTAATCAAACCCTAGGCTTAACCCTAATCAAACCCTAGGTAAACCCTAGTCAAACCTTAGGTAAACCCTAGCCAAACCTTAGTCAAACCCTCGGTAAAGCCTAATCTCAGGTAAACCCTAGGTTAAACCTTAATTAAACCCTATGCCTAACCTTAATTAAACCCTAGGTAAACCCTAGCCAAACCCTAGGTCAAAGCCTAATCAAACCCTAGGTAAACCCTAGTTAAACCCTTGGTAAACCCTAATCCCAGGTAAACCCTAGGTAAACCCTAGTCAAATCTTAGGCCTAACCCTAGTTAAACCCTAGTCCAACCCTAAGGCCCAAGAACCTCAAAACCAAAGCCAAAACCCTATATGGGCCCAAGCATGGACCCACAGACCCCTGGAAGCCATTGGTGTGGGGCCCACAGTGTAAAATTTGAAAATTTCAAGAATAACGGTAATAACATTACCGTCATTCCCAATAATAATAAAATGTACAGTGTTTCAGACTAATTGGAAGAGGATTGAGCCCAGTTTAGTAAAAAACTGGAAATGGCGGTAGAGTTTCTACCCTAATTACTGGATTTCGGTTCAGAGTGTAACTAGCACCCCAGGCCTCTTCAGCTCCGTCCCCTTGGGTTCTCAACCTCTGTTGTAAACCCTAGACTACCCCTGGGTCCATTAAACCTTATAAAACCCCCATCTCTTCATCGTTAATGATTCTAAATCCATTACACTAAACCTCTGAAGGATTTCGGCCAGTCCCTTAGACCCCTCCTCAGTCCACCACCATCGTGCACCAGTGTTCCTCAGCCGAGCAGCACACCCCTCCACCACCGTAGGAGCTGAGCAGCAGGGTCGAACCCCCTACCCTTTTATTTAATGTCCAAGAGCATCGCAAGACTCCTAGTCCTACTCCAGGGGTCCTCTTCTTCTATATTATTTCTGTTTTGCTTCTGGTTACCCAAGGACAGAGGCCCCCTACCTCTTTATAGGTATGAGGGACCCTCTTGAGGGATAAAAACCCTGGCCATAGTGGCCCCATTGTGCATAGAACCTCTCTTGTTATTTTGGGGGACCCTTAGTCCATGAGGGATCCCCTGGATACAGTCTGGCTCAGCTTAGAAGGGGAAATCAAAGTTTGTGGAGAATGTTAGTAATAGCGGTAATCTCAGTACCACCATTCCTGGACTTTCACTTGCACCACCTGTAGCACCCATTTGGGTGGACCCTACTCCATTCCAAGGCCATGGTTGGGTCCCCCAGACTCTTATCTATCTATCCTGGTCATTCCAGGGTCACTCTACCTGCTTAACCATGGTTAAAATGTCCTGAGAAGAAACTATGCTCATTGGCGGTAGATTGTCCACCGTCATTTCCATTTATAATGAATTCAGGCTAACTTTGGGCCCACTTCAGACCAACTCCAGGGCCCACGAAAGGCCCAGGACTTTCAAGGGAGTCCCTTCTATCAGGTCTATGGGTCCGTGACCCCTTGGGTTCATCCCTAACCCATGCATCAGACCAACAAAGTTCACTCTAGAAAATACCAATAATGGCGGTAGTCTGTCTATTGCCATTCCAAACCTGTGAAGGTTTGAGAATGGCGGTAATTAGTTTACCGTCATTCCTTATATTTCTGTATTTTGGGCTTTGCACAGGCCCAGACCATGTAGGAGGCCATTCTAGGCCTTGCATGCTTTCTGGGTCCAACCTGACTTGCTTAGACCTTTATCGGGTTAACTTAACCCCAATTAACTTTTGACAATGGTTAAAACACTCTTAACCCTAAAAAAGAATCTCAAAAATGCTAAAAACATTATGAAATTGCAATGAGATCAAAATATTCTACTTTGAACTCCTTTACCATGGTTAGGAGCCCTAACCATGGTTAACTTATCCTTTAACCCCGGTTAGCAACCCTGACTCCAGTTAAACTCTCTTTTGACCTACTGGGCCTAATCTCTTAGCTTACCGGGCTTACCCTTGGCTTACTGGGCCCAACCTTGTTACCCTTAACTAAGGTTAGCAATCCTAACCATGATTAGCTGGACCCTTCACCTCGGTTAACAACCTTAACCTTGGTTGAATCTAACCTTGACCTACCGGGCATAATCTTATTCTATCAGACTAATCCTTAGTCTACCGGACTAACCCTTAGTCTACCGGACTAACCCTTTACCTACTGGGCCTAAACTATGCACTTGACCAACCCGGTCAACCAAACCCTAGCCTCCGAGCTAGATCCTTAGCCACTTCGGTGCACATACACACACATCCCTTAGCCTTGGCACGGTGTCACGGGTAATTTAAGTTGCCAGGTAAATCCCGTGCGGCACTTGATCAATCCGTTGATCAAGTCAGCCTATTCAAATAGTTACCTAAGAAACAAGAGTAAAACACACTACAATGCACAAGAAAGAAGCAAAGATCACTATTATTGCATAAACGGAAAGGTTACAAGACACTATACAGGTTCTGGAAATAAAAGACACTAGGGGAGCAGGTGATCAAAGATGGTGCAAAGACAACCCACTCAAGTGAACTACCACCTCCCCTACAAGGTGGAATATAAACCTTTTACAAGTTGGCAGAAAGAAACATCCTATGTGCTGGTGGAGTCATACTCCTTTATTACAAAAATGCCACTAAGACTTTAGCGACTAAACTACCCTTTTATAATAGATAAAAAGACACGCAAATAGTGCCACTACCAAGGCCATGCAAACATTGCTGGACAAATGGTCGTGACATGCTCCCCCACTTGTTAAGTTGACGCCCTCGTCGACTTGTTCGCTAAGTATTCTTCAATCTTATCTGCAAATGTGAGAAGGGTGACGCCTAGTTCCCAACTAGCTTCGACGTCGGATAGCCCTTTCCATATTACCAAATACTCCATGTGCGCGGGCTTGGTCGGTGATGCTTGGACATTACGATCCGCAACAATACGTTCAACTTTTCTTTGGGGTATGGTCGTTATAGTAGCTGCAGGCCGGTTCGGAGTGTTGCGAGTGGGATCTTCCTTATCTGCATTATACGACTTTAACACACTGGCAATGAAGACTGGGTGATATCTGTGAAATGACTCAGGTAATTTCACCTTGTAGGAGACTTTTCCCACCTTTTCGGTGATAGGAAATGGTCCTTCGTACTTGCGAACTAAGTTTTTGTTGCCTTTACGAAAGAACTTCAGGTTAACTGGATTTAGCTTTATCAACACTAAGTCTCCCACCTTGAACTTCTCTTGCCTTCTCTTTGGATCCGTAAATTTCTTCATTTTTCTAGCGGCTTTCTCAAGATATGCTCGGGCAATGTCTGCATTCTTATTCCACTCTTTGGCAAACTTGTATGCGCTGGAGCTGGTTCCTTGGTAACCGACAACGACTGTATGAGGCGTTAGTGGTTGTTGCCCGGTTACTAGCTCGAATGGGCTCTTGTTTGAAGAAGAGCTTTATTGTAAGTTGAAGCAAAATTGAGCGACATCGAGCAAGTTCACCCAATTCTTTTGATTGGCACTGACAAAGTGCCGAAGGTATTCTTCAAGGAGAGCATTAAAACGCTCGGTTTGGCCATCAGTCTGAGGATGACTACTTGTTGAGAAGTTGAGCTTAGTCCTAAGAAGTTTGAACAATTCTGACCAGAACTTTCCCGTGAATCTTGAGTCCCTGTTGCTCACAATGTTCTGAGGCACACCCCAGTATTTCACCACATTCTTCATGAACAAGTAAGCTGCTTCCTCTGCTGAACAGTGCAATGGTGAGGGGATGAAAGTAGCATACTTTGAGAATCTGTCGATCACCACCAGGATTGACTCAAACTCCCCCACTTTTGGCAAGGCCGAAATGAAGTCCATAAAGACACTCTCCCATGGTCTCCTAGGGATAGGTAACGGCTCCAAGAGCCCCAGAGGCTTATTCCTTTCCACCTTATCTTGTTAGCACACAAGACAAGTCTTCACGTATTCTGCAACATCATCTCGCATACGAGGCCAGTAGTAACCCCGTTCTAGCAAGGCGTATGTGCGACGCCATCCTTGATGGCCTGCCCAAAGAGTATCATGACACTCTTTTATAAGATCCTTCCTTAGGTCCCCCATCCCTGGGACAAAGATGCGGCTTCCTTTTGTGTAAAGAAGTCCATCATTGATCCAGAAGCGACGAGTCTTGCCACTTTCAACTAGTGGCCAAATTACCTTCGCCTGGTGATCGGTCTTCAACCCTTCATGGATCTTATTGTGCATGGTAGACTGCACCCGTTGCACACTCCTATGCATCACTTTCTTTAGGGCCGCAAGTTCCGCTTTGCGACTTAAGGCATCGGCAACATTGTTGTACCGACCCGATTTGTACTCTAACTCAAAGTCAAATTCCACTAGCAACTCTTGCCAGCGCGCTTGCTTGGACGTGAGCTTCTTCTGTGTCATGAAGTGAGACACGGTAACATTATCGGTCATTACCACAAATTTCGATCCAAGTAAGTAATGCCTCCACACCCGAAGGCAATGCACCATGACAAACAACTCTTTCTTTTAAGCTGTGTAGCGATGCTCAGCTTCAGATAATTTTCGGCTCTCATAAGCAACCGAATGTTCTTCTTGCACCAACACTCCTCCAATAGCATAGTCTGATGCATCAGTTTGTACTTCAAAAGGCTTCACCAAGTCTGGCAGTGCAAGAACAGGATGTTGGGCCATGGTAAGCTTCATTCTCTCGAAGGCTTCCTGGCACTCCCTTGACCATACCCAAGCATGCTCCTTCTTAAGTAGGTCAGTTAATGGTGCTCCAGCTTCTGAGTAGCATTTAATGAACTTACGATAGTAATTCACAAGGCCTAGGAAGGATCGCAGCTCGGTGGTAGTCGTAGGTGGCTCCCACTCTTGAATAGATCGGATCTTGTCCTCCTCCATTCTCACTTTTCCTTCGCCTAACACATGACCAAGGAAACTAATGCGCTCCTGTGCAAATTAGCACTTCTCCTTCTTAATGTACAATTGGTTCTCCTTTAGCAAGGCTAACACCTTTTGCAAATGCTCAACATGCTCCTCAAGAGTTGAGCTATACACCACGATATCATCCAAATAGACCACGACGAACTTGTCCAGGAACTTATGGAATATTTGTTTCATCAGTGTTGAGAAGGTAGCTGGTGCGTTGGTAAGGCCGAAAGGTATCACCATGAATTCGAATGCGCCATATCTCGTCACGCAAGTTGTCTTAGGTTCGTCACCCTCCGCGATGCGAACTTGATAGTAGCCTGACCGCAAATCAAGCTTACTGAAGTACTTGGCTGTCCCAAGTTGGTCGAACAAATCAGCAATCAACGGGATGAGATACTTGTTCCGCACGGTCAACTTGTTTAGTGCTCGGTAATCCACGCAAAGCCTAACACTCCCATCATGCTTGCGCTGGAAGAGGATTGGTGCCCCAAATGGTGCCTTGGAGGGGCGAATGAAGCCTGACTCCAAGAGGTCATCAAGTTGCTTCCGAAGTTTTGCAAGCTCCAGAGGGGCCATACGATAAGGGGCTTTCGCAGGTGGCTTAGCCCCGGGAACAAGTTCTATCTCATGATCAATTGCTCGACAAGGAGGAAGGGACTTTGGCAACTTGTCAGGCATCACGCTAGCAAACTTTTCAACACCTCGGTCACTTCCTTCGGAACTAAATCCTGCTCTAGTTGAGACTCTTCCCTCAATGTTGCCAAGTAAGTCATCTCTCCCTTCCTCAACCCTTTCTTAAGCTGTAGGGCCGAAAGCATATTCTCTCCACCTTTGCTTGCCACTGCTGGAATCATACATGGAGAGTCACCAAAGATGCACAGCAATCGCAGGTATGGCATTGGCATGGCCTTAGATTCCTGCAAGAACTCCATCCTCACAATGACCTGAAAGTCATCCATGGGAATCGCTGTCAAGTTAGTCTTTCCTGACCAAGCTCCTACTTCAATGGGCACCCCATTGGCTACCCCGTGAATAGGCTTCGCTGCCGAGTTTGCGGCTTTGATGCGAATTGAATCTTTCTCAAGCTTTAATCCCAGTCGCTTAGTTTTGTCATTCCGCAACAAAGTTATGTGTCGTCCCCGTATCCACCATGGCACGGGTGGCCTTCCCATTGATTTTCAAATCAAAGAACATGAGCCATTTTGACTGTGGCGCCTTCTCATCACCCTGAGTCTTAAGAGCATTAAGCAACCTGATGGCTCCCATTCTAGGCTGCTCTTCCTCATCATCATCACTCTCGGACAGCTCCTCATGTATGGCCGAGTTACTCACTGATGCCTGTAGGGCATTGAGGGCTTGTTTCTGTGGACAAACTGCTACTCGATGCGGTCCACCACAAAGAAAGCACTGCATTGGCTTGGAACCTGAACTCTTTGATGTTGAAGCTTCTTTGCTCGACCCTAGACTTGCCATTGCCCTGCTTCTTGCCATTCAATGGTCGAGAAGATTTATTGTGGCTAGTGTGGGTTGAGGTCACCTTCTTCTTGTTAGGGTCATTTGGGGAGTAGTCATTCAGATGCTCTGCTGCTGCTTGTGCTGAAGCTAAGTCTTGAACACGTTGCCTCTGCAACTCGGTCTGTGCCCAAGGTTTCAATCCCTCCATGAAATAGAACATCTTGTCTTTCTCCGACATGTCCTTGATGTCTAGCATGAGGGCCGAGAACCGCTTCACATATTCACGCACCGTGCCTGTCTGATGCAACTGTCGCAAATTCCTCCTAGCGATGTACTCCACGTTCTCGGGCAAGAATTGGGCTTTTAACTCCTGCTTCAAGTCCGCCCAAGTATCTATGACGCATCTCCCATTCTGAATGTCATCGTATCGGGTACGCCACCATAACTTGGCATCACCGGATAGATACATTGTTGCTATTGAGACCTTGGCTTCCTCTGATTCCCGTCTCACGGCTCGGAAGTACTGTTCCATGTCGAACAAGAAATTCTTAAGCTCTTTCGCATCTCTCGCACCACTGTACGAGCGAGGCTCTGTCACCTTCACTCGACTGTATGTCTCGGTAGGGCCATGAGGGTGCGAACCAACTTCCATAGTAAGCACATTCAACCGGTTTGAGAGCTCCTCAATCTTGGCCTGGAGAGCATCCACTGTCCCCTTCACGTCCTCGGTCAAGGTCTCTACTGATCCGGCCAATTCCTGGTGTCCTTGTTCCATGTTGCTTACTCGGTCATCCATCTGCACCAAGGTAAGCAACATCCCATCAAACTGTGATGTCTGGGCTTCCAAATCATCCAGACGATCCTTGTTAGTGCGCGCTCTTGTCCCCTGTGCCATGTCTTCTAGCCTTGAATACACGGTCACGACCTTGCTCTGATACCAACTGTCATGGGCAATTTACGTTGCCAGGTAAATCCCGTGTGGCACTTGATCAATCCGTTGATCAAGTCAGCCTAATCAAACAGTTACCTAAGAAACAAGAGTAAAGCACACCACAATGCACAAGAAAGAAGCAAAGATCAATATTATTGCATAAAGGGAAAGGTTACAAGACACTATACAGGTTCTGGAAATAAAAGACACTAGGGGAGCAGGTGATCAAAGATGGTGCAAAGACAACCCACTCAAGTGAACTACCACCTCCCCTACAAGGTGGAATATAAACCTTTTACAAGTTGGCAGAAGGAAACATCCTATGTGCTGGTGGAGTCATACTCCCTTATTACAAAAATGCCACTAAGACTTTAGCGACTAAACTACCCTTTTACAATAGATAAAAAGACATGCAAATAGTGCCACCACCAAGGCCATGCAAACATTGCTGGATGAATAGTTGTGACAACGGGCCCATGTGCCAAAACTACGCTCGGTCTGATATCACCTTTGTGAGTACGTAGACAACCCAACCCAGGTTTGACCATAGTTAGCTTTCTCTTTCTTGGGTTAGTATTATTCTAATCACTTAGGTATTTGAACAAAATTTGATTTAATTTGGCTTACACCTAGAAAGTAGAGAACTATTGCAAAATTGGGGCCCTAGGGTGCCTAATACCTTCCCCGGGACTTAACCGGACCTCTTACCTAGATTTCTCACGTAGACTAAGACCTTATCCACAACACGGAGACTTATCCCTTCTGAATTAATAAGTGGAGACTCACAACACACCCTCTTGTGACCCCGGAGTAAAATCGCGTGCTCATAACAACTTGTCCAATCTTTCTATGATAGACTGCCACAATACAATTGTCAACTGGTTGATGTCTCTTGTGGAAAGACATTTATAATAAAAAGTGAGACTCAAGCATGAGAACTATTTGACAATCTAAGTGAAAACTCTCTCCATCATGCCTTAAATAGTTATTCTGAGAGACAACCTTTTATCTCAAACCCCAAGAGAGGCCTCTATGAAGTGGGCACTTATATTGATGTCTCATCTAAAGTGGATAAGTTATCTCACAAATTGGACCAACTCATGGCTGCAGGGCCACCTTCTTACACACCCCCTCAACAACCTCCTGATCCGAGAGAAGTGTGTCCCATATGTTTTAGTCCTACACATTATGTGCATGAGTGTCCATCAGCAGCCTAATTCCCAGACTTTGTCCAAGAGCATGTCAATGTTGCCTATATCTGCCCGGGTAATGATCCCTATTTTAATACTTATAACCTAAGGTGAAGAAGTCATCCTAATTTCTAATGACAGCCCTAAGCTCAAAGGAATAACTATTCCCAAGCTCAAATGCCGATTAATCGGCCTTTCCAAAATCAGTCAAACTATTAACCCTAACAATAATTTTAACACTCAACTCCTCTCCCTCCTCAAGGGAACCCATCTTTCGAGAAGAAAGTATTGAATGCTTTTAAAGACTTGGAAAAAAATACCTAATTGTTTAACTCTCACTCTCAATTCATTCAAAAGCTTGAGTCCCAAATGGGACAACTAGCTAATGCTATTAATAGGAGAGTGGAGGGAACTCTTCCAAGACAACCCGTGAGCAATCTCAAAGGTGTAAATCAGGCCAATGAGACTAATTATGAATAAGTTCAGGCCATTACAACCTTAAGAAGTGGGAAGATAGTAGATAATCCGATTAGAAAATATCCGAGCAAGAAAGAAAAGCCCATTGTAGGCCCATTTAAATCTAAGGGCGAGGAAGGGAATATCAATAAGAAGGACCAATGTACTTCTTCAACTTCACCAATTCTCATTCCCACGGCATCTACATACCTAAAGCCTACTTGTTTAACTGACCCATCATCCTTTGGTAAAAAAGGATCAAAGATGGAAGACATGATTGAGGTCTTCAAACAAATCAAAATAAACTTACCACAACTTGATGCAATTAATCAAATTCTAACTTATGCCAAATTCTTGAAGGACTTATGCACCCAAAAGCGTAAATCAAGGACTCATGTGTCCAAGAAAGTCCTCCTCACCGAGCAAGTGAGCTCATTACTTCAAAATACCACTCCTTCAAAATTT
Organism: Tetracentron sinense; assembly: GCA_015143295.1. Classification (NCBI taxonomy): domain Eukaryota; kingdom Viridiplantae; phylum Streptophyta; class Magnoliopsida; order Trochodendrales; family Trochodendraceae; genus Tetracentron; species Tetracentron sinense. Next base: position 48,017,750 of record CM026552.1, read on the forward strand.
AAGGACCCTGGTGCTCCTACCCTCTCATGCATCATTGGAGATCACTCCATTGACTAGAACCTCATAGATTTAGGAGCAAGTGTTAATCTATTCCATTTCTTAGTTTATGAGAAACTTGGGTTGGGTGAACTGTGCCCTACATCAGTCATTATGCAATTAGTCAATAGGTCTGTTAGAATGCCTCATGGAATGGTTGAAGATGTCCTAATTAAAATCATCAAATTATATTTTCTAGTCGAATGTCTAGTACTTGATATGGAACCGATCCTGAATCCTAAAAAATAGATTTTGGTGATCCTCGGTCGACCCTTCTTGGTCACGGCCAATGCATGCATTAATTATCAAACCGGGGCGATGAGTGTTTCTTTTGAGAATATGAAGGTCCAGTTAAACATTTTCAGCACTTCCAACAACCTTCAAATGACGAGGAATGCTTTCTGGTCGATTCTATCGAAGAGATGGTGAATGGCTCACTTCCTTTCATTCTATCTAATGACCCCTATGAGGTATATCTATCTTACTTCAATGCGGATGAATTTGATGTGGATGGATCCATTGAGGAAATCAACACCTTGCTAAACTCAACTCCTTACATGGATTTCCCCTCTGGAAAGCCCGGAAAGAACCACTACCTTCCACTTCTAGCATTTCGGTCATCCCTTCCTTAGAGGCACCACCTACTCTTGAGTTGAAGCCACTCTTGGCCTCACTTAAATATGCCTTTTTGGGATCAAAATAGACTCTCCTAATCATCATTGCTTTTGACTTATCAGATGAACAAGAGAGTCAATTGATGGTTGTGCTTAAAAGCACAAAGAAGCTATGTAGTGGACCATAGCAGATCTGAAGGGAATCAACCCTTTCGTGTGCATCCATCGCATCCATCTTGAAGAGGATGCTAAATCTTCGAGAGAAGCATAACATAGGTTGAACCCCAATATGAAAGAGGTAGTGATGAAAGAAGTGGTTAAACTGTTAGATGTGGGTATCATATACCCCATCTCGGAAAGTAAGTGGGTAAGTCCCATTGAAGTGGTACCAAAAAAATCTGGTACACACTCATTACTAATCTAGAAGGAGATTTAGTTCCTACACACATAACCACAGGTTGGCGTGTATGTATTGATTATAGGAAACTCAACTTCATGACTAAGAAAGATCATTTTCCACTCCCATTCATTGATCAAATCCTATAGAGGCTAGCAGGCAAGAGCTTTTAATGTTTTCTAGATGGTTATTCTGGATATAACTAAGTGTCTATCTATCCTGAAGATCAAGAGAAAACCACCTTTACATGCTATTTTGGCATTTTTTCTTATAAGCGTATGCCATTCGGTTTATGCAATGCACCTGCGACTTTTTAAAGGTGTATAATGTCTATTTTCTCTGATATGATGGATAAATTTCTTAAGGTCTTCATGGATGAATTTTTTGTATTTGGAACATTCTTCAAAGATTGTCTCCAAAATTTAGCCTTGGTCTTATAAAATGCAATGAGACAAATCTTATTCAAAGTTGGGAGAAGATCCATTTCATGGTTCAAAAGGGCATTGTTTTGGGACACATAGTGTCCAAAAAGGGTATAGAAGTAGATAAGGCCAAGATCGACATTATTGCGAGTCTCCCTCCACCGGTCACAGTTCGACAAATTTGATATTTTCTTGGCCATGCAGGGTTTTACTGCCGCTTCATCAAAGACTTAGCAAGATTTATGGACCCTTGAACAATTTACTTGCCAAGGATGTCCCTTTTTCCTTTGATGAGGCTTGTTTAGAAGCTTTTAAAAAACTCCGCAATTTACTTTATACCGTCCCTATTATACAGCCCCCGAATTGATCTCTCTGATTCAATCTTATGTGTGATGCCTCAGACTATGCAATCAGGGCAGTCTTAGGACAAAGGGTGAATAGAACCTCATATGTTATCTACTATGCTAGTAAGACTCTCTCTAATACTCAAATGAATTACACAACTACTGAGAAAGAATTACTAGTTGTAATCTATGCCCTAGACAAATTTCGATCCTATGTCCTAGGGTCCAAAATCTTAGTGTATAATGAGCATGCGGCTTTGCGGTATCTCCTTTATAAGAAGGATACTAAGCCAAGATTGATTAGATGGATCCTCCTTTTTCAAGAGTTCGATCGAGAGATCCAGGACAAGAAAGGTTCCGACAATGTGGTCGCATACCATTTTATCTAAGATCCTAGTTGACTCCTCTCAATAACCTTGCCCTATCCATGACTCCTTTCTGGACGAGCAATTGTTTAAGGTAAACAATGTTCAACCACCATGGTTTGCAGATATTGTAAATTACCTCACAGTTGGGCAGATCCCCTCTCAATGGTCTAAGCAAGACAAATCCTGGTTCTTTGCCTAAATAAAATACTGTGTAAAGATCCAGAATTTTTTAAATATTGCCTAGATCAAGTGATCCGACGATGTGTGCCTGAGAGTGAATTCCAAAGCATTCTTACATTTTGTCACTCTCTTGCATGCGGAGGTCACTTTGGAGGGAAAAAGACCGCTGCTAAGATCTTACAAAGTGGTTTTTATTGGCCCTTAATTTTTAATGATGCCCATAACTTTTGTTAGGCTTGTTTAAAGTGCCAACAATTAGGTGCAATGTCCCGAAGAGACATGATGCTTCTAACCCAATTCTAGTTGTAAATTTATTTGATGTATGAGGTATTGACTTCCTGGGTCCCCTTCCCGCCATCTTTTGGATTTGAATATATTTTAGTGGCGGTGGACTATGTCTCCAAGTGGGTGGAAGTGGTTGCCACCAAGACAAATTACAATAAAGTTGTGGTCAAATTCTCTCAAGAGAATATCTTTTGTCGATTTGGCACCCTGCGAGCGATTATATGTGATGGAGGAAAACACTTCCTTAAAAAATATTTCGAGGCTTTAACCCTCAAGTACACTATTACTCATAAAGTAGCTATACCTAATCACCCACAAAAGAGTGGCCAAGTCGAGGTCTCGAATAGGGAGATCAAGAATATCCTCATGAAAACAGTGAGGACAGATCGAAAAAATTGGTCTGTAAGGCTCAATGATGCCCTTTGGGCTTATCGTATAACTTATAAGACCTCCATTGGAATGTCTCTTTATCGGCTTGTATTCAAAAAGGTTTGCCACCTTCCAGTGGAGTTGGAACACAAAGCTCTATGGGCCATTAAGAAGTTTAACTTCGATATAACCCTAGCAGGATTAAATCGGAAACTCCGACTCTCTGAATTAGAAGAGATGCATATGAAAGTGCAAAAATTTATAAAGCCAAAACTAAATATTTCCACAATAAGACTATCCTACAGAGATCTTTCATGCCCAGTCAAAATTTTTACTTTTCAATTCGAGTTTGCGTCTCTTCCCTAGTAAGCTTCGCTCTAGATGGGACGACCCTTATATTGTTACCACTGTATTCTCTCATGGAGCAGTTGAGCTTCAAGACTCCGCGGACGGGCATTTATTCAAGATTAACGGTCAAATATTGAAGCACTATGTTGAGGGCATTATGACCAGTGAGCTGATTGAGACCATCGATTTGCTTGATCTCGTCTATCTTGACGGTTGAATATTTTGAGGTCGTCGGACTGAAGACAAAAAACTTAGCGCTTGTTGGGAGGCAACCCATCATCTTTTGTACTTGGAATCTAAGTTTAGGGTGGATATAAATGCGCCTAGAAGCCTATCATGATTTGCGATCGATTGCCTGGTTCAGTGTGATCGATTAGCCAGTGCCCAAATCTCAGGAAACTTTTGGGTTTCCTTGTGATTGATTACTCATGACTTGCGATCGATCACTCAAATCTCAAGAAACTCTCGGGTTTCCATGTGATCGATTGCCCAATACTATGTGATTGATCGCCCATGTTCCTACCATGTGTCACCCATGCGTGTCCTTTCTGCCCATTTTCAGTTGAAAATCAATTACTGCGATCGATCTTCCATGCTTTGCGATCGATTGCAGGGGCACGGGATTGATTATAAATCCCTAGATCCGAACCATTCTCTCATTCAAAACTTCTTTCCTCTTCCCATTCTCCTTTACTCCTTTACTCCTTCCCATTTTCCACTCCCTTCCACCCTATATTCTCCCATTCTGATTGATTTGTGATGCGTGGTTGATCGAAAGTGTAGGGTTGTGAGATCATGATGCTTTTTGGGGGATTTATCTTGAATGTGAACTTGAGAGGTAATCATCACAATCTTTCCTAGTTCAGTTCACATTACACATCAAAGAAAATTATGATCAATCTTTAATAAGCTGAATTATTCAGAAGTGGGTAAGATTGTGTGAAATTGAGAATGTGGAGAGTCAAGAATTTAACCTTGTTAATAATTTTCGGATTATTATGTATTGTGATTTTAAAAAATTTGGAATATGTATCAGCCACTGTTTTGAAAATTGCATGTCATACTTGAGCATATTTGCAAATTATAGGGTAGTACAGATGTTTGAGAGTATCATCATTGGTAAACCTTCATAAGACTTCACTCATCCACTAGGGCCAATTAGGGGTTTAAAAGGCTTGTTGCATATGCCAAATGCAACCATAGATCCCACGAATGGGGATGTAGATATAGTTTAGTTTAGTTTTATTTTATATTGCTGGAGGACTAGCAACGTGTAAGTTTGAGGTTGTGATCGGTGCTAATTGTTACACATTTATGCACCTTAAATTACACTTGTTAATTCTGTTAAGTTTCTTTCTCTATTATGTTACTTCACTTGAATGTTTTTATTGATTTCAGGTTCATGCGAGCAAAAGAAGATTAATTTGAGGATTTACAAACTTTAAAGGCTCATGCGAACTTCAACTAAGCGAAGATTGAAGAAAGGAGGAGAAAGAGAGCAAAATCACATAAATCTTCCTCGTCGTATCGATCGACCAAAGGTGCACCGATCGATCGGCTAAAGCACAGATTGATCGATACACCCCTGACCAATCGATCGGTGAGCAACGTTTTGACATTTTTGAATTGCGCGAAAAAATTATTTTTTTGCATTTTTTGGATGTTTCTAAAGCCCTATTTAGTAGAGAGAAAGGAAGAGAAGAGTCTGGACTCAATTAGGATTTTTAAAAACCTTAATTAGCAAGGGCTCTCTCTCTCTCTCTATAAATAGGAGAGCTATTGCTCTTGAAAGGAGTTCAGAATTTTTGGAATTTTGGAAAATTGAAGAGAGAAGAGCTCTGGAGATCTTTGAAGGTTTGAGAATGTGTTCTTCATATTCGTCGATAAAGACGTCGTTCTTCTCACTCGCCATGAACTAACTATCTATTCTAGGGTTTAGATGAAACCCTAGCCAAGTAACTGTACCTCTGTTTTTGTTTTTATTTAGATTTTAAGATTGTAAACATTGTTTTCATAATGAGAGGACAACCGGTTTTATTGAATATATTTGATTTCAATGGATTTCTATTATTGTCTTAGGTGTTATGTAATTGATATTAAAATCATTCACGTTAATTTTATGTGATTATTAATTGTGGATTTTATGCAATAGTAATAATTATCAAAGAGATTACATACTTAGATATTTTATGTTTAGGGAAGATGAGTGATTTCACTACCCTACTTTAATGTGTATCACTCGTACTAACCACATATAACATATACCTAAGATTTGATTCCTTGTATTTTTCTCGATCTGTTGAGTAGGGATTTGTAATCACTCTCACTTTAATTGTTTATACTTCGAGAAATCTGAATAGATGAATTCGAGATCAGTTATGAGGATGGATTCAAACACCCTACATCTTCTCCCTTAAGATCACAAAAACTCATTAGTTGATTAATTAATTAGAAGTTATTAGTTTAATTATATTTTAGTTTAATTCAATTTAAATCAACTTTTGTCACCATTTAATTTAGACTTAATTTTGATAAGAAGGCAACGAAACCAACACAATTCTCTATGGTTCGACACCCATACTAGTCATTATTTTACGGAATTAGTACTATTAAGTGGTATATTAAATTGAGAACGACCACTAGTGCCAATGCATGTCGGTCTTACTAGATGCATGTAAATTTTACTAGATGGATGATTAGTCTTACTAGATGCATGTACTAGGGCAGACTTACCAACTTATATTGCTTATGAATTTGTGTTTAAAGTGTCGTGATTAACTTTCATCTAGGTTATCCCTTATATTCCGATCTCTCACCATTGAAACTCCACCATAGTGTCACATACCACCATGGTAAAGAATGTAGGTTATAAGATCATTCTTTAAGTCTTGGCCTATCCAAATTTCACCCACCATACATGCTTACATATATACTTATATATTATTCTTGTAAGCATCATCACATAATACTTTACCAATTGTAGGTAATATCACAATCATACTTGTACTTATCACAACATAAACACATAATCATAAATTATCTAATAACTCTTCCATCATCATGCACAATCATGCTTATTCACATCCTTCTTAAAATCCCGATTACTCCTTATCACTCGTGTCTTAAAGTCCATAATCTCATTCAATATTCATTCATAAAATCGATAACAAAGTTCATCAACATTAATCCCAATTATCATTTTCATCATGTTTATTCAAATTTTAACAATTCATACTTATTCTTATTCATACTTATCATGATTTTAAACCATTAACTTAAGAAATTATATCAATACCTTTCTAGATCGACCCCACGATCAATCGCTTTCAAATACTCCTTGCTGTTGATTTCCAAGTCATTCTTCTTATCCAAGAAAACCCTTTGCAAAAACCCTAGGTCAAACTCTATATGGGATTCTAGGACTTTTAGGATGGTTAGAAAACCCTAAACCCCCGAGTTAATGACTATTTATAGGGTTTGGAGTAATAAATCCTTCAAATTTCTCGAAAAATTGCGTTTTCACAGTTTGCGCATGGTCGGGGGGGGGGGGGGGGGGGGGGGGAGGAGGTTATTCTCGCTCTAGCGAGTTTCATTTGGGAAAACTCTACTGCACTCAAACTTGCATATCTTGCTCGAGCGGGTTATTCTTGCTCTAGCAAGTTGGATTCGCGACGTTCTCACTCGACCGATGTTTGGTGGCTGCTCAAGCTATTTTCATTCTGTTTTCCATTTTTATGTTTTCCTATTCTGACTGAACTCGCTCAAGCAGACTGGAATTTCGTTCAAGCAGGTTCTTCTGTTTTGTAATGTTCTACCCTTTTTTTTCTTTGTTTCTTCAATCAAACCCCTTAAACGTACATATAATGTAACATTAATTTAACATTGACCAACCAAAATACATCATTTAAAAACATTATTATCCATGTTCAACACATAAATGGTATGAATATCTATAAATGGAAATTCATGTCTTTACAAATATCGATAGTACACACAATTTTGTTGATTCATCTTTGATCAAGAAAATAAGAGTGAATGTTCAATGAAGTGATAATTTTTGTGTGATGGTGGAAAATGGTGAGAAGCTCATGTGCGATGAGCCAGCTGCAACGTTGAAAGGCAGATCAGCGGATCGATATGAGGATGTGTCCATACAACAAGCCATCAAAGAGATCATGCAAAAAAATTCAGACTTCGAGAGGGCGTATGAACAGTTGACCAATTCGGTTAATGTTCATGGGACAATGCAACCTGAACAAATTATTGGTCAAACGTAACAACTGGGCAGTGAGTGAAGTATTGACATATTGATGTGGCCATCCTCCGGATGACGCTACTTGGATGCCATTCATTTCCTTCATGGATCGATATCCAGCATTCCACCTTGAGGACATGGTTGCTGTAAGGGGGTGTTTGATACATGCAGGCTGCATATGTATGGTATCTCCTGCAAGTATGTAGTAGGGAGTTGTTCTTAGAAGTTAGTGGAGTCATGAAAGAGTTGGCTTGGTGTCTATGTATGGTTGCAGTTGGAGTCTTGTGAGATAGTGGTTACGGGAATGGGATGGAGTTAGTAGACATGGGTCGAGTGAGTTAGCTTTACAGTTACCTGCAGTGGTAAAATATTCCTTGAGCTTAATGAGAATGAAATCGATCTATTCAATCAACAATTCCCTTGTTTAATTAGGATTGGAGGAAGAATTCTCCTCAAAAGATAATCCAAAATGAGGTTTTCGGTTCCCCTTGTATAGAACCAAATTGCAATTACTTGTTTTATTCTCTATATTTCAAAAAGGTTCGTATCAAAGGATAACAGAGCTGGTCTCCACGTCTTGGGTTTGAGCCACAGAGAGAGCTACTTAAAGCAGAGTGAGAGCAATCTAAAAAAAAATTGAGAAAAGGCTATATGCCACTAGAGTGAGAGCTGTTATGGAGAGGTTACTTAGAACAAAGTGTGAGTAGTCCCAAGAAGGAAAACGGATTGCCTGTCACCAGAGTGAAAGCTACCTAAAGTTAAAGTTGTCGAATACATTAGTTGCGAAAGAATGGTGGTCTATTACGGTCCTGAATAGATATAGAGCTTGATTTGATGCATTCCATCTATCCTAGGGCTTTTGGCGTATATCACACCACCTGGTTACATTGGACAACATTCAATGCCTTGGCCGCAGGCGTAGTCGAGACTCACTTGCAATTTGGCATCATAAATGCCTCTAACATTTGGGTTTGGCTATAGGTGGCAATCAAGTCAAGTTCAGGCTTCAAAGGCATTGTAAATGTTCCTATTCAAAAATCACCAAAATTTAAGTCTATACCCAGCCATTGTCACCCCTAATTTTGGCAATGGGTTTTTGGAGTTGCCAGAGTCTTAGAACACCAAAATCTATATTAGTCAAATACATAAGAAGGAACACCCCGCAGAAGCAATGATGAGAGGTGGCTTCTCTCAAGTGAGAGGTCTTGGAATCTAATCCCACCAAGCAATGAGTTACAAGAGCTCCAATCCTCAAACTAACCATTGACTATAGGTAAATGATATCTGTAACATGAGTGAGTGTCCTCTGGCTGCAGAAGACTAAACTATTGGTCCTGTAGGGTCCACCATAAAAATAGCAAATCTGACCGAAAGTGGAGATTGGGGCCACGGATTGTCTCCGGCCAGAAACCCTTGTCTGGGGCAACCATAAAATAGTAAAATAGGGGACAAGTGGTGGAGAAGTCAAAATCATGAGCCGGTCAAAATCATGGGACAATCATAGAATAGGGGACAAGTGGTGAAGTCAAAATCATGGGCCTCAAGATTTTGACTTCTCGGTACACTCTATGACACATGGTGATAAGGTTTTGAGATAATGGGGGCGAAAGATATTAAGTGAGCACAAGTCAAAATCAAGAGAGAAAATGAAATGACTTCTCTTTTTTTTAACGCCACTTGTCCCCTTTTCAATGGTTGCCCGATAGGGGTTTCTGAGTTCACTAAACAATCCGAGGACGGAGACTGGCACGAGATCCTGTTGCAGCCCAAAAAAAGGTTACAACAGGGATGCTTGAAACTGCAAGAAAATTTCAGATATCAGAGAAGGCCACGTGTGGGTCGTGGTTGAGGAGGCAGAAAGGTAGGTGGCCTTTTTTGGCGTGGCGTACGATTCGTAAAAGTCTCGCTCCTTTTGCACATGCACCTCGTGACACTCGGGGGTGGCTTATCTTCGAGGTACCTCTTGACTCTTCAGTCTCCAAGTTTGAAGTTAGGACCATCTCTGCTAATGACCCGTGCATCCATACCGGAGAGATGTCATGTAAAATAATGGATTTATTTAAATTATAAAAGATTCAGATTCAATTAAGAGTATATGAGGCATACTAGCCTTACTCTCAACCAAAAACTACATATTGATTTTTGGCTGAAAATAGGCTAGTACGATTCTATATATATATATATACTAGCAGATAACTGTGTGATGCATGCGTAATAATTTAATAATATCTAAAATTAAATAATATTATTATTTTAAATATTAAGTAATATAGGAAAACAATATTTAATAAATTTTATTGTTAATAATATAAGTTTTTTATTATTATTTTATAGACATTATTATTTGATTTAATCAAGTAATTTTACAATAATATATTATTATTATTTTAATAACATTTAATAGAAAATCATAAATTTCTTAGTATTAAACTAAAATTAATACGTCCAAGAGTTGGATATGAGAGATGACTCTACAGTAGTGGAGATAAAAAGGGCTCTAGGATAAGATAGTGGGCCTCAAACCACAAGAGTTGGAGATAAGAGATGACTCTACAACAGTAGAGATAGAGAGGACTCTAGAATGAGTTAGTGAGTTCCAAACCTGAACAGTGAGGATTAAAGAGAAAAGACACATATCATCTTTAAAATAGAATTTCTAGATTTTGAGGGATTGGGATTTGAAGAGTAAAGAGATAAAATCTTATTTCTATACAATATAAGTAATAGATATACTAGCCTTAGTTGCATGCTTCCAAGCTCACATTGGTATCGACAAGTGTCTTTAATTTTCCCTATTATCTTGAGAAACAGTATAAACCATCAACTCCTCTCAAAGTCTTATTTCAACCTTTTGAAGGGCTAGCCACCGCATTGTTGAAACCACCTTGAGAGTTGAAAAAAATTGAATCCTACGATTGGGGTTTGCACTCCTCTCTCTCTCTCTCTCTATATATATATATATATATATTACTTTAGTCTTTTCATAGGAGACCAGTCATCAGGATAAAATAAATATAGTTTGATTTTTCTTTCTCCTATTTAATGAACTGTCCCTTATGAAAAAATGTCTTGGTAGTCGTTAACAATTCACACATTGAGTGGTCGTTAGCATTTCCCAACATATATATATATATGTTACTACTTATTATAAAAGTAGAGAGTGCACAAAAACGACAAAAAAATTCCGTTCAAGATTTTGTTTCCGTAAATAACCTTTCTCATCAAGATTTATTTTTTATAATACCTCTCTCAAGATGCATTTCTCATAATACCCCTTAATAAATTTATTTCTCATAGTACCATTTCCTAAGATTTGTTTCTCACAATACTCATTCTAAGATTTGTTTATTTTCATTATACTCATTCAAAGATTTATAGTATAAGTAATATATATACTAGCCTTAGTCACATGCTTCCAAGCTCATATTGGTATCGACAACTGTCTTTAATTTTCCCTATTACCTTGAGAAGTAGTATAAACTATCAACTCATCTGAAAGTTTTATTTCAACATTTTGAAAGGTTAGCCACTCCATTGTTGAAACCACCTTGAGAGGGGTTTTCACTACTCCTCTCTCTCTCTCTCTCTCTCTCTCTATATATATATATATATATATATATATATATGTCTTACTAACGACCACTTAGTGGGTGAACTTGGTAACAACCACCAAGACATTTTTATCCCTGTATTAATTATCAAAATCCACTAAAAGTAAGGGTACTTTAATCTTTTCATAGGAGATCAATCATTAAATGCATGAGAGAATAAATACAGTTTGATTTTTCTCTCCTATTTAATGAACTGTCCACTATGAAAAAATGTCTTGGTGGTCGTTAACAATTCACACATTGAGTGGTCGTTAGCATTTCCCAATCTTATAATATATATATATATATATATATATATATATATATATATATATATATGTTACTACTTATTATAAAAGTAGAGAGTGCACAAAAAGGACAAAAAAATTCTGTTCAAGATTTTGTTTCCATAAATAACCCTTCTCATCAAGATTTATTTTTTATAATACCTCTCTCAAGATGCATTTCTCATAATACCCCTTAATAAAATTTATTTCTCATAGTAACGTTTTCTTAAGATTTGTTTCTCACAATACTCATTCTAAGATTTGTTTATTTTCATTATTCTCATTCAAAGATTTGTCTATTCTCATTATATATACTCATTCTCAAGATTCATTTCCTATAATAACCCGTATGAAGATTTCTTTTCCATAATTCTCTTTCTCAAGATTTGTTTCCTTAACAAGATTTATTTATTCTCATAATACTCCTTAATATTTGTTTCCTATAATACACTTACATTAAAATTTATATTCCATAATATCTATTCCTAAGATTTTTTTTTTCTCATAATAATCATTCTTAAGATTTGTTTATTCCCATAGCACCCTTTCTCAAGATTTTTTTTCCCATAATAACTCTCTTATGAATTTTTCTCATTATACCCCTTAACAAGATTTATTTCTTATTATACAACTTCTTAAGATTTGTTTCTCATAATAACTCTTCTTAAGATTTGTTTATTCCCATAATATCCCTTAATATTTGTTTTTCATAATACTCATTCCTAAGATTTATTTATTCCTATAATACCCCTTAATATTTGTTTCCCATAATACCCCTTATTAAGATTTGTTTTTCATAGTACCTCATTGTTAAGATTTGTGTCTATATCTCGTTTGTACAAGTTTTGATTTCCAAAATATCTTTAATAAATAATTTTTTTTTGATTTCCTAGGATATCCTTATTAATCCGCATTTTTATTTTCTAAAATATCCTTGTTAATTTATCTTTCTGCCTCTATATATTTTTTTAAAAAGTTTTTAGAAATATCCCTATTAATTAAAATTTTTATTTCTTAGAATACCCATGCTAATTTTTTTTGTTTCTTAGAATACCCATATTAATTTTTATTTTCAAAAATACCCCTATTAATAACTTTTTCACCACCTCTACATTAAATGCCTCTAGAGTTTTTGATTTCCATTGCTTTCATTTGTTTAAGTTTTGATTTTCTAAAATGCCCATGTTAATCCAATTTCAATTTCCTAAAATACCCCTATGAATCTATCTTTTTGTCATTGTATTTTTTCGTTTCATGGAATGTTCCTATTAATCAAATTTTTATTTCTTGTTTTTATTTTATAAAATAACTCTATCAATCACCCTTTCCATTCTCTCTTGTATGAAATGCCTCAGTATTTTTTTTTTCCAATATATCCCTATTAGTTAAGGGACTGTTTGGATATAGGGTCATTTTTTTTGTTTTTGTTCATTATTTTTAAAATTTTAAAATTTCATAGTGGGTGGGTGGGCGGCGGGTGGTGGGTGGTGGTGGTTGTGGTAGTGGTCGTGATGGGTGGTGGTGGTGGTGAGTAGTTTTGGTAGTGAATGGTGGGTGGTGGTACACACTCAGTTTTTTGTTTTTGTTTTTTATATCCAAAAATAGAGGTAACATAATTTTTCTGTTACTTTGATTTCATAAAGTTTTTCATTAATTTAAAAAAATGAAAAATAGAATCATGTTTAACAAACATGTTTTGGATTTTCAAATTTATGTTTTTAAAAACAAAAGACAGAAAACGGAAGTGATACCAAACAGGGCCTAAATTTTCTATTGCTTTTGTTTGTGCAAGTTTTGATTTTTTTGACATGTTCTTATTAATAAAAAAAAATTGTTTTCCAAAACACCCTTAGTAATCTATCTTTTTGCCTTTATATTTTTCGACTTTTGAACTATTTCTTAGAACACCTCTATTACAATTAAATTTTATATTTTTTTAAAAATACTTCTATCCCTCTAGTACCTCTGGTACTAAATTGCATCTGTGTTTTATTTTCCAAAGTATCCCTATCATCGACTCTTTTCACCTATCTCTATTATTTTTTACAATTTATAATAAAAAATAATAATAATTGAAAAAATAAGTTTGCACGTGCACTATGTGTGTGAGATAAAAGAGTTTCAATGGACCGTGCCCACTAGAGGTTCTAGTGAGCGCCCCCTCTTTAATTGACTCGTTTAAGAAACTAACCATTCAATACCAAGGTAGGTGTCCCTTTGATTTGATAGAGCATTTTTAGACTATTTGATTAGATCATAATTCATTAGCATTAACTCCTTAAGGTTTATAAGACCCTACCTAAGCTATAAAATATGGATTTTTTGACCCTCAATTAAATGATCTGGAAACATTGGTTTAGTTTTTGTCACGTATTTTTGAAGGCGAGTCACCTTGACTTCAATGGTCCCGCGGGCCGGAGGGGGGGTATGGGTGGTTCTGATGAGCACCCTCCAATAAGGCATGAAATCTATCGCAGGGGATTTTTTGACATTTAACCGTCAAGGATAATCACTATTTCCTAAAAACCATACTACTTGCAGAGTGGCAACAAAGGGGCTTGACCCTTGATGCTTGTCAGGTAGGCCAATAAAAAAAAAACATTTAACAAGGGTACCTTGCCCAGCACTGCCCTTTATGGCAAGGTTAGGGGCCCTTGAAGGGCTAGGGCAAGATTAGGGTCTTACCCTTATAAGTAAGGGCAATGTTAGGGTTGACCCCTGCCCTGCCCTGCCCTGCCCCTTTGACATCCCTACACTAAATCCTAATCCTAATCCTAATCCCTTGAAACCCTAACCCTAATTCGTTGAAACCCTAACCCTATGCTCCTGATTGGCTGATTCCCTAATCCTAATAATGTGATTATCCTTAACATTTTGATTATAGCCTTAGTTTATTTTCAAGATATGTTTTATTTTATCTAGTTTTATTATTATATTTGGTTTACTTTTCATATATTTATTTTATTTTAAAACAATTAAATTATCTGTTGGGTTGACATTCGATGTGGAAAAAACTCCATTATCTCTAATGAAAAAAACATTATCGCTTTTCTTTCTCACCTTGTGGCCCTACCCTGCCCTGCCCTTGAGGGCAGGGTTAGGGCCTAGTCAATCTATGCCCTTAAAGGACTAAGGTAGGGTTAGAGTCTTTCCCTTATGAGTTAGGGAGATCCTAGAAACGGGGTGTAACCTTTAGCTAGATGATAATATATGTGTGTACAATCCAAGTGTTAGTAGTTTTAGTATCCATTAGCAAAAGCCTAGCATTGAAAGCTAGACTAAGGGTGGCGACGCAACCCTTGGGATTGATCCCAGAACCTCCCTCCTTGTGAGGGGATACACTACCGCCGGGCTATTCCCACGGTGTTGGCTACATACTTGGTTTGCTAAAATTAAGGCGGCAATGTTTCTCAGATGTGATATAGTACAACCCCTTTTAATGTGGGTTGTGATACTACACTTCTTGGTGCATTATTCCTGATGCGCCTTACTAAATATAGGATGTGAAGATTCACTGCCCTCACTCAGCTTGCGCGTGATGGGTTCCAAGCAAACTCCATTTGTGCCATGAAGATAAAGATGTCTAAAGCATAAGTGTGAAAATGGATGAGATAGGAGGGAAATAATAAACTTTTTAGTATTTTATGACACCCATAAAAGTGTTGATGAATATAACTATATTTAATGCCTACAATAATTTTTTTTTTCATCCAAACATAATTCTCTTTTTTCTTTTCTTTATAATCGATTCTGATTGACAATTACTAAACGCGTTCAACACAAATTAATTATAAGAATCAAAACTTATAAAAATTAATTCTATTTCCGAATAAGAGAATCACCAGAATTGATACCAAATGGGCCCTAGTGTTATCAAGATCAATACCAAAGCATACACCATTGGACTAGCCCAATGTAGTGTATCCCCTCACTAGGAGGGAGGTTCCGGGATCGATCCTCACCCTTAGAGTAAGTACCCATTGCCAAACTTCAAATGCTAGGCATTAACCCACTCACCCTTAGAGTAGATACTAACCCAATAAACCCCAAAGTTGAAATGACCAAAGAGAAAGAAGAAGAAAGATCCATACCAAAGCAATCATCTTTATCTGTTTTGAAATATTTATTGCTTCGGTCTATGGGTACTCCCAAGTATACTCCCAAATATACTCCTCATCCTACCATTTAATTCAAATAATTAAGAGACGATGTTAGATTCAGCTTAACTTATTCTGTCATTTTCTAAAGTCACATTAGCTATAAATTCTTAATTATTTGAAGTAAATAATTAAGATTTGAGAAAATATTTGAGAGTAGTACCCTTGAATGATTTATATTTATTAGCATAAAGCTTTTACATTTATAGCCAGGTTTTCTCGGTATATTTATCTTGTTTAGTTTGTTGAGGTGAAGTTTTTTTTTTCTATGGTATTATAACATTTTATGGAATTAGAAAATCTTTTGTTTTTTTATGTTCTTCTTCTTTTTTTATCTGAGTTAGAAATTATGGATGTATAACCCCATTGGTATAAGAGGCCATGCAACCCTCCTTTAAGTCAGACCCTTTTGGAGTGGTTGCTTGGACTTACCCTTATGACACCTTAGTGGCTACTTTAGGTCTTATTGTGTGTGAGTTTAGTATGTGTTCATTAGTTACATGATAGCCTTTCACCCAAAAAATACCTCTTTGGTATCAAAGTCATCTTCTATATTAAGAATCAGTGTTGACCCATTAACTGGTTTATATCCTTAATTTGACTAAAACAATGTTAAATCATTCATGAGTTGACATTTGGTAGTAAACAAATCAACATGAGATAACAAGTGGTAGTAAACAAATTAACAGTTAATCAAAAGGAAATAGTTAACGTACCCATGAAATCCATTTCAAAAGCTAAGGCACCACCAAATTTAGGGTTCTAGAAAAAGTGCATGATGGACGGTAATTGAAATTTAGGGTTCCAAGAAAAGTGCATGATGGGGGTAGTAATTACCGCCATCATTGTTTTAAACCTAAAAAGGTTTGACTAAGGATAATCTCTGGCTATAGCCATAGACATCCTCTCCTGTTAAAATATCGTGATAACATGTGTCCCATAACTTCCATATCCTGAAATTTGGAGGTAAGGAGTCTAAAAAAGGAAGTCAATTTGTTAAAATTTTAAAAGATGTCAAATTATTTAGACACATGTCATCATGACATTTCAGCAAGAGAGAATGTCTCTAGTTATAAACTATCCTAAGTCAAAAGGTTTATAGTAGTTGCCTTAATGTTTAAAATATTATTAAATCTAGTTTTAAAAAAATAAAAGTACCTCACTTGTTTATAGACTGTTTGCCAAAAAAGAGGTAATTTTTAACATCTCAACTATGGTTTAGGTATTTTGAGAGGTGGATACCATCTCCTTACTGGTCATTACTAGTCATTGGCCAATAAGTATTTTTGGAATATTAATAGAAAAATAGATATTAATTTTTTTTTTTGCTAAAACAAGTCTAGTGGGGCTTTCTAGAAATATATATTTTTTTACGGGTTTTGATGAACACCCAAAAAGTGAGCATGATCTTAAAAAAAATGTTTTTCACTCCCCGGAAGAGGATTTTTCAGCAAACAAAATCCAAACAAACTTATTTTTCAAAAATGATTTTAAAGAAACTTTTAGATCTTCAAAAAATGTTTCTAATAGAAACACAAACTTAAATGTGATGATAGTAGTTTTGGAACCTCAATCCCAAAACCCCCATGGATTGAAAACATCAACCCTATTTCAAAAAAGAAAAATACCAGGAAGACTAGGGAGTTGGTGCAACCTTTTAAAAAAAGGTGTGTTGTTTTAGTAAGGAAAGTGATTGAAAACTCTTGATAGTACCTACAATCGAGAGCTTGGCTATCTGTTTGAAAATCCGGCTGCTCAAAGGTGCAGGTGCATGAAATGGTGAACCCCTCATGATGCTTGACACCGTTAGACGGTTAATCGAGCGGCTGAGATCTCGATAGTAGATACTAGATACTATCGGGAGTTTTCAATCACTTTCAAAGTGTTCAAGCATATAAATATTTCAAAGTGCTCAAGCGAGACTCGTTTATAAATGAGCCAAATTGAGTGAGCTCAAGCTGAACTCAAGTTAAGTTAAAATATGATTAATTTAAAAATGATAATATATGATTAGTTTAAAAAATAACTCAATAAAGAAATGTTTTTTGGGAGTGATGCGAAACAGGCCCTTAATCTACAACGAGGAGATTATTTTCCATTTAAAAAAGGACTTCTACTTGTCTATCCCTATTTGGCATACCGTAGACTCCATATTAGAGATTGTAGACTGTCTTTACTCTTTATAAGACTCAGACAACACTATTCACTTACCCAAAACACATGTGAAAAGACAGAGAGATTTATTATCCAACAACTTGGGAAAGGACCATAAATAATTGAAAGCATAGTACAGATTCAATGAACCTTTAACTTAAAATAAATAATCACAAATTAAGTGCAATTAATTAAACTCTAATAGCAATTATTTAATAAAAAAACTCCCATTTTAAATTAATTGATCTGAAAAGAACTAAACAAAATTGCCAGTAGAAAATCCAATGGCAAGTCTGTCAAGCCGTCAGAGTTGTTGTGTCTTCTAGTCCACGTGGAATAACCGGTCAGTTCCTCGTGCTTCTACCGGCTACTCCCGGTAACTTTCCAACAAGTTTGTTTAGATTTCGATAGGGATTAGGGACGGACAATCCCTCTCAGTATAAATATCAGCTGCCGCAGACATGTACCTTTTTTTCTCTTCTTCTTCCTCAGGTCGCCTCTTCGCCGTTCGATTTCCGGCGAATCGCCGGGATCCGGCCGTTGATTCTGTCGGAGAAGTTCCTCAACGTCTCCAAGGTTAGCTCTCTCCTTTAAATCTCTTTCTTTTTTCGTTTTTCGCTCAGATTTATCTGCTACAGATCTGGTTTGTTTGTGAATGTTCACTCAATTTGGTAGAGCTGTTCTTAGAAATGGAGAAGTTTGATTTTAAAAAAAATATATCTGGTGAAAAGGGTATGATTTTTTAGCTTTTTTTTGGCTGGAGGCTGGATCTTGATCTGGGGTTTATTAAATTTCTTGTTTTTCTGTTTCTTTTCTGGGTTATTCTTGTTGAATCTTAGGTTTAATGTCTGTTGATTTGATAAAGTAGTTTATCTCCTAGAAATTATAAAAATCCGAGTTTCTCTCTTTCTTTCTTTATTTGTAAATCTCATTGAGGAATTAGGGAATTTTCTTTTTGGTAATTAGTCGACTAAGAATGCAATTTCTGTTCTTAATTTCCTTTTTTGGGGTTTTAGTTTTGATGGGTTTTTGATTGTTTGATCTCTAAGTGTTTCAGTTTCATCCACTGTAGATCCCTTTACATTTTATAAGGCTAGGGAGGTATGGATGGGATTCGAGAGATGGGTCTTAGGAGAGTAAGTTCGCATTGCTCGATCCCAGAAATGGACGATTATGACCTCTTGCGGCTTCTCGATAAGCCGAAACTGAACATTGAACGGCAGAGATCCTTTGACGAGAGGTCTCTTAGTGAGTTGTCTATTGGCCTACCTCGAGGAGGCTTAGAGAACTTTGAGACCATGTACTCGCCTCGGGAACGGTCTTTCATGGGCACCCCGGCATCATCGGCTCGGAACTCGTTCGAGCCCCATCCAATGGTTGCTGAAGCATGGGAATCTCTCAGGCAAACGTTGGTCTTCTTCCGGGGACAACCAGTTGGGACTCTTGCTGCTATTGACAACTCAGACGAAGTTCTAAACTATGATCAGGTAAAAGTGTTAGCCAAGTTCTGATAATGCATTATCATTAGGAAGTAGCCATGCCGGGGATCTGCACTAGTTCATCTTCTGCTTGAAGAAGTTGGAATTTTGAACCCACTTTTTATCATCCTTGCAGGTATTTGTACGAGATTTTGTACCCAGCGCTCTGGCATTTCTAATGAATGGTGAGCCTGAGATAGTTAAAAACTTCCTCTTGAAGACTCTCCGCCTTCAAGGGTGGGAAAAAAGAATAGACCGTTTCAAGCTCGGTGAAGGCGCAATGCCAGCCAGTTTCAAAGTTCTTCATGATCCTATTCGGAAAACAGATACTATAATTGCAGATTTCGGTGAGAGTGCAATTGGAAGAGTTGCTCCCGTTGACTCTGGCTTCTGGTGGATAATTCTGCTCCGTGCCTATACAAAGTCTACTGGGGATTTATCTCTCGCAGAAACACCTGAGTGTCAAAAGGGGATGAGGCTTATACTATCTCTATGTCTGTCAGAGGGGTTCGATACATTTCCAACTCTGCTCTGTGCTGATGGATGCTCTATGATTGACCGAAGAATGGTAAGATTTTTAAAAATGTACTGTTACGAGTATTGATTGACTGCTACAATTATTTTGCATGTTAGCTGTTCCCCATTGAATCTATAAAACACTGCTTTAGAAATGTGTTTGTAAATGTCAATGTGATAATTCGACGGCATGTGCAAACTAAAGACTAGTCCTAACTTGTTCTTTACAGTAATCTCACATGGTAGTTTTATTTTGCAGAAACAATGTAACTACATCAATGGGGAAATAACTTAATTACTCCAATTCCACAAACCCACTCCTGTTTGTGTTTTTGCGCCATGAGATGTTGAATGTCTGGAATGCTTAATATACATCAGTTGATTCTTTTGAGTCAACTTTGAGAATTAGTTAAGAGTAATGCATTTTGGAATGTGTTTTGCATTTTTACTTCTAAACAAGGATGGTCCAGTCTTCATATTGATAAACATCATCTGAGTTCCCTGATGAAAGATGCAGTGTGATTGTATTGAATGTAACCTAATTCTATGAAAAATAGCATATTGACAAGAAGAACTTGAGAGGAAATGATACTTAAATGAACCCTCACCTTCACCAAAACGGCCATGCGGCTGTCGATTTTTCCCCAAATTTGGAGGATCTGATGGCATTTTCCTCAAAGGAGCTGTTAATTCTCAGTAGATAACACAACCAAGAAATGAGTGTTCATTCAAAATTTCCTAATATTGCAGACGGGAAAGATTTCAGTTTTAAGAATATGGTGGAGTCAAAATATTTCGATATGCTGTGAAGTTCAAAATATCAGTTGCGAAAGAGTATAGCTTTGTGAATTGCCTTGTTTTTCATTTCTGTGATGTGGGGAACTAGGAAACATATGTCTAGAGGCTGATTTATGGTACAATAGAAAATACATGGAAGTTGACTTGCTTAAAGGAGTGATGTTTGAAACTCAGCTATCAAGTCTTACTCTGTATTCTCTCTCCAGTCAGTTATTAATTCAATATTCATTTGAATTTACTCTTAACCCGTAATTTTTAATGTAATTATAGTTATTCTTATTATCATTGATGCCAAAAAAAAAACAAGTAACACGGTTTATATGTTGACCTTTGGACACTAGAAATTTATGTGTTTTCTTGGCGTGCACTTATTTCACAGGATGTTTATGGTTATCCTATTGAAATTCAAGCGCTTTTCTTTATGGCGTTGAGGTGTGCTTTAGCGTTGCTTAAACATGATGTAGAAGGGAAGGAGTTTGTGGAGAGGATTGTGAAACGCCTGCATGCCTTAAGTTATCACATGCGAAGTTATTTCTGGCTTGACTTCAAACAACTTAACGATATATATCGTTATAAAACAGAGGAGTATTCTCACACAGCAGTGAACAAGTTTAATGTTATTCCTGATTCAATCCCTGAGTGGGTATTTGATTTTATGCCAACCCGTGGTGGTTACTTCATTGGAAATGTCAGTCCTGCAAGGATGGACTTTCGATGGTTTGCTTTGGGTAACTGTGTTGCTATTCTATCCTCTCTTGCAACTCCTGAGCAATCTATGGCTATAATGGATCTTATTGAATCACGCTGGGAAGAGTTGGTTGGAGAAATGCCTTTAAAAATATGCTATCCTGCAATAGAAAGCCATGAATGGCGAATCGTAACAGGTTGCGATCCCAAGAATACCAGATGGAGTTACCATAATGGAGGATCTTGGCCAGGTTTGTTCATCTTGCTTGTAAAGCTTTGTATATCGACAATCTCAACTCAAGTTTAATGAGATGTGTGTGTGTGCGTGCGTGCGTGTCTTTATATATATATAACCATGAAAAAGGTTCCATGAGTTAATATCATTTGGATGATATGCTTTTTTCACGTGGTGACACAAGAGGTAACCTGCTGGTCTAATTATTTGTCCTTCACGTGTATGGTGCCATCAGAATGAATGGACACAAGATTATGTTTATCATGGATACAGCATTTTTCAATTTGGAAAATTACTTTTTTTTATAACTATGATAGAAAAGGAGCCCATGCAGAGACTGTTAAGAAGCAATTGTTATTCACCCAGAAGAGTTCAGCCATGTCTTATGCATCTAGTCTTGCACTTTTGTCCAAATCCTCTTCCAGAATTTTAGAACTAATTTTACTACTTAGATTAAATTTATTTAAGTACCCAAAAAAATAGATTAAATTTATTTGATTTTCATTGATTTTGGGCCTAATAAATTGCTTTTTTATTGACCACTTGGGCTGTGTGATTTCTAATTAACCAAAGTTTCTGCCTGCTAATCTGTGTAGCATTTTCAAGGATTAATTGAAAGAAGCTTATTCCCTGTTCATCATTTATTTCTCCTGGCTGAGTGTTTGATTGAAGTCGTAAAACCAAAAGCATCCTTACTTTTCCTTGAAATATTTGTATTGTCGAATTTTTTTACTTAAAATTGCACTATACATCGAATTTCCTATATTTGCTCTCTTATCTTGGAACAGTGCTGCTGTGGCTGCTAACGGCTGCCTGCATCAAGACGGGGCGGCCACAAATTGCAAGACGAGCAATTGATCTTGCTGAGAGCCGTCTGTTGAAAGACAACTGGCCAGAATATTATGACGGAAAACTTGGAAGATATATTGGTAAACAAGCGAGGAAGCTCCAGACATGGTCAATTGCCGGATATCTGGTGGCAAAGATGATGCTGGAAGACCCCTCACACTTGGGGATGATCTCCCTCGAAGAGGACAAGCAGATGAAACCCCTGATCAAGAGATCAACATCTTGGACTTGCTGATGGCTCAAACAAACAAGAAAGCGCAAAAGAGAAGTAAGAGATCTTGTTATTTATTGCAACACTATTCTTTAGTGGTTTTTGTAGTTGTTGGTTGGTTGAAAGTCTGGTTTTATGTACAATAGCTCCCAGTTGTAGGCATCTCACTTTTCAAATAAAGACACATTTCCTCATTTGTGTTTCAACTTATCCATCTTTGGGGCTCAAATTTAGTGTTCATACATAGGCTCTTGCACGAAATAAAGCTGTAATGTGTGATCACTGATCTGTGATGAACGGTGCAGCAACCACTGCAATAAGCACTCTGCTATGGCAAGAAGGTTTATTAGAGATAGTCTTAGATAATACAATAGAGGGGTGTAAGGTCCAATCTGACATGCTATGATACTATGAAATAGACTGATATTATTGACTGTCTTAGATAATCTTTACACTGACCCATAGGGTTTATATGAAGATGAGGACAACTAATGATAGAAATAAATCTCATCAAACCTAATATAATCTAATTAAATCAAATTCAAATCTACCTAGAGATGTATCTCATCTCACCTTATTACACCACTCTTATCTTATTACACCACTCTCTTGTATTCTCTAAGACTATCTCTAATAGGTTCTTCCCGATGCTTTGATGGAGGGCAGTGTGACGGCTTGTTGCGTCGTTGTAGCTGCACCTTCTCATCAAAGATGAATTAATATTTGTTCTAAACCCTGTTTAGTCAGCTCTAAAACTTGGATAAAGGTTTGGTCATATTATCCCCTATTGTATGTCTCTGAACTCCCCCTAGAACCTGTGCTTCACGACTGATGTATACATGTCAGAGGGGTTAGGGCGCACAATTTCATGATCATAAAATCCTCTAATCTATAGACTTGTCCTCAATCCTTAGATTTTCTGATGGCCAAGGAGAAAACTAGCCCATGTGGGTGTGTGTATGTGCGCGCGCACATGTAATAGTGCATGCTAGTCAATCACTATCTTTTTGGAATTTAGAATTGTCTACGTAGTTTTCTTAAATGACAAATTTTTTTGGAATGATCTTGGATCACATTAATAATAGGGTTGATGCATCCGAACATTATTGAGAGTTTATATTAATGTTGTCGACCGATCACAAACAGTTTCATACAATCTCAATCATAGTACTAAAATTCAGCAAGTTAACTCGAAACTTGGTTGAGTCAACTCGACTCAGCTGGGTTTCGAGTCAATTCGATTGAAAATTCGGTTCTGAATGATCGGAGAAAACTCAGATGAGTCAGGTCGAGTTTGATTGGTTTATTGACTCGACTCCGACGAGTCTTTTAACGGTGCACAAATGTAATTTTAAAATTTTTTAAAAAGAAATTATAAACTCATTTCATCGATTTTAAGGATCTTTGAAACTTTCTGAGAGCACCAATGTACGCCATTTTTTTTGGAACATTGATGCAATTTTTTTTTTCCCTGAGAACCTCCTAAAATGGCGAAGACCCTTATTAAATGGGCATGCATGATGAATTTTGTTCACTAAATTAATCACAATGACTTGTATTACCCCTTCTTTCACAGTCGTCACAATACGGTAGCCGTCTTCCATAACCATCATAACATGGTCTACAACAAACTCCAAATGAGTAGGCCTATCATGTTCGTTATTATTATATCAACAACGGATCTTTTTTTGTTTTACAATAACAAAACTACAACATAAGCTAGTCTTGGAGAAAAAAGGTTCCAAATGAATTTGTTTGTCTGGTTTGGCTGAAAAAAAATTAAAATTATTACTGCCACAAATTGTTAAAGATGCTTATTTTGTTTGTTAGTGGTCGTGGTGCTTTAGTTTGGGGTGATTTAATATCTATCATGAATGCTAGTTATTTGATGATACTCTTGTTGAAATATTAGATTTTTATATTATTTTTTTATATAGAGTATATCTATTATGAATGCTAGTTATTTGATGATACTTTTGTTGAAATATTAGATTTTTATATTATTATTTTTATTTAGAGTATATCTATCCTGAATGCTAGTTATTTGATGATACTCTTGTTGAAATATTAGATTTTTATATTATTATTTTTATTTAGAGTATATCTATCATGAATGCTAGTTATTTGATGATACTCTTGTTGAAATATTAGATTTTTATATTATTTTTTTATCTAGATATATTTTTTTTATCTAGAGTATATTTATCATGAATGCTAGTTATTTGATGATACTCTTGTTGAAATATTAGATTTTTATATTATTTTTTTATCTAGAGTTTTATATATATATATTTCTGAGTCGAGTTTTTCAAGTTGAATCGAGTTTTTAAACACTGATCTTAATACACTAAGATCAAGTTTCCTATATCACCCCAAAACATTTTTTTTTTTTTTTTTGTGTTTATCAAATTGAGGAAACGCAAAGGTTGCCCTTTCATCTTGAGATAGATAAAATACTTTCCTTTGGATCAACGACGACCTCAATTTTTAGTAAACAGCTGACCCTACAAATATGACTATGTGAGGATAAATATCAAGGTTATAATTACGGTGAGAAATTTATCGAGCGAAGTAACAAATCATTCTCAAGGAATTTCTCTCGTCTTTCCAAATTGATATTAATGTGGCATAAAATAATTGATTCACCACCTATTCTATTTAGAGGGAAAATATGAACATAATCTAATTGATAAGACATAAAATTGATCTCCATTTAAAATATTTTAAACAAGAGATTCAATTAAACCAAAGGAAAGTGTTAGGCACCTTGATTTTCACCAAAGTTGGTTTTACCCATTCCTTAGAATTCAAATAAACTATGGAATTTTTTATTGAAAACTCATAGTTTGATCACATGCTACTTTAATTACGTAAAACAGATAATCATGTTTAAAAAATAGATCATAGAAATAAGACTAACTCAAGAAATAAATAAGGATCATAATAACAAGATAAAAAATAATGAAATAAAAAAATAAAAAAAAGACTAACCTAACGTAACTGAATCCGGTCAAAATTGCCCACATATCCAAGTACATGTGATCAAGACACGTGTAGTTCCAAAGCATTTGAAGAAATCCTTTATTGAAATATATATCCCTCTTCCTTTTCCTTTGACTAATCAAACCCCATCTCCTTCTCTATCTCTATTTTTTTTTTCAGTCTAGCTGGTGGGTGAGTATCTGCTCTAAGAAAGAGTGGGGAATTCACTACGTCTCCGGCACGTGACTCCAGCCCCGAACCTCCCTCCTAGTAAGGGGACACACTACCACTGGGCTATCTCTATCTCTTCTTCTTCTCGTTCTTGAGAGAGAGAGAGAGAGAGCGCATTGAAATATTTTGAATGTGTTTTCAACTATCAATCATGAACATCCTACTTGAAAGTGAAGAAAAATCACGACATAATTACTTCATTATATTTACCTGAATTTTCAGCACAAAGAGGACCTTTGATAAGTCGGATTGAACATTGGTAGACCTTGATTTCCCTGCCTCTTCCTCTCTTTTAACTTGAATTTTCAGCACAAAGAGGACCTTTAATAAGTCGGATTGAACTTTGGTTGACCTTGATTTCCCCGCCTCTTCCTCTCTTTTAAAGCCTTATTAATCTTGTTTTTAGAGCCACTCAAAATGTGAGGTTTGTAATTTATATATATATTCTCTAAAACCCTTTTTACCATCTTTGTTTTAAGGTAATTTTCAGGATAATTTCCAATTAAAATGGTTAGTAATCAAGATTACAAAGCCATGGCTAATTATTATGTATCAGATTCCTGAATAGACTTGGCCGTTCCATCGAACTATTGAACGGCTTGACGGTTGAATCCTGAATAGACTTGGGTGGTCCATCGAACTATTGAACGGTTGAATCATTTGGTTTCAATGATTGCAACTTTTTGGGATGAACACTTTTGAGCGGTTCTTAAACCTAGTTTGATACTGAGGTGACTAGGTCCTAACAATTGTGTTGTCAATGGTTAATTATTTATCTAATTACCCGACTTACTCCACTTGGGAGGATATGAGTACAAATTTTTTATCCGCTCAGTAAAAAAGTAAGGAATGTATAATAAAATCTTGAACAATATTGCAAGGTTAAAAAACTTTCTTTTTCATTCATTTTCCCTATTTGTGAAAAGAAGACAAAAAAAAATTATATACCCCACAAAAAGATGTCACTATTTCTTTGTCTTGTCCAGAAAATGAGAAAGTTGATGAAAATGAAATTGGACCTATAATTGCTCTAAAATCTTTACCATTTATACATAGGTGAGTATGGGTAAAGAGTTAAAACTTTACCTGATCTTAGGATAATTTAATAATTTCACATATATCCCTAAGTCCTAATTTAGCTAGACCTTTGTGGTTTTGATTGGATGAATAGTAGAAGGGTATGCAAGGGAACCCAAGATCAGTATCGCTTTTACACCACCCACTATCCACTAGGCGTAGGGCTTCCTGGCTCTATGCCACATTATCAGTATGTTTTGTAGTTGAGTTAATTTTTATGAGATTATATTATTGTTCTATGAACGATAAGTTTTATGAGATGACATATTTTGCATATATTTTTTTTATATTTGTGGTTTGATGTTCTTGTTATTATATATGAATATGAATGGTTTGTGGTATGAGAAATGTAATTTATTTGATTTGTAGGATATTGCGCACATCCTCAGGGATTAGTCTCGATCCGAATGGGTGGGGGACACAATGAGTCGTTACCAAATCTTTTTTTTTTTCTAACATCAGAAATGGATGTAGAAGACCTAAATTACTTTAGACACTAAATTTTAGAGATTTTTAAGTTCGTTGAGTGATTGAATTTATCATGCACAATCCAATAAAAGTTTGAGCCTGCCCCTAGTCTTTCCTGATACATGGTTTGCGGATTATTGTGCACATCCTCGGGGAAGAGTCCCGATCCAAATGGGTGGGGACACCCCGATTCATATATATATCTAAAATCAGAATTGGATAGAGAAGACTCAAATTACTTTTTTTAATTGAAGACTCAAATTACTTTAGATACCAAATTTTAGAGATTTCTAAGTTCGTTCTAGTTGAATTTATCATGCACAATTCAATAAAGTTGTATTTCAACTTATAGATCTCCGGGGCTCAAAATTAGAGTTCATACATGATACATAGGCCAGAATCAAGTTGTAATGTGTGATCTGTGATGCCCCGTGCAACAACCACTGCAATGAACATTCTTTGCTACATCAAGAAGGTTCTTCCCGATGCTTTACATTGATGGAGGGGAATGTGAGGGCTTGCTGCACCGTCGTTGTTGCACCTTCTCATTAAATATTAATTAATATATATTTTGTTCTAAACCATTTTTAGTCGTCTCTAAAAGTTGGATAGAGATTTGATATTTGACTTATTGTATAATCTATGAACTCCCTCTAGAATCTGTGCTTTAGGACTGATGTATACATGTCAGAGGGGTTAGGTTACACAATTTCATGATCATAATCGTCCAATCCATAGTCTTTTCCTAAACATTTAGATTTTCTGTTGGTCGAGGAGAATAAGAAGAGTAGATAGAAGTGTTGATGGCATAAATTAAATATGTTGACATGTGGATAATAGCCAAGTTGGATCACATCATTCCGCCATCCTGATTAGTCAGATGCTATGCGGACATCTTATAACCATAAGCTACCTTGATATTGTTGGTTAATTGTGGTCAGATTTGATCCCAAGGCATAGGAAGCTTTTGTTCATGAATTGCCAATTAGCTCTTAAGAGTTATATAGCTCCGTGAAAATCAAAGGAGATTTTGGTTTGCCTTTTTCTTTTTCTTTTTTCTCTCAGGAGTTTAATAGAACTATCTTATGCTGGTCAATTATTTCAAATACCTTGCACACGATGATCACAAAATATCTTTAATCAATTTTGATTAAGAAGAGCAACAAGCGCCTCTTGAAGATAGTTGGAGCCTCCCGTTTGTGTAAGGGATTAAGGCAACTCTATCCCTAGGATTCAACGTAGCCAGGAATCGATCCGTTCATCTATATACAGATCTGTACTATCTAGTAGGAACTGTACTTAAACCTCCTTTTAGGATGGCCACAAATTATTATTCCAGTTAAGGTCTGAGTTATCCTGGTTACACAGATTGTATAAACCAGATTAGACTATCACAAGTGATTGCCAAACAGAATCGCTAACAGAATCTCTCTTGGAGCGATTCTGTAACAGTTTCAGAATTGGATCTGTATGGATTCTGTAAACCAGATTCTGAGAATTCTGGAATTAGTTCTGAAGAGACATACTATTTGGAAACAGATTGTCTATGTGCTCGATCTGTTTTGTAACAGTGCCCCAAGGGCTAGTGTATTGCTATACTGGCCGAGTCCTCCTTCTGTTCTCTGTTCTTGGTAAATCTGGACAATGCCCTATCTGATTACAGAGCGATCTCAATTGACCAGACTAATAGTCAGATCATTTATCTGTTTGGTGATAGAGGATCAACTAGTCCGAGTGGACTGGTTGAATATTGTGATCTGACATTCTGGGTTGAGTCGTCTTCAACCTTGAGATAGACTTCAGATCTCTAATGGAGTTCTGAAGATTTCTTCTCTAGTTCGGGCTCTCTTTCTAGGCTCAATCTCGCAGAGGTCTGATACGAATTCTAACTTATGTAGAATTCTCCTCTTTATCATCACCTAATATAGGCGAGGGCTAGGCCTTGGGAGCCACTTGGGCTTCCTATCCGACCCACTCACTGAGTCTCTTGGGTTTTCCCAATTGACTCATTCAATAGCCCACCAGGTTCATCGAATCTAGACACACACCCATGATTCGTAACGGATCACGGAATCCTAATCACCATCTCAACCAGATCAGATCTACATCGTTGATCTGACTTCTATTCTTAAAAAAAATAGGTGGCTCAAGAGACTCGCAAAGTGTGCCTCAGAGCGCCCATTGTCCTGGCATGTACGCGTGCGCGTGTCGCGCTCGATGCGATGCCCCTCGCTAGTGCAGCCACACTTGGTGTTTGAATACACACAAGAGAATAATCTCTAAGGAGAGGGGATTACTGATTAAGAGGTTAAAGTCTCATAAATATCTAATGTGGGACTAATAAAAGCCACAACAATTTTCTTTTGAAAAAATTGTTTTTTCTCCCCAAAACCACTAGTGTAAAAACACCATTTCAAATTCAATCAAAAGGTTTTCTTCCAAATCATTAAAACCCAACTTCTATTTTATTATAACCAATTAAAATATCTATTTTAATAAATCAAAATCAACAAACCTCCACTTGATTTATAAAAATAATTATTTTAAATTATTATAGGATGGACATCCTAGAAAGTCTTGTGTATAAATAAAAGTACAATTAGGGTTTGAACTTTCACTTAGTGCAAACTAATCAAAGTTAATCCGAAAAAGTAGTGGACGTGCCTTGAACTAATAGACCCATATGGACAAATCGAACTCGTCGCACACACACTTCTTTCAGAGGTAAATTGTAATAATTAGCTTTGCATTTTTGAGTCTGTGTCAAATCCTAGTTTACTGTTCACTCTAGAGATTATCGGTAATCTCATAGGAAGTGATTAGCTTCCACACACAAAAAGGTGAGCCATCAAGAGCGTCTCTATACTCACTCCAACCTAAATATGTCCATGGTCTCATTAAGAGAATTATAATAAAATTTTCAACCTGAACAAAATACAAGAGATCATTTGTAGGATAAAGATCTACAAGAAATTACACTACCACATCATAGAAATGGATATGCCTCATTTTCATTAAAATGTAGTGCATACAAATAAATAAGAATGTAGCTTGTTTCTCCCTTTGAGCTTGAGAAACTCATCAAGTAGAGTTCCCACTATGTCTTATATTATTACAGGTTCTTCAATTTCATTCTCCTCAATATCGATGAGATCATTCTCTACCAAAGCCTTTGGATAAAGGATCTAATAAATTTTATTTGGACTTAACATATTGAACGGCCACAACGTCATCACCAATAAGACCTCTTACATGTTGATGCTTCAGACGTATCTATCTAGATTTCCCATGTATGCCTTAAGTATAGCAGCCTGATTATCACAATAGATTGTGATTGCTGGCACTGGCTTGCTCCATACTGGTACGTCTACCAATACATTTCTGAGCTACTCAGCTTCCTCTCCTGCAAATGAGAGTGCTATAAACTCAAATTTCATTGTAGA
Source organism: Tetracentron sinense (assembly GCA_015143295.1). NCBI lineage: Eukaryota > Viridiplantae > Streptophyta > Magnoliopsida > Trochodendrales > Trochodendraceae > Tetracentron > Tetracentron sinense. The sequence continues at coordinate 48,048,531 of CM026552.1, forward strand.
ATGAGTTATACAAGTCTGCTTCTTGGATTTCTATGAAATGGCACCTCCTTCCAGAGTATAAATCAAAGCAGTCACTGAGGTAGATTCATCTTGTTACGAATTCCACGTCGCATCGCTGTATCCTTCTACAACAGTGGAAAAACTTCCATAATGCAACCCTTTAAATACTTTAAAACCTTGTGAAGAGCGTCCCAATGCACTTGAGAAGAGTTGCTGATATATCTGCTCAACTTTTTTACTGCATAGGCTATGTTAGGCCTGGTGCAGTGCATGACGTACATAAGACAACCAATCATTTGGGAGTACACTAATTGAGCTATACTTCTGCCTTCATTCTTCGTCAGTTTAATGCTGAAATCATATGGCGTGAGAACCGGTCTACAATCGAAGTGATCGAACCTCTTGATGATCTTTTCAATGTGGCTCACCTGAGATAGGGTAATCCCATCAATACTTTGAAATATTTTGATTTCCAAAATAACATCGACTTCACCCAAATCCTTCATATCGAAGTTGGAGGATAAGAATGCTTTAGTGTTCAAGACACTATCCAGATCAGTCCCGAAGATGAGCATGTCATCTATGTACAAACAGATAATAACACCAGAGTCTCCATTAAATTTGTTGTACACTCAAATATCTTTGTTATTGATTTGGTAACCATCAGGTAGGAGGATTCTTCTAAACTTGTCATGCTATTGTTTAGGTGCTTGCTTGAGTCTATATAAAGATTTGAGCAACTTGCATACTTTATTCTCATTTCTAGGCAGTATGTAACCTTCTGGCTGATCCATGTAAATCTCTTCTTCGAGATCTCCATTGAGGAATGCAGTCTTCACATTTATTTGATGAAAATCAAATTCTTAACAACAGCCAGAGTTATCATCATCCTGATGGTTGATATCCTCGCTATAGAAGCATAAGTATCGAAGTAATCAAAACCTTCTTGTTGTCTAAAGCCTTTTGCTACAAGCCTAACCTTATACTTGTCAATTGTTCCATCTGGTTTTAGTTTCTTCCTGAAAATCCACTTGCATCCAATAGTCTTGCTGCATAGAGGTAAGTCCACCAAAGACCATGTGTTGTTGGACATGATAGAATGCATCTCGTCTGCAATAGCATCATTCCAAAACACAGCATCATGTGACGACATTGCTTCAATATAGGTAGTAGGATCTTTATCTACCAAATACACTTCATAATCAAAACCAAAGTCCTTTGGAACTTTTTCTCTAGAACTCCTTCGAGGTTCAGAAGTTTCAGCTGGTTCAGGTTCTTTACTCTTGGTAATTGACTGTATGTGCTTGGACCCTCACTAATTCTGAGGTTTTCTTCAATGGAAAAATGTGCTTAAAAAAGTCTACATTGACTGCTTCAACAATTGTATGTGGAGCTAGTGACTCTAGGTTCAGAAACCTAGATGTCTTACTGGTCATTGAGTAACCAACAAGGACTGCATCAGTTCCTCTGGGTCCAACCTTGAGATTGTGCACATTCAGAAATTTTGCACGAGCAAAGCATCTGCACACCTTCAGATACTTCAGATTCGTCTTTCTTCCCTTCTAGACTTCATATGGAGTTATCTTCAGTTTTCTTTGGGGTACTCAGTTGAGCATATGACTTGCTATCAATAAAGTTTCTCCCCAAAGATTAGATGGAGTTCCTAAACTGACCAACATGGTGTTGACCATTTCAATTAAGGTTTTGTTCTTCCTTTCAACGATTCCATTTTGTTGAGGAGTATATGGGGCTGACAATTCATGATGGATCCTATTCTCTCCACAAAATCTATTGAATTTTGTATCCAGATATTCACCACCTTTATCTGATCTTAGAGTTTTGATCTTGGCTTCATGGAAGTTCTTAACTTCCACTTTATATGCCTTAAAACATCCCAAACACTTCATCTTTGGAGCAGATGAGGTAAACATATGCATATCTAGAAGCATCATCAATAAATGTGATGAAATACTTCGAACCACCTCTAGCCAGCGTATCTGTCAATTCACAGATATCACTGTGCTCGAAATCTAGGATGTTGGATGTTCTCTCAACACTCTTGAACAAGGTTCTCGTAATTTTGCATTTACTGCAAGCTAGACACTTCTCTTGGTAGTTATTATTATGATTAGTAATTAATCCTAGATTAGTCATTGATTTAATAGTTTCATAATTCATATGACCTAATTTACCATGTCAAAGATCACAAGACTCAGAAAATAAGCAAAAGCGAAGGAGTTTTCATTCATAATGTTGAGCTTGAACATGCCACCAACAGAATAACCCTTACCCACAAACACCCCATTCTTAGTCAAGACAAACTTGTCTGACTCAAACACCATCTTAAAATCATGCTTGCTAAGAGCAGCACCAGAGACCAAATTCTTCATGATATCAGGGACATACAAGACTTATGTGAGAGTCAAAGACTTCCCAAAGGTAAACAATAGCTCAACAGAGTCCTTTCCAACAACATTGGATTATGAGGAGTTATCCATGAATATATTAATCTCATCCCCCACTAATTTGTAGGAGGTGAACATATTCTTGTCACAACAGATGTGATGAGTGGCACCAGTAGCGATAAACCACTTAGTATCCGCACCAATCATAAGGACCTTAGAAACGACAACGATCATCATGTCATCCTTATACTTGTCATTTTGGTCTCTTTTCTTCTTGGTGTCTTTACTTATCTTCCGAAGACAACAGTATTTGGTGATGTGTCCGATTCTTCCGCAGGTGTAGCACTCCAGTGGCTTCCTATAGGAGTCCGTCCTGTCATCATTCCTCCTTATTCGTTGCGTTTTGAAGTTTTTATTTCTTGGTCTAGAACTATTCAAACCAGTCTTCTTCTTCTTCTCAGTCCTTGCCTCAGCAACATAAGCCTTAGCAACTGGCTCCTCCAATTTCTTGTCTCGATTGTGAATTCTTCCTCCATCCTCAGATGGTACATCAACTCCACAAGAGGGATGTCTTCCTTCTTGTGCATCAACTTGGAGCGATAAGACTTCCAAGTTGGAGGCAGCTTCGAGATGATGACTGTAACATGAAAGTTCTCATCAAGAGTCATCTCACCAGTAGTGATTGCATCTGCTATCTTCGCAAATCCTAAATTTGGGACAGGATTGGCTTTCTATCTGTCATCTTGAACTCAACATAGTTCGCAACCTTAAAGTTCTTCTTTCTAGATTCTTCTACTATATTGAAAGTCTTCACTGCATCCCAAACCTCCTTAGCTCCTTTAGTCTTCTTAGAGAACTGGTTGTACAGTTGATCAGAAAGGGAGTTCAATATTGTAACGACAAGTGTAGTCGTCATCAACCCATTTCTGTGCAATTGTCGTTGCAGCGGCAATCTCCGCATTAGATGCTCCAGGTTCAGCAGGAATGTCAGGGCATTCATCAGTCAAAACTGAAAAAATTCAGTGAATCTCAAAATTAGGGTTTGAGTTGAGAATCTCACAAGTTCAAAGAGGATGGTTCGGTTTCCCTAAAAGTCTATCTACCATTTTGAATATTTTAACAATTAAGTTATTAACTTAAGGGATGATAAAATTTAAGTGCGGAAATAGAAAACCAAGCAAACCATAACACAAGAATTTTTACGTGGAAACCCTTCCGGAAAAAACCACGGGACCTAGTCCAGCTATGAGAATCCACTAAGACAAAGTAAACAAGAACTTACAAGACTCGAACTTGACTCATTCGAACTCGACACGATCCTTCAGTTCTTAGTCCTCCACGCCTCGAAAATTCATCATGTACTCACAAGTTCCGTGATTAACCGTAGCCACTCCTACTTCTCTTTGTATCTCAAAAACAGTATATGATCTTTCGATCGATCTTCGTCAATGACGGCTTCGGATTCCACCGACCAAATCACATTACTACGATCTTTCTCAGATCGATCTCTTTCGCAAAGGCTCCGGAATACTCCGGCCAAGGTGTTCTATCCAGAACGGGTTGATGGTTTGATAGAAATCAAAACCTAGATGGACTCCTTCAATGGACAAGTCCAAACAAGCAAAATTGGAGCTTTAGGCTTGCAAATTCTAGGTTGAAAGCACCTAACAAAGAGGGTAAAGAAAAATAATTCCCATAGGTTCTATGACCTCTGGAGAAACTTAAAAACACTCTCCACACACTCCTAAGGTTATGCTCCACGAGCTAGAAGGGCTCAAGTTAAATAGGAAACCCAAAACAATGTTTTAGAAGTTGCTTAAAAGGTTTAACAACCAAAGAGGCAAGCAATAACGGAATTGGGAAGGTTTTAGCAAAATTCATATATGAGGGTCGACCCTGGAAAAGTCACTTCTCTGTCTTGTTTTCCCATACAAAAGATTTTAGACCTAGGGTTGACCCTCAATGGTCAGGGTCGACCCTGAGGTGCAAACCCGAATTTAAAAATTCATTTTTGGGTCTCGCACCCTTCATGAAAGTTGTAGCTCTTTTCGACATGGTCATTTTGATAAATTATAGAGCAAAATACGAGCTATGATTTGGGAGATATGCCACCTACAAGCAACCTTGGTTTTTTTGAAAAATTTCAAAAGTTTAAACAAGTTTTGCACTACATATCTCACCACCTAGGGTCCATATGATTAGTCCAAACTGATGTCCACCTAAGGTATCATATTATGGTTAGTCTAAGTCAATTCCCACCTAAGGTAATATGGTATCTAAGTCACTTACCATTCTATGAGTGAATTGAAGGAAATGCCAACCGAGTCTTCAACCTGTCTTCAACTTCAATTGTTGTGGATGCTTGAAGGCAATGACACAAGAGACACTTAGATACCTAGACTTACTTGTTTTGACACCGGAATAAGCCAACACAAAAAACATAGACTTTACAAAAACATAAGCAACCTTCAATTGCCTCATGAAGTACATGATTTGTTCTTCATAGCGATTGAAATTGGTCCATCAAACCGACCATCAAAATGGTTTGTGTTGACAGGGACAAGGCCAAGCGGAGTCACGGTAGTCATTGGAGTAGAAATATCTTCATTTTTTTGGTTAATTACTTTAAATAGCTTGCACACGATGACCACATAATATCCTTAATCAATTTCGGCTAAGAGACGCGACAAACGCTTCTTGAAGATAGTTGGAGTCTCCCATTTGTGCAAGAGATTAAGGCAACTCTATCCCCGGGATTCAACCTAGCCAGGAATCGATCTATTCATCTACAGATCTACACTATCTGGTAGGAATTATACTTAAACCTCCTTTTAGAATGTCCACAAATTATTATTCCAGTTAAGGTCTGAGTTATTCTGGTTACACCGATTGTATAAACCAGATTAGACTATCACAAGTGATTGCCAAATAGAATTACTCTCTAGGAGCGATTCTGTAACAGTTTCAAAATTAGATCTGTATGGATTCTGTAAACCAGATTCTGAGAATTCTGGAATTAGTTCCGAAGAGACACACTGTTTGGAAACAGATTGTTTACGTGCTCTGTTTTGTAACAGTGCCCAAGGGCTAGTGTATTACTATACCGGCCGAGTCCTCCTTCTGTTCTCTGTTCTTGGTAAATCCGGACAATGCTCTATTTGATTACAAAGCGATCTCAATTGGCCAGACTTATAGTCAGATCACTTCTCTGTTTGGTGATAGAGGATCAACTGGTCCAAGTGGACTGGTTGAATATTGTGATCTGGCATTCTGGGTTGAGTCATCTTCAACCTTGAGATGGACTTCAGATTTCCAATGGAGTTCTGGAGCTTTCTTCTCTGGTTCAGGCTCTCTTTCTGGGCTCAATCTCGTAGAGGTTTGATACGAATTCTAACTTGTGTAGAATTCTCCTCTTTATCCTCACCTTATATAGGCGAGGGCTAGGCCTTAGGAGCCATTTGGGTTTCCTATCTGACCCACTCATTGAGTCTCTTGGGTTTCCCCAACTAACCCATTCAATAGCCCACCAGGTTCATCGAATCTGGACACACACCCATGATCCGTAACGGATTACGGAATCCGAACCACCATCTCAACGAGATCAGATTTACATCGTTGATCTGACTTCTATTTTAAAAAGAATAGGCGACTCAAGAAACTCACAAAGTGCGAGTCATAGCGCCCATTGCCTCTGCACGTGTGCGTGTCGCGCTCGGTGCGATGCACCTCGCTAGTACACCCACACTTGGTGTGTGAGCACACACAAGAGAACAATCTTTAAGGAGAGGATTACTTATTAATAGGTTTAAAGTCTCATAAATATCCGATGTGGGACTAATAAAAGCCACAACAGTTTTCATTTGAAAACATGATTTTTTTTCCGCAAAACCACTAGTGTAAAAACACCATTTCAAATCCAATCAAAAGGTTTTTTTCCAAATCATTAAAACCCAACTTTTATATTATTAAAACCAATTAAAAAATCTGTTTTAATAAATCAAAATCAACACCCTAAGTATTCCTTATTCAACGATATGGATTACTGACTGGGCTGACAGTCTGGAGTGTTTTGGATGATTCTTAGCCTCATAGGATGACTGTGGCCTCCATAGTTTTATTCCTAATATTTGGTGTTCGGGCCTTGACGATAGATATGGTTTCCGTCCTAAAAGTGGTGTTTTCGTCCAACACTTATGATCCCCATGAGGACATGCATCACAATGGTGTATGACCTGATTTGTTGATGCTATTGTGATTATTTTTTAGGGATGATGTGTTGTAGTTTAGAGGGCATGAAAGAGGTTTGCTAAATCGATAAACGCTTTTGAGTTAGTGTTTTCTTTTTAACAAATGAAGAATACTCCTTGAAGGTTATTTTGGTCATAATAGCCTAATGGATTATGTTATAATAAGGTGGCAAGTCCTCTAACTTACTAAGGATCTCTCTCTAAAACATTTTGTTACACCCCAACTGTCAAATCTCATTTGTGATCCTGAAAATTAAGGTAGACATCAAGAAATTTGGACAATTTTATCATCTACGAAGAACTGAACACTTGGTTTTAGTCCTTTTGCCAAAGAAAGATAATCTAGAGATCTAAATCCTTGCTCCCGTTCAATATCCTTGATCTTCCTCTCATATTCCAGAAACTCATGTAGAAATGGTTTGAATATCAAACTTAAAACCATCTCGAAGTTGCAAAATTTTCGAGATCTACATTAAATTGAAGAAGGAAGTATACAGTCATTTTCCATCTCAGCAAATTCTATTCTCCGTACTTACAAGAAGAAAACTAACCTATGTGAGTGTGGGTGCTCTTGTGCATGCACGTGTCATAGAGAGAGACCAAGAGAGGTGTTTGTTGGGGGTAATATTTTCCTTAAAAGAAAACTAGCCTATGTAAATGTAAACTAACCATGTGAATGTGGGTGCTCGTGTGTGTGTGTCTGCGTGTGACATAGCGAGAACAAGAGAGGCGTTTTTTTGAGGCGATATTTTCCTTTAACACATTTATTTGATGAATTCATATTGTCCTAATATACATGATGTACATTGCTTATTATTTGGGATTTGAAGGGCAATCATAAAGGTATTTTTAGACAGTTAACACAGTTTTGGAGTGGTAATTGTTAATAAACTAATTTATTGAATATCTTGGATGAATTACACATTACCCAGATTAAGAAGAGTTTATATAAAGATTAATGATAGATACTGAGAATGAAAGATATCCTACATAATCTAATCATAATCTCAATCAACCTAATTCATACTAATCTAAATATGAGATACTAATCTAAAATTATCTATGAGATTATGTGAATTTCATAGATATTACATTATTATTATTTTAACAAAATATTTCTTAAATACTCTCCATCAAACACATGAGAATCAAAATCTTCATGAGTTTGTCACAAGTCGAGTACTCATCACCATTGATCTTCCTTGCTTTGTTGATAAATAGTTAGAACATCCAACTGTACTTGGTGGTCATCGTCAATCTGTGAAGTCCATCTCTATCGCATCCTACTCATTGTTATGATTTGTTATGATCTTCTCGCAAAACATATGAAGTATGACCGCGATTCAAAGGAAAACTCTCGTTGGAGAGGTCTTCAATAAATGAAAGGAAAGTGCTAGATTATGGGGCATGAATATGCGTATGAAAACTAGGAGTTGTAAAGATATAGAGAATGATGATAGAGTTTTTATTTAAAACAAAAATTTGAAATTTTCACACCAACAGGCAGTGGCAGTACTACCCTGGAAAGAGAAAAATAAGAGCTAAGAGGTCACCAAATGGTAATTGGCTCTGATACCATGTTAAGAAACTGATTTATTGAATAACTTGTATGAATTACACATTACCCTAAGAAGGGTTTATATAGAGAATGATAGATACTGAAAAGAAAAAATATACTATATAATTTAAATCAACCTAATTCATACCAATCTAAATCTGAGATACTAATCTATAATTTTTCTATGAGATCATATGTATCTCATAGATATTACATTATTATTTTCCCAAGTACATAATATTTCCCTAATAATAATATTCTGTAGGTCCAAGTTATGATCCAAGTTATGAGTAGAATTAGGAAATTTACTTACTTTTGTTACACAGATCATCATACACAAAGTGACCTCATTTGTGGGGAAGTTTATGCTCATTACACAAGAACAAAGACCAATTAATTAATTAGTGGGCTTTCATGGTCAATTACTACCTTTTCGGTTTCTTTGGAATTGAGATCTTGGAAGTTTTCTTAAATAGAATGACACGGGATTGCGTTAATAATAGTATGCATCCAAACATTAAGAGTTTATATTAATGCTGTAGTCAACCATCCGATCACACATACAAACTCGATACACCAAGTTTGAATTTCCTATAGATCTAACTGAATAGTTCTATCAACCCGAACAATATTTGTGTTTAATCAAATTGAGTTTACGCAAAAAAGTTACCCTTTACATCTTTTCATCTCAAGAAAGATGATATACCTTCCTTAGGATCAGGGACGACCTCAATTCTAATTAAACTATTGATCCTATAAAATAAGAGTGTCGGGAGAAAGGTCAAGGTTATATTTGTGCTGAGAGATATATTTTAGGGCATCGATTTTTGATCTTTTATTATTATTATTTTTTTAGGGCATCGATGTAAGTAACAAATCTTCATTCCTATCCTAGTAACTAATCAAATGAGGAAGATGCAGAGTATGCTAGCTTAATGTTCCCATTTGACCTCAAAGGATACTTTGCTGACCTTGAGACAAGGTCCCGGAATGATATGCCCATGTCTTTTGGGAAATATTATTTAATTTTAATTATTATATATTATCATTATCTATTAGAGTATGTTAGGTGAGTTGTTTTACCTAGAGTCGTGTGTTGGATTCGAATGGTTGGGAAATGGATAGCATTTTTAATGAATTTGAATTGGAGATTAGAACTTAAAAGGAGTTCTTTAATGGGTCTAACTCTCTAGAAAGTTGTTATTTAATAAGTTATAACTGCTTTACAAAGAAATTAATGAGAAATGGCGTTTTAGTTTTAAGTAAATAGGAGGATGTCTCTCTAAAAGTAAGAACGTCTCTTGGGTAATTTTTCTTTTATTTTTTTAATTTAAATTCATTTTCTACCTCAACAAAGACGTATCAATTAATATTGAGTGTCCAATTCTAATACGATGGATGGATGATTAGCGTAAGGGAAAATTCTCGAAGACTCCAGCTGTCCCTAGTTTACTGGTTGAAGGATGAAAGCTTCATCCGGAATTGTTGAGAGGCCTTCCGCCCTGTCAAAGACACTACAAAACTTAAGTCAATACTAGATACGAAGGAAAGATGGGAAGAAAGGAAGAGAGCTTTGGGAGTTCTTGGGCAGGGCTTGTGCACTTAGAGAGTAGTGAAACAAAGGAAGTGAGGAGTTATATTCGAGAGAATTGCCAACCCCTTACCACTGGGCTTCCAAGCTAATTTATAGGTAGGACCACCATGGTCATCTATGCAGGTGGATGGCCATGCATCTGATCTAATCATGATGCTTCTATTAGGAAGGACTCTCATGTAAATGCACGTCTCCTCCCCGAAGGTCCGTGCTGATCTTTGAAGTGATCCGAGAGGACTGACATGTAATACTTGGTCAGAGATAATATCTAGTGCATTCATCTAACGATCCTTCCTTTCTTGGTTCTCATTAATATGATGTCAGCGGACCATGTTTTAAGGTTCATTGCATATATTCGTCCAAGACTCTGCTTGTATTCAGCCAAGACTCTGCTCGATTTCGGCCAAGGCTCTACTCGGTTTCGTTCAGGGCAATGCACAAGTTCAACCAAGGCCCTGCTCTTTTTCGTCCATAGATGACTTGTCAATTGTCACACAAATTTCCCCCCTTACAGTTAGATATGGCTAAAAGTACACAATTGCAAGAGTTGAAGATGCAGTTCGTGATAGAACAATGGGGTTGGTGCTCCTGGCCTAGGACCACGCGTGCCCGATTTTCTTCGCTTTGTTGGCTACCCTTATTTCTTGGTGCGTGTGAATTAGAGGGTTTTGCACGTGCCGCAAGGGATTTAGTCGGGTGCTATAAGAGGCCTAGACGCCCGACTAAATCAATTTGTCAGTTGTGAGGGGTTTAAGACAAGATCTCCATTGTTTGATTAGGCAAGCAATGGTTGAGTGAGTCAGAAAGATTATCGTTACAACTACACAGCGCACATGCAATTCCATACAAACTCCACTAGTGGGTGGCACATGCGATGAATGTGTGTGAGAGAGAGAGAGAGCGCATTTTGACAAAAACAATTAAGAAATATTTTAGGTATAGAAACTTGAGGAACATTTTAGATAAAAAAAAAAACAATTGTGAGGGACACGCTGCTTATAGAAATATGATATAGGGATATTTTAAGAACAAAAAAGCTTTAAAGATATTTTTGGTATAGCAGAGTAAAGGGGCGGGCGAGACCTTGGCGAGACGTTCTTCTTTCGGAGCATTTTTCCAAGAGAGCGAGGAGCCAGTTAGGCCCCACTGAGGTCGCCATGTGTCTCTTTTAACACTCCTTAACTGTGATTAAGATTCCCTCACCCCTAGTATTCACCCAAGAACAAGTGGGTGAACCCTAGGAATTAGTGAATTTTAACCGGGGCTAAAAAATTAATATATTTTTTCTAAAAATCAAGATAAGTGGGTGTCTTAACCACAGTTGGAGTTTGGTTACACTCTTGAGGTTGTCATGTGTTTCTTAACCACACCCTTGATTGTGGTTAAGATTCATCTACCCCTAGAGTTCACTCACCTATCCTTGGTTTTAAACTCTAGTTAAAATTCACTAATTCTTAGGTTTAAATTTTTTTTCTTCTAAAATCTAAGGATAAGTGGGTGAACCCTAAGAGTGGGTAAATCTTAACCACACTTAAAGAGTATTAAAAGGGACACATGACAACCTTGGTGGTGTAACTGGACTCTAAGAAGTCCGGTTATAACTTTAGATAATTTCAAGGCTAATAGATAGATGAGTGAGGGTAGTATGGGAATTAACCAAACATTCAATCAAGTGAGTGTCTGTCTTATATAATTCTTATAATAAGAGTAATTTGGGAAATTTGAAAATTTCATTACGTATTCAAGGGAGAATTCTTCTGAAAAAGATAAAGGGTAGTTTTAAAATTATAAAAGATTCAATCAACGTTTTTAACAGAATAAGGGAATTCTCTTTCTATTAGTAAAGATAAAGAAGAAGATATACCATTTTCTACTATGGCGACTTGACACGGACGATTGTGTTGACAGTGGTTTTTAAGAGAATCGATTTTGTCACAATCAATTATTATATTTGAACCAAACACGATTATTTGTCACAATCGGTTTTAAATGATTAAATCACTTAAAATAATCCGAACGGATGCAAAGTTGCCAATGGTTTCCCTTATCTCTTTTCGTTTCTCTCGAATCATGGATGACCTTTTTTTTTTTTTTGCTTGGCCTAATCATTTATTTACCCTGAGTTAGTGGTTAGGGGTTAGCAGGGTTAACAATCATGGTAGGTGTCAACAGTCACACCAAGACTCGAACACGAGTCACACCTCCCCAAATGGAGATACACTACCAGTGGGAGAGCCTTCTGCTAATATGAGAGCATGCCGGGTATAGATTAGGCTTATAATTGCGACAAGCAATTTGTCCGATGGTATTGGTAAAAGCAGCAAATCTTCATTCTTAATGCATATCTTTGTCACATTAAAGGAAGAAGATTAAGGGCATGCTTAGAGAAGGCAACGGGGCAAGTTTGGGCTGGGGCGTCCGTAACCCTACCCTACCCCTAATGGGAAGACTCCTATCCTGTTTCCATTCCCGTCCCAAACTCAGGTCGGGTCGGAGAGGGGAGGGTGACCCCATCCCCATTTATCAAAATCATTCTTAGCCTTGTCCCTGTCCCGCCTCGTCCTCTTAAGCCCTTGTCAGTGTGGGTCGGTGTCGTTTCTTATTATACCTAAGATTAGGATTAATTTAAGGATAAATAGGTCTTTATATTATTAAGGGGGCGGGCTGACTTAAATCCATCTTGGAGCCAAACATGGGTCGGGTTTACTCATCATTTCCCATCCCTACCCCTGCCCCTACCCGTACCCGTTTATGAACCTCCCAAAGTTGCCCCAATAAGGGCGGGTCGGGGCAGGTTATCCTATTAAACCGCCCGTTGCTCACTTAATGTTCTCATATGGTTCCTGATTATAAGAGGGTAGAATGATACGCCCATGTCTTTTGGGGGATATTATTTAAATTAATTAGTTATTAGTTATTACAATCATCATTGTTTATTAGAGTACATATTAGGTGAATTGTTATAAGAAGAGTCGTATGCAGGATAAGATCTTGGAAAGAGACATTCAATGGGTCTAACTTTTTTATTATTATCATTTGTGACAAGGAAGAGGTATCCCAACCTTTGGCCAGATTATTCATCTTTGGCCCATCGCATACACCCACACCAAGAGGGAGTAGATAGAAGCTGTTGGGAGTCGAAACCAAGACCTCCACTTCATGAGGCATGGTGCTTGGTGTATGGGACCTACCTCTTTAGGAATAGATTATTTGATGAGTTGTAATTGCCCTACAAAGAAATTAATGAATAAATGACATTTTAGTGCAAATTAAAGAGATGGACTTCATTCTCTCTCCTTTTTTTTTTCTTTGGGATGGACTTCCTTCTCAAAATTGGAAACTTCTAGCTTTCATTTTCTATTCTCTCTTTTTTTACTTCTGAACAGGAACGTATCCCAGCTCATGGCATAAGTCGATATGGCTTGAGTTGCGGTGCTAATGGCAGCTTTGAGCTTGCATTTTTTTTGGTGTGATTTTCTAATAGGCACGGGAGCCCAGCCCATTTACAAGAGGTCCATCTGGCTCGAATTGGGCCCGTTGACACCCCTAGGCTTGAGCAACTGCTTTAGAGATCGGATCACAGAATCAAGTTCAATCGGACTCTACACCCACTAGTCAGCATGTATCCCTTTTAACCCTTAGTAACTGTGATTAGGATTCATTAACCCTTAGGATTCAACAATCTAACCTTGGCTTTTAGAAAAAAATTAACCCTAATGGTTAATATTAAAACAAGAGTAGAATGTTGAATTCTAAGGATTAGTGAATCTTAACCACGGTTAATGTGGGTTAAAAGAGGCACATGTTGACCCGTGAATGCAATTGAACTCGGGGAGAGTTCAATCGCAATTGATTGTGATCCCAACTCACTGCTTTAACTAGGAGTCTCCATCTATATTGGGTGAGGAGTCTACATTCCCATCTCTGAACTTGCCTCAATTTTCTCTTTGATGGATGAAAATGGTTTGGGTTTTTCAGCTGCCAAAAACTAATGGTAGGACGAGATAAATTTATGAGGAAGTGATATTTCGAATCTTGAGGAGTCCGGATAAGATTTTGGAGACCCTTCAGAAAGGAGAACCTGAGTCCCAACTTGTGGAAATGAGTACTTTTCCGATATGTTTTACAACTGTTGAGAATGTCCATGAGATGGCCTCTCTTCTACTCTTTTTTTTTTTTTTTTTTAACTCGGGTTGTCTCCAACCCTTTAGGTTAGGACTAATCCCCGAGAGTGCGACGTAAGCCCGAAACCCGCCACACCAGATAAGTCTGGGTAAAAATCCATGCGGGGCTGGCCTCAAAGGGGGAGTGAGAAATGGAACCCGGGACCTCCCACTTGGGGAAAGGCCCAAGAACCACTGGTCCACCCCTTTGGGGTTACCTCTCTTCTACTTTTGGTTCAAGAAAGATGATGTTGACGGTTAGTCTAAAAACATTCACAAATCAAAGCACAATTTGCTATAATAAACAAATAAATAATTATATAATGAATCACTCGAATTGAGACACTTGAATAGTCTTTCTTGAAGATAGTTGAAGTCTCCCATTGTGCAAGAGATAAGGCAGCTCTATCTCCATCTCCAGGATTCAACTTAGCTTGGATTCATCGATCCGGTCTTTCCCTACAAATTTGAACTGTTTGCTGGAAGACGACGGTACTCCAAACTCCTTTAGAATGTCCGAATAAATTAATTTAAATTAAAATTGAATTTATTTACATACTTTAAATTTAACCACATATATAAAATTCATCAATTTAATTTTTTTGCATAAATTTTTTTTAATATTAATTAAATTAATTTAATCTCATAATCAAAACGTGCCATAATATGAGGTTTAAAATCTGGTTAATTTATTTTGTTAATTAATCTAAATCATTTCTAAATTTAATTATTAAATTAGATTAAGTGTTGCAGATTATCCAAAAATTCGACAGAGTCTCTCCTTAGCCTATGCGATTTCGGGTGATAGATTAGTCCAATTAAGGATCGATCCAAAATTGACGATCGGATCGGATTATCTTAAAATTCTAATCAGCTAGGATGAAAGAGTCTGTCCAATTAGTCTAGATAAGAGATGATCCATTTGAATTGTCAAATAAATTGATCCGGAGATTTGTCTAAAACGACAGTTCGGTTAAACTAATCTAACGGGTACGACCTGAAAAATCTGATCCCAAGAGAGATCAGCAATAGTATCAATACAAAATCTGACTACTCAAAAGAGATTTGAATGGATGAGAACCGTAGAAAAATATCTCACCCGGCCGACTGTACCTATGCAACAAAAGGTATAATCCTTGTCTAATACTATCTCGCCAAAGCTTCGGTGTCTAAGAAAAATGAACCGATAGAATCTAGCACTCATGAAGAGCACGATTCTCAAGGGAGTCTAGGGGGCATGCGTAATGGCAAAGGCACTAACCATGACACATACCTTATGGCATAAGAAAACCAAAAGACAAACACCATGAGAAAAACGTTGGACAAAGAAGGATCTCAATTCTCAAGTCAATAGCCATCGGATATACACGAATGTTGGGTTCATGTCTCTTCATCAAAGCCATTGATTTCTAAGAGCTACTTGATCCAATGATCCATATGGATTAAATGGCTCAATATTCAAATGCACTCAGACACACACTACTAGCATATCTCTCATAAATACTTTAAATCAAAATTTAATAATATTAAAATCTTATTAATTTATTATTTTAAAATCAATCAAATCCAACAAACCCCCACTTATTTTATTTTAAAATATATATGCGCATTCAAGAATATCATATACATACATGAAGGTGTCTTTCAACTTGAACTTTCATTTAGTGCAAACAAATCAAAAATAGCCAATGAACACAGTAGATAGAACCTTGAACTATGAACCCGAACTGATTAATCGGATTTGTTGCACACACATTCATTTCCAAGGTTATTTGTACACGTCTTAAAAGAGATTGATAAAAAAAAAAATTCTTTAGTGATAGTGCTCAATAGTTATTACATATAGGCTTGTTTGTTTCATTGAATATGAGAGACTCATCAGGTTGGGTTTCCACCTCATATAACTATTTTATAGGTTTTAGTCTTATTTCCTTTGAAGTTTTTATCACAAGATTTGTGCAAAGGCTGATATTCGCTTAAAAGTGCTTATTTTCACTATTATTCTTTTAAGCCTTATTGAATTCTCTTACGTAAAACTTTCATTTTTACAAATTTTTCTACGTAAGAGTTTTCTCCATTGGATAGAACACATTTTTCTGGTCAAAATTGTATATTAGCATGAATTAAACACATTTCTAAAAATCTAGATACAAAGTTATTTCGATGAACTCTTATTACATGTTTTTAATTGTCTCAGGAACCTTGACTGGACGATTCTCAAGAACCGGAGGTCGTAGTTAAGCATCAAAGTGCATGACCAAATACTAAAGAGCCAACAGGCTAAACCAGTTAGATGCAGGCCAAGTGTGGGCTAAGCCATACGATCTCAGAGTTAAAGCAGAGACCAAGAGAGCACAAGAGCCAATCTCTAAGAAGAGAGACCAAGATATTAACAATCACAATTTAAGACACAACTTGTTTGCTAGTTAGTTGGTGAAGTGTATGGAAGATAATATCAGAGACCAGGGTTCAAAACCCTCTACCATCATTTTCTCTTCTTTTTCTCTTTTATTTCTCAAAAACCCTAATCTCTCTCTCCTAATCTTATTCGTCAAACCTTAATCATCTTAGTCATCCATACATACTTTTCAAAACTCTAATCTCATCTATTTCTCCTAAACCAAGCCACCACCTTCTAGCCTAATTCCTAGCCACCCATTTCACTAAACCTAAACCCTAGCCACCTTATTTTTCTCTTACCCTAAAACCCTAATATCTAAGAGATTAGTGGTCACACCTCACTTTCCTACTTTCCCACTCTCCATTCTAACCATTCTTCTTGACTAATTCAAAAACTTTCCACTTTCTAAATTCCTAGTAGCTTTATCTTTAGGTTGCTTGAATAAATAAATAATTTATTTATTTCGATATGTAAATGATATAAATTATCTTTAGGTTGCTTGAATAGTGACAATAAAAGTGGAAAACAAAAGAGAAAGAATCCAAATTCTAGATTCTAGAAAAGAGGGAATCTAAATTTTTTCTTATTATTATTTTCATAGAGGGAGTATAATATATTTGGGTACCTATATCAATTCTCCAGGGTGTTTCATGGCAAACTCAACACTTGAATTGTTAAATTTAAAAATTAGGTTAGGCTATGTTTGTTTTGATGTAAATAGAGGAAAATAAATGAAATCTATTTTTCTTTTTAAAATTGTGCTTGTTTCTTTGCACTTAAAATCTTTCATGAGTAGAATAATAGAGTTGACAAAATTATTCTATTTACATATTTTTATTCGAATGACAAAAGACCCCAATTGTTTGGCTGCATCCTTAGAGGTAATGTGAGTTTGGTTTCATTTTTATCATAAAAGTTTTTACATCATTTACATACATGTAATTAAAAGAAACCTTGAAGTACCGCAAGAATAAATCGTTTGTTCTTTCAACAAACAAATTCATGCATTTACATGAATTCGTGGATCCATGGGATGGTATTGATACTACTCTTTTAATTACATTGAACTTACATTTTATCCCTTTCAATGAATATTGATACAACTCTTTTATTTACATTGAACCATCTTACATTGTATCCCTTTCAATGAATTTTTATTTATTTATTTTGGTAACCAACCATATTCTTTAATAACCCAAAATGGGGATGACCCCAATATACATGTAAACCAGACAATCCCTAATGAACCGGCAGAGCCGCGCATTGGCAAGCTCATGGGCCCAAGAGTATTGGATCGTTGACATATTTTATACCATATCACTGGAGTAGAACAGATCACAGCCAATCCCGGGAGAGTTCAACCGCACCCACAGATCAACACGTGTCCCTGTTAACCCCTATTAACTATGGTTAAGATTTACTAACCCTTAGGGCTCTATAATCTAACCTTGGTTTTTATATAAAAAAAAGTATTTTTTTTCGACTCTAGTTAAGAACTTTGGACCCTTAGTGTTAACATTTTTTCTACAAACATTAAATTGTTATACCCTAAGGGTTAACAAAACTTAATCACAGTTAATAGGAGTTAACAGGGACACGTGTTGACCTATGGTGTGATTGAATTCTCCCCGATTTCAATCGTGATTGGCTGTGATCCCCTCTACAAAATGTTAGATACTTTTTCTTTTTTTTTTCGGTTGGAAAAATGGTAGATACTTTGCTAAGGGATTCCACATCATCACAATATGTTTTGACTCTTTTGTTTTTTTACTGGCCTTATCATTTGTCTATTGTTAGCATCATTGGTTAACCCTAAGTGGTAGTGATAGGGAGTAGTCCTGTTTCAATGCATCACCCATTGAGATTAGATCCCACGACCCCTCTCATCTTGACCATTGAAAAACATTTTTATTAAGATTTATTTTGAGAGGACTTTGAAATAACAAGACTTGTGAAGCATAGCAAAATCAAATGAAACAAAAGTCATCTTGTATGGCAAAAACATACCTTCTCTTTTAGCCAATTAGTGGTGATTAGCAATGGCCATTGGCCAAGTGCCCAACTTAAAAGCAGACTAAACATGACGGATCTACCAACTGTCACACCGTCACTTGAGAAAATATAACTATGAACACAACTTACATAAGGGATATACACACTGTCAATAGTATAATGAGATTGTATTGGGTTCCTTCATAGAAAGAGAAGGGGGAAGTTTTAAAGAGTGATAAAAGATAATAATCTATGGGTGCTGCTACGAGCACACCATTATTTACTGACTGGACATTATTTTTGAAAAAACAATTTTTTTTTAAAGAATGTCTTGTCTAGGAGTACCCATACTCCTAAACTCTATTCTAGAAACTTATTCTCCTTCTAAAAACGAACCATAAAACTCTTCTTACCTTACCTTTAGAAAGCCAATGACTTGTAGAAATACAAACCACTATAAGTTTTTTCTCATCTTAATAACTTTATTTCTTAAGCTATATTAATTGTTCTTCCAACTTCGTCTCTCCATATTATATTCTATTTTTGTCAAATTTGAGTTTGTCTTTTATGATCTTTTTAGGTCAATTACATGAATTATTGTAAGTTTTTCCTTCACATTATTTTTGACATTTAGTTTCATATAATTTTTTGTTGCAAACTCTTTAATCTAGACAAATAGGGGTGCAATATATAAAGAATTAGGTCTGATTCCTTTGATACCAATTTATTGGACCATCAGTTGAGTTTGGTCCCCGAAAGAGTATTGAATTATTATGTTTTATAGTTTTAAGTTTAGAATGATGTATAATTAGGAAATTTATAAGTATTTTTTTATCTTTTGATGGACTCGTAGAATTTGCTATATTTTAATGATATACTGTTAATAAGTGATATATTTAGATTCCAGTCAGCAAACATTGGTATGCTCGTAGTAGCATTCTAATCTATTCACATGGGATTTTCAATGGCACCACGCCATATAAAACTCATCTGGCTTCCATGTCATTATACCATTTGTCCCATTAACCTTCTTTCCTTTGAAAAATTAGATTTTGCGTTCTTCTTTTCTACACGTTATTTTCTTAAGAACCAAACAGATACGTAGGTTTAAAATTGCCCAATGAGGTTTTATTCATCTCTTAGAAAATCACAAACTATTTCTTTTTCAGGGTCCTAATAATATAGACCAAGGTCCAACAATTAGTGTATAAGGCCCCAATCGGCTTCCGTTGAATTACTGTTTTGGGTACTTTGTAAAAGGTTTAGAAGTCAAAAGAGAAATCACATATTGGACGTACGAAAAAAAAATTTAATGTAATAATATAGACTAAGATTCAAGAAATAACAAGTAATTAATAAGAATTTTGGGCAAAATTTTTTTCAATACCCATTGGGGTCAAGGAAAGGAAAGCTTCTCTCCACGTGACTTAGTACCACACTACCACTATTAGACCCTGACGAGAGAGCACTCACAGGGCTATCAAAGGGTAGGATTAGAGCAAGGCTAGGTCATACCAAGTCCAGTCCTCACCATTCAGGAATTCTGCTCTAGCCTTGTAGGGCCCGAACTAAATAGGCCCAAGCCCTACCCTCAAGGGTCAAAATAAGGCCAAGGCATAAAAGAAGCATAATTTTTTTTTTTACCGTATACTGTCACTACATGCCAACCTTAAATCAACCATCTTCCTTTATCGAGTCTTCGAATGAGCAATGCAAAGTAAAGAGTAGCCCGATGAAATTTTATAATTATTGTTTTACTCAATAGTATAATATTTTTCTTAATTTAAAAATTGTACGATATATTATAAATTACTATGTATTTATTTTTTCATAATAAACTTACAATAACCTATTATATATTTTGTTATATGCTTACCTTCTTATTTATTTAAATTTAAATTTTGATAGTAAACACACGACATGAATAAATCATATATGTATAATATAGATCTTATTAGAGAAAAAAAAAACCATAGTACTAATTTTGATGTAGTATAATCTAAAAGGGTTGGGCCGGGCCGGGCCGGATACTGTTATTCGTGGACGGGACTTAGGTATCCTCCGAATTTGCCATCTTTGCACAGTGCACACCTAGCCATTGAGCTAATTAGGAGTAAAGAGAAGGTAGGTTCCCACTAATTTAATTTAGATTTTGAATTTACAATAGAAAACCTCTCCAACTCGGCATGTGTTATTTTAAGTCCCTTTAGTTATGGTTAAGATTCACTATCTCTTAAGATTAAAGAAATAGTTATTAAGTGGAAAAATTAAGAGCAATAGTCCGAGGAGGAGACTATTCCGCCGCACTCACACAAACCCTTTGAACTATGGTTAAAAAAATTAACCACCTCCTTAGATTAATTTTTTTTTAAATATTTCATTCTTGAGAAAATACATTTACACCTCTTGAGGTTTGATGAAAATACACATAGATCCCCTCGGATTTCAAAAAATACATTAGATACCCCTACTTTTCAAAATACACTAACACCCTTCCATCAGTTGACCATTAGTCAACTGATGGAATAATTATGTCATGTGAACAAATGGTATAAACTACCAAAAATGCCCTCTCTACTAACTTTGACATTTCTCACTTTTATCATATATGAAATTGCCCTCTATGGTGATATCACCGGTTATCACCCCTTGAAGTAGCCACGTGTCCCTTTTGACACTCCTTAACTGTGGTTAAGATTCACCCACCCTTGGGGTTCACTCAATCATCCACGTGTCCCTTTTCTGCCATATTAATTTTAAAAAAAATTTAAAAACTGTTTTTAAGGCTTTTTTAATAATAAAACATTTTTTTAAAAATTAATATTAAAAAATAAAAACCAAGGATGGGCGGGTGTACCCTAGGGGTGGGTGAATCTAACCCCATTTAAGGGGTATCAAAAATGACACGTGGCTATTTCAAGGGGTGATAACAGTAGAGGATTTCACCCCTTGAAGTAGCCACGTGTCCCTTTTGACACCCCTTAACTGTGATTAAGATTCACCCACCCCTATGGTTCACTCACCCATCCACGTGTCCCTTTTCTACCATATTAATTTATTTTTAAAATTAAGAAAATGTTTTTAAAGCTTTTTTAATATTAAAATATTTTTTAAAGGAATTAATATTTAAAAGAAAAAAAAAACCACGGATGGGCGGGTGCGGGTGGGTGAATCTAACCCCACTTAAGGGGTGTCAAAAAAGACACGTGGCTACTTCAAGGGGTCATAACTGTAGAGGATTTCACCCCTTGATGTAGCCACGTGTCCTTTGTGACATCGCTTAAATGGGTTAGATTCACCCACCCATAGGGTACACCGGCTCATCCTTGGTTTTTTTTTTTTATCAAGTTTTTGAAAAAATAATTTAATACTAAAAAAGCCTTAAAAACAATTTTGTAATTTTTTAAAAAAATTCATATGCTAGAAAGGACACGTGGATGGGTGAATGAATCCTATGAATAGGTGAATTTTAACCATAGTTAAGGGGTGTCAAAAGGGGCACATGGCTACTTTTTTTTTTTTTTAGTAATTCACATGGCTACTTCAAGGGATGAAATCCTCACCGGTTATCACCCCTTGAAGTAGTCACGTGTCCTTTTTGACACATCTTAAATGGAGTTAGATACTTAGATTCACCCACCCATAGGGTACACCCATCCATCCTTGGTTTTTCTTTTTTCTAATATTAATTCTTTTTTAACAATATTTTAATATTAAAAAAGCCATAAAAATAATTTTTTAATTTTAAAAAAGAATTAATATAGTAGAAAAGGGACACGTGAATAGGTGAGTGAACCCTAGGATTGGGTGAATCTTTACCACGGTTAAGAGGTGTCAAAAGGGACACGTGGCTACTTCAAGGGATGATAACCGGTTATCACCGTAGAGGGCAATTTAGTATATGAGAATAGTGAGAAATGGCAAAGTTAGTAAAGAGAGCATTTTTGGTAGTTTATAGAATTTGTTCACCTGACATCACTATTCCATTAGTTGACTATCGGTCAACGGAAAAGGTATTAATGTCATTATTTTGAAAAGTAGAGGTATTTAAGGTATTTTTTGAAACTTGAGGTAGTCTCTGTATTTTCATCAAACCTGAGAGGGTGTAAATGTATTTTTTTTGTAAAAACTAAGGGTAGATGTGTGAACCTAAAGGTGACTGAATCTTAACCGCAGTTAAAAGGATACATGGGCCCCAAAAACGAGGGACGAGACGGTAACTCGCCTCCTCGACCCGAGCAGGTGAGTATTTCCAAAAATTAATTACATAAAGTAAAAAAATTTTAAACTAGAGTTAGATGGTAGCATAGGCCAGAGTATTTTTACTCAGGCTCAGCCAGAATAGATCCGAACTCTATGATTTACCAAATACAGTAAGTACCAGGCTGGAACACGTGATACACATGTGCTGCCAAAGTCATACTAAATTCCGTATAATCATTACGTTGCCCCACATACACGACGGCCGTTCCACCTCCCAACCCCACAACATTAGTGACGTCATCTTTGACTATTATACCATCTGCTTTTCTGTAAATCGTAGTATCGTACACTTTTTCCCGCCATAAATTACCAGTTATAACTGTAGCAATAAATAGATACCTTTTTAAGATGAAACCCATTATTCCCAGGTCCCCAACTCTCTGTACTCTCATATTTCCATTTCGGAAAATAATCACCTCCTCCGTTGGGGACGCGAGGAGGGGGGCATCTCGGCTCTCATTTTCTTCTTCTTAATCATGTTTTACTGTAGTTAAGATTCATCTATCCTTATGGTTCACTCATCTATTCTTAATTTATTTTAAAAAAAATAAAGTAAAATAATTTAATTAAAAGATTGAAAAAAAGTAACCTGAGTTAATGAAAGTTGAAGGATTGGCTATGTGAGAGGGAGGAGGAATAGTCCCCTCCTCACCGACGAGGGGACTATTGCTCTTTAATTTTTACACTCTTCTGATTTTGGAGAAAATATATTTACATCCCCTAAGGTTTGACGAAAATACACATAAACTCCCTTAGTTTCAGAAAATACAATTGGTTCCCTTACTTTTTAAAATAATAACACTTACACTCCTTCCATCAGTTGACCGTTAGTTAACTCAGATAAAGTATATAAACTTTTAAAATTGTTCTTTTAATTTAAAAAAAAATACAATAATCTTCCTTACTCACTTTCTAAGTGTCAAATCCTCTAGAGTATCACCACTTGAGGTCGTCACGTGTCCCTTTTGACACTCCTTAACCGTGGTTAAGAATTAACACACCCATTCTTTTTTTTTTAATATTATTTTTTAAAAAAATTTAAAAACTGTTTTTAATATTAAAAAAATTCTGAAACAGTTTTTTTATTTTTTAAAAAAGAAATAATATATTTTTAAAAAAAAACAATGATGGGTGGGTGAATCTTTACCACGGTTAAGGGGTGTCAAAAGGGACACGTGACGACCTCAAGGGATGATACCGTAGAGGATTTGGCACTGAGAAAGTGAGTATAGAAGCCTAATGTATTTTTTTAAGGTAGAAGGGATAATTTTGAAAGTTTATACACTTTATCTGAGTTGACTAACGGTCAATTGATGGAAATGGTATAAGCGTCATTATTTTAAAAAGTAAGGGTACCTAATATATTTACTGAAAACTAAGGGGGTCTATGTGTATTTTCATCAAACAATTAATACCTTACCTTTAGAAAGCTAATGAATTATAAAAATACAAACCTTTATAAGTTTTTTCTCATCTTAATAACTTTATTTCTTAAGCTATTAATTGTTCTTCCATCTTTGTCTCTCTATATTATTTTCTATTTTTGAAAAATTTGAGTGTCTTTTACGATTTTTTTAGGTCGTTTACATGAATTATTGTAAGCTTTTCCTTCACACAATTTTCAACGTTTAGTTTCATATTACCTTTTGTTGCAGACTCTTTAATCCAGACAACTAGGGGTGCAGTATATAAAGAATTAGGTCTGATTCCTTTAATACCAATTTATTGGCCCAGTTGGGTCTGGGTCCCCGTAAGAGTACTAAATTATTATATTTTATAATTTTAAGTTTAGAATGTGTATAATTAGAAAATTTATAAGTATTTTTTTACCTTTTGATGGGCCCGTAGAATTTGCTATATTTTAATAATATACAGTTAATAAGTGATATATTTAGATTCGGGAGCAAATATTGGTATGCTCCTAGTAGCACTCTAATCTATTCACACGGGATTTTCAATGGCACCACGCCATATAAAACTCATCTGGCTTCCATGTCATTATACCATTTGTCCCATTAACCTTCTTTCCTTTGAAAAATTAGATTTTCGTTCTTCTTTTCTACACGTTATTTTCTTAAGAACCAAACAGATACGTAGGTTTAAAATTGCCCAATGAGGTTTTATTCATCTCTTAGAAAATCACAAACTATTTCTTTTTCAGGGTCCTAATAATATAGACCAAGGCCCAACAATTAGGGTCTAAGGCCCCAATCGGCTTCCATTGGATTACTGTTTTGGGTACTTTGTAAAAGGTTTAGACGTCAAAAGAGATATCACATACTGGACGTAAGAAAAAAAAATTTTAATCTAATAATATAGACCAAGATTCAAGAAATAACAAGTAATTAACAAGAGTTTTGGGCAATTTTTTTTTTCAATACCCATTGGGGTCAAGGAAAGGAAAGCTTCTCTCCACGTGACTTAGTACCACTATTAGACCCTGACGAGAGAGCACTCATAGGGCTATCAAAGGGTAGGGTTAGAGCAGGGCTAGGTCATACCTAGTCCAGTCCTCACCATTCAGGAATTCAACTCTAGCCTTGTAGGCCTGAACTAAATAGGCCAAGCCCTACCTTCAGGGGTCAAAATAAGGCGAAGGCATAAAAGAAGCATAATTTTTTTTTACCATATACTGTCACTATATGCCAACCTTAAATCAACAATCTCCTTTATCGAGTCTTGGAATGAGCAATGCCAAGTAAATTTTATAATTATTATTTTACTCAATAGTATAATATTTTTCATAATTTAAAAATTGTATGATATATTATAAATTCCTATGTATTTATTATTTTTCATAATAAACTTACAATAATCTACTATATATTTTTTATATGCTTACCTTCTTATTTATTTAAATTTAAATTTTGATAGTATATTAACACACGACATGAATAAATCATATATGTATAATATAGATCTTATTAGGAAAAGAAAAAACCATAGTATTAATTTTGATGTAGTATAATCTAAGCCGGATACCGTTATTCGTGGACGGGACTTAGGTATCCTCCGAATTTGCCATCTCTGCACAGTGCACACCTAGCCATTGAGCTAATTAGGAGTAAAGAGAAGGTATTTTCCCACTATTTTAATTTAGATTTTGAATTTACTAGAGAAAACCTCTCCAATTCGGCATGTGTTATTTTAAGTCCTTTTAGTTATAGTTAAGATTCACTATCTCCTAAGATTAAAGAAATAGTTATTAATAGTCCGAGGAGGGGACTATTCCTCCACACTCACACAAACCCTTTGAACTATGGTTAAAAAATTAACCACCTCCTGTGATTAATTTTTTTTTAAAATGTATTTTTCGAGAAAATTCATTTACACCCCTTAAGGTTTGACGAAAATACATATAAACCCCCTCAGGTTTCAAAAAATATATTAAGTACCCTTACTTTTCAAAATAATGACACTAACACATCTTCTCAACTAATGGAATAGTGATGTCATGTGAACAAACGATATAAATTACCAAAAATGCCCTCTCTACTAACTTTCACATTTCTTACTTTTCTCATATACGAAATTGCCCTCTACAGTGATATCACCGGTTATCACCCCTTGAAATAGCCACGTGTCCCTTTTGACACCCCTTAACTGTGGTTAAGATTCACCCCCTAGGGTTCACTCACTCATCCATGTGTCCCTTTTCTAACATATTAATTTTTTTTTATTTAAAAATTGTTTTTAAGGCTTTTTTAATAATAAAATATAAATTTTTTAAATTAATATTAAAAAATAAAAACCAAGGATAGGCGGGTGTACCCTAGGGGTGGGTGAATCTAACCCCATTTAAGAGATGTCAAAAATGACACTTGGCTACTTCAAGGGGTGATAACAGTAGAGGATTTCACCCCTTGAAGTAGCCACATGTCCCTTTTGACACCCTTTGACTGTGGTTAAGATTCACCCACCCCTATGGTTCACTCACCCATCCATGTGTTCCTTTTCTACCCTATTAATTCATTTTTAAAATTAAAAAATTGTTTTTTAGGCTGTTTTAATATTAAAATATTTTTTTTAAGGAATTAATATTTAAAAGAAAAAAAAAAGACCACAGATGGGCGGGTGCACCCTAGGGGTGGGTGAATCTAACCCCACTTAAGGGGTGTCAAAAAGGACACGTGGCTACTTCAAGGGGTGATAACAGTGGAGGATTTCACCCCTTGATGTAGCCACGTGTCCTTTGTGACACCACTTAAATGGGTTAGATTCACCCACCCATAGGGTACACCCGCCTATCCTTGGTTTTTTTTTTTTCTTAAGTTTTTTTAAAAATAATTTAATATTAAAAAGCCTTTAAAACAATTTTGTAATTTAAAAAATATATATATCTTAGAAAAAGGAGACGTGGATGGGTGAATGAATCATAGGGGTGGGTGAATCTGAACCACAGTTAAAGGGTGTCAAAAGGGGGCACATGGCTACTTCAAGGGGTGAAATCCTCACCGGTTATCACCCCTTGAAGTAGTCACATGTCCTTTTTGACATCCCTTAAATTGGGTTAGATTCACCCACCCTTAGGGTACACCCACACATCCTTGGTTTTTTTTTTTTTTCTAATATTAATTCTTTTTAAAAATATTTTAAGATTAAAAAGGTCATAAAAATAATTTTTTAATTTTAAAAAAGAATTAATATGATAGAAATGGAACACGTGAATGGGTAAGTGAACCCTAGGATTGGGTGAATCTTTACCACGGTTAAAAGGTGTCAAAAGGGACACATGGCTACTTCAAGGGGTGATAACCGGTTTTCACCATAAAGGGCAATTTAGTATATGAGAAAAGTGGGAAATGACAAAGTTAGTAGAGAGGGCTTTTTGGTAGTTTACATCATTTGTTCACATGACATTACTATTCCATAGCTGACTAGGTCACTGATAGAGGGGGTGTTAGTATCATTATTTTGAAAAGTAGGAGTATCGAAGGTATTTTTGAAACATGAGATAGTCTATGTGTATTTTCGTCAAACCTCAAAGGGTGTAAATATATTTTCTCATTTTTTTTCTAAAAACTAAGGGCAGATGTGTGAACCCTAGAGGTAATTGAATCTTAATCACAGTTAATAAAAGTAAAAAGGATACACGTGGCCCCAAAAAGAGGGGATGAGACGATCACTCACCTCCTCGGCTCGAGGAGGTGACTATTTTCCAAAACTTAATTGCATAGAGTAAAAAAATTTAAACTAGAGTTAGATGGTAGCGTAGGGCAGAGTATTTTTACTCAGGCCCAGCCAGAATAGATCCGAACTCTATAATTTACCAAATACAGTAAGTACCAGGCTGGAACACGTGATGCACATGTGCGGCCAAAGTCATACTAAATTCCGTATAATCATTACGTTGCCCCACACACACGACGGCCGTCCCACCTCCCAACCCCACAACATTAGTGACGTCATCTTTGACTATTATACCATCTGCCTTTCTGTATCAATACTCTGTATTTTAACCCTTTAAATCGTAGTATCGTACACTTTTTCCCGCCATAAATTACCAGTTATAACTGTAGCAATAAATAGATACCTTTTTAAGATGAAACCCCATTATTCCCAGGTCCCCACCTCTCTGTACTCTCATATTTCCATTTCGGAAAATAATCACCTCCTCCGTTGGTGACGCGAGGAGGGGCATCTCGGCTCTCATTTTCTTCTTTTTAATCATGTTTTACTGTAGTTAAGATTCATCCACCCTTATGGTTCACTCATCTATTCTTAATTTATTTTAAAAAAAATAAAGTAAAATAATTTAACTAAAAGATTGAAAAAAAATAACCTGAGTTAATGAAAGTTGAAAGGTCGGCTATGTGAGAGGGAGGAGGAATAGTCCCCTCCTCGACCGACAAGGAGACTATTGCTCTTTCATTTTTACCTTCTTATGTTTTTGGAGAAAATATATTTACATCCCCTAAGGTTGGACGAAAATACACATAGACTCCTTTAGTTTTCAAAAAATACAATTGGAACCTTACTTTTTAAAATAATAACACTTACACTTTTTCTATCAGTTGGCTATTAATCAACTCAAATAAAATGTATAAACTTTTAAAATTGCCCTTTTAATTTTAAAAAATATAATAGTCTTCTTTACTCACTTTTTAAGTGTCAAATCCTCTAGAGAACCACCACTTGAGGTCGTCACGTGTCTCTTTTGACACTCCTTAACCGTGGTTAAGATTAACCCACCTTTTTTGTTTTTTTTTAAATATTATTTTTTAAAAAACTGTTTTTAATATTAAAAAAATTCTAAAAACAGTTTTTTTATTTTTAAAAAAGGAAATAGTATTTTTAAAAAAAAAACAATGATGGGTGGGTGAATATTAACCACGGTTAAGGGGTGTCAAAAGGGACACGTGACGACCTCAAGGGGTGAAACCGTAGAGGATTTGGCACTGAGAAAGTGAGTATAGAAGTCTAATGCATTTTTTGAAGGTTGAAGGGGCAATTTTGGAAGTTTATACACTTTATCTGAGTTTACCAACGGTCAATTGATGGAAGGGGTGCAAGTGTTATTATTTTAAAAAGTAAGGGTACCTAATGTATTTTCTAAAAACAAATGTGGTCTATGTGTATTTTCATCAAACCTAGGAGATGTAAATGTATTTTCTCCTCTCTTTTTTCATTTTGGAAAATAATCACCTCCTCGGTCGGTGATGCAAGGAGGGGTGTCTTGGATCTCATTTTCTTGCCTCATGTCCCTCTTCTAACCGCATTTAACCGTGGTTAAGATTCATCCATCCTTAAGGTTCACCCATCTACCCTTGGTTTTTATTAAAATAAACTTTTAAAAAATTAAATAAAGAGTTAAAAAAATCTAACCCGAGTTAATGAGAATTTAAGGGCCGGTTATGTGAGAGCGAGGAGCCAATGGAGCGAGCTATTACTCTTTCATTAAACACACCGAAAGCCACACTCTCGATCAACTCATACTTTTCATTGTCTGCCAAGCATCTATCCACGTTTTTGGTGAGAGAGTACTTGATTAGTGGAGGGTGAAAGTAGCACTCGTCATTTCTATAGTGGAAAATAATCACCTCCTTGCCCGTGGAGTGAAGGGCGGCATCTCAAGCCTATGTTTTTCATCACGTGTTGCCTTTTAGGTCATTTAACTATGGTTAAAATTTATTAATCCTTTAACCCTTTGTTTTGTTATTGAGAAAAAAAAAAGGACGAAAATTGTATGAAACACAACTAATAATTGTGTTAAAAATCTAAAAATTTTGTTTTGTTTTTTTTTTTATAAATGTTTTTACTTATTTTCTCACAACCAAACATAAGGTAAAGTTAAAGTAACTATATTAAAATTTTTAGAAAGAAAAAATTAATCACAAGAATTAAAATTTATAACTTGCGAGAGCAACAGTTTGATCCTCGCCCGAGGAGCGACTATTGCTCTTCCAGCAGAGGGTAGAGTCAGTTGCAGCTTTTATTGGTGTTTTTTTCACTGTTT
The DNA here is from genome assembly GCA_015143295.1 of Tetracentron sinense. Classification (NCBI taxonomy): domain Eukaryota; kingdom Viridiplantae; phylum Streptophyta; class Magnoliopsida; order Trochodendrales; family Trochodendraceae; genus Tetracentron; species Tetracentron sinense. The sequence goes on from CM026552.1 coordinate 48,078,610, forward strand.
TTGCTTTGTTTTGCATAAAAGTAAAAAAAGAGTGAGAAGGAGGGGAAAAGGGGAAAGTTAATGGGTACAGAAAGAAATGAGAAGAACAAATTTAAATTATTAGTGGAAATATATGCTTTAATTTGATGGTTGGGAGGGGAATATCAGAATATGGGCTTGAAGAGGAAAAGGCATGGGAGGAGTCTCCATCAAGGATCGCCTTAAATGGAGAACCTAACAAAGAGAGAGTGATGCAGGAACAGTAGTGGTACTGTCCTTGCCCAACAGATAATAGTGATAACAATGTTTATATTTACACTTATACCCTTCTTGAAAAGTCTGTCAAGAGCACTGCCATAAGAGGATTGCTAAAGGAGGACTGCTAAGCATATTCTAAGAATCTCTACGCTCACAATAAAACAAATGAATTAGGATAGGCTAAACAATGGGTTGAAAAAAATATTATTTAAAAAAGTAGGAGTAGAGATTCTGACAGTGTGCTTAGCATTCCCTTTATATAATATATATATATATATATTAATGTTATAAAGATAGAGATCAGATAGGTCCAATTGCGGAGAGTTCAATCGTACTCACAAAGCTCTCTTTTAACGTTAATTAAGAATTTTTAATCCTTACTATTAAAAAAAATAAGGTTAGATTGTTGAATCCTATGGATTAATGAATCTTAATCATAGTTAATAAGAGTTAAAGAGGAATGTGTTGACGTGTGAGTGTGATTTAACTTAGGAAAAAATCAATCACAATCTAATCCCATAAAGAGAATGGGTTGTTGATTGAATTTTCTTTTGTTATTGACAAAATTAATGTTACCATCTTCTTTGTTATTATAATGACTAGCGAGTGGCACGTGCGATGCACGTGAGAGCGAGGGGAAGGAGTTAACCACAGTTAATAGGAGTTAAAGGGGACACGGTTTAACCTGTAGGTGCGATTGAACTCTTCTCGAGTTCAATCGCGATTGGTTGTTGTAAGGGATAAAATTCGTAAAGACTAATTGAACGTTGGGGAACGAGCTAGCTTTTGTTGTTTTGTTCACGAAAGTGACACGTGGACATGTGTTTGGGTCACGTGCTTAAAATAGAAGGATAAATATTGTCTGATGCACAGCGTTCACGTTGTATAAATTACGACGTATTTGTGGCCTTGCGAATAACGTTTTCGTTGTGGTTTGACAACGTGCTCGTTGTCTTATGCACAACGTAAACGTTGTATTCTCGGCAACGTTTTCGTTATTAAATGAACAACGAGTCCGTTGTAGCTCAGATAAAGATGTCCAGGTCATATCTTAAGACATATACAACGTACCCGAGCTCGAGTCAACAACGAGACCGAACCGACTCACAGGAGGAAGTGATCAGGAGGCGATCAGTTATTCTAACAAGTAGGTCGAAAGCACTGTTTTGGCATTTAATGCTGGTCACTTCTGTGTGCTGTCAGACCCAACCGACTGAACTCATGGTAGGCTTTCACGTGTGATGCAATAGGTGGCAGATTTTACTAACATATTTAGTAATGAGTGCAGGGCACGTGGTATGGCCATCTATGGTCATCTATGGCCATACCAAGGTTAACCTATAAATACCTAGAGAATTTCAGTGTTGAGGGGATCCAAAAACAAACACACATATATTATTCAGTGCTATTGCGCGTATTACTGTTCTTCATCTTCTCCATCTACTTACTTTATCATCGGAGTGTAGGTCAGGGTATCACACCCTTCAACTCCGACCTTCTACCAGTAAACCAGAGTGTGAGCTGTTGCAGTTGACATGTGTTCTTTCCGGTATTTTTCCCACTCAAAATTGGCGCCGTCTGTGGGAAATTATAAACGAACCTCCCTTAGCTCTTTGCGATCATGACTGATCAATCTTCTGTACCCGGGCGTGAGAATCAAACCCCTCAGGTCACCCCCTTCGCATCTTCTGTCGTATGGACTTTCATTCCTGGGATCAGTCCATCATCTGAGCAACCAGAAAGGACCATGCCCCCCTATTGAGCCTTCTGTCTCTGATCGCATTTTGATGATGTTGCAAAGATAGCAGTCTGCTCTGGATCAGATCACCAGACACCAGCAGATGATGCAAGAAAGGCTTGATGCATTCCAGCATAGCAGGCTCGAAGTAGATGATGGGCCATCTCAGAGATCATCAGTGAGACGTCAGCTTGACTTCTCCTCCCCCCCATTAGCACCAGAGAACCGTGACACCAGCTTCGTGCTTCCTCTTACTGAGAGGGAGGCAAGACAACCTTCGGTTCGTGCGGAGCAAAGAATCCCTTCTGATCGTATTGATTTGCAAGAAGAAGCAGGACAAGAAGATTCGAGAGGTGTTGCCGAAAGAGCGGTTGCTCAGAAGACTTGGATGACTTCCAAGGAGGTGGAGGCTATGATCAGTGCTCGTGTCAGGAGCATGAAATGAGGGATTCCTGATCACTTTGCTCAGTCAGTAAAGGACAACGTCGAGAACTCTCATTTCACAGATGTCATCAATCGGTCATACACTTCTTCCAAGTTTATGACCCCGATCTTCCCCATGTACACCGGGAAAACGGATTCGGAGGAGCACTTATTCGACTTCAAGCATGCGATGGCTGTTCGTAATCCAGATAATAATCTGTATTGTAAGGCTTTCCCCAATAGCCTGGCAGGAGCGGCATCAAGATGGTTTCGTAATCTGCCTCCTGATTCAATCAGCAACTTCTCCGAGCTCAAGTCGGCTTTTATTGATCAATTCATTATCAATAAAAAGAAAGCAGGTGCAGATACTCTCTTCTCTTTAAGGATGAAACCGGCAGAATCCTTTAGAGACTTCATTTCGCGCTTCACTGATGAAGTCCATAGCATCGATAAAGTCGATGAATGGAGTTGTATTGCTGCTTTTAAGAATGTTATCCCCAGCATTCCGAGCTCTATAAATCCCTGGCTCTTGACTATCCTGTCAAGATGGATGAGATGATGGTTCGTGCAACCAAGTATGGAAGATATGAAGATGATGTTTCCGTTGTGCCGAAGCCAAGGACGAGAGGGGTGGATGTGATAGAGAAAGCACGCCAGTCGTATAAGAGGAAGGAGAAGAGGCAGAGATATGAGTCTTCATCATCCGAGGACTCACCACCTAGGAAGCAGAAGGAGAAGGTAGTGTACGTGACTCAGCGGGATCAGCCAGTTCGGCGCCCGTATGAAGGTAGTTACAATCAATCCCAGCAGCAGGGTAGGACAGAGAGACGTCCTAACCCGAACTTTCAGCAGTAAGTAAGGCAGCATTATCAGCCTCGCCAGGAGCAGCCACAAGTGCAGCAAGAGAGAGGTGTTCAGCCTAGCGAGAGGCGACCTTTTGCAGCTCGGGCAGATCCCATCCATTTTATTGCTAGCCCAACAACCATCATGAAGACAATGGAGGACCAAACGTATTTCGAATGGCCTGCTAGAGCTGTGCAAGATGTTACGTCAGGACCACGGGCACATGAGTATTGCCATTATCATAAATGCCGTGGTCATCTTACGAACCGATGTCGCATCTTGAGGGAGTATTTGGAGAGGCTGGTCCAGGAAGGGTACTTAAGAGAGTATCTTAGTTCCGGTAACGGTAGCGCGACGCACACCAGAGAACAGTTATCCCAACCCCGTACCGGAGAACCTGCCAGTAATCCAAGTACCAGTGGAGGAGGACGAGGGGGAGCCCCTTTGGCACTATCAACGTCATCTACCGTGTGCGAGTACCGGAGGAGGATGTAGAGAGAGACTTCATAGCAAAGATGAGGAAGATGTCTCATGAAGCTGAGGTATGTCAGGTACAGATGTCTGCAAGAAGCGTGGGGTAGGCGCTTACTTTCACTGATCATTATATGGCAATGGTAATCCGGCCTCATTATGATGCTCTTGTTCTCACCATGAGAATAAGAGATTTCGACATCAAAAGGGTGCTCGTAGATTCCGGGAGTGGGGCAGACATCTTGTATCTTCATGTTTTCACTCAGATGAAGTTGGATCCATCCGTTCTCATCTCTGCTCAGACCCCGCTCTTCGGGTTTGACGGCAGTTCGATGAAACCGTTGGGCGACGTCGTCTTACCCGTTGTGGCAGGACCCGTTGTCCTACAAACCAGATTTTCCGTTCTGGATGCGCCATCGCCTTACAACGCAATCTTGGGTCGATGGTGGACCCACGAGATGAAAGCTGTTCCCTCCTCGTATTATCAGGTGTTGAAATACCCGACGCAGGACGGACCCCAGGAGATTAGAGGGGATCAATTGGCGTTGCAGAAGTGTGATTTCCCTCCTTCCGTTGTGCCCAAATAGCAATTACAGGTCGACTCTGTTGTGGAAGAGAGCTTGGAAGCCACATTGTGCAGATCTTCCGTTGAGCCCACGAAGGCAGTCAACCTGGGAACGAAAGAAGAGCCAAAAGTATTGCAGGTCGGGACGAGCTTGACAACAGACGAAGAGGGCGAGTTGCTGGAATTTCTGAAGAAGAACCTTGATGTCTTTGCATGGTCGCACAAAGATATGACAGGCATCAATCCAAGCATTATCTGCCACCATCTCAACGTTGATCCTGCTGTCCCTCCGGTGAAGCAGAAACCTCGGAGGCTTGCCCCAGCCTATCATGATGCAGTGAATGAAGAGATAAATAAGCTGATCCAGTTTGGGTTCATCCAAGAAGTGCAGTATCCTGACTGGATAGCTAATATAGCAGCTGTACCCAAGAAGAATGAGAAGGTGAGAGTTTGTATTGACTTCACTGGTGTCAATAGAGCATGTCCCAAAGACTTTTTCCCTATGCCAAAGATTGATAGGCTCATCAATGCCACTGCTGGCCATGAAATGTTATCATTTATGGATGGTTATTCGGGCTATAACCAAATCCTTCTGGCGGAAGAAGATCAAGAGAAGACCACTTTCATTATAGAGCGTGGTTTGTTCTGTTATCGTGTTATGCCTTTTGGTCTGAAGAATGCTGGTGCCACGTATCAACGTTTGATGAATCTCATGTTTGGGTCACTTCTCGGCAAAACGGTTAAAGTTTACATTGATGACATCGTTGTGAAGAGCCAACTCCGGAATACCCTGGTGATGGACCTTGCTGAGTCTTTCTCTATTCTGAGAACTTTCAATTTGAAGATAAACCCAGAGAAGTGCACCTTCGAAGTTACCTCTGGCAAATTCTTGGGATATCTTGTGAGTCAGCGGGGTATTGAAGCTAATCCAGCTCAGATTCGTGCTCTGCTGGATATGCCGGAGCCCAAGTCGAAGAAAGAGATCCAGAAGTTAACAGGGCGTATCGCTGCACTCAATCGGTTTATCTCCAAGTCATCTGATCGTTGTAAACCCCTCTTCGAGCTCCTGAGGAATGATTCTATTTTTGCGTGGACGGCTGAGTGTTTTCGAGCTTTCATTGCTTTGAAAGAGTATTTAGGCTCAGCCCCTATTCTCTCCGTCCCTGAACCAGGTGAAGTCTTATATCTTTATCTTTCTGTCTCAGAGCAGGCCATTGGCTCCGTCCTGGTCAGGTGTTGTGGCGGCGTCGAGAAGCCTGTTTATTTCATCAGTAAAACTTTTCTCAAAGCATAATGCAATTACAGCAAGCTTGAGAAGGTATGTCTTGCTCTTGTCTTCTCTACTGAAAAGCTTCGTTCTTATTTTCATGCTCATACTATCGTTGTCATCACAACGTATCCCTTGAAAGTCGTGTTGGGATGACCCGAGTTAGTGGGGAGGATGTCAAAATGGCTGTGGCTTTGAGTGCTTTGAGTGAGTTCGATATCCAATATAGAGCGAGAAGTTCAGAGAAAGAGCAAGCAATGACAAGATTCCTTTCTGATTTCCCTGTGGAGGAGGAGGCAGAGGAAGTGATCGCTAATCTCCATGAGCTCTCCGATGAGGTTGACAACGAGGATATCGTTGTAGATGAAGATAAATCATCAGAGTGGGTTGATTGGCTGCTGTATGTAGATGGATCTTCTAACTCGAGTGGTTCAGGACTTGGTGCTGTGCTCATTAGTCCGAAGAACATAAAAGTGCAGAAGATGTCACGTCTTGAGTTTACTGCCTCCAACAACGAAGCTGAGTACGAAGCATTGCTGCTTGGTTTACAGAGTGCGCATGAGCTGCAGGTCTCTAGATTGAGAGTTTTTTGTGATTCACAGCTTGTAGTGAATCAGGTGAATGGAGATTATGAATGCAAGGATGATCGAATGAAACAGTATACTGCACTCATTCATTTGCAGTGTAAAGCGTTCACCGTTGTGGAGATCAAGCATAAACGAAGAGATGAGAATAGGTATGCTGATGTTTTGGCTTACCTTGCTTCCATGATGTAGTCTGATGAACCCAAGGCCATTCTTATGGAATATAAAGAATATCCTTTGATAGCATTCCTACCACAGTGGGAGGTATATTTTGTTAATCCAGTACCCAGTTGGATGACAGGGTTGACGACCTACTTGAAAGATGGAGTTCTTCCTATCATTGCAAAGGAGTCAAGATGTATCCAGTTCAAGGCACCTCGTTATGTCCTGGTGCAGGGAGAGTTATATAAAAAGTCTTTCGGGGGACCTTTGTTGAAGTGTGTTCATCCTGTAGATGTGGAAATGATTCTTGCTGAGCTTCATGAAGGTATTTGTGGCATAAATTCGGGAGAGAGAATGATGGCTCATCGAGCTCTGGGGCAAGGATACTTCTGGCCTTATATGCAAGCTGATGCTCAGAAGTATGTGAAGAAGTGCAGCCAGTGTCAACGATATGCTCGTTTAATTCATGCTCCAGCACAAGAGCTTAACACCGTCTCTCAACCTTGGCCATTTGCACGATGGGGCCTTTATATTGTGGGACCTTTCCCTAAAGCCCCAGGGAATCTAATCTTTCTCCTTGTGGTAACTGATTACTTCTCTAGTTGGATTGAAGCCGTTCCCCTTGCTCGTATCAGAGAACAAGAAGTGAAGAAGTTCATGTGGGAGCATATCGTCTGTAGGTTCGGCATACCTTAGTCCATTATCACTGACAACGGGAAACAGTTCTCAGGACGTATCATTGCAGAATTTTGTAGTGAACTAAAGATCAAGCACATTTTCTCGTCTCCATACTATCCTCAGGGGAATGGATTGGCTGAAGCAGCTAATAAAAATATATTGAATGCCTTGAAGAGAAGATTGGAAGACTCGAAGGGAAAGTGGACTACCGAGCTGCACAACGTGCTTTGGGGGTATAGGACAACGCCGAGGAGTCCTACAAACGAAACACCTTTCTCTTTAGCTTATGACATGGAAGCTGTCATTCCTACTGAGATTAGTTTGCCAACAATACGTTCTTGGCATAGCATAGCAAGAAGAAAGGTGGAGAGAAAGACAAGAACGTTGAGCTCATGGCCGTTCACCTCGACTTGTTAGAAGAAAAGCGAGAAGATGCTAGCATTCGGATGAGAAGATACTAGCAGCAGTTGAGGAAGGCATATAACAGAAAGGTACAACGAAGGGTCCTTCAGGTCGGAGATCTAGTTCTCCGAAAAGTGTTCCAGAATACCAGGGAGATTAATAGTGGCAAGTTAGGACCTAATTGGGAAGGACCTTATATCATAGAACGATTGGGGAGTCCTGGTGTTTGCTACTTGAAAGATCTATAAGGTAATCTCATCCAAAAATCCTGGAACATTATAAACCTAAGGCAATTCTTTCAATAATAACTGCGATGTATAAAGAGTTGTTGTGATCAGGAGTTTTCCAGTGTTTTTACATGAACATTTAAATTGCAATGTTATGAAGTTTTGTGCTAATTCGTTGTCTGGAATATCAGTGTAATATTGTGAATGTTTTGCAAATTCGAATAAAATTTCGCTTGAACAACATACTCACAACGAGACACTAGTGGCTTTTCCTAAGGATGTCATCTGAGTAAATCCAACGGCTTATCCTAATGACATCCTCTGAGCAAGTGTCTCTGAACTGAGTTACATTATGTTCATCTTATGAAATTTTATTTGTCAGATTACATTCACAGTGAACTACATAACGATGTATCTGGGCCAATTTCTCTTTTCCGTTGTGTATGATTCAAAGTGCTTTGTTCGGTGTATGTATCAGTCATTAAGTATGAGTTTCATAAACCTACACCCAAGTGCATACGTTGTGAGTTATTATGTTCACATCTGTTTTATGATCCGCGAAACATATTCATTCAGGTACTTATGTTATATTCTTTCTTGTATGCATACGTTGTGCGAGCTCCACAAACTCCAGTTACACTACGAGATTAAAGAAAAGTACAAATGGAAGAAAGAGAAATTGTTCATTCATTCATAAAAAGAAACCATTGCTGGGCGAAGTACAGAAAAACCCCATTACACGGGGAGAAAGAAGATGCATTACAAGTAACGATATAAGAAAACAGAGAAAGAAGATATCAAGCTTCGGCAGTAGCAGGAGGGGAGACGGTAGCATCAGCAGCATCAGCATTAGCAGCATCAGCACCAGTAGCTTCAGCAAGAGGATCTTCTGCAGCAGGGGGAGCTTCAGGAGCAGCTGGTTCAAAGTATGGTTTAGCAGGAAGGGGTGCAGGACCTTTGAAGGGGTGTGGCTTCTCGATTCCTTCAACTTCGGTCTCGTTGTCAAGGTCGATGACGTCCTTGCTCTGGAGCTCGGAGAAGGTGGTCACGTCCTCCTCGTTGTCCTCCTTCAGTCGACCTTGTTGTCGGAGCATGTTCATCACCTTCTTCTCGGTCTCTGCCCGATCCTCATCGAGAAGAGTGTCCAACTGAGACTGATAGTGTTGTTGCAGTCTCTTGGTCACCGCTTGCTCGATGGCCCCTTCAGCTTTCTTGGCTTCCTCGAGTTCTTCCATCAGCGCTGCTCTTGCTACCTCGGCTTCCTCCAGTTGCCTGCTCAGAGCCTGGGAGACGAGCTCTAACTCGCTGATTCGGAGAACAACGTTCTCCACGTCTTGTTTTGCTTTCTTTTCTCCCTCCTTGGCTGCTCGAGCTTCACCTTCTGCCTTCTCTTGCCCCTTGAAGGCGGCAATGAACTTCTCCTCCACCCGCACCACTTCAGCTCGGGCATGAGACAGGTCGAACTCGATCTTGAGTCTATCTTCAGCAAGGGTTCTCTCCAGTGTCTCAGCCCTTCCTTGCCAGTAGTTGATGGAGTCTCTGAGATGATTATAGTGGTAGGTACTATGCTCACACAACTCGTGGAGGAGGACGTTCAGCTGTAATAAGAATGATCAGAAATATCAGCACACCACAACGAGAATTAAACAAGCAGATAGGGAAGAGAGAGCAGAGATCATACCGAGGCCATGGACTGGCAGGCTGCATAGGACACCTCGGGCAAGGACATCTTGCCAGCATCAGCAATGTCCTTGGGAAGCCTCATAGAATGGGTCAAAGCCCGGGCAACCTTCTCTGATGTCTGCACCGAGTCGTTAACGGTGGGCCTTCCGTAACGCGTAAAGTCGGGTGACCAGTCTATTTCCTCTGAACGCAGTGCACCAATTGGCAGACGCGTTGTGGTCGTCTTCGTCATGGCAACAACAACCAGAGCGGAGCTCGAAGCGATTGGGGCAGCCACAGCTTGAGTAGCAACAGGTATCGTGCTGACTACTGGCGTACCCGTTGTATCTTTAGCTCCTTGATGTGTTGCTGGAGCAGAGGGAGAAGGGGCGGCAACGCGTGTATTGTCCTTCTCACGACGCTTTTCCTCCTTTCTTTTCTTTCTGGCCTCGAACTCGGCTTGCGTAAGGCTCTTCCATTTCAGCTCGGAAGGTGCCGCTCCCGTTGTGAAAGGAATTGTCTTTGGCGGAGGTGGAAGAGGAGGCAGCGCAATTGCAGGACGAGCGGTCCTTCGCTTTCTGATCAAAGCTGGGGGGTTGGTGCTGGCCATTTCTTCTTCTGAACTCGGCTCAATTGCGGGTGAAGAAGAGGAGGCGCCTTGTTGCTTGTGCGAAGACGGGTTCGAGCTACCGAAGAAACTCCAAGTATCAGGTGGCAGCGGTGTCCACCGGATGTACTCCCCACCTCGCACTCGCTTGATGTTTGAGTAGACCTTCTTCTTCTAGCGCGAGTTTTTTGAACGGGAGTTTCTTTCCTTCAACTGCAAAGAGCGAAAATAAAACAGTGTGAGACAACGGAAGTGAGTAGGACGAACAAAAGTAACATACAACGGACACCGGGATGGAGAGACAGAAGAACTAATGCACAGCAGACCACGGACAACGGTATTTTGTTACCTGGTTTATCTTGGAAGACATTAGGAACGGTGGAAGTCTCTGCCTTCCAGCCCCCAGAGACAATGAATGGAGTTGCCTTCCACCCTCTTTCTCTGTCCAGGATGCCGGAGTCAAGGTCTGGGTACAACGACTTCTTGTTCCAGGAATAATAGTTGTAAGGGCCATCGTCAGTACCTCAGCATCTGACGGCATGACAGAAGTGGAAGAGGTGTCTAGCTTCTATAGGATATCCATCATTGATGAATTTAATCATCATGGACATATATTTGTAGAAGCTGGGGTGCATTTACCCCGGAGCAAGGTGTAGAGTGGAAAGGACTTCGTCCAGGACGGGATGTAGAGGAAATCGAAGGCCAGCTTCGATTTGGGAGAGATAGACAACGATACAGGCGGATCGTTTATCAATGTGAGCGTCTTCTCTTTTGAAATGAAGGTTGACGTGGGAAGGAAACTCGAAACGCTCCCGAAGATGGTTAAGGTATGCTAACTGTTGTTGGCGTAGAGTGGAAGATTTTTCTATGTAGGCACCATACGGTGCACTACCAGTGCAACTAGCCTCATCTTCGGTTTGGCCTCTAACCTCATCTACGCTAATGGATCCTATGGGAGTCTCGGCAGCTATGGGTTGAGAAGAGTAGAACGAAAAACAGTGGGTAAGAAGAGGATGGACAGACAGACAGAGAGGCAGAAGAAGAAGCAAAGAAGAAGAGAGAAATAGAAAGAATCAATAAAGAAAGTAAGAAAAGAAGTAAGAACGTACCACAAACAGAGAATACGAGAGAGCTTGAAGAGAGCTTGAACGTTCGCTTGAGACGCAAAGTGGGCAGAGTAACAGTACTTCAATGACAAGATAAGCGAAATGATGCAACTCAGAGGGATTTTTATAGATATCTCAGATATATGAAAAGACAAGAATACCCTCCTTCAGAGCCGTACACCTGTGTTAAAGCTGGAAAGAGTAGTGGCAGGATCGTCCTTTTACACAAAGAGAGTAACCGTCAGAGATATAAAGCATTTTGAATTCCGAAACGGTAATGATGACAGCCTGTCTTGCATTAATAAGGCGTGACGGTTCACACGCGTAAACCAACTGGCATGAGCGTTTTATCTTCTCAGCGTTTCAATCACGTAACGATTCAGATTCCGAGAGCAGAGCCAGATATGGTTTGTTGCTCTTTTTGTCCGTTTATGACACTTCGAACTACGTTCTAAGCCTCATAAAGGGGCAAATTGTAAGTGATAAAATTCGTAAAGACTAATTGAACGTTGGGGAACGAGCTAGCTTTTGTTGTTTTGTTCACGAAAGTGACATGTGGACATGTGTTTGGGTCACGTGCTTAAAATAGAAGGATAAACATTGTCTGATGCATAGTGTTCACGTTGTATAAATTACGACGTATCCGTGGCCTTGCGAATAACGTTTTCGTTATGGTTTGACAACGTGCTCGTTGTCTTATGCACAACGTAAACGTTGTATTCTCGGCAACGTTTTCATTATTAAATGAACAACGAGTCCGTTGTAGCTCAGATAAAGATGTCCAGGTCATATCTTAAGACATATACAACGTACCCGAGCTCGAGTCAACAACGAGACCGACTCACAGGAGGAAGTGATCAGGAGGCGATCAGTTATTCTGACAAGTAGGCCGAAAGCATTGTCTTGGCATTTAATGCTGGTCACTTCTGTGTGTTGTCAGACCCAACCGACTGAACTCATGGTAGGCTTTCACGTGTGATGCAATAGGTGGCAGATTTTACTAACATATTTGGTAATGAGTGCAGGGCACGTGGTATGGGCATCTATGGTCATCTCTGGCCATACCAAGGTTAACCTATAAATACCCCGAGAATTTCAGTGTTGAGGGGATCCAAAAACATACACACATATATTATTCAGTGCTATTGCGCGTATTACTGTTCATCATCTTCTCCATTTACTTACTTTATCATCGGAATGTAGGTCAGTGTATCACACCCTTCAACTCCTACCTTCTACCAGTAAACCAGAGTGTGAGCTATTGCAGTTGACGTGTGTTCTTTCCGGTATTTTTCCCACTCAATTGTGATTCTATTTTTAAATTGATAGATGAGCAAGGGGTAGTTTGGGAATTAAAATAAAGTATTAAATCAAAGTTTGTTAAATATAAGGGTAGTATGAGAATTTCAGAAAAACCAGGCTACGCCTACCTCTCGCATTATAATAGTAAAGATAATATCAGAATTATCCTTTCACTTATACCCTTTATATCTCTACCATTATATACTATTGATAAATTTACCCTTAGAAAATAGCCCTCTCTCATGCGTCACACATGCAGTCCACTAGTATATATATATGGAGAATGATATCTTTCACTATGACTAATGAACTTGATAATCTTTATTAGTCTATTGGCCATATGTATTGAATGTTATTATATTAAATATAAGTATTTTGATAAAAAAAAACAATTTATTAAATAAGAGAGAAAAAAATTACAAGAAAATTCTAGCTACATTTATTTTCTCTTGTATTTAATGATTAATCCCCTATTACAAAAAAAGGGAAATAGTTAACGTACCTGATAACTGTAGTGAGTACTTAAGAGGAGGGCATGAACCAATGAGCTCCAGTCTTGAATTTTAAAATCCATTTCCTAGATATGCTAATCACTGCTCAAAAAACAAAAAGAATAATTACCCATAACGTTAATACATTTCATAATTAATACAAGGATAAAAATATCTTCGTAAAGGCTAATAAGTTCTTAAAAAAAAAAAAAAAAAAGTTTACCCACTAAATGAATGTTACCAACACCCTATAGGGAAAAAAGGTGTGCACCTTACTTAGGAGGTCCATGAATCAAGTTTTAATTTCGAATACATTGGTAGGAATTCTCGTCAAGTAATGTGGCGATCGGACCTAGGTAGTCACCCCCAGATACTAAGCACTAACATTGTGACCAACTAACGCCTATAAATGATGCCTCATTACTAACATTGTGACCAACTAACCTCTATAACTGATGCCTCATACCCCCCCCCCCCCCCCCAAAAAAAATAAAAAAATAAAATCGACTCGTAAGTGGGCACAATTTGTAAATTTGGTAAGAGGTTCGTAGTTTTGATCATTGGATCCCATTGTTGGCGTAACATTATAAATAAATTTAATTTGAAACTAAAAAAAATTACAAATTATGAAAAAGTGATAAAATCTATAAAAACTAAAAACATTGAAAAATTTTGAATGTGTTTTCAAGTATCAATCATGCACGTTCTATTTGAAAATGAAGAAAAATCACTACATTATTACTTCATTATATTTACTTGAAATTTTTGGGAAAAAAAGAGAGGGAGAATAATTGTTCTCACGATCTAATCCGTGATAAAATATATATATATATATGAAATAATACGAGTTTCAACGAGTCGGATTGATCATTGGTTGACCTTGATTTCCCTACCTCTTTCTCACTTTTAAAACCTTAGTATCTTATTTTTTAGCCAAATTCTAAATGTGGGGGTTTGTAGTTGATATATTTTTCTCTCTATAAAACCCTTTTTACAATCTTTGTTTTAAGGTGATTTTTAGGAAAAATTCCGAGTTTTAATCAGTAATCAAGATTACAAAGTCATGGTTACTATGTATGAGATTCTTGAATAGACTTGGGTGGTCCATTAATGGCTCGACGTTGAATCATTTGGTTTCAATGATTTTAACTTTTTAGGGTGAACAATTTTGAGGGCTTCTTACGCCTAGTTTGTTAATGAGGTGACTAGAGGTCCTAACAATTGGGTTGTCAATGGTTAATCATTTATCATCCAATTATCCCATTTACTCCACTCTACTTTGGAGGGTATGAGTACGGGTTTTTTTATCTGATTGGTAAATAAGTAAGGAATGGATAATAAAATCATTACCCGTTTATAAATAGGTGGGTATGGCTAAAGAATTAACATTTTATCTGATCTAAAGATAATTTAATAATTTCACATATATCCATAAATCTTAATTTAGTTGGACCTTTGATATTTTGATTGGATGAATGGTAGAACACAAGAGAATCCAAGATCGGTATCTCTTTTACATCACTCATTATCCACTAGGCATAGGACGGCTTCCTAGCTCTATGCCAATATATCTGTATGTTTTGTTGCTGGGGTAAGTTTTAAGGGATTATGCTATTATTATTTTAAGAATGAGTTAAGTTTTATGAGATGACATGTTTTACTGGATTTTTTTCTTTGTAGTTCGATTATTTTGTTAAGTATGAATACGAATGTTTGATTTAACATAAATTTATTAGATTTTACCCGTTTATTTATTAATTTTTGAGTATCCAATTACCCAATAGGTAAATTACTTTGAAAGATGTACAAATTTAATGTGATTATTTTACTCAAGTTCTTGATTACTCAATAGGTAATTGAATTTTTTTTATCCTATTTGAAAGGGTATGTGTAAAGGAAAATTTTATCCTACCTTAGAGGGCAAGGGTAAAACATGTACAAATTTTATATATAGGCAAGGAAGAGGTCTTACATGACCCTTATCCTACAAGTTGACAGCCCTACTCAACAATCGATTTGACTAGTCTGGCTATAGAACCCTCATCCTATCATATGGGCTAGTGATGGTTGGAGGAGGGCTGAGTCTAGAAGACATTTTAGTAATTAGGTGAATATGTTATTTATTAATTTAATAGTTTTTATGATAGAGATGAAGAAGATTTGGGTAGGGATTGTGAGGGTTTATTTAAATTGATTATACGAATATAAATAATCGTTTAAATGAAAAAAAAAATAGATTAAAGAGACAGTGGGGCAAGGTGGAGTTGACTGGTGGATGAATGTTGAATTATTATTTAAAGAGTTATTGGTTTGAAAATGAAAAGAAAACAAAAGAAAGCTAGAAATATGATGATGGAGGGGTTTGTGTTGGGATGAGCTGTCTTTGTAATATAGATGCTTACATGACGATCTCACCTGCGCTGTCTGACCGCTGCCCTAGATGCGCCCCAGAGGCTTACCCACATGACCTGCTCTCCCACCTCCCCAAGAGCACTCTGACCTCTTCCTCCCCAATAACAATCAGCTGTAAAGGGGGTTTTTATAGCTCGGGGCTACAAAATCACACTCTCAATGCCACATCAGGAAAAAAAATTATAAAAAAAAAGTTGGCCTGTTCAGCTCGGATGGGCCCCACCAGGTCATGCTAACGAACAACTCGGTTGTGAGGTGCTTTTGTAGCCTCGGGCTGCAAAATCCCCTTTCCAGCTGATTATTGTTTCTTCCTTCCACTGCTCACTTGTTTTTGAATGTGGAGTACTTGTATTATTTTGTAATATTAGAGATTACAGCTATTAGGATGCCACCTTAATCTCTCAAGAAGGAAGATTGCTTCTTTCAATCCCGTGCCCCCTTTATGGTCCATAATTAGGAAAAAGACATATTTTAGGTCATTGAATTATATTAGGATTTTTCTTTTTCTCCAATATGAAACAATTATTATTCATAAAATGTAACTAACCAAATATACTCTTTGAATCCTAATCCTTCAAGTCAAATAATTAAGGGTTAAGATTAGATTTAGTTTGACTTATTTTTATTACTTTCTAAAATCACATCAGCTTTAATTATTTGGATTAAAGGATTAAGATTCGGGAGTTTAAGACTCAAATGTAAATACGTCTATAAACCTCACAAAATAGAGACCATACCTGCAAAAACATTGTTTATTTTAAGGGGTGCCCTCAAGAATAAGGCTGTAGCAAATACAGTTTCGGAGTTGTAAATATGGTTAGGTCATAGTCCCAATTAACAGTATTGGTATTTGTTCATGATTTATTCGACAAAGCCTAACATTTGAAGTTGAGTCAAACAGTATCAATTGTCTAGCAATACTAAAAAGAAAATAAAAAATATAATATGTTTCCACGAAAGAAGGGAGGATAATGGATGGGTTACAAAAACAAGGAGATTGTGGTGGTGAAATTGATAGGGGAAATTTACCAGTATCACTAACAATAAAAAGTGATGGTTTTCTACAGTTTCTTCAGTCTGCACCTGAGCTATCCCATTGTCCTTCCCAGCTATGTTGCACCTACAGTAGCTCGCACAAACACAACTTTGCATCTATACTGCACACAAACAAGATAGAGGTTTGGACTCGATTAGCATCATCATCACGGTCAAGAAAACAATAAATGAGCTGTATGAAAATAAAATAAAATGTCAATAAGAAGATTAATCCTGGAAAAAAAATAAACTGAACTACTATTCCTTTACAGATAAAGTCACGCGTAAAAAATGCGCGTGAATGTCAGAAATAACCCTAAGATGACAAAAAAATGCTTATTAATTGAAATCAGAGTAAAAGCGCGTGATTGTAGCATTCCCAAACCCCCATGTAACATTCCATACGAGGCCCCACGAGTGGGCTACTTCTTACTTTTCCAGGTCCCACCATTTGGAATTGAACCCCACCCCCAAAAGAGAATCACAATTCACACACAGCTTTAGGTTTTTGAATTTTGCTAAGCATACTTCCTTCAAAGAGAGGTTGCTTTAAACTCTATATACCTACCCCTTCATCTCTCTCACAGAGAAAGACAACAGTCAATCAGAAGGAACAACCCCACAAACTCATAGCTCTAGCCAGGTCCAAACCTGCACGTGTCCGGACAAAAATCTTGAGGCTATTGTTCAAATCTTACACCCTTCTAGCTAAGGAGAAGAACATGAAGAGAGGATAGAGAATGAGATGGGGTTGATGAATGAAAGAAAGAGAAAGGGGGTATATATTTTGTAGTGAAAGGAAAGGAAAGGAAAGGAAAGAAAATCTGAAAACCCAGATGGAAGTAACAGAATCCCAGATGAATAAACAAAGTTCAGACCACCCCCACCACCAAAGATCAAGCCCTGGTCCAGCCTCAGCCCCATTTATGGGCTCCATCTCGATCCAAGCTCACGGCGATGGAGCAGAAGGGTCTACTACAAATACAACCCCACCACCACAGCTTGTCGACGCTTCCCTCGCTATCTACACTAACTCCGAATCCCAACCCTCTTCCAGATCCGGCTCTGTCGCTGATCCAGCCAAGAAGCAGCTAACTATAGCGACACCACCCACGAAACGATCGTCCAAGGATCGACACACCAAGGTCGATGGCCGGGGAAGGAGAATCCGTATGCCGGCCACTTCAGCTGCAAGGGTTTTTCAATTAACAAGGGAATTGGGTCATAAATCTGATGGAGAGACAATAGAGTGGTTGTTGCAGCAAGCTGAGCCTGCGATAATCGCCGCCACTGGTACTGGAACCATCCCTGCGAATTTCTCTACGCTTAATGTTTCGCTTCGTAGCAGTAGTTCTACCATTTCAGCTCCATCTTCAAAACCTGCTTCTCATTCCTTTCATGGTGCACTAGCTCTTGCTCACCATCCTCACCAATTCGATGATTCTGGAATTTCTCACACCCCCATGTTGGGATTTCATCATCCCCATCTTCTAACCGCGGATCAGATTGGTGAAGCTCTTCCTGGGGGTTCTGGTGGTGATTCTGCTGATAGCTATTTGAGAAAACGCTTCAGAGAAGATCTTTTCAAGGAAGAATCTCAGTCACCGCAAGATGGTGGTAGCGAGACCTCGCCTTCTGGTAATAAATCGTTGAGACTCGCTACCCAGTTGCAAAGACAACACCAAGAAACGATTGCTGCAGCAGCAGCAGCAGCAGGACTAGTTCGGCCTTCGAACCTCATGCCTGCTACAGCGATGTGGGCAGTTTCACCGGCGCCGGCTACCGGAGGTAGTGCATTCTGGATGCTGCCTATGACTGCCGGCTCCGGGACCGGAACAGTGGCTACCCCATCGGAACCACCCCAGATGTGGACTTTCCCGGCACCGGGAGGACAGTATCGAGCAACATCGATACCTACTGCAATCTCAAACACAGTTCAAGCGCCTCTGCATTTCATGCCGAGAATAAATCTTACAGGGGGGCTCGAATTTCAGGCAGGTCGTGTAGGTTCAGTTCCACTTGGGTCGATGCTGTTGCAACAACAATCGGCTGCAGCGTCTCAGCATCTGGGGCTAGGAATCTCGGAGACTAATCTGGGCATGTTAGCGGCTCTTAATGCGTATGGAAGAGGTGGGTTGAATATGAATTCGGAGCAGCAGCATCCATTAGATCATCAACAACAAGTTCATAATACCCACCAGCCTCAGGCTACTGATAGTGGAGATTCATCTGATTCTAAATAACAGATTTACATCAAAGACCCAAGGTAAGTTGTTTTCTTACTCATTTATCATCCTTTTTTTAAACAGTTTTTTTTGTTTTTTTTTTTGTTCATTGGCTTTTGGAGCAAGCAATTGAGATTGTTGGTTTTGTTATTGAGATGCAGGAGCATAATTTGCGTCGAATTTGAGTACTTGAAATCCCATCTGAGTTATTTGATGATGCCAGAAGAAATTCGCTTAAGATCTCATCTAGGTCCAATTGATGATCCCAGAAGAAATTCCCTCTTCTTATTCTAGTTTTCTGTTTACTTAATTATTTTTGGGATTTTTTTTTTTTTTTGGCCTTTTAGATTGAGGAGAGTTTTAAGTTTGAACTCCAAGCTTTTGGTCCAAAAGGGACCAAATGGGGTAGAGACAGGCAGCCAGAGATATTGTATATGAGGGGATTTGTTTGTGTACTAGTATTTGTTCTCTGTTTGTATGAAGAGTATTTGAAAAAACAAAACAGAAAACCCATTACTTTCAGGTGCAATTTCTGAAAATTTTGTTCTTCCCCTTTTCTTTTCTCTCTCTCTCTCTCGGGTTTATCTTCCTTTCAGCATTGATTGAGGCTTGCTAGACTCTTGGGTTCAGCATTTCCCATTCTCACAAACACACACATAGAGACTTCTTGTAAAAAAAGCAAAGTTGCCTGCAATTCGAAGCACTTATCTCTCCTGAAACTAAGGGGGTTTGTTTTAATTTAATTTGGTGGATTGGGGTTTGTTGGTTGTTCCAGATTTCGATGTTTGAAACAGAAAAATTTTAACAAGGGAAAGGAAAAGTAAAATAAAGAGGAATCTGGTGTTTGTGTCTGCCTTTCCAAAATTAGGAAAACATGTCTCTCCTTGGAATAAGTTTTAAACCGAAATGACCCCACATAATTATCCAAATCCATGTTTTTTGTGACTGTCCCCACTACTGAATAGTCAGTCTTAACAAAAAAAAAAATGTAGTCTGATACCCTTGAGGATGATGGCTTTAACTCACTGAGCCATCTTCGAAAACATCTGGGTCAACTCGGCGAGAATCCAATGGCCGAAACTGAAGGTGTGGGGCGTACCATTTAATGCATGTATAAATTCTACCATTGTATGGTAAAGGTTTACTCTGGTGCTCACCAAATTATCCCTCGGTGAGCACCGGATCAGTAGACATGTGGTAAGAAAAAAAGAAAAAAAAATTAAATGGGAAGAAGTCAAAAAAAAAAAATGGGTGAGAAAAAAAAAATGACTTATGGTGAGGTGGTGTTTTTTTGTCCACTGATTCCGGTGCTCACCAGAGGGATACTCTGGTGTGAACTAGAGTAAACCCTTTGCCCCAATGTATTCTTGATCGACTGATTTTCAAGCACTACCCCTTTTTTTAGGTAGGGTGTGCTCTGTTCCAGAGAAAATGGAGACAGGATCTTGTCCAATTGCTTGTCCAATTGCGATTGCACTAGGTGGCAGAGCTAGGATTTTCTAGTTGTGGGGCATGCAATAGTTCATGAAGAATTTTAGTAACTGTTGATGAATTTGTGGAAAATTATTAGGTTCGTATAAAATATTATGAGTCTAGACGGATCGGGACCGGGGCCGTAGGCCCAAAAAAAAAAATTTATGACTAAATTTTTGGGGCATTTTGCCCACACATTTCATACATATCTTACAAGTATTATTTCTCATTGTTTAGGGAATAACTATCCCCTTACCTCATGGCCATGACCCCGTCAAATAATTAAATAACATGCTATAAAAGATTAATTTTGTTTTCAATAGTTCAAGGAACGATGCCCACTTACCTCATGGTTACACCTATTAAATAATTAAATAATATAGTATAATTTTTTTAGGGATAACAACACCTTACCATAATTATGTCCAATAAAATAATTAAACAACTTAGTATAAAATACATATTTTTCTTGGGGTACCTGCATGGAGATCGAATCAAAGTCAATTGCAATCACACCCACAGGTCAACATGTGTCCTTTTCAACATTTATTAATTGTGGTTAAGATTTACTAACTCTTGAGATTTAACAATATACCATTGGTTTTTAGAAGAAAAAATTATTTATAAAAATGTTTAATTCTAGTTAAGAATTTTAAATTTTAGGTTAATATTTATTATTTTTATTTTTTTTAAAAATAAAGTTAATTATTGAACCGAAGAGTCAATGAATCTTAACCCCAGTTAATAGAGGTTAAAAGGCCATGTGTCAACCTATGGGTGCAATTGAACTCTCCGAGTTCATGTCCCAGACAATTCCCAAGGCAAGATCGGATTACAGCCAATCGCGATTGGACTTGGGGACAATTCAATCACACCCAAAGGTCAACACATGTCCTTTTTAACACCTAGTAACCATGATTAAGATTCATTAACCTTATAGGTTCAACAATCTAACCTTGGCTTTTATATAAAAATAATTTTTAAAATTTTAAACCTTAGTTTATCAACCCTAAGGTTAAAATTTTTCAATATCTTATTTAAAAAACAAAGGTTAGATTGTTGAATCCTACATGTTAATGAATCTTAATTACAATTGTTTGTGATTACCTGTGGGTGCGATTGAACTCTCCCCGAGTTCAATCACGATTGTTTGTGATTTGATCTCTCCTATGACACATAAAAAAAAATATGTTTTTTCAAAAGTTGAGTGGTGTCACATACCCCCACAGCCCCCCTCCCCCACCGGCTCTGCCCTCGGAGAGTTCATCACAATCACAGAGCCATGTCTTAACTCTAGTTAAGAACTTTTAACTCTTAATGTTAATATTTTTTCCTTAAAACCAAGGTTAGATTTTTGAACCATAAGGGTTTGTGACTCTTAACCATAGTTAATAAGGATTAAAAATGGACAGGTGTTGGACTGTGATCCAATCTCGAGAAAGTGATGATAAAAGTATGTTTTTTAAAAAAAACCTCTCCATTTGGGAAGAAAGGTTGATTTCTTGAAATATACTTTTGAAAAATAGTGCAACTTTTTTTTGTGATCGAAAGCTTGTTTTTTAAAGAGAAAAGAAATGAACTAATTTTGAAAAATTTTGTTTTTTGGGTTATCTTTTCAATTGTCACATTACTAATTATTTCTATATGTAAATATGCATAATGAACATGGACAATGAGGAAAAATGTTACATTTATTTACTTTTTCATCTATTTTTTGCAAACTAAATGTGGGGGAAAATAAATAATTTGACATGGCTACTACACTCCTTTCTTCTCTAAATGGGGTGGTTGTTCGGTCAGTAAGGACACTCTAATAATCAAGTCAACATAGAAATTGAAGGTGTTAGGGTGACTCGAGAAGAGAATGATTGCTCTCAAGTCTAGGAAGATTGAAAGCTCAATTTGGGGTCCTAAGTTGGATTGAAAAGGATTCTCTTCTCCTCTCCAACCAAGTCATATTTATAGATATTAGATTAGGGTTGGTAAGCTGTTTTTCTATTTCAACTCTAGCTTCAATGAAGTAGGAATTTGTCCCATACACATTTGTCTACACGGTGAGGGTTTATAGAGCATGTTTCCGATTTCAATTGGGTCTATAGTCATATGCTTTATATTTAGTAGGAAAACATTGTGATATGAGATATCACACGAAATCTATCCGATTGGGCGAAATATTTCTCTATTTGGGAACTCTCCCTTGCATTAAACAAACACAGGAAAATAGAATAATATTCTTCTTACAAATTTTTCTTTTTCATGAACCATAAAAACACACTGAAAGAAAAAATCTTAATTCACTTTATTTCAATTTTGTTCCTTTTTTTTTTCTACATCACTTATCTTGTGGAGACCCTTATGGCCTGTTTGGATAACAAGAATTGAGGGGTGAGAATTAAAATTTTATGATAAGAATCTTAATTATGGTATTTGACCGCTCTCAATTCTTAGAAATTTTAATTCACATGAAAATTGAAATAATGCTCATTCTTACAATTTGTGAGAATTGCAATATCCACTTAAGATGTGCATGAGAATTGGCACAAAGTTATTATAATTTTACTTTCGGTCTTTCTCAATCCTCTTAAATTATTTCACATATGAATTATCTTAAAATAATACTTTAAAAAAAAAAATTTAATTATTTATTATTTTCAAAATTTATAACTTGCAAAAAATAGTTCTTTAAATAAATTCATTTTCTTAATTAAATAATTTTAAATTTTAATTAAAATGATAAAATTATTTAAAAATTAAAAATATTTATTTTAACTAAATTCTGTCTAGATAAAATATTAAAAATACACAATAGTTATATTATTATAGTTGATTATCAAAATAACAAATATGATATTTTACATTGAAATAAAAATGATTTTTATTACATAATTATTAAAAGTAAGAAATTAAAAATTAATATATATCGAGAAAATATGTTATTTGACATTCAAGTTTTACTCTAATAGCTTCTTATGGGGTTTTTTTTTTTTTTTTGTCATTTTGACCTTTATTTTTGGAATGGATTTAGTAAATGCGGTGTTGGATTTAACCTATTTAGCAAATACACTATCTTATAAAAATCAATTTGAAAAAAAAAAAAAATTGAAAAAAGAAATTATGATACATTCCGGTAGAATTTAAATTAAAATTGTTAGCGAAATGACCAAACTAACACCAATAACTATTACGACTATGACGTTCTCTCTCTCTCTCTTAATCCATCCATTTCACTAGCTAATTGATCTATTCTTTCAAATATCAAATTATATATATATATAAGGTCAGGCACAGGCTGGGCGTGTGTTGTTCAAGCCGAGCCCGATCAGGGAAAGGAATATTAAGCCTTAGCCCAACAAAAAGCTTGACTGTGCCTGGATGAGTCAAGCCTAATTGCTACTTTAACAATAGTCCGAGTATTTAGTGTTGGCGGGGGGGGGGGGCACTCCTTGGTTTTTTACAAAAATTTCTAAATTTTTGTTTTTGAAAATAAAATAAAAACAGGGAAATATGAGTGCAAAAAAAAAGGGGCAATAAGCTAACTTAAATAAAAAAAAAAAAAAAACTGAAAATGAAAACACACTTTCCTAAAACAAAGTGCTAGAAAGTAGTGAGTGTTGATTTTGTGAAAGCGTCCAACTCAAAACCAATTGGCAATGAGTGGAGAGGCCTTACATGTATATAAGGCCACAACTATTTCTCTATTTAGTCGATGTGGGATTAATTCTCTTACAAATTTAAGTAGACAGACGGTCTAGACCTCTGACGTAATAGTTTCTTTTTGTCTACATAAGAAGAAGAAGAAGGTATTTTAGTATGCCAACAGTTGGTTTAGCCTATTTTGCAAATAAGCAATAGTCTTCTAATCGGGCAAGGAGTGAATTGTGGTGGGTTCGAGATTGTAGTGACCCTAATTAATTAATTACACTCAAAGGATAAATTAATAATTTACAAATTGAGGGTAGTTTAGTAATTAGCCTTGTTTGTTTGGTCATAGTGACTAACCTTAATGAGTTAGGGTTAACCCAATAGTTGAGTTGAATAGATATAATAATGGTTATAACCAAACGGACCTTAGTAGGAATATCTTAATAATCATCTAAATAAGGGTTAGTATAAATAGAACTTATAAAACCTAATTAGTCTCTCTTTTACAAAACCTAATACAGGAGAATTGAGATACGAATAGTTGGGAGCAAGAGGAGAAGATTGTTGTAGGGTTTGGAGTTCATTGAATGCTTGAAGAGAACCGGAGATTGAAGTCTTGGATTATCCGGGTCAGCATCATACATATCTAAAGCGACCACCTTCTTGCTTTTCTTCTCGAGATTTAGAAATAGAGGCAAGTGGATACCTTAGTTTAGATGTAGTGTGTGTTGTGATCACACAATAGTTTAAGATAATTTTTACTTGTATTGATGATTATTAATTTAAAGAACATGATAATGGAAGTCAATTAAATTAAATAATCTGTAAAATCTGATTTTTTAAGAAACGTTGTTTATGATTTGATGAATAATAGTGTAGGATCGTATTATATTTATAGATGATGAAAAACCTATTAAATCCGTGGTTACAAGAGCTTTGGGATGAAATGTGAGAAACCAGGGGTTTTTGTTTGGATTCTGCGTAGACCGGTCGACCGGTGCCTTGGGCAATCGACCGGTGGATTTTGCGCAGACCGGTAACTGAACTTTGTTGACTTTTAGATCAAATTCATTACACAGCGAATTAACTTGAATCTAATGGAGTAAGGGAAATTGTTGTGTAGGTTTCTAAGTATGTTCCATGCTAATTAATTGTAATTGAAATTCCTAAATTATTATCTTGCATGTTACTTTATTAATGTAATGATTGAACTTTGAATACTTTATGAGATATGATATGTGTGTAATGACTTTATGTTTTAATATAGTGGTGATTCAATAATCAATGTGATAAACCTTGGATAAGGGTCATTCAAGGAGTAAGTTGTGTAAGACCTCCATGAATGGATCCTAGGGTGAAGTTGTGTACCATCCACTAATGGTTTCAGGGAAGCTGTAGAGTACCAACCCACAAATCGAGAATTGAATAGAGTTGTGTAAGACACTCATTCTTCATAGGTGAACCGTGTGAGACCCGAGAGATATGGTAAGCTGTATGAGACCCCAAGGATTCTCTTGGTCAATAGGGTAAGTTGTGTAAGACCCCTATTGATAGGACAAAAGCATAAATAAAGACTTACTTGAATTATGCATAATTTGTTAATCATTCTATCATATAAATTATTAATGCATCTAAGCTATAATAGTGTTCTCTTGTTGAGTTGTGAGCTCACTCTTGTTGATTACTCTTTTTAGGTGGTGATTGAAAAGAATAGAGATCGTTCTCGCTTGAGCCAGCATGACAAGTTTTAGAGTTTTTTTTCCTATTAGAGTGTAAGAGATCTGTAGTGAGGTAAACAAGTTGTAGCACCCCGGACTTTTTCATCTTTAATGAATGGCACTTTCATAGCTAATTGGCCGTTTTCGTAGTCTAATTAATAAATAAGGGAGAAATTGGAAATTCCGAAATGTCAGAAATGTGCGTTTTCGAAAGACGAACCCAACGCAAGTTGAATCGTCGAAATCCGACGAGCGAGTCAAAAGATATGGTCAAAACAGTCCAGACCTACAGAGCACCGATCGCTCGGTCCAGTCAGCGATCGATCGGTCCATAACCGATCGATCGGTAGCTATCGCACGGTCAGAAATTTTGTATGGGGAAATTTTCCAGAGAGTGAGTTTTTGACCGGTCGATCGGTCATAAACACCGATCGCTCGGTAGGCAACCGATCGATCGGTCATAACCACCGATCGCTCGGTCTTCGCGTTTTTGCAGAAATTTCAGTAAGGGTGTTTTCGTCTTTTGGGTGTTAAACCCTTACCCATAAGGGTTTGCTCGACCCTTTGAGGCCTCACTTACAACATTTGAGGGATTTTGAGAGATAGAGAGAGAAGAGGAGAAAGCTCTAAACCTAGGTTGCTTTTGGAGAAGAAATCAAAGGGGTGAAGACCCTAGATCGTCCCCAAGCACGTTTTCTTCAAGATTTCAACTCAAGCTCGGGTGGGGTGCATTCTCCAAGCTAGGGCAGCACTCACTCACGTTTTTGAAAAGGGTTTCTTCCCCAACTCAAGTCCCCTTCAAGCAAAGGCTTCCTCCTTCCAAATAGAGCTTCTATTTCAAGGTTTCTTCAAGATCAAACCTTGATCTAAGGTTAGTACACCCTACTAACTTACCCTAGCAATAAATCTAGGTTTTCCTTATGAAATGTGATTTATGCTATTATGTTGCCTCCCATATGAAATGTATCATCTCCAATGAACCTAAATAAGATAAGAAAAAGGTATGGATGTGTGTGGGTGTTGATGTGGCGATTGGATGCCGAGGTGTATGTTGGGTGATGTGTGTGATGGAAATGGTGGATGGGTACTTTACCAATAATGAACATACCTTGATTTTTGGATGGAAAGTAGGCACTAAAAAGAAGAAGATGAATCATTAAGGAACCTTGCATGCTATGTGTTTGACAAAATGCCTAAACTAGGAATAAATGACATAAATGAAGAAAATGAAAGTAGACCTTATGCATGTGTTCTTATGAATGATGAACTAATTAAATGTCACGTAGATTACTCAAATTCCTATATGGTTATACTGTGGATTGAATTGCTATACACTACTCTTCATGTCACATTGTCATCATGATATTACAAGTGTTACACACACCACACATGCATGCATGAAACCGGGTTTTTTCAAGATTGTATTTGTATATGAAATGAAGCAAGAACATGACAAGGAGGTTGGTAGCCCAAGGAAGGGTGCTAGTCTCTGGCTCACAAGTGAAATGCAAGAGAGAACATGACAAGGAGGTTGGTAGCCCAAGGAAGGGTGCTAGCCTCTGGCTCACAAGTGAAATGAAACAAGAACATGACAAGGAGGTTGGTAGCCCAAGGAAGGGTGCTAGCCTCTGGCTCACAAGAGAAATGGAACAAGAGGTTGGTAGCCCAAGGAAGGGTGCTAGCCTCTGGCTCACAAGAGAAACGGAACAAGAACATGACAAGGAGGTTGGTAGCCCAAGGAAGGGTGCTAGCCTCTGGCTCACAAGTGAAAGGCAACAAGAACATGACAAGGAGGTTGGTAGCCCAAGGAAGGGTGCTAGCCTCTGGCTCACAAGAGAAATGGAACAAGAACATGACAAGGAGGTTGGTAGCCCAAGGAAGGGTGCTAGCCTCTGGCTCACAAGAGAAACGGAACAAGAACATGACAAGGAGGTTGGTAGCCCAAGGAAGGGTGCTAGCCTCTGGCTCACAAGTGAAACGGAACAAGAACATGACAAGGAGGTTGGTAGCCCAAGGAAGGGTGCTAGCCTCTGGCTCACAAGTG
The DNA here is from genome assembly GCA_015143295.1 of Tetracentron sinense. Taxonomy (NCBI): domain Eukaryota; kingdom Viridiplantae; phylum Streptophyta; class Magnoliopsida; order Trochodendrales; family Trochodendraceae; genus Tetracentron; species Tetracentron sinense. The sequence goes on from CM026552.1 coordinate 48,105,924, forward strand.
AAACGGAACAAGAACATGACAAGGAGGACAAGGAGGTTGGTAGCCCAAGGAAGGGTGTAGCCCAAGGAAGGGTGCTAGCCTCTGGCTCACAAGTATACAAGTCAAGAACAAATCAAGACATGAAATACAAGACAAGACACGATACACATACATGATTTGACTGAGACACGAAAAAGGTTTCCGAGACATGAGTTTTACCGAGGTTTTTGCATTCATATACGCATGTCAAGATATGGCTATGTATCTTATGCTTTCACTATTGCTTTAAATTAATATCTTGTATTGCTCACTGTTGTTATGCGTTCGTTATTGTTATGGTTAGCTAGTAGTTTGTACTCACTGAGTATTCCATGCTCAGCCGTACTTTTATGTCGGCAGGTACTGTGGATGTCCTCGACCCCGAGCCTTGGGTCGAGGAGGAGTATGTAGAGGAGAGGGAGCCACCTATCCCATGGCAGTCTCAGGAGGATGGGGACTTGGATGTGTGGCCGTACCTCGACTACTGTTGAGAGGAGAGGGTTAGAGAGTTCCTTTTTGTATTTTGATAGGTGGGCATGTCCACCTTTACTTTGATTGTATTTAGTATATGTTAACTTGGAATACTATATGGAGTAATAGAAGAAAAGAAAAAGTTGGCTTATGCTTCCGCACTTATGTTTAGTTTCCGCGCTCTGATTATCGTTGTATTATATTATGTTTAGCCTCTTGCATTACAGGATGGTTTGACAGGTATACGTAGTCACCTCTAAAGTATCCCTTAACTCCCAGGGGGTAGTTTGGGGCGTGACAGAAGTGGTATCAGAGCCCTAGGTATTAGAGTCCCTAGGGTCACTTAGATGATTGAACAAGGTATTAGAATCACCTTAGAGAGTTGTATTCCAAGTATAGACTAACAAGTTAGTCTTAGTCAAAATGGGTTGAACTTCAACCGAACATAGAGTCCTACACTAGGAACACGGACTGTATGTTATGCTATTGTGTTATATACCATGTGTACATTATTGGTGTTGTACTTATTAAATGTGCTTGATGAATATGTATTGAGTGAATTGCGAAAAATTGAGTAAGTGCGAGTTCTGGCTAGAGAAAGTCGCATTTCTTGGACATGTGGTGTCGGCCGAGGGCATTTCTGTAGATCCAGCCAAGGTTGAGGCAGTCATGAGTTGGGAGAGGCCCAAGAGGGTCACGGAGATACGTAGTTTCCTCGGATTGACAGGCTACTACCGGAGATTTGTGGAGGGATTCTCCAGTTTGGCTGCACCTCTCACCTACTTGACAAGAAAAAGTGCAAGGTTCAGTTGGAGTGACCGATGTGAAGTAAGTTTCCAAGAGTTGAAGAAACGCCTCACCACAGCCCCTGTCCTTACTGTGCCATCTGGACCTTTTGGGTATGAGGTGTACAGTGATGCCTCGCATGTTGGACTCGGGTGTGTCCTAATGCAACACAAGAAGGTCATTGCCTATGCATCAAGGCAGTTGAAAGAGCATGAAAAGAACTACCCCACTCACGACTTGGAGCTTGCGGCGGTCGTGTTTGCACTTAAAATTTGGCGACATTATCTGTACGGGGTGGAGTTCTATGTGTACACGGACCACAAGAGCCTCAAGTATCTCTTTTCCCAAAAAGAGCTCAATTTGCGACAACGACGTTGGATTGAGTTCTTAAAAGACTACGAGTGCACTATCCAATATCACCCGGGAAAAGCAAATGTGGTGGCAGACGCTCTGAGTAGGAAACCATCGGGGTTGTTGGCACACATGTTGGTGCGGGAATGGAGACTGTTAGACGATTTGGCAAATCTAGACATAAGTGTGAACGATTCTGTCCGCAGTCCGGTTTTGGCGAATGTTACAGTTCGGCCGTACCTTATAGACTTGATCCAGGAGTATCAAGCCACAGACACTGACTTGTTGGCTTTCCGGGATAAGGAAGTGGCCAAGGGTAGTACGGACTTCTCTCTCACTAGCCGAGGTGCTATTACATTCAAGGGAAGGCTTTGTGTCCCAGCCAATGCAGACCTTCGGAGAGAGATTATGGACGAAGCTCACCGGTCTAAGTATACAGTGCATCCCGGGGGGAAAAAGATGTATCGGAACCTCAAGAGTCACTTTTGGTGGCGAAACATGAAGAGGGAGGTTGCGGAGTATGTGGCACGGTGTTTGGTGTGCCAACAGGTGAAAGCAGAGCATTTGAGACCGGCGGGTCTTTTGCAGTCTCTCCCCATTCCCGAGTGGAAATGGGAACATATCTCTATGGACTTTATCGTGGGGTTGCCGAAGACGGTTAGGAAGACCGATGCTATATGGGTAGTTGTTGATAGACTCACGAAGTCCGCTCATTTCTTACCGTACCGGACTACATTCAACTCCAATCAGTTAGCGGAGCTATACATCAAGGAAATAGTCCGATTACACGGGGTGCCAGTGAGTATTGTGTCGGATAGAGACCCAAGATTCACATCCAGGTTTTGGAAAAGTTTTCAAGGTGCAATGGGCTCCCGGTTAGACTTTAGCACAGCTTTCCACCCACAGACCGACGGGCAAACCGAGAGGGTGAATCAGGTTCTTGAAGATATGCTCCGAGCATGTATGCTAGACTTCAAGGGAAGTTGGGAAGATCACCTACCTTTGGTGGAATTCGCTTACAACAATAGTTATCAAGAAAGCATACAAATGGCGCCTTTCGAGGCTTTGTACGGAAGGAGTTGTAGATCCCCGTTGTATTGGGATGAAGTGGGAGAAAGAAAGATTTTGGGCCCCGAGTTAATTGAACAAACCGCGGATAGGGTCAAGCTTATCCGGGAGAGGTTAAAGACTGCACAAGATAGATAGAAAAGCTATGCCGACAACCGAAGGAGGGATCTTGAATTCCGAGTCGGTGATTTTGTGTTTGTAAGGATTTCACCGACCAAGGGTGTTATGCGATTCGGGAAGAGAGGCAAGCTTAGCCCGAGATATGTGGGTCCGTTCGAGATCATTACTCGAGTTGGCGAGGTGGCTTACCGTGTTGCTTTGCCCGCTCACATGGCGGCGGTCCACAACGTGTTTCATATCTCCCAGCTTCGGAAGTACATCCCGGATCCTTCTCACGTCATCGAGCTTGATCCGGTTGAGATTCGAGAGGATCTCACTTTGGTTGAGAAGCCGGTTCATATTTTGGATCGAAGAGACCAAGTACTTCGCAACAAGACTATTCCGCTAGTTCTCGTGCAATGGCAACATCACGCTCGAGAAGAGGCTACATGGGAACGTGAGGCCGAAGTCAAGGCGAAGTACCCCGAGTTGTTTCAATGATTTTGGGTATAACTTGTAATTTTGTTTCGAATTGTTATGCTAAGTTGTTAAATTTGTAAAGCACGCATTGTCCAAATTTCGAGGACGAAATTTTTGTAAGGGGGGGAGAATGTAGCACCCCGGACTTTTTCATCTTTAATGAATGGCACTTTCATAGCTAATTGGCCGTTTTCGTAGTCTAATTAATAAATAAGGGAGAAATTGGAAATTCCGAAATGTCAGAAATGTGCGTTTTCGAAAGACGAACCCAACGCAAGTTGAATCGTCGAAATCCGACGAGCGAGTCAAAAGATATGGTCAAAACAGTCCAGACCTACAGAGCACCGATCGCTCGGTCCAGTCAGCGATCGATCGGTCCATAACCGATCGATCGGTAGCTATCGCACGGTCAGAAATTTTGTATGGGGAAATTTTCCAGAGAGTGATTTTTTGATCGGTCGATCGGTCATAAACACCGATCGCTCGGTAGGCAACCGATCGATCGGTCATAACCACCGATCGCTCGGTCTTCGCGTTTTTGCAGAAATTTCAGTAAGGGCGTTTTCGTCTTTTGGGTGTTAAACCCTTACCCATAAGGGTTTGCTCGACCCTTTGAGGCCTCACTTACAACATTTGAGGGATTTTGAGAGATAGAGAGAGAAGAGGAGAAAGCTCTAAACCTAGGTTGCTTTTGGAGAAGAAATCAAAGGGGTGAAGACCCTAGATCGTCCCCAAGCACGTTTTCTTCAAGATTTCAACTCAAGCTCGGGTGGGGTGCATTCTCCAAGCTAGGGCAGCACTCACTCACGTTTTTGAAAAGGGTTTCTTCCCCAACTCAAGTCCCCTTCAAGCAAAGGCTTCCTCCTTCCAAATAGAGCTTCTATTTCAAGGTTTCTTCAAGATCAAACCTTGATCTAAGGTTAGTACACCCTACTAACTTACCCTAGCAATAAATCTAGGTTTTCCTTATGAAATGTGATTTATGCTATTATGTTGCCTCCCATATGAAATGTATCATCTCCAATGAACCTAAATAAGATAAGAAAAAGGTATGGATGTGTGTGGGTGTTGATGTGGCGATTGGATGCCGAGGTGTATGTTGGGTGATGTGTGTGATGGAAATGGTGGATGGGTACTTTACCAATAATGAACATACCTTGATTTTTGGATGGAAAGTAGGCACTAAAAAGAAGAAGATGAATCATTAAGGAACCTTGCATGCTATGTGTTTGACAAAATGCCTAAACAAGGAATAAATGACATAAATGAAGAAAATGAAAGTAGACCTTATGCATGTGTTCTTATGAATGATGAACTATTTAAATGTCACGTAGATTACTCAAATTCCTATATGGTTATACTGTGGATTGAATTGCTATACACTACTCTTCATGTCACATTGTCATCATGATATTACAAGTGTTACACACACCACACATGCATGCATGAAACCGGGTTTTTCCAAGATTGTATTTGTATATGAAATGAATCAAGAACATGACAAGGAGGTTGGTCGCCCAAGGAAGGGTGCTAGTCTCTGGCTCACAAGTGAAATGCAAGAGAGAACATGACAAGGAGGTTGGTAGCCCAAGGAAGGGTGCTAGCCTCTGGCTCACAAGTGAAATGAAACAAGAACATGACAAGGAGGTTGGTAGCCCAAGGAAGGGTGCTAGCCTCTGGCTCACAAGAGAAATGGAACAAGAACATGACAAGGAGGTTGGTAGCCCAAGGAAGGAGGTTGGTAGCCCAAGGAAGGGTGCTAGCCTCTGGCTCACAAGAGAAACGGAACAAGAACATGACAAGGAGGTTGGTAGCCCAAGGAAGGGTGCTAGCCTCTGAAGAGAAATGGAACAAGAACATGACAAGGAGGTTGGTAGCCCAAGGAAGGGTGCTAGCCTCTGGCTCACAAGAGAAATGGAACAAGAACATGACAAGGAGGTTGGTAGCCTAAGGAAGGGTGCTAGCCTCTGGCTCACAAGTATACAAGTCAAGAACAAATCAAGACATGAAATACAAGACAAGACACGATACACATACATGATTTGACCGAGACACGAAAAAGGTTTCCGAGACATGAGTTTTACCGAGGTTTTTGCATTCATATACGCATGTCAAGATATGGCTATGTATCTTATGCTTTCACTATTGCTTTAAATTAATATCTTGTATTGCTCACTGTTGTTATGCATTCGTTATTGTTATGGTTAGCTAGTAGTTTGTACTCGCTGAGTATTTCATGCTCAGCCGTACTTTTATGTCGGCAGGTACTGCGGATGTCCTCGACCCCGAGCCTTGGGTCGAGGAGGAGTATGTAGAGGAGAGGGAGCCACCTATCCCATGGCAGTCTCAGGAGGATGGGGACTTGGATGTGTGGCCGTACCTCGACTACTGTTGAGAGGAGAGGGTTAGAGAGTTCCTTTTTGTATTTTGATAGGTGGGCATGTCCACCTTTACTTTGATTGTATTTAGTATATGTTAACTTAGAATACTATATGGAGTAATAGAAGAAAAGAAAAAGTTGGCTTATGCTTCCGCACTTATGTTTAGTTTCCGCGCTCTGATTATCGTTGTATTATATTATGTTTAGCCTCTTGCATTACAGGATGGTTTGACAGGTACACGTAGTCACCTCTAAAGTATCCCTTAACTCCCAGGGGGTATTTTGGGGCGTGACAGAAGTGGAGCCTTTTGATAGTTTATTTTGGGAGAACTCATGTTGTTGAGTCTTTAGTTGTTCTAGATATTTTATATCTGTTGAATGGATTATTAAATATTTTAATTTTCATTATATCTGCGAATTTGTTTCTGGTTCATGCCTCGATATCTATGCAAATATGAGTATTATCATCTATAGGTTTTGGGGCGTAACAAAGATGGATTTTACCTAGTCGTTGTGAGTGTCCTTCACTCATCGAAGAATTGCCTCCTTCTTCCAATGTCGTGGTCCACCACCTGCAGAGGATACTCCGACACTCAAGTCAAATCAAGTTCTTCGATTGTGACTCAAAAGAATGGAGTCTGAAATCCATACCTCCTCTCCCTCTAGGGATCAATTTTAGAGAGAGCCTCCTACCTTTCAACGAGATGCATCTTACTTTTTGTTCTTCTAGCTATGTGTTATGTGAGTTATCTATGTCTCAAGTGAGTTTTCACTTTTAGTGTTGGGGGTTCGCAACAGTACGCAACGTACAGTCTGCAATTTCGCCTTGCCAAGTTTGTTTTAGGCCTGTATATCGATGGTACACCTCCACTCCTTGGCAGTAGCATCTCTGCTTGAGATGCAGTATTTGTGCCTAGTCCAACTGGGCAGTGGGATGACGTATATCCCCTTGCACCATGTCTAGACTGAATATTTGAGCAGGTGGTTAGTTTTGCTCTAGTCAGGCTACTGGTCAGCTAGTCGAGCTCGATGCCTTAATGATTTTTCCCCTTATATGAATTATTGCTCGTTGCCCTCACAAAGCCCATTCAACTGCCTTGAACTATGGTTAACAGGTTCTAACTCTTATGGTTATATTTCTTTTCTAAAATCTAATATTAGATGCTTTAACCATGAAACACATTCCTACGTTCCACTAGCGACGAGATGATTATTTTCCTTTGCAAATACACTGTTTTCAAAAACTCAATTGGAAGAAAACTCACAATTAATCAACTAGTATACATATACATATAGCCTCATTTTAGTGATTATGTTTAAATTGAACTCTTAAGATTGTAAATGAAATAACTGAATTAGCCTTAACGAAATTGGTGGACCTAAATTCCTTCATATTAAAACACAAAATTCCCTTTTACTAATAAAATCATAAATCCTCCATCCTCCTTCAAACCCTCCTCCCTCCGTTATCTCCTACTAGAGATCCTGAGAACTCCTCCAACAATAAGATAAATTTGCTTGAGAGGCGAACATATATAAATACATATACCAAAAAAAAAGAATGGATTACAACTAAAATTAGAAGTTATGAGCCAATTCTCATGTATCAATCATCACCTCATGGCTTAAGAAAGTAATTGATGAAATTAAAATCCTACTTTTTCCCAAACTCGAACAGGGTCTAAGAAGCTATTAGAGTAAAACCTAATAACATTAGGAGAACATACATGTTTATTTGTTCTTGCCTCTTGTTATCACAAGGGCATGAGTAACCAATATATATTGGTTATATGGGTGTTTGTGGCATCCACTTGACATGAAAGATGGGTTGTTGCATGCTGCCATGGGTAGTGAGTGTTGCAGGGGGTAGTGAGTGTTGCAAGGGTTTCGACTTGAACATTCTAGGCTAGTTCCTCCTAAATAAGGCCATGATGACGATGACGATGACGATGAAAGTCATATGACTTAAAACAGTTAGAATGCTCCATGTCAGAGGAGCCTTCAGGTCGAGATCGAAAAAGAGGGTGGATATATATTCCCGTTATATCCTACACATGTTTAAGAATACACAGTTAATCTTTGAAAGACTATGCTTAATCATAAACATATTTGATTTAAAAAATACGTTTAATCCTTTATCACATAATTGGCTAATACTAATTAAATTATGCTCTAACCCTTCTACTAAAAACACATTTTCAATAAAAATAGAATTATTTTTACCAACATTTCTTATGTCTACGATCTTCCTTTTGAGTTGTCTTTGAAGGTCACATGTCCTTCGTCTTTAGGAGAGAGAGAAATATAGACTTTTGTTCCCTGTCATGCCTCGAGCAACCCCGATCCAAGAACCAAATAGTCTTGGAGGAACTTGATTTCATGCATACATACAACACAAATTCAAGTAACTCCCTTTGGGTCCAACTTGGTTAGTCTTGGGAAAAATGATTCCCTTAGAAACTCAAATCTATCTTATTCTCTTATTTCCAACATATGAATAAGAGGTTCTAATAGGTGTGGATTTATTAAAAAAGTTTTGAAAATTCTTTTGTTTAATTTGGAGATTGTATCTAATTTCCGCTTCATCAAAAACACACATTTGTTGTCTTAGCAACACATATCCAAGTTCTTTTGACCATTTTTGAACTTGGTTACAATGTTAGTCAAGTCTTCAACTTTGGCTTTAAGATCATTACAATTATTTGTTGAGACTTGAGGCCTAGAAGCAATGTCTTTTTTTTTTTTTTTTCAAAACTTCATATTCTTTTGTAAAACATTATTTTCATTCAAGAGAGAAGAATTTTATTTTTTGAGCTTTGAGTTCGTAGAGGCTAATTTTCTAAATTCACCATATAATTCATCAAAAGTTTCCCTAAGTTCTTCAAATGAGAGAGATTCATCAAGTGAAGTATTTACCCCATCTTCATGTGCCATGAGGCAAATGTTAGCGACTTTCTCATCACTTGAACAAGCATCCGACTCACTCTCATCAGAGTCATCCCATGTAGTCTTCATAGCCCTTTTATTAAATATTTGGATTTTCTTGAGGTGGGGACACTCGGATTTAATGTGTCCAGGCTTCTTGCACTCATAGCATAGAATGGGCTCTTTCTTGCTCGATTCGCTTTTGATGATTTCCTTGGCGAACTCCTTCTTAAATGACCTCTTCTTGAAGTTTTTTTTTGTGCTTCTAGAACTTCTTGAATTTCCTTGTCATGAAGACTGTTTCCTCATTATCTTCACTTTCATCCTCTTCATCTTCATTATCTTGGGAGGATTTTAATGCAAGTCATTTTTTGGATTTTGGCTCATCTTCTTGGTCCTTCATGATCACTTTATGTGTCATGAGGGATCCTAGGAGCTCATCCATTGGAAGCTTGGTGAGATCCTTAGCTTCTTGGATGACCATCACTTTTGGAGCCCAATTCTTCGGGAGTGAACGAAGTATCTTTCTCACATTTTCTGCGTTTGAATACACTTTTACCAAGATATTTCAAACTATTAATAAAGTTAGTGAATCTAGTGAACATTTCACCAATAGATTCATCTTTGTCCATTTTAAACATTTCATATTTATGGACTAACATACTAATTTTCTCTTCATTTACTTGGTTAGTCCCTTCATAGGTAATTTGAATTTTATCCCAAATTTCCTTGGCGGAGTTACAAGCCGAAACTCTATTAAATTCTTGTGGACTCAATGCACAATATAAGTTACTAATAGCATTGGCATTGAGTTGAACAAGTTTAGTATCGGCCTCTGACCATTCATCATCACTTTTGGGTATTTAAATACCATCAACATTTTTGGTGGGGATGTGAGGACTTTTAACTATAGTTTTCCAACATTCATAATCCAAGGCTTGAATGTATAGTACATCATCCTAGTTTTCCAATAGTTGTAATTTTTCTCATTGAACAAAGGAGGTCTAGTAGTTGATTGTCCTTCTCCTAGGGTAGTTGCAAATATGTTTTGCTCTTTTACTTTGAATCTTCAACTTCATTAATTGGCTTGCTTTGTGGACCTTTTTATACTTAGTATCATTTTCATGCTTCATGTCTTGGATTTGTGTTAATGCTCTTATACACTAATTTTCACAAAAACAAAATAAAGACATTAGTAATACAATTATCATTTCATTATTGTATTATCATAAAATATTAAGGGTACCTAAGGTTGTAACCTTTAGGCTAACAGAGTTGTGAGCTCACTCTTTTTTATTACTCTTTTCATGTGATGATTGAAAAGAATAGAGATCGTTCTCGCTTGAGCTAGGATGACAAGTTTTAGAGTTTTCTTTCCTATTATGTGTGAGACAACTGTAGTGAGGTAAACAAGTGGAACCTTTTGATAGTTTATTTTAGGAGAACTCATGTTATTGAGTCTTTAGTTGTGCTGAATATTTTATATCTGTTTAATGGATTATTAAATATTTTAATTTTCATTATATCTTGCAATTTGTTTTCAGTTCATGCCTCGATATCTATGCAAATATGAGTATTATTGTGTAAAGGTTTTAGGGCATGACAAAGATGGATTTTACCTAGTCGTTGCCAGTGTCCTTTACTAATCGAAGAATTGCCTCCTTGTTCTTCCAATGTCGTGGTCCTCCACCTGCAGAGGATAATCCGATGCTCAAGTTAGATCATTTTCGTCGTTGTTGTTGTAACTCAAAAGAATAGAGTCTGAAATCTATACCTTCCCCCCCCCCCCCCCCCCCCCCCCCCCCCTCTGGGGATCAATTTTAGAGAGAGCTACCTGCCTTCCAATGAAATGCATCTTACTTTTTGTTCTTCTAGCTATGTGTCATGTGAGTTGTCTATGTCTTGGGTGAGTTGTCACTTTCAATGTTAGAGGTTTGCAAGTTTTTGTTACATCAACAGTATGCAACAGTTTTTAATTTCGCCTTGCCAAGTCTGTCAGGCCTGTATAATGATGAGACATGATGGTACGCCGCCACTCCTAGGAAGTAGTATCTCTGCTCGAGATGCACTATTCGTGCCTGGTCCAACTAGGCAATGGGATGACGTATATCCCCTTGCACCATGTTTAGACCAAATATCTAAACAGGTGGTTAGTTTTGCTCTGGTCGGGCTACTGGTCAGTTGGTTGAGCTCAATGCCTTAATGATTTTTCCCCTTACATGAATTATTGCTAATCGCCCTCACAAAAACCATTCAACTGCCTTGAACTATGGTTAACAAGTTCTAACTCTTATGGTTAATATTTTTTCTTCTAAAATTTAATATTAGATGCTTTAACCGTGAAACGCATTCCTACAACGTTCCACCAACGACGAGGTGATTATTTTCCTTTGCAAATACACTATTTTCAAAAATTCAATTAGAAGAAAACTCACCAATAATCAACTAGTATACATATACATATAGCCACGTTTTAGTGATTATGTTTAAATTAAACTCTTAAGACTATAAATGAAATAACTGAACTAGCCTTAACGAAATTGGTGAACCTAAATTCCTTCATATAAAAACACAAAATGACCTTCTACTAATAAAACCATAAATCCTCCATCCTCCTTCAAACCCTCCTCCCTCCATTATATCCTACCAGAGATCCTGAGAACTCCTCCAACGATAAGATAAATTTTGCTTGAGAGGCAAACATAAAATACATATACAAAAAATGGATTACAACTAAAATTAGAAGTTATGAGCCAATTCTCATGTATCAATCATCACCTTATGGGTCAAGATTGATAAAATTAAAATCCTACTTTTTCCCGAACTTGAAAAGGGTCTAAGAAGCTATTAGAGTAAAACCTAATAACATTAGGAGAACATACATGTTTATTTGTTCTTGCCTCTTGTTATAACAAGGACATGAGTAACCAATATATATGGGTTATATGGGTGTTTGTGGCATCCACTTGACATGAAAGATGGGTTGTTGCATGCTGCCATGGGTAGTAAGTGTTGCAGGGGTTTTGATTTGAACATTCTAGGCTAGTTCCTCCTAAATAAGGCCATGATGATGATGACGATGAATGCCAAGTCATGGTGATGTCTTAGTCATACGACTTAAAGCAGTTAAAGTGCTCTATGTTAGAGGAATCGTCAAGTCGAGATCGAAAAAGAGGGTGGATATATGTTCCCGTTATTTTATATGAGGGCATTTAGATTCACCTAATTATATCATTTCTATTCTTTTTTTTTTTTTTTAATCTTGAAATACGATTAGCCCGCAACTGTCACGCCCCAAAATCTCACCTGGTAAAAAATGGGACCTTGGGCCCATGACATTACTTGAATCTGTTTAACTCCATAGCATACAAGACAATACTATAATGAGAGTGTAGAGACCCCGAATCTTTTTCATGTTTTTACTTCATTGTATTAGGGGTATTATAGTCCTTATGATGTTTTGATGTTTATTGTATTATATATTTATTTGGTGTGGTGTGAACTAGGCTTAATCAAACTTGTAACAGAGGGATGTCATATCACACCCTAAACTTTAGGAAGCTCTAGTTTTGGCACCGTTTACTGGAATTGAGTGATTCTTGAACCATTAGAAAGGTGTTGGAACCCTCTTCGAAGTTCATGTTTAATGTTTTTCCTTATTTTGAGTTTAAGCCAAGTCAATGGTGGGTTTTATTTAATGGAAATGCAGATCAGTCAACTTTGGGGACAATTTAGTCTATTAATTAAGTGAAATTTAGAAATTGTAAAATGCCAAAAATGTTCGTTTTCGAAAGACGAATCCAACGCAGGTTGAATCGTCAAAATCCGACGAACGAGTCAAAAGTTATGGCCAAAACAGTAAAGCGGGTCAAAAATCTATAGGCAACCGATCGCTCGGTCAGAAGTAGCGATCGATCGGTCCAAAACCGATCGATTGGTATCTATCGACTGGTCCAGAATTTTGTATGGGGAAAATTTCCAAAGAGTGCTTTTTTGACCGATCGCCCGGTCAAGAGCACCGATCGCTCGGTTGAGAACCGATCGATCGGTCATAACCACCGATCGCTTGGTCTTTCGTGATTTTTTACAGAATTTTAGTATGGGTTTTTTGGTCTTTTTGTTCTCAGACCTTGAGGCTATAAATAGGGGGTCCTACTCGAAATATTAAAATACTCCACCTAGTTTTAATCTAATTTGGCAAAAAGGGGGAGAAACCCTAGGGTTTTGAGAGAGGGTTGCTTGGAGAGGAAGGAGATTGGTAGAAGATTGAGAGGAAAGCTTGGAGATCGTCCTCAAAGCTTCTCCAAATCGTCTCGGGAGCGTTTTGAATCCAAGGGAAGGATTCCTAAGGTCGATATACTATCCTAATCAACTTTATTTTAAGGTTTTGTGAATGTTAAGATGCTAGGAATGGTAGAAATAGATGTTTGATGCATTTTCCCTAATTTTCTAAGAAGCAAGCTAATTATGGATGGATATGTGGATTGGAAATGTGGATTAAATGTGGATAGAATATATGGAGGATGAGAAATGTATGGAGGATGAGATTAATTTGTGGATGTGGATGAATATATGGATTGTATGGATGGAATTATGATTTGATGAATGCATGAAAAGGTAGAGAAACAATGGATTCATATTATGTGTACTCAAGGTGTTTGTGAAAATGTCTGTGAGCATAAATGCTATGATACTTTTATGAAATGGTGGTAAATGGATTATAAATGATGTTAAGAATTATGATAAGAAATATATATGTGATTGTTTGTTAAGTATACTTAATTTCTTGCATGAGAATTGATAGTCGGGAAGGTAAGAACTTAGAGGAACATCTCTCAAACCGGGAATTCTCTAACTATTTGGTGTGGGACATATAGTGGAGTTTCCATGGTGGGAAATCGGAATCTAAGCAATTACCGACTCAAACGTTAATTTCGACACTTAAGCGCATAAGCACGTGTATGTTAAGATAAGAGTCTCACAAGTCACACATGTGGACCACAAGCATGAGCATGACATATGTATGACATTCTGAATAAGCATAAGCATGACATGGTCCGTATCCTCCAAGAACGGCATGTCAACCTGATTCTTAGACATGGTCCGTATCCTCCAAGAACGGTATGTCAACCACATGATTTCTAAGGCATGGTCCGTATCCGCCAAGAACGGCATGTCTCATTACTGTGTGATCTGAATAAGTGCATAAGCATAAACATCTCACAAGCACGTGGTCTCATAAGCATAAGCAACTCATAAGTGTATTGTCTTCCAAGTCTAAGATTCTCACAAGTACACGAGTCAAGGTGATGATATGATGTATATGCGCACACGTTCTTCCGCACTCTGATTATGTTATTATGTTATTGGATATGTTTCTAACTAAGCGCAGGTATATTATTATTGTTGGTTGGATTTTATATACACTGAGTACCTTTGTACTCAGCCAGACTTTGTCTTGGCAGGTTTAGAGCAGGAGTACACGGCGGAGCCGTGGGTTGAGGAAACATACGCAGAGGAAGGAGGTGAATGTGAGCCTTCTGAGGAGGGAGCCAGAGACTTGGGTGGCTACACCTCTTAGTTTTTATTTCATTTGATTGAGAGAGTTGTATTAGACTTGAGTAGATGTTGCTTAGTAGACTTTCTTAGTTGTGTATCAGACTCTTTGGTTTTAGAGTGAGTTGTATATGTTTACCGTAAACTTTTGCTATTTGATTATAGTTTATATACCAGAATTTTATTATCCTCATTTTTGGAGACTCGTGTTAGTGTGCCTTGCATGTCATGGATTTTAAGCAGGTTAAGTAATGTGGCGATCCTAAAGTCCTATTTTAGCCTTGTGGGATTTTGGGGTCGTTACAGAGAACCTAAAAATTCCATTTAATAACATCAACATATGCAGAATAACCCTCGAATATAATATGAACCATCTTATACCAAACCTATGACCAATTCAACTTTATCCACAATTAGATCATCCATAATGATCCCCACAACAAGATTTAAACTTAAGCAACATCATAATCTCAAAAGTATCAAGTACTTATTACAACCCTCTAATAAAACAGAAATCTAACAATATGGAAAAACTGTCTAAGTCTACTTCTCCTTGTGGAGGTCACCTTCTCTCTCTTCATCATACACTTCTTCAACCCACGGCTTGGCAACTCACTCTAGCTCCAAACATGCCAACATTAATAGGTTGAATGAGCATTGAAAATGCTCAGTGGATATTCAGTCTAAATAACAATTCTATAACACATGTACATAATCTATACTAGGTTCATATGACATTTATATAATCAATATCAGGTGCATATGACGTTTATAAAATCAGAGTACGGAAAATATGTGAGCATACAATATCATCACCTTAACTCATGTAGACTCGTTACTTGTGAGACTTTTGAACTTGTATGTGTAAGAAGCATGTGCATGATAAACTACGTGTTCATAATAAGACGTTTGTTTATGATATTTGACATATTCGACAACGCATGATGATGCATGTTCATGATACTTGACTTATTCGACAACGCATGCTGAGCATGTTCGACAATGCATGATAAGTTCCAACAATGCATGATAAGCTTGTATATTTTCATAACCATGTATGATGCATGCATGATTGTGAGACATGTGGACACATGAGCCTTATAAACTTGGTGTGTGTACTTGTGAAACTTGTAATCTATAACGCATGTGAACTTGTGCTTGAGTGTCATGATTAATATTTGAATCGGTCATCCCGTAGATTCCGATCTTCCACCAGGAAACTCTGCCAATGTTTATTACTCATTGGTTAGAGAATTCCCGACTTGGAAAACTTCCTCTAAGTTTTAGCCTACCCGAATGTCGATCACCATATAGTATAAGTGGGGCATAATTTATCATGGCAAACATCGATACCGCTTTAACCTAATTTCACAAGTTCACCAACATTATTTCAACGTTTGACATTTCTAAGCAACTTTATTAACACATCAAATCCATTATTTATGTACAATTTGTCATTCCTCCATTTTTAATACTTTCATCATCTATTCACATCCATCCACAAACCATAAAGATCACCCAAATACATCCACCATCATTTCCCATCTTCCAATTTAAACATAAACAATATCAAACATTATAATACAACATTTATTCCCCTTATCATGTTTGGCAAAACCCTTAAACACATGCAATAACCCATTTCAAGTTTCATGCATAGTAATCTACCCCTATTCATGTTAAATATTCAATTATCTTGCCCTAATCATGTTAAATCATGCAATAAAACATAATAGAGTTAGGTTAGAGAGGATATTTACTTTAGGGATCATTCCCTTCGATCCAAATTGCTAGAGAATGCTCCTCGTGGTGATCTTCAAGTCAAATCTTCATTTTCTAAGCAAAATCTTCCTTCTCCAAGTAAAACCCTACAAAACCCTAGGTTTTCTCTCTCTCTTCTTTCTCTCTCTCTCTCTCTCTCTATTAGGTTAGAACACTTAGAATATTATAAACCCTTAAAAATAAGGTTCTATTTATAGCCCTAGGGTTTAAAACCCTAAAAATCACGCAAAAGGGCAATTTTTGTAAAATT
The DNA here is from genome assembly GCA_015143295.1 of Tetracentron sinense. Lineage (NCBI taxonomy): Eukaryota > Viridiplantae > Streptophyta > Magnoliopsida > Trochodendrales > Trochodendraceae > Tetracentron > Tetracentron sinense. Next base: position 48,122,090 of record CM026552.1, read on the forward strand.
TTACACAGGTCATTCGAACGCTCTATGATGGCCGTTAGAATGCCCATCGAACGGGGTGCCAAGGAACTTACTGTTTTAACATTTATAATAGGTCATTCGAACAACCTATGAGTCCGTTGGAACGACTTCGAACGGGTGAAAGTTTTTGTCGAACGCCCTGCACCATTTCAACATTGTTTTTTCCACAACAACAACACCATTTTCTCTTTAACATCAGCACACTTATTTTTCTTTTCATTTGATTTACTTTAAATTTTAAATTAAAATAAGGAAGTACCCCTCATTTGGATTCAATAAAAATACTTGAAAATCAAATTCTTAGTAATTCAAAATCTAATTTTCCAGTTTCAGGCTAAAAATCAAAATTCTCATCGTCGTAAAATTTTCGATAGTCGAGTTAAGCACTCTATACTTAATAATAAAATCATCTATTTTTATTTAATCTATAAACATCTATTTTCGGGAGAAATCATCTCAAAATTCGACAATTTATGTTTTTGCTAAAACCACACACTTCCTATGATATCTACAATTCCTGTACTTAGTCATTCTAAATTTAACTTAAGATCATCAAGGAAAAAGGCATCACATAAATGACATGAATATCTATAAATAAAAATACAGGTCTCTACAGCAACCTTGATTAGCGTTGGCTAGGAAATTAGAGCGCCAGACAATGAAAGCCTAGCTTAAATGATAAACATATCAACTTCCTGTAGTGCCCTTCAAATTATTATTCTGATTCTAAGGGTATTTAGGTAATTATTCTATTGAGGCTAGGTTAGTAATTATATCATTAAAGTTAACCATGATAATTTACCTAAGTAAAGGTTAAATAGAATGATGAGAATAAAGAAACAAAGAAGAAGAATATACAAACTTGAATTAAATTAATGAGTAACCAAACACCCCTTTGTAAGGACCTTTTAGTAAAATACTAAATTAGGGTGTTAATATAAATAGATAAAACTAAACCTAGTAAACCATTATCTTTAGCAAAATCTAAATTGGAGAAAATGAGGCATCGTAGAAAAAAAGAGATTTTAGGAGAAAACTTGCGGGAAAAGCGTTAGAACTTGTGGGGTTTGATCTAGAAATTCGAAGTCACGAAGATTGCATCTCGGATTTCAAGGAGTCTTCTTTGTTGCTCGTGGGGATTCAAATAGAGACAAGTGAATACTCCCCTTCGATATAGGTCTTTATATGTAAATTCTTTAATTTAAAAGTAAATATATACTTATTGATTCATGATTAGCTTCATTCAAAGTTTTTTATGAAATATGTGAAGTTTGAGAATCATATTTTAGGTTTAGACATTTTAAATTGAATTAATATGAAGTTGTTAGATTTCTAGAATTTTAGGACCAGTCGTGGGAAAATATTCATAATATATCATCTCGTATTTCCAAAATTACGAAATTTTCTGGGTAGTTCTCACATTGGTAAATACACCTCTCTATAAAATTTCAGATAAAAAGGAATTCGTTTGATATTTATTTCATAATTATGTTTAGGACGTGTTAAATTTGTCAGCAATTTCAGAATCAGAAAAACTAAACTTGTTTTATAATATTTATAAATATTTTATACATGAGAGTGTTGTTTTAAAACTTTTAAACCAACTATAATCTAATAGAATTTAAACCCAATTGGTTTCATATTATTTTCTTTTATATTGTATATTTGGTGAATTTATTGGTGAAAGGTCTCGAAACTGTTAGAAAATTTCTCAGGGCAGATAGGTTGTGTTTCACTCAATATTTTATATTTAAAACATTATAATTTGATTTTTATGATATTTTTATTGTTTTTTTCTGAAAGTCTATTTTCTAGAAAAGTATGCCTCATAATTTTTAGATAAGGGATGAATCTCTAAGAAATTATGAAACCCATAAAGGTCCATGTTTTCCATTATTTCGTGAGGCAGTGCAACTGTATTGAGTTTAATTATTGATGGAAGAATAAGTATATAAATGAAGAGAAGAAAAATAAAATAAATAAATAAATTGTTTTATTTATTTTAAAGAAGATCATTGAAAATAATATATTATTTGTTACAATTATGTAAAACTCCATAAATTGATATGTAGACTTGAAAAACATGAGTTATTTAATTAATGCATTGTTATCATTGTTTTGCTTTCTATATATACTCTTTGAATGCATGTTTATTCTTGTTCCTGTTTATTATGATGGTAAGAGACACCATAATAAAGAGAATATATTTTGTTAATGGTAAAGACCACTACCCAAAGGATGACTGTGAAGAGTATGATACTCTCGAAGAAGTCTTAGTCTACGAGTGATCTCCAGGAGTTTCCACTGGAGAGTCCGAGACTTCTCAGTGAGGCAACCTTAGGTGTATTTGTGAACTCAGGAGTCTGGGACTTCTCCGTGTGACATTACGATTTAATGGTCCCTTAAATGATGGATTAGATGACCTTAGACCACTGCCAATGGGGTAGACTCTGGGAGAACCCTATGGGCAGAGGACTGCATCAAATGGAATTAAGTACAGTAATTAATGCATATTTAATTTGGATATTAAATGTCAATTGCTTTTGTAAACTACTGCATGTTTGTTGTATTTACTTGTTGAGCTGTAAACTCACTCTTGCCATTATTGAAATTTTCAGGAGACACCTAAAGAGGTAGGGAGTCGGGAGGACAGAGTTAGTTGTTAAGACTTTATTGAGTTTTAGTTAAATATTTATTTGAGGTAGAGTGAACTGTAATGGGGTTTAATTAATTTGCTTTAACTATTTTAGTCTTTGTGGTTTGTTTAATTTTCAGTTGCTTGATAATATATCTAAATGATATTTATTAGGAATAAATTCCATTGTTGTTAGGGTTTGTCCCCGGATCGCGCATCGGGATCTACACAAATATGAGATATACTATGTGTAGAATCGTGGGGAGTGACACTTCCACACTTCAAAAATTCCTGAACAATTCCATAATAGATACAAGGCAACAGATTATCTCTAGCAGATGCCCAAGATCCATACTCTGGCACCATTCTTCAACAGACGCGTGGGAGGACATTTAACTAGGGAGTGATAACATGCATTGCACATTTCGTTGAGTGGTACACGCACACCTCCCAAGCTCACCACATGTACTCTTTGACATCTATTAACTGTGGTTAAAAAATTACCATGCCTAGGTTTAGGGGTGTTATCGAACCGAGTAGTGGGATGTTCAAACTTGTTTATTAAGTAAACGAGCTCAAAAATCAAGCTTAAGCTTGGATTGTTTATTAAATAAATGAGCTCGAGCTTTAACACACGAGCTCGAGCTGAGCTTGAGTAGTTCGTGAACAGCTTGATTCATTAGATATAGCTATTTATTAGGTTTAACTTTTACTTTATTATCCTCATATAGGTAAAAAATTTACAATGTTACCTAAAATTTTATGAAACTTTTATAATTGTATAAAGAATATTCTTATTATGAAAAATCTATTATACATTATTAATCTTTACTAATATATAATAAATATACTTAATTTTAAAATTTAAATGAATTATATTTAGATATTTTAATAGGTTAATTACATATATAATCGAGACGAGCTTTTAACAAGCTGAGTAGGAGTGTGTTCAAGCTTGGCTTATTAATTAAACGAGCTCGAAAATCAATCTTGAGCTTGACTTGTTAACTAAATAAATGAACGATCTCGAGCTTTTCACAAGCACCTTTGTTTGATAACCACTCCTAACTAGAGTTAAATAATCTAACCTTATTTTTTAGAAAGAAATATTTTTTAAAAATTAACCTTGGTTATGATTTCACTCATTCATATGGCTAATAGATATCAGAGAGCACACGTGGCGAGCTGGGAAAGTATGCAAATACTGTCCAACGAAATGTGCAAAATGCATACTATCACCTCCTTGGTGGAACCATTCCACGCGTCAGCTGAAGAAGGGTGCCCAAGTGTGGATCTTGGCCATCTGCTAGAGGTAATCCGTTGCCTAGATACAATACCTATCAATTTTTACCAAAGTTAGTGGACTTCGTTAGGGGTGTATAAGGGGCCATCGACCCTCCTTAAGACAAGCCCTTTTGTAGTGGTTACTTGGACTTTTACCCTTATGGCACCTTAGTGGCTACCTTAGGTCTGGCTATGTGTGCAATTAGGGTGTATGTGTGTGTTGTTACATGCAGGGGCGGAGCCAGGTGGGGGCTTGTGGGTGGGGGCATGCCTCCACTCAACATTTGAAAAACTGCATTTAACAAAAAAAATATTGAGGTTATAGCAAGGGAATAGGGGTAGGTGTCCCTTAAACTTTGAAAAAAAAATATTTTTTAAGTTGCGATCATATTGGATTGACCTCGGCTCACACTTGTCCATTTTAACACCAATAACTATAATTAAGATTTACTAACCGGGTTCAATAACATTTGTTTTTAGAAAAAAAAAATATCCTAAGGGTTAAAATTATTAAACAAAGCTAAAGAGGGGCTATGGAAGTATGATTGAACTGTCAAAATTCAATCGCAATTGGATAGAATCTGGACTCGTACGTATTGATTATACTAAGTTGTTTACATATTTAATTAATTGGGCATAATTCATTGGACACGAGGGCCAATTATCCCTTTAAAAAATTATAAAATATAATTTAATATGACATAGGTGTAGAGAAATGAGGCAACTGTCTCCTAAACTTTTGAAAACAATATATATCTTTTATATTATTTAATTTAATTATTTAACTCAGTATAATTATGGGACAAGGGGGACAATTACCCAATAAAAAAGAAGAAACAATACTCATAATATGTACAAAATGTATATATGGAAGAAACGCCCGAGAATTTAATTGTCAAAAAAAATTTGAGGACTGTGCCTCCAAAAAACCTCTATCTTCCTATCCAAAATATTTCGTATTTACCTAATATCTTTCACAAAATTCATCGACAATTACTATTATGTTATATCAAGCAGATGTCCTCGACTAGAAAAATCCTGACTCTGCGGTGGTTACATGACAACTTTTGGTGAAGTCAATAAAAAAATCTTTTCCAAAGTTTGGCATGCTAAATTCTGGAATTCTTTCATCTCTCTCTCCTCTTATAGTCGTCGGCTTTCTTGTACCTTATTTTGCATCTAACACATGTCAAATTCGCCACTATAGGGGTCCACGCGGATTCATATGTTGCACAGTGTACACCTGACAGGTCAAATACAATGATTACTTTATTTATTTATTTTCATTCTTTCCAGCCATTTTCCAGAGGATTGATAGTGGGAGTGGTGCTGCGAGATTTCCTTTTGCACGTGCTAATACAAAAGTACAATCCATAGCAGCGGTACACGTGAGTACTCATGGGCTGGACAGCATTATATTCTGTCTTTGGGCTTTCGTACGGAAACTCCAGCTTTCACCCGTGTGGACTATCTGTCACAAAATTTACTTTTTCAACCTTATGCCCATAACATTAATCGAGTTAATGCTTGCTAATTAAGATTAATGTTGACGAATTAGTATTAAAGTTTTTTGTTTTTTTTCGCCCCACAGGAGCACTCACAAGGCAGTTGCTCTCCCAAAAGTTGACCTCAAGTCTTGTCCTTAGATTTAAATAAATAAATAGGTAATGCCAACTCTTTTGACAACTATATATATAATATAAACCTCTGAATTTTACCATTGCATCACATAAAGAGAATGTATGATGTTGAGCTTAACCCTACATTATAGTCGTTCAATATGTTAAAGTATTCTTTAACTAAAATTTTCAATATATAATAATTAAGAATTAAGCACCAAGGGTTTTTTTTTATTAAGTCTATTATTTGTTTCGTGGGGTGCTAGCTCCAATCACATAATTCAAAAAAAAAAAAAAAAAAAATTCCAAACTCTCACAATAGGTGTTACACGGGATCGCTACCCTTTTAACAGGTTTCTATGTTCAAATTTCTCAAGAGAAATCAATGGTTTACACTGATTCTCAAGGTTATAGGGAAAAGTCGCAACCACCGTTATTATTAATATTATTTTTTGTTGGAGGACATTTACCTACATTAGTATAGGCTTAGTGGTTAGCATTGGGGATTATAGTTCTTGATACTCATCAATTGAGGGAATGGATCCCAAGACCTCTCTATTGAGAGAGGTCACACCCCCATCATTGGTGCAAGAAGCGGAGTACGGTCGCAACACATTGAGAACTTAGAAGTTTGCAATTGGGGCTAGCACATTTCTGATTTTGAGATAGTCATTCATTTGCCAAATAAAGAGGCAAAATATTAATGTTACCATCAAATGATTGATCCCCTCCCTTTATTGTCCTAAAAGAATGTCCGCAATCACCTTACAGTGTTAACTGGCAAGAAGCCCACTTAGTACTAACTGGCATCCAACACCAACTATTTATATTAAAGTTCCGGGGCAATGCAAGCTATGTCTTCGTCAGGGGAGGTGATCCCAAGTCTTCAAATAAATATGAAAAAAATGCATTCATAGTTTGAAGTTTGGGTCATTTCAAACTCTTGTTTTCATTAATTGAATTGAAAAATTAAAATTTTGATGTTATCCTTATGGCATGATTAGACTTTTTTTTTTTTTGGTATCGGCATACATCAGTAGAGTCAGTACGGTCAGTAGTTAGCTGGGGGATTGAGGTTCTTGCAACCCTTACCCCCTTGGGGATTAGATCCCAGACCTTCCCCATGGAAGGCCACACCCCTATCACTCACGCAAGAGGCATGGGTGTGGCATGATTAGACATTGAGCATCGAACTTGATGCGCCTTGAAACACTTTACATTTCCCTTTCAAAATCCTACCATTGAGAGAAAAAAGGCACAGCAGTCATTTTAAAAAAGACACGACTTTACTACTAAATTGACACCAACTGAGGGAGTATTCGCAAGTGACAAAAGAAAGTGGGTTATTCCTAATTGTCAGATAACATGGATTATTCCTAAGAATCCCTCCAGTTTATTTGGATGTCAGAAAAGATATAACCGGTAAGAATATACTTATGCTACCACATTTCTCAATTCAAAAATCTCTGAAAGTTTGTCATTAAAAGGAAAGGCATTGAAATTATAAGAATAAATTGTTGTGAAGTGAAACAATTCTGCAACTTAGTTTAACTACTCTTTTAAAGACCAAACTTGGAAGGTATGTAATATGCATCAATGAAAATCATAAACCCAAATCTTACCCACTGTAAGAAAAGTTCAGCCTAAACCCGCCCAAGTTACACCCCTAATGCTAGTGACACCTTCGATTTCTAAGGACTTAAAAAATACACCTCAGTTGTCTATGGATTTTTAAAATACCCTTGTTAACAGACATTAAGAATTCAAGTCTTTCACATTTGGGAATACCCCTATGGTAATCTAGCACTTCAGTAATATTCCCTGTTTACCCTTTTTCGTTTTCTTTTATATCTTGGTAATCAGATATTAAATAAAAAGATAATAAAGGAGATATAAGAGAAAGAGTTCAAAGAGTAAACGCAAAAGAAAGAATACAGTACAAAATGTACAAACCCCAAGCCAGAAAAAAGACAAGAAAGATGTATAGTCCTGCCTACTACACACCGCACCCAAGCTTACAAAGGGAGATCCTCAGAGTCCTTGACTTTCTTAGTAAGCCGAGAACTAGAATAGTAAAAGCCTATAATCCGACCACATAAAAGAGCAGACAGTGAAAAAAGTCCTTTCTTTCCACATACACCATCTTTTCAAAAAATGGTTTAACTTTCCGAATACACCATGTTACTGCCCCCTGAATTAAGAAGAACCAAATACGTTTTCCCTCTTTTCCTATTTTGGCATAGGGATGACTTGGCTTATCTTCCCATATGTACCGAACTGCCAATGAGTTTTCACCCCTATCATAGGCAACCTTTAGGAAACCACATCCCTCCTACACGCTGTTCTTTTGGTGGAACTTTTAAAGTCTAGAACTTTAATTGTTTCATGCCTAATTTTACTTAATGTCTAGAACTATATTATTCCATTGAGTGCAAAAGTTCTACAAATATGGAACTTCCAAGTTCCACCAAAAAATTTGGATATTTTAAGTTCCATACATGTGGAACTTCTAATTAAATTGAACCCGATAAATTTGAGATACCATTGTGTAAAAGAGTTAGAAACCCTCCCTCCTCTCCTCCCAAACTCTTGCCTCTTGTTCCAAAATATTAATGTTCCGGACTTTTAAAAGTTCCACCAAAAGAACGGAGCTGTCCGTTCTTTTGGTGGAACTTCTAAAGTCTAGAACTTTCATAGTTTCATGCCTAATTTTACTTAATGTCTAGAACTATATTATTTCATAAAGTGCAAAAGTTCTACAAATATGGAACTTTCAAGTTCTACCCAAATTTTGGATGTTTTAAGTTCCATCCATGTGGAACTTCTAATGAAATTGAACCCAATAAATCTGGGATACCATTGTGTAAAAGAGTTAAAAACCCTCTCTCCTCTCCTCTCCTCTCCTCCCAAACAACTTGCCTCTTGTCCCAAAATATTAATGTTCCGGACTTTTAGAAGTTCCACCAAAAGAACAGATAAATGTCCTTAGATCAAAGACCTAAACTTGGGTCCATGTAACTCACACGGTTAAGCAAAATTTTAATCCAGATGAAATCATCACCATTATTAAAACTTGCAAAAAAAAATTTCCGATAACCATGTATCAAACAGAGTTGATATAACTGTATCTAGTAAATCACTCCCCTGTTTTACCATAAACCAGTTAAGAGAATTCTCAAGCTCACCCCAATATTAATTTGTCAAACTACTGAAGTAAAATTATAACTGATTGTAGTATCAAGTATCAACAATCTAGTTTCAAGGCTAAGCCCTGTATTTCTCAGTTCGGCCCAGGGTAGACTTCCATTAGATAGACCAATATCTAACATTGCATTAAAGCACCTTCAATAATGCTATTCTAACTGAATTGGCATTCTTAAATCCCGGAAATCTTAAAAAAAACCATATTCAATTAAGAGGGAAAAGGAAAAACAAAAGACATTGCAAACAGAATTCAAGTACCAATGGTGGAGACTGTTATGCTTGAACCAAATAAACTTGTACCTAGAGTCTAGGCATTCCAAATACCAGAAGAAAAGGAAAGTGATATCTTGTCTCTGTTATTGCAGCCAACAAGAATGATAAATCAACCAGAAGCCGTCTTCTTTTGCTGGAATATAACGGCATAGACTGGAACACCCACACCAATGCTGAAGGCACTGAACACTCCAAAACTCATCTTTAGCTTCTGGTGTTTCATTCTGTCCAAGTTATACATGTGTTTTGCATGCAGGTAGTATGGTTCATCATGGCCATGGCCCCCATTCTTTTCACCCCAGTTGAGTGGAACCCTCGACTAACTGTAAGGACATTTAATTGTCACAATTTCTGGTAAGTAGACGTACTAGAATAATGAACATGTACATACAACTAGGGAAATAACTACAAGTTATATTAGTTAGAAGCAAACTGTTTGTAATCAATGTGCAATGCTAACTGAAATGTTGTGAAGGATGTTGTGCAGGAAAAGATGACATCCTGCTTGCTAATTTCTGCATTTCATATCAAAAGGTTACGACAATCATGGTTCGAAATATCCCCGATATTTCCGTTATATCCAAAATATCTTTTCAAATCGCAGGGGGTGCAAACTATCTCACATGTATTTTTTTACAAAATATCACCGATATTTCCGATATATCAAATGATATTTTCGATATATCTTTTATATGTTAGAGATATTTCGTCCATCAGTCTATAAATGGGAAAAATCGACCAAAGAGGAGGAGCTTGGGAAATTTTGAAGGAGTTTGAGCAATTTTCTATTTTCTTGAGAAATCACCCACTTTGATACCCACGTTTACCTACATTTGTCATTCAGAGCTGGAGTGCACCCCATTTACACTACCTTTGGTGAAATTTTCCTAAAAGGTAAGAATTTTCTTCAAATTAGAATAGAATTTTGCATAATTAGATTTTTAAGTTCAAAATTCAAATTTCTTCATGGAAGGAAAATTGGTGGAAACTCACAATGTTTATTTTTTTTTAGCTTAACTCCATATGGCTCTGACTGTAGTTCTTGGGGTGGGTTGGATCATAGATTTTTTTGTATGATACTCTGATTGTGTATTTTTTTTTGTTATGATTGATTGAGGAATGAAAGAAACATTTTATGTAAATTATATCAATATTACTTAGTCATACATTGTCGTCAATGCACATCTCTCTCCCCCCCCCCCCTCTTTTCCCATTACATCTCTTATGTACGTTGTATTTTTAAGTTATTTTTTTATTCTCAAATGTGTATTTTTTTTTTATCGATTTGATTCTCAAATGTGTATTTTTTATTTTTTTTTATCAATTGATTCTCAAACGTGTATTAACATCTATTTTAACAGTTCCTAAAGTTTCACTGATAATTTTCTTATTTTTTCTTCAATGTGCGATATATTCATCACCGCAAAACGATATATCTTTTTTCCATGGTGCGACATATCCCGACATCCCGTGATATCGACATTCAGAACCTTGACGACAACTTTGTAGACAATATTTAGCTAGTGACCTTCACCCGGAGATAGATTCTTTTATCAAGTCCAAAAACAAAGACTCCCTAATAGGTGTTATCTCAGTAGTTACCTCATAGTATCAAATTGAGAAGTGCATCTCAATGTTTCCTAAGAATACATCTCTTGACTAGCTTAGATCTTGTCCCTATTCTTTTGAATTGTGGTATAATTAAGCCATTTCCATAGCATAATCAAGATGTTTCTTAGACGCAAAGTATTAAACTTCGGTTGCTAAGAAAGTTGACACATTTCGAGGAAGTTTAAAAAAGTTCAAGGAAGTTAAATAAAAATTAAAGAAGTTCACGAAACTTTAAGGAAATATTGGAAATCTAAGATGAACCTTTAGAAATTCAATACTTCGGTATAAATACACATCTAGAAATCATTATATTACTAATGCAAACATGGAGTACTCAAATGTGAGAATCAAATTAAGTGACATGTGTTGTTTGCTTGTATAAGTTGTAATTTGTTCTTGATGTCAAAAAAATTAACTATATTTTATCGTCTTTGTCAAATGAAGGGGATATGTAGTCTTTTTATTTTTCAATGATTATCCATGTTAATTTTTTTAGAAACCTAAAAAACTTATGAATGCACATTAAAGTTGATAAATAATTGAAATTCAATTTAGTTTCTAAACCTATTTCAATTTGTAATTGATAAGCTCAATGTTTTTATAGGACTGAATCAATATGTGAAGAGGAGATGGGTAGCTAAATAATTTTTAATTTATGAAATACTGTTAATAAATTATTTAATTTTTTAATATTACTAAAAAGCCCTTATTGACATATATACTAATAGCAAAATTATTAGATTAATCAATTATAATTTATAATAAAGTTAATGCTAACCACGCTATGATAATAAAATTATAATTTATAATAAGGTTAATAATAGCAGCGCTCTCTATTAAAGCTAATTATATTTATAATAAGGTTAATGCTAGGAACACATGTCTTTCCTTATGAAGAAAATAAGTTTAAAGCGAGTGGAACTAGCATTACCCTTTTAAGTTAAAACTTCAAAACCCTTCAATTTACAAACTTTTTCTGTACATTTCGGTTAACTTCTACCAAAGTTTTGTATTTTCTCAACACTATTTTCCCTGTTTCAGTCGAATTTTACCACGAAGTCCAGTATTTTAAAAATACAAGGGCATTTCGCTTCGGACATCACGGAAGTCGACTCAATTCCGTCAACTTCGATGAAATTGAGTCGATTTTTGACACCATGCTTAATGCTATATTGAAGGTGGCTTAAGATCTTGTCCCAACTCTTTTAGATTGTGGTGGCATCAATATGAACCCTCTCTAGCTCTCTGCACTGGTTTAAGGATACTCAAAACGTAGTTTGGGGTTCTGGGCTTAAAAGAGCTATTGAAAAGTGGCTGACGTCTACAAGTTGAAGCTAGAAAGAGGCAGGTGTTCCAGATAAAGTTGAAACCTTTGAGCGAGGATTAAATCGTGCATAGTGAATGCCTATGAGTGAAGACTCAAGCTTCTTGAGAGAAAGAGAGAGAGTATCAATGCAATGAAAGCAAGCAGTCTGATATCCTAGGATAAAGAGACGAGGGCTAATCAACTTGTAAAAATGACTGTTAAGTTCGTTCAGTGGGAGGAGGGCAACCAAAGCAAAAAATAAACATATAGAAATCAGGGGTGAAAATGACTTCAAAGAGAAATCATATCATTTGTCATGGAATAGAAAATGCTAAGAGGACTAACTTCTATCATCAAAGAGGTTATTGGAAGCAGGAGACTTTGTTGATTAGGATGTAAGGTTGGACAGTACTCACTAGTAGTACAAATCTCTTCGTAAGACATTCTTCTCTTGCTAACCAAAGCTACATGCATTATAATTTAAACCATAAATGTTAAGAGAATCCTTTGATAAAGAGTACATGCAGCTTGGAAGACAATTGGAAACTTCAGTAGCGATCAAACTCCCTCGTCAGACCGGTTCAACATCAGCAATTAGTAAGGCCTGTTGGAACACCATAAACAACAATCATCTCAAGATGGTAACCAAGTTCCATAGGACTTAGCTGGGAAAAAAATTAACTGGTTTGATGGTGAGTGCTTGTAAAACAATTCCACCCAGATAACCCTAAATATGCTACAAATAGAATCCCTTGATACAACTTGGATTCCTGCATTCACACTTGTAATTGTTTATTGAAGAATTGCAAACAAAAACACAAGACTAATTTTGAAGGATTTGAGTGATGTAGCCTAAAAAAATCATTAGCTCAAACCCGGTCAAGATCCGAACAACAAGGAGCACTCAACTACTAGTCTAGTAGTTTTTGAAATTAGTTCCAATGCGAACAGGCGTTTAGTTAGTTGTGGTGCTTCCAACATTTAAAAAAAATATATTCTGAAGCCCATTTGATGTTCTTTTCTTCAAAAGATCTATCAGACTGTCGAATGCTTGCTTAAAAAATCAAATAGGTTCTCGATTCCATCATCCATGCATTCCATGGGGTTCTCATTATGGGAAGACATCTTTCAAGGGGTTTTCAACACATAAATGCAGGATTTGAGTGAACTACAAAAGTAGGCATATGATCCCATACAATTAGTTTCACACAATTACTCTGCAATTATCAAATTAATCAGATATTTTCTTCCTTCCCCATGAATATGAGAAATTTGACAAAAAGAATAGATGCTAGCTAAAGAAGAAAGAAAGGACGGTCAGAGTTCTTTTGTCCACCATCTCATTTCCCATTATTATTCCCTTCAAATGGATCAATTGGTTGAACTTAAGAATTATATGACATCGACAAAATTAAGTCCATTCAAGAGTGATAGTTTTTAGTTTAATTTGCAACAAAACTGTCATGTAGAAAATTTTAATATTTTACATTTACCAAGTTACCAAGAGTATAAGCTATCATGTTTTTTGAATTGTTCATGGATTTTACCCTCCCCTACTAATTTATCTATTTCATCCTGTTTACAATTTATGTTCTTTATATCCACATTATAAGTAGGAACTGGCTATGATCCCTTGACTATTTTATGACTAGGATAGGCTTTGGTGTAGAGAAAATGGATTCAATTTTGTATCTCGACGGCCTCTTTTTTTGGTGTTGGTGAATGACTCTCCAGCTAGATTCTTTCAAAGAAAAAAAGAAGAAAAAAGGCCTTCATCAAAGGGATCATCATGATCACTGAGGTGCTGAACAGGCTGATGGGAAAGGAAGACTGGGGGTAGAGTTATAAGAGGTTTCCTTGAGTCTGGTCTGGACAGTTCAAAAGTTCATTTTTTTAATCGGTAAATAGAGAATATGTATATATATTGAGAGAGAGAGAGGGGAGAGAGAATAATATTACAAGCTAGTAGAAAGCAATAGTGATCACAAGAACATGAGCCTAGTTGCTAAAACAGAAGTAAAACAGAGACTAGAACAAAGTAAGGACAAATGAAACGAATCTGACCCAAGCACATTGAACAACAGTCCAGAATAAGGCAGCGGATTCCTGCTCTAATCCGCTGAGCAAAAGAGGTAACATCATCAAAAACTCTTTGATTCCACTCCTTCTAGATCGACCACACTATCGCACCCGGTAAGTACACCCATATTATGGAAATGGGGGCCTCCAACCTTATTGAGATTCGACAAGATAAGAAGTCCCAAAATAAATACGAAAAGACCCAAACCACACTCATTTGCTCAAGAAAATGATTTCATACCTTCGTTACAAAAGGATAAGGCAACAACAGGTGATCCATTGTTTCCTCCGACTCAAGGCACATGAAATACGATTAACCAACCACCACTCTCCTTGTTTTATATGGCCAAAAGTGATAATCTTATCTAGCGGTGCTAACTAAAGAAAGAAAGCAACCTTGGATGTCCTCAATGTCACTCAACAATTTACTCGAATTCAAATACATAGAGATCAATTCCACCTGATAGGATAAGGAATCGGCTGCAATATTAATATATTATAACTCCCACGTGTTATACAACGTCAGAATTGTACCACATTAACTTCATAAGCCATTTTTGCTATGCTATTGTGGTGAATTTCTGTTTGGCCAAAGTGTTTAAGACTAGCATGATCAATTTTGATGGTGCACTTGAGGCCAAGCAAATAAGTTAGCCTTTTGATGATGTAATGGATGAGTGCCACGAACGCCAAACATTCTTGGAACGAGGACTACCCTCCCAGCTCAATTCTTCCTCCCCCTATCCTATAGGCAAGCATTGAGCCTGTTGTTTGAGCGAGTGGAATACAAAGGCTCTCGCTAGGGAGTGAGGGAGCGGAGCGGGTTGCTCAGGCTTGGGGAGCGTGCAGCTCTGGCTTGGGGAGCTAAACCAAAGGGGGTTTGGGGGCCTGTCCCCAAGGCAAGTCTGGTTAAGAGAAAGAATCCCCTCCTACTCCTAAGGTCAAGTCTGCTCAAGGGTCGCTTTCGTTGATTGAGTTGTCCTTGACAAAGTTCTAAATATAGACGAAATATCGATGATATTTATTGATTTCGAAAGGTCTCGATATAACTAGATCAAATATTTTGATTTTTACAATTTTTTGAAGATTTCGACCGAAATATTCGAAATATCACATGATATTTCAATCAAAATCTTCGAAACAAGAAAAAAAAAAACCCTTTTGTTATGTTTTTTTTTGTTGTGAAATTTTTTTTTCGTGAAACCCTATTAGGGTTCACTTTGTTTGAAACAGAAAAAGAAAAAAATAAAAAGAAGAGAGGAGAAAGAAGGTAGAAGAGAGGAGAAAGAGAAGAGAGGAGAAAAAAGGAAGAACATAGGAGAAAGGAGGAAGAAGAAGAGAGGATGAAGGAAGAACAACATACCCGGAGCCTGGAGGACCTCTGTCGCCGATCGCCCTAGCCGGCATGCCCTAGGTCTTCATTCTTCATTCTCTTTTGGCTTTGAGTCGAGTCTTTCTTCTCCCTTCTCCTTCTTCGTATGTTAGACTTTTTTTCTTTTTTTTTGCTGGAGTTATCATGTACCTACGTTAGTAATCTTGAATTGGTTAGGCTGTTAGGGGTTAGCATTGGGCAAAGGAGTTCTTGCAACTCATACCCGAGGGGATTCGATCCCCTGACCTCCCATATCTGGAGGCCACACCCCAACCACTGGCGCAAGAGGGCGGGGTGTCATATATTAAGACTTGTGAGAGGTTTTATTTAATTTTAAGTTTGGGGTGTTTACATATTAACTGCTAGGTTCTTCCTAATTTACTAATACACTTTTATGTGTAAACGTTTTGCAAATTAGCTCATGGTTTTCCAACAGTCAACCCTTGGTTATGTTAGACTTTTGTTTGTAATTTTTAGTAAAATGACTATTATGCCCTTAAGATATTTCATAACCTCATAAAGCCCCTTTAACTATGGTTAATGTCTCCTTTTAACTCTTTTAATTGTGGTTAAGATTCACAAACCCTTAGGGTCAAAGCATCTAACCTTAGTTTTTAGAAAAATAATTAAAAAATTAACGTGTCCCCTTTTAACTCCCTTTAACTGGGGTTAAGGTGCAAATCCTTAGGGTTAAAGCATCTAACCTTGATTTTTAAAAAAAAAGTAACATCTCTTTCAACTCCCTTTAAGTCTTTAACAATGGTTAAGATTCACTAACCCTTATGGTTAAAGCAACTATTAGAAAAAAAAAATAGAAAATTAAAAGTCCATTTTAACTCCCTTTAATTGTGGATAAGATTCACTAAACCCTTAGGGTTAAAGCATTTAACCTTGGTTTTTAGAAAAAAAAATTAAAATAAATTAAAGTATCCCCTTTTAACTCCCTTTAACTATGGTTAAGATTCACTAACCTATGCTATTCAATAATGATTTTAAAGTGTTTCTTTATAAATAAGTTCCATTCTTGACCTATGTTTCAAGATGGAGCATACACTGTCATCAGCGCACATCTTTGGCCTCCTTCTCACTGTATCTCTTATATACATTATTGTTGTTTTAAAGTTTTTGATTCTCATTTGTATATTGACATCCATTTTAACATTTCCTGAAGTTTCATTGAAAAATTCTATGTTTTCCACTATTTTTTTCGATTTTTTCCTCCACGTGCGATATTATTCCCGTGATATCGATATATCTTGCGAAATATCATCGATATATCTTTTTTCCAAAGCTCGAAATGACATGCGAAATCAATATTCAGAACCTTGGTCCTTGACCCCATGCAATGAATAGAGTAAGGCTCGACCTTTCCTTACAGAGCTAGAGCTAAACCGGGCTACTATTCCGGAAAAGGAATGGAATAAGGCCTGCCCAAAAAAAAAGTCCGACCCCTTGCTTGTCCCCTTGTCCCAGTCAGAGAGAAAACAACCGATCATCAAAACCGATAAATCAGAACATAAGTTGGTCGGTTCTTTTCTCTCTTCTCCTCTGTATTACAACCAGTGTTACCTAGGCACGTGATACGAGTGCCAAGTGTCTAGGGGTGTTCGGCACGATAAGTTCTGAAAATCCCAATACGGCAACACGAACATACAATTTTTTAAAAATGACTAAATAGATATATATATATATATATATATATATATATATATCTATATTATAACTCAAAATTTTTAAATAACAATATATATATATATATATTTTAAAGGGATCACCAGTTCCCATTTTTTTTAAAAAGTATATACCTAAGTTATAAAAAATACTCATATAGTGAGTAGAAATGAGCAACAAGAGAGAGAAGAGAAGAAAGAGAGATACATATTGATCGTTGTTGTTGCCACTGCTCTCCTAAAAAAATTCTGTCCATGTTTCCAAAAAAACAACACAATTTGACAAAAAAAATTCTTGCAATTGTTTTTTTAAAATGACACGACATACAAAAAGCATCATGTGCTTAATCATAATGTCGTGCCATTGAGTCTCGTGTTGTGCGATGGGGTGTCGTTTCCAAGTGTCGGCACAACAAAATTTGGAAAAACTAAAGTGCCTAGGTAACACTGATTACAACTCTACAAACAGTAGCCACAAACCTAACCTTCAGGACCTTTTTGATAGGGGTATGGAGCCAAATGTTGGTTGGAACATTTTAACACCAATCCTTATGTCATCCCAAAGGCCGAAAATGAAACAACCTACCAAAAAAGGTTTGGGCAAGCATACCGTTCGATAACCAGCCTCTCAAACAAAGTTTGATAGTCCCATAAAGTTGTGGTTTGTCAAATTTAACAGTTATCCACTTGGATCCTCACTTTTGGGTGTTCCGAATCGTGTGCATAGCATTTGAGAAAATTGTGGCCATCCCATTATTTTCTCCAACCAATGATACCATGGAATGACATCCCCCTTGCTTGATGCATTGAAGCCAACTGCACCATCTGATTCTCCAAGGTTTGGTTGAATTGTGGGAACAATTCGGGAGTGTAAGCCCATCCATCCGAATCATCACCAAGTTGTGAAAGTTCTAAGTGAAAAATGCAAGTTTGGATTTTGGCACCTTCCACACCCCCTCTATTTTGAGATGGTAGGATGCACACTTCTTCAGAAGTACTCGAAATCACATCCGTATGGTGTCATTATATTTTGCTTCAAGCGCAGACAGTTTTTTGCTAATATGTAAATCATGTTCCTCGTAGCCTTCCTTGAGGGATCTGATGTCCCCCTCCACCTTCTGAGAATCTGAAATATCATCATATTTTTCTTCGAGAGAAGACATTTTTTGCAAAATTTCAGTTAGAATTGCTCCTTGCGGCCTTTCTTGAGAAATCTGATATCTGTCTCCACCTTCTAAAATCACTTTTCCAAACCAATCGTCATTCATGGTCCCTCAATAGTGTAGCTCTGATACCAAATGACAGGAGATCCTAACAGTTTGAATCAGAAAACATTGACCAAATTCAAGACTGATCGATCCCCCTAAACATTTATTCCAAAAACTGATTATTCTAAAACAAAGGGTGCTCTTCGAATATCCTCTAAATAGTAAATACAATCCCCTCCGAACAAGGATTTACAAGATCCTTGTAGTTAAAATTCAAGAGTAAATTGAAATATATAAACAGGAGAAAACAACTGATCACATAAGGGTAGCATGGATTGCGTGATACGAGGAGTCCAAACACATTAAAAAGAAATAACTGCTCTTACAAGAAGTGGATGATCATCAAACACCTTTTAAATCATTCTAAAGAAACAAAAAAAGAGTATCCATGAATTGCAGCATTACTGACCTAAAAAAAACAATCAAATCCTATGCAATAAAAACCCTAGGATTTATTGCAATGCGTTGAAGGAGAAAAAACGAAATGGATTAAGATATGAGAAAGAAGAGTGACCTGATTTCGAAATAAATGTCTCGGAAGAAGTCAATAGCTTCAATCCGGATCTGAATCCATTGTTGATGCCCATGGCCGTTGCAGACAAACAGGAAAAACTGCTTTCTCTCTTTCTGATTCTGAATTTCTTCTTAATGCTAGCGACACTCGTATCCCTTTTCCGTAGCAGCCACTTGCAACGACAAGGAGACACGTGTTTCACTCGCAAAATAACTGACTTCAGGGTGTCAACGGGCCGGGCTAGGTCAGGCTCGGGCCAGCCCGGTTGTCGCCCGTTTAATAAGCGGGCTCAAAGGTAGGCCAAAGCCCGCCCAATTATTAATCGGGGCTTTATAAAGGCTTGAACGGGCCTCCAAGTTTTTATGGGCGGGCCACGTAATCAAGACTTGTACGGACTTAACGACCCTTGAATATTTTTCATTTGAATACTAAAGATGTTCTCAAAGGAACTCGTTATAGATACTAGAATATACTTTTACTTTACATATATGCAGAGCTTGGAGAGGATTTGTTCCACGTTGCTCCTCTTTAAAACACTAATTTCAAAGGAAACCAGAGTGGTAGTGCTAGTGTTTATTGCAAGTGTCCTAGCACTCTTGATCTAGGGTCTGGCACCTGTTGAGTGTGCTTTTGGGATTGAAACTAAACCCTATAAAAATCAAAGATGATAAATGAAGAAAAAAAAAAGAATTTTTGAGTTAGATTCCTCAATCAAACTTGCCTCAGAGCATATCTGTAACTAATGAAGTGTAGTTCTGACCCCAATTTTTTTTAGCACAACTAAGAGCATAAGCAAAACAGGTTCAAGAAATTAAACTCCATTTCATTATGACCATAGTTCATATCAAGCTAATTTTAGTAGTATAATAATATTTTAATAAAAAATGATATAATCAATTTATATTTTATTAAACGGGTCGGGCCGGGCTACCCAATTAGAAGCCTACCGCCAGGCCAAACGAATATCTAACCCTAGGCCCAAGCCTGTCCAATTATTAAACGAGCTAGTCCGGCCCAGCCTGATTATGAAACAGGCCTCATAAACAAGCTTGAGTCGGGCTTTAACCAGGTCAGGCCAAGTCCGACCACAGGCCAGCCTGGTCCATTAACACCACTACTGGCTTGCTAGTTTCGAATGGGGATGGCAACGAGGCGGGTTTAGGCCGGGGTGCCCCCAACCCTACCCCGCCCCTAATAGAAAACTCCTACCCCATTCTCGTCCCAAACCCAGGTCGAGGGTGTTGATTCCAATTTTTTAAAACACTTCTTAACCCCGTCCTCGTTAAGCACTAAACGGGGACGTGTCTAGACTATATTTCATATTATAAGTAATATATTGAAGTAATTTTAGGATTAAACAAAGGGAGGTAATTTTAAGATTAATTTTAGAATCAAGGAGGTTAATCTAATGGACTACAATCCCCATGACCTCATAGGCAAGGGCGGAGCCACATGGGGCCCGGGGGGGCTGAAGCCCCCCCTCAACTTTTGGGAATTTTTTTTTTGCATAGTGTAATGTGAGTGTGGCCTAAGAGCAAGGGCAAAGCCGGGTGGTAGTGGGGGATCTAAGCCCCCCTTGAAAATTTTGAGAAGAATTTTATTTATTTATTTATTTATATTATTTAATTTAAGATGGCGTAGGCATATGAAAATGTTTAAATTACCGGTGTTTTCCATCATGTAATGAAATGGCTGGTCCTCATTAGTCCACGCCCCTCTTTAACACTCACCAATTGTGGTTAAGATTCACTCACCCATAGAGTTAAGCAATTCAACCTAGTTTTTTAGAAGAAAAAAACAATAAAAATCTTAAATTTAATTTTGATAAGCTTAATCAGGGTTAATGGAGTGTTAAAAGGGACATCCTCGACGGTAAGTTAAGCAGCGGGTCTGCTAATCATCAGTTTTCAAAACTATATTCTTTACCAACGGACAAAGAGACTAGATGACCCACAAACTTGGCACTAAATTTTTTTTCCGGGAGCTACGCCCCCGAACCCCCACATCTCACCATTAGCCCCCCCTAGCTGAAAATCCTGGCTCCGCCCCTGCTCATAGGTCTGTTTCTTTTTTATTTAAGCTATTTTTTAAAAGTGTTCATCTATATTCTTCTGAAACTCGTTCATCTACTTATTTTTTTTAAGTGTTCATCTATCTTCTTCTTAAATGTTCATCTACTGTTAAACTAAAGAAACCTAGAAGTTTCTTTAATACTTACAACTCGTAGAACGCCCATTGTTGTCTAAGTTCTTCTTAAACGCTCATCTACATTTAGGCCAAAGCAATAACCTACAAGTTTCTTTGATACTTGCAACTTGTAAAGCACATAACGTTTTCCCTCAAATTCAAGGGCTCGAGATTCTGATACTTTCGATGAGTTCTGACATATGTTCTTTTTCTGGTCGTAATATGGAGTTTAGATGAGTTTGGCATATGTTCTTTTTCATCCGTGTTAAGGTGAATATTAAATGACCACTTCTGCGTTAATCTCAAGTCATTTTTTTAGATAATGTATTTTACTTTTTGTGTAAATATTCTTTTTGGCCATATT
This sequence comes from Tetracentron sinense, assembly GCA_015143295.1. Lineage (NCBI taxonomy): Eukaryota > Viridiplantae > Streptophyta > Magnoliopsida > Trochodendrales > Trochodendraceae > Tetracentron > Tetracentron sinense. The sequence goes on from CM026552.1 coordinate 48,143,494, forward strand.
AGTAATCATCTCCAGTTGTAACCGAACTCCCCAAAGTCCGGTTATGCCAGTCCCGTTGCCATGTGTCCCTTCTGACACAGGTTCCTTTTAACCTCTATTAATTGTGGTTAAGAATCACTAACCATTAAGGTTCAATAATATAGCCTTAGCTTTTGAAAAAAAAACATATTATAAGGATATAAATCTTAAGGGTTAACAATTCTTAACTAAAGTTAAATATTTTTTTCCTAAAAGGTAAGGTTATATTATTGAAACACAAGGGTTACTAAATCTTAACCATGGTTAATAAGAATTAAAATTGATACGTGATGACCTGTGGGCGCAATTAAACACGGAGAGGGTTGGTTATGAAAATATTGATTTATATATTAGAACCGGGCGGTTTTGAAATTAAGTTAAATTACAATTTACCTTTTAAGTCCTCCATATCAATAAAGCTAAAATTAGTAAAATTGGTAAATGATAGTTTTTGTATTAAGATAAAATTCAATCAATGGTATTCTCTTTAATAAAGGAAAGTTTTGGATTTAATCTAAAATTCAATTAACCTTTTAAGTATCATTTTCTTTATATATTAGTAAATGAGCAATTTTAAAATTAAACTAAACATCAATTAATTTTTGTAAGTATCATCAAGGTTAATATTTATAAATATATTTATTTTCTCTAAAAACTAAGGTTAGATGGATGAACTCTAGGAGTGAGTTAATCTTAACCATTGTTAGTGAGTGATCAAAGGGACACATGGTATCCTGTAGAAGTTATCTCCTTTTTAATAAAATACTAGTAAGTAACCCGTGCGATGCACGGGAAATATTAATAAGATAAGCAATCATATGAAAGAAACTTAAATAAAATAATTCTTCATTATAAAAATGTAAAATTATAAATGTACTTTTAGAGAGTTTGAAATTTTGCAAAAAATGTGTGATTTATATGTTTATATTCTTCTATTTGACAAATCTTATATTAAGAAAATAGTCAATCACCCTTAATTGTAATACATCTTAGTCTACACAGATTTGAGAATCATATGAGGATTAGTCTTCTTTAAGATAAGACAAGAGAAAGGTAACGGTTAAGCATCATTCTATTCCTCCTTAATTACCAAAACCCTATTTAAAGGATTTAAGAGAGTAATGAAGAAAGAGTTTTATAGAGAAGGTAATTAAAGGGTTTTAAGAGAGTAACCAAAAAAGGAATTAATAGAGAAAGTAATTAAAGGGTTTTAAGAGAGTAACTGAAAAAGTAATTAATAGAGAAGGTAAAGCACTATTGTCCTCTTTAATTGGGATTGAAAAGGCATTTATATAAAATAAAATAAATAAATAAATAAACTCCTAAATTTATCTATGACTACCACGTGTCACCCATCTGCTTGGGTTTCATAGTAAGTAAACTAACCCAATCCTAGAAGAGTACTTAAGGTTATCTCTGGCTATAGGCTATAGCCAATCACGATCCAGTGTCATCCCGGAAATAGAAAATGACCCTTACACATATTACACAATTTAAGATTTTATTATGAAAAACACAATTTCAAATTAACAAAGGGAGCAACAATATAAAGTAAATAGTATAATAATAAGGCGTTTACATGTAGACTCTCAACAGGAGAAGCAAATGCTTTCAAAACTTGTTAGAATCGTCTAAAATCAAAGGCATGATATCAACACAATCTATTAAAAAGAACTAAAATACATATACACAGATTCATGAGAAATACATGAGAAAAAATAATCTCAGGTTCTTAGCCGGAAATATATCAACCCTTTGCTTCTCTTTCATCGCCACTCCTTTCTTTGTAGTCTCTCCTCATTGCAATTAGAAACCCCATGTTTTGGCTATGTTTTCTTACATTCAGAAACTCAATTCTATTTCCCAGCAAAGATTACAAAGCCCAACTCAGAGTCTGTATTTTCCCGACTCGCATGGAAAACTCAGTTAAAGCTCTGTATTTACCAGCCAAGCTTACGAAACCAATTTCATTAAATTTCTTCAGGTTTACATCACATCTCTCAATGAAAATCTCAAATAACGTGCTTCATTTTTCTTACTGATAACCCGCGACCCCATTACAAAACTCGTCGAGTGGAGCAATCTCAATGCATTTTCCACCACCCCCATCAACAAATCCCCGTTCAACAATGCAGCATTGAGCACAACCTTGTTCAACAATGGCCTTAGCTACACTGTTGCGGTGCATGCTTCGAGTTAAAATGTGCTAACGACCCTAGCTGGTGCCACTCTTGTAGCCCCTCCATCTTCATTACGGCTACCAACTTCGGTCCGCCTAACTTTGCTCAGCCTAGCAATAACAGGGGCTGGTGTACAACCCTTCTCGTCCTCATTTCGACCTCACTATGCCCAACTTTTTTCCTCATTTCGATCTTATCCTCGTATTCCTTGCCTTTTCCCCCTTTTTAAATGGTGTGAGAGAGGTGGCGTGACGGTTTTGATATTGAAATATGAAGGGAGTGTGAAGCATCAAGCAAGGTAACACTTCCTGCCATCAAGAGATAAATTAAGAGCATTAAAAACATCTTCGGTTACAAATAGTCATGAAAGACACGTCCTGTAGAAACATGTGTGAGTGAGTGTGAGATTAATGAGAGAAGGAAGTTATTGAGAGATCTCTTAGAATTTAAGACCATGAGTAAGGGGGGAGATTGTAGGTCCCACCAATTTATTTTAATTTGATGATGTGGCTTATAAATGAAGAAAAGTCCTATGTGGCATCAAGAGAAATGATTAGGTGGCATCCATAGAAACACACTAACTGTGTTTTATAGTAGTAGTATAGATAGATAGATATAGATTTTATTCGTCCATCTACAAGCCAAATATTTCTAAAACCGGAAAATGTAATGAAGGGAAGTTCAACCGTCAAAGTAAAGGAATGTCGTTAGAGATGATAACTCTAAGAAGGAGTGCCGGTAGAGATGATTACAAATCTCTGATTATTTATACTAACGGGTGGCACGTGCGATGCACGTGAGAGCAAGGGGAAGGAGTTAACCACAGTTAATAGGAGTTAAAAGGGACACATGTTAACCTGCGGGTGCGATTGAACTCTCCCCAAGTTCAATCGCGATTGACTGTGATTCTATTCTTTAAATAGATAGATGAGGGTGGTTTGGGAATGAAAGTAAAACTTAAATTAAAATTTTTGTTTTATATAAGGATAGTTTAGGAATTTCAGAAAATTCAGGGTACCCCTGCCTCTCCTATTATAATAGTAAAGAAAGATATGAAATTGTTGCCAAGTATTGCTTAGAAGAATCTCGTAAAACTTTCAAGCATTTTGTAACGGATAAAATTCGTAAAAAGGAGCAAAAAGAAGGGGTAAAATAGGGATTTCTCACTCTGGCAAATTCTAACATTTTAGCCGTCATAAGCCCACTTGGGCTATGTGCTGGCTCACTTGAGTGTTATCTGTCAGGTGATCTTATCATGACTGTACAAGTCATGATGACTCCAAATGCCTGTAAATAAGCAAGAATCATCAGAGAGAAGGGGATGATGGTGCGATGGATGATGAAAAAGGCAAGAGAGGAGAGAAAGGGCAGAAGGAGAAGAGGAGGATGGAGCTAAAGGCAAGGAGGATGGTGCGAGAGGCAAGGAGGATGGTGCGAAAGGCAAGGGAAGAGATCAAGAGAAGAAGAAGAAGAAGAAGAGGAAGAGAAAGAGGAAGAGGAAGAGGAAGAGGAAGAGGAAGAGGGAGATCTGAGAAGCTTGAGTCACTCACACTCCTCCCCCGAAGTGCTGTGCAGGCGACCACCCATCTGATTCTCTCATCTTCTTTGGTGTTATCCGGCTATTTGATGCTCTTTATGGCTTCACGATCGTTTGTGGCCACCGGAGTCTCTCAAATAGGCCATGTCCGCCTAATGCTCTCCCTGAATGGTCACACTGCCACTAGCACGGCCTTGCAGTTAATCATCGGGTGAGTGCAATCATATTTGAGCTTGTGTCTAACGCTGTGAATGGTGCCGAATACGTTGTGCTGTGAATGGTGCCGAATACGTTGTCACGTTGTGTTGTGCATAGTGCTGAGCTCGTTGTCCGTTGTCTGATGTACAACGTTCCCGTCCTGAGCAGATAACGTACACGTTGTTTGCAGTACAACGTACACGTTGTCTGCTACACGACGTACCCGTTGTCTGTTACACAACGGATGCACAACGTATGCGTTATCAGAGCTGGAGCTACGTCATCCGAGCTGCGTCCTCTGTGCCTTATCTGAGCACGTTATCAGAGCTGGAGCTACGTCATCCGAGCTGCGTCCTCTGTGCCTTATCTGAGCACGTTATCAGAGCTGGAGCTACGTCATCCGTGCCACGTTGTCCGAGCTATCTGTGCCTTGTCCGAGCTGCCTTATCTGTGCCACGTTGTCAGAGCTATCTGTGCCTTGTCCGAGTTACGTTGTCAGTGCCTTCAGAGCTGCGTCCTCAGTGCCTTCTGAGCTACGTCCTCAGTGCCTTCAGAGCTACGTCCTCAGTGCCTTCCGAGCTACGTCCTCAGTGCCTTATCCGAGCTACGTTGCCAGTGCCTTATCCGAGCTAGAGCTACGTTACCAGAGCACTTTGTCCATGCGTTGTCTGTGCCTTATCAGAGCACGTTGTCAGAGCTATGCTATCCGAGCTAGAGCTACGTTACCAGAGCACGTTGTCCATGCGTTGTCTGTGCCTTATCAGAGCACGTTGTCAGAGCTATGCTATCCGAGCTAGAGCTACGTTATCAGAGTACGTTGTCTATACGTTGTCTGTGCCTTGCCCGAGCTATGTGAGCTACGTTGCCAGTGCTTTGTCCGAGCTATGTGAGCTACGTTGCCAGTGCCTTGTCCGAGCTATGTGAGCTACGTTGCCAATGCCTTGCCCGAGCTATGTGAGCTATGTTGTCTGTGCCTTGCCCGAGCTATGTGAGCTACGTCATCCGAGCTGCGTCATTTGTGTCTTATCCGAGCTGCGTTATCAGTGCCTCCTGAGCTACGTTGTCAGTGCCTCCTGAGCTACGTTGTCAGTGCCTTGTCCGAGTTGCGTTATCAGAGCTGCGTTGTCTGAGCCATATTCTTTGTGCCTCCTGAGCTACAATCTCCAGAGCATAACACCAGAGCTCGTCCTCAAGTGCATATGCCCAGTGCCCTCACGATAAGTATCTCTATACTATTATGTGCCTCATCATGTGCTTGTGCCATTTACTGTGCTTGTGCCATACACTGTGCTTATGCCTTGTCATGTGCTTGTGCCGTATACTGTGCTTGTGCCTTGTCATGTGCTTGTGCCGTATACTGTGCTTGTGCCGTACACTGTGCTTGTGCCTTATCATGTGCTTGTGTCATATACTGTGCTTGTGCCATACACTGTGCTTATGCCATATACTGTGCTTGTGCCATATACTGTGCTTATGCCTTATCATGTGCTTGTGCCGTATACTGTGCTTGTGCCATATACTGTGCTCGTGCCTTATCATGTGTTTGGTGCCTTATACTGACTTTATCATCGGAGCTTATTTCAGGGTGCACACCCGCCCCCTCAGACTCGTTCACAGGTGGAGTTGTGCTATCATTCCTTTACCAGCAAAGCAGCTACAGACGCGTGGCGTGCACGGGATTTTTTCCCTTTCACATTTTCTTCTCTCAATGTCTTCTACGCAGATCCCTTGTCCTGAGATACAAACCATAGAAGAGGCGCAGAATAGTGCTGCAGATAAAGCAGCAACGGACAAGTATTTTTTGGATTCGAGGTTACAAGTTCTGTCCTATTGATGGGGAGCTAATTATTCATTATCTGATGAATAAGAACAAGAATCTCCCTTTGCCTCCTAATAGAATCAAGGAGGTCAATCTAATGGATTACAATCTTCATCACTTCATAGACCCGTTTCATTTTTCTTATTTTTCTTTTTGAAGCTATTTTGTGAAAGCGTTCATCTGTCTTCTTCTTAAATGTTTATCTACTATCAGGCCAAAGAAACCTACAAGTTTCTTTGATACCTGCAACTTGTCGAACGCCCATTGCAACTCGCCAAGGTTTTCCCTTCGGTTTCAAGGGCTCAAGATTCTGAAACTTTAGATGAGTTTGACATATGTTCTTTTCTGGTTATAACCTGGAGTTTAGATGAGTTTTTTTGACTCAAGATTCAGGTTATAAATTCGAATTTGACATATATTCTTTTCCATTCATGTTAAGGTGAATATTAAATGACCACTTTTGAGTTAATCTCAAGTCGTTTCTTTTGTTAGATGGTAGATAATGCCTTTTACTTTTTGTGTAACTTTTTTTTGTTTTTGACTCGTAATCATCTCCTGTTGTAACCGGACTCCCCTGAGTCAGGTAACACCACTGACATTCCCACGTGTCCCTTTTGACACTTCTTAATTGTGGTTAAGATTCATCCACCCCTAGGGTTCACTCACCTATATATCCTTAGTTTTTAGAAGAATATATTTTAAAAAAATTTAAGTACCCTGATTAATCTAATGGATTACAATCCCTATGACCCTTCTTTTGTTTTCACCTATTATTTTTCTTTTCTAGTTTAGACTTTTGACTAAGAAGAGTATTTGTAGAAACTATATTTTTGACTTAGGATTCTCTCGTATTACAACCATTCTTAGTATTCTTGCCTCTCTCTCACTCTCACATTGTGATCATTTTAACACAATAACTCTTCAGAAACCAACTAGGAATAGCAGAATACAGCTAGGGGCGGAGCTTGCAGGTGGGGGGCTGTGGGGGGCTAGAGATGGCAACGGGCGGTTTGGGCCAGGGCGCCTCCAACCCTACCGCATCCCTAATGGAAAACTCCTATCCCATTCCTGTACCAAACCTAGAGCAGGGCGGGTTAGTTCCGATTTTTTAAAACACTTCTTAACCTCGTCCCCATCCCGTTAAGCACTTGACGGGACAGGTCTGGACTATATTTTCATATTATAAATAATATATTAAAGTAATTGTAGGATTAAATTAAGGGTAAAATAGTAATTTCACAATAACGGGATAGGTCGGGGTGGGGCGACTTAAACCCATCCCCAGCCGAATCCAACTCGGTTTTAACATTCATTACCGAACCTGCTCCTACCGTATAAGAGCTCCCACCCGTATAAGAGCTCCCCAAACCTGCCCCAATAGGGGTGGGGCAGGGCAAGTTACCAGATTAAACCGGCCCATTGCCATCCCTAGTTTCGAAGTGCGTATTACTTTCCGAGCAAAAAAAGTAAAGTGCATATTTAGCAGCCCAGGAATGGATTTTGTCTGGCCCTTGCCAGATGAAAGTCACCTGGCCCTCTTCCCATAAGTCAACACGTGTCCTTTTTAATACCCTTAACTATGGTTAATATTCATTAATCCTTAGGATTCAACCATGTAACCTTGGTTTTTAGAAGAAATATTTTTTTAAAATTAACCATAAGAGTCTAAAAAAAATATAACCAGGGTTAAAAGGGAAGTTTAAGGGGCTTTGCCAATGAGCTAGACGATTTTGGTCTGGTGAGGACCAGACCATATCCGATCCCAGTTAGCCCCCTAGTTGCTCCAATGGTAATAATGTACCTTCATAGGTGGTGGACTCCCTAGGTTGAGTCTGTTGATATTAGGGATGACAATGGGTCAGGCTTCGGCTTAAATTTTGGTAATTTTTTAATAGGCCCAACATAAACATGACACAATTACAAAAGGCTTTGAAGCCCGAATTAGGCCCAATTGACACCCCTAGTTGATATGCTCACCATTTTACTGACCATATACTAATCTTAGATAAATAATGAATTATACCCAGCAAAATAAGAAAATGAGAAAAGCTAGCCCAATAACAAGGCTTCCAAAGTCTCACTTTAATAGCAACAGTTGTTGCTACTTTTTGTGTTTACCAGTTGAATCCTAACTTTTTTGGGAACAAATTAGGGGGCCTATATATGCAAAGGCACGGGCAGATTTTGTTTCAGTTGGTTGTTATAAGAATTATTGGCCCATATAAGTTGTAAGTAAATCAATGCATAAAAAAATGGAAAAAGATTGCCTCTGGTGGCTGCCCGAGCTAGGCGCTCGGGCATCCACAAAAAAATGGGCACCTGGTGATAATTTAAGGGAGAAGTCATTTCATTCTCCCTATGATTTTGACTTCTCCCCATTTGATATCTTTCCTATTTAAAACACCACCTGCCCGTTGGTTTGTGGCTGACCGAGCGCTCGGGCAGCCACCAGAGGTAATCTTTTTCCTAAAAAAATTTGATAGCTTATGAGCGGGTGGAACCCATGGAGTTAAGCAACTGCTTCTGATACATAGGGATCTACAACAGTTGCTATACCACAAACAGCTCATTGCCTCTTTTATAGAGGTTATAATTGTTTTCTTGACATGCTTAAAAGGAATAACCAATGACAGGTGCTGCACCCATGGTGAGTTTGATAAACCCTTGACTGTTTCACCTAAAAATTCGTTTAGGATAGTAGCACCATTTGACCCAGGAAGTTAAACCATCAAAACTAGGTCTGGTTCATAGGAAAAAGTACACTTTAGCTGGAATTTCTAAACAAAAATTACCATATAAAAATAACTTATAAACAATTCATCATCTTCAAATCTGTGACCTCTTTGCTAGGGCTCATCCCTGCCGTCCCTAACAAAAATTTGATCACAGTAAATCTAACATGGCTTTTTCCCACACATTGTAGCCATATACATTAAATACTGAAGGGGACTAGATATACCGAGCAGAAATGCTACCCCAGTCGAAGGCTTCCGCCTGTGACTCAAGGTGGTGGCAACAAGTGTCCATGAGTTGCACCTATGGGTTTTTTGGCTCGAATTGAAGCAAACCCAGAGTGGGCCGATCGATCAATGGCCGACGATTTTCGGCGGGTTGGAATTTGAGTTGGTTTTGGTAACTCCTATTTTGTTAGGAAGTTGCCTTGTTTTTGGATTCCTATCTTGGGGAAATTCTAAAAGTGTTAGGACTCATCCCTTGCCTGTAAATAAGCCTAGGGTGGAGGCTTATAGAAATAACCAAAAGGTAAGAACCTTAAGTAGAAGAGAGAAGACTACAGATATGTGAGGTGTGGTAGAACTTCTATGGAAAGCGAGAGCGTCTCTCATAGAAAGCTCTAGTGAAGCTCTTGGGTGAAGAAGAGTGTTCTCACGGTTGTATCTCGGTGTGCTCTCAATGGTGGAGGGTAGTGGTTCGGTATTGAATGGTTCAGGTTTTGTCTCCTTTGTCCTAAAAGAAGTATTTGACATTCGATCAGATCCGGATTGGAGAAAGTGAACAAAGATGTGGGTTGTGTGAGAGTCTTTCAAAGGTTATGGTAGAGTCTTTGGGTGTATATTCTTTATTTATCTGTTCTCTTGTAATCTCTATTTAGTAGTAAAGGTTTTCTAAACCGTTTATAGACGGACCCTAGATAAGTGAACCACGATATATCTTGTGTATTGTATGTTTGTCATTTTTTCTTGTGAATACCCTATGATCACCGCACCGCTTCCGCACGCCATTCCCCAACAGCACCCACACTGCATCTGTGGAAAAAAATAGCGTATAGGGCTAGCACTCTATACCGAGATATAACTATCATTTGGTCTGCCTAACAAAATAAGAATTATATATAAGAAAAAGAAAAATGAAAGCTTCAATGACTGCACAGCCCGCCAACAGTAATCTAGGCCAGACGAGTTGCAGGGTGCATCGCATAACTCAGAAACATTCGGTTTCAGGCTCCTTAACCCACCATTAGAATCATAGAATGAAAAAGAAAAGGCAGTGCCAATCAATATTCACAAGAATGTCAATACATTAGTGTAGCTACATTAGCATTCAGACATTTGAATTAAGATAAACAAGCAATCCACAATGTTTTTTTTATCAGATCTAAAACTTGATCTACATATAAAGGAAAAATAAATTACACGCACAAGGGAGCTGATTGTAGGACCCAGATTGATCAGAAACGACAATCATACATCTCTTGCCATGCATCTCGGACCGGCAAAAAGATTGGATTAAACAGAGCAGCTAGCCAGACAGGAATGACATTGCTCGTGTAAAATCCAGAGATTTTGGGGCTGACTTTGGGAAACAATGCCCATCTGGTACCCATAATCCACCTTTATGGGGCAGCACTACTTGTTGGCTTGAATTCTTCGCATCTTTGCCCGCTTTTGGGCATGGAACTTCTTTCTTTTTCTTCACAAACTCGAAGAACTCTGCAACTTGGCGAGCATACCTCCGCAAAAGAAAATTTGCAACTTTATTAACGTAAATACCAATGTGCATTTTGAAAGTAAATAAGAAACAATACACCATCATTCACAAGACCTAGCACCAAAGCTCCAATACAGAGAAGAAAAAAAAGAGTAAGGATAATATCACAAGTTTTGCTACTGCATTGGTCAGTGCAAATGTCCCAAGTTGATATCACTAGATATTCTATGTATAAACGCATGGAAATAAAAATCGCCAAATCCGATATGAAACAAGCAATACATATAAGTTTCGTTAGCCTCCCGTATGATATTTATACTAATAATAAACGAGCGATACATATCGTTTATTGATTATTTATATTTTAATTCATTGTGTAATTCTAATTGGGTTTGCTACATTGTCTTTGAGTCGCTTCCCATGGCTTTATATTTGATAAATTTGATTCCTCTAACTCAATTGATTTTTTATAAAATTTAATTTGATTTTTTTATGATACGTATAGATTTAGGTTGGGACCGATACGACTCACAAAACCGTATTTTTAATCATTGCACAAATAGCACCAGGTTAGCTTGCAGCATGACCCAACAGCCAAAGATATCCCAATCTATACAAACTCTTTAGACACCCTCGGCTGCCAGAAGGAAAAAACAGCCAGGGTACCTCATATTTCGGCTGGGAATGGATGCTCAAGGATAGACATACCTACACCGACAAGAAAGCAGCAGAATAATGAACAGGCATAACACCTACACATGCAATTTAAGAAATTTAGCAGGCCATCTGAACCCAAACTGCTGGAACTGCTGGATTGTTGATGTGGTTCCAATTAATGAGTTTGCATATAACCAAATACCCAGCTATCAATTGAGCCATATTGCACATTCAGACTGGAATGGATATAAGAGGGAATAATGGTGAAACATGTCATACCAAAATCGGAAAACAATTATAAATTACCTATTCTTAGAAGAGACAAAAGTACACAGAACACCGAATGATGGAACAATAATTGGAAAGATATCTTCTGTGACCCTTGGCAATGGACGCGCAACATCTTAGTAGTGCCACACAAGTAGATTTTGTGGTCGAGATTTGAGAATTAGTCTCAACCTAACTTTAATTAGAGGAGGTTGGGCAATGCTTTACAGAAAGAGACTCTCTGCCACCCAATGTGTGTCCCAACACAAAGGACCTGGTCTTTAAATAAATCAGCAATTCAATTGCCTAGATCTCCACATAGGCACCTATCAAAACTCTGTGCAATAGTCACATCCATTGCTCCGTATCAAAATCCATTGATGCGCCAAGTGACCCAACCCTATGACCAAATTTGTTAGCCCTTGACAAGCAACTCCTACATGCCAGCCTTTGGCCTGAGTAGGTGACTCATAATGAAGGCAAGGCATGGGGCCTTGACCCCATTTATCGTGGCTCAGCATATTCTGATTCCTCAAATCATGAAATGCACAGGTTACCCAGCAACATGTATGGCACACCACGAGGCACAAGTTGGCCATGGTGCAATTTGACAGAGTTCTGGTTATTATAGGTGTGGTCTGATAAAGATTTGGATAGGCTTGGTGAGGTTTAACGGAGATTTGGTTGGACCTGCTTGGTCAAGATGCAGTTGGGCACGGTATGGCTTGATCAAGATGGAGTACGGATTGAACATACTCAGTCATGATACAGTTGATTCCATCAAGATGGAGTATTGATTAAACATACTTGGTCGTGATTCAGTCAGTCAAGGTATGGGTTAATTAAAAAAGTGTTTTGATGAGACCATGGCTTGTATAGGCTGTAGGATCTTTGAGGACAATAGCACCAAATAAATCCTATATATATATATATATATACACATATATATATATATGAACATAATAGTGCAACCAAATCATATAAAATATAGGAATAAACATTAAAATATATATTAAAGCAAATCACCCTAAATACAAGAAATTATATGAGCACCACAAGTTGATGGCAATCAGCAGTCAAAATATAGCATATCAATTTCATCAAATGTGATACTACAATTAAACAATGAGATGAGGAAATAATAATGGCAGTGTTATAATTCATATCAAGATTAGGAAAAAGAAGATGAGAATGTTAGTAACATGTATCAAATAAAAAGTATTGACAAAATACTGTATACAAGGCATCTTGAGCGACAAAGCATTCTTGTAGAACATAGTAAGAATGTGCTAAACCATTACCACACCAAAAACAAAAACAATGAGAGAGAGGAAGATAACAGAATAGTGTAATTCCAGGAAGTAAAAAAAACAAATTTACTAACATTAGTTAGTTATGTAAGGTGATTAGATGTCTAAAGAATAAATTGTTCTATCTTACTGCTGCTTTGCTTCAATATCTCGACTAAAATCGATGTTGGGTTCACAGTCCAGGACTAAAGCAGGAACCTGCTCATAAGCAAACAAAACTAAGCATTATCTCTATGAAGTGAAAAAGAAGTTCCAGAAAATATATGCAGAGAAGGAATACCTTTTGAATACTTGAATGCATATGATCACCCTCTAAATAGAAGACACGGTCCCTTATATTGGGATGTAAAGAGCTGTTCATATGAAGGGGCAGCTGACTGACAGACAATACACCATGATTTCCACTTTGGAAGGGGAATAGCCAGCTCTCGTGCTTCTCATGCAAGTCACGCAGATAATCCAGGGTGACACCACCCTCCTCTGTTCTCTTCCGTAGCTTCATTCGCTTGTGGCAGGTATCAGGGGTTGCTCTAAGGTAGATGAAACCATCAGGAATAAGCCCGGGTAGACATGAAACAACTGGATCAAACCATGAGTCGTAGATGCTGATCTCCATCTCATTCATCCAATTTGCTTCATGAACAGCTCGTACAAAGACCTTTATTATGTAATAATCAAAAAAAAAATATTGAAAAGGCCTCAGCCTTCAAAACTTTGATCACAGGTTATTTCCACCCTCAAACAAGATCAACGAATGATCCTACTAAAAGTAAAAGAAAATGGAAAAACGAAAGTATTGTAGGACTACAAGCTCAATTTATCAAGATCATAAAAAGCACCAGATGCTTACCATCCTATCACTGAAGACACTCCTCTCCATCAGTCTAAGGGGTTTAACTCCACCAGCAGATTCGCGTTCCTGCATGACCCTTGTAACAAAGACATAATTTTGGAAGGTATAGGCATACCTCTGTGGTTCAGCATAGAAAGCATCCAGTATATTGAAATGATCAGCTCCGACATCCTGCCACTTAGAAATAGGTTCTGGAACCACCTCAACAAGATCCCGTAGCTCAAGTGTTTCATTGGCTATTCTCTGAAGGAAAGTTGTCTTTCCAACACTGATGTTTCCCTCGACACAAAAAGTAAGTCGTTTCTTTTGGGTCGGCTTCACATCAGAGTTAGAACTCTCCTCCTTTAACTCTTCATCCACACTCTCTTTGATGAAAGAAGTTATACTCTCGGCATGGTTTCTATGAATGATTCCTACAGAACTTTGTAAGAACTCAACCATCTCCTGACTAGACTTTCTGAAAAACTGCAACAGAAAACATAAAGAAAAACTTGTCATGGGTGGCATACATAATGTCTAAATACCAGATATCTTCACATGATTTTTTCTGTCTATATCAAAAAGAAAAAGAGGTCAACATGGAACTTAAGATTGGATTTCACTTCAAAAACTACAATTTTTGAATACCAGGTGCAGAATCTCAACAAGATAACCAACTCCATGTCGTGATTTTATCCTCACTGCCTGTGGCCAAAATCTTAAGAGGGAACCTGATATGAAATGTACATACCCATTTATATTTATTAGTCTGCAGATAGATTAAACGTATTCACATAAAAACAGCACACACTCAAGAGCGGAGCAAGGGGAGGCATGGGGGGCACGTGGCCCTCCTCAACTTTTGAAAAAATTGTAAAAAAAATTTGTAAGGAATTAGCATGGTGGCAGCTGCCCAAAAATTAATTGATAAGGGCATAGTAATGGGGTATTGGGGCAGCTGCCCCGTGACCTTAAGATATATATATATATATATATATATATATATATATGTGAGCAATAATCCACTCCTCAGGCAAGGAGTGGACTACGCCCTCACAAAGACCCTTTAACTGTCCTTGAAGTATGGTTAGCAAATTTTAACTCATGTGGTTAAATTTTGTTTCCTTCTAAAAACCAAGGTTAGATGCTTTAACTTTAAGGATTAGTGAATCTTAATCACTAACGTTTTATATTATGTTGTTTAATTATTTAATAGGACAAAGTCATAGGATAAGGGTCAACAGTCCGCTTGAACTTTTGAAAAAAAATATATTATAATTATTTAATAGGACATAACCATGGGGCAAAAGGCCCAAACTTTTGCAAACAAAATATATTTTTTATACTATTTATTTAAATATTTAACAGGGGCATGGCCATAGGGCATGGAGACAGCTGCCCTAGACCAAATAAACTTGACATTTAACTAATTGTTCTGTACAAATTCATCAACAATTACTATCATTTTCCATCAACCATTGCGTGCCCCCTACAATAAAAATCCTGACTCCGCCCCTGCATACACTGTAATCTACTGTGCGTCTGTGCCAATTGTTTGTTCTATTTGCATTACAGTATAAAGAAAAAGAGAACATGAACGGGGGATAGGTACCTTATCTTTGTACAGTTGTTTGAGTTCTGCAACTCCCCTTATACCATTTTCTACCAGCTTCCTTAAATTTCGAAGCCCGACACCAGGAATAGTTAAAAGGTCAGGATTTTCAGACAGAGCACCACTCGACGAACCCTTCTGCCTTCTGTGCAGCTGTAACGGATGTTCATCACAACCAGACAATGAACACGACAACCCCTCTTCGCTAACTTCATTATCGCCACCATTACAACTACCCATCTTCTCTAAATTCCTTAAAACTCCTTCAGGCTTGGTGTGGAGCCAGGCTCTATCTGGGGTTCCATCATTGAGCTTGCAACGGCAAAGGGTGCAGCTACTGGAAGAAAAGCGAGTAGCAGAAGAAGAAGGTTTATTGGAGAGAGAAAGGGAAGGTCGGAGATGGAAAGCAGTGGTGGTGTTGGGTATTGGAGGAAAGGGAAAGTTGTTCTTCTTCTTAGGACCCCAACCCCAACCCCAAGGGGTAGAGTTGCTGGTTGTAGTGCAGAGGATGGGACCTGAAGAGCTTCGCTGCAACAGCTTCTGCATCACTGAGCATTTCACAACTCCTTTTTCTCTCTGTTCTAATGCTGCCTCATCGCCTCTACTCACATTCTTTCAAACTCAACTCTACTGTGTATTAGAGAGCAGATTTAGATCTTATACCATTTGCAGGGTTTGAAAAATTGAAGATGGGTTTCAGTGGTTTGAAAAGGGAAGGAGAAAACCGATTAAAGAGTTGTCATTTTCGTGGTTTAGGGTTTTTCCTTTTTGGTTTAGAGGAGTTGTCGTTACATTTGCCTCGGAGAAGGGGTCCGTGGCAGGCAGGATTTTCGTACTGTATCATGGAGACAGAGGGAGAGAGCGAGCAGAAGGAATTTTCAGACTTTAAAAAGAAAGTAGTCATACAAAAAAAAAAAAAAATTAAGGTGCCAAAGCAATGACAACGGAATGTTGAATGCATGTTATCACAACCTCATTCCTGCGGTTAATTTTTAAAAATTAAGATTTGATTATTTAAACCTTAAGTATGAGTGAATCTTAAGCATGATTAATAAATATCAAAAAGAACATATGACGAGCGTGGAAGATGTGCGTGTACACCACTCAACGGATGTTGGATGCATGTTATTACTTCCCTTGTTAAATGTCTTCTCACGTAGGGTTATGATTTTCTCTTTTGTTTCTACTTTCTTGGGTAGGTGCTTGCCTTGGCCAACACACGTCCATCTTCGCCCTTAAATTAGGGGTTGGGGTGTATTCTAAGCTAATGAGACCAACATTGTATTGCCCATGCTCTACAGGCCGCATGTGACCCTTTTAATACTTATTATATGGTTTTTTTTTTTTTTTTCTTTTTGTTTTTGGTAAGAATACTTATTATATGGTTAAGATTCACTTTATTCATACATCTTTTTTTTTTTTTTTTTTTTTTGGGTAACCTCAACCCATACCACAAGACAATGACCGAAGGCAAATACAAGGGAATACTCATACCACCCAAGCAAACCCACACACCACACACATGCAGCCCATGTAAGCTTCACCCTGGAGCTCCTCAAAACGGGTACCAACCGTTTGAGGCCCTAAGGAACTTATATGGGACAACATGCTCGGGAGAACACACACACACATCTAGCCTTGTTTTTTAGGAAGCAAAAAAAAAAAAAAAAAAAAAAAAAAAAAAAAAATACATTTACACCCCCGTGGTTTGACGAAAATACACATAGAACCTCTCAGTTTTCAAAAAATACACTAAGTACCCTTACTTTTTAAAATAATGACACTAAGACCCTCTCCATCAGTTGACCGTTAATCAACTCACAGAAATGATGATGTATGCTGATGTCATGTGATTAGGTATATAAAATTTCAAATTTATCCCTCTATTTTCCAGAAAACACTGTTCTTGCTCCAAAACACTATTTATTTAATATTTAAAAATCCGGTTCTCACCCAAGAGGTCACCACGTGTCCTTTTTGACACCCTTAAACCATGGTTAAGATTCACCCACCCATCCTTGTTTTTTTTAAAAATATTAATTCTTATTTGAAAATAAAAAAAATTAGTTATTTTTAATATTAAAAACAGTTTTTTAATACCACCCCTTGAGGTCGCCACGTGTCCCTTTTGACACCCCTTAACCGTGGTTAAGATTCATCCACTCATCCTTGGCTTTTTAAAAAAATATTAATTCATTTTTGAAAATAAAAAAAAATAGAGTTTTTTAATATCACCCCTTGAGGTCGTCACGTGTCCCTTTTGAGTGCCTTAACCGTGGTTAAGATTCACCCACCTATCCTTGTTTTTTTTTACATATTAATTTTTTTTTTTAAATTTAAAAAAAAAATAGAGTTTTTTTATTATTAAAAACAGTTTTTTAATATCAACCCCTTGAGGTCGCCACGTGTCCCTTTTGACACCCCTTAACCGTGGTTAAGATTCATCCACCAATTCTTAGTTTTTTTTTTAAATATTAATTCATTTTTGAAAATTAAGGGGTGAATATTAACCACGGTTAAGGGGTGTCAAAAGGGACACTTGGCGACCTCAAGGGGTGACGGTCAAGGGGTGTCAAAAGGGACACGGGACACCTCAAGTGGTGATATTAAAAACTGTTTTTAATATTAAAAAAATTCTATTTCTTTTTTATTAATTTCAAAAATGAATTAATATTTTTAAAAAAGCCAAGGATGGGTGGGTGAATCTTAACCACGGTTAAGGGGTGTCAAAACTCAAAAGGGACACATGGCGACCTCAAGGTGATATTAAAAAACTATTTTTAATATTTAAAAAAAAACTCTTTTTTTTTTAATTTTCAAAAAAAAATAATATGTAAAAAAAAAAACAAGGATAGGTGGGTGAATCTTAACCACGGTTAAGGCACTCAAAAGGGACACGTGACGACTTCAAGGGGTGATATTAAACAACTCTATTTTTTTTTCATTTTCAAAATTGAATTAATATTTTTAAAAATAACCAAGGATGGGTGGGTGAATCTTAACTACGGTTAAGGGGTGTCAAAAGGGACACGTGGTGACCTCAATGGGTGGTATTAAAAAACTGTTTTTAATATTAAAAAAAACTCTAATTTTTTTTTTTCAAAAAAGAATTAATATTTTTTTTTTTAAAAAGGATGGGTGGGTGAATCTTAACCACGGTTTAGGAGTGTCAAAAGGGACACATGGCGACCTCATGGGTGAGAACCGGATTTTTAAATATTAAATAAAAAGTGTTTTGGAGTAGGAACAGTGTTTTCTGGAAATTAGAGGGGTAATTTTAGAATTTTATATACCTAATCACATGATATCAGCAGACATCATCATTTCTGTGAGTTGACTAACGGTCAACTGATGAAGGAGGTATAAGTGTCATTATTTTAAAAAGTAAGGGTACTTAGTGTATATTTTGAAAACTGAGGGGGGTCTAAGTGTATTTTCGTCAAACCATAGGGGGTGTAAATGTATTTTTTAGGGTAAATTACAGTTACCTCCCATGAGGTTTAGGGAAATTACAGAAACCTCCTCTCTAGTTTCTATAATTACACTATCTCCCCTGTCACACGGTTAATAGAAAATATACTTTTACAATTTTATCCCAATTGTAAGTTAAAACACTTGTTTTTGTTTTCACACAAAAACCTTCTCTTTTTATCGTGCCTCACAAGTCTTAGCAAGGCTTTCCCTCACCAGTCACCACGAGCAATCTCAACCGTTCGGCCTCCACAAGGCATGCCTGTTCATCCCCAACCTTGGCTTCTCTTCCTGTTGTCGGTTCAAATAGTACTACTCCAAAGCTATTTCTCATTCACTTTGATCACGAATGCATACTCTCCGATCCAAGTTACAAATATGAGTTAGATGCATTTCAAAATCAGGCAAGGGGAAATGTACCCCCAAAGAACTGTAGGACCCCAAAGAGCCCCCCTACAGCGGTTAAGATGATCAGTTAGATGCATTTCAAAATCCAGGTTACAAATATTGATCAATGCATATCAAAATTTCCAAACTATCTTTACGTGGAGCAATGTACGTACCCTAAAGAGCCCCCTACAGCGAACATTGTATCGGGCTAACTATTCTTAATCAACACCTTGGCTAGCCCAAAATCTGCGATCCTGGCCTTAAATTCAGAATCCAACAGAATATTGATGGACTTCACATCACGATGAATAATTGGTGGAGAGCAGTCATGGCGCATATAGTAGAGCCCTCTGAGCAGCTCCAACTGCAATCTGTAATTGGCCTATATGATGCACCCAATCTAGGCCTACATGAACATGAGTGCATGTTCAGGTGGAAGTCGATTTTATCATACGATTAAGATCAGATGGTCCTTAGATGGAACCCATCAATTAGATGGTCCAGGTTGATGAGCAGAAATTAGCAGTCCAAATTGATATCCACATGTATACAATTAAGTATAAGATTACCCATGGCATCACTAACATCCCATGTTTAAACTGATGTTGAAGTGGTTGTTAGGAAAAAACAAGTGGGATAAAAAAAAATTAATGTTATTGAAACATTTAAAGCATGACATCATCAAAGTTCATCCACGTTACTAACGTCACGTTAACATAAGGAAGGAATTTGTTATTGACAATTGAAAAACAGGAGAAGACAGTGTAATTTTAGAAATTAAAGGGGAGGTCTTTGCGATTTCACCAAACCTCAAGGGAGATAACTGTAATTTACTCAAAATTTTACAAAAATCTTAAATCAAAGTAGTTAAAATTTCTTAACCAATGTTAAAAGGGCAGTTAAAGGAGTTCTGCCAGGCGGCTTTAGTCTGGCGAGGGCTAGACCAAATCTGAACCCTACTCTAGCTGATCTAGCTGGTGGGCTCGGGTTGGTCAAGTCGGGTTCAAGATGCAAATTTTAACTTGATGAGACGAGCCGAGCTTTTTTAAAGTTTGTGCTCAAGTCAAGCCTGTTTGGTTCGGCTCGAAATTTGGTTCATCCGAGTCACCTTAAGCTCACCACGACTTGAATATTATAATGTATTAATTAAATATTAATAAAAATATATATTACATAATAATAATAATAATATTATTATTATTATTATTATTATTATATTTTTAATTAATCAATCTCAAGTCAAGCTAAAATTGTTCAAATCAATTTAAACTCGAGCCAAGTCATTATGTTTAAGCTGAGCATCAAGCCTTGTTTTTCGAGATCGAGACTAGCTTCAACAAATTCAAGATAAGCTCAAGCTCGGTTTAGCTCAGCTTGAATACACCTCTAAGTAGGGGTATCAATTAGCCGGTCAGCTAGTTGCCCAATCATTAATTGGTCTTTAAAGATAATTGGTCCAGTCCAATTAGAAGAATAGTCAAATGGGCCTTAGGTCTTAGGGGTTTAGGCCCAAGCATGCCCAACTACTTAACCAAGTCCGGCCACAAATAATTGTCACCCCTATAAAGTGGGCTGCACAATTTGGCCTAACACTTGTCTTGTTTCCTAGTTCTCTTTTCAAGTCAATTGATGCATTGCCAGAAACTTGAGTCCTCCCTCAAAAGGAGAAATATGTCTTACCACTAGAGCAAACGTTCAAACATTCTATGGTTAGTTGTTAAGACAAAATAAAACGTGATGACTGAACTTCTTGCCACATCACATAAAAGGCAATTTTTACCGACCTTTTATTTTTACCGACCCTTTTTTTTTGTTAGAAGTGCAAGTCTCATATGCAACCCATATGTATATTTTTTTTCAAACTCTCATTATGGATGTAACACGGTTGTTAATATCTCTTCAACAATTTATTAAAACAATTCTTTAAGAAACGAGAAATCATGGTTTCAACCGGTTCTAAAGATAACAGGGAAATGTATAGACACACACCGCTACAATAATGAGAGTTTGGAAGTTTGGGTTTGGGACTAGCATTTCTCTCTTTGTTTTTATCAGAACGTATATTCCATTGTACTAAATTTTCAATGCAGCCAAAGACCTCAACTCAAAAATACCAATTTGATTTCTCAGGGTACGTCGAATGCAAGATTCCATGGTACAACGACACTTGTCTTCGGTGAATGCACGTAAGTATCGAAAGCACCATGAACTCGACCAATCAATAAGCCCAAGGAGAAAGTATTCAAAAAACCAACTCTTGAAAATCTGATATATCACGCTTGGTTAGCACAATAAAAAGAAAGAAGAAGACTAAGAAGGTAGGGTTTTTGTGGTGTGCAAACAATAGAAGAGCAGGCCCATTATAAAGTTACGGGTTCATCTTTAACGGTCGAATGGGCTTTTAAGAACCAAAGACATTGGAAGACAAAATAGGAAAGATAATGTTTAGGCCTAATGGAATGGTTTTATAAAATTAATTATAAAACATGTGATCAAAGCAGTGGAATTGTAGACTGAGATCAATTTTCATGAGTTATAGTGTGACAATTGAAAATCTACCGTTTGAAAGCTAATAGATAATAACTTCTCACCTACAAACCTTAGATAAATAATGGTTACACCAAAAAAAAGAAGGAAAAAATAATGAATTGAGAAAAGATAGTCCTGATCCGACACAGGCTTGGCACATCACGAAGACTCAAAAAAATAAGAAGGTAGGGTTTTTGTGGTGTGTAAAATAGACAATGACAGGCCCTTTATGTGTTATAATGCTATGGGCTCATCTCCAACATCGAACGGGCTTTTAACTACCAAAGACGTTGGAAGACCGAAGAGGAAATATATTTAGAAGGTATGCCTAATCTAAATAAAAAATCATCCATTGGTCTCAGTGGCAATGTGTAGTTGGCATGGCTGTTGAAAAGTTTACAGTTTGATTAAATAACAGATACTAACTCCTCACCTATTAAGCTAGATAAATGATGCTCACACACACACAAAAGGGTTAAAAAATATAATAAAATGCGCAATAAAAGGGAAAGATAATGAGGTTGAGCAAAAGTAGTCGAAAGTCCCGTGCTTGGCTACCCAACGTGTGCATTGACTAACAACATTAAGGGTGTGTTCTTTTGCCGGAGCATTAAAGGCCTAAAACTATACATGTCCTGGGACATCCAAGATTCGAGACTTTCACAGGCTTTTCTTTGTTCTTTTTTGTGTTCTTTGTTCTTTTTTGTATTCGGGATTTAATGGGTGAATTTCAAGGGCTTTGAATTTTGTTGCTTTTTTTTTTTTACACTAGACAAATTTGCTAGGACCTTTTTTTGTTTGGTTACCAATTTGTTAGGACTATAAGATGCTGATTTTTTCTCTATTTTTGACGAACTTTTACCTCCTTATTTAGGTTTTTGGTTTTTATAGATTTGTGAGCCGTGAAGACCTAAAATACATGATGAACTACCAGAATAAAAGTAAAGCATTGAATCAAATAATTCAGAGTCATTTGAGCAAATAAAATATATTTTCATTACCAACCCATTTCATCACACTATTTGAAATAATAGACACACCATAAGCGAGTTAATGTCTAAATAAAATAGATAAACAAAATCAGCTCAACTATAACAAACAAACAAAAATTACATTAGGAATGTGTCCAAAATTACATTTGTAAACACCCAATTTTTTTACTCCTTCGGAACCTATAGATTCTCTTGTAACCTATCAGAGAATTCTCCTTAACACCCTGAAAGTTTTAGAAAATGCTATAAGGATTCTTAATATTTTAAAAAATTACTAAGATATTTATAATTAAAAATTATCAAAAATGTAACTGAATTTTCTTCAAAAGTGTACCATGTTATCCAAAATTATTTAAAATACTTATTGTATTAATTTGTACTTCAAAAAAAAAAAAAAAAAAACCTTCCAAGCTCTACGGGTTTTGAAAGCTTGGCAAATTGAAGTCCCGTCTTCGCTGAAACTTTAAGTTTCACGGGTGGTTGATGTCCCCGAATTTTAGACAAAATAACTTGGTAGGAAAAGCAAAAATTCAAAATTTTAGAAATCTCACCTAAAAGATGCGGGAAAAAAGAACACACCTAATGGGTTTTCAAAACTCCATGGTGAGACTGATCCATCATTTGGAACCCGAACAAGCGAGGGCCAAAGCCTACCCCCTGGCCCTAACCTATAAGTGGAGTGGGGTGTTTTATAAACTTTCCTTCCTCTTTCTAGGTTTCCGAAGTGGGATAAAACCAGGAGTTTTTATTATTATTATTATTATATAATTTTCTTTTACTTTTACTCAATAACAACACAACAGATAATGCTTACACTTGAACTTTAGCATCACCTTCCACAATTACCCGGGGCAATCCACGCCTCTTGACCAGCATGAAATTGGTTTTAATTGCCTGAGCTTGTTAACAGGAGCACCTCCTCCTAACTAAGGACCGACACGCCTTCACCAACCTAGCTAGAGGGGCCAAAACATGATAGTCATATGTGTATGGCTAGTATGAGAGTGGACTGCGTATCAAAGTTTGAAATCTCGGAATTATAAAAATTAAAAAAATTAAAAAATTCCCAAACCGAAATTTCGGGAATTTGTTTTTTTTAATATTTAATTGGAACAAAATATTCTCATGATATATGCCCATATTTCAAAAGCTTTTGGCTCCGAAATTTCAGAAATTTGGCTGAAATAAATAAACTTTATTTTTATTTTATATATATATATATATATATAAATATATATGTTATTTTAGTTTTAAAAATAAACCCTAAAATTTAGGGAATTTCACAAATTTTTGATAAATCTATAAAAAAATTCAGAATATGTTGATAAATATTGGTATTTTGTTTAAAAATTTTAAATTATTTTAAAATAATCTGTAAAATTTCGGCCAAAATGATGAAACCCATGAGAAAAGCTATTTCGGTTTTGGAGTGGGAACAACACCAAAATTTCACGAAATGAGTCCGAAATTCAAACCTTGTTGAACATTAAGAGATATCTTAAATGTCAATATCAATGTTTCCTTTTAGGGTAAATTACACTCACCTCCCTTGAAGATCGGTGAAATTTCATAAACCTCTCATCTAGTTTCTGAAATTAAACTGCCATCTCCTCAACTTTGGTTGTCGTAACAGATACCCCATTCTCTTAAGTTTACCGTTACTTTATGGATGGACTTTAATGATGTCGTCATTTAAACATTTTAAAACGTCTAAATTACCCTTTTTCAACATAAGGTTAATTAATTCACTAAAATAAATGATAATTGGTTTCTAACCAAGGTTAATAATATCAACTTAAGGTTGATATATATTTCCAAAATCAAGTATATATTTTTTTTCTTAAGAAAACCAATGTTAGATAGATGAACTCTAGGGGTGAGTGAATCTTAACCATAGTTAGTGGGTATTAAAAGGGACACGTGGCGACTTATAGAGATCCTTTAATTGTGGTTAAACATAATTAAACTAAGGTTAATATTTTTTTTTCCTTAAAAGTTAGGATAGATGGATTAATCCTAGGGGTGAGTGAATCTTAAGCACAATTAGTGGGTGTTAAACGGACACGTGGCGGCTAGTAGAGCCCCTTTAATTGTGGTTAAGCATAATCAACCTAAGGTTTTTTTTTTTCTAAAAATCAAGGTTAAATGGATGAATCCTAGGGGTGAGTGAATTTTAACCATAGTTAGTTGGCGTTAAAGGGGACACCTAGCGTCTTGTAGAGATACCTTTAATTGTGGTTAAGCATAAGCAACCTAAGGTTTTTTTCCTAAAAACCAAGGTTTGATGGATGAACTCTAGGGGTGAGTGAATTTCAACCATATTTAGTGGGTGTTAAACGGGACACGGCTTGTAGAGCTCCCTTTATTGGGGTTAAGCATAAGCAACCTAAGTTTTTTTTTCTAAAAAGGTTTGATGGATGAACCCTAGGGGTGAGTGAGTTTTAACCATAGTTAGTGGGTGTTAAAAGGAACACGTGGTGACTTATAATAGAGATCATTTAACTGTGATTAAACATAATTAACCTAAGATTAATATTTTTTATTTTATTTTCTTATAATCAAGGTTAGATTAATGAATCCTAGGGATGAGTAAATCTTAACCACAGTTAATGGGTGTTAAAAGGCACACATGGCGACTTGTAGAGCCCTCTTTAATTGCGGTCAAACATAACCAACCTAAGGTTATTTTTTCCCTAAAACTAAGGTTAGATGGATAAACCCTAAGGGTGAGTAAATCTTAATTGTAGTTAGTGGTATTAAAAGGGACACTTGGTGGCTTGGGAGTACATGTTTTTCTTTGGTAGAGCTTTCAAAACGGTAAAGACGTGTTTCCCCAATCAAGTAATAGGGGTAAAATGGGAAATGATAACTTTAGTTAACAGTGTTAATATTAAGAGTATGACAGGGGAGGGGAGTATAATTTCAGAAACTAGAGGAGAGGTTTCTGAAATTTCACCGAGCCTCAGGGGAGGTGAGTGAAATTTCACGGAGCCTCAGGGGAGGTGAGTGTAATTTGCCCTTCCTTTTATAAGACTCTTGATCTCCTGGATACCAATGTTAAATCAGATAAAGCATATATTTTTTTCTATTGGTACACAGCATCATTTAGCAATGTTGTTGACTCACCTCACCATTAAGAGACTCGAAACCCAGTGAGAATCTTGTCAAACATGTACTGAATTCTTCGTTGGATACTTTTGGATTTTTTTTCTTTTTTTTTATGACATTTAGGTTGATATGTACCATAGATGAGTTATCTCTATGAGCACCAATATTTTCCAGTAGGCTCTCTTATAATTAATATTTTATAACTTAATAATCTCTAATAACTAATAAATTTGTAAGGATCAAACTTGGTTCTATAGTGTATAACTAGTGAAGATCCCGTGCATCATGGATGTTTAAGAAAAAAAACTAGTAGATTTTTAAAATAATCATTAATGATAAACATTAAGATTAAAAAAAAAATGTTTAACCTTTTTCTTTTTTAGGGTAGGACATTCTCTAGCAGACATACCATTGGATGCACGAGAAGGGACCAAAATTGGAATGAAACTAATTTTAAGACCAAAACTGAGATGTGACACATATATCCATTAATATATACACCTAAAATATGAAAACGAAAACATCCCAAGAAAAATTGGCTTCGGATTCTCTCTGGCCCGTGCCAAAGAGGTGCTCTCGGGCCACCACACTTAAGCGACAAGTGGTGGGAGAAGTCATTTCATTTCTCCCCTGATTTTTGACTTCTTCCCGTTTGATATATCTCTCCCTTTATCTCACCATTTTATCATTATGTATCAAATAAAGGCCGAAAAAGTTAAAATCATGGGACCCATGAAATGACTTCTCCAACCAGCTGTCGCTTCATTTGTGGTGGCCCGAGAGCACCTCCCTGGCACGGGGCCAGAGAGAATCCAAAGCGAGAAAAATTATAAACCAAAAGTACAAAAATATGGCAAAACAATTACTACGGCATCCCCTTCTAAGTACATCAAGTTTCGGAAATATTATGTATTAGAAGAAGCTATGAGTGTTACTTCTATTTGAAACAAATGGCCGATGTAATGCAGGATTCTGAAATGGTATTTGGCTGTATAGGCATCTCTAGGAGGAATGGGTCTATTCTTGCTTGAAGTAGAAACAAAAACAAAAAAATATTACTAATAGGTGAGAAGATGCTTACCTCCAAAGATGGGAGTATCTTTAGGAAGAGTTACAGATTTTGAAGAAATAAAACGAAGACGCTTGGTAAACAGGGGCTGTCGAGCATCTTCTGAAATTTGAAACCCAAAAGAAAGGAATCGACGTTTCCCGTTTGAAAAACAATGATTAATGGAAAACCTGTTACGAAGAAGAATAGTATAGTTGTTAAGAAGAAGAGGTCTTAAGAAGAAAAAAACATTAATGGGAGAATAGACATACCGGAAGAGTTGCGGAGAAAATCGGTAGTATCAATTGGGCGTGTCCCTTAATTCCTTTCACCATTATACACAAAAATAACTTTGAGTTGCTTCTAATTTTCAAGCACCACCCAAAAGTTTGATAAGACCATTGTAGCAGTTGTATCATCATTCCTTACAGATACTTGCAGTTGTCTCCATAATAACACCACCCTTGAGCATAGAACCGGCATAATGGCTGCATATGGCCCCTCCTCTGCTATGGACTCCGAGAATGATAAGAATTCAAGCTTGTTAATGGATGCCTGTAATCCATTATCCTTTGGAGAGAAGTGACGATGCCTATTGGCAGCTCCATGAGTTTCTTTACTCTGCTGGCTCTGAACTTCACGAAGGTGTTTTTGTAAGCGTCTGGTAAGAATAACGGAGGCTTAGATAAACCTTCCTTCAAATGCCTACCCCATCTTCACCTTCACGTACATGGAGTTTGATCCACCACTACCCTTCTCCTCGCTCCTATCATTCTCAGCACGACCACTTTGATTCTTGTACTGCAGCTTTTTCCTCCACGATTTGATGGATGGCCACCCCATAGCATGATCTCACTGTAAATTTTATGAGAAAATTAAGAGGTAGGGATGGGAGGAGGAGAGTGTTTTTTGTGGGGAGAGAGGGGATTCGTTGGGAAACTAAGGCTCGTGAAGAGAGAAAGTCACTCTTGGGCATTAAGGAGTTTTAAATGGGAACCAAATCCTCTACGGTTTAAATGATAGAAAGAGGGGATTTGTTGGAAAACGAAGAGAGAAACTCTCTTGGAAAGTGAAGAGTTTGAAATGAGATTTAATCTATTCCTCTCAATTAAATCTTCTATGACCCTTAAGTGAGTTGTGTAAGATTTTCTATAAGGTTTATGGTCTTGGCAATGTTCATGGTCAAAACCCGGATAAAGTCTACTCTAGTTAAGTTTTCAGTTGTAGCCAAACAGTGGTCATTTATGCATTAATTAAGTATATCGGACTATAAGGATGGTCTATAGTCTCTTTGATGGGTCAGGACTCTAATGACCTAAACCCTAAGTATATATAATACTTATAGGCTATCGGTTCCAGATCCAACTCCTAAGAAAGCCTGCAGAAAAGCATTTTCCCCATCGATAGCTAAGGAGTCATGGAATCTGAAGACCGTGTGCTTCATCGCCATCGACAGCTAAAGGTTCTTCTCTCAATTTTCAATGGCCAACTCAAGTATGTAATTCTTAAATCCTTGATTGGCTAGATCCAGTAAATATAACATGTGGTATCAAAGCCAGGTTGCTCAATCAAGTTCAAGAATGCATAAGCTTTTTCTATTAATTTTTAATAGGATTTACATTTTTCGGATGAAATTTGTTCAATTTTGACACAGATTTTATAGGTTTTCCAGCGAAAACTCATCGCCGAAGAACCATGGTCGGCCATCCTATGTGGCGTTTTAATGTGGCTAATTTTTAGCTTCAATGTTTCGATTTTAAGGTTTCAGATCTAAAATCATATGGAATTAATTAAAATAATAATAATAATAATAAAATTTTAAAAAAGGGGTTTTCGGTTTTTCGGCGATTTCTCCTGTTACCAGTGGTAGGATGTCGTCAAACATTGTTAATAAAGGTTCCCCTCAGTCTGGTCGTTATTTTGGAACTCCCCTCAATCGGATCTGAGGCCGGGAAGAGAACAAATCAAGTATTTAAATAAATAAAGGGTTTTTTGGCCGTTTTCAGTTGGACGGCGATACCGCTGCCGTCCGTCGCCGGCATAGGATTCCGGCAGAGGGGTTTTGGTCGCCGGAGAGTAGCCGACTTTTTGGCATCGACAGCTCTCGGATTGGTGGCCGGTAGGGCCCCCAATGGAAGGAGAACAGTGCGGTTTTAGGGTTTTTTTTTTTAAAAAAAAAAAAACCAATTCGGGTTGGGAAGATGAGTCCACGAGGGTCAACCCGACCCTGTGACCCGACCCGAAACCAAACCCGATCTGGGCGGGTATAACCTAAACCCGGATGTGTCTTAACCCGATCCAGATATGCACAATCCGACCCGAATAAGACCCTCGCCCGGCTCACTGGACCGGACTGGTTCAGCCGGATTACGGGCTGGACCAGATCGGACCGAGCCACGTCCAAACCGGACCGCGTGTTAGCGTCGAACCACTCGTGCGTGAGACGTACTCCACGCGTGAGTCTCAGACTGCGCGTGAGACACAACCCGGCGCGTGAAACGCATTTCCTGCGCGTGAAGCGCACGTCCCGCGCTTGAAAAGCACTCCAGTGCCCCTATTGCTAATCCCTGCGTGTGTCAGCGTGTCCAACACGTTTTTTTGCGTGTGTCCTTTATCCCCTGGCCTATTTTTGGCTGTAGCACCTTATCCAGGGTCAAATTAGTTAATTTTTCCTCTATACTAAGGTTGTAAGGTATAAAGCATCATTTGGACTTAAATGTGAGGACCATTCTGGGTTTTCTGGAAATTCTAAAAAACTCATTAAATTTAAAGTAACTCTTGGGCCATACCTAAAGTATTCTTTGTATATATCTGAGGTTTATTTCAGTTGATTGTGCCTCTAGAAAGACCTTTTGTGGCATTAAGTGCCTAATAGAGCTAATTTTCAATTCTAGACCTAATTTTTATGCATACTCTAGTATCTAGGCACTCCGAAGAGATTTTATGGTTAATTAACCCTTTTAATTGCCTATAAAGTAACTTAATGCATAAATAAGGTATGTTTGGTGATTGTTTAATGAGCTTTAAGGTTTTCTTATTGATTTAGGAAAAAGGGTGAGCATATAATTAAGTTTCTTTGTGCATTCAGAATAACACCAAATATAGTTGTTAACTCTTACAAACTTCAGACACTTATTGATTGCACACTTTGATATAATCTTTTGGATATAAAGTATTTTCTTAAACAAATTTTTAGGGCTAAGACATGTTTATTCGTGTTTCAACATATATGGGCATGACTACTTAGTATAATGTGCATGATATATTTTGTTCAACAAATTATTTGAAGTTCAAGGCCTTAAATGTATGATGATCGCTTGTATAAAACTGGATTTTATTTTTAAAAATTCATGAATTGCATTATCGTTGTGTTTTCCAATACATATTTTAAATTATGTTCTTTTAATTTAATATCATGTGGAGGACTAGTTAGTGAGCCTAAAATGCATGTAAAATTTTGGATGATGCCCATAAGGATTTTATAATATGTTATAGTTCATTGATGCGTATTTATTTAAGCAATCAATAATTCCTTGGGGTATGGAATTTTAGGCAACTCCCTATTTGGAACCAACCAGATTGAAATGGTCGTGTTAGTCACCAAAGTGGCCTCGATCAAGAAAATTTGGGTGGCGTTCAAATGTGCATGATTATATGATTATTTGCTATATATTGAAAATGGAGTGTCATAAGGTTTTGCATTTTATTGTTATGGGGGTGGTGATCAAGCCCAAAGGTAGGTCATCATCTTGTACAATTCAAACGGAGCAAGAAGGCTGGTGTGATATTGCAAACTAGAGGAGTTTAGGCCCAAAGGTTTAAAGTTTTCGAAATTTGTAGTGTTCAAGATCAGCTTGTCTTGTGGTGAAATTAATTCATCAAAGGAGATGAGCTAATCGCATGTTACATTCTCGGCCCAAAGGAGGGAGCGTGATGATGCAAATGACTATCTCACCAGATGATGTATTTATTATTGCAGTCACTCTGGGTTGTCTAATTGATACCCCATCAGTCAGATGTGTTTTTGCATCAATAAAAGCATGAAATAAGGATAATGATTCATGCATAAGGATATTAAGATGCAAACTTTTATGTGAGCATTTTAGTTTATATAGAGCAATTAAGTTTTTTCTTACAGATAATTGTCATTCTATGGGTGCTGAAAGTATCAGGTTAAGCTGACCTTAGATAAACTAGACTAAGATTTAGTCATTTTAAGGATGAAATTGATAAACCTATCATTAAGGATAAGTTAAAGGTTGAGGTTAAGCATAAGGAATGAGAAATGTCAAAGTTTGAGAATGAAGATTGTGAATGGTTAATCTCTAAGGTTGTTTATTGTAGATCCCTTACATCTTAAGTGATAAGGTATTATTTGCTAAAATGACAAATTTAATGATTACATTCTTAGATTATCATGAATGTTTATCTGAGTCAATTGACTTATGTCTAGCATGATGGACTCATTGGAGTTCATGGAAACATCCTACATAGAAATGACCTAATTATAATTATGGATGCAGTTAGGATGAAAAGTTCACATTAAGTTTCTGTTGCAATTTATGTTTGAATCTCTCTCTATGTAGTTTAACTAATCTATACTTAACCTAAAATATATAAAATGAAAGTGGGTAAAGAATAAATAAATTCACCTCCATATGGGTCAGGAGAAAAATGAATTAAAATATTAAAGTCTAAAAAGCTCATAAGGTGATGAGTGGTTCACCATGATATAGTTTGAGGCATTTACAGATGATGTTTCATATTATTCATTGTGAATTAATCCTAGAACACTAATTCACATATGTAATATCTTTGAGAGATTCATTAGAATCTAAAATATAGAATATTTGGAGAAATCATTGGTAAAGAAATATAGATTAAATGTTAATATTCACATAGTTTATTAGATTTAAATCTGGTAAGGGGGTCATTTATTTATCAATTTGTTAATGCGTCATATTATTAAAATTAATGGTTTGTAAAGTGAAAATACATTGACTTTAAAATATAATATTTTAAGAATGTATTTAAAGTGATACGATAAAGTAATTTTGAAATGTAAAAATTTCAATCTGAAGATTTGCTTGATAGCATCAAGTAAAGAAAATTTAAAGGCTTCAAAGAAATTTCTCTCTACAAATACTAATATAATGACCTATATAGATATTTGTAATTGATTTTCTCTCTTTCATGAGGTATAAAAATGTTTCATTAATCTATATATATAGATATCAAAAGTCCAGATTTTGTTTATAATGAATAAAGATAAAGTTCATAATCTTCTCAGTAGCAATATCTAAGTTGTGAAATACGACATAAAGTAAAAATTAAAGGTTGTTTACATAGTATCTTCAAGATTATGAGATAGTTAAAATGCTATTTAATTCATTCATTTAAGAACATAATGAACAATTGAAATGGAAGACCATGTTGCCAAAAGTCATGAATAATTATTCATTTATGCTAGCATTCCTATATGGAAATGCTCTAAAGGCTATATTGTATATTTTAAATTAAGTTCCTCATAAAGTAATATTCAAGACACCATTAAGTGTTGAAAAACGAGGAAAATTTCAAAAAACTAAGTTGCTTCTTTATCAGACATTCAAAGAAGTTAAGAAATATATATATCATCCAGTCCCTCTCGAAGCACTCACATATTTGAGATTAAAATGTGAAATGTTAAAAATGGCGATAACAGTGGGAGTATAAAGCCTCTGCCTATTAAGTTTAAGGATAGTCAGTTTTTCAGTCTATTAATAGGCTTAAAGAAGTGATGTTGTGTCACACCTAAAGTCTCTTATTTTGATATAGTTAATGGTCATCATATAAAGTTTTGAGGTGCTATTGTCTCTCATTCAGTCCAATTTGTTTCGCCTGAAGTTAAGACAAGTTTGAGAATAAGGATGATATATAACTTTTCATCAAGATAAGGAAAATATTATATTGATAGTAGCATGAAATTCATGAAGAAAAGTAATATTTTAAACTTAATAGAGTTATATCTGATAAACATTAAAAGAATATTCCTACTCAACGTTCTTCATAATGAGGTGTATATAAAATGATAAAAGATTCTTAGAAAGAAGATAATGAGTATTAAGTTTGTAAGCTTAGGAAGTTTGCATAAGGTTTTGAGCAGACAATCAAGTGAATACTTGTTTCAATTTTAGGGTGAACATTATAGTTGAGTACATCAACATTAAGGTCAGTGGGAGAAAATATATTTTGATTACATATCATAGAATTTTGACATTAAGGATTTAGAGAGGTGTCATTTAGGTTTATCATTATAAATCTCTATTCGTCGGTCTCATGACCTCTAGGAATTGTCACAGAAAAAGCTTTCATTGAGAAAGTTCTAAGGATGATTGGTATGTCACATTAAGCTCCTAAAGAGAAATCTGTATTAAGAACTACAAGTTGACTTGTCAGAGTGCTCTAAGAATTAGGTTAAAATTTGTGTTATAATGTTTCATTATTGCACTTCGATTGAAGATTCTTACGTATAAACAGGTCTTCACTCGTTCGAATATATCTCATGCAGTTAAATAAAGTTCTCATTTTAGTTGTGATATATATGAGTGTTAGACCATTAAGATAGTTATAGAGTAATTGCAAAAGATTAAAGAATATTGGCTCACATATATAATGGTACTGATACCCATCAGGTTATTGGGTATTCAGGTTCAGATTGTGATGGACGTCTGAACATCAAGTAGTCGACATTAAGTTTTATTCCTATTAGCTGTGATGCTATCTAGTAAAAAGTATAATGCTTTTCATTATGGAATCGTCGACTAGGCAGGAAGGATACA
Organism: Tetracentron sinense; assembly: GCA_015143295.1. NCBI lineage: Eukaryota > Viridiplantae > Streptophyta > Magnoliopsida > Trochodendrales > Trochodendraceae > Tetracentron > Tetracentron sinense. The sequence goes on from CM026552.1 coordinate 48,176,729, forward strand.
TGACTTGTTATAAGGTTTTTGAACAAGTTATGTGATTGCGGAATTTTATCTTAAGGCTCTAGGTCTTCAATTTTATTACGGGGCCGTTGGATATAATTATGTGATAATTCCGCATCAATTTACTTCTCTCAAAACAATAAGACTTAAAGTTAGTCCAAACACATGGACATAAAGTGTCTTGTTTTGAGAGAGAATGTTAGAGAACATAAGGTGTCTGAACCATTAACCATAAAGTTGAATCATAAGGTAATTTTTGGAGCTTGTCTAAAATAAGACTAAAAGACAGCTTGGATTCATTTGGTTAGTGGGAGTATGTTACTAGCATTTCAGTTACAGACAAAAAGTTCTCTACTACAGTTATTGAGATTTTCCTATTAATTTGTTCTAATCAGAACAATATAGCGATGCATCACTCTGCATTTCCATTTTGTGTTAAATGGTGTTTTAAATTTGTAGATTAAGTGATCTAAGCAAATTTTGAGGATCGAATTTTGAGATGTGTGAGGTCAGCATATCATAAGGTTATAATGCTTGAAAACATGGAAAATGAGGGTACTAGTATGGTGACCATGGAATGGTATCATACCATAGTGTAGGTATGTTGGCCTCCATGATCCGGTATTGGTATTGGTATTTTCATTTGTCTAGGTTTTGTTCACCACACTTAAGTATATTGGCTTGACTATCTGGAGTATGTTTTCAGTGTGGCCACACGTCTGTTGTTTTTAAAATTAAGTCGTTTATTAGAGAAAGTCATTTTAAAAAAAAATTTCGCATAAGTAAAATGTTTTCTCTTTTGATGATCATTACAGACCAAGTGGGAGAATGTAAGATTTTCTATAAGGTTTATAGTCTTGGCAATGTTCATGGTCCAAACCTGGATAAAGTCTACTCCAGTTAAGGTTTCAATTGTAGCCAAACAGTGGTGGTTTATGCATTAATTAAGTATATCGGGTTATAAGGATGGTCTATAGTCTCCTTGATGGGTCAGGACTCTAATGACCTAAACCCTAAGTATATATAATTCTTATAGGTTATCAGTCCCAGATCCAACTCCTAAGAAAGCCTGCAAAAAAGCATCTTCCCCATCGAGAGCTAAAGAGTCATGAAATCTGAAAACCGTGTGCTTCATTGTCATCGACAGCTAAAGGTTCTTCTCTCAATTTTCAATGGCCGATTCAGGTATGTGATTCTTGAATCTTTGATTGGCTAGATCCAGTAAATATAACAAGTTGTTGTTTGCTTTAAATGAAAAGAAGAAAGTGTATGCATGTGATGTGGCATATAAAATGAGAGAATGGAGCTCAAAGAGGGATGCTACATTGGCACCCTAATTTCTTTAGTATATAGTATAGATTAATATGTGGTTTTTGCATATCAGCTACTACATTTTTCCCACTTTGCAAATACACCATTATGCTTTACAGTTTTGCAAATTAACACATTGTTTTTCAACTGTTAGACAAATAACCTCAACCCATGGTTCCGTTAGAATTCCGTTAGTATTTGTTAATCAAATGACTACTATGCCCTTAAGAGACTTCATAACCTTACAAAGTCCCTTTAACTCCACTTGAATGATGGTTAATAAATTTTAATCTCTATGATTAATTTTTTAAAAAATTTTCCTACAACTCAAGGTTAGTTTTCATATTTATAAAAATGACAATTATGACCTTAAGATATTTCATAACCGTGCAACACCTCTTTAACCACTTTGAATTATGATTAACAAGTTTTAAACCTTATGGTTAATTTATACCATTTCAACTCCCTTTACTTGTGGTTAAGATTCACTAACCCTTAGGATTTAAAGCATCTAATCTTGATTTTAGACGGAAAAAATATAAGCATGTCCCCCTTTTAACTCCCTTTAATTGTGGTTAAGATTCACTAACCCTTACGATTAAAACATCTAACCTTGGTTTTTAGAAAAAGTTAATGTGTCCTATTTTAGTTCCTTTTAACTATGGTTAAGATTTAATAACCTTGAGTTTTAGGAAAATTATTTAAAAAAATTAATCATAAGGATTAAAACTTTACTAACCATAGTTCAAGAGGAGTTAAAGGGACTTTGTAAGGTTATGAAGTCTCTAAGGGAATTAATGGTCATTTGATTAACAAATACTAATGGAAGTCTAATGGAACCATGGGTTGAGGTTATATGTCTAACAGTTGGAAAACAATGAGTTAATTTGCAAAACTGCAATGCATAACAGTTTATTTACAAAGTAGGAAGAATGCAGCAGCTGATATGCAAAAACCCCTTCATTATTTCTACATCAAAATGTTAGAAGACTTAAATACCCTTTACAATACTGCTTGCCCCTATTAGGGCGCGACCCAAGATGGAGTCGTGACTCGAGAGTTGTGCAAGGGCTTCCTACTTTCCTAGCACTTTTTCTTAAAAATTCAAAACCTTTTGTATTATTTTTATCGTATAAAAAATGAAGGGGATATTGTTGTCTTTTAAAATGAAGGACATAATTGTCAATTTGATATAAAACCTGTATTCCGCTAATTTCCAGTCCAAGCAAAGATGGGTCGCATGCATATAAATGGAGGAAGAGTACTACATTACCAAAATCAAAAAGACATCGAGATAAAAGGGTAGGATCATCTAACATGAATTTTGTGATAAGTTTTCTACTTTCTCAAAATCTATCTGGCGCTGATACTACAGTTTTTCTATATCATTCATTTCCATTTCAGTTTAGTTAGAGCCAGTTGTTCTCATTTGATATATATCATTCATGATTTTTTTTTTCCAGATAGAAGAAAACCAGACAAACACACTCCTTGGGCTATACTACAATGGAGGGATCAAGCCAGGCTAACTTAGGCTCTAAGATCTGGACAAGAAACACAACTGCCTTGAATCTAATGAAGAGGAGGAATCAAGCAAGAAAAATTGCAGAAAGAATCAAGTCAAGGGTTCGTTGCAACAATTCGAGCCTTTATACTTCGAAAAGCAATGGATTTTCTTCAAAGAAAGCCCTTCTTCAAAACTATGCTAATTTTAAATGTAGTGATACCCCTTGTAGATTCATGTTTTGTCACAACAAGTTTTGGGTCGGTCTCTCTGGTGAGGAATTCAGAGTTCTGAAGTCGGGCTTCTTGGCGGGTAGGTCAATGGAATTGGTATCTATTGAGGGTACTGAGTTCCTCTTTGATTTTCTTACGATGTTGATAATAGAAATGGTGACGTAAGGGTGAACAAAGGTCCATTTCTTGGATCGATGTTCATGGGAAGTGTTTCTTCCCAAAATTTGTTGTGGGTGAAGATGTATACACTATTCCTGAAAAACCCAATTGTCCAAAGGTAGGAATTAGTAAAACAAGAACAAAAAAGAAATCACTAAAGAGGAAGAGAAACATATTGAACTCTTCTGAAGAACGTCCTAGCAGCTCTCTTGCAAATCAACCCGATGTACCGAGAAGTCTCCCATTAAACACCCGAGTGATGGAAAGACAAAGATGGCCTAATGTGGTAATCTTGAATGACGGAGACGAGCTTTACTCGGCCGTCAAGAACATTTTCCTCCTTGGTTTGACAAGAATTGACCCGGGTGTACTTCTACATTACCTCAATCCATCGGTGTTTGAATCTGGGACCCTTGGGAGAAGCTCGTTTCAAAGTTTTCAGGAATCAGAGGGAGATGACAAAGGCCGCTAGGGGTATAGACAACACAGGACTTGCATGGCATGGGACCGGCCTTGGCTTGTCTCTGGCGAAGCCAGAAAGGCTTATCTCGGGGTTCCATAGAATAGGTGACAAGTGGGGAGAAGTCATTTCATCTTCTCCCCATTTTTTGGACTTCTCCCTATTTGATATCTCTCCCCCTTATTCTCACTCACTTATCGCCACATGTCTTCTTATGGGTGGAGAAGTCAAAATCATGGGCCCACTATTTTGACTTCCCCACCACTTGTCACCTATTCTATAGAACCCGAGATACGCCTTTCTGGCTTCGCCAGAGACAAGCCAGGGCCCATGGGACCTCATCCGAAGGGGTTTCCAGTATAGTAACTTGGCCTTGGCTTGCCTCTGGCGAAGCCAGAAAGGGCTTATCTCGGGGTTCCATAGAATAGGTGACATGTGGTGGAGAAGTCAAAATCATGGGGCCCATGATTTTGACTTCTCCATACACAAATGGACATGTGGCGATAAGTGTGTGAGAATAAGGGGGAGAGATATCAAAAGGGGAGAAGTCAAAAATCATGGGGAGAAAATAAATGACTTCTCCCCATTTTTCTACCAGCTGCCGCACAATGTATGGAACCCCGAGGCCCCTTTCTGGCTTCGCCAGAGACAATCCGAGGCCAACTAACTTATGGTTTTGGTATGCCCAACAAGTTTCCTGTTGCTGAGTCTTATGGGGTTGGTATCTACCTTTCTCCTCGAGAATTACCACATATAAGGTATATCTTCTTTTTTTTTACTACTAGCTTTGTGCTTGTTGATCTTCTATTAATGGTTGAATTGTGTTTCAGTGCAATGCAATCAAAGGTAGATGTTAATGGGGAAAAGCATGTAGTACTGTGTCGGGCTATTTTGGGTCATGCTGAAAAAATTGAGGGTGGATCTCCGCAATTTCATCCCTCTAGCATAGACTTCGACTCTGGTGTCGACAATGTGGAGAATCCTAATTGGTATATAGTATGGAGCACCAACATGAACAAGCATATTATTCCCCTGCTCATTGTGAGTTACAGATCAACTGATCAAGGTACATCCATTTTTATTTGGTTGCTTTGGCTTAAAAAATAACATTCTTTCCTTTATGCCTCCTAATTATTCTATTGTTATTTCTTAGGATGAAGGGCGGGAAGAACAAGAATGCCCCGTTTCATCAAGTGCTCATGCTCGAGACAGTCATGGATAATTTGCATTTTTCTACTCTTTTATTTTATTTTATGCATTCTCTTCCCACCTCATACAAGGAATTAAGTTCCATAGCTCTATGACCTTATGTCGTGTAGCTGAACTCTTTCTTAGAATATCCAAATAATATTTAGATGTATGTAACTCATCCTTCATAAATATTGAAAAGCTATTTGTTCTACTTTTGAAAGTAATCGTATGTTTCTCTTTTGAAAGGATGTATTTAATAGAGTTCTGAGAAGGACCCAGGGTCCTCTTCTAAGCTGACCGCAGTGCTCCGTATCCCTTATAACCAAGGTTTAAAAATGTGGTTTCGGACACCGTTTTGGCCGTATTTTTATTATTTTTTTCCTTTTTGTTTAAAAATTCTAAAAAATCTCAATAAATAGAAAAAAAAAAAAACATGTAATAAATAAGTAACAAAATACTTCTAAAGCCAATATGAAGCTCGAAATTTAGAAATAAGGAAATTAGATGGGTTGAGGGTTGAAACATACCCGAAATGAAGAACTTGTCTTGGATTCCTTCAAATATATGAATCAAGCCTCAAATCATGTTGTTAATCAACAAAAAGCAAAATGATTTTAGGAAAAAATGTTAAGAATAAGTAGAGAAGAAGAGAGGAAGCGAAGATGATGGTTTAGAATAAGTTTAGGGTTTTTCGGAACCCTTTATAACGTTAGAATCACGAACGAGTCCTTCGACCGAAACCGTTACATATCGGGCATATCGCTTTGAATTATGGTTAACAAGTTTTAAACCTTATGGTTAATTTAGCCCATTTCAACTCACTTTACTTGTGGTTAAGACTAACCCTTAGGATTTAAAGCATCTAATCTTGATTTTAGGAGGAAAAAAAATTAGCATGTCCCCCTTTTAACTCCCTTTAATTGTGGTTAAGATTCACTAACCCTTACGATTAAAACATCTAACCTTGGTTTTTAGAAAAAATTAATGTGTACTACTTTAGTTCCTTTTAACTATGGTTAAGATTTAATAACCATGAGTTTTAGGAAAAATATTTTAAAAAATTAATCCTTCGGATTAAAATTTACTAACCATAGTTCAAGAGGAGTTAAAGGAACTTAATTTGTAAGGCTATGAAGTCTCTTAAGGGCATTAATAGTCATTTGAATAACAAATACTAACAGAAGTCTAATGGAACCATGGGTTTAGGTTCTATGTCTAACAGTTGGAAAACAATGAGTTGATTTGCAAAACTGTAATGCATAACAGTGTATTTGCAAAGTAGGAAGAATGCAGTTGCTGATATGCAAAAACACCTTCATTATTTCTACATCAAAATGTTAGAAGACTTAAATACCCTTTACAATACTGCTTGGCCTATTGGGGCGCCGCCCAAGATGGAGCCGTGACTCGACAGTTGTGTAGGGGCTTCCAACTTTCCTAGCACTTTTTCTTCAAAATTCAAAACTTTTTGTATTATTTTTATCGTATAAAAAATTAAGGGGATACTGTTGTCTTTTAAAATGAAGGACATAATTGTAAATTTGATATAAAACCTGTATTCCGCTAATTTCCAGTCGAAGCAAAGATGTGTCGCATGCATATAAATGGAGGAAGAGTACTTCATTACCAAAATCAAAAAGACATCGAGATAAAAGGGTAGGATCATCTAACATGAATTTTGTGATAAGTTTTCTACTTTCTCAAAATCTATCTGGCGCTGATACTACAGTTTTTCTATATCATTCATTTCCATTTCAGTTTAGTTAGAGCTAGTTGTTCTCATTTGAATATATCTTTCATGATTTTTTTTCCAGATAGAAGAAAACCAGACACACACTCCTTGAGCTATACTAGAATGGAGGGATCAAGCCAGGATAACTTAGGCTCTAAGATTAGGACAAGAAACGCAACTACCTTGAATCTGATGAAGACGAGAAATCAAGCAAGAAAAATTACAGAAAGAATCAAATCAGGGCTTCATCGCAACAATTCTAGCCTTTATACTCCGAATAGCAATGGTTTTTCTTCTAAGAAAGCCCTTCTTCGAAACTATGCTAATTTTAAACGTAGTGATACCCCTTGTAGATCCATGTTTTATCACAACGGGTCTTCGTTCGGTCTCTCTGGCGAGGAATTCGAAGTTCTAAAGTCGAACTTCTTGGCGGGCAGGTCAATGGAATTGGTATCTATTGAGGGTACTGAGTTCCTCTTTGATTTTCTTAGGATGTTGATAGTAGAAATGGTGACGTACGGGGAACAAAGGTCCATTTCTTGAATCGATGTTCATGGGAAGTGTGTCACAAAATTTGTTGTGGGTGAAGATATATACAGTATTCCTAAAACACCCAGTTGTCCAAAGGTAGGAATTAGTAAAACAAGAACAAAAAAGAAATCACTAAAGAGGAAGAGAAACATATTAAGCTCTTCTGAAGAACGTCCTAACAGCTCTCCTGCAAATCAACCCGATGTACCGAGAAGCCTAGCTCCCATTAAACACCCGAGTGATGGAAAGACCAAGATGGCCCAATGCGGTAATATTGAATGACGGAGACGAGCTTTACTCGGCCGTCAAGAACATTTTCCTCCCTGGTTTGACAAGAATTGACCAAGGTGTCTACATTTGAATCTGGGCCCCTTGGGAGAAGCTCGTTTCAAAGTCTTCAGGAATCAGAGGGAGATGACAAAGGCTGCTAGGGGTATAGACAATACTAGACTTGCATGGCATGGGACCTCATCCAAAGGGGTTTCCAGTATAATAACTTACGGTTTTGGTATGCACAGTAAGTTTCCTGTTGCTGAGTCTTATGGGGTTGGTATCTACCTTTCTTCTCGAGACTTACCACATACAAGGTATATCTTTTTTCTTTTTCTTTTTCTTTTTTGACTACTAGTTTTGTGCTTGTCGATCTTCTATTAATGGTTGAATTGTGTTTTAGTGAAATGCAATTAGAGGTAGATGTTAATGGGGAAAAGCATGTAGTACTGTGTCGGGTTATTTTGGGTCATACTGAAAAAATTGAGGGCGGATCTCAGCAATTTCACCCCTCCAGCATAGACTTCGACTCTGGTGTCGACAATGTGGAGAATCCTAATTGGTATATAGTATGGAGCACCAACATGAACATGCATATTATTCCCCTGCTCATTGTGAGTTACAGATCAACTGATCAAGGTACATCCATTTTTATTTGGTTGCTTTGGCTTTAAAAATAACTTTCTTTCCTTTATGCATCCTAATTATTTTATTGTTATTTCTTAGGATGAAGGGCGGGAAGAACAAGAATGCCCCGTTTCATCAAGTGCTCACGCTAGAGACAGTCGTGGATGATTGCATTTTTCTACTCTTTCATTTTATTTTATGCATTCTCGTCCCATCCATACAAGAAATTAAGGTCCATAGCTCTATGACCTTATGTTGTGTAGCTGAACTCTTTCTTAGAATATCCAAATAATATTTAGATGTATGTAACTCATCCTTCATAAATATTGAAAAGCTATTTGTTCTACTTTTGAAAGTAATCGTATGTTTCTCTTTTGAAAGGATGTATTTAATAGAGTTCTGAGAAGGACCCAGGGTCCTCTTCTAAGCTGACCGCAGTGCTCCGTGTCCCTTATAATCAAGGTTTAAAAATGTGGTTTCGGACACCGTTTTGGCCGTATTTATTATTTTTTTCCTTTTTGCTTAAAAAATTCAAAAAAACTCAATAAACAGAAAAAAAAAAAAAAAAAAAAAACATGTAATAAATGAGTAACAAAATACTTCTAAAACCAATATGAAGCTCGAAATTTAGAAATAAGGAAATTAGATGGGTCGAGGGTTGAAAGATACCCGAAATGAAGAACTTGTCTTGGATTCCTTCAAATATATGAATCAAACCTCAAATCATGTTGTTAATCAACAAAAAGCAAAATGATTTGAGAAAAAAAGGTTAAGAATAAGTAGAGAAGAAGAGAGGAAGCAAAGATGATGGTTTAGAAAGAGTTTAGGGTTTGTCGGAACCCTTTATAACGTTAGAATCTCGAACGAGTCATTCGACTGAAACCGTTACGTATCGGGCATATCGCCTGATACGTAACGGTTTCGGACAATACATTTTTTTTTTTTCAGAAAAACAGTGTAAAGGTACGGTATCTGGTAACGGTGGCAACCGAAACCGATACGTATCGAGCAATACGTAATGGTTTCGGCGATTTTTAAACCATGCTTATAACACCTCTTAAACCATGGTTAATCCTAACTAAATTGAAGTTAATAATTTTGGTTTTTTATTTTTCTAAAAACCATGATTAGATTGCATAACCTTAGGGGGTGAGTGAATCCTAACCACAGTAGATGGGCGGTAAAAAGGTGGTGTGGACCAATGAGATCATGAGGCAAGACCCTGGGTCCGTTTCCATTTCCCTATTTAATATTGTGAAGTCATGTGCTATAGCAAATATATTGCATGCTTGAAATTTATACCCGGACCAGCATCCCAAAGGGGCAGCTAGAGGGGGCAAGTGTATTAGGTAAAGTAGAGTGCTATTCCTACCCTCCGTCAACCTCAACTCTCACCATTCACCAACTATCTGTCCATTTTTGCAATGATTGGAGCAATTTCTCACAAAGTAGATGTAGTTGTAATTAGTAGAGGGTGAGAATCTAGGAAGCAGCACGGATACTTTGAAAATGATAACGTACCCGAATCGCCGTACCCATATCGCCGTATCGGATACAGCACTTTAAGGTAAAACGTAGTTGTTTTTCATAATTTTTGTCGTATCGCCGTACCTGTGCTTCCTAGGTGAGAATGTATGGATTGATTGAAAGTAGGGCTAGCAGTCCTCATTTCGTAGTAAAAAAAAAGGGGGGGGGAACTATTAAATTGATATAAAACTACTATTCTATCAATTCAATAGTTTTTTTGGTTGACATGATATCATTTCAAACAAAAAAACTATTAAATTTATATAAAATGAGAAGGACTATTTCTAAAGGGAAATGTTTACAAGTTTTTTGTTCAAGGGGTGTTCAGGGGTGGAGTCAGAAATTTATTGTAGGGGCAGCACATTTGATTTAAGAAATGGGGGTTTGGTGGCGGAGCCCCCGAATTTTTTTTTGACAACTAAATTTTAGGGTCATTTCATCCATACATTTAGTATATATCCTATAAATTATTTCTCCTTATTTACAAGCGCAACTATCCTCTTGCCCTATGAGTATGACCTATTAAATAATATAATATAAATTTTTTTCAAAAGTTAACAGAGCAGTTGCCCTTTGTCCAATGACTATGCCCCATTAAATAATTAAACAAAATAGTTAAATATTTTTTTTTTGTAAATTCAACGGGATAGCTGCCTCGTGACTAGTCCTCTACGGTTATAACCAAACTCCTTAGAGTCCAGTTACAACACAAAAGTTTTTTCACTAGAGTTAATTTTTTCAACAACTTTAACCTTAAGAGTTAATTTTTTTTTTCTAGAAACCAAGGTTAGGTAGTTGAACCCTAAGGGTTAGTGAATCTTAATCACAATTAAGACGTATTAAAAGGGACATGTGTATTGTGGGTTGTAAACGACTCCAAAGAGTGTGGTTATAACTTTAGAGGATTTTAAAGCCAATCGCGATTGAACTCGGGGAGAGTTTAATCATACCCACGGGCCAACATGTGTCCTTTTTCACCCCTATTAGTTGTGGTTAAGATTTATTAACTCTTGTGGTTCAACAATATAACCTTAGTTTTTATAAACAAATATTAAACTCTAGTTAAGAATTTTTAACTCTTAGGATTGATATTTTTAAAAAAACTGAAGTTATATTGTCAAACCCTATTGATTATTGAATTTTAACTACAATTAATAGGGGTTAAAAGGGACACATGTTTGCCCCTTAGTAACCCAAACCATGGATACCCCTATCCACTCCCACTCTCAAACCGCGCTCCCACGGTCTGAGAGCGGAATGGTGACGAAAGTGCGGTATTGAAAATGGTAAAGCACCGGTTTCAAACTAGTAGAGTGGGATCCATAGGATCGAGTGCATACTTCAAAGTCCTTTTACGAAAACGACTTGTCTTTTCACAAGCTTTTTGTCTGTTATTTTTGTACAATTGTACAATAAGGACAATGAATTTAATTTGTGTCAGTCATATCCTTTTGATATTAATCTTTTAATTTATTTATTTTTAAAGTTTTTTCTTTATTACTTTTAATGTGTTTAGACGAGTCTGGGGTATCACAGCCGACTTCGATTGAACTCTCCCTGAGTTCAATCGCACCCAAAGGTACACACTTATTTGTTTTAGCTTTTATTAACTTTGATTAAAATTTACTAATCTTTAGAATTTAAGAATATAATTTTAATTTTTAAAAAAAATATTAATTGTATAATGACGCTCCGGAGGCGCTCTCAACCCTATCCTAAATTAAAATTTGATGCTCTCACGCTCTCGCTCCTACTCACCGCTTTGATTACTTAGGTTTGGCCTATGGGTGAGATTGAACCCAAAGGTACACACTTATTTGTTTTAGCTTTTATTAACTTTGATTAAAATTCACTAATCTTTAGAATTTAATAATTTAATTTTAATTTTTTAAAAAAATTTTAATTGTATAATGACGCTCCGGAGGCGCTCTCAACCCTATCCTAAATTAAAATTTGACGCTCTCACTCTCACTCCTACTCACCGCTTTGATTACTTAGGTTTGGCCTATGGGTGCGATTGAACTCTCCCTGAGTTCAATCACAATTGGCTATGATTGAAAATCCATCCACCTCCATGCTATAACATATGAATACATACATTAAAAAAATATATTTTTCAAAAGTTTAGGGGGCACGTGCCCCTAGGCCCTCCTTGGCTCCGCCCCTACTTTTGGTCCCCCACCCTCCATCTTTAATACCTACTAATTGTGGTTAAGATTCACTCACCCTTAGGGTCACCCATCCAACCTTGATTTTAAAAAAAGAAATTAAAAACATATTAATCTTAATTTATTTAAGCTTAAACATAATTAAAAGGAGGTTAAAATGGACACGAGGACATGACGGTTCACTAGATAGTGAAATGTGGTGTCAGCTGCTCCTCTTGAAGGATTTTGCTATCCCCGATCGCAAATCTTCCAAAGACGCAATTAGGCCATATAAATGTCAAACAATCTTTGACTTTTATTTTTTAAACCATTAAAATAATAAAACAACTCCAAGTGTTAGGCCATCTTGTGTCTTTGGGAAAACTTGAAGTAAATGCGATTGGGCTAGCACTCCTTGATGAAAATAGAGTGGTGTTTCTAAATCTCAGAAACTAGAGGGACATATATGGAAAGTCCTTTATATCTATTTCTACCTTTCCAAATCTATCTTTAAGAGGAATGCTCTCCTACTCTCAGTCAACCCATTCGAGGATGAGAGTATGAGTTGACTGAGAGTAGGTCTAACACTCCTCATATAATCAATTAATTTCATTCAGTATATATGGAAATAATACATTATCACAATACACACATTCAGTGTGTGTGTATATATATATATATATATATTAGATGGAAATAATACATTATCACAATCACACACACCCTGTAGCACAAGCAACTTGCAACCACACAACCCTCTCAAAAAAGAGAGGGAGGTGGTGCTTTATAAGGGTGCACAAGGAGACATAACCCACCAATGTGGGATTAAGTTTAGAGGCTTTTTTAGTTAAAAAGAAATAACACACTATCATACTCACACACGCATTCTTGTAGCACAAGCTACTTGCAACCATACAACCCTTTCAAAAAAGAGATTGAGGTGGTGCTTTATAAGGGTACACATGGACGCCTAACCCATCGACGTGGGACTAAGTTTAAAGGTTTTTTTGGTTAGAAGGAAATAACACACACTATCACATTCACACACACCTTTGTAGCACAAGCTACTTACAACACATGTGAGTTTGGCTCAAATTTGGGAAGTTGGTATGGATCTTACCCGGATCCTTGATGACCCGATGTGCGACCCGATTAATAGGCAATGTATGGGGTTATCCCACCATTGCCATGGGGGTCCATGGGCTTTGCCCCCGACCGAAATTTTGTCCCATATTTCCGACCTGTTTTGTCTTCATGTTGTAACCCCGGCTATATAAAGGGTTTTCTTTGAGGCTGCGAAGCAAGGGGTTTTTCTAGGGTTTCAAGAGAGGGTTTCGAGAGAGAGCTTGTATACATCGTTTTTCTCTCTTTTTCTTATTAGATTTCTTTCCATTTTCTCCTGTGGAGGTCGGCACTTTGCTGAACTACGTATATCTTGTCTACTTTGTGCAATTGCTTGATTTCTCGTTTTCTTATTTCTTTAGATTTGTTGAACTCGTTATAACACCACACAACCTTCTCAAAAAAGAAAGGGAGGTGGTGCTTTATAAGCATTCAGTATATCAATCCCCATAAATAAATATCTCAGTCCCCTTTCTATATCTATTTCCACCGTTCCTCAACACCAATAGTCATTGGATTACTCTCATTTCTCTCCCACAATCACCGGCATTGGAGGTTTATGTAAGGAAAGTGGTGATTTTGGTGGAGGGATGGAAAAAGAGGATCTTCAGGTTTGTAATTAAGTAGAAAATGATAGTGAAGATCAAGACACCAAATACAAAGATTACGAAACAGGAGTTTTCAATCATGTTAACGAAAGCCACTAGATACCCAAAGCCACTGTTATCATTCTCACTGCCGGAAGCCATCATCATCGTCGGCCAAACCAAAGGCTGCCATCATCTGCACCACTGGGTCTGCTTTTTTTTTAAGGGTTTGAATCAACCCCCTGTTGTTTGGTACAGAAGAAGACTAGAAGGGTGCGTTTCTTGTGAAAAAAAGTCATGGGGTCCTCTTATCTAAGCCCACTAGAAGCTGACATATTTTGGCCTATTTAGAGGCTTTTTTTTGTCCCACGAACTCAATTCAGGTTCGTAGAGGCCAAGTAATTCTTTGTTCTATGGAGACCAATATTTTAGGCTTATGGAGCCCCAATTCAGGCCCATTGACAATAGTTTTTTCTTGGCCATTGAGACATGTCAAGCCCATTAGTGGCACTATTTTTAAGCTAATTTGAGACATTTATTTTAAGTCCATAGAGGCCTTTCTTTTGGCCCATTTAGCTAGATCACATCCATCAACAAGCAACTGACCAATTCAAACAAGCATGTAATGAAAATCAAAGGTGTTAAGCAAAAAAAGAGTCATGCAGATTTCTACTAGTAGCAAACACATGGAGATTTTTTAAATCTACATATGTTTGTGGGAGGAATATTAGAGAATATAGTAAGAGTATTGTAATAAGGTGGGTGAGGTACACTACATCATTCAAGTGTATTTTGTCACAATATTAGATTAACTTCAATCAAAGATAGAATATATTTGATTAGGTTGATTTTCTTTTCATAAAGTCTATTTTGTTCTCTCTGTATAAACCTTTTTTTTTTAATATAAACCCTATTAAGGGTCATTGTAAATCATCCTAGTATTCAATAAATCTCTTTTCAACTCAACATGTTCAATGGGCGGGTTTGGATTGAGTAGGCTTAAAAACTTTTAACCCCACCTGATGTATGGCTCCCAAAATAAGGCTAAGCAAAATTCATCATTCCTTGTACTACTGTCATTACCCATCCGATAACTCGAGATTGAGTCGTGGGCTTGGCACTTGTGGTGGTTTGATAACCAAATAGTAAGAACCAATGTTTTAAAATCCAAACTGGCCCGCTCAATCGGACCGGTTGACCCGACACTTGGGACCCTCAACGGATTAGGTAAAATCATTCATGGGTTGATTGTTGATGTCACTCAAAAATATGCGATACTTTTATAGTACATTTCAGAGTTGTCGGTCCACAAGGAGAAGTGAGGGTAGGGAATACTTATAGAAAAAGAGATTATAGATTTTTGGAAAGTTGCAATTAATTTAAAAGGAATATCAATGAGATCTAGAAAGTGTCAAGGTATCAGGTTTCTTTTTCTTAATGGTGTAATATCAATTTAATCAATCCAAAGTATAACTTAATTGGAGATTTCACATCCCAAACCCTCAATCAGAAGATTTAGAAATTTAATTTATAATAAAAACTTAAAATCAATTTCTACTCAACTATCCAAATCAAGTTTTAACCCAAGCAATAACTTCACCGAAAAGATCCGAGGTCGGCAATATATTCGAAGGCAATATCACAACAAAGGATAATATCCATTGAGATTTGAGTTATTCGTTTGAGACATAAAGAATTATTACATAATTACGAGAAAAGCATGGCCGAACTCGTGAAAAGATTTAAACTCAAGAGATTCAATTAAAAAAGAGATTCAAATAAGAATAATAAGATAAATAGAAATCATACACATTCAAAACATTTGATGGATTAAATCAAACTAATATCACCTTATTAACAGACCTTCACCATAGTCAAGGCTAGGGATTTAACAATCCATACAAAGGAAAAAATAAAACAATAATAAGAAAAGAGAGAATGAAGGACGAAGGGATATTCGAAAACTAAGACTAGCACCAGCCTGTGTAGAGTGATGGTTGGACATCCATACGACATGAGATATATATATATATATATAGTTGTTGCTCTTCCCTTTCGTTTTTTTATTTAATTTAGATTTTCTCCCTCCTTTAAAATAGAAATATCTGGAGAGCACATCTCCTCTTTCTAATTGCTCTTCCCTTTCGTTTTTTTGTGCTAAAATCACATATGTCCATATCTTGCTAAGATTCTCCACCAATGTATGAAAGAATATTTCTATACTTGTCTTGGGCTTTGACATAAACTTGTGGGCATTGGCTTCTTGAACTTGGGCCTTTAGACTTTATCTTCTCAATCTCAAGAATGGTCTGAGTTAGTATTCCCACATCGTCTTTTTGACTTTTTTTTATCTATTCGGTTTCATGAAAGCTCTTTACTCGAATTCCCTACATAAAATATTATAAAAACACTTAGAATGCATAATCTATATATGAGGGAACAAGTTTAAAATCACTGTTTTCATAACTGGACTGGGCATCGAACCAGTAGAGTGGCCGGTTTCTGGTTCCACCAGTTCAACCAATGCGATTTGACAACCAATGCGATTTGACAGTGTACTTTTTGTATTAAAAAAATGATTTTTTTTTTCATTTTTCCCCGATTCTGACCAATTTTGATTCTGACCGATTCCCAACCAGTTCTACCACCAATTCTACTAGTTCTGAAAGAGTTCCAGTTTATTGGGGGTTCTGGGAACCGACGAGGGGACCAGTTCCCCGTTTTTCCGGTACAATCAGCTGGTTCGGTTTTGAAAACACTTAGAATATAGACTTAAATCCTAGATTTATACTAGAAATGATGATAAAAGGTTACATAATAACTAATTTGGAGTGTACTTTTACACACTCATCAATTATATAACCCAAAATGACCCGGTTAAAACTAATTGACCCATAGCGACCCTAACGGCTCAAAGAAAACTGCCAGAGTTATGGAAAAAACCAATTTTTTTAATTTATCTATTCTAAAATTTACGGGGCTCATTATCCCTACTAAAAAACTAATAACTAAATACAATATGTAGAAAAATATTGGAGATTATGAAATAAAATCTTAAAGAAAAGAAAAAACTTACCTAGGAAAGTAGAAAAAGGAGATTAGAGATGAAGCTCAAGCCAAAGGAGGTTAAAAACATATTTTTTGTCCATTGATTTCAAGGGTTTATTTATCTTTTCGATTTTTGTTTGGATAGTAATCCGAAACTTCAATAATTCATGTTCTTATATAATCTTGGGAAGTGGACTTCGTAGGAGTGTATAAGGGACATCAACCCTTCTTAATATAGGCCTTTTTGGAGTGGTTGCTTAGACTTACCCTTATGGCACCTTAGCGACTACCTTAGGTTTGATTGTGTGAGTTTAGTGTGTGTTAGTTACATGATAATATTTCTACCAAAATATAATCTTTGGATAATGCTAGCATCACTTTCTTTTAAGACTCGCTCTCTTTCTCCTTTTAATAGAAGACATTAACACATGTCTTTTCCATAAAGAGAGTGCATGTAGCATTGTCCATTAATCTTTGTATTTTTTTTTCTTTATTTTTTAATATTTTAATAAGAAAATGAGATTATTTTTATTTTAAAAAAAACAATATCTCTAGGATCTTTTTTTACATAAATATAAAATGATTGTAGTAATTATACATACCAATTACTAAGTGTTTACCCCAAAGGGGTGAACCAGTGGTTCTTGGGCATTTCCTCAAGTGGGAGGTCCTGGGTTTCATTTCTCAATCCCCCTTTGGGGCCAACCCCGCACAGGATTACATGGACTTACCTGGTGTGGCAGGTTGCAGGCTCACATGGCACCCTCGAGGATTAGTCCTAACCCAAAGGGTTAGGGACACCCCGAGTTCCAAAAAAATATATATATTTGTAAAAAAAAAATTAATGAGCTAAGACATTTTTAATATTATATCAATATTAAATATTTTTATGGCATAACTTAACCAAATCGGATTGACCAATGGCATTCACTGTGGCGATAGTGTTTTTAAGGCCAAGATTTCTTGAAAAATTGTTTACAGCTGTCTTTTCCGTATAAGCCAAGTGATCTTAGCCATCGAACACGCCTGGCCACAGTGTAGAACACAGAGGATATGTTTCCCATTTACACAACTACTTTCCATGTTTGTCTATCATTATTCATTACCCACTTGTCCTAAGCTAGAAATTGAAGCAATAATAAACACTGAATCACTTAACAGCTTTAACCCAAAAAAAAAATCACTTAACAGGAATTCTAATAGGGGTTTTTGCATATTGCATTCTATCAGCTTTGCAAATACAGTAATGTGAGTTATACTTTTACAAATTAACTCATGGTTTTGCAACCGTACAAACAACCTCAATCCTCAATTTTGCTATGCTTTCGTTTGTTTTTGTTAAGAAAATGACTATTATGCCCTTGTGATATTTCATAACCTTACCAAACCTTCAATTATCCTTGAACTATGGCTAATAAGTTTTAACTCTTTTGATTAAGATTCACACCCTTAGAGATAAAACTTCTAACTCTAGTTTCTTTTTAAAAAATTAATGTGTCCCCTTTTAACTCCCTTTAACTTAAGTTAAGATACACTAACCCTTAGACTTAAAGCATTTAACCTTGGTTTTAAAAGAAAATAAATTAATATGGCCCCTTTGAATTCCCTTTAACTATGGTGAAGATTCATTAACCCTTAGGGTTAAAGCACTAACATTGAGTTTTAGAAAAAAAATTAACGTGTCCCTTTGTAACTCCCTTTAACTGTGGTTAAAATTCACTCAGCCTAATAAAAATTTTAATCGTGTCTTTTAACTGCTTTTAACAGTGGTTAAGGTTCACTAACTCTGAGGATTAAAGAATCTAACTTTGGTTTTAAAAAATAAAAAATTTAAGTTGTCCACTTTTAACTCCCTTTAACTATGATTAAGGCCAACTAACCCTTAGGGTTAAAGCATCTAACCTTGGTCCTTGATATTGAAAAAAAAATTAACGTGTCCCTTTCCATAAGGGTTCGTGAACCCTAACAATAGTTAAAGGGAGTTAAAAGATAGGTTTTATTTTTTTTTTCTAAAAAACAAGGTTAGATGCTTTAACCCTAAGGGTTAGCTGATCTTAACAACAGTTAAAGGGAGTTAAATGGGGACACCTTAAATTTTTATTTTATTTTTTCTAAAAACCAAAGTTAGATGTTTTAACCCTAAGGGTGAGTGAATCTTAACCACCATTAAAGGGAGTTAAAAGGGGACACGTTAATGTTTATAATTTTTTTTTCTAAAAATCAAGGTTAGATACTTTACCTAAGGGTTAATAAATCTTAATCATAGTTAAATGGAGTTCAAAGGGGTCACGTTAATTTTTTTTCTTTTAAAACCAAAGATTAGATGCTTTAACTCTAAAGGGTTAGTGTATCTTAACCTAAGTTAAAGATAGTTAAAAGGGGACACATTTTGTTTTCTTTTAAAACCATGGTTAGATGCTTTATCTTCTTAATCACAAGGGTTAAAACTTATTAACCTTAGTTCAAGGGTAGTTAAAGGCTTTGTGAGGTTATGAAATATCATAAGGGCATAATAGTCATTTTCATAACAATAACAAATAAAAGCCTAACAGAACTAGGGATTGAGGTTATTTGTCTAACTGTTGCAAAATCATGAGTTAATTTGCAAAACAATAACTCATAACATTGTGTATTTGCAAAGCTTGTTTAATGCAGCAATTGATATGCAAAAACCCCAATTAATAATCTCTTATACTTGCTATTTAATAATTTTTTAAGAAAGTTCTAATATATTATCAATTATAAGAGAGGTTTTTATATTATATTAATACATAGTTATATGAATATTATAAACACTTTATAATGATTTAGGTATCAGGAAGAGGAAGAAGTAATATGGATAAAATTAATTTAGATGTTTTGGCTATGTATACTAAATTATCATATACATATATATAGTATAAAGTTTTAGATATTTTATAAAGAAAAAACCATTAAATGAGAACTTCAAAATAATTAATAAAAGTTAAAGAGAGAATCCCACGAAAAACAGAGTTCAAAGAATTTTGTCTCTTCCCAAAATAAATGATGTTTCTTATTATCTTTGAAAAATGGTTAACTTACCAAATTGAAATTACCATATACTAGCCTTATACATTTGTATCTACATGAAGCTTATATGGAACATACAATACATTCAAAAGAAATTATGAAAAAAAAATTGATGGACTAGTATAGCAATTCTTATATATAATATTCTCTTATAATTAATATAATTTCATTCCACCAAGGTTATTAATTACAAGAGGGTCTACTGTATACCAAACATATCACTTACTAACTATACACCATTAAAATGTATTAAAGTCTACGAGCACACCAAAAGATTAAAAAATACCAATAAATTTTCTAACTATACACCAAACTAACCTTAAAACATGATTATACAGTAGAAGCAAGAACAACGGCAAAACCTTCAGTTATTTGAGCTAGGAACATGATTATAAAGTAGAAGCAAGAAAATCACCAATCTCTCAACCAAATAGGAAAAGATACGTAACAATAATTATTCCAAACTATTCATCAATTCTTATTCGGGTGAAGACAGAGTAAGAGGACCAATATTCTAAACAAGCAAACAAATTAGTTCACTGGAATTTAACCAATTGAGCACAGCCACACCTGCTTATTGTGCCTCGAGAAATAATTGTCAAGGAATATGAGAAAATTGTAGTAGCGTTTGGATGGGGGTAAGTGTCATTCAAAGTGAGGCCATGAGCCAAAACATGACATGAGAAGATATGGCAATGAGGAAGGTCACTGCCATTGTCCAAACCTGACGCCTCCAACTGCCAAGCTTCAGGCATTTTTTTTCTATGCTATTAGAAATCCTGGATTTCTTCACTGTCAAGCCACTGTTCAAGGGGGAAGAGAATCAGAAGTCTGCAATACCGTCAATGGAGAGGGAGAAGAAGGTTTAGAGAAGAGAGTTGAAGGACCTGAGGGTTTGGGTGTGCATAGAGAATAGATTCTTAGATAAAAGATTTTTTTTTAATATTGGTGTATGGTAAGAAATTGTTGGGGTGCTTGTAGCAGCACCCAAAGTTTATATGGTAAATAAAATACCCATTCAGAGGGTTGCATCTGAATTCCAGAATCTGACATCTTGCATCCGTGTCAAATTCGACACTCGCATTTGTTTCTGCAACGTCGGAAATAACCAAACATATATGTAAAGCCAATCAATTATCTACAAGCTTATTTATACCTTTAGAATAAAATATGAGAAGAATGGATTTAAAGACATTTATCGACATTTCGGATGTGATTGACTCGGATATACACGATCATGAAACCTCCCCATTGAAGAAGTGTGATCTCTTCTTAATTTACTTTAAGAGTTATGCCTACACTCCATGGATATTGAATGTGACCTTGTTTACTGTAAGGCTCCCTTCTTTTGGTGGAACTTTTAAAAGTCCGGAACATTAATACTTTAGAACAAGAGTCTGGTAGGAGAGGGTAGAGGGTTTCTAACCCTTTCACACAAATTTATCAAGTTCTATTTAATTATAAGTTCCACATGTATGGAACTTAAAAACTCCGTAATTTTTGGTGAAACTTAAAACTTCCATATTTGTAGAACTTTTGCACCCTATAGAATAATATAGTTCTAGGCATTAAATAAAATTAGGCATAAAACAATGGGAATGGAGCCTAATGGATTTGATAATAGAACTTTAAGCTTTCATTGAATTTCAGTCAGATTTGGATAACTGAAGTGCATGACCAATAATGATAGGACTTCAATTCTTTAGTAGAGTAGTTGAGAAAAAAGAAATGAAATCTTGCAAAGCACAAACTATGCTTCCCATGGAGTAAACCTGTTTTTTGATTTTTTCTGTTCTACAAACTTATGGAAGAAACAGTCAAATGAACATACCATTAATGAAAATTCTGGGGCAAGAGGAACCAAATATCATTTGCTGTTTGTAATCCCTTTGTCCTGGAACAAATCAGCCTTAAAATCTTAAAAGTAAACATTTAATGGAAACAGAATCAGAAAATGGAAAATATGGATAACCATTGTGGAGAATTACATGGAAATAAAAAGTTAGCACTGATACACCTAATCCCTTTCCAATAAATCATCTGACAACAAAAATAAGAATGCATCAAATTCATAAACGAGGCATATTATTGGATCTCATGCTTCAACAAGAGAAAAGTTGACAAAGTAAAAGTGATAAAACGAGAAATCATATGAATCATTTCACATTTCCTATTGTCATTTAAAAAACGTGTAGATGAGGTAACAAAAGGCGGCATATATACAGATTACCATTAAGCATACTTAGCCCTAATCCTCGTACTCTGTTTCTTCATCATCCTCGCTGTCATCTGGGTACCTCCATCCATCATCGACATTTTCACGATCCTCTTCCGTTTCCTCACTATCTTCTTCCCCATGCATATCTTTGCTTGAAGACCATTTTTTAATCAAATTCAAATTAGCAGGAGCCACACTTATGCCTTTTTGCTGTGTCAATTTTATAGGTGGCATCCTCGACATTGGCTTGGATTTGCTTCGTTTAATACTTTTGCCATTGCCACTTTTCCCTGCATAGGCTTCTTGATCACTGGCTTCATCCATCACCTTATCAATATCAGGAGTATGCTTGCCATTCTCATCTGAGTTATGACCAGGATGCTCTCTTCTTAAATGGAGGTTCAGCTTATACTCATGAATGTAGGATTTCTCGCATCCTTCATAAGGACAGGCATAAGGGCGGTCAGAGGAAGCAGAGCCATAAACCACCGCATGAGGCTTTAGAGTGCTTGGTAGTTTCTCCGAAGCCGAGGTGTGTTTCATCATATCCACCGTCATGTCCTGCAAATTAATGGAGAATATGCAACTTAAAATCCCCCCAAGAGTCTTCTAGGGCCAAGAAAGTTAAAACAGAACAGTTTTATATGTACGAGCTGCAGAATGGAAGCATTCAAGATATAAAAAAACCCCACTGTTTTGGTCCTTAAATCAGTATTTTTTTTTAAATAATTGTTGAAGGTAATTGACAACCATGGTAGTATACTAGTATCTCTTTGGAGGTAAATGGCATGTGGTTGGCATTATCTCACTTCTCAGCCCATTAAATAAATAAAAAAACAGCCACATTGAATTTATTTTTACATCAAGATAGACAATAGTCCCGATTGATCAAGAAAACTAATCCATGGAATGTAAAGGCCAAGTTCTCTCTCTCTCTCTCTCTCTCTCTCTCTTTCTCTCTCTCTATATATATATATATATACATATATACATACACACACACACATTTGATCACACATGGAAGGTTTTTGGGCCCACAAAAAAGCCCAAAGTGTAGGTCTCCAATGGTCGCCACCTTACAAAAAATCAGGCTGATCAGACATACCCAATGGGTGATGGGCCTGACAATGTGGCCCATGGCCAAGGAGGATATCTGATCGGACGACCTATGATCATCCGATCAGCCTATTTTCGTGAGGAGGCGGACATGAGGGACTCATACATCGGGTTTCTTTTATGGGCCCAGAAACATACCAATGTCATCGAAAATCATGATACAAAGCCAACCTTGCCCATGCGACATGCATTAGAACAACTTGCCACTCCTTTGGGCCCACCAAAAATATCCATAATGCGGGTCCCCTTTTGCTAACATGTGGTAAAAAATCAGCCGAATCAAAGATGTTTAAGCCATCCAATGGGATGATGACAAAAACATCCCCCATTAACCCTACACATCTCCCCGATGAGGCTATTTTTTGTCACATGTTAGGGAGGGAAGACCCTCGTCATAAATTATTTTTTTTGCTCACATGAATGCCACGTGTCGCTCTAACGCGTGACGCATAAGCAAGGTTGCCTATGTGTCACGCATATGAAACGCTCAACTTGTCGGAAAATATTGTCATACGAACAGGCAAAGTAATTGAAAGCGAAAGAAAGCAATGACAATACCAAGCTGCTAGGATTGAAAGGGAGTGGCTGCAGTAGCACCAACCTTTTCATGATGAGCCTTGATGTGAACTTTTAACTTGTACCCATGAGCGTATCTCTTTCCACAATCTACATATGGGCAGGTGTGATAGTTCTCTTGTGAATGTGTTCGCATATGTGCCCTTAGGTTGAAATCCAAGGAGAAAGCCTGCATTTTCCATTGCTTGCAATTTATTAGCAAAAAGCTGAAACAGAAACAAGGATCTCAGAATAATCAAGAGTTGACCTTCGATGATATGATACCTTAAATGGGAAACTAAATGATAATGGTTATGTAAAAGTTATGTATTTTACATTTAAGATCTGGCCAAGAAATTAGAAGAAAGATGACTCCTTAAATGGGAAATTAACTAATAATGGTTATGTAATTTAAATTTAAGGTCTGGCCAAGAAAATAGCAAAAAGAAAAATAAACTTGAAGAGTTGTCACCAGTGTTACCTAGATACTTCAGTTTTACTAAATTTTGTCGTGCACTCATGCCGACACTTGGACATGACACGACACTACATGGCACGACACAACACTCCTTGGTACATGCATGGTGATGTCAACATTATGATTAGGCATGTTTTGCTTTATGTATGTCATGCCATTGTAAAAATACAATATATTGGATTGCTATGAATTTTTTTGTAAAGTTGAATATTTCTTCAGAAATATTAGAGGAAAAACTTACTCGGAGAGCAACGACACTAACGACGATAAATAGGGACATCTTCTCTCTATCTCTTGTTGCTCCTTTCTATTCTCTATACAAGTATTTTTTTTTTTTTATAACTTTGGTATATACTTTTAAAAAAGAGGGACACGTGGTCCCTCCTCTCTATTCTTGTTATTATTTTTTAAAAAATTAACATAATATTATATATATATATATATATAGATAAATATATAATAATTTTTAAAATTCTATATGTCCGTGCCGCCGTATTGGAATTTTCATAGCTTGTCGTGCCGAATACCTCTAGACACCTGGACACTTGGCACCCGTACCACGTGCCGAGGTAACACTGGTTGTCACTCTTAACTATTTCAAAATTGATTTTAACCTATATAAGAAATCTGTTGCATTCTAATCTTCTAGACATCATCTTGATATCTCAATAAAATCATTAGAAATGGCCTTCTTTCCCTTTTTTTTACTAAAGAACAATTAAGGTGTCAAAGCTTAAGCCTAGCCCAAGTCAGGTTGTCAAGTCTTGTATGTTATTTAAGACTCAACCCTGATCACTTTTTCTCTGTGAACCGAAAACATTTATGTCTCATCTGAGTTACATGAGCGACTTTGACCAATTGTTTCTGATAGATATGCTCTAGTCTACTGATTTAGATGGCAATTGGAGTTTTTCCAACTCCTCTGAATATTTTCTGAAAATAATGCTAGAGAATTCCCAAAGTCCAAGACATGATAGGTAGAAAGCTGCAGAGAAACTAGAAGATATGTTTTCATCACACACGATGACTCTTATTTGGAAATCATACACTATCCTTCTCTTTTCCCAAATGATTTCATAAAAATTGAAGAAGATGCTTTCACATTTTTGTGTTGATAGCTGGTAAGGGTCCTGCCAAACCCTAAATCTTACCCATAATGTAAAAGTAAATATGCAGGCAAGACGCTAGTTGAACATGACAGCCAAACTTAACATTAACACCAAGAAATGGGTAAAAGGAGCCTTGCAAGAATATAACAAAATTTCAAAATGCAAAGAGCTTATATTGGATAGAATGATCACCTTACCACAGCCTTCATGAGGACATAAAAAATCTCTCTCCCCTGTATGACTAAGAAAGTGTCTCTTCAGCTTGGAACTGTCCAAAAATTTCTGCAACAAATAAGTACCATGAACCAATTTTAGGTGCTTAGAGAGCCTCAAAGAATGCGAGAGAAAAAAAATGATTTACAAAATTACATACTTGCAAGCTCAATTAAATAGATGGGGCGTAGCATGAAGAGGCATGCACAGCCAACTTCAACAAAAACAGAATAAAAAATCCTCTTTTAAAGATCAAATCAGATTTTGATAGCCAAAAATGACTTCCCAAATGAGCAATGAAGATGCTTAATAGGATAATATGTGCTTATTTACACATACAAAAATGATCTAAAAAAAAAACAAGCTAACACATAACTATTCTCAAACATTTGCAGGCTCTGTATAACCTAAAATGTCAAATCCGTGATGCACTGATGTGACATGTAACAAATGGATTTAGGTTTCTGGAAATACGGAGTGGTGCATAGTTTACAACAAAGTTTTAAGAGCTGAGAGAGTGAATGTGTGACTGGTGACTCCATACGCAGTAAACTGCCTCAACTTGATTTCATATGTAAACAAGATTCTGCAATTCGAATGATATTAGAAAATGTCTCAATATATTTGAGTTTCACTACAGAGGTGTTCAGTCTTCCTGAAGTCAAAGTTGCAGTAGGATTAGTTGCTAAGAGTTTTCAGGAGCTTTTATTAAAATCAAAATTGAATGTTGTAGTATGTTGTTAAGAGTTCCAAGATTTTATGGATTCTTATTATTGTAACTCTCAAAATTGATTATAAATACAAGAAAAGTGCATAGAAGAGGTAGATTGCAGTCATAAGAATTCTTTCATTATTTGCTCAAGATGAGCTATAGAAAATGCAGGGTTCTCGACACTGTTGAATGCAAGATTCAAATTGATCAAGTTCTCAGCATGATGCTTTGAATGTAAAGCTTGGTTCTAGATATCAACAACAACCTGTATCAGCCAAACATGTCAATAAGTATCACAGCCTTAGGTTTCTGATATACTACCTCACTAGAATATAGATCTGGAAACATATCGGTAATGTTTCAGCAACATTTCATTTCAATCACTATGTTACAGTCAGATGTTTTGGAACATGCCTTAAAATGCATGTACCATTAATATTTTTTAAACATCATAATGTTTTGGTTGAAACATTAGGAAACAGTCCTCGATATGATTCTAAGAAACAATTGCATTACTCACTAAAACAGAATTCAAAATTCAAATAGCATGGAGTATGTAGCAGTGCAAAGCCAGATCTGCCATTTTCCAAGATTTATTAATTTTCAAATAAAGTTGTTTTAAACTATGTTGCATAGACTTCCAAATGGGTGACAGATCTGTGTCAGACACGTGTCGGATTCCGACGCGTATCTGATTCTGGATGGACACTTCTGAATTTTTTTTCTTCTGTTTGTCACACTTAGATAACATAAATTGGCATACACCATAGACAGGTGTTCTAGTTTATCCTTTAAAAGGTTTACAGGTGGAGAATGAACCCTATTACATTCATTTATGCCCTTATATATGTATATGATAAACATCATAAGATTTCCCAATTAATAATGCACTAAAAAATTGAATTTCTCCCCTTCAAATCCCATCTTTTGGGGGTTGTCATATCCAACACCTTGCAACTGTGTCGGATTCCCAAATTTTATTTGTGTCCTTTTTTGTTCAACTTTTTTTTTATTGGTAAAGTAACAGATATATTATAAATCAAGTGTGCTACAACAGTTTACAGAGATGTAAACTAGCGGATCTAGAGAACAAGTAAAAACAGAAACAGTCAAATAATACCAATGCAAGAAGCTTCCTCATAGTGGAAAAATGTCCCTCACATCCGGACCCAACTGGCCTGTGGAGCTCCATTCCACAATCCGTTGCCAAATACAGCCTTGGAGACGATAATAAGGAGAGGAGGAATTGTCGAAGATGCAACTATTCCTCTCTTTCCAAATAGACCATGAGCACAAAGCAAAAGAGACCAAATAACTTCCTCAGCATCCACCAAAGTCATCAAGTGTCAACCCGATAAGATGCTCAGAAAGGAGAAAGGGAAGACCCATGCCACACCTATCCGAGATAGGAAAGAAGCCCAAAGCCCAAAGGCAACCGGACAAGGCAGGAACAAGTGATTCACTGTCTCTTCCTCATTAAGGCACAAATAAAAGCATTTTACTATGCTCCACCTAGGGGTGTATTCGAGCCGAGCTGAGCTGAGCCGAGCTTGACCCTGCTCGGCTCGGCTTGAAAGTATGCAGACTAGGCTCGGCTCCTGCCTGAATTACAAACAGGTTTCAAAATCCCGAAGCTCGGCTCGAACAAGGGATTTCAAGCTCGAGCTTGGCTTGATAAAACTTTTTTTCACCTGTTTTTTTTCCGCTTGTTTCCCCTGTTCTAAATCCATTGTCCATGAACCATGCACCACAACCCCAATACTAAATCTAACAGACTGAAATAAAATCAAGGGAATAGAGTATGCAGTTTGCCAAGTACCCAATAAGATTTGCAGTTTCCTCAATGAGGAAATGGAGTTGAAAAACAAAATCAAGCGAATAGAGTATGCATTCATACTTGAGAAAATGGAATGGATGTGATTTCTAGGGGCATAGAACACATTCCCTTACTTCGGCGAAGAGTCTTCTTGGTCCAGTCGAGGTCGCAACAACGGGAAGGTGGAGGTAAGACAGAGGAGAACGCAAGTTCTTTAAGGTTTCTCTCGGGTTGGGTTGGGTTGGGTTGGGGTGGGGTATTAGGGATTTGAGAAAAAAATCTAAAATTTTTATATATAGATTTGAATCAAGCCGAGTCGAACCAAAATTTTACGAGTCGAGCTTCGAGCTGGGCCAAATCAAACAGGGATCGGCTCGAGCTCGGCTAACTTTCAAGCTTTGTTCTAGGCTCGGCTCAGCCTGACCGAGCCTAAAAATCAAGCTTGAGTTCGACTTGATCGAGCTGAACAATCAGGCTAGCTCGGCTTGTGCACACCCCTAGCTCCACGCTTTGCTCTTTTAAGAATCTTATTTAGGGTTGCAGACCAGAAAAATAAGGATACCTTCGATGGAACAGAACTAGCCCATACAGTCATATAAGGAAATTAGTTTTAAAGTTCATGGGCAAGGGACTGCTTTGCCCTGCAATAGTGATCTCACTGAAAATCAACCATTGTTGCTTTTGGGCCAAATCCTACAATCACCAATTTGGGATCTAGGGGCGAAGGAACTCAACCGAGTCAGAAGTCACCACAACTCATCAATTTTCCAATCATTTAAATATCTCCGCAATCTAGGACACCAAACTATTTCACTACCCAACCTCTCAACATAATCGGCACCTAAAGCCTCTTTGTTAAGAGCAAGACGGAAAATATTTACAAACTCGTCCTGAAACCTCAACTGACCACACCACAAATCTGACCAGAATTGGATTTCAACCCCTTTGCCCAATTTGAATCTAATAAATGGATCTAGAACCCTAGCGACAGCCATAATACCTTTCCAAAGGCCCACACCGTGTGGGCCTTGCACCCCCTTTGGCATCCAAAAGGAAACTAGCCCACATTTAGCGACGATCACCTTCCTCCACATGCTCTCATGCTCTTCACCAAATCTTCAGACCCATTTACCCAGATGTGCCTTATTCACCACACTGAGAGGAGTCAGGTTTAGGCCACCTGCTTTAAATGGTTTGCAAATTTGGTTCCACTCAACCAGATGATAATAAGTAGGGAGGCTACTAAGTTTGCTCTTGATAAGGGTCAATTTTCCGCCTTTGGAAAGGAAACGGGACTTCCAACCTCCAAGCCTAGATGAAATTTATAAAAAAAAGGGGGCCCAAATGGCTTTGGACTAGAAAGGGGCCCAAGGGAGATCAAGGTAAGTGGAGGGGAGGACCCAACTTTGCACCCAAGGCACATGACCAATAGGTAAATGTGGTTTACCACTCCCACTAGCACAATTTCACTCTTAACCAAGTCAACTCTGAGGCCTAACACAATTTCAAAACATCTCAGGATACGCTGGAGATAGGGGTGGTTAACGTACCAGGGTGCTCGTGAATTGCTCGAGCTCGGCTCATTAAAAGCTCAAGCTTGTTCATTTAATTAAACAAACAAGCCAAACTTGAACACGATTTTTTAGCTCGTTTAGTTAACGAGCTGAATCTAGCCATAAGGGGTGAGAGAAGTGATTCAAACTATTTGCAATGCCATGTGTAATGTGTTTTCATTCAGCAAAGAGAGACTTTTTTAGTCCCACATCGGTTCGAAAACAAAGGTAAAAGGGAGAGTTGGCCTATAAAATAATAATGAGAGAGAGAGTAAGTTTCAAAAAGTTGCAAAACAATAATGAAAGAGAAAAGGATTTCAAAAAGTTAGCTTTGCCAAGCTAATACAGGTTGGCTGGAAGGTCAGTCATCACGAGCCAAGCCGAACTCAAACTTGTGCTATTTTTAACGAGCCGAGCTTGAACCAAAAGTTTAAAGCTCGAGTTTGAGCCGAGCTTAAACATATGTATATTGTAACGAGCCGAGCTTAACACCCCCTACTCAGCTCGACTCAATAACACCTCTAACCGGAGGTTGATGAGTTGTGAGCAAAAAGCATCACAAAAGACTAAGGTATCATCCGCACATAGTAAATGCGAAATATTGAGACGCTCCTGACCTATGGAAAAACCTACTAAAGCCCGCTCATTCGCTTTAATTAGCATCCGACTCAAGGCTTCTGCTACGATGATGTATAACGTCGGGGACAAAGGATCCTTTTGACAAAGCCCCTTAGAGCTTCTAATGAATCCTTTAGAGCTTCCATTAAGAAGGATCGAGGAGGCAAAGGATACACAGGCTGATATTCATTGACACCACTTAGGACCAAAGCCCATTCTTTGCAACACATAGAGGAACTCCCAATTGACATTATCTAGGCCTTATTCATAACAAGTTTGCAAATGAGCCTAAGGGATTTGGACTTAAGGCTAGGGGTGTTATCAAGCCGAGCCGAGTAGGGGGGTGTTCAAGCTCGGCTCGAACTCGACTTGAGCTTTAAACCTTTGGTTCAAGCTCGACTCGTTAAAAATAGTATAAGCTCAAGCTCGGCTTGGCTCGTGATGACTGAGCTTCCAGCTAGCCTGTATTGGCTTGGCAAAGCTAACTTTTTGAAATCATTTTCTCTTATTATTGTTTCATAACTTTTTGAAACTTACTCTCTATCTCTCTCATTATTGCTTTATAGGCCAACTCTCCCTCTTACCTTTGTTTTCTAACCGACATAAGACTAAAAAAGTCTCTCTTTACTAAATGAAAACACATTACACACAGCACTACAAAAAGTTTGAATCACTTCTCTCACCCCCTTAACGAGCCAAGCTTTTGTTGAGCCGAGTAGGGATGTGGCCAAGCTTGGCTCGTTAACTAAACGAGCTCAAAAATCCTATCAAGCTTGGCTTGTTTACTTAAATAAACGAACAAGCTCGAGCTTTTCATGAGCCGAGCTCGAGCAATTCACAAGCACTCTGGTTCGTTAACCACTCCTACTTAAGGCGCTCGTTCACTCATTTATTTGTAATAAGTATGTCATCTAAAATTTGCCTTCCCCGCGCCTTGTTGAGGGGAAATGATTGATCCTAAGACAGTTCTAAGACGAATGACCAATACTTTTGCTATGATTTTGTATGTGTTGATATATGATCCTTTACGTAGGTGTGTTACACCGAATCAACCCTCAAGGGCAAAATTGTAATTTTCTTATTAGGGTTTATTATAAATAAGAATAGATTAGAGAGAACACCCTCTAATCACGTACATTTCTCCCATTCTCCTTCTTCTTCTTCTTCTCCCTCTTTCTCCATTCCCTCTTCTAAGGTTGATCTTCATCTTGGTATCAGAGTAATCTAGGCAACACAAAAGGGCTAGAAGACATCTACAACCAATTGTTTTTCTTCATGTTTTTTCCAGCACCTTGTTGACGTCAACATGGTCTTCTAGTGATCTTCAACTGATGTCAGCATCCGTACAACCAGTGATGATGGATGCTTCTGTCAGATGATTGATTGACATGTATAGAGAATTGTGGTGAGTTTTGTGAAATTTTTTGGCACTCGTACATGTGTTCTTTAGATTTTTTTTGAAAAATTTCAGAAAAAAGCATGGTTTCAGTAAACTGATTGGTGCGATTAATTTTGGGTGTTTTCAAAACTCCAATATGATTGTGTTTGGGTCAAAATTCCATTATATATCTAATGGAAGTGGTCTCGTTTGATTTGGAGAAGATTTGATGCTTTTTTGAACAAAAAAGTCTCCACGGTTTCATGTGTTGGAGTTCTATGTGTGGCCGTAGGAAGTTGTGACATCCTGAACCCGCGCCTAAGGAATCAAGTTCCAAGACGCGCACCCATTCGTCATAACCACGCATGCGGAAGACTTTACCCACAAAAATGTGGGAATTTTTAACTTTTCTTACGTACTTACATAAGGAATAACAACTGGTCATCCCATCATATGCAACTACGTTACCTCACTGGCTATAGTAGCCTTCACTTTTGGTGCCACAATTGCGCCAGTACACTCTCCAAACTCCAAAATCCACTATCCATCTAGGCTATTTTCCACCTAGTAACAATCATCAATAATGATATTGTGTTACAATACAATTCTTATATTATAATAATATATAATATCGTAATCCATGACCCGAGGTCACTCAGGTCCATTTCACCCTAACTGAGGTTCCCGACCTCTAATTTTTCAAGTTCATCCAATCATTATCCACGACATCAGGTTATCGATCTAGATAACCACTCACACTTTATTCTCGAGTCCACAAAACTCGATCGACTAGGCCTTCGCCCGTGTACAACCTTTACACTTGAGTCTATAGACTCACTTATTAACCAACCGGGCCCATGCCCATTCAAACCATACCTTGAGTCTTTAGACTTAATATACATCCGGCATTCACCCACAAAATCAACACAAATCATCTGATCTCAACCACAGTGAGAAACTCGTTCTCACGGCATTTCTATCAGAGGCATCACATAACCATCCACTCTAGACTATTAGTCACGGAGGACTCACATAACACCACCACTATGGATATCAAATCCACCTACTCCCGACTATCAGTCACGGAGGACTACATCATACCATCACTCTAGACCTAGCCAAAGAGGATCTATGGATATCAATTTCACCCAATCCTGACTATCAGTCACGGAGAACTAACATAACACCACCACTCCTGACCTAGCCAAAGAGGATCTATGGATATCAAATCCACCTACTCCCGACTATCAGTCAAGGAGGATTACATCATACCATCACTCCAGACCTAGCCAAAGAGGATCTATGGATATCAAATCCACCCACTCCTGACTATCAGTCACAGAGGACTCACTTAACACCACCACTCCAGACCTAGACAAAGAATCTATGGATATCAAATCCACCCACTCCTGACTATCAGTCACAGAGGACTCACTTAACACCACCACTCTAGACCTAGCCAAAGAGGTTCTATGCATATCAAATCCACTCACTCCCGACTATCAGTCACAGAGGACTCACTTAACACCACCACTCCAGACCTAGCCAAAGAGGATCTATAGATAACACTTCACCCACTCCCGACGATTAGTCACGTACCTCGCCAAAGAGGATCTATAGACATTATTCCACCCACTCCTGACGATCAGTCACGTACCTCGCCAAAGAGGATTTATGGATATTATATCACTCACTCCCGACTATCAGTCACGGAGGACTATACAACATCACCACTCCAGACCTAGCCAAAGATGATCCATGGATATCAAATCCACCTACTCCCGACTATCAGTCACGGAGGACTACATCACACCACCACTCCAGACCTAACCAAAGAGGATCTATGGATATCAAATTCACCCACTCCCAACTATCAGTCACGGAGGACTACATCACACCACCACTCCAGACCTAGCCAAAGAAAAATATATGGATATCAAATCCACCCACTCCCGACTATCAGTCATAGAGGACTACATCACACCACCACTCCAGACCTAGCCAAAGAGGATCTATGGATATCAAATCCACCCACTCCCGACTATCAGTCACGAAGGACTATACTTCAACCCTGATTAGGTTTTTTAACCATAGGATAACCCCAGTTAACCCAAGTCTCGCTTGATTAACTGAAACAGTTAGGCCTCGTGCCCGTGAATCAAACCCGGTGGTAACACACCGTCCTATTAGGGAACGTTTTTAGGCCGATGGATGTGTCCATCGCCTTACACGACACCCAAACCAACTTTTTGTCACTCTAGAGTGGCAATCCATCATACCCGAGACCCGATCGAGACTCCCTGAAGGTTCACATGAAGTTCAAGCTTCATCCCAGCCCAAATTGGCAAGCCTAGGCACTGGTGATCGGTTGCCCAGTACACAGTGAGCCAAAATCCGAGGTTTTGACACCCGAGACCGAGGGCTACACCTATCTTCTCATTTTACACGCACATCCAACCCCTCCACACATACATAGGGGTCTCCGACCCTTTTCCATCCACGTCATTCATACAGTGAGCCTAAATCCAGGGTTTTTACACCCTAAACCGAGACTACATCCCTCTATTCACTTTTTCATGTTCCACCACCTTCCAATACAACATCCACGGGGTCTCCGACCATTTTCCATCCACACTAGAACTCGCACATTCATTCCACATACAAAATATAACAAAATAAAAGTGAAAAGAGAAGGGATGGAAGGGGTTTTACCCATTTTAAGCATACAACGGGTCTCGGACCCTTTTTCTTCCACGTCATAAAGCAAGAACATCATCCACAACAAGAAAAACATATTTAAAGGGAAAATAGGAAAAAGGGAAAATGAATTTTACCTCTTTCACGTACTTCGAGACATCTAGGGCCAAAACGAACACCGCCAACGCACTCAAAAGGGCGATCAACCTCAGAGTGAAGCTCCTTGCCTTCAAACATTTACTCTCTCTAACTTTTTCCCTTTCGCTCTCTACATGCCGATCGAAGGGTCGGGGGAGAAAATAGACATCGCCAATGCGTCAAGGACGTCAAAATATCCCAAGATGGACTCCCCTTTCTTCTCTTCTTTTCTCTCTCCTCTTTCTCTCTCTAGATTTTCTCTAAAAATATGGCCAGCATTCTCCACTATTTGCAAAAACCATGAGAATGAGGGAGGGCTTGGCCCCCCTTTTATAAGCCCAAGGGTAATGTGCTAGGCACATGACCATGGTGATGTGACCCCTTTGACCGAGTCAACGGGTTTGACCGGTTGACTTTTTCCCGACTTTTCTCGCGCATAGGGCTTCCGAAACCCTGCTAAATGAAGTCCGATTTTGACGAAACTTCAGGTGACCAAACTTGGGCAGTCCGACACCTATTGTAGAAATTTCAAGGAAAAATACTGAGTTTTGACAATCAAAAGCAAGTCTGGAAGAAAACTGCAAAACCCGCTAATTTCCTAATTTCGGACACAACATGCTACCGTTTCTTCATATGAGATGATGAACTGCTAAAACGACAGACAGTCGACCACAGGGTCTACCGACACATAGTGGTATGAGCCTCGCGGATTTCTATTAGAATCTCCAACAGATATGGAGTCCCAACTGAACTTCAGAAATCTGTACATTTCTTGTTTTATTGATTTTCTTATGCACAAGACCTCCGCGGTCTCGCGAATCGATACGCGATGGAACTGGTATGACAGGTGATCGTCTCGATAACCGCCCAGTACACTGTATGCGATTTTCGAAGAAAAACACTGGACTTTTATCGGTACAACCCAATCCCAAACAAAACCCTCTTTCTACAAAATTATCAATTACTTAACTAATTAATCGCAATTAAGGACCTAGAAACCCATAATTTTATTATAGTAAAATCCCGGGTCGTTACAAAAGTGGTCTCTATATTTTGATTCTGAAATCCCTCCTATTTATATTTTTGGGATAAATAATGGCTGGTGGCCATAATGGAGTGTAGATTTGGGGTTTCTAGAGTGACAGAGGTTTTCTCCTTGGAGTCCAAGGTGTTTGGTGGCTTCCTTTAGTTGTTTGGTGGCTGGATACTCGGTGGTTGGGGTTGTTTTGTGCAAAACATCGATTTGTCTTCTGATATTAAATTGATTGGAATAGAGAGGTGACAAAAATGGCCAATGATGGTTTGTCTGAAGGTCTATCTGATGCTACATCAAAGTTTCCAAGCAGTAAGATCACTACGTCCTTCACTAGTAGCTATGGTGATAACTCTGGTGTTAATCACAACCGTAAAGTTGGATGGCACCAACTTCCTTAAGGTCTCAGTCCGCTAAGATGTATATTGGCGGGAGAGGGAAATTAGGGAACTTGATGGGTCGAGTGAAAGAACTTGCTACAGAGGCCGAGTTGGATTAGTTCAAAGGATAAAAGTTAGGGTTTGAGAGAGAAAAGAAGGAAAAGAATAACAATAGGTTTAGGGAAAAATTGTGAGAGACATTACTGATCTCTCTCCCATATTTTATTATTTATACTCCTCTAATGGTATACTATTAGTATATAAAGATACTAATAGGATACCTAAACTACAGTGTATAAGAGATAACATAAACATAAAGCCCATAAAACATAAAGCCCATAACGCCTTATTCAACACCCCCCTCAAGTTGATGCATAGATATCACTCATGCCCAACTTGTCAACAATGTTTCGAAACTAAGTACCACCAAGACCCTTAGTAAAAACATCAGCCAATTGATCTTCAGACTTCACAAACGGGGTGCAAATGTAACCCTCCTTCAACTTCACCTTGATGAAATGACGATCTACCTCAATATGATTGGTCTAGTCATGCTGCACCGGATTATAAGCAATACTAATAGCAGCCTTATTATCGCAATATAAGCTTATGGGGCCTTCAGTGGGAAATCCAATCTCATTCAAGAACAATCGAAGCCACAACAGCTCACACGCACCATGAGCCATGGCTCTAAACTCCGCCTCTGCACTGGATTTGGCAACTACATTATGTTTCTTACTTTTCCAAGTAACAAGATTACCTCCAACCATGGTGCAATAACCGGAAGTAGAGCATCTATCGAAAACTGAGTCAGCCCAATCTGCATCGGTATTGGCTTCAACCCTTAAGTTCTCATTATAGGTATACAACAAACCCTTCCCAGGGGACGACTTTAAGTAGTGGAGGATTCGATAGGCTGCATCTAAATGACCAGTAGTTGGAGAATGCATAAATTGGCTGACTACACTGACAACATAAGCGATGTCTGGCCTAGTAAGGGACAAATGAATAAGCCTGCCAGCAAGCATTTGGTACCTCCCTACATCCGACAGACGTTCCCCACTAGCTTCACTGGATTTATAATTCAGATCTATAGGTGTATCACAGGGCTTACAACCCATCATGCCTGTCTCCTCGAGTAGATCAAGAACATACTTACGTTAAGAGACAAATATGCCCTTCTTAGACCTGGCAACTTCAATCCCAAGGAAATATTTCAGAAGACCAAGGTCTTTGATCTCAACTCAAATATTTCAGAAGACCAAGGTCTTTGATCTCAACTTCCTTTGTTAACTTGCCCTTTAGTGACTCTATCTCATCCAAATCATCACCTGTTACCACA
Source organism: Tetracentron sinense (assembly GCA_015143295.1). Taxonomy (NCBI): domain Eukaryota; kingdom Viridiplantae; phylum Streptophyta; class Magnoliopsida; order Trochodendrales; family Trochodendraceae; genus Tetracentron; species Tetracentron sinense. Next base: position 48,213,582 of record CM026552.1, read on the forward strand.
ATGTCGTCTACATAAACAATCAAGATAGTCACATTTTGACAAGACTACTTGAGGAACAATGTGTGATCTGCTTGACTTTATTTGTAACCATTCTTCACCATAGCATTGCGAAAATGCTCAAACCATGCTCTGAGGGACTGCTTCAGTCCATACAGCGCCTTCTTCAGCTTACACACCTTCCATTCATCTAAGGGGCATTTGAACCCAGGAGGAGGTACCATATACACCTCTTCCTCTAAATCATCATGAAGAAATGCATTCTTCACATCAAGCTGAAACAAGGGTCAATCCTTATTGGTTGCAAGTGAAAGGAGGACTCTCACTGAGTTCATTTTTGCAACTTGGGCAAATGTCTCCTGATAGTCTATATCGTAAGTTTGAGTATAACCATTTGCAACCAAGCGAGCTTTGTATCTCTCAACTGAGTCATCCGAGTAGTGTTTCACTGTAAACACCCACCTACATCTAACTGGCCTCTTCCCTCTTGGTAAGTTGATCATATCTCAAGTACTATTTTTTTCAAGTGCACACATCTCTTCTTCCATAGCTTGTTTCCATTCTGGTTGAGACAGTGTATCTGTTAAATTACGAGGGACAAACACAAAAGACAAAGCTAAGGCAAACGAGTGATATGAAGAAGACAAAGCATGGTAAGATACAACATTTGAAATAGGATATTGAGTACATGCTCTAGTACCTTTCCTAAGGGCAATAGGAGCTTCAAAGTCAACAATGTCAGGACTAGAATGAACAATAATATAAGGACTAGAATGAACAATGCTACCTGGATCAGAAGAGGTCTCTTGGTGGGGCTCATAAGGATCTTTCTACCTTCTCTTGTATACCTGCAATTCTTTGACAACAGGTTCACACTCTCCTTGTCTACAATCGTTGTCAGAGGAGAAAATAGGAATAGGAAGAGAAGATATCTCTTCATTGATGCTCTCCCCCTGAAGAGATGTCTCATTGACAAAAAAATACAGAGTAGACTCAAAAAATGTAACATCCATAGATACGAATGACCGACGGGAAGGGGGATGATAACATTTATACCCCTTCTGATGAAGAGCATACCCAAGAAAGAAACAACGAAGAGCCTTAGGATCAAGCTTTGTGCAAGAAGAACAAGCAATATGCATAAAGCAAATACACCCAAAGATCCATGGGGCCACTGGAAACAAAGAAGTGGAAGGAAATAATATAGAAACAGGAGATTAAAACTTCAAAATCCGGGAAGGCATCTGATTGATTAAGAAAACAACAGTCAATACAGCCTTAGACTAAAAAAGTTTAGGCATATTCATAGCAAGCATAAGAGAGCGAGTGACTTCCAATAAATGTCGATTTTTTCGGTCACCCACACCATTTTGTTGAGGTGTGCCAGCACATGAAGTCTAATGAATGATACCATGAGAATCAACAAAAGGTAGCCAAACTAGTAGACATATACCCCCCCCCCAAATTATCTGAACGAATGACTTTAATTGAGGCATTAAACTAAGTGACAATCATTGTGTGAAAAGAAGGAAAAACCGTGCCAACTTCACCTTTAGATTTCAGCATATACACCCATGTAGTATGAGATAAATCATCTACAAAAGTAACAAAATACTTAAAACCACACGATGAAGTAACAGGGGATGGTCCCCACACATTAGAATACACTAGAAAAAAAAGGTGAATTGTATTTATTACCACTATAAGGATATAAAGTTCGACAATGTTTTGCAAATTCACAAGTTTCACATTGAAAAGAGGAAAGCATACTAGAAAAAGATAAATGTGAAAATAAACGCTTAAGAAGGAAAACGGATGGGTGGCCAAGACGTTTGTGCCACCGGAATAACTCCTCTGTGCTACTAATACTCCGAACGCCATGGGGTATTTGCTGGACTGATGAAGCAATACGAGGCAATGGGTCAAGCAGATACAATCCTCGCTCCTCATGGCCCGTACCAATCGTCATCTTCGTTTCCAAGTCCGGAAACACACAGTGAGAAGGAAATAAAGTGACGCTACAATTCAACGATTTGGTAATATGACTAACAGATAAAAGATTCAAGGTGAACTTAGGAACATGAAGAACAAAGGAAGGGGACATAGAGGGTGTGACATCAACATTCCCCTTACCTGCAATGGATGATAATGTACCATCAGCTACTTTAACTTTGTATCTACCAGAATCAATGAAGTAAGATGAAAAAAATAACATACCAGTCATATGATCAGATGTTCCTAAATCAATAATCCAGGAGCGACTATGATCAAAAACAGATGCACTAAGAGCCGAGACTGAGGTACCTGAGTAAGGGACTGAGGCGGCACTGGCGATATTCGGTGTCTCCAACTGGGACATAAAACGGCGAAAGACATCAATCTCATCGCATGACAAACTAGGACTATCCAAAGAAGGAGCAGTAGTAGATACCGGGGCTGTGGAGATAGCAGAGTGTGCACTCGAGCTTCCCCCAAACTTTCTGGCCCTGTCCCTCATCCACCGCCAGAGGGGCCCAGTGGATGAGGACGACAATGCAAGTTCCAACAAGTCTATTTCTTATAACGGGTACTCCCACAATGATTACATTTAAGTTTATCCTTATCATCAGTAGAAGGTTCAAAAGGTCCAAAACGACCACCTCTTCCACGATCACCACTCCTACCTCCCCACTGGAATGAGGAGGCTAATGCAGATATATCAAGGATGGGAAGATGGAGCATAGCACTCCGACGGCGCTCCTCACAGTGTAAATATGCATAGACCTCGTTAGGAGGGACGGGATATTTACCAAGTATTTGGACCCTTGTTCATAATCCATATTCAGGCCTGCAAGTAGCTCAAATACTGGATTTTGTTTAACCAATTTCGTATAAGTAACCGCATCCTTTGGGCACTTAGCTTGGAAGGTCTGGTAGTGATCTAGCTCTTCCTAAAGACAACGAAGAGAAGAATAGTAGGTGGGAATAGACATATCCCCCTACTTGAGTTGCGAGATACTCTGACGCAACTCATAAATACAGGCTATACCCCCTATCTCAGAATAAGCCTATGTCACGGCATCCCATATAGCTTTCACGGAAGGAATAGGTAGGCACTACTAATATCCGATTGCATAGAGTGTAGAAGTCATGACATTACAACTGCATTCTCAGCCTCCCACTTGGCATAGGCTGGATACGTAGACTTGGGAGTGGAGATGGTACCATTTAAGTATCGCATCTTCCCCTTGCCTTTAACAAATAACATCGCAAATTGAGACTAGGTAAGAAAATTTGTCTCATTCAACTTCATTGTAATAATCTAGAGATTGGGTGCATCACTAGTACTAACCCTAATACTCCCTCTACCCTGTACAGGGACACTAGAGAACTGGCTTACCTCAAATTTATCCATCACAAATCTCACGGGACTGTTTTACACAAAAAACAGACCAAAAGCGAGCTATTCCAACCAACAATACCCAAAAATTACACTTTAGGGTTCCACAACCACGATCTTCACCTCAATATATGCGAAACCTCCAAACAGTGTTCATAACAGCAAATTGATCAACCCGCACCAGCCATGCACAGGCTTCAAATCACTTTAACCAAGCATGTAACAGCACTTCTATGTATGAAAAATATTAACCAAACCCTCAAAACACAAACAAACAGCAAATATGGTGTAGAAAAATGATCACCGGAACTTCAATATAGGTCCAAACGATCCACAACCACTTCTATTAGATCAAGCATAAAAAAATGAAGAATCAACTTGAGATCAAACTCAAAAAAATATCTTTATTCGAATCTAGTGGCTAGAAAACACTAGATCTGTATTTTTTTGAATTTTTCTAATATTCCCATAAAAAGTGTCATAACTTTCTCAAAACAACTCCAAATCACATGATTTTTTATTCTAAAATTCTCTAAAATCAAAACCTCTCAAAAATATACCTTTACAGTCGAGATCTGACGGTTGTCAGTGTGTTAGATGACGTCAGTCCGTACAGACGCTGACGTCATCTGACGTCAGAATTTTTTTCTTTTTTTTTGTTCTCTTTTTGTCTTCTTTATAGACCCCTTAGATCTATAGGTTCTGATACCAAGTTGGATTAGTTCAAGAAAATAAAAGTTAGGGTTTGAGAGAGAAAAGAAGGAAAATAAGAAGAATAGGTTTAGAAAAAAATTGTGAGAGAGATTACTGATCTCCTTCCCATACTTTATTATTTATACTCCTCTAATGGTATACTATTAGTATATAGAGATACTAATAGTATACCTAAACTACAGTGTATAAGAGATAAGAGATAACATAAATATAAAGCCCATAAAACATAAAATCCGTAACACCTTATTCAACAGGCCGAAACATATGACAAGTGGGAGCAAGAGAACCTTATGGTTATGTCAAGTTGCTGAATTTCATGCAACCATCAATTAGTCGAGGTTTCTTGTTTCTCCAGACAGCAAAAGAGATTTAGGATAAGGCAATTAGAACCTATTCTCAGCGTCTGAATATTTTTAGGGTGTATCAGTTGAAGCAAGAGATAGCTACTCTTCGTCAGGAGGAGCGGAATCTATCTACCTATTACTCCACTCTTCACGGTCTTTGGGAAGAGTTTGACCATTTTCAAGTCATCCAATGGGACACTGATAAAGACAAAGATAGGCACAATCAATAGGTGGAATATAACAAAATTTTCGACTTCTTGGCTAGTTTGAATCCGGATTTTGAATCAACCCCGGTTCAGAATTTAGGGAAAGATGAGGTTTCCTAATTAAACCATGTTTATTCCCTAATCCAAGGTGAAGAAAGCCGAAAGAAGGTGAAGGGTACCTACTCCGACCAGTGAGGCAGTGATCATCTAGCTCTTGCTGCATCTTCTAAGGCTCCTAGAGGTGGGAAATGTCCCCTCGGAAGAATAAGACTCTTGATGACAAAGATAAGTTGAAATGCGAGCATTGTGGGAAGACTCAACATACTCTCGCAAAGTTTTCTTGTCCAAGACAGTAGGTGAGTAACCATCGAGGCAATACTGCAACTTCCATGGCTCCTACCTTGGGTCACTCATTAGCATCGGCTTCTCCTACAAGACCATCTTCCTCCACCTCCGAGAGTTTCTCTACTGCAGATATTGGTCGTCTTCGATGTCTTTTGAGCCAGATGGAAGGTTCTTTTGCCTCTAATTCATTCGCTCAGTCAGGTATTCATGCATCTACTAATTTCGTTTCTCATTCCTGGTCCAATCTGACCTGGATCATTGATTCAAGTGCGTCAGATCATATGGCTAGTCTATCTATTATGTTTTCTTCATATAATCTCTTCTGGAAGAGATAAAGTCAGGATTACTGACGGATCACTTTCCTCCATCTCTAGAAAGGGTGATGTCAAACTTACTGATGCCCTATCTCTTTCATTTGTTCTTCATGTTCCAAATTTATCCACAAATTTATTATCAATTAGCAGTCTGACCAAAAGTTTTAAGTGTTGTGTGACTTTTTTTCCTACTCATTGTGTGTTTCAGAACTTGGTGACGAGGAGAACGATTAGGAATGGTCGTGAAGCGGATGGCCTCTATCTCCTGGATGTAGATGGTTCTCCTTCAGCATTACAGATTAGTAGTAGTAATAACGATGCCCAAATCAGATTGTGGCATAGTCGTCTAGGTCATTTGTCTTTTAAGTCTTTGAAGTTGTTCTTTCTAGGCCTGTTTAAATTTGTTCCTGGTCATAGTCCACAGTGTGAAGTGTGTCAACTCTCCAAACATTGTAGAACTACCTTTTCTCCAAGTATGAATAAAAGTGTGTTTCCCTTTCAGCTTATTCACTCTGATGTCTAGGCCCTGCCCTTTCTTTACCTGTGCATGGTTATTGGTATTTTATTTCTTTTGTGGATGACTTCTCCCGTCATACCTAGATTTATTTGATGAAGACTTATATTGAAGTACCGAACTTTATCAAGAAGTTTCACAAGATGGTGTTGACTCAATTTGAGAAGCAGATAAAAAATTTATGATCCGATAACGGTAAAGAATACTTTGAGGGCGATTTGCAGCAATAATTGGAAGAACACAATGATATACATCCAAGCACATGCCCTTACACTCCTTAACAAAATGGAGTAGCAGAGCGGAAGAACCGTCATCTTTTGGAGATGGCTCGAAGCTTACTGACAGGAATCAGGAATGAATATCCCAAAGAAGTTTTGGACCGGAGCAGTGCACACATCCGCATATTTGATTAATCACATGTCATCTCGGGTACTGAAGTTGAAGTTCTCCATATCAACTCCTCTGTCCAAACCAACCAACGTTTACTGTCTCTCGTGTTTTCGGTTGTGTCTACTTCATTCATATTTTGGGTCCACATCGAACAAAATTAGATCCATAATCCATTCGTAGTGTCCTATTGGGGTATTCCTCTACACAAAAGGGATACAGGTGTTTTGATCCCGTGTAGAGGAGATGGTTTATTACCATGGACGTCACCTTTTTTTAGAGTGTTCCTTTTTTTCTCATTCCCCTACCTCTCTTAAGGGGGAGAATAGTGAATTGTTGGAAGAGAGGTTGTCTTCAATTCTACTTCTAGCGTTGGTCCCTGATGTTATCCATTCTATTGCTCCTACTGAGACTACCGCTAAGAAAGAACTACAGGTTTATACCAAACGCAAAAAGGAGGGGACCACTGTGACAAGGGCGTCTCTCAATTCTGACTCCTCTAAAAGAGGTAACTTTGTTTCATCTTCTTCTATTGATCCTATTTTGTTCCTGATATTGATAATCTCTAATTTTATCTCGTATGCATCTCTGTCACCCTCTTATTCGACCTTCTTGTCCTCTGCTTCTTTTGTATCTTTACCTTCCAGGTCTCAGAAGACTGTTTCTAATTCTAAGTGGCGTGAGGCTATGATGGAAGAAATGAGAGCTCTAGTCAAGAATGGTACATGGGAAATGGTTGAGTTACCCAAGGGAAAGATGACAGTGGATTGCAAATGGGTATTCACTGTGAAACACAAGGCAAATAGGTCGATTGAGAGGTACAAGGTAAGACTGGTAGCTAAGGGGTACACACAGATATTTAGGATAGACTACAAGGAGATATTTGCACATGCTGCTAAAATGAACTCTATACGAATTCTTGTCTTTGGCAGCTAATTACTCGTAGCCCCTACAAGAAGTGTATATGTCTCCTCCTCCAGGTTTCAAGCTTCCCAACAGTGAAGGAAGGGTCTGCAGGTTGAAGAAATATATTTATGGACTGAAACAGTCCCTCCGAGCTTGGTTTGAGAGGTTCAGTCAAGCTGTGAAGAGGATGGGTTATATATAGAGCCATGCTGATCATACTCTTTTTGTCAGGAGAAATTGATAGTTAGTTACAACATCGATTGTCTATGTTGACGATATTGTGGTGACTGGAAATGATTATTCAGAGATCCAAAACCTGAAGAAATTCTTAGCAACGGAGTTTGAGATCAAGGATTTGGGCAGTTTGAAGTACTTTCTGGTATTGAGGTAGCTCAATCAAAGAAGACATCTTTATATCGTAGATTCGTAGCGGAAGTATACCTTAGACTAACTTAAGGATACTGGAAAATTGGGTTCTCGGCCGGTAGACACTCCTATTGAGCAGAATCATAAGTTGAGTTTCAGTGAGGGCCCATTACTAGAAGACAAAGAGATGTATTAAAGACTAGTTGGTCATCTCATTTATCTCTCTCTCACTAGACCTGATATCGCGTATGCAGTTAGTCGTTCATGCATGAACCTCGGATTACTCATTATATGGCAATGAAGAGAATCTTGAGGTACTTGAAGGCTACTCTAGGGAAGGGTCTTCTATTTGTTAATCATGGTTATTTCATACTAGAAGCTTACACTGATGTTGATTGGGCTAAAAGTGTAGATGATAGGAGATCTACCACTGGGTATTGTACTTTCCTTGGTGGTAACCTCATCACTTGTAGAAGCAAGAAGCAGAGTGTAGTTGCTAAGTCTAGTGTTGAAACAGAGTATAAGGCAATGGCTCATGAGGTAGCAAAATTATTGTGGCTGAAGATTTTATTACAAGGTCTGGGGATGGAGATGGATGTTCATATGAAGTTGTTTTGTGACAACAATACAGCCATTAATATTGCCCCAAAATCCCATTCAGCATGATCGGACTAAACACATAGAAATCGATAGGCACTTTATCAAAGAATAAGTTGCTTCAGGAAATCTTTGTTTATTGTTTGCTACAACAGAAAATCAACTGGTTGATGTAATCACAAGGGGTTTCCAAGGCTAACTTAGAGAGTGTACTTACTTCTTAGAAAGCTGAGCGTGTTCAATATCTATGCTCAACTTGAGGGGGAGTGTTGAGATATGATCCTTTATGTAGGTGTGTTACACCGAATCAACCCTCAGGGGCAAACTTGTAACTTTCTCATTAGGGTTATTATGATTAGAGTGAACACTCTCTAACCACGGACGTTTCTCCCATTCTCCTTCTCCTTCTTTCTCCATTCCCTCTTCCAAGGTTGATCTTCATCTTTTATATGCCCTGCTGACCAAGTTGATTGGTCAAAAATCTTTCAACTCCCGAGCACCAGCCTTCTTCGGGATCAAGGTTACAAAAGTGTTGTTAATCGCTCTATCAAACTTCCTAGAATCATGGAGTTCCTGTAAGACTGCTTTGTGCAACTAAGGTTTTAACTAAAAAATTTTCGGCTGTACAATTTTAAATCTTTTTTTTTTCAATTCCAAATGGTTGTTAATAGTAGTATAACGGGTAATGAGTACGTCCCATGATTGCTTTATCAATTTCTAAAATATTAATAAATGTTTTTGATGTTTCCATATTGCTTCTATCATGTTTACCAAATTTCCATTATGGTATATATACATATTTCCATTATGGTACATATATTCCTTGAAAACATTTCCTTTCTTGAGGGACAGGAACAAACTTCAATACCGACTTTTTAAACCTCACTTGGAAGAGGTGTGAGGTAAGCACAACATCATCCAACACCATTATTCATGTTCCTAATCCTTGTGTAGTTGAACTATCACTCTAATCTTAGAGCCATAAATATCCATTTTGTGAGGTGCAATTGAGGATCTAGTTGCCAACAGTTCACTGGATCAGTCTCATATTTATTTATGGTAATTTAGTGGTGCTAATAAACAAGGTTTAAATGTCCACAAAATTTCAAGATTCGGTTCTCATTTTGAGCAATTTCAATTTTTTTCCCTTTTGAATTTTCGACCAATTCTGCTAGATTCTATTCAACATTTGCACGAAAGTTTCAAGTTCAGTATTTTGCTTCAATTTTACCAGGATCAATATCAATGCAAAAGCCAAGATTTAAAACAATGCATATAGATTATGTAAAGAAACAATACAACGATAAAAAATTAAAAAAATAAAAAAAACTGAACATATTACTTTATCGCATCCCTCATAATGACAAGCATATTGTCTCTCTCCATGGATGTGAGAATGCTTCCTCAAAGCCCCAGCATCGATAAAAGTTTTTCCACAGCCTTCATAGCTACAAAGGAAAAGAACTTCAGTACTTGGTTCTGGTTCTGGTTCTGGTTCTGCTGGGTCTGACTCTTCAGACTTCCCTTTCAAAGCTTTCAGCGTGTCCTCTAAACAAAAGGAACATAAAAAAGCATTAAGCCACAATCGCATGACAGAGGAAGAAAGAAACATTGTGACCAGACCCCTCAAACTAGAGTCCCGACTGTTGTGCCACTTATAAAGATGGTTCTCCCACAAAAACTCCATTGAACTTGTGTTATCATAATCAAGAGTCAAATGGGCACACTTTAAAAGATAAAATCGAATCTGAGTATTAACTATGTAAACCATCAAAGCCCGTGAAGTGGAACTTGCTCAAGCTAACTAACCACTCTGACATCATAATAGAATTTAAATGGTGCAATCCTAATGATACTCTCATTTTTATAAGTGTTTCCCAGTGAGATGGTGATCTTTATGCATCTAGAGTATGTATCTCTGTGGGAGAAAATTTAGGCCTGATGCTACTTAATGGTTATACATGCAAATTTGCAAATAGCAAGCAAGACGGGCACTGACTTTAGACACAATTACATAAACTTAAGATTCATTACTTTTGGCATATTTAATGCGGTAGAAAAAAAGAATGTGAGATATTATATGTAAAGAATGAAAAGAATTCCAATGAAAATGAGTATAGCTTAAAATGAATTTCGTACGCAACATGGAGAAATGTTAAGGATTGATTGATCAACGAAATTATGAGTCCATGAGCAACAATAAATACACTTGGTCTGTACAATACTATGCAGTTGTATCCAGACAACTGATCAATCAAAAAATTATTGTGAAATTTAGATTACCATTTCCCGATAACAAAAATGTTTCCCCAAAATTGACTCAAGGAGCAGGTCATTAAATCTAGTTACAGTAAGCGACTAATAGAACGCATTTTGTTTTTACTTTTATAAGTATATATATATATATATATAATTTTAAACAAAAAGGGGGAACCTCATATACGAAACTATCTAAACGAAAAGGAGATGGCACAAACTGTACAAAGGACCAATTGTTGCCCAACAAGAGGGAAACCCAATTAAAACAGCTGCCCCAATATCTTTGAGACCATAGTTACCAAGTACGGGTACAGGTATAATATGGGACATCCCGATACGGCAATGATCCGTTCAATAAGTACAGGTGTTATACGGTAAAAACATGGCAAAAGTAGGAGAAAAATAAAAAAAAATTAATAACTATAAATAAATAAAAATCATGATATTAACTAATAACAATCATTTAATACGGAATATGCATTTACCACGGTAAAATTTTGACAAAAATATGTGTATTGTACGCGTTTAATACATAATCCAAGTATTAAACAGGTATTAAACGGTGATATGCGTATAATACGTAACACGGCAAGAGTACAGAGTTTTAAACGGCGACCCCGACTAAAAGTATTAAATGTGTACTATACAAGTATAATACGGGTGTTTGGTAACTATGCTTGAGACCCTTGAAGACAGATAACCAAAAATACAAAAGTAACAGGATCCAATTAATCCCGAACTAACTAATTTTAATTTGTTATAAAAAAAAAAAATAACCCTGTTCTTTTCTTTCCAAATGCTCTAACTGATGGCAAAAGGAACATTCTCCAAAGACCCTTGCCTCAGATTGCGGAAAACTCCAAATGGCCACCAAAAAAGGAGATCTTCACATGATTGGGGGTTGACCATGCCATGCCAAGCTTATCCAATAAGACCTGCCAAATCTCTATAGAGAACTCAGAATGCAGCATAACATGATCCACAGACTCACTCATTTGTACACATGAAACGTAAATTGGTAATAAACCACCGAATACTTATGAGGAGGTCCACACTGAGAATTTTATTAAGATATGCTATTAAGAGAAAAAATTTATAAAGATATGCTATTCAGGTAGTCCACGCTGAAAGGTGTGGGAGTCTTCCATTTAAGGGTGGCCATGAATTGATCATCACCCAAGTTTCCCCTGGCTCTCGAGAAGGAGCTAACAGTAAATGCACCTAGACTATTACATTTCCATAAGCAATGATCAAGAACACAAGCCTCAGCCCTAACCTGCTCCAGCTTGGAAATAAGATTTTAGAGAACTTCCACTTCCCACTCATTTACTTTTCTTTTGAACCCTAGGAATCTACACCACCCTTACATGCAGCCACAAGACACATTCCACCAAGACACCCTTATCTGCAGCCATAGTGTACAGCTCAGGATATTCCTATGGTAGAGAGGAATTTCCACACTATCTGGCTTTTAAGAATCTGGCATTGTTGCCACGTCCCACTTGGAAATGGCTGCCTTTCAGTTGAACCCTCTCCATCCACTCACTCCATAACTGCACGACTTCCTCAGGATCTCAACCTACATTCCGGCAGCCATATTTGCTGGAAATGACAGATCATCAAAAATTGTCCTGCTCTTCAACAAATTTCCCAAGTCAGTTCCCCAATATAGCTTTATCAATGAGTCACAAAGGGTGAAGACCCAGACTCCCTAACTCTTTAGGTCTGCATACTTTTTTTCACTCCATCAGGTGATATTTTATCATGCCATCCACCACTTTATCTTTTAGAATTTTAACTTGCATCAAACACCTTTAAGTGAGTTGTACTCAATTCATTAATTACTCACTTGTTATTGTTCATTTTAAAAACATTCTCTAGTATAATAATTCCTATGAAGGAACACCTGGAGCAACTACGAGTATTATAGATTTTTGAGGCCAAGAAAAGTTCTATCATAACTTATAGAAGTTACCTTCATGAACTGTTGTTGGTCGTTTGTATGTTGATGTTCTTTGAAGGTGTAAAGGTGGATGAGGAGAAGGTTATTGAAGATATAAACTCGGGATGAACTAGCCACCTACTCGGTTGAGCAATAAAGATCTCAAACCAAGCAGTTTGCGTCAAACCAGCGATTTTGAACACACGCACACGGGGAGAGAGAGAGTTTCCATAGATAAGCTGGCAAAGAGAGTTTCCCATGGAGAGAAAAGAGACATGAATGGAGATAAAGATACCAAAAAAAAACAAGAGATTTATCAATATTTTTTTATAACGTCACTACCAATCAAGGTTCTAAATGTTGATGTCGCACGACATGTCGCACCAATGGGATAAAAATATCGAGGATATATCACAGGATATATTGTATCACGGGAATTTTATCGTACATCAACGGAAAAATGTGGGTAACAGATAATTTTGAAGTGAAATTTCAGGAAATGTTAAAATTGATGTTAATAGTTAATACACATTTGAGAATAAAAAACAACAACAATCTACATAAGAGATGCAATGGGAAGGGGGCAAAGATGTGCGTTGACGGCAATGTACAATTGATTAATATTCATAACTTACATAAAATGTTTCATTCATTCCTCAATCAATCATAGATTCATAATTCATAAATTCATAACAATAGAAATATACAATCAGAGTTCCATACATGATGTTAAGGGTAAAGACACATATGGACAGCTTTCAGTATCAACGGCCCTAATTACATCAAGACTCATGTTCTAATTGATCAACCCAACCCCAACCTCCACTTCATATTCGAGACTAGAAGCACATCGGAGCGCACACTCACGATCCAACCCCAGCTTGGAGTCCATAACAGAAGATACCAAGAATCATTGGATTGATTATACAGCTATGCAGATCAATCTGATCACGAAAAACCTTGAACTCAATCAAGGCAATCTCCCACACAAAGAGGAAACCAAATCGATTTCCCCGCTGGTAGGATATTACGTAGTGTAGTCGAGGTGCCTAGGTGATGCCTAGGCGATTTGGATGGCCTAGGTGAGGCGTGGCCTAGGCGAGGCGCCGAGGCCTAGGCGATAAATATTATTTAGAAAATTAAATATTATATATAAATATATATGCATATTAATTATTACATAAATAAAGATATATAGTTAGCTTGAATTTTAAACCTAATTTATAACATTTGAGAAATCATGCAATAGCCAATGAAATTGTATACACGCACATTGTGGATTGGGACTGATTTGCGATTACCCTAATTTTTTAACATTACGACATTTAACAATCGTTTACTCGTTTCCTTACTTTTTCTCAGATCATAGGTGCAATGTAATTAGCAATGGTGGGCCCACGCAATAAAATTTATGGAGACAGAGTCACACACAGTGTTATCCAGTAATGAATGTTGTGTGACTCTAATTGTAGCAATTTCCTTTGAGACAAGAGTCCCTCCCTATGACAAGGAAACGGATTACAAATTTACAATTCAACCCATGTTTCAGGCTTTCAGCAACTGTACATTATAAATAGTAAATAATTAATTAACCAATTTTAAAAATAAATTTCTCACTAATTCCTTATGTTGTTTTGACATTTTGAAAGATTTCCTTGGCTTTTTTTTTTCATTTGGAAGTAACCCCTTTAACTTTCTGAAAATTAATAAGTAACGCCCCATGAGATTCTGTCTCAATTATCAAAAGTATAAAGAATAAAATAAAGAGAGAGAAGTGAGAACCACATAAAGTGAGCAAAAGAAGAGAACGCACTAACGCCTAACGATAGTGCAGAGCGACAAGAGGGAGAGAGAGGCAGCAGCAAGAGGGTACTCAAGGGAGAGAGAGGAGAAGCAACGGCAAGAGGGAGAGAGAGGCAGGCAGCAATGGCAAGAGGGGTGAGAGAGGCAGCAACAGGCGGCAAGAGGGATAGATAGAGTTCTCTTCCCTTTCTTCTTCTTCCTTAAACATTAAAAACCCTAAAACGATATATTGAAAAAGAGTTATATATTATTATTATTAAGACACTTATTATTATTATTAAGACTCTTAGAAACTAATTAAGCATATTTAAACTTAATTAATTTGTTTGTTTTGATAATCTGAGTTAGCTGGGTAGTATACAATCTATAAGCAAAAGCAAAAGAACCCATTTCGGTACAAGCACACCCAGGCGACGCCCAGTCGACCGCCTAGGATCCCTCAACCGACTAAGCATCCACCCAGGTGGCCCACCCTGCAAAACGCCTAGGCGACGCCTTGACTACACTGATATTACGTGAAGAAAGAAACTTCCATTTCAGGAAGAAGCAGAGGCAGCAAGGTAACTGGCTAACCCTAAATTGGTTTCCTATAAATATAGAGGTAAGCAATGAAGAATGGGATCGGCATTCTCATGCACTCAAGCACATTGAATTTTCCTTCTTCAAAACCGAAAGAAACTATTGTCTCTTTCTCCTCTTTATATCTCCCCTTATCATCCCATTATTGACTTGATCGTCAGAGTGTATTCGCTGGTCACCCTTCCTATCCATTCCAGAGGATCAAAGTTGCTGCAGTTATTCAGAATATAACACGTGATATCAAGGTCAAGACAGCAGGTATTTTCCCCCACACATGATAATAATTCAACCCACCCCAAGAACTACAATCAAAACCAAAAGGAGTTACGCAGAGGCTCGAAGTCATCTTTGTCCTGACTAGGCTAACGATAGTACCGGTTCTCCATATAAGTAATATATTATGCCCAGCTGATCACATTATGGTACAATAATGTATACTTACATACATAACGTTGGTAGTCATTTGGTCCAAGATGTAGATGTATCAACACTCCCATCAGTGGATATTGTGTAATGCGGATATCAGAGCATCTAGTGTTCAAGTGTACCAGCAGAGGCAAAGGAGAGTCCCTACACAAATCTCCTTGTGGATGGTGGACTTGTATATGGGCTTAATACTAGTTATTGAGGAAGATCCACCATTGGATCATGTTCTTGATGGAGATCTACTATCAAGAGATGGAGGTTTCGAGGGCTATGATTAGCCCATAGGATGGCACGAGACCCATGGATGGCTGAACCCCCTATTTATTATTTTAGTTTGTTTACTTTTGTTTTAGTTTATTTATTTTGGGGTTAATTCATTAATGAGGGTTGTTTTAATAATTAACTATGCTTGGGATTTTCTTCTTTTCTCTATAATTACTCTCTTTGGGATTTTAGAAAGGCAGTTAATGAAAGAATGATAGCTTTGCTTTTGAATTTCCTATGAAAGGATGGTGTGAAGTCAGGTAACCCTAGATCTCTTCTTCTTCATTGCTATTTTCTTTTATTTTCTGTTTTCCTTGCAAAACCCCAATCGACAGAAACCCTAGATCAGCCCCTCTTGCTGCCACCAACCCTATACCACATCCCCTTGCTACCGCTAGCCCTATACCACATCCCCTTGCTGCCTCCATCCCTCTACCACATCTCCTTGCTGCCGCCAACCCTATACTACATCCCCCTTGCTGCCATCACCCTATACCCCTTCCCTCTTGCTGCCACAGCCCACAACCCCTATACACCTCCCTATTACAGTCACAGCCCCCCATACAGCCATACCTACCGCAACCACCCTATATCTTTTCTATTCTAGCCGCAGCCCCCCAAACTCATTCCCATTACAGCCACACTTTTTCTACAAGCCCAATACCCTTAAAACAGCAAAGCCTCCTTAACCCTAACACTATAGTTCATAATCTATTTATTTATTGTTGTTGGTTGTGATCTTCTTTTTTTTTTTTTGGGTAACGAAGGGTGTCCCAAACCCTTCAATGCAAGGACTAGTCCCTTCGGATGTCTGCACCGGCCCGCTCGAAATTTTCCCTATGGACACCAGGGTAAGTGGAGGAGTAGGAGTTGAACACACAACCACAAGGAGCAAACCCGAGATGCTAGCCAACTACACCAATCCAGGGTGGGTTGTTGGTTGTGATCTTTAATTCATTAATACTTGAACCCCACAACTCGCATGCATATTTCAGATTTATAACCTTGTTGAGCCTAAACTGATTTCCTTGGAATCCTCAATTGACAAGGGAATCACATTGATTATTGGTCTAGATCAATGTTACCTGGTTCGTCGGTTCGCAAGGGGTAGGATGAGACAGTTCGTTTCTCAGTTCGCTTAGTTCTTTAGTTTGGTTCGTAGCTTGGTTCGCATATATATATATATATATTAATTGTGTAAATAAATATATTATAAATACTTATTTAAAAAAGTATTAAAAATAGGTTATTTTAAAAAAAAATTAAAAATAGGTTTTATGGCCGGTTCGCGAACCCAGAAAACAACTTCGCCGAACTCCAAGTATAAGTTCGCCGAACTTAAAGAACAAATTCGTCAAACTCAAACAAAAAGTTCGCCGAACCAAAACTATTGGGTTCGGGTAGCGGGTTCGCTCATTTTCACGAACCCAAACAAATTGAACCGTGAACTGGTTCGCTTCGAACCAGTTCGTGATTCGCACTAGTAGGGAGCGAACTAGGTAACACTTGTCTAGATTCCTAAGCTAGTGGAAGTTCTCACTTCCATTACGATTACTCAATTAAGTTGAAAATTCATCACTGCAGAATTGTGACTTGACTTAGGTTGTTACTAATTCCCTTTTGGTTTCCTTTATTATGATTGTGTGAATCTAGATAGGTTTATAATTTTCTTTATTATTGGGTTTATTTTTTGATCTCTTAATTTCATCACTCTAGGTTAGTTGCATAGTCATGCATTGCATCGTTGTGGGGACTGAGGCAAAACTATCATGGGAACTCATATCCATATCCATACAGCTCATACTTAGAAACATATCCATACGATTCTTTTGAAATTTAAATTTGGGAGTATTTTAAATGGAGGGTACCTAGAATATGCTTCTTCTTTTTTTTGTAAAGCTTGAATGTAAGTCTTTTTTTGCTAAAATGTTATTGACTTTTCGACTTTTTTGTAAAGCTTGAATGCAAGTCTTTTTCTGCTACACTGTTATTGACTTTTCGACTTGTAAATGAAAATATTTCTGCAGACTAAAATATGAGACATTTCTCACCGAACTTTTGGGTTTTAGTAATGTTTTGATATAGAACTTTATGATATTTTAAGATTTGAGAAATTTTTTAGCATTTGAAAGTTGAAATTTTGATCTAATCCCTAAAAAGTGAATTTAGTTCTTGAATTGAAATTTTGACTTTTTATTCTTCGAGAATTTGGATCGATGATAAAAAAAATTGAATTCAAATGGTGGATATAACCTTATTTACATATAAATATCTTAAGTAAATGAAAGAAAATTAAAATAAAATCATTTAGTTAAATGATATTTTATGTAAATACGCTGTAAAAAAGGATTTGGATTTTATATCTTAAAAGCCAACATTAACCAAAATATCGTGGATATCGCACGATGTGTGTGATATCTCCAATATTGGTCAAAAAATCATGTAAAATTTATACTACAGCATAGAGATATGTCGGTCACCTGCGATATCGATATATCGCACTGATATCGTCGATATATCGACGACATTTTGAACCATGCTAACAATCAGTCCGAATTGACAGGCCTGTTCAACCAGGTTGACTCGTCTTGCTCTCTTTTCCAATTGAGATCCCAAAACATTGGTTATTGTTGGATAGACCCACCCAAAGATAGTTGGTGAGGGTCCGCCATAGATAGGCAACCTACACTACTTGATTCATAAATTTTAATCAAATATGACAACTACATATGATATAGTTAAGTAATGTTGAAATGGATGGATGCTGCAAAATTCCAACAAGTGAAGCAAAACATAGTGAATGGACCCTTGTTATCACCTAGTTTTTAAAAAGATGTCCCATGTCATTTAATGATGACCATGGATATTTGATGTCTTTTTTTTTTATCGGTAATCAAAATATATATATATAAACGAAAAAAAAAAAAAAACTAAAAAGACTACAAAGAGATTCCATGCATGTCAACTCGAAAGCTAGAAAAACTAGACAACTAAGAGAGCAAAAAGTATATGTAAAAATACTCTCCCTTGGCATACTAGGAACCCAAGACATCCCACAACAGCCCCTCCACGATCTCTGCAGATTGCCTAACCAGACTCCAATCCAAGACCAAATCCGAGCGCAGACCCGAGAAGAGGGGGGGGTGGAGAATGAATCCTCGAACACCCTCCTATTCTTATCTTTCCAAAGGGACCAAGCTATCACCCCCGGAAGCATCAACCACACTGACTCCCTAGCACCATCTACCCCGGCCCAAGACCAACTAGATAAAGCTTCACGAAAGGAAGAAGGAAAGGCTCACGCCATACCTATTTTAGAGAGGAAAAATCTCCAAATACCTTGCACCGTAGAGCAATGCAAGAACAAATGATCCACTATCTTTGATGTCTTTAAGCCGAGAGAAACAATTGCTTTAAGCCTTTAACATGATCAAGACGTAGAATGAATAGAGGCTCCCTATCACCCGAAATTTTCTTATCACGCATCTTGAGGTAATAACATCTTGTCTCACACCTTCGAGTTTTAAAACACTAATTATAATCATCAAAATCTCCAGCATGCAGACTCACAAAGGAAACTCATAGACAAAAGCAATGGATTGCATTTTCAACAAAAACTCTACTACAACCAAGGATTTAAATACGGGTTTCACGAAATGTAATGGAATCAACCAAAACCGTTACATATTGTCAATATTATAGTCAATATGTATCGTTACGGATGAGTCATATCTATCGAGTTTTTTTTTTTTTTTTTTTTTAAATCAAAGCTTGAATAAAATGTTCAAAATGCTAAAGATTTGATGATAAAATTAAAATACTTAATCAAACATAAAACATAAAACATTACATAAGTAATTAAGAAACAACTAACAAGTAGTTGTAGGCCAATAGCCAAAGCCAATAAGTGATGGTAAGCAATTTAGTACAAACCAAAACTAGCAAACACAAGCACAACTATACAATGAAATGAAAAACATAAATAACTAATAAACTAACAATCTAAACAAATGTAACAACTAAAAAAAAAGATAGATGCCTGTAAAATGTTAACTATTAATAGCAAGCCACATAGAATTACAAGCTGACTCATACAAATCATCAACATTATCACCATATATGTGTGGCCGAATGTAAGGCTAGTGGTAGAGATCCACATTTTGTTGTGCCTGGCTATATGAGAATAAGCCACTAACAAATCCTATATAGTAGACTGCGGTTGATGTGTCCAAGGATCTGAATATCGATTTCGCATGTCATTTCGAGCCGTAAAAAAGAGATATATCAAGGATATTTCGCAAGATATATCGATATCGCAGGAATAATATCGCACGTGGAGGAAAAAATCAAAAACAATAGTGAAAAACATAAAAATTTTCAATGTAACTTCAGGAAATGTTAAAATAGATGTTAATACACATCTGAGAATCAAAAAAATTTAAAAAAAATAACAATGTATATAAGAGATACAGTGAGAAGGGGGCCAAAGATGTGCGCTGACACTGACGACAAATGTATGATTCACTAATATTGATGTAACTTACATAAAAAGTTTCATTCATTTCTCAATCAAGCATAACAATTTACTCAAATACAATCAATTTCATATATAATAGTTAATACATCAATAATGGGATCTCTAACCCCTTTTAACTCCCTTTAAATATGGTTAAGATACACTAACCCTTAGGATTAAAGCATCTAACCTTTGTTTTTTAGAAAAAAACTTCTTTTAACTGTGGTTAAGATTCACTAACCCTTAGGGTTAAAACATCTAACCTTTATTTTTTAGAAAAAAAATTAAACATGCTTTTAATTGTGGTTAAGGTTCACTAATCCTTAGGGTTAAAGCAACTAACCTTGGTTTTTAGAGAAATTTTTTTTAAAAATTAATGTGTCCCTTTTAACTCCCTTTACATGTGGTTAAGATTTACTAACCCTTAGGGTTAAAGCATCTAACCTTGGTTTTTAGAAAAAAAATTAAAAATTTAATGTGTCCCCCTTTAACTCCCTTTGACTATGATTAAGATTCACTGGCCCTCAGGTTTAAAGCATCTAATCTTAGTTTTTTTGAAAAAAATTAATGTGTTTCCTTTAACTATGGTTAAGATTCAATAACCCTTAAGGTTAAAGAATCTAACCTTAATTGTTAGTAAACAATTAACCATAGGGGTTAAAACTTATTAACCATAGTTCAAGAGCAATTAAGGAGGCTTTGAAAAGTTATGAAATATCTCAAGGGCATAATAGTCATTTTATTAATAATTACAAACGAAAGGGATCTAAGGGTTGAGGTCCTTCCAAAAAAAATATAAAATAAAAACAAAGAGTTAATTTGCAAAATTGTTATACATAACAATGTTTTTACAAATTAGGATAAACCTAGCAGCTAAAGTGCAAAAACCTAACTTAAAACTAAATAAAAACAAACCTATGTCTATTAAAACTCGATGGAAGGAAGGAGAACAGAGTTCTCAGGAGAACGAAGACCTAGCCAGGCTTTCAACACGGCGGCAGATGGTTGGCGACGGCGATGGTGACGGCAACGAAGGTATGGTTCTTCTCTTCTTCTTCCTTCCTCCTCTCTTCTTCTTCCTCCTTTTTCCTTTCTCCTCTCTTCTTCTTTCTTTCTCCTCTTTTTTTTTCTTTTTTCCTTTTTCTGTTTCAGACAAAGTGAACCCTAAATAGGGTTTCACAAAAAAAAAATCACAGAAAAAAAAAACGATAAAAATGGGTTTTTTTTTTTTCTCAGTAAGGATTTTTCGAAGATGTCGACCGAAATTTCGGAAATATCGTGCGATATTTCCAAAATTTCGGTCGACATCTTCGAAATTTTGTAAAAACCTAAATACCTAGTTCAGATGTGTCGGCACCCTGTGAAGTCGATATATATCGTCGAAATTTCGACGATATTTTGAACCTTGGATGCATCTGCGTGTTCGGTGATAGATTCTCCGATACATTGATTGGAGCTCAAAATCAAGTTTTTTTTATTACAAAACTCGAAACGAGTTTGAGTTTTGGGGTGTAGAAGGAGAAGGAGATGAAAGAGACGTGTTTTAGGATTTTAACATAACCACATATAAGAGATAGTGTCAAACAAGTCTAACGATATCCATATGTATCAGCTAAGTCCTACCAATATGTATTAGTTTCAGATGAGTCTTATTTGCCCCTTATATTTAACGTATCAACTATTATATCGTACAAGACCCTACCGAAATCAATACGTATTGGGCAATTCGTATTGGATTCGGTGAATTTTATTTCTATGCCTACAGCCCCATGCACTACTCCATGAACCCCTTCCTCTTGTGAACATCATGAATCTTACTATTGATTTCGATTCCAAGCATTTCTGTACACCAAAACCAAGGAGAGAGCATTCAACTACAGAATCCACTTTAAATTCTATTAGCCAGTTAGTAATGCTACAAAGACCCAAAACTACAACCTTGGAAAGAGACTTTCAGGTCTCCATGAGAACCTAATGTCGTAATTTTACAGTTCTCCGTTTTTATTTTCATTATGGATATGCACTGATGGTAAGGCTTAATTCTGTCCAGAATAGCTTGCATACCTAAAAGGAGCATTGCATACAAGATTCAAACACAATCAGTTCGAGCTAGCCAGCCAACCATAGAGGGGCAGTTTCGCATCATACCACAATAAGTAGAGAGGGAGGACCTGCATATAATAATAGTTTTATGCAAACCTTACTTCAACCCAAGATGTTTGTTCTGCTGTACAGACTGTCTTCCCAGAATACACCGAGAAAAACCATGCACTCACTATAATGTTTAAGTAGAAAAAATAAATAAATGAATTATAGAAAGCAAGTAAAACTAACCTGAGACCCATTTAAAAAGGAAGCACTTCCCACCGGTTGAGGCAACATCTTGGGGCACCCTATAAAGAAGAACAAATTAGGTAGAAAATAAACTGCTAAACAATAAAGTAGTGGTCAAACATGTAATAGAATATTCGTAAAGTCTTAAACGAACTAGAGCAAATTATACGACATCCAGGGGCAGAGCCAGAAATTTTTCCTTGAGGGGGCCAAAGTGCATGTATCAAAAAAAATTATGGGACCTGGGGGTTCGGGGGCTTAGGCCCCGATAAATTATTTTTTTTTAGCAAGGGGTCCATCGTGATTATAAAATTCATTAATGTTGCATTTCAAGAAAGGTTCAGTCACAAGAAAAACAAGGGCTCTTTCTAAACTTTGATTAAAATCATACTTGTATGAACTTAGAGTTTCGGTGAGCAGGCAAGTATTGCTAAAGTTATTGTCACCGATCACCGAGAGATTAGGATTCCAGAGAAAGAAGCAATTAGCGCCGGCCTATGAGAGATTATGTTTGTTTTTTTCTTCTTAATCTTTTCCCGGTTTAAAGTCTATTAAATTGGTAGTAAAAATAAAATAAAATATAAAGAATAAACAACTACAATTAGAAGGAATGAACTCTTTAAAATTATGATATATCCTTATAAAATAGATTGATTAAGATTTAAGAAAAAAATCATTTTAAAGGACTTAAGGTCAATATCTAAATCTTCTATAATTAGATTGTAAAATTCAAAAAGTTGGGGGCTACTATATAAATAGAACAAAGTTATATACAAACTTTGGGGGCCATTATACAATTAATAGAACAAAGTTAAATACAAAACTTTGGGGGGGCCATTATATAGATAGCACTATATACATATACATTTTTTAGTAAAATACCCATACTTTGTTAATAAGATTCAAAAACTTTGGGGATCCCCCCTAGCTCTGCCCCTAACGACATTATAAGCGGAGCAATGAAAGGGTTACGTGGCGGCTTCAGCATGATTTTAGGGTGTGTTCAGTTGAGGGGTAAATGGGTGGGAGAAAAGAAAGTGAAGTAAAGTAAAGTAAAAGAATTGTATAAATTCTCTTCTGTGTTTGGTTTGAGAGAAAAGTATTAGGGGAAAGTATAAATTTTTCCAAAATTACCCTTTGCTCTCTTTAGGAATATAATCATACAAAAGGGTAGAGTTGGAATTGTGAAATTTTTACTGTACTTTCTTTCACAATTCCAGAATTTTGGTGGAATAAGGTTTGGGTGAAAGTGAGAGAAAGTGGTACACTATTGAGAAAGTTGAAATTTTACTTTACCTCAAAATCCCTCAAACCAAACAGGGTGAAAGTAGGAGAAACTCCCACTTTCACCCACTTTCCCTCACATTCCCCTCAACCAAACACACCCTCAGGAAATTTCTTGCTGAGGATGAGAGATTTTGTAAGGACGATTGCCCGTCCAACGCGTTGCACCCTTTTAGCCATCCATCGACGCAACTCTTTGTGTTCTCTTAAACCCTTCCCGTAGATGGATTCGAGGTAGCTTCAACACAATTTTAGGGACTTCCATGCTGAAGATAAGAGGTTTTGTAGAGAAGTTTGCTAATCCAACGCGTTGTGTCCTGTCATTCGTCCATCGACACAACCTTTGGTGTTCACTTAAACCCTTCTCGAGAGAATATTGGGAATTATACATGGACATCAAATCACGGGGCCGCGGATCTTCGGCGTTTCAATAGCATCCATCATTAATGGAGGCCTATCATGTTCTCAATTTCTCTCTCATCCATCAACCCACTTTTTTCTTCCTTTCAGTCATCCATCGGCGCAACCTTTGGTGTTCTCTTAAACCCTTCCCGTCAGAATATTGGGAATGATATATGGACACAAATCGCGAGGCCGCGGATTTTCGGCATTTCAGCAGCATCCACCATTAATGGAGGCATGTTTTGTTCTTTATTTCTCTCTCTCTCTTCCATAAACCCATTTTTTTAATAAATTTTTGAATCCCATTACGGGATGGGTGTGTGTGCGCATTAATTAGAAAGTTGTATTTTATGTATGCAGCATTTCTTCTCATGAACCGCCACATTGGGGTGATGGCTAAAGGGTTTTATCAAGGAATGGGGATCTCAAACATCTGTTTTCATAAACTCTTGTTTTTCTAATTTTTTCTTCGAAATATGAGAGGTCAACATCCTTCGATCCCCTCCCCTGCCAGCAAAATGTGAGAATGATTTACAGGGGAAATAAACAAGGTTCTCTCTTCATATATGGTGCTTCTTTAGTTGCCACCATTTGGGCTGTTATATCATATGTTGTCAAGGTTCTAAATGTCGATATCGCTCGACATGTCGGAGCCGCGGAAAAAAGATATATCGGAGACATATCGGAAGATATATCGTTTATCGGTGATTTTTGGAAAAAATGGCAAAAAATAGGGCAAAACATGGAATTTTGTAGTGAAAATTCAAGAAATGTTAAAATAGATGTGAATACACATTTTAAAATAAAAACATTAAAAAAAACAACAATGTATACAAGAGATGCAATAAGAAGAGAGCAAAGATGTGCGTTGACGAGTGACAATAATGTATGATTGATTCATGTTTCATTCATTTCTCAAGCAATCATAAATTCATAATTTATAAGATTCATAAGAAAATAAACATACATAATACAACCCACCAAAAAACCTACAATCACCACCAGAAGGAGTTACGCGGAGGTTCGATGTCATCATCTCTGTCTTGACTTGGCTGGCTATAGTGCTGATTCTCCACATACGTACAATACTGTGTCCAACTCATCACATTATGGTACATGGATGTATACTCATGTACATAATGTTGGTAGTAATCTGGGCTAAGATGTAGTAACACGCCAATTGGTGGATACTGTGGGTGATTATTGGGCACAACTGGCACAGGCACTGGGATTTGGAAATTGTCTCCTCCATACTCATATCGAGGTGGCTCATATCCTGAGACATATCCATAAGGATATTGATCCTGTGTGGAATGTGAATAACTATGTTCTTGAGAGCCTGATGTCTGAGACTGTGTATCCTGGTCATGGCTGGAGAACCATGTATGTTGAGACCCTCTGGAACTAGAGCCCGAATGTTCCGTGCCCCCAAACCAAGCATCGTGTCCCACATCTCGTTCTTTGCCCTTGCCCCTGCCCTGACCCCTGCCCCTGCCCCTGCCCCTGCCCTGGCTTCCTCGACGAGGGACGTAATGAATCGGTTGGCTTTCTGCTGGATGTGAAGTTGGGGCACCATGATCTGGGTCCTGTGTGGCATGGTCAAAGTCAGCCTCTGCGGTGAATGGGCTCAGAGGCCTCTGCTCTGGCTCAACTCCGATGTTACCTCCATCCCCAGGACTGTCGCCGCCTCCGTCACTCTTATCATGGTCATCAGACTCATCACCACCCTCACTATTACTATTGGACAATCTACTTGTCCCGGCGGTTCTTGCACTTGAAGTCTCAGGACCTTTTGGACTTCTGATCATCTCATCAAATGATTCTGTGCTAAAGCTGCTCCTGCTGCCGCTAGTGCTAGACCCCACTTCTGTAGCAATAACCCTTTCTACATCAATGCCCATCTCAATGGCCGCGCTAGCTATAACTGCGTTTGGACGCCCATCATCTTCGTCAAGTGATGAAACCTTAACCCACTCAGAAAGTGGATTATCTTGATCCTCAGTGGCACCGATTAACATCAGGTCTAAAGGATCCTGCTCAGGTTGCTTCCCAGTGTCAATCTGCAGTTGCCTGAGTCGCAGCTTCATATTATAGTGACAGAAGACCAGTTTTTGCAGCTTTTTGTAGCCAAGTCGGTTCCGCTGCTTTGTGTGGATGAGGGCAAATGTACTCCAGTTTCGCTCACATGCTGAAGATGAAGCAGTCTGTGCTAACACGCGAGCTGCCAATTTTCTGAGGGTCGGACAGTCGGTTCCGTACATTTGCCACCAATCAGCTGACAATTAAACGATGTTATCCATTAGTTTCATATATATTTTGATGTAGAGAAATAAAATATAATTACTTTATTGAGAAGAAATTACTCACACGGCGTCATCCTAGACCTTCCCTCCTTAGCAGCAGTTCTTCCAAAGCTCCCCCGCGCATCCCTGAAGCGCACTAGCTATAGATTTTGAGAAAAGATGTTTCAATTAGATATAATAAATTAGAATGCAATAATGCACATAAATATGCTATAGTTAACGAGATAAAGACATTTCACCTCATTCCCGAAGTCTCCTTTTCTTTTACACTTCGGGTCCAACGTCTCGAAGACGTCGTGAACAGCCTTCATTAAGTCATCCCGATTCCCCAATTTGTGGTTGTAGTGATACTTTGGGTTCAAATAATATGCTGAAACGTGAAAGTTATACGACATGCAATTAGTATTACAAGCATGCAATAACTTCAATGTAAACATCTAGTAAACATCAAACTTACCAGCAGCATGAAGGGGATGCTCCATTGTCTTATCCCAACGAGCATCGATAATCTTGTGGACCCACTTGTATCCACGAGGGGACACATTCTTTATCGACAACTTCATTACCCGCATTAATTCGTACACAGAACCCATAGTCGGCCACTTATCTGCATCTATCACCATTAAGACACGGTAAATAGGCTCTAGTATGGCAGCTGTATCATCCACTTTGTCCCAAAATTTATTATTAAGGACAATGTCCTCAACTTTTTTTGCCAAAATAGTGCGCCTTTGTCCATATTCTGTCCAATCAGTCCCAGTGAATAATGCCTTTAGTCCAATTTTATGTTTGGACAAACTCTCTAAGGCAATAAAATTGGTGGCGAAGCGCGTCGCCCCTGGCCGTACTATTTCACCACCACACAAAGCCCTCATCTTTGCTAGAACCCAACTGTGGTTGTATATGAAGTTGGTTACCGTTCTTGCCTCGTCAATAACCTCCTTCACAGATTTTCTTTCTCCTATTGCCTGTAACATCAGGTCTATGCAATGGGCTGCGCAAGGGGTCCAGTATAGGGGATACTTTTTCATAAGCATCTTCCCAGCCTTCACGAAGGCACTCCCATTATCAGTCACCACCTGGACTACATTTTTTTTTCCCACTTCCTCTACAACACCCTTCATTAAGTCATATATATATTTTGCATCTTTTATATTGTCAGATGCATCAACGGACTTTAAAAATATTGTCCTTCCCTGACTGTACACCATAAAGTTAATGATCGAAAGCCTAGTGGGTCCTGTCCAACCATCACACATAATAGTGATACCAAAATTTTCCCACGTTGGCTTTAGAGTGTCAATATAGTCTCTCATCTCCTTCTCCTCTGCGTCTAAGTATTTACCTGTAATCTCATATGGAGAAGGAGGCTCTACCCCCGGCCCAACCTGTTCTGCCTCGTGAATCATGTTCTTAAACTGTGGGGTTGAGGCAACATTAGCAGGCACATGACTATGTATGAAAAACTTGGATACAGCTGTTCCAAGCGCTTCCACCAGACTTCCCCCACTCCACATTTCTTTCAGCCGCTTCTGTTTTGCATTTCGACTTTTGTACAGAGATGAATCATGTGGCAGATCCGGGACTTTCATGCTTTGGCTGCGGCCAAACATACCATGCGATTGTGTCCCAATCCCAAAATCAGATGTCCTACCAGTCGAACCGGATGGTCCTGCTCCGACACTGCCTCTGAAATCGGCAGACTGCATGCGAGCTGCAAATGAACGCTCCTGATCTCTGTCCCACTGCTGGCGCATAGATTGACGATAGCCCTGTCGATATGCTAGCCGCTCGTCAACTCCAATACAGTCGATTGGGTATAAAGTATCATCTTCGTCGTCATCATCGACATCTACTGGTGGCTGTAGACCACGCCTTATTTCTTGACGGATTGCCTTTTGCTCAGCGACATGCTCCAGTCTCTGCTTAGCCCCAATGGTAAGGTTAACCTTCATAGCTTGTCTGACCTCCATCGGACAACTTGGACAGTCTGCTACATTCGAATCACCCCCAGCAAGATGCCACTTTAACCGAGTAATTCCACCGCTTCTTATTTTTTTGCCACAATAATTACATATTGCTCCATTCTTGTTCCCTTCTATTTGTTTTCCATGCGACCAACCTATGTCTCGCACCATCTCCTAGTGGATCATCAATAAATATTAATGTCAAACACATAATATAATCAAGCACCAAAACCTGTGATTTTTTTTTATTATTATCCATGTTAATTGCTTTAGAAATATGAAAAGCTTATGAATGTACATTACAGTTGATAAATAATTGAAATTCAATTTAGTTTCTTAAACTGTTTCTATATGATAAGTAATTGATTTTTAATTTAGTTTCTCAAACTATTTCTATATGTAATTGATGAGCTCAATGTTTGTACAGGACAAAATCAATATGGAAAAGAGAGGAGATGGTTAACTGATTGGAGACCCTGCATCAAGAAAAAAGGAAGACAATTGTAATTTTATTTGAGTATCAAGTTGATGTAATTATGTAAAAAGAAGTGGATGTAATTTTATTTGACTATGAAGTTGGTGTAATTATGTAAAAAGAAGTTGATGTAATTTTATTTGACTATGAAGTGGATGTAATTATGTAAAACGAAGTTGATGCAATTTTATTTAAATGTGTGAGAGTCCTGATTAAGTTTTAAATATAAAATAAAAATTTTATTTTAATGTAATCTATGTATATTGAGTGTTGTTTAGATGATTACAAGCTTAATATCATTAAGCAAAACTTCTTTGTCGAAATACAAAATACAAATGTTCTTATTTCTTTTACAAACTATAGAGTGGTAGAATTATTTGGGCTAATTCTTTTACAATATAAAAAATACTGCACAGTGGATCATTAAAAAATATAATCAAGTTAAACATATAATATAATCAACTCCTATTGCCTCTGTTTTTTAATGATTATCCATGTTAATTGTTTTGACAATTTCAAATACTTATGACTTTATGAGTGCACATTAGAATATATAAATAATTGAAATAGATGCAATTTTCCTAAAGCAATGTGCAGACCCATAATCAAGTTTCAGTAATTATTATATATATATATATATATAACATTGATCATAACTAAATAAAAATATACATGAATTTCAAGTATAATTCATAAAAATTAAAATAGAAAAAACGATCTTATATTACAATTTTTAATACTTTTTAAAATTTGGTGTAAAATATAAATCAATATTAGTTTACAACATATTATTTTTTGTCATATAATATAATTCCTAATATGGCAGACCAGTTTTAAAAAAAAAAATTCTCTTTAAAATAGTATGTTTTATAATCTTTTAAAATTTTGTAATAAAAATAGTATAATAATTTATAAATTTTTGTGCTAAAAAGTATGTTAACTTATTAATCAAAGTGATTACCGATTAGTAAAAGTTTATTAAATTTTTTTACAAAAAATAATAGTTAAGTGATTACTAATTAGTCAAGGTGTTATTATATTTTTAAAAAGCCCTTATGAGGTTAGAGATATTACATATAAATTATTTCTAATTTATAACATATTATTAAGAAATTATTAATTTTTTAATATATCTAAAATGGTCTTGTGGGCATAATTTGCTAGAGATACATCTTTATCAAGAATTATTATTTTTTTTTTATATTTCAATATAGTGAAGCTTTTTTTTTAATTAAAGCCTCTATATAATTTATAAAAAGAGTGAAAGTGTGAAACTAGCATTACCTTTTAAATTTTAGGTTAAAATCCCTGACATTAACCAGATAACTTTTTTACAAAAAAGAATGCATTAACAATTAAATAACCCTTATAAGGGTTTATTTCAAAATTAAAATAGAAAAAACGACCTTATATTACAATTTTTAATACTTTTCAAAATTGGGTATAAAATATAAATCAATATTTGTTTACAACATATTACTTTTTTTCATATAATATAATTTCTAATATGGCAGACCAGTTTTAAAAAAAATTCTCTTCAAAATAGTATGTTTTATAATCTTTTAAAATTATGTAATAAAAATAGTATAATAATTTATAAATTTTTGTGCTAAAAAGTATGTTAACTTATTAATCAAAGTGATTACCGATTAGTAAAAGTTTGTTAAATTTTTTTACAAAAAAGAATAGCTAAGTGATTACTAATTAGTCAAGGTGTTATTATATTTGTAAAAAGCCCTTATGAGGTTAGAGATATTACATATAAATTATTATTAAGAAATTATTAATTTTTTAATATATCTAAAATGGTCTTGTGGGCATAATTTGCTAGAGATACATCTTTATCAAGAAATTATTATTATTTTTTTATATTTCGATATAGTGAAGCTTTTTTTTAATTAAAGCCTCTATATAATTTATAAAAAGAGTGAAAGTGTGAAACTAGCATTACCTTTTAAATTTTAGGTTAAAATCCCTAACATTAACCAGATAACTTTTTTACAAAAAAAAATGCATTAACAATTAAATAACCCTTATAAGGGTTTATAAGTAATGCTAGTTTCATAAAAAAAAATGCATTATCATACAAATTAAATGCATTCATATAATTTTACTTAAAAGTTGAAGCCCTTGAAAAAAAAAAAAATTAAGTGAGAGTCACGCTAGATAACCCTTAAAAGGGTTTTAAGTTTTATGTAAGAGTGGAGTTAGATAACCCTTATAAGGGTTTTAAGTTTTATGTAGGCTCGAGTAAAGTTAGCAAACCCTTATAAGGGTGTTAAGTTTTAAATAGGGTGAGTGAACTTAGCATACCCTTAAAAGGTTTAAGCTTATCTATAGGGTGAGTGAACTTAGCATAACCTTTAAGGCTTATAATATCATGAATCGTATACTGCAACCGAACGAAAAAAAAAAAAAAAAAACGCAGAGGAGGAGCCGAGGGGAGGGAGGAACCTGGCTTGGGTTTGGGCGTTTGGCGACGGCGACGGCGACGGGGACGGCGACGGCACAGACGACGGCGACGGCGACGGCGACGGCAAAGGCGGTGGACTGGCTCAGGTATGCTCCAGTCTCTTCTTCCTTCTTCCTCCTTCCTCCTTCTTCCTTCTTCTAAATCAACCCTCTTTTTTTTTTTCCAACTAAATCCAAGATTTTCAGACTGTGATGAATGCTATGTAGGTTTTTCCATATTTAAAGACAATGAATCGGCACCACTCACGGGTTTTCTGTAGTCAGTACTAATTTTTTTTTTTTTTTTTTTGATTTCTGCTTGCGCATGTGAAAAAAAAGCTAACCCTGACCGAATCTCTGATTTCGATGGGACTCACCCACTTTTGGTCGATATCGGTATGGTATCGGCGATATATCACCGATATCGGCGATATATCGCCGATACCAACCGATAACGTGTAATTTTTTTCATACAGTGTATCGATACATCGGTCTTCAACGATATCGAAAAATATCGGCGATATATCGCCGATATTTTCGATTTTACGAACCTTGTATGTTGTATAGACCATGTTCCTATGGTACATGGCATATATGTCTCATCCAAACGTAGTTATGAATCTACCAATACAATCTCTCTTCTTCTTCTTTTTTTCCGGGTATTCATTCATGACATTTTTGTGCCATTTAAAGTCACCAATTATGGTTGAGGATATCCAATTGGAGTAAACGTATGATTATGTCCCACACCAGTGGTGTGAATCACCTTTAATGTAGATACTTAATGCTGAAGACCATTAGTAGTGTCTGGTTGCAGCTATAGATATATTCAACATTTTAAATCATGAATAATTAATGTCTTTCATATATTTTTAATGATGCACTTCTTTTTGCAAGTTTAATCCGATTAGAAGATATATCTAAAGCCGGCCCAATTGTCAATTAAAACACATGAAGATTAAAAAAAAATTATAATCATGATGTTACAATTGGTGTCTTTTGAAATCTTGACATCCAATGCGTTAAAATTGCAACTTAAGGATGCCGTATAAGATGTATGAAATATTTTGATTCATAACGAATTTTGACACTAATTTTGGTACTCGTCGTGATTAGTTTGGCGTGTTCATAATGTTTTAGATGATTAAATGTGAGTTTATGTTTGGTCATTTGGTTCTCTACACCATTTCTAGGGTTGCTTTATGAATTGTTGTCATGGTGTGTGGAGACAGTTATGATCGACACGGATGTTAATCTTTGGGTCCTATTGCATTGAAAAGTTTGAGGTTGGCTTGCTTCACACAAGTCAACAATCCGGTTTTTTTTTTTTTTTGGGGGGGTGGGGGGGTACATGGCAATAACAATATGTCGAATCCCATGTGTTTGCAATTCGGCCAAGACCAGTCGTATCAAAATCCTTATTGTGCCTTGGCTTTTATAGAAGAGATCGGATTCAGTGGAGCACATTCTTCATATTCAATGTTTCTTATTATTAAAAGTATGTTTCTATTTCTATTTATTATTAGATTCTTTCATATTATTAATTATTCTTATTTTTCTTTTAATATCTCTCATGCATCGCACAGGTTCCTTACTAGTGTGTAATTAAAACAGAGAGATTTCTCTGTTACCCCCCCCCCCAAAAAAAAAAAAACAAAGAAATGTATGGAAAGCCACAAGAACATAAAAATTGAAGTGGAAAATGTATATACATTTTCTATTCACTCCATGGAATTGCATTAATTAATAATTAAAAACAAAATGGATGAAAACCTATTAACCATTTATCCATCAGGGAGAGAAACTAAAAGATTGATCCATATATGTGCAAGATAAGTGTTCTTCCCACCAATTAGATGGTCCAAAGTTTAAAATTTGAAAATTAGAACCCTAGACCACAACTAGAAGCCAAAAAAAGAATCACGTGAATTGCACCGTATGTCGACAGGAGGATTTCGAAAAACCAAATTCGAAATAAAAATGTGTGCCTACCATATATAGTTCATCAAAAGAAAAACATAAACAACTTTGAAAATTAAAAGCATGAATCAAAACCCTAGAAACAGATGAAGTGGATCGATGGTTTTACCATTCTTTGGACCATCTGATTGCAGGAGTCTTGGATTTGGGAATGGAACGTCTCTCAAATCGCTGGTGGTTCGAATGCAGCTCCATCTCTTCGTTGCTTTTTTTCTTTCAGCACCATTAATCTTTATCGCATAAGCGTACCATGGTTATGAGGCTTCGCTTTAGAGAGAGAGAGAGAGAGAGTCCAAAATTTGTAGGTTCCTGTTTGAGCTCGTACGTATAAGTAGTTGCGAAGGAACTTACAGGACTGCGTCTCACCAAATGAGGACTAGGTTGGGTACAAGGCAATGCGTGAGACTAAGCTAGCATGCCTTGAGGTGTAGTTACATGATACAACATTTCACCCAAAAACAAAAAACATATTTTTATTCTAACTTACAAATTGACATATTTATTCTAACTTACAAATTGGGTGCTGCTACGAGCACACGAATATGGATACACTTCCTTTTTTCTGTTTTTATTTTCAGTTTTTTAAAACTGGTTTTTTAAACAGAAAACATGTTTGGGATTTCTACCTGTTACGTGTTTTTAAAAAAGAAAAATAGAAAAACGCGTTCGGTGAATATGATGGATATAATAGTGAGTAAACAATTTCTTTCCCAAAAAAAAAAAGTAAACAATTTCAATCCATGGTGGTGTGATGGTGGAGGTTAGTGGTGATGGTGGAGGTTAGTGGTGATGGTGGTGGGTGGGTGGTGGTGGTGGAGTGTGATGGATGGTGGGTGGCGGTGGGGAAGTGGTGAGTGGTGGTGGTGGTGGTGGTGAGTGGTGGTTGGTGGTGGTGGTGGTGGTGGTGAGTGGTGGTTGGTGGTGATGGTGGTGGTGGAGAGGGGTTATTAGAGGCTCATGTAGTAAACATTGAGAGACATTTTACAAAACTAGTAAAACTACTAGTTGGCCGCACATGCGATGCACATGAGAGAGAGGATGGCGGAGAGAGTGGAAAGAGGGACTCTAGTGAGTGAGTAATTTTGTCATTATGACAATTCAATCAACCACTACAAGAAAACTACCGAGAAGTGATGGAATACTTTCATCACTAATGCTTGATTTTCAGTCATTATTACTATTAGAGACAGAATTCTATAATTCGCTAATTTGTTACTAATGCGATTGTGGCTAAAGGTTATTAGAGACGGAAAACTTTCTGTCACTAATTAGCGACGGTAAGTTTCTGTCACTGTTGTTGGCAATTTGAACTTTGAATTTAGTGATGGAAATGGAATTTGGGATGGAAAAATATGTCTCTAATTTATATTAGTCACTTAACTATTTTTGTCTCTAATTTAAAATTAGTGATGGGTATTTTTCCGTCACTATTATAAAATTAGGTACGGAAATGTTTCTGTCACTACTGATCAATTTGGACGATTCATTATCCGTCTCTAATGAGCATCTCTCATTAGTGACGGATATGTTTCCGTCGCTAATGCTTTTTTTAAAAAAAGAAATCTGCACATGTAAACATGTTTCCATTCCTGCACATGTATTGAAGACATAAACCTTACATTCACATTGAAGACATAAACCTGTAAATTCACATTCTGGATATAAATATAAATATATATATATATATATATACGGGAAATGCTAATGACCTCTCAATACGTGAAATTGTTAACGATCACAAGACATTTTTTCATAGGAGACAGTTCAATAAATAGGAGAGAAAAGTCAAACTGTATTTATTCTCCCCTATATTCAATGATTGCTCTCCTATGAAAAGACTAAAGTACCCTTACCTTTTGTGAATTTTGATAATTAATGCAGGGGTGAAAATGTCTTGATGGTCATTACCAAGTTCACTCACTAAGTGGTCTTTAGCAAGACCCTATATATATATATATATATATATATCCTGCGCGCAACTATAAACTTGTACATCCACATTCAAGACATCTATTCCATTCAATTCCATTCACATTCCATAACTCATTCATTCTATTGAAATTCATTCCATTCCATTCCACCCACACCCATTCGCTTTCAATAACCCACCTACCACTCATTCACAATCAATAACCCACACATTCCACTCACATCGATTCACGTTCATATCTAGCCAAAACCCGACCTCCATAACATAATCAAGAAACATGTAACTCATCAATGACATAAGTCCAAAACATATAGTAATAATAAGAATTTAACAAATTAGCAAGTTAATAAGTATTTCGGGGCAAATTAATAATAAACATATAGTAGAAATAAGAAAGAGTTTGTGTATCATGCAAATCAATAGTCTAAGTCATAACAAGTAAACACCAATCATAGGAGATCATCAGGAGTGTAGAGCCCCAGAACTTTTCCTATGTATTGAAACTCATGCCAATACATTTTTGCCTTTGTAATCCTCCTATTTCTATGAAATGAGAAAATTTAAAGAACTCTAAGTGTTAAAAGGTAGTGTTCCCAAGTCGGATATGTCGAAAACCCAAGTTACTGAATTTCATTTGTGGATCAGTCAACTTTAGGGGCAATTCGTTCAATAAATAAAGAAGAAATTGGAAATTCTGAAGCGTCAAAAATGTTCATTTTCGAAAGACGAATCAAACGTAAGTTGAATCGTCAAAATCGGGCAACCGAGTCAAAAGTTATGGCCAAATTACTAAAGTAGGGAAAAATATGAGAAAACAACAAAATCTGAAGGGTGCGATCGATCGCAAGTCAGGTGCGATTAATCGCATGCAGGCAAAATGGGTTCCAAACTCTCGGGGTCATATGCGATAGATGGATCCCCAGGTGCGATAGATCGCAGGGATCTGCGATCGATCGCAAGAGTGTGCGATCGATTGCATGCAGGGAGAAATCAGACCAGAAATGTTCGGGTTCATGTGCGATAGATCGCATCCAAGTGCGATCGATCGCAAGGACCTACGATCGACCGCAGATAAGTGTGCGATCGATCGCATGCGGTAGCAGATTCCGAAATTGAGGGTTTTAACCCTTGATCTATTTAAGGGTTTTCATTTGGGGCTTTTGCTAACCTAGAGGAGAGGAAGAGAAGGGAGAGGAAAAAGGGGGTTTCCAAGAGGGTTTTGGATTGGAGTGAAGGATTAACTCCACTTTTCTTCCCCAAAATCTCAAGGTCTTCCTAATCCAAGCTCAAGCACCACGTGGAGTTCTCCTCCAAGCTAGGCAACGCCTTCCACGAGCTACTTCGAGGGCTTTCTTTGCTCTATTGAGGTCGGTACCCTACACTACCCTCCTAGTTCATATTCTTATTCTTTCTATGTGTTTCTCTAAATGTTAAACAAGATAATGAGAATGGATGAATGGGTGGAGATGTGTGGATGAGTAAGGACGATTGGATGCCGTTGTGTATGTGTTGTGAAGAACAAAATGGGAAGGGCATTGTACCAATAATGAACACACATGTATGTATGAGCTTAACCCACCTAGAAATCCAAGATTTAGGTATAAGCATAATACACATACCAAGTGTTTGATGAAATGCCACAATGAAGAAGGTGATGATTTGTTCATAGTAAGTGCATGTGTGAATTCCTATAATTTGTAGAATAGCTTGTTAATAGTTTCAATGCTCATTTATTTGATTGAATGAATTGTCAATTGCAAATGCTTCCTATGCCAATGTCATCCTTAATTGTACACGAATCCACGAGCACGGCATGTAGTCCACGAGTAGGACCTTCAAGCATTAAACACCGTGTGTTGTTTTCAAGGTTTTATTCCCGATTTACGAACACCACGACAAGGCCAAACGCAAGGGTTGGTAATAGAGGTAGGCCATATCTTAAGATATGTTTTGCCTCGCCTTTGACACGAACAAGAAACCGCCACGTAAGAACACTCCATGCATGCATGTTCCATTTAATGCATTCGTTAAAGAGGGGTCTCCCCTCCCTCACAAGTTGCTTCTCATTTAGGAAGAGGGGCCTCCCCTACCTCACAAGTAGCAAGATCATGTTTATTTTCCAAGCAAGCAAGCATGATACATGACATGACACGCATGACACACATGACAAGCATGACACGCATGATACAAGCATGGCATGATACGATACGATACGATAAGACAAGACACATGACAAGACAAGTTTTTAAACACGAAAAGAGTATTTCAAATCAAGTCAAGCACATGATGGTTTTATGAGATTTCCGACTTTGATGTGATGAAAGCTTGAATTATAAACTATTTCTTTCCTATTATGATATGAACTGCTTCCTGTTTTATGTTGTTATTCTTATGTTATGGTTGTTGGTTAGTGTTTCGTACCCGTTGAGTATTCCATGTTCAGCCGTACTTCTTACATTGGCAGGTGATAGCGGAGCGGCTACTCCTTTTGACGTCTGTGCTCCTGGCCCATGGGTGGAGGAGGAGTATATTGAGGAACCTGTGGAGGAGCCTCATGTAGATGGTTATTAGGTTGTAGATTCTAAGTGAAGGATTGTGGGTGAGCGTGAGAGTGATATTCATGTATTTTGGCGGGCCTGTCCGCATCTTCTTTGTTTTGATTTCCTTTTTGTATCAAACTGGGATCATGTATATATACATAGAGGTTTTGTTAGACTTCCGCTGTACCACGTTAGAGTATGCTTCCACTATTCTAGTCCTCTATTATATATGCTTAGTATCTTTTGCAGGATGGTTTACCAAGCATGTCATGTAGGTCATGACAAGTCGTCCAAGATCCACTCTAACTCCTAGGGTGGGTTTTGGGTCGCGACAAGGAGGCTATGTAGAATCAGGGTCCGGAATAGGTGTTGATACTATATAAGAGGGAATATGTGACTCGGCGTTCATATGGGACATCTAGTCCTCAAACACCTTCAACCGGTTGTTCATAGAACTCATCTTAGCCCACATGTCATCGGTAGTAGTCACCAAAGTCAAGTTTAAGTCAGCTAATTCTTCCGCCCTCCTCCTCCAGTTGTCAGCATTTGGAGTGCGGAAGTGGGCGGGTTTAACACTCAGTCCACATGTACGGACCCGCCCACGCGTGTCCAAACCCATGACCTGAGTGAACACCTCATTCCGAGAGGTGCTACTTGTAGTGCCCTCCGGATGCTGGCTGACCAACTCATCCATATGTGTCTGCATATACAAAAGACTGTTGATTGCGAAATCGGGAATACGGAGACTAAAATTTCTTAACAATCATTTAATGTGATGATTCCACATACCCAAAGCTGCTCTGATGCCTGGTCGACAAATGTCTAATCTCGACAAACATGTGTCATATGGAACATCTGCATCCAGTCAGGCTCCTACCCTTCCTGATCCCGTGCTTGCTATCCTCGTGAACAAAAAAAATATATTTTTAATGTTAGAACACATTATAAACAATAGATGAAATGAAAAAGATAGTCATTGATATATCACAATTTCTACTTAATTAATCATACCGCATCCACACTATACTGGGCGACACTCCTTATCCCTGCCGTATAGGAGATATAGAGTTGCAATATGTTCTCCCGGTTTCATCGACTCATATAAAATGAGATAAGGACAACAAATATCAATATGAGGTTTGTACGTGTGTGTCAAAGAAATTTAAAAAATTACTCTAAAAGTCATACCTTTGCCACTTCAGTCCTCCCATGAGCCACCATTTCTCTCCACTGCTCGGGAATGGCCCTACCATCTACACTGGTCATCTGATTGTCTAGTGAGAGCAGTGGATTGTGTCATTTTACCCATAGGCTATTATTCCAAGCCTTCCAAAGAGCGTCACATTTGTTGTCCACCCAAGTCCGCATCTCCACTCTCAGGGGGAGGTCGAATACCATCTACATCACAATTATTAGAGTACCAAGGCATAACATTCATTTTTTGTATATTAAATGAAAATAAAATGGATAAATTTTATCTTACCAGTACTCTATCCAACACGCCCTTATTCACCAAGTCAGGAACTAGGTGTCAGTCCAGGTAATTAATGGGGACAATATCCTCATCCTTTGCCAATACCCCTATAAACCGTGCTAATTTTCCCGCATGAGGGCCGGTGGGCTACCCTACCGGGTTAACATCTACTCAGAGGTGGGGTTGGCTCGGTGGGAGTGGTGGACGAGCCTTATTTGCTCGCCTTGTTCGTCTGCGCATCAAAGGGACTAAACACAGTAAACACAATCTGATCATATTTACACAAGTTAAATGCACAAGTTATTTAAATCAACAAACAAAATTCATAATATTACTTGATGCCTGCCTAACCTCATGCTGGGATGGCCCGCCCTGTCATTGGGATGACCCAACCTCGTGCTGTGATGGTAGGCCATCCCACTGCGATGGTGTAGGCTGACTGGAACTCCTAGACTCATGTTGGGAAGCTGTCGCGACCCAAAATCCCACCTAGGTTAAAGTGAAACATTGGCACGTGACTTAACCATCCAACCATCATAACATCCTGTCATAAATCATTTAAGGTAACCTAAAACATGAACCTGGAAATTTTTCTTCAATTAATCATGATCAATTCTAATATCTCAATTTAAAAACTAAAACAAAATCAATAATTCGAATCATCCATCCTAATTCCCAACTATCAATTCAATCTAACCATAAATCCAACATTAAGTCTATTACAATGCCTTGAATCCCAAATTTAAATACTAATTATTTAATTTCCAGAAAATGGCCAACGATCCAAATTTCATTCACCATCGAGATAATAACCTGCTAAATCTTCTTCTTCCTCCTCGTACTCTTCCTCTTTCCAAGGTCGTGGGGCACAAATATCAAACGTAGAACTTGCCAACAACGAAGTCATCAGCTGAGTAATAAGTTACCCCGCGTATATAAACTCTTAACTAATAATATAACAACATTTAATATAAAGCATAAATTATAATTTAACGTTATATGTAAGCATATAATAAATTCAGGGTGCGGAAGCATAATTTCAATTCAATTGTTATACGTGCTCACTTGTACTTATTTTTCTTGTTTATCTTACTTGTCTTTCTTATTCGTGAATGTATCCAACAACATGCATGATGCAATAACATTTGGGTAGAGACTAACCTATACCCTACTTACCGAGGTACCATACAGTTTACACATTATCCGGTGCATACGACTTGTCTACACATTATCCGGTGTATACGATTTGTCTACACATTATCCGATGTATACGGTTTGTCTACACATTATCCGGTGCATACGGCTTGTCGTGCCTTGATCTTAGGCTTGTTGGTACTCGGGCAGTGCAAAACTCAATCATATAGTCATGCTCGTTTTCTTATAGACTTGCATAATACATATTATCTTGCTTTTTATCATGCATGTAGATATTTATTTCATAATTGAGTGTAAGTGAAACAATGATAACTATCAATTCAATCGCACCAGAATTATTGGGTTAAGGCTCTCGAAAGCTCATTATAATGACTAACGCCGTCATGATAATACCCCTAAGTCACACAATCATAATTCACAGTTAAATTAAATCAACATATATCATGCAATTTTTCAATCATACATCAATTTAAACATACAAAATTTCTCACAGTTGATTAATATAAAAATATGCTCTATCAGGTTTTCAACAATAAAATTATGAAACAATTCTATTTATCATGCATCAATTTTCAGTATATAGTTTTTGATAAAATCAATCTCATAAAACCCTAGTTTTTATAACACCTCACAATTTCAAATCAAACTCATAATTATTCCATCAAATCCAACCATCATCCATTCCTCCATTCTCCATCATACACATACCACAAAATCATTCATTTTCCCCCTATTGATATGTATAATAAAAATCATAAGAAAAATCTCTAAACATTATAAATCATAATAAAAATCATAACGAAGCATCTCTGAATATCATAACTATCTTCCATAAGGGATTTATATATCATAAACATGTTTGATCTTGTTTTTCTTGCTTTAAATCTAACTATTTCCTATTGTTTATATTAAAATCATCATATTGGTACGAAGGAATTTATATTTACCTTTCCCGATAGCTTTCCTACGATCAAACGCTTGCGAATGAGATCGATCTAAGCCTTTACGCCAT
Organism: Tetracentron sinense; assembly: GCA_015143295.1. Lineage (NCBI taxonomy): Eukaryota > Viridiplantae > Streptophyta > Magnoliopsida > Trochodendrales > Trochodendraceae > Tetracentron > Tetracentron sinense. The sequence continues at coordinate 48,254,747 of CM026552.1, forward strand.
TTTCCTTGCAAAACCTTTGATCTCTCCTCTTGGATCTCTCAAAATAACCTTCTATCTCTCTCTTTTAGGTTTAGAAAGCCTTAGAAACCCTCAACCCACGATCATAAGGGTTATTTATAGTATTGGGGCCCTAGGGGCTCAAAAATCGAAAAATCGTGCAAACTGAGGCAAAACGGCGTTTTGGGCAGTTGATTGCTGTAGAGGGACGATCGATTGGCTAGAGCGCCGATCAACATTTTTTTTTTAAAAAGTCTTTCACTACTTTTTGACTATCTTTCTTTTCATGCAATTTAACTCTAAAAACGACTTAAATTAAGTGATTTATTTGGGTTTTAAAATCCATGCGTTTCACATAAAATTTATACGCTTAATCATATTAAAATTTAAACACAGGTTTCTATTGAATTTAATAAACAACACTAATATCAAAAATGATAAAAAATTCGGGATTCTACAGAAGCCCAAGCTGAAATGGGTATCATTAAGTCATTAAAACTATACCATGCAATATTTCTATTTTCTACAACCTTTACACTTTAGGTGTTGTTAGTTGGTGTTGTGATCACTATCCTATTTAAAGCTATGAAGTGCCATTGCTTTGGCAACAAGTAGCATTATGAAGAAAGATAAATGTGTAGACTTTTGTCATTATATGTGGCGAGATTACTATAGTAGTGGAGAATCAACTAATTGTTGTCTAAAACGGAGGTTTATTGGGGTAAAGTTATGACTGTTACAAAATAACCATTTAAGTTAATGATAAATCACTTATTATTTGGAGATTAGTCTAACAGAAAGTTTCACCCTGACTATTATACTTGGTAACATTCACCATATATATGACATTTGTATTAAGTACCAAATTCACAAAAGTTAAGGAAAATTGAGAACCAATGCTTGCCCGATTGGTTGTGTGTGCATGTCACCACTCCTTTGATCCTGGATCAAGTCTCGAGAGGGTGGATGGTTGAGATATCTATTTGATCCCTAACCTAGAACAAATACTTGCTAATTAGGGATGCGGCCTATTTGTATATCCTGTATCAAGAAAAAAAAAGGACAATCGGACAATCTACTTTTTTTTACAGGGACTAATCAATGAATATTGGCGGAGCGAAATTAAAAGTACAATTTTTAAATAAAATATTCTTATCATTTTGTCTCCTATGAAAATAACAAATTGTAAATTTCTTTAATATAATGGTATTTAATATAAAGGGACAAAAGAATAGTAAAAGTGTATCAAGTTTGTACTCTGGGCATGTTCTTCCCTATTTTTTTGTCCACATTAAATGCATGTCCCTTAATATTTTATCACCAATCGAAAACAAAAAGATTGTGGTTAAATGAGCATGCATTTGGAAGTAATTTAAAATTTTCAAACTGCAAATTTTTTAAAGGAATTAGGGGCTATAGGAATGACAAAGCAACTTCACCTAGAGGAAACTACATACATGGTATATTTTTCAAACCTAGGTTTCGGGTTGAACCTTAAGGAGTAATCCTCAGCAAAGTCGCCAGAGCTGTGAGCACGGATTTTACTCACTAGTGTTTTGAGATTAGGAGTCGCCACTTATTAATTATGAGGGATAAGTCCCGGATATGGATAAGGTCTTATGGTCTATATGAGAGTCTAGGTAAGAAGTTCGATTAAGTCCTAGGGAAGGTGTTAGGCACCCTATGACCTCTATTTTACAATGATTACCTACTCCCTAGGTATAAGCCAAATTAATGTCAAAGTTTTATTCAAATGCCTAATTTTCAGAGTATACTAATCCAAGACTTTCTTTCCAGTGTGGGAATAGATTGGGTCTTTCCATATTCCTTTCATAGTTTCTTATCTTGTTGGCATTTGTAATGGGGAGATGGCTCCAGGAAAGTAATTTGGTTAGTTTTGTTGGGCGTCATTGCGTGGTCCATATGAAAGGAGAAGAATAGGAGAGTTTTCGAGGACTCCCAGTGTGCTCCTTCTCGCATATGGGCCAGTATTCGAGTGATGATCTTGGAGTGGTGCTCCTCTTTTTATGGGGGAGGAGATCTGGGTCCTTTGTTATCCTGAAGGCTTGGGGTAGTTGGTTGCTGTCCTTTTTTGCTTCTTTTTTTTGGTGGGTTCATGATCTTGTGAACCCCCTTTCTTCATGTATTTGTTCTCTTTTCCTTTTTTCTAATCGATACTTGATTATTTATCAAAAAAAAGAAAGGAAAAATCCTAACTAGGGTCGAACTCGGATTAGGTTGCCTACGTACTCACATGGAGTGAGATCAAACCGAACATAGTTCTGGCACATGAGCCTGTGCTAAGGCTAGGAGAGTGTGTGTGCACCGAGTGACTAAGGGTCTAGCCCGGGGCTAGGGTTGGTTGACCGGATTGGTCAAATGCATGGTTTAGAGGGTTTGGGCTTGGAGGCCAAGGTTGGACCTGGAGGCCAAGTATGGGCCGGAAGGCCAAGAATTGAGTCCGGAGGCTAAGGATTGGGCCTAAGGCCAAGGATTGAGCCTGAAGGCTAAGGCAGGGGCCCAGAGGCCAAAGGTTTGAGCCCGGAGGCTAAGGATTGGGCCCGGAGGTCAAGGTTGGACCCGTAGGCCAGGGTTTAGTCGGTAGACTAAGGATTAGTCTAGTAGACTAAGGTTAGACCCAGTAGGCCAAGGTTTAGCCCGGTAAGCTAAAGGGGTGGGCCCGGAGGTCTAAGGTTTTCTTTACCGGAGTTAAGAGGCGAGTTAACCATGGTTAGAGCTGTTAACCATGGTTTACAAGGTCCAAGGTCAAATTTATGGTCCTTCTTACATTTTTAGATTTTTAGGATTTTCTAGAATTTAACCAAGGTTAAATGATCTTAACCATGATTAAAAGTTAACCGGAGTTTAGTTTAATCCTAGTTAAGATTTTGGTCCGGTCAGGAGTGGGCCCAAGTAGTACGAAAGGGCTTAGAATGACCTCCTACCAAGTGTGAGCCTTGTAAGGCCACTGTTATGGGAAAACAATAGGATTGGCAGTAGAATAATCACCTCAAATCTCATTTCTTCATAAGATGAGATTGGTGGTAGAATAACTAACGTCATTGTCATTGTTTTTCAGAACATTGGCTTTTCTGCCATGGCGAAGGTTGGGGACGATACCCAAGGGGTTTTGGATCCATGAGGTTGTTCAAGGGAGTTGTCACAAGTATTGGGCCTAGTTTGAGCCCTAGGCCTGGCTTGGATTGGGTCCATAATGGCCGCTATGTTACTGTGCCCAGAAGTCCAGGATGTCAGTAGACTGTTTACCGACATTCTGGACATTTTATAATATTTGCGATTTTAACCATGGTTAGGTTAGCATGGGGAGTCTCGAAGGACCAAGGGGATGAGGGGAATCTCAAGGACCAAGTCCAGGCCCTGGAATGGACCAGGGCTCACTCAAAAGGGGTCTAGAGCTACTACAAAAGAGAGGGACCAGAATAGCGGTATTGTGTTTACCGCAATTCTGGATTTTTCTCAGAAATTGGATTTTTCCCTACGACACTGCACTGACACGCTTCTAGGGGATCTCTCATATGTTGAGGGTCCCCCAGAATACATGAGGAGTGACTGAATGGGTGGCCAAGCCTTGTGGGTGAGGTTTTTACCCTTGAGGGGTCCCCATACCTAAGAGGAAGCCAAAGGTAAACCCCGACTCTTGGGTTCTGCAATAAAACAACACAAAAAGGAAGTCCCCTAGAGTAGGACTAGGGACTCACAATGTTTATACAGAAAATAGAAGGGTAGGGGGAGACCCTACCTTGTTGAACTGCCTGCTATGGTGGTCGAGGTGGCGGAGCCTGTAGTGGTGGAGGCCGATACGGTATTCAGAGGTGTTCAGATGTAAGGGGAACAGTTGGAGACATCCACAAGGGTCTTGGGCTTCGAATTTTTGCAGGGGTTTCTTTAGGGTGAGTTAGCATGGGGAAGAAAGGTTGGGAAGAGCTTGAATTTATAAGAGAGGGTCCTAGGGACACAAGGGGAATAAGGACGAGGGTAGGCGGAGGTCTCAGAAGCATGGAGGAGTTACTGGAGGCATGCCTGAGGCATTGGAGGGGGCCGAGTTTGTGTAAAACGTAAACTCAAGGAATAGCCGTAATTCCAGTACCATCATTCCCTTTAAAGGCAAAATGATAATGACGGAAGAATAATTACCATCATTTCTGAATTTTTTCAGAAAAATGTCTGTACAGAATTAAATGCTTATGCACGCGGTACATAATTTACCACAAAAGGAATGTCAGTAATTGGATTACCAACATTTTGAGATTTTTGAAATTTTAGGGTTGGGTCCCTCTCCTAGGGCTTGACTAAGGTCTGTGGGCCTTGTATAGGCCCAAGATTATTTGGCTACGGGTTTAGGCCCTAGGGGCCTTGGGTAGGTGTTGCATGAGTCTTAGGTCGATGCCCTAGGTTTTGTAGGGTTAAGGGGGTTAGGCTAGGGCTAGCTAAGGTTCACCTAGGGCTTAACTAAGGTTGACCTAAGGTTTAGCTAGGGTTAGACTTAAGGTTGACTTAGGGTGGACCTAGGGTTAGACTCAAGGTTGACCTAAGGTTTAATTGAAGTTGGACCTAGGGTTTACTCAAGGTTGACCTAGGGTTTAGCTATGGTTGACCTAAGGTTTACTCAGGGTTGACCTAGGGTTCAGTTAGGGTTTAATTGAGATTAACTATGGTTAAAGATCCTAACTATGGTTAAGGAGGAGTGTAAAATTTGGGTGCTTACATACTCCATAAATGGATCGTAGGATGAAATTTTGTACAACCCACTAATGATTTCAGGGTGGTGTAGATTACCAACCTAGAAACAGAGAATTAAGTGGAATTGTGTAAGATACTCATTCTCTTATGGGTGAACTGTGTGAGACCTGAGAGATAGGGTAAGTTTTGTGAGACCCCAAGGATTCCCATGATCAATATGGTGAGTTGTGTAAGACCCCTATTGGCATGACAAAAACATAAGTAAAGACTTACTCGAATAATATGCATAACTTGTTAGTCATTTTATTGTATAAATTTTTAATGCATATTTGTAATGGATAAAATTCGTAAAAAGATTAAGTGTTGGAGGACGAGCTAATCTTTGTTGTTATGTCAACGGATGGGAGACACGTATTCAAAATTGAGAACGGACCCATTCTCTTCAGGACAACGGACCCATTCTCTTCAGGACAACGTATTCGTTATCCAGAAGACGAAGGTAGCCACCATATGTTTGGACAACTATTATTCTATCCGTGTTCCCATACACAGCGAACCCGAGCATTAGTCAACAACGAGACCGACCCGCAGGATGAAATAATCAGGAAGCGATCCTTTTACTCTGTTGTTAGGTAAAAAGCACCGTCTTAGCATTTAATACATTTGATGCTAGTCACCTCAAGCTGTCTTTTGACCCCAAACTGACCTTACTAACAGTAGGCTCACACGTGTGACACATAAGACTCAAGATCTGTCTGACATATTTGGTAATGATTATAAAGCAAGTGGCATGGTCATCCATGACCATCTATGGGGATACAGAGCTAAACCTATAATTACCCCAAGAGTTGCAGTACATAAGGATCAATAATTTTCACGAACATTGCTACTATCTTAACATCTTTTACTGTACTTCTTCTTTTACCTATTCTAACTTTGGCATCGGAGTGTATTATAGGGTGCACACCCTTCACCTTCATCCTTCTACCAGTAAACCAGAGTTCAAGGAGCAGCTGACGCGTAGACTTTCCTAAAATTTTCACACACAAAAATTGGCGCCATCTGTGGGAAATCTTTAAACGAACCTCCCATTGCTCATATTATTCACCATGGTTGATCAAACCCCCACTCCCCAGGTTGAGGATCAAACCCCTCAGACCACTCCTACTGTTCCAAACTCATTGCAGGCTCCTAGATCAGAAGCTGGGCAAACTCTAAGCAGCCCAAAGGAGTTATTTCTCAAACAGGTCAGATCTTACTGTTGTTGTAGCAATAACAATCCACTCTAGACCGTCTAACCGGCATGCAACAATTATTCCAAGAGAGGCTAGACGCTTATGAGCATGGCATGTGTGAAACAGATGATGAGCCACTCCAGAGGCACCCTATTCGGTGACAAATCATCTTCTCATCTTCCCCCCAAGAAGAGCAGTAGCACGGCCAGCATCTCCGCCGTTGTAAGAGAATCGTGAGAGTAGATTCATACTTATTCCTCCTATTGGTGAAGTTGCTCGTCCCCGTTCTCCACCTGTTGAGCAAGCTCTTACTGGACAATGGGATCAGTCTCGTGTTGCACCACAAGACCAGGAGTACGTTCGTGATGAACAACAGGATCCTCATACCTGCGCCGAGTTGCAAGAAACATGGGTTTGTAATATTGAGGATCCGAATGCTCAAACGCATTATGGGGATCAGAAGACGTGGATGACTCCCCAGGATGTAGAGGCTATAATCAGTGCCCATGTCAAAGGCACAGGTGGAAGCTCTTCCGATTAGTTTGCTTATAAAGCAAAGGATGACGTTGGAACCTCTCCCTTCTCAGATAAGATCAACGAGTCATACATTCCCTCAAGGTTCATGACGCCATACTTCATCATGTTTAATGAAAAGACAGACCCTGTTGACCACCTGTTCGACTTCAAGCATGCAATGGCTCTCCGTAATCCTGATGATAATCTTCTTTGCAAAGCCTTCCCGTACAGTTTGTCAGGAGCAGCGGTGAGGTGGTTCCGCAACCTGCCCTCTGACTCAATCAAAAGTATGGCAGAGCTCAGGTCCCTTTTGCACATTGATGAATGAGTTATTTTGCCCCTACTTAGAGAAGTTTCTCGTAGTCTGTGCGACCAAGAATTTCAAGATAGTGGCTCACAATTGGCTGGCCCCAATAGGGTCTAATTCAAGCAAGAATGATAGACCTAATAATATATATAAATACTAAAAATGTCTTGATCTAGTGGAATTTCCTTCCACAAGGTAGAATACTTACTAATAGGGGAGGAATGTTCATGAGGAAGATTTCACTGTGGGAGACGCGAGACATAGCTGTGAGAAAGAACAAGCCTACCTATTTGCTTGCTCGGAAGTCGAGATTGAAGCAACCGAGTGCACCTTGACATAAGCCTCTTTTTTTTTTGATCCGAAAGGTCAGTTTTTATTGATCATTATATTGTTAATAAAAAGAAGAAAGCATGTACGGATCCCCTCTTTGCTCTAAAGATGAAACCAGCGGAGTCTCTGAGGGACTTCATTCAACGATTCATTGATGAGGTCTCTAACACCGACAAGATCGAGGACAGTAGCTGCATTCAAGAATGATGTGCCAAAAAGCTCCAAAATTTATGAGTCTCTTACTCTTGACTACCCAACCAAGGTGGATGACATGCTGATTCGTGCTGCCAAGTTCGGGAAATTCGAAGACGACACTTCAGTCATAGCACGGCCAAGGGTGAAGGGAGTGGAAGCTGTGGAGAGAGTGGACATAGCATCATCGTCAAAGAAGGGGAAGAGGTCGAGGTATGAATCTTCTGATGACGAAGAGTCACCACGGAGAACACCAAGAGAGGGTTGTGTATGTGGATCAACGGGATCAGCTGGATCGGTGCCTGTATGAAGTGTATTAGAATTAAAACCAGCAGCAGAGCAGGACGGACAAATGTCTTATTCAGCCCAATCAAAATTATCAACAAAAAAAGAGGTGTCCTTATCAACCCAGTCAGGTGCAACCCAGGTATGATCAAGGCCCTAGAGAGCGGGGTAATCAGACAACAAAGAGATGTCCTTTTCTAGCACAGACTGATCAGGTTAACTTCACGGTCAGTCCGTCGACTATTATGAAGTCGATGGAGAATGAGTCTTATTTTGAGTGTCCAACATGTGTTGTTCGTGATGTCACTTCGGGACCACAGGCATAGGAGTACTGCCATTATCATAAGTGTGGTGGTCATGTCACCAACCGTTGTTGGATATTGAGGGAATGCCTGGAGAGGCTAGTCCAGGAAGGAGTACGTGGTTCCTAGTAATGGTGCAGTGCACACCAGGGAACCACCACCTCTACCTTGTATTGAAGAACCCTCAAATCCAAGTACGTACCAGTGGTGGAGGATGACGAGGAGCACCCATGGGTACGATCAATATCATCCACTGTGCTCGGACAGCAACAGTAAACTTGGAGCAGGATTTCAAGGCAAAGATGAGGAAGCTGTGTTATATAGTTGAGATGTGCCAGGTACAACCAACGACGGGGGGCATTGAGCAAGCTCTTACTTTCTATGATCACGACATGTAAACCGTGGTCAGACCTCATTATGATTCCCTCGTCCTCACCATGAGGATTGACAATTTCGACATCAAGAGGGTGCTTGTTGATTCAGGGAGTGCGGCAAACATTCTCTATCTCCAAGCCTTTACTCAGATGAAGTTGGATCCAGCTTCACTCGTTGCTGCTCAGGCCTCGTTGGTTGGGTTTGATGATAGTTCGATGCAGCCCTTAGGAGAGGTCGTCCTGTCTATCGAAGCCGGACCAACCATCTTGCCAACACGATTCTCCGTCCTCGATGCGTCATCTCCGTACAATGCCATTCTAGGACAATAGTGGACGCATGAGATGAGAGTTGTTCCCTCATCTTATTATCAGGTGCTGAAGTATCCTACCTAGGACGGGCCAATGGAGATCAGTTAGCATCACAGAAGTGTGACTACACACCACTCGAAGTGCCCAAATAGCAATTACAGATTGTGGTTGTAGAGGAAGAGAGCTCAGGTGAAGCGTTGTGCAGACCGTCCGTTGAGCCCACAAAAAGTGTTAATTTGGGGACGGACGAGGAGCCGAGGATGTTGCAGATCGGGACCAGTTTGACAACGGAGGAGGAAGCTGAGCTGTTGTGCTTTTTGAAGGAGAATCTTGATGTCTTTGTCTGGTCACACAAAGACATGGCAGAGATCAGCTCGGAAGTTATTTGTCATCACTTCAATGTTGATCCTGCTGTCCATCATGTTAAGCAGAAGCCCCGGAGACTTGCCTCTGCTTATCATGATACCGTCAATGAAGAAATTGACAAACTCATCTAGCACGGGTTCATTCGAGAAGTTCAGTACCTGGACTGGATAGCAAATGTAGTAGTTGTGCCTAAGAAGAGTAAAAAAGTGAGGGTTTGTATTGATTTCACCAGTGTAAATAAAGCTTGCCCAAAAGACTTTTTCCCAGTACAAAGAATTGATAGGCTTATCAATGCTACTTCTGGCTATGAGATGTTGTCCTTCATGGATGAGTATTCGGGCAATAATCAGATTCTTCAAGCGGATGGTGATCAAGAAAAGATTGCCTTCATCACAGAGCGTGGTCTATTTTGCTATCGGGTCATGCCCTTTGGTCTCAAGAATGCTGGAGCAACTTATCAGCGTTTGATGAATTTGATGTTTGGTCATTTGTTCAGCAAGACGATGGAGGTGTATATCGATGACATCGTGATGAAGAGTCGAGTTTGGGTGGATCTGGTTGAGTCTTTCTCTATTCTTCAAGCTTTTAATCTGAATTTGAACCCGAAGAAGTGCATATTTGGCGTCACCTCAGGTAAATTCTTGGGCTATATTGTTAGTCAGCGAGGTATCGAGGCCAATCCTGCTCAAATCCGTGCTCTGTTAGATATGCCAGAGCTAAGGACGAAAAAAGGAGATTCAAAAGTTGACAGGACGTATTGCAGCCCTCAACCGTTTTATCTCAAAGTCTTCTGACCGTTGTAAACCTCTTTTCGAGTTGCTGAGGAAAGACTCGATATTCAAGTAGACCAAGGAGTGCTCTCAAGCTTTTATTGCTCTTAAAAACTATTTGGGCTTTGCTCCCATCCTCTTCATACTTGAGCCTAACGAGGTGTTGTATCTTTATTTATCTGTCTCAGAGTAGGCAATTGGCTCCATGTTGCTGAGAAGCTGTGATGGTGTGGAAAGGCCTATATATTTATTAGCAAAACTTTTCTCAAGGCAGAGTCCAATTACAGCAAGCTCGAGAAGGTATGTCTTGTTTTAGTATTTTTTGTTGAGAAATTGCGTCATTACTTCTAAGCTCATACTATCGTTGTCATCACAATGTATTCCTTAAAAATCATGCTGGGACAACCTGAGTTGACGGGACGAATGTCAAAATGGGCTGTTGCACTTAGTGAATTTGACATTCGGTATCAAACAAGGATATCAGAGAAGGGGCAAGCCATGACAAGTTTCTTATCTAACTTTCCTGTGGAAGAAGTTGGGGCAGAAGTAGATCCTGATTGTCACGAGCTCCCAGACGACGTTGAGGACGAGAATCAGGAGCAGGACGGGGTGCATATGCAAGACAGATTTATAGCGTGCAATGATTGGGTCTTATATGTGGACGGATCATCCAATGCCAGTGGTTCAGGACTTGGTGTTTTGCTTATTAGCCCTGAGAATGTTAAAGTTCAGAAGATGAAGCGTGTAGGCTTTTCTGCCTCTAACAATGAAGCTGAGTATGAAGCATTACTGCTCGGATTGCAAAGTGCACGAGACTTGAGGATCTCGAAGCTGAGTATGCTGCACTTCTCTGTGATCAGTGTAAGGCCTTTAATATTGTTGAGATCAAGCATATTCGAAGAGATGACAACAGGCATACAGATGCTTTGATCTATATTACTTCAATATTGTAAACTGGTAAGTCAAAGGCAGTCATTGTGGAGTACAAAGAGTATCCTTCTATTGAGCTACAGCCACAGCGGGAAGTATCATTCATTAATATGGTGCCGGGTTGGATGACGGGCTTGACAGCGTATTTGAAGGACGGAGTCCTCCCCATCGATGCAAGAGAGTCAAGATGAATACAGTACAAAGCACCGCGATACGTCCTCTTACACGGAGAGTTATATAGAAAGTCATTTGGAGGACTTCTTTTGAAGTGTGTTCATCTTATTGATGTTGAAAGGATTCTTGTCAAGTTCCACGAAGGAATTTGTAGCATTCATTCTAGAAGACAGACAATTGCTCACCATGCTCTGTGGTAGGGATATTTTTAGCCTTATATGCAAGCAAATGCTCAGAAGTATGTGAAGAAGTGTAGCCAATGCAAACATCATGCCAGACTCATCCATGCTCCAGCTCAAGAGCTCAGTTCAATACCGTGTCTCAGCCTTGGCCATTTGCACGATGGGGGCTTGACATTGTGAGACATTTTCCCAAAGCGCCAGGCAATATGATCTTTCTATTGGTGGCCAAGGATTATTCGATGGATAAAAGTTGTCCCCTTTGCACGCATCAGGGAGCAGGAAGTGAAGAAGTTTATCTAGGAGCATATCATCTGTAAGTTTGACATTCCTTAGTCCATCATTTTTGACAACAGAAAAGTCATTGCAGAATTTTGCGAGGAGCTCAAGATCAAGCATATCTTTTCATCTCCGTATTATCCCCAAGGGAATGGGCTAGCTGAGACTGCTAATAAGAGTCTGTTGAATGCACTCAAGAGAAGATTAGAAGATTCTAAGGGAAAATGGACGAGTGAGCTGCAAAACATGTTGTGGGGGTATAGGACAACGCCACAGAGTCCTACAAATGAGACTCCGTTCTCCTTGACGTATGGAATGGAGGCCGTTATCCCTATGGAGATTAGTCCGCCCACACTACGTTCAAGATAGAGTAAGAAGACGGGAGAGAAGGACAAACATATCGAGCTAATGGCTATTCATTTAGATTTGCTAGAAGAACGATGAGAAGACGCCAGTATTCAAATGGGGAGATATCAACAGCAGCTGAGAAAGGCATACAACAAAGAGTACAGAAGAGAGTTCTTCAAATTGAGGATCTCGTCCTCTGAAAAGTCTTCCAGAACACTCGTGAAGTCAATAGTGGAAAGCTAGGACCTAATTGGGAAGGGTCTTACATTGTAGATTGTATTAGGAGCCCTGGAGTATGCTATCTTAAAGATTTACAAGGTAATGTAATCCAAAAGTCTTGGAACATTATGAATTTGAGGTAATTTTTTCAATAAAATTATGAGTTGCACAACGAATTCATTTACATTTATTCGTTCTTGAAGTTATTCATCAGATTATTTAATGATAAGGCATGTAAAATGATCAAGTGTTGAGTAAAATGTCTTGAATGCAATGTCAAATGGTTTTTCATCTGAACACGGTACTCACCACGGGACACACGTGGCTCAATCAAAGGAATTTTCATCTGAGCAAACCAGTGGCTTATACTAATGAAATGTCCTCTGAGCATTGTGTCCCACCACGAGTCACCAAAGGTTCAACACATGAATTATCATTTCACAATGTTTTACACTACGGCACATTCGTAGTCCTCTACTACTACTTTCCTGAGAGCACCCGTGCTCTACAACTTAGTGTTCTTGCATCTTAGTGTTCTTACATCTTATTATCTTTCAAGTATGTTTGTCAAGCATCCTTGTGTTACTTGCACTCTTACTTGCTCTATGCCTTGTAATTTTAGAAAGATGATTAGTTTATTCTCTTGATTTTGTATTGCATGGACGAGTTACGTTCTCTATGCCTTGTGAATATTTCAAAGTGCTTTAACATAAATGCATTATCAGTATAGCATGCAAGACGGAAAACAATGTACAAAAAGAAGTTTTCATTAATGATATCCCACAACAGGAGAGTTACATAGCGAGAAAATAAAATTACAATGGAAGAAAAAGACAAGCTAATTAGCAGGTTCGGCGTCGAGTTCTGGGGCAAGCTTCGATTGAACAACGACATCGTCTTCAGCAGGGACAGGCGGATCAGCGGGAATCTTAGGAAGAAGGGAAGCTGGTTCATCGGAAAGAGGAGGTTGTTCCACTCCTTGCACTTCAGGCTCTTCATCGAGCAGGACGACTTCGTGTCCAATAGCCTCAGAGCGAGTTGTCTTGTCCTTGGACTGTTGGGGGCTTTCTATCAGTCGACCTGTCTCTCAGAGCTCCCTCAACAGCTCTTTCTCTGTCTCAACCCGATCTTCAAGTACCATCCGATCAACCTCCTATTGATAGTAGTTCTGGAGATTGTTCATCAGGGCTTCCTTTGCAACCTTTGATTCCTCGAGTTGCCTGGCCAGAGCTTATGACAACCCTTCCAACTCACTAACTTGGAGGATGGCTGCATTGGCCACTTCTGTCGCCTTCTTCTCCTCCTCAGCTGCATCTGCACAACTTCACGAGACGTGTCATGTTGTTTTTTGTATATTTCGATTTTGGTTTCAGCCTCCCTTAGCTGAGATTGAGTTCTTTGCAACTCGAGGTTAAGCGTTGTCCTCTCCACCATTGCCTTATCAGCCGCAGTGGTGGCCTTCTCCTTCCAGTATTCAATCGCCTCAACAAGGCCATCATGGCACTGAAATAGCTCCGTGAATGTGTTGATCAGCTGATAAGAGAAAAGATAAATTCAGTACGATGAAAAATGAATTAAGAAGTGAAATATACAAGATGAGAAGCAGCACTTACTGCTGCGAGAGCCCTTGTGCCGAAAGTATTCAGCTCCGACCTGTTCATCTTCTTTGTTGAAGCTATGTCGGCAGGGAGCCTCATGGCCCGACTCATGATAATGGCGGCTAAGCCATTTTCTATCACTGAGTCCACCGTTGTCAGTAGGCGGGACCCAAGTTGGAAGACGGGGGCCTAAACAGCGGGCTCCTCCATTGTGGCCACCTCTTATGGCTTAGTAGCAGCAACAATAGCAAGGGCAGTGATAGCTACGCTAACCAAAGGGATGACTGGCAACCAATGGTTCAGCCCACGTAGCCGGCTCTTGGACTTCTTCCACCCGAGCCGAAGTCGAAGCCACGACTGCCTTACAACGTTCTTGGTGGATTCTTTCATGCTCCTCCTTCCTCTGCTTCTTGGCCTTAGCCATCACTTTTGCTTCAAGTGGTGCCTTCTTCTTTGATGGTTGGCCAGCAGGAGCAGCTGCATCCGTTGTTGAGGGCATGGCGGATGGATGCTTCTTCGAGGTCGGAGGCAAGATGGGCGTCTTCCTTGGAGCACGGGGGAGTCGGGTCAATGGAGGAGGAGTGTCTCCGGCCATCTCTTTGTCTTCTTCGTCAAGAGAAGTAGCTGCAGGACGAGAAGAGGACGGTCCTACTTGTCCTTGATCAATGGAAGGGGCCGGATTCGGAACGCTGTCTATGCCTCGGTATTGCTCCAGAACCTTCTGTGGCCTCCAAGTAATGTAAGGCCTTTCCCTGTCATTGCCAATATTCTTCAAGTAACACTCCTAGTCACGGGTGATGTCCTTGAAGTGTGTCTTCTTCGAATCTGCATGAGAAAACAGAGTATCAATAACAACGGACAACGGAAATTGACAACGAAAGAGAAAGAGAGCGGACAACGGGCTAAGTACAACAAACCTTTTTGGAAGATGTTGGGGACGGGTTGAGGAGAGGACTCCGATCTCCAGGCCCCAGAGACGAGGAAAGGCGACTCCTTTTACTTCCTGTCTATGTCAGCCAAGCTTGAGATGAAGTCAGGGATATTGGCACGTTGATCGACCTCGTCCTTACTCCCTCGGCACTTGACTATATGACAGAAGTGGAAGAGGTGCCTAGCCTCTATTTGGTATCCGTCCTTGATGAACTTAGCCACCAAGGACATGTACTTATAAAAATTTAGGTCCATTTGACCTGGGGCGAGCTGGAGAGTGGAAAGAACTGAATCCACTATGAGATCCAGGGGAAGACGGAGGCTGGCCTCGAGTTGGGCCAGATAGACAACAATTGAAGAAACATAGCGACGATCAAGGAGGACGTCATCCCTCTTGAAGTGAAGTTGGACATGAGAAGGGATCTGGAAAAGGGTTTTGTAGTGGTCCAATGTCTGTTTCTGGTATTTTTTGAGTTGGGGAGTGGAAACCACGTAGGCACCAAAAGGTGCACTACCAGAATAGCTGGCTTCGTCAGCACTAGCGATTCTAACTACCTCAATAGACGCCTTAGCGGACATGGTTAACAATGGGGGGATGGTGACAGAAAGACGAAGTAACAGAAGGAAAACAGAAAACAAAACACGACAAGAACATGAATTAATAGAGAAGTGAAAAGCAGTGAATGAAGAATAAAGAAAGCAGAAACCAGAAACTTACCAAGTATTGAGCTATGATCGAAGATTTGAAGAGCAAGAGGGTTGAGAGTCTTCGGCAAAGTGAGATTTGGGCAGAGTAACAGTGTGCAAGAATTCAAGTGAAGAAGATGAAGTACTGTGCACAATATTTATAGGCAATTCAAAATATTTCAGGACAGAAATGGCCTCCATCGTTGTCGTACACGTATGCAAGAGCAGGGTTAGGATGGTCATTTGCGAAATTCGAATCGGCATGTCAGACAAAATTTCATACAGGACAGAGTTAGCCCTCATCTCTGTCGTACACGTATGAGATTGCATAGGCACGATCGTCTTTTGGCAAACAGAGTAATTGTCGGAGGGAATGGTGCGCCTCGAGCTCCGTAAAAAGTAATGATGACGGCATGCTAAGCATTAATAAGGCCTTACGGTTTCACACGCGTGATACAGCTGACACGACAATCCACATTCATGTATTGCTTACTCGACGTTTCGGTGTCTGCGGAATGCCGGGTATTCTCTTTGTACCGAATTATTTATGACACTTTGAACTACATTCAAAGCATCATAAAGTGGAAAATTGTAATGGATAAAATTCATAAAAGATTAAGTGTTGGAGGACGAGCTAATCTTCGTTGTTATGTCAACGGATGGGAGACACGTATTCAAAATTGAGATTGGAACCGTTCTCTTCTGGACAACGGACCTGTTGTCTTCAGGACAACGTATTCGTTATCCAGAAGACGAATGTAACAGCCATCTATTTGGACAACTGTTATTCTATTCATGTTCCCATACACAGCGAACCCGAGCATTAGTCAACAATAAGACCGACCCGTAGGACGAAATAATTAGGAGACGATCATTTTACTCTGCTGTTAGGTGAAAAGCACTATCTTAGCATTTAATGCATTTAATGCTAGTCACCTCAAGCTGTCTTTCGACCCCAAACTGACCTTACTAATAGTAGGCTCACACGTGTGACACGTAAGACTCAAGATCTGTCTGACATATTTGGTAATGATTATAAAGCAAGTGGCATGGTTATCCATGACCATCTATGGGGATACAGAGCTAAACCTATAAATACCCCAAGAGCTGCAGTACATAAGGATCGACAATTTTCACGAACATTGCTACTATCTTAACATCTTTTACTGTACATCATCTTCTACCTATTCAAACTTTGGCATCAGAGTGTATTATAGGGTGCACACCCTTCACTTTCATCATTCTACCAGTAAACCAGAGTTCAAGGAGCAACTGACACGTGGACTTTCCAAAAAAATTCACACACATAAGCTATAGTTGTATTCTCTAGTTGAGCTATGAGCTCACTCTTGTTGATTACTCTTTTCAGGTGGTGATTGAAAATGACAAGGATTATTCTTGCGAGATAAGATTTAGAGTTTTCTTTTCTGTTAAAGAGTGAGAGAACTGTAGTGAGATAAACAAGTGGAACCTTTTGATAGTTTATTTTGGTAGAACTCATGTTGTTCAATCTTTAGTTGTGTTGAATATTTTATATATGTTTAATGAATTATATATTGTTTTAATTTCATTATACCTTAGAATTGTTTTCGGTTCACGCCTCGATATCTATGCAAATATGAGTATTATTGTTTATAGGTTTTGGGGCGTGACATATATAATAGTGGGCCGCAAGTGCGATGCGTGTGAGATCAACTATAGAACAGTGCATCGAAATAATATATCTGTTTACGTGGGTGTGCACGTGCAATGTGCATGCATATATAGTTTAGAAATTTGATCGGCAGTTTGGGAAAAAATTTAAGAAACAATTTGAGTATAGAAACTTGATGGAAATTTTGGGAAAAAAATTGTGAAGGGCATGTTGGGTGTAGAAACCTGACTTAGGGGCATTTTAAGAAATGAAAAGCTTTAGGGGCATTATGGGTATAGAAAAAGATTATGGAAATTTTGGGTGTAAAAACTTGAGGGGCATTTTTGAAATAAAGAAAATGAAATATGGGCAAATATGTTTGGGTAAATGGCCACAAGATGGTACAAATGGTTGTTTCATGTTCTCTTTCCATGGCAAGGGTTTTAGGAGTGAGGCCGTCGATGAAGAATGGATTAGGGTTAGTATCACTTCATAAAGCTCTGGTGCCGCCTTCCGGGCATTCGTCCTGCACATATATCCCCGGCAATAATGGTGGCGATGGATGTCCACCAAAACCTGGACCATAACTGCTCGATCGATATGCTTCCTCAGTGATACGACCACTGGGCTAGAATGCACCAACATGGGAAAGACGTCTTACATGCAGCTTTTGAAAGATATGGCACGTAGAGTCATTGTTGAAGCTAAATTCCCTCATGTTGCACTATTCTGTAACTAAGGCGACCAAGTTTCTACTTTAGCTCTTAATTTTAATTTATTGTTACGTGCTGCTGCATTTCTTAGTTCAGTTTTTGGTTCTTTTATTAAAAAAAAAAATTAAATTGTGAGGGACATTTTGAGTATAGAAACTCGACTTTGGGACATTTTGGAAATCAAAAAACCTTTGGGACATTGTAACTATTAAAACAAAATTAAGGACATTTTTGGTATGGAAACCCGACTTAGGACCATTTTAGAAATAAAAAAACTTTAGTGGCATTTTGACTATAAAAAATTGAGGGCATTTTAGATATAAAAATTGAGGGACATATTTTAGAAATAAAATATGAGTAGCTTTGATGGGTCAGGGTTGATTAATTTTGGGTATAAATTCTTTTTCTTTTCCAATTTTTTTTTTGTGCACTGGAAAGTAAATCCTTTATTTGTACGTTTGGAGAGGTTAGTTGTATAGGAGTGTAAAAGAACAAACTCACACACACAGTAGGCTAATACATACAAAAAGCTTAAAAGACTAGGTCTAAATCTTAGAGAGAGAAAAGCCTAATGAGTCGGTCATGAACCTCATATACATAGGATGGTGACACATATATGTTGAAACGTACACACACAGATTATCTTTCTTTTTGGAAAGGCTATGGATAGCCTCCACCTTTGGTCCCTAGGGGGACCATTAGCTCGTTTCTATCATTCTGTTTTTGGTGTGCTCTTCAGTCTCGTTCAAACCATCCCCTTAGTTGACAAGTAACGCTGTGTGTTAGGTTTTGCATGATGTGTATAATCTATCGAGTAGTGACAAAGTCCAAGAGACTATAACACGTATTCATTTATATAGGGCATTTTCTCGATAACACCAAATAAGAAGGGTGTTTCTATCTCGTAAGTCAAGTCCAGAAATGCTAATGAGACCGTAAAGGGTTAAGACCACACTAAGATCGTGCATGTGATGTAAAGGACTAATTTTTATTGAATTTGTTTTAATTTTTTTGAGTCCCGTGCATCACATGCACGGTCTCAATGTGGTCTCGGCCTTTTTTGGTCTCACTAGCATTTCTCAAGTCATAATTATTGTCATCTTCAAAAAAAAATTACACCTATGGGGTAAAAGTTCCTAACCAAAGTTAAAGTTCTTTTAATATATATATTTTTAAAATCAAGATTAGATTATTGAGTCTTACGAGTTAGTAAATCTTAATCACATTTAATAGGGGTTAACAAGGACACGTGTTGACATGTGGGTGAGATTGAACTCTCCCCAAGATCAGCCACAATTGGATGTGATTCGATCTCCACAACCGATGGGGAAAGCATTGCTTCCCAAAGGAACCCTTTTTGACGAACACTGCAATAGATATTTTGCAACGGCAATGATAAAAGGTCTCTCACAATGTTACATAAGAAAACATGGTTAAACTTAGCTTTTGTTAGTTTTTTAAAAGAGGGTGGTGTTTTTTACTTATATTTTTCTGAGAGTAATAAATGACAAATATAACTTATTATCCTTATGTGATAATGTGAAGGGCCTTTTGCAGCTTATTATTGTTCTTTTTAACTTTGAACAAAAGAATAAGATAGGTTCGAATAAAGTATGGCTTTTGTTTAAGGCCCATCCATCTATATTAAGGCCAGCAAAATCCTTGATGTCAAAGGGAACTCTTTTTAACTTTTGGAACAGAAGCATCAGATAGGCTCGAATAAAGTATCTTCTAGTTGTGTTTTTAGGTAGAGGATTAGGGTTTTCGATTGGTAAGTACAAACAATTTAGTAGCTTATGGATAACAGTACTCGTCTACAAAAAATAATTACCACATTGCCATGTAAGGAGTGTGGACTGGGCTCACCACTTTATGGATCCCACCTGGAGTGGGATGGTATTTTGAACCGACCCGTGTACCCATCAGATTTTCATGGGTCCTGGTTGATGATTTGGAGAGTGTGAGTTGACTTTTTCAACCCGTGATAATTGGGACATGTTGAAGGTTGGTCTCCTAGTCACGACTATAAAAATTCACTAATAATTATGTATTTTTATACGTTCAATATACATCAATTATTTATCATAGGTATTTTGTGTATTGGTTTTATGTTTTGTATAGTTTACAATATAATCCGATTATATATTTCTAATGAATAAGGGTACCCGGAATCCCCTATTAGATTTGAATTTTTTTTTATAAAATTATTGGGATGGGTTCAATTTCCCATTTCAACCTTTTATTTTTGGTAACGAGGGTGTCCAGGCCTCTGAGAGCACCCGACTAATCCCTCGGGCATATGCAACACCCCCAAGCCACACACCAAGTAAGACGGGATTTATCCTTGAGGGTGGCCAACAAAGGGAAGAGATTCGAACTCGATAACCTTCGCTTCCTGAGACGTGGTCCCAACCCAACGAGTTGGAAATGGGTTGAAGATGTATCAACCGTCAAAATCGCTTGAAGTGAACAATCTTAGGTCACATCTTAATATAGTTCTCTTAGGCTGGGCCCATCAATTTAAGGTATTGCTTCAGATTAGTGAGATGCTGAGACTCCATATATCTCCATAGCTAGCAATTAGTTCGGAAAATTTATCCTCACAATGCAAAAATTTCTAGATTTTAAACATTTGATAAAAAGATGTGAGAAGTAAAAGCAATCATCAAATGTTTACTAAGCAAATAAACAAGTCGCACTTTATAAATATAAAATGGATATAACTTTTATGATGAAACAAACTAACGTTGTGTTTGATAAATTTCTGGATTGACTTGACTTCTTTTTTTTATGAAAATTAGGAATCGTAAATAATTGCATTTACTTTGTTGTTCATTTTTATTTTTTTTGCAGAAATCAAAAATGCATAAAAGTTACAATTTTGATTTTTAAGGGAAGTTGGCGGGGGTGACTTCCACTGAAAGGGAATGTTTAGGAAAGTCACCACACCCTCATTGTCTCACATTTTTTAAAGAATGAAATTAAAAAGTCATTTTAAAGAAAAGTTTAACCAAACAAGGCCTAAAAGTCATATGTCGTTCTATCATTTTTACCAATATAAGGAAGAGACCCAAACAAAAATGAAATTAGCATGAAAAAGATTGATGCCTTGACGTGTTTCTATGTATCATACAAATCATCTTATGAGTCTCAGACTTTACTGTGTAAGGTGGATATGTAAGTATATAAATAATATATGATATATAGATATACATGTGTTAGGGGAAATCATAGAAGGATAGGGTCGGGCTCAATAGACTGTTGCTCAGGCTAGGCCCTCATGTCAACCGGCCTATATATTCTGGGCCTTACCCAGAATTGGCACCTTAAGTTGGAAAAAAGCTCTCTATTTTGAAGCCTGGGCCAAGTACCCTCATCGGAGGGCTGGATTGACAGGTCTAATTGGATTGCCCCATTGATACTGTGTACGGGCAGATATGTGATGTGCAACAGCCCCTATTGTAGCTCATTAGGCTACAGTCCATACTTACCAAAAAAAAAAAAAAACAATTTATGTCATCATATCAATTTTTTCACCTGATTTCAAAAATTATTAAAAAGTATCTATTGTATTTAAAAAAAATTGAAATAGGCTAATTAATAGCAGCACATGTAGCTGCCCATCCAATCTCGGGTATGCATGTCACTACTTGTTTGATCCGGGATCAAGTCCATGGTTTAAATATCCACTCATTCCCATACTATAATAGAAACTAACCTTGCTAACTAGGGTTGTGGCCTAACCGAATATCGTTGGAAAAAAAAAAAGCACCATCATCCTAGACTGTGGATACATTTTTATGCTTGCTTGTGTAGGATTTGTTTCTCATTTCCTAGTTTGCAATAATTTTACACTTTCTTGGTCATGATACTTTTCCTAAATTCCCTCTATACAGCAAACTTCTCTTTTGTCCTATGCTCGCCTACTCAACCCGAATTGGACCTACAAAGTCGTTCCATTCCAAATTAGTATGCGCATGCGTTCGTTTATCTACCCTAGGTTTGGGATAAATTTGACGATATCTGGGACCAGTGTAGCTCAAAAATCAAAATGCTTAAACAACAGACCGTAAACTTGGGTTCGGATTCGGAACCCATGCTCACCCACCAACCAGCTTGCTACTAGTAAAGATTAAAAAGAATACATATGAGCTGGGGCGGAGCCACATGGCCCCCCCCGAAATTTAAAAAAAAAAAATTCCTATAGTATTCATAGGGGTGTAGCCTTGGAGAGGGGTGGGGCCAGAGGCTTTAGCCCCCCCTCCCCCCTCCATAAACTTTTGAAATACATTTTTTTTCCTTATAAACGGATACATACAAACAGAGGTGATGAGCCATGAACTTGACGCTCAAAACAAAAAATTCGAGGGCTACCCCCAAACCCCTATTATTAGCCCTTGCAAGAGAACCCTGACCCGCTTTAGACTAAATTTAAGTCGGAGCTTTGTTTCAAGGCATTGAGGCAGAGGTCCTCTTTTTACACTATGGTGGTGACACCTATGAAATTATGGAGAGAGGAAGTTGTAATTTTATAAAACACTTTTCCCACTGAAATTACAATATTGCCACCGTCATAGTGTAAAAAAGGAGCTCTGCTTCACTGCTGTGAAGCAGGCTGCTTTGTCTTTAATTTGTCCTAAAAACTAAGGTTAGATGATAGAATCCTAAGAGTTAATAAATCTTAACTACAATTAAGGGGTATTAAAAGAGATAGGTGTTGACCTATGTGATGTAACCAGACTCCTTGCAATTCGGTTACAACTTGAGAGAATTTCGAGTCAATATATATATATATATATATAGTGAACGCCTTATGCCCTAAAAAACTTGACACGTGGTAAAGTTTTTTAGAATCCGATTGTTGGATGTTAAAATGAATTTCTTAAGAGAAATGTCACAAATAAAATAGGTTGGTGGGATGTTTAGGCCGTCGGATCGAAGGTTGAATAGCCATAATTTTTTCCGCCTAAGTAGGGTCTAGTGAATCATATGAGTTATTGTTGACAAATTAGGGTCGAATCGAACGGTTTAAAAAGCTTGATAAGTTGTTTTTTTTTGTCATGTCTTCTAAAGGACCCATCTTAACATCAATGATTTTGCTAGTCTCAGTCACAAATCTTCCAAAGATGCAATTCAAGCGTTACAAATTTCATTCCATCTTTGAGTTTTACTTTTTAAATTGTTAAAATAATGAAACATCTTTTGGGCTTAACTTGCATCTATGGAAGAATTTTGAGTCAATGCCATTGGGCAAGCACTCCTCTAACATCATCAGAGGAATTTAAAAGTAGATTGGTATGTGTCATTTTTCTAGAGGGGGCACACAATAACACAAAATTGTGCTGGTGGCAGTGTATCTAGCTCCTATGACCTCATTTGTGATACCTATTAATCTGCTAGTAATCATTTGAAAATCATGATAAAATAAGTTATTTATGGGCCAACAACTAAACGGGCTTCTTTTTAATATGTGTACCTAACCCTAACATGCTTTGGACCCATCACCTAAATCTCCTGTTAGAACAATATTAGATTGATTTTGGGGTCAAAAGAATCTCAGATAGAGCAGACTCAAATTCAATAGAAGAGCCAAAAGGTAATGCAAATATTATGGGAGAATCACACAAAAGAAAAGTCCACTTGCTCCACAAGATGACTGAGGTGGGTCACCAACCTCGAAAGATTCTATCTTTACTCTTTTTTTTTTTCCTACTTTCTTCAACGTTTCTAGAAGATGGAATACTCAAGCCATGACACGAGGATGGGACTTTCACAAATTGCCAAAACTTATAACATAATTGATATGCGTTAGTCTATTCTTATCCCATTTAGTCATGGCTTGTAAAGACTGTTAAATGATTCAAGAAAGAGGTCTTAAATCTCATTGTTACCGTCATGGTTCTTTTTTTATTGAAAAATTTATCAAATTCTTTGGCCCAAATGGTCTATTGATTGGAACTATTCATGTGAAATTCAATATGGCCATCTATTATTCTGAGAAGAATTCACTCCTTTATTTCCGACGAGAGCCTTGCTTCCCTATTCTTAGCCAAAAACCAATACTTATATTTACTTTAAACCAAAATTCAACAAATATCCTTGTTTTAACAGGTGTTGGTCTTTAGCTAATGGTAGGGAACGCACAAGAGTAGGGTTGACATGCCCTACAATTCTGGAACTGGTTTCATAAACCAAATCAAAATGCAACAGGTGTTTTTTGACTTTTTTAAAATCTTATTCGATTAATATTAATCCATAAAATTAATATTAATATATATTAAAAAAAATTATAGCAGTGTCAAAAGATTCGACATCAGATGGGATAGTGAAATAGAGTATATATATGTGTTATCTCCCTTTGATTAAAGTAGTAATATTATTTAAAATTTTGATTATTTTAAGAGGATTGCTAGCCCAATCCGACTTGTTTCAAATTTTTCTATAAACACAAGATTTGGCTAACACGTGGAAATGTTTCATTATTTTAACAATATAAAAAATAGAATTAAGAGGTTGTTTGCCGTTTGCCATTTGTAATGCCCCAATTATATTTTTATAAAATTTGCGGCAGGAACTAGCAAAATCTTTATTTTAATAAAAAGAATTATTTTATCTTTCTTTATATTAAAATAAAATTTTAATATTAATAAAAAAACATCAAGACAAAGAAAACTCAACACACTACACACTACTAGGGTACCAAAGTCACCCAACTCACGTAAAAGTAGACCTACCTACCAAATCCACTCTCTCTCTCTCTCTCTCCTCTGTAACCACTCGTCTATCTCACCAACTCGGTCAAACCCTCTTCCCAAAAAGATCGACTCAATTGCCAGTTTGCCACTCCCACTATAAATCTCCTCCTTTCTCTCTCTCTCTCTCTTCAATTTCTTCCAAATACAGATACAGAGACAAAGCTCCAATCTCTACCAGTAATGGGGCGTTCTCCTTGCTGTGAGAAAACCCACATCACCAAAGGAGCATGGACCAAAGAGGAAGACCAGCTCCTCATCAACTACATCAGGGCTCATGGCGAAGGCTGCTGGAGATCTCTCCCCAGAGCCGCTGGTAAGCTTCTCTCATCCAAATCCAAATCCAAATCCAAATCCCATCTAGGGTTTCCATTTTCTTTGTTTTCCCCTAATTTCCTTTCTGGGTTCTTCTTCTAGGTTTGCTCCGATGCGGTAAAAGTTGCAGACTCCGTTGGATTAACTACCTCCGCCCCGATTTGAAAAGAGGGAATTTCACTGATGAAGAACAGGACCTCATCGTCAAACTCCACAGATTATTTGGAAACAAGTAACGATTTTTAAAATAAAAATAAAAATTAGGGTTCAGTTTCAGATCATCTGGGTATGCTGTTGTTTTCTGAAATTTTTGTTGTAATTTATTCTCAGATGGTCTATGATTGCTGGAAGATTACCGGGAAGAACAGATAATGAGATTAAGAACTACTGGAACACTCATATTAAACGGAAGCTCCTCAGCCGGGGACTCGATCCTCAAACTCATCGCCCCCTCACAAATTCATACTCCGATATCAGAAATTCTTCTTCGCCATTGATGATTCCTGAATTTGCTGGAATAAAGGTCGGTACTCAAGAGGCAAACAGCAGAAGCGGCACGACAGAGGAAGAAGAAGAAGAAGAACTCAACCTAGACCTCTCTATTAGTCTTCCATTTCAATCTCAGCCTCCTTCTGCTAACACGGCGGAATCGAAGATCAGTACCCAGATCTTTGCAACGCCACCGTCAATGGCTACTCAGGCTGTGTGTTTGTGTTGCCATTTGGGGTTTCAGGGCAGCCAAGCTTGTAGTTGCCAAACCATGAGGATGAGGATGGTACCAGCAAATGATATTCATCGATATTACAGACCATTGGATTCATAGAGATTTGGTATAGTTTTGTCTTGCATCACATGTAATCCATCCATGTGGAAGTAAGTAAAAAGGAAATATATTTTGATTCTTGAAAGAAAGATAGAAATGCTTGAAGGGCAGCCACATTCCAACATTTGATGACAATACCTCATAGGAAAATGACTCACGATTGTCTCTAGCGATGCCAGAAAGATTTTTTTTTTTGAGACCCCCTTAGGGCCGAGACCCATGCTCTTAGAGCATGGGATTTCAGGTGGGGCCTCCCATGTGAAATGGGCCCCACGTGAAATCCAATGCTCTAAGAGCATGGTCTCGGTGGTCTCAGCCCTAAGGGGGTCTCGGTAGCAAAATCCTTTTATTTATTTATTTATTTATTATTATTATTTTTTTATATGGCATTCACAAATCAGGCGGTAGAGGTCATTTTATTTTCTCTCCATGATTTTGACTTCTCCCACTTCATATCTCTCTATTTTTATCCCCATATGTCCACTAATTTGGGGTAGAGCCAGAAAAAATCTTGCAGCCACTGCCAAACAATCCTAAGACAAGGAAAATAATCCACCTCACTGTTGCGGACGATGACAGATGACATCTGGACCTCTTTTTCTTGCCATGTGTCCCCCCTCTTTTTGGTTAAAAATTGCTTAAAGAGAGGAGGTTACATAACCTGAATTTGGCCTCCAATAAGAAGTCCCTGTATCAAGTGGTTGAAATAGAAGACCCATGATTTAGGATACTGATGTTGAGCTTACAAATGTGCTAGTTAGTTAACCTCTCTTGTTGAACTTTAACTCTTTTTCGGTCAAGGTAATAATACCATAAGGCAAAGCTATAGGTAATATACCAACCGTTTAAGGGCCATGGAACTTCATGGGCTTAGTGGTTGTATGTGGCTGTGTGTGTGCGCGCGCGTGAGTGGTGTGTGTTTTCCCTTCTATTACCTGTAACTTTGCCTTGTGGTATTGTTACCTTGACCAAAAAAAAAACAAACAAAAAACTATAACTCCACCTTTATGCTTTCTCATAATATTGATGTCTTCTATTAGGGTGTGTTCGTTTGGTGAGAAAGTGAGAGAAAAGGAAAAAAAAGTGTGTTTTCTTACATTTTTCTTGTGGTTGGTTTGCAAGAAACTCATTTTAATTTTCTTGCACTTTGTCAATAGTGACAAACTTTCTCCTAAAACTTCATCCATCTTTTGATGGTTATTTTGCAAGAAAATTTAAGTTTATTTTCTTTTTCCTTTTTTTAAAAAAAAAAAAACTTTCTTTTCTTTTCTTTCATCCGTTTTCTTGGCAAACAAACTCAGCCTCACCCCAATGTTTGGTTGCTGATAAAATAAGTAAAAATATAGAAGAAAAAAAAAATTGGAACAAAATACAACTAACAATTGTGTTAGAAATCTAAAATTTTCTTTTATTTTCCATATTTACACCTATTTTCTCAGCAACCAAACATAGCATTAAGGTAAGTGTATACCTCCTTTAAATTTCTAATTAAGATTCACTAATCCTTAGGGTGTGTTCGTTTGGTTGGAAACCGCGAGAAAGTAAAAGAAAAAGACATTTTCTCTCGCTTTTTCTGTGTTCGGTATGCAAGAATACTTGTTTTCTCGAGAAAAAGTGGCCCTATTTTCTCTCAATTTCTCACAATTGATTCTTGCCAAAAAGTAAGTTATTTTGTGAGAAAAGTGAAACAAGGAATTTCAGTCGTTTAGAATCACCCTATTTCAACACTTCAATTAATCCAAGACCTACAAAATATGATATGTATAGGGCTTGTGTCGGATGTCGAATCCTCACTCCGGGTTAGTTAGTTAGTGTAATAAAAAAAATAAATAAATAAATAAAAGATTAAAATGGTGGAAAGATGAGAAGGGTGGATTGATTCTTTTTTTTAAGAGATTATCAAGATCTACTAATGAAATAACATAAGTTAAAAAGTATGATATCTAAGCACAAACTAACCAACATTAAATAATTTTATTAATTAAACCACAAGTGACTACAAACCTTGAGTTAAAATTAATGCAAGAACAACCTAAAAAAATGCTGAATGTGACGATGTATTCCTCCCACCGGTGTAGGTGATTGCCGGAGATGTGTCGCCTTGATGAGATTGAGAAGCCTTGAGCCAAGAGAATGAGAGAGAGATGAGATGTGAGGTAGAGAGAGATAGTGGGGTGAGATTAGACGAGGAGAGAAATGAAGTGGCCACACATGACCGTGTGTTTTAGAGAGGGTAAGATGAGAGAGCACATGGAAGTGTACGGCCAACACCAAGAGAATGAAGTGAATAGAAGGGGCTAATGGAAGATAGCTTGGATGAGAATTCTTGGATGGTGGAACCGTGGGATATGTATATATAGGGAGAGGGTTGGCTACTAAAGTTTTGGAATTTAGAAAAATAGAAAGTTTTTTTGAATTAATCAAGAAGAATGGAAAGTGGGAAAATAGGAAAGTGAGGTGTGGCCACTAATAACTTAGATATTAGGGTTTTAGGGTTAATGAAATGAGTGGCTAGGATTTAGGTTTAGTGAAATGGGTGGCTAGGATTTAGGCTAGAAGGTGGTGACTAGGTTTAGGAGAAAGAGATGGAATTAGGATTTTGAACTAACTAGGGTTTGAATGATTAGGGTTGGACGGATAGGATTAGGAGAGAGAGATTAAGGTTTTGAGAAAAAGAAAAGAAAATGATGGCGAAGGGTTTTGAACCCTGGTCTCGAACACAGTCTCCCATAGATTTCACCAACTAAGCAAGCTTTTCTCCTTTGTCTTGTATAGTGATCTTTATTACTCAAGTCCTCTTTCTTGGAAATCGACTCTTCAGCTCACTAGGCCTCATTCTGTAATTGTGATATCTTGGCTTAGCCCACATTTGGCCTGCATCTACTTGGTATAGCCTTTTGGCTTTTTAGTCTTCGGTAATGAGCTTTGATACTTAACTACGGCCTCCGGTCCTTGAGAATCGTCCAATTAGGGTTCCTGAGACATTTAAAACACGTGATGAGAGTTCATCGAAATGGCTTAGTATCTAGACTTTCATAAATGTGTTTGAACTATGCAAATACACCATTTTAACTAGAAAAGTGTGTTCTATGCATTGGATAAAACTCTTAAATAGAAAAATGTGTAAAAATAAAAGTTTTACGTAGGAGAGTTCAATAATTCTCAAAGGATAATCGTGAAAAACAAACACTTTTAAGCGAATATCAAAAAGAAAAGTGCGAGACACGTTGTGTTATGTAAATAACTATTTTGCCCCTCATTCAATTCAATCAAACATACTCATCGTATTCATTTGTGAGTGAACTAGGCAGTGGTGTGAGAAACCTTGCCTGAATGGCCTACAAGATCCAGCGTTCAAGATCATCTCTTTAACAGAAAACTTCGTCGGAAGTTCAACTTTTCAAGTAATTAGATCAAAACCTTCATTTTGTTTTTCATTTGGGTTCATTTAGATCAAAACTCTCACTCTTCCTGTTTCCCATCTGATTTTTTTTTAATGTTCATTTGGGTGAAGGCAACAAAGGTTCTTCACGCAATCGATTTAGCTGTGTTGGCCCCAACACGAATCAAAACCATCAACAAATTCAAGTATGCATGGTTTCTTCTAGTTTTTTTTTTTTTTAAAATGTTCATTTGGGTGAGGCAACAGATGATCTTCACGCAATCGATCTAGACTTTTTGAATTGGGTTGATTTTTTTTTTTATCCCCGATGAAGAAAGAGAATCTAACACATTAAATTTTTTTGGCTTAAAAGACATATCGCTCAAACACATATCGTCCCTGATTTACACTTGAACTTCTAAATCGAAATTCATTTATAAATCTGGTTTGTGAATTCAATACCATGCATATGCGGAATCTAATTCGAAATCATTCACAATATCACCCCAGTAAGTTCGTCATACCTTATTTAATTTAAACAAGTTTACAATCCAAGTTCTTTACAAAAGTTTCCTTCTCAAGTCCAAGTCTTATCATCCTTTGGCCCGAGCATGTTCTAAGCATGCATTATTTGTTGACATAAAAAGTCGAATGAGCTATGAAGCTCAACAAGTAAAATCGATCTTATTACTTCAATTCATTCATTACTCTTACTTTAATCTTCAGTGTCATCTAGTTGTGTGTCATCATTACATACTACACCTCATTCGTAAATCTTTCAAGTTTTATAACTCTAATTGCGATTTCATTAACGGGCTATCTTTCACTTTTCATGTTTTAGGTCTAATTTTTGTCTTTGTGTAACATCTTATTATTTATTCTTCATAATATTTTCGTTCACATCTTTTATCTCGTATTATTAACATGATTCCTCTCATTCTCAGACAATGAGTCATTCCCTAACTAACCCGTCTATTTTGGCACTCATCTCTCTTTTAAGGGTTTTCTACCTCAATGATGATTACTAGTTATTAAAGGGAAAATATTCGCTCTCGGGCATCCACAAATCATGCGACACCTGGCGATAATTTGGGGGAGGAGTCATTTCATTTTCTCCCCATGATTTTGACTTCTCCCCAATTGATATATCCTCCCTTTTAAACGCCACATGCCCCATAGCGAATCTTTTGTCATCAGTAAATTAACATTTCGTGACTTGTCTCATCTTGGCACTCACCTCTCTTTCAAGATTTTATGCCTTAGGGATGATTGTCATGTTGATTTGATTTATATCATCATCTTTGATGTCACACGTTTTAATTAGGTATTTCTTTTGATCCTTTGAAGCTTACCATATTTGAAAACATATTTTGTTTCTTTTCGAAACGAGTCTTACCTCTCGTAGGATTCTTACTTTCCGTATAAGTCTTACCTCCCGAAGGAGTTTTGCCTCCTGAATGAGTCTTACCTCTCGTAAGAGTCATACCTCCCGAAGGAGTCATATCTTTTTTTTTTAGTATCATATTATGTCAAGCGAAGAGTAATATTTGCTAATTTATATAACCTCTTGAAGACCAAAAAAAAAATATAACCTCTCATAAACTTAACTTAATTACACATTTCTAATCAATTCATAAATTGCACATTAATCAACTAACTTTTCATACTTAGATTTCAATTAATCATTAAAAATCATACACTTAATCCCTTAATCTGATTTTTGAATATGTTATTGCACACTTCCTTATTTACACTATAAAATTTCCAATAGTATATAACTAACTCATGGATTAATTATTATAAAACAATTAATTTACAACAATAATTTTTGTATTTGGAGGCTTCTATGATTATTAGTAAATCAAAGATTCACCATTAAATTTTGAAATTTTATACCAAAATCTTATACATCATCATTAATGTACAATAAAAATTTCCTGACCATTTGACTTGCCAAATAGTTTCTATAAATTTTACAGGTTAAAATTTTAATTCGGACATTTATAACTTCTTTAAATTTTTATAATTTATAACAATAGTATTTAACTCTGATTTTTGGTATGAGTACTATATACATCACTATACATATACTGTAAAATTTACAAAGATATTCATCATCTATTCGAATTTATATGAATTTAATAAAGCATGACAAAAATTCTAAACGAATTTCTTCTGTGAATTTTCATAATTTATATGCTCATCCAATATGTCTAACATTTGGTCACAACATCATACATTGTATCATTAATACACAAAAAAAAAAAAAAATCATAGATAATACCCTATTAGATTATTTTATAATGAATTATAAAGTTAGTTCTACAATTCTATCTAGAATTTTTATTTCCCTTATTCTAAGAATAGGATATATGATACAAGGCATATGGCAATAGATTATGTAGTTTTTTTTGTTGGAATAGATTATTAGCTTAATTGAACTCATAATCTACATGATTAATTCTATCGTAATTACAATTATAACTATATCATGAAAAATTGATGAGGAAATGAGGATTGCTTACGCTCCTCCTTTCTTTTCTTCTCTTTCCTCTCATTTTAGAAGGCAACCCTAAGGCTGTGGACAAATCAAAAGCCCTCACTTGGAGTGAGGCAGGAAGGCCCGGGTCAAGCTCCGATGGATTTTAGACCAAAGATCGAATCACAGCCAATCATGATTGAATTCGTAGAGAGTTCAATCGCATCCATAGGTCAACACGTGTCCCTTTTAACCCACGTTAACTATGGTTAAGATTCATTAACCCTTATGGTTCTATAATATAACCTTAGTTTTTAGTATTTTTTTTAAATTTAATCTTAAGGTTAAAATTTCTTAATCCTAGGATTAAATTTATTATAATATTTTGTTTTATAAACTTTGTTGAACCTTAAGGGTTAGTCAATCTTAATCATGATTAATAATGGGATTTAAAATAGATATGTGTTGACCTATGGGTGTGATTGAACTATCCCCGAGTTCACTTCAATCACGATTGAATGTGATTCAATCTCCTGCCTGTAAGGATTACACTTCCCACTCTTGTTAGATTCCCTTGTAGAGTCTTCTAAAGAGACCTGCACTCGACGTGGAAGAAGCTTGAAATAATATGGTTGCATGAGAAATTTTCTCTCTCTCTCTCTAGAACCATCTAGGCTGAGGCTCGCGGGATTTTTACCCTTTAAAGACCCTTATTTCGAAAAAGTATGAAAATCAGCTTATTTTAAAAGAGTTATTTTTTTCAGCTTTCACGCATGTAAATCGCTCAAGTGTGTGAGAGAGCTCATGAGAAAGTCCAAAATACCCTTGAGAAACACTTGACATTCTCTAACCCTTTTGAACGAATACACTCCACAGCTATTCAGAGTCTAAAGAAGAAGAAGAAGAAGAGGAG
The DNA here is from genome assembly GCA_015143295.1 of Tetracentron sinense. Classification (NCBI taxonomy): domain Eukaryota; kingdom Viridiplantae; phylum Streptophyta; class Magnoliopsida; order Trochodendrales; family Trochodendraceae; genus Tetracentron; species Tetracentron sinense. Next base: position 48,286,785 of record CM026552.1, read on the forward strand.
GAGGAGCCTCCTCACTCGAAAATGATTAACTCATTTCCACATCTTTCCACATACCCTCTTGTGTGCTGGTCTGATTTTCGAGCTTGGATACGGGTTGGAAAAGGCCCAACCACACATGTGACAAAGGTGAACTTCATGGTTCTCATGTCCTGCAAAACAAGAAACCCATTAAAAATCTTATATAATTAAAAAGAAGAACACGAAGAACTGAAAGAACCCTAACAAAAAGTAGATTCAAATTCAAGAAAAATAAGTAAAACCCATGAAGAAAATCAAACAAGGTGGATGAGTCTTGCTATGATCTCGACTGTCAAGAAATCTCGCCAAAAAAACCCATAAATCGAAAAAAAAAACCCAAATATCGAGGAAAAAAATGCTAAATTGAAATTTTTTTACTAAATTGAATTTTTTTTTTACTAAATCGAATTTTTTTTCTCTAAATAAAATTTTTTTTCCTCTAAATCAAATTTTTTTTTACTAAATCGAAATTTGTTTTACTAAATCGAATTTTTTTTACTAAAATTGAATTTTTTTTTTTACTAAATCGAATTGTTTTTTACTAAATCGAAATTGGTTTTTTCTAAATCGAATTTTTTTTTCTCTAAATCAAAATTTTGTTTACTAAATCGATAATTTTATTTTACTAAATTGAGAATTTTTCATGTTCTTCTTTTTTTGTATATAAGATTTTTAATAGGTTTCTTTTTTTGCAGGACATGAGAACCATGAAGTTCACCTTTGTCCCATGTGTGGTTGGGCCTTTCCCAACCTGTATTTAAGCTCGAAAATCAGACTAGCACACAAAAGGGTATGTGGAAAGATCGAATCTGAGGGAGAATGAGTTAATCATTTTCGAGTGAGGAGGCTCCTCCTCCTCTTTTTTTTTTTTTTTTACTTCTTCTTCTTCTTTAGACTCTGAATAGTTGTGGAGTGTATTCGTTTGAAAGGGTCAAGGGTATTTTGGACTCTCTCACGAGCTTTCTCACACGCTTGAGTGATTCACACGCATGAAAACTGAAAAAAAAAATAACTCTTTTAAAAGTAAGCTGGTTTTCATACTTTTTCAAAAAATGGATCTTAAAAGGGTAAAAATCCGGAGGTTAGCACTCTCTAGAATCATCTAGTCCGAGGCCACATATAAAAGGAACATAACTACTCATCTACATAGTAGGGACTAGGGAGAGAGAGAGAGAGAGAGAGAGAGATGGGGAATACCCAGGTGCGGATGAAGGGTGTGGTGTATGCTTTATCCCCATATCAGCAGAAGGTGATGTCGGGACTTGGAAGAATTGGCAGGACAAGATTCACCAGAAGGTCTCCGAGAACTTGATCAACGCCCATCTTTTCCTCACCCTTCTTGTCGGCACCTATACGTGTCTCTCTCTCTCTCTCTCTTATCTGATTCTGCAAATATTATATAGAAACATACATGAAAAACATCGCATTCTTTTTGTTCCAAGTGTTTGTCAGTCTCATGTATTAGAATTGTTGCCTCAGTTCCTTACTAGAATTGGAATTACTTCAACACAACCTTCCCATCACAAGATTGCATTCTCTGGACTCTGGAGGGGTTTGAGGGCATTGAAATAACACTTTGGTGACAGCTTGATTGCTACGCTTAATCATACATTGGTAGAGGATCTTTAGTACTGGTTAATGTGCTGATTAGTCCCTTGTAACCATAATATTACTTACCAACAATCGCTTTGAATTCCATGTTTTTATTGGGCACCTTAGGAAGGGTGTACCAATGGAAAAAAAATGGGTCTACTTAGACAAATGGTTCATGTTACGATAAAACGGATCAAAACAAACAGTTCTACCATCTACGAATGATAGAGAAAATTAAAGTAGGAAAAGCAAACAACCACAAAGCAAGGATTTACGTTCCATGGCGAAGAACGATCTGCAGAGTCTCCACTCTCAAAGAGTTGTAACCTGTATATAATATATGTCTTGTATCATATAAATAGACTGTAAAACCCATACATGAGACTAGAGAAAGAGAAGGGGGAGAGGAATTTCTTCTATATAAGGAAAAGGGGAGGGCAATTTCTGTACCTATTGATAGAAAATCCGCCGCATGCAGTGAACCCAGACTAGAGAAAGAGACCTGACAAGAAGATCTGATCAAGCCAATAGAAAGAGCAAGGCCAGCTTATAACATTGTATAGTGGATGTTTTCTTAACGATAAATCCTAATTTCTCTTTAATAAGAGAAATCCTGATTCTTTCCTCTTTTCAGTTTCTTCTTCACATATGTTTAATCTTTTTAATCTGAGGGCTAAAAAGAACGTATTTACAAATCAACTTCAAGTAAGTTTGAAAACTCTAGCTTATGACTTCATAGAGATGGTGATTTTATGGCATCAAAGCTTTAATTGAAATTTTTATGTCACTTTCGTTTTCCTTTTTTATTATTCTTGGGGCATAGCCTCTTTTGCTCATGCATATCTCAACTTAGATATTACATAGGTTCAGTTCTTTTGTGAAGAATTGCAAGTTTGTCAATAGACTATATGCATTTTCTTTTGAGAACTAGATGTATCGATTTTTTTATTTAATGGGTTGCAATTCCCGTAAGACTTTAAATGTAGCAAAATGAATGGTTTCAAATCTCACAAAAATGATTAGACATGAAATCTGATGACGGTAAGAATTAATCTTGTTAAAAAACCATGACAAAGTGACTCAAATTTCTTACCAATTACCCTGATAAAGTATCTAGCCTTATAAGTCTCAGAAAAAGAACGGAAACAAGATGTCATATATTCTGAAGCTAGTGACATGAGCAACAACCCATAACGATGAACAAAAAACAGAAAAGAGAAAATGAAAACACGATACAAAAGCAAGAACACAAGTTTTACGCGGTTCGGCTAATGATGCCTACACGGATCCACACCCGTTTCACTATGCTCAAAGGCAAAACCAAACAAATCAATTATAGAGTCATCTATCTCTGAAAACTTTTTGAGTGATATGAGTGATAAGAAACCCTAAACCCAAAAGTATGTTTTATATACTATACTAAGGTCATTGCTCTATATACAAAGGTTAGAAGAAACATAAAATCCCAAGTTACTGTTCTGTTCCCAAGGAACTCACTCAAGCCAACTCATTCTTGCTCGAGCAAGTTAGCTACGAGTTTTGCCACAATTGCTCATACATAAATTCCATAACACATTCGCTCGAGTGAATCCCGTCTCACTCGAGCCAACTCTAGGCTAGCTCAAGCCAATCAAAAAATTGGTCCGGAGGTTCCGCCCCGAGCCCCTGGATAGGGCTGCCTCCTCACATCCCAGCAAACTAACCGCATAGCTCGACCAACGACTACCTGCTATAGCGCAAACTTGCTGGGTTTGGTGCAATCAAGCTCCATACATAACAATACCTCCTCAAATCAGAACCACCACTTTCAGTGCACTACAAAATTTAAGACTTTTAACGGGGTTTCCCCGTGGGTTCTGAGACCAATTGGACCAGCCTAAACAGTCCATCTAGACTGTTTTGCAATTTGTCCAAGCATCTCTGATCTTCAGACAAACACCGACTTCGTTAAAGATTAGAACACATTCTGGTCTGTATGAATATTGTGCCGCCTAAAATAAGAATAGTCATAATCCAGAATTGGACAAGACAAAACGGAATTTCTTCATTCCAGATCTGAATTGGAAAAGTAACCAAACAGTTGACTGGATTAATCCAACACTGATTCTAAATTTTAAAATCACAATAGACTTACTTCAAGACAGAGGAACACAAGACTTGTGTCGAAACAGAGAGAGGACTTGATTCTAGGAACATGAATTAAACTAACTAATCTTATTAATTAGACGTTGTGGTACATGAGTAAGTTGATCTTTGAAATCAAATGGAGCTGATGTTAATAGTATGATATATTAGAGAATATAATATGAGTATTTAAATATGGTGAATGAGATACAAAATTTTAGATCAGCATCAATTACTGACCAAAAAAAAAAAAAGATTTGCATCAATTAAAGAGAGAATAGATTTGATTAGAATAGGTTGATTTACTTTCCATAAAGTCTTATCTTGTTATCTCCATATAAACCCTATTTAGGGTCATTGTAAGTTATTCAAGATTATCAAAAAATCTCCTTTTTCTGTCACCCATTCGACACTGTATAAAAGCTGCAAGGTGTCCATGTCATGAGCTTAATGCAAGGAATGCCATTAAGCATTTCACATTAAAGGTGTGTCCGGAATCCAATGGTTATAGCAAGAGAAAGGATCATGATGGTCCAGGTTATTTCTAGAATGTAAATCTGCCCATAAATGTCTTGAGGTGTGGACAACCTGGGCTCACGGAAAGTAACCAATGGAATGTCACTGTTTAGTAATGAAGAAGGTAGCTATGATGATTGATTGACTCCCAAAAATTTCAGGCCAACAGGCGGTTTCAGGCTGAACGGGCAGCAAAGTGCCACCTGCCGGAAAGGCAATTCAAGACGAAAGGAACTAAAGAAAAAAAAATCACGAAAGGGTCGGATCAACCCGTTTTGATACCATGAAGAGAATTTGATTCTATTGAGAATTCTTAGATGAGTTAAAAAGACCCTAAATAGGGTTTATATGGAGATAACAAGATAAGACTTTATGGATAAATTAACCTAGAGATACACAATTTTAGATTAGCATCAATTAAGGAGAGAATAGATTTGATTAGAATAGGTTGATTTACTTTCCATAAAGTCTTATCTTGTTATCTCCATATAAATCCTATTTGAGGTCTTTGTAATTCATCCAAGAATTCTCAATAGAATCAAATTCTCTTCATGGTATCAGAGCATGTCGGTCCGACCCGCCGTAAATTTCTTTTTGGTGACTTTGTTCTCCTCTAATTGATTTTGTCTTTCCAGCGAGCGAGCGGGTCTGAACTTTCTTATTTCATTAGAGACCACTCTCAACGATACTCCCTTACAACATTATATTTCCATTCCCTCTCCTCTTCTTTGATCAATTAAAACCTTTTCTTGAATTTTTATCCATTGTCACTCATTTACGCTCCATCCACTTTAGTCCTATTGCATCCATTAAAAAAAAGAAAAAAATGCTGCCTCTCCATCAACAAGCACGACCTGGAGGATTATAGAGATCCATCTCCCTAGCTTCATGATTGTCTTTGGGTCTTCCAATCCCCAAGAACCTGGTTAACTTTCCGATCAGGTTAGTGGTGACTCTCCATCTGAGAGTGCAATCACCATCCTCTGTCGTCGTCTTATTTTTGCCTTCTTTCTTTTTTTAAGGGGTTAATGGTGGGCCAGCAACAAGTTGCAAGAAATGAAAATTAAGCATATAGGCTTGCGCGCGGCTATATCTCTACAGGATATTGGAGGCATACTTTTCATCTTTGGCATCACTCTTGGTGCTTCTCTCCTGCTTCTACATCAAACGACTTCTACAACTACTTGATTGATGAACAAAAATTAAAAATTTGGTATAGACCCACATAGGTCATCTACTTTGTAGCCCATAAAGGCTATTGAAGGCCCACGAGGTCAATCCATGGCCATAGAGACCATGTTATTTGGTCTATAGAGACCAACTTTTTAGGCCCATGGAGGCCCAACTCAAGCCTATTGAGGCTAATGTTTTTGGCCATTGAGCCCTGTCAGGCCCATTAGTGACACTATTTCTTAAGCCCCTTCGAGGCAATTTTTTAATATCCATAGAGGCCCTTTCTTTTGGCCCACCAGAGGTTCATTTGGTTCATCCATGTCCATCAACAAGCAAGCAATTGGCTGACTCAACCAAACATACAATGAAGATCAACTGTGTCAAGTGAAGATCAAAAGGTGTCAAGCGGATTTCTATTAACGGCAAATACAAGGGGATTTTTTAATCCCCATATATTTGTGGGGGAATATTAGAGAATATAGTATGAGTATTTAAATATGGTGAATGAAATACACAATTTTAGATTAGCGTCAATTATGGAGAGAATATATTTGATTAGAATAGGTTGATTTACTTTCCATAAAGTCTCATCTTGTTATCTTCATATAAACCCTATTTGGGGTCTTTGTAAAATTTTCAATAGAATCAAATTCTCTTCTTGATAAGGGTATCCGAAAGAGATTAGGTACCCCATTTTCTGCCAAGTAATGCAAACAAACCTGGAAAGACCAGTGTGAATCCCCGCTTCCCTTGCACTCGGCAGATTTTGATTATCTTCAAGAAAGACACTCTCGAGCACCTGAGAGATTCAGATTTTAAAGTAGCCAAATTCGTCAAAGTTTGACGTGCATAACCCAACATTCAAGATTACACTTCTGTGGTGAGAAACCAAGTGCTGCATTTTTATATTATGAGAAGATTATGCTTTGATTGAGACTTTTCCACTATATCTCATTTTAAGGCTTTCTTCCCTATGTATTATATTTGGCTGGAGTTATTTGGGTGCATTGCATCACTCCTTTAATGTGGGCACTCCCTATTCCCATATATATCATGCTTCAGTTTATCCCCAAGTCTTCAGTGGTCTAATTGTACCCAGTTAGATGCAGGTATGTCCAGCAATACAAGGAAAAGGAGAAGATAGCACACAGGTACTGAGATGTGAGCAGTTCAACTTCTCAAATTTACCATTTGATGTAGGAATCTGGACAAATTCTGTGTGGAATATGGTGGATCTTGTATCACTTTTACATTCACTTACCATATTTAGAGTTGTTTTTTAGTCAAAAATTAGATTGTGTTTTAATGTATAGTAGTGGTTCCTTTGCTATTGTAATGTGATGGAAAGCTAGATGGAAAATGCCTAGACACAGTTAATTGTAGAGATAGATATTCTCTATTCACTACATCTATTACAGCTTGTATTCAAATTCAACATGACTGGCTTTGATTTGAGAATAATAGAATGGTGTAAATGTATTGGTTGGTCTCTGGGCCATTTCAGAAATGGAAGGTATATTGAGGGGTGACCAAGAAACTTCTGAATCTGTTTGAAATTGACATTTACATTTGGTGGTCGAAAGCAAGTAGGGATTTAGGGCCTAAGGAATTATGATATGTTTGAAGGCAGGTAGGGATGTAAGGTCTAAGGAATTATTATATGTTTGAAGCATAGTTACAGGGAAGCTATTTACAGGGTGGGAAGCTCATTTATCAGACTCTAGCTTCCTCAAACGGACTCACTTCCTAGGAAGTTCGCTTCCATCACGTCCCATTTAGTAGTCAAAGCGTGAACTCTACCGCCTGAGCTGGCTCCCGGGGGGAAAGCGTGTAGGTAACAAAACCTGCCCAAAAGTGATAGCCTTTTTACTCAAAAGGAGACTACAATCTATAGCTTAGGGTGTAAACTTCAAGCAAGTATCATCGGTTTGAAACCTAAGGCACCTACTTTTCCAAAAAAATCTCATGTAAGATAATATAAAAGATATAGCTACTCATAATAACATAATGGGAATGAAGAACTTATATATCATTTCTCGCTTCCTCTTTTCTAAGGTTTTTTAAAGCCTCGCTTCCCGTTTTCGTTTTGCTTTTCGTTTTTGCTTCCCGCTTTGGTAAGCGATGTAATATCTTATTTTTTTTGTCTCTAATGATACTCTATGCTTTACGCACGTATCCATATTTTTGTATATTATGAATATCATTTATGGAATAATATAGATTGATAATGAATAATGAATAGAAAGAACTACGAGTGAATTACTTCAGTTCCACTGTTTCTTTCCTTTGAATCAAAACTCATTCAAGTCGAGCATTAAGTTCCCCCTTTTTTTTTTGTGGGGAACAAGTATTTTACTTTATCAGAATCAAAGTAAAATAAGAAAAATGGAATTTCCTTTGGTGACATAAGAACTGATTGTAGGTACCCCTATCTGTATCTACTTCTGGCTAAAAACAGCAAGAATGAAGCTTATTAATTATAAGGGTGCAACAGATTCTATTTTGGGAGGCTAAAAAGGCTAATGCTTGCTCCTCTTATGATCAAGGCAAACAAAGTGCTTAATTATCAGTCTGGTATGATTTGTTGGCTTGATTATGGCTGCTATATGTCATTTCTTTATGGGTAATTAAGTTTGTGTTCTGGTGATAATGTTATGATGATTATCCGGTGGTTCTGATTTGGGTTTGCTTGAGTTTAATCGAAAAGCTGAAGGAGAAACACACTCTCTGCCTCTCTCTCTCTCTCTCTCTCTATATATATATATATATTTATATATATACATATATAATATGGGTTTATGCTTCTGCATTCGAATCCTTGAAAAAACTTGGGACAGTATGGTGGGTGCAGTATATATTATTCTGATCATAGATGAATCTACGGGCTTTTTAGCTCCTCTCCAAGTATAGATTGCTTCCCATTAAGAACAAATTGTTTTAGCTGCTATGACAATGGGAGAAGGGTGTAAATGAGGGTAAATGATATCCATCACATTAGTAGTGTGTTTACTAAGTGTTTTGGATACCAAACAATCTAGCAACTTTTATACCTCTGTAAACTGCCATGAGCTAACCCAGCTTCTCTAGCCAGGATGATGAAGGCCTACTCCCCACTAGGAGGAGGTCCTGGGTTCAATCCCGATAGATATGGATGATGGTGTGCTCCTCAGTGGGAGGTCTTGGGTTCAATTCCTTGAGAAATGAGAAATGAACTCCCAATGGATCAATAGAATTTATCCTCTGGTGATGTGGCAGGAGATCCTATTTTATATTGGTAATTGGGTGGGGTCTACTTGACACTGCATTACAGCATTTGATCCTAGCATTCTCTCCAATTAAAAGGAAGAGATTTAACTATGAACAAGGGCTTTGGTTGAACACATAACCGGAGTAACCCAAAAAAAGGCTTTGATAATACTTTTTTTATATTAGTTGTAATGACCCCAAATCCTACCTTTACCAAAATAGGACATTGGGTCACCACATTTCTTAAACCTGCTTAAATCCTATGACATACAAGGCATACAACACAAGTCTTCAAAATGAGAGTAATAAAAGTTCGATATATAAAACCAAACCATCTTATACAAGTCTATACTCAACATAAACAATCCATTATAAACAAATAGTCTAATACTCAACTATAACGTAATCTGATAAGCAACATCATCTAAGAGCATTCCTAGCAGCCTCACCAAAATAACCAAGGTTATTTTGGTGAGTCAAAACACAAAAAAATACCAAAATGGGTCCCTAGCAGCCTCAGCAAAACTCATCAAAATAAAGATTTCCGTTTGGTGAGTACTGTACACTCACCAAAGCTAAATATTTCTCTCCCTTCCTTTATTGTGGTCCCACACAAATAAGAAAATAAGATTCCTCTCTCTCCTTTCCTTTATTGTGGTCCCACACAAATAATAAAATAATGTTTCTCTCTCTCTTCCTTCCTTTTTTGTTTTCCCACACAAATAATAAATTATATTTCTCTCTCCCTTCTGTTTTTGTTAAACTGGTGAGGCTGCTAGGAGTGTTTTTAAAAACGTGGATAGTCAAAATAGAAAATGTGAGTTTTGGCTATTTTGGTGAGTAAAATTTGGTGAGGCTGCTAGGAATGCTCTAAGAGTCTATTACAATTCTCTTAACTGAAACAAAACATAAACAACTAATAGGGGTAACTATCAACACCCTGGCTCCCTCTTCGGAAGGCTCACCTTCTCCTTCTTCCTCGACGTAAGCCTCCTCAATCCACGGCTCACCTACAAACCCGGGCTTCACACCTGCCAAGACAAAAGTCTGGCTGAGTACAAAAGCACTCGATGTATATAAAATTCAACCAATAACATAGTATTCCTGCACTTAGTTAGAATCATAACCAATAGCACAATACTATAATCAGAGTGCAGAAGAACATGTGCTCATATACATCATATCATCACCTTGACTCGTGTACTTGTGAGAATCTTAGACTTAAGCGACAACATGCCTATGGGATGCTTATGCTTATAAAACCATGTGTTTGTGAGATGCTTATGAGTTCTTGAGTAACTTATTTAGATCATACGCTTATTTAGATTCCTCATTGGACTTATTCAGTCTATCAGGCGTATGCAATGTTTATGCTTATGAATCTTTGAGCAGCTTATTCAGAACATACACTTATTCAGATCCCTCATTGAGCTTATTCAATTTATTAGGCGTATGTAATGCTTATGCTTGTGGTCCACATTTGTTACTTGTGAGATTCTTATCTTAACACACATGTGAGTTTGTGCATAAGTGTCGCAATTAACATTCGAATCGGTCATAGCTTAGATTCTGATTTCCCACCATGGAAATTCCACTATACTGTCTCATACCATATAGTTAGAGAATTCCTGGTTTAAAATATTTTCTTCTAAGTATTGGCTTACCTGAATATCCATTACCAATCAAAATAATTAGGCATAATTTAACAAACAATCACATATATATACCTTATCATGATTCTTAGCATAATTCATAATCAATTTCACAAATATTCATTTATGAGTTTTTCATTTTCCATTACATTGGCCCATCCTCCATTTCTCACCATCTACAAGTCATATAAACCATACAATTCATCCACATACATTCTCATCCTCCATTTCACATTAATTCACAACCAAACAATCCTTTCTCATCCTCCATTTCACATCAATCCACAACTAAACAATCCAATTAAATCTATTCTTATACATTCCTATCCTCCATTTCACTTATTCACAGTATTAATCATTACATAATAGTTCATAGAACCGCAATATTCACAAATATATTCCCATTAAAAATAAACCATAATCCATATTCCGTAGTCTACAATCTTACCATAAACATGATAATATCCTATTATTTCCAGCTTAAACAATCTTAAACACATATATTCATAATACGGTTGAGTTGGATAGTATATCGAACTTAGGGATCGTTCCCTTTGATCCAAAATGCTCCCAAGAAGATTTGGGGTTGATTTTCAAGTTTTCCTTACAATCTTGAAGTAATCTCCTTCCTCTCCAAGCAATTTCTTCCTTAGAACCCTAGGTTTTCTCTCCCCTCTTTGCCAAATTAGGTTTAGAAAAATTAGAACCTTAAAGCCCTCAAAATAGAATATCAATTGATAGCCTGGTGGTTTAAAACCCTAATTTTCGTAACTTTTAAAAATTTCTAGGTGCGACTGTGATCGATCGCACATACACTGCGATCTGTCGCATAACACAGAAAATTTTTCCAAATTTTTGATTGAGTGCGATCAATCGTAGGTTATTTGCGATCGATCGCAACTAGCACAATTCTTATTTTCTCAACAACAACAGCACCAGCATCCTTTCCTCTTCAGTATCAGCCCATCAGCATATTTATTTTCTTTTAAAACATTTAAGTAAATTTTTTTAACTTTTATTTACTTTAAGTTTTAAATTAAAATAAGAAAGTATCCCCCCCCCCCTAATTTGGATTCAATAAAAAATATTAGAAAATCAAATTCCTAATAAATCAAAATCTCATTTTTCAGTTTTAGGCTAAAAACTAAAAATCTCGTTCGTCGTAAGATTTTCGATAGTCGAGTTAACCACTATATACTTAATAATAAAATCTCATAAAATTACATACCTTTATTTAACCTATAAACATTCATTCTGGGAAAAATCATCATAAAATTCAACAATTTATGTTTTTGCTAAAACCACACCCCTTCTAGAATTTTTGACATTTGTGCACTTAGTCATTTTAAATTTTTACTCAAGATCATTAAGGAACAAGGCATCACATATATTAAAACTCATCTTTGACAATTTAAACCCTTATTAATCCTATTGATTACATGAAATAAAATTTGGGTCTCCACATTAGTAAATACCAAAATACCACTACAATAAGCTTTTTAGAGGGTTGCTTCGATTATCTGTTCAATCAGAGCTCCTATTTATTGTCAATCTTTAAGGTCCATTATTTTGCTGAGTTTTGTCATTTGACAATATGCATTTTCTTTTGAGAATTGAATGTATCATGTTTTTCATCTCTGATGTCACTCAAAGATACGCAGCACTTTGCAGTACAGTAAAGGGGTTGTCAATCCACAAAGATCAGTGAAGATAAGGAACAATAATGGAGAATTGGTTTGTAGAATCGTTGGTAGAGAATGTTTAATTAATTTAGGGAAAATATCAGTGAGAGAAAGCGTCAAAGCATCAGGTTTCCTCCCCTTAATGGTGCAATGTCAATTTGATTATCCAAGGTATAACTCAATTGAGGGTTTCACACCCCAAACCCTCAATCGAAAGATTTAGAAATTCAGATTATAATAAAAACTAAAATAAATTTCTAATCAACTATTCAAAACAAGTTTTAATCTAAGCCTGAACTTTATCGGAAAAACTTGAGGACAACAATATACCCAGAGGCAATACCGCAGGAAAAAATAATATCCGCTAAGATAAAGGTTCTTTATTTAAGAAATAAAAAACTATTACTCAACTACGAGAAAAGCCTGACTGAACTCGTGAAAATATTTAACTCTCAAAGATTCAATTGGAAGAGAGATCAAACAAGAAGAACGATCAATATAAGAATCGTAAACATTTAAAAACACTAATTGGATTAACTCAAACTAACATTACCCCATTAAGAGAATTTCACCCTAGCCAATGCTAAGGATTTAGCAATCCATACAAAAGAAAAACTAAAACAATAAGAGAAAAGAGAGGATTCAAGAATCAGAACTCTCTTCATAACACATCTCTCTGAGTTTATATAACTAAAAGAGAAGAAGAAAATGGAAAATAATCAAAATGGAAACTTCTAATGATAAAATCTCGCTCAAAATAGTCAATTCGCACCCGAAACGCCGAAATCTCACAACTTCCAACCGATCGGTTGCTCCAAGCCGATCGATCAGCCAAAGGCCGCCAATTCTTACTCTCTTTTTTACCTTTCTTTCGTCTTTTTGATTCCTTTTCCTCCATTGATTTCCACGAAAATTCTTTACTCGAAGTCCTTGCATAAAACAACATAGAAAATGTTTAGAATTCACAATCAATTAATGGGGAAACAAATTTAGACTATAAGCTTTAAATCCTGGGTTCAGAGTAGAAGGGGCTCTAAAGGGTTACAAAATAAATAGTTTTGAGTTTACTTTTGCACACTCATCACACCCCCCAACCTGAATATTGCTAGTCCCTAGAAATAGATCAACTTTTAAGCAAAGCACTCAACCAATCGATCTTCATGAGTATAAGCCAAAGCATTCAAATCGTTCAAACAAAGGTTTTGCAAGAGATTCATCATGACATCCAAGTTTCTCAATTAATAACAAACTTAGAATTTGTGTGTGTGTGCTAAGTTCATAACCATTCTTGGCATCAAACCCAAAACACATACAAATAAGAGAGACATTCAAATAAAAGCTTTAACTTCAAATCTCGCAAAGATTTTAAATCACTCAAAATAATGCACTCGGAGATTTTACGGGTACGGGTCTTCTTTCAAGTATATGAAGAATAGAATGCAAGAGTTAAAACAAGTAATAATAAGATCTCAATGACAAAATGACATCCATTTGGAACTCCTCCATTCACACCATAAACCCACCTAATGCTAAAGGCTTATAAATAAATAAGTGATAAAGATAATCAACAAAAATCAGAGATATGTTAGGAATATCGATACATCTTCATTGTGAAACAACTATTCCAAACATACATGAATTCCTTTTTTTCTTGATTTTTTTTTCTTGTTTTCAATTTAGAACTTCCTTCTTTATTTTTCTTTTTTCCAAATTTTTCCCAATGTAGAACAAAACTTGTAGTTCTGCTTTTCAACACTTTTTTTATAGCATTATCCCAACCGAATTTCTCATAACCTGAACTTGTAGTCCCTTTCTAATTTCCAATTTCCGCTGAATTTCCAATACCACAAAACTATCATCCCTAACATAAATTCCAATTTAAAAGTTAATAGGATATATAAAATAGGCTCAACTCCAATGTAGAGTGGGTAAGGAAAATTGGGTTTTCTCAAGAAAGGCTTCTTTTAGACTCAAAGTGGCTCCTATTGTTAATGATAAGGGTTGACTTGAAATGCTCAAACTTTCTACACTGACATTTATCATTTCTTAGATAATTCAACCAACAAACCACAAACCGTGTAATGACATTCCCAATGGACAACCAAGTCAAGAAAATAATGAGATCAACAAGGAAATACTAGCGTATGAATAAAAACACCGAATAATAATAATAATAATAATAATAATAATAATAATAAATCGCTCCCAAAAACAAGAAAGGCTCGAAAGCTCACAGGTGTTATAAGTTTTAGCTGGAATCTAAAATGTCCTCTTAAAATATGCATTTAACAATCAACATCCACTATGACTTACATGTAGAAGCAAAAATTTTGAGTTTTGCTTATAACAGATGATAAGAATAATCTAGATAACTCAATTAAAACACCAAATTTGTATGCTCAACTATAAAGCCACAATTCATGCAATAGATATGGCAAAGATATTTGACTAAGATTTGACTATCACCCCCAACCTAAATCTGACATTGTCCTCAATGTTCAATAAATGAATAAAAGAAAAGTTAAAAGGAATACGGAGAAAGGGTAGATAACACCTGAGAATTTGAGTGAACTTCCAATAGTACGTGGGAACCTGCAAGGTTAGTTCAAACAAAAACAAAACTAATATACAATGATCCAGAGACTCACAAAGGTAAGTCAATCCCGGTAAACAGGATCCACAAGAGTGGTAGTTTCTTCTTTGGGCCAAAGCCTCTCGAGAGTGGTAGTTTCTCGGATGGTTATGGAGTCTAGAATCATACAAGTGCACCTTTTGATTTGGTTCAAAATATTTTCTCAGAATTCTTTTATCATAAAAAACCTTCATCTTGTGTTTGTGAATTCTAGAGCTCTCATAAGAGTCATTTTTAAGCTCCTCCAATTCAGTTAATTGGAAGTTTTGTAACTTTCCAGCCTCACCTAATTCAAAATTGAAGGCTTTAATAGCCCAAAAGGCTTTATGCTCAAGCTCCACAGGCAAGTGGTAGAGCTTCCCAAAAACAAGCCTACAAGGGGACATACCAATAAGAGATTTATAAGCAGTGTGGTATGCCAAAAGTGCGTCGGTTAGTCGTAAAGACCAATCCTTGCAGTCAGGATCAACCGTCTTTTCAAGAATTTGTTTTATCTCCCTATTGACAAGTTCCACTTGACCACTTGTCTGAGGGTAGTAAGAGGTAGAAACTTTATGAACAATTTCATCCTTTTTCATTAAGGCCTCAAAATGTTTATTACAAAAGTGGGTGCCTTGATCACTAATGCTGGCACGTGGCATTCTGAATCTGGACAAAATGTGTTATTTTAATAATTTAGTAACAGTCCTATTATTATTAGTTTTGCAAGTCACGACCTCAACCCACTTGGACACATAGTCCATAGCAACCAAAATATATCAATAACCAAAAGATGTGGAAAATGGCCCATAAAGTTAATACCCCAACAATCAAAAATTTCAATTATTAGAATGGGGTTTAGGGGTATCATTTCTTGTGAGAAATCACCCCCAACTTTTGGCATCTATCACAAGAACGACAGAATTTATCGGTGTCTTTAAAGAGGGTGAGCCAATAGAATCTACATTGTAATTTTTTTGCAGCAGTCTTCTTCATAGAAAAGTTCCCACCACATGCCTCAGAATGACAAAAGTTTAAAACACTCATATATTCTTCATTAGGAACACACCTCCTCATAATTTGGTCCGGGCAATATTTAAACAAATGGGGATCATCCCATTAAAAATTGCGTACCCTAACCAAGAATTTCCTCTTATCTTGGGTGCTCCAATTCAAAGGTATCTCTTCTACAGCAAGATAATTAACAATATTAGTATACCATGGCAGGTCAGAAATAGAAAATAAATATTCATCTGGAAAATCATCATGAATAGGCATTATTTCCAGATTATTTTCACAAACAAGTCTTGATAGGTGATCAATCACCACATTCTCCACGCCCTTTTTATCCTTAATTGTGATATCAAACTCCTGCAATAGTAAAATTCACCTAATGAGTCAAGTTTAGCATCCTTCTTTATGAGAAGGTACTTAAGCGCCGCATGGTCCGTAAAGATACAAATAGGTGAACCAATCAAATAAGCACAAAATTTATCTAATGCAAATACTACAGCTAACAACTCTTTTTTAGTTGTTGTGTAATTCATTTGAGCACTGTTAAGGGTTCTACTAACATAATGTATTACACATGGTTTCTTGTCTCTCCGCTATTCTAAAACTACTCCCACAGCATAATCACTAGCATCATACATAATTTCAAAAGGAAGGTTCCAATTAGGTAGTTGCATTATGGGAGCGGACATAAGCTTACCAATTAACTTTATAAAGGCTTCTTGTCATGCTTTGGTCCAATCAAAGGGAACATCCTTGAGAAGGAGACTACATAAAGGTCAAGAAATAAGACTGAAGTCTTGTATAAATCTCCTGTAAAAACCAGCATGACCAAAAAAAGATCTCACATCTTTTACGGTATTGGGAATGGATAAATTTTGTATTAATTCAATTTTTGATTTGTCTACTTCTATCCCCTTAGAAGAGACAATGTGGCTTAGAACAATTCTAGAAGATACCATAAAATGACACTTTTCTCAGTTAAGCACAAAGTTCTTTCCTTCACACCTAATCAATACCCTTTTTAGATTAAGCAGACAAGCATAAAAAAAATCTCCAAAAACTGTCAGGTCATCCATAAAGACTTCCATGCAATCTTCTACTATATCACTAAACATACTTATCATGCATCTTTAAAAAGTGGTTGGGCATTGTATAACCCAAAAGGCATCATTCGAAAAGTATAAGTGCCAAAAGGGCAAGTAAGTGGTCTTATCCTGGTCCCAAAACGATTTTTATTTGAAAATAACCAGAATAATCATTTAAAAAGCAACAAAAGGAATACCCAGCCACCCTTTCCAATATTTGATCGATGAAGGGTAAAGGAAAGTGGTCTTTTCGAGAGACAACATTTTATTTTCTATAATCAATGCACATGCGCCACCTGGTCACTAATTTAGTGGGGACTAGCTCTCCAAGCTCATTCTGCACAACAATGACTCTTGACTTCTTAGGTACAGGCTAACCCATTTACTATCGGTAATTGGGTAAATAAAACCCGCATCCAATAGTTTTAAAACCTTCAGATTTTACAACTTCTTTCAGAGTGGGGTTTAGTCTACGCTGAGGACCTCTAGAAGCCTTAGCCTCTTCTTTAAGATTTATTTTGTGGGTGCAAACTAAAGAGCTTATTCTCTTAATATTTGCTATAGTCCACTCAATAGCAGATTTATGATCATTTAAAATTTTCAGCAGTTTACCTTCCTGGAGTTGAGATAATACAAAAAAAAATTACAATAGGAAAGGTGTAACGACCCCAAAATCCTACAAGGCTAAAATAGGACTTTGGGATCGCCACATTACTTAAACCTGCTTAAAATCCATGACATGCAAGGCACAGTAACACGAGTCTCCAAAAATGAGGATGATAAAATTTTCGATATATCAACTGTAACCAACTAAATAGCACGAGTCTATAGTCAACAAATACAATCCACTAAAACCAAAGAGTCTGATACACAACTATAAAAGTCTACTAAGCAACTTCTACTCAAGTCTAATACAACTCTCTCAATCAAATGAAATAAAAACTAAGAGGTGTAGCCACCCAAGTCTCTGGCTCCCTCATCAGAAGGCTCACCTTCACCTCCTTCCTCTGCGTATGTTTCCTCAACCCACGGCTCCGCCGTGTACTCCTGCTCTAAACCTGCCAAGACAAAGTCCGGCTGAGTACAAAGGTACTCAGTGTATATAAAATCCAACCAACAATAATAATATACCTGCACTTAGTCAGAAACATATCCAATTACATAATAACATAATCAGAGTGTAGAAGAACGTGTGCGCATATACATCATATCATCACCTTGACTCGTGTACTTGTGAGAATCTTAGACTTGGAAGACAATACACTTATGAGTTGCTTATGCTTATGAGACCACGTGCTTGCGAGATGCTTATGCTTATGCACTTATTCAGATCATACAATGATGTGACATGCCGTTCTTGGCGGATACGGACCATGCCTATGAATCAAATGTAATTGACATGCCGTTCTTGGCGGATAGTTCTTGGCGGATACGGACCATGCCTATGAATCAAATGTAATTGACATGCCGTTCTTGGCGGATACGGACCATGCCATGCTTATGCTTATTCAGAATGTCATACGTATGCCATGTTCATGCTTGTGGTCCACATGTGTGACTTGTGAGACTCTTATCTTAACATACACGTGCATATGTGCTTAAGTGTCGAAATTAACATTCGAGTTGGTAATTGCTTAGATTCCGATCTCCCATCATGGAAACTCCATTATACTGTCCCATACCAAATAGTTAGAGAATTCCTGGTTTGAGAGATGTTCCTCTAAGTTCTTACCTTCCCGACTATCAATTTCCATACAAATAATTAGACATACTTAACAAACCATTCACATATACATATCTTATCATAATTCATATCGCAATTCATAATCAATTTACCACCATTTCATAAGAGTATAATAGCATTTATCCTTTCAAGCATTTTCACAAACACCTTGTGTACGCATAATATGAATCCATTTCCCCTCTATATTTTCAAGCATTCATCAAACCATAATTCATCCATACAATCAATTCACTATTCACATCCACATATTAATCCCATCCTCCATACATTTCTCATCCTCCATATATTCTATCCACATCCAATCTACATTTCCATCCACATTTCCATCAATAATTAGCTTACTTCATAGAAAATTTGGGGAAAATGCATTTAATCTCTATTCTATCATTTCTATCAAATTAATATTCACAAAACATTAAAATAGAGTTGATTAGGATAGTATATCGACCTTAGGAATCCTTCCCTTGGATTCAAAATGCTCCCGAGGAGATTTGGAGAAGCTTTGAGGACGATCTCCAAGCTTTCCTCTCAATCTTCTAGCAACCTCCTTCTTCTCCAAGCAACCCTCTCCCTCAAACCCTAGGTTTTCTCCCCCTTTTTGCCAAATTAGGTTAGAAATAGGTAGAGTATTTTAGTATTTCGAGTAGGACCCCCTATTTATAGCCCCAAGGTCTGAGAACAAAAAGACCAAAACGCCCATACTAAAATTCTGTAAAAATCACGAAAGACCAAGCGATCGGTGGTTATGACCGATCGATTGGTTTTCAACCGAGCGATCGGTGCTCTTGACCGGGTGATCGGTCAAAAAAGCACTCTCTGGAAATTTTCCCCATACAAAATTCTGGGCTAGTCGATAGATACCGATCGATCGGTTTTGGACCGATCGATCGCTACTTCTGACCGAGTGATCGGTGCTCTATTTCGATTCATTTTACTGTTTTGGCCATAACTTTTGACTCGTTCGTCGGATTTTGACGATTCAACTTGCGTTGGATTCCTCTTTCGAAAACAAACATTTCTGGCGTTTTAGAATTTCTAAATTCCACTTAATTAATAGACTAAATTGTCCCCAAAGTTGACTGATCTGCAATTCTATTAGATAAAACCCACCATTGACTTGGCTTAAACTCAAAATAAGGAAAAACATTAAACATGAACTTCGAAGAGGGTTCCAACACCTTTCTAATGGTTCAAGAATCACTCAATTCCAGTAAACGGTGCCAAAACTAGAGCTTCCTAAAGTTTAGGGTGTGATATGACATCCATCCGTTACAAGTTTGATTAAGCCTAGTTCACACCACACCAAATAAATATATAATACAATAAACATCAAAACATCATAAGGATTATTATACCCCTAATACAATGAAGTAAAAACATGAAAAAGATTCGGGGTCTCTACAAAAGGTATCACCTGAGCCTAAAAAGGCATGTTTCAAACCATTAGGCAGTTGCTTAAGCTCTAAAATTGGCACTTCAACACTGGAGGGTAGGGACTTTAGCTTTTCATTTGGTAGCTCCTCAAATCTTGTTTGTCAACCATTTGTCCCTATGACCTGTGCATTAAATAAGGGACAAATTTCAATAAACTCATTTTTATCAAAATAATTAATATCAATTTGAGAATTAACAAGCAGAGTTTTAAGAGAGTTGGAAGAATTTGACGATTTGAACTCTTCTTGCACCATTGCATCAATCTAGTTTGTAGTTTCGCACTCATCATATCCTGACAATTGTTTACCTATATTGAAAATATTAACCTCTAGGGTCATATTTCCAAAAGAAAATTTCATTAGTCCATTCTTGCAATCATTTAAAGCATTAGACGTAGCAAGGAATGGTCTACCAAGAATAATTTGGATTTTAGAATCAGCATTCACCATAGATTGTGTGTCCAAGATAAGAAAATCAACATGATAATATAATTTATCTATCTAGATCAACACATCCTCTATTACCCCCCTCGGTTTCCTTACAGATCGGTCAACCAATTGTAACACCACAGTAGTGGGTTATATTTCTCTTAGGCTAAGTTGTAAATAAATTGAGTAGGGCATTAAATTAATACTTGCCCTCGAAATCATGGTCCCCGATAATTCAAGAAATTGTAGGACACCCAATGTCTTTTTATATTTGAGAGGAATTCTATGTTGAATTAGAGCGCTTACCTATTCTGTGAGAAAAACAGTTTTCTTCACATGGTGCTTCTATTTTGTAGTGCATAAATCTTTTAAAACATTGGCATTAGTGGGTACTTGTTTGATAATATGTAGAAGTGAGAGATTTATTTTCACTTGCCTAAGATTTTCTAAGATTTCCTTGATAATTTTAAGGCCTGAGGAAATGACACAGAGATAGGACTTCAAACTACCTCACTGATTTTGGGCACATCAACATCAGTATTACTCGTGTCTTTGGTTTTATCCTTCGGCTCTTGGGTAGAGTTAGGGATGTCTTTTGCTTTTCCACTACGAGTAGTAATGACATTAGTTTGCTCAAATTCTTTCTTTTCGAGGGTAGAGTCTCGTATCATGTATTGACCTTGAGGGTTTTGTTGAGTTTGGGAAGGAAATCTCTCATTCTCATTAAAACTCAAAGAATTAGTTAACTTAGATACATGGCTTCTTACTTCCTTAAATTCTTTAGTCATTTGAGTAAACAATGCTTCAAATTTTTGATTTGTTTTATTTTGAACATTTATGAAAGTATGCAATGTCTCCTCAAGAGAACTCCTAGATAGTGATGGTGCATTAGGTGCAGCAAATTGAGGTGCAGTGAAATTTCTAGGAGAGATCTGTTGTTGAAGGGGGTTGAGAATTATTACTCCAACTAAAGTTATGATGATTTTTCCAAGCTGGGTTATAAGTCTCAGAGTAAAGTGAATATAGCTTCCTGTAATTGCTCATAGCATTACAATGTTCCTCATACACACCTCTCATTTCCTGGAGTATTGGACACTCTTTAGTAGAATGTTCAGCCTCATGACAAACCTCACAAATTTATTTGGTCTTTCCCTGGTAAACAGGGGTGGTTGCCATTTTTTCCTTTCATTCGAAGAGCCTCAGCTTCCTTAGTTAAACTCTCCATCCTAACTTTCAAATTATCTTCCTCTCTCAGGTGGAAAATCCCTCCACTAGAAGTAGTGGGGGTAGGTCTAGACCTATTAGTGCTTTCAGTAGCACTAGGTCCTGTCCAAGTATGGGTTTTTCAGCCAATTCACTCAGGTAATCCATGGCCTCATTGGGGTTTTTTGAAAAAAATTCTTCATTGCACAGCATCTCAATAAATTGGCGCTCCCTAGGAGTAAGCCCTTTATAGAAGTAACTCACTAGGCACCAGCTTTCATACTCATGATGTCGGCACAAACTCAGAAGATTTTTGTACCTTTCCTAGGTCTGATACAAAGTTTCACTCTCTTTTTGAGTGAATGTGGTAATCTGTCTCTTCAAAGCATTTGTTTTATGATTAGGAAAATATTTATGAAAAAATGCTTGAGTCATCTCAGCCCATAACCCAATCGACCTAGGCCTCAAAGAATACAACCAGCTCTTTGCTCTATCCTTCAGAGAGAATGCAAAAAATTTGAGCCTGACAGCATCTATGATGCCTAGTTAATTGTGAAACGTGGCTACCACCTCTTCAAATTCTCTAATGTGCACTGTAACTTGTAAATTTCATTGCGTGTCAAATTGCCTCCATTGTTGTGTGGAGTTTATTATTTTGTGTGGGGAACTATCCTTTCAATCCAGATTGTTAATTATCTTCCCAGTTTGGGGTAATACCTCTGATTAAGAAGAAGAATAAATAAGAACAAATATTTGAATAAAATATTTATTTATTCAGTGGGGTTGCCCATATCCTATGTAGGCATTACAGGATACCTCATAGAGGTCTTTGTGTTAAGAAAAAGGAAAAAAGAAAGAGAGGTGACCATATTGAGGGGTTCACCTAATGTTCTCCATTGATGGGAGATTCTTCTTCTTCACCGGTAGCTTGCTTTGTCCTTGCAAAAAGAAAAGAAAAGTCTTTTTCTCTCTTCTCTCTCTCTCTTTCCTTGGATTTTTGAAAGTTTTTGTGTTCTTTCTTGTATATTTGTGTTTATTCTTCGTGGGCGTTTCTTGTGAGAAACTTCCTTATTATAGCTTTTGGAGAGTTATTTTTTAACTCCCCTTTGACTTTCTCTTTTTTAAGGAATCAAAAGGTTCTCTCATTTTCAGAGAGAGTCATCTGTCCTTTGACAGCTGATTTCTCTTATCTTAGAGAAACCTGATACGATTGAGAGTCCTTTTTTTTAAGGACTCTAAATTTGTTTCCCTTTTTGAAATACCTGAGAAGATAAGACATTTCTCTTTAAAAGGGGAGAAATCTTATCTTTCAAGAAAATGAGAGAGATTACTCCCCCTTTCGAATGGGGTGCCATATGACATTCTCTCATTGGAAAAAAATATGGGATCTCTATCTTGGGATCCCCCAAAGCTGGCAGAGAGTCCTTTTTTTATTAGGGATTTTCTGCTATATGGCAGTCAATATCTGACTGCCAACTGGGAAATGACTGACTTTGGTTAGTCCGCAAATTAAAGTGGTGAGACCATTGGTCTCACCCGTGGCCTGGGTCAGGTCTAAAGCCTATTTGGGTTGCGGATCAGGGTCTGACCTTAGGCAGTCCGCGGACCAAGACATGGTGGGACCATGGGTCCTGCCCTTAGTTTGGGTTGAGTCTTTGGCCATTTATGGTAATGGACTGGGCTAGTCATTGACTTGCCCACAGATGGACTAATAGAGTCTTTCTGCAGAGCTTGAATGGGGGTCTGCTCGCAAGGGTAAACCTTAACCACATGTCAGTCCTATAAGGATTGACACGAAGGGATGTCCACGGGGCATAATTGTCGTGCTATGCCCTACTGCAAGCATTAAATGCTAGGCGGGCTGGCTGTGAACTAGCCCTTGGCCAGTTGGAGCGCATGCCTTTGGAATGTGCAAAGCCCAACAACCCTTTCTTGGGTTGTGATTTGGTGCAAATAGGTGTACCATACACCCGCCTTGTGGGCGGTAAGATTTCACTGCTCACAATATGGATTTTTATTATGAAAAGTGGGGAGTAGTTGAATCATCCTCGGTTTAAAATCAAAGTTTTACACATTAGGAGGAAATATGATGCAAAAATGTGTGGCAGCCCGTGTGGGTGTAAGTGCGAATGAAGAGTTTTAACTTGATGGTCCTCGTGCTCACTCATTGTGCTTAAAAGTGTGTATAGAATCAAATGAAATAGACTCAAATTCTGGGGGTGTCTCAAATAAATTTGTAAAGAGAGTTTCAAATTCTTTCGGTCTCTTCGCAAATCTACCTAATTTGTTCCGGTATCGATGCATGCACAAAACATAATAAGAAATTAACTAAACTAATAAAACAAGTAAAAGAGAACGAAACGAGTTTATTACTTTGACAAATAAATGTAGCAAACTTCTTCCTGAATAATAAAAAGAATATATGCTCCTTAGCTTTTGTCTTGCTCCCCGACAACGGCGCAAAAATTTGATATTACTCACATGGTACTCTGCAGTACACTAAAGGGATTGTCGATCCACAGAGAGCAATGAAGATAAGTAATAATAATGGAGAAGAGGTTTGTAGAATCTTTGGTAGAGAAGGATTAATTAATTTACGAAAAATATCAGTGAGAGAAAGCGCAAGGCATCAGGTTTCCTCCCCTTAATGGTGTAATATCAATTTGATTATCTAAGGTATAACTCAATTGAGGGTTTCACATCCCAAACCTTCAATTGAAAGATTTAGAAATTCAGATTATCATAAAAACTAAAATAGATTTCTAATCAACTATTCAGAATGAGTTTTGACCCAAGCTTGCAATTTATCAGAAAGACTCGAGGACGACGATATACCCAGAGGCAATACCGCAGCAAAGAATAATATCCGCTAAGATGAAAGTTCTTCGTTTGAGAAATCAAGAACTATTACTCAACTACGAGAAAAGCCTGACTGAACTCGTGAAAATGTTTAAATCTCATATATTCAAATATATGAGATATCAAACAAGAAGAATGATCAATAAAGAAATCATAAACATTTAAAAACACTAATTGGATTAACTCCAACTAACATTACCTCATTAAGAGAATTCCACCCCAGCTAATGCTAGAGATTTAGCAATCCATACAAAGGAAAAACTAAAACAATAAGAGAAAATAGAGGATTCAAGGATCAAAGCTCTCTTCATAACACCTCTCTTTGAGTTTATAAAATTAAAAGGGAAAAAGAAAATGGAAAATAATCAAAATGGAAACTTCTAATGACAAAATCTCTCTCAAATAGGCAATTCGTGCCCGAAACACCGAATTCCACAACTTCCAATCGATCGGTCACTCCTAGCCGATCGATCGGTTGACACCGATTCTTGCTCTTTTTTCCTTGCCTTTCTTCTGTCTTTTTATTCCTTTCCTCCGTTGATTTTCATGAAACTTCTTTACTCGAATTCTCTGCATAAAATAACATAGAAAATGTTTAGAATTCTCAATCAATTAATGGAGAAACAAGTTTAAGCTTTAAATCCTAAATTCAGACTATAAGGGGCTCTAAAGGGTTACAAAATAAATAGTTTTGAGTGTACTTTTGCACAATCATCAATCTCCTAGGTTGCAATTCTCGTGACACTCCAAATGCAGCAAAACGCATGATTTCAAATCTCATAAAAATGATAAGACATGAAATCTCATGATGTTAAGAATTAATTTTGTTAGAAACCATGATAAAGTGATTCAAATTTTTGAATAACTACCATGACAAAGTGCCAAGCTTTATAAGCCTTAGCAAAAGGGCAGACCCTAAAAGTAACTGTCTCGGTCGAGCTATAGCTTGTTCTGTTTTTGGCAGGGCAGAGTCTTTGATCTTTTAATAGAGGCAGACCTCCCTGATATCCCTCTTATATAGCAAGTATGTCTCATAGCGCCTAAAGGTCTTTGTTGCCCGTGCACCTGCTGGGTATAGTGGTGCTCATAATTATAACATATAGGGATTAGAGCCTTTGTTTCTTTTTTTGGTCAAAAAAAAAAACAAGAAGGGGATATTAAAGATGGAAAGTGATTGAAAACTCTCGATAGTAGTACTATCGAGAGCACAACCACACGTTTGAAAATCAAATGGCCACTCTTTACTCTTTCCTTAAATGGTGGGCCGCCCCACAACAGTGTTTGTACCTTTGGATTTTGAATCTTGTGGCCTTGGCTCTTGATAGTACCTACTATCGAGAGTTTTAAATCACTCCCCATTAAAGATAACAAGGGGATGTTACAGACAGCATACCATCACTTTAGAGACTAAGCAACCACCTCACTAAAACCAAAATCATGGAGGGTTATAATTTCTATTAAAACCCACAATCTAGTCGAAAACTAACTTAAATCATTATAACACTAAAAAAAACTCAACAAAGATCGCCATAACTGGCAACTTCATGGATCGGCTTCCCTATCGTGTTGTTTGCGGTGGTGGCGACCACATAGGGTTGTCATCTTCGCCATGTTGTTCTTGTAAAAACCGGCGAGTCTGTTATTAGGTAACACACAGTGGTGGCAACCACATAGGGTTGTCATATTCGCCATGTTGTTGTTGTAAAAATCGGCGAGTGTGTTATTAGGCGATCGAGATAAAAGGGCATTATTGTCATTTTAATAGTTTTAGGGGTCTTGCTATGAGCACATGAATATTTTATTACTGTACATCACTTACTAATTGTACACCATTAAAATATAATAAATTTTATAAGGGGACACCCCCAACCCCCGAGCAACAAGCAAGTACACTAAGAGATTAAAAAAAAAAACACTTTTAAATTTTCTATTTATACACCTTTTAAACTTAAAACCATAAAACATAATAATTCATTATCCTCTCATGGACCCAAAACCAACTAAAGGTCCAATAAACTAGTATCAAAATAATAAGACCTAATCCTTATATATTGCACCTTTATTTGTGTGGGTTAAAGAGCTTGCACCAAAAGATCATAGGAATCTTGACGGTGAAGATAGTGTGGAGGAAATTAAACCCCATAGAATGTTTATCTCAAAATAATAGAGCATTGAACAACTGCTTATTACTCATAAGGTATTTTAGGGAGAGACCTTACTTTCTATTATTATGTTGGCAGCTTGGTTTCGGTTCCAATGACATTTTTGTAATTTTTTCCTATAATATCGATACTCATATTGACCAATATTGATACTTATATCAACCTCTACTGATAACATCGATACTCATATTGACCTACATCGATATTATTGATACATATCAATATAGATCGTCTTCAACCTTGGAACACAACTAGATCGACTCAACTTGCTGAGTATCGACCACACACTGTAAATCATAAAAAAATGCAAAGAAAACACATGTAAAACCATCTAACATGAGATTTAAGGTTTGAAAATCATTTTTTTTATGATTATAATCATTTTTCTTTATGTTAAATTAAATTATTTAAAAAAAATAAAAGAAAGCCAAAAAGAAGTGTTTTTTTTTTCCATTAATGACGTTCTCTCATAGTCGTAGTTAGCAGTTTAGCGGAATGAAGCTTTCTTGTGGAAATCTTAGTCAGAAATGGTAGGTAACGAAATGTTTGGGGACTCTTCTTGATCAACTAATGGACTCCATTATTGATAAGGAACGAAGGGGGTTCTCCATGGTTGATGAGAATGGAAGAGACACATGTTTTACCTTCAAATGATTTGGAAAATGGAAAAAGTTTGCATGTGCAAACTTGTTCACATGTGTGGGGGCATTTAGAGAAGGATATTTAAAAGACGGGTATTTTGAGAAAAAAACCCAAACTGTAGGGGCAATCTAGGAAAAACTCTTAAAATAAAAGAAAGTTCCCCCCGGGGTACGAAATTGTTGAGGGTGGTAGGAGTGCTCCTAGTAGAGCACCCTAATTTTATTGTGTGAATTTTATTTTATTTTTTGGTGTGTACTCAACAAATGCTGGTGTGGTCGTAGCACCACCCATAAACTAGACCCTGACATCGACTTGCTGGCGAAGCATATATAAACCCTAAGCGGTGCCTTCAGTTCTCCGGCAATGGCAAAAGAGAAGTGTGTACGAAACTAATCGAAAAGCGATTTAGAAGCTTTTGGCCATAGAATCTGATCATTTTCATGGCGAAATCCGAGAATTCAAAGCCAAATTCATCAAAAAGACCTCCTTTCATGCCTCATCGGGCCAAGATCGATCCGGAAAACGACCAAGAAATCGATCCGAACTCGCACTCTCTCGAGAAATTTAAGCTCTACGAAACCCGAGCTGTAAGGAAATTGAATTTCATCGATTTTTCATGATTTCCTGTTCACGTTATTGAAATCTTTGAAATTCTAAATCAATTTGTTGAATTTCTATGGTTTTGCACTTTTGCGTTCATCTGGGCAGAGATTTTATCTAATTGGGAGCGATCGCTACAAACGATTCTTCCGAGTGTTGAAGATTGACCGTTCCGAACCGTCGGATCTCAATATCAGCGAGGATCCAGTCGTTTACTCGCAACAGGAAGTCAAGAACTTGCTTCAGCGCATTAGTGAAGGCAATCGTTCCACTGGAGGGCTTGTCTTCGTTGCAAAGGTTTTCGGCATTGCAGGTTCGTTTATACTTCTTTTGGGAGAAGAGTGTTTTGTGTTTGGGTTTTTATTGTTATCTAATTTCTATTTTTTCTTTCTCACTCTGTAGGTTGCATTAAGTTTCTGGAGTCATATTACCTGATTCTTGTTACAAAGCGTCGCCAAATTGGCTGTATATGTGGTCACGCGATTTATAGCATAGAAGAGAGCCAATTAGTTACTGTTCCTCATGTATCAATTCAGACTGATATAGCTCATTCTAAAACTGAGCTAAGGTCTTCCCTCCCCCTTCTTTAATTCTAGGTTATTCTTTGTTTTTGCTTATATATGGTTATATATTCATTTTCCTCTTCTGGGTTGATAATTTTATTTGAAGCTAAGGCCCAATGAATTGAGTCACTGCTAAGTAAATATGGCTAAGCAAGCCTGAAGTTGCTCAATAACTATGTTTAACTCCAATATATACTTTAGCCAGTCCCAAGAAGTGCCTTCAGTATGCGTCTATCTGTCAATCGTTGTAGCTGGATACTTCTCTATCAATCGTTGTAGATGCATACTTCTCTATTGTCTATATATTGGTCCATGGCCATGAGATTGGCTTCAATTTTCCCTATCAGAGTGAAGTATAAATTTGGTGTCATACCTCTCTCTCTCTATTCCTCACACTAGAAAGTGGATGATGTGACCCTGTTTAGGATCTGAACCTGGATGTATTAGTATTTTTTTTTATTGGTAAATATAAGCAGGATTACAAGTACATAAGCCAAAAGACGACCCCGAGAAGACCAAAGAGCCTTCAGGGAGGGGATGGCAATCCACAGAACTCCTCTCACCTGAGGAGGTCTCCCATGTCTATTCGTAGTTGTGTCTGAACTCTGAAAGGATAGTACTGTTCTCTAGTCCATTTCTTTGCATTTTAATGCTCGCAGCCTGGCGTGGTTTTATTTCCTGATTTTGCCATAGCGCATGGAGAGAGGTGTAATAATCTCTTGGGGATCGATCCCCATTTTGATACCAGTGGATTTTATGATGCAACTCACATATGCAGGCCAATTGAGTTTTTTCAGAATAAGCATTGGACACATAATCCAATACATTCTTGGCATTCTCAGAAACAGCACATTGAATTATACACGTCTAGATGGATTTATAGCTTGTTATTTTGACTTATTTCTACCTTTGTTGACTCCCAAGTTGAATAGACACAAACCGTGTGTTGGAGTCCAACACAGATGCGAGATGTCGGATTGGGAAACCTCCAAATATTAGGATTCATGGACTCGTAGGATTTTCCAATTTTTCGTGCATTGTTAATCAGGATATCTTAGGATATATATCATGTACTTATCAAAAAGGGCATATATTAATGAAATTGTGTTGTATTCACCTCCTATAAACCTTATAAGGGATAAACTAAAATACTTACTCTATATTGCCTGAGTTTTTTTTGTGTAAGTAACAAATAGAAAAAACGAAATCCAAGATAAAAGGAGATTCTATTTGGTTAAGTGTGATATGGGTTGTCACCCGAAGGAGTGTCAATGTCTGGGCTTCAGGATGCTCCAATGCATGAACAAGGCATGACTGGGAAATGGTTTTGGGGCTTCAATTATTAGACATGACCTTGTGGAGAAGAGTTTTGGGGAAAAAGGTTTGGGACATCTAGGTGCGGCTGGGTTCCAAATCACTTCCCTATTTTTTATAGAGCAAGGGTTTGAAAGGATCTTGAGGTGCAAGATTTTTTCTTCTAGCAGACTAGATTTGTGGTTGGCTGTGCCAGAAGAATTCGGTTAGGGGAAGATGAATGGAGGCTATGGAGCAGCCGAGCAGGGTCCGTGGATTTTGCAAAGCGTCTAGAGCTTCTTCTGGAGACCCCTTGGCATGTGATCTTTACAAGAGAAGAAATAGGTGAATAGTATTGAGTCCAAATTTCTGATGGAATCTCAGGAATAAGGAGATAGAGTTGTGCCTTCATTTTTATACAGGTTGAATATAGTCCACATTAACTCTGTCTCAGAATACCACTAGATTTAGAAGTGTTATGGCATTATGCTAAGGGTATTCACAACCAGATTGCTACAGGTTCCTCCTTGAGAAGGATACCAAGTAGTTGGTCTGAAGACCTCAATTTAGGAACATTTGGAAGACTCCCCGGTCAAGGTACAAGCTTTTGTTTGGTTGATGGTGCTAGACAAGATTCTACCATTGATCACATGAGTAACTGAGTTATGTTGATCCCAACTATATGAGTCTTATGCTGAGAGACAAATAAAGACGTTCACCATCTTCTCTTCCATTATCATGTGCCTTGGGGAATTTGGAACTTTTTCTCTCCTTGTTCAGGATCTCACGAATCTTTTCAAAAGAGGCAAGTGATATCATCCTTGGCTAGCCAGATGGAGTCTTTGGTAGTAGGGGTAATATCATACCTTTTGACATGCTGCCTTATGCGGTAGGTTGGGAATTATGGACAGAGGACTAGTTGGGTTTCAGTGGATTTGATAACTAATAAGTAGTGTATTTACTTATGTTGTATGACCATTAGATGTACAAACAATTTATGAACGCTATTTTAGATGCCCAAGTGTCATAAATGTCCACCAATGACAATGAGTAGTTTAGCCTTGGAACTTGTCTCATTGCATATAATTATTTCTCATAGTATTTCAATATCTTAGTATGCAAGCATGTTTCTTTTAAGATTTCCTGTAGTATCACTGAAAATTTCTACTTATGTAATACCCAATCTTTCTATATAAGTGCAAAATATTATGACAATCAAAACTCTTCTCAAATTTCTCCATCTCCAAGATGCAAAATCTCTCTTCAAATCGAAATTTAAAACCTTATTAAAACATCAACTAACATTTCAAACTGTTCTTGGAATGTTTGTCATCCCAAAGCAGCGATATGTACATTTCATAAACTCTTAGCCTCGTCTCTTCTAGTTTTAATTGAACTTTCAATTCTCATTCAAAATTTGTTTACCTCAACTGCAGGTACAAGAAGATCTTATCCAGCGTTGATCTAACCAAAGATTTTTTCTATAGTTATACATACCCTATAATGCAAAGTTTACAGAAAAATGTCTTGTCAATGGGCGAGGAAGGGATGCCATATGAAAACATATTTGTATGGAATGCATTTCTAACACAAGCAATTCGATCAAGATGCAATAACACTCTCTGGACAATTGCGTTGGTTCATGGGCATTTTAAACAGGTATCTGACTCTTTACTCCATCTCGGTTATTTCTTGATGATTCTTCATCTCATTACACATGAATTTGATATATCATATATTCAAATCCACGGGACAAAGGCTTTTAGACATCAGTCTTCCTTATTGAACTTGATTTCTTGTTACATGTTCGTTTCTTCTTTCAAACCAGCATATTTATTTTTAATTAGCTGGCACTTGTTATCATTGATAGTTGCAATTAGCTATATATAAGGGAGGGGGCTCATGTATTTGCATGACCCCTGCAGTCTGCAGATTTAACCCTACCTACCCCCGGAGCCAATCCAGAGTGCAGTATGCATATTGGCAATTTTTCATTCTTGCTATATTTTACTTAGTCCCCTTGATTAATTGACTTGGTTTGTGAGTTAAAAAAAGTTGAGACACATGACTTAGATATTTACTCTTTTCATAATATCAGCCTGATCAATCTTAGGAAAATGTCATTTATCAGTGTTGTTAAAAGCTCTATTTGAGAACTTTCTGTACATATGCTCTAAAGATCGTGAGTGTGACCTGTGAAGTTATAGTTTACTAAGTACTAACTACAGTTTTTTGTAGGTCTGACTTTGCTAGGCCTTTTCAGATTATTGAAGAAGCCTTTATTTCCTAATTTATGACTTCTAAATCTTTTGTATTATTAGTATGTACATGAAAGTTAAGAGGATGAATTAGTTAAAAAGTGTTCATAAAAGATAAATGTGTTCGAAAATGAAGAAAATATAACTCATACCAAAAAGACAATAAATCCTCTAATAACTTTACTTAAGATTCCCAATTTTTTTTATGAATGTCAAATTTAATGACGCGTTTCAAGTATTTTAGAACAGAGTTTCATAAGTTTGTTTGTTTATTTATTTATTTATTTTTTTCAAAAACTCCTTTTGTCTTTTATTGTAGTGATGATTTATTATGTCCTGTTTATGTGTTTCAGCTAACTGTATGCTACAAACTGCTACTGACTTGATTTTGTCAATTAAAATGCCTTTTGGAATTCTTGATCTACAAGAAAAGATTCCAATAACTTTAGTGTTGTAACTTTGACCTGCTTGTTTTGCTCCGTAATATGTCATTCCCTCCATCCATCTAGGATTCAGATTATCCTATATGATTTCTTGATTATTATGTCTTGGGTTTACTTTTCAAGTACATGCAATATATTGCATTTTTTAGTATTTTAAGGTTTACTGCTATTTTATAATGGCAGGTTAGACTATCAATCTTTGGGCGGGAATTCAGTGTTTCTCTCATTTCTAGACGTTCTCGGCATTTTGCAGGGACACGGTATGTCACCCTAGTAACTTTAGTTGACTGATATGGCAAATCACCTACTTTATCTTACAAATTATCTTTTTTTAGTAAGTGAGGGAAACAACACTCAGAACATTGTAACATCCAAAAAAATAAACACTCCGAACATTGTACTGTCAATAAAGATGCTTTCATTATTTGGGGTGTGTACTTCTCTCATAGTGACTTTCTATCGATAGTATAAATTAAATAAGATGGATGAAGTATCACTTGGTATAAATAAAATAAACTGAATGAAGTATCACTTAAGATGAATTTGTAGCCTTAATTCTGGAGCTTGTAGATCTTCTGATTTTACTAGTTGAAATGGCATCAACAGCAGGAAATCCCAACCTTCATAAGTCAATATTAAGACCAATGATGCTTTATGAAGCAAAAGGATGACAACCAAGAAGCAACATAGTGAATTAATGAGTGTAGCCGAGATGGGGATGTTGAGATAGATGAGTGGAAAGATTGAAAAATATTATAAGAAATGAGCGGTTTCCAGAGAATTTGAGAGTAGGTATAATAATGTGTGAAAAAAATGAGAGTTAAATTAGATGGTTTGGAATTTGGACACAATTAACAAAGATCAACGAGGGCACAAGTGTGAAGGGGTGAGTTGATGCAAGTTGAAGGCTTTTAAAGGGTGAGGGGAAGACCAAAAGGACATGAATGGAGACTAGTGAGAAAAGATTTGGCAGCACATGCTCTTGCCAAAGATTTGGCTATTTATATACTTGAATGGTGGAGCAGAATTAGTGTTGGAAACTCCAAATAATTTGGATAAGGCACTGAAAGAAGATAAAGAAAATAGTAATAATAACAATCTTATCATCATATATGTGAATGTAAACTATTTTCGTCCACTCTTTCATATTGTTTCGTAATTGTGATGAACCTCTAACAATTTAACCCGACTTATTTTCAAAGGAAAAAAAATGAAATATAGAATTTGTAAGCCTGTACTCAAGTCCCGACTTCAATGATTCTTTAGTAGTCTAAATTTCATTTTATAAATACAAAAAACATGGAACTTTCTCTTTCTTACCAATCTCTAGTCTTGCTGAAATTAAGCATCTGTCACTCTTTTGACATGAATTGTTTTTGAGTCCCTTTCAATTTAAGACACTAAGCAGCTTTTGCAATTTCGAACTATGGATTTGTTGTTACTAAATTTTATGAGATACAAAAGAGCTAATTTGGATCTGATCACCTACTTTACTCCAAATTCTGTTTCCTGAAAGTCTTCACTAAGTTCACATTGATGAAATTCTTGGTGACCATGGAATCTCTAGTACAATGTTGCACAAACAAGGACACGGGTGTCAATGTCGGACTTGGATACGGGGATTTAGACATGGCAAACCCCGAAAAATATTTTGGGGACATAGGAGGATATTTTAAATTGTAATTTTCAAAATTGTTATATTGTAAATGTTATATGAATAATACTATAAGATGAAAAAGAAAACAAATTAAATATGACAGAAAAATTATTGCAAACAACACTAAATAATGTATTGCAAACTACAATTCATTAAACAAAATAAATAAGACAAGAATTAAAGCAAATAAACTAATGAAGTAATAAACATATATTAATTCTAAATGTTGTAATCTCAAAGAGGGTTAATTTTAAAAAAGTTTTTTTGGCCTGAATTTAGCCCGTTGACACTCATATTCCTCCCCCTTTCTCTCTCCTCTTTCTTTTCTATTATAGGGATCGGTAGTTCCTCATATTCTTTTTTTTCCTGTTGAAAACCGATCATGGTTCTTTCCCACTTTTTATATCGTCTTCTCCTTTTTGATGATAAGAATTAGAAAGAATTTTACTGAAATTTATGCTAATTATATGCAGTTGTATGTCTTTTTTGAAAAAAAATAATTAAAAGTTTATAGATATTAACCGTGTTCGTGTCTTTCTATGTCCAAAATGCACTGATTCTTTCTATATGAGTCACAACAGCTGTGTCTGTGTCCACATGCTTCGACATGAAACACGCATCTTGTCTTAAGGAATCCGCACAACATATCTCTAGCTTAATGTTAGATTACAGGGAATATGTCTCTATCTTTATATTTAGGAAATATTAGTATGGTAATTATGTGTAGAACTTTTGCTATCTCATTTGTTTTCATGGTATGCAGTTACTTGAAAAGAGGAGTAAACGACCGGGGTAGGGTTGCAAACGATGTTGAAACAGAACAAATTGTCCTTGATGAAGAAGCTGGGTCATGCAAGGGAAAAATGAGTTCTGTTGTGCAGATGCGGGGTTCAATTCCCCTTTTCTGGTCTCAAGAAGCTTCTAGATTTAGTCCTAAACCTGATATAATATGTAAGAATATTCAAGTCTTTCCAAATTAATATATGTATTTTTTTTGCCAAATATATTCATTTTAAACTACTTTCTTTACTATTGTAGGCCTAACTTTATCTAACAGAATGTGTGATGCTTGTTTTATTCTTTGGCCTCAGTACAAAGATATGATCCTACATACCAGTCAACCAAGTTGCATTTTGAAGACCTGGCAAAGAGATATGGCAATCCAATTATTGTACTGAATCTAATTAAGGTAATTTCCATGTTCATTCCTAAAGCCACTTGTACTTTAGAATAAAGTTATATGTAGAGCAGCAAACATTTCTCTGTGTATTGTTGTTGTTGTTGAATTTTCTCATACTTAATGGAGCATATTCTAAGCAGAATTGATCATTTCTGATTGTGGGTTCCTACTTTCTGTATTTTATGTTTTTTTTTAAAATAAAAATTATATGCAACTGATATGGCGGCGTTACTAAATTTATGTTCACTACAATAGCAATTAATTGACTCAATGATCATAGCTTCTGCGCTTAAAATTTATCTTGTAATTACTTACAAATTGTGAGCCCAACAAAGTCAAATAAGTGATTCTGACGTTCTCTATTTTAGGTTTATTTCTCTATTTTAGCTGCATATATCCAGCAGCTGGTTGCAATTTTGTTGTCCATTGAGGGCCTTTCATTTACTTTAAATTTTAAGGTACTTCAATTTTAATCTGTGATATCATCTATCTCCTTAGAGCTTATTTGATGTATAAACGATGCAGACTGTTGAGAAAAGGCCCCGAGAAATGATGCTACGGCGTGAGTTTGCAAATGCAGTTGGATATCTAAACCAGATTCTCTCAGAAGAAAACCATCTGAAGTTTATCCACTGGGACTTCCACAAGTTTGCAAAGAGGTGAGCATGTGCATTCTTGTCTTGTAACAGAATATGTTGGACCCTTTTTCCCCCAAGAGCTAATGGTTTTGTTTCTATTTTGTTTAAAAGCAAGTCGGCGAATGTTTTGGCAGTTTTGGGTGCTGTGGCAAGTGAAGCGCTTGATTTGACTGGTTTTTACTATAGTGGAAAGCCCGTCATAATTAAACGGAGAGCTACCCAGCTCAGCCGAACAAGCACTGGGAGGTATTACATTGTTCATTAGTTATTGTGTAAATGTAAGCCAGCATCTAAAGATATTATTAGTGGCAAATTTTTGTTTGATCTGCTTCACTAATTTGTACTTTTAAGCTTTATAAAAGGAACTGACTTTAGTACCGGCATAAAATGGTCATGATAGTCTATGAATTGGGTATAATTCATTTTTCCAACTTTATTTGTTGCTGAATATTTTGAGGTACCTAATAAATTGATGGGATCCTGATGTACACATCAACAGTTCATGGCTGTACATAAAATCATTATTATCTCTTTGTCAGTGTAACATGCAAATTATTATTGTTACTTTGTGCTGATTAGTAAAAATAGTTAGCTATATTTATTAATTGCTCATTGTAAATGTTTGCATTGCAATTATTTCAGCCTGTTAATGATCAAGGTTTTTGTTGTTAGTTTTTGAGAAAATTTATTTTTATTGGTGTAGATGC
Organism: Tetracentron sinense; assembly: GCA_015143295.1. Taxonomy (NCBI): domain Eukaryota; kingdom Viridiplantae; phylum Streptophyta; class Magnoliopsida; order Trochodendrales; family Trochodendraceae; genus Tetracentron; species Tetracentron sinense. The sequence continues at coordinate 48,323,310 of CM026552.1, forward strand.
ATCATATGATGTCATTAAGGGTGTTATTTTAATCCTCCTTTATTTTTGATATACATGATAGAAAGAGGGGAATCAACGCCTAATATTTCTCTCAATTTTTCCACTAATATTCTTCTCTTTTCTTCCACTTTCTTCTAGGGTTTCTACTTTCTACTTGCTATCAGTGTAGGATATTGTTCAAGATTATTAAGGATCTGCAAAAAAAAGGAGGGAAAACTATCACTAACATCAGCTGATCGTACGACTGATGTCAGCCACCCGGGCAAATTAGTATTGTCTAATGAGTTTGAATATTTCGGAATTTTTGAAACTTGTTTGGGGAGGTTCTATGAAGAATTGAAGTCGGGGTGATGATTTCCCTTCTTTATTACCGTTTTTTGCTGGTTTTTGTGGTTTTGGGGTGTCAAATCTTATAGGTTGATATTTAGGTGATCTATGGAGATTTAAACGGAATATTTAAAGGATATTATAACCAATGTCAACTGAAGTGGGTCTGAAGCGATTTCCAGAGTGTCCCAAAGTCCAAGTTCGATGTCTACACAAGTAATTATGGTGATAGCCCTAGTGTGTAGATCATAACTACAAAGTTGGATGCCATTAACTTTTTGGAATGGTCTTGATCTGCTAAGATGTATATCTGCAGGAGTCGAGAGAGGAAAGCTAGGGTACTTAAATGGTGAAAATTTTATAGCACACCAAAGGGTTGTTTCCTCTACTTTGATTTTGGCGACATAGCCCCTCCTTTTCGATGATCTTTAGAAATTTTAGATCTTTCTCATCCTCAATCAAATCAAAAGTCGTAGATTCGAGGTGCACTATTTGACGACTTGCTCTAACTACTTGTTCCATGATTCTGGTTCAAAACAGAGACCGTCGAATGAACTTGGAGCAGAGCGGCCCATCTTCGCGAGGTCTTTTCATCTTCGCAAATTTATCATTTGTATATCTTCTTGTTCCACATAAAGCATGGCTGGTTAATGTTGCCCGAGAGATTCAGAGGGCTCCTCTTCTGGCAAGACAAACCGAAGCTTGTAGTTTTTAGGTTTCCTTTTGTTGAGAAACTGGCACTACCAGCTTCATATCCAGATCTGACCTATGAAAATCTCTCTATTAGATGCCTACCAAGAAAATTTTCACGCAGAGCGAATTGCAAATATTGTCGATAGATTTGAGAGAAAATGCAATAAATTGCATTATTTGCATGATATTGTAAAAACATAAATATTAGGGATATATATCCTACCCTGATACTTAGAGATATCTCGGGGTATATATCACATATGTCACGGGGGATATATCGCATATGGTGCAGATATTTAAAACCTTGATTGGGAGTTGGAAGCTACCATTTTTGTAATAGTTTTTATCGATTGATGAAGTTAGAAGCTACCATCAGATTATAATTTTGATCAATAATCTAAGAAGAGGTATTAGAAATGAAAAGCTGAAACTACAAAGATAAAAACAGCGCGAAGTTCACAAGATCGTGAACCGATACACATAAGATGATGAAATAAAGACAAAACTGTGAGAGCCCCTGATATCAGCCTCACAGACCCTAGACCCAATCAGACTGACAATATGTCCAAGTCCACCCCAGTCTACCTAGAAGAGCACCTAGACCCAATCAGAATATTGGGGCAGCTCAATAGTGTTCATCCTTTTCCATGTGCGGACGACACATGAGTTTGGTCTAAAGAAAAGAAAGGATTGTTTTCATATAAATCTGTCTTCTTAGCTTCTATGGAGTTCTCAAGGCTAATCTTCCCTCACATCTCATTTGCAGAAGTGGTATCCGTGTAAGGTATCATTTCTTCCTTTATATGATGGGTTTAGACAAGATTTTCACGGTGCATTCTCTTAGGCATAGAGGTTGGAGACTGCCAAACAGATATGTTTTGCTAATAGAGAATTAGGAAACAGTTCATCACTTATTATTCCCTGTAAATTCACTTCAAAAGTGTGGAATAGCATCCTTGGTTTGTTTGATATTCGTTGGATCTTCTTAGGTGTCTCATGGAGTGTCTTCCTGGTTGGCATGCTGATTTCCTTGAATTTGGGGTAAGAGACTACGAGGATTGGTTCATGGGGCTATTAGTTGGGCCCTATGGAGGAGCAGAACAGAAATTTGAGGATGGCGTCCTCTTGAGTAGAAAACTGAAAAGGTGGAGGCCAACATAAATAAATGAATAATTTGTGTGTGCGTGCGCGAGATCAAAAGAGTTTGAGGGAATCAACCCTCCAAATGTTTGGCAATTTAGTTGTCCATTAAGGTTTTCTTGAGGTCTTAGTCCTATTGTATAGATTGGGTTTCTCTGTTCAGTTTTGCTTGCCTTTTGAGTTTGTGTTTTCTTTGTACCAGCGCTCCTCAGATTCTTATGAACTCATCTTTTGTTAATAAAATTCTTTCTTAGCTATCAAAAGAGAAAGATAACAAGGCTAGAAGCACCCAACCACTAGGTCTTTTGATCTGAGAGGGACTGATGCAATTCATATTTATAGGAGGTTGTACCCAAGGTTCTGAATGTTGATATAGCAGGATATATTGCACCAATGAGAATATATTGCAAGATATATCGTTTCGCGGGAATTATATTGCACGTCGATGAAAGAATTCGAAAAAAATGGAGGAAAACATAGAATTTTACAATGAAACTTCAGAAAATATTAAAATAGTTGTTAATGCACCTTTGTAAATATTTTTTTAAATAAAAACAATAATGTACAGAAGAGATGCAATGGGAGGGGGTCAAATATATGCTTTGACGATAATGTATGATTGACTAATATTACATAAAATGTTTCATTCATCATTCAATTAATCATAAGTCAATAATAAAATACAATCAAAGTTCCATATATAATACATCCATGATCCAACTCACATTAAGAACTAAAATTAAAGCCACATGGAGTTACGCGGAGGCTTGAACTCATCTTTGTCCTGACTAGACTGACGATAATACCATGATGTATACTCACGTACAGAATGTTGGTAATCATCTGACCCAAGATGTAGTAACACTCCCATAGGTGGATAGTAGAACTATCACCATGAGCCCTTGAGATTTGAAAATTGCCTTGCAATTTGGAAGTTGAATTTTGGCCTGGACGACTAAAAATTGAATTTTAACATTGAACTAGAAATTTGGATTTTAATTCTTTTGAATTAAATGGGGGGTACCCAAAATTTGCTTAATTTTTTTTTGTAAAGCTTGAATATAAGTCTTTTTCTATTGAATTATTTTTTTACTTTTTGACCATGTGGATGGAAATATTTTTGAAGACTAAATATGAGACTTTTCTCACCGGACTTTTGGGTTTTAGTAGTGTTTTGATATATTAGAATTTATGAAATTTTAAGATTTGAGATATACCTTAGCATTTGAAAGTTGAAAATTTTGACCTAATCCCTAAAAAATAGATTTTGTTCAAAAGAGAGAGGATTTTACAAAGCATCGTATAAATCGTGTGATATATGTGATATCTCGTGCGATATATGGGTAATGCGATCTATCGTTAATATCGCACTACATTTTGTAAAAGAAAAGAAAAGAAACAACCCTAAAGATATATCGCAGGTGTTCAATATCGAAAAATATCTTTGATATATTGGATATATTGCCGATATTTTGATCCATGGTTGTACCAAGGATCCATATTCATGGGCAGTATCAAATCACTTCTTTTAATAGGAATGGGATGCAATGCTAGATGCCTGAAGAAGGAAAAGCTTAAGACAACTCATGTGGCACTAATTAAGGGATTCTTTATTTACTAGTTGTATTCTTTTCTTTTTTTTTAGTTATTGATCGGTGTCCATTGGGTCTTCTTGGTATGGGTGGTGTCCGGTTAGGAGTTAAGCTTTTAGTAGTTTCCTTTTGTTATCAGGAAGTTTCTATCATAGTTTGCATTGTAGTCAGAATGTAATTACATGAAGTTATTGTTTAAGCTTTATTGGGGAGTAAGTCATCTGCAGTTGTAATACGGGATGAAGTAATGGGTGGAGGGCACTTTGATCTTTCAGTGAATTGGAGACGATTAGTTTCTGGGTATATTCCCTTGTTATTTGGATACTGTAATTTTACTGAGACTCCGGGTCGCCGCATTTTTTTTTTGTTGTTGGTTATTCAGTGTAGAAAATTTTGTTTATATGGGATTTTAGTTGCAATTGTGTCACATCAGTTTCTGTGTACTGATTTTTGATTGCAGCTATCCTTTGTCATCTTGTCTCCACCAAAGAGAAATAAGATGAATCTTTTTTACAAAGGATCACTCTGTCAAAAAAAATAAAATAATAATAATAGTAATAATAATAATAATAATAATAGTAATAGTAATAGTAATAGTAATAGTAATAGTAATAGTAATAGTAATAATAATACCTTTCAAAAGGAGCATATAATGAATTCACCTTCTCGCTCCAATTTTTAAGTCGATAATCTTCTCCATCTGGATAAATAGTTTGAGGAATTCTTCTATCACCCGGCCCAAAAAATTCCTTCTAAAGATTGTGCTGCAAACAATTCTTCCATTTCATCGAATTATGGACGAATTGGTAGAGCCAATCACACAATTTTCTGATGCCACACAACTTTAAGAGAATTCTCTCATCTCAACCAACTTTAAATCTCATTCGTTTGCTAGTATCTTCAAAGTTTTTCATGATTCTACGCCACCCACAGAGTTGAGACTTCCTTATAGCCCCCATTTCGATTTCTCGAGCCAATACATTTTTTTCATTTTTATATTAATGACTTGATCTCCTCTCCAAGTCGTCAAAACTATTTCCTGAGAAGCACCCTATTATTCTCAATCTTAATTTCTTTGGACGAAAAAACTTTTGAAAATCAACCATACTGAGTGACATTTTGGCATCTCACTTGCCCATACGAAACCTAATTAAAGCTTTTCAAGGCAATTGGCAACTGAGGCTGGGATTTGAAGAACGAATTCTATAGACTGAGAGACTAGCAAGAGATTTTTTGGTAATAGTATTTTCCTTCAACTTCTGTAAGAGCCATCTCTTCTTTACTCTATCTTACCAGGCTTAGATTCTCTTACACCTCGAGGTCCTTGACCAAGGTCCTAAACGAAATCCAAGTGCTTGGAAGCCTATCCAACATGGAACCATTCTCCATGCACTCTCGTCAAAGAAGTTTGTCCTCCAATCTTTTGAAGGCTAAATAAGACGTATTTGAAGCAACTGGGCGTGATGAGGCCTAAGCTTTGAGTCCATACAAGGTAGAATGTAAAAAAAAAGAAGAAGAAATTATTAGAAAAGAAATAAAAACAAACAATTATAATTAAGCATGCAGGAAAATTACTTGAGCATCTAATAAGTCCCATAACTTAAGAAGAACCACTAACCAAAGTACCAATCACCAAATTAAGTACAAAGAAATAAGTTCAAACCCTCGAAATATGGAGGTCCATGACTTGTAAACCAATGACAGATATGAGACTGAATTACTTCAAAATCTCCATAATGGTCATGCATTTTTCTTTAAAATGATTCACCTTGTGATAATAAGTGTTAAACTTGTGAATATTGAAATTAGTTTCATATGGGTGGAGAAGTCTCAAGAACACAGAAGAGGCCTCTGTCTGCTAGGGTTTTGGGAAAATCTTTGAACAACATTTGGATCATCTGACCTTTGCCTACAAGCTAACTCCCTCATGGAGTCGGCGATGGAGTTGATCGCCCTTTTAGAGCTGGCCTAATTATGGGGTGTTCTAATTTGCAGTCGGCTTGTCCTTTCACTTTTAAACAAAACAAATGAGTATCCTTGTTTGATTCCACATATGAATGAACGGTGCCCAAGTCTGCCCCCCTAATGGCTCGCTTCACTAGGGCGCTTGGAAAAGGAAGGAAGCAGTTCCTGAAAAGTACTTTATGAAAGAAAAAAAAAAGAAAAGAAAGAAAAGGGTGCACCCAAGACTTAACATAGTGATTCATTCTATACACCACATGTTGATTAGGGATCCTTTTATTCTGCATGAACTGACTTACCACACTCACAACAAATGTAATATCTGGTCTGGTGATAGAGAAAGGCATTTTATCCCAAAGAAAGGTCCAAACAACCCAGCATAAACTAATACTATAGTCCTATAGCTTCTGAAGGCTTAAAGTTTAAAGAAATAAAACCTAAAGGATGACATCTGTAGTCGCAATTTCGCGTCATACTAAGACTTATTCTTCCTGTTTACCGCATGGATCAAATAGGCATATGCCTTGTAATAGTGAATAAACTTGTGCTATTTAGAACAAGGCTTAAGCCTTGGGGATTCTTTCTATCGGATCGCCTCGAAGCGCACACCTTTTAAAACACTGTCTCCATACCTGCCCATTCTTGACTCTTCCTCGAATCGGTACAGAAGCTGGAGACCAACTCAATGCATCTTAGACTTCCACAAGATTGATTTTAGTGACAAATTTGAAAGTAGAAACTCGAAGCCGCAACTGTTAAGTAATCTAAGTCATTATAATAACAAACTTCAGTGTGGGTTGAGAGAGATTAATAGTATAACAACACAGGAATATACGATGTTGAAGAAATGGAAAAGCAGAAAGTTGAAGTTAAACTTTGATGGTTTCTCCTTGGTAATTTCAATCTGGCAAGAGCGCAAGAATTGGAGACACATTCAAGCGCTAAGGGTGAAAACTTGAAGGTTCGTTCTTTTATAAGTGAAGTGGACTCTATCAATGAATAGGTCCAATCACTATAAGAAATTTGAAGATATTTCCCATTTTATGTTGGAACCTTCGATAGTAAAGATAGAAGGTGACTCTTTTCATGCATTACAAACTAACAGGTCAAGGAAGTTGGAGTAGCAATGGAGGCCACCATATCCCAAATTTTAGTATTGGCTTTGACATTTATATGCGTAGAAATGCGAAAGATGAAAATGTATTGGCCAGAGTGTGTAAGAAGGTCGTGCATTTATGTTGCTATAGATTTTGCTACTTAAATTTCCTTTCTCAATAAATATTCAGTTATAGCAAAAATAAAATGATGAGAAATTTGGCAGGCTGGAGATGTGGTTATGCGGCGTTAACAATTTCTTTAATCTAGTTTTGGGGGGTGGGCAAGAATTTTGTTAAGAGACTCTAGACCAGTGTTACCTAGGCACGTGGTACAGGTGCCAAGTGTGCAAGTGTCTAAAGGTGTTCGGCATGGCAAGCTCTGGAAATCCCAATACGGCGGCACAGACATATAGATTTTTTAGAATGATTTTATATATATAGATATATTATAACTCAAAATATAGAGAAAATAATAAGAATAGAGGGGAGGGGGAAGGGGGGAGGGAACCAATTGTCCCCATTTTTTTAAAATTATATGTCAGTTCTAAGAAAATACTCATATAGAGAATAGAGATGAGAAAACAAGAGACTTATATATTGAGCATTGTTGGTGCCGTCGCTCTCTTAGTAAGTTTTCCTCTATATTGTTGAAAAAGCTACAAAAATCACAAAAAGTTCCTAGCAATCTAATATATATATATATATATATATATATATATATATAGTATTTTTTAAATGACAAAGCATACTTGAAGCACTACGTGCCTAACCATAATGCTGATGTCATCATGGCACGGTATAAGCACGTACCAAGGAGTGTTGTGTTGTGCCACAGAGTGTCGGCACAATAAAATTTGAAAAAACTGAAGTGCCTAGGTAACACTGCCCTAGACCACTATGGATTAATAGAGAAAGAAATTACATATGTATATATTAGCCATCCTAGCGCCCTCATCAACAAATATTCAAGAGATCATTAGGGAACCCTTTAAAATACAAAGAAATTATAGACATACATGGATGGATATGTTGATGATAAAAGATGTTAATGTTTTTTTCTTTTTCTGTATATATAGTGTACAAGAAGATTACACTTGAATATTTTCTCATGGGAACTGCTTATTGCATCAATAGGCATTTTTCATGAGTTACTTGGTAGTGGGCATTCTAGGTAATTTTTTATACCTGAACAAAAGAAGAGCACCGTTTTCCATTGGCCTGGTTTCTGTTCTTTGTTTGATCGTTGAGTTTGTAGCTTTGAATTTTTCCGACCTATCGCCTAATCATTATCTAGGTGGACACTGGCTAAAGTTTAAGAATTTTCACATAATAAGTAAATTTTGGCCACTCAGACAATACCTTGCCTAGAGAACATGTTGTCAAAAATCGACTCGATTCGGTCAACTTCGACCGAATTGAATTGACTTCCCTGGTATGCGAAGCGAAATTCACTTGTATTTTAAAAATATTGGATTTCATGGTAAACTCCGGTAAACTACAACCGAATTTTTTTTAAAAAGTGTTGGGAAAATACAGAACTTAGGTGAAAGTTAATCGAAGTGTACATAAAAAGTCAATAAATTGAAGGGCTATTAAGTTTTAACTTAAAATGGTAATGCTAGTTCCACTCGCTTTAAACTTACTTTCTTCATAAGGAAAGACATGAATCCCTAGCATTAACCTTATTATAAATTATAATTTTATTATTAGAGTGTGGTTACCATTAATCTTATTATAAATTTTAATTTATTATTCTAATAATTTTATTATTAGTATATTATGCCTATAAGGTATTTTTAGGAATATTAAAAAATTAAATAACTTCCTAATAGTATTTGATAAATTAAAAATTATTTAACCAGTCATCTCTTCACATATTGATTAAGTCCTGGAAAAACATTGAGCTCATCAATTGCAGATTGAAATATGTTTAGACTGTTTAGTGACTAAATTGATTTTCAATTATTTATCAACTTTAATGTGGATTCATAATGTTTTAAGGTTTCTAAAACAATTAACATGGTAATTATTGAAAAATAAAGAGAATAAAATGGCCTTACATACCCTTCACTTGACAAAGAAGATGAAATAGTAAAAAAAGTTGACAATATAAAAAAATATCAAGAATAAATTACAGTTCAGACAAGTAGACAATGCATGTCACTCAACATGATTCACACATTTGAGTATTACATGCTTGCATCAGTAATATAATGAATTCTAGCTCATGTATTGAATCTCTAAAGTTTCATCTTAGATTTCCAATGTTTCCTTAAAGTTTTCTCGACTTCTTTAATTTTTACATAACTTTCTCGGACTTCCTTATACTTCCTCGAAACGTGTTAACCTCCTTAGCGACCAAAGTTTATACCAAAACCAAAGATTAATACCTTGCTAGGGAAACCCCATCATCTGTGTCACTTGGACGCTTCAACCATAGTTGCAGGGAAGCTATGTACAAGGTGGGAAGCTCGCTTCCCAGGAAGCTCGTTTCTCAGACTCGCTTCCTTAGACAGACTCACTTCATGGGAAACTCGCTTCCTAGGAAGGTTGTTTCCATCACGTCCAATTTAGTTGTCAAAGGGAGCTGTATGTGTGAAGTGATGGGGTATATAGACTTTAAGCAAGTATCGTTGGTTTGGAAACTAAGGCACCTACTTTTCTACCAAAATCTCATGTATGAGAAAATCAAACATATAGCTACCCGTAATAATATAACGGGGATGGGGAGAATATATCTCATTTCTCGCTTCCCGTTTCCTAGGGTTTTTTTGAGCCTTGCTTCCCTCTTCTAGCTTCTCGGTTTTGCTTTGCTTCTTGTTTTTGCTTCTCGCTCTGGTAACTATGGCTTCAACTACACCGATCCCTATATTATGCTATACTTTTCATTGTTCTAACCTTAAGTTTTAGTATTGATGATGGACTGTGCGGTTTGAAGATCTCATTGTTTGTTTATATTTATACAGGGACGCTTCACTTGGAGATCTTAGAGCTAATGCAGGTGATCCCGTGAGGAATGGAAGTAGTAATGAAACTCTGAACTCTTTGATTAATCGTGACAGAGATTCTGAGGTCAATCAACAGTTTAGGAAAGACAATCATAGTGGTGCAGAACCATGCTTTCAAAGTGGCGTTCTGCGCACTAATTGCATTGATTGCCTGGACCGTACAAATGTTGCCCAGTATGCTTACGGCTTAGCAGCTTTAGGCCGCCAACTCCATGGAATGGGCTTGACAGGTATTCCCAAAGTCGATGCTGATAGTACCATTGCCGCGGCTCTCATGGATATGTACCAGAGCATGGGGGATGCACTTGCTCAGCAATATGGTGGCTCTGCAGCTCACAACACTGTACCATTTCTTCTACACTGTCACTTTATTGATTTCTTATTTGGATCTATTTACTGTGTCCAGATTAATATTTTTTCACATCTGCTTTTGTTAATTGTTAGAGATTTGATTCTTTGAAACATTGAAATATTGTTCTCAACAATGCTTTCTTAAGCATCTCAGGTGTTTCCAGAGAGGCAAGGAAAGTGGAAAGCTACTACGCAATCTAGGGAGTTTATCAAATCTATCAAGCGATATTACAACAATGCTTACACTGATGGTGAAAAGCAAGATGCAATAAATTTGTACTTCATCCTCCCTGATATTTTCTTCTGCCTCTCGTGCTCTACTAACAATGCTCGCAAATTTAACAAAGACAATAATTCTCTTCTCACCATCATCAACCCATCTCCATCACCATAGTGTATGACAGTATGAGATGCATGTGGCCTTTCAATCCTTCGTCCATACCTTATCATTTCAATAATAGGGTGATCATTATGGAAAGCTTGCATGCTTCAGTTTTGTTGGCATTTAGTGTGAGGATTACTACTTAGTATTGATGTTACAGCTCTTACTGTCATGCTTCTTAGGTTCTTTTCATTTGCTGGTCTTGTCAGATTTTTGGGTTACTTTCAACCACAGGAAGGAAAACCTGCCCTCTGGGAGTTGGATTCTGATTATTATCTTCATGTTTCTGGAACTGGAGATGAGCCAGTTTCAGATAAGAGGTAAAATTTCTACGTTTATGTTGTAAAAGCTTTTTACAGCATTATATATATAGTGTTATATACACACAATTCTTTCTGAATAGCTAGTTCTAAACATTCCATTTATTTTCTTTTGTGCAGTTTATCAGTTGATACTAAACCTGTAGTAAGAACTGGAATTACTCTCGCACCTATTCCAGCTTGCAGAGTAGATTTCTTGCGGATGAAGTTGACATCGTTTGATAAACTAATAGAGAGGACATGCAGTTCAATAAAGAACGTAAGGCTTTGCCGTGAATCAGAACAAAAAGCAGGTGGTACAGGGAATTCTGGAATGGCACCTGATGCAGCGTAACTTTCCTTCAACCTAAGCAATTAATTTTAATTGTTTGGATTCTTATTATTACATGTCCAATAATCTGACCTCTCTCTCTCTCTCTCTCTCTCTCTCTCTCTCTCTCTCTGTGCAGTACTCCATTTGTTAAGATGTTTTAGTTTCTTAACTCCGCTGCCATGGTTATATATTCTTAGCAATAAATTCTAATTATTTAAGATTCTTCCACTCCTCTCTGTGTGTGTGTGTGCTCAGTATTCATTGTTTTAGGTCTATCAAGTGCAGTGTAGTCAATGCGTCCAGGCGACGCTTAAGCGATAAAAAAATTAAATTATATTTATATATATTAAATATATGTATATGTAATATTAATATATACACATATTACATAAATAAGAGGTTCATGCACGGTTCCACTCAAAGAAAATGGGGAATTTTTTTTAAAAAGGTGTTTAAAAAGCCCAAACCCACAATGACCGGTCAACCGGTTAGCTCAAAATTTTGAAAATTTTTTATTTTAAAATCAGAATTTGAAACTACCTCATTTACACATTCTCCCCCTCAACCAATGCATAAATCAGAATTCTCCCCCTGAGATGGACCAATCTCATAACCACACATGCATGTACAGATTTCCAATAAATCATAATTATAATTGCCCAAGTATCAACATTGATTAGTTTTGACTAAGGCTATTTCCATCAACTTTTAGTGTCATTAGGTGATTAATCATAGTTTTATGCACTAATCCACAGTTAGTGTCAAAGTATCACTTAGATGCAATGTGTGTGAAGTGAAAAATCTGACATGAATATCATTAGGTTTCATCCCTTGTTAAGGTTTTGTCATTATAACAAGTAAGAGACTCCAGGTTTCTCAAAGACTAGAATTCAAACCTAGTTAATTCCGTTTTCCAGAATTTTTTATCATGTGCAATTTTCACCCCTAGTTTAACTAAAGATCATAAATTTTATTTTTCTGTCAAACTTTACTCAAAGTAGGAATTCTTTGAAGCTTTTCAAGACTAATTTTCTTACAATGGTGACTTTCACACATGTGAGTAGGTAGCCCTCAATACTGGCAGTAGGGGCTTTCACACTATCAACTCAAATAGATAACTACTTTCTGCATGGGTATTAGGTAGCCATTACTACTATTTGCATTCAATAGTAGCTAGCACACTAGCTCACAGGTAGCCCTTTCCATTGCCACAATTTTTATAAGGGGGCACATCAAATGGAATATCAACCTATTGGTCATTCTAGATTTGATTAATCTAGTGGGCCATAAGGAATAATATCATAACCTATACATAGGAACTTAGACCATCTTCTAGGGTCAATCAGAGTGCATGTGCAAAACACATAGCAACATAGTTCACCTAACTTTTTTAGTGATTTAGTCCATTTTTAATCACTCATGACACCTAGTAGATGTATTATCCTCACTAACTCAATCCTGTTAACATTCATCATTGGGCATTAATTTTGAATTATGATCACAAGGAAATTAAGACATGTATATCATGATAGGAGAGAGCCAAATCAATATGTTTTTTGTTAATTTTCAAATTTTCAATGTTTTTGTGGTTTTTGAATATTTGAAAGAAAAACATCCTAACTAAAAAGAAATTTCAAATCTTTTTGGGATTTTCTTTTATATACTAAACAAAAAGCAAAAGAAAAAAAAACTAAAAAATTACTAAGATACACCGGAGAAATAGCACTAGGAAAGAATGAGACATGAATCACCTAGGCTATAAGAAAGCACACAATCACTCAACTCCGCACAAACCTATGGATTTTCTAAGGAACTCAAACCTAAGGGAATCTAAGGGTTTTGTAAGAATGTCCGCAAATTGGTTCTTAGTTTGGACATACTCAACACACACAACTTTTTGCTCAACAAGATCACGTATGAAATGATGCCTAATGTCAATGTGCTTTGTGCGAGAGTGTTGAACGAGATTTTTGGAAATATTGATGGTACTTGTGTTATCACAATACACAATCATAGTGCCCTGTTCAATCCTATAATCATGCAACAACTGTTTCATCCACAGAAGTTAGGTGCAACAGTTGTCAGCTGCTATGTACTCGGCCTCGGCAGTAGACAAGGAAATAGAATTCTGCTTTATCACTTTATGTTAAGCCAAGCTACTAAGTAGTTTCCAATATAGAAACACCCTTCGGAGGTGCTCTTCCTATCATCGGCATTTCCGGCCCAGTCGGCATCGGAATACCCAACTATACTAGTATTAGTATCAAAGGAATATCATAGGCCAAAAGATAAAGTTCCACTCATATAGCGAATGATACGTTTTACTATTAGCAAGTGTGACTCTTTAGGGCTCGCTTGATAGCGGGCACACTCCAACACTAAAGGCAATGTCTGGATGAGTGACAGTAAGATAGAGCAGACTACCAATCATACTTCTATAAGAAGTTTGATCGACATCCTTGCCTTTAAGCATCTTTACTAAGCTTTGTAGTAGTACTCATGGGAGTACATGCATGCTTAGCAGAGCTCATGCCAAATTTCTTCACAAGGTCTTTGACATACTTGATTTGAGATTCAGAGATCCTAGTTGCCATTTGCCTGATCTGAAGACTAAAGAGAAAACTCAGCTCACCATCCATGCTCATCTCAAATTCAATTTTCATTTGATCTACAAATGATTGAGCTTGTGAGTCTAATGTGGAACCGAAGAGAATATCATCAACATGAATCTGGGCGATGATTATATTAGCCTTGATAGTCTTAATGAATATGGTTCTGTCTACTACTCTCAAAAATCCATTTTCTAAGAGATAAGTAGTGAGTCTCTCATACCAAGCTCGAGGAGCTTGTTTCAAACCATAGAGAACCCTTTTTAAGCGATAGACTTGGTGAAGGTGATTTGGGTCTTCAAACCCTTTCAGTTGTTCCACATAGACTTCCTCTTGCAAAATGCTATTCAAAAATGCACTCTTGACATCCATTTGAAAAAACTTGAATTTCAGATGACATGCCATAGCTAGAAGAATTCTGATTGACTCTAGTCGGGCAATAAGAGCGAAGGTTTCATTGAAATCGATGCCTTCAATTTGAGTATATCCCTGTGCAACCAACCTAATCTTATTTCTAATAATAGGACCATTTTCATCAGAGTTATTCTTGAAAATCCACTTGGTACCTATTACATTAGTGTCTTTAGGCATAGGCACTAAAAATCATACATCATTCCTTGTAAACTGAATCAACTCATCTTGCATAGCATTTATCCAATTATCATATACAAGAGTTTCAATTACATTTTTTGGTTCAAATGTAGAAGTTTAGCAAAGGTAGCTAACCTCATTTTCAATTTGATTTCTTGTTCTCACTCCACTTTCAAGATCTCCAATAATTTCAGTGGAGTGAGGACTCATAACCCTAGGATGTGTAGATTTTTTAGGAGATTGCTTTACAATTTGAGGAGTTGAAATAGTTTCAACTATTTCAGCACTATCATCTTCCAGTTGCACAGACTCAATTCCGGAGTCATCCACCACCACATTGATAGACTCCATGATAGTAGAAGTTCTCAAGTTATAAACTCGATATGCTCTATTATTGGTAGAATACCCAAGAAAGATCCCTTTTATCACTTTGGGATTCAAACTTGCCCAAGTGTTCTCTATCCTTAAGGATATAGCACTTCCAAATTCTCAAAAATACTTGACACTGAGTTTCTTGTCATTCCACAATTCATATGGGGTTTTCCTTGTTCTAGGCCTTGTGTAAACTCTGTTTACAATATCGCATGCAGTGCTAATGGCTTCAGCCCAGAAATGATCAACTATGTTATTGTTATGGAGCATAACTCTAGCCATCTCTTGGAGAACCCTATTCTTCCTCTCCACAACACCATTCTGGTGAGGTGTAATAGGAGCATGGAATTCATGTTTAATACCCGGCTCATCACAAAATTCATTGTACTTAGAGTTTTCAAACTCCTTTTCATGATCACTTCGAATTCGAGTGATTAGGTATCCTTTCTCATTTTAAACTCTCAAACAGATACTCTTGAAATTCTCAAAAGCATCGGACTTCTCTCTTATGAATGCCACCCATGACATTCTAGAGAAATCATCAACCATCACCAAGATATATCGCTTACCACCTAGACTTTCAATTCTTGTAGGATCCATGAGATCCATATGAATTAGTTCTAGTGGATGTGAAGTTGCGATGTCTGAAGTCTTGTGTGGGCTTCTAATTTGTTTGCCAATTTGACATGACCCACACATAGCAGTAGAAGACTTCCCTAGTTTGGGCACACCTCTCACAAGCTCATGCTTTGAGAGTTTGCTTAAGCCTTTGAAATTCATGTGACCTAGCCTCTGGTGCCATAGATCTACCTCCTCAACTTTAGCCCTATTACAGACATTTGAGGGAATTGAACTCGGGATTAAGCCATAGCAATTATCAGTGGTTCTCAACCCTTTTAGAACACACTTATCTTTACCATTAATGACTAAGCATTTATTATGGGTAAAGTGCACAACATGGTTATCATCGCATAATTGGCTTATGTTAATTAAATTAGCCTTCAGCCCTTCAACAAACAAGACATTCTTAAGTTTTGGAATTCCCGGTGCCTTGTTGATACCTTTCCCTTAATATTTGCTTCCATCACTAAAAGTAACAGTCCCATCAGAACATTCCTCAAGCTGAGTGAATAGGGACTTGTTACCTGTCATATGCAGAACCCCCATTGTTGAAGTACCACATTTCAGTGTTTTGGGCTTTCAGGGCAGTATGAATGACAACACTTAAGGTCATCCTTTCTCACATTCACGGATTTCAAAGTTTGATTGACCCTTTGGTCATTATCCAATGTAGGAGTAACCTTCTTCTTCTTAGATCTCCTAGACCTTTTTCTCCTTTGCTGAGTCCTAGCATTTTGATTTGTCCAGTTTTCTTCTCTTTGGTAATCATTAGGACTGAACGGACCATTTCTAGTCCTAGAGAGTTGAGCGATTCTCATTACTTCATCGCTCAAGATTCTAGACTTTTTTGCTTGAACTTGAATCTGCCTTTGAAGATTCCCTTGACTTTGATTTTGGTTTCATGAACCATTTCAGGGCTTTCCTAAAAGCATTGCAATTGGGTCGGATGTGACCCTTCACTCCACACAAAAAGCATGTGGGAATGAATCTAGGAGGAGGAGGATATCTTCTTGCAGGTTTTTGATTCCTCTGCAAATTCTCCCTTGGAGCTGCATTTCTAGGCCTAAAATTTGTAGGGGCCTTGGTGCCTGAAGGAGAAGGGTCATCCATTGTAGGATCAAAATGAATTGGCTTAAACACTGCACTGCACTAGCTATTGTGCCAACAACTAGAGGACTAATAAGTGTGTCTACATGTCCTATGCCAGACCTATTTGAATTTGAACCAAAGTTCTTCACTAATTCATCTAGGCATTGAGTGTTGCCAAACATTCTTACCTCCTTCTCAAGGATATAAACTTTCTGAATCAAGTTTGTCTTGTCTTCAAGGGTATTATTATATTCTTTTTTAAGAAAAGCCACCTTGTCAACAAGAGAATCCTTTTTAGATTCCAGCTCCATAATTAGAGTCTTTGACTCTTTAACTTCTTTCTTGGAAGTATCTCTTTTAATTTCTAATGTTCCAACCACATTTGTCATTGAGACATTTTATTCCAAAAGACATTGAACCCTCATCACAAAGGCAGCCTTTTCTGTTTTAAGCTGGCTTACTAGAGCACACTTCTCTTTTGCTTCTAGCTTGTAGGCATCTCTTTCATGTTGAATGATCTTGAATTTTTTGCTCAAAGAGAGTTTTGCCTTTGTCAACTTTAGGCTTTTAGAATAAACCTTAGCATAAGTTGATTTCATATCCTCATCATTTTCAGAGTCACTTTGACTCTTCTCAAAGTCTTCACTTGACTCAATGTCTCTACCACCATCACTCTTCTCCTTTTCATCAACCGAGAAGGAAGACTCATTTATCCCAGAAAGGGAGACAGTGAATGTCGTATGATTTACAGTTTCTTCACTTGAAAAAGAACTGTTCGATTCTTCATCCTCAGATTCACTTCCCAAGAGACGTTCATCACCTTGCCCTTACTCTTCTTCTTGTTAGGACAATTTGGTGAAATATGACCGAAGCCATGACATACATAAAGTGTTCTTGCATTCTCTAGAGTATATGTGAGAGGAGGGATAAGGATGATCAACTAAGAAGAATAGAAAACCTTAGAAGGAGTTCTCTGGCCTCCACTCTCTCAAAATAATCAAATTCACACAGAATAGGTCTTAATTGGGTGTATTTGTATTGGATATAGAGTTCTAAATCAACTAGGAGACTCGTATAAGCAAGACGGGTCGACCACAACTTAGGAGCGGTCGATTGGTCCACTAGGGGTCAACCGCTCGTGTGAGGGGTCGACCTGTCCATAAACACCTCTGGAATTATTTGCCATACAAAAAAGTATTATCAGGAGTCGACCGGTCTAGAGGAGCGGTTGATCGGTAGGCCAGGGGTCGACCGCTTGTCTTGACCGGTCGACCGGTTGGCTTTGGTTTTGCCTACCAGCCTGATTTCACAACCGAAAAGACCATGGACTTTTACCCTAAGTCTAGAGTAATCACCTAGGGATATTTTCAAGCGATCTAAGTCAATTACAACCTAGGTATTAGGTCACTAGGTCTCTTACCTTCCTAAATCCGGAATTGAAGGTTGTAGTAGATATCTTCAATCTTCTTCGGCTTCACCAAGCTTCATAAACCATGACAAGTTGGACCATGACATTGAACACCACTAGACCTATGTTTTGATCACGGAATTTGCCAAAAACAAAATAAGATTTACACATCTGACTTACTAAAAATCATGTTTTTCAACTATAACTGAACGTGTCAATTGGGAAAATACGTCCATACTCCATAGTGACTGGATGGATATCTCGTATCCAAATAACAAATCAAAAGTAGTATCCCCACCGTGGAGTTGTACACTGTCCTTGTTTCGACAACTTACTCAATTTCTGTCTGAATTGTGTGATTTTGGTTTTGTTGGAAAGTAGATGAATTAGTTCCCGTAGTTTACTAAAACTAAGGCATTTATACACTTTCTGACATGGCAATTATGGCCATAATAACTAGATTATACTCCATCAATCATCCTCTATCCCTTGTGTCTTGCATAAGCATTTTTGTTGTGGGTAACACTCAGTCCTCAGCTGCATACATAATATGGTAATCCATCCCATATTTGTGGCTACATCAGTATAACTGTTGACATGTCTGAATGTTGAGTTGCTTGGGGTGGTCATATCGTAGAGAACTTGTATCCATCTTTGACAATGACATGTTCATGTTATTAGTTAAATTACATGATTAAAATTTACTCTTAGAGGGGAGTTTGGTAAGGCTAAACTAAATAGGTAGAGCTTATTTGGACTTTAAATTGTGAAGTGAAAGTTTAATTGGATATCTAAATTTTTTTAAAGTAAAGGTTTTACCTCTAAAGTAATAAGGAGACATGAGCTACTTTTTTCTTTAGAGGTAAAACCTCTACTTTAAAAAGATTTAGACGTCCAATTAAACTTTAACTTAACAATCTAAAGTCCAAATAAACTCAATTTTCAAATAAGCTCTACCTATTTAGTTTAGAGTTACCAAACTCCCCCTAAGTTTTATGTAATGACATAATTACATTGTTAATAAATACAGCTATTTGTAATTCATGGCATACTTTTATATGGGGAGGCACTATTAGTATGATGTAGTTCTACAATTGTGTGGACCGTGGAGTACCTACACTGAATACTTTGTACTTGTATGCAGTCAAATTTATGGTTTAAGAATACTCTCAGAAGGAAAAAAAAATGGTCAATCATTTATGAAAAATGTTATAGATTAGATCTGAGGGGGTTTCCATGTGGTTATCTTTCACTGATGTTTGTTGCATTGATGGATGATGTCTTAAAGTTGTTTCCAGAAGAACGGTGGATGGTGGATGTAATAGACTTGACCACATATTTGGTCGTTGATATCAGTACCTTTTAATATACATATGCCCAGATGTACATGTATTTGGCATCAGAAATGTTATCACAATTCAGTGAACTTTTTATTTTGCTTATAGTGCACATTAGTAGTACTGTACTTGCTTGCCAAAGGGCCTACCAAAGTGGGCTTGTTAGAGTGATAAATGCACCTGTCGAAAGGAGGTAATAATGATTGAAAGCAGCTACATGGAAAACATCAGTTTCACATAATCAAAGGAGATTTTTCCCATGGGTGATCCAGTTTCATTTCACCCGGAACAAAAATGAGCTTCAGTTTTTCTCTTTCTTCAGTGTTTTAACTGTATTATAGTAGCAAATAAGTCATTAAATATTATTTGGTTGATTGTTGTGCTTGATAATGTTTTCAAACTCAGAATGCCTTTGCATGATCCTTAAATTTATATATTTGATGCAGCGAAATACAGCTCAAAAGCCCAAATTGGCTCTTTGGCCAGAGAAAGTTTGAAGAAAGTGGTTCTGCCCATAAAGTTGCAAAAGAGAGTGCAAATGGAGGGTCTCAAGATGAAATGAGTGCAAATGGTTTCTTTGACCAAAATTGGCTTTCTTGTGTTCGTGATACCAGTGAAGAGGATCTCTTCCAGAGGTACTTCTCTTGATAAATCTTTGCGTGTAAGAAAGAAAATTTTGAGAAAGCTTTAAATCTCCTCTTGTGGTGTAGATGTTGTTCCATCAACAGATCTACATGTAAAGTGGCCTCTTCCACTTGTGCTGTAGATGTTGCTCCACCAACAGATCTACATGTAAAGTGGCCACTTCTTGGTTGCGCTAAGACCTAACTGTTTGGTCATTGGTCTTGACCATATTCTATGTCCTTTTTGAATTATTTTTTTCTGAGCTCTCAAATTCACGTCTAGGATTTCGGATTGTTGTGATCTTCGTGCTTGGTCCCATCTATTAGGTGGCATGCCTTTTAAATGGTCCAGATCAAGGATAAAAAAGCTCAGTTTCGGGGACTGTAATGGTCCCCACCAAAATGATACGTATTGGTTTTGGCCTTTTTTAAAAAAAAATAAAAAAATCTAAAATATCACAATAAATTAAAAACAATAAAAAATGCAGTGGAGGGTAACAACATTCTTCTAAAGCCAATATCAAATTGAAAATGTAAAAATAGAGAAATATAAGGCAGTAGATGAGTCGAAAATAGAAACATACACGACTAAGTGCTAAATCAAGTTTTCAATCACCAAAAATCAAAAGAAGTTTAGGTTTTAGGGCTTAGAATAGGTAGAGAGGAAGAGACACACGAAATAGAGTGTTTGGGGGTGATTTTAGGAGTTTAAGTAACCCTTTTTTCTCAAAAATGTCGGTCGAATCCTACGGCCGAAACCGTTACGTATCGTAGGAGTCAGGCGATACGTAACGATTTCGTCTGAGTCCTATTTCTTTCAAAATAAACCTATATAGGTACGGTTTCGGGTCTAACCAAAACCGATACACATCAGTTTCGGCGATTTGTAAACCTTCCAAATATTTGCTTCAGAGGGCCTTGTCTGTGTGTGCATGCGTAAGTATGTAAGTGCCGAAGTGGGGAACTTTCTTGTCTGTCAAGGATGCGGAACTCTTTCCATTTACATAATGTTTTTTGGTTGGCAGTGTTCTTGATCGTGGACAAGTTATTATTGGGGTTTCATTACGGTATATATATAATTTGGATCTTTTAAAGTACTGCTTCAGTGCTTCTAGGTTATTTATATAATTAGGATTATCACATTTTCATGAGATTTTTTTTTTATACTTATGAGCAGTGTTTTCAGAACCGGACCGGGCATCAAACCAGTAGAGTAGCCGGTTCCCGGTTCCACCGGTTAGACCAGTCCGGTTCGACCATGTCCTCTTTCCCATTTTTTTTTTCATTTTCTCCCATTTCTCGGCCGATCCTACTGGGTTTTAACCCCGGTTTTCCTGTTGAACCGGTCAGATCTGGCCGGTTCTACTGGTTTTCAATTAGAGCCTGTTTTGGGAGTTTTCGGAACCGATGACCTGGCTGGTTCCCGGTTCAACCGGCCGGTCCAGTCCGGTTTTAATAACAATGCTTATGAGGTCTAAATGATCAAAGAGAAGAGTCATGGATCACTTCTAAAAAAGTGAAAGCAAAAGAAAATGTATTAAAGTTTTGTTCTCTTATCAGGAAGATGGAGAACTAATCTCTCGTTGTTGAGCGTTTTCTTTTCCTGATTTTTGTCTTAGAAATATATGTGGGGAATTGTACAATAAGGTGGTGAATGGATGATGTATTTGAACTCGTGTTTCAATTTCTAGGTACCTTGCAGTGACCTCAGTTGATGAAGCCAATGGTTGGTATGGTGGAACACTTCTCGGTGATCTTGATGAAAACAGTGAGATATATAAGCATTATGCTGAGCTGTGTCAGGTAAAGCGTCAAAACTTCTATTTGGTGGATCCAGTAATAGGTTTTTTTTTTAATTCCTCTTTTTTCTCAGTGAAATTGCTGTTTTCCTAATTTTTATGTTAAGAGGGATCATTATTTTTTTGGCGGTCTATTGGGTAATTTATGGACACTTCATTCTCTCTTTTGTTTATTCTGTAAGCTAAAGGTGAATTATTCATTTATATAATAGTACAAGTGCAATACATAGTCTGAACTCTGAAATAAGCTGAGACGCCAAGAAATGGGAAGGCCTGTGGAGCCTCCAGCAGGATTAGCCACATTCCATATCGTTCTCTTTTGATGTTTATGGCATTAAAATTTGTCGTCCAGATGTCTATGGTACTGTTAATCCGTTGTTGAATATTCTATATCAAAATATAGTTTCTGTATTTTTCCCTTTTTTCCTTTATTTTCATTTCACAGTTTTAGCTTTGTACTTCTTAAAATATACGTTTAGTTTACATATTTAGCTCCACCTTGATGTGCCTAAACTTGGTGCCTGTGCTTTAGTTTATTTTATGTTATTATTTTTTCTTTTAAAATTTCCTCGGAACCAGCAGGGCCCTGCCATGGAACCTTTCCAACTAGATCATGAGAAAGAGAAGCATTACTCTGAAGTTCTATGCTTGGGTTCCATAGACGGTGCAAATGATGCAGCAATTGAAGCAGACATAGAAGCCGCTCTGAAAGAGTATGATAAGATTGGTGCTGACCTCGGCATTCTCCCAAAAACATGTAAATACTGGACTAAAGATCCGAGCATGCTGACAAGATGGATCATTGGAGAAGAGAAAATGCACAGAACTTAGAAAGAATTTTCCTGCCCTGCATTCCTTCCCCACCACCACCAACTTTTCCTTATTTTTCTCCTGTTTTCTTTTATTCCATTCTTGCTGTGTATTAGTTCGAAATTAGAATGGAGAAAAAAAAATTCCAGAAGAAGCCAGGCTTGTATATGAATGTTGTAAGATTCTATTGCTCTTTCAACCGTTGTACTTTGTGTATATTTACATAGCATCCATATATCTCTATCTGGACACAATTTCTTTCCAAAACATGATCTTTTCATGGGTACTTTTGATTTGCCATATTAGCCTATAATGATCATTGATTTAATAAAAATACTAGATTATACTGATGTTGATTGAGATTTAAGTTGGAAAGTAGGACTTTTCGAGATGGCATTGGTCTGCACGGTCCTTCCCCCATATCCATCTTCTCAACTCTCTAACGTGGGTTGATGAGGATGATGGCAAAGAAACACTCAGGAAGTAATCAACCAGAGACAATACACCCAACCCAAGTCGCTAAATCTCCAGATAGGCAGTCCACAGGGGTGGAGGTTAGAGTTCATGGGCATCTCGTCTTTATGGTTCATACATATCCTAAGGGTATTATTTTTTTTGAGGGCAAGCTGCATGCTCCTTATTTAGGGGCAGTTGCCTTCTTCACATGGCTGTCTTGTTAAACAATTAAATATCATAATATAAATTTTTTTTTCAAAAGTTTAGGGCCACAGCCTTCCCATTGCTATGCCCGGTTAAAAAAAAATGAAATAACAGTGTGTATTTTTTTTTTTCAAGTTCAAGAGGCACGTCCCCCCTTGCCCCATCGTGCTGCTCAGTTTTAAAAAATAATATAATATAATGGTTATCAGCCATTCTAACCTTGATGTTGCCATTTCCTTTAGAGTGATACTTAGTACCAATGCCTTTGTAGCCCTGCGCGGCTACAAAGGACCGATCATTGTCTTCCATCTCAATAATCAAAGCCACTAGGCGCCACCTCGGATTGAGACGGGAACGCTACAGAATGTCGACTAGAGAGCTACGGGGAGAAGTCATTACATTTTTTTCTCCCCAGAAAGGGCTCTCGGGGTTCCATACTTTGTGCGACACTTGGCGTAAAAATGGGAGAAGTCATTACATTTTCTCCCCATAATTTTGACTTTTCCCCATTTGATATCTCACACCCTTATTCTCACACACTTATCGCCACATGTCTTATTATAGGTGGAGAAGTCAAAATCATGGCCCCATGGTTTTGACTTCTCCACCACATGTCACCTATTCTATGGAACCCCAGATAAGCCCTTTCTGGCTTTCCCAGAGACGAGCCAAGGCCATTATTTAAAGGCTCAGGATCCTCTCGAGTTGGAGCCCTAGAGGTCGCCACGTGTCTCCTTTGACACCCCTTAACCATGGGTAAGGTTCACCCAACCCTAGGGTTCATTCACCCATCCTTGGTTTTTTTTTTTTTATTAATTTGTATTTTTTAAATAAAAAATATATTTTTAATATTAAATCTCTAAAAACAGTTTTTTTAATTTAAAAAATATAAATTAATAAAAATAAAAATAAACCAAGGATGGGTGAGTGAACCCTAGGGTTGGATGAACCTTACCCATGGTTAAGGGGTGTCAAAAGAGACACGTGGCAACCTCTAGGGCTTGAACTCGAGAGGATTCTCTCGAGTTGAACTCGAGAGAATCCTGTGCCTTATTTAAATAAGAAAACTTTAAAAGATTTGTTTTGGCAGTTGAAGTCTTTTTCTCTCTCCTCACGTCACTTTCTTCTTCTTCTTCCTTTTTGTGAGCCCATCTGTAACTCTACCGTATGGCCTCTCTTTTCTCCGGTTTTAAACTCCCGCATTCTCTCGGTGAAGATCCTACGCGTTTTACCCATTTTAGAGTTTTTTTTCTCTCTTCATGTCACCGTCTTCTTCTTCCTCCTCTTTGTGAGTCCATCTGTAACTACAATTTGGACTCTCTTTTCTCAAGTTTTAGACTCTCGCCTTCTCTCGGTCGATCTATATGCTTTTTACCCATTTTAGTGTCTGTGAGGGAGAAGCCGAAGGCTCCAAAGGAAAAGAAACCTAATTCGGCCAAGGCTTCTCACCCATTTATCCTCCTACTTTCAGGTAGCTAGCCTTGAACTCCTTGTTTTTGATTTTCCATTTGCATGTCTTTAGTTTGGTTTTAAAAGATCATTATTGGAAGTTAGTGGACAAAAAAGAATGGTGGGTGCATACACCAAAAAATGGTGGATTCTAGTAACTAGCGTGTGGACTTTCTATTGGTCTGTAATCCTCAATATACATAATCCCCCAACACTCATTAAACATAATATCTATAACAAGGCTTAATTATGAGCATGCATGACTGCACCACACCGCAAATCCCACCCCCTCTAAATGTAGATAAACAATTATGGAGAGGAAAACATTCTAATGCTGTTGTGATGATATCACCTCAAACTGATTCCTTTCAATATTTTTAAGTTACGCTCTTTTTTTAAATAAAAATTAACAAAAACATATAGAATTATCTATAGTTGTAGGAAAATAATACATAGCCGCACCAACCATAAGCTACCTGAATCAATTAATTTATAAGAATTCATAAATTCTATAAAACAATTAACCTTAAAGAACACATGGATTAGTTATACATTTGTAGAACCCTAAAAATTATCAATTTTACAAAAAGGACCTTACATGCCCGTAAAGTTGGAAAATTTTAAGACCATGACAAGGGCTCTATATAATTAAATTTGGCCCAATTGCAGGAAATGGGTCTTCCGTGGCCTGGATTTAAGCACGAAGTAGAAAGCCCAAATTCCAAGATCAAGTTCAAATGGGCCTTCGACGGCCCGGGTTTTAGGCACGAAGAAGAAAGTCCACAAATTCGAAGTCAAAGTTAAAATAGGCCTTACACCCACCAAAATGGCTAGGTCCGTCTATAACGAAATCATAAACCCTCCAAATGGGTCGGCCCGCCAACATCAAAGTCTTTATGGGTTAAAAACCACTAATGGAGTGTGACCCACAAGATCTCTATCTTAAGAGTTTATAAATAAGACTCACAAGCCAAGGAGAAGGGGGATCAACATAGATCAACAGAAGATCACAAAGGAGATCAAGAGGATTCACAGACAATCAGAACAAGACCTCAAGGGAGAAATCAAAGAAGAGACAAGGACTCGAGAAGAGAAGATCAAAAAAGAGACTCAAAACTCTTCAAAGAGAAATCAAGCCAAGGCTAAAGCGAATCTTTCAATGAGAAAAACACCTCCCTAACCGGTAACGCGCTAAGTACGGAATGAAGGAGAAAGCTACTACAATCTCCAAAGAAGATCAGGCCAAAGCCAAAGTCTGGTTCTTACAAAAGAGAAGAGAGTCACACAACTTCTTCAAGAGCGAGAAACACGCCCATTGGCCCCTTGTTCTCTTCATCAAATTTCATAAATCTTTGATACTTTGACTGTTAATCAGAGGGTTTATTGAGAGTGTATCATTTTTAATGTTTAATTGTTATTTGATGCTCCATTATTTCGTCCACGAAATTTTGTGTCAACAAATTACTGACACGCCCGGTGGGACACTCTTAACCTCTCATCTTTCAGTTGAAAAATAAGATCATCTTCAACAACACCAATGACTTCTAAGAATATCGATGTTGTTACAATCCATGTCGTTCAGGGGAAGAGGAACACAACCTCTTCTGAATCTAGATCTGGATAAAATTTCGGTGATGACCGGTGAGCGACGCGTTATATGACGTTGTTAGACGCCTCTCACCTAGTTGAGGCCTTTCTCAGCACCACAAAGCACGCGTCAACAAAGTGACGCAAAAGACTGAGTCTACGCGGGTCAGGATGCCAGTGGCCATGTCCTCTGGTAGCCCTTCCAAAGCCCAGTCCAGTACCGGATCGATGTCCAGATCTTATTCCGTGACCTCCCCATCTCAACAACTGTAGAGACCCGAATCTTTTTCATGTTTTTATTACAAGCATTAGGGGTATTATAGTCCTTATGATGTTTTAATATTTATGTATTTATATCTAATTAGTATAGTGTGATTGAGGCTTAGTCAAACTTGTAAACGGAGGGATGTCATAATACACTCTGATCTTTAGGAAGCTCTAGTTTTGGCACCGTTTATTGGAATTGAGTGATTCTTGAACCATTAAAAAGATATTGGAACCCTCTTTGAGGTTCATGTTTAATGTTTTTCCTTAATTTTAATCTAAGCTAAATCAAAAATGGGTTTTCCGAGGTTTTGTCTGATGGAATTGCAGATCAGTCAACTTTGGGAAGTTTTTGGTCCATAAATAAAGGGGAATTTGAAAATTCTAAAATACCAAAAATTTTCATTTTCGAAAGACGAATCCAACGCAAGTTGAATCGTTGAAATCCAATGAACGAGTCAAAAGTTATGGCCGAAATAGTAAAATGAGTCGAAATCTGCAGAACACCGATCGCTCGGTCAGAAGTAGCGATCGATCGGTCCAAAACCGATCGATCGGTAGCTATCGACTGGTCCAAAATTTTGTATGGGGAAAATTTCCAGAGAGTGCTTTTTCGACCGAGAGCTTGGTCAAGAGCACCGATCGCTTGGTTGAGAACCGATCGCTTGATCATAACCACTGATCACTTGGTCCTTCGTATTTTTGCAGAATTTTAGTAAGGGCTTTTTGGTCTTTTGGTTCTCAGACCTTGGGGCTATAAATAGGGACTCTATTTCAGGGTATTAGAATACTCTACCTATTTCTAACCTAATTTGGCAAAAAGGGAGAGAAACCCTAGGGTTTTGAGAGAGGGCTTTCTTGAGGAAGAAGGAGATAGCTTGGATAGTGCAAGGAGAGCTTGGAAAGCTTCCCCAAATCACCTCGGGAGCGTTTTGAATCTAAGGAAAGGATTCCTAAGGTCTATATACTATCCTAATCAACTCTATTTTAATTTTTTGTGAATATTAATTTGATAGGAATGATAGAATAGAGATTAGATGCATTTTTCCCAAATTTTATATGAAGTAAGCTAATTATGGATGAAAATGTGGATTTGGATGTGGATAGAATATATGGAGGATGGGATTAATATGTGGATGTGAATGGTGAATTGATTGTATGGATGGATTTTGGTTTGATGAATGCTTGAAAATATAGAAGGGAAATGGATTCATATTATGCGTACTCAAGGTGTTGGTAAAAATGCTTGAGAGGATAAATGCTATTATACTCTTATGAAATGGTGGTAAATTGATTATGAGTTGTGCTATAAATTATGATAAGATATGTATATGTGATTGTTTGATAAGTATGCCTAATTACTTGCATGGAAGTTGATAGTCGGGAAGGTAAGAACTTAGAAGAAAATCTCTCAAACCGGGAATTCTCTAACTATTTGGTATGGGACAGTATAGTGGAGTTTCCATGGTGGGAGATCGGAATCTAAGCAATTACCAACTCGAATGTTAATTTCGATACTTAAGCACATATGCACGTGTATGTTAAGATAAGAGTCTCACAAGTCACACATGTGGACCACAAGCATGAGCATGACATACGTATGGCATTCTGAATAAGCATAAGCATGACATGGTCCGCATCCGCCAAGAACGGCATGTCAACCATTTGATTTTTAAGCATGGTCCGTATCCGCCAAGAACGGCATGCTAACCATATGATTTCTTAGACATGGTCCGTATCCGCCAAGAACGGCATGTCACATCATTGTATGATCTGAATAAGTGCATAAGCATAAGCATCTCACAAGCACATGGTCTCATAAGCATAAGCAACTCATAAGTGTATTGTCTTCCAAGTCTAAGATTCTCACAAGTACACGAGTCAAGGTGATGATATGATGTATATGCGCACACATTCTTCCGTACTCTGATTATGTTATTATGTTATTGGATATGTTTCAAACCAAGTGTAGGTATATTATTATTGTTGGTTGGATTTTATATACACCGAGTACTTTTGTACTCAGCCGGACTTTTGTCTTGGCAGGTTTAGAGCAGGAGTACAAGGTGGAGCTGTGGGTTAAAGAGACTTACATCGAGGAAGGAGGAGAATGTGAGCCCATCGAGGAAGGAGCTGGAGTCTTGGGTGGCTACACCTCTTAGTTTATGTTTTGTTTGTTGAGAGAGTTTTGTATTAGACTTTCAGATGATGTTGCTCAGTAGACTTTTTATAGTTGTGTATTTCATACCTTTTGGTTTATAGTGAGTTGTATATGTTGACCGTAGACTTGTGTAGGTTGGTTATAGCTTATATATCGATTTTTGTTATTCTCTTTTTTCGAGACTCGTGTAGTAAGCCTTGAATGCATGGTCTTTAAGCAGGTTAAGTAATGTGACGATTCCAAAGTCCTATTTTAGCCTTGTGGGATTTTGGGGTCGTTACAACAACAAGGCTCCGACGGGTCGCGAAATCAAAGCTATCCTAGCTTTGCAACACATACTTCTTTTTGACCGGCAATGATGACAGAGGCGACATCAGTCGATGAAAAACTCGCCCAAATGGCTGACGACATTGTAAGGTTGACAAAGGCAATCGAAGACAAAGATGTTTAAATCGAGCCTTGTTAGCTGCTTGGAAAAGAGCAACCAAGATGAATCCAGTCAAGGGCCAACAAATCCCTTGAGTTTAATCTCTGAGGACCTCGCGACACGGAGGAACAAAACATAGGATTCACTCTTCGAGGACCTCATGACACAGAGGAACAAAACCGAAATACATCCTGCTCACAAGATCCCGGTCGAGATACTCATCGAACATCAATTGTTATGCTATCTGTTTGACAGCTGCTGGCAATGATCACTGACACCATCCGCTCACAACATAGTGGTGTACCACACTCTTCATTGGCTTACGTCAAGCCATACACATAACGCATTGAACAAATGCGTTTTCCGGTAGGATATCAACCACCCATGTTTCAATAGTTTGATGGCAAGGGCAACCCAAAGCAACATGTTGCTCACTTCATTGAAATTTTCAACAACGCCGAATATACGACTTCATGATCAAGCAGTTTGTGCGTTCTCTCAAAAGAAACGCATTTGACTAGTATACTGCCTTGAGTCCGGTTCCATCAACAGTTGGGATAAATTAGAGCGGGAGTTCCTCAACCGTTTCTATAGCACTCGAATGACAGTGAGCATGGTGGAACTTGCCACTATCAAGCAAAGGAAGGACGAATAGGTTGTTGACTACATTGATCGGTGGAGGAACTTTGCACTGAACTGTAGGGATCGCCTTTTTGAATCATCTGCCATTGAGATGTGCATCCAAGGAATGCATTGGGGGGCTTCTTTACATCCTCAAAGGAATTAAGTCTTGCTCATTTGAAGAATTGGCTACGCGGCCATGAAATGGAGCTCAGCATTGCTGCACATGGGGATCCACGATCAAGTGATTCCCATAAGTTCGAGAAGAAGCCATCAACTGTGTCTAGACCCTCCAAATCTAAGGAGACCATGGCCATCACCACCACCAACAAGCCGATTAAAATTTTTGGCAAACAAAAGTAGGAGTTGTCAAAGACAGACACATCCCAAGAAAGAGGGAAAGTCAGGTTGACCCTGAAAGAGCTTGAAGCAAAGGAATACCCATTTCTAGACTCTGAGGTCTCCGGCATGCTTGATCAACTATTAAGTTTAAAGTTGATTGACTTGTCACCCTCCAAACGTCTAGAAGAAGCAGGGTGTGACAACAATCCAATGTATTGTCGGTTCCACCAAGTGATCAGTCATCCGATTGAAAAGTGTTTCATCCCCAAAGAAAAGATAATGGACTCTACTCGTTAAGGAAAGATTGATCTTGACTCAATCACCGACATAGCTTCTTCAAACATGACAAGTGTTGTCTTTGG
Organism: Tetracentron sinense; assembly: GCA_015143295.1. Taxonomy (NCBI): domain Eukaryota; kingdom Viridiplantae; phylum Streptophyta; class Magnoliopsida; order Trochodendrales; family Trochodendraceae; genus Tetracentron; species Tetracentron sinense. Next base: position 48,353,627 of record CM026552.1, read on the forward strand.
GTCATTCAATCCCATTTTAATTTCAAGTCCACCCTCCACGCCATCTCCGTCTCCGCTTCAGGCAAAAAAGGCATTGGCGTCACCATAGAACCCGAGATGAAATCAAGAACAAACCCCTTTGCCTCAACCACGTCACCAACAACGTTCCCTTACCGAATTGAACCCGAGTCAGTTGAGAACTCCAACCTCGTTGACGACAACGGGGACGCGTACAATAATCACCTCTGCCGCTTCCCTAAAGACCGAGCAGACTAAAAGAAAGACTTGACCGGAACTTGGGTCGAAGAAGAAGAAGAAGACGATAAAGAAGAAGACATTCAAAGTGTCTCCTGCCAATCCGGAGGAGATCATTCAGCAACCTCCTCCTATGCCAATCACTTTTGGTGACTTCATACCATGGTGGTTTCTCCGAGAGCAACAATAAGAACCGGCTTATACTGTTGGATGCTACCAAATTGAAGCAGACTCATCTAAAGATCAAGTCAATGATGTACCTGAAAATCACTCCTCTACAAGTAATGAAGAAGAGCATTCTAGCTGAGGAGAAGATGAAATTTCATGACGTCGAAGAATCGATAGTTCATTTGAGCCTCCTTGAAGCCCTCCAATTGCCGGAGAAAACTCGGCTAACTTTAGCTTTTGTTTTGACCAATCCTAACAAGTACAAGGGAAAGGCCATGACTCAAGAAAATCCAAGGGCATATGTCTTATGCATGTCAACCATCAGCTTCACTGACGAAGACTTACAACTCGGCTCCCGTCCTCACAATAGACCACTTTTTTGTCACGGGGTTATGTGAATGAACAAAAAGTTCAGTGGATCCTCCTTGATTGTGGGTCTACTGTCAACATCATGCCAATTATAATAATGCATCAAATTGACATCTCTACAGACCAACTAGCTCGAAGCAAATTGGTGATCCAAGGCTTCAACCAAGGGGGCAAAGGGCCATCGGTATGATCCGCTTGAAACTCATAATTTGATACTTAGAGTCAATAACACTCTTTCATGTTATTGACTGCAAGACTTCATACCACTTACTCCTTAGACGCCCATGGATGCACGAGACAGGTGTGGTACCATCCACGTTGCACCAATGTTTAAAGTACTATCAAGACGGTGCACAAAAGCAAGTTATAGCCGAAAACCATCTATTTACAAAAGTTGAAACACACTTCGCCGATGCAAAGTTTTATATGGAGTGTGTCACCCTTCCGGAACCATTTCCAATTTCAGTGCCATATTCCAACAAGTCTTGCATTGACGAAGGAAAAGAGGTCTCCGCCTCCTAAGCAGAGCTCCCTCTATCTACCAAGAACCAAAAGAAGGAAGTGAAGGTTAAATGGGTGTAAAAAGCAAGGAGAGACGAGCAAGTCAACATTGGCTTCTGAAATCATTCCCAAGCCAATTCCGATACTACAATACATTCCACAATCGCGTCGAACACCAGGAAAACCTCCTTTTGAAGTAATGCCAGAGGAGACCAAACTTGTTCTCACCAAGTCTACTCTCTCCAAAGCCAACATAGACACCTTGTGAGATGGATTGGTTCTTCTAGTGGTACCACTAATCTAGTCAAAAATCATAAACCCACTGAGCGTTGGATTTTCCACATCCTCGTCAACTCTTGGTAAAAGTAAAAATAATTCAACTCAAGCAAGTTCTTGTGGATGGTACGGACCTAAGACGGCAAAACTCTTTGAAAAATCCGGGTATAAAAAAGATGAGCCTATAAATTTAGGCAAAGTTCTTCCTCTTGACCGAATTCACTGTCTAACAAAAACACAAGCTAAACTTGTTAGAGGTGGAGAAAAGGTTTCTATCAGTCGTTCAGGAGTTGGATCTACATCAAATGCACTGATTAAGATCTCAGGAAAGAATACAGTATCCACCCAACACATCACAACTCAAGTTAACGATGAGCCTGAAGGAACCACTTCACATCATGGTTTTGTCTTCGATCGCATCGGCCAGCACAACACTTCAATGTTCGAACGGTTAGGAGAAAGAGACAACACGACTTTGAATCTACAAGCTTCTCAACAACATGAATCAACACTTACTCGCTTGTGCTCATGAGAACAAGTCGATGAGTCTACTCTGTAGAAGAAGACTTGAAAGCGACGTAGGCGAGGAAAGAAGAACGTTAGTCGCAAAGACGTCGACAAAAAAAAGTATCATCCCATCCCAAATGAAACGTTGAAAAAGTCTTGAAGTAGCAACTGAAGATACTTTGATAGTAAAGAAACGTACCATCATCTTCACTAAACGAAGAAAAGAGATAGATAAAGTAAAAAATATTGTCACTATCAACCACATCACTATTCAAGAACCTTCGGAAGAAGAGCCGTCTTGTTTAGATGATGAGGTAGAAATCACTCCTCCTTCCTTCAAAGAAGGAGGACAAGCTACTGTTGATAAACTCAAACAATTAAACCTTGTTACAGAAGGAGATCCACGCCCCATCTTTGTCAGCGCACTTCTACATTCAGAGGAAGAAGATGAATATTTCAAGTTGCTGCAAGAGTACAAGGACGTGTTTGTCTGGACTTACAAGTAGATGCCTGGGCTCGACCCTAAAATGGTGATCTACAACATCACCGTCAAACATGGTGTTCGCCCCATTAAGCAATTGCAACGCCATTATCGACCTAAGTTGGTCCCATAAATTGAAGCTGAAATTAATAAGCTAATTGAAGTAGACTTCATTCGACAAGTAAAGTACCCAACTTGGTTTGCCAGCGTCGTCCCAGTCAAGAAGAAGAATGGGAAAATTCGAGTGTGTGTTAACTTTCGTGACCTGAACAATGCATGTTCCAAAGATGATTTGCCGTTGCCAATCACCGAACTCATGGTGGATGCGACAATTGGGCACGAAGCCTTGTCCTTCATGGACAAGTCATTTGGCTACAATCAAATCAGGATGGTACCAAAGGACAAAGAGTTCACAGATTTTCGCATACCGAAGGAGATTTACTATTACAGAGTAATGCCCTTTACTGAAGAATGTTGGTGCCACCTACCAACGCGCTATGCAGAAGATCTTCGATGACATGCTACACAAGAAGGTTGAATGTTACGTCGATGATTTGGTAGTGAAATAAAAAAGTAGAACAGTTCATCTCCAAGACCTTCACGACGTCTTCGACAGGCTTCAAAGATATCAATTAAAAATGAACCCACTAAAATTTGCATTCAGAGTCACTTCAAGCAAGTTTCTTGGGTTCATTGTTTGACATCGCAGCATTGAGATTGACCAAATCAAGATCAACGCCATCCAAAATATGAAAGACATGAATATGAAAATTTTCGAAGCTCTATTTTCAATTCAAACTTGATTTTGATCTAATCAAAATCTTTCCAAGGATCATCTTATAATCATATTAAATCATGGTGTGAGAAAGCATACTTACAAAGCTCCTCAAGTGTAAAGCCTCCTGTCGATTCATACGAACCTTCTTCAAGCATTAAGGCTTTTCTCAAATCGAATGTAATGACTCTTTATACTCTAATGATGGTAGTAGCTCTTCCTTTTCTTTTTTTCTTCTTCCTTTTTCCTTTGAAGATCAACACAAGGGAGGAGAATCAAATCCATCAATTAAGAGAGAAGAACAAAGGGGTGATTGTATGGTCACCATAGGAGCAAGGGGGGACGTCCAGCCATAAAGGAGAGGGGAGGACATCCAAAACCCTGGAGAGGAAAGAAAAGGAGCGTCCACTTTTTGGGGGAGCATAAGCTTAGGGTTTTAAAAGAGAAACCCTATATTTAAAAACCTTAGTGGAGATCTCCTATTCAAATAGGGTTTCCTAGTTTGACTCTAACACATACTAATCTAATTAGATTTGTCTAAAGCCAAATAGAAATCATTCCTAATCAAATTAGGATTCCATATTCTAATCCAATTCATAATTAGATTAGGTTTCCTCTTTAGTCTAGGATTATAATTCTTAATTAGAATCATTTCCTTTAACAAATTCCTAATTAGATTAGGTTTCCTCTTTCTACTCTAATTCCTAATTAGATTAGGACACTTTCCTTTTTCAAGGATTCCTTTCCAATTCCAAATTAGAAATTGGATTCCTTTCTAATTCTAACTAGACTAAGATTCCTTTTGATCTACTAACCAATTCTAAATTAGTAAGTAATAAAATTAGGAAATAAGAGAGAGAGTGGGACGTCCCACCTTAGTGGGTCTCACTCCCACACACCCATACTCATTATTTAATTCTTAATTAAATAATATTAAGAAGAGGGAGAGGAGTGGGCGTCCCACCCTAGGTGGGTCCCACTCTTATACACCCTAATCCTTTTGGATTATTCATATCGTATATGAATGAGAGCTTTGCTATACCATATAGCACCATCATTAATCATAGAGAAAATTAATTAATTTAATTCATAATTGAATTAAATACCTTTAGAAGATTCTTGTGTGTGAGATCTAATGGGATCTCATATCTCTAACTGTGGGATCCACTAGTTTCCATAAGCTGGAATCCTAGTGTAACTTGGAAACAACTTTCCAATTACTCAATTATTGGGGTAAATGAATTTAATCAAAACCTCTGGACTTCCACAAATCATAAATTCAGACATCACCCTATTACGATGTAACCATCGAAGATTAGAGAATTGCTTGCAAGTCCTTTCTCACAATATATTTACAAATAAATCCTTCCACAATCCGATATCACGTATAAGCTTCCGACATTGGAAAAAGTCTATTGTCTAGTCTCTAACTTATTAATAGAACTCTTTCTCATGATACATTTTTATCGAACTGAACTTCCAAAATACTTTCAAAGAAACATTAGAAAATAACTGACATATATATAAATATACTTGTCTATATTTAAAAATATCAACTTCGTTAAAGACCATTTTATCGGATAACACCAGTACTGGATTTTTGAGTTCAGTTCAACAAGTATCATCTTGATATTACTATCTTCAATTAAGGAGTAGTGGATTCCTTATTTAGTGTTTACACACTTCTCCAAACACCGTGTATATGACCCAACATACCCGGAGTTATTCTTATGTATTGGACATTGCCAATTGGCACATCAAAGCCATATAGACAGATGTTTGAGAAGATGTTAACCTCTCAAGTCTAGGATAATTTGTCGAATGGATTTAACCCTAATACAATCTAATAGTGTATTCTATAGGGTATCCACTAGTGACCCCGTTCAGTATTATGTACTTACTACATATACTCACATGTTAGTCAAGAGTCAACACTCGCTATGAATGACATTCATCACACTATATTATAGAACTACGCATGTGCAAGCCATGATCAAGTACGATGCCCAATCAGTACTCTAGAGGCTTAGGACGTTATTAGGTTTACAAGGAACTAGAAAATCATATCTTCTTACCACCTTTTCATGATTTTCTTACAATGTTAACTAAGGAACCTTATGTCATCATCAAATGAGACATAACAATTATAAATACCCTTTATATATGGTTGTGTGAATGTGATGCTTCTCTAATCAACATAAAAAGGTATTATATTGGCTTTCGAGGGCCTATAAGTCCAACAAAATATGCCGCAGCCTAAGAACATCTGTGAGCTCAAAGGTCTCCAAGGTCGTCTCACTTACATCCAGAGGTTTAGCTCAAATCTAGCAGGACAGTGTTACCCCTTCAATAAGTTGATGAAGAAATATGCAATATTCATTGGGATGACGCTTGCAAGAATGCTCTAAAGAGTATCAAAGACTATCTTCTCAAACCACCAGTTTTAGCAGCACCTATCTCGAAGAAACCACTGATCCTCTACATCAACGCATAAGAACAGTCATTGAGGGCATTGCTCGCCTAAGAAAATTACGATGGTGAGGAAAATGCGCTCTACTACTTAAGTCGAACTTTAGTGGGGGCAGAGTTAAACTACTCACCCATCAAAAAGATGTATCTAACTCTCATCTTCGCAACAAAGAATTTGCGCCATTGCATGTTGTCGCATACAATTCGACTCATCTCTCGAGAAGATCCAATCAAGTATATCATGACGAGACCAGTTTTCTAGGGGAGACTCGCTAAATTTACTCTTCTTTTGTCAGAATTTAAAATTTTCTACATTCCTCATAAAGCAATAAAAGGATAAACACTAGTTGACTCTCGCCGATCACCCAATTATAGCAGAGTGGGAAATATCCGAAGATCTAATTGATGAAGAGGTATTTTACGTCGAAATCTTACCAGCTTGGAGAATGATCTTTGACAGCGCTGCTAGAAGAGATATAGTGGGAGCAAGAGTTGTCTTCATTACTCCACACAATGAAGTCTTGACTTTTGCTTTTATACTGAAAGAATTATGTTCAAACAATGATGCAGAGTACCAATCTCTTATTATTGGGCTATAACTAGCTCATGATATGCAACTCCATCAATTCACCGTATATGGTCTGTACATGGTGACTCAAAGCTTGTTGTCAACCAACTCTTGATGGAGTATGAAGTTCACAAGTTAGACCTCATCCCCTACTTGTATGTTACTCATCTCATGAAGCAGAATGAGGACATCACCATCGAACATGTACCTAGGAATGAGAACAAACAAGCCGACGCTCTGGCCAACCTCGCTGTAACATTGACTTTACCTGAGGAAGAAGCAACAATGGTTCTCGTCTATCGACGATGGGTAATACCAAATGTCGACACTAAAATACAAGCAACAAATGCCATCGATGTATTAGAGGTTGAAGTTGAAGACTGGAAACAATCCCTCATTGACTATCTCCAATTTGAAAAATTACTAGAAGACCCGAAGCACAGGATTGAAATACGGCGTCGTGCGCACTGGTTCTTATACTTCAACAACAAACTTTGTCGACGTTCTTTCAACGACGTCTTCATGAGATGTCTCGGGAATGATGAAGCTAGAGAATCCTTAGAAGAAGCTCACTTTGGTGTATGTGGTGTTCATCAGTCTTGACCAAAACTCCACGATCGCCTAAAGAGAATGGGCTACTATTGGCCAACTATGGTGAAGGACTCGCTAGATCATGCCAAAAGATGTCAAGCATGCCAACTTCATAGAGAGTTCATTCACCAACCACTTGAACCATTACATCCCACAGTTGCATCTTGGCCTTCTGATAGTTGGGGACTTGACGTTGTCAGACCACTCCCGAAGTCATCTAAGCAACATCTCTACATCTTGGCTGCAACAGACAATTTCTCTAAATGGGCAGAAGTAGTTCATCTCAAAGAAGTCAAGAAAGAAACGGTCGTGGACTTCATAAGAAACAACATTGTTTTCCGCTACAGAGTCCCTCATACATAGTAACGGATAACAGAAAGTCATTCAAGAATGTTCTGATGGATCAATTTTGCGAGTGGTTTGACATCAAGCAAAGATACTCCACTATGTACAATGCACCGGCAATTGGACTTGTCGAGGCTTTCAACAAAACTATTTGCAAGCTTCTCGAGAAGGGTCATTTCTAAGTCAAAAAAGGACTGGCATGAACGAATCGCCAAAACACTTTGGGCATACTGAATGCCATATCGCACTCCTACACAAGCTACACCTTACTCATTGGTCTACGGAGTTGAAGCAATACTTCATTTGGAACACCAAATTCCGTCATTACGGATTGCAATTCAAGAAGGACTCACAAATGATGATAATGCCAAGTTATGCCTCGCTGAATTTGAAGCTTTGGAAGAGAAAAGTCTAGAAATGCAACAACGCATCGAGTGCTCTCAAGGTCGCTTGTCCCGAGCTTTCAATAAGAAAGTCCGGCCTCGCTCTTTTCAAGTGGGAGATTTGGTACTTGGAGTTCGGCGACTTATTATCCTTACACGTTGTTCCAAAGAGAAACTCGATCCCAAATGAGACGGACCGCATGTGGTAAGAGAAGTCCACCAATGGTGCTTACCTCCTCTCAACACCCGACGGAGTGCTTCTCAGCCCTATCAACAGCAAGTTCCTCAAGAAATATTATCCATAACATTGTACGCTACTTGACACGATCATAAATTGTCCATCATGCTCCTTATCACATGAGCATAAAGTGCACAAAACTCTCGCTCACTAAACTAAAAACCCGAAAGGTGGTTTAGGCAAAACCTAGAGCAAAAAAAAAATAAAATTGAACTACGTTAAGGCTTGATCCAACAACGGGTACATAGGCAACCTGTAAAGTTACATCAAGTTCAGCCACCATTTCAAAAAAAAAAAAATGTTTATCCACAAGGTCAAAAAGAAAAAAGACTTCAAACAAAGAAGGGTTATTGGAGAACATGAAAATTATACCTTTCATGGACAATGCGTTGGTTACAAGATTGCTATAAGATGTCCTTGTCCTAGTTTCTGGGTGCTAAACAAGTGTATGCATCCGCTCAACCTCCAAAGGTCATCCCCCAGGTCCCCCGTCGAAGCAACATCTAGAAAGCAAGGCCATCTCTCTTTCTCTACTGGAGTCTCATTATCCACATGACCCATCAAAGGGGTTAGGATCTTGGAAATTGCAAAAGTTCTTCTCAGACTTTGATGACGCTTCACTACAACATCTAGAAGGCGAGAAAACTATCTTTCTCTATAGGAGTCTCAGTATCCACGTGACCTATCAAAGGGGTCAGGGTCCTGAAATTGCAAAGGTTCTTCTCAGACTTTGATGACACTTCACTGCAACATCTGGAAGGCGAGGAAAACTCTCTTTCTCTACAGGAGTCATAGTATCCACATGACCCATCGAAGGGGTCAAGGTCATGGAAATTGCAAAGGTTCTTCTCCAACTTTGATGACGCTTCACTACAACAAAGCAAGGACAACTTTCTTTCTTCGTAGGATCTTCCGAACTCAAACTCAGAGACTGGGAAACAACCCTTTGTGTTAACATATTCTTGTCAAACCCTTTGTGATAACATATTCTTGTCAACCATTGTCACGACGAGAGAAGAACTCAGACTCAGAGACTGGGAAGCAGTCATTTGTTAGCAACCGTCATTGTGACGGGACAAGGACTCAGAGACTGGGAAGCAATGCTTTTGTTGGCATCATGTTCCTGGCAACGTCCTCAATGGCCATCATCATTCCTAAATAAAAGTGGAAAATAAAATATGGTTGTTACAATGATGTCAATCTCAAAAAAAAAAACTACAACAACTAAAAAATAAGAGACAAAAACACCAAAAAAAAAAAAAAAAAAAAAACAAACAAAAACTCGTGCACACATACACGTACAAAAAATGGACATGAAAAAAAAAACAAAAACAAAACAAAGAACAAAACAAAGAACAAAACAAAAAAAAATTAAAAAGAAAACAACAAAATTACGAAACAAAAAAAAAAAAAACGCTCAAAAATTATAACAAAGAGGAACAGCTATGCCGTATGGTCAGGCTAGTAAAAAAAATAAACAGCAACAAATTACAAGTTAAAAAGAAACAGAAACAAACAAAAATAAAAATATTAAGTAAAAGAGCAAATAAAAAACAAAACAGACAAACCAAAAAAAAGTAGTAAACTAAGAGCAAAGAGAAGGAATTCAGCCCGTATGCCAACAACATTCTGACTTCCAAAAAAAAAACTACATTGTTAAAAAACTAGCGAACAAACAATTGAGAAAATAAATAAATAAACATATGAAAGAAGAGTAAAGAAGGAAGCCAGGCCGGCTGCCTCATCACAATTGTTGATCTAAAAAAAAGGCGGAATCAATGGATGATGTCACCCTGACATGTTAAAAAAACAACAATGGTAAAAGTTACACTTTAAAGCTTTTAGATGTTTTCCTCACACACACAAAAAAAATGGTGTTATCAATGCATGGATGATGTCACGTTGATATGTGCTAGAAGAAAAAATTGATAAGTTACACTGACATGTTCGAAAAACAACAATGGTAAAAGTTACACTTTAAAGCTTTTAGACGTTTTCCTCACAAAAAAAATAAATTGGTGTTATCAATGCATGGATGATGTCACATTGATATGTGCTACAAGACAAAATTCATAAGTTACACTTCAAAGCATTGGAGACCACAACAAATAAAAAATATATAAATCAAATCATAGAAGAATCTCACCTTTGTGACCGTATGCGCAAGCAACAAGGAGTTTTCTCCTTTCTCGGTTTCTAAGGTCCCAAGCTCCGTGGACATGTAAGTGGTGAAGATATAGTCCTCTACAAAATTATACCAAAAAGAATATCTTTTCAAGGATGGGATGACATTGCAAATATTGGAAATTTTTAGTTCAAGACAAAAGAGACTCTCCAACAAAGAAAGACTTTGTTATCACTGGGGAATCAAATCCAAATAGAAAGGCAGTTCTGCATAGACTGGAAAAGCAGGTTCAAGAGTTACGCTAACGTCACTCCAAGTATCAATACGCACCCTACATGCCTGTAAAGTTGGAAAATGACCTCTAAGACCATGAAAAGGCTCTACACAATTAAATTTGGCCTAATGGCAGGAAATGGGCCTCTCGTGGCCCGGATTTGAGCATGCAGTAGAAAGCTCAAAATCCAAGATCAAGTCCAAATGGGCCTTCGACGGCCCGAGTTTTAAGCATGAATGAGAAAGCCCACAAATCCGAAGTCAAAGTTAAAATGGCCTTACACCAACCAAAATGGGTCTGTCCATAAAGAAATCATAAATCCTCCAAATGGGTCGGCCCGCTAACATCAAAGTCTTTATGGGTTTAAAACCACTAATGGAGTGGGACCCACAAGATCTCTATCCCAACAGTCTATAAATAAGACTCACAAGCCAAGGAGAAGGGGGATCAACAGTGATAAACAGAATATCACAAAGGAGCCAAGAGGATTTGTAGACAATCAGAACAAGACCTCAAAAGAGAAATCAAAGAAGAGATAAGGACTCGAGAAGAGAAGAGAAGATCAAAGAAGAGACTCAAAGCTCTCCAAAGAGGAATCAAGCCAAAGCTAAATCAAATCTTTCAAAGAGAAAAACACCTCCCTAGCCGGTAATACGCTAAGCACGGAAAGAAGGAGAAAGCTACTACAATCTCCAAAGAAGATCAAGCAAAAGCCAAAGCTCAGTTCTTACAAAAAGAGAAGAGAGTCACACGACTTCTTCAAGAGCAAGGAACACGCCCATCGGCCCCTTGTTTTCTTCATCAAATTTCATAAATCTTTGATACTTTGACTGTTAATCAGAGGGTTTATTGAGAGTGTACCATTTTTAATATTAAATTGTTATTTGATCCTCCATTATTTTGATCGTCTGCGAAATTTTGTGTCGACAACATTGTAAAGACGTTAATCTTTGCAAACAATTAGAAATTTATTCCATCGCCATGCAATTTGTAAGGAGATATTGCCTATCCCAAAAATGTCATGGAGCAAAAGAAGCTTTCTTTTATTAAAAATAGCCGGAAAAAAAGAAGATAAATAAACAATTATCAAGTTGTGAGAAACAAGATGCCCCTTCTATGTATTGTAGAACCCTCTGATTTTAGATATATCCTTTGATTGTGGTGTTTATGATTTCCTAGGTACTTCATGGAAAAGAATATGGAGTTGAGGCCTCAACTTAAATTAGAGTTTAACTTAAATGAGAGTCAAACTTTAGAAAACATCAATAATGACTTTGTTGAGTCTAATACTCCAATGAAATGGAAAGTTAAGAAATGTAAAGCACCATAAATTAGAATGGAGTTTGAATCTGAAGAGAATTCATTTAGTTTCTACAATATATATATGGTCAGGGGATTGATTTTAGTATCTGTAGAAATTGGGTTAAAAAAACAATGATGATGTGTGTATGAACTTTTACTTGTTCATGTGAAGGTCATTGCCAAAGAAATAAAAGACGTGTGAATACAAAGTATTCTTGTCCACAAACAAGAACCGATTGCTTGGCACGCATGACTATTACAATTCAAGCCAATGGAAAATGGAAAGTATGTTGTTAGTTGTTTTGATACTACTCATAACCATGAGTTAGTTAGCACACCAAAAGCTCACATGTTAAAGTCACAAAAAAGAATAATTGTTGCTCAAGCTAACATGGCAGATAGTTTTGGAATAAGATCCAAAACAGTTGTTGAGTTTATGGGTAGGCAAGCCAGAGGTGTCGAGATTCTTGGCTATATTGCTAAAGATTGTAACAAGAAGCCAAATCCTCTACGGTGATAACCGGATGTGGAAAATCCGATTATCACCCCTTGAGGTAGCCACATGTCCCTTTTGACACCCCTTAATTGTGGTTAAGATTCACCCATCCTTGGGGTTCACCCACCCATCCTTTGTTTTTTTTTTAAATATTAATTCTTTGTAAAAATATTTTAATATTAAAAAAACCTTTAAAACAGTTTTTTAATTTTAAAAAAAGAATTAATATTTTTAAAAAGAAACCAAGGATGGATGGGTGAACCTTAACCACAGTTAAGGGGTGTCCAAAGGGACATGTGGCTACTTCAAGGGGTGATAACCGGATTTTCCAAATCCGGTTATGACCGTAGAGGATTTGGCTTCTTATAACAATTATTTGCAATCCAAAAGAATGAAGGCAATGCGGAAAGGAGAAGATCGGGTGTACTAGAATTTTTTGATAAAAACTTTTTTTTTTAAAAAAAAAGCCTTTTTACTATGCTATACAATTGGATGCTGATGAGAAGATGAAAAATATTTTTTGGATAGATACAAAGTCAGTGGCTGACTATGGGTGTTTTGGTGATGTGAATGGATATTTTGGTGATGTGATTTGCTTTGATACGACATATATAACAAATAAATATGGTCATCTATTTGCTCCATTCGTTGGAGTTAATCACCAAAACAAAGTGTCATATTTGGTTGTCTCACTTTATGATGAAACTACGGAGAGTTTCAAATGGTTATTTAAAGACTTTTGTAAAGGCAATGTCTAGAAAAGTGCCAATGACGATTCTTACAGATAAAACAATGACTAATGCAATAGCTTTGGTGTTGCCGAGAACACATCATCGCATTTGCATATGGCACATGTCATAATTTTTTATATAATTTATAATTAAAATGAATTATGAATTTATTTCATTTTGAATTAATTCATTTTCTAATTTGAATATTAGAATCTACAATCAAATAAAAATTTGAATTACAAATCAAAATTATAAAAAAAAAATATGAATTTATTAATTTATAATAAATTATAATAAAATTTTATTTTTTTAATATTTTACTATAAAGAATTATATAATCTAACGATTAGTTATAGCGCAATTAGATTCTAATTAAAAATTAGATTAGATTTTGATTTTAAAAAAAAAATTATAGTTATAGCCACCTAAATCATATATTCAACCAGGTAATCAATGACTCTAAACCTTTTGCCAAAGATTTCAATAGTTGTATTTATGATCATGAAGAAGAGAAATATTTCCTAGAAGTGTGAAAAAATGTGCTTAAAAATATAATCTTCAAGAAAACAGGTGGTTGCAAGAATTGTTTAAGGAAAAGAAAAATGGGCCTTGGTTTATGGATGTCATATATTTTGTGCTAACATGATAAGCACACAATAGAGTGAGAGCATTGATAGTTTATTAAGAAACTATTTAAGAGTTGATTATGATTTACTACAATTTTTCCAGCATTTTGAAAGGGTGTTGAAGGATCGACATTATCATGAATTAGAAGTTGATTTCAAATCTCATCAAACTCTCCCAAATTTGTTTGTTCCAGTGCTCATGTTAAAGCATACATCCAGTGTGTATACAACAACTGTATTTAAGATGTTTCAAAGTGAGTATGTACGAATTTTGGATTCATCTATCCAGAGTTGCTACATCAACTGAATACGCAGTTACTTCGCATGAAAAATCTCAAAGGCACACTATTACTTTAATACAATAGAGAACACAATTGTAAGAAGTTTGAGTTCATGGGAATTTTGTGTACACATGCGCTAAAAGTGCTTGATTGCAGAAATATAAATGAGCTTCCACCTCATTACATCTTAAAGAGGTGGGACGAAAGATGCAAAGACTGAAATTGTAAGAGATAATTCTGGATCTATAATACAAAATGACCCTAAGGTAGAATACGGAAGACGTTACAATGAGCTATGTCCTTTCTTTGTTCAAACTGCTGCAAAGGCTGCAGAAACTGAAGAAGGTCATAAAAATTGCTATCGATTGTGAAAATAGATTATTACAAGAAGTGGAACAAATGATGAAACATTTAAATTGCAAGGAAGGGCAAAGTGTCACTTCTAAGGACACTAATGTAAATGTTTTGAAAAGTGCACAAGCATAGAGTTTGACTCAAGAAAACACCTTAATAGAACTAATTGATAGTGCAACATCCCCAAAAGTGAAAGGATTTAAAATAAAAAAAGAGGTAAGGTAGGCGGACCCAGAATTCAAAGCAGTATTGAAAAAGGTAGTCGGAAGAAGCAAGTTCAAAATGAAACATCTCTCAAATCAAATATTTCAATTATAGCACAACTTCTTGATATTGTCGCTCCATTCTCCTATCCTTCTAATATGTTTATCCAGGTAGCACTTGGATAATGAGGTTGCATCTAAAGTTATATATTTTATAGAGTTTTCATTACGTTTTCCACCACTTGATTATTGCTTTATCACATAGGGTTTGTATGATTCTAGACCGAGTTCCTTAAATATTCCAATTGTATACTAGACACCATATCATAGTTTTTTCAACAACCAACTTCCAACACTTACCTAAAAAGCCCTCGTAGCATGACTCAGTTACTTTTAAAACTTTCTTTCGATCACTCTTTATTGGTTATCATGCATGAGATGAGATAATTTTTTTGTACACATAAATCAGTAGTTGCTAACTTTCAGAATATTATATTATATAGGAATCCTGGCCCACAACATCAACACTTCTTCACATGGTGTAGTTCCTAGCAAAAGCATCTAGATGGGGGATCACTTGGTATGATGGGACTGCATGTCCTTGACCACGGGTTATTTAGCATAATACAATTTTTTTCTATTTCTATATTAGAATTTAATTCATAGAAACTTTAGAATTGTAAAATAATCTCAGTTTCTAGTTTTATTATGTATACAATATTACGATTCTTAGCAATATCATTTTTTGCAGGATGTGTTCAACCTACTTTAGAATCTCAATCTACACAAGTTAATCAAGAATTTTGCAGCTAAAGAAAACCAACAATGTCACTTGTGCTATCTTCTTATATTTTGGAAAATTTGTCCACTAACTCTTAGAATCTTTGAACCATGTACATAGGGAACAAATGATATGAAGTTGATTGTTGATCTTCATTCTATAATTTGAAATGCTTCATAAAGAACATGAGAAGGCAAAAGATACTAATGCAGTGACTATAATGTAGAAATTTGGATCTTAAGTATGTTTCCATTTCATAGAATGATATTGTCATTGTAGAAAGTTAGATATGTTAGACATATATGCCCACAAAAGCCATTCCAGAATTGTATAAGTCTACTTAATCAATAGAAGCATATTTTACATTCACATGCTGTCTTCTACATTGGGTAACATATTAAAAGTATCTCATTAGATGAGACTACTTTTTCTCTTAGGTAACATTGTAGGAAAATCATCCAATTAGTTTTTAACTAATTGCTAAGGAGATATGGTTTTACGGTTCCTTGTAGGCCTAAAATTGTTCTAAGTTATTCAAGATACATCTGGACAATGTATTCCTACTAACTTACACATTGTTAGTTCCATATGATGGAGTGATGAATCTTAATCACTGAGAGAAGTGTCTCTTGACTAAGATGTGGATACAAGTAAGAAGTACTTATATTGCAACAGGATCGTTCAGTGGATACCCTTACAAATATATTGTCTATATGTTTAGGGTAGTCAATTTGATAGATTTTCCTTCACCTGAGAGGTCGACATCTTCTCTATTATTTGCCTATATAGCTTTGATGTAGCCAATCATCAATGTGCAACACACCAGACTGAATATGGGCTTGTTGGGTTATGTACGCTATACTAGAAGAAGTGTGTGTACGCTTAACAAGGATTCCACTACTCTTCTTGAGTAATTTATATTGAGTTGATACTTGTCAAACCGGACTTGGAAAACTAGCGCTGGTATTTATCGATGAAATGGTTTTATCGAGAAGTTTATTTCTATATAAAAGGAATATAATAATAATTATTATTATTTCTTTTAAAGAATTTCTAAAAATAGTTTTGAAAGTCCAAGTTTAACTAAAAGTATCAAAGAGAAAGGGTTCTCAATATAAGCTAGGGATTAAAAGATAGTATAAGATATTGTCCCGTAAGCTGATAACAATATTGGAAGTGGAGGGACGCATCCGTAAACAAATCTTGTAATAGAAATACCTGCAAGTAATTCTCTAATTTATGGGGGTTAGTCACATTGTGTTAATGGACATTATTATGATCGGTGGAAGTCCAGGGACATAGATGATAGTCTATGATCCCAATGGATATATAAGAAAGTGTTTCCTAGCAACAGGGTTTTAACCAAAAAGGTTAAGTACTTGGTCCCACTACCGGAAATAGGAGATCCCTTTAGATCTCACACACTGGGACCTTCTTAAGCTTTTAATTTTATTATTAATTAAATTAATTAATTTCTCTAAGTACATCACTATATGGTATAGTGAAACTCTAATAGGTGAAATCACATAGGATGTGATTAACCATATGGGTAGGACCCATAAGGGATTTTGATAAAGATCAAAATTTGACCAACAAGGGTTTAGAACCCAAAAGGGACGTGTGGAAGTGGGGCCCACCTAGGGTGGGACGCCCACTTCATGTGGAACCTTATCACTTTAGTTAGTTAGGTGATCTTATCTTCTAATAGTTAGGGATTAGATTGCTTGGTTGCTAATTAAAGAATCCCTATTTAATTGGGATTACATTAGTTATTTACTAATTAATTATCCTAATAGATAAGGATAAGATTAGTTTGTTACTAATGGATAAAGTTAGTTTATTTCTAAGATAAATCTTAATTAATTGAGAATTATCATTAAGGAATCTTTTGAGAGAATTCTAATTGGATTAGGATAAAGGAGAAGAGTCTTGGATTGCAAGTAAGCAATCCAAGGAGTCTATATATAGGGTGGGACGTCTACCCCTTAATCATCTCTCCCCAACGTTTTTCCCTCTCTCTCTTCCATAGCTCACTCCCCCCTCTCTCTCTTGTGGTAGTTGTAAGGTCAAACTCCCATATTCTTGTTTATTGGTTCTAGTTTTGATCTTGAACAAAAGCAGAACCAATCTTGTTAATCAAGAAAAGATCTTGAGTTAAAGAAAAGAACAAAATATCATAAAAATTGAATTGGAAGAGCCATTAACTTCCATTAGAGAAAAACTTTAGAAAAAAAATAAGGTTCGTGTGAATCGCGAAGGAGCTTTACACTTGTGAAGTTTTGCAGGCAACGTTCTATAACGTGGATTTGAATTAACAATATCAAAGTCGCAAAGGTGATTGTTATTTTATCCTTCATTGAATAAAATCAATTAGAATATTAGTCAGATCTTGGGATTTGATGTATGCCTCCCAAGAACTGTTTTTCTAAAATTAAAAAGAGGCATACTTTCAAGATCTTATGTATGTTTCCATTTCATATTTGTTTACTATTTTTGTCTTAGAAGAAACAATAGTGATGGCTCAATTTTCTTGGATGGCTTCTCCGTGCTCCACTTATGCATTGGGATTCAGCCAATGTTTTCATGCATGTATTTGTTTCTCAAGAAATTCATGGCAACTTACGGCCAGGTTTTCATTGAGAGACAAGATCTACAATTGTTAGACCAGTGTTAGAAGGTATAGTGGGTTTCAACTACAACAAGGCTTTAATCATTGACAGTTTGGTATAGATTTGGCTTTAATCTAGTTAAATAACTGAATGACATAGGATGAGAATAACTGAGTTGAAAAATCAATTCATTGAAGAAGACATGAAGTAGAAGATGTTGAGTATCAATTCAGTGAGGAAAGTTGAACCCTCTTCATAATTCACTCCAATTTTGTCATTAAAGTTGAACATCTTCAGTTTTGGTTTCCCATTTTCTTATCTTTATCATCAATAGCTCCCAAACATATTGGGTCTTATCTTCTGGGTACATGATTGTGCTCCATGTAATCTACAAGAACATAAAGAAATGTATGAAGAGCATAAGCTACCTGAGCAAATCATCTTTGTGAGACTAAGAATGTTGGGGAATTCTGAGGTCCATCCAATCAACACACAACCGAATTGTGATGAAAATAAAGTGGTTGAAGATCAAAATGCAGGTGAACGGATAGACAACAAGGAGAAAAGCATGGAAGCCTCAAATGAACAACCAAGTGAATGTGCAGTTTGAATTACACCTACTTCTCATGACAATATGTTGTCCTAGCTAGTACTTCCATCTAAGCCTTAGGTTCCAAAGGCCCCACCTTGTTTTTTCTTCCTTTATATGCTCTCTCTCTCTACTATAATTAAGGTGTACACATGAGGATGATAGATATGAATGCCCAAAATCCATGCTTATATGCATAGCTTTTGGTATTTCAAATGATATATGCATAAATGGGGTGAGAAACCTTGGCCGAATTGATTTTTTCTCCTTTGGAGACTTCGGCTTCTCCTTCACAAACACTAAAATGGGTAAAAACCATAGAGTTTTAGTAGCACAAGAATAAGATCTTCACCGAGAGAAGGTGAGAGTCTAAAACCGGAGAGAAGAGAGTCCAAACGGTAGAGTTGCAGATGGGCTCACAAAGAGGAGGAAGAAGAAGACAGTGACATGAGGGGAGAGAAAAAGAATCGAGTCTCAAATGTCCCTTTAATTGCCAAAGACACATCTTTTAAAGTTTTCTTATTTAAATAATAATTTATTAGTTTTTGAGTGATAGCTTCTAGATGGCATCCAAGCTAGAGTGTTACCGTCTCAATCGGAGGTGGCGCCTAGTGGTTTTGATTGTTGAGATGGAAGATAGTGTTGGCCCTTTGTAGCCAGGGTCTACAAAGAGCATTGCTGCTAAGTTTCACTCTTTCCTTTTGTACAAGTGTCTCCACATCTCTGCCAGGTGGACTCTACTTCTATAAAGTTCTTCTGCATTAAGTATACATATAGTCACGAACAAATTAATCACTTTACTTGGTTTTCCTTAAAGTCGTGAAGAGTTGTGCCTATATCCTAAGTTCAGTGGGAGTTTCTGTTTTGGTGCTTTATGTTTATGACATTTTTTATGTTAGAAATAAAAGGCCCATTGTTGTTTTGAATTTTTGTTGAAGGGACAATAAAACTTGATCTGCAATTCAAACACATGTAACAAAATAAGAAATAGATACTACAACAAGAATTGTAATTTGAGCCACGAACATAGTCACTCTCTTTAAGATGATTCGCGCCCCAACCTGAGATGCACGGGATTGTTGGCGTGACACTTCAAGGACACAACAGATTATGGAGTTCGTTCCTAGCTCAAGTTAAGCACTAGACAGAGCCCCACACCTTAGATTTTTATTATACAACAAAAATCTCAAAATGAAAATTTAAAAAAAAAAATCTCAAAACCAGTAGAAGAAGAATAAGAGATTTTATTTTGTTCAATTTGTGAAAGAAAGATATGAGAATGTATTTATAGAAAAACACATAGACATGTTGGGTTTCCTAAAAAGTTTCATTGGTGGCAAATAAATGTGCACTTTTGTAGGGGCCCACCACAAGGAAACAATCTCTCACTATGTTTAAAGGGTTATTGATCGTCAGTCAACCTTAAATTATTCATTC
This sequence comes from Tetracentron sinense, assembly GCA_015143295.1. Classification (NCBI taxonomy): domain Eukaryota; kingdom Viridiplantae; phylum Streptophyta; class Magnoliopsida; order Trochodendrales; family Trochodendraceae; genus Tetracentron; species Tetracentron sinense. Next base: position 48,373,340 of record CM026552.1, read on the forward strand.
TTAGTAATAATTCCGTAGAATAGTACTAGCAAGGGTATCATTCATCTGAGAACTGCGCTAGTTTCGTTGCCATTTATTCAGATTAATTCTAAACTAATAAGATGTGTAATTGAATTTTGTTTGATTAAACTAAAACAATTAATTAAACTAATTAAAATTTCTAAATTGATTATCAACTACTGATTTTAAATCATTTGGAAGAGAAAATGTAGGGTTTTCAAATCCACCACTAACCTAATAACTAATCCCTATTTTGAATTTATTCTAACATCTTAAATTACAAACATTCCAGTTAGAGTGACAGCACGTCCCCTCTCAACTGATTAAGAAAAGTTCAAGGGATTATATTCTAAGTATATCGTATCTTCGGTTAGCACGAATGATACACACTAATCTACGGTTGTGTAATCACTCGTCTTCCCTTAGCATAAAATATCTTTGAATTTAATCTCTTGATATATTAAAACCATTGCATAAAACCTATGTTTTAATTGTAACGAAAATTAACACAAGTGATTTTAATTCCAATTTCATAATAGCTAAGACAAGGTTGAGAATTCTATTGAAGTCAAATATAATTCAAATAAATCCTGGTTATTGAAACAACCCTCTCATTATGCAATCAATGTTTTACGACTAAGAAATCAAAAATAAAAACAAAATAGAACGACACAGTTACTTGGCTAGGGTTTCATCGAAACCCTAGAATGAAAATTAGTTCATCGCGATGGAGGAATGCATTATCTTCATAGACAAAGCTAATGAATTCTTCTTTATGGCTTCCTTGATCTCCAGAGCTTTTTTTCTTCAAATCCAAAATCTCTACAAAATTCTCTATATAGAATCTCTACAAAGAATCTCTCCTTTTATAGAGAAACAGAGAAAGATAGAATCCTCATAGAATAAGGACTTCTAATTGAGATCCAACTCTTATTTTTCTCTCTCTAAACTCTCTTAGGGTTGAATGAGGATCAAATCCTCATGTATGAAGGCAATAATAGAGTTGGAAAGTTTTTAGAAGTGTTAAAACACTATTCACGAAACACTATTCACGGAATACTATTCACTCTATTTACAGTTTTGCCATTGAACTTCAAATAATTCTAGAGAGCTCAATTCTAATCGTATTGACCCAAAATTTGAAACATATTTACTTTAGGTCATATAGAATCTATCTAAAAATTTTCATAAATTTTGGATGAAGGAAAATGATCAAACTACCCCTCTATTGATAGAAATGCAGTTTTGGCCAATTGATCCATCAAGGTAGATTTCCGCGATTTTGCTCTATTTTCTTCTTCTTTCTTTTGTTCTTATCTTTTTTGAGATTCTTTGAGTCTTTGAAGCTTGTAAATCTTTCATTTTATCTTCTTTTCCTCGCATGAACCTGAAATAAGAATAAACAACTAAGTAGCATAAAAATACTTAAAAGAATACTCTAAAGGGTTAACAAGTTAAGTTTGAGGTGCTTTTATGTATAACATTTAGCACTAATCAGTTATGAATAAAGAATTATAATTTATTAATAAAATCACATGAATTTCTTTCATTTTGAATCACCCACTAAACTACAACAATCCCCCACTTAATACAAATGAAATAAATTTAGCGAGAAAACATAATTGGTTAAGATACGAGAATAAATGCATAAACAAATGTTTCATATAGAGTTGAACCCTTGCATCATCTAAAATATAGTTTTAATTAGATACTCAATAATCAAAGGTATTACAAAACTGAATTCCTTATTGATGAGTCATATACTTTACACACAAAGAGTATCACTTGAGTTTATAGGTGTGTAGCACATTACACACTTTTATAAGCGAGTCTATCAAAGATGTCTATGATTATACTTTTCACTCAACAGAGCTATAAATTTCATTAAGAGAAAATCCCGCAACTTCTATAATGTCACAAATCACATGCGCGTATTATCCACACGATAAAGGAGGAGACTTGAATAATTATATTCTCTATTTTATAGTGCGTTACAAATCACTCATAACTTGTTCTTCCTATTAAACCTGAATCTTGGAATAGTTAGTCTTCGTGTTAGGTACCATTACAAGTGATTTAATTTACATTAGCATAAGTCTCATTATCTTTGATGTACTCCAACTTTTCCCTTTACTAGCCCTTTAGTTAAGGGGCCCATCAAATTTTCTAATAATCTGATCTTATTTATATATTAACCCATCTCATAGAAGTTCTCTCCAACATGTATATTTTTATGTAATTTTTTAGACTTACCATACTATAAGCTCTACCTATTGCAGAATTGCAATTACTATTAATTTTAATAGCAATAACAAGTTTATTTCATAAAATAATATTAAACAAAAAAAAATTGAAGCCATTTAGCTTTCTCTCCTTTTAAGGCTAGAGCAATCAAATCCAATTCCATAATAGAGTTTGATAGAATCAACCGTTTCTTGAATTTCTAAGAAATTGCTCCACCACCAATGATAAAGATATAACCACTTGTGACTTTGTGATTGTCAGAAACAGTTTCAATTAACATTATTGTATCATTCTAAAATAGTAGGGTACCTACCAAAATATAAACCAAAGTTCATGATCCTTTTTTGTTATTTAAAAATTATTTTAATGACTTCCTAGTACTCACTACGATCAAAAGGAGTACAAGTAGGTTTACAATCACAGTAATCCTTGTAGCTTCTTAATGTAATGAAATTGAGAGAAAGAGTGTTATCGCCTCATCTCTTATCATTATTTTAATTTCGAGAATTACATTAGCTTCATCAAGACCTTTCATATCAAATTGAGATCATAAGAATTTCTTCCTACAATTTATAATATTTTGATTTGTACAAAATACTAATAAATCATTCACATATAAAGAGATCATGACCCCACAATTGTCATTAAATTTATGATATATGCATTTTTCACTCTCATTTGTACTAAATCGTGAGATATTAACATGATAAATTTCTTATGTCATCGTTTAGGGGCTTGTTTTAAATCATACAATGATTTTACAAGCTTATAAATTTTATTAGTTTGTCCTGGAATAATGAACCTTTTTTGTTGATCCATATAAATCATTTCATCTAATTCACCATTTAGAAAAGCATTTTAGACACCCATTTTATGAACTATAAAATTATGAATCGATGCTATGGGAAAATAAGGCTCGAACAGGTGTTATACCTGATACCGGGGAATATCTATCAAAATAATTCATTCATTCTTTGTACATGAAACTTTTGGCTGCTATTTTAGCCTTATACTTGTCTATAGCCCCATCTGTATTAAGCTTCTTTCTAAAAATTAAATTACAACCTATTTTCCTAGTTCTAGGATGATAATTAATCAATATTCAAGTATAGTTGGACATGATTGAATTCATTTCATTTTCAACTATTTTTTCAAAAAAGTAGGATTCATTAAAATTAAAGCCTCCAGTAGAGAAGTAGGATCATTTTCTGTCATTTAGGTATAAAAGTCATATCCAAAATATTTACTAATTTTAGGTCTTTTACTTTTCCTAAGTTCAACTTCAGATTCATTTGAATTATCAAATTCAAGATTTCTAGGATAGGAAGACCTAGCACTATTCAGATATTGTGTAATCAAAGTCTCGCTATTTTTAGAGTTAAAGAAAACATATTTTCAAATAAATCATCTTTCTTTGACTCAATTATAACACAATTTTCAAAATCTAAAAATTGACATGCCTTACTGTTAATTGCATAACCAATAAAAGTACTTTAGTTGGCTTAGGCCCTAACTTAGTTATTTTAGGGCTAGTTAGTATTACTATAACATAACAACTCCATGTTTTAAAATAATTTAAATTAAGTTTTTTGTCTCTTCAAATTTTATATGGAGTCAATTTTGATTTCTTACTAGATAAGTGATCTATTAAGAATATATGATGTTGTTAGTAGGGCTTCATCCTACATGTTTAAAGGTAGCCCTAAACTATTCAACATTGAATTAACCATTTCAATAAGAGTTCTATTTTTTTCTTTCAACAATTTTATTTTATTGGGGTGTTGTTATATGATGGATTATACCACAAGATTTACAAAATAAATCAATTTTATTAGTCTTTATTAAATTTAATTGATATTCATCTCTCCCTCTCATTTTTTAAAAACTTAATTGATTTTCAATTTTTAATTTTCACTCTTAAACATACTTAAAACTTCATTTTTAGTCCTTATTAAATACACATAAGAATACATTGATTTATCAAATATAAATGTGAGAAAATATTTTTTATCACCTCTTGGCATTATATTTTTAAGGTCACAAATATTATAATGTATTTGGATTAAAATTTCAGAATTTTTATCATCAATACTATGAAAGAGTTTTCTTGCTATTTTAAATTGATTGCAATGTATACATTCATCAAAATTTGTTATTATTTACTGAGAATTATTCCTAAGTTACTCATATTTTTCACATATTTTTCGTTTAGATGTCCTATTCTACCATGCTAAAATTTATGGAACAAATCAAATATGCAGAAGTAGAAGCTTTATTAATCAAATGATATGTAAAACATATTTTAAAGTTTCAGTTTTCTCTAAAGAAAAATTCAGCATTACACTTTTAACCCCTACAACCTTAGAGGTTGAAGAATTTCTCATATGGACTTGACCATGACTAATTTTTACTAGTTTGTATGATTTGAATAAATTTTATCATAGTAGACATGCCTCGTCACATCTAGGTTTGCCCACCAACCTTTATTGACCATCCACAAGGTTCAATCCAATAAGCATAGCCACCAAGGATTCTTTTACAATATTTTCTTGGAAAATATAATTCTTTTTACAGAATCTTCATTTCTTAGCATAAAATCTTAATTTTGTTACATACAAAGCATCCACTTGATTTAAAACATTCAACTAGCTTTCAAGGGAATCTCTTATTTTTCATTGATTTCTTGTTGATTTTCAAAATTTTATGTATTCTCAGCTATAGGAGAATCTATAGTATAAACTTTAGAGGCTAATTCATTGTGCTATTCCTTCTTGTCTTGGAGTCTACTCCCCTTCAATTTAGAGTCCCAGAATCAAATTTTCCATTGAAAATTTCTTTATTTTGTGGTGCATGGAATTTTTGAAATCCCTCCAAATAGAGAGTAATTTTTTTTTTAATAATAGCTACAACTTGAAGTTGTTCATCAATGATCATTCCTTTTAATAGGACTTCATAAATTATGAGTTTCAAATCCCATGTCGGTTGAACTAACAAATTTTCATTTAGAATTTCAAATTTTTACTAACTGCATATTTCTTGGACCCGACCTCCTCAACTCCGTATGTTTCTCTAGGCAATCCACGTGCTCTTTCTTGTCTTTTCTTCATAATATGAATCAAACATTTGTTACTCATACCATTGAAGATATGTGTTATATAGAGAAAATTATCATTATTTCATTTGGTCTTATAATAAGACCAACCAAGTTTGTCCTCTTCTTCAGTGGACTCATTAGAGATTACATATGCAACTTGCGGTGATGTTAGCAAGAAGAACATCTTCTGTTGCCAATGCTTTAAATTGGATTCATAAAAGTTTAAGTCATAATTGTAGCATCATTTTGCATAGCATTCACAGTTGACATGATGGTTCAAATCTTCTTAAAATTATTGTTCTGAATCGGTAAAATACATGTAAATGCTTTTCAAAAATTCTGCAATATGGACGATAAAACTTGATATACAATTCGAATGCATGTAACAAATTAAACAAACAACAGAAATTGCAACGAGAACTATGATTTGAGACACGAACAAAGTCGCTCTCTTTAAGACAATCTACGCCCCCACCAGAGATGCACAAGATTATTGACATGACGCCTCTAGGATACAACAACTCACAAAGATCGTTCTTGACTCAAGTCGTGCACTAGATAGATCCGCACACCATACTCAGAGTTTTCTTACTCCAAAAGAATATTAGAAAATCTCAAAACTAGTAGAATAAGAGGAGTTTGTATTCTGTTTTCAAGATGAAAAGATAGAGATAAAATTCTCTATTTATAAATAATAATAAAAAACACAAACTCGTTAAGTTTCCTACAAAGTCTCATTAATGGCTAATAAATGTATACTACTATAAGGGCCCACCACAAGGAAACAGTCTTATTAGTGGCTATTAAATGTACACACTCAAATTCTAGCATGAAATAATGGCAAACATGTACTAAACTTGGCCTCGACTTGAGAATTGGACTATAATCAAGAACATCTAAAATTATTTGTTATGGGTCGTTAACATTTGACTTCATGTCTTAAATTACTTGAGATTTTCCATAGATATAAGTTAAAGAATGACTCTAACTTTCACACCGTTGTGCCATGTGTCTCATTAGTCATAGTTATCAATATTAACCCACTTTAAATTTTAAAGAGGTAGAAAAAAAATCAATATTTCAAGTTTAAACGACTCTTAGGACATATGACATGTAAGGGAACTAAATCTCTAAGGCATTCAACTCGGCTATACCCTACTTGAGCTGAACCTAACTTAATTACTTGATCTTCCAACACTGCTCAATTGAGTCATCGACCCAAGCAGATTCAAGCATACCCAACCTGACCTTTTGCTCAGGAATTGATCGTCAATTTACTATACCTTGTAATATCATAAATTTCGTAGAATAGGTACTAGTATTGAGGGTGTCGAACCACAAAGATTGCGCTGGATAAATCTAAGTAACCAGAGCGTAGAGCGGGAGCGGGAGTGCAAGAGCGTTAAATTTCAAATTAGGTTTGAATCGAGAGCGCCTCTGGAGAGCTGACATATATATATATATATTGATAGTTCTTGAAAATTACTTATAAAACAAATATAAAAGAACAATTATTTCCACTAATTAGAATTTAATGTCAGATTTTTAATAAACAATAAGAATCTTAAAGTCACAAAATATGATACAAATTAGCAATTTTAATATTATTAAGCCCCCAAATAATGATACTCAAAATTTGTAAAATTAGAGAAAAAACAAGATACTACAAATAAGGGGTTCATTAACCCTTAGGGTTCAATAATCTAACCTTAATTTTTTGAAGAAATATTAACCTTAAGGGTTAGTGAACAATTTTAGAAAAAATATTAAATATTTTTTTCAAAAATTAAGGTAAGAGTTGAACCCTAAGGGCTAAAAAATCTTAACCACAATTAGTAAGGATTAAAAGGGACGCTTGGAGGTGCGATTGAACTCGAAGCAAGTTCAATCGCAATTGGATCTTGAATACTAGAGGATATAAAGTACTGTCATTTAAAAGTGAAACACTTGACCAGTTTTTGACCCACTTTAAATGAAACTAAGGGTACTAATGTGATTTCACAGAAAAGGGAAAGTGGGTTTTGTCTTCCCCAAAGACTGAGTTTCAGAGAATAGAACAACAGAACATCCATTAACGTTGTAACACCATAACCGCTCTCGCCATTGGTGAAACCACGCTCCAATAACTCTGCAACCGCGCTCTATAAACTATGCAACCGCGCTCTATTGGCGATTTCGCTCTCAAACTGTGAGAGCAAGGTTTGAGAGCGGGAGCAAATAGGTATATTCACAGTTTGGGTTACTAAGGGATGAATTGCTTATTTCTTAAGATTTATAATAATTTTAGTGGTGAACAAAGGATTTTTGGATTGTGATTAAAAATATTAAAGTTATTCTAATTATCAAAATCAACTAACAAAGATTTGTATTAAATCAAGGAAGGGAGATCTAAGGCATTCAAAGAATAATTGTGACTAAAATTCTCAATTAAAAATGACAAAATAATATAGATAAACAAACCTTAGAAACAATGTATCTTCAGTTGGTACGACTAGTCAACATTACACTAGGTTGTAGAACTATTCATTTTCCCTTGGTATAGATCATCCTCAAGTTCAATTGGTTCATGAAATCCCATTGAACAATATTCATGTTCAACATCACAAAAATTAAACATGAATCGATTTCGATCAGAATAATGCAACTCCTAAGAGAATGATGAAATCTTATTTAGATTGAATCAAAATTCTAAAATTAGTTGTCAAACAACCTTCTCATTGTGCAATCATGTTTACTAAATATAAAACCTTAAATAAAATATAATGAACCATAGTTACTTGGCTAGGGTTTCATCGAAATCCTAGATGAGATATTAGTTTATCATGAAGAAAAGAGAAGCCGTCATAGATGAGACGATCTCCATACTCTGAACCTTCAAAAACTCTTATTGGGGCTCTTTTTTATATATATATATATGCAAGCACTTTAGGGTTTTTAAACAAAATCTGGAAATCAAACCTGTCATCCACCGCTCGGGCGGAACTAACGGCCGCTTGAGCGCCTGAGAGCGCTCAGGCGGAGTTGACTATACAATATCTCATACCGTACATAAAGGAAACATAAGATAGCCTATATACATAAGATAGCTACATGTATGACACTTTGAAAATTTGGGAGACACATGGGTTTGTGTATGAATGACCTAGCTACTTGTAGAGACATATGAGAACCCTTAGAAACTCTATCCCTCCCTCTTCTCCCATTTTGGTTCTTTCATTTCTTGCTAAGGAGAAAGGAAAAAAAAGGAAGAGAAGGAAGGAGAGGCTCTTCAGTCCAAGGAAGTTGATTTTGCTCAATTTGTTTATCCTTTCATTAGGTAAGAATTTACAACTACCATTAGTAGTCATTGTGCTATTTTTGCATTTAAATTAGTGTCATTCGTAATCTGTAGCATTAACTTAATCATAATTTATTAGAACTTTGTATAAACAAGAAAGTTTTATATCGTCCTCTATTTAATCTAACCCAACTATTTTCATCTAAAAATTGTAAATATTTGATTTATAGTGAATTATTTCATAAACTGTTTTCATAAAATTAAAAAGGGCTAGTGTAACTTGATGGTAATTTTTGTGCAAATAAATGTAATATAACCACTATATAAAATAATTTTGTTAAAGGACTAGTTTGGTTCAGATTATTGTAGTCATAAGTAATTATGTTGATCAGCGCTGATGTCAATAAGCGTTGATAACTGTAATCATGTTTGATTAGACATTGTCAATAAGCGATTATGCTGATAATAACTGATTATGTGTGAAATAATCATGTTTAGTTCACCCCAATGTAAAAAATGATTATTCCAACAACTTTTTTTTTGGTATTCTATTTTAGCAGTTCATTGTAGTTGTTTTCAACAGTACCTACTTTAAGGTAATAATTACAAATATAAAAATAACGTAATTTGAAAAAAGACAAGTCAATTTTCTAATGTAATACATTATTTAAACTATTGATATGATCATTCCACATAGTTTTTGTTAAGTGGTCCCTAAATACTCCCATCTCTTAGTGTGGCTCTGTCTGTCCAGTAACATTCACATCTCTTCCATCGTATGCTACTTCGTTGTTAGGGACGAGCAAATCTTCTACTTCGTACTCTCAAAATAAGTCATATCTTTGCGTCTCATCTTATGAAATTTTGGACCACACAAGCAGCCACAACAATATCTCTCTGAGTAAGAAATTGATACGGAGCCATACGCTTCAAGATATGGAAGCGTGCATTTAACACCCCAAAGCAACTTTCAATTATATTCCGTACTGAGGAATGTGTATGATTAAATAACTCTATTGAGTTTGTTGGACCTCTACCGCCCTTATAGTCTTGTAAATGATAGTGTAATCCACGATAGGGTGCAAGAAAACCTATCATGCTTGAATATCCAGCATCCACAACATAATACTTCCTTGTAATAAATTAAAGTTCTAATTTAGAATCAATTCATATCAACAATCTTAATTTTAAATTCTTTAAAAAATATTACTTGTAGGGGTGTGAGAAAATTTTAATTTAGGCTTATTGAAAATACCAGTTGGTCTATTTGCCTTTATATTTTGTTCCACCAACTGTAGAAAGACTCGGGTCAGATCTTCTAACCTCATCCCTTGTGATATTTTTTTTAAGTCACTAACCTGAATAGGATCCATCTATGTTACCGAAAAGAAAGACATCATAAAATTAGTAATGAAATCTTATTAAACAAAGGGGCTAATAGAATCGCAAAACACAATAAAATGCACTGATTATACTGACCAACACAATCGAATCATCATACATATGAAAACCAACTAATTTCTAAAGATATATTAGGGAATTAAATCAATGACCAGGAACTACAGGGAAAAAAATAGATCTTTGTCAATTAACAATTTTCCCTATTTTGTGAGCAAATTCGTATTTTATAAAATCAAACGAATAAGATAAACAAAACCCCAAACGGATAAGAGAACCAAAATCATGCCAATTGGCAATTACAATTTTTTACTAACAATAAAATCGTTGTCACTAACAAATCAAACTCAAAAGATATCAAGAATAACAAGAGTAACCAGTTGAATACTACCCCAAGGAGGTTGGGTTTTATTCTCTAAAACCCTTACTTTCCTCTCTTGGGTTTATTCTCCCAAATCCTCCCTTTCCATCATAACCCTCACTTTCCTCTCTTAGGTTTATTCTCCCAAATCCTCCCTTTCCATCCTAACCCTCCCTTTCCTCTCTTGGATTTATCCTCCAAACCCCTAAATTGTCTTCCGGTCCAAAACAATCTTGTTTTATAGTAAATGACTAATAAAAAATCAAACAAATCTCAATCTCGTATTACATAAATTTTGAGAGTAGAAATTTAAGAGCATTTAGGCATCAGAGAAACAAAACCCCAAGTTTAAAATCTCATTCTTAAAACCCTCACAAATTGGCACAAAGAAATTGGGGGTTTAGGGTTTCAACATTGAAATCAAAAGAAGAAAGAAGATGATGAAGAGGAATAATAGAAACAAATGTAAAAAAGAAGAAGAAGAAGAAGAAGAAGAAGAAGAAGAAGAAGAGGAAAGACTATCTCTATTACAGTCAAAAGTGGAGAAGAAGAATGAGAGAAGAAGAGGAGGAAGAGGAGCAGGAGTAGGCTGTCCAAGGAGAGGAGCCATTTTGGTTCAGTCAAGAGAGGAGAAGATAGGAGATTGTATCCTGTTTCATGTTCTCTTCAGTCAAATAAGCCCCAATATAATTCACGTGTTTAGGTGGTTATTGCGCCCCATAAGCACCTCCCTTGTAGATTACGAAATCACCGGTTATAAAGACAAGCTGTTATTAAATAAGCACTTATCACTAACCCAACCAAACTCTATTAACTAACCATAATCCCTCCATAAGAGTTTAACCCCCTCTATAAGCGCTTATTTTAATTCGAACCAAATAGGCCCAAACTTATCTCTTTGTCTATTTTCTAACAATATAAGGTACATAAGATTTGGATATATATCAAACAAATTTACTAAAAATTGGGACTGACATATGGTCAGAATTATACACTGTTTTATTATATGTGTATGATATTAAGAAGGAATTTCTCAATTGGATGTGTGTGTTTGTGAAATCCCTGATTTTAGTTCTGAGACAATGGATAGTTTTTACAGTCGTGAGTTGGATTATGATTGGATGGATGAGGTACATTTGCGGTTTGATGGAGATCGCCACACATACTTCCTTGTAATATAATGATTGTTTTTTTGAAATAGATTTTTTAACAATCAAAACATAAGTATAAATAGGAAAGGATACTAATGAGTCATGCTCATTAAAGCTTTTAGTGAATGGTCCCTCTAGAAAGATGGCATGTGACAATCTTTTTTTAAATCCGATGGTTGGATGTTAAGGTGAGTCCATTAAGAGACACGTGTCAAAAACTTAGTTTGATTGGACATGTTTAGACCATTCGATTAGACCCTAGTTTATCAGCATTAACCCCCTAGAGTTCACTAGACCCTATTTAGGTTATAGAAATAACTAATCTTCTCATCTTCAATCGGATGGTTTATAAATGTTTGATTAACTTGATTTTTTACTACATGTCTCTTAAGAGACCCGTCTTGACATCCAACGGTTGGATTTTAGAGCAACCCACCACATGTCATGTTATTAAGGACCGCCCATTAAAGGCTTTAATGAGCATGGCTCATTGGAATGCTACTCAGTATAAATAATATATACATACATATATATATATATATATATATATATCATTTTGGTTATTCAGAAAGAGGACCAGTTAAATTTCTATTAAAATAATTTATTACTATTTTTTAGAGGTCATAAATTATTCAGGATAGCGACAGAGTGTCTAGTCTCTTTGGTAGTAGGGGATGCCCCAAAGAATAACATCACTTTTCATATCTGGGGGATTCCTTTTATCTTTTCTGGAAAATCTTCTGTGTAAAAGTAGTTATTGTAGGATTCTAAAGATGATTGAGGTTCACACAAATGCTTTGATTAGGTGATAGACATGGGGAGTTGGGTGTGATCATACTTCCGGACTAGTCGAGGATATGTGAAAGTCTGTAGTCGTCAAACATCTGACCAATGTGAAGTTGATCCTGTTTCTTAAGGGGCTTGGTCAACGGCTACCTGAGCCGAAAAATATAGGTTTTAGGCGTTCGACCCCGCGTCGATCTCATCTGGGAGTCAACATTAATGCATCACCCGATTAGAAAATCAGGACATGAGAAGACGCTCACCCATGATAAAAGGCTATATTTGTGTTACTGATCTGTGGTTCTTCACAGTTTGACTGAGACCATAATCACTCATATTCCTCTTTACTGTAGATGAATGCACTATCATGTTTGATACTAACTTGTGATGCATGATTATTCAGTATGAGTTACAGTATGATTATTTAGTATGAGTTACAGTTTATATTATATTTTGATACACGATTATTGATTCATGTGAAGTGAGTTATGAAATTACCCTGATCAATGATCTCTATGACCTAGAGGGGGGGTGAATAGGTCTATCTAAGAACTTCTAACCAATTTTAATTTTTCAAATAATTAGTTTAGAAATCAATAAACAATTCACACCAACAATCCACACAAATCAAACACAGAAGATTTTTACGTGGAAAACCCTTACAGGGAAAAACCACAGGACCACGTCCAGCAACAAACTTCACTATGAGAAGAATTCAAGTACAAGACAAGACCTTACCCAAACCGGACACGACGTTCCTGGGTACAGAATCTTACTCTTGATTTCCACGAACCAGCAGGTTCAATCTCCGCCGTAGCAGCTTCGGTTCCTGACCGACCAAATCTTCTCAAGCTACTTCAATACCACGATCACACACGATCGATCTCCTTCCACGAAGGCTCCGGATCATTCACCGGACACACACACAAGGTGTAGGGTTGTGAATCAATTTAGAAAGCTTCAAACCCTAGAGGGATCTCATACAGATCTGAGATCACACAATGCAAGATCAAAGGTATAGATCTATACTTGCATTCTCTAGGATGATTGAAAAAGGAGGGATCACTAAAGATCTATGAGGAAGAAGGGAAAAAGCCCTAGAAGGGTTCCTCACACCTCTAATCTTTCAAAAATAAACAAAGATACGAATTAGGTCTCCAAAAAGTTGTTTATATAGGGTTTAGAAAAGAGTCCAGAAAAATAGAAATTATGTTTACGAGGACCGATCGATCGGTGCTTATAACCGATCGCTCGGTCCAAAACCGATCGATCGCTATTTCCACCGAGAGATCGATTAAAAATTACCTCTCTGGAAAAATACCTCATACAAATTTTTTGACCAGTCGATAGCCACCGATCGCTCGGTAGGCCACCAATCAATCGGTCTCAACACCGAGCGATCGGTTGAGACAGAATTTTAGCCAAAACATTTTTCTTTTATTTTTGTTTGATTCAAATAAGACCAAAAGACTTTGTTAGGCTTAAAACTATCCTCCTAGTTTAGAGTTATCTAAGTCAAATCCAACCTAGGTAGGGGTCTCTAAGTCCATTACCTTTCTAGATCCGAAGTAGAAGTTTTTTCTTCAATATCTTCAATCTTCTCGAAACTTTAACTCTTCTGACAAGTTGAACAAGACACAATACACATGACTTATCTAATGATCACGGAATTTGCCAACACCTACTTAGGGATTTACAAGTTATGATTTATCTCATATATAGTTAAGTTAATTTCTTTGCACATGATTATTATGATCTATATTTTATCATAATATTTTCATTTATAACTGCATTATTTCAAATCATATTGATGACTACTCCTCGGTAGTGTAAACTACTATTGGGCGAATCTGTTCACTCACCCTTACTTTCAACCCTCCAGGTGTTTTGTAGACCATAGACTGAGCTCATTGAGTGTGAGAATGATGAGTACATAAACTAAGGATTTGCGTGGAATTGATCTGGTGGATCAAGCTTCTAGAATTTTGTTCGAGGTGTCGTATTTTATTTTTTGTGCGTTATGTATACATTTTAGACACTTGTATGCTTTTGTATCTATATTATCTCAATCAATAGTATATATTATCAAATTGGAACTATCTATGTTATAAAGTAAATAGTGTATGAGGGTTTTTCGTTGCACCTCAATACCTAATTAAATCTTCTTAGGATTCAGGTTAGATTTTGGGGCGTGACATATAGATTATATGGTACCCTTGATCCAAGTTGAGCAAAGTTTGTCCGACTTGACCTTATGCTCAGGCATACTAACTATCTGAACTAAAATCCTTAGAACATCAACATCATTACCTGGTCTATAATCAAAGGTTTTATGTCATGTTGCATCAAGGTACGACCTAGACACACAAAATGTATGAATTATATATCACCTAACCGTAATTGACATGAGATCTCAATCCCCTACCACGTAAGCATAAATGCATAATTAGTTTGTACTTATGTACAGAAGCCAGGATAGCAGTTAACTAACCCAACTGATGGAGTAAGTAGGGCCAACAATCAAACATAGACTGATGTGACTAGCAGTTGGTGAGGAGACCTCCAAACTAAGGAATAAAATAACATTTGGGATGCACAGTGAGGGAATCCAACTTCAGAATCCCAAAATCACCATTACTTTTTGAGGAAGAAGATAAAAAAGGAGGGGATTCCACTACAAGATTTTAACTTAAGCATCAGAGTGTCTTTGCAGGTGAGAGGACCTCCATGTTAAAGAAGGAGAGGAGCACAAACATCCAATAAAAAGTGAACACGTGTTCGAGAGGTGTCGGATCAAGTTTGAACTATGGAAACTGTTTTTGTAGAAACCAAACTCTCATTCATGTCATTAATACAGTTAATAAGAGTAGAATAGTCTTTTGTTATGTTATTATGCATGTTTTGATTATGTCCAAACGATGTAGAGTGTTTAAATGCTTAAGCAAATAAAAAGTAGACAAAACAGAGCATGCGATCGATTGTAGGGGACCTACGATCGATCACACTCAGTCAAAATTATGAGAAATTTTTTTGGGCAATATGCGATCGATCCTCATATGTGCGATCGATCGCACTGGAGAACTATGATCGATCGCAGGGTTTGAGTGATCGATTGTAGTCGCATGTAGGAATTTTTGAAAAGGTTGCCGAATTTGGGGTTTTGAACCCCTAGACTATAAATAGAGGTTCATCGAGGGTTTTAGGTTTAACTTTTCTAAACCTAATTTGGCAAAAAGCGGAAAGAAAAACCTAGAGTTTTTCAAGGAAGATTACTTGGAGGAGTGAGATTTGAAGCTTGGAGATCACCCCAAAGCTTCCTTGGAGCGTTTTGGATCGAAGGAAACAATCCTTAAGGCCGATATCTTTTCTAATCTAACCTTATTAATGTTTTTATATGTTTAAAATAAGAATGTTTATGGATTATCAAGGGATTTACATGACTATGCATGAATTAAGGAATTGAAATATGAAATGAAGTTGGTATCCTCTCTAATTTAGCTCTATTATGTGTTAGGACATGATTTATTATGAACGAGACCAAATTATGAAATGTTTATCATGATTAAAGCAAGTTTAATGAATTCTAACATGATTATCGAGATTACTATATATAAAGTTGGAATTGAGCTATTGCATGTGTGTAAAGGCTATTGATAAATATGAAAATGAAAATAGATGTAGTATTATGATAATTGACATTGTGTTATTGAACGTTGATAAATGAAATTGATGATGAATGGGTATAATGATATGAGTATTGAATGTGGATGTGTGGAAATGATGATGGATGAGTTTCATGGTATGGTTAAGGTTTATGGATTGATGGAATGGATGGATGATTGATAAAAATTGAGGAAGGGCACTTGTACATGAATAACGAATTAAATGTGTTAATACATATGTTTAGAAATGCTAAATGTGGAAATAATATTATTGAAATGGTGAAATTATGTTATTGAGACATTGATGGTTTGTTGTGAAGACTTAGAAATGTAAATTGCACATGATGGAATTATGGAACTTGTTATATCTTGTCGAATCAACAATGATTATTACTTTGATAAATTATGCATATTTATCTTGTATGGTGATCGAAATTTGGGTAGGCCAAAGTTTAGAGGAAGTCTTCTAGGTCGAGAATTCTCTAACCAGGTAGACGTACCCTAGTGGAGTTTCTTGACGGCCGGAGGATCGGAATCTAAGTGATGACCGAACTGAAATTTTGATTACGACACTCAAGCACAAGTTCACATGTGTGGTAGTTGTAAGTCTCACGGGTACACAATCATGACATGAACATTACATGGATATGGTGCATGAAATGCAAGTGCAAGAACAAGACCAAGAATATGGTACATGAGTTACAAGTCCAAGAACACAAGTGCATGAACTACAAGGAGCGTCGGGAAAACCGTGTGAGCTTTCTATGGATAATATTTCAAGTCATGGATAATTATCATGGATATTGGATCACTAAGAGCGCAAAGAGCTTATGCCTACTGTTGATACATCTCCATGGATATGATATTAAAACCAAAAATACAATCTCATGGGAAACAAGCATGCATGACATTCATAGTTCCAGTCCAAGTGTCACACAAGTACACGAGTCAAGTATTGCCATGATATGCTTACATGCTTTACGCACTTTGATTATGTACATGTTATATGAAGCTATTATTGATTTTGTAACTGTTGCATGAAACGGATTTTGAAGATGTGCATGTGTTATTGTTATTGATAGTTAGATTGGATATCCGCTGAGTATTTTCAATACTTAGTCGACCTGTTATTGTCGTCAGGTTAGCGCATGAGCTTTCAACTGTTCCTTGAACTGAGGAGGTATATCTAGAGGAAGAAGAGGAAGGTGAACTTCCCAAGGAGGGAGTTCGAGGCCTCGACAGTTGGCCGTACTATTAGGCCTTTATTTTGAGTTGTTTTGAGAAGATACTATAATAGACTTGATATACTTTTGTAGATGTTGCTTTGGACCATGGTTTTATTTTGAGATCTCGACAGTTGATCAAATTTTGGATGATGTTTAGATTGATCTTATAATATACATGATAGCTTGTTGATATCAAATTTTATTATTGCTATTTTTGGGTGATTCATTGTGTAGGAATGCCTTCATGCCATGGATTTAATCCGGTTTAAGAAAGGTGAGGGACCCAAAGTCCCTTCATGTCAAAGGTGGGGATTTGAGGTCGTTACAGTTTTGAGACAAACCGGTTGAAAGGTTTGCAAACCGTTTGAACTTGCTTAAAGTTTTCTTGTACTGAAGTTGATTCTAGCAACCCTTTGTCAAACCGGTTGAACAGTGGTGTAAACCATTTGAACGGTTATTGCGGGCTTGACCTTTTTAGGCCCGAAATTGGCATAATTTGATTTAGTATATAATATATTAATGGGCTAGGGTTTTAATGGTTCCCAACACACATGACCGAATAGCAAAAAGAAGTTTCTCTCCTCTCATATCCAACAGGGTGCACGGCGGCTCAAGATGAGGCATGCTGGCCTACTTTCCATCATTCTTTACAATCAGCCAAAACCAACACTTGTTGAGTGCTAAAGTAAGGACAGGTGTTGGCTTTTGGGCTAACATGCGCGGCTCAAGACGAGATGTACGGGTAGGGTGGCAATAACAACATAGGAGGACATTTTCGTCATTTGATCATAATTCATAATATACTAGTGAGTGCTTGGTGGTTATAAGCTTTTCTTCCATCAAAAACATTTCATTCGGTTCGAAAAATACATTGTTATAATCTTCTCTCCTAATTCTCTTTCGCTCTCAACAAACCAGCCTTTTGGATTTTGGAGATCCTTTTTTAAAAAAAAAAACCCCTGAATCAGAAAATAAGCTTTCGCATTTCTCTTGGAATCTCTGTTTTTGATCGTAATATCGCAGAATCAATCACTGTAAATACGATTTTCAGTAGAGTTTATTCATTGCAGACATTCAAGAATCACGAGCTTGAATTTAGGGTTTTCCATCTTCATTGCATACAAGAAGAGAGGAGGAAACTTGGGGGTTTATGGGGTTTTTGGATCAAGAAGTATTTGATCACGCAGTAATAGTTCTAGAATTTTTGGATGTTTTGGATTGAAATCGGTGTGATTCACAAGCTTTCAGGGGTGGGGTATAGTTAAGGATCTGATACAGGGAAAGAAAAATTGGAAGAGAAACTGGTTTTTGTGCAAATGGAGAGCAATCAAGATCCTGGAAGTCATTTTCTTGGGCTCTCGAAGCTCTTCTCACCACAGGGTTTGCGTGACATTGACATGAAAGATGAAGAAGAACTTCCGAAAGAGCTCAGTACTTTAAATTGCTCTCACAGGCTTCTCAGGGTGTCTTCGGATAAGTTATCGGTTCAGTATAAAAACTTTCATTTACAAAGGAACGCTGTTGGAGTGGTAAAGGCGAATTGTCCGGCTCCAGTGAAGAGGCTTGTCTACTATTTTGAGATTTTCGTCAAGAATGCTGGAACAAATGGCAAGATTGCAGTTGGTTTTACCCTCAAGAATTCCGAGAGTCGAATAGAACTTGGGTGAGAATTTCTTTCTGTCATTTCACTTCTATATTTTTTCCCTATTATGCATTTTTATTATAAAATTTCATTCTGTTGGGTTTGATTATTATTATTTTTTCCCTTTTCATAGTGATTAATAGTTACAATTCAGTTCGAGGATAATAATAATGTTCAATGTTATGGTAGTTAGGCCACTCATACTCACAAAGAAATTGATTGATTGTTGACTCAAGGAAGGATAATTTTTTTTTTCTAACTGAGATATAAGATTGTTTGGCTAAGCCATAGGTTTCTTTGCCATTTTCAAAGGATCTCTCTCTTCAAACTCTTCTAAAATTATGTTATTTTTTTCATTGATCACAATTCAGACGCTCAGTTGGAATTTAAAATCTTAATGCCAACATTCGATTTTGACTCATTTGCCACTCTAGTGTGTTATTAATTTTTCAATCTGTGATTGATGAAACCATTAATTGGTTGGGAAGTCGGTTTGGTACCCAAAGGCCCAATTTGTATTGCATGTGAAACTGTCTTCTTGGCTACAGTTGGTGTCCTTTGAATCACATGGCATTGACAGGATGATCATTTTAATCTAGTAATGGATGGAGGTATTTGCATTCAACATCCACTGGCCACCAATAATAAGTGAATTTGCACAAGGAGTTGGTTTGTTTCAGTAAAGGTAACACTATAACTGAAGGATGGCAACAAGAGAGAGAAGAGAAGAGAGAGACGTACCACTATTGTTAGAATCGGACCGGACTGGCCGGTGGAACCGGGAACTGGCCCCCTCGTCGGTTCCCAAAACCCTCAAAACCGGTATTCTTTAAGAACCGGCCAAAACCGGTATTCTTCAAGAACCGGCCAAAACCGGTAGAACTGGTGCTAGAACCATGGTTCAAAATATCAGTATCGGTCGCCGTATCGGTAAGTCCAAAATAGGATATGTATCGGCGTATCGGTACCGTATCAGTTGGATACGGCAGAAAAATTCAGGATAAACTAAAAAAAACTTGGATATGCAAGGAAAAACTTGGAAACCTTACATAAAACATTTTTTAATGCAAATATAAGCTAAAAACAAACTAAATGAAGGCCCTACATTTATAATCATACATATGAGAGTTAACAAATTTATAAGTTAAAAAAGGCGTTCGTGCTGATAAATATGTATAAAAATACAAACCAGAGTTAGTTAACCAAGTGATAGAAGCTCACTTGCATTCATAAATCAAAAATATGAAAATACATAGACCCTTGTATTCACAAATCAAATTGCATACGTGATAGAAGCTCAATACTACATTGAGCTTCGTGCTGGCTCATACTTTATTATTGTGGGATTAGGAATTGAGGAGAGTGATACATTATAAGTGGTTAAGACATGATGACACCACTGTGTTCAAGTCATCATTGTGTGGTACATGCCCAAGTACATTTGTACATATGTCTGCTGTTGAGTCGTGATTTGTCCATAATTGTCAGTCGAAGACTGGGACTGAGCATCATAACCAGTGGCTCCTGATAAGTAGGGTTGAGTTGGGGCATCATAACCAGTGGCTCCTGAGAAGTAGGGTTGGACCGGGGGCATCGTAACCAGGGGGATAACCTTACTTACATATTAATATCTAAAGTAAATGAAAGTAAAATCAAGTTAAAATCATTAACTTAAATAATATATTATATAAATTAGTTGTGTGTATCGGGTCTGTATTGTGGAGCGTAGTGTAAATAGAAGGAGAAAAAAAATTAATTGAAAAATCTCTATATCGAGTGTATCGGCCCGATATAGTGGAATTTTTTTTTCCAGCGTACTAGTGTATTGGGTAGCTCCAAATAGGATACGTATCGGCCCGTATCGATATTTTAAACTATTGCTAGAACTGGTTGTGAATCAGCCGAAATTGGTCAGACTTGAAGAAAAAATGGAAAAAAAAAGTTTTTTTTTCCAAAAAGTACACGGTCGAACCGGACTGGTTGAACTGGTGGAACCGGGACCCGGTCACTCTACCGATTCGATGCCCGGTCCGGTTCTAACAACACTGAGACGTACATATTGATCATTGTTGTTGCCGATGCTCTCGTAGTAAAATTTCGTCTATGTTTCCAAAAAAGCAACACAATTTGACAAAACGTTCCTTGCAATTGTATTTTTAAAATGAGACGACATATTTGAAGCACCATGTGCATAATCATAATATTGATGTCACTATGACATGGTATAAGCACGTACCAAGGAGTGTCGTGTCATGCCATGAAGTGTCGTGTCCAAGTGTCAGCACGACAACATTTGGGAAAACTGAAGTGCCTAGGTAACAGGGGCTATTAGTTAAAATCATGATTTTATTTATTTATAATTATTAATTTTTTAAAAATTTTCTCGTACTTTTGTTGTGTTTTTGCCGTATAACAGCCGTACTTCCCGAATGGATCATTGTTGTATTATACCTGTACTTGGTAATTATGATCACTGTTACAAACTCCAGTTTCAGTTCCTCCATCACCGTTTCCTCATAGGACTATTTGGAATCCAGTTATACCTTCAAAGTTATCTTTTTTCTTTTGGACTGCGGTTCTAGAAAAGATCCTCACGTCTGATAATTTGAAAAAAAAGAGGGTGGCAAATGGGTAATTGTTGTTTTCTATGCCTTTGTACGGAAGAATCTGTGATTGACATTTGGGAACACTTCCTATCCCGACTGGAGCTAGATTGGGTCTTCCCTTCTTC
Source organism: Tetracentron sinense (assembly GCA_015143295.1). Classification (NCBI taxonomy): domain Eukaryota; kingdom Viridiplantae; phylum Streptophyta; class Magnoliopsida; order Trochodendrales; family Trochodendraceae; genus Tetracentron; species Tetracentron sinense. The sequence continues at coordinate 48,394,909 of CM026552.1, forward strand.
CTCGCGGAACTTTTTATCTTGTTGGTCTAGGGTGATGTTGGACGGTGCAAGTGGACTGCGGAGAGATTTGGGCTGTTCTACTGGGGTCCATCTCAAGGAAAGTTTGGAGAGAGGAATAAGAGAGTATTCAAAGATTCACACACTCCCTCTTAGCTTGTTATTTTCTCTGTCTGTGCTCTAGCATTAGATATCTTATTCTTCAGTGCTCGATATCTTAGCTTGTTATTTTCTCCAATTGGAGTTTAGTTCTTAGTAAACTTTGATTTGGGTCTATTGCTGTAATTTCTCTTTTGATATATCCTATATTTTACGATTAAAAAAAGAGAGACAAGAGATCAATTCGCAGATGTCCTTAATAAAGCTGTCAATAGTGGTCATTTGCATGGAACTTTAGACAAGATGGGCATGATTGATATTTATGTTCCATCTTGAGGGCGAGTGCCATAAGCATAGGTTAGTCTTTTTTATTCTCTTCAGAGTAGTATGTCATTATGTCCATAATTTAGTGGTAATTAGATCTTCTCATAATGATTCATAATAAAAGAGAATATAATGGGGAGTGAATCATTCATTCACGATCCCTCATTCCCAATTCTTCTTCTTCTTCTCAACTCCATTCGCACAGACACTATTTTCTACTCAATTCTCTAGGAAAGAAAAGAGAAGATGCCACATAAGGACCGGAATGGACCCACAACTTTTTTTGGCACTAAAGTTTGACCTTATTTATTTTCTTTTTATTGTTGAAGAAAATGTTAGTTATTTCTATAAGTAGTTTTAGTGTGGCCACTTCGTGGGCCCATGTGCCCATGTTGCCTGTATGTGCATCAGTAGACAGTAGTTATATAAGTCTTTCTAAGAGTTTAGCTCCGTTGGTAAACTTGTCTTAGAGACAATTTGTGGTCAAATAAGAATTCCCTTCTCTATTTAATTTTGTTTCAGAACGCTAATTTGAGGTTTTGGTAGATGAGTAGGATTATACAGTGGTTGATTTTCTATAGGATGTATCTCAATCATAGTAACAAAGTTTTCTGTTTTTTTTTTTCTCAAAAAGTCTCGAATAATTCGCAATTTTTTCGTCAAACGATTAAATCACGAAGTATTCGCAGCTTTTGTGTGGAGAAAAATCACTACTTTTTGAAAAAAGTCACAACTTTCATGAATTGAACGTGAGTTATTGCGACTTTTTGAAAAGCCACAAATAAATATCCAATATATGATTTGTTTATATATTCATAATTAGTTATCTGATTTTTAGTTTTTCTTTATCTTTCTTGACATTTTCCTTAAATGCCCAAATTTTATCGTTTTTCCAAAATTTACCCTAACCGAATAATTCCCAAATTCAAACTTGGTGACTATGATCTCAAGCTATTTTTTTCAGCCTGATAAGTCTCAACAGTCAATTGGGATAGATGCAATTGATATTCTTATAGGAACTGAAGTTAAACCAGAAAGAAGAGTGGAAGATCTATTTTTCTTTCTTCAATTTCCTGATCTTTTACAACTTAATTTTACCCCAACCTTTGATCCTTAATATTTTTTTAATATCTTGTACCTTTTCTTTCTCTTTTTCTAGTTTTTTCATTGATCTCTTTGGAGTTCTTCCAATATATCTTGACCATGATTTGAAATATACTCGATATATCCCCAATATTTCCGATATATCCTCGATATTGTGGGGTAAAAACTATCCCTTACATGTATTTTTGTATACAAAATATCCCTAAATATCTCCAATATTTTTGACATATCGCTTGATATTTTTGATATCTTTTCTAAGTAAGTGATATTTCGCCCTTATTCTATAAAAGGGGAAATATCGACCAAAGAGAAGAGATTTGAGAGATTTTAGGGATTTGGTTATTTTCTTGTTAAATTACTCCATTTTGTATCCATATTTACCTACATTTGTCATTCGGAGTCGAAGTGCACTCCATTTGAACTACTTATGGTAAAATTTTCCTAAAATATAAGAATTTTCAAATTAGAATGAGATTTTGCATAATTAGTGCCATTAGTCCTAAACTAGTGCAAATGCATTAAATTGATGTATTTGCACTAGATTTTTAAGTTCAAAATTAAAATTTCTTTTTTTTAGGGAGGGGAAATTGGAGGAAACTCAATTAAAAAAAAATAAAAAATTTAGCGTAACTTAATGTGTCTTTGATTGTAGTTCTTGGCATGGGTTGGATCATGGATGTAATATGTATGGAACTCTGATTGTGTATTTTTATTTTTATGATTGATTAAGGGGGGAATAAAACATTTTTCTAATTTCTTTTTTCGTAAAAGCAATAAAAAATGATAAGGAATCTGCCATCGGATAGATTTTTCTTGCCTGAATCGTTCTAGCATGGTTTAAAAAAACGCTGAAACCGTTACGTAACGCCCGTTACGTAAAGGTTTCAGTGAATGCCGTTACCCGCTACTGTGTTGCTATGCAGTTTTTCCCATACAGGTACTGTAACGCCCGAAACCGTTACGTTACGGGCGTTATGCCCGTTATTTAACAGTAATAGGCGTAGGACTCATTCGCAGAAATCCAATTCGAGTTTTTTTAACTAAAAAATATCATTTTTTTCACTAAAAATATCATTTTCAATGCAATCTGGGAACTCGTTCGCAAAAATATCGTGCGTTGCAAGGGGGCTCTACTCCCCGGGCAATCTGCTGAAGGTAAAACGATATTTTTAGTAAAAAAAACTCTTTAGAATCTTGTTACTTCTTCCTTACATATTTTTTATTTTTTTCCTATTTATTGTGATTTTTTGGATTTTTTTAAGCAAAAAAAAAAGCCGTAAAGGTCGAAACCGTTAACAGTTTCGGCCTTGTCCGTTAAGTTGTCTGAAACCCTTTTTTTGAACCTTGCGTTCTAGGAATGGTTAAATTAGAGAAGCAAATAGTCAATCCTTGTAGAAGGGGATCTCTCTTTATAATTTCTCTTGACTTATTGCACAAAATAAAAGAATCGAAAGAAAGGGATCCACTTGCTGATAAATGTGGAACCCAAGGGTTATGCTGTTCCACAATTGTATGTGTGACTTGATTTCTCTGAGGAGCTAGTTCTTAACTAGGAAATCTGCATGGAACATTATAATTGCTTTTCATGGTATGTAACTTGGGTTTTGTTAGGGAACTGCTGGACCTTTCTTGTTCATTTTAGATCTATAATAGCCTGTTTCTTTTAATTGGTAGTTGGGAAGACAAGAGCTATGGATATCATGGGGATGGACTGCTTTATTGTGGACAAAGACAACGAAAAACGTTTGGCCCAACCTTTACATCTGGTGATACAGTTGGTGGTGGTATTAACTATGCTGCACAAGATATCTTTTTCACGTAAGGACAAGAAACTGTAATTATTATGTAATAATGACAGTAATGTTTATGTCCATTCACCCCTTGGTTGTGCATGTTGTTGAATCAGTAAACCCAATGAGATGGTTGCTTATTAGTTTGGTTCTTGGGTAGCTGTATTCAACTGTCAAATTCTTCGCTGTATTGGATTTATCTTCTTATACATGATTAGGATTCTTATATACTAATCTGCTGCTGATTTTGATGTCAGTAAAAATGGATTGCTAGTTGGAACGGTATTCAATGATGTGAAGGGTCCTTTGATTCCTACAATTTCTGTTCACAACCGAAATGAGGAGTATGCCCCTCCTTCCTCTCTTTTTTTCTTCGTAATTTTATCATATTTCATATGTAATTTATATTTTATTATTAGAGAGCTACCTTTTGTACTGCGCCTTAATGATTTAAACAGTGAAAATATATACGTGTTTCATGTAATTTTATTCTACCAATGGTGATATGATTTTTTGAATTTTTTTACTTTTCACCATTCGGAATGATGTTTTCCAAATTTGATTGGAATTTGGAATTTATTTATTTATTTATATTTAGAACTGCTCCATGTGTCTTGCTACATAGAACTCTTGATACTGCAGTTATTTTCGCTTGTCTTCCAAATTGCAGGGTCACAGTGATGTTTCACTCTGTTGTTTCAAGTTTCCATTCTTCTCATAGAGTTGTTTTATACTTGGTAGCATGTGAACTGTTACAAAGGTTCAGCACACTGGCATATGCATCACTTGTTTGAAATACTGACTGGATCATTGTTTTAAAGTGCTGAACAATGAGATCGAGAACCTTTTATCTGATAGATAAGTAAATATGGAGAGATTTTGTACTCTTTGTATTCTGCTTTTGAATTTAACTAGCAGATGTAATATAAGTTGGAATTATATAGATTCTAGGGTTTATAGAATGGAGAAGGAAGAAGAAGAAGAAAGGGGGGAAACGTGTCTTGTTCATATGTCACATAAGGACGATGTGAGATAGGAAAATTAAAAGAGGATAACATGTTCTTGAAGATATCGGCTCGACTCATTAGAAACTTATTCCCTCATTGTCTTAAATATTTGACACAGATCATGTATTCATGTTTATGTTTCATATTCTATAGCCATGTTACTCAAGAACCACATTAATAAAGGAGACAAAATATTTGTAACCATGGGAAGAAGTTTCACGCCCCTAGAATCTACACACAATATATCTCATAATTGTGTAGATCCCGGAGTGTGAACGTGGAGCACATCCCCAAGGAGAATGGAAATCGCTAAGATAAAATCCATTAACAGATGTGAATATCAAGCATCAACTAAAAGTTCTTGCTAAAGTCAATCTAATCTTTCTTGCTAAAGTCAAACTAATCGAAGAAACATCTCAAGTTCTAATAAAATTCTCACCACAATTCTCTTATCTCTTAATTAAAGAAATAAAGATAAGGAGATGATCCGCTAGCTAGGTTACATGAGAAGAAACCTCTAAGCCCTTCATCTACTTCCTGAAAAATCAACATAGCAAGGATGAAGTATGAACACAAAGCCCAACAAGATAAACACAACCATCAAAAATTATTAACATGTTACTAATTTACTATTACATCGACTACACATCTAATTTATAACAATTTTCAATAATAGCATAAATGTTCTATTATGAATTACTTGGTCCAGTTCACTTGCCCTTAGGGATCACACATAGCTCTCCCTAGTGACAATCATTCAGGGCAGCACAGAGCACGCCCAAAAGGAGATTCTTGGGATCACACACAATTCACCCAAAGCAGCTAAACCTGGGTAGCACATAGCTCTTCCAGTTAGGATCACGCATAGTTCACCCATAGCAGTTAAACCTGGGTAACACATAGTTCTTCTAGTTAACCATCCCTTGAGGTCATTCTTAGATCGCCCAATTTCAACCTTGGGTTCCTACAAAATTCGCCCAGTTTCCAATTTAGGGGTTACATATAGTTCACCCCAAGGACCCCATCCCTGGAGGCCTTACATAACTCACCCCATTAATGGACCCTATACATGGTCAGAGTTACCAATCATTATAATCCAATATAATTAATTATACATGTGTAGCAGTTAATCATAAATTTAGATCTAAATAAGCATTGCATAACTTTGGCATGTATACAAGTGTTAAAATCAGATGGTACAAGTGACAATCATGGAAAACAAGGCATACACAAGTGAATTTTACAACACATTGCGATTTCTATGTTTCTGATTTAAAAAAACAGTGATTTTCATTTGAACCAATCTAGTTTCGTTCGAATGAACACAAGATCGTTCAAACAAAGTACAATCCCGTGAGTAAAAGTGACTCTTCTGTGTGAACAATAATCAATTCGTTCGAACCAGGTGAGTTTTTGTTTGCCAACTTGTTTGAATGAGCTCAAACTCATTCGAACGAACTTAGGTAAAAACACATTGTGCGCAAATAGTGAGCAATTCGTTTGAACCAGGCTAGGCTCGTTCGAAAGAATCGCGACGGAACACGGAGAAAAAACCCCCCTGTTTTCTCCCATCTTCTTCCCAAAACTCTTAGATTTCAACATATATCAATCAAACATTATACTAACATATTGATAGTATGAATAAACATAATAGCAACATAAATAAAACATAATACTAATTAAATAGAGTATTCACTTTCCTTTTGTTGATAAATGATCTATTATGTAGGTGTGTTACACCGAATCACCCCTCAGGGGTATACTTCTAACTTTTCTATAAAGGTTATTATAAATACAAAGAGATTAGAGAGAGGCACTCTCTAATCGAGTTTTTTCCCTAATATTTTTCATTCTCTCTTCCATAAACCCTAGTTTACTATTCCTAATTTTCTACTTGGTATCAAAGTTGGAAGAAAAACTTAAAGAATTAGGTTTTCTGATTAATTCCTAATTAGGTTTTTCTCTTTGCTTATATACTAACTCCATTCATTATTTATCGAAATGTCATTATTGTGTTTGGTTTCAAGCCCTAACTAAACCTGGTTTATGAAATATCCTCATTAAGTTATTCTATCCTCAGATTAGCTTAACTATCATAGCCAAACACTCAACAGTAAATTTACCAAAATGCCCTTAAAAGAGGAAATTACTAAAATACCCTTATATTTAAATTAGATGAAAATTAGGGTCACTACAAGAAGCAATTGGGGAAGGCCCCCACACATCAGAATTCACAATTTCAAATAACGAATTTGATTTATTCATCCTTGATGGAAAACATATTCTATTATGTGTCGAAAGTTAACAATTAGCACACTAAAGCATGACATTGGAAGAACACAATATCAGAAGTAAACGCTATAAAGAACAAAAATGCAAATGGCCTAACCAATACAAAACATTTAGATTACAAGATGTGTAACATAGAGTAAAGCAACATAATCTAAATTAACAAACGTAGCAAGTCTTATCCCATATTACAAGCATATTCCAATCTTTAACATACTACGTTTCCACCCACTATCTGCGCACAAATACTGCATGCATACTCCTATTACTCCACTCATAATATTGATCATTCTCGATCTTCTTCTATCATTATGTTGCTCAAGCGACATGGGAGATGTTCCCTGATTGTATACCTAACTTCTAGAGGACATGATAGACATGGCAACCATTGGGATAACCACCGGTTAATGTTGTTTCAAGAGATTTACTTGCCACCACTTAACTCGAATCCACCATATCTACATTTTATCCCAAATCTATTCCTTTCAATAGGGTCACCATGCCACCACCCAATATCATTTGGCAATTTGCTTGGTACTTGAACCATGAGTTTTATGAAACTTGCAAGCATGCATATTAGTACGCATAGTGTCTCCTTCACTAGTATTGCCTCTTTTGGGAAGTCCTCTGTTATACTACTCCATTTTCAACAGTCCTCTAAGGACACCCTTCCAGTATCCAAAGGAGAACTTGAGCGCTTCAGTCAGTTACTTTCACGGATAGAGTTATCTTCTGGATCCCCCACTTTCGTTGCTCATACAGGCACTCATGCATTTGCACATCAGGTATCTTTATTAACTTCACATGGGATTCCTTGGATCATTGATTCAGGAACCTCCGATCATATGTCTAGTACGTTCACATTTTTGTTGTCTTACAACTCTTGCTTTAGTCCTTTGAGAGTGAAAATAGCTGATGGTTCTTTTTCCTTTGTGTATGGGACAAGAAGCATCAATCTCACCCCTATTCTCTCATTGTCATCTGTATTACACGTTCCAGGGTTTTCTACTAACCTCATTTCTGTTAGTAGTTTAACTAAACATCTGCATTGTTGTGTAACATTTTTTTCATCTCATTGTATATTTCAGGATCTAGTGACACAACGGCAGATTGAGAGTGGACGTAAACTGGATGGGCTTTACATCTTGGATCAGGCTCTTGCTCCTATCTTTAGAGTTTTTCAGTCTCATAGTTCTATTAATAAAGACCAGAGTTTTTCTCTGGCATCGTCGGTTAGGTCACTTGTCATTTTAGTCCTTAAAAGATTTGTTTCCTCGTTTATTTGAGTCTGTTAATTTATAAAGTTTGCAGTGTGAAACTTGTGAACTGACAAAACATAGTCGTATTTCATTTTCTCCCAATACTAAAAGAAGTTCATTTCTCGTTCGAAATTGTGCGTTCAGATGTACGGGGACCCTCTCCCACTCTATCTATGTTTGGATTTCGATATTTCATTTCGTTTATTGATGATTATTCCCTTTACATTTGGTTGTACATGTTGAAAACTCGAGATGAGGTGCCCAATACTATTTACACATTTCATAACATTATCAGAACTCAATTTGACAAGAATGTTAAGATATTTCGCTCTGATCATGGTTGCGAATACCATGAGGGATCACTCAGAGCTTATTTTGCTGAACATTGAATTATTCATCAAAACAGTTGTGTATGCACTCTACAACAGAATGGAGTGGCAAAACGAAAGAACCTTCATTTGCTTGAGGTTGTTCGAAGTTTGTTACTGTAGATGAAAGTTGAAAAAAAGTTTTGATCTGAGGCAGTGCTTATAGCGGCATATTTGATTAATCAGATGCCCATCCGGGTTTTGGATTTCAAGTCTCCTCATCAGTTATTGCGTCCTGAGAGTCCTCTTTTTAGTCTTCTGCTTTGTGTCTTTGGTTGTACTTGTTTCCTTCATATCCTGGATCCAAACCGTTTTAAGTTGGATCCTAAGTCTATCAAATGTCTGTTCTTAGGGTATTCCTCTACACAGAAGGGGTATAAGGTGTTTGATTCCTTGATAGGTAAGGTTCATTTCTAAGGATATTTCTTTCTTTGACTCGGTTCTATTTTTTTCTGGGGTTCCTCTTCATGGGGAGAGTGTTAGTAAAGAGATACCCCCTCCAGTTCATGTTCTCGGAGAAAAACCTTTTGTCCTATTGTTGTCCTCTTTTGATGACACCAGAGAAAAGGAAATGAGTTGAAGACATACTCTAGACGTTCCAAGGTGGAGCTTCAATCAACTGAACAACACTCTCAGCATACTGCTGTGGACCTAGATCCATCTCCTACTTCTCCGGTTGCTCTTAGTCTAGGTAACATTCTTACCCAACACTATTCATCATGATGCTCCTATTGCCTTACGCAAAGGGAAACACACGTGTACATCTCATCCTATCTCTAACTTTGTTTCTCATAAATCTTGTTCTCCAACTATTCGTGGTTTTGTCTTATCTTTGTATTTTATATCTATTCCATCTAGAGTCACAGATGCATTGCAGCACCCTAAGTGGAAGGAAGCAATGTGGGAGGAAATGAAGACACTTTAAAAAAATAATACATGAGAACTTGTTGATGCTCCTAGGGACAAGAAGCTATTTGGATGCAAGTGGGTTTATACTCTAAAATACAAGGCTAATAGTACTGTTGATAGATATAAAAAAGGTTTTTCGCTAAGAGATTCACAAAGACCTATGAGATCGATTATTAGGAAACATTTGCTCATGTAGTCAAGACGAATACAATCAGAATTCTTCTTTCAGTAGCAACAAATCAGTCTTAGCCTCTCTTTCAGCTGGATGTGAAGAACGCTTTTCTTCATGTAGATCTCCAAGAAGAAGTTTATATGGTTTTATCTCCTGTGATGAATGTTCAGAATCAAAAGGGTAAAATTGTCGTTTGAAGAAGGCAATTTATGACCTTAAATAGTCTCCTTGGGCTTGGTTTGAAAGGTTTAGTAGAGTTATGAAGAAGTTTGGGTATATTCAATGTCACTCAGATCATACGTTGTTTGTGAAGCATTTGAGAAACACAACTATTGCACTTCTAGTGTATGTAGTTGATATCGTTGTAACTTGAGATAACCCAGGGAAGATACAAAATCTTAAGGATCTTCTAGCCAAAGAGTTTGAGATTAAAGATTTGGGTTTGCTTAGGTTTTTCCTTGGGATTGAAGTTGCCTACTCAAGGAATGACATCTTCATATCTCAGAGAAAATATATCTTTGATATATTGGAAGACACTAGAAAGCTTGGCTAAAAACCTCTAGCAACTCCTATGGAAGCTAATGTTAAGCTTGACTATGAGAGTGCGAGTTACTTGAAGATGCTAGTATGTTCTAGAGACTTGTTGGTAGACCGATTTATTTATCCTTAACTCTTCCTGATATTGCTAATGCAGTGAGTCTAATCAGTCAGTTTATGCACAATCCTAGATTTATACACCTTGAGGTTGCGGAATGAATTTTGAGATACTTAAAATCTTCACTAAGTCGAGGGTTATCATTCAGACTGAATGGGCACTTGAAGGTAGAGACGTATACAGATGTTGATTGGGTTGGGTTAGTCACAGATCGCCGATCTACGTCAGGCTATTGCACCATGGTTGGTGGAAATTTGATTACTTGGAGAAGTAAGAAGTAGTCTGTGGTTGCACGATCTAGTGCCAATGCAGAGTACAGAGCCACGACTCATGGAGCCTGTGAGTTATTGTGGATTAAGACCTTGATGACAGAACTGGATTTCTCAAACCCATCAGAGATGACACTCTATTGTGATAATAGAGCTGCTATTAGCATTGCACATAACCCAGTACAACATGAGAGGACCAAACATATTGAAGTTAACAGATATTTCATAAGAGAGAAGATAGCTTCGAAGATAAGTAGTTTCGTCTTTATAAGAATAGAAGATCATTTAGCAGATGTACTTACCATGATTCAAAATTTCGGTATCGGTCGCCGTATCGGTAAGTCCAAAATAGGATACGTTGGTGTATCGGTACCGTATCGGTTGGATACGACGAAAAAATTCAGGATACGCTAAAAAAAGCTTGGATACGTAAGGAAAAACTTGGATACCTTGTATAAAATCTCTTTTAATGCAAATATAAGCTAAAAACAGATTAAATGAAGGTCTCCAACTACATTTATAATCATACATATGAGAGTTAAAAAAGGCGTGCACGCTGATAAATATGTATGAAAATACAAACTATAGTTACTTAACCAAGTGATAGAAGCTCACTTGTATTCATAAATCAAATGTATGAAAATACATAGACACTTATATTCACAAATCAAATTACATACATGATAAAAATTCAATACTATATGGAGCTTCGTGCCGTCTCATATTCTATCATTGTGGGATCAAGAACTGAGTAGAGTGATACATTCGGATGTAATAATGTAAATATAAATTTTTGTTTTTAATGTAAACAAGCAGGATCTCTGTTCATTTTTTACAAAATATAGAGATATCGGATCACAGTCAATTGCGATTAAGATTAACTCTTAAGGGTTCAACAATATAACCTTGGTTTTTTAGGGAAAAAAATATATTTAACTCTGGTTAAAAAGTTAACCCTTAGGATTAATATTTTTTTACAAAAACTAAGGTAATTTTGTTGAACCCTAAGGGTTAGTGAATCTTAACCACAATTAGAGGTTGTTAAGAGGGACACATGGTAACTCTAGTTAAAAAATTTTAACCCTAAGAATTTTTACCAAAAACGTACGTATTAGCGTACATTAATTTTGCCAAACGCCCCCTAAGGGTTAGTGAATCTTAACCACAGTTAATAGGAATTAAAAGGTACACATCTCTAACCTTGATTTTTAAAAACAAATATTTAAAAATAAATAAATTTAGAGTTAAAAATTCTTAACCATAGGGTTAATGCTTAATATATATATATATATATATATATATATATATATATATATTTTAGAAACCAAGGTTAAATTATTGAACCCTAAGGGTTAGTGAATCATAACCACAATTAATAGGAGTTAAAAGGGATACATTTCTAACCTTGATTTAAAAAAAAAATTATGTTTAACAAAAATTTAGAGTTAAAAATTCTTAACTATAGGTTAGTTCTTAACCATTGGGTTGTGATTGGCTATCACTCCTCCAATAAAGTCATGAATATCAGAATATGTGGCTATGTGGCTAAGTGAGGCACTGAGGCTAGCATTCCTCCGAATAGATCATGAATCTTGGGCTGAGTGAGGCTAGCAATCCTCATTATTCTTGGGCTGAGTGAGGTTAGCAATCCTCATTATTACAAAGTCTTCGAGAGTCTTCATCTCAACAATAAAAAGAAAAACCAGGGTTTACTCTTACCTTGGCCGAAAGAAGGAAAGGGCGAGAATGGGCGAGGACGACGACGACGGCAAGCTCCCAAAGGCACTCCTCCTCGATTGAAGTCTTTAAGACGAAGATGATGGCCCTCTACAGTGGGCGGCAGCCACGACACAGGTATGTACCCTAAAAAATCTATTTTTTTCCTTTTTCTTCTTTTCAGTCTCTTCTGTAGACTATAGTGTGTGTGCCTTTGTGTGCGAATCTCTACCTATTTTGATGGTTGATGGATTCTTCTTCCATGCGAATCTCTACCTTTTTTTTCTTTTTTCTGCATAACTTCTTTTTTTTTTAACTGTTGAAATATTGTATTGAGCCCGTATCGAACTGTATTGGTCCGATATGCACGATACGGTATCAATATGGTGTATTTTTTTCTAGGGTATCGGACACTCGAAAAACTGGTACATATCAGCCGATACGTATCGATATTTTGAATCATGGTTCTTACGAAGGCAGTTGCTTCATCACATCAACATGGGCTTATTGACAATCTTGGCATGCTGCACATTTATGCCTCGCTTGAGGGGGAGTGTCGTAATGGGCCATCTAAATAAGCTCATTACAGCTTTATTATCTAGATACTATGTTATGATTTTATTGTCTATTGTCTTTTTATGTAACTAAGAGCATTTCTGTCCTTTCATTCTATTAGTAATATAAAAGAAGAACTAAAGGATTGAGAGTTGAGACATTAATTCCATACCCTATTCCCCTTCTTTCTTCCTCTTCTCCTCTTTCTTTCTTCCATACTATTCCTAATTTTCTACTAAGATAAAAGAGGAATAATTGGAGAAAGAATTAGTATCTCCCCCTAGACACAAGAAGTTTATTTATATAATGAACCAATTACAAGAATATTCTTACCATAACCAAAATGACTACTATACCGTAATCTTACTTAAGCACACTTAAACCAAGCTAAACATCCATTTCCCCTAATAACCCCAACATGAAGTAATGGCCTCTGAGACAGGAGGCATTTGTATTTGCCTTTCAACATTACTTTGTTTTTTTTAATTGAGGGATGATGCATGCTAGGAAGTGCATGTTTACCCAAAATGAAGTTGGCGCAAATAAATTAGACCATTGCCAGGTCAGCCATCTCCAGTCGGAACCAGCATGCCCGAGCTCACCGATGTGCCTGATGGCTTAGCTAGGGCCAAAATATATACAAAATGGTCTCTACCACGTATGGTAATCCGTTATGTAGTTATGAGCTGAAAATTACAACCCTTTGATTACAATGAGCTTATTTTGTGATGGGCTAAAAATTTATTAATTGACAGAAACCCAATAGATTCTTACAGACCTGAACCAGTTGTTACAAAGTTGTACTTGTTCATTGTTAGCTAAATCGCACCTGAAGTGAGATTTTTAGAGCTTATGCCTTTCTAATTAACTTGTATTATCAGTTGAATCTATTGCCATGTTGGGAAGGCATGTAGGTACATGTTAAGAAATTAAGTAGAACTTGCAATATAACTACAACGGAAGATCTTTACAATGACATGCAGCATAATTGAATTTGGTTTAATCGCAGAATGATTCATATCTTTGCATTTTATATTCTCAAGAGTTATTACTCTTGACTGTTTTAGATTCTTGAGAGTTTGAACTCCCACTTAGCAAACAGGTTAATAATTGATATCATGCACAAATATTAATTTTTAGATTTAGATCTCTCTCTCTCTCTCTCTCTGAAACGAACTGGTAAATGCTTGATATCATATTCACATCTGTTAATTTTTTAGTGTTAGTACCCCGCCTTCTCACTTTTTTCTTTTGGTGAAGAGATAAAATAGTAGCATAAAAAACTTACCTTTGACTTAATCTTTTAATACATTCTTTAATAAAAACTTGTGCAACTTTCTTGTTGGAATGCTCCTTGCACTTATTATTATTATTATTGTTTTGGTAACGGAGGGTGTCCCAAACCCTTCGAAGCAAGGACTAGTGGCTTCATGAGTCCGCACCAATCCATTGCTAACACTGTGTTAAACATTTATTTTCTATGAATCAGAATTGTATTGAACTATTTATATCATCCAATTGTTCAAGGTTCTGATATCTTCAGATGTATTTTTATGCCAATATCTCAGGGTGGATGTAAACTTCGGGCAGAAACCATTTACTTTTGACATTAAGGTGAGGTTTACTTTCTTCTTCATTTTCTACTCTCTCTCTGTCATCCCCTTCTTTCTTTTTATAGGTGGTATCTGGGTATGGTAAAAACTATTTTCTTTGGTGGTCACTCTTAGTTGTGGCCCGTCTTATTGGTTGATAGCTTAAGCATATGGTGTCTCAATATTCTCTTCCTGAAAATCTATTAAGGGTTGAATCTCTATGTCTTGAGATGACACACTGACTACTTTTCTACTAGATGTTGTCCTACAAAGATGTGAACATTTTATAGTTTCTATGCTCATTACTTGACACTTATAACTCATTTACAGACTATATTTCTTTTATGATTGTTAGTCATAGTTATTTCGGATACTTGTTGAATGCTTAGTTCTGCCATATTGGAATAGTAGTGTTTGGTTCTTAGAGCTTATATATCTTACAACTTCGCTCCTACATGAAATTCTCTGAAACTAATTATAAAAGTCTATTTCCTGATCCTATTCAGAATTTTTGGTCTAGTTAGGATTCCATTACTTGAGCTTATTTTGGTTATTGGGTTTTCTGCCATACTAGATTCCCTGAGAGTAATTATGTATGGTCCAGTTTCTTGGTGCTGTTGGTTAGGGTTGACTACTTTCAGCTGGTTACTTGTTCTTGGCAACCAGTTGGAGCACAAATCGCTGCAATTTATTAATTCTATTTATAAATTGCATCAGAGAATTTGGGTCTATCTTCTTGAGGATCTGCTACTCAGTGTTCTCATCCTGGTTGTAGATTCTCTTTTCTTTATTAGGGTATCTTGAAAAGAGTTGTGGTGTTGAGATCTGACCCACATGGAGGTATACTCGTCTTCCAAAGTCATCCATGATACCCAAGGCCGGGGAGTCTTTTCATGACTTTAGTTACAGGAATGAGCAGGTTGAGGGTCCGCTTGACGATCAGCTATTGGAGAAGGCCGCAGGTGGTAGTGATGATCCTATTTCCTTGGTTCTGTGGTAATGGGGCTAATAAATAATCCCATTACCCGTAATTCTCTTTATTGTACTTATGGTTTAGTATTTTATTACTTAACTTTAATGTGCTTAAAGGCATTTATGCCCTTTTATCAAATTAGTAATATATAAAGGAGATCTAGAGGGAACGGCGACTCATGTTATTCCCTTTCATCTTCCCTTTCTCTCTCTCTTCTATTCACCTCTTTCACTAACCCGGAGTACCAAACCTTAGTTTTCTACTTAGTATTAGAGCAAAAAAATAGGTATTGAACAAAGCAATAGAGGGATCAGAAGACCAAAGGAGTCGAGGGTACATGCTGACATCAGCTGATGTCATCTCACCGTACGGGTGATGTCAGCAGCCATGCAATCCCCCCAAGTCAGTCCTAACAAAATTAAGGTTTTAAAGAAACCTATTTTTGGGAATTGCTGATTTTCTTAAAAGTTTATGATGATGGTTATGCTCACTTGTTTGATTTCAGGAGAAAAAAATTCAGTTTTAATCAATCATCTGGATAGAGAGCTTTT
This sequence comes from Tetracentron sinense, assembly GCA_015143295.1. Classification (NCBI taxonomy): domain Eukaryota; kingdom Viridiplantae; phylum Streptophyta; class Magnoliopsida; order Trochodendrales; family Trochodendraceae; genus Tetracentron; species Tetracentron sinense. The sequence goes on from CM026552.1 coordinate 48,410,538, forward strand.
GGCATTTTTGATGAGATAAGTTGATAATAGTTGATGTGTTTCTTAATTCCAGGATTTTTGAAACAAGTTTCATGGAGTTTTGTTGAGATTTGAAGATTCTAGAAGGACTTTTCTAGGGTATATGTGTTGTCCCCTTTATTTTTTGGTGCCGTTTGAATGTATGAATGTTTACTAATTTGTGGAGATTAGTAGTGGCAAATGGTTTGCTGATTTTTGTAAATCAGCCTCCTTTTTCCCTGTTGAGGTTGTTTTTGGGTGATTGGGAGACTCCAAATATATTTTTATCATATAGTGTAGTCTTGAAATTGATGGAATGTCAAGGATAATTGGTATGGAGAGAGTTCATCAAGCACAGCAGTGTAGCCAAGACGTCTAGGCGATGCCTAGGCGATTAGGCCGCGAGGCGACGCCCAAGCGATGCCTAGGCGATAAAAATAATTAAATTATATTTATATGTAATATTAATATATTCACATTATATAAATAATAAATACATAATTAGTTTGAAGTTTTCTAACTTTTAAGATGATTTTGAGTGTTGACTTTGGATGTTTCTTGTAAAGTTTAAATGCACCACCTATATCTAAGATAACATTTTTAGACTTTAAAAGAGGGTCTTAAAATAGGGTTTAAGAGTTTAAATGATGGTTTTAAAATAGGGTTTAAAATGGGAAATGTTTAACTTAACGTCGTCGCATTCCACTGTAGAGGAATGTGCGGTCCTCATTGATCCATGTCTCCCTTTTTAACACCCATCAGTTACGGTTAAGATTCATTCACCCCTAGGGTTAAGCAATCTAACCTTAGTTTTTGAAAACAAAATATATTAAGCTTAACCATAGTTAAAGGGGTATTAAAAGGGACACGTGGACACAATATTTGATTACATAGTCAAATGCGTGGTGGGCTAATCACTAACCCTATTTAAAATATGGTTTAAAAGAGGTTTTTAAATGAAATTTTAAAATAGGATTTTAAAGGAGGGTTGAAAAGAGGGGTTTAAAATAGGTTTTTAGAAAAAAAACTGTATGGACTGCCTAGGCGACCGCCTAGCGCCTAGATGCCTAGGCGGCAAATAGTAAATTTCGCCCACCTAGAGGGGCGCCTAGGCGGTTCAGGCCCAAAAATGCCTAGGCGGTTCAGGCCCTTGTTCAAGATGAAGAGAGTAGATAAAGTGACATGCATGTTCCTACTAATATTTTAGAGAGGTCAACCCTAGTTATAGCTGCATAGTCACAAAAGAGGGAAAGGGAGGTCCTCGTAAGCCGAAGGGAGCTGAGTTTAAATGAGAGGGAGAAACTCAAGTGTGACCATTGTAGGAGATCGAGGCACACGATGAAAATTTGTTGATTTGGTCGGCAGACCTACCAAATTTACTTGTCTTGGATAGTTATCTACTGACATGGAAATAAAAATCGTAGAAATAGATACGAAATAAGCACTCTGCTAGGCTTAGGCGACTGACCGTTAGGCGGTCATTATAAAATTATGATATATGTAAATAGTATTATTGTTTAAGGATTTAAAATTTTCTTTTATTTGAATATTGTAGTTTGGTCAACAAAAAAACATGGTATTTTATTTACTTCTTATATCTTTTATCATAAAATATGTTAGAATTTGTATATCTAACATAAAAAAATGTTTACAGATAGAAGAAAGAAGAGGCGAACAATGTCAAGTATGTTTCCCTCGTGTTAACCCATTCTCTCTCTAGCTCAATGGGTCGACCAATTGGTCTCTTGTACTCTATTTATGGGTGGACCATACGATCCCCCTCTATCTTTCGCATGGTTGTTAAAGGTGTCACCTAGGTGACTAGGCATACAACCGGGAATTGGGCTCCGGCGACCCATGAACAAAAAAAGGGCATTTAAACGCCCCAAATTTTGTCTAGTGCCCCCAAAGCTCTTATAAACCTATATTTAAAGGGGTCTTTATAATTTAAATAAGTTTAGGCCCTATAATTATATATTTTATTTATTATATGTTTTTATTACTTTTCTTGGTTATAATCGAGAAGAAGGAAGAAAGAAGAAATGAGAGTAAGTGGGATGACCTCTCCCTCCCTCCCCTCTCTTCTCTTTCTCTCCCTTGTTGACGTCATCTTGACTGTCAGATTATATTTTTTATTTTTTATTCAGTCCTACTCTCCCTCCTCTCTTCCTCTCCTTCCTCTGCTCTCTCTTCTTCGGTTGTCACTATAGATTGTTGTTTCTTTTTATTTTTTATCCCTCACAATCCCTCTCTCCCCCCTTTCGACAATCGTTGTAGACTTTGTTTTTTTGTTATGTTTTTTTTATTTCTAATACTTGAAATCCTCATTTACTATTCCTAGAACCGTCTCTAAGGATGGTTCTATCAAAGTGCATCTTGAGAATGGAGATTTCGCAATTTATATGAATTACAGAGCGCCCCTTGTTCAAGGAAATACATCATACATAAATCTCATATTGGGGGGATTTCTGTTGCAAAGAGTTTATCAGGTGACGCCTCGGGCACCTCAGGCTTCCATGAGGCCTGTCCCCTCAAGTCGCCTTGACAACCATGGGCGATACATATCATTTATTAGTTATTTATGTTTTTATTCATTGTGTAATTGTAATTGTGTTTGTTTCTTTGTCTTTAAGTCACTTCCCATTACTTATTGTTAAATTGTTATTGACTATTTGTTAATTTAATTGGCTACTCTACATTTCTACAATTCTACTTAGTCTTGGCTTATTAGTTTTGGCTATATATACCTATTATATTTGATAGATTTGATTCCTTTCACTCCTTTGCTTTTAAAAAAAAATTAATTTAATATTTTATTTTTGTTTAAGGGAAATTATATGGATTGTCCAAAATCGATACTATAGGTTTCGATTGGGACCGATACATCCCCTGAAACCATATTTTAAATCCATGTCTACTTTACATAGCGTTTCATCGACAAGTTCTAAATCATCTGGGCCACTTCCACTCAGTTTTCTTTGAAGGAGATGTTGACAGTTCATCAGGATTAACTTGAGAGTTCTTGCCGCCTATTTGCTCATTTGGATCACTCTTCCCCATTAATCACCTTACTTGCTCAGTCAAGTATCAGTACTTCCACTTTTGCACATCATGTCTATTCTTTACCTTCATCTGGCTACTCCTGGATTATTGATTCAGGAGCCTCTTATCATTGTCCAATATGTTCTCGATTTTTAATGTGAAAGTCAAGGTTGCTGATGTTCTGTTTCTCTAGTTTTCGGGAAGGGAACTATTTATCTCTCCTAATCTTTTGTTGTCTTATGTTTCTACGTACCTCGTTTTTCTTCTAATCTTATATTTGTTAGCAATTTGACTAAGACATTAAATTGCAGTGAAACTTATTTTTATTTACATTGTGTATTTCAGGATCTAAAGACATAGCGGCAAATAAGGAGTGGATGTGAAGTTGATAGTCTTTACCTATTAGATCCTACTTTGGCTTCTCCTTGTGCATATCAGTCTAGTAGTAGGGTATAAAGAGCAGATTTTGCTTTGGGATAACCGACTAGGTCATTTGTCTTTTCCGTCTTTAAAAATAGTGTTTCCAAGACCGTTTATTTTGTTTAGTCAGCTAAGTTTAGACGATGAATGTGTGAACTAGCAAAACATTTTCGTATTTCTTTTCCTCTTTGAAATTTTTTTTAAAAAAGTCAGTTTCTTTTTCATATCGTGCTTTCTAATGTATATGGCTTCTGCTATTTTATTTCTTTTGTGGATGACTGCACTTGATATACATAATTTATATGCTAAAAACCAGATATGAAAGTTGGTTTGAGAATGTATGGTTTTAGGGTTCAAATCTAGGTTTTATGGATTAGGGTTTTGAAGAAAGAGAAGAGAAAGAAGAAAAAATAAGGATTAGGGAAGATTAGAGAAAGAGTTAATGATCTCTATCTAACAACTTTATTATATACTAAAGAGAAATACATAAAGTACCCATAAAGTATTCTAAGTATTGTAACAATGAAGTTCCCAATCTAATTTGTGTCTTTCATAAGATGGTAAAGATATAGTTTGGCAAGAATATCAAAATGCTCATATTTGACATGGTCAAGAGTACTTAGAACGTCAATTGCAATCATATGTAGCAAAGAATGGAGTGGTTCATTAAAACAGTTATTTATATACTGCACAACAAAATTGAGTGGCTGAAAGTAAAACAAAACATCTTTTGGAGGTATCCAGAAGTTTCTTGTTGGGTATGAAAGTCAAGAAGTGGTGTTGGTCTGACATGGTCCTTACTGCAACATATCTTATCAATCATTTGTCTTCAATGGTGTAGTCCCTTAAATATCCACAGCAATTATATTTTTTCTGAGTGCCCTATCTTTAGTCTTCCTCCTACTAAAGTTTTTTGTTGTGTTTGTTTTGTCCACATTCTAGGTTCGAATCATTCTAAAATGGATCATAATTCAGTCAAGTGCCTATATCAGGGTTATTCTTCTACTGAGAAGAGTATATATGTTATGATCCAGTGTAGGGCAAGTGGTTTGTCTTTATGGATGTCTCATTTTTTAGTTAGCTCCTTACTTTTTCAGTGTTTCTTTTTTGAGGGAGAACGGTAATAATGAAGAGACTCACCTTCCTCTTCCTATTTCTTCTATTGTTGATATTTTTTCTATAATTTAGTCATTCATTGCAAGGTTTTAAATGTTGATATCATTCAACAGGTCGAGCCGTAGAAAAAAAATATGTCCGGGATATATATTGTTTATCAGTGATTTTTTGGAAAAAAATGGCAAACAAATGGGGCAAAACTTGGAATTTTGTAGTGAAACTTCATAAAATGTTAAAATAGATGTTAATACATATTTGAGAATAAAACAATTTAACAAAACACCAATGTACATAAAAGATGCAATTGCAAAGGGTAAACATGTGTGTTGATGACACAATGTATGATCGATTCATATTCCTAAATCATAACTAACTTATATGAAACAACTAACTTATATGGAACGTTTTATTCATTTCCCAATCAATCATAAATTTATAATTCATAAGATCCATAACAATACAAACGTACATAATAATAATCTCACCCACTCCAAAAATACAATCAAAACCAAAAGGAGTTATACAAAGGCTCGACTACCACCGGCATTGGCAAAAGAGGTTGTACACCTCATACCCATATGGATGTGACTCATACACAAAAACATATTCATATGGATTTGGCCCTCTGGTTGTGCATAACTATGTTCCTGAGAGCACAATTGTCATGGACACTGCTAGATAAGGTTGTTCCTCATACTCATATTCATACAGCTCATACCCAAAAATATATCCATATGATTTTTTTGGAATTTAAATTTGGGAGTATTTTAAATGGAGGGTACCCATAATGTGTGTACCTGAATTTTAACCCCCATTCCCGATCAGGATAGATCCCGATGAAGAATAGCGATAAATTGCAATTGGGTTGAGAGTCGCCACCTATCTACTTCTGAGGGAAGTAGGTCCCTGAAATGGTTGGATAAGGCATAGTCTGGAAGTCAGAGGTCAAGGTAAGAGATTCAGTTGAGTTAGGGGAAGGTGTTAGGCACCCCTAAACTCTCATCCGGAGATGGTTACCTACTCCCTAAGTCTGAATCAAATAAAGGAAACCATAAAGAAGCTTGTAGTTTGATCTATATACTGAGCAATGTAATATTGACTGAAATAAATAAATTGAGAGTTATCAGGATAAGAATAGAAGAGGTATTCTATCCTAGGGAAGCTCAACCCGATCAGGGTTGCCTACGTATCCACTGTCGATGGAATCAAGCCGCACGTAGTTCTGGAATAGATTGATGGTTTGATGGTTTTTGCTCCTATTTGAGAAGCGGAATGGCCTTTTAAGCTCTTGCTAAGGAGCGGTGAGGCAGATTAAGCTCGTGCCGGGGAGCCTGGAGGTGGGTATTTGAACAGGGTTTGAATCGAGGATCTGACAGGGGTTTGACTAAGTAGGTAGGGTTTAACTAGGGTTAAGCTAGGGTTAAGATGGGGTTTACCTAGGGTTTAACTAAGGTTTACCTAGGGTTTAGGTAGGGTTAAGTTGGGGTTTAGCTAGGGTTGACTAGGGTTAAGTTAGGGTTTACCTAGGGTTTTGTTGGGGTTTACTTAGGGTTTAACTAGGGTTAAGCTGGGGTTTACCTAGGGTTTAACTAAGGTTAAGCTGGGGTTTACCTAGGGTTTAACTAGGGTTTAGGGTAGAGGTTCGACTAGGCAGAGCTATATTTGAACTGGGATTTGGGCAGGGGTTCGACAGGCGAGGCTATATTTGAATTGGGATTTGGGCAGAGGTTCGACTAGGCGAGGCTATATTTGAACCGGGATTTGGGCAGGGGTTCGACTATGCGAGGTTATATTTGAACTGAGATTTGGGCAGGAGTTCGACTAGGCGAGGCTATATTTGAACTAGGATTTGGGCAGGGGTTCGACTAGGCAAGGCTATATTTGAACCGGGATTTGGGCAGGGATTCGACTAAGCAAGGCTATATTTGAACTAGGATTTGGGCGGGGGTTTGACAGGGCAAACAGTCTAAGTATTTAAAAGTGATAAAACAATTTAAAACTTATAAAAGACTAAAAAGACAGAGTTCGGCGAGATTTTACCTTCCGAAAAACCCAAAAGGGTTTTTGAAAAGAGTGCTCCCAAGAATGATTCTTCGAAATCAGATTCCCGGGATCGCCAAACGCTAAAGAGAGATTTTTGAAAGAGGAGAGAGAAGAGAGGAAAGGAGAGGGGATGAGTGAGAATGGAGGGCGTATTTATAGTTTTTCAAAACAGGGGGGGCGTTGCTTGAAGTAGCGCTCTTATGAATAAAAACCCTAAAAAGCGAGGCGGCAAGGAACAGTGAGGCGGCAAAAGTGTGCCACATAAGGGAGGCGTTGTTTGAAGCAGCGCCCCGATGCGGATTTTCCAAAAAAGGCCGGCCGACAAGGGTTTGACCGGTCAAAAGGGCCCAAGAAACAGGCCCATAAGTGGGCGCTGTTTGAAGCAGCGCCCTTAGCTTGAGGGGCAAAATTATTATTTTTCTTTGACTTTGACTCGCCACGTGGCACTCTCCGATTTGCTGATAAGTTGTTTTTCTGTTTTTAGCCCGAAAATAGTCACAATTGAACTGATAAAATCCAGAAAAATATTTTAGATAAAACATGAATTTTTCAGTACTTTTCAGGGGCATTTTGGTCATTTTGCATTCCAGGGGCATTTTGATCATTTTCTACCGTTTTAAGTCCAATTTAATCCCAAAATAGCCAAAATTCATTAAAAATTTTGTAAAATCATTTTGGACAGAATGACAACTTCTTAGCACTTTTTTAGGGTTATTTTGGTCATTTTTCACCTTAGGGGCATTTTGGTCATTTTTCACCTTTGGGCCATTTTTGAAAATTGAAGTATGTGGGAAGAAGGTATTAAAAGAGGGTTTTTGAAAGAGTTTTTAAGGGTACAAAAAGAGACTAGAGAGGTGCAAAATTGGGGTGCTTACAATATGTGTAGTTTTTTTTTGCAAAGCTTGAATGTAAAGTATTTTTCTGTTAAACTGTTAGTTGACTTTTTGACCTTATAGATGAAAATATTTTTGAAGACTAAAATATAAGACTTTTTTCACCGGACTTTTGAGTTTCAGTAATGTTTTGATATGATAGAATTTATGAAATTTTAAGCTTTTGAGAAAAACCTTAGCATTTGAATGTTGAAATTCTCAAAAAGGTGCTAAAAAGGGATTTTGTTCTTGAACTAAAAACTTGACTTTTTATTCTTTAGGAATTTGGTTCTAGGATATTTGTTATTAAATTCAAATTGGGGGTATTTATTTATGTAAATAATATAGAGTTTTGTTTCACTCTCATATCCAAAGGCCAAAGCCTTGTTATATATATATATATATTTCAATCGATATTGCATGATATCGGCGATATATCCTCGATATGGTTTTTAAAAAAATTTAAACAACATGTAGATGTGTTGCTAACCAGTTATATCGATAAATATCGATGATATATCACCGATATTGTTGATGCTTTGAACCTTGATTCATTGTTCCTAATCCATCTTTTGGGTTTACTGGTGGTGAGAATAAAGAGCTTAACACCTACTACAAGCAACCTAAGGTAAAGAATACATCAATAGAGCAACCTTTACATCCTGTAGCTGTGGATTCAGAATTCTGTCCTGATAAGTCTTCATATCCTCATAATACTCTTGATGATGACGTCTGGATTGCCTTATGCAAAGTAAAACATACTTGTACGGCCGTTCATCCTATTTCAAATTTCGTTTCTATAACTCACTTTCTTCTCATCATCGAGCCTTTATTTCTTTTGTCTTTTGTGTCTATTATAAAAAGTTTGACAGAAGCTCTATAAATGCATTCATGGAAATAAGCCATATTGGAAGAAATGAAGGCCCTCACTAAAAACAATACTTGGGTACTTGTTAATGCTCCTAATGGAAAGAAACTAGTGGGATGTGATTGGGTGTATACCGTAAAGTACAAGGCTGATGGAACTGTGGATAGGCAAAAGGCCCGACTGGTTGCCAAGGCCTTTACTCTGACTTATAATATTGATTATTAGGAGACATTTGGTCCAATTGCTAAGTTGAACCTAATTCGAGTATTGTTGTCGATTGCTACAATATTGTCTTGGCCTCTTCATCAGTTGGATGTGAAGAAAGCATTTCTTTACTAGGATTTTAGGGAAGAGGTTTATACGGCTTTCCCTCTAGGGTTTCAAGTTTTCAGAATCACGAAGGGAATGTATGTAGATTAAGAAGGAAATCAATGGACTAAAGCAAATCTCGTAGAGCCTGGTTTGAAAGATTTAGTGGGGCAGTAAAGAAATTTAGGTATGTTTAAAAAGTCATGCTGATCACACTCTATTTGTGAAGTACTTGGGAGGTCTACTACTGCTTTAATCGTCTATATGGACGATATTGTGGTAGCATATGATAATTTTCAAGAGGTTGAAAAGCTAAAGAAATTTCTAGCTATAAAATTTGAGATCAAGGATTTTGAGCCCTTTAAGATACTTCCTTGGAATTGAGGTTGTCAGGTCAAAAAAAGACATCGTCATCTCCCAAAGGAAGTATGTTCTGGATTTATATGTGACACTGACAAGATGGGTGTAAAGCCATTGATATACACATGGAAGCTAATCAGAAACTTGATCATTAAGTTGGTAAACCTTTAGAGGACATTAGAATGTTTCAGAGGCTTGTTGAAAGGCTAATTTACTTGTCCTTGACACAATTAGATATTTCTTATGCAATTAGTGTAATTAGGCGGTTTATGCATAAGCCTCCGACTATCAATTTGGAGGCACTGCGAGGCTACTGCTACCATAACTCTGCATTAGGAAAGTGGTTGTTTGGTCAAAATGGTCACTTACAAGGGGATGGCTATACTGATGCTGATTGGGTAGACTCAATTGTGGACAGGAGATCTACTTCAGGCTATAGTACACTTGTTAGTGGTAATCTGGTTACATAGAGAAGTAAAAAACAAGCAATTGTTGCAAGAACTAGTGTTGAAAAAGAATACAGATCAATTTCTCATGGGGTTTGTGAGTTATTATGGATTAAAATTCTAATGACAGAGCTAGGTTTTCCAGTCCAATCAGATAAGAACATGGTTCAAAAATACGGTTTTGGTCACCGTAACGGTATCGGCCGAAACCGTTATGTACGGGCGTTACGTAACGGTTTTGGCCATTACGCTATTTCTCCCCTTTTTTTGGTTTTAAAAAATCAAAAAAATTCCAATAAATAGAAAAAAAATTATAAAAATGCAATAAATGAGTAAAATATACTTCTAAAGCCAATATGAAGCTCAAAATATAAAAATAATGAAATTAGATGGGTCGAGAGTCTCGAGGTCGAGACTTCAGATACAGATAGGCAGATACAAATATATAATGATACATGCAGTCATAACTCATACACATGACACATCTGCTAAGTGCTAAAGCCACATAGAATTATGGGCTGGCTCATCATCATCATCATCATTTCTATTTGGTTGAGCGTAAGGCTGGTGGTACAGAATTTCATAGTGCTGGGCTTGGGCTTGAGCATAGTTGTGTGGGAATCCGTTGAAAGAATTATGTGGCTGATAGTACTACTGGCCCTACTGGGGATATGTAGGAGGGTATCCATAACCATAAGCTCCATACTGATACTGGGGAAAAAAAATACCCTTCCATGTAGTCCGAAGAAGTCGAATATTGTTCAGTCTCAGCCTTAGGTTCCTGAACTTCTCTCCCCCTACTTGCATTAGGACTCCTTTGAAGCTCAGCTTCAATCCAATCGACATCTTGCCCTCGACCAGCATCTACATCATTAATAACTACTATAGCACCTGCATCTCCACCTTTGTCACCACTAGGTCCACTATTAGTACTACTAGTAGATGAGAGCTCATGCCCTTCTCCTCCCGTTGACCCTTCACTAACCTCCTCAATGGTTGCTGGTAATTGTGCCAATACCTTGTCTCTTCCTTTTTTGGCTCTGCTTGTACTTGTAGTCTCTGAAGTAGGGTTAACATTAGGTAGTTGTATGTCCGTGCCTGTGGTGGCACCTGCTGCGGCCCTCAACTTTTCATTGGTTGCATCAACATGTCCTTCAAGGAAAGATACATCGGTTAGAACCGGTTTTTCTATTTCACGTAACCATGGCTCTAGGGGATCATCATCGGCAAAAATATAATCCAAATTGGTTGGATCATAAAAATCATCATCTTGCTCTCTCCTCATTAGATGACGTGCACACAATCTCATATTGTAGTGGACAAATACTAATTTGTCCAGCTTCTTAGAAGTGAGTCTATTTCGTGGCTTCGTGTGAATCAAAGAGAATGTGCTCCAGTTTCTTTCACACCCAGATGAGGAGCAAGTCTGACTTAGGATCCTCATTGCAATTTTTCTAAGATCTGGAGCATCCTCGCCATATGTATCCCACCATTCGCCTGAAAAATGAAAATATCATAAAGTTTAGTTCAGTCATAATTTTATAATTAATAAGTCATAATCCAAATTATACGGTTATACCTGGTTCAGTCATCTTTTTTGCTAGTCGTGCCGTATCACTTACAAAAGAGTCTTGATGTTGCTTATATAGCTTAAGCTAAAAGAAATTTAATTTTAATTAGTATATAAGTATACAACTAAGTTAACTAATTAATAAATGTATAAACTTATAATTTATAATTATACCTGACTCAAGGCTTTTACTTGACCTTCTTTACTAGGCTTAATTCTCTGAATTGTTTTTTTCAGGCCCAAAAATACCTCTGGATGGTCGGAAAAAGTGTTTAAATAATAGCAGACGGAATTTAGGAAATATGCTGTATAAAGAAAAAACACATATATCAATTACCAAATAATAAAACAAGAAAAGTGACAGTTAATAAATTAAATAACTGTGTATACGGACCTGCAGCATGGATATCTTGATGAAGCTGCTTATCCAGCGCTTATCAATCAAAGCCCAATGTTGTTTATACGATGCTCTATAAAGCTCTTTGATTGCTAATTTAGCCAGGTCAATTGCATCGTATATATAGCCTATCGTAGGCTTTGTATCACCATCCACTAATTTCAACACTTTTACTAGGGGTTGTACAGTCTTCACAATCTCTTCTGCCTTTGCCCAAAATTTATTCTGTTCAGAGAGGACGATTTGAGCTATCTGCTTAGGCAAGCCCTCTTTACGAGCGTACCTAGATTCCACCCATTTCTCAGAAGTAAACATCTATAGTAATTGTGCCTTGTACGCACAATACTCTTGAGGGCAATATAGTTTGTGGTAAATCTAGTAATGCCGGCCGTAGCAAGTCTCTGTCACCCGTAAACTCCCTCATAACCACCACCATTCAGTTGTGGTTGTAGATACAACCATTAATCTTTCTAACTTTATTAACTATTGTCTCTACTGAAGGAAGCTTACTTATATCCTCCAGAAGTAAGTCTATGCAATGTGCTGCGTATGGAGACCAGTATAGATGCTTCCGCTTCTTCATTAATTTCTTCTCAGCTGCCTTATAAGCAGCTTCATTATCGGTGACTATTTGAATTATGTATTTCTCACCGACTTCTTCAACAACTTGATCCATCAATTGAAATAAGAACTTATGGTCTTTTATTTTTTAAGACACATCCACCGACTTTTGGAATATAGTACATTGTCCATTGTATACCATAAAGTTCACAATTGATTTTCGAGTAGGACCACTCCATCCATCACACATCAGAGTGCACCCATATTCCTCCAAAGATCTCTGAAACTTCTTAATATAAAGCCTCAAGTCTTGAACTTCTTCATCCAAATATCTTCCCCCAATCTCGTATGAACTAGGTCCTTTAACTCTTGGGCTTGCCGTTGCTATAGCATCTATCATAGCCTGAAAGTAAGGGGAGGTCGCCGCATTAGGAGGGATGCGATTCCAATGGAAAAATCGTGCAATTGCCTTGCCCACTTTTGCCCTTATCCCCTTATCGAAACTGGATTTCACACTAGGCTGAGTGGTAGTCTCGAATAGCATTAAGAAATGGTCAATAGAACCTCGACCACCTCTTCCTCTAACACCACGCGAACTCTCACCAGGTAATCGTGAGCTTGAAGACCTAGGCCAATGTGATGGATGGCTTACTGGTGGCTGCTGTGATGATGACCCTCCAGAGTCAAAACGTCTCCCAGTAGCAGCAGTAAATCGTTAACTAGTCTCATCTGAGTGAAAGTTATCCATGCTAGCCCTCAAATCCGCCTCTAAAATAGCTTCGTCATCAAGTGCTTGTTCCGCTACGTTAATATCTTCTTCATCATCATCTGAAACTCTGTCCATGTTAGCTATTCTCTTAGCAATTTTTCTTTTCTGAGCTTTAGCTGCTTGAGCATCCTTCAAATGATCTTTCATCATAATACGGATCTCTTTCGGAACTGCAGTACACCTTGCTACATCACCTGCTTTGTGAGCTAAATGTTTCTTGAATCTTGTAATCCCCTCCAGTAATTGCTCTAGAGCAATAATTACATTTTATCTTATGCCTATTATCCCCTACTCTCTGCCCAAACTCCCAACCAATATCTGCGTCAGTTCTCTTTTTCGGCGCCATTATGCAGGGTATTCAATAAGTACTCTAAGAATACCTTAATCTGCAAAAACTACTAATATTTAATAATATTCCAAAAAAAATACTAACATATTTTAACATTTAATAATATTCCGAAAAAAATACTAACACTTAATAATATTCCAAAACAAATACTAACATATTCTAACATTTAATAATAAACTAACATATTCTAACATTTAATAATATTCCGAACAAAATACTAATATTTTCTAACAATTCACAATATTCTGAAAAAAATACTAACATTTTCTAGCATTTAATAATATTCCAAAATAAAAACTAACATTTAATAATATTTCAAAATAAACTAACATTTAATAATATTCCGAAAAAAATACTAACATATTCTAACATTTAATAATAACATTTTCTAATATTTCATAATATTCCAAAAAAAATACTAACATTAACATTTAATAATATTCCGAAAAAAAATACTAACATTTTCTAACAATTCATAATAGTCTGAAATAAATACTAACATTTTCTAACATTTCATAATATTCCAAAAAAAATACTAACATTTACTAATATTCCGAAAAAAAATACTAATATTTTCTAACAATTCATAATATTCCGAAATAAATACTATCATTTTTTAAAATTTAATAATATTCCAAAATAAACTAACATATTCTAACATTTAATAATAATATTTTCTAACATTTCATAATATTCCAAAAAAAAATACTAACATTAACATTTAATAATATTCCGAAAAAGAATACTAACATTTTCTGACAATTCATAATATTCCAAAATAAATACTAACATTTTCTAACATTTCATAATATTCCAAAAAAAATACTAACATTGTCTAACAATTCATAATATTCCGAAATAAATACTATCATTTTCTAAAATTTAATAATATTCCAAAATAAACTAACATATTCTAACATTTAATAATATTTCGAAAAAATACTAACATTTAATAATATTTCCAAAAGAAATACTAACATTTCATAATATTCCGAACAAAATACTAACATTAACATTTAATAATATTCCAAAAAAAAAAATACTAACAATTCATAATATTCCAAAAAAAAATACTAACATTTAACAATATTTCCAAAAAAAATACTAACATTTAATAATATTCCAAAAAAAAACACACATTTAATAATTAATACTAACCATTTGGTGTTCCAAAAAAAAAAAAGAGAAAGAGGAATACCGAATAGGCGAATACGAGAAATTGAGAGAAAAGGGGTAGCCAAGACCAAGTGACCAATCGACCAAGAGCCTTGCTGTGCGGCAGTCGACAAAGGGTGTAGCCATGTAGGCGACGGCGCAAGGAGGCAAGACTAGAGCTCCTCTTCTACCGTTCTATAGGATTCTTAACTCTTCACTCTTTAGTCTTTACTTGAGGGAATGAACTATAAAAGATTGAGTCGTGAGAGGCCGAGAGGGTTTATAATATATAAGGAGAAAATGAAATTAGAGAAGACTGATTGACTGACTTACCAAGGTCCAACTTCCAAGAGACACTCACGTGAAGTCCGAAGAGTGAAGAGTGAGTGAAAGAGACTAAGAGTACTCAAACAATAAGCTTTTTTTAAAAAAAAATTTGTTTTTTGCGTCTTTGTCTCTTTGAACTTTGAACTTGTAAGAGTGAGTCAGAAAGAATCTTTGATATTTGAATTTTGAGCTTGAGTGTTTGACACTTTGAAAAGCAAAACACCTGTAAGGCTGCAAAAGATAAAGTCACAAAAAACAAAAACCAAAAGCAGATTTGCGGAGATGTAACAACCGTTACCGTTACGTAACGGGTGTATCGCCTGTTACGTAATGGTAACAGCCATTACGTGAGCTGTATGTGCAAAAGCGTGTAGCGTATTGGTATCGGGTAATGGCTCTAACCGAAACCGTTACGTAACGGGCGTTACGTAACAGTTTCGGCGTTTTTTAAAACCATGGATAAGAAACTGTATTGTGATAACAAGGTAGCTATCAGTAGTTCTTACAACCCTGTCCATCAGGATATGACAAAACACATTGAAGTTGACAGACAATTCATACTGGAAAAGGTTGCTTCAAAAGTGTCAAGTCTTCCATATGTCAAAACAAAGGATCAATTAGTTGATATCCTCACAACAGTAGCATCTAGTCCGCACCGTGACATTTTAGGCAAGTTGGGCATACGAGATATATATGCCCCACTTGTGAAGGAGTGTAGTAATGGGTTTAAAAAATAAGCCTATTGGCCTTATATTGTCCTTCCTGTTTAGTATTTTTATTACTTATCAGCTTTGATGTACTTAAGGTCATTTGGGTTATCTCATTAGTAATATATAAAGGAGATCTAGAGAGATTGGTGACTAATTCCATTCCTCTCTCCTCTTCCTTTTCCCTAACCCTTTCTCTCTTCTATCCATCTCTTTCATAAACCTAAAGTACCAAGCCCTAGTTTTCTACTGTTTCAAATTTGAGCTAGGTGTTTCTGAGGGCCGCTCGAATCACTACCCGCACCACTTGTTGGTCTGTGGAGTTTGTGTTGAAGAGGAAGTGATGGTGGTCACCTCCATTGCAATGAAACATGTGTGTGAGTCCTTTCTCATAGGAGACCGTGGAGGAGACTTGATGTTGGGTCAAATTCATCTCTTGACTCTTGAGGGGGGAGTGGAGGGGGGTCGGTAAAATGGATCCAAGTCTCAAGTCCATAGTATGGTTGAGCAGTCCATGGAGATTGGCAAAGGCTTGGCTTATATTTTGTAGGGTGAAATGATCATCTAGTGCTTTTTCCCAGTTCCTGGAGGAGAGAGATCAAGCCAAGAAGACAAGTTAGGAGGTTTACCAAATCCAAAAGTGATCAACCATTGGATAAGGACGTCTGAAAATTAAGACCTTTAACTAGGAGGGTGAAGCTCCTATGGTTCTCTTTTGCATCCTTTAAAGCTTAAGTTCAATTTTTTTCTTGATCAGAGTTGCCATCATATGTAGAAGGTGTCTTTTTAAATTTTGGGAAGGTGTTACTGCCCATTCCTTTGTAATTAGTTCAGGATAATCAATAAATCTCATCACTATCAAATTCTATTTGTTATTGTTTTAAAGGATTGTCTTTTCATATGATTAGAAATAAGGTAACTAATCAACCATTCTGGCAAAGGGGCACTTGTATAAAATTCTTCATATCCACTTTGCCCATCTTTCTTTCCTTAACAAAACATCATGCATTCAAGTGCCAAACTGTATCTGTTTTTACTAGATTTTGATTAGTTGTTTTTATATCCTTAAATTAGGTATTTGCATTGGAGGAAAGACTAAAACAACAATTGGTGTTTGGAAAAATATTGCTGCCACAAAATGTCAGTTATCGGTATGTTCACATAAGATTAGAATTTCTTTCAGATAAGACTTTTGTTGTTTGGTGATTGGATAAGGGAAAAAACACATGTATCAACACACAAAAGAGAGTACCACATGATTTTGTTGGTTACTCCATGGGTGAGCTTTTACAGCTGTAGTCTTGACTTCTCATTATTTATATTTTTCATATTCACATATGCTGATTGCTCCTGAATCATACCTTACTATATGCTTGTAAGTTGTAATCACTATATTGGAGTCAGGAATGGTCTATTATTTGAGACAGAAAAATCTAGAAGAATGGTATAAAAATCAATGTGGGTTTGCTAAGAAAACACTTGATTTTGTATGGATTGAGATGGAACCAAATTTCCTCGAGGTGCTATTCATAGAAGACAATCATTTCTTGTTTTAATTCTTCCAATGCAATCATCATGCTGCTTTTTTTATTTTGACAGAAATAAATTTATGGATAGGAAGTAATATTTATGTTTTTATGGTATAGAATTATCAATGTACATAAAATATCTATATACACCACAATTTGGAAAACAATTGCCCTAATCATTTGCATCTCAAGTGTCGCTGTTGAACACAACAGACAGGCTATAACTAAGTCTACGAAATGAGCCATACTTCACAAACCTTCCCCTTTGTGGAGGCCAAAAAAATATTTGCTTTGTCCCTCTCAATGATTTAACTACTTGAAAAAATCTCTTCTGGATAATACATTGTTTAGGACATATATTTACTAGCCATTGTGTTTGTTATTGGGATTTTTTAGTGTCTAACATTAGTTTTCTTATCACCTTTAAGCATCCTTTTTTATCAGCATAGTCAGTTGCATTGTTGTAAACTTGAGGAATAAAAACAAGTGTGGTTCTTGAACCCGCTGAAATTTTATTCTTCAAACTTCACATGTCTTAGAGGCATTGCCTAGACATTGATTATGATCTTCAAATACTACATTGAACTGCTGGCCTTCCTTGTCATTCTGCTTAGAACCTTTTTCGCCATAATAAAGAGACAGAGACAGGATCTCCTTGGCAAAGCGTAGTTAGTTTAGATGGGTAAGATTCTAGGGGTTAGATCTAGGGTTTTAGAGATTAGGGTTTGAGAAAAGAAGAGAGAAGAAGATGATTAAGGAAAATTAGAGAGATTATTATGTCTCTCCTACACACTTTATTATTTATACTCACTAATGGTGAGAAATACTAATAGTATTGTTGAATAAGCCTTTATGGGCTTTATCTTTATGGCCTTATGTTTATGTTAGCTCTTATACATTGTATTTTGGGTATATTATTAGTATCTATTATATACTAATAGTATACCATTAGTGGAGTATAAATAATAAAGTGTGTGAGAGAGATTATTAGTCTCTCTCACTAATTTTTCCTAAACCTAATATTTTTCTTCTTCTCTTTCTCAAACCCTATTCTCTCAAACCCTAATCATCCATTAAACTAATTCAACTTGGTATCAAAGCCCAAGGAGCAAACCAGAGGAGTCGAAGAAAAGCATCGAGCTCACCAACAGTGCTGATGGCAGCCGTACGGTCACTGTAGCAGTTGCGGCTGGTTCGTTTTTCTTGTCTATTTGATAAATCTTGATTTATCATGAATTGTGGTAAATTTTCTGGAATTTTTTGATGATTGGAAAGTGGTTTGTTATGTGATTTGAAAAAATAGAAAAAAAATTCAGTTATGGAGTTTTGATCTGTGAGATCTGTTTGGAGTTTTTTGACAATTCAAACTGGTATTGTTTAATCCATTTGATAGATATTGAATGTTTGGAACAAGTTTCGTTGCACTTGGCGGAGTATTGAGCGTCCGGTGAACTTTTCTCTCCTTCAATATTGTCGTTTTTGAGGGTTTACAACAGAATTTTTTCCTGCAACTTTGTTTTGACTGCTGTCCTTGGCTGTTTGGAATTATAAAATGTCTCTAATCATGTTAAGTTGCTGTTTGGGAACTCTATTGATGTGTTTGGTGAAGTATTAAGCTAGTACGGGTAGTGAAACCTTACTTTGGGGTTTTTTACTAGGGTGGTGTAACCCTAAAATTGAAGATTTGAGTTTGATTTGTGATTGGTTCGTGGTCTGAATATCATGGTGGATTATTCTGAAGTGAGCGAGTCCTCTAATACCCCTGTGCAGGGTAGAGGAAGTTTTGGGTTAGTGCAAGTGATGCACCTAACCTCCAGATAACTACTGTGAAACTCGATGGGACCAATTTTCTGACATGATCTCAGTCGGCTACATTGTTTGTTAAAGGGAAGAGAAAGGTGAGTTATTTGAATGGTACCATCTCCACTGATCCAGCCTATGCTAAGTGGAAGACTGAGAATGCAGTTGTAATGTCATGGCTTCTCCACTTGATGCAACCAGATATTAGTAGTGTCTACCTGTTCCTTCCTTTTGCGAAAGCTAAATGGGATGTCGTGACACAGACCTACTCCGAGATAGAGGATACAACCCATATTTATGAGCTTCGTCAGAGTATCTCGCAACTCAAGCAGGGGGATATGTCTATTCCCACCTACTTTTCTACTCTTCGTCGTCTTTGGGAAGAGCTAGATCACTATCAGACCTTCTAGGCTAAGTGCCCCAAGGATGCGGCTGCTTATGCAAAACTGGTTGAACAGAATCGAGTGTTTGAGCTACTTGCAGGGCTGAATGTGGGTTATGAACAAATAAGGGTCCAAATACTTGGCAAAGATCCGGTCCCATCTCTTAATGAGTCTATACATACTTACACTGTGAGGAGCTTCGTCAGAGTGCCATGCTCCCTCCTCCCCTTGTTGATAGATCTGCATTAGCCTCATTCCAGCGGGGAGGCAGGAGTGGTGGTCGTGGCAGAGGTGGTGACCGTTTTGGATTTTTTGGAACTACTACTGATGATTGGGACAAATTGAAGTGTGATCACTGTGGGCGCACCCGTCATACGAGAGACTCATGTTAAGATCTGCATGGCCGCCCAACCCCATGGGGCCCTTCTGACGGTGGACGAGGAGACAGGACAGACGATCCGGAGGGGGTTCGAGTGCAAACTTTGTTACATCAGCCCCAATATCTACTATTGTAGCTTCTTCAGATAGCCCTAACCTGTCTCGAGACGAGATCGATGCTCTCAGCCGTTTTATGTCTCAGTTAGAGACACCGAGTATCGCCAATGCCGACTCAGTCCCTTACTCAGGTACCTCAGTCTCGGCTCTCAGTGCATCTGTTTTCGATCATAGTCACTCCTAGATTATTGATTTAGGATCATCTGATCATATGACTGATATGTCCCTTTTTTCATCATACTTTATTTATTCTGGTAGATACAAAGTTAAAGTGGTCGATGGTACATTATCATCTATTACGGGTAAAGGGAGTGTTGATGTCACTCCCTCTATGTCCATTTATTTTGTTCTTCATGTTCCTTAGTTTACTATGAATCTTTTATCTGTTAGCCATCTTAACAAATCGTTGCAATGTAGCGTCACCTTTTTCCTTTTCACAGTGTGTTTCAGGACTTGGAAACGAAGAGGACGATTGGTCCGGGCCATGAGGAGCGAGGATTATATCTGCTCGACCCTTTGCCTCGCATTGCTTCATCAGTCCAGCAGATCCCCCATGATGTTCGGAGTATTAGTAGCACGAAGGAGTTACTCCGGTGGCACAGACGTCTCGGCTTCCCTTCTTAGGCGTTTATTTCTGCATTTATTTATTTCTAGTGTGTTCTCCTCCTTTCAGTGTGAAACTTGTGAATTTGTAAAACATTGTAGAACTTCATATCCCTATAGTGGTAATAAATGCAATTCACTATTTTCTATCGTACATTCTGATGTGTGGGGGGAACCTTTCCCTATTACTTCATCGTGTGATTTTAAGTATTTTGTTACTTTTGTGGATGATTTTTCTCGTACTACTTGGGTGTATATGTTGAAATCTAAGGGTGAAGTTGGCACTGTTTTTTCTTCTTTTCACAAAATTATTGTCACTCAGTTTAATGTCTCAATTTCGTTCAGATAATGGGGGGGGGAGGTATATGTCCATTAGTCTGGCTACTTTTTTTGGTTCTCATGATGTTATTCATAAGACTTCTTGTGCTGGCACACCTCAATAAAATGGTGTGGCTGAACGAAAAAACAGACACCTTTTAGAGGTGACTCACTCTCTTATGTTTGCTATGAATGTGCCTCAACTTTTCTGGTCTGATGCCGTATTGTCTGTTGTATTCTTAATTAATCGAATGTCTTCTCGAATTTTGAATTTTCAATCCCCTGTTTCCCTATTATCTCCATCAACTCCTTTGTTTCCAATGCCTCTGTGGATCTTTGGGTGTAGTTTCTTTGTGCGCATTGCTCGTTTTGCTCACACAAAGCTCGATCCTAAAGCTCTCTGTTGCCTCTTTCTTGGGTATGCTCCTCATCAGAAGAGATATAAGTGCTACCATCCCTCTTCCCATCAATTCTTTGTTTCTATGGATGCCACTTTCTTTGAGTCTACTCTGTATTTCACTACCCCGGAGAGATCTCTTCAGGGGTAGAGCATTAGTAAAGAGATGTCTCATTCTCTTCCTATTCCTATTTTCTTTTCTGACAACAATGGTAGATAGGGGGAGTGTGAACCTGTGATCAAAGAAATGCAAGTATACAAGAGAAGGCAAAAAGATCCTAATAAACCCTACCAAGAGACCTCTTCTGATCTAGGTAACATTGTTTATTTTAGTCCTGACATTATTGACTCTGAAATTCTTATTGCTCTTAGGAAAGGTACTAGGACATGTACTCAACATCCTATTTCGAATGTTGTCTCTTACCATGCCCTGTCTTCTTTGTATCGTTCTTTTGTTTTGACTTTGTCTTCTGTGTCTATCCCTCGCAGTTTAACAGATGCATCATCCCAATTATAATGGAAAAAGGCTATGGAAGAAGAGATGTCTGCACTTCAAAAGAATAGTACTTAGAGTATGGTCAATTTACCAAGAGGGAAGAGGCTGGTTGGATGTAGGTGGGTGTTTACAGTGAAACACGGCTTTGATGACTCAGTTGAGAGATACAAAGCTCGCTTTGGTTGCAAAGGGGTATACTCAAACTTATGGCATAGACTATCAAGAGACATTTGCCCCAGTTGCAAAAATGAACTCAGTCAGTCCTTTCTCTTGCACCCTTGTTCTAACTTGATGTGAAGAATGCATTCCTTCATGGTGATCTAGAGGAAGAGGTGTATATGTTATCTCCTCCTGAGTTCAAATGTCCTTTAGATAAAGTAAAGATGTGTAAGCAGAAGAAGACACTGTATGGATTGAAGTAGTCCCCCAGAATATGGTTTAATCCTTTTCACAGTGCTATGGTGAAGAATGGTTATACACCAAGTCAAGCTGACCACACATTGTTCCTCAAGTGGTCGTGCTAGAAAGTAACTATCTTGATTGTTTACGTGGATGACATTATTGTAACAGGTGATGACCTGGATGAGATAGAGTCACTGAAGGACAAGTTAGCTAAGGATTTTAGATCAAAGATCTGGGTCTTTTAAAGTATTTCTTGGGTATTGAAGTTGCCAGATCTAACAAGGGCATATTTGTTTCTTAATGCAAATATGTGCTTGATCTACTTGAGGAACAGGCATGATGGGTTGTAAGCCATGTGACTCTCCTATAGACCCGAATCATAAACTCAATGAAGCTAGTGGAGAATGTCTGCCAGATGTTGGAAGTTACCAAAGACTTGTTGGCAGACTTATTTATCTGTCCCTCACTAGGTTAGACATTGCCTATGCTGTCAGTATAGCCAGCCAATTCATGCATTCACCTACTATTGGTCACTTGGATGTAGTGAATCGGATCCTCCATTACTTAAAATGGTCTCCTGGAAAGGGTTTGTTGTACACCTGTAATGGGAATCTAAGGGTTGAAGCCTAAAGTGACGCAGATTGGGTTGGCTCAGTTTCTGATAGACGATCTACTTCTGGGTATTGCACCATGGTTGGAGGTAATCTTGTCACATGGAGAAGCAAGAAACTAAACATAGTTGCTATATCCAGTGCAGAGGTAGAATTTAGAGCCATGGCACATGGTGAGTGTGAAGTGCTTTGGCTCGGTTACTCCTGAATGAAATTAAGCTTATCATTGAAGGCCCATGAGCTTATATTGTGATAATAAAGCCGCCATTAGTATTGATCATAATCCGGTGCAGTATGACCGAACCAAACATATTGAGGTAGATGGTCATTTCATTAAGGAGAAGTTGAAGGCGGGATATATTCGCACTCCATTTTTAAGATCTGAAGAGCAACTGGCTGATGTGTTGACTAAGGGTCTTGGGGGTGCTCAGTTTCGAAACATTGTTGGCAAGTTGGGCATGGGTGATATCTACGCACAACTTGAGGAGGAGTGTTAAATAAGGCTTTATGGGCTTTATCTCTATGGGGCCTTATGTTTATGTTAGCTCTTATAAACTGTATTTTGGGTATACTATTAGTATCCATTATATAATAATAGTATACCATTAATGGAGTATAAATAATAAAGTGTGTAAGAGAGATCATTAATCTCTCTCACTAATTTTCCCTAAACCTAATCTTCTTCTTCTTCTTGTTCTTTCTCTCTCAAGCTTTATTCTCTGAAACCCTAATCATCCATTAAACTAATTCAACTAGTATACCCTTATTAAAGAGTATAAGACATGAAATAAATATATAAGGGAAGTGTTCTACACTCCCCCTCAAATTGGTGCGTAGATATCAAAAAAATTATGTGATCCCCAGACTTGATTATTCTAAAGGAAAAATGGGAAAAATTGAAGTCTGATTTTGCAGCAAGACTATGTAAATGACTATCCCAGATCTCTAACAATCCATTTGCAAGCATCTCAGATCGAAGGACTCAACATTGTTGTATCTGAAGCCCTTGGCTCCAAGAAAACCCAATTTAGCACGTAACAAAGTCATAATTGAGTAACTATCTTCTTGGGTGAAAGCTCAAAAGGTCAACATTGCTCATTGCTATATTCTGTCCAACAGGGGGCAAAACATCTGCGACCTCTAGTAAGGGTAAGCCCCCTCCCAAACCAAAAAGCAAAGAAAACATTCTTTCAAAATTTTCAAAGTCATTTGTGTTTAAAAAAAAAACTAATAATAAAAGTTTTTGGTCAATAGCTAGTGTCCAATGTGTCTTGTGGCGTGGTTGAAATCAATCTCACTCTAGCAAGCTCTCCAACAGAAGCATACAAATTCTAAGATCTTAAGTCATCAAGAAGCGAGAGCAAGGCCGGGCTATAGAGCAAGTCATGTTTTTCAAATCCATCATCTCATCACATACATACGCATATATCAAATACATTGCACATACTAACACATACACATCCTTACTCATTTCTGTCATCATTCGACAACTCATTTTGTGTCACCATCCATTATCATGTGTAAATACACAGCATCCTCCAGATGCACCATATGTGATGTGTCGCCTTTGTCACTCACCTCATTCAATGCACCTCCAAATGCATCATATGTGATGTGTCGCCTTTGTTAGTCACCTAATCCAGTGCACCTCCAGATGCATTATATCTGATGCGTTGCTTTTGTTAGCCACCTCATTTGGTGCACCTCCAGATGCATTATATCTAATGTGTCGCTTTCGTTAGCACCATCTATATCTGATGCGTCGCTTTTGTTAGCCACCTCATTTGGTGCACCTCCAGATGCATTATATCTAATGTGTCGCTTTTGTTAGCACCATCTATATCTGATGCGTCACTTTTGTTAGCCATCTCATTTGGTGCATCTCCAGATGCATTATATCTAATGCGTTGCTTTTGTTAGCCACCTCATTTGGTGCATCCTATATGATGCATCGCATTTGTTAGCAACCTCATTTGGTGCACCTCCAGATGCCTCATATGTGATGCGTCGCTTTTGTTAGTCACCTCGTTCGGTGCATTTCCAGATGCATCATATCTGATGCGTCGCTTTTGTTAGTCATCTCATTTGATGCATTTCCAGATGCATCATATTTGATGCGTCGCTTTTGTTTGTCATCTCATTCGATGCACCTCTTGGCATGTCGCTTTTGTTAGTCATCTCATTCGATGCACCTCTTGGCACATCATATATGATGCATTGCCTTTGTTAGCCCCTCATTTAGTGCAACCCTTGACACACCTCATCTAATGTGTCACCATCTTCAACTACCTTGCCTGGAGTGCAACCCCTGGGGCATCTCATCTGGAGTTGCCTCCCATTTTCAATGTTTACATCTCATGCGAAGCTAGCCAAGGCCCATAAAGCCTCTAGTGGTTACCTGTCGCTCACCCTTAACATTTCTGCCATCCAGGCACGACACTCACTTTCGTCCACATGGTAAGTCACACTTCGCACACACATTCACATGGTTAGCTGCACTACGCACATACACATATAATTTGCCCCACTCTGCACATACATTCACATGGTTATCTGCACTGTGCACATACACTTGCATAGTATACCGCACTACGCAAACACATTCACATAGTAAGCTGCGCTACACACTCACATACGTAGTTGCACTACGCACCCAAATCACACGTAGCAAGCTACACACACGTCCAATAGGCTATTGCACGCTTATTGCACCCATACACAACTAAGTTAGGTTGCCGCCCACTTGCTGCACACACTCGCATGTAATATGGTTGCTTAAATTGCACACTTATCGCTATCACTTACAAGCTGCAACACATCAAACTAGGTAAGACCAAGAGGCCTTTAGTGGAAACTGTGCACTATCAATTTTAATCTTAATCCATGAGCTATAGGGACCTCTGAAATGAGGCAATAAACTAAAACCATGTTGCTTTAGCATTCCAACACCTCTCCGGAAAATGAGATCTTAAACTATTCAAGCGCGCACACACACACGATCTACTTCTCTCTAAATTTCATCTTCACTCCCTCCAGCTCCCTTGAGTTAAAACACACACAGTACGCTTAATCTTTTCTTCAGCTCCCTTGAGTTAAACCACACACAGTACACTCAATCTTCTCTTCAGCTCCTTGAGTTAAACCACACAGTATTACACTCAATCTTCTCAAAATCCCTCTTAAGTTAAACCACACACAATACACTCAATCTTCTCTTCAGCTCCCTTGAGTTAAACCACACACAATACACTTAATCTTCCCTTCAACTCCCTTGAGTTAAACCACATACAGTACCCTCAAACTTCTCTTTAGCTCCCTTAAGTTAAACCACACACCGTACACTTAATCTTCCCTCCAGCCCCTTTGAGTTAAACCACACACAGTACACTCAATCTTCCCTCTAGCCCCTTTGAGTTAAACCACACACAGTACACTCAATCTTCCCTCTAGCCCCTTTGAGTTAAACCACACACAGTACACTCAATCTTTTCTTCAGCTCCCTTGAGTTAAACCACGCACAGTACACTCAAGCTCCTCTTCCGACGCCTCCGAAGCCAGGCGTGTTGAGAAGAGATCGTTGACGCTAGGTAAGGACCGGGAGGCCTCTAGCTGATACCATCTGTTGCATAAGGCGCCCCGTGTGCATCGACTCAAAACCTCCTCTGAGTTAACCACACTCAAATCCCTTCCAAACTCAACACTCAAAATCCCCCTTTGAATTAGCCACCATGCAGGGCACAACACTCAAATCTCAATCTTAATTTCAATCTCAACTTTGATCTCAATCTCTTAATCTCAACTTTAATCTCTCAATCTCAAGAACTTTCAGTAGGTGGATAATCCTACTCCACCTCTATAGGGAGGCAATCCTATAAAACCAATATCACCTTTATGCCTCATGTGATGAGGCTAAACCCATCAGTCTACCTTCGGCCCTCTGGTGATGAGGCTAAATCCACACGTTCTTAATTCTTTCCACCAAAATGAGGGGATAAAACGATCTCTACAAACTTTGTCTTCCCTCCCTCATCATCTCTTCAAAACCTCCTTTCTATCTCCCATTACTTCTCCAATGAAATCATTGTAGCCCTCCAGAATGAGGCGAAAAACTATCTCCCCCCTATCTTGGATGTTTCATCACTAAGTATGAACCGTCCCTTCCTTCTCTCTATCCCCAACAAGCGAATAGGTTCTCCCATAAGCCCATCCTCTATCAGCCGACCCATGGCAAGTTAGTCTAAGAAGAATTTAACTTTCTTCTCATTTTTCATACACGTGCAAAATTAAGGTATTAACAATCTTTATCGTTCACGTGCCCACACCTTCCGATAATGAGGGGTAGTAATAAGCACCCCAATTTGCACCCGCTTAACTTATTTTCAAAACTTTCTCCAAATTGTTTTAAACCTCTCTTAAAAATCTGTTCAAAAAACCCCTCTGATGTTATTCATGTGCCTTGCTCTGTCGCCCTACTATTCACATCGCCTTGCTTTTTAAAAAAATCTGCGCAGGGGCGCTACTTAAACTTTAAGTAGTGCCCCCTGTTTTCAAAATCTATAAATACCCCCAGGTCTCTCTTCAACAATTCATTCCAAAACCTTTCATTCTCTCCCTTTTCTCTTTCAAAAACCCTCTCTTGCGACTTGGCGATCAAAGGAGGTCGATTTTGAAGAATTGACTATCGGGAAATCATATTTCAGAAATCATTTTGGGTTTCTAATAAGGTAAAATTTCTCAGAACTATCTTTTTTTTAGTCTTTTATTAGTTTTTAATTTCTTTATTGCTTTTAAATACTTAGACTACTTGCCAAACCTGGTCGAACTTCTGCCCAAATCCATGTTCAAAAGCTAGCCTACCCTAGTCAAACCTCTGCCCGAATCCATTTTCAAAACCTAGCCTACCCTAATTGAAACTCTGTTCAAAACCTAGCCTACCCTAATCAAACCTCGGTCCATGGTCCTGTTCGAACCCTAACCAAACCTAGCCTACCCTAATCGAACCTCGACCCATATCCCTGTTCGAACCCTAACCAAACCTAGCCAACCCTAGTCAAACCTTAGCCCATATCCCTGTCAAACCTAGCCAACCCTAGCCGAACCCTTTTCTGAAGCCTTGTTCGAAAACTAATCGATCTAGCCAACCCAAGTTCAACCCTTGCCTGCATCTCTAACTGACCTAGCCAAACCTAGCTATACCCTAGTCGAACCCCTTTCTAAACCACAGTCCAATCCTATCCGAATCCTAGCCGCTTCCCTGTTCAAATCTCTGTTCCATGTCCTATTTTCCATGCTCCATGCTTCTTGACACAAACCTAAACTATCCTAAGGATCGTAGGTATGAGCTAAAATTGTCCTACCTCTCCTCAACACTAGCTTAAACTGCCCCATCGCTCCTCAGCACGAGCTTAAGCTGCCCTGTTCCTAGATATGAGCTAAAACTATCAAACCTTTTAATCACTTACCATCCAAACAAATCAAATCAACCTTCCTTAGAACTAAGTGTGGTTTGATTCACTGAAAGTGGATACATAGGCAGCCCTTCTCAGGTTCAGCTCCCCTAGGATAGGACTCCTGTCCCATTTCCATCCTTCTTACTTATCATGCTTTTTCTATTATTACAACATTTATTTAGCATATAGATTAAATTTCGAGCTTCTTTTATGGTTTCCTTTATTTAATTCAGACATAGGGAGTAGGTAACTATCTTCGGATGGGAGTTTAGGGGTGCTAGCACACTCCGGTAACTCAAATGAATCCCTTGCCCTGATCTCTATTTTCCAGACCATGCATTATCCAACAATCTCAGGGTACCTATTTCCCTCAAAATTATTATAGGTGGCGATTCTCATTGAATTGCGATTTATTGATATTCTTCCTCAAGTTCTATCTTGATGGAGAAAAGGGGTTAAAATCCCCTGCTTTTAATACTCTTAGGCTTTCAATACTCTTAGACTAGTAATTCACGAAATACCCCTAAAAGTAATTTAATAATTCAGGGTCACTACAATATGTTTACAGTCTTTCACCCAAGGGCATTCTATCACCCTTCTTAATGATATTCTTTTCAAACTTTTAGACAAATAACATGAAAATTGAAATACCATATATACATATTAAATCACTAAAATAAAATACCATATATATATATATATATCAAATCACTATGAGCGCCAAATTTAAATAACATGCCGAATAAACAAGATCGGATCTTATTAATTCACATTGAATCTTATCAAATCACTAAACAGTTCATATTTAAAATTTTGATTTGAACACAATACTAAAGGAACTATTTCTAATTTAGAAGTAGCATACGAAATTGATTACTTAATTAAGAAGACTCTAATTTCGAAATTCCACTAAATTACTCAAATTCTAATAGGAATAACATTACATAAATTGAATATCAAACGCTAACGAATAGGACAATTACTCACCATAATCTAATTCTCTTCCTTCTCCTCTTTCTTCCTTTTCTTTTCTTTGCCAAGTAACTTTAAATGCTCTCTACTTCACTCTATTTATAGGCAACATTACATGGGGCAATATCTCCATGTAAGGACACATTTACACATGTCTACTAGAAAATCAATCTAATGCATGGTCTAACCATGTGTCGATGAGTTGTCCTATGAGATGTCTAGAGAATGTCGTGTGTCCTAGAAAGAGTCATTGATGCAAAACAATGCAAACTAACGTAGGATGATGCTTTAGAGATCTGAAAATGAAATTGCAGCATTAATAAGACTTGTAAACAATCAAGATTCATACTTTTACTCAAAAGAAAGTGAAGTAAGAATTACTAAACAAAGGTCAATCACAATTTCGCAATAATGAACTTTCAAATTTGATCGGGTGATCGTAATGCAAGTGAGAACTTCCACTAGCTTAGGGATTTTAGGTCAATAACCAATTTGATTTCCTCATCAATTAAAGATTTCAAGAAAGTTACTTTAGGCTCAACAATGGTTACAAATTGTAGTTTGCATGTGAGATTAGGCCCATTAGGGTTTCAAGCAATGTTGAATTGAATCACACAAAAAAAACCTGCAGGGTTTAGGAATTGTATTAGGGTTTATGAAAAGGCTGTCTTTAGGGTTTAGAATTGCTGTAGGGTTTTAGGGCATTGCTGTTTTAGGGTTTAGGGTCAGTATAGGGGCTGTAGTTGAATAGCGAATGAATTAGGAGGGCTGTAGCAGCATTAGGGGACCTCTGTGGGTTTGTTACAGCAGTCCACAAGGGGTGGAGAACAGGTGCAGCAACAAGGACTTGGGTAGGGAACATGTTCGGCAGCAAGTGGAAGGGTTAGGGTTTGGCTGCGGCTGAGAGGGATTGTAAATTTGTAATAGAGGTGACTATAACTGAAGAGGAATGAGGTGGGGGTTTGTTGTGCAGGAATGGGACTGGTGGGACTGGCGGCTGCAAGGTTTGGGCTGTATGGGGGTTTTTCAATGGCAATGGGACAGGTGCAGAGCCTGTAGTATGGGCTGGGACAGCAAGGGCTTGTTGTGGGGACAGATTGCAGCAAGGAAATAAGCTCAGATTGGTGCAGCAGCAATAGGGTTCTATGGGATCTAGGGTTTTGGAAGATTAGGGTTTTTCAAGATATAAAGAAGAGAGGAAAGATAGAGAAGATTACCTTGGAATCGCTCCAAGATTGACATCACACCATTCCCATCGTAGGAGATTCTAAAAGACAAAAAACTCTCATATTTTACTCATAAAAGTTCTGTAATTTCTAATCTCCAAATAGAGTATTATATACAAAAGAATAAAACCCTACTTAAAAGAAAAATATCAATTTACCCTTATTATTTTCTCTCATAATAAACTAACTAAAAGGGACAAAACAAAGTAAAAACAAACTAGATAAATAAACAACTAAATAAATAAAGGGGTGGGCTAGCCACTATGGCTGCCCATGCCAATCTATGGCCTGATCTCGGCTCTCCGATCGCCATCTCTTGATTTGGCGGTTGATCGTCCTTCAGGTCTTGATCCAAAGGTGGATCTCCATCTAAAACAAAATCCAACGGTCCGATGTCCGCATCAGTCATGTTCCTACCTTATATAGAGTTCTTAATTATTGTTATTTTAGTTCTGAAGAGTGTTTAAATTTTATTTTAGTCCTCCTCTTCTTAGAAACTTTTCTATTTGGTCCCTACTCATATAAATTGATATTTGCATGGAAATGTGGGTCCTTACATGTTGGGCCCCCTTGTAAGGACAAGATCTAAGCCGTGATCTTTCCTTCGACATTTAACTTCTTGATAGGTTCAGATTGATAAGTGAACCCTGAACCTGATGCATTTGATGTTCTTGGAACCATGTCCCTTTTTAGAAACATCCTGGTGGATTTGATATTAAAATTAATGCTAGTTGTTGCACTATGAGCTTGGGCTCTGCTAGTTTTAGTAAATTTGTGGTGCAATGAATCCTTACCCATATAAAATGCCTTCTTATTGGTCAAAGCTCCCCCCTCCACGTGTCTCAAGGATTGGTCCACCAAAGAGTCCATGTCAGCGTCATCTCCTTCCTCACCAAAATCGAGAAAGAACTCCTACTGAACTCCTCCCTTTTGGGTGTGCCTGAATTGATGGTTGTCTATCTGGTTTCGCCCACTTATTATCGTCATGCCAAATTTCTTAAGGTGTTGGTCTAATCACCAGCATCTTCACCCTGAAAATGATTTCCTTATCTACCAAAATTTTAACTACCAGAATTTTAATGGAGACAAGCCAACTCTAGGGATCTTGTGGTTGATTGTTGGTAGAGAATGAAGCTAAAGCTGGTTCCTCCTAGTGACTTGATGAGGGTTATATGGAAGTAGGGTTGTAAACGGAGTCAGATATTATCCAGATCCGAATAGTCGGATAATTATCCGACTAAATATTTGTCGGATCGAATTCGGATACTAAAATACTATTCGTATACTAATCGAAGTGGATACAAATAATTGTGTATCCGCTCCGCTAAATAGCCAACCAATTAGTATTAATATTATTATATATAATTAATATTATTATATCTTTACAATAATAGAATTTAATTTTTTAGGGTATTGAAATGCAAATTGGTAATAGGATGAATAGATTTGGATATTTCGAATACTATAATTGAATATTATCCAAATTCGATTATTGAAATCGGACGAATTCGGATGATATCTGAGTTTGGTTGGTATAATCGGATGGATTCGAATAATATCTTAATTCGGTCGGATATTGTGGATACGGATACAGAATTTGTTTTTCATTATCTGTCGGATAACGGAGCGGATTCGGATAACAAATATTAGTTAACGGATCAAATACAGATCATGTGGTCTCCGCTCCGAATTCGCTCTGTTTACAATTCTATATGGAAGAGCTTGAGGGGCATCATTGGTTTATTAATAATCTTTGTTAATTCTTTGCTAAGGAAACTATTACGATTTGACTAATATCTTGAGATTTATCTCCACCCACCTTTAGCCTATGGTAGCCAAGATAGACGATACTGAGACTAGCAATCGCTCATTGATGTTCAATTATGGAATTTATCATTTTTGGAGACGATGAAGTATTATAAAAAAAAATCACTAATTCTATCTGGGGATGCTTTCCCCTTCCTCTTTTTTCATAAAGAAGCAACAATTGCATCAGTTATGAAATCGATACCCAAAACTAATGAAAAGGTTAGATAAAAATTGGGTGTCAGTTGGGGTGGTGGATGTATTGTTACTAGTTTACCATATGGGTTGTGCTCTTGTCAAACACACTGCAATTTCTTCCTTGACTTTCTTGAGACAAATTGCTACAGGCCCTTCTTCATTGGATCGGATAACATTTGTGACCTCTAACCCCGGTGACCCATTCTGCATGTGTTATTGTAAGTGTTACCTAGGCACGTGGTGTTGATTAAGGCTTTATGAGTTTTATTCTTATGGGGGCCTTGTCTTATTGTTATCTCTTATATACTGTATTGTGGGTCTACTATTAGTATCTCTTATATACCAATAGTAGACAATTAGTGGAATATAAATAATAAAGTGTGTGAGATAGATTATTAATCTCTCTTATTATTTTTCCCTAAACCTAATCTCCTTCTCCATCTTCTTCTTCTCTCTCTTAAACTCTAACTTCTAACCCTAATAACTTCATAAACTAAACCAACTTGGTATCAGAGCCAAAGGGAAGACTGAAGGGATGAACTTAGAGGAGTATTGATTTCAGCATGACGTCATGTTGACGTCAATCTGTACGGTACAGATTGTCAGAACGTGTTAGAATTTTTGTGTCATAATTTTTTTCGTTCTATTTGTTAGATCGTAATTTTCTGAGAATTGTGGTTATTTTTTGAGCTCTAGAGATGTAATTTTTCTGAGTTTTCGTCAAATTAAAAAAAAAATTCAGATCTATTTTTTGGATTGATTTAGAAGTTATTTGGGGACTCATACCTATTGTGTTTGATCCATATGATAAATATTGACGGATTGAAACAAGTTTCATGAAGATTGGAAAAGTATTGAATGCCCAGTGAAGGTTTTTCACCCCCATAATTGCCTTTTTTTTTTATTGTCGGACCCTCTTTTTTGCTACTTGAAAATTGGTATATGGCTAGTGGGGGCTATTTCATGGATTTCTATTATCCCGAACACTGTTAGATTGTCGGGTCACTGTTTTTGGTATTTTTCACTATTCTACCTATTGTGGAGGTACTTTTGGGTGTTTTTTAGGTTGTAGAACCCCAACTTTTTTTTTTTTTTTTTGAAGATTAGTGCTCTCTTCGGGTTGATTTGTGTAAAACAGCCTTGTGACATTCATGATGGATGAATTTGAGGTTAACCAGTCCTCTAGTGTCTTTGTACAGGGTGGAGAGAGTATTGGGGTTAGTGCTAGTGATGCAAAAAACCTCCAGATTACTATAGTGAAGTTAGATGAGACAAATTTTCTTGTTTAGTCTTAATCTGCAATGTTGTTTGTTAAAGGCAAGGGAAGATGAGATACTTAAAAGGTACCTTCTCCACTCCTAAGTCTACAGATCCAGCCTATGCCAAGTGAGAGGTTGAGAATGCAGTTATCATGTCATTGCTTCTCGACTCTATGGAGCCAGACATTAGTAGTGCCTACCTGTTCCTTCCTTCTGCCAAAGCTATATGGGATGCCGTGACACAGACCTATTTTGAGATAGGGGGTACAACCCATGTTTATGAGTTGCGTCAGAGTATCTCACAACTCAAGTAGGGGGATATGTCTATTCCTACCTACTACTCTACTCTTTGCCATCTCTGGGAAGAGCTAGATCACTATCAGACCTTTCAGGCTAAGTGCCCTAAGGATGCGGTTGCTTATACAAAATTGGTTTAACAGAATCAGATGTTTGAGCTACTTGCAGGGCTGAATATGGGCTATGATCAAGTCATAATTCAAATACTTGGCAAAGACCCAGTCCCACCTCCTAATGTGGTCTATGCATACTTACACTGTGAGGAGCGTCGTCGGAGTGCTATGCTCCCTCCTATTATTGATAGATCTGCACTAGCCTCCTCATTCCAGCGGGAGGCAGGAGTGGTGGTCGTGGCAGAGGTAGTCGTTTTGGATCTTCTGGACCTTCTACTGATGATCGGGACAAACTTAAATATGAGCACTATAAGCGCAGGTCGTACAAAAGACACTTGTTGGAATCTACACGGTCCACCCCCATTAGGTCCTGTGGTGGACAAGGAGACGGGGACTGAAGACCTAGAGGGGGTTCGAGTGCAAACTTTGTTACATTCACAGCCCCAATATCTATTATTGTACCTCCATCTGATAGCCCTCGCCTGTCTCAAGATGACATCTATGTCTTCCGCCGTTTTATGTCCTAGTTGGAGACACCGAGTGTCGCCAGGGCTGCCTCAGTCCCTTACTCAAGTTCCTCAGCCTCGGCTCTCAGTGCATCTGTTTCCGATCATAGTCGTTCCTGGATCATTGATTCAGGAGAATCTAATCATATGACTGGTATGTCTTCTTTTTTTTCATCTTACTTCATTGATTCTGGTAGACATAAAGTTAAAGTTACGAATGGTACTTTATCATCTATTGCAAGTAAGGGAAGTGTTGATGTTCTTCATGTTCATAAGTTCATCTTGAATCTTTTATCCGTTAGCCATATTACCAAATCATTGAACTGTAGCATCACTTTCTTTCATTCTCATTGTGTTTTTTAGGACTTGGAAACGAAGAGGACGATTGGTACGAGCCATGAAGAGCGAGGACTGTACCTGCTCGACCCTTTGTCTCGCATTGCTTCATCAATCCAACAGATACCCCATGGTGTTCGGAGTATTAGTAGTACGGAGGAGTTATACCGGTGGCACAGATGTCTCGGCCACCCCTCTATTTCCCTTCTTAGGCATTTGTTTTCGCATTTATCGGTTTCTAGTGTGCTTTCTTCTTTTCAGTGTGAAACTTGTGAATTTGCAAAACGTTGTCGAGCTTCATATTCCTATAGTGGTAATAAATGCAATTTACAATTTTCTCTCTTGTATTCTGATGTGGGGATCATCCTCTGTTACTTCATCGTATGGTTTTAAGTATTTTGTTACTTTTGTAGATGATTTTTCTTGTACAACATGGGTGTATATATTGAAATCTAAGGGTAAAGTTGGCACTGTTTTTCCTTCTTTTCATATAATGATTGACACTCAGTTTAACGCCTCAATTAAAGTCCTTCATTCAGATAATGGGGGGAGGGAATATATCTCTGTTAGCTTGGCTGCATTTTTTGATTCTCATGGTATCATTCATCAGACTTCTTTTGCTGGCACACCTTAACAAAATGGTATGGCTGAGCGAAAAAACATACATCTATTGGAAGCCACTCGCTTGCTTATGCTTGCTATGAATGTGCCTAAACTTTTCTGGTTTGACGTTGTTTTAACTGTTGCTTTCTTAATCAATCAGATGCCTTCCCGGATTTTGGAGGTTTAATCTCCTGTTATCCCCTTCCACTCCTTTGTTTCCAGTGGCCCCACATATTTTTTGATGTATTTGCTTTATGCATATTGCTCGTTCTTCTCGCACAAAGCTTAATCCTAAGGCTCTTCGATGTATCTTTCTTGGATATGTTCCTCATCAAAAGGGGTATAAATGTTATCATCCTTCTCGTTGGTCCTTTGTATCTATGGATATCACCTTTTTTGAGTCTACTCCATATTTTTCTACTAATAAGACATCTTTTCAGGGGGAGAGCATCAGTGAAGAGATATCTTCTTCTCTTTACATTCCTATTTTCTCCTCTGACAGTGATTGTAGAGAGGAGTGTGAACCTATGGTCAAAGAATTGTAGGTATACAAGAGAATGCGGAAAGAACCTCATGAGCCCCACCAAGAGACCTCTTCTGATTTAGGTAACATTGTTCATTCTAGTCTTAACATTATTGAGTCTAAAATTTCTATTGCTCTTAGAAAAGGGGCTAGAACATGTACTCAGCATCCTATATCTAATGTTGTATCTCACCATGCCTTGTCTTCTTCGTACCGCTCGTTTGTCTTGGCTTTGTCTTATGTTTCTGTCCCTCATAGTTTAGCAGATGTACATCGCAACGAAAATGGAAATAGGCAATAAAAGAAGAGAAGTGTGCACTCGAAAAAAATAGTACCTGTGATATGGTCAACCTACCAATAGGGAAGAGGCCGGTTAGATGTAGGTGGGTGTTTATTGTAAAACACCGCGCGGATGGATTTGTTGAGAGATACAAATCTCGCTTGGTTGCAAAGGGGTATACTCAGACGTACGACATAGACTATCAGGAGACATTTACTCCAGTTGCAAAAATAAACTCAGTGAGAGTCCTCCTTTCTCTTGCAATCAATCAGAATTGGCCCTTGTTTTAGCCTGATGTGAAGAATGCATTTCTTCACGGTGATTTAGAGGAAGATGTGTATATAGTACCTCCTCCTGTATTCAAATGCCCCTCAGATGAAGGGAATGTGTATAAGCTAAAGAAGGCTTTGTATGGACTGAAGCAATTCCCCAGAGCATAGTTTGAGCATTTCGCAATGCTATGGTAAAGAATGGTTATAAACAAAGTTAAGCAGACCACACATTGTTTCTCAAGCGATATGCCAGAAAGTGACTATCTTGATTGTTTATGTGGATGACATTGTTGTAAGAGATAATGATTTGGATGAGATAAAATCTCTTAAGGGTAATTTAACAAAGGAATTTGAGATCAAAGATCTGGGTCTTCTAAACTATTTCCTTGGAATTAAAGTTGCCAAATCTAAAAAGGGCATATTTGTCTCTCAGTGTAAGTATGTACTTGACCTAATCATAAACTCAGTGAAGTTGGTATAGAACATTTGCCAGATTCTGGAAGGTACCAAAGACTTGTTGACAAACTTATTTATCTGTCCCTTACCAAGCCAGACATTGCTTATGTTGTCAGTGTAGTCAGTCAATTCATGCATTCACCAACTACTAGCCACCTGGAGGCAATGAATCGGATCCTCCACTACTTAAAGTCAGCTCTTGGGAAGGGTTTTGTTTTATACCTGTAATGGTAACTTGAGGGTTAAAGCCTACACTGATGCAGATTGGGCTGGCTCGGTTTCTAATAGGCGCTCTACTTTTGGGTATTGCACCATGGTTGGAGGTGACCTTGTCACATGAAGAAGTAAGAAGCAGAATATAGTTACGAGATCCAGTGCAGAGGCAAAGTTTAGAGCCATGACACACAGTGTGTGTGAACTGCTTTGGCTCCGATTACTCCTGAGTGAAATTGGGCTTCCTATTGAATGCCCGATGAGCTTATATTGTGATAATAAATTCGCTATTAGTATCGCTCGTAATCCGGTGCAACTTGACAGAACGAAGCATATTGAGGTAAATCGTCATTTCATCTAGAAGAAGTTGAAGGCGGGGTATATTTGCACTCCGTTTGTGAAGTTAGAAGATCAATTGACTGATGTGTTGACTAAGGGTCTTAGTGGTAGTGGTACTCAGTTCTGAAATATTGTTGGCAAGTATGGCCTGAGTGATATCTACGCACCAACTTGAGGGGGACTGTTGAATAAGGCTTTATGAGCTTTATTCCTATGGGTCTTGTCTTTATGTTATCTCTTATATATTGTATTGTGGGTCTTCTACTAGTTCTTATATACTAATAGTAGACCATTAGTGGAATATAAATAATAAAATGTGTGAGATTGATCATTAATCTCTCTCAATATTTTTCCCTAAACCTAATCTTCTTCTCCATCTTCTTCTTCTTCTCTCTCTCAAACCCTAACTTCCAACCCTAATAACAACTTTCAACCCTAATGACCTCACAAACTAAACCAACTCGTGGCACGGGTGCCAAGTGTCCATGTCTAGAGGTGTTTGGCACGGCAAGCTCTGAAATCCCAATCCGGCAGCACGGACGTACAGATTTTTGAAAATGATTATATATGCATATATTATAACTCAATTTTTCTAAAATAATAATAAGAATAGATAGAGAGAGGACCACCTGTCCCCATTTAAAAAAATGTGTTCCAAAGTTATAAAAAAATACTTATATAGAGAAGAGCAACCAAGAGAGGGAGGGAGAGACCTATTGATCATTGTTGGTGCCGCTGCTCTCTTAGTATGTTTTTCTTTATGTTGCCAAAAAAGTACACAGTTTGAAAAAAAGTTCCTAGCAATCCAATATATATATATATTAAATGGCATGACATAATTGAAGTACCACGTGCCTAATTATAATGTCGGCGTTACCATGGCATGACATAGGCACATTCCTTGGAGTGTCGTGACATGCCACGGTGTATCATGTCGTATCCAGGTGTCGGCACGACAAAATTTGAAAAAATTGAAGTGTCTAGGTAACACTAGTTATTGTACCAGGGATTCCTTAGGCATCTGCAAAACTAGCATTGCTGAAATCAATCTTTAAAAGAGGTTGACCCTTGTGAGCTAAGTCGCCGGATCGGACCATTGGTTCACTTGATAGACTGACAAATAATATTGATCTATTTTTGTGTGGACCTTGTCTGATTTTTTGTGCAAATCTGAGTCAGAGTTTGAACTGAACCACCGAAGGGTTCGGTTGATGGGTTTGGCCATTCTTACCATCTTTATGGTCTAGGCTCAAAACATTGCTTGAAATACTATTTGTACTCCATCAGTTCCTATGTTACCCATGATTGAACCTTCTTTCGTACAAACTTGGGTGGGTGACTATAGTGTGTATGTGTTATATGTATCTAACCAAAAAAAAAAAAACTTCTTTCGTACAAATTGTATAAAGTCCAAAACCCTTAGAGCATAGATCACTATTGGCCATGGTTCATTTGCAAAGGAAGGGACAAAAAGGCAGGGGGGGAAATTCTTTTCTAGATCAAAATTCACCATGTTCTTCAAGAGAGCTCTAATTGCATCAATTCTACCCCTTACCCTTAGGAAAATCTAACTTAAATTTAAAGTTTTTAACTTATAATCATTCTGTACAAAAATCTCTATAAATCATAGGATTCCCTAATTAATATACATTAAAAAAATAGTACAATTGTTATATTCAAAATAATCTAATCAACAAAATAAATTACTATAATTAGAAATTAAATCCTGTGGCCAGGAATTGAAAATCCTAAAAGCCTGGTAAAACCTGTTTTTAAGGTTGAATTATTTAAGATAATGAGAAAGCCCCATATACAAAAGTTGCTATTCATTACAAACAGATAAATTGCCAAACTTTACCATTACCATGAACATGGGCAGCCCAGTTAGATCGAAATCCTTGAGAATTAAGGGCTAAAGATAGAGAAACATCATTGATTTATCATCAGAGCTTGGATTCCGATTTATATTTTAAAAAACTAAACGATTTTTTTTTCCTTTTTAGATGCACCAGCATACGCAAATGGAACATCGTCCACAATATCCTGCCTCGACTCTTGAAAGCTCCTTGAGCCAGCCGATAATTAGATGCATCACTGATTTTTTGATTGCCTGTTTAACTCCACAACGCCAAAGTAAATAAATTTGATGTTTAACTTGTAATGTCAAAGGAACACCCCTAGGTATATTTTTTAATCGGTAATCATCATATTATAATATATAAATGGGAAAGGAACTTATAACTATAACTAACATGGAGATAAAAGAAAGAAAATAGTTTACAAGGAAATAAACTCAACGAACAAAGAGAAGCAAAAAGAATGAAAAGAACCCAAGACTCCGCTGCCATTAAACACATACTTTTCACCCTAAGAGATCTCCCACATCCGTCTCCTCTTGGTGAACATGAACTGTTGTAATTGTTATTATGGGCTCTCCCATGCTTCTTATTATTATTTTTCTTCTTGTTGGGCCTTATGCCCATTTATCAAGTTGTAAGCCTTTTAAGTTGTTTTGAGTAAAGGTATAGAAGAATGGGGAGAACATAACTTTCTCCCATTCTCTCTTTCTTTCCTTCTTCTTCCTCCTTTCTCTCAAACCCTAATCAACCCACTTGG
Source organism: Tetracentron sinense (assembly GCA_015143295.1). NCBI lineage: Eukaryota > Viridiplantae > Streptophyta > Magnoliopsida > Trochodendrales > Trochodendraceae > Tetracentron > Tetracentron sinense. The sequence goes on from CM026552.1 coordinate 48,450,345, forward strand.
TATCAGAGCATTTTTAACAAGAGTTAAGTAAATAAGCCAAGCTAGAAGAAGGGGACGAGCTGTTGCTACCAGTCGTACGACCTAGGACCTCCATGGGAGAGATTTGAAGGTTGGTTCTTATACATCTTGATTTTGGATCATTTTTTAACTCAATCTCATGTGATTTGGAGAAGTATTGAGGAAGTTATATGGATTTTTCAGAAAAATCAGAAAAAAAAAATACATGTTTTAGTTTGATGATGATTGTGATTCTATGAACTATTTCTAGTTTGGTCTATCACATCTCTTTAGGTCGTTTTTCTTTTTTTTGGCTATCCTTCTAAAGTGGCCTCATTTCATTCCATGAAGTATTGAATGAGTGTTAAGTTGTTTTCTACCTCTTGGGGCTGCCGATTTTCTGCAGAATTTGTATTTTCTGTGTGTTTAATGGCTGGAAAGTGCTGGACAGTCCCTTATTTGGACTCCTAAGTGTTGGAGGATGACTTTGAATCATTTGGTTTGTTGCTAGGGGATTTGACCTTGTTGGAAGTGATTTCTTAATATTTTCATTGTTGTGTTTTTTCACTTTTTCTGTGTATTGGAGAAGATTTTTTGGAGTTTGGGCTATTTGTTGGTGCTTGGAAATTTTTCAAGGTCATTTCATCTCGCCTTTTGTTGTGTTTGAAGAAAAGATTTTTCAAGGTCATTTCATCTCGCCTTTGTTGTGTTTGAAGAAAAGATTTGTCAAGGTCATTTCATCTCGCCTTTGTTGTGTTTGATGAAAAGACTATGTCAGAAGAAAAGGATATGTCAGAAGAAGATCAAACCTCAAATGTGATACCTCCAAGTGTCGGAGTAGGCTATGAGGGGTCAAGTAATGACAACCCTCACTTACAAATCACATCTGTCAAGCTTGATGGTGAGAATTATGTGCATTGGCACAATCAGTCCGCGTGTATGTTAGAGCTAAGGGTAAGTTAGGTTACCTCCTTGGAGACCTAAAAGAGCCACCAAAATTGGATCCTACACATGACAAATGGGATCAAGAGAATTTAACTGTTATGTCTTGGCTCAACAATTCTGTGTTACCCCACATTGGTAGGGGTTTACTGTTCTTAAAGACCGCTAAGGATGTATGGGAAACTCTCTCTCAAACCTACTCAAAATAGGTAATTTGCCCAACTTTATAAGCTCCAATGGGACATCTCTCAAACTCGTCAAGGGGAGTTGCCCTTGGCTATGTACTATGCAAAGCTAAGGGAGAAATGGGAAGAGTTTGATCATTACTCCGACTTCTAACCTAGTTGTGCTACTGATGCTGTGGCTTTTCGAAAATGGGTTGAACGAATGCGGATCTTTGAATTTCTTACAGGATTGAACCAAGAGTATGAAAATACCCGTTCTCAAATCCTTGGTCGTGATCCCCCTCCTCACTCTCTTAACCTTGTCTACGCTCACATCCAAAGTGAAGAGAGTAGAAGAGATGTGATGACTCCCAAAACGGTAGTAGTTCCTGAGAGGTCTGCCCCTTTCCTCCATCTTCCAGTGTGGTGGAAGAGGAAGTGGTCGAGGAAATGCTAGAGGTCGAAGTAATCGGTTTGATGGTGCCTTACATAATGATAAGGATAGATTGAAATGCGACTATTGTGGGTGGAATTGTCATACTCGAGATCATTGTTGGCTATTACATGGCAGGCTTACACAGAGAAGGGGTCGCTCAGGAGGGTTTGGAGACTCCTCCGCTCATGTTGCTACCGCCACTTGACCTGTATATCCTTCTGCTACTTATGAGACCCCTCGTGCTGATGTGGAGTCTCTCCGTCGGGAAATAGAAGCCATGCACCATGCTGTCTCATTTGGAAGCACCTTCCGCTGTATCCACATCCTCCCTTGTTCAGTTAGGTATCTTTGCTACTTCTCTAAATACTTATATTTCGTCTCCTCACCATCCTTGGATTATTGATTCTGGAGCATCCGAGCATATGACTAGCATGTCCTCCATTTTTTCTACTTATCATCTTAGTTCTTGGAGAGATAAAGTCCGCATTGCAAATAGTACCATGTCCTCTATTGCTGGCAAGGGTACCATCCAAGTCTCTTCATCCATGTATTTGTCTACTGCTCTCCATGTTCTTAACTTTGCCACTAATCTTCTATTTGTTAGTAGTATTACTAAATCTCTCAATTGTAGTGTCACATTTTTCCCTTCGATTTGTGTGTTTCAGGACTTAGCGACGAGGAGGATTGGCAGTGGTCGTGAGAAGGATGGTCTATATCAACTGGATTCCTCTCTTGTGTTGCATGCTTATCCATCCATTTCAGGGAACAAGAGTGATTTTGATCAATTGATGTGATGGCATCATCGTTTAGGCCATCCATCTTTTTTGCTTCTTAAGATGATGTTTTCTCAGTTATTTAGTTCTTTATCTAATGTCTCTTTTCAGTGTGAGACCTGTGAATTGTTTAAACATTGTAGGGTTTCATACCCACCTAGTACTACTAATTGCAATTCACCTTTTGAACTTATTCATTCTGATGTCTGGGGTCGTGCACCCACTACTTCTGTTTTTGGTTATAAGGATTTTGTTACCTTTGTTGATGATTTTTCTCGTGTTACTTGGGTGTATCTACTTAAGTCAAAGTCTGATGTCAGTTCTTCTTGTAAAGCTTTCCATCGGATGGTGTGCACTCAGTTTGATACTAAACTTAAAATCCTACGTTCTGACAATGGTGGGGAATATCTGAATGGAGACTTGTGTACCTATTTTATTGACCATGACCTTGTTCACCAAACAACTTGTGTTCACACTCCCCAACAAAATGGAATGGCTGAACGCAAGAATCAACACCTTCTTGAGATTACCCGATCCCTTCTCTTAGCCATGAATGTTTCCAACTATCATTTGATAGAGGCTTTACTTTCCGCTGTATTTTTTATGAATCAGATGCCTTCCCGGGTTTTGGGTTATAAGTCCCCTCTGGATATCCTTTCTCCTACTGCTCCTCATTTTCCTATTCCACCCAAAGTTTTTCGGTCCATCTGTTTTGTTCATGTCCCTAAACCTGACCGCACCAAACTTGACCCTCGTGTAGTCAAATGTATCTTCCTTGGGTATTCCCCCACTCAAAAAGGTTATAAGTGATATCACCCTTCTTCCAAGAGGCACTTTGTTTCCATGGATGTCTCCTTTTTTGAAGACACTCCTTACTTCTCTCCCTCGAAGACTCCTCTTCAGGGGGAGATTGTTAATGATGCAGAGTTGTCTTCTCTTATTCCTGTTCCTATTATTGATATTCATGATTCTCCTACTGACACTCTTGATTCTCCTATTATTAATGTTGGGAGTAAGAAGGTTTATTCGGAGCCCTACTCTTGGGTCTAGTCTCGGTGACCAAGACTTTTATCTCATGACCCCTACCAAGAGGCCTTCTCAGATCCTGCTAACCCAGGCAATGCTTCTAACTCTCACTCTGTTCCTATTGATAACTCTGATATCTCGATTGCTCTTAGAAAGGGAGTTAGATCTTGCACTCAACATCCTATTTCTAACTTTGTGTCTTATAACTTCTTATCTGCTTCCTATCATACCTTTGCCTCTTCCTTGTCTTCTATGTCTTTGCTTTACAGTGTATCTGATGCATTTGCACATCCTAAGTGGAAGGATGCGATGCATGAAGAATGAAGGCTCTTGAAAAAACTAGCACATGGGAGTTTGTAGATCTTCGAAAGGGAAAGAAACCAGTTGGTTGCAAATGGGTATTTACAATCAAAAACAAATCAGATGGGTCTGTGGAAAGATACAAGGCAAGACTGGTAGCCAAGGGGTTCACTCAAACTCATGAAATTGACTACCATAAGACTTTTGCTCCAGTAGCAAAGATGAACTCCATTCGGGTTATTATTTCCCTTATAGCCAATCAAAATTGGCCCCTCTATCAACTTGATGTGAAGAATGCATTCCTTCATGGAGACTTAGAAGAAGAAGTCTACATGAATGTCCCTCTTGGGTTCAACTTTCCCACTGCTCAAGGAAAGGTGTGGAAACTAAAGAAGGCTTTGTATGGTCTAAAGCAATCTCCTCGGGCCTGGTTTAAAAGGTTCAGTGGAGTAATGAAAAGGGAAGGGTACACTCAAAGCCAAACAAATCATACCTTATTCATTCGGCACTATCAGGGGAAGACGACAACTCTCATTGTATATGTAGATGGCATAGTGTTGACAGGGAATGATGATCATGAATTGAGGAGGTTAAAGTCCCAACTAGCCACAGAGTTTGAGATTAAAGACTTGGGGACATTAAAGTACTTTCTTGGCATAGAAGTTGTCAGGTCAAAGAGAGGTAGTTTTATCTCCCAAAGGAAGTACGTTCTAGATCTCCTTAGAGAGACAAGGATGTTAGGTTGTAAACCTTTGGATGTTCCTATAGAGTGGAACCACAAACTAGCAGAAGATAGTGGGGAACCCCTTGGTGATACAGGAAGGTATCAACTGTAGAATAATAAGCATATGCGTAATGAGGGGCTTTCTTGTAATCAGAGGAAACCCTTCTTTTATCCCTTTATATTAATAGAATATTGAGAGAGGTGGGACATACTCTCTATACTTTTCCATTTTCTTTCTTCTTCTTCTCCCTTCTTCTAAACCTAAAGCCCTACTCCAAGAAATCCACTTGGTATTAGAGCACAAAGGAAGAGCAAGAAGGTGAATAATCTCGCCGGTGGTATTGCCGGCAGCTGCTAACGTCAGCAGACGTACAGCTAACGTGATGATGGCGTTAGTATGACGTCATCCAAGGTATTTTTTTCGTGGATTTTCTTCTTGGATCTAGTAGATATACAAATTAAAAGAATTATGGTGATTTTTTCGAGATTTATTGGAGCTTTTAAGTGAGTTTTTGAGAATTTTTTTGAAAAAAAATTCCTCCTTCGAACCAGTCAAATATTCTCTTTGTAGGGGGGATTTAACTTGGGGATATTGGTACTAAAAGATCCATCGCAAAATTTCGGTCCCTTTGGCACCGGTTTCCCGGTGATCGGAGTCTCGCTGGAGCTCCGGAGACAATTTTCTCTTCTAGTTTTTCCGGCAGAGGCTGTTTTTTGGGTGTTTTCTCTCCTTTTTCGCATTCTAACCTTTGTAGAGGTATTTTAATGGATTATAAATGCTATATGAAGAAGTTTTGGTGCCCTCAAGATGTTTGAGTTGTTCGGGTACTTTTGAAGTGGTTTTTGGTCGTTGGACCGTTGGTGGTTGTTCGTTTGGGTTGTAGAACCTTGTGGTACCTGCTAGGAGGGTGTTCAGAGGCTAGATTTATGCAAATCAATCTGTAGTTGACACAATATGGGCGATTCCGAGGTTACTCTGTCTTCCCGGGGTCCAACTTCTGCTAATAGTTACTTTCATTTGGGACATAGTGACTCCCCTAGTCTTCGAATCACTACCGTGAAGTTGAATGGTAACAATTATCTTCCATGGTCTCAGTCGGCCATGTTGTTCATCACAGGGAAGGGTAAGGTGGAGTACATAAATGGCAAGAGTAAGAAGCCTCCGGCTACTGATCCTACTTTCCCTAAATGGCAAGCCGAAAACGCCACAGTCATGTCATGGCTTCTCCACTCCATGATTCCGGATCTTAGCAATGGATATATCCTTCCCTCCACAGCACAGGAGATATGGGATGCTGTGAAGCAGACTTACTCTGAGGGGGGCACCCATGCTAGAGCTTATGAGCTGTGCCAGTGTATTGGGCAACTGAGACAGGGTGATACTTCTTTGGCCACGTACTATACTCTTCACCGTCTGTGGGAAGAATTTGACATGTTTCATATGTATATGACAAAGTGCACTAAAGATGTTGTCGGGTATAAGAAGTATGTTGATGAACACAAGGTCTATGAGTTGTTAGCTGGTCTCAACCCCGAGTATGAGCAAACCTGTGTTCAAATTTTAGGGAAGGAACTTCTTCGATCAATTACTGAGGCATATTCCATTCTCCACAGGGAGGAGCATCACCGAACTAACATCCGACCTTCTTCTCTGGAGCGGTCTACTCTTTCTTCATGGTCACATCGGGGAGGCCGTGATAGCTTTCGTGGAAGCAGGGGAGGGGGTAGGTCAAGAACCGTAGGTGATGAGAGGGATCAGCTGAAGTGTGACCACTGTGGTCGCACTCGATACACCCGTGAGACTTGTTGGGACCTTCATGGTCGCCCATAGCAAAGAGGTGGAGGTCGCAGTGGCCGTGGTGGTGGTCATGGTGGCGGATCTAGCACCCACTCCGTTGTCTCTGATCCAGCTCCTTCTCTTACATTTGGTGTGTTGTCATCTTCTGACAGCCTTAGCCTTTCCCATGCTGAGATAGAGACATTTCGGCATTTTATGGGTCAGTTGGAGTAGTCGAGTACATCTTCCTCGTCCTCATTTACTCATTCAGGTACATCTGCTTTAGCTTTCAGTGCATCTGTCTTCACATCTACTCGGCCCTGGATTATTGATTCGGGGGCCTCGGATCACATGACTGGTATGTCCTCGTTGTTTGCATCCTATCATATTTGCTCTGGTAGGGACAAAGTTAGAATCACTGATGGTTCTTATTCTTCTATTGCTAGTAAGGGGAGCATCTCGGCTACCTCCTCTATGCATTTATCATCTGTTCTTCATGTTCCTAATATTGCTTTAAACCTTTTGTCTGTGAGTCACCTAACCAAGTCCTTGAATTGTAGTGTCATCTTTTTTCCCTCTCACTATGTCTTTCAGGACTTGGAGAAGAGGCGGACGATTGGTAGAGGCTATGAGGAGAAGGGATTGTACTTGTTGGATAGTTCCTCACCGGTGGCTTCTCATGTTCAGCAAGTTCGTGATGGATCTACCAGTAATAGTAGTCATGAGAGCAACATTTTACAATTGTTGCAGTGGCATAGCCGTTTGGGCCACCCATCCTTTTTTGTGTTAAAGAAATTGTTTCCTCTGTATTTTGTTTCTGTTTCTATGTCTAATCTTCAATGTGAAACTTGTGTATTTGCAAAAAAATGCCGCTCTTCGTATCCTGCTAATGGTAATAGAAGTAATTCATCTTTTTCTGTTGTTCATTCTGATGTGTGGGGTCCTGCTCCTATTACTTTCACTCGTGGTTTTCGTTACTTTGTTACATTTGTTGATGATTTCTCTAGAGTAACGTGGGTTTACTTGCTGAAACAGAAGAGTGATATTACTCTGTTTTTCAATCTTTTCATAACATGATTAAAACCCAGTTTGAGGTTAAATTAAAAATCCTTCGTTTTGATAATGATGAAGAGCATCTGTCTACTACTCTCTCCTCCTACTTCTGTGATCATGGGATTATCCACCAGACTACTTGAATTAGAACTCCCAACAAAATGGTGTTGCTGAAAGAAAGAACCGTCACCTGTTGGAAATCACTCATGCCCTTTTGTTTGGCATAAACGTTCCTAAACGTTTTTGGTCTGATGCCCTTCAAACTGTTTCATATCTTATGAATCACATGCCCACTAGAATTTTAGGTTTCAAAAGTCCTATTGATGTTCTGTCTCCATCTCTTCCACCCAAAATCTTTAGGTGTTCGTGTTTTGTGCATATTGACAAATCGGAGAGTACCAAAATTAATCCTAAGGCACTCAAGTGTTTATTTTTGGGGTATGCTCCGAGCCAGAAAGGGTATAAGTATTACCATCCCCCTTCCGGATGGTGCCTTGTGTCTATGAATGTTTCCTTTTTTGAATCCACCCCTTTTTATTCTGCGACAGAGACTTCTCTTCAGGGGGAGACCATTAGTATTGAAGAAATGTCTCCTCCTTTACCTATTTCTCTCGATCCAGGGGATTTTACGGCAACTGGTAATGGGAAAAATGATGAAAACATAGATGAAGGGGACAAAAATGTTGATGGAGGAAAACAAAGTGAGGTGCAGGTTTTCTCCAGGAATCCAAATCGTGGGGTTTGGATGACAAATACTTACAAAGAAGACCCTCATATGCCCTGCTATGAATCCTCCTCAGATCTAAGTAATATCTATACCTCCCTTGTTGATTCTAACCTTCCTATTACTCATAGGAAAGGTGTTCGCTCTTGCACTCAACACCCTATTGCTAACTTTGTGTCTTATGATTCACTATCTCCCTCATATCGTCCCTTTGACATGGTTTTGTCTTTTGTGTCTATTCCTCGCAATGTTACAGATGCTCTTTCTAAGTCAGAATGGAAAGAAGCAATAGAAGTAGAGATGCAGGCTCTCGAAAAGAATGAGACATGGGAGATGGTCGATTTACCAAGAGGCAGAGTTCCAGTGGGGTAATGGGTGTTCACTGTAAAGCATAAGTCTGATGGGTCAGTGGAAAGATGTAAAGTCAGACTCGTTGCAAGAGGGTATACGCAGACATATGGCATAGACTACCAGGAGATGTTTGCTCCTGTAGCAAAGATGAACTCAATAAGAGTTCTCTTATCTCTTGCAGCCAACCCGGATTGGCCACTTATGCAATTAGATGTGAAGATGGCATTTCTCCATGGTGACTTGGAAGAAGAAGTGTACATGAAACCTCCTCCTGGGCTCAAGTGTCCTGTAGTTGAGGGAAAGGTGTGTAGACTGAAGAAGGCCTTGTATGGGATTAAGCAGTCCCCTAGAGCTTGGTTCAAAAGGTTTCGCCTAGTCATGATTAAAGATGATGACAAACAAAGCCAAGCTAACCATACCATGTTTATCAAGCACAACGACAAGAAGGTGACTGCACTCATTGTTTATGTGGATGACATTGTGCTAACTGGAGATGACCAGGGGGAGATGAAGACGTTGAAAGGCCTACTTGCAAAAGAATTTGAAATCAAGGATCTAGGCAAGTTGAGATATTTCTTGGGTATTGAGGTTGCCAAGTCCATAAAAGGTATCTTTATATCGCAGCGCAAATATGTCCTAGACCTCCTACATGAGACTGGTGTGATGGGCTGTAAGCCTTGTGACATTCCCATTGACCCAAACCATAAACTTGGTGAAGCCAATGGTGAGAAGGTGATTGAAGTAGGAAGATATCAGAGACTTGTAGGAAGATTGATATATCTCTCACTTACTCGTCCTAATATTGCGTATGCCGTTAGTTTGGTGAGCCAGTTCATACATGCTCCTACCTCAACCCACTTGGATGTAGTGTACAGGATTTTGAGGTTTCTCAAGTCTGCTTCAAGACAAGGGTTATTGTATACCTGTACTGGTAACTTGCAAATTGAGGCTTTCACTGATGCAGACTGGGCTAGATCAGTTTCTGATAGGCGCTCCACTTCTGGTTACTATACGTTTGTTGGTGGTAATCTAGTCACATGGAGAAGTAAGAAACAGTCTGTAGTGGCCAGATCTAGTGCAGAGGCCGAGTTCAGGTCGATGGCTCATGGATTATGTGAGATTTTGTGGCTTCGCATTCTCTTGATTGACCTAAAGCTCCCTATTCAAGGTCCTATGAAGTTGTATTATGACAACAAGGCAACAATTAGCATTGCTCACAATCCAGTTCAACACGATAGAACCAAACAATTTGAGGTGGACAGACACTTCATCAAGGAATCATCAAGGAACAGTTGAAGACAGGTCTCATTTGTACTCTATTTGTGAAGACTAGTGACTAACTTGCTGATATTTTGACCAAAGGTCTTGGTCATACTCAGTTTACTAAAATTATTGGCAAGCTAGGCATTTGTAATATCTACATACTAGCTCGAGGGGGAGTGTAGAATAATAAGCATATGTGTAATGAGGGTCTTTCTTGTAATTAGGGGAAACCCTTCTTTTATCCCTTTACATTAATAGAATATTGAGAGAGGTGGGACATACTCTCTATACTTTTCCACTTTCTTTCTTCTTCTTCTCCCTTCTTTTAAACCTAAAACCCTACTCTAAGAAATCCACTTCAACGTCTTGTTGGTCGTCTTATCTATCTCTCCCTCACTCACCCAGATACTGCCTATATCGTGAGCGTAGTGAGTCAGTTTATGCATGCCCCCAAAAATCACTCACCTAGAGGTGGTTTACAAGATTCTCAAGTACTTGAAATCTTCACCAGGAAAAGGTATTCAATTTGGCTGCCACGGACACTTGAGAGTAGAGGCCTACATTGATGCAGATTGGGCGGAATCTGTGTCTAATAGGAGATCCACCTCTGGGTACCATACACTTGTTGGGGGAAATCTTGTAACTTTGAGAAGCAAGAAACAGGCAGTTGTTGCAAGATCTAGTGTTGAAGCTGTGTTTAGAGCCATGACTCATGGGATATGTGAACTACTTTGGCTGAAGGCCCTTTTGAGGGAGCTAGGTTTTCATGTAGATAAGCCAATAAACCTAGACTGTGACAACAAAGCCGCGATTAGCATTGCTCACAATCCTATGCAACATGACCGGACAAAGCATATTGAGGTTGACCATCACTTCATCAAGGAGAAACTCAATTCTGGGGAAATTTGCACTCCTTATGTGAGGACCGGAGATCAACTCGCGGATATCTTAATGAAAGGGGTTCTTGGCTATCATTTGCATGGTATTCTTGGCAAGCTGGGCATGTGTGACATATGCACCCCAGCTTGAGGGGGAGTGTTATAATTGTATTATGGGCTCTCCCATGCTTATTATTATTTTTCTTCTTGTTGGGCCTTAGGCCCATTTATCAAGTTCTAAGCCTTTTAAGTTGTTTTGAATTAAGGTATAGAAGAATTGGGAGATTGTAACTTTCTCCCATTCTCTCTTTCCTTCCTTCTTCTTCCTCCTTCCATCTCCTTCTCTCAAACCCTAATCAACCGAGCATCAACCCACTTAAACTCATTCCAATATCAATGCTCGAACGTGCACACAAACACATGGTGTGTTCCTTTGAAGAGCCCTTTCCAATATCAAATTAGGTATATTAACTGCTCTTGGATTGCATTGTAGACGAAAAGAGAATCATTAGGAAACGGAAGATATGAATGATCGGGCTGCCCGTTCCTACTAGACTTAAGAAACATTGACATACCTAAACTCGCTTTTCAGGAGGGACTTTTGATTTTCTTCTGCAAAAGAATTGTTTTGCTGTTAGGTCGAAGGTAAAGTCTAATATCATCCAAATTGATCGTCAAATTGTGGAGTTATGCCCCTGAGGGAATTGAGACATTGATTTGCATCATTATCTTGATATTTCTGGGTCTAATAAAGTAGTCATGTTCGATCATTCTCATACTCGATACCTGAATTGATACTCAAGGAACATTGGTTATGATATTTGTGTGGTACACAACTTCACTAATCTTAAGCTTCAAAACCTTTGATCTTCAATAGGTTTAAGTGGATTCAAGCATTTGTGTGATACTTGATGCTTTTTTTGAACTTGAAAGAACACACTATTGCTCCTGAACATATTTAAGTGGATTCTGGTGGGGCCTTGGTAGTTCTTGTGATCAAAGTGACTGGTGTTATTTTGTACATTATTTTTAACTTTTTCAACATTGAACTGCTAAAGACCTCAGGAAAGATTCCTACCTCCATCTGTAAAGTGCACTCTTCATTATTTATACTTATTTCTAGACCTTTTTGTTTTCTTTCAGTAACCATTTTGTGTATTGTTATTAGGATTGTTCGTTCCTACTTACTGCACCATGGGTATGAAGATACACTCAATTCATTTGATATGGAAAGTACAAGTATGCTTCCTCCTATCTCTGTAGATAAAGAAAATGACTTCACTGAGCAAGGAAACATGTATGCACTAAGCCACAGAAAGACTCTTCGTCAGGTAAGAAAAAGCTAGATACTTTGAAGGTACCTATTACATATAATATTTAGAGTAATTAATTTTTAGACAGCAAAATGCTTCTTGATTGACATAGGTTAATTGTTCCAATATTAGTTGAAAGCTTGGTTTAAATGAGAGAAGATAGAAGAAGAGAGAGAAAGAAGAAGGAAAGAATGAGGGGATCATGTGTTAGGTTAACACACATCCTTCTGATCACATTAGGGGTTGACAATGATACCCCTTACATAATAATATAATAACAAGAGAACCTAGTAGACATTAAATCCCCAAAATACCCTCGCAACAGTCCCTTTCAAGATGGAACATAACTATCTACCATGCTCATCTTGTCTAACAAATCATAGAACCGACTACTACTAAATGCCTTTGTAAAGACATATGCCAGTAGTGCAGACTTCACTAGTAGCAATTTTTTACGAATAAAATAATGAACTACCTCTATGTGTCTCCTATCATGCTGGACTGGGTTGTGAACAATGTTAATCGTAGTCTTATTATCATGGATAAGCACATTAATCCCTTAATTAGAAAACCAAATTTTTGAACAAGGATTTTCAAGCAATTCACACACACCATGTGTCATGGATCTAAACCCCACTTTTGCACTCAAAGAAGAAACTACTGATTGCTTTTTGCATGTCCATCTCACATGGTTTTCTCCCACAAATGTGCAATACCCTGAAGTAGATCTTCTATCATCTTTAGCACATTCCCAATCTAGATCTATGTATGCTTCTATCCTCATATGCACATTTCTCCAAAATAAGATACCTCTGCCAGGCATGGTCTAAAATATTGATGCATTGGCCGATACAACCCCCTTTCCTCATGGTCCGTATCAATCTTCCTCTTTGTTTTCAAGTCTTGAAACACATAATGAAGGAAAAAAATGTGGCACTATAGTTCAATGCTTTGGTGATATGACTAACAAATAAAAGATTCAAAGTGAAGTTAGGAACATGAAGAACAGAGGACAATGACATAGATGGAGTAAGAGAAACACTCCATCCTGCAATGGACAAAGAAAGAGCCATCAACGATTTTGGCCCAGTCTCTACCAGACTCAATAAAGTAAGAAGATAAAAGAGAGAACATACTAGTCATATAGTCAAAAGCTCTTTAATTATAATCCAGGAGTGACTAGGGTTAGAAAAAGATACACTGAGAGCCGAGACTGAATTACGAGAGTAAGGAACCAAAGAGGCGAAGGCCATAGTAGAAGAATCTGGCTGTGACATAAAAGGACGACAGGCCTCTATCTTGTCTCTGGAAAGGCCAGAACTATTAGAATAATGCATTGGTGAAGGTGTAGTGGTGGGTACCGGTGCAGTAAAAACAATTGAATGAGCACTCAATCCCCCTCCAATATCGTAGCGCCTTGCCCCTCTACCTCCTAACGGAGGGGGGTAGCCATGCAAATCCCAACAAATATCTCTTATATGATGTGCGCCCACAATGGTCACACTTAAGTCTATCTCGGTCATCAGTAAAAGAACTGAAGGGTCCACTAACTCATGTCTCCCCTTTATAATAAGGAGGCTAAAGCAAATTTATCGAGGGAAGGGGGTTGGAGCATAGCACTCCGGTGACGTTCCTCGTGATGTAGATATGAGTAGACTTCCATCGGGGATGATTGAGGCTAGGGCTCTTTACCAAGGATTTGAACCCTCACCTCTTCATAATCTACATTGAGGCCAGTAAGAAGTTCAAACGCACGATTCTATTCCAATAGTTTCCTGTATGCAGTAGCATCTTCAGGACATTTAGCTTGAAAGGTCTAATAATGATCCAACTCTTCCCAAAAACGATGAAGAGTGGAGTAATACATGAGAATAGATTGATCTCCTCGTTTCAATTGTCAAATGCTCTGTCGTAATTCAAACACGTGCAGTGTTTCCCTCCTTATAATAAGTATGTGTCACTACATTCCATATCTCCTGTGCAGTGGAAAAAAACGAATACCCACTACTAATGTAAGGTTGCATAGAATGAAGGATCCATGACATAACAATGACATTCTCAACATCCCACTTGGAAATAACTGAATTTGAGGACTGAATAGTGGGAATGGCACCTGTCAAATAACTCATCTTCCTTTGCCCTTAACAAAAAACATATTAGACTGAGACCACGTTACAAAATTAGTCTCATCCAGTTTTACAGTAGTAATCTGGAGATTTGGGGCATCATTTGCATTGACTCTGATACTTCATCTTCCCTGCACAGGGACACTAGAGGACTGACTAACCTCTTAATCATCCGCCATGCTCATCAAGCCAATAAAGAATCACAAGCTTGCAACTTTGGGTTTCACCACCCTAGAAATAATACCAAATTAGGGTTTTACCCTAGAAATCACCAAATAGGGTTTCACTACCCTAAACTCATGAAAAAAAATAACCACACTCGCTGAGATTTATTCCAAATCCAATTAGATTGAAATCAACCACAAAAACAGAAAATTAGTGCCCATGAATAGTGAAAAATGGCACATATAGTGGGGGGAAATCATCACTAGCCTTCAATACTCATCCGATCTTCATGAAACTTATTTCATACAATCCATGATTTTAATAAGGACCAAACAATACCAATTTGCACTTCCAAAAAACTCCCAATCAATCACATCATTCAAATTTCCAAAATCTGTATTTTTTTAAAAATAAATCAGAGAAAAAATTTAAAAAACATACATCTCCAAGCTCAGAAAAATCTTGAAAAATCACCTCAATTCCCTATAAATGCCGATCTATCAATCGGTATATGCAAACCTTACTGTCAACACCTGTATAGCAGTTGTACGGCTGACATCAACACCTTCGCGAGTGTGTTCTCCTGTGCTGCACTCCCTTGGTTTTGTCTTTTGGCTCTGATACCAAGTTGGCTTGAATAGATTAGGTTTTAGAGTTTAGATTTAGGGTTTCAAGGTCTAAGGTTTTAGAGATAGAGATAGAGAAGAAGAAGGAAGAGAAGAGATTAGGGGAAAAATGAGAGAGTGTAATTGTCTCTCTCCCATTCCTTTAATTATGTATACTCAATTAATTGTGTACTACTAGCGTATAAGAGATACTAATAGTATACCCTATTTACAATGTATGAAATAAAATAAAGTGAGTATTCTACAATCAATTTGTTGTAGCGTAATCATTTAATCAGTTTACTTGATTCATTCCTCTTTATTCCAGATTGAAAACTTTTGTTCTCATTTATTTTTGTTTCTCTATTAATTTAATTATGGAAACTATGGTTTCTAGTCTTTCTTTGGATTGCTTCTGTGTCATTGCTGAGTTCTTTAGCTTTGCTAATGTTTTATCATTTATGACTTCTATTAGTTGGCACAACAATGACCAGCCAAAGTACCCTACAATGTTAGTTTTGTTCTACAAAAGACTTAGTTTCTTACTTTCTTCACCCATTTTCTCTACTAATATAGCTCATCAAGAGGGGGCATATTGATTCTGCTTTTGGTAAACTTCGGGATTGGTATCCTCAGGTTGTGCAGGTACCTCTAATTTCAGATATATATCAGTCTTCTCTTAATTACGGTGTTGCTTTTCATTTTGTGGCCATATCTTTCATGAAGTTAATGTGTGATACAAAGCTAAGTTTAACTTTAAGCTGGTTTTACATCACTTTTCTGATTCATTTTTTGCAATTTCATGCATGAACTAGTTACTGTAAATTCGGAAGATACAATTTCTTGTTTTTTTTACCATGAAAGATTATCTGACTGAACCTATGTTAGTTTCTGATGTTAATTTCTGTTTTTCTTTTCTTGGTTAAAATGTCAACTATTACCATGAAACACCCATCTTTTTGTTCTTTTCTTTTCCTTTTTTCTTTTTTCCTTTTTTGATCGGTTGAAACACCTTCTTTATGATTTATTGAAAAATAGGAGATCGGACCTTTAGCTTGTACAATATCAAGAATTCCATAGTTTTGAAAGATAGAACTTCAGATTTTACTGGTTTATTCGATAACCATCAACCTATCTTGGTTGCAGCATATATAACTTATGAGTAAAGTTCTTTTGTCGAGCATTTGGAGTTCCAATTGTGGTCCACCACACTAGCTTCTAGCATTTACCAGGCTAGGTTTCAATTTTGGCAAAGAATTGTAAATCGGTTTCGTTGTGCAACTTGTCCAACACTTGGAATGTAATGACTTGGTCGGGACTCTCAGATGAGTGTCTGACATACGTGAAAAGTACTGTGATTCAGGTGAGTCACTTGTATTGGTAACTCCTTTTGGTACCCTTGAAACTGGAAGACTTGGCTGATTCATGCCCAAATGGAATGAATTTTAAATCCTGTTGCTGGTGAAATCAGAAAAGAAGATGAAATTGGATTCAGAATTCAGACGTGTCAACTTTCTGATGATTCCACTTAT
The DNA here is from genome assembly GCA_015143295.1 of Tetracentron sinense. Taxonomy (NCBI): domain Eukaryota; kingdom Viridiplantae; phylum Streptophyta; class Magnoliopsida; order Trochodendrales; family Trochodendraceae; genus Tetracentron; species Tetracentron sinense. Next base: position 48,466,494 of record CM026552.1, read on the forward strand.
TAGAGATGATTCCACTTATTAGAGATAAGATTAAAGTACACCCTATATTTTTTATAAGATTACAGTATGATCTGTACTTTTAATTTTATACATTATTTGGAATTTAAGGTAAGAAGTATAGAATGAGTAATGACTAAATTATCCTGTTATTTTAGATGAAATGTCATAAACAAATATATCTGACAATCTCCAGTCTAGTGATGATGATGTCTGTTGACACAAATCTGATCCACTATTTTCTTCTCTATTGCTCTTTTCCCAATTTTTAGGGTTAGCTTTGAATGTTCAGCTCTCTTATAGGATAAGAGACTAGATACAGTTTGGATAGAAGTCTCAGCTACTTGAAATTGTCTCTTGGAAACGATTTAATGTATGCATGTCATGGGAGCTTAAGAGTTGAAGCCTACACTAATGCTGATTGTGTAATGACCCGACTTCTGATTTCCATATAATGTGTTATTAGTACCCCAGATAATATGTTATTAGTATCTAAATATATTAAATAACACATTAGTACCCCAGATAATATGTTATTAGTATCTAAATATATTAAATGTATGAGTTAAGACTATATATACATAGTGGAAGGTGTGACCCTAAGAGACCCTAAGAATTTAGACTTCTGATCGCAATATCAATCAATCATAACAGAATTTCTAAAATCTAACAGTAACAGAAATGACCAGTCTAATGTAGAGAAGGGTTTGGAGAGATAAAAAAAAATATATTATTTTTTATTACTAATTATAATTAGTGAGTAATTAGTTGATTAATCAATGATTAAGGTGTTAATTATAACCTATTTTGAGATTAAGGGTTTAAGTATAATAAATGTTAAGAGGAGGGTTAATTTGTAAATAAGGTAAGTTAATAGGTATAATAAAGGTTAATTTTGTTATTAATTACAATTAGTAAGTAATTAATTAGTTAATTAGTGATCCAGGAGGCTAACTATAATCTATTTTGAGATTAAGGGCTTATAAAGAATAAAAGAAGAGTACAAGGGTTAAATTAGAAATAGGGAGAAGTTAAAGACATGTGTTGGGTGGAAGTGAAACCACCCAACCGTACATTTGTTGAGAGTTCTTATGTTCTCAGCAATAGTACAACAGTGAAAAAAAAAAAACAGTAACAGTTACGTAGAGAAGAGAAGAGAAAAAAGAGGAAAGAGAAGAAGAAAGAAAGGAAAGGGAAATAAAAGAAAGGAAAGGAAGAGAAAGAAGAAGGGAAAATATTTAGTTCACCAGGATTTTCGCAATTGTGTAAGTAAATTCATACGTTTTTTATTCAATTCGTGGTTCTTTTAATTCAAGTAAGGATATTTGTTGTTAAATTTTAATATGATGAGTTATAGGAAAATTGTTATATTAATATGCAAGGATTTTGGAGAAATTTCAGTAAATAATAAATATGCAAGGATTTGGGAAAATTCCAGATTTTAGTAACTTATTATAATGCATTAAATTTCTGATTAAGCATACCGGATTTACCTTTTTTAAATGAAATGGCGAGTTCATGTGAAAACAAGGGATTTTTTTATCTATGTGAAATATATCATTGATTTTTATCAGATTTAGAAATAAATATCTCAAGTGATGTGATTATGGAATTTGACGCAATTTTATGTTTATGGAATTTGACGCTATGATATAATTTTGAGTTTGATAAATATCACTGATGATCCATGAATTTGGTAGTCAGATGATATCTAAAAGGAGGAATACCACCCTGACGATCCATGGATTTGGTAATCAGTTTATGATTGTACCAACTAATGAGTAACCCTTATAGATGTTGTATTCCCACATTGTATTATGAGAGATTCTAAGGATCTGACCATAATACGGGACATCCAGAAGACCCCGGTGTATTAGGGTGGTTCCAGGTAGCTGCATTGGAACGATTGGATAGAGTCGACGTACCAACTCAGTTTTGTCTCATTTCGAGAGATTCTTTAAGAGGATCATTTTGCCGTGATCTATTATAGGCGACTATACTGAAAAGATCGGTGAAAAATACGTGAGTCAGTATAGGATAGCACTCTGGTATTTGGTGCTGATGTATATATATAATAATCTGGATAGTTAAATAATATATCTAGCTATTTTGTGAGTTATTAATATCTTGAGTTTTTTTGGTTTTATTTTGGGACTCATTATTACTTGGAATTATGATTAGAAAAAAAGTTTTGTATTTATGAACTGTTTAAATTCATGATTTACAGTAAAATGATGTATATGCTCTCATGCATAGATTTGAAGAAAAATTGTTATATATATTTAGTTGAAAATGAGCATATGAAAATTAGTCTATTCTTTTAAAATTGTACATGTTTTTCCGTTGCATTTCTTTTAAGTTCATTGAATATTACACACATAAGAATTACTTATTGAGTTGTCCAGCTCACCCAACCCTATATTAATCTTGCTGAGTAAACTGAGGAAGGGAGATAGACGTTGCTGTTTCTTTTTGAAGTGTGGTGTCTATAGATATAGTTAGTGTAAAAGAAGATTTCATCAGAGGTAAAGTTATACTACAAACTTTTAATAGATAGTGATGGAAATTTCGATGTATATAGTGGATTGTACATGTATAGATAATTGCTCTGATGAATCATATTTCACTGGTGAGTTTGGAAGTTCAAATCTTTATTATGTGTTATGAAGAATGATTATATGTGTATAATATGGGCCAAGAGATTAAATGAGAGCTCACACCCTGAGATTCAAGAGTTTGGGTTTCGGGGCGAAATAGATTGGGTTGACTTGATTTCAAATAGACGATCTACTTCAGGGTATTGCACTATAGTTGGAGGCAATTTTGTTACATGGAAAAGTAAAAAACATGTGGTTGCAAGATCCAGTGCAAAAGCGAAATTTAGAGCCATGGCACATGAGGTATGTGAATTGCTTTGGCTCCAATTACTTTTGACTGAGATTGGGTTTCCTACTACTGGCCCTGTGAGTTTATATTGTGACAATAAAGTAGCAATTAGCATTGCCTATAATCCTATGCAACCTGACAAAGACTAAGCCTATTGAGGTAAATTGTTACTTTATCAAGGAAAAGTTGAAGGCGGGTTATACATTTACACTCTATTCGTGAAGTCTGAAGATTAGTTGGCTGATGTGTTGATTAAGGGTATTGGTGGTAATCAATTTCGAAGTATTGTTAGCAAATTGAGCATGAGTAATATCTATGCACCAACTTGAGGAAGGGTGTAGAATACTTCGCTTTTCTTTTGTCTTTTTTTCATGTCTTATACATTGTAATATGGTAATACTATTATTCTCTTTCATATACTAATAGTATACCATTAGTGAGTATATATAATGAAGTGTAGTAGGAAAGACTAAAACAACTCTCTCTAATTCCCCTAATCATCTTCTTCTCTTTTCCTTCTCTTCTTCTTCGTCTCTCAAATCATAATCACTAAAACCCTAGATCTAGGCCCTAAAACCTTACTCATCTATGCATATTGAGGTACATCGTCGCTTTATTAAGGAAAAGTTGAAGGCAGGTTACATTTGCACTCCATTCATGAAGTTTGAAGATCACTTAGCTGATGTGTTGACTAAGGGTCTTGGTGGTAATCAGTTTCGAAGTATTGGTAGCAAGTTGGACATGAGTGAGATCTACGCACCAACTTGAGGGGGAGTGTAGAATACTTCTCTTTTCTTTTATGTCTTTATTTCATGTCTTATACATTGTAACAAGGGTATTCTATTAGTATCTCTCGTACACTAATAGTATTTTATTAGTGAGTATAAATAATAAAGTGTAGTAAGAGAGACTAAATCAACTCTCTAATTCTCAAACTCTTGATCTAAGTCCTAAAACCTTACCCATCTAAACCAACTTGGTGTCTCCTATTATGGTATCCCATTCTATTTAGGGTCACATCATCCATGGAAGTGAGTCAGCAAAACTTGATCACAACCCTCAACTCACGTCCTTCTCAGCTTTCCCCTTGTCCTTTTAGAACCTTAAGCCTGCTCTTATTGGTCTTCATGGCCCATGACCAAATCATCTCAATTGACTCTGTTTATACTACGTAATACATGTAGCAAATTTTTCTTTGTCAAGTGAAAAACATTAATATATATATATATATATATAATGTCATTTGGTCAATGCAGGTCCAACTAAATTGGCCCAACTCACTCCTTTTTTCCAGTTTGACCTTTGTGTCTTTTTCTTGGTAACTATGGTTTATCAGTTGCAGATTTGCTAATCAATATCATACTTAAACCAGTTTTTGAATGGTCTAAACTCGTCATGTAGATTTTGCATGCTTAGTTCTTACTTAAAGGAGGAACTTTTCATTCTGTATCTCTTCTTGTGATTGTTTCTTGTTGCACTCAAAAGTCAAAATTTTGTTCTTAGCATTGACAATATCATTGTGGATTAAGTGAAATTTTAGTTTTATTGTCTCTTCATTCTTAATGTCCAATATCAAAGTTTTAGTATATCTACTCACAGTGTAGGCTGTGTAGCATGTTAGATTATCATGCTTCCCTTTTGGTTCAATGATGTGTTTGGTCCAGTTCATGTGAACGATCCATTTGCTTTCTACAGGATGACAAGTCGACTATTTGCTTTCTGCTTCATTGTCAAAAATTTATTGAACTGGTTCGGGTAAATGGCTTCTTCTCATTTGCTTTTTGCTTGGCAATAGCTTTACATTTAGAGATTTTTTTTTGTTCAATGCAATTTGTTTTATGTATGGGAAATCATTATATGTTGTATCTGTAGGGTGTCTGTTTGACTAGCTTTAACCAAATTAAAGAGTTGGTAATATTCTGATATATTTATATTTTTCTTCTGCATGTTCAATCATTTTCACTTTAGCCATGTCATATTTACGGAATTCATTTAATTGTGGCAATATCTTTAGGCATAATTCATAAAGATAACTGAAAATTTTGACGTTTGATTTAATATCTGTGGAATCCCTTAGGTATGTGATAGGACATACTGCACTTTTTGGTCATATATAATGCACCTTAATTGAAAACTGTAAATTTTGATGTTTGAGCACCACAACCATTAGTTGAAATCCAAGAACTAGGGTTTTGATGAGAAGAGAAGAAGAATAAGAAAAGAGGAGAAGTAGGAAGAGAGAGAGCTTAAAACCTAAGCCTCCTCTTTCTCCTTTTATATATATGAGATGGATTACAAGATTACATAAATGCCCTTACTAACAAAGAGGAATAAGGGCCTAATATAAGTGAGGACATAAATGCCCTCACACTACAACATAACATAACCATACTCTCTACACTCCCCCTCAAGTTGGTGCAAATATGTCTTGCATACCCAGCTTGTCTGTTATGGTGTGAAACTGGGGATTTCCAACTCCCTTGGTTAAGATATCCGCAAGTTAGTCCCCTGTTCTTACAACGGGAGTATAGATTAGTCCTAGAGCAAGTTTTTCTTTGATGAAGTATCGGTCGACCTCAATATGCTTGGTTCTATCATGTTGAACATGATTGTGGGCAATGCTAATAGCTGTCTTCTTGTCGCAATATAACCTCATTGGTCTCTGAGGAGGGAGGCCAAGCTCTTTCAGTAACATCTCCAATCATAAAAGTTCACATACACCATGGGTCATAGATCTGAACTTTGCCTCTACACTTGATCTAGCAATAACGACTTTTTTTTTATCCTCTAGGAGACAAGGTTGCCACTTATAAAGGTACAATACCCGGATGTAAATCTTCTATCAGACACCAACCTTGCCCAATCAACATTTGTATATGCCTTAATCCTTATGTGACCATGGGAGGCAAAGAGGAGACCTTTTTTAGGAGAAGACTTCAAGTATTTGAGAATTCTATATGCAGCCTCCAAGTGAGAGGTCCTAGGAGCATGCATATACTGACTAACCACACTCACTGCATAGGCTATGTCAAGACGAGTGAGGGAGAGGTAGATGAGTCTACTTACCGGTCTCTAGTATCTTCCTGTATCAGCTAATGAGTCCTCATTGTTGTCCCCAAGTCTATGCTTTTGCTCAATAGGAGTAGCAATAGGTTTACATCTCATCATCCTTGTTTCTTTCAACAGATCAAGTACATACTTCCTCTGAGATATAAAGATACACTTCTTGGATCTAGCAACCTCAATTCCTAGAAAATATTTTAGTTCGCCCAAATCTTTAATTTCAAACTCCTCTACTAGGTGATGCTTTAGCATTTTCAACTCTTCCTGATCATTTCTTGTTCTAACAATGTCATCAACATAGACTATGAGGAAAGACAGTCTTTGCCTCGAATGTGCTTGATTAATAAAGTGTGATCAGTCTGACTCTGCATGTACCCATACTTAAGAATAGCTCTTTGAAATCTATCAAACCATGCTCTCGGGGATTACTTAAGTCCATACAGGGCTTTCTTCAACTTGCACATCTTTCCTTCAGTTGTACGAAACTTGAACCCAGGGGTTGTCCTTATGTACACTTCTTCCTCCAGCTCACCATAGAGAAAGGCATTTTTTACGTCAAGTTGTTGTAGCGACTACCCTTGATTGGCAGCAAGGGAGATGAGGACTCGAATTGAGTTCATCTTCGCAACAAGAGCAAAGGTCTCCTGATAGTCAACACCATACGTTTGAATGTAGCCTTTTGCAACAAGCATGACCTTGTACCTTTCTACAAATCCATCAGACTGATGTTTTATAGTGAAGACCCACTGGCTCTTTTCCTTTTGGCAGGTCAACAAGATCACACATAGCATCAAGGTTTAAAAAAACGGTTTCAGACACCGTAACGGACACAACCGAAAGCTTTACGTAACGGTTTCGGCCTTTACTTATTATTTTTTTCTTTTTTGCTTAAAAAAATCCAAAAATTTCCAATAAATAGAAAAAAATAAAGAAACATATAATAAATTGGTAACAAGATACTTTTAAAGCTAATATGAAGCTTAAAAATTTAGAAATAAGGAAATTACATGGGTCGAGGGTTGAAACATACCCAAAATAAAGAACATGTCTTGGATTCCTTCAAATCTATGAATTAAACTTCAAATCAAGTAGTTAATTAACAAAAAACAAAAGGATTTTAGGAAAAAAAAAAGTACTAAGAATAGGTAGAGAAGAAGAGAGGAAGCAAAGATGAGGTTTTAGAATGAGTTTAAGGATTTTCAGAACCCAGTCCTACGACCGAAACCTTTAGGTATCGGACGTAACGCCCGTTACGTAACGGTTTCGGGCATTACGGTTTTGTTTCGGGATAAACGGGTAAAGGTACGGTATCGGGTATCGGAGGTCACCGAAACCTTTACTTAACGGGCTTTACGTAACGGTTTTGGCATTTTTTTAAACCATGCATAGCACTCTTCTCGAGAGCCTGCATCTCCTCACACATTGCTTCCCTCCATTTAGGATTGGATAGGGCCTCAGGAACACTGCGTGGCACAAAAACGGAAGACAAAGACAAGACAAATGCATGATATGATGGAGACATGGAATTGTAGGTAACAAAGTGGGAAATAAGATGTTGGGTGCATGTATGAACTCCTTTCTAATGGTAATACGAAGGTTAGTATCAATAACAACGAGAGGCATAGGAAGAGTATTAGTGTTACCTAGGATAGGATGATCAGAGGATGCTTCTTGGCAGGGAAGATGAGGTTCTTTTCTTTTTTTGTCTTGAATACACCTGCAACTGCTTTTCCTTCTCATTAGGAGCAATTTCATTTTTTCATGTTTCATCACTCCCAATATCAACCACGGGTATAGGTGAGGAAGAAGACAACTCTTCATCCTGATTCTCCCCCTGAAGAGATGTCTTCGGGCTAGAAAAGAAATGAGTGGTTTCACAAAAAGTGACATCAAGTGACACCAAGCGTTTTCGGGACGAAGGATGGTAGCACTTATACCCTTTCTGGGTAGAAGAATAGCCAACAAAGGTGCACTTTAAGGCCTTGGGATCAAGTTTGGAGCAGTCAGGACGATAAACATGAACATAACACACACACCCGAACACTTTGGGTGGAATAGGAAACAAGGGAGCCTGTGGAAAAAAGGAGATCAAGAGGGGATTTGAAGCCCAACAGCCAAGAAGGCAACTGATTCATGAGAAAGGTAGCAGTGAGTAAGGCTTCAGACCAAAAAGAGGTGGAACATGCATAGTAAAACGAAGGGAGCGAGTGATCTCTAACAAGTGACGGTTCTTTCTTTCAGCTGCATCATTTTGTTTAGGGGTTTTAACACGAAATTTGATGTGCAATCCCATGTGCAGAAAGGTAGGAAGAAAGATCACTAGAAGTGTACTCACCTCCATTATCAGACCAAAGGACTTTGATGGGGGTGCCAAATTGGGTGCGAACCATGGCATGAAAGGTCTTAAACACAGAATATACATCACTTTTAGCTTTCAAAAGGTAAACTCAGGTGACCCCTTATCAACGTGATGTGAAACATGTCTTTCTGCATGGAGACGAAGAAGAGAGAAGACATGTTGTGGGAAAGTGGATGAATAAAGATTAGGGTTTCTCTACCTATTCTTTTTATATTATTATAATAGCATTTGTAAGGTCATAAATACCCTTATTAATGTCTACACAAGAGTATAATAATAAGCAACATAAGAAAGGAATATGGGCTTATTACTTAGGCCCATTACAACATAAGGAAATCATGAAAACTCATGAAGTATAGATGATATGAGGTTAACATTTGAACCTTAAAATTGGATGTATCCTCCAATCATGATGGATAAAGTGTGCAGTGGCCATTGTGGCAAAAGTTCACCTGTCTTAATGCAAGTCCACATGCTGCTGTAAAACTTACTCACCCAGGTTTTGTTTCTCAGTTGTCCAAGAACATCTTTATCCCTTTCATGTCTAAAATGTCCTATGTGGTACCTCAAGGAACCATAGTAAACGAGGACATGCAACAGTCGTGACTCGACCGTTCTGAATGACGACTAAGATGATTAGTTTTAGGATATGGGAAGTTATCCACAATGCTTGCATTTAGCCATCTGCTTCTCATCCTTTTATGGAAGATTTACGGAATCTCCCCAAATTTTAGAAGAGTTTCTTTCACGCTTATGGTTCCCAAATCCACATCCACGTCCAAATCAAAATAAAAAATTCACGACATTCACATAGCGGTTGACATTAAAGTTTTGATAACAAGTTTGAAGTCTCCTTTGGTAATTTTTTTTTAAAAAAGTGATATCAATAATTAGTCAATTTTTTACCTTGAAATATTTGGGATAAGGCATTGATGATGATTATGTTGATGATTAACTAGTCAATTATCAATGCATTTAGTTAAACTTCTCATAATCAATAAAACAGACGGCCTAAAGTAATTGTCAAGTATGTTAATAATACCTGTAGTTCAAACTTTTACATTATGAAATAGCACACAATTGCTTAGAACATGAAATTTTGTCAGTAGCTCCATGTGTATTTAAGCACAAAAGATCAAATGTGGAAATTTATTCAACCAATGATTTTTACCCAAATTATTCAGTCACTAATCAAAAGGTCACATAATATCAGAAGGTCAAAATATCTCTTATCATACAATCACGGTCTGCAAATAGTTAATTTTATCAAGATCTATGATCCAACTCACATGATAAAGAGATTAATTTTCCATTTTAACCAAAAATGTATCCCAGTATCATATTCTAATGACATTCTGAAATAGTGCAGAAGATCATTTAAATGAGTTGCTAATATTTCTAAGAGTATTATGTTTCTGGAAAATACACTGCATATCATCTAGATTCTCAAGGACAATTACAGAAGAAATAGATACTGGAAGTTGTACTTTCTTTTTTCTTTCTAATGAATCTTTTGGGGCTCCCCTAACCAAAGTTTATGCATTCTCACACACCAGGAACCATTATGCTTTTTCATTTTATTGGTTGTTATTGAGACTATAGATCTGTCATGGTGCTGAGAAAAATGGGTTTACATGTAATGCACTTGAAGGGGATGCAGGGGTTCCAGTGTTTTCCAATTGGTCTACAATGACTCTTGCTAAAGGCATGTGTAATGCGCTCTATCAGACTATGCCTTTGGCTTTTGCACACTGTTTCTTTTTCTTTTCTTTTTTAAACATCAAAGGAAATCATTAGTAGGGAGAAGAGAGAACACCAACTGACATTTATGTACTCTTTGCGAATTGTTATTTCGTAAGGAATTTCAATATCCCAATCTGTTCCACATTTATTTGAGCCAAAGAGGGGCTGTACTTGCTAATGTGCTGGATGACACTTTGCTCAAGTTGCTGAAACTTAGTTGTTCTTGTCTCTCATGTCCTTTACTTGTTTTAGGTTTAATTTTGGAAAATGCAACATTAGGCCATCCCAATTTGTAGTACATATTATAACAACTGTGCTTGTGTCATTATCTTCTAGATTTGACTTCGTGTCTTGTTTACTTTTATTCTTCCTGGGCTGTCTACTTTATGTATGAATTTTTTTTTACATGAATTTTTGTATGCATAGGTTGAGGAGCTAGAGGAAGCTGTGAAATATGGAACGATTGAATTGGAAAAATTTTATGCGTTGAAACCATTTGATAATCTACTTCAGGTACTACTGCAAATTTTGTGGTGGATATTAGACTATTAGTGTTCGATGCATCCTTGCAATGTTCACTTCATCATTGGAATTCCATAATTCTCCACATAGTCATATTAATGTTGGATGATCACAGCCCCCCAAACTAACGGTTAAGGACATGCAATGTTCACTTCATCATTGGAGTTCCATAATTCTCCACATATTCATATTAATGTTGGATTTGGATGATCACAGACCCCCAAACTAACGGTTAAGGACACCAATTCCAAAGGAGTTGAACTGATTAGCAGGCCATCACCAAGTAACTTTTGAATATGATTAAGTAGGGATTAACAAATTATAGAAATTAATGACCTAAGAATTTCAGAAATGTTTGACAAAAATGCTCGCTGTGCTACCTGCTTTGGCATGTATATTGTACTGTCTTTTCTTTTTTCTTGTGTACTAACTATGAATTAATATTACTTGTTTTGCACCTTTCCTCAAGGAAAGTGGTAGGGATGTGCACTTAAGCTAAGGAGAGATCCTGGGATCGACCCCAGGGGAGGGCATAATAAATGAATTTGGTGACAGTCAACTCAAATAAAAATTCTAAAGAAAATGAAAAGATAATTGATAATTTAAAAAAAAAAATTCCCCAAGGCATTGTGGCAGTGGCCCACACACTCAATTAACATTAACAACTAGCATTGATTTAAAAAAATGCCTCTACCAAAAAAGAAATTATAATTATAAGTTGTTTAGTCCAGCTGTTTCCTGTTAAACCAATTTTATTTATTTGAATTAATGTATTTTTCATAATCAGCTGTCATTGCTGTATACCTCTTTCGTTGCATATTGATAATGGATTTTGGAAGGTGAGATCCCTCATTGAAAGATTTTCTCACTGTAGGACTGCGCTGCTTTGCTAGCATACGAAGCTCCCATGCAATCCGTGGTTGGATATCTACTTCACACAAGGCAGCAAGAGATTGTGGCGGATGCAGTCAACGCCATGGTCTTGTTAACAAACCCCAACTTGCAAGATTCACAGAACTGCTTGCATTCTCACCTTGAGATGTTACTGAGGCAGCTGACCGCTTGCTGCTTGGAGAAGAGGTTCTTTTTTGGGGATGAAGGAGAAGTGTTCAATCTGCAGACAGTACTAGAGAGATAAGGGAGGAAAGTGGTAGCTTTGTTTTCATTTTTGCCTCCTGATCTTTTCTTGTTTGTATGGACTGCATTACAAGTAACCAGATTGGTTTTAGCTTCTGGCATTCAGTAATTGACAGGTTCCTTGAATATGAAATAAAGAAATTTTAGATATCATGAATGAAAACTATCAGTTGAACTAGGGGAGGGTCTCAAGCAAGTTATAGATAGTGAGAAGCCATTGGCAGGTTCCTTGAATATGAAATTAGGAGGATCTTCATCACAGATGGGCCTAACTTAAATCACTTGTTCGAAATATCAAACCGAACAGATTATTGCAACCTTCGGGCACATGATATCTGTGCAGTACGAAAATATGCTAAATATCTTATGATTGCTATGTTCTGATATTTCTGCTTGACTCATAATCATCAGAAAATCTGTAACCATGACCATTGCATCATCATGCAGTCCATATCCAAATCCTATACCTTCTGCATTGTTTGGAGAATTCGCTGATTGCTTACCTGTCCAATGTATGCTAGTTTAAATATGAGAGCGCTTCAAAGCATTTGGCGGAGCTCCTTTTTTTGAAAACTGGTGGTGGTATTGTAATTATCAGTGAAATCATATTACAGAACTGCCACTCTTTCCAAGTAATAACATTACTGCCACCCTGCTTTGCTTTGAAATGGGGAGTTTCATCACCATCAAATGCTTTGAAGTAGAGCTTGTTTGAAGTTGTATTTCACTATTTCGTGTATAGGATTGGGCACTGCCCAAAATTCATCCAATCAGAGTTGTTCTTAATTAACTATATATATATATATATATAGAGAGAGAGAGAGAGAGAGAGATATGGAAATGTTAACATTTACCTAGACTAGTGAACTTGTTAACTGTTATTAGTTTTTTTTACTCCTACGTATTAAATATCATTCAATTAAATATAATGGTATTTTGATATATTTATTGGGGATAATTCATTAGATAAGGAAGAGAAAGTACATAAAAAGTCCATCTGTATTGTCTCTCTCCTGCATTTAATGAATGTTCCATGTGAAAAGACTAAATTGACCTTTAATTTTATTGAGTTTGATAATTAATAGAGGGATAAAATGTCTCGATGGTTGTTACCAAGTTCACCTACTAGTGAACATTACCGGCGTGCGCGCGCGTGCACACACACACACACACACACACATATATATATATATATATATATATATATATATTAAATATATGTAACTCGTGTGAATTTGTTAACCTTTCCTAGATTTTTTTACCCTTATGTACCCTATTAAATATAAGGGTATTTTAGTATTTTTATAGGAGACAATTCATTAAATAGGAGAGACAAAAAATATATATATATATACTCTCGTAAAGATGCAAGTGCTTTTGCACATTAATTTTTATTAATTAAAAAACATAAATGATATTTTTTTTAAATAATAATATTGTTATTTATTGTATTATGACCTCAATCAAATGATACTAAAAAATAATTTTACTTTATAGGTACTCATGTGTCGATCTTGCAAAGCATATCAATTAATTTGAATTGATAATAAATAGTAAGAATATACAAAAGCATCAATTTATTGTAATCAAAATCTCATATCATAATATTTCTAACTTCAATTACCACTGGATCAAATGTCTTGAAAAAAAACTTAGGTAAAAGTTCTCCAATGTTCAAAGAATATGAGATTAATTTTGTTTTACTGGATGATGTCAAAATGTAGAAGTTCAACCTGAACAAAGATAGTAGATAAATTAATTCACCTGCACTAAGGTGAAATCCCGAAACACTCTGCCTGCTAATTTTGCCTTTATTCTCAAGGGAAAAAAAGGTAAAATCAGCTCCCAAAATCTTCGAGTGCTAGAAACATTTGCCCCTCGGCTCATATGGCCTCACAGGGGTGTATAATGGGCCATCAACCCTCCTTAAGACAGGCCCTTTTGGACTGGTTGCTTGGACTTACCCTTATGGCACCTTAGCAGCTACCTTAGGTCTTGTTGTGTGTGAGAGTTTAGCATGTGTGTTAGTTACATGATAACAATTTCATAAAATTAAAATAAAATAAAAAAAAGAGGAGGTCTTGAGGCTGAGCCTTGAAGAGGGAAGTCCCTCTTCCAATAGATTAGCTGTAGGTTCCATTGGTGAGGTGGATGGAGGAACCACTAACTGTTATACTATCCCCTTGGTTGTAGATTTCTTTTTCTTTTTTGTTCTTTTTTTGGCTTGAATACTAAAAAGATTTTAGTGCTCGAAACGGGGACTTGAGAGAGAAAGTGGAAATCAAATTTAGAAGTATCCTAAAGTCTTAGAATCTTTAATTATGGCATCAGATTACCTCTGGTGTTAACGTAGCGGAACTTGTGAAAAGAGAAGAAGAACATCGTTTTCAACCAAAATAACTCTTGAATTCACAAGGAAAAGAGAGAAATTCAAAATTCTATTGATAAAAATTGTCCTTACCATGTGGCTTACATCTTTATAAATAGAAAAACACAAAATTTACTAAAAATGAAAAAAGTAAATTAACCACAGAAACTACAAATACTGAACATTAGAAACATTCCAGAATCAACAGTGTGCAATTCTAACTTCTAAAACTAAATTTATTACTAAAACAAAATGTTCTTAAAAAAACTGAAGTTATTACTAAAACAAAATTTTCTTAAAATAGCAAAAACGCTGTGTCAAATACTTAAACGAATGAATCTGGTCAAAAAGTGAAAATTTCATGGCAAAGCAATGGGTAATGAAGATCTCGACATTTCCAGCAAGCCATATAAATTTCGTACTATTCCAACTCCGAAACTCATGATTCCTACTAAAGTTTTTATGTCTACCGTTTGGACTTTTAACGGTCCAAGGACTCCATGAAGTCTTCTGTTGCTTGTTCTAAATCAAGCGTGGATGTTCGAGGCCTAGCCTTGGGCACACCTTTTGCATCCACCATGTGACGAGAAAAAAGGGGGAAGTCATTTTCATTTTCTCCCCTAATTTTGACTACTCTCCACTTCTGATATCTTACCTTTTTTCTTACCACATGGCGAATGCTAAAGGTGCGCCCAAGGCTGGGCCTCGGGCATCTGCCAGAGATGCCTTTAATTATATGCTTTGCCCCTAAATATGTTAATATTCACTTTTTCATTTAATTTTACCTTCAACTAGTTCATTTATTTTGTACACTAAGTTTTTTTTATATTTTGATTCCAACTAATCTTATCAAAGTTTGCCTAAAGGAACGATGTCGATGGTACATATTCTCTCCAATTAAATAGAGTGGTTAATTCATGCCCTCCTCCCAAACATGGGGGCGGAGCCAGGATTCTCTTGTAATTCTCTTGTAGGGGGGCTAACAATGGGGGATCAGAAGTGTAGCCCCCCCAAAAAAAAATTTGAGGGTAAGTTCATAGGTCATCATGTCTGATTGTGTCTGTTTGTATAGAATATATTTTTTTCTCAAAGGTTTAGGGGGGCTAGAACCCAGTCCCCGGGCTATTATAGTATAGTAAAAGAAATCAAAATTTCAGGGGGGAGGGGCTTCAGCCCCTCCTGCCCCCATGTGGATCCACCCATGCCTAAACGCAACTATAGTTTATGCTCATTCTACCACCACCTACCCCACTGCTGTCGCCGCCTCTATCGGCACTACCATCTCTACCACCACCTACCCCACTGCTATCACCGCCTCTATCGGCACTACCATCGTTATTATTAAAAATATTTTCTCTCTCTCTCTCTCTCTCTCTCTCTCTATATATATATATATATCCTTTCATATTATCTTTTTTTCTTTCTTAGGTAATTACTTATCTTTTCTTTCCTCTTCTCTTACGCGTACTTGGTTTGCTCCAGTGGTAGATGCGTCCCATTTGGGTGCGGAGGACATGGTTCAGGGACTTAGGTTCAAATCCTAGAAGTGTGCCGGTTCAAGGACTCAGGCCTAACTCCTTACAAACCTATTAACCTAGATTAATGATACCCAAAAATAAATTTTTTTTCTTTACTCTTTTCCATATTTTTCAAATATTCTTAGCAACGTTCAGCTTTCAATAGTCCTTAAAACCTGAGAAGAAATAGAAGTTTGTGTAACAAAAAAAAAAAGGATTTTGCTAGCCCCAGTAGCAAATCTTCCAAAGACGCAACTGGAGCACTACAAATGTCGATCATTTTTTTTTGTTTTTACTTTTTAGACTATTAAAATAATGAAACATCTCCAAGTGATAGACCCATCTTGCCTCTATCGAAAAATTTCGAATAAATGTCACTAGGGTTAGCACTCCTCAAAAAAAAAAAAAAACAAGCAAAGAGAAGTTTATAGGGTGTTAAATTTCTGCCTGTCACACACCTCTAAAAATGCTAATTCATTTGCTCACTGTTTAGCTGCCCACGGCATTTCTCTTAGCAAGCGGGATTCTTTTCAATATTTTGTTTTAGACCCGAGAGACTGTAGAAGGTTGTCGTCTGATCGAAATCGACGTCCTTGATGTAATTGGTTTTTTTTGGTTCTTTAATATATATCTTTTACCCCCAAAAAAAAAAGCCCCATAGTACTTTTTTTTGTGGTCACTAAGCCCCATAGTACTTTGGTGCTACAAAAGCAATCAAATGACCGGGCACCAAAAAAGAAATAGATAATCAAAATAAGGCTAGAATCTATCCACAAAAGGCCCGTGGATGGTGGCTTTGAAAGAGACGTTGCTGAAAAATGATTGTAAGAGTTCCCAATAAAAAGTAATAAAAAGAGAACAACTTGGCAAGTGGGGTACTGTCATTGTTGTGATAAAAGTTAGCAAAGCTTGCTTTATAATCATAAGAAGTCTTTACAACTCTCACTTTTAATATAATGGGGCCCACTCAATTTTTGTTGGAATTGATTTGAATCTTATCAATTTTCCTTGCGTGATATCTTGGTGATCAGCGATGTCCAAACGGATCACTGTATATGATGTCTTGTTATCATCCCCGTGCTTATCTCTGTTTGGATTTTTAGAAAATAGGATGTGGAAAAGGAAAACGATAAGAATATCTAATTTACTCTTTTGGTTAAAAATAAATAAATAAATTACTGAGATAGCCCAACTGTCGGAAAGTTATAAGTTAAATCGATTGAGGAAGTAATTCTCAAATTCGACTCTTCATTTTCAATATGGATCTTTTGATGTTCACATTGTAAAAAATTAGCTTGAGTGACTCTGATGGGGGCATCCATTCCACCCTAATTGGTTAGCATTAATCTTTTATAATTTACTATATTTTACATAAGATATAAAAATCATTGTTTTCTCGACATCTAATCGAATAGTTTAGAAACATTTGATCGAATTGATCATTTTTCATTGGTTTCGGAGATACTCTGACGGACGCTCTAGGTGGGTGCGTGGACATCCACACATCATAAGACATGTGACGATAAAAAGGGGAGAGATATTAAGTGGGGGGAAGTTAAAATAATAGGAAAAAATGAAATGACTTTTCCCTTTTTTTATCGCCATATGTCGATGATTTATAAATGCCTGAGCACCCACCTGAGGTGTGCGTAAGAGATAATCCAAAGCTTTTTCATTTGACTCTATGGGACCCATATTGACATTTAATTGTTGAATTTGAAAAACACTTATTACATGTCCCTTAGTGTGAAACTGACTAAAACTTATAATTTGTGTGTTGAATAGTCACCTCTCATATGTATCTTTATCTTTACTATTATAATGGGAGAGCCAGGCGTAGCCTGATTTTTCCAAAATTCCTAATCTATCCTCATATAAAATAAAACTTTGATTTAATATTTTATTTTAATTCCCAAACTACCCCTTGCTCATCTATCTATTTAAAGAATATAATCAAAGCCAATCACAATTGAACTCGGGGAGAGTTCCCTACAAGTTAACATGTGTCCCTTTTAACTCCTATTAACTGTGGTTAACTCATTCCCCTTGCTCTCACATGCATTGCACGTGCCACCCGCTAGTTATTATAATGCGAGAGGCAAGTGTAGCCTGATTTTTCTGAAATTCTCAAACTATCCTTATATAAAACAAAACTTTGATTTAATATTTTACTTAATTCCTAAACTACCCCTTGCTCATCTATCTATTTAAAGATTATAATCACAGCCAATCACGATTGAACTCGGGGAGAGTTCAATCGCACTTGTAGGTTAACACGTGTCCCTTTTAACTCCTATTAACTGTGGTTAACTCCTTCCCCTTGCTCTCACGTGCATCGTGCCACCTGCTAGTATAAATAAAGAGAGAGAGACAACCCAAATGTTTGTTAAGATCACATACAATAGGTCCCCCTTATTATTTATAATCATGGTGAAAAGAAATTTTGTTATAATATGATATTAATATGACTAATCATTATATTTATGCACCAAAATATATATTTTTGTAATATGAAATATTCTTTAAAATATTAATTAATACAATAATATATTTATAAACTGTTGAACCAAGTTGCTTCCTAAATATTAATTAATAGATATAATGATATACATATTGTTATTAAAAAAATATGTATAGTAATATATATAGTCGTAATTTTGTAAGGATTTGGTGTATAATGGGTAGGCACAATCATTTTTTGTCGTCTCTCAACAACTTTAAGGGACTTTTGGACCCCAGCAAATTAG
The DNA here is from genome assembly GCA_015143295.1 of Tetracentron sinense. Classification (NCBI taxonomy): domain Eukaryota; kingdom Viridiplantae; phylum Streptophyta; class Magnoliopsida; order Trochodendrales; family Trochodendraceae; genus Tetracentron; species Tetracentron sinense. The sequence continues at coordinate 48,484,833 of CM026552.1, forward strand.
ATAGGATTCCATGATGTCAAACCATGTCGCAACATGGACAAAATAGATATTTGTCTCCCCATACACGAAACAGATCACCATACCACTTTGCCTTCTACGACATGGCATGCCACTTTTCTTCCATACTAAGCTATGATTAATCTTAATTTATCTTCTCCCAAAAATATGATTAATTCTTACTATGTAAGCCGTTTTCCCCAAAGCGCGTCTTTTTGTGTTAGTCGTTGGATATTCAACTCTCTATTATACATGAAAAGACTCATTCTCTTTGTTTTTTAATCAAACCGATTCAACCCTTTTTTATAATAGTAAATAATATAGATGATAAGTATGAGGGTAATTTTGTTATTATGATAAAGTTCAACTATTCTTTTTATCCGGTTCAATCTCTTTATAATAGTAAAGATATATACTAATATTGGAACACAAGTGCGATGCATATTGAAATAATATTCTTGTACATGTGGGTGTGCACGTGCAATATGTGTGCATAAATAGTATAGAAATCTGAGGGATATTTTTGAAGAAAAAAACTTAAGCAATACTTTGGATATAAAAACTTGAGAGACATTTTGAATTAACAAAAATTGTGATGGGTATGTTGGGCATAGAAACCTAACTTAGGGGAATTTTGGGTACTATAAATTTTTGAGGGAGTTATGGGTATATAAACTTGAGGGACATTTTGAAAACAAATAAAATGAAATATGGACAAACTTATGAGTATTTTAGGTAAAACAAAATTGTAAGGGGTATTTTGGGTAAAGAAACTTGACTTAAGGGCATTTTGGGAACCAAAAAACCTTGGGAATATTTTGACTAGAAAAATTTTGAGGGCATTTTGGAAATAAAAAACTTTAGGGAATTATGACTGAAAATTTGAGGGTATTTTGGGTATATAAAACTTTTTAGAAATAAAATATGGTATTTTTGGAATAAGGTAAATTCCAATCGGTGTTTCTAAGTCTCTCATTCTCTTTATAATAGTTAGGGGCAGTTTTAGAATTAAGATGCATTTAAATCAACGTTTTTAAGTCTCATTCTCTTTATATCTATGTTTTGAAAATCGGACCAAACCGTCTGGTTGAGTCGACAAAAATCGAAAACCGGTCCCCCAAACCACCGTAATTGTACTATTTTAAAAACGACCTTAAAACTAAGAATTGGAAGAACCGACCTATTCAACCAGAGAACCAGTGATATAACTAGGAAAAATTGGAAGAACATGCCCAAAAAAAGAAAAAAATATATAATTTTTAATAATAAAATGACATGATAAAATGGACTAGTTGAATTGGTTCAACTGATAGAAGCAGGAACGGGTCACCCAGACAGTTTGACGGTCGATCTGGTTATGAAAACATTGTTTTATGTATTAGTAAATAGCAATTTTGGATTTAAGTTAAATTTCAATCAACTTTTTAAATCCCCCATAATAATAAAGCTAAAATTAGTAAAACACAATTTTACTAAAATTCTATCAACGTTTTCAACCTAGTTATTCACTTTATCTATCTATACTAATACTATAAGCCGGTTGGTTCCACGTGGCATATCTCATTGGCCTCTATTTTCTATTATAGTTCATGCAACATATCTTCTAATTGATCCAATAAGAAAATGTCACGTCACTCTTTTAATTATTGTTATTCCTTCCTAATTAAGTGATGAGTTAATTGCTCACCTTAACCCACTCACATTCTATTTTTTTTATTATAATTAATTAAATTGTAACATTAAATATTTATTTTTCTTCTAATTCTACTCTTTAATTGTAACTAATTAAGTTATAACAGTTAAATTATTAAAAATATGAAGTCTAAGGGTCTCTTCTTCATTCCCTCCACATTCTCATTCTTAATAATTTATTAAATTGTAACATCTACCACTCTCAAATTTTCTAACTTTTGGTCTACCTTCTCCCTAATCGGAGTAGCAACAAACAGTTCCCGGTCTAGTTGACTTAGTTCTGAAGAAATCCCTTGGCAAAACCAGGTATGACGAAGGAGTGAGTTAACCTAGTATCGATCAACACGTGTTCTAGGTAGTCGTTTTTCAATAATGAGCCCGAGTTCATAAATAATTAGGTGTTAATTTAAGCGTATCATAACCTAGGTCAAATAATACACACTTCATCGCATATGTATATATATATCATGTTTCTACAAGCACTAAAAAAATTAATACTTAAATTAATAATAAGTAATAGCCACATCGTTTATTGTGCCTCATGATGAAAGTCTTGAGAGCAAACAATAAACCATAAGTCCAACTTGAAAACAATTTTAACCTAGACTTAAAACGAATCTAAAGCTAAAGTCATAAAGAACTTAAATCCTATTTGCTCAAGGTTTTCCCTCTAATAAACACTTCATCGCATATAATCATATATATATATATATAATATATCATGTTTCTACAAGCATCATAAAAATTTAATACTTAAATTAATGATAATAAGTCCATAGTTGTCCTGCTCTAGTCACATCTCTCTGTCTAACTGCAGATCTCCACCAGTGTTTAGCTTCTTCTTCCATGATGAAGGAAGCTCAATTTACCTTATGTTCCTCGGTGTAGCATAACACCCTGAAAATCTTCTCTAGCTGCATGATCCATGTTTTGTAACCATTGGATAAATGCTCTCATAAAAGGTAGAAGGCCTAAGTCTACAGAAAGCCTCAATTCCCGTAGGAGCATGATGTGCAGGAGGAAGTGCAAGTGCAGCAGGTGTAGCTACAGCAAGCTACCTAGCCGCGAGGAGAGCCATCGTTTTAGCAATGGATACTAGAATCTGAGTCAAGCCTGGCTTATCATGGCTCCCTGAAGCCTCTTCTCTGTTACCTCTTCCTACATTTCCACAACTAGAGTATCCTCATCTCATTTTGATAGTCCTGAGAATAATAGTAAATCATAAGTCTGACTTAGAAATAATCTCAATTTATCATATAAAAACTTATCATAGCATATAATGTCGCAAAAATCTTATGCTCTGGCGAACCTATCCAACTCTGTCACTATCATACATCGATTTAGGAACAACTCATATGTCCAATGCAGATGACACAAGTGTGGTGTACCATGCTTGTGATTACTGAACTGCTAATCGGAGTGGCAACAGACAGTTCCCAGTCTAGTTGACTTAGTTCTGAAGAAATCCCTTGGCAAAACTAGGTATGACGAAGGAGTGAGTTAACCTAGTATCGATCAACACGTGTTCTAGGTAGTCATTTTTCAATAATGAGCCCGAGTTCATAAATAATTAGGTGTTAATTTAAGCGTATCATAACCTAGGTCATATAATACACACTTCATCGCATATATATATATATAATATCATGTTTCTACAAGCACTAAAAAAAATTAATACTTAAATTAATAATAAGTAATAGCCACATTGTTTATTGCGCCTCATGACGAAAGTCTTGAGAGCAAACAATAAACCATAAGTTCAACTTGAAAACAATTTTAACCTAGACTTAAAACGAATCTAAAGCTAAAGTCATAAAGAACTTAAATCCTATTCGCTCAAGGTTTTCCCTCTAATACACACTTCATCGCATATAATCATATATATATAATATATCATGTTTCTACAAGCATCATAAAAATTTAATACTTAAATTAATAATAATAAGTGATAGCCACATTGGTTATTGCACCTTATGACGAAAGTCTTGAGAGCAAACAATAAACCATAAGTCTAACATGAAAACAATCTTAACCTAGACTTAAATTGAATCTTAAGCTTAAGCCATAAAAAACTTAAATCTTATTCGCTCAACGTTTTCCCTCTAATACAACCTACTTAACCCTAAGCCCTAGCAACCTAATGCCTTAGCTCTGATACCACTTCTGTCATGTCCCAAATTCCCATTTAGGTTAAATGAGACATTGACACGTGACTTACTTATCTTACAATCATGTTAGAAGCATATAAGGCCTATTAAAATATGAACTTGAAAATTTATTCAATATATATATCAATCAAATCTAAAATTCACAATTAAATCGAATATAAATATATGAATCATCCATAATGAAATTTGATTACAATTCCCTTTAACATTAAAATAAAGTCTAACAACTGAAATCAATAATAGAGGTATTGATCTAATCTCTCTCCTCCTTCGGATAATCATCTTCTGGTTCCTCTATGTATTCCTCCTCGATCCACGGTTCAATTGCACAAATATCAAATCATGAACTTGCCGACACAGACATATTGGTTGAGCACAAACGGCTCGGTAGACATAAAATCCTAGGTAAAAATATCATAAGTATTAATATAAAACATTTATCATGAATTAACAAGGCATGTATACATACATCAATCAGAGTGTGAAAACTTCTTTTCTTTTCTTACTTTACTCACTTGTATTTACTTTTCCTTCGATATACTTGAGATCTTTCTTAGAGCCAGATAACTAGTACCCTTATCTTGAAGCCAGACACTAACATCATTGAACAACTTAGACTTGAAGTCAGACACGATATACCCTTGAGTAACTTACACTTGAAGCCATATATGATATACCCTTAAGAAACTTAGAATATCTTGAAGCTAGGTATGAATACCTTTGAAGAACTTAGAATATCATGAAGCCATGTATGAATACCCTTGAAGAACTTAGACTTGAAACTAGGCACGACTTACCCTTGAAACGAACTTGTGTTGTTATCCATAATTTATGAGAAAACCCGATCATGCAATCATACAAGGGTGTTACTTACTCACGTTTGTGAGTTTTATCATGTTTTTGCATACATCATTATCGTGAGTGAAGTGGGTGAACAAGTGATAAACCCGTGAATAAGTTACACCCAGATTATTAATCAAGAGCTACATAAAATCCATCATAACAACCCACAATAGAATGATAGATATCTTAAGCAACCAGGCTTGCTTACCCGAACATAAATCACACATGAAAAATCAACATCATGCATCATTCATGATCATCATCACATATATTCTCAGGGTTGATACAATTAAACATACATAATCATGGTTCAAGTCATAATAGGTCATTCATCATACTTTGATTTCAAGTGGTTCATGCATAAATGTAATAACTCTAAAATCCTTATTTGTACAAGTCTGAAAATCACCCATATAAACATATAATGATTCAAATAATTTCCAGCATACATCCCTTCTTCTATATTCAATCATACATACTCCAGAAATCAATATCTTCCCTCTTGTTAGATCATGCGTACTTCAGTCATAATTATAAACTCATTAAATCATGGTAACCTTTGAATAAAATGAATTTTACGATAAAAAACACACTTTAATCATGCTCCTACTTCAAAACTTATCTTACTTTTCCTTATTGGCATCAATGATTATAGTATTGATAGATAGTGAGTCATATCTACTTTCAATCTTATTCTTTTTGTTGTTTTACATTAATTATCATGGTATAATCGACTAGGGATAGTATATCTACCACTCTTGGTCGTTTCCTTACGATCTCACGCTTTCGAATAGCCTTTGATCTTGATCTCGATGCCCTTCTCTTCTCCTCTAATTGAAAACTCTTAGCAAATCTTAGATTTTTCTTCTTTTTTTTTTTTCAAAAATCTTAGAATGTTTCTCTAACTTTAGACCCAAAAATAATAGATCTTTATAGAGTTTAGAACCCTACAACATCAAAAAAATCAGAAATTAGCGTTCTTATGCAATTCTGTGTGCGGCCACCGCTCGGGCGGAGTTATGGTCGGTCGGGCGATCAAAACCATGAATCGCGGTTGTGGTCCTTGGACGCCATAGCTCGGGCGGCTGTCTTGGGAACTCGGGTGGTCTAATGGTATTTTGTTTTTAAAAAAATGTTGCTACTTTTTTGTTAGCTTCAAATTCATGCATATAGATCATAAAAAATGCTAAAAATTAATAAATTATTTGAGTTTCTACATGTACCAAGTAATTGAAACAAAACTAAAACATGTGCCTTGTCTTTGGGTACCTAAGCGACATTATTGATCGGAATAGGAGAAGAAAATCGGCACAAGATGAGAGAAGACAAGCTAGTTAGGGTCCTTAATCAGATTAGACAGAAAGAATAAAAATTAAAGACAATGACATTATAGTCTATTTTAAAATATAATTGTGAAAGAGTTTAATAATGGAATGTATTCATCAAATATTTGGGTGTGTGTAGTGCCACCCTTCAATAAATATATATTTAGAAGGATATGTAGTTGGAGTGGATAGAAAGAATAAAGGTTAAAGATAAGGACATTGTTGTCTATTTAAGAATAAAATGGTAAAATTTTCAATAATGGGATGTATTCATCAAATGTTTAGGTGCGCATAGTGCCATTCGGATGCGCCACCCTTTTAATAAACATATTTAAATATATATTTATAGAAAAGTTATCCAAAGTTTTAATTATAGAAAATAATCCCCTCCTTAGGGCAAGGAAGGGAAAATGTATCCAACTCTCCTTTTTCTGCCACATGTCTTTTTTTAACTCCCTTTACCTATAGTTAAGAGTCACTAGCCTGTAGGGTTAAAGCATCGAACCTTAGTTTTCAGAAGAAAAAAGAAAAAAAAGATACGGGTCAAAACTTGTTAACTATAGTTCAAGGAACATTAAAGAGGCTTTGTGAGAGCAAAGAGTAATAGTCCGCTCCTTGGCTCGAGGAGAGGATTATTGCTCTTAATTTTTATTCCCTAACTATCACTGTAGAAGCGACATGCGTAGTTAAAGAAAAAGGTTCAGCCAATTATAGAGGTAACATGAAAAAATTAACAAGACATGTAGTGTCACGGCCCCCAAAATCCCATTGTTGGTCAACTGAGACTTTGGACCTATGACACTGCATATCCATCTCATCTTAGCAACAAAAAAGACATACAAATATGAGTCAAAATTTCTTTCAATAATAACCTCAAAATAAAATAACATCAAGCTAGAATTTAAACTCATGCAACATCAACCTTAAAATTATCTTTATTACAACTTTCTCTCAAACTAAAATAAAATAACTAAATAGTAGATCAATTAAATGGATAGTGATCCAAGTCCACTTCTGCCTCCTAATAGTCACCTTCGTGTTCTTCTAGATATTCTTCCTCAGTCCAAGGTCCGTGAGCGTAGATGCCAAATCCTCCTAAACATGCCGACATTAACAATTTGGCTGAGCATTGATAATGCTCAGTTTATATAAATTACGGTTAACAATATATATCATATTATGTAGTTCCAGTTGTACCATACATATCATACTTTACATAATCAGAGTGTAGAAAACATGTGAGCATATCCATATCATCATTTCATGCAGACTTGTGATACATGTGCAAATGCATGTGAAATCATAACAGTACCAGAGTTCTAGGGTCCATGTCAATACTAAAGTCCATATCATAATTCAATACCAAGGTCCATACCAGAATTCAATACCAAGGTTCATACCGGATTTCCAATACCAAGGTCCATACTAGATTCCAATACCAAGTTCCATACTAGTTATGTTAGTTCTGCATCCATGCATGATCATGTGAGACTTGTGTACATAATAACTTATCATGCGGTGAACAATGTACTTGAATGTCATGATTAACTTTCCTCTAGGTTATCCCTTAGATTCCAATATCTCACCATTGAAACTCCACAAAAGCCACCTATATAACAATGGTTAGAGAATTCGGGATTATTATTATCATCCTTTAAGTATTTACCCAATCCGTAATTCAATCGTCATAAATGCATAATTAATCATAATTTAGCATGTGATCGAACATCATATCACAATATTTATCATTCATGTAGGTTATCACATTCAAATCATATACACAGGATTGTCAAAATCACAGTATAACGATCCAGTAATCACAATTCCAAAATCCTAATTCCATGATCATATATCCATAACCACAATTTCATCATTATCATTTAATCAGTTATACATCTGAAACCCTAGATCATCACTCTCATCATTACATATCAATTTTCATCATTATTATCGAATCAACACCATAAAAATTAATCATATCATATACTTTTCTCATAAACAATTCCTACTCTTGAATCTCATACCCTTTTTCCATGATTCAAACCCATAACATGCAAAACATATCAATTATCTCTTACCATACACTTAATCAATCATATCTAGGTCTTATCGTTATTATAATACTATTAAAAGGACAATATATAGTACATTTCACAATCGTCTCCATACGATTAATCTCTTGAGAATGATCTTGGACTTCGATCTCCAAGTTCTTCTTCTTGCAAAATCCTTGGCAAATACCCTTTGCAAACTCTCTCTATGTTCTCTGGAATTATTAGGATGTTTAGAAACTCTAAACCCACATGTTAATAGTATTTATATAGACTTAAGAATCCTTAGTAACTTCTAATTCTTGGAATCTTCTCAAAATAGGAAGTTTCTGGCAAATTAAGTCACGAGCGGTTGACCGGTGTGATGGGGCGGTCAACCGGTGGTTGGGCAATCGATCAGCCTGGGTGAGCGGTCGATCGACCATATGCTCACTCTCTGCCCGAAAACCTCATACATTTTTTTGAACTTTTTTCACTAGGTGGTCGACTACTATGGAGAGGGGTTGACCTGTGTACGTTGACTTTGCTTGTTTTAGCCTTTTTCTTCACTTTAACACTTAACAATTGATCATACCACAAGTTTAAACATAAAATAACATTAAATGCAATATTTTGAACACAATTTCCAATTTTTCATTCATTTGGCACAAGATTCAAGATAACCAAGTTTTGAGTCTCTATATCCTCCCCTCCTTATTAGAATTTCATCCACGAAATTAAAAGATTACATAAAAAAGTGAGGATATTTCTCACGGACTTCATATTATCATTCCCATGTGGCTTCTTCCACAGAATGATGTTGCCATCAAAGGAGAATTAGTGAAATCGTCTTCATTCGAAAGACTTGCTCCTTCGGTCCAAAATTTGAGACAGTTGCTCCACTAGGGTCAAATCCTCTCGAATCTCCAATAGGTTAAGATCAATCAAATGAGATGTATCTAGAATGTATTTCCTTAACATGGAAATATGAAACACATGATGGATTGCCACCGTGTGAGGAGTAATGCAACATTATATGTCACTTCCCCAACTCTAGTAGTGATATTAAAGAGGCCCACATATCTTGGATTCAGTTTTTCCCTTTTGTCAAATCTCATCACTCCTTTTGTTAGAGAAATCTTGATAAACACTTGGTCTCTGACCTGAAATTTCAAGTCTCTTCAGTGAGTATCAACATAACTCTTTTACCTACTTTGGACAGTCTTCAACCTATCCCTGATCACCTGAATCCTGTTTGAAATTTGCTCGATTAGTTCAAGATCCAATATTTTCCTTTCAGTTACTTCATCTCAACATAGAGGTAAGCGACAACTTCTACCATAAAGTGTCTCAAAATGTATCATTTGAATACTTTCATGATAGCTGTTGTTGTATGCAAATTCCACCAATGAAAAGTGATCATCCCAACTGCCTTGGAATTTCAACATACATGCTCGTAACATATCTTCAATAATCCAATTCACCGTCTTAGTTTTCCCATCGGTCTGAGGATGAAAGACTATGCTGAAATCCAATCGAAAACCCATAGCTCGTTGAAAGCTTTTCCAAAATCTTAAAGTGAACCTTGGATCTCTGTCCGAATAATGCTAACCGGCACACCATGCAAATGAACCACTTCTTTGATATACAAGCTTGTCAATCGAAGTTTTTTGCTGTTCTTGGCAAACCTACTACAAAGTCTATCGAGATGTTTTCCCACTTCTATTCTGGAATAAGGAGTGGCTGAAGAAGTCCTACAGGTCTTTGATGTTCGGTCTTAATTTATTGGCAAACCAAACACTTAGACACATAATTTGCCACATCTCTCTTCATATTTCTTCACTATAAGTGTTTCTTAAGATTCTGGTACATTTTGGTGCTTCTGGGATAAACAGTGTACTTTGACTTATGTGCCTCATCAATAATTTCTCTTCTCAAATCCTCATCTGCTAGAACACATATTCTCTCATTGAAGGTAAGGGCACCCTTCTCGTTCTTCCTGAAGTCTTCACTTTCCCACAATTCTTGATCATTTTCCTGAAGGTCTTTAATCTTGTCCAATATCATTGGCCTAACTACAATGTTAGCCACCAAGGCTACTGATGTGCTAATACTGAAGTTTACATAGTTGTTGGACAAGTCTTTCAACAACTTCCATTCTTGGACCATCATGTGAGCTAATAGTCAAGAAGACTTCCTACTGAGTGCATCAGCCACCACATTGGCCTCCTCAAATGGTACAAGACAGAACAATCATAATCCTTGAAGAATTCCACCCAACAAAGATGACTCAAGTTCAACTCCTTTTGTGATAACATATACTTCAAACTCCGGTGATCCGTGAATATCTCGAATTGTTCCCCATGTAGGTAATGCCTCCAGATCTTAAGAGCAAATATATTGCGGCAAGCTCTAGATCATGAGTAAGATAGTTCTTCTCATGGTTCTTCAATTGTCGGGAAATATAGACAATTATTTTCCCGTGTTGCATAAGAACACATCTTTAATCAATATGTGAAGCATCACTGTATACCACATAACCTCCGCTACCAGATAAAACTATCAAGATAGGTGTCGTGGCGATGCGCTTCTTCAACTCTAGGAAACTTTGCTAACATTTGCCATCCCATGTGAATCTGGAATTCTTCCTAGTCAGGTGGGTGAGTGGTGCTCGCAAGCTGGAAAATCCTTCTATGAATCTTTTATAATAACCCGTAAGGCCCAAAAGCTACTGATCTTGGTAACACTCTTGGGTCTACCCCAATCTGCTATTGCCTCTATCTTTGCAAAGTCCACTGAGATTACTTCTATTGAAACTTCATGGTCTAGAAATGCCACTTTCTCTAGCCAAGACTCACACTTACTAAGTTTAGCATACAACTCATGCTCTCTTAGTGTCTTCAAAGTAACTTGGAGGTGTGCCTTATGATCTTTTTGTGACTGTGAGTAGATCAAGATGTTACCCAAAAATACTACTACATAGCTATCCAAGACTGGCTTGAATATTTTGTTCATCAGATCCATAAAGGTTTCTGGTGCATTAGTCAAACCGAAAGGCGTGACCAGAAATTCATAATGCCCATATATAGTTCTGAATGCAGTATTCGGAACATCTTCTGCATTGATCTTCAACTGATGGTAGCCTGATTGAAGATTAATCTTCGAGAATTATTTGGATCCTTGTAACTGGTCGAATAAGTCATCTATCCATGGAAATTAATATTCATTTTTTATCATGACTTTATTTAGTTGCCTATAGTCGATGCACATTCTCAAGCGTGGCCAAGTCTTTTGTCACAGTGAATAAGAGTTTTTAAGGTAGATATAGCTTCCTCTAGTTAGTAGTAGGACGATGATTAATTTTTTTGATTTAGAATAAGAATCTTATGTAAGAATGAAATCCGTTGATTTTCTATGATGCATGTTTGTAGTTATTTGTATTATTGCAAAAAAATTGATGACTAGGAGGGTATGTAAAGTAAACATTTTGAAAGATATATTTTTATTATAGTACATTGTATTGATGATCTATGTTGAAATAGTCGAGTTTAAGAGAATAAAATAGGAAAACTAGGGTTTTTGTCGAGATAAGTACGACCCCCGCTCAAGCAAAAATCTTTTGGCTCAAGCAAGGAGCATTTTGTCTCTCGCACAATTGTCTCGAGTTGGATATTGGTTCGAGCGAGTATGATAATTGCTCAAGTGAGTAGGTTCGCTAGAACGAGATTCACTTCGCTCAAGCGATTGAGCCAGAATATGATTGTTGTATGTATGATCAATTATGAATAATGTTCATTAATTATGGCTATGTTTATTGCACTCTATAATTATGATTGACATGTTATAAATTAGTTAAGAAAACATGATATATGATATTTAGAAGTTGTTTACTTTTCGATTGGACAAACCTTAAATTATGGTCTTGTTGCTTAGGTTCGTTACCATGGTGGTATGAGACGCCATGGTGAGGTTTTGTAATGACACTAAATATGTAATCTAGTGTGTAGCCTAACCGAAAGTTCATCATCTTCATTTCACTCACATGAATACTAGAAAACATAATTCACAAGTTCACAAGTCTCATAAGATGATAAACTCACAAGTCTCATAAGTTGATAAATTCATAAGCTCACAAGTTCACAAGTATATATGCTTATAAGCATGAATTGCATGATATTATTTTCACAAGTTAGGAGTACCAACAATGTCTAAGATCTCAAAGGTACATTGTACCTAGTTCACAAGTTTTATTTTAGGGAACTAGGGTATCTAGGTCTCTTAAGGCACCTGACTAAAGTCCCTCGGGCCGTGCAGATCCCCTTATACTGCACAACTAGGAAAGTTGGGATAAATCTCGAAGGGTGACCAACAAGGGGAAGGGACTCAAACTCAAGACCTTTGGTTCTTGAGGCGTGGTCTTGACCACTAGCTAGCCCAACCCCTCGTGGGTTAAAGGGACTCGAACTCAAGACCTAGTTCACAAGTTACTCAAGGATATTAGTACATGGCTCACAAGTTAGGATTTCGAGGGTACATGTTACCTAGCTCACAAGTAGAATCACAAGGGTAATAGTCATCTGGCTCACAGGAATCATAAGGACACTGACGGGTGTCAAAGTTGGTACTTTTATATGTAAAATCTAATAGAATCACGTCAAAAGGAGACAAAGAAGGAAAGCCAACTCAAACCATTGGACCCAAATCAAATGAAAATAAAGAAGGAATCCTCCGGCTATGATGAGTTGTACACTTCCTTATATAATATCTTTTGTATTTATCTTCTCCTACAATCAAGCCCTCAAAGATGTGGCTATTATAATCTCCTCTTTATATAACACAATCCGGTGATTGTAAGAAATCACCAATTACATTCTCAATACAAAGCTTTTATGGTATCAGAGCCTTAATAGACTCACGTCCTACCATTGTTACCCTCAGTCAACCTTCAAATTTTTTTTTTAATGATGTCTTCCTCCACTACTCCAACCTTTGTCATTTCTAACATTTCGCAACTTATTTCAATCAAGCTTGATCGAAGCAATTATTTGATATGGAAATCTCAGTTTATGCCGATGCTCAAAGGCCATGGACTTCTTGGCTTCGTCGATGGTTCGCACCCATTTCCGAATAAATATCTCTTGGACAATGATAGCAATACCACCACTACAATTGATCCCAAATACACAGAGTGGCAGCGTCAAGATCAGAATCTACTGAGTTGGATTAACGCAACAATTTCTGATGGCATTCTTCCATATGTTTTTGGTCTCCCGACCTCATATGCTGTTTGGGACGCTCTTGCACGGCAATTTTTAGCCTTATCCAGATCGCATATCATGCAACTAAAGCAACAAATCCAATCGATAAAGAAAGGTACCTCAACTATTGCCGAATACCTTCTTAATATCAAACAATCGGCTGATCGATTAGCATCAATTGGTAAGCCCGTGGATGATGCCGGCCTAGTACTGGTCACACTTAATGGCCTCCCACCAGAATATGCTTCATTCCGCACATCGATTAAGGTGCGATCTGACCCGGTTACATTTGATGAATTGGATAATCTTCTCTTATGTGAAGAACTCACTTTGGTGGAATCCTCATTGCCCCCATCATCCATTGAATCCACGGCATTAATCGCATCCCGAGGTTTACTTCTCTCACCTCAAAGGCGTGGCATTAACCATCCACACTATCCCTCTAATAACTCACGTGGTCGAGGGAGGGGCCGTAGTAATGGTGTTCGTTTTAGTGGAGGCTCTAACAACTCTTTTTCCTCCAATCGGCCAACATGCCAGATTTGCAATCGAATAGGCCATCTTGCAATTGACTGCCACCATCGCATGGACTATGCGTTTCAAGGACGGATTCCACCTCACAAGTTGGTGGCTATGATTGCCACTCAAACACCTACTGTAGACCAAGTTTGGTACATGGACACAGGAGCAACAAATCATGTCACGTCTGATCTATCCAATTTATCCCACCGATCAGACTACCAAGGTAGTGATAAACTATCTGTTGGTAATGGTCAAGGTCTGTCCATACACAACACTGGTTATGCCTCTTTACACACTCCATCATCCACTTTTCACCTACAACATTTATTACATGTTCCTGCTATCTCATCAAATTTGCTCTCTGTTCATCAATTTTCTAAAGATAATAATTGTTGTTTTATCGTTGACTCTAATGGTTTTTGCATTCAGGACCAACCATCGGGGAAGACGCTTTTCCGCGGCCGGAGTGAAAATGGGCTATATCCATTCAAAGTATCATGCACTCAAGTCAATAAAAATTCTCATATTGCATTAATTGGGGAACGTGTGTCTATGTCTCACTGGCACAATAGGTTAGGTCATCCTTCTTCATCTTTGCTTAGTAGCATGTCCTCCTATCTTCCTATTAAAGGAAAACAAATGGAGTTATGTCATTCATGTCATCTAGGTAAGAGTCATCATTTACCATTCTCTTTGTCTACGAGTTTTTGTTCTAAACCACTTGAAATTGTGCATTCGGATATTTGGGGTCCCTCACCTATTAATTCAATAAGTGGATTGTGCTATTATGTTGTGTTTGTCGATGATTTTTCAAAATATTGTTGGTTTTTTCCTCTATACACTCGTGATCAATTGCATGATGTCTTCGCTACTTTCAAATCCAAAGTAGAAAACCTACTATATTGCAAAATCAAAACCTTACAAACCGACGGGGGTGGTGAATTCACCAGTAACAAATTTCGTACTTTTTTAAACCGACATGGCATATCTCATCAATTGTCTTGTCCCCATACACCTGAGCAGAATGGGACAACTGAATGTAAACATCGCCACATTGTGGAAACAGGGCTCACATTGCTTGCTCAAGCTCACATGCCACCTCAATATTGGGTTGAAGCTTTTCGCACCTCTATATTTCTTATAAATCGTTTACCCAGTCGTGTTACCAATATGTTGTCACCATGGGAAAAATTGTTTCATAAACCACCTAATTATACATTTTTACGTATCTTTGGTTGTGCGTGTTATCCTTGGTTACGACCTTATAACAAGCACAAACTTGAGTTTCGATCTGTTAGGTGTGTTTTCTTGGGTTACAATCTTGATCACAAAGGTTACCGTTGTTTGAACTTATCAACTGGACGTGTCTACCTTTCGTGTCATGTTATTTTTGATGAAGAAAGTTTTCCTTTCAGTGATACTTTGCATGAGGCTTCTCACACTTCACCACGGACAGGTGTAAACCTCAATGAATTGGGCCCGCTTACTATTTGGCTTCCCTCCACGCTCACATCCTTGAATACACCAACACCCCCAACCACTACTACACCTAGATTGGAAAATTTACTAAATTCCATTCCCTCAACTATTGGTGCAGTCCCACCATTTAACTTACCAACAAACAGTACATTATCAATCCCATCTAATCCACCCACAAACATTGCACCAATAGACCCATCTATCTCCAATTCCATCACAACGTCCTCACCCCATGCCACTCTCCATCCACCTAACCCCAGTATATCCAACACACCTCCTTTCCATACATCCTCTTCCCCACCCACACCACATGCACCATCAAATCCATCAATTAACCTTGACTCTCTCCTCACTTCTCAAGCCACCATCAACACACACCCCGTCCCCAACTGACATCCTATGGTGACTAGATCTAAAGATGGCATTTTCCAACGACGTGTATTATGCAGCACTCGTCATCCCTTACCGATATGTCTTGTTGCTACTCGAGGTCCACTTGAACCTACTTGCTTCTCCCAAGCATCTAAAAGTCAAGAATGACGGGCTGCTATGTCAGATGAATTTATGGCCTTACAAAAACAAGGCACTTGGTCCTTAGTCCCATTACCCCATGCTAAAAATCTTGTTGAGTGTAAATGGGTGTTCCGGATTAAACACCATTCCGATGGGTCTTTAGAACGATACAAAGCGAGGTTGGTGGCTAAGGGGTTTCATCAACAACCAGGTGTAGACTTCACAGAAACTTTTAGTCCCGTTGCTAAACCTACAACCATACGGGTTGTTCTTGCTCTTGCAATTCACCATGGATGGCCTATTCGCCAACTTGATGTTCACAATGCCTTCCTCCATGGCATACTCCGTGAAGAAGTTTATATGCAGCAGCCACCAGGATTCATGTATGTGATTGAGTTATTTTATCTATTAAGTGAATGTGATTTCTCTAAGTTAAGATGCACACAAATTTAACAAGATGAATATGTTCATTTCATAAGATGCTCACATGACTTCCCCCACTCCGATGCTAAGATAATTTATGATGTTGAATATATTATGATATGTAAGCGCATGTGGATGACTATGCTTGTGCTAGTTAGTTTATATCTTCTGAGCCCCATGTTACTTAGCCGATACTTTATGTCGTCCTGAACGACCCCAAAACCCCACCTTAGTCATAATGAAACTTTGGGCCCGCTACATTATTTATCTCTACTTGACTTCAATTGCAATAAGGCAAAACTAAAAGATAAATCTCTCAAAATAACAACCATAGAATTCTTTCGACATATATAATCCAAATCATCTTATACAACTGTAATCTGCCCAACATAACTCACCATAGTCAGGGTAGTCTAAAATCATCAATAAAAGTAAGATAGTCTAAGCAACACCTGAAAATAAACTAAGTCTATTACAACTCTTTCCAAAAGTAAAACAAGGCCTAATGGAATGGCCACCTATCTAACTCTCGAGCTTCCTCAATCAGAGCTCACCTTCTTCTTCTTCCTCGACGCATAACTCTTCGACCCATAGCTTCGCCGTGTACTCCTTGCTCTATACCTGCCGACAATAACATGTCGATTGAGTATTAAAAACACTCAACATATATCCGGTCTAACTAACAATAACAATAATACATATACATGTTCAATATCCGTTTCATGCAACATTTACATAATCAATAACAATTTCACATAACATGTGCATAATCAAAGTGCGTAAAGCATGTGAGCATATCATGGCAATACTTGACTCGTGTACTTGTGTGACATTTGGACTTGAACTATGAATGTCATGCATGCTTGTTTCCCATGAGATAGTATTTTGGTCTTTATATCATATCCATGGAGATGCCTCAACGGTAGGCATAAGCCCCCTGCGCTCTTAGTGATCCAATATCCATAGAGAGCACACACGATTTTCCTAACGCTCCTTGTAATTCATGTATTTGTATTCTTGGACTTGTAATTCATGCACTTGTGATCTTGGACTTGTAGTTCATGCACTACTGTTCTTGGACTTGTGATTTATGCACTTGTGTTCTTCGACTTATAATTCTTGGACTTGTTCTTGCCCTTGCATTTCATGCACCATACCCATGCAATGTCTATGTCATGCTTGTGTACCCGTGAGACTTACATCTACCACACATGTGAACTTGTGCTTGAGTGTCATACTCAATATTTGAGTTCGGTCATAACTTAAATTTTGATCATCCGCCAAGAAACTCTGTCAGGATACATCTACCTAGTTAGAGAATTCTTGACCTAGAAGACTTCCTCTAAGTTCTGACCTACCCAAATATCGATTACCATACAAGATAGATATGCATAATTTATCAAACAATAATCATTGTTGATTCGACAAGATATAACAAGTTCTATAATTCCATCATTTGCAATTTACATTTTTAAGTCTTCACCACAAACATCAATGTCTCAATAACATAATTTCACCATTTCAAAATAACATTATTTCCACATTTTGCATTTCTAAGCATTTGTATTAACACATTCAATTCGTTATTCATCTACAAGTATCCCTCCTCCATTTTTATCAATCATCCATCCATAAACCTTAACCATACCATGAAATCCATCTATCATCATTTCCACTCATCCACCTTCAATACCCATAACATTATACCCATTCCTCATCATTTTCATTTATTCATTCATATTCAATAAAATAATGTCAATTATCATAATACTACATCTATTTCCATTTCCATATTTATTAATAGCCTTTAAACACATGCAATGGCTCAATTTCAGCTTTATACATAATAATTTTGATAATCATGTGAGAATTCATTAAACTTGCTTTAATCATGATAAACATTTCACAATCTTGTCTTGTTCATAATAAATCATGTCATAACACATAATAAAGCTATATTAGAGGGGATATAACTTCATTTCATATTTCAACTCCTTAATTCATACATAGTCTTGTAAATCTCTTGATAATCCCTAAACATTCCTATTTTAAACATATAAAACATTACTATGGTTAGATTAGAAGAGATATCGACCTTAAGGATCGTTCCCTTCGATCCAAATCGCTCTAAGGTAACCGGCATAACTGCTAGGAGATCTAGCCCAACTATCACTCACAGTCTATTTGCTGATGATAATATTCTATTTTGCAAGGCATCCCCGAATGAAGCAAGAAACTTAAAGGACCTCTTAAGAGAATTTTGGAAGGTTATCGGGACAGCGGGTTAACTATAACAAATCTGGGTTATGTTTAGCAAGAATACTCCTCATAAGAATCAGAGAATGCTTAGCTGAATGCTAAAAATCAAGATTTCAACCAGATTTGGAACTTACTTAAGGCTTTCCTCGGTCTTTTGGAAGGTCGAAAGTCAACTTGCTCTCCAATATCAAAGACCGCATTTTGAATCGGATTCAAAGCTGGAAAGGAAAATACCTCTTAAAAGCGGGCATGAATATTCTTATCAAGGTCGTGGTTCAGGCCATCCTTTGCTTATGCAATGAGCTACTTCAAACTTCCCTTAACTCTTTGTCGAGAGATAAATTTCGCGGTTGCCAACTTTTGGTGGGGCCAAGATAATCACAAGAGGAAGATTAATTGGATTAAGTGGGACACAATGCGCACCAAAAAAGGGGAAGGAGGCGGAGGATTTCATGATTTAGTTTTTTTCAACATCGCCCTCCTTACCAAACAAGGAGAGTCCTTGATTAAAAACCCGAGCTCTACTTGGAGGAGAGTCTTCTAGCTGGGAGGGAGGCACTTAAACTAGGGATTCGTTGCAACCTAGGTAATGGTAGAGCTATAAACCCTTGGGTTGACGCCTGGGTCCCCACCCTTCCCGGTTTCAAAGTGCAATAAGTCAAAGCTGATCATTAACCCTGTACTACAGTAGCTGATTTCATAAAGAACTCAAGAGAAGGATGAGATTTAGACAAGTTGAGACAACATTTCACTTCAGAAGAAACCGCGGCGATCACCAAAATTCCTTTCAGTAAGCATAATGGTAACGATGAAGTTGTATGGCACATGGAGAAGAATTGATTATTCTCAGTTCGATCAGCATATCACGAGTACAAGGAAGCAACATCTATAAGACACGAAGGCGAAGCTAGTTCAGCTAGTGCAATCACAACCAAAGGTTGGAATTCTATTTGGAAACTTCCTCTTCATTCCAAAATTAGTTGGTTCATATGGCACTGCCTAAAAGATGTGATTCTAACCCGTGAAGCACTAATTCAACGCAAGAATATTCCGGTTGAGCCCCAACGTCTCATTTGTGATACTCAGATTGAGATTGTCGACCACATTTTATTTGATTGCCAAGTTGCTCATAGTGTTTGGTGGGGAGCTTCACTATCTCTTCGCACAGATCAAAATGAGACTAGAAGCTTGAAAGAATGGTGGCATCAGTGGACGACTCAAGTTCTGGCGGAACCTCAAAAATCCTCTTTCCTCATTCTTTGTGCGTCCATCATGTGGAGTTTATGGAAAAGCCGGAATGAGAATTACTTTAAGGCGGTTCCTCCTGATTTGACCCACATTATTCACCATGCCGAAGCCCTCGCCCAAGACTGTCTTCGGGCTTTGAAGGTTGACAACAGCAACCAGGCATCAGGGCTGCTCCGAACAAAGCCTCTCAGCGGCAACTGGACTCCTCCTTCTAATGGCTGGGTTCAAATCACTTCGAATGAAGCTTTCAATCCTCACACTCAGGCAGCTGGATCAGGGATCAATAGCTAGTAACTCCAAATGGTCCATTCTGTAGGGAAATCTCCAAGCCGTCCCAGGTGGGTCAGCCTTAATAGCTGAAGTTAGCGCTTTTCACAATGCAATTGCCTTAGGAGTCTCTAAAGGTTAGCAGCAGGTGGAATTCGCTCTCGACACTGAGATATTGATAAAGTTCTTTCACCATCCAAATATCCAAGGGTCAACTGAGATCTCGGTCATCATGAGGGACATCAGAAAGAAAATCCATCGGATCCCTAACCATGTGGTAAACCACATCAGCAGAACAACCAACTCATTTGCCCACAAGATTGCTAACCACAACATGAGATTTTATTCATCTGAAGACTTTTGTTATCATCTGCTATCTCCATAGGCATCTAGAAAAATTCTGTATTCAAAGAGGACTCCATCTGTTTCTTCTGAGGATCCTTGAAGCAGCTTGTATCTCCCGCCAAAAAAAAAAAGGGTTAAGCATCTAACCTTGATTTTTAGAAAAACAAAATAAAATCAAAAGAATTAAAACTTGTTAACTATTAAGGTAGTTAAAGGGGCCTTGTAAGGGAGAGGACCAATAGTCTGCTTCTCACCCCGAGAGAACTATTGCCCCAATTATAATTGAGTAGTGACTAGTGAAGCCGAATGCGCAGATATCTTTTAACACACACCCCTTTTTAATTATGATTAAGCTTAATTAAATTAAGGTTAATATATATTTTTATTTATTTTTTCTAATAAACAAAGTTAAATGAATGAACCCTAAGGATGAGTAAATCTTAACCGAATTTAGTGAGTGTCGAAGGGAAAGTGGACCAATGAGGATTGCGCATTCGGTCCGGTCAGCCAAACATTTCGCATTATAGCATACCCCACGGTACGTTATCTAATATACCACCTCGTCATTGTGTCCCTTTTAACACTGATTAAGCTTAACTAAAATAAAATTAAATTAAGTGAATCTTAATCATAATTGATGAATGTTAAAAAGCAGGGCGTGGACCAATGAGGACCACCCATGTTGTTACAACACGATGGAAACCGCTGGTAAGCCCCAGTAACGTTGACGCAGTCCGACACTATGAAATGTCGGGTATGCTGGCCAGACCAGAATTCATGACACGGGTAAAAATAAAATCATAAGATGATATCTCGTAAAGATTGCGAGATTTATTGATACGATAATATGGATTTGACAAACACACGATATTTTGGAGAAGCTTTTGACTAGTTGACATTAAATGGCATTGGTTTACACTTTCCAGCCATCTCTGTCCATTCACCAACCCTTCTTCCATTTCTCTCTCTCTCTCTCTCTCTCTTCTGTTGAACCCTAAAATTCCCTTTTTTAGGGTTTGTGTCTGGGACCTAAGAGGTATAAGAGAAGATCTCACAGAAACAGAGCCTGAAGACTCAGTCTGGTATGCCCATCTACATTGTTTTGTTGTTCTTATAGAATTACGAAATTTGTGTTTTTTTTTTTTCATTTTGTTCTGCAATCCATCTTTCTCGGGATTTAAATCTATGATCGAGTTTTTAATTTTTAAATTAGCGTTTGGGATGTTTTCGTAGCAATTTCACCGTTTGTCTGTGATTTTGTTCTTTTTTTTCTTCCTAAATCTGTGATTTTTTTCTCTCTGTTGGAGTAAGATTTCTGTTATAATTTATTCATGTTTTTTTCCAAATCTCTTGATTTTGTTTTGTGGTTGTCAGATCGTTTTTGTTTTTTTTCCTCCTCTTTGGTTTGCTAATGGAGGATGTAGATGGGATTTGATGAGCTTGATGGTGTTTCATATTTTTCTTGTGTTCGTCTTTTGATCCTTCAGTGTTTTTCATTCTCCTTCCCCAAGTTTGCGACCTTCTTTAGATTGGGACAGTATTCATTGCAGCATTCTTCTTTTGCTTCATCATGTATATTCGTCTTCTTCCATTCCAAAGAGTGATCTCATGAGAATTATACTAGTTGAAACTATTAATTTCCACTATAATTTGGCAATATCTATTTTACGAGTATTCTATTCTAATTGTTATGCATTTGTTATAAATCCTTTTGACATTAGAGGGTTTCACTGAGGAGTAAAAACTTTACCAAGTCATAAGAAGAAGGTGATTTCATTAGGGAGTACGACAGAGGAATCGGGTAAACATGGGTTTCTTATGAAATCGAGAATTCTTCCTTCATCACCAACTTTGAACTTTTTTTGCTTTTGAATTATTCGAAACTAAATTTACAGATGCTTAGAGAAAAATCAACACATTGCCCATATATTGTTACATTTGGAAGAAATGTGGTATATTTATCTGACTAATAATATAAAGTTAAAAATACCTTGGAGGATTTTTTTGGCCAGATGCGAGATGCAGAAATATAGGTCAATGTTTCGCAATTATAACCAAGTTTTAGGGAAGTTTTACTTCCAATACGAGTTTATTTGTTTGTGCATCGGGAAATATAAGTGGGTAGGCTTTTTTGTTGTTGTTGTTTATAATGTAAGTTTATTTTCTGCCCCTTTGTTATGGCTTGCTTGCACCCTATAATTTAGCTACATCATCAATTGCTCCACTCTCTTCATTTTCTTTACCTTTTTCGATGCACTACATGGATTTGCTACATCTATTCATTATTTGGATTGTCAAAGAGGTTTCTCTTCTACGTTAATTACAATTCTAAATTTTCTTATTTTTAGATTTGAATTTTAAAAATGATTGGATTAATAACGATAGGTAATATCGGAAATACAATTCAAATGTGTTGGAGGAAAGTGATAGCTTCACAAAACTGTTAAGTTGTCATAATAACTCTTATTATCACCTATTTTTATTTATTAGATATAAATACAAAATTACTTGATTTATAATGACATTGACAGCTAATACGGGAATCTTATTTGAATATCACACACAGCATAAGTGCATTCTTTCAAAGCAATGATTTTTTAACTGCGTTATATAGTTGGAGGAAATTGGTAGCTTCAATAAATTAAACACACTTATAACAAATAACTCAATTTTTTGTACTTAGCATGAGCTTGGAACAATGGATAAGGATTACAAAATTGAATTCATATTAGAATTACACGATATGTGAAACAAGTTTAATGTGATATGAATGTTTGAAATGAGTAAAAATGTAAAACTAATACATGCTAAGTAACCTGTTTAGGTCACCCTTGTGATGCTTTCTTGATTAGCCATGAATGGTGTAGAATTTCCCACAAGCGTGAAGGCTGAGTAGAAAAAGAAAAAAAAAATAGGGAGAGAAGAATAAGAGGCAATAAAAGAGAGGGGGGGGGGGGGGGTATTCAGTAATGATTTGAAATTTTGAATTGGGCCTGTTGCATTGTTAAGTTTATAGGCCTCGGTTAGTCTCTGTAGACCTCTAAAATTAGGCACAGGACCCCTTTCCCTTTATATGCTCTTGATGCATGGTCATATAAAGAGTTTCATTCCACATAATTATTTGTGGCGTCAGATCAAATTCTGATCCTTCAAAGAAGAGTTGCATAATTTTGAGCAATTCCTGGAAGCACAACCATGGTGGAAAATGGAGATTTTGTTGCAATGGTCACTACAGTAGAGGAACGGTTCGAATCCCTACCAAAACAACAAGTGATGAATTCTTGAAATGCAGCAATATATACAGATTATGACTAAGTTCATGGTGCTAGTGGATTCCCGGTTTTACGAGTTTAAAGAGGTATCGATTATGAAGTTTTGTATGTAGAATTCATGAATTTGGTACTACTACAGTTGTAATCCAAGAACATAGTAATTAGTAACAGCACACATGTTTAGTGGGAAGCCCAAGTCTAGTATCTTTGATGTGACAACCACTAAACCAAAAAGTCTTAAAATGAAGTCAACACTTCTTAACAGTGTGGTCAAAGCATCCAGTTACGGCTAGATGATGGGGATTCCCTAGGTGAAGCGTCGACTAGGTGACTAAATTTTTTTTTCATTTATTAAAATTATAAATATTTAGGATATTCATATATTTTTGAAAATAAAGATTAGAAACTAGAAGTAATGCATAAATAAGACCAAAATGTTACTACAAGATTAGAGAGAATAGTGTGGAAAAGGGGGAGAAAGCCATATGCGGAAGCCCTCAGAAAAAAAAAAAATATTTTCTTAGACAAACCCTAGGCAAAAACTATTAAATAAAAAATATGTTATATTTTTTAATATATTGTATATATTTTTTTATAAATAACATTAAACTTTTTTTTGATCTTACCTCTTACGTGCCTTTATCACTAGCAAATTTAGTGCCTGGGACAAGGTTTAAAAAAACGGTTTTGGACACCGTAACGGACACGGCCGAAACCTTTACGTGACACCGTTACGTAATGGTTTCGGCCTTTACTTATTTTTTTTTTTTTTTGCTTAAAAAAAATCCAAAAAATTTCAACAAATAGAAAAAAAAAAAAAAAATCATATAATAAATGAGTAATAAGATACTTTTAAAGTCAATATGAAGTTCAAAATTTAGAAAGAAGGAAATTAGATGGGTTGAGGCTTGAAACATACCTGAAATAAAGAACATGCCTTGGATTCCTTCAAATTTATGAATTAAACCTCAAATCAAGTTGTTAATCAACAAAAAACAAAAAGATTTTAGGAAAAAAAATGTACTAAGAATAGGTAAAGAAGAAGAGAGGAAACAAAGATAAGGTTTTATAATGAGTTTAGGAATTTTCGGAACCCAGTCCTACGACCGAAACCTTTACGTATCGGGCGTAACTCCCGTTACGTAACGGTTTCGGGCGTTACAGTTTTGTTTCGGGATAAACGGGTAAATGTACGATATTGGGTATCGGAGGCCACCGAAACCTTTACGTAACAGTTTCAGCGATTTTTTAAACCATGGCCTGGGAGACAAGTCTTAGCCCCTAGGCACCACTAGACGACCTCATCTTAATGAGTGCTTGTCTAGACCTTGATTGGGTGTTAGGGATCTGGCTAGGTAAGGCAGTTGCCTAGGTGGCATGCTGACCTTACTACTATATAGATATGCAGGAACACAACTTCATGATCATGGTGCTTATGGCACATAATTATGGAGTTCAGACACAAAAATGATGATGATAATAACATGCTTTTAAAAAGGAGTTAAGGACAACTCCACGAGATTTCAACTTGATCGAGCTGATCGTGAGTCGTAACTACTACATTTGGGATTCATTATTGATTAAAAAAAACTACTATGATTTGATTCATCAAGTAGTGAAGTTGAGATTCTTATTTTTATTAAGATGACTCTTGAATTGGGAGGCTTTTTTCAGGAGGATTTGTTTAGAGATATGGCTTGGCCAAGTTCAAAATAGTTTCCTTCATGACTTTAAAGTTTAAACTAAAGGGTAGGGGTAGCAATGAGTGTAGTTGGGTTGGTTTTGGGTCAGTCAGATTCGGTTTGGGTAGGGATAACCTCAATTCGAATCCGGCCTAGTTATAAATGGGTTGAGAAAGCGAACCCAAGCCCAATAATAGACCCCTCAACCCAAACTCGCCAACCTAACCCGTTTAACTACATAGAGAGTAATTGAATGTATGATATACTGAAATTTAATTAAAATAAATTATATTAAATACATACTTGTGTATGTTTATTAATAAGCTAACAAGGTATTATGACCCGCTGGGTCACGGAGCCAAACCTAAACCCAAACTTCACCAATTATCAATGGGTTGAGAAAGCTAAACTTGAACCCAACCCGTCAAAAGTCGGACGGGTTGATGGGTTGGGGGCGGTCTAATTTATGTTTATCCTTGAAACTAGACGCCAACTTTGATTTTAGAGAACCAAGACCAATGCTTATTCAATGAATAGCTCGCAAGGGGCGTGAAAAAAATTGAAATGCTTGGCCGTGGGGTGCTAGAACTCTAAAAACATGACAACTCAAAAAATGTCAAGGTCAAATTCTTTTAGGTAGGGGAATTGATGTGGAACCGTGTGGTCAAAATGTCACCTAGGCAACGCCTCACTTATGACCTTGCTAGGAGCCTAGGACCCTTGTCACCTAAATTTAATAATTTTAACAGACAAAGGTAAATTTTAGTTGCCTAGGCATCGCCTGAGCAATGCCTTGCCTAGGAACCCCCCTATCGCCTAGGCGCCACTTGTTCGCTTTGACTACACTGAATGTGACTCCTTATGTCATGAAATAGGAATAAGAAGAATAATGGAAAAGAGAGACTTATGTCTTGAGACACTTCAGCCCTATAGAGGCTGAAGCCTGAAGGTGACAAGCTCCAGCCTTACTAAAGTGGTCAATGAAGTCCCAAAATGATTGGGCTGGCAATTTGTTCAAAGCCCCTGATCAGATTTAAGTATGTAACCACATTTTGGTCCAAACCCATAATCAGGTTCAGGCCCATACCTGTAAATGTATTGATGCCCTAGCCGATGCGTGGGATCCATGAGTTTTTTTGTTACTTCATTAGCAAGTTATGGTCTTAACTCTTATTGAGTAACTTGCTGTTTAAGTTTTTTTGTAGCCTGTCCTTTTAGTTACTAGGTAGCACGATCTTTGAAGTATTCAATAATGTGTGCTTTAGGTTATTTGGTTGCTTGTTTGACAGGTTATTAGATTTGATGTTTATTTAACTAGTTGTCTTGTTTGTTAAGTGATGGGTCGAGTCCATAAATAAGTGTAATGGTGTGGAGCGTTTAGGGAATGCTGCTGAATGGGGCGTTTTGAAGCTTGATAATGCATAATCTTTTTTGCTGAGGTTGGACTTAGCAAATGGGGGTGTGATTCCAATTTCCATCAACCAGGCAAATCTTAGAGAACTAACTGTTCTGTTTTTCCATTTGAAGTAGCGCGACTCTACTTATTCTCTCTTCTCTCTACCTCTATTCCATTCTCTCTTCCACTTCATCTTCTAGTTTTAACCCAATCGGCTACTTTTCCTTTGTTTTCTTAGTTTCTTGTTAAAGTCTATAAATGTGTAACTTTGTGGTGTACTTTTAACTTTGTGGAATGAATTTTTTGTTATGGTGTATAAAAGAACTTTGAGGAATTATGTCTTTATTATTTAAAAGCTTGCTGATTCATGATCCTTTTTTGGAGGTATGACTAATGATGGTGTGATTCTTGATAGATATCAATGACAACATCCTTTAAAGGTGTATTAATGGGGTGGAAAAGAAGGTTCTAAGGCCCAAACTTTGATTTGGCATATGTCGGATGATTTAGGGCCCACTTGGGACCAAAGATTAAAAATATTGGTTTCAGGAGATGTATCGTTCCCAACCAAAACCTATATATATATATCAGTTTTTCAGACGATACATATAATTTTTTCTTTTTCTAAAAAAATTAAATTAAACTTTAAAAAATCAATGAGTTATAGGAACTAAATTTACCAAATATAAAGTCAAAAGCTATTGAAGCTCTTAAGGATCAGTTAAAGAGAAGAGGGTTGAGCTTTGCTAACCGCTGTTATCTATGCCTGAATGATGAAGAAAATGTGAATCATTTGTTACTGCACTGCCCGGTAGTCTCTGAGTTTTGGGCTTTCTTCTTGGCATGGTTAGGTTTTCAATTCTGAGCTTCTTATCTGGTTGAGGTTTGACAACTTTGGTGGGTGCTAAGGAAAAAATCTAGATTTCTTTACCGAGTGCGATAGCATGGGCTATCTGGAAAGAGAGGAATGATCGCTTATTTGACAACTCCTCCTCCCCATTTCTTCATATCCTGTCTCGGTGCGTTAGTCGATTGTAGATTGAAGTTCCTCTCTCCGAAGTGAGGGATACCTTGTATCCCTGAGAAGTCAGTGGGTGGCTCAAGTGTGCCATTGTATTGATATTCCTTTCTCCCTTTAGCTTGTTATTTTTGTCTATCTTTTTTTCGTTTACATCTCTGTTAATTGTTGGTTTCTTTATAATATATTTGATTTACCGATCCCAAAAAAAAAAAAGGATTGTGTGATGCAACCCTAACCTTAGAGGAGGGATTCTTAGAGTATTTTATCTTCTTTTTCTTCTTATTTTTATTCTGTGCCCCGTTATATTTTAAAAAACTCCCAAACCCCTTTATCTTCAGCTTTTAAACCCTAAAAAGAAACCTTACTTATTTGTATAACCTTAACCCTTTTCCAACTTGTAAGCCTACGTCCTAATACCTCAAACCCTTAAATAGTTAAAGTTAGACCTAGAAATAGTTGTTGTTCAGAAATTTCAGCAACCTATTTATGAAATTATAACAATTTCATGCCTTCAAACCCTTACCTATTCCTGCCCCTAAACCATCTACAAAGCCTACTCTCTTTCTTCCACCTTTAGAAACCCTAAACTCACTAGCTTTCCAGAACCTTAGCCAACCACAACAGATCGTAGACAGCATCATCTTAGTGCTGTCCTAAATCACTCAACTAACCAGGTGATCTTAGAGATGTGATCAGACTCTTCTCTATTATCTTTATCAAGTAGTTTGACTCTACTTCATTATCTTCTTCTTGCACCTCTTCTCAATTATCTCTATTATGTGTTTTATTTCTATGTGATCTTATTAAAATTCTTCCACTAGTTTTAGAATTTCTTAATACTTCCTAAATATAGCAGAATGTGTCAATGTAGTCAAAATGTGGGCTACGCCTAGGCCATTGCTCGCATAGGTAGGACGCCTCTAGCCGGACACTCATTAAGATGAGGTCACCCAGTAGTGCCTAGGCCTTGTCTCCCATGAACTGAAGTGCTATTGACAAAGGGCACCTGAGACTTACATAAAGGTAGAAGTTTTGTACAAAAACAAAAAAATAATCTCTCTTCTCTATCTCTCTCTTTACACATATATATATAGTAATAGATTGTCTATATTTTTTTTGCTTGTGGCTCTCTTCCCTTCTTAAAACTATGCTGGTGACAAACTATGCTCTTTGTTTTTTTTTGGTTGTGACATTTTGGTCTTATGTATGCTTTATTTCTAAGTTTAATTTTTTATTTTCAATATTATATGAATATCGCACATTATAATTTTAACAAATGAAGTACATTTTGGCGGCTTATGCATCACCTTTCCTGGGGGAACCCATATTGCCTAAGTCTCCTGGATGTTTTGTTTTTTATTTTTTTACGCATTGACTACACTGGAATGTGTATATACTAAAAAAGCAAAAGAAGAAGATTATCTAGAAATTGTAAAATCATGATTTTTCATAAATTCGAAGATCAGGTTCACTATTAATAAATTGTAAAAACAAAGATTACTATGAATAGCAAATATGTATTGTACTAAAAATAGCTAATTCACACACACACACACACACACACACGCACACACACACACATATATATATATGTACTTATTTATTTATGAATAAGGAGAAGTTGAGAATTGTATTTGGGCTACAAGTGACTTGGATGCTACTATTTCTGTAATGTGGAATTTGCTTCCGGGGGGTGCTGTTTACTGGTATATATGGGGGGAGAGGAACAAGAGAGTCTTCTATTTCTATAATCTTGTCTCTTCAATAGAGAGTTTGCATGGCGGTTAGACATTTATTTATAGCTTGGTGTATCATTTGGAGGGATTTCAAGGAGCTGGATATTCACTCTATTTTGTGACTTGAGCGAGCCCGGAGTTTTGGGGGCATTTATATTTTATCTTTTTGTTATTATTTGGTTCACTTCCTTGTGAACCTTGCTGTAAGCTTTCCTCAGTTTTGTATTAAGGAGGAGATTTACAAGAACGGTGGAATGAGAGCGTTCCACCTAAAAAGAAAGGGTTAGGAGTTGAGAAAAAACACTTTTGACTCCATATATTTACAAAATTACTACCCATACATATTAGAATTCTTTGAGGAGGCTGCCAAATCGTGCAAATTCCACCCGATAGAGGAGCACAATCAGACAAAGAGGACTCAGCCCCATCGAAGATTCTATTTTTTCTGTCCCTCTAAGTCCCATAACAACCTACATTTTGAAACATATTTCTAGAGGATGTAGCCCTTCTGCCGAAATCTCCATCAGGCCAGTAGAGAATAATGTCTCTCACTCCTTTTGGAACTCAAGACATATCAACTAAAGATAAGAAACTCCAATTCACCAAAGCTGTTGGACAATGGAAGAGGCAATGGCTCACATTTTCTGCCTTTTTGATAATGGTTCAAAAACCCTAAAAGTTGACTTGACTCGAAAGTTAGCCGGGTCGAGTAACTCAAAAATGAAAAACTCAAAAAGAAGAAAAACTCGACTTAGTCCAACTCAGAATATATATATATATATATATATATATATATATATAAATACACCAATTAGACAATTACCAATTTCTTAAACATTTTATTAAAGATCGAATCGCAAATAACTTGAAAACTTAGATTAAAAGAACTCAAAGTAGACTAGTTTTGTAGCCTCAAACAACCTAAAAATCACGTTTAACAGAACCCATAGTAGGCTGTTTTTGTTGCTCTAAAAAAACTGATGCAAAAACAATGTAACGTTTGAGTTTAGGTTTTTTTTTTTTAAATGACAAAAATACCCTTCTGACTCAACCAAGTATGTCAGGTCGAAAAACTTGACTTGACTCGAACGAGTAACCGAATAACTCGCCGAATAGTGTCTCCTAAGAGTTTTGAGGCGACTTGATCTGAAACTCAGTCGAGTCGAGTAACTCGGCCAAGTTTTGAGTCGACTCACTGAGTTTTTGAACTATGCTTATGACACATACAACACCTATTTAGGATATGCATGCCCTTGTTAAATGATTTATAGTAAGGATCTTGTCAAGTTTTGACGTCCAAGAAAAGCACAAATCTTTGGAGGGATTGTAGCCTTCCAAACCTTGCCAAACTAAGGCCTCCTGACCAGATCTCCATTATCTTCTCTAGGGAATAATTGTAGAAATATCTAGTAGTGAAGACCGAAGGTCCCCTTAGAATTACTCTTCCATATCTAATGATCATCTCTATCGGGATTGATATTGAATCCATTCAACCTATCAAGGAGATGCAAGCTTTCTTTGACTTCTAAGATTCCTGTGAAATAAAGGGCATCACACAACCTCCCCAGTCTCCTCTCGAAGAGATTACAAACCAAAGCCTCCTCAGATGGAGTGAGGCTATGCAAGTGTGGGCACATTTAAGAAAATCTCCCACCCCCACTCCATTCATTGTCCCAGGATCAAGCTTGCTTCCATTGCCTACTGAGAACTTTGTTTGTTCCCAAAAGCTCTCCTACACCTTCATTATCCATTTCCAAACTTTGACTCCATAAGAACTAGATACTTGGACATGATCACAATTGCCGCTAGACGTCCCAAACTTAGCTCCTACTACCCTTCTCCACAAGCCCCTTTCCTGAGTATTGAAGTGCCATAGCTATTTTCTCAATGAAGCCTTGTTCACACATCAGAGTTTCCTAAAGCCTAACCTCCACATTCCTTAATGCTATGTTTGGTTGCCGAGGAAATAGATGAAAACATGGAAAAGAAAGGAAAAATTTGAATTTCTAGTACAATTTTTAGCTATCTTCAGCATGTCTGCACACCCATTTGAACTTAATGTACATATAAAGTGAATATATATATATATATTCTCCTTCAAAATAAACTTTTATGTTGCCTTTAAATCTCTTCTTCCTCTTTACATGCCTAGTGTATGCTTCTCTTTTCTTTAAAGAAGAGTTATCTGGCTCACTTCATTAAAGTAAGTGACTGCATTGATAATGGGGACATATCACTTATACAGTGGCAAGTTTATTGAGAGTTGGTACACATACATACTCTTGCGGCTAAATTAATGAATCATCTCTTCAAATGATGGTACTGTGTGTTAGCCATCTATCATCTAATCACTGCTATCTGATATACATACATAGTTACGAATATTTGCTCAGTATACATTCTCACTATAATTTCATTAAGGACTTATGGTAGTTTTGTGCTGATATAATCTTGCATACTTATTTTCTTAGCTCTTAGTTTTGTGTAGCTCCACTTCTTACATGTTTTTGTTAAATTGATTTCCTTCGTTGAATAAAACTCTTTATAGGAAATGCTTTAGTGGAGGTTCCTGCTGCAATTGTATCTGGTACTCTTTTTTGCTTAATTCTCCCGTTATTTCTGTATTTCATACCACATTTTTTTGACAGGTAGGGGTTATACTTATGCTATGGCGAATTCCAAGGGGTCATCGAACTACAGAAATTTGCCGTACACTGGAAAACAATCACTTCTTCCCCCTAAAAGTCCCTTTCCTATTGTTTCCCCATCGTATGCTGATTATGGCTCCAGCCTTGCAATAGGATCAAAAGGTATTCCAAAGCCTAGAGATGGGCATAGGCACCACCAACGCACTTCCTCTGAGAGCTTTCTCATAGAGGAGCAACCTTCTTGGCTTGAAGAACTCCTTAATGAGCCGGAAACACCTTTGCGCAGAGGAGGTCATCGGCGTTCATCAAGTGACTCTCTTGCTTACTCAGATGCAGCTAGCGCTTCTAACATAGATAAAGTAGCTAAGGAGGACTACAAATTTAAAAATATAACTTCTGTACCTTCACGGCGTTCTCAAGACTTCGATCATTACAAAGATGTGCGACATGCTTCTTTCTACATGGAGCTGAATTCTTTTGGAAATCAGCAGAATAGGGCATGGGAATCATCCTTGACATCTGTGACTTACCCAAGTGGCGTTCCATCGGGAAGGGATAACATTATTCTTCAAAGCACAGGATCATCACTTGCTCTGCAGGAATCAGATGTGGTGCCATCTACGGTCTCTGAGAAGCAAGATCCAGAGGGATCTGGTTCACATGATCTAAAAGGTTCTTCTGAAAGAAGGGATTACTCTTATGCAAAACCTTCTGCATCTGAGACAGATCCAAAACGTGCTAAACAGTAAGTTGTGCACTCATTTGTTTTAAACATAAATGTTTATTGCTTAACATTACCTTATAATCTAATAATCTATTAACACGACATTGTAACTTGCTTGCTGTTCATCTAACGAACAAATGCTGTTTTACATTTTATTGTTGCATGTGTTGCTTGGACAACTTTTATGCGTGGGCTATTTCCCAGACAATCATTAATATCTTATTCTTAAATCAACAATTCTAGGATGCCTTTTTCATTAGTTATAAGTGTGATTATTTGGACATTTTAAAAAGGATATTTTGGTCATGTTGAAAATTAAAAAAAAAAAGAATATTTTGAGAAATATTTTCTCTCAAGCTTAATAGATCTTGTAGCCCTTACTGGGTGCCAATTTGGGTGCTTACAATAATTTTCAGTCTTAAAGATGCATAAGGTGTTATGCTCCACAATAATCACCTTCTGGTGAGATTATTAGTGTGTTCAAATGCTCATGTGATTTTTTCATTCAAAATGTTAAAGAATTCATATGCAAATGATGAGTCAATGAGGAGATTTAAGGGCATCGTGAAGAATTACGTCTTCAGAAGACTATGGATCAATTTTCTTCTTGGGTCCAACAAGTTAGGGTTGAAAGATGGTGGAGGCGGCTTTCCATTACTCTATCCCACGAATCCCACTACCAGCACAAAGTAAGAGATTTAGAGCCGTCGGGTTGCTGTTCGGTAGAATCCCATAGGGGGTTAGGGGTGGCAAAGAGGTTAGCTCAAGCTTGATAGAGCCTCATAAGCTTATTAAACCTAAACAAATACAGTATTTGGAGTAGATCTTTGGTGTGCCTTTGCACTAAGCAATCCTCAGATTAGTGCGAGCTACATTGAGAGGTGAACCAGCTTCTTTTCAAGGACGAACAAACTTAATTGATTTCATTGGAAGAGGATAAGGAAGTTTTTGTCTGATTGATTCGTTCCCTTTAAAATCCTCGTGTTAATCAATAGATGGTGGCAGAGAGCTAATGGATGTCCTGCATTTGTCTTATCGCCATGTTATTTTTTTTATCGCCATTTTTATTTTTTTATTTTTTATCGCCATGTTATTGGTTAGGATCCTTAGGGATTAGAGGCATACCGGTTCATCTATGGACTAGCAATATGTTTGCTCTTATTGGTGATTTACGTGGGGGTTTATTGGAGATTGTTTTGAGGACGAGACATCAATCAGTTCCCGGTGAAGCCTGCATTAAAGTGAAACAAGTAAGTTTGGCGTGGATCCCTCGAGTAGCAATCATTCGAGAGAATCGAGACAAAGAGATGGAATTTCCAACCGTTATTTCCAATATTGCCGGCTGTGGGGCCCCTATGGTTCAAAGAAGAGGTGGTGGGGGTCGAGGACACAAAGGCAGGTTCCAGTCTTTCCTCTAAGCAAAGGCAAGTTGCTTAAAAGCTCTTAGAACCGCTCTCGGTAACCACTTTTTGAGTTCCCTGCTTTGGAAGCGGAAAGCAGAATTGATTGTGATCAACTAGGGAAGTGAATCGCCTTTCAAAAGAGGACTAAAAAGACAGAGATAGAGATCACTTGAAATTTACAAAGGCCTTGAGCTATGGAAAGAAGAGATGGTCTTTCTCTAAGCTAAGCCACCCGAGGTTGAAGACGATGCAAAATGAAATTGACTGAAAATAATCAATGAGTATCCCAATCCAGGTCAGGTGGCAGCCCTATAATAGGGTTCTAGATATTATTAAATCAGAATATCAAAGTAAGTAATATCCTCACCTTTGATTTTTGGCTAGGGTTTGCATCTCAAGAACTTGATTCAATCTCTTTTTGATTGATAGAACTTGATTCAATCTTTTATCAATAGCAATAGCAAACAATAAAAATCAGCAACAATACTCAAACCTCAACTAAAGCAACTCTCCAATTATTTAAAATTCATCAAACCTATTAATAAAAAATTAAAAGCCACCTATATATAAGCATAGGTGCCAAAATTTAGTAGCTTTTCAACACAGCTATAACTTCTAAAAAAATAACAAGGACTTGAAATCCCCACTCTAATTGAGACTGAAACGCTTAGTGACAAATCCTAATAATCAACTAAATTAGAAACTAACTTTTAAAAAAAAGAAACTAAGATTAATGGGCCTAGTTGAAATTTAGCTTGGGCCCCCACTAATGGGCCTTCTTATCAGGTGGCTCATAAAGGTTGGTGGTCCTCATATTGTATTCACCCAAAGCTAGCCGTTCACTCATCCATGGGTTTATGTGGTTTGAGCCACTACTTGGTTGGCCCATGGATGCTCCTGCATCAGACTGATAGGTGTAAAATACCTTTTTGGTAATTTTATCTTTGCATTAAAAGGTGTAGTTGCTCAAACCATAATACCTTATATGTCTCGGGGGAATGGGATTATGGAAACAGAGGCTTAGATTTTGCATGATATGATTTACTGCATGATGAATTGAGTGATTTGTTGGCTGTTACAATTTACAAAGTATGTCCTCAGGTTTTGTGTGTATGGATATGGGTCCAAGTGTGGGACTTGCTTGATCTTAGAGTTCTAGTGTACATGGCCATATAGTTAATATTATTATATTCTTCCTCTCAATTTTATTATTTCCTACTATCCTGCTTTTCTATTACATAAAATATCCGTGTCCGACATGGATCCAATATATATTCATGTTAGGTACTTAGGTCGTTTTGACCATGGTAATAAAAATCACCGAAACCGATACGAAACGGGCGATACGTATAGGTATCGGTAGCCTCCTGTACGATATTTATACTGATACGAAACGGGTGATACGTATTGTTTGCTAGTTATGTATGTTTTAATTCAATGTAGAATTGTAATTGTGTTTGCTACTTTGTCTTTGAATCGCTTTCTTTGACTTTATATTTGGTAAATATGGTTTTTATAACTCATTTAACTTTATTTTAAAATTTAATTTGATTTTTTTAATATTTTTTTAAGAGAAAAGAAAAAATTATACGTATCATACGTTTTTATAACTCAATGTAGAATTGTAATTGTAATTGCTATAGGTTTCGGTTGGGACTGATACATCCCCCGAAACCGTATTTTTAATCCTTGGTGTTGACTTAGTCACTCGGGGTACTCTAGGGGGTTTCAAACTGTCAAATTAATAGTGTGTTGGAGAGGGTGTCAAGCTTTGATGCTGGAGCGTCTCTCCGCTGAATTACTCATCATGGCTTTTAGTTAAGTTTGACGACAATTTGGTGAAGGCACTGGGGTCAATTAGAACAAAAGTTGTGTGATCGAAGTTGTGATACATCATACATGAAATCAAAATCCAATTTTACAAAAGAGAGAATTTTTGTAGTCTGATCTCACCATTTTATTTGCAGTCATATTCTTTTGGGGTCAAAAAGCATTTAAATGCCCGAGTTTTGGTGTAATTGGAAAACTTATTTGACTAGCTTGCCAACAAGTTCAAGGTTAAGTGATGTGGATATGAATTGAGTATGGATGAAATATCAATAGGCTGCAGATGTATGATTGGATTTACATTTGAAAGTCTTAGTGTTCAATTTCGTTTTAGAAGTTAGGATTAAGAAAGTTGTTTCTTTAGAAGGATTCCTAGGCATCAAGTCAAAGAGAGAGTTGGGGTTGTTTTTTGGCTGCTGTTAAGATGTTTGACTTAAATAATTTTGAGTTGGTCTAGATTATTTATAGAAGTCTTCCTCTGTCTAGGAATGACATTTGGGTGTTAGCTATATAATAGGCAGTTCTGTTGGAATTGTTTGTGATAAATTTTAGAAATTTTCATGTGGAACTTTGTGGTGTTTTTCAGTTGTCTTTAGAGGTGGATTTCTATGTATCCACGATTAAAAATAAGTTGATGGTATACATTCCATTCTTTCTTTGTATCATTTCCCAAAAAGTTGACAAATTAGGTGGATAGGTAAAAGATATTTTTTGTTTTCCGTCGCTTTGACATGAATAAAAAAATATTGATTTCCCTTTTTCATCTATTGATATCTTTAATTAGGTTGCTGGTACATTCTTCCTAAAAACAGTTATTTATGTCTAGCCAAGATGTGTTATCAGGAAGAGTTGGATCTTCCTCTCAGTGATCCACTCATTTCCAGATTGCATATGCGATATACATACTGCATCATAATTTTGTATCCTCTCTTTGTTTGTCGAAGCTTTAATTGTATGTTATATTTTAACAATGATAATAGCATTCAGTCTCTTTTGTTCCAATCTTATTCCTTCTCTTTGACTGAATCTACATGTAATTCGTAAAGAGTAAAGGACATAAAAACACTTAATGTATGTGAGTTTGAACATTTCATTGAAAACATATTGTATAATGTATTTACTTACATTCTCAAGAATTCTCCAATAGCATGGAATACGATAGTCAGTATTTGCAAATATAGCACAGTATTTCTGTAACTCTGCCACCAAAGTGCTACATATATTTTAGAAAAATCAAGATATTCAAGTAACCAATTATAAGATAAATAAAATAGCAATAAATGAACTAAAATACTTAAAATACCTAGTTGAATTTGATGTCCTTGTCAACTTACCCATCTATCTTCCAAATAGGCCTTTGACACCCTTGAGGCTTGAACAAGTCCATCTATTCGTCGATAATAACCAAGGTTCTAAATGTCAATATCGCTCGACATGTCGAGTAACGAAAAAAAGATATATCGGGGATATATCGCTAGATATATCGTTTATTGGTGATTTTTGGAAAAAAATGACAAAAACATTGGGCAAAATTTAGAATTTTGCACTGGAACTTTAGGAAATGTTAAAATAGATGTTAATATATCTTTGAGAATAAAAACATTTAAAAAAACAATGTACATAAGAGACGCAATGAGAATGGGGTAAAATGTGTGTTGACGACACAATGTATGATTGATTCATATTCCTAAATCATAACTAACTTACATAAAATGTTTCATTTATTTCTCAATCAATCTTAAATTTATCATTCATAACAATACAAACATATATAATAATAATCCAACGCAGTGTAATCAAGGCGTCGCCTAGGCGTTTTTGGACCTCAATCGCCTAGGCACCCCTCTAGGTGGGCGAACCCCATAAAATATATATTAAATTTTATTTTTTTTTTTTAAATCCCAATAAATAGAAAAAAAAATGAATAAACATGTAATGAAGAAATAACAAGATTCTAAATAGTTTTTTTTGCTAAAAATATCATTTTTTTAAACTAAAAATATCGTTTTCAATGCAATCTGGGCCTATTAGGCCTAGATTGCAGACGTACTTCGTGCGTCGCAAGGGGGCTCTGCTCCCCAGGGCAATCGCAAGGGGGCTATGCCTAATATTATACATGTAACATAGACAGTGACATAAATTTGGGTATTTGGCCCAAATTTTGAAGTGTTTAATACTCCACTATGTCAACATGACTTTGGTTATGTGATGAATGATTGTAATAGACTTTTTATTTCATGTTTTTGTGGAATGTAGGTGTAGAGTTTTGGTCTTTTGGATGTTATATATAATAATATATATACGTGATATATATATATATATATATATATATATATATATATATTAAATTTATCGCCTAGGCAACGCCTGGGCGTCGCCTAGGCAATGCCTCACATAGCCAGGTCTAATCGCCTAGATATTGCCTAGACGCCTTGACTACACTGATCCAACCTACTTCAAGAACTACAATCAAAACCAAAAGGAGTTACGCAAAAGCTCGATTGCCACTGTGATGCAAGGACCAACCAACCACTGATTCCAAAAGCCGCGATTGATGGGAAGGGCCGATTAAATCCCTTTATCACAATAGCCCAGGTAAACGAATCGAGCCAAGACCCTCAGTTGTGCCCCACCTACGTGGGCGCCACCAAGTGGTGGGGTGACCTTGTGAAGATGCTCCTACATCATTCACTCCCACTTGAGAAAGCTCAAACTCGAGACTTAGGCTTTGATACCACCTGATGTAGGGGACCAACCAACCAACTACTGATCCCAAAAGCTGTGACTCATAGGAAGGGCCGATTAAATCTCTTTATCACAATAGCCCATACAAACGAATCGAGCTGAGACCCTCAGTTGTGCCCCACCTATGTGGCACCAAGTGGTGGGGCGATCCCTGTGAAGATGCTCTTGCATCACACCGACACTGGCAAATGAAGTTGTATACCTCTTTACCCATATAGATGTGACTCATACACAAAAACATATCCATATGGATATTGGCCCTCTGGCTGTGCATAGTTATGTTCCCGAGAGCACAATTGTCACTAACACTCTCAAATAAGGCTGTACCTCCATACTCATATTCATATAACTCATACCCAAAAATATATCCATTTGAATTTTTTTGGAATTTAAATTTGGGAGTATTTTAAACGGAGGGTACCCATATTATGCTTAATATTTTTTTTGTAAAACTTAAATGTAAAGTATTTTTCTGCTAAACTGTTAGTTGACTTTTTGATCTTGTAGATGAAAATATTTTTGAAGACTAAAATATGGGACATACTTTTTTTTACAGTACTTTTGGCTTTTAGTAATGTTTTGATATGGTATAATTTATGAAATTTTAAGATTTCAGAAATACCTTAGCATTTGAAAGTTGAAATTCTCAAAAAGTCACTAAAAAGTCTAAAAAGCGAATTTTGTTCTAAAACTGAAAAGTTGACTTTTTATTCTTCAAGAATTTGAATCTAGGATAATTTTTAGTAAATTCAAATGGGGAGTATAATCATTTATATATAAATATCTTAAGTAAATAGTAAATGATATTTTATGTAAATAAGATAGAGTGAAGCAATGAGCTTCACTTTCATATCCAAAGGCCAAAGCCTATAAAAAAATAAAAATTGTCGGTTGATATTACACGACATCAGCGATATATCCTTGATATGGTGCAAAATTATTTAAACTGCATGTAGATGTGTCGCCGATTACCGATATCGATAAACATAGGCGATATATTGTTGATATTGTCGATTTTTTGAATCTTGATACTAACTCCTCTTGAAGATGATACCAGCCTCTCAATATAGTCTTACAACCCTTGCTTCACCTGTATGCCCACTTTGAACTTAGGATCATAATAGAAGCGTGGGTTCAAAAAGTAACCTGTTGCATGCGGTTTATATCTCCAAAATACTAGAGTTGCCATAGTGCTAAGCACCATGAAACACCCGATCTCCATTTTTTTTTAAAGGATTTTGCTAGCCCCATTCTCTCCTATTACACCCCTCTTTTCGGGTAAAGGGGAAAAGGAATTTTTGATGCGCCCACAACTGTTGACACAAAATCCTTGTCTTATTAACCTTAAATGGGGAAAGTGCATTAGGGAAGAGTGAGGCTAGCACTTCCCATCTTTTTATAATCATCCAGTGCTCAATACACGGAATCATTCAATTCAACTGCTTTTACAGGTAGACGACTGTGCTCCAACTTGGTCAAAATACTTACTGTGTCAGGCCCATACAAGTCAAATTTCTCGAACTTGGGCTTTCTTTATTTGGGCCTCTTACTTTATCCCAACTTCTCGAACGATACAGATTCGAGTTAGGCAAAATCCCAACTTCTTTATCTTTTATGATTCGGTGTGGCTTGTTGTATTATGGGTTGATGTGGTTGCTGAAACCAATAAAAATGATTATATTAGACTGTAGTCAACCATCAGATCATATGTGGGTTTATTAGTTATTAGGTATATGCAGGGAAGACACTATAAGTATCAGGGCTGGGTGTCAACGGGCCGAATTCTAGCCCACTAAAACCTCTTGTAAATGGTTGGGCTCAGCCCAGACTTATCCAAAAATCACAAAAATACAAGCCTGTCACATTGACATTCCTATATGAGGACCTTGAATGATGTTCAATTTACTAAAATACCCTTATCCCTTGGATTTTATAAGAGAATCTTTTAATAATTAGAAATTAGCATGAGTAATTCACAACTTTTGGAGAAGAGAAAAAGTTGCGAATTTTGCGAATTAAACTCGAATAATTCATAACTTTTGAAAAAGTCTCAAATAAATTTCTAATATGTGAAATGTATTTGTTTGCAATTTTCATAATTAATAGTCTTGTTCTTTTTTCATATATTGTCTAACATTTTCTCAATTTATATCTGAAATTTTCAAAATTTACTAATTTTTTCTGAAATGTTTCCTTGATGAATCAATCCCGAACTTCGACTTGGTAACTATGGACACAGTAGGTGTAGAATAAAGTCCTGGGTCAGTTGGATTGAAATGAAAGAAAGATTCCTAGAGTTTGCAGCTTATGATAACTCTGGTGAGATTTACATGCTGCTGGCTGAATTAGACGTGCAGCTGAAGCTTGCAGGCTATGCAACCGAACTTAGGTTTAGTAATGGTAGCCTATTTTGTAGAGGCAGGAAACTGGATATTTAAGATTTCATATTGGGGTTTTTGAAGTGCACACGCTACAGTAGAGATGGCTGCCCTACTAACAAATGAAACTTTATAAGGCAATGTGAATTCAAAGTTGAATAGAGGAGGAAGCTCTAGACGAGACGACAAATCTACAAAATAGTGAAGGACATAAGCTCACTTAATCCGTTGCGTTAACAACCCATCCTAAAATAGTGGCTGAGAGAGAGAGACGAACATGAGGGGGAGAAAGAGAGCTGAACATGGGGGGAGAGAGAGAGAGTGAAAGATAAACATACTTCTCTTACTTTGCCCTAACAAAAGCAAGTAGACAAAATAAGATTAGGGCCTCAACTTTTAAAAATTATAGTATACCCCCTCAATAGGGTTATAAGAGTTTAAGTTTTTGAACATAAAACAATAGTTTTAAAGAAAATATTGGCATTTTGTTATTGGGCCGCCTAGGCCCAACTGAGTGCTTGGTTGCCTAGGCAACACTTTTTTTTTTTTTATGGGTAATAGAGGTATGAATATATATATGCCAAAAGAGTTACAATATGGTGGCAGGGTTCATAAGTGATTGAACCGAAGGCCAAAAAAGACAAAAGCTAAAAGAGAGCAACATCTGCCTAGGCGACGCCTTTAACAACTATGATATATGGGACTCTAATTAGAATCAACCACTTGAACACTTTTATATGAGGAACTGTGCTCTTTATACAGTATTCGATAGTAGATCATCAATAATTTGGCTAACACTGTATCTCGAAAACAGACCCCATTAAGCTTTGCATAAAAACTCTTATCTCAATCTTTTGGGTCTTTTGTTGGGAGACATTCTTAAATGTCAAGAAACATGTAGCAACTGAGTTGCAACAGGGCGAATTAAATCACGCCTTTGGTATGTTTATGCATCAAATTTAACACCCAACAATGCTTGTAAATGTAATCAGCAAGTGCACGACATTTGCCTACTGTATCTTCATGAATGAGAAGCCTCATTTGTTACGATAGTGCACACAGCCCAAACGATGGACTGCACACGGTGACCAATACAGGTTTTTCTTTTCTCCATTAGTCGTAACCCAGCATTCACATAATTAGAAGCCTCATATATCATGACGCACAACATTCTCTTCACCAATTTCCTCAACAACAGAATTAAGAAGTTGGAAGAGGTTATCCGCACTTGAAAATATCAGAAACATCAATTAATCGAAGAAAAACTGTGGAATCACTCATAAAACGATTCGAATCAAACGTGAAATAGTCCATTTTTATTTAATCTGGTTATGACATTTGCACTTACAAATGGATGTATCAACCATGAATTTGGCATCAATTTTGAAGTATTGAGGGTAAGATATAATCAGGCTAGGCTGACTTTTGGGCCACAAGATCTCGTCCAACAGCTTTATTTACTGGATCTACGAACCTAGCTGTATGTACATCATATGGATGGCAGGTTGTGAAGAAATATGAATTTTTGTGTGTAATTATGAGTTATTACAATTCACATCATTTGTAAAATATTTTTTTTTTCTCGGTCTGAACTTTGTATACGAGGCAAGGCAGAAAAGCCTTATATTGTCAAAATGCCTTTGTCTTGTGGTTGTAACCAGTGTTACCTGCACTTCAGTTTTTCCAAATTTTGCCGTGCCGACTGCTGACTGCTGACACCTGGACACAACTCGTGGTTGTAACTTGTAACTAACATTGCAAGAAAATACCCAGGCTTAAATGTGACTTTAAAAGAGATTCACAAACATTAATTAAAACAATAGACTTGATTTCTACATCTCTCTGTCAGATTCTTGATGAGATTATCTCCATGTAGCCCCGTTGTACACTTCGTAACTAGATTTCATATTTTGGGAATGGTCTCATCTGGCTTATATTCAGATATCTAACCCAGGTAATTTGAGACTAATTATGCTTTTCTTTCTGTTGATTAATCCAAACTTGGAATAAATGTGAACTAACTAGATTTTGATGGGCATTCAACTTTGAATTTCTATCTGTTTCTCACTAAATTCTTATGAAGTACAGAATAATAATAATAATGACAAGTCTAATAATATAGTAATAATAAAAGAAACTGGTGAAGTTGAAAAGAAGCATTTGTTATCTTCTGAAAAGCTAATGGATTGTAAAGCTGCAATTTGGTTACTATTACATATTACATAGGCATTTGTAAACCTGATGCTGTTTAATGCAGGCAATTTGCTCAACGGTCTCGGGTCCGGAAACTTCAGTACATAGCTGATCTGGAAAGAAATGTCCAAGCTTTACAGGCAAGTCCCAGCAGAAGCTAAAAGGACTGCTTTATTTTAAAATTTTGCTCTATAAAAAGAGCAGCAGATTCTTCCATCTAATTATACAAAATTTGAAACTTTCTCACCTATATCTGACTTTATAGGACGAAGGGTCTGAAGTTTCAGCTGAGCTCAAATTTCTCGACCAGCAGAATCTTATACTGAGCATGGAGAACAAAACCCTGAAGCAACGGTTAGACAGTTTAGCCCAGGAGCAACTCATCAAGTACTGTAAGTGTCTTCTCTAAACCGATGACATTTTAATTGTCTCCTTTATCTCTGTTTATTATGTTGCTTGGCAGCTTTTTTTTTTGAAACTTGAAAGCAACTCCCTTTCATCAGAAACATATGTTCAAATAGGGATAACATGTGGGAAATTTAAAGGAATCCTCTTTAGGATAATTGGACAACTTTTAGTACTATCTTGACCATCCATAAGTTTCATGCACCAATCTCAGGCAAATCTTTTCAGAAGTCCTATTCAAACAGTTAAAAGTATGTCTCAATATTGGTGCATGGTATCAATGTACTAGTGTAGGCTGCTTCCATAGAGGTTATGTTTCTTTAGCGACAATCATAGCCCGAGAAGACT
Source organism: Tetracentron sinense (assembly GCA_015143295.1). Classification (NCBI taxonomy): domain Eukaryota; kingdom Viridiplantae; phylum Streptophyta; class Magnoliopsida; order Trochodendrales; family Trochodendraceae; genus Tetracentron; species Tetracentron sinense. Next base: position 48,528,980 of record CM026552.1, read on the forward strand.
GAAACTATTATTTTATATGGATAGTGACTAAAATCTTCTGGGGTTGTGTTTCAGTGGAGCAGGAGGTGTTGGAGAGAGAGATTGCAAGGCTTCGAGCCTCGTATCAGCAACAGCAGCAGAAGCAGCAGCAACCACCTACCCATCGTCGTTCCAACAGCAGAGACCTTGATTCCCAATTTGTCAACCTCTCTTTGAAACACAAGGAGGCCAGTTCCGGACGTGACCCTGTCAGTGGTCCACTACGCATATGAATCCTGATAGTTAGAAATGCCTATTGTGTCATGTCCCTCACCACATTGGTGACCAAATTTGTGGTTTCCGTGAAGTGGGACCAAGCAGAGCCCTGATATTCTTGGAGCCGCCTGTCCCTACTTGTCCGTTGTTCTCGATATCTCAGCACCCACCTGGTGCCCATTTCTGGAAAAATGTGTATTTTCTGGCAAACTACTTACTGGAGGCGATAACTTAATTGTTTTGATGTTTCTTTTTACGTGGTACTAAAACAATTCTAATTTTTAAGCTTATTGCCTTGTGTATTGAATTATTCCAGTCAAGTAGCTGATTCCATCATAGTGTTCCATACTTTTGTTTCCAGAATACAGGTGCGACTACAATGTCTGGTGGCGGCAAAACCAGTGTCATTTACTGAATTAGATGATGGAATGTGCATCACTACTTCTTAAATCCTCTTTTTTCCTCTTGTAAATTTAGATTATGGGGAAATCTAGATGTAGAACCTGGTGGGTAGACCTGAATGACTAACTGCATGCTGGCTGATTAGATGACCACCCATTCAAATGGGCGGATGCCTGGTCCCACAAACTTGTTCACTATATTTGACCAATTGTTTGGGCCGGGCTGAGTTGGGCTGGGGTTAGCTGAGCTCAGCCTGAAGTTTAAAATCTCAGCCCAAGAACCTCGGTCCAAGCTCGGCTCACAACATTACATTGGGCTGCGTTCAAGTTGGCACGAGTTGAACAACTTGGGACTTAAATTTCAGCAGAGTTTGGGCTGCACAGCTTGTGGGTTGAGTTCGGCTAAGTTCAGGCAGACTTCAAGCTAGCCCAATACCCCAATACGTATTTGGGCTAAATAATACCTTATTATTAAAGTTAATAGTAAAAAAAATCCGTAAAACTAATTAATGACTAAAGCTATAATAATTCCAGTTGATATGTATGCAAACAACCGAGTTGACATGCTCAGAGCAGAGGCAGTTTCAGCCGGCCCAAACAATTGGGCTAAGCCCCCAGTCTAAATTGCATCCCTATACCTCTATTAATGGCTATAACTGTGCACCTACTCTTGGATTCAGACTTTTCCCTACAAGGGATGTATATCTGCCTCCCTCGGCTTTGAGACCTCGCCATAAAACATTTTATAAGCAGCTTATAAAATAGCATGTATCTTGCTATTTCAGCGGCTCAGCTCCTAGGAGGGTACAGTCTTAGAAGCTTTATTCTATCCCATGTCCTTCGGCAGCAAGGCTAAAAAATCAATGCACACTTGAGAAAGCCCTGCTAGCTCAAGGAACTATGATAAATATCAAGTATAATCATATCCCATATCTTTCTTGTTTCATCAAAAGGCTAAGGAAGCTGAGCAAAAGTCATGTTTCTATTAATTGATTATACAGTTCAGTTGCTTATAGCCTTATACACAAGCAGCTGGATGCAAGTTTTTAACAAGACAACATTACACATACTTCCCCAATGGTTAAGCAATCAAGCATTTTAAGTGAACGGGAAACAAAGAGATTTGCTGCCAACTTTCCATCTTTCAAACATATTAATCACTGTACACTGGGCAGCCTAAACTTGTTCTAATTTCTCTTTCCTTTCATTAACTTCCATGATTTTTTCTTTCTTTCCTTCCTCACAACTGTCATTTTCTCACATTTCCACTTCCGATACTTTTGTCGATCCTTCAACCAGCTGGAATAATCCTTTCCTTGCTTGCACTCAATGAAATCAGCCAAATCATCAAAATCAGACTGTTTTCCATGGCGTTCTTTTATGCATTTGATAAAAATCTCCCCGTCGCAGGTATCCTCCTGTACATCCTTGAGCAAGGTATTTTCCAAGTCTTCTGGTTCGCCATCTCTTGTTCCTACACTGTTGCCTGCAAGAGTGGCCGTCCTGCAAAATAGTGAAACTTGATGATAGTGCTTGGCAGCTGGCTGTACTCCAATCTCGGTGGGACTGCCTATGTTATAAAGTAAAAGGGCGCAAGGTTTAAAATTTCAAAATTTCGGATGTTCCATTCGAAACGAAATTTTCCGAAATTTCGAAATTTCGGGTCCGAAATTCAAAATATTTCGAAATATTTATTTTTTATATAATATTAATTATATATATTATTATTTTATTTTTAAAATTAATATATAATTTTTTCGAAATTTCAGTAAAAATTTCGAGATATTTCGGAATTTTAATTAAAAAATAATTTAAAAAATATTTAAAAATAAAAAAAATCAGATTTCGGCCGAAATTCCGAAATTTTCGAAATCCGAAATTTCACCTGAAATTTCGACCAAAATCAGATTTCTGAAATAAACTCAATTTCGATATCGGTGGGGTTGTCCGAAACCGAAATTTCGCAAAATTTCAACGAAATTTTAAACCATGAAAGGGCGTGAGTTTAAACTCTCGATAGCACCTGCTATCGAGAGCTGGGCCACCCGATCAACAATCGAATGTCACAAAACATAAAGTAGGGCTCACCATTTAATGCATACAAGGCTTGATGTTTTGGTGCCGTTCAATTTTTTATCAGACAGCCAAGCTGTCGATACTAGGTGCTATCGAGAGTTTTTAATCACTTCCTGTAAAGTAAACGCAAGTGTCTAATACTGATGCTCCCACTAGGATAAATCTTCATTTAGCTTTCTTTTCTTGTCTACAAGTATTATCAAGGATTAAAAATACGGTTTTAGGAGATGTATCGATCCCAACCGAAACCTATACGTATCGGTTTCGGATGATTTTTTTTTTTCTTAAAAAAAATAAAATAAATCAAATTAAATTTTTTTTAAAATCAAATGAATTATAAGAACCAATTATAAAGTCATGAGAAGTAACTCAAAGGCAAAGTAACAAACACAATTACAATTCTACATTGAATTCAAACATACATAACTAGTAAACGATACATACCACCTGTGTTGTATCAATATAAATATCGTACAAGGGACTACCGATACCTATACGTATCACCCGTTTCGTAATGGTTTCGGTGATTTTTATTACCATGAGTATTATTCATTGACTTATAATTAGGTCACAACATCTGCCCAACAATCCGTTGTATCCATAAAGAACACATGAAGGCACTACAACTAAGACCCCACCAAGGTTCTCCTAAGCATAAACATGACCTGATTAGATGATCCTACTGAATCAATACATCCACTCTTTCAGACCACCGGAAAAATATGGCGAAGTGGCTGAATCGTCCAAAACTCCGGAAAAAGAAAAAGAAGTCTATAGATTAGATGATTAGGATCATCAGAGACCAGATCAAGTGTATCCAATAACAGCATGTGTAGGTCAGATGGATGTAGGATGTACAATTTGAAATTAGTATTAGTCTACTACCCTATAGTCTTAATGTATATTTATTAATTTATTTATCTAGCTATATCTTTTTATACTCTACTTGTTATTTTAGATGGAATCATATATATGAAAAGCTTAAAGCATATATTACAAGAGAAGAAAACTGCATTGTGATAGGAAAGAAAAATAACAAATATAGCAGGCAATAACTAGATCTATTATGGTTGTAAGACCTATGCTATTTGGTTTTTTTTTTAATTGATTTTTGTATCTTTTCCATCCCCCCACTACTCATATTGTATTTTATTTTCATTTATTTTGAATTTTTTTTCGTTTTGATCTATTATGGTTGTAAGACCTATGCTATTTGGTTTTTTTTTTAATTGATTTTTTATCTTTTCCATCCCCCCACAACTCATATTGTATTTTATTTTCATTTATTTTGATTTTTTTTTTGTTTTATCAGAATCTGATTACACTTGATTGTACTCAATCGATAGAAGCAAAATAAACTTCAGGTTCAAATTCCATATATATGGATGGGATTGTCTATTATGATAGAGAAATCAAACACTTCTTCCAAATTCTTATTCATCCACTTGAAGTTTTGAAAAATTATTCTGTCTTTATTTCGTTCATAGAGAAGAGATCAAATCCTGAATCCATTTATTTTTCTAGTATTCAATCAGATTGTAATATCATAATACTAGGTAGAAATTAGATCACTTTTGTTTTGATATTCTATATGTGACGACAAGCAAGAGCTCCACTCCTCAATGCTAACCACTAACCAATGCTACTAACTCTAGGTGAATGATATCCACAACAATATATATATATATACATATATATATGTGTGTGTGTGTGTGTGTGTTGTCTATTCACTTTTTTGACATAATGTGTGCTTAAATCTCATATAAATGGTAGTTGTCAGACTTTATATATCTTATATTTAGCTCATCTTTTCATTTGACAATTTTTTTAATTATATATATATAGAATTAGTCTACAAGTACTCCCAAAGTGTACTCCCAAATCCTAAGCATGTAACTTAATTATTAAACGGAGCTGATGTGGCATTAGAAAAGACAAAATAAGCCAAGACAAATCTTAGCCCTTAGTGGTTAGTTATAAACAGTGAGAATTAGGGAGTATATTTGGGAGTACCCATAATCCGACTCATATATATCTATATATATATATATATATATATATATGTTACCATACGTTTCCATGTGATTCTGGCATATCTTAATTTTTTTAGCAATTATGTGCGCTTCACAATATATTAAACCATGAGGAGAAGAGAATAAAGTCTTCAAATCAAAATCCTGTTTGACCAATATAACTTGTGGAAATGAGAAGCTAGTAGCTGGACGAAAATCTATGTAAAAATAATTTCAGGTCTTTTGTAGATTGGAGTGCAAGAGCCGTTAAATGTCCAAATTGGATAATGGTGCATCAAGAGCCCTCATTAGTGATGAATTGGCTAATGTTCCGTTTTGATGCCAGTTTCCAACTAATTGGATCAGCTGCACAAATCCTATTCCTAAATTCCCTTCAATCTAAGGTGTTAAAGTTGTCTTTGAATCTTTCCTAACTACTTCAATTTCTGTTTTTTTAGCATTCCCCCTTTTTTTTGTTTTTTTAATCGACAAATTCTTTTATATATGAACAAGTGTAAAATGATGAACAAAATAAGGGGGCAAGCCCCTAAAAAAAATTTATAAGAAAAATTATAATTCCCTAGACAAAATGTAATTTCAATTACACTCAAAATCAATACTTCTTGATATTGACAATGTTTTCAAAATGGAGGCTCAAAGTTCCTTTGGCTTCTTTCCTTCCCAATCACCCAACACACCGCAAACAGAAAAATTCACCAAAGGGTTTGTCCCGCTTCTAAAAATGACTCCTAGTCCAGCCAAAAATATATTCTTCACCTCTCTAGGATGAGGCCATGGCACACCGAGTTGAGAAAAGAAGCACCATGTGACCCACGAGGTTGAACAATGAATAAGAAGATGATTAACATTCTCGTCCCTAAAGCACATACCGGCTACTACACCTATTCGGCAACGTCATCCATGTTTGACATGGTCTGCTATAAAATATTCATCTAGGGATGCTTGTCCAAGCAAATGCTTTTACCTTAAATGGAACCAAGGCTATCCATATCTTGTCATATTGAGGGGAACTACCAAGTTTTCTTTCAAAAGCATGGTTTATAGAATGATGAGACTGAAGTGCCATTTCGATCTCCTTTCCAAAAACAAAGTGTTCTCTTTTTGGTGAAATGAACATCTTTAAATTTAGAAAAGAGGACGTACTCTTTGGTTTTCCTATCTCCGAGGTTCCTCCTAAAATTGGATTTCATATGATTTCTCTGTTTCTCAGTTCAAATAAATCTTCTAGTAGTTGTTCCTTTTGAGGGATTAACCTCTAAAGATATGGTAACATGTCATAAAAATAACGTATCCTGCATTAATCGTCCTCTCAGAGACAGATTCTACTACCCTAGCCCATAGTCACAAAGTACCCGTTTAAAACATGTTTAAAACTTTTAGAGGGGGTTGCCGTTTTAAACTCCGTTTTAAACGTGCTTGCTGTTTTAAACTTTAAATACGTTATAAACGCGTAATCTATTTTATACGCGTTTAAAACTTTTTTTAACCAAAAAAAGAAGATTAAAACGTGTTTTAAGAGTTATGAGACGATGTATTAGGGCAAAACGTTAATACCTTGTCTCTCGCTCTGGTCTCAAGTCTCAACTCTCTCGTCTCTCATTCGGCTACTCTCCGGTGGAACCTTTCTCCGACAATGATAAGTCTCTCTCTCTCTCTCTCTCTCTCTCTTGGGTTATTCCCCTTCAATGTCTGGTTTATCTCCTTAGCTAGGACTAGGAGAGACTAACTTCGATTCTACCCAAGAGTCACCCATTTTTCATACGCATAATTCTTTTAACGCGTAAACCATCTTGTGATGCTTTTGAGAGCTTCATGTCTAGGGGTATATGAGTTAATCAGTTTATGTACATATTGGGGAAGGGTATTCCTTCTTATCCTTTGCATCTGTGTGGTTTAAATCTTGTGTGGTTGCTTTCGTTTTGCAACTGTATAAGCTTAAATTATGAGTTAAATGATTAGTAATTAGTATTATGTTTATATATATATATATATATATATATAAATTATTTATTATTATTTTTAACTCCCTGTACTTTTCCCTTGTCTTACCGTTTAAAACCCGCACTTCCCGAATGTAGCATCGCCGAATGTATCATAGGCGTAATGAATCTGCATTGCGCCTTTCAACATCCATTCCCCAAATGAGCCTAAAACCTGTCATGTGTCCCATTGGAAGGGTACCAACTTTGGAGCTGATTGTCCTTCTCCACAAGGTTCCTTCCTCCTTCCTAATCCTCTATTGGGATTGGGTGGCATGCCCAATCCCAATTGATTAGATTATTCTCCTCTTAACTCTCACACTATTCTACATAAAATTCCTTTGAAGCTATTAAAGGCATTTTGTGACCGACACTGGCATCTTAAAAGAGGACATGCAAAAGATCGGGAAGCTAGCTAGTATGCTCTTGAAGAGAATTATCCCACCACCCAGAGATAGGTAGCTTTTCTTCCAGCTGGAAAGTCTTCCCTCAACTCTCTTAACCATAGGATCCCATATGCTTCCGGTGTAAGGCAATTCACTGGATCTATATCTTTGCCGTCCTTGGAGATTCATTTTCTTATGCCTCAGACCAGCCGTTAAGACTTAAGAATGCACTTTATGTAGTTTTTGTTTTGGAAATGTTTAACGGACCGCTCACAGTGAAAGCGCGGTCCTTATTGGTCCACACCCTTTTTAACACCCACTAACTGTGGTTAAGATTCACTCACCCCTAGGGTTCACCCATCCAACCTTAGATTTTAGAATAAAAAATATAATCTTAATTTGGCTAAGCTTAACCATATTTAAAATGGGGTTAAAACGGACGCATGGATACGGTGGTCAGCTAGATAGCGGAATGCAGGGTTGGCTAATCAGTGCTCTTTTTTTTACAAGCGTTAATCATCTTACAAATTCGTCGGCTATATAAATCATACTTACACATTGGGAACTTTTCCAATATATATATTACAAAATGTAAAAAGTTTGAAACAAAAATAAAACAAACTATAAGCAAAAAAAAAAAAAGGAGGGGGGGGGGGGGGGGGGGGAATACGTTAAGTTGGTTAAAGAAAACGCCTAGGAAAACATATTATCAACTTTTAAATAGAAAATAGAGTCCTACCAAATCTGGAGCATGAACAAAAACTATATGTCTCGAGTATACAACAAGCGGCAGTAGCATCACTGACATTTACATTTATAACAGTGGACTTAACCTGGAAATGAAAGACCAATATATGCAAATGCACATAATATTACCTATTAAATCCAGATAGCTTTTATCCAACACCAAATATGCAGCTGAGGCTCATAGCATAGATACCTTGGTTTCAAAACTTAGCAAATCAATTATTCTTCCAATCGGTAAAAACCTCGGATGCTGCAACTGAATCCAGTTTTCCGCTAAAACCACAAATAGATGTAAAACAAGGAGCAGATTGATCTTCATAGATCAATGATTGAGTCCAGGTAAAATACCAAATCCTGGACCAAATGCTATGCACCCAAAGGTTTGACCTAGAGTCCTAGACAATGTGAGAACTAACATACCTTATTGAGTGCAATGATCTAAGAAACCTTGATGGCAATCAGAAGCAATGGCCTTGATTAAATAAAGGAGATCAACCCAAGAACTAAAATCCCCAAATTAAGCTATTTGGCAAAAGTGGGTTTGGTGATTTTGGGTGGTTTGCTCCTTCAATTGACAATAAAAATAAGGTTTATGAACTGGGCCTAAGGAGTGATTTCAATTTGGGAATGAACAAACAAATAAATGTCTCAATTCTAGGTTAATGGAAGGGTAATGGCAGAACTGTAGTTAAATTGAATCTCCAACTAACTATCTAAGCCATGAGGATTTAATCTGAAATTTAAAGTTGAGGGTTAATCTAGATCAATAGAGGTTCTAGGAACAAAACCCTATGGATAGATTGAGATATTTGTCAATATCTAGGGTTTAATTTCAAATTTTCAGCAATATAGTATATAGCAAAATTAGGGTTTTGCAAAATATGATAAAAAAAAATCAACAAATAAGGCTAATTGTGGGTTTCAGATCTTAGGGTTACCTCAGATCAGTGAACCGGCAGCAATAGATGGGTTTTCCAGTGGCTGGAATGAACAAAAACTTGAGATCTCCCCTTGTGCAGGTTCAGCTCTTTAGGGTTTTCAATGCAATTGATTCCAACTCACAAGCAAAGCAATAATAACACTCAATAATCATCCAAAAGCAATTTATGAATAACCAAAAGTCTTCAAATCGTCAATTCATCAAAATCTTCAAAAAAAAAACTATTAATAAACATTGCCATGGTGTCAAAAATCGACTCAATTCATCAAAATCTTCAAAAAAAAAAAAAACTATTAATAAACATCACCATGGTGTCAAAAATCGACTCAATTCATCAAAATCTTTAAAAAAAAAACTATTAATAAACATCGGTTACATCACATGGCAACCTATTTATAGGCATAGGTGCCAAATTTTTATGCATTTCTAATTCAACTATGCCTTCTAAATTAGACTCCAAATCTAACTAATTTAAGAGAGAGAAAACAGCAACTATATCTAAGAACTAGAGTGGGCCGAACACCATTGGGCCCTCCTTTTGTGAGAGGGCTATGATGGGCTCATGGGCCTTCTGTGATGTCCTCCCAAAGTCAGCCGGCTGCCACCCATCCATGGGGCAACATAATTTAAACCACTACTATACAATTTATTATTAAAAGAAAGGCATACAAGTGCATATATAACTAGAATAAATTTCATAAATTCTTTCAGTCTCGTCATTAGAAAAAAACAGGTGGGGAAAGAAATGAAGAATCACGATTCATTAGTTTTCAACAAGGGAAAAAAACAGAGAAAGAATAGGAGTAATTATTGATCCCTGTAATAGAAAAGAAACAAGGAAAGAGGGAGAGCAAGAGAGAGGAATAGGGGTGTCAATTGGGTGACTTCGGGCCACAAAAACCTTTTGTAAACATGCCGATTTTGAGTTGAGCCTATTCAGGACATGATAATAAATCTTGCCAAAACCATTACTAAACAATCATTAAGGTTTCAGTAATACCCGAACCAATACGAGCCATGTTAGGTTACTTAATAACCATTACAAAATGTTTTGACACTATATTACATACCATGAGTTTTAGGAACTCGTTATATCTCACTTATTTTGAAATTCATTTTCTTCCTCATCTCAAGTCAAATTTAACTACTCTATCTTATTTTTCTGGGAATCATAAACATGATCTATAATATTAATCAATGAGTTGAATATTCACAACTCACTTTTGGGGAAAAAATAATCTATTTGGGACTTTTTGATTGGGTTTGATTTCTCAATGTTTTTCAATCATTGTTTGTTAGTTAATGCGTATTTGCAAACATAGATTCATGACTTTTAAATGAAATTAATAAATCTATAATGATTTGGATTATATACTTACATTTTTACCTCATATGTGTTAATTATGATACATTACTATTTTCCTGCATAATATGCATTTGTTTTTGTTGTTTATTAAGTTAAATATTTTTTCTTAAATTTTTTTATCTACAAAATGGAGAGGGCGATACGGATTTTGGTTGCGTCTGAAACCATTACGTAAAAGTTTCGGTCAAACCCGTTACACAAACCAAAACCACTTGCCGGTAAAAGTGTTGGAAAACTGCGATTTGGTGACTTAAATGGCCTTAAAACCTTCGAAGAGAACGACAAAAGTTCAATTTGATTACCTAGAGCACGCTATAAGAGAAAATTGAACTTGAAATAGTAGAAAGATAAGAAAAATAGAGAGGTTGCTGTCAAAATAATGGTTTTACCCCAATAAAACTAAACACCACTAGTATTGCTTCTCCCCAGGGGTATACCGCATCAGCCATCAATGCCAGATGTGTAAACCACAAGCTTCATGGAGAATCATAGCAGCGTGGGTTATTGTGCAGAAATGAATTACTAATGACCTATACACACTCGATTGATTTGCAACTCCTCTACGTGATAACAAGTGCCAAATCAAACTCAAGTATCTCCTATATATTGAGTTTCACAGCAAGATTAGTATTATTATACAGGAAACTTCCTCCTAATAATGAAGTTTTAGTAAAAGATTCAGAAAAGGTAATATCAACCAGGTGCTTCAAATTGCAATGAATAACAAAGCAGGAGCAAGAAATTACAGAGTTAAATTCTTGACGTGGTTTATGATGACCTGTTGGAATAAATGCTTAAATGAGAGACTAATTGGTATTGCATACCTCAAGTAGAGTATCTGAATCTTTTGAAACTTTGACGCAACTATTAGGCTAGGCTTTTGGCCGACCAGGGCCTACATAAACAGTTACTAGGTTTAGAAACGCTGAACTGATATATGGAACAAATTTAACAAAGACAAAAAGATAGTGAAAACAGATGTATGAACTGAGAAAAAAAGAGAAATCACCTCTGGGTCTTTAACTGGAGATGATCCAGAAGACAAAGGTTCCTTTCCAAAACCAAGTAATGGCCTCAACGCATCTAAATTACCCTCTTCAAAAATAAATAGATTCATCAGTGTCATCATCATGAATATGCATCCCTTTGATAAGAATTCAAGCCCTCTGTCAAAGCTTAACAATAGCAAGCCTGAGAAATGCATTAACATCAACTTGGTTTCCTTATGCCTTGCCGGGTAAGTTTCCATCACATCATATAAGAGTTTTTGGATTGGCTGATGGACTTCGAATTTTCGAAAACAACCAATAAATCCCACTATAAAATCATATTCCCTACATAAAGAGTAGTCTTTCAATGTTTTGAGACAACCCGAATTCCCACTTTGCCTCATACACCATGTAGTTTGTAACATTGAACTGCTCATTAACTTTAGTATAGAAGCAAGACGATACATTTCCTGCTGACTAACATCCCCATTTTCAAGCAATACAGTATCCCCAAGGTCACCAGAAAATGTCCTATATATTATGCAACTTAAAATTGATAAAATCTCATCTCTGAACGACTTGTCAAGAACATATTGGTTCTCCTTCATGTACGCAATAGAGGCAGTCATCAAGTCAGTTTTCGTTCTAGAGGACATATCACAAGAATACAAATTCCAGGAATCATCTAACTTGGTACTTAGAAGATTAATTATATTATTTGTGACTGGACGAATATAAGATTCAAAAGATGGCTGGAATTCTCTCCCCAACAACCATGGCTTATCACAAGAAACGAATTCACTGTTAGCTGCTATAGGAAGGTCACACAGTTGCAAACTAGATATGTGTTTAGTGTACAAGATGACTGATCTTTCAAGTGCTGATATGTAGCAGTTCATTCGTCTAGGATCTAGCCTTGTATCCTTAGAGGCCATGTCAATGCCAATGGATTCAGAAATCAACGAGATCAGATGTACTTGGAAGATTTGCGGTGCAGAAAGCATGACGGAGCTGCCAAGCAATGCCATAGCCCCAGTCAGGCTTAGTTCGGGAATCCTGAAATCCTCACCATGCAGCCAGAACAATCTGTTCAGGAATCTGACAAATGCTTTCTCATCACAATATGATAGAATAAAATGAGCAGAGATCACCTCCAGAACATTATCGCTATCACCATCACTGCCATGGCACATAAATAGCTTCTCACTTGTACAAGAAACAGTATCGAATATCATAAAATACTGTCTCAAAGGTCTGTGCACCAAAAGCTCATCCACAAAGACCTGAATACAAAATGCCAAATTAAGATGCTCATGGATACCAAAAAACTCTCTTACAAGTGCCTAGGTTAGTGGAGTATAGAAACATAAAGAGAATTAAAAAAAAGTAGGCAATTAAGATTAAGAAGAATTCATTTGATAGTTTGATCATTGATTGTGGACATTAGGACCAATACTCCAGATAAGGAGATCAAAGGTACGTCACATTCCCAGAAAAGGTCTATGAATGGAATAACGTAAGACCAGGCACACATACAAGTAGGTGGAATCCCTCACTCATAAAGGTAGGCCAAAGGTCAATGCAATCAAAATACCATAATATCCAATGCCTAACATTCAATTGGAAGGTGTGAGAAAGTGGTGAATGGTCTAATGAAACAAAGGATCTCCAAGGCAGAATGTTGAAAGACTGTCCTTGCAAGTATACCAGACGGGGTGCCTTAGATGTTCCTCAATCTATTCCATGCCTAATTTGTAGATCATATTGACATTAATATATATTATGTAGGTATTAAGCTTATATATATTTTAAAAAAATGTTAATATGATAAATTAATAATCAAATTAGAATTGTCAAAATTACCTCATGTATTGAACATAGAAAAGGAAGGAACAGATCAGATTGTTCAATAAAACATAAGGAAGCATCGAATTCCTCAACAGAAGAGGTAATACCACCATCACTGGAATATGTGCATTCACGTGAAACCGACCTCTTAAAGCTGATGGCACTGTTCTTATTTCTTCCCGCAATGCAAGAAATATGCAACATTACATCTGGAGAACATAATTTGCTGAGTATCTCAAGAAGAATTTGGCATTTTTGTAAAAGAAGATTTTGATCAAACTCTAGCAAGCGCAAGATAACCATACAACATCTTAACAGCAGAGTTAACTCTTCTGGAGGGCCCCATATATCTGAATATATACTAACTTGTCCAAATACCACATTTGCAGTGACATGGTGTAAAGCAGAGAATAACTGTTCAAACCTCCGACAAAGTTCTTTGAAGAGAGAATTCGAGAGATTACAGATATCAGTAAATGTTAATTTGAAGTCAAACTGATGGCTCCCATTATCGAAGAAATCTGAAGCTCCAAAACTAGAATAACGAAATGGTGAGTCCAAAGACAAACTCATGAGCAAGTAATACAAACTTTTCAGAAGTGGTTGCCTTAAAACCTGAAAACAATCAGATTATGTGAATAAGAAACATAAATTGACAATCACAAAGAAATTATTAAATACAAAAAGTTCATAAGCTGTAATTTGGCACAGAAGCCCTAAAAATCTAGACTCCTACCGCCATGATCAAAAGTACAATTCTCAGCAAAGAATAGATGCACCCCAAAATGTAGTTGCCACTATTCTTCAAATCGCGCCAACTGAATTTTGGGCATACATTGAAAGCCCCCCATCTCGTGCATAGCATTTCCACCATCCATAAAACGACCGCAAAATAAAATTGGTACAATTAAGCAAGGTGGTGAAATTTATGTCTTTTTCATTTCATTTTTTCCCCCAAATCAACATTTCTCAGAACATTGTGTTTTCCATTATTTACTGTTGCCCCTACCATAATGATCGCTAAGAACACAGACAAACCATGTAACTCCAACAAATTTGAGAAAATTAGGAAGAAAAATCAATATCTCATAGCAACAAAACCCCTAAATATTCTTTTCCATTAAAAAAATTTCCTGCAAAATACAGCAAGAACCCTAGATTTGCTCAAGAGCAAGACTCTCACAGATCTCCCTCCATATCGAAGCTTCAAGAGAAACTCGTTAAGGGAAAACAGGAAAAGAGAGAGAACCTTTGGATCTTTAACAGCAGTTGTTATGATTTCGAAGCTGCGAAAAGTCGGCGGAGGATTCTGGGTTCCATTAACAGGGTTGAGATCCTTCTGTTCGACGGAATCCATCAAAAACAGAGATCTAGGTCACAGAAGGATGGACCAAACCCTAGCTGCCGATGACTATTCGTTTGGGTTTCAAATTTTAGCGGGAACACGCTATCTCCACCCAGTACTGGGCACCACACTTCGTCATCTGACTTCTAAGATGGGTCTCAGTGTCTCACTCTTATTAGGCTCCTAGGTTGAAATAAATTGGGAAACCTAGGGAACTTCTAAGCTAGAAAATCTATCGAGCAGTAATAATCAAATATCAGTCTCTAATAATTATTAGCCACAGTCGTCATAATAGTAACGGATTAGCGATAGACTAATTTTCGTCTTTAATAATAATAGACGGAAAAATTGGCATTAGAGGCGGAAATCTTCGGTCGCTGTTGGAGAGATTTCTTGTATTTGTAGCGGTCTCAGTGGTCCACACCTTGTTTTTGCCACTCATCAACTATGGTTAAGATTCACTCACCCCCTAGGGTTAAGCAATCTAACCATGGTTTTAAAAAAAACTAATAAACAAAATTATTAATTTTAATTTAGTTAAGCTTAATCAGGGTTAAACCTATGGACACTTGGGTCAGCGTTGAAGCGGACTCAGGACTCAAATAAATTCTAATTGAGTCATTTAATCGGTTAGGAAGAAGACTTCGCAAGAGTGTATAAGGGGGCGATCAACCCTCTTAAGACAAGCTCGATCTTTTGGAGTGATTGCTTGGATTTACCCTTATGGCACCTTAGCAGACTACCTTAGGTCTGGCTGTGTGTGTGAGTCTAGTGTGTGTTAGTTACACGATAATATTTCACCAAAAAAAAAATATTAACTTAATTAGGGGGTTTATAAACGATTTGAGACGACACCTTTGCCTCTCACCCTTTGGCTCTGACCTTTCTCTCCCCTATTCAGACCACAGGTTCACAGCCTCACCATCTCACTGGATCATTGCTAACACTCACTGCTCAATCCCCTTCCCTTTCTCTGGATCTCGATCTCGTTCTCTTTCTCTCCCAAAGCCCTAAGGCCCCTAACCTTAACTATTCATGGACTTAGCGCTCACCGCCAGCAGTGGTCACCAGCTCCATGCAATCCCTCTCAACTCTTTCAGTCTCCCCAACTTCAAGTTCAAGTCTCCCTCTCTCTTTCTCCCTACGGTCATTCGATCCACAAAATGCATGCTCCAACGAGCTATGCAGGTCTCCCTTCTTCCAGATTAATTTGATTGTAATTTGGTTGGTGTTGCCCTTTTCTTTCTCTCTTTGCTTATTCACTATTTGGTGAACGACCTCTGTTTTTCCTTATATTTATAATATATTGATTACCATATTTTCCTTATATCTTTATCTATACTAGTGGGCGGCACGTGGGATGCACATGTGAGAGAGAGGGGAAGAGGTGACAGACCAGGAAGAGGGACCTAGTAAGGGCATTTGAAAAAAAAAGAATAAAAGAAAATTTTGAATATAGAAACTTGAGGGATATTTTGGATATCTCCAAGAGACACGTTGGTTGTAGAAATATGACATAGAGACATTTTGAGAATCAAAATGCTTTAGGGCCATTTTGGGTATAGTAAAGAAAGGGAGCAGGCCTTGCCTGGTGAGACTTTCTTTTGGAGCATTTTGCCAAGAGAGCAAGGAGTCTGGTTACGCCACTAAGGTCAGCATGTTTCCCTTTTAACATTCTTTAACTGTGGTTAAGATTCACCCACCTTTAAAGTTCATCGACTTATCCTTGGTTTTAGAAAAACAAATGTAAAAAAAAATTAATCTCACGAGTTATTGAATTTTAATAAGGGTTTAAAAAAATTATTTTTTTCTTTTAAAAACCAAGGATAAGTTGGTAAACTTTAGGGGTGAGTGAAACTTAACCACAATTGGAGTCCGGTTACGCCCTGGAGGTTGTCATGTGTCTCTTTTGACACCCCTTAACTATGATTAAGATTCATCCACCCCTAGGGTTCACACACCCCTAGGAGTGAGTGAATCTTAACCATTGTGAAGAAGTATATAATTGTAAAGAATTTCAAGTCGACTATTAATGAGTAAGGGTTAGTATGAGAATAAAACAAACATTCAATAAATTTTTTGTCTTACATACATATACATGATTATGATAATAACAATTTGGGAAAAATAACATTCTCGTTAATATAGTATGATAGATAGAAGTCAAAAGGGCATTTTTGGAATTTATACAAATATCAATCAATGTTTTGAACATAGGAATCCTCTTTATATTAGTAGAGAAGAGAAGTAGAAGTAGAGAAGATAGTTAGATAGAAGTTAAATGACATTTTTGAAGTTAACACAAATATCAGTCAACGTTTTGAATAGAGGAATCCTCTTTGTATTAGTAGAGATAGCGGGCGGCACGTGTGATGCATGTGAGAGAGAGGCGAAAGGGAGAGAGAGGAGGAAGAGGGACTCTAGTGAGAGAATTTTTGTCACGCCCTGAATTCTAACACGAATCCCCATGATTTTGTGTTAGGTTCTGATGTATGAAATATTTCCCAATGCATGATAACATAGATAATAACCTGAAAATTCTTTTACAATATTATATATATAGAGACCAAAAGTTCAAATGTACAATCTCCAAATCTCACACTCTCACTCCATATATACATAAATAAGAAGTAAAGACACATACTGTGCCAAATATATACAAACTCTCTCTATCTCTTTCTACTATCTACCCTCACATCAAATAAAATTGATGATCATACTCTTCATCCTCTGTAGCTACTTCTTCCAACTCATTTGACATAGCTGGCTCTCCTGCAACTGTTATGTGGTTGGATGAGTAATTTGAATTACCCAGTAAAAACTAAGATTTCCAAATATAGTCATGTCATGCTTGTTTAGTCATACTAAACAGTAAAATCATGCAAGTTTTCTATAAATGAATTCGAATAAACTAAAATCATCATAAATAAGCTTAACATTATAAATTAATTAAATAAAACTAATAATTATATCTATCAATCAAAGTAACATCATTTCTTTAAAATAGAAATCAATTATTTCTATCTACTATACAACTAAATACATAATATAACAATGGTAGTGTAGTTGATAAGAGTGTCGAGGAACACGATCGATTTATTGGTCTCAGTCATAGCAATATCTTGTTCCAGTACTCACCGGTGTAGAACCCCACCGTTCTTTCCTAATTTTATGACCAATCTATGAGTTGCCATATTCGGTGATCGTATTATCCGGCTCAAGTTGGCCGTAGACCAAGATCCCAATCCAAGGATCAATTACGAAGGTCAATCGTTTGACGACTGTAGACTTTCAGTGATCACTAACAAGCTTAGGAGAAACTCTCCACGTCTAATACCAATCTGGTATGCAATGTGAACTTCAAACATCTCTACTCTATACACAGTTACCTTTACAAACAAGATGCTTCAGTAAAGAAGAGATGAATCCCCGAATATCAAAAGTGATGCTATTCTCTAGGGCATCCCACACTACCAAAGAGACTAGACACTCAATTGCTATCCTATTGTATCTGGAAAAGCGACAACAAGTTACTCTTTATAGGCATTCACTAACTCTTTGTTGAATCACATAATAATATAGTATTTATCGTATCCTATTTTTTTCAATACTTTAAAATACATATATGTATGTGTGATGAACCTCCAGTGTTTAACACTCACTCATGACTTACATGGCATTGCCCTCAACATTCCCACACTCAATCTCATTCAATCATTGATGACTTACGTGGCATACCCCTTGGCATTCTAACACTGGAGTCACTCAATACATACACAAACAATCTAATAATTTCATTCTCTTCATTAAACTAACCAATTATCTTTCTATATTATTCAATTTCAAGATCCCTATCATTTTTCTACAATTTAACATAAAAGAAATGATTGAAACAAAATCACATGTTAATAAATCTCACAAGTCAAAACAACTCAATTTTGTAACCAACATAACTTTATGCTCTGAAGTTCAAATCAAGCAAAATTTGGGTCTAAATTGCATAACTTTTCGTGATGTACAACTTTGTAGAAGAACTTGAGATCCGATTCTTAGTTTATAGGTTCGAAAATCTCAGTTCAAATCTCTGACTTTTGCTCTTACAAAAATTCCAGCAACCTCTACTATACTAATTAATTTCTTTCAAGGGAAATTGAATAAATTCTTAATTCACGTTTACAAGAATCAAATCACAATGAAATCATCACCAAAACAATCTATATACATGGATGTTTTTCAAAATTATCAATATGATTAAAAGAATATCAAGAAAATTTAATGGCTAACAATAGAAAAACAAAGTTCTTACCTAATTATAGGGAATTTCCTTAATAAAAGATGAGATCCTAAGCTTTGAATACAAAATTTTGAGCACCACATAGAGTTGGAAGATGGATACATAGAGAAATGAGACTAAGCTTGTAGGACAAGTTTGTGTTTATCTTGTCTTATTTAACTAAGTGGCTAGCCACATGTCTATCAATATGTTATACTTATCACTAATGGATGAATCATCCAAGTAGGTAGGTGAGTCATCATAAGCAAGTAGGTGAGTCATTAGAAGCAAGTAGGTGAGTCATCATAAGCAATAATATATATATATATATATATATATATATTTTAACTGAGATTCCTAATGGTCTTTTAGGTCATCACAATTTTAAAATTTTAACTTAAAAAGATGGAGTAGTGGGTTGAAACCACCTAATACCACATGTCCCTACTTTTTCTCTTGAAAAGTAGTTACAACGTAGAGAGAGTGTGCCTCTTCCTTGGGAGAGACGAAGGAAGGAGCATGAGAGAGTATAAGGATAAAGATTTGAGGGAATTCTGGAGATATAGAGATTATTGTTAGTTGTAATTGATATTACGTCAATACCCCTACTAGCTTTTCTCATGTAAAATTAAATAACATAATATCTTAATTTTTTTTATATGGAGTTATGGACAAAATAGGAAAAATAGAAAAAAATTCACCCTTACTAACTATAAGATACCATAAAATTGGGACTCGTTAGGAATATTAGAAAAAAAGCAACAAACTTTTTAACCCCGCTTCTCTCATTATAATAGGAGAGACTTACTATTATATGTTAGAGTTAGAGTGCTTCTCTTGATGCCTAGTCACGTGAGACTCCTCTTCATTTGCAATGTCGCGTCATCAACCAAAAATGAATTGGTGGGACCCACAATCTTTCAAGTTTTCATTTCCTCCTTTTTCTTTTTCCCTTTCCCTCTCATTAACTTCCCCATTTACGTTTCTATTCTTCTTTGTCACGTTTTCATCTCCCTCGAAGGAGTCAAAATCTCCCTCTCCATTAACATGTCCTCCCATGAACGTCTCCTACTCCATTAACAAGATGATCAAGCGATTGCTCAGGCTTCGTGCCGAGAAAAATGAAACAATGCCTACGTCAATATTATTCACCTGCTCGTGGTATGTATCCGACATCTTCATCTGTTATTATATATTTTGTTTTGATGGTTCTTAGAGTTCATATGTTAGAGCTTCTAACAATTGAAGATTATTATCTTTTTTGTTTTGTTTTTGCCTGTCTTATAATCGGATTAGGGAATGCATTTTTTGTAAATTCCTTTCAATACATAATGATGCAATGCATTTTTTGTGGATGATTTGTAATTTGTGTGCAGAGGAAATTTATGGTCCATCACATTTCCATGGTCGTGTGGAGATGTTTCCATTCGATGACAATCACGTCTCTCCTCTCCAAATGATCAAACTCTTTTATGAAAGTGTGCACTCATGGCTATATGGAGATCCTCAGAATGTTGTGGTTATACGTTGCATGGTATTATTTACTAGCTTCCGTATTTCATTTGTTTGAATGTTTTAAAGCAATACACAAAACTAATGTGTTTCCATTTCAAATTTTTTACGAGTTTCAACATTTTGGTATTGTTTTAATATTTTGAATCAAAGTTAAAATCTCAACCAAATTGTGACACATTTGATCATATTGATTCCAGAATGACTGAATGTGATAACTACATGTGACTTGGTTAAATCCATAACATACCAATTGAGTCATGTTGGTATATGGTGGATACCAATTAACTCATTTCTCAAGCTACTGACGTCTGATGGTTCCCAATTTACAATAATAGGGTTTTGTCACATGCAATTGCATCATATGGATGTATGATGCCTCCATGTTTTGAGAGCTCCTAAAATCCAGCGCTCCAATTTGTAGTTAAACTCATGTTTTTTTTTGAGTTCTAACACCAATCAAATTTTAACACATTGGGAAAGAGAAATAAAATTAAATTAAAATAATAGTTTCACAACCACGTGTCAATTTGTAATTGAGTGGTCAATTTGGAAGAGGACCTTGTGGTCCATTTTCCATTTTCTTTTTATTTGCTTTTTGTTTGTACCAGATCCAAGGTTTGACATAAGTTGTCTCGGGAAGTAATTATGGTTTATGATAATGGTAGGGACTAGATGACTGGTTATTTGGATTGGTTGCTAAGTAAGATCTCACTCTTTTTCTAACATTGTATTTTTTTAGCCATTAATAAAAATAAAATTTTTTATTAGTTGTTTCTCTTTTGAGGCAAATCCGTCCATGCATCTGACCTTATATGAAGAAGCAAACAAATAATTTATGGAACAGTTGAAGAGGTGAAATGCCTGTTAAGGGGACAATCCCCATAATGGGACTTTTCCTTTGGTATTAGGCTCCGATTTTTAACTCACATCTGTCTATCTTCTCTTAGTGCACATAATATCTTTTGACCTTCAACTAAGAAGAGTTTGTTTAGAGTCCAAGGCCTGTATTCCTTTTATCTTCCAATCATGTGTCCTCTGCAGTTTTTAGTTATCACAAATTGATTAGCATAGTTTTGTACTGAAATTCGGATTTCCCTAAATATTTCTACGAGGAAGATAGTGAGGTAGACTCCCTTCTCTCAATCCCTTTTTTTTTTTCTTGTAGTGATTTTCTAAGAGCTGAACCAACTGCAAGAGCTCTAATGATACTACAACATCCCATTCACTTATAAAATGGATGTTATTCTTAAAAAAATTCAAATCATACTCTATTCTTTTATCACATAATTTTTTTATAATGTTTAATCTATGCAATGCTTATGCAGTACCCAGTGAATAACTTCTTTTTAACAAAAGTCAAAATTGCTCATTTTTATTTGGCTTGTTATGAATTATTTGTTAGATCTTCATGCAACCTATTCATATAAGTAGATGTTATATATGCCATTTTCATACAGCCTATAATTATAAAATTAGATGTTATATGCCAACATAGATAGTACTTTAAGCCATCACTATAATTTAGTCTGAGTAATTAGTTGTGTAGACATGATGCTATAATCACACTTCACAAAAACCTTCATACACCAATCCATACCATAGCACCCACCGAGACATCATTCTTCTAAACTTTAGCTTGCATAATTTCTTGCATTTACATTTCACATATGCCTAATTCAAATAGTTGTGGGACTGTAATTGGAAAGAGTGGACACTTGCCAACATGCACCATAGATGCCATGTACTTCAAAATAAATGGAAAACACAAACATCATTTATTAGAGGTCCTTACTTACCATAAGCACTTGCATTTAACCAACTATAGAGGATTCTGCCTCTCTTTCCATTCCCATCAACTGCTTCTTCTCACCCTTCTACCGTTCATAGAATGAAAGGTGTAGATCAAATTAAAGCATATTTGCTCTCCAAATATTCTTCCCATGGTAAGTTAGATTTGCGTGAAATATTCATGATATGTGAATGAGAATGACTTATGGGTAAATGGTTCACACAACTGGGACTATCATTTCCCTCTATTTTTATTCCCGTGCATCGCACGAGGGGTGTTTGCTAGTATATATATATATATATATATATATATATTTGTGTGTGCGTGTGTTTGTTAAGATTTCAAGGTCCTCTATCTCTTGTTAATGGAGTAGACAACTCTATATGTTCCAAGATTCGTTTCCTCTAATTTTAATTTTCATTAAGTTTTCTTTGGAAAAAGAAGCATTTAAAGGAACTCTTAATGTTTGTGGCCCATGAAAGGGGAAGTGTAACTTGGAAAAGTAAGTCTATAGATCCTAAGGTTGTTATATGATAGAACTGATATCAATGAAGCTTCTGGGCTGGTTTGGCTGGCTGATATATCTCTAACTAGATACTCTTAAAAAACTGCACAAAATTATAATTACTTAGAACATTGGTTGAAAGCAAACATTACTAACAACTTGCTCTTATCTTGATATGGATGTATAGGTAGGTTTGAAGAATACCTTTAATTTGTTGTCTTTGAGTTATTTTTTTCGTTCAAAACTTTCTAATTTGTTTGTTTGTTAGGATCTATGTATTTTTATTATTTTGTATAATAATATAGATGTGGTTTCTATTCAATAATGCCCATGAGAAACAAGTAGGCTCTATGTGATCTCTTAATTGTTATATCTGATTTGCTAAACTTCAAAAACATGTTCTAATATCCAAATATTTGAAAAGAAATATCATAGTACATGAATTGTGATTTTTCTAGTTTTTACTACACTTGGTTGCTTCACTTATAGGTATTGGAAGTTGAAATTAATCGCAAGAATTTTTTTTTATAGATATGGTGAGAAAAAAATATTGATTCTGGGAGTATGCCGAGGATTTAAAAGGGAGATTTATTTGCAAATTTTTTAACAATGAGTATCCTAAGGGGTAGCAAGAGTGAAGTCTTACTTATCTCAACAATAAGGGCGGAGACATTGGGATTTGTCCTCGTGTGTCGGATGATGTTCAAGCTTCACCTCTCTTAGCATTTAGGGAAAATGAAAATTCTAACAAAAGAAGTAAGATTAAATCATCTTCATCACGTGTTGAAGGAGGTGGAGTTGATTCATCATTTGATCCACTATCTCATGATTCGATATCAGGTCTACACCAAGCTACGGTACCGTGAGTATGTCATAAAAGGATAGAGAATCAGTGGATAAAATACTTGCTAAAGCATTCCTTATGAATAAAATATTGTTCAATGTTATTCAAGATCCATCATTTCTTAAATCTTGCGGGACTCTTTCAAATTATGGTGTTGTTATTCAATGCCATCATATCAACTTTACACACAAAATTGGTATAAAATATTGAGATAGAAGTTGATGAATATGTCTCCAAAGTTAAGGAATCTTTGACTCAAACATGATCAGGGTATAGACTACTGTATGATGGTTGGACTGTTTAAAAGAACTCTCTTTTATTAATATGATTGCATATTCTCCTAAGTGAGCTATTTTTTTTAAGGTCATTTGAAGAGATAAGTGCAAAAAAGACAGGTGTATATCTTAGAGATTTGCTTTACTACACCATAGAAGATATTGGATCATGAAATATTATATAGATTACCACAGGTAATGCATCCAATTATGAAAGTGTCGGTCAATAGTTATGAAAAAATATCCTCATATCTATAAAACAAGAAGTGTTGCCCATAGAATTCAGTTGCGTCTCAAAGATATCTACAAGGAGGTTGATTGGGTAAGAAGTATTTTCAACAATGCCAAAGATATAATAGATTACATCTAGAAAATATGATTCAGTCTTGATTTTAATGAGAAATATGACGGGTGATAAAGAATTAAAAAGGCATTGTGAGACCAGATTTGCCTATCAGTTTCTTAAGGCTTCAGTCCATTTAGAAGTTGAAGAGACGTGAGATTGTTGCATCACTTGGGTGGATAAGTATAAAGTAATATACATTTGAGATGACGCAAAAAATCATAAATACTATTCAAGGAATTACTTTTTAGAGTGAGGGGAAAAGAGCAATATTTATATTAGAACTTCTTATTAGAGTACTTCGTTTAGTTGATGGCGAGGGATCGACTATAGGGTAATTGTATGAAGTAATGGAAATGGCAAGAGAGGCATTGAAGCTTTGATATGATAATGATCCAACAAAGTAGATGTAATTATGGAAATTATTTGATTCAAGGAGAGATTGAAATATATTTCAATGTGTTCACGTGATTGCTGCATGTTTAACCTCATTGTTAATGTCAAGTGGATATATTAGATAATTTAACTGGATGTTTGGAAGGGCTACTCTTTGTTGAAAAAATATTAGCGCAAGTGATAAATAGAAGGCCTTTGGTCCACAAATCATTGAGTATAATACTCAAAATTCAGATGTTTTTACCTCTCTTCCAAGACATCAAATGGAAATGATTCACCTTAGTAAATATTTTTATTTATTTGTTGTTATTTATTGATAAATTAGAACATGTGCTAAATTTTTGTAATCAAGTTTTAGGAGTGTGGTGGTCACAAAATGGTGGATCAATTTTGATAATTCAAAATATTGCAATTCGTATCATGAGTTAGACATGTAATTTATTAGTTTGTGAAATATATAAATTGAAGTGCATTCAAAGCAGGACAAACAAAGAAGAAAAACAAATTGACACCAGATATGCTAGAGGTCTTGATACACATAAAATTAATTCGAAGATAAATGCGAGTTGTAGTGAGAGTGAGAATCAAGATACAAAATAATCAATTTTGAGCAGCTTAAAGAGCTTCATGAATACATAGATGATGATCAGGAAAAGTTTGACAACATGGAAGAAGCTTCAACTAGTCGTAAATATATACTTTTTGATAAGCTATTTAGGCCCTTGATCATTGGCTTCATGTTAAATAGTTTCTTCAAAGCAACTATATGGATGTAAATTACTTTTTGGATATTAAATTAAATGATATTGACTCATTGGATAGATGTGGATTAGGGTTAGAAGTCTTTTTATTTTGATGTATATTATAGAGATATTTTATATCTAATTGGATAAATTTCAAACTACTTTTGAATTTTGAAATCATATGTCATTGGATTTGAATCTTGAAATGATATTTCATTGGATAGATATAAGTTATAATCATTTTTATTTTGAAATTTTTTAGTTTAATTTAGTTAGTTAATCATTAGATTTTATGTATTTACATTTATATTGGGTTACATAAAAGACTTAAGTGAATACATGGATCTTATATGCTTACCTGAATTTTCAACCAATTTTTGAGTGTTGGCCAAAATTATACTCGAATTATTCACATACGAATAAAGTATTGTTTATGGAGATAAAGCCATTGAATTTATAATGACGGTTGATAGTAGGTGTTTTCCGTCGCTTGAAAACACGCTATTATCAAGCCTTTAATTAATCCAAATCCTGCAAACACATGAGAATGGTATAGGCATTGTGTCGGATGTCGAACCTTCACTCTTGAACTTTGGGATTAGTATAAAGAAAGAAGCCAAAAAGAAGAATAAATTGTAAAACGATGGAGGGATGAGAGATGATTATTTGGGATTTTTAAAACAACTTTGGGAGAGGTAATTAAGATCTACTAATTAAATGATATGAAATTAAACTACTGAATTAAATAAAGAGATATGAAAACATTAAATAAGAAGAACATTCATTCACTGGATTAATAAAAGTCACTTACAAAAATTAATTGAACTCGCAATACATCCGTAGAAGAAAGAATTCAACAACCGGAAACTTGCACTAAACGTAGTTGCAAGTGTTGCGAGGAAGGGTTTTGAGAAGGGGTTGAGAAAAGAAGAGGTTGAGAGGCTTAGACAGAAAAAGGGTTGAGAAATGAGAGAGAGATGTGTTCTTTCCCTAGACGTAGGGGTGAGAACATGAGAGAAAGGCGAGGAGAAGTTAGGGGGGTAGGGAACCATCTATAAGGGAGAGGGGTGAATATTTATAGAGGATGGCTAGAGTTTTGTAAAAATTAGGGTTAGAAAAGTGGGTTAGGGTTTTTAGAAAGAGATGAGTGACTAGGATTAGAGTTTGATGATAGAGAAGAGATGAATGGTTAAGATTTTGTAGAGAAAGAGATTAGAGTTTTAACACAATGAGAAATTTAGGGAGAGCTAAAGGGGGAAAAATACGGGAAGATATTGTGGGATTAGAGTTACCGTGTGAGAGAGGGAAAATAGTTTAAAGATTATTGTGAGAAGCATGTGATAAGGCATGAGAAGACCACTCCACGTACTCCTCAACAAAATGACATTGCCGAGCGCATGAACTGGACTATAGTGGAAAAAGTTCGATGCTTATTGTCTTCATCAAGATTGCCTAGATTGTTTTGGGGAGAAGCAATGAGAACATCATGTTACTTGATCAATTTGTATCCATCGGTACCATTACAAGGAGCGGTCCTGGAACAAATTTGGAGAGGGAAAGATGTTAGTTTCAAGCACCTACGAGTATTTGGATGCAAAGCATTTGCTCGTGTTCCCAAATAATTGAGATCCAAGTTGGATGATAAGACATTGCCTTATATTTTCTTGGGTTATGCAAATGAAGAGTTTGATTATAGGTTATGGAATCCAATTGATGGAAAATTGCATAGAAACCGAGATGTGGTCTTTAGAGAGGACCAAACTATCAAAGACTCTGATGAGTCTATCCGGCATATGGTTGTTAGTGAGTGGGTAGAACAAATTATAAACATTTCCCATGAACATCATGATGTTAGTGATGCAAGTATTCCTAATGAACATGATGGTTGAAATGAAGAGCAACATGAAGAGGAAGAACCACATGGTGAAGATGAGCCCGGGCATGTCCATTATGATGAAGACCATGAAAATGAGGGGGAGCAACATACTCTTGATGAGCTGGCTATGTTAGAGCCAAGAAGGAGTACAAGGGTACCTAAGGCATCAACTAGGTATCCTAGTCCTGAGTATGTGATAATGACGGATTGTGGTGAACCCGAAAGCTTTGAAGAAGCCCAAGTTTATACTTATAAACATGAGTGAAGTAAAGCTATGTAAGATGAGATGAATTCCTTGCATAAGAATGACACTTATGAGTTGGTGAAAATGCCAAATGGTAAGAAACTATTGAAGACAAAATGAGTTTACAAGTTGAAAGATGAAAATGGGCAAAAATGCTATAAGGCAAGGTTAGTTGTAAAAGGCTACAGGCAGAAAAAGGGTGTTGATTTTGATAAAAAAATTTCACCCGTAGTGAAGAAGTCATCAATTCGTATGGTATTGGGTCTTGTAGCGAGGTTGAATTTAGAGTTAGAGCAAGGAGCACATGATTTGCAAGTTAAAGAAGAGTTTGTATGGGTTGAAGCAAGCATTAAGGCAATGGTATAAGAAGTTTGACTCATTCATGGTAGATCATGACTACCATAGCTCTTTGGTAGATCATTGTGTGTTTACCAAGAAGTTCTTTGAAGGTAATGTCATCATTCTTTGTCTTTATGTAGGTGATATGTTGATTGTTGGGCAAGACATGCACCTAATTGATAAGTTGAAGAAAGGTTTGAACAAGTCTTTTGCCATGAAAGACTCAGGACGAGCCAAACAAATTTTGGGAATGCAAATTTTCCATGATAGAGCGGCTAGAAAGTTATGGTTGTCACAAGAGAAGTACATTGAGAAGTTGTTGGATTGCTTCAAGATGAGTAATGCAAAGCCAGTTGCAACACCTCTTGCAGGACACTCTAAGTTGAGCTCTAGTCAAAGCCCTTCAAATGAGAAGGAGAAAAAAGAAATGAAAGAAACTCTTTACTCATTGACAGTGGAAGCTTGGTGTATGCAATGGTTTGTACTAGACCTGATATTACACATGCAGTTGGCATTGTGAACAGATTTCTTTCCAATCCTGGAAAAGAGCATTGGATTGCAGTAAAGTGGATTCTTAGGTATCTTAGAGGTACTTCCAAGATGTGTTTGTGTTTTGGAAATGGTAAGCCAAAGATAATGCATGAGATTCACAGATACAGATTTGGTAGGAGATATGAATTCAAGGAAGTTTGGATCGCTTCAAGATGAGTAATGCAAAGCTAGTTGCAACACCTCTTGCAAGACACTTTAAGTTGAACTCTAGTCAAAACCCTTCAAATGAGAAGGAGAAAAAAGAAATGAAAGATACTCCTTACTCATCGGCAGTGGGGAGCTTGATGTATGTAATGGTTTGTACTAGGCCCGATATTACACATGCAGTTAGCGTTGTGAGCAGATTTCTTTCCAGTCCTGGAAAAGATCATTGAATTGCAGTAAAGTGGATTCTTAGGTATCTTAGAGGTACTTTCAAGATGTGCTTGTGTTTTGAAAATGATAAGCCAGAGATAATGCATGGGATTTACAGATGCAGATTTAGGAGGAGATATGGATTCAAGGAAGTCCACATCAAGCTACTTGTTCACATTTGCAAGGGCAGCAGTTTCTTGGCAATCTAGATTGAAGAAATGTGTTTCACTCTCTACTACTCAGGCCAAGTATATTGCAGCCTCCGAAGCATGTAAAGAGATGTTGTGGATGAAAAATATCATTAAGGATTTGGGCATCAAACATGAGGCGTTTGTGGTTAAATATTGATAGTCAGAGTGCTATACACTTAGCCAAGAATCCAACGTTTCACTATAGGACGAAGCATATTGAATTGCGTTATCATTGGATGCGAGATGTGTTGGACTTAGGGTTGTTGGAGCTGAAGAAAATTCACACAGATAGAAATTCATCGGATATGATAATGAAAGCCTTGCCAAAAGACAAGGTTGATTTTTGCCAAGCTCTAATACAACTTGTTGGGCGAATATTGAATTTGGGTCGAAATGCTATGCAAGGTTGTGGTCTCTGTTCATGAGTCTGGAGGGGGAGATTGTTGGGTATGGGGGCCCATATTCATGTTAGCCCATACTCATGAGGTTGAGACTCTTGTTTACACATGTGGAAGTTTCCACATGCGTGTTGGGGTTTAAAACATAAATATCCCCATTTCTTCTTAGAATGTTAAGATAGCTAGAGAAAGAGAGAGAGTGAGAGAACCCTTGAGAGATCTCTGTATTTTCCTCTTTCACAAAGAGAGAACTAGAAAAGGTTTTGTACACATGAGAAGATATTCCTCAAGCTAGGCTTGAGAAGATTGTAACCTTCTTTCTTCTTGCATAGTGGATTTTCTTTCAGCGGCTCCGTGGTTTTTCCCACTCGTATTGAGTGGGTTTTCAACATAAAATTAGTGTGTTCTCGTTTGCTCTATCTAGTTGTTTATTTCATTCCATATTTATACTTATTTTATTGTGTGGGTTAGTTTAAACAAATAATGCATTAATTCCTTGTGTTTGATAAAATTCTTAAATGATTCACATAGAGGGGAAGATTTTCGCATCTCCCCAACACCTTCTTTTACCAATAAATTAAGTGTGGTGGCATGCTTGTCTACAATAGTTGGCAATGCGATTGAGAAATTGTGTTAAAGAAGAAATGCAATTGAGAAATTGTGTTAAAGAAAAAAAAAATTTATTTTAAAAAATACCCTTCTTTGTGTTCATAATTACCAAAGTACCCATTTCCAAGGCATTTTTTGGGTTGCTCTGGTTGACTGTTCAACCAAAGCTCCCATTCATAGTTAATCTCTTACATAAAAGCCCTAAACACGCGACATTTTTTTTTTACGACTTTTGGGACATAGAAGTAAATTTGAAAAGTCAAATCCCAAAAAGTGATGTGGGCTTCCAGGAGTTCCACTTAAGGTTGCCACATGTCCCTTTTGACACCCCTTAATTGTGGTTAAGGCTCACCCACCCCTATGGTACATCCAT
Organism: Tetracentron sinense; assembly: GCA_015143295.1. Classification (NCBI taxonomy): domain Eukaryota; kingdom Viridiplantae; phylum Streptophyta; class Magnoliopsida; order Trochodendrales; family Trochodendraceae; genus Tetracentron; species Tetracentron sinense. Next base: position 48,558,943 of record CM026552.1, read on the forward strand.
TCATCCTTGGTTTTTAGAAAAAAATATTAATTTTTTAAAATTAAAAAAAACTGTTTTTAGAGTTTTTGTAATATCAAAATATTAGAAAAAAAGAATTAATATTTTTTCAAAAAACTAAGGATGGGTGACTGAACCCTAAGGGGTGTCAAAAGGGACACGTCGCGGTCTCAGGGGTGATAACCGGATTTGCAAAATTTGGTTATCACCATAGAGGATTTGGTCTCTCCATTACTTAGCGACTAACTACTAACCTTGACTATGATTTCGTGAAGCAAAAATAAAAATAATATATAAATAAACATAGAAAATTAGCTTATATGGGAAAGGTTATACCAAATAAACGTATGCAACATTGCATAACCTTATCCTATATGTTGTTTTCTTAAATTATCTATCTACCTACTAATATTGTTCCTTAAAGAAGACCACATAAACAATACAACAAATTGAAAAGATTAAAATCCCAGCATCAACAGTGAGGGCCGACAAGGCTTGATCACTCAGCTCCATGTTCTTTCCACCAAGACGATCAACCATGTCTGGTATTGGCTTCCAGTTATTCACTTCTTGCTCATATGGGTCCTCAAATTTCATCTTCATCTTCTCAGCTTGGCGGCTCACAGCTTCCTGAGCTAAGGTCCAGTTGTAGAAACTACGTCTCTCTTCATTGCTTAAGACATCGTAGACTTCTCGCAGTTTCATGAACTTATCTGATGCAACTTTCAATGGAAGTGACGTTGTGTCCGGATGGTACTCTTTTGATAGCCGCCGGTAAGCGGCTTTAATCTCTTCCAAGTCAGCCTCAGCAGATACTCCTAAAAACCTGTTCATTCCCAGTTAGATACGTAGTTATCAAGTACGAGTATGGGTATAATACGACAATGATCTGATCGGAAAGTATGGGTAAAAATGGCAAAAGAAAGAGTAATTTAATAATAATAATTATTATTACAAGAAAATAAAAATCATGATATTAATTAATAATAATAATTTAATATGGAATATATATTTAACATGGTAAAGGTACGAAAAAATACGTGTATTGTACGCGTTTAATACCAGTTTTAAATGGCGACACCCCCATATATAAAAACAAAAGAACTAATAGTTGGTTCCACATATAAAAATAAAAGAACTAATAAATAGCTAATTACCAAAACATAGCTTCCCATGTAACAATGGCAAAATAATTGTAGAATAAAAGAATTAGTCTATGGGCACTCCCAATTATATTCCCCTATCTTAACATTTTAATTTAAATAAATAAGAGTCAATGTCAGATTTGACTTGACTTATTTTGTCACTTTCTAAAGTCACATCAACTCTAATCTTAACCCTTCATTTAGTTCTGAAGTTACATCAACTCTAATCTTAACCCTTCATTTAGTTGAATTAAAAGACTAGAATTTGAGAGAATATTGGGGAGTACCATTGCCGGACTCATGAAAAAAATGGTATATGTACATATAGATCATTGGATCAAGGCAGGACCAAGTCCTGTCTATGAGCCAAAGCCGAACATGACCAATATTAAGGGAGTTGAGAAAACTCCCGTGGGACAATTGGCCTATCTAATGGGGTGTATTCCAGCCTCATTTGATACATATGATTCAACCAGTGGCCTGTTGGATTGATCTCTTGAACAGAAGGATGAAATCCTTACCAAATGAAAGGTTCAAATCATAGAGGCAGTTCATTAAGTGGATAGGAAGAAAAGGCATTGAAGATGGTGGACCTAAGATAACAGCTCGATCTGGATAACTAACTGTAACTAGCTAGCTAGAACTAAGACAGTAGAGACACAGGCACTCACTGGTAATGAGAATCAGTGGAATTGTCGAGCAAATCGGCGAACTTCCCACTTAAAAGATCCTGCTGCCTCTCCTCCTCAGCTCTGAGTTTTTCCGCTGGCTTTGAACTATTTCCTCCGATCCATCCCTCATCTGGACTGTCCCAGTGAATTCTGGTGTCAACTCCTGGCGGGGCCTTTTTGCGCCCACCTTCTTCTTGTAACGCGAAAATTCGAACTTTGGAATGGCTTCTTCTTCTTATTTGTGTCTCTTCCGATATATGGCGGCCGGCCTTTCGGCCCCCGTGTAGGATAGACAAGGTGGGAGGAGCCGTTGTGGAAGCCATGAGAGAGCAGACGAATTATCTCCATTTTGATGTAATATCTCTAAGTTTTTCTTTCTTTTTTTCGTGGATGAGAGGGAGATAGAGAGAGCTCTCTATTTGGTGTCCACTCAAAATAAATAGATTATCTATTATCTTATTATCTATCTATTATCAACATTTCTACTGTTCCTAGCTCCTTTGTTATTATCCTGAAACGTTCTCATCGTCAAAGACAACCCCACATCTTCGTCAAAGCCCTGATTTCTCCGAAAAAACCAGGTATGATCAGAAGGTTGCATGATAAGAGTTGGTTAATTCTCAGTCTCTCTTCATAACAAGAGATAATATGCAATGGGCTGCCCCGATCGAGTTCCTTTGTATTCTTCGGCCACCATCATCGTCAAAGCAATCCCAGTCCCCCACCGCCATTATTAGAGCTGTGAGATCTTGTTTTTTTTACCCTTTTCTTCTCTTTTCTTTGTTTTAGTTTTATGAAATCGCGCCGATTCGAATGCTTGAAGCTTCTAGGGTAAAATCTGCTAGTTTGTTGTTGTTGTTCGTAAGCAAACACCTTGTTGTTTCTCCTCTCCTCAGCCGCTAACTCCTTTTTTTTTTTTTTGGTTAGAAAGAAACATAAAACACACTGTCTCAATATGATGGAATTCAATCGATCCAACCAACTCATTGATCCCTTCCTCCTCTTCCCTGGCCTGGCTAGTTTCAACCCGGATGGATATCCTTCACAGGACTCGCATATCGTTCGGACTCAGTCACTACCGCACACTCAAAACACACACCCTTGTGGCAGAAGCTACTTGCAACCACACAGCCCTCTCAAAAAAGAGAGGGAGGTGGTGCTTTATAAGAGTACTAGCTATCACACTCTCTGTCACACACACCCTTATAGCACAAGCTACTTGCAACCACACAATCCTCTCAAAAAAGAGAGGGAGCTGGTGCACAAGGAGGCCTAACCCACCGATGTTGCTAGTAGCTTGTGCTACAAGGGTGTGCGTGTGATAGTGTGTGTGTTATGTTTTCATCTAACCAATAAAGCCTGCAAATTTAGTCCCACATCGGTGAGTTAAGTCTCCTTGTGTACCCTTATATATAAAGCACCACCTCTCTCTCTTTTTTGAGAGGGTTGTGTGGTTGCAAGTAGCTTGTGCTACAAGGGTGTGTGTTTGTGTTATGTTTCCTTCTAGCCACTAATTCCTTGAAGCTACAGGTTTTTGAGTTTATTCAAGGGTTTTGGGGATCAATTGATTTTATTTTTTGGAGTTTAAGGGTTTTAGGGGGGTTTTGGGTTTAACTGAATTCAACTTTTTTGGGTTTATTTAGGGGATTGGAGATAAATTGATTTTTTTCTTTTGAGACAAAAAAAATATTAATTGGGTTTGGCACCTTTTTGGGTCAGTTTTTAGGTTTTATTTAGGGGGTTGGCGATTAATTACTTGAGTTTGCCGCCTTTTTGGGTTTATTTAAGGTGGTCGTCCGACCTGTCATACACTCCGACGATCAAGTCAGTATAAGGCATAGGCATATGAACATGAGAGTGTAGAGATACTTATCGTGAGGTAATTAGGCATTCGGCAGGTTGGTGCGAATGTGCTTCAGAATGGGCTCTAGTGTCGTGCTCTGGAGGACGAAGGACGTAGCTCGGGTACAGTCGACAACATAGCTCGGGTACAGTTGACAATGTAGCTCGGGTACAGTTGACAACGTAACTCAGAGGATGGAGGACGTAGCTCGGGTACAGTCGACAACATCAGGCACAAGTTCAAATATGAGTATACCTAGCAAATGATTAATTTCGTGATCGTGCAAGTGGTAGTGTGGCATTAACATATCACCAAATAGATAAATATGAAACATCAGATATTGACAGAGTGTAAGGGTACCGTTCGTAGAGAGCATTAGGTGGACATGGCCGATTTGAGAGAGCATTTGGTGGTCATAATCGATCGTGAGGCCGTGGAGAGCATCAAGTGGTCCGGAGAACATTAAATGAAGAGGAGAGAATCAGGTGGGTGACTGTCTTCATAGCCCTTCGGGGCTGGGGTGTGAATGACCCAAGCTTCCTAGTTCTTCTTCTTCTTCTGTCTTTCTTTACTTTCTCTCTTATCTTCCGCACCATCATCTTCTCTCTGGTGATTCTTGCTTATTTATAGGCATTTGGAGTCATCATGACTTGTGTGGTCATGATGATTTCACCTGTCAGATAACACTCAAGAGAGCCAGCACATTGCCCAAGTGGGCTTAAGTCGGTTAGTTTTTGAGAGTATGAAATTCCATTTTACCTCTTACTTTTACAAAATTTACCCATTACATTAAGCCCCTTCTCGGTGCCTTGGACTTCGTTCGAGGTGCCGAGAACACATCATAGGTAAAATCTTCGAAGACGACACATTGGTAGGACGGCCACTCTTGCTTACAACGAGTGCAAGTGCCTCGGTTCGCAGACACCGAAACGATGAGTGAGCTGTACGCGGATGTGGATTGTTGTGGAGCTGTCACATCTGTTCTTTGTGCTCCGCTCTCTGCTCTCTTGTCTCTTTCATTGTCTATGCTCCGTTGTCCCGTTGTCACTGATATGTTGTGCTATCACTTGGAGATTGATGTTGTGGAGGTAGAGCTCACCGAGGAGTTAGAGCGAGTCATTGACCATGAGGCCAAGCTTGCAGACAACGAGGACGAACTTGCGTCAGCCCCTATTCAAGTCAGAGTAGCTGCTTCACATGCATAGTGCCTCAGAGCATGTTAGCGAGCATGAGAATGTACATGTATCATAACACCAAGAAAGATGAAGTCAAAAAATGCTTCAAGCATGTGAAGGTGCATGAATACGTGAAGATACATGAGCACGGGATTTCACTTGATAAACATACGGATGAGTTGCAGTAACAACCATCATAAATGTAAACAAATGATATCTCATATGAGTGACTCGTAGGAGGACACCATGACACCATACTCAGATGACATTGCAGTAGGATAAGCCAATTGGTTGCTTAGCGGACACTGCATTTGACTGAGTCACATATGTCCCATAGTGAGCACCGTGTTCAGATATGTATTGAACCTGATGATACATCATTTGACATTGCATTCAAGATGTTTTTTACTTGGCATTTCTTCAATGGTCGCTTCTTTGGATCATGCACTTGACAATTCACTTGATAGTGCATTGATAAGTCACTTGAGAATTCACTTGATAATGCACTGATAAGTCACTTGAGAATTCACTTGATAATACACTTAATAATTCACTTGATAATTCACTTTCAAGGTGTAAGAATACCGTATGATGTGGCATAGATGATAAGATGGAAGAGGACCGTGGACCGAACGGCCGAGTCCCTAATGTTGTGGAGAGGATGCGTACCGCTAGCCCCCAATTTCGTGAAGAGGACATTGTTGACTGTTTTGTTCGACTTCCCATAGACGGCGCCATTTTATAAAGGGAAATTTTTTAGACTAGCGGTACCTTACAGGGGTTGCATGGTTCATGTCCTGTACATTCGTCTGCATGTGCGCGTCATCCATACCCTTTGTCATATGACAAGCTCTTCGAAGGAAGCAACGTTCCGTACATAATCGTCCAAGGTTCAGATCGGGTTCGTCCTCCACAAGGTGGGTTCTGGCGTCGTGCTCTGGAGGACGGAGAACGTAGCTCGTGTACAGTTGACAACGTAGCTCGAGTACAATCGACAACGTCAGGCACGAGTTCAGATATGAGTATACCCAGCAGATGATCAATTTCGTGATCATGCAAGTGGTAGTGTGACATTAACATATCACCAAATAGATAAACATGAAACATCAGATATTGACAGAGTATAAGGATACCATTCATGGAGAACATCAGGCGGACATGGTCAATTGGAGAGAGAATCTGATGGCCATAATCGATCGTGAGGCCATGGAGAGCATCAAGTGGTGCTGAGAACATCAAATGAATATGAGAGAATCAGGTGGGTGACTGTCTTCATAGCTCTTCGGGGTTGGGGTGTGAACGACCTAAGCTTCCCAGTTCTCCTTCTTCTTCTTCTTCTTCTTCTTCTTCTTTACTTTCTCTCTTGCCTTCCGCACCATCATCTTCTCTCTAGTGATTCTTGCTTATTTATAGGCATTTGGAGTCATCATGACTTATGTGGTCATGATGATGTCAGCTATCAGATAACACTCAAGAGAACCAGCACATTGCCCAAGTGAGCTTAAGTTGGTTAGTTTTTGAGAGTAGGGAATTCCATTTTATCCCTTACTTTTACGAATTTTACCCATTACAAATATCATGGAAGAAAAATAAGGATTGGAGGGGAACCATCTCCATTTTATATTCTTATCTGTATACAAACTACGTGCTGCAAGCTGTATCTCTGGAAATATAAATACAGGTTGTGAGGCAACTTGAAGGTTAAGTTGCCTTTCATCAAACTCTTTTTTTTTTTTTTTGTAATTCTATCAGGAATCCTTATCAAATAAGGAGTTTTCTATTGAGAGAGTCCTTACCAAATAAGGATTCTAACATTTCTGTTTTTACAGAGAGTTGTTGGAAGGACTCTATTAGTCCGTGGGTTCTTTGATTTCTAAAAAGCTCCAAAAGGTTAATCTTTTTCATTATTTTTCTTCCAAGAATTTATCGTCCTTGTATCCCCTTTTATAGATTATAAAAGTTGAGGTTAGTTGGTCAATCATTGCTTATGCATCAAGTTTTTTTTTTAAAAAATGAGATTTGTTATTGCATCATCCCTGCTTTGGTTGCTAATTATTTTTCGCTGAATCTGTTTTTGTAGTGTATTTATTCAAAAAACCTATTCAATGGACGGAGGTTCCATGCGGCTGAATCCCCTTATCGTGTGCATGATGTGGCAAGCCTGCTCATCTTCAATATGTTGATCTTTACTACTCGAATCTTTTATTTTTGATATTTATTCTTATGGGAATCTTGTCTTACTTTTTACAGGTGAAGAATAAATGTTTGAACACTGAGGAAAATTTTTGTTACATTTAGATGGCTAATATTCCAATATGGCACCATGCAAAATTTTGATGAATAATAGTGCTCATTACTAAGTTTCCTCCATTTTTTTCACAAGAAGTTGTGTCAAATTTACTTAATAGGTTCCTCCCTGGCCTTCGTTCATTCCCTTCGTTCATTAGTGAAAACATCCGGTGAACCCCAAAGCAAAGTTTGAGTTGAGAACTCATAAACCCAAGGGTGTGACTAGGTCTCCCTAAAAGTCTATCTACCATTTTTAAGATTATGCAATCAAATTATTAATTAAGGGAAGATGAACATAAAGCACGGAATAAGGGAAACAAGCAAACCACAACACAAGTACTTTTTACATGGAAACCCTTTCGGGAAAAACCACGGGACCTAGTCTAGCAAGAGATATCACTAAGACAAAGTAACAAATACTTACAAGACTTGAACTGTACTCAATCAAACTCGACACTACGATCCTCAGTACTTAGTCTTCCTGACACTATGATCCTCAGTACTCAGCCCTCCACGTCTCGAAAAGCAATCACGATCTCGCAAGACTCGCGATCTACCGCAGTAGCCTGTTCTTCTCTTTGTGTCTTGATGTTCAAATAATAATAATACCGCAAGTGCACGACTATCTATAGAAAAGACAGAGGCAAATACGGGTTGATCCACAGAGAATTGAACAAAAATAATATTAAAAACTGAAATTTAACTAATAAACTAGTGATAAAAGAGATCTTGAATTGATTTGAGATATATGATCTAACTAAAACAAATAAATTAAAGCAACTAAAATGGATTAATAAAACGAGTAAATCAAATAGAGAAAGAGATCAGAACATCCGGATTCCACTAGATAGCAACTAATCAATCTACAAAATATCCCTAATGTTTCCCAATCATAACTCAAATCAAATAACAAATCAATGTTTTAGTTCGAAATATTTATCTTTAAAATCGAAATTTAAAAACCTAAGATTTCCTTCACTTCAAAATCATAAAAATACTTAAAAATTATTTATCAAAAATAATAATAAACCATCAAAAGAATTTATTCATAAGCATGACCTATCAAATCTAAGCATAAACAGTTAAAATGACTTCTCCTAAAGCACCATATTGGAAAGAGGTTATAAATAGTGAAATCGAGTCTATCATGCAAAATCATACTTGGGAACTGGTGGATCTTCCTCCAGGGAATAAACCATTAGGATGTAAATGGATATTCAAGAAGAAGATGAAAGCTAATGGAATGATTGACAAATACAAAGCCCTACCCTGAGCTGAGCCGTTTAGTAAAGGGATACAAGCAAAAAGAAGGTTTTCGCTTATTTCGATACTTATTCACCAGTTACTAGGATAACATTTATCCGTATGCTAATAGCTATTGCTGCTATTAACAACTTAGAGATACATAAAATGAATGTTAAAATTGCTTTCTTAAATGGTGGTCTGAATGAAGAGATCTACATAGAACAACCAGAAGGTTTCATGAAAAATAACCAAGAAAAGAAAGTATGTAAACTTGTTAAATCCCTTTATGGATTAAAACAAGCTCCTAAATAATGGCATGAGAAATTTGTCAACATTATGATGTCAAATGGTTTTAGGATAAATGAGTACGATAAATGTGTTCATGTCAAAAGCATTGAAAAATCATATGTCATTGTTTGTCTCTATGTAGATGATATGTTAATCATGAGTAGCAGTAATGACATCATTCAATCTACCAAAAGGATGTTAAATAAAAGGTTTGACATGAAAGATCTAGGTGTTGCAGATATAATTCTAGAAATTAAAATTACTAGAACATTTGAAAGACTCATCTTATCTCAATCTCATTATATTGAGAAGAGCCTTGAAAAATTTATCAAAAATGATAAAAGTCTTGCAAAAATACATGTGGATGTAAATTTACATCTAAGTAAGAATACCGGACAGAGAATATCTCAGTTAGAGTATTCTCGGATCATTGGTAGTCTAATGTATCTCATGAACTGTACCAGACCTGATATAGCCTACTCAGTCAGCAAACTAAGTAGATACACAAGCAATCCAGGGGAAGACCACTGGAAGGCGATAGTTAGGGTTCTCAAATATTTGAGATATACCCAAAACTATGGATTGCACTATATAAGATATCTAGCTGTACTTGAAGGTTATAGTGATACTAATTGGATATCTGATACTAAAGACTCAAAATCCACAAATAGATTTGTCTTTAAACTTGAAGGTGCATCGATATCTTGGAAATCTTCTAAACAGATATGTATAGCCAGATCCACAATGGAATATAAGTTTATAGCTTTAGATAAAGCTGGTGAAGAAGCAGAATGACTTAGTCACTTTTTAGAAGATATTCCAAGTTGGCCAAAACCTATGCCAGCTATCTGCATACATTGCGATAGTCAATCTACGATTGGAAGGGCACAAAACAGTATACACAACGGTAAATCTTGATATATAAGTCGAAGACACAATACCGTGAAACAATTGCTTTCGAATAGAATCATTTTTATTGATTATGTAAAGTCAAAGAATAACATAGCGGATTCGTTAACCAAATGTTTGACTTTAGAGCAAATGTATAACTCATGGAGGGGAATGAGACTAAAGCCTATATCTAAAGAGTCGACATATTGGAAACCTAACCTAGCTGACTGGAGATCTCAAGATCTAGGCTCAAATGGACAACAGAATTGTGTATAACTCAGTAATGTCATTGTGAAGAGTAAATTTCTTCATCTAATTTCTAGGATGATACAGTGAAAGAATCTAGGGTAAGCAAAGCTTTTAATGGTTCTTATATCTTGGAAATCCAAGTGGAGTATGATGAGATACTTTTGATAAGAGATCACCTATATAAGTGTGAAGAGGGGCCACTTCTATAAGAATTTTAAAAGGTAAATTCTTTAGAGCACTTATGAAAACCAGGAGTTGTTCAAGGCCAAAATGAACACAACCATGAGAACCAAAGATGTTTGGAAAAGAATTGTGTGAGTTCTATTGTTTAGGTTTTCATTATGGTTGAATAGTTCAAGACATCATGTTCACTGCATAGCCAGTAAATTCGGTAATACGTCACTAGGGAAGGTTCAAGGCCAAAAGCTACCTCTCCCGATGGAGTAACTTTTCAACTGTACTATCTCTTTTAGTATTTGCATATATTCGGTATTCTGTGCAAGAATTTTTCATTCATGTGGGTGATTGCTGGGAAAAAAATCTGGGTTTTGAAAAATCTGGTTTTTTGTAAACTTTAAACCAAAATAAATGTGGGACCCACACGGGTTTTGAGGCGGGTCCAAGTGGATCCGTGTTTTCCTCCACGAGGAGATTAACGTAGTATATTTATTTATCCAAAACCGTTAAGTAGTGAATGAGAAATTGACTTCTAAGATGCCCACTTGAACATGCGTTATAAGTTGAATAATGATATAGAAGAATAATCCCACATCGGAAAATATTGAAACCAAAGTGAGTTTATATATCATTGGATTGGAGTAAAGGGTCGGCCCTTGGGGTACCCAAATTTTGTGAACGGGTGAGCACCTAGCCAATGGTGGAACTAACCACATATGCGCTAGCGTCGCCGCCGCCCCGAGCCGATCCGTGTCGTGCTCGTGTTTGGGTCCGGTTCTTCCGGCTGGCTAGTTGGTTGGTTGGTTGCCTGCTTGGCTTGGCTGGCTTGTGGGCCTTAAGCCCAGTACCTATATTAATTTTTTGGACAAAAGCTCATTCTCCTTCAACAGTTAACCCAATAGAATTATAATCCAACAGTCATGCCTGTTCGGATTTAAATTCAAACCCAATGGACATGTCTTTTCTGGACAGTCTCTTTAGCCTCTATATAAAGGCAATCCGAATTCTTGTTGAGGTACGAAATTCATACTATTCTGCTTCTTAGTAATCTTCTCCTTCCTTCAGAATTAAACTCTGTATAACAGAGAGAGTTTCAAACACCGCTGGTTCGCTGTGTCCCGAGGTTTCTAGTGGTAGTACTCAGGACGTGATTGTTGTATCTTGGGAGACGAATTGCTACAGGCCGTGACCACCATTGCGGGGTAATATTTTCTTAAGGACATTGAGTCAAATTCAAGCCTCAATTAGTCAGTAAAATCTTCTGTCATTCTGTTCTTTTCTTCTTATTTGCATACTTGAATTACAGAATACAAAATCAAAGTCTGTTATGTACTTTTGAAGTTTTAATTATAATATACTCATATTGAATCAATAACATTACATATCTAATAGTTATTCTTGGGGTAACAAAGGATACAGATTCTTGGTGATAACGGTTGTACGAACTTCAAACTGGATTGTATATTTGCGCCTCAAGTTCCGAAAATAATCTGGGCACTACTATTTTGTATGCTTGGAATATCTCTTGTGTAAACTTGTAATACGATCACAAAGTTCTCCGGTGTTTGTATCGAAATTCATTGTTGTTTTGTAACCGCGGCTTAATTAAGTGTTTTGAATTCATATGGAAATTAATCTTGATGGATAAAAGAAAATTTAACTGTATGTGGATTATGCTTAACCATAGTTAAAGAGGCTCTACAAGCCGTCATGTGTCCCTTTTAACACTTACTAACTATATTTAAGATTCACTCACCCCTAGGGTTCATCCATCTAACCTTGGTTTTTAGAAGAAAAAAATAACCTTAGGTTGATTATGCTTAATCACAATTAAAGGGGGCTCAACAAGCCGCCATGTGTCCGTTCTAACACCCAATAACTGTGGTTAAGATTCACTCAGCCCTAGGATTCATCAATCTAACCTTGGTTTTAAGAAAGAAAAAAAATATTAACCTTTAGTTAATTATGTTTAACCACAATTAAAAGGTCTCTATATTCCGCCACGTGCCCCTTTTAATACTCACTAACTATAGTTAAGTTTCAGTCACCCCTAGAGTTTATCTATCTACCATTGGTTTTAAAAGAAAAAAAAAATATTAACCTTAAGTTGATACTACTAACCTTAATTTTGAAAATATATATTAACCTTAAGTTTATACCTACCAAACCCAATTATCATTTATTTTATTGTATTAGTTGTTGAAAAGGGTAATTTAGACATTTTAAAATGTTTGAAGGATGACCTCAACAATGTCCATCCAAGTAATGGCAAACTAACTGAAGGAGGTGAAGGAGGTATCTGTTATAGGCAATTAAAGTTGAGGGGAGGGCAGTGTAATTTCAGAAACAAGAGGGGAAGTTTATGAAATTTCATCATACTTCAGGAAGGTCAGTGTAATTTTCTCTTCTATTTATTTAAGTCATTTTTTTTATATAATGAGAGAGGTCGGAGTCATATCTGAATAGGATCTCACAAGAAAGTGAAGACTAAGAGAGTTGAGAAGGTTGCCTTAAGTTTTTTTTTTAAAAAAACTTAATACTAATTATCTATTAAGTATCTTACTTGATTTATATTCTACTGGGTTGGTTAGGGTTTCAGAACCCCTAACCCAAGCCCAACCAAAGGTATAGAAAGCCCAACTCAACCTAGCCCAAGTGTCGGGTTCGGGTTAGCTCGAACTAAATTGCACTCCGCCAGGCTACTCTGAGATGGTGAGATTTTGAATCATGAAACATTTTACTCTTAGAATATGCAAAAACTGAGGACAACAAAACCTAACTTTGAATTAAATGTGAGGATTAACATCAGGCCGGTAGCTGGTGGCCGCGATATGAAAAAATAAAATTTTAAAATTACTCTTTTACTAGGCCCTAACTCAACCCTGGCCCGACCTGACCCTCAAGTATAGGGCTTGGGCCTATCAAGTTCAGGCCCTCTGAGGACTAGAGTCGGGCTCTCACATGTGAGGGCCAGACTTGGTAAGACCTAGGCTCTGCTTGGCGTTGCCCTTTGAAAACCCTAGCACAAGCATTGCAAACCAGAACCGACCCAGACATTGCTTTGGATGTACGTTCCCATAAGATCCCTGCACATGGGTGGGTCTTATTTACCTTTTTAACTCTTGGTTTCCCACCCCTACAAAAAAAAAGGCCCCACAGGATGGATCTTAGGCCTATCATTTTCCATGGGTATCACTGTAAACTATTCACCAAAATCATCCATCCGGGCCACCCAATTCGCAGGTTGCTATTATCTAGGGGTCAACGAGTTGGGTTTGATCAGGCTCAGTCGGGCTTGAATTGGGCTGACAAATATAAGGGTCAGGCATGGTCTTAATTGGGCCAGCCCAGGCTCGAGCAAAGCCTGCCAAACTATTCAAACGCAAAAATACATTGTTCATAGTGTTAGTTTATAATGTAGGGCATTGTCCTGCCGGGCCGGCCCAGGCCAGGCCAGGCCAGCCTTCTTAGAAGTATAGCAGCCTGGCCCATTGACACCCCTTGCCCTTATAAATAGAAGCAATGCTCCCAATTAGATTATGTGAAAGTCTATGGGTTCGGGTACTCAACCTCCGGGGGTGTAGCCTAATGGCTGAAGAACGAACCTTAAACCTGGTGGTCTTGAGGTCGATTCTTGGGCTCCCTTCAATATCGATTGTATGAGGTGGGGGTATTCTCTATGCATCACATGGGATTAATATGAGTCTTTAAGGTTCAGGTATTTTATCAAAAAAGTCTACCATGAGGTAGAGGTATGCTCTATGCAGCACATGAGCCTAGTACGAGTCTTTTAAGGCTTAGGTATCCATATTTATCAAAAAAATCGTACTCCCAAAGTGTACTCCCAAGAGAAATGTTAGTCCCGTTTCCTATCACAAAAAACAAAAACAAAAGGAATAGGACTAGGAATGTTAGTCTAACTATAAGTCAAATCATACTCTCACCCTTTATGAATCATCTGAGAGTGTTTTTTTTTCTTTTCTTTTTAGAGTGGTTTAATCATTATAGTATAGACATATGGTTGGTGGAGGGTGAGAAACTCTCACATATATCCCTAATTCTAATAAATTATTTTAAATATAAAAGGTTTAAGATTAAAGATTAAAGTTAATGTGACATTCTAAAAGGTAAAATAATCCAAGTCAAATATTGACTTGTAGTACAGTACGACAAAGCTAAGAGTATATTGGGAAGTAATCATGGACGGACTCATAGATTATAGTTAATTTCAAGTTTCCCGACCACTGATTTGATGGTTCAGATGATGCGGGTTCCACATTTACCAAACCAAGTAGGGGGTAAATGGTTTTACGAGAGAAAAACATTTACCATATTTTCTACTAAGATTTTGTTGTATTTTTGAAAATAAGACGAAATTTTTTTTTAATAAAGAAAGTAAAAATTAATAATAAAAAAAATTATGAATAAAGATATTTTTATAATTTTTAAATAGATTTGTATTTTACGAAAAAATGACTTATGAAATTTTAAAATATAAGTTATTTTCCAAAACATTAGTTCATTTTTCCGTAAAATATTTTACTTACGAAAAATCTTACATTCAAACAAACACATAATTAATATTTTCTATGGAATTGATTTGTTTTCCAAATACGGATCATTAATGAAAGAAGAATAGGAGGATAAGTAGGAATCTCGCTTTCCACTTTCGGTAGATCCCACTCATTTACAACAGTAATGAACGGTGCAAAAGTGAGAGTCCATTGAGGATTATGGAAGTTGATTCTATAGTAGTGTTATAGGACTATAATGACGAGTTTCAAAGCTTAACTGCAGCTAACGTCACAGTATCGAAACTAACTCCCGCGTGGGACCAAACCAACGATCCGCGGAGTACCGAATCATTACACAACCGTCCTTTATCTTACAACCCTTTTTCCTGTCCCCAACATCTCGACAGTTGAATAGCTCAACGTTTCTCAATCTACGCCATTGATTTCATGGAATATGTCAATGGTGGGCCCCACCTAAGAAGGAGTTATGTAGCCCCCTTAATATACCGTCAGTGATATTGAGTTAGTTGGATGGAACATATGCCGTGATGGTACTCAGTACCATTGAATTATTCACGATTTGTTGATAAATTTTACATTTAAGATCATAGCGATTTGCATTTTCTGATTTGATCTCCAGTACGTGACTATTCAGGCTTAAAATCAGTACAGATATTTTTTTTAAGAAAAAGGCGTAAAATCAGTACAAATATATTTTCAGTCACGCGTAATTAATGCGCGTGAAGACTTTGTAATACTTATTTGAAAGTAACCGCTTAAAAAAATATATAAAAATTGTTTAGCTTCGACATTTTCGTTTAATTGCTTGACTTAAAATAAAATAATTGGTTTTTCAATAAAACTTGTCGATGGTAACTAATTTAAATAATTTTACAAAACCATTTATTTCAATTAGTACTATCTTAAATAGTCCAAACATATTTACAATCTAATCAATTATTTTATCAATGATTGTATGTGTATGTCCAATAATTATATTATAACGGTTTATGACCCAAATAATCAAAGCCAAACACACCCTTATAAGCTATATTTGTTTTTATTGTTCATAATATATATTTAAAAAAAAATTATTTTACCAATGATTATGGCCTAAATAATTGCCTTTAACTATCAAATGAAATGATTATTTTTACATAACAATCAATTAATTATGAAAATGATAAAAAAATAATAATTATTAATATTATTCTTCTATGAGCTAGTCTATAGGTACTCCCAAATATACATCCCAATCTTTTTTTTAATGCCACATTAATTGTAATCTTAACCTTTTATTTTAATAAGAGTTAGGATTTGGGAGTTCTTCTTCTATTCTCATTCCACTTTTCCCTAGCAAGTTAACCAAACATAGCAAAATATGTGCATTATGCACATGCTATTTATTATTTTTTGACCTCACTCGAATTCCCAACAATCATTTTTAAGCGATTAAAATTACTTCATAAATGGTTCTGTACAAGTGATGAACATTTGCTTCTAAGTAATTAAATCAAATAAGATAATTCAAACCAAATGGACTACTAATTATTTTATAGTAGATTATGATTTAATATAAGTTTAACCAAAGAAGGCCTCAATTAGAAGGCACTAATGTTTTTTTGGGGGGCGTACAAGCCAAACAGCTAAGTCTTAACCCCAACTAATAGTGTTGGTATCTGTTCTAGGGAGATCGAACCACATGCAATTGCGAATGAACTCAGGAAGAGTTCAATCCCACCCATAGGTCAACACGTGTCCCTTTTAACTCATAGTAATTGTGATTAAAATTTATTAATTCTTACGATTCAACAATATACCATTTTATTTTAAAAAATGAACCCTAAAGTCAAATTTCTTCACCCAAGGTTTAGAAAAAAACATTGAATGCCCTTAGCTACACTTCCTAGCATTTGAAGCTTGGCAAATGATATATATCCCTCCGGACTCAGATACCAAAACTTAGCCAAAATGAGAGACAATATTACCACTAAGATAAAGCCTATGGCGTGTAAAAGAAAGGCACTGATGTTAAATGAGTAAGACAAGAGCTCAGTATGAATTTAGTTGGGCCGTGCGCGTGACGGTTTGGGTAAGCATGCATGACTATGAGCGGTGGAAAATGAAAATGAAAAAGAAGATTATGAAGGTGGCGTCAGGTGTCAGAGGGGTTAGAAGGAGTGATGGACGGTGGGCGTCAGTTATCTTAGAAGCCACGCTCCCAAGCTCCCCCTGACGTGTGGGGCTCACCGGCATGGCGGGAAAAGCGTGACGTGTGGGAGAAACCGTAAAAGCCCATACCTTCGATCTCCTCACCATCACCTCCCTTTTTCTAACCGTCCGATCTTCTGATCACTTCCACCAGAACCCACGTGGTGGGTCCCATCCCCTTATAATGAGACATTGACATTTCACGAGCGTTTTTTTTGAGATGACATTGTCAACCAATCAATTATCGCCAACTACACTTCCAATTTCTTACCATTGATCTGGTTTGGAGGGGTGAAATGGGTCGGGTTAGAATACTCTCAACCCGAACCCACTCATTTTCCTAATTAGATTAAAACATGGGGCAAGATTTATTTCGAAACCCTAGCTCCTCAACCCAGACGTGGCGTACTGCACTTTGGGCTGGGTGGCGCATAGGGCAAGGGTTAATATGTCTTTTGCCATATGTCTCTAAGAAAATCATTTTACTAATTTATTATGAGATTCTCTTCTAAATAAGAACACCGTAGCCATTAGAGGGACCGCTGTATAATATAAATTAATTAATTATTATGAGATTTGAGTTTTAACTATGAATCTAGAGCTCCCAAACACATGATTGTTTTAGGGCTTTTGGTATGATCCTCGTTTCTCACAAAGCCTACTTTAAACTGTGGTTAACA
This sequence comes from Tetracentron sinense, assembly GCA_015143295.1. Classification (NCBI taxonomy): domain Eukaryota; kingdom Viridiplantae; phylum Streptophyta; class Magnoliopsida; order Trochodendrales; family Trochodendraceae; genus Tetracentron; species Tetracentron sinense. The sequence continues at coordinate 48,576,318 of CM026552.1, forward strand.
AGTTTTAACCCGTATAATTAATTTTGTAATTATATTTTTTTAAAAATAAGGTAAGATGCTTTAACCCTAAAATTAGTGAATCTTAATCACATTAATGATATTTTCATTCATAAATATTTATACTTATCACTGTTTTGGGAGCTTTGAATATTCATAATTCATTATGGAATAGCAATAGCCCCTGTTGTAGCCAATAGGGCTACTTCAAAATAAAAATAAAAATAAAAATAAATGTTTGAATTTTTTAAGAGATATGTCGTAATTAAAAGTAATAATTTTATTTTGAATTTCTTATTGAGTGGACCAATGGCATGCTTGTTGTAACCCTATTGACTACACATGGAACTTTGTTAATCCACGCTCCCTTTTTTTTTTTTCTTTTTATAAAACACAATACTCACATACACAATAAATCGCACAACACAACACAACACTCACCACGCTCTGTTAACAAGTGTTGTTGCTATCCTTGAATTGGTTAAGAAAACAAACTTTTTCCAAGGAGGAAGGCATAATTTTTTTTTTTCTTTTTTTTTATAGTCCTTAAAAGGACTGGCAAAATGAGTAACACATGTCACAACCAAGGTCTGAAACTGCCTTTATTTTGACAATTTAAATCTAAATTTTATTTTTTTTGACGCAAAATTTCAAAATTTTATTAAAATTAAATATTTTCACGAAATTTCCATCAAAATTTTAGAATATTTTGGTTTTATTAAAATTTAAATATTTATATAATAATATTATTTTTTTTTAAATTAAAATTTCTAAATTTCATGAAAATTTTAATAAATATTTTAAAATTTCATTGGTCAACGCTTTTCTTTTTACCACACATTAACTCTAGTTAACATTCATTCACTCTTGTAATTAAGTAATTTAATCTTGATTTTTAAAAAGTAAACAATCAAAAATATTAACTTTAATTTTTTCAAGTTTAACCATAGTTATTGCCTTGTGATATGATAGAGTTTACCAAAAAAAAATAAAATTTAACCATAGTTTATTAAAATGGACACGTGCCATAGCATTAGACTATGTAGTCTAATGCAGGCTGTGCTAATCACTACCCGAAAATTATCAAGCACACGTGCGGTGTCACTAATAATAGACACCGTACAGTTTGCTGAGTAAAGTGCGTTTTGGTCGGTGTTTGTGCAACCAGTGTTGATACTAATTTCTATTAGGAAAATGATCAATCAGATCGGAGCCCCACTTAAACCTACCCCACTAAAAAACAACTGTGGGAACCAAACCCAAACCCGAACAAGAGCCCGATCCACAAGGGATAAGATATTCGGGTCAGAAATCACCAACTACCAGCATCTTGTTAACCACGTTAAATCTGGGTAAAATCAGAAGAGAGACGCACGCTCTTCTTAAATTCGTGTAATGCAGAATCCAAAACAGCGATTACGAGAACGCGAAAATCGGAATTTCTCTAAACTTTAACTACAAATTAGTGGTATTTGCAGATTAGCAGAACCCCCATTTTTCGTAATTCAAGCTCTCTCTCCATGTCTCTATCTCTCTCATCATCAACATTCAGTAGCAGGATAGTAGGAGGAATGAAGGAAATGGCGGATTTAAGTGTAGTTCCCTACACTCACAAACCCCACACCAAAACCGAGACCAACAAGGAAGATCTTCACGAAGATCATGAGCAGCACAAACCGGTCGAGAAGAACCGCTTCTTCAACGCCGAACCGGTGGTTGAGCCGGTGAAGACGAGCCCCAAGTTGGGGAAGATCGTGATAAGGTACAGAGAGTGTTTGAGGAATCATGCAGCGTCGATCGGAGGTCACGCCAATGATGGGTGTGGTGAGTTTATGCCGGGAAAGGAGGAAGCTTTGTGGTGCGCTGCTTGTGGCTGTCACCGGAATTTCCACCGGAAAGAACTCCCCGGCGCTTGCGTAGCGGATCACCACCTCCTTCATCCTGCTCCGGCGATGGTGCTATACAACTCCGGGACAAACCCCAGATGGGAAAAGAAGATCGGAGGATTTCCTCCGGTACCTGGACTATCTCTACCACAGCCTCTTCCTTCTCCTAGTCTGCATCGTAGTAGTAATGGTGGCGTGTTTGGAGGCGTTGATCTTCGGAATCAGCAGAATGGGAAGGATAGAGGGTATGATCGACGGTCAGAAACGCCGGAGAGAGGAGATATTCCGAGGAACAAGAGGTTTAGAACGAAGTTCACGCCGGAGCAGAAGGATAAGATGTTGGAGTTTGCAGAAAGATTGGGTTGGAGAATTCAAAAGCATGACGACGTGGCACTCAACCAGTTCTGCTTAGAGATTGGAATCAAGCGTCATGTCCTCAAGGTGTGGATGCACAACAACAAGAGCGTTCTTCGCCGGAAAGAAACTGCTCCGGCACCGGCACCTGTACCGACGCCGCCACTATCACCACCACCGGCGCTGCCACAACCCATCGGCGTTTGATCGTTTCCTTGTTTTGTTTTTTTTTTTAAAAAAAAAAAAAATCTTGTTTAGAAGGAAAATCAAAAGGAGCAAATCCGAGAACTACCGTTTTAGTTTAAATCTCTGGTTCTTTCTCCTATGTGTATTGATTTGAGACAAGCTCTTAACAATCCAAACTATCTTTTCTATGATCAAAATCTTGAGAGGAAAGATAATTGGCTTTTGCTTTGGATGAAACTAATTACCAAAAGAAAAATCACTAATGGGGTTTCTAATATCCGTTTAGTGCTTGATGTTGATTATTATATAATTGTGTTGAATATATAATATGGTTTACAAGTATCAGCATAAAGGTGGGATTGAGTTCACATGCTTGGGGAATAGTGGGATTCGTATCAAGTAGGTGTAGGTGCTTTGGGGATCATATAAGTTGGGGAGTGCTACTGCCACTCTACCACTATTTCACTCTCCCCTTTTTGGGGGCAAGAAGACAAGGCTTCTTTCTTTGTCAACAGATTTGGGCCGATTGCAAAATTTGTGGCTCCTTGCCCTAAAAATGGGAGAGAGTGGGCTAGCAGAATTCTCATGCAAGTTGAAGCTCTCCAATAAAGGAATTGAAAGTTATTCTTTGCCCCACTGGGTCTCCTGTTTTGTTCTCCAACCTTTATTCTGCATATTGTCGTTTGTTTGTTTCCTGTGTTACCCCGAAAGAGACCTGTAAGATTAGCAGCACCAATCTATTCATAATCGGATTGGCCGGCGAATCGGTTGGATTGGATGACTGGTTTCCGGTTCAACCGTGTCCTTCATTATTTTTTTATCGGTGTTATTGTTGGTTCTCCGGTAGAATCAGTTGGTTCTTTCGATTCGCGATTTTAAGTCTAGTTTTTAAAATAATCCGGTTTTGGTGATTCTCTGGGATCAGTTGACTGGCTGGTTCCTGATTTTACCGGCTGCTCCGGATTTCAAAACACTAAGGAGCACGGAGTTTGGTGGAGTATCTGCTACAAGTGAAATTGTAGGGGTGTCAGTGGGCTCTCTGGTCTGGTCCGATAAATAAGAGGGTTAGGTCCAGCCAGGCTCTTTGACAACCCTGGTTGCAAGAGAAACACTGCAAAGAGTGGCTACAGCTAAGGGTGACAATCGGGCTGAGTTCGAGGTTCAAAGCCTTTGAAAATGTGTCAAATTTTGAGCCGGACTATTAAAAATTCCAAAATTCAAGCCCAAACACGGCGATTGCCAGCCCCAGCAAGTGAGGAGATTTAAGGGTTCTATTGCAGTCTTCTCTTGTGGCGACCCTGGTCTTGGTTCTACTATCCTAGGGCTAGGACAGTAGGTGCCCCCTATAATAGGGTGGCGGATCTAGTCTCATCGCCCACCACTTGGAATGTCGCTTTGCTAAATGCTCTTTTTCAACCTCATACAGCTATCCAAATAAATTCACATTCCACATCCTATTCACAAGTAGACCGTTCTAGTAGTGGCCCCCAAAAGAGGTACTTTTATAGTCGCCCATTAGAGCATTCCTAGCAGCCTTAAACTATTTTGGTGAGCCAATTGGCTAAAAAGTGCAAAATATCGTCTCCAACAGCCTCACCAATATGAAGATTTTAGTTTGGTTAGTGTACAGTACTCACCAATGTTGGTGAGTCACTGTACACTCACAAAACCAAAATATCTCTCTTTCCCTCCTTTATGGGCCGACACAAATAAAATAAAAGTTTCTCTCTCCCTTTTTTTTGTGTGGATGTGACACAAATGATAAAATAATGATAGTTTTGGCTATTTTTGTGAAGCTGCTGGGAGTGTTTTAAAAAAGTGGCTCACCTACATGACTTTTTATGAGTTTTGGCTATTTTGTTGAGGCAAATTTAGTGAGGCTGCTAGGAATGCTCTTAGCATATAGAAGGCTTGTTTCAGGCCTCCCATTCCTAATCCTTGGCCAAGAAGATTGCTCAGCACCAAAGTCTTTCTGGCACTGGTTATGGACTAGTACTTTACCTTCTTTGGTGGAGTTTTCTTCTTAAGGTTAAATGGACTGCACATTTCACTTAGTAGCGGATTGCACAGACCTCAACAGTCTTTTTTAAAATCCATTAACCGTGGTTAAGATTCACTCTCCCTAAGGTTCATCCATCCAACAGGAAAAAAAAATATTAATCTTAATTTGTATAAGTTTAACTATAGTTAAAAATGGAATAAAAAGGACACGACAATAGACTAGATATTTGAATGTGGGATCAGCTCTTTTCTCGAGGCTCGTTTGGTTCGGATTATTGCAATCATAAGCGATTATTTGATAAGCATTATTGTTCATAAGCGCTGACAACTATAATCCTGTTTGGTTGAACACTCTTAACAAACGATTATCTATAAATAACTGATTAGGGGTAAAATAAACATGTTTGGTTCACTCAAATGCAAACCTGATTATTTCAGCATTCACTTGCATATAAAGATGACATTGGTAGTATTTTTTAATTGGATGGTTATTGTTTACACAATCCCTACAACATGATGATGTTAAGCAATTATAAATTTATCCAAACTATGTGCAATGGGAAAAATTGGTAAGAGAAACCATGTAGTCCAAGGACGAGCCCGACCGGCTCGTCCTAACGGAAGGACGAGCCCGACCTAATGAGATCAAGGACAAGCCTGACCTGGTCTGGTGACAAAATCGAGCTCATCTAAGGACATAATTAGTGCCAGGTGGTTTTCTGTCAGAGCATTAATGAGGCACTCATGAATAGATATTATTTTTGACCTAACATATCTAATGCGCATTAAATGACTGTCATCTCGGATCACTTCAGCAGCAGAACCAACCTGCAAAGATGAGATGTACATTTATTATCCAAATATTTGTTTGACACTAGTGCAATGAGTAGTTTGGATGTATGGCCATCTCATCAGCATGAATGGACATTCGATCTATGAACCTATAAATACTCCCAGGGTTCTAGTGAAAAGGGGCTGATCAATCCTATGAACTTGAGACTGAATCTTCTTCTCCAAACATAAGAGCAAAGGCCCTATCTCAAGCACTCCCTCCCCTTATCCTCCGTGATAAACCTTTGTCTTTCTCCCACTGTTACTAACTTGAGCTTCGGAGTGTCTTGGCAGGGTGGAAGCCCACTCTTCAAATACTCTTGGACTATCCCACTCAGCGACCTTCTTCCTGCTACCAGTACAGCAGTGCCACGTGGAGCTTAACCGAAAATTCCCACCACAAAATTGGTGCCATCTGTTGGAAAACATCGGTTCCCAAACAAATCATCTTCATCCAAATCTTGTAATGGAAAACCAACCAAGAGCATAGGAATCAGCAAAATCGGTGCCTTGTTCAGAACACCAACCAGAATAACACCAGTCATCAGCAAAATCAGCTGGAGAGGCGTCCATTTCAGAACCAAATTCCGCAAGATCAGCGGAACCTGACGTCAGAAAGACATTCTTATCAGAATTTTCCAAGCCAGGTCAACTTCACTATTGGCCCAACCACTATCATGCAGACCATGATGCATGAGCCATATTTTGTCTAGCCAAGGCCCATAGCTGAAGTCACTACGGGTCCTCGTGCAAAGGAGTATTGCCAATACCATAAGGTTCAGGGGCATTTGACGAATTGATGTCGAATCTTACGAGAGTACTTGGAGAGCTTGGTTAGAGAAGGATTCTTGAGGGAGTATGTAGCTCCCGATAATCAACGAGAAGTACAAGCACATATTGATGTGCCTCGTAACGAAGGACCCACCCAACTAGGAAGTAGAGTAGGAGGGGAAAGGATGGTCGACATAATCAATGTGATATATCTGTTAGCCTTAAGGTTACAACCATATAACCCTCAATTAGTTTTAACGATGACATAAATAATGAAATAAATCTTGTAATACTAATGTTTTTCATGAGAAACTTATTCTACAGTATTCAAGAATTAAAGAAGGGATTTCAAGTATATTCAAGAAACTTAAATGAAAAGACCAAGTCAAGATATGATGAAAATTTTAAATCAAAGCTTCAAGAAGATGTTCAACTATCAACAAAAAGGATTTTGGAAGCCTGTCTTGAAGACACTACTACTGAAGACCATAGAAGCTCAAAGATCATCTCTATCAAGGTCTTAGTCTAGGTAGTAAGTAGTCTGTTTAAGATTTCTTGTAAAATCCTCAAGTGGTTGATTTGGTGAAAAAGTTTAAAATACCTTAGATTGACCATAAATCCCTTGACCAAATATTAAATATGATTAAGAACCTTAAAACTTGTTCATCATACTCATAAAGGTTAAGTACAAAACCTTGAAATCAAATCCTATCTTAAAGGTTTTGAAAATGGATTCTGCAAATAAAATTAACCTATCCAGTCGATTAGATAGGCCATCCAGCCGACTAGGCAGACCATCCAGTTGATCAGGCAAGCCCTGTGATCGACTGGATAGAACAATTTTTTTCAAAATTTGTCTCCATGTACTGATTGGGTTGATTCTCCTTGCTAATCCATTCTAAATCATTCAAAAGATCATTATGAGTTGTTAATCATGTCTTACTAACATAATTAAAGACTTTGGAATTCGTGCAAATCATTAAACTCAAAGAAAAAACATTAAAAATGAGAAAAACCAAAAACTAGAAGTTTTTTGATCTATCCAGCCGATCACTCCTTCCTCTAATCGACTGGATAGAACAAAACTTCATAAAATACGTTTTTATGATCCAGCCGATCCAGAAACTGATCCAGGCGATTAAGCAACCATCCAGCTAATTAGGAGGCTCCTCTAATCGACTGGATAGTTCAAAAAAATTTAAAAAAATCGTTCTTTATTGCCAACGGCTATATTTATAACGGGCATTTCGCATTTAATGCTCATCAAACGGTAATAAATTTCATATCACTATAAATATAAGTGATCTTTGAATGATCTAATAATGAACACACTCACTCTTACACTGTTACATTGAAAATCATTCTCTTGAGCTAAAAATCCCAAATCTGTAAAACGATACTCTGTTTTTTCGCTTTGAGCTAAACTCCAACCTTCCACTTGAGAGATTTGTTAGAGTTTGATATTCCATTCAAATCCAACTCTTAAAGGAGTTTTTCTTTCGGATCAAAGATCCAAAATCTTTCATTGTAATCATTCAAAGAACCTGTGTGTTCTTCGGTGAAGCTGCTGCTTCGGCTTTACAGAGAGGGTTGTGCTCTGTTGATGGTTTGACCCTGACCAAAAGAGGGATTGTGGAAGGTTGCATCTTAACCGAAAGAGAGATTGTAAAAGGGCTTAGGCTTCACCAGATTAAGAAGCCTGTGCAGTCGTGGATTGTAGTGGAATCCTCCAAGTTGGTGTTGCTTGAAGCGGGGAGTAGGTTGGGTTTGCCGAACTTCGAAAACAAATCTGTGTTTGCATCTCTTAACTCTTTCTCCTTCTTCTTGTGCATTTTATTATTTTATCTTTTTTGTGCTTAGCTGCATTTCCTTTAGTTTTTATTTTCCGCATTTAAAGGGAATAATTTTATATCTGCCATTGACCCTATTCACCCCCCTCTAGGGTCCATTTCTGGACAACAACATCGAGCAAAGTCACCTATGCCCAACCTAGAGCACGAGTTTCGAGCCAAAACTCGAAAGTTATCCCATGTTGCCGAGGTTTGTCAAGTGAGACTCGGGGCAAGGGGCATTGAGCAGACTCTAACTTTTCATGATAGAGACATACAGATGGTAGTTCGACCTCACTATGATGCCTTGGTCCTCACAATGAACTGTAGAACCCCAGAACCAAATTCACATGAATTGTGAATAGTGCTTTTGAACTAAGTTGTTCAAACCAAGGTCTTCCATGTGACCTTGGTATTTGGTTTATGGAACGAGGGTTTTCATATTTCCCTACATGTGTTTTGTGTCGTGTGCATGTTGGGTATTTGTAGCATCGGTGTGAGATACCCTAAGTGGGTTAAGGGTGCGAGCACAGAGTAGGTGAAATAAGTGTTAGAAATGAGAAAAAGAGGCAAAAACAGGGCATCACCGGGTGACCGATTTCGTTAACAATCGACCGAATAGTAACCAGTCGACCGAATGGCCATACCGGTTGATTGAAGGGTCGAAATTTTGTATGAGATTTTTAGGTAGAGAGGTGATTTTTGACTTGTCGACCGATAGTCCCTACCGATCATGCTGATTTTGCCTTGGCCGACCTACTGTAGAGCTTGGTGACTCATGGGGGCTCTTTGGGTGTTTCCCCAAACCCCAAATAGGTTATAAATACCCCATTTCGTGGGGTAAGGGTTACACAACCCTTTGAGCTCCAAGAAAAGAAAAGAAAGAAGAGAAAAGAGAGAGAAAGAAGGAAATGAGAGTTGGGTTTTGGTTTTGGTTGTTCTTGTTCGGATTTTCAACAAAGAAGGAGCTTCCTTCTTGCTATTAAGGTGATTTCTAAAGCGCTTAGACTATAGGGATCCAGTCTTGTACTGTAGATACAATCTACTACATAGTTTGTTATAATTTCTCTAAGTAGAAATGAGAGAAAATAATTGGATTGATGCTTTGAAGTATATAAACTCTACTAGCTTTTGTCTTATAATCTTTGTTATGTGAAAACCATGATAGAGGCCTTTGTGCTTCGAGGTGATCTAGTAGGGACTTTTACTAGTGATTATGTGATGAAATCATGATTGTTACGACGTGTTATGTGTATGTAATGAGTTTAAGTGAAATAGAAAGCATGTGCCATGTGTTTATCTGTTTCCATTTAATACCATGTTCACTCACTATTGTTTATGAACCACGTGTATTGCATGATCAAAATTGTTTAATTGTATGTGTATCGAAAAGCAAAGAAGAAAGATGTAAAACAAGATAAGTGAAATGGGAGGATGCAAGTGGACTTCTACCAACCTAGGTAGAGCATTTGGCATTTGAAATCAAATGAAGCTATGAGAAATGGAAGAATGCAAATGGACTTTTTACCCTTGTATGGTAAAGCATTGGGCATTTGTTCTGAGTAAACTATGTGCAAAGATATCCATGGGGAGGTGGATGAAGTTGCTAATTGACTTTTATCACTCTAGCTAGAGCATTAGGCATGCTCCATGTGTATGTGAATGCTAATAGACTCCTACCACTCTAGGTAGAGCATTAGTCAAAGTCGTTTACTCTCTCATAAAACCATGTGTAAAGCAAGTGAAATATTCCATATTCCATGTTCCAAATAGCAATTACAGTGGGGGACGGATGAGGATGAGAGCATAGTTGAGGCCGAGAGGATAGTAGAGGACGATGAGAAGCTGACTATTGATCCAACCAAGGCGGTTGACCTGGGGATGGAAGGAGCGCCGCGGTGTACATTGGCACGGGTTTGACTGAGGTCGAAGAGTCCGAGCTGTTGAGATTTTTGAAAATGAACCTGGACGTTTTCGCTTGTTCACTTGGGGATATGCCAAGGGTCAGTCCGGACATGATGTGCCATCACTTGAATGTCAATCCCACTATCTCTCATGTTAAACAAAGGCCGCGAAGGTTGTCCCCCACCTATCATAAAGCTGTGAACGAAGAGATTGATAAGTTCATCAAAGCCAAGTTTATACGTGAAGTGCAATATTCAGATTGAGTTGCTAATGTTGTAGCAGTCTCAAAGAAAAATGAAAAAGCCCGTGTATGTATTGACTTCACCTATGTAAATAAAGTATGTCCTAAAGACTCTTTCCCTTTGCCTCAGATTGATAGACTTATTAACTCTACTACCTGCCATGAAATGCTATCATTCATGGATGGATATTCGGGTTATAATCAAATTTATCTAGCCGAAGAAGATCAAGAAAAGACAATTTTCATCATGGAGCAATGCCTATTTTGTTATAGAGTCATGCCCTTCGGCCTTGCAAGTGCCACGTACCAACGTTTGATGACAACGATGTTCAACCCATTGTTGGGAAAGATAGTTGAAGCTTATGTGGATGATATAGTGGTAAAAATTAGAGTTTAAAAAGTCATGTTGTAGACCTGGGCGAACCCTTTTTGATTCTTTATACCTATAATCTGAAATTAAACCCCAAAACATGTATTTTTGGCATTTCCTCAAGTAAATTCTTGGGGTACTTGATAAGCCAACGAGGAATTGAGGCCAATCCCACCCAGATTTGAGCTCTCCTTGACATGCCTGAGCCAAAGACAAAGAAGGAGATCCAGAAGCTCACAGGATGAGTGGCCGCTCTTAATCGATTTATCTCATGGTCTTCTGATCGATGTAAACCAATCTTCAATCTCTTGCATAAAGATGCAAACTTCAAGTGGACAATGAAAGCTCTCAAGCCTTCGTGGCTTTGAAGGAGTATTTGGGTTCGGCCCCCATCCTCTCAGTACCTGGTTTGGGAGTGGTTTTGTACCTATATTTATCGGTCTTCGAGCTTGCCATTAGCTCCGTCTTAGTCCGAAGTGTTGATGGCGGTGAGAAACCTGTCTATTTCACCAACAAAACCCTCTTGAAGGTGGAGTCTAACTGTAGCAAACTTGAAAAGGTATGCCCAAATGGGTAGAGTCTAACCTTGGTCTGTCTTTTCTGCTGAAAAACTACGCCCATACTTTCAAGCATAGACTATAGTTGTTATCACTGCCTATCCACTAAAAAGCGTACTGGGGAGACTTGAGTTGGCTGGACGAATGTCCAAATGGGCTATTGCGCTCAGTGAATTTGACATTCAATATCGCCCAAGAATATTGGAGAAAGGGCAAGTGTAGCCAGCTTCTTAGCAAATTTTCCTATGGAGGACACTGGATGGGTAGCGGATCATGAGCGCCATGAACTCCCTGAAGAAGTTGAGCATGGAAGTTGGGGGCATGAAAGAACAACTGTATGGAGCAATTGGCACCTATATGTAGATGGATCTTTTAACTATAGTGGGGGGCTCAGCTCCATACTGATTAGCCCAGAAAATGTCAAGGTCAAAAGAATGGCACGACTAAGGTTCCATGCCTCTAACAATGAAGATGAGTATGAAGCTTTACTAAGCGGGCTAGATAGTGCAATAGAGCTTGGTATTAAGAAACTCAGGGTGTTTTGCGATTCTCAGTTAATTTTGAATCAATTCAAAGGAATTTACGAATGTCGAAATGACCGGATGCATCGACATGCCTTGCTCTTGTGAGCTCCTTGTAACGCCTTCAACATCATGGAACTCAAGCACATTCCGATGGATGATAATCGACATGCTAATGCCGTGACTTACATTGCATCCATGATATAGACTGATGAACCTAGGTCAATTACAGTTATATACAAAGAGTATCCGTTAATTGAACCAAAGTTGTCAGGTCAAGAGAATTTCGTTATAAGCATGGCAGTGAGTTGGATAACATCATTCTTGACTTATTTGAAGGATGAAATTCTTCCAGCCGACCCGAGAGAGTCTCGTCGAGTCAAGTTCAAAGCACCACGATATGTCATTCTGGACAAAGAGCTCTATTCTAAATCTTTTGGGGGTCCACTCTTGAAATGTGTACATCTGTCTAATGTCAAAAGAATTCTGGCTGAACTTCATAAAGGGATATACGGCATTCATTCTAGAGGACATACTCTTGCTCATCAAACTTTGGGGCAAGGGTATTTTTGGCCATACATGCAAGCGGATACAGAGAAGTGTAGTCAATATCAACATCATGCCAAGAATATCAATGCCTTAGCACAAGAACTTAACACCGTCATGCAGCCTTGGCCATTTGTGAGGTAGGGCTTAGATATTGTGGGACCTCTCCCCCCGAGCTCCTTGAAATATGACATTCCTGTTGGTCGCTACAGACTATTTTTCTAGACGGATCGAAGCTGTCCCATTTGCCAGAATCCAAGAGCAGGAAATCAAAAATTTCATATAGGAGCATATTATATGTAGATTCGGCATCCCTTAATCCATCATCACGGATAATGGAAAGCAGTTCGCAGGCAAGATAGTAGCAGAGTTCTGCCATGAGCTCAAGATCAAGCATATTTTCTCGTCCATGTATTATCCCCAAGGAAATGGTCTAGCCGAAGCAGCTAACTATAGGACCTTGGATATCCCGTTCATAGTAGGTGAATAGTGCTGTGAATAGTATTTCAAGGCCTAAAGTCCTTGAATGTAATTTTGGTGGTTAAATGATATGAGGAAATTCTATGTTTAGCGTGTGTGTTATGTGTGTGCTAAGGCCGAGGTGAAAAGAGTGAAAGCACTCTAAGTGGGCTAAGGGAAGAGTGGAAACACTCTAAGTGGGAAAAAAATGGTGGAAATAGGCAAAATAGGGAAAAAAAAGCAAAATCGGTCGATCGAGTTTGCTACTGGTCGACCGAATGTCCTTACTGGTCGACCGAACCACTATCGGTCGACTGATAGTCCTTATCGATCGACTGATCGAGTGAAAATTTTTATGGGGTTTTTAGGCAGAGAGGGGTCTTTTGACCGGTCGACCGATCCTCCCTATCGGTCGACCGATCTGGGCTATTTTGCCTTGATTGACCTACTATTCACTTGGGGGCCTTTTGGGTGTTTCCCACAGACCCAATTGGGTCTATGAAGACCCAATTTCATGGGAGTTAGGGTTTACACAACCCTTGAGCTAAAAAGAAAAGAGAAAAAAAGAAGAGAAGAAAGAGGGAAAGAGCCTTGGGGGTGTTGGCTTGAGTATTTTTGGGTTTTCTTGAGTTTTTTTCTCAATAAGGAGAAATCCTTCTCACTGCCAAAGTTTGATCTTCGTTTCCTCGAGCTTTCCTAAGCTTGGAATTGATTCAACAAGCTTCATCAAAGCTTTCTCTCGCTTTTATGGAGTATTCTAAAGTAAGTAACCGTAGGGAACCAGTTTTTGAAAGGTAGAACACTCTACTAGCTTCTCATGTTGTGATTCATTCACAACTATTAGGATGTTAAACCTTTGTTTTAACGAAAAGCATGTTATTTAGATAAAGAGTAAATAGATGCTCTATTATTAATATGTTAGGATTCATTATAAAAAGTAAGATATGATCTATGGTTTTTGATAAAAAAGATTAAACACATCCTATTAACTATCTTGTTATGAACTATTATTTGACAGTAGGAATGGATGTATGGATCTTGAAGGAAATTAAGCCTTATAGCCTTGTATGTATTCCTATTGAAATAAATGAAATGAAAATAGGATTTTCCATGATATGTGATGATTCCCTTGTTTTCCCTATTGCTCACAAATTGCTATACATGATCACGCATGTATATATGATTGATTTTTTTAAATCCGGAATACAAGTAGTTGAAAGAAGGGTTTGTTGGGAACGTTTTGCTAGGGTTTCATGGCAAACCCTAGGGCTGCCGGTGGGGAGGAGGGAGCCCCCTCTCCACGGCCGCCCCAACCTTCTCCTAGTTTGCTGGATACTTATGCTTCAGTGGTAGGAGGTTCCAGCAGATCCGGTAATCGTTTTACTTCTCTCAATGATTTTAGTTTTGATAGTATCAAGGATGTGAAGAAGGTTTCTTCTTTCCAAGGAGAACCAGCCTTATTTTACTCAGTTGAAGAACTAAATACTTCTGTAGCTGTATTCAAATATGCCCTTATTGCTAAATTTTCGTTTGGTAGATGAAACATTGAAAAATCATATTAAAGGATTGTTCCATACTAAACTTGCCATTGCTGTTGGCATACTTGATGAGAGTCATATGCTCACTAGATTCGAATCTAAAGCAGACTTTCTTGTTGTTTGGCTAAAAGAATTCAGTTATATTGAAGGGCAGTTGGTTAGATTCATTAAATGGACTCCCTTATTTCAAGCAAGAGCAGATCCTACTTTGGTGTCGGTTTGGATATCCCTTCCAGGTCTTTCGATCAACTTGTTTAATCCCAAGGATCTAAAGGCAATTGGCAGGATTGTTAGGAGGGTCTTGAAAGTGGATGGACCGACTAGAACAATCTCTAGACCAAGTTTGGTGAGAATTTGTGTTGAGATTGATGTTAATAAAGAGAAGATCAACAGATTTTGGCTCGGTTTAAGTACTGTGGGGAGATGGCAATCCATAGTCTATGAAAAAGAGCTAATAATTTGTGCATCATGCAATAAGGTGGGGCATTCAAAAGAGGAATGTAATAAAAGTGTTAAAAAACTGCATAGAGGAGCAGATCCGAGAAGAATAAAGAAAGCGATGAAGGATGCTCAAGCAAAAGATAAGGGTAAGGAAGTAACGAAGGATTGATCAAAGATAATGGTTTCAAGGAAACTACGTCTAAATGGGTTGAGAAAACCTTTCGGAAAATGAAGGAGGCAATAAAAAAAGACCAAAATCATAAAAACCAAGAGAAGAACGGAGAGATCGAGAAAACTGGAGATCAAATCAACGTGAAGGAAAAATCAGCAGTTAATTTAGAAAGCCAGATTCAAAAAGAAGATAGTAATCAGAATATTGGTAACTCTAGTTTGGGGAAAGATTCAGATGCTCAGACTCAGGCTGGTATTAGTAATAATACCAATAAAAACATGGGATTGGATATGCATGATCAACCAATGTTTTTTTCAGCAAACCAAACCCAAATATTAAAGTCGTCTCAGTTGGAAGATTCTAATCAAATCGGGAAGGAGAAAAAAAGCAATCAGAAGGTTGTTTTTGTTACGGATTCTCAACAGCAAGCTTGTAATATGTTCTCTATTATTCAAGATATTTCGAATGAGAGTTCAGTTGAGAAGGACGAAGAACAAATCAGAATTCTTAAAGAAAAGTTTGCAGATGGTATTGGGAAATACGGGTATGAAAATTTGCAGAAGGATAGATCTATGGGGAGCGATGAAGAACAAGATGATATCGAGGAAGAAAGCATTGGTCCTGATCACGGTTTGAATGAAGAACAAAGCATGGATGCGGATGATAATATGAGCTTGGGTTTTCAGATTGATAGAGATATGAATCATGATTTCGGTAAAGTGGATGATGAGGATCATCATAAATTATTGGAAGCTCTACAGTTGACTAAACCTATAGTTAAGTCTCGATCTAAGGAAGAAAGGATTCCAAAAGTGAAGTTTCTCATGTACGAGGGCAGCAGTTCGGAAGTGAAAGCGGGAAGAAACAAAGTTCAGCTGAATATGGATGAATTCATTCAAAGTTGCAAAAGCTTTTCCAATAGAATTCTTGGTTCAGTTTGGTTGAAAAACTATAATGGTAAGTTGCCAGAAAAGGTGTTAGAAGAAAATACTTCCTTCACAGAAGTTAGAATGACAAGATCGAAGACTAGAGCTAGTCTTCTCCCTAATATCCAAAAGGTTTCTAATGATTAGTTCTATTATTTGGAATATCAGAGGTGCGGGCAATGCTAATTCCCGTAGGAGGTTAAAATCGATGACTATTGAAAACAAAGTTTCTATTATGGCTCTACTGGATCCTAAAAAGAATGAGAAGTTTCTTGACAAATGTAGTAAAGAGTTTGGCTTTAATAACCATGCAGTAAATAATGGTGATGATAGTCGAATTTGGGTGTTTTGGAAGGATGGGATCTTCGTGTCTTCTATTCAGAGATCTCCACAATGTTTATCTGTCTCTCTATCTGAGCAAGGTGGTCCCCAAGTTAGGTATTCTTTCTTTTACGCCATGTGTGGAAAAATTTACAGGAGAGAGCTATGAGATGAGTTAAGAGTTATTAGTATGGATGTTAATACTCCTTGGTTAATAGGAGGTGATTTTAATGTTGTCAGACATGCAAATGAGAAGAAAGGTGGAAGAAACCCGGATTTAAAAGCTATTGATGAATTTAATGAGATGATTTCTCATTGTGGGCTAATTGATGGGAATTTTCTGGGTAATCGTTTCACGTGGTGCAATGACCGGGTGAGAGCTCACTGTATTTGGGCTAGATTGGATAGAGTCTTATATAATTCTGCGTGGCAAATGACTTCTCAGACTATGATCACCCATCTCCCTAGAAGTCCCTCAAATCACACCCCTCTTTTAATTTCGGCTTCTGATAGGCAGTGTGGGAATCCTTTCTCTTTCAAATTTCAGAATATGTGGACTAAAGATGAAGGATTTCTGGAGATCATCAAAGAGGATTGGAAAAAGCAAAAAATAGGTAATCCTCTTATTTCTTTTTTCTTGAAGCTTAAATCTCTTAAAATTGCATTATCTTCTTGGAATAAGAACAGGTTTGGCAATATTTTTTCTCATCTTCGAGCTTGTGAAAATCATGTGGAAGAATTAGATAACTAATTGCAATCTAATTGCAGTGAAGAGGGTTACAATGAATTATGCGCTACTAAGCTTGATTTAAAGAAGTATTTAGAATTTGAAGAGATTTTCTGGAAACAAAAATCCAGAGAGCATTGGTTAAAAGAGGGAGACAAGAATACAAAGTATTTTCATGTTGTTTACCAGAATAACCGGAAGTGAAATATGGTCCATGCTATTAAAGATGTAGAAGGAAAGATGCTAAATACAGAAGAGGAGATGGGGCAAGAAGCTGTTAAATTCTTCCAAAAAATTTTACTTCCTGAATCGGTGTCTATGTGTGATATTATTGAGGATAATATCCCATTCCTTGTCTCAGAAGATGAGAATGAAGTTCTGTGTAAGAGCTCAGATATGTCTGAAATTCAGAAATTGGTTTTCATGATGCGGGCCTCGGGGGCCCCTGGACTGGATGGTTTCTCGGGTCTTTTCTTTCATCATTGCTAGGAAGTAATTAAAGAAGATTTGGTGGCTGCTATTCAATTTTTCTTTGATAACGGGTTTATTCCAAGGGCTATTAATGCTACTTTATTATGCCTTATACCTAAAGTTGAAACTCTAACATCTTTTGCTGAATTCCGGCCTATCAGTTTATGTAATGTTTTTTTACAAGATTATTGCAAAAATTTTAGCAGCTCGAGTGGGCATCATTCTTCCTAAGCTGATATCGGATGAGCAATCGGCTTTTGTGAAAGGTAGGAACATCATTGATAATATCTCTATGGTGCAAGATTTAACTTCTAACATCAATGGAAAAGTGAGAGTGGGTAATGTGATTTTTAAGCTCGATATGGCGAAAGCTTATGATAGGCTAGAATGGGATTTCCTTATTCTAGTGATGAAAAAATTTGGATTTTGTGACAAATTTCTGAAGCTTATCACAGGGTGCATATCTTCTCCTTCTCGGTTATTTTTAATGGGAGATTGCATGGTTTTTTCAACTCTTCACAGGGGCTGAGGCAAGGAGATCCGCCTTTCCCGGCTCTATTTATATTGGTAGAAGAGATGCTCAGTAGAGGGTTGAAGAATATATTTCATTCCGGTAAAGTTGGTTATTTTAGAACTTCCAGAAATGCTATTCCCATATCCCATTTATTGTTTGCAGATGATACTCTCATTTTCTGCAATGGACAAAAAAGATCGATTAGTAATCTTTTTAAATTTTTATCTGCTTATGAAGTGGCTTCGGGGCAAAAAATCAATAAGGATAAGAGTGCGGTTTATGTTTCTGATAATAAGTCTAATAGGGTTATGCTTTATGGGTTATGGAGGTATGAAAATGATGATGGATGGACTAAAATAGTAAGGGGATGGATTATGGATGCATGGATTGGGGTTGAGCTTGAATTGGATGCTCATGGACTATGTGAATGGCTATTGTATGATGGAAAAATGGGAAAGGATAATCTACACATAACAAATACACTTAAGGTATTTGTTTAAATGATTGAGAGTGTTTTTAATGTTAATATGATGTTATTGAGAATTGAGAAACTAAGCTAAGGAGATATTATGGTTTATCATGCTAAATTATGTGTTATTTACATGACATGAGGGTTTTGCATGTGTTATAAATTCTATTGAAATGAATGTGGGATTTTATCTATAACATAGGGGTTTTACTTGTGATGTAAATTCTATTAAGTATGATTCTACTATTATGATGTTCTATGAATGAGGGTAATGGGATGAGTTTACTATTTCTGAAGTTGGTGAAGAGAATCGTGAAATCATGATAATGTATTGTTTACTATGACTATGTAGATTATGCCCTAAACACTTGTATTCTAAATTATAATTATTTATATTTGTACGGTGATCGTCATTCGAATAGGCCAAAGCCTAGAGGAAGTCCTCCAGGTCTGGAATTCTCTAACTAGGGAGATATAACCTAGCGAAGTTTCTTGGTGGAAGACTGAAGTTTAGGCGATGGCCGAGTTCGAATATTAATCACGAATGTTAAATTATGTCTATCTATATTGCATGGTGATTGATATTCGGGTAGGCCAAAGCTTATAAGAAGGTCTTCCAAATCGGGAATTCTCTAACCATATGGTATGGGACAGTATGGTGGAGTTTCCATGGTAGGAGATTGGAATCTAAGTGATGACCGAGCTCGGATGCTAATCACAATACTCAAGCACAAGTTTATATGTGTAGTAGATTACAAGTCTAACGTGTACACAAACATGAACACGTACATTGCATGAACACAGACATTGCATGACCATGAACATTGCATGGACACTGGATACTGAATTATAAGGACAAGTACAAGTACAAGGACTCTGAACACTGAATTACAAGTACAAGGACTCTTAACACTAAAATACAAGTACAAGGAAAATGACACTACATGATTTTACAAGGATCCTGAATTTCAAGTAGCTCCGGTATTCGTTAATGCTCTCCATAGATAAGATTTCAAGTCCTGGATAATGATCATGGACATTTGGGATCTAAGAGTTCTAGGGGTTTACGCTTCTGTCGATCTACCTCAATGGATCTAAATATAATGACCTCGATGACTATTTTTATGGAAAAACCAGCATGCATGACATTCATGATAACAAGTCTCATGGGTTTATAGGTATGACATCAAGGACACTGCATGATTTTATAAGAATCCTGAAATTGAAGTAGTTCTAGTATTCGTTGATGCTCTCCGTGGATAAGATTTCAAGTCCTGGATAATTATCATGGACATTTGGGATCTAAGAGCTCTAGGGGCTTACACTTATATTGATGCACCTCCATGGATCTAAATGCATAGACCTTGATGACTATTTTTATGGGAAAAAAAAGCATGCATAGCATTCATAATAACAAGTCTCATGGGTATATAAGCATGAACTGGGCATTGCATGGGTATGGTGTATGCATGGCAAGAACAAGAACATGGTACATGAATTATAAGTTCAAGAATACTATGCATAGGTACATGAATATTGAACTTATCATGCATTGTCGGAACTTATCATACGTTGTCGGACATTGAAACCGAATTATAAGTACTGAAACATGAATATGGAACTTATCATGCGTTGACTGATATTGACACTGAATTGCAAGTACTGAATCATGAACACAAAATTGCAAGGGCAATGAAACATGTTATGATATGCTCACATAGTTTCCGCACTCTGATTATGTAAATGTCTTATGAACCTGTTATTGATTATGCTATATGAATCTGTCATGGGTTATGCAAATTTCATTTGAACATGTTATTGATTTTGTAACTGTCGCATGAATTTGATACTGGTTATGAGCATAAGTTATTGTTATTGTTAGTTAGACTGAATATCCGCTAAGCATTGTCAATGCTCAGTCGACCTATTATTGTCATCAGGTTTAGAGCTAGTTAATTGTTGAACCATGGTTGAAGACTTCTACATCAAGATAGAAGAAGAAGGTGAGCCTCCGGTTGAAGAAGCTCAAGAGTTGGTTAGGTGGCCACATTATTAGGTCTCATTTTACATTTTGAAATGGATTATAATAGACTTATGTGTTTCAGGATGTTGCTTAGAGAGTCTTACTTTTGTTTGTGGTTTTAGACTATCCCGATTATAGTGGGTTATGTTGGACATATTACATTTATACAGGATGGTTTGGGTTTTATATATCGAATTTTATTATTTTCATTTTTGGAGACTCGTGTTGTATGCCTTGTATGTCATGAGATTTAAGCAGGTTTAAGAACTGTGGTGACCCAAGGTCCTATTTTGGTCAAGGTAGGATTTTGGGTCGTTACACCTATGGTCGATCTAGGTATATGAGCTTTCAAACTTCCATCTTTGAGGACTTTTTATAAAAGTCCTAAACACTTTCAAACTAAAAATATAAAACCTTTATTCTTGGAGAGTCTTCAATCTTCTTCAAACTTGATCTTGATTTTTCTTATTTGATTTCATCTTGATGACCAAGATTGCTTCTTAGTTAGTCTTCATCTTCATATCATGAGTTTTACTCTTTTGCTTTGGATCTTTAATTTGACTAGATGACTTGCTTATGACTTGATAGCATTTTCTTGCTTTGTGCCTTAAATGGTTTGCTAATGCTCTTTGTAATCTGAATTTTACATGAACTCAATAAAGGCATTAGTAACACATAGGTCATTACATTATTGTGTTATCATCAAAATTATTAAGGATGCCTATGGTTATAATTTTTTAGGCTAACAATCTTCCCCTTTTTGATGATAACATAAATAATAGAATGAAATAAGAATAAGCTCCCCCTCATTATATAATTTCAATAAAAAATTTTAGGTAAGTTCCCCCTAAACATATGCATTAACATATTTATGATATAAACTTTATTTATTTGCATATAGTTTAGATAGACCATTCATAAGCACATGATACCAATTAAATAAGTCTTTTAAGCACATGATACCAAATTAAATATTCATAAGCAAGTCATACCAATTAAAATTTGTCATTCATAAGCAATTGATCATACCAGTTAAATAAGTCATTTATAAGTACATGATACCAATTTAAATGAGTCATTCATAAATGATACCAATGTAATAAATTCAAACATATGTTACCCAAATGATCAATTCATTCTCAAAAAGGTATAAGGTATAAGAAATTGATCATTGTTATATATATGCCAAAAGATACAAAGGTTTATTAAGCATTATATAACATCAAAGCATACATAAAGGCTTATATAGTCTTTTTCTTTCCAAACATTTTATATCTTTTTTCTCATACATTTCAAAAACTTAGCAATTTAACATTTTCATTCATTTTTCTCCCATTGGCAACATCAAAACAATCTACTTGGGGTCACTAGGGCCAATGGTTCACTCTTTGGTTCAAGTCTAAAATGGGTCTTAATATTTTGCATATTATATCAATATAATCATTTGCATCATTTAAAAGTATATGATACCAATATATTAAATTCATTCTTGTAATACATGATATCAAGTCAGATTCATTCTTAGTGTAAAGGAGATGCGTTATTGGACATACATGTCATGAATCAAAAGATACAAAGATGCGCACATATCAAAGTATCCATCATTTTATACACTACAGACATACATAAAAAGTTGCATCATTTTATAAATCATGATCTATTTCTTCTTCTTGGTTGTAACCTTGGGCTACTAATCTTGTTTAGTTTCTTTCAAAATGGTTAAGTTCTTATTGCATAGTCATTACCCAAGATTCATCGTCTATTGCTTCTTTAGCATTTTTAGATTCAATTTGAGATAAGAAAGTCAAGGAATACAAATGTTTCTTCTTATGCTTACCTCTTTTTCCATATCACCGAAAATTTGTTCTTTATCTAATTTCCAAGCTTTAGAAAGTTGATATTCATTTTCAATTTCACTTACTTCCTCAGTATCAAATTCTAATTGGTTCATCCTTATTACAATCTTCTATATCTTTATCATCCTTATTGAGATATCTTTTGAAATTTTCTTTACTTTGTTTTCTATCTCATTCTCATTTAAAACCGAAAAAAATATCATGTTTTGAAAAGTAATTTCATTTAAAGTTAATTATGTAAACATTCTCATCTCTATAAGCAACAAATATGGTATGAGCATTTTCAACATCATTAATTATATATTTGATTTGAAAGAGACATTTAACCCATTATCACACAATTGACTAATACTAATCAGGTTATGTCTTAAATTTTCTACTAAAAGAACATTTTCAACAAAAGTGGGATTTCCTTTACCAACATTACCTATGTTGATGATCGTCCCCTTTGACTAGTCTCTGAAGGTCACATGTCCTTCATCTTTAGGAGAGAGAGAGATGAATAGCTTCTTGATTACTGTCATGTACCTCGAACAACCACTATACAAGAACCAAATGGTCTTAGAGGAACTTGATTTCATTCATGCTTACAATACAAATTCAAGTAAACCCCTTTGGTACTCCAAATCCTTTTGGGTCCTTCATGGTTAGTCTTGAGAGGGGCTGTTAATTGGAAGTTTGGTGAGATCCTTTGTTTCTTGGATGACCATCACTTTTGGAGCCCAATCCTTCGGGAGTGATCGGATGATTTTTCTCACATTTTCTGCATTTAAATAAACCTTACCAAGAGATTTTAGTCCATTAATAATGTTAGTGAATCTAGTAAACATCTCACTAATAGATTTATCTTTTACCATTTTGAACAATACATATTTATGTACTAACATACTTATTTTTTCTTCTTTTACTTGGTTAGTCCTTATATAAGTAATTTTACGGATTCACAAACCGAAATTCTATTAAATTCTTGTAGACTCAATGCAAAATATAAATTGCTAATTGCTTTGACATTGAGTTGCACAAGCCTTGTATTCGGTCTCCGTCCATTCATCCTCATCACCCTTAGGTACTTGAATATCATCGATAGTTTTGGTGGGGATGAGGGGACCTTAGACTATGATTTTCCAACATTTATAGACTAAGACTTGAATGTAATACATCATTCTAGTTTTCCAATAATTATAGTTTTCTCCATTAAACAATGGAGGTCTAGTAGTTGATTGTCCATCTCCTAGGGTAGTTGCAAATATATTTTTTATATATCTTTTCTCTAAGATGGAGACGATTAAGACAAATATAGAGTCTTATAGGTTTTGATACCACTTGTTGCCCAAGTATTGGACCCTAGAGGGGGGAGGTGAATAGGGTCTTGGCAAATTCAAATTTCTTCCGAATGCCTTTTGCAGAATTTTAATTAATCTAATAACAATATAAATGAATTCTAGCAATTCTATAATTAATGCAATAATAAATAAATAAAGATAAAGGGAAAGAGAAAGCAAACGTACGATATGTTTTCGAGGTTCGGCCTTCCTACCTACGTCCCCGCCTCAAGATTCCCACTCGAGGATTCAACACTGTGAGCATGGGATTTCGATCTCACCATGATGGTGTACCCTCTCGGGTGTGAGGGTGTTATTTAGAGTCGCCACCTATTCATTTAGAAGAGAAAAGTCCCCTGAGAGTTTGGATAAGGTCTTGATCTGCGATTTGAGATCAGGGTAAGAGGTTCGGTTAAGTTCGAGGAAGGTGTTAGGCACCCTGAGGCTTCCGTTTTACAACGATTCCCTACTCCCTAAGTATAAGCCAATTAAATTCAATGTTTGTTTAAATGCATGAGTATTTAAGATAATACTAATCCAATAAAATAAAGCTAACTAGAGTGGAACCCGGGTTGGGTTGCCTACGTATTCACAAGGGTGAGATCAGACCGAGCGTAGTTCTGGCACGTGAGCCTGTGCTGAGGCTAAGGGTGTGTGTATGTGTGTGTGTGTGCACTAAGAGTGGCTAACTGGGCTAGTCCGGTAGACTAGGATTTGGTCGACCGAAGTTGGTCAAGTGCAGGGTTCAAGCCCAGTAGGCTCAGGGAGTAGTCCGGTAGACTAGGGTTTGGGCCCAATAGGCCAAAAGAGAAACCCAGTAGGCTAAAGCGGAGTTTGACCAAGCTTAAGGTTGCTAACCAGGATTAGGTCAAACTAACCATGGTTAGGGTTGCTAACCACAGTCAAAGGAAGGTGAGTCAAGCCTAGTAGGCTGAGATTGGGTCCGATAGGTCAAGAGGTAGTCCAGTAGACTAGATTTTAAGCCCGGTAGGCTAAAATCAAAATTAACCAAGGTTATGGGTGCTAACCGGGGTTAAGAGTAGTTTAACCATGGTTAGGATTGCTAACCAGGGTTGAAAATAGCCAAGATCAGTTTTATGGTCTATTTAGAATTTTTAGGGATTTTTTTCAAATTTTACCAAGGTTAAATAGGCTTAACCATGGTTAAAGAGGGTGTTTAACCGTGGTTAAGCTCATTTAACCGTGGTTAAGCTTGCTGCAGGTTCAAATTTGATCATTTTCAGCAATTTTAGATTATTTGAAAATTTTAGGAAATTTTCAGGTTTTTCACTCATGGTTAGGTTAGCTAACCATGATTAAAGTCTAATCGGGATTGGGTTAACCCTTGGTTAAGGTTGTGGAAGGTCTGAAATGGGCCCAGGGGGCTAGGCAGGGTCTAGAGTGGCCTCCTACCAGGCCTGGGCCTTGTGCAAAAAAGCCCAAATACAGGAAATGAATAATGACGATAATCAGATTACCGCCATTATAGCCATTCTCCCAGAGGGTCTTTGTAGGTCTAGGGGTTGAGCTGGGGGTGCAACCAGGGGTTATGAACCCATGGTGTTGAAGAGGAGACTTCTGGGAAGACCCTGGGCCTGCTGTGGGCCCTGGGGGTGGATTGGAGTGGGTCCCACAGTGGGCTGAAGTCACCCTGCTCGGTTGCTGATAATGGCGGTAGATGATTTATCGCAATTATTGACAGTTTTCTTTCTTTGTCAAATTTTAACCATGGTTAGGCTTAAGTGGTGAACCTGGAAGGACCAGGTTACACTCATGGGGGTTAGAGGAGTCTAGTCCAGGCCCTGGAATGGACTAGGGCCCCCACTACATGGGTTTAAAAATGTTTCAACAGAAAAAGTCAGGAATGGCGGTACTGAGTTTGCCGCCATTCCTAGTTTTGCTCAGAACCAGGTTTGTACATACAAGGGCTATGCTATAGGGATCCCAAGGGTTCTCTCATGAACTGAGGGACCCCCAAAAGGTCTGAGGCAGGCCTAAGTGGCTCAGGGAGGAAGCTATACCCATAAGGGTTCCTTTTACCTATGAGTAAGGTAAGGGAAGACCCTTGTGTTGGGTTTGAACAACAATGAACATCAAGAAATACAGTAAAGTCCCCTAGAAGTTACCAGGGGCTCACAATGGATACAAAAGGATAAACAAAATGGGGTAGGGGATGCCCTACCATGTTGCTCTACTCTTAGCCGAGATGGTGGTGCTACTGACAGTGGTGGTGCACTCGAGGTGGTATTGCACAGAGGCTGGGGGATCTCAGAAGAGTTCCTGGGAATTCAGGGGTTGCTTAAGGAAGCTTGGAATTGGGCTTAGGGCCTTAAGAAATGCTCAGGGATTCGGAACTGGGGGGTTTGCAGATCCGTTTTTGGTTGTGGGGAGGCTGCCATTTATAGGCAAAGCTCTGGGGAATCCATGGGGATTATGAAGAAGTTTTGGAAGCTGTATGGACCTCCCAGAGGTCGATTGAGGTGGTTGAGGTCGACAGTGGAGTGTGTAGGGGTGGTTTACAGGCTACAAACTGAATTTTCAGGAAATGGCAGATCTACCGCCACTGCCAAACCAGGCAAGAAATGAATGGCAGGTGCTCATCTACTGCCAATTCTGGATTAGTTTAAATTGGGCCTGGCCCATGCACACCCATAACAAAGGGGTTGGTTTTTTGGACTTTTGGGCCCCATGGGCCCAAGTCAAGGGTTCAGGCCCTAAGGGCCTTGGACTTAGGGTTTAAGCCCTAAGGGCTCTAGGGCTATGGTTTAGGGTTACCTAGGGCTAGGATTTTAACTAGGGCTTGCCTAGGGTTTTAACTAGGGACTTACCTAGGGTTTTCCTAGGGGTGTGTCCTAGGGTTTAGCTAGGGTTTACCTAGGGTTAGGGTTTAACAAGGGTTGAGTCATAAGGTTTAGCTAGGGTTTACCTAGGGTTAGGGTTTAACTAGGGTTAGGGTTTAACTAGGGTTGAGTCCTAGGGTTAATGGGAGTTGTCCTAGGATTTGCCTAGGGCTAAGGGGGGCTCGGCTGGGAATAACCATGGTTAAAAGTCCTTAACCATGGTTAGACAGGGGTGTGAAAATTGGGTGCTTACAAACACAATTCACTAATTGCACGATTGTCTTCCAGGTGAAGATCAAACCTTACACTTGCAAGAGAACACCCTCTCTTAACTTCTTTTTGACAAAACTTCCCGCTTCAACACAAGAATCCACTGATTCTTGATTTCCAATACAAGAGATGTATGGACGAAATACAATCTTAAAATTTCTCCTTAGATGACCTGAAAGATCTCTTTAAAGCTCACTAAAAATCTCTCAAAGATTGAAGTTGAATAGCTCAATATATCACTTTTGGGATTTCTAGGGTTTTTCCTCAAAGAATGGATCAATGAATGATAGGAGTGGTAGGATTTCTTCATTTAGTTCAAAGATAATTCCATTTTATAACCCAAGAGAAATTATGGCCGTTGGAATAGCATTAACTACAAAACTTACTGTTGAAAACTAGCCGTTACGAGCTTTAAAAGGTCAGTCCCATACAAATCAGTCGACTGGTTTTGTGTGCCTTCACAAATCAGTCGATTGGTTTTCAGCCAATCAATTCCAGTAGCCTCTAGACTAAATTAGTCAGTTGGTTTTGATCACCAGTGAGAATCAGTCGACTGGTTTTCTATTTTTCACATAAAACTTCTTTAAACAACTTAGATGATATGTATGATTTGATTAGTCAACAACCTTATCTTAATCAATGATATTATCATTCAAAATGATATTCTAGGACGTTAGAACGATATGCAAAATACTTTTAAGGTTCCTATGGTCGATCTAGGTATATGAGCTTTCAAACTTCCGTCTTCAAGGATTTTTTACAAAAGTCCTAAATACTCTCAAACTAAAAATATAAAACATTTAATCTTGGAGAGTCTTCAATCTTCTTCAAACTTGATCTTGATTTGTCTTATTTGATTTCATCTTTATGACCAAGATTGCTTCTTAGTTAGTCTTCATCTTCATATTATGAGTCTTTCTCTTTTGTTTTGGATCTTCATTTGACTAGATGACTTGCTTATTTCTTGATAGCATTTTCTTGCTTTATGCATTGGATAGTTTGTTAATGCTCTTTGTAATCTGAATTTCACATGAACTCAATAAAGGCATCAGTAACACATAGGTCATTACATTATTGTGTTATCATCAAAATCATTAAGGATACCTGTGGTTGTAACCTTTTAGGCTAATATGTTTTACTAAGAAGTAGGGATGTAAATGGATTGGATCTGCCTAGATCTGAATCTGATCCGATTAAGAATCCAACAGATTCGGATCCGATCTAAGATCCGTCGGATTATGAATTATCCAATCTGAATCCGATTACTAATTCATGATCCGAATCAAATCTGATTAACATTAATATATCTAAAATATAAATTTTAATTAAAAAACTAAAAAATTATGATTAGTACTGCAGTATTTTTGTAAAATTATATAATAATAATAATAATAATTATACATAATCTAATTGGATAAGATTAGGATCACTATAGATGCAAACCCGATCCGATTATAATTAGATTCAGATTCAAACCTGACGGATCTATAATTGGATTAGGATCCCATCTAATCGGATTCAGATCAATATCCGATCTATTGACAACCCTACTATGAATCACACTAAACAACCCAATTTTCCCCTTGAATTCTTCGGTGGGCTTCATTTGATTCCGACCCAATTAACATCTAGCCTGCTATGTCTCGATCTGGTTATTAATTGAACCAATTTGACATGGGGCTAGCCGAACCCAGCCCGTTGAAACCCCTACCTGGAGCTCTCATTATATAGTGGCATTCCGATTGAGAAAATCTTAGTGGAGTATTTTTATTGAATCGATGATGCAAATATACTCGTTGTTCAAAAGCTTCTAGATATGATCTATGAGAGCATGCAAAAGCAAGAGGAAGACGAACATTTCCTTTGGGGCTATAACTCAAACGGCGAAGAGTGACTTTCTTCAATTGATTTATGAGACTAAATAAAGTGCACAAACACTGAATATCTCAATGGGTAGTGTGAGCATATAAATTTACCGCCTTTCCGTCCCAGGACAATCTCTTAGGAAGAACGACACTAAACTCCTTTTGAGAATCACCACCTATTTATTTAAAATACGATCCTATTTGTAAGGTGCATAAGGTCAAAGGTCAAGTTGAGATTTTTGGGTAAGAAATTCCTTTAAATTTAGAAATTTCTTTAAATTTAAGAGAAGGTGTTAGACACCCCCCTGAACCTCCATCCGAAGATGGTATTCTACTCTCTAAGTCTAAGCCATTTTTAAAAAAAACAAAACATGCTAAGAAAAAATAAATCATAACTAAACAAGGAAAAATAGAGGGGAAATATGACAAAGAAATGAAAATCTTGCCTAGGTTGGCTGGACACCTTAGGGCTACCTACATACCCAAGTTAATGAGATCAAGTCGAGGTAGTTCAAGCATGCTAACTTTGAGATTATGTGAGTATTTTTGGTTTATTTTGGCAATTTAGTCTCATGCATGGAGCATGGGGGAGGGAGCAAGCTTAACTAGGGTAAGAAATTAACATAGGTAAGGTCCAAGGTATGGCAAAAACGAACTGTGATTCATCATCGCGCTGGACCAACTTCAAACCCTTAGAACTTCCTCTGCCGAAGTTCGAATTGAAATCCGCTTGAAGTGTTGGAGTCGTGACTTCAAGGATAAAATTATTAATATTGGTTTAGAAATTTCCAGGTCATGTATTGGTTGAGAAATCGAGGTGAAATCCAATAAAAAAAGTCAGCTTGGGCTATCAATTTTGAATCTTTTGACTGAACTTTGACTAGCCATAACTTCTTCTCTTGAACTCCAAATCGGTTATTACTTTACATTTATGGAATACAAAAATAATTTTTATAGATTTTTTCCTTACATATTTGTATAGATTTCCAAAGAGTGTTTAGTTAAGACATGGCCTAGTTGACATATATTCCCCAAAAAAAAAAAAAAAGCAGATATGTATTCCTTATGAAATTTATTCTAGAAACCTTGATTTCATTTTTTTTTTAAAAATCAACTATTACAATTTTAAAATCAATCTAAAATTTAGACTACATTGAGTTCTTCCAAGAGTTTAGGCTAGCTGTCATGAGATAATTAAGAGGGAGAATGGATGGGGTAGAGGCTCCTATCCCTCCTCCAAGACGGTGTAGGAGGGTTATACTACTTGGAAGAGAGGTAGGAGTACCTCTACCTACTTCTAGAAATGGACTAGAAGCTAGGTAAGCATGCAATAAAATGTAATGTAATGCAATGAAAGCAAATAAAGTTAATCTAGAAAGCAAGTAAGCAACAAAAAAAAAATAAGGGGGTAAGATTGGGAAGTCTAAACCTTGAGAAAGGTTTGGCAAAGAGGATGGATCATTTTATGTAACTTCTTATTCAAAACAAAGTTCCAAGGAAGTATAGGTTAAGGCCAATGGAAGGACTTGCCTTGAAGGCGTCTAGCTAAAAGCTTCCACACTCAAATGGTTAAACTTTTGTGGGTGCTTAAGAGTGGTATCTAAAGAAGAAGAGGCTTGAGTATTTATAGAGAATGATGAGGGAATGAGTCTTCCTTTTAAATATGGGATTAAAGGGGGTTTCAATGATATATATTTTAGGGACAATGTAGGGATTATGCAGAGTGAGACATTTTAGTGGTTGAGGGGCTTTCTAGTCAACGTGAAGGATGTAGGTAGAAGGCTAGGTAGGGATAGGGCCTAAGTCTTACTTGGTCCGACTCTAGCTCTCAGAGGGTCTGAATAAAAAGCAAGAGCAAGGCAAGGTGTCCATCCGGGGATTCATTCCTATCAGAGAACCACTTCACTAGCTAAGCCTAATCCCTAGCCTCAAGGGCTAGGGTCTGACTAGGGGCAGAAAAAAATAACACTATATCGTAGTTTACCGATTGTTTTCTACATTAATTGCCAACCTGACATACAACCCTCCTCCTTTATTTGGGCTTGTGACTGACAATGAAAATCAAAGAACAACACAATGAAGTTTTATTATTGTTAGATTGTTAGTATTAGTACACCCCTAATAGTTAGTATTAGTACCATTATTATATTTTTTTTTAAAAGTTACAACTTACAGGTAGTAACATTAAAATATTCTGGAAAAAAAACTACACTATTGGTATGTTACACATAGCCTCTATTACATTTTAAAAAGAAAAATGTTACAAGATACTATATTGGAAAGATTCTAAAAAGATATTGCGTACACTACAGTTAGGCCTGTCAATTCGGCCCTTCGATGAGGGGGTGCAACTCAGCCCAACCCTTTATTTTATATGCTACACCATATATAATATATTACATATAATAACTTAGGACTTATAATAATCTAAGAGGATAAGCCTTATTGTGTGTATGTGTAATATACTGACACTGTAGTATAATATATTTCTAGAATATTTCTAATATTATATCTTGTAACTTTTTTTTTTTTTTTTTAAATGTAATGGAGGCTAAGACTTACTGTGTATATGTGTAACAAACTAATTGTGTAGTTTCTTTCTATAATATTTTAATGTTACTACTTGTAAGTTGTATTTTTTTCACCATCCAAGAAAAAAGTGTTTCCCTTTTTTTTTTTTTTTTTTAATATAACGATTTCTAATACTAACAATTTAGCGGCAATTGGAGGGTGTACTAATACTAACAAACTAACAGTACGAAAACTAGTCATGTTACTCTTTGATTTGCATTGTCAATCTGAAACCTGAATAAAAGAGGAGGATTGTATGCTAGGTTGGCAATCAAGGTAGAAAAAGCACTAGAACATGATATAATTTTTTTTGATTGGAGGTATTTTAGGAGGTTCTGATTAGAGGGATAAAGAGAGAGAATATAGAGAAGTATTAATTCGTGTTAGGGATTTTTGAGAATTTTGATAAGAGGGATAGTGTAAAGATTTATTATTTTTTTATTCACACCCATGCATTAGGACTGGTGATGAGCAGATCTAGCTCGTGATTTGGCTTGATTCATCTCTAATGAGTTGAGCTTGAGTTGGGTATTTGAGCTCATTGAACCAAGTTGAGCTGAGCTAAATGATTGAGCTCGTTTTTTAATCAAACCTAACACAAGCAAAAAGTGGCTCGGCTCAACTCAACTTCATTAATTTTACTATCCTGGGTTTGATTAGCTTGCTGGGGCTATTGAGGGTGTTGGGACAATTGAGGAATTTGGACAGGCATAGCTGCCACAATCTGTACCTCATCCTCCTTTCTTCTAGTACCTCATCTTGGTTGTGGGGGAGCATGATTAGAGGAAGATGCACCTTTGGACCATAGGAACATGTCAAATGCCCCTATGTCTCCGATCGTTTCCTCAATCCTGGTGCCACATTTGGCCATGGTACTGAAATTAGAAATTGGTTGGGCAGCCAAAAGATGTTAGCTTATAGGTTTCCACCATAGGTCTCCTTAGTGATTTTAATCATAACACAGTAATGTAATGATCTATGTGTTACTATTGTCTTAATTGAATTTATATGAAAATCAGTTTACCAGGAGCATTAGCAAACCATTCAAGGAAAAAACATGAAAATGACACCATCTAGCTATGAGAAGATTCAACATCAAGTCAAGCAAGCTATTGGATCAATTCAAAGATATTAAAGTTCAAGTCATAAAGATGAAGATTAAAGAAGAAGAAGGATTGATCATAAAGTCAAAGAAGAAAAATCAAGTCAAGATCAAGTTGAAGAAGAATGAAGACTCTTAAGAAAGGTTTAATGTTTTATATTTTTCTATGAGAGTGTTTAAGACTTTTGTAAAAAGTCCACAAAGTTTGGTTGATTGAATGCTCAAAGCCTAGATTGACCTAAGGAGCCTAAGACCAAAATTGAATAACATTCTAAGGCCCTAGGACATCATAAAGAATAATCAAAATAATGATAAAGATGAGCCAAAAGACCTTTCAAATCATTTCCATCGTTTAGGTCAGTTTAAGATGAGATTTCCAAGAGAAAACAAAAATCCCGTTGATGAAATTGAAGAGCAACTTCAAACTCGTTGATGAATTCAACTGTAGAAGCTACTGTTTTCTTTCTGACCTTAATCTCGTCGATGAATTCAATGAGCTCACCCAATCTCGTAGACAAATTCTTACGGGAAATAGAAAACCCTGTAACAGCTAGTTTTTAACGGTTAGTTTTGTTCTTAATGCTTCTCCAACGGTCATAAAACCTCTTGGGTTATAAATAAAGATGATTTATGAACTAAAAGAACAACTCCTATCAATCCAATCATTCTATTATTCACTCTATCATTCATTGATCAATCATTTGAATAAAAACCTAGAAACTCAAAAAGAGTCCGAAATTGAGTTATTCAACTACATTCTTTGAGAGACTCTTAGAGAGCTTTAAAGTGATCATCTAACTCATGTAAAGGAGCACATTATGATTGTAATCTACTTTGTTACAAAGTGGGAGTAAAATCAAGAATCAGCGGATTCTTGTCCTTGAAGCGGGGAGCTCTGTAAAAGTCAAGAGAGGGGATTCTCTTGTAAGGAAATGTTTGATCTTCACCCGGAAGAAGATTGCAAAAGGTTTTGTCTTTACCCGTAAGAAGACTGTGCGATTAGTTAATTATGGTGAATCCTCTAGCAGGTGTAGCTTGAGGTGGGAACGTACGCGGGATTACCAAACCTCGATAACAATATCTTGTGTTTGCTTTCTCTTTTCCTTCTCTTTACTTTACTATTTTGATTGTTTGTCTAGAATTACATAATTCATTTCCCTTTTAATTAGTATAATTGATATTTTGTTTAAGGGATTAGGAAGAAATTTTAAATTGCCATAGATCCTATTCAATCCCCCTCTAGGGTCTAAACCTTGGGCAACAAGTGGTATCAGAGCCTAGGTCTTTGTTTTTAAAAGATTTAACAATCTTATAGAAAAGATAAATGGATAATATATATGCAAATACCCTTAGAGAATGTCAATCAACTTTTAGACCTCCCTTGTTTAATGGTGAAAATTACAATTATTGGAAAGTTAGAATGATGTATTTCATTCAAGCTTTAGACAATAAATGTTGGCAAATTACAGTAAATGGTTTCCACATCCCCACTAAAGATGTTGATGGTATTCAAGTATCAAAAATTGAGGATGAATGGACTGAAACCGATACAAGGCTTATGCAACTCAATGCTAAAGCTATTAGTAATTTATATTGCGCATTGATTCCACAAGAATTTAATCGGATTTCGGCATGTGAATCCACCAAAGAAATTTGAGATAAACTCCAATTACCTATGAGGAACCACCAAGTAAAAGAAGAAAAAATTAGCAAGCTTATCTATAAATATGAATTGTTTAAAATGGAACAAAATGAATCAATTTCCTTTATGTTTACTAAATTTACTAAAATTATTAATGAATTAAAGTCTCTTGGAAAAGTGTATTCAAATGCAGAAAATATGAGGAAAATCCTTTGATCTCTTCCATAAGATTGGGCTCCAAAAGTGACGGTCATCTAAGAAATAAAAGATCTCACCAAACTTCCCATGGATGAACTTCTTCGATCACTAATGACTCATGGAGTCATCATAACGAAACAAGATGAAGAGCCCACACCAAAGAGGAGACATGCCTTAAAATCTTCTCAAATGAGTGATAGTGAAGAAGATGAAAGTGAAAAAGATGAGGAGATGCTTCACATGCCAAGAAAGTTCAAGAAATTCTTGAAGCATAAGAACATCAAGAAAAGAGCATTTAAGAAAGAATTCGCCGAGGAATTCATCAAGGGCAAATTGAGTAAAGAAGAAGACATCATTTTCCATGAATGCAAAAAGTCGAGACACATCAAATCCGAGTGCCCCCAACTCAAGAACAGCCAAAAATTTAAGAAAAGAGCTATGAAGACTACAACTTGGGATGACTCCGATGATAATGAATCGAATGCTTACTCAAGCGATGAAGAAGTCGGCAATCTATGCCTCATGGGACATGAGAATGTGGTAAAATCTAATTGCGATGAATCTCTTTCTTTTGAAGAACTAAGAGAAGCTTTTGATGAAATCTATGATGAATTTTGAAAAATTGCTTCTAAAAACAAAAAGCTTAAAAAGAAAAATTCTTCTATCTCAAGTGGAAATGAATTTTTGCAAAATGAAAATGATAAATTGATAAAAGAAAATTAGATTTTGAAAAATGAGAAGGAAAAGCATGCATCTAGTTCTCAAGTTTCAACCCATGCATGCAATGAATGTAATGAATTAAAATTTAAGCTTAATGATTTGAATTGAATTATAACCGAATTCACTAATAGTAAAAAAGCCTTAGATACAATGCTAGGTCAACAAAAGTGTGTGTTTAGTAGAGCCAGAATTGGTTACAACTTGTCAACCAAACAAAAGAATTATCAAAATTTCTTTACCACATCTATTTCAAGTACATCTTATACATATATTGGAAAGAAAGTGGTAAATCAAGTTTGGGTTCCTATGAGAACAATTTTTCCAAAGGCTAAGCAAGTTGGACCCAAAATGGTTTGGGTACCAAAGGGTGCTACTTAAACTTGTTCTTGTAGGAGAAAGTAATCATGATTAATGAAATTTGAATGATTCTTTATATGATCATGCTTGATTATGCTTAATGTGTATTATTTATAGTTTGGATGATTAATTGATGATTATTGAAAAATAGTTTGATAATTATTTGGATAAATGCTTGAAGGCTTTGAATGTATGATGGTTGAATTGGTTTTTTTTTTTTTTTGCAAATAGGGAGAAATGAATGTAAATATGCTTGAAAGGTGTGTATGATCTTACATGTGTGTTTAATGAAAAATACTTATGTATGTAGTGCCTAGTGCACTTGTATTCATTTTAAGATTCATATATTTATATATACATTGCCTATACTTGATGGATATATTGAATATGTGTGAATGTAATGGATGTGTGCCTTGATATGAACATCTTGTGTGAAAATGGATGTTTACTTTGATGTAATGCATGTTGTGACTTTTTGAGAATGTGGTATCTTGTGATTATGAATGATTTTGAATGAGATTGTCTATTCTATATTGGTATAATATAGAATGAATTGATTTTATTGGTATCATTTTGAAAAAAAATTTATGCTTAGCTTGTTAATTATGTGTGTTTTTGATGTTGTCAGAAGGAGAAATATGTAACGAAATTAACAAAATCTTGTCTAATCTCCTATTAAAAATGAATGGTATCATGTGCGTAAAAGACTCAACTAATTTACTTAAATGGTATCATAAAAAATTTGGAATGGTATATAAAAACTATATGCAAATGAATTAAATCTATATCTTAAATTTAATGCATATGTTTAGGAGGAGCTTACCTCAAAATTTTTATTGAAATTATTTATTGAAAGGGAGTTTGTCTCACTTTATTCCATTTTTATGTCATCATTAAAAAGGGGGAGATTGTTACCCTATAGGCTTCCACTATATGTCTCTTTAGTGATTTTGATGATAACACAATAATGTAATGATCTTTGTGTAACTAATATCTCAATTGAGTTTATGTGAAAATCAGTTTACCAAGAGCATTAGCAAACCATTTAAGGAAAAAGTTAGAAAATGACACCATCTATGAGAAGATTCAACATTAAGTTAAGCAAGCTATTGGATCAATTTAAAGATATTAAAGTCCAAGTCATGAAGATAAAGATTAAAGAAGAAGAAGAAGAAGGATTCATCATAAAGCCAAATAAGAAAAATCAAGTCAAGATCAAGTTGAAGAAGAATGAAGACTTTCAAGAAAGGTTAATGTTTTATATTTTAGTATGAGAGTGTTTAGGACTTTTGCAAAAAATCCTCAAAGTTTGGTTGATTGAATGCTCAAAACCTCGATTGACCTTAGGAGCCTAAGACCAAAATTGAATAACATTCTAAGACCCTAGGATATCATAAAGAATAATCAAAATCATGATAAAGATGAGCCAAAAGACATCGCAAAACATTCTCATCGTTTAGGTCGGTTTAAGATGAGATGTCCAAGAGAAAACAAAAATCTCGTCGACGAAATTAAAGAGGAACTTCAAACTCGTCGACGAATTCAGCCATAGAAGCTACTGTTTTCTTTTGGGCCTCAATCTCGTCGACAAATTCAGTGAGCTCACCCAATCTCATTGATGAATTCTTGTGGGAAGTAGAAAACTCTGTAACGGCTAGTTTTTAACGACTAGTTTATTTCTTAATGTTTCTCCAACGGCCATAAAACCTCTTGGGTTATAAATAGGGATGATTTATGAACTAAAAGATCAACTCCTATCAATTCAATCATTCTATTACTCACTCTATCATTCATTGATCAATCCTTTGAGTAAAAACCTAGAAACCCAAAAAGAGTCCGAAATTGAGCTATTCAATTCCATTCTTTGAGAGACTCTTAGAGAAATTTAAAGTAATCATCTAGTTCATGTAAAAGAGCACATTGTAATTGTAATCCACTTTGTTATAAAGTGAGAGTAAAATCAAGAATTGGTGAATTCTTGTCCTTGAAGTGGGGAGCTTTGTAAAAGTCAAGAGAGGGGATTCTCTTACAAGGAAATGTTTAATCTTCACCCGGAAGAAGATTGTAAAAGGTTTGGTCTTCACCCGTAAGAAGATTGTACAATTAGTAAATTATGGTGAATGCTCTAGTGGGTATAGCTTGAAGTGGGGACGTAGGCAGGATTGCCGAACCTCGCGAACGATATCTTGTGTTTGCTTTCTCTTTTCCTTATCTTTACTTTATTATTTTGATTGCTTGTGTAGAATTACATAATTCATTTCCCTTTTAATTAGTATAATTGAAATTCCGCTTAAGGGATTAAAAAGAAATTTTAAATTTCCATAGACCCTTATCACCCGTCCCCTCTAGGGTCCAAACCTTGGACAACAAAAGAGTCTTAAACGGGTACTTGAGGGTGCGAAGGAAAGTTGTCACAAGCTCGCCCTCGGGCAAAGAGGTATTCATCCTTCCGACGATATCTCTCCACCAAATAGAGTATTCAATAAAGGCCTCATTATCCCTCTAGGACATTCTTTTCAAGTTTGCTCTCTGTAGGACCAGATCTATTATAAGAGTATTGGGTGAAAAATGTCTCGCAGAGACCTTACCACGTTTGGATTTTGTCAGGGTAAACCTTGGTGAACCATTGCAGGGTAGGTCCCTTCAAACCTTTCTGAAATAATTGGACTAGTAGCTTATCCCTGTGCTCTAGCTGGAAAAATTATTCGTGATATACTCTTAGATGCGTCTCTGGACATCCCTTCCCATTATATTTCTCAAATTCAGACATTCTGAAATCCCGTGGCAATTGGATCCCTAGGTTCATACACATGTCCTTAAAATCTGTGAATGCATAGTTGTGGGATCCCTGAGCCTTCTTTACCATTTGCTCAAGATTTTCTATCATCTCCATGTAGATGTCCGAGATCTAGGTGGAGCTGACTGAAATATGAGCTGACCCAGTCTGATGCTCAATGCTAATCCTAGCTTCCTCCTCCTTATATTGGTCTATGACCGGTAGAGGGATATGGTGAGTGGCTTGTGGTTAGATAGGTGGAGGCTGAATGCTGAAAGTGAGTTCTGGTTGTGATTGAGTAAGTGATGGTGGAATGTTAAGAGTGAGTTGCGGTTGTGGTTGAGAAAGGTGGTTGTGGACTAGGGATTGTAGTACGTGGCGAGTTTGGTGGACTTGGTTGAGGATTAGAAGAGGAGGAATCATGTGCTACAGCCCGTAGGACATCTTGCATAAGAGCCTTCAATTCTTGAATGTCCTGGGCATTTTTGGCCACTTTGGCCCCAAAGTTTGGATTCTGCTACTGTGATGTCGGGGTATTAGACTTAGTTTCATGACCATCCTGATGTTTCATGTCGCGATTGATACCTCTAATATTGGTAGGGCACATTCGTAAGAGATTCTGTGCAGTTTGACTTAAGGTCTGCTCTAAAATAGAGAAGATCAGGAGTGAGGATTAAAATAGATAAGAACAAGAAATTTTTAAGTGCGCACGCATATGATGTAACATGATCTAGTCGACATGGGGGAAATGCCCCTTGTTTGGACATTTGTGATCGCATGCATAAGAAAGGGGTTTTTGATATTTTTATTTTGATTTTTTTTATTAGCATGCTTGAATAGGGTATAACATGACATATGTGGTCTAGAAGGGTAAGCAGACAATGATCCGTTCTACTAACCTTGGTTGTTAGTAACCATGCTCTATTGGGCCAAAGTTGAGACAGGTTAATGGGCTAATCTATTGCAACCTAGGAATTGAACCTCATGTGTGTGTCTTGGAGGGAGAGGGTCAGGTATTTTATTAGCAAGCAACAAACATGACCCAAACATGCCCCTAGATGGATGGTGTGCCTACCTAGTGGGTGGCATGTTCCCCTGAGGCTGGGCTTGCTAAGTGGTCTGTTGGGCATGGTGAGGACAGTTCCTGATCAATTGTCCCTGTTCTCCACATTGAAAACATCCGCCAGTGAGTGCTCAGCATTCCTCCACTTGATGCCTCTTTCCACAATGTACGCAGGTATCAAACATAGGTGTAGAAGATGTTGGCTGCGCATACTGAGTAGCCTGAGAATTAGTAGGGCGTGGCATTGTAGATGCAGATGTAGGTGCAGGCCTGTGATAAGGAGTCAACCTTGCTACTGGTGATTGACCTAAAAATATGGGCCTCTTATCCTGTGGACCAATCCTACTCAGCTATCCCCTACTGAACTTCTCCTTTTGGCGCATCTCTCTCTTCCTCAAGAATTCCTCTGAATTCTTCTCTGTCAATTGTGTTATGTCATTCACTTCAATGAATGTCTCAAGTCGGACAATGGAAACCCTATCTCAAATGAATTCCCTTAATCTCCTTTCAAATTTTATTGCTTTCATCGCTTCTGTTCCAATCATATGAGGTGTGAATCTTGAAAGCTCTGAGAATTTGGTCTCGTACTCGGCCACTGACATAGTCCCTTGTTCCAAAGTGAGGAACTCTCCTTCTTTCTTTTCCGGAACTACTACCGAAAAATACTTCTTGTAAGATACATCCAAGAATTTCCCCCATGTCCATGGTTAACCTGCTCTCGTCAAGTCTCTAGTCCTGGTGGCTACTCTCTACCAATGCTCAGCTTCGCCTTCCATAATGAAGGCTACCCATGTCACTCTTTCCGCATCCGTGGGAGACAAAACTGAGAACATCTTCTCCAGCTGCATTATCCATGCTTTTGCAGCTATTGGGTCTGTAGTCCCATAAAATGACGAAGATCTCAATCTTTGGAATACCTCAATTCCTGTGTGTGCTTTCGGTGGAGGTGGTGCAGGTGCCTCTACATGTACAAGTGCAGCTGCAGCTACAGCTGTAGCAGGTTGTCTGGCTACAAGGAGTGCCATGGTTTGAGCAATGGATCCCCACACTTGAGTGAAGTCGGGCTGATTGTTACCCCCGAGAGCGTCTCCTCCATTACCCCTTCCTACATTTCCATGATCTCGGTTACCGTGCCTCATCTAAATAATCCTAAGAGCAAACAGTAACCATTAGTCTAACTTGGAAACAATTTATTCTAACTTATAACACCTTACACTAGCACATCACAATAAATCCTAGCATGTAATGTCACTAAAAATTA
Organism: Tetracentron sinense; assembly: GCA_015143295.1. Classification (NCBI taxonomy): domain Eukaryota; kingdom Viridiplantae; phylum Streptophyta; class Magnoliopsida; order Trochodendrales; family Trochodendraceae; genus Tetracentron; species Tetracentron sinense. Next base: position 48,616,217 of record CM026552.1, read on the forward strand.
AGACCTAGCTAACCTAATGTCTTTGCTCTGAGACCAACTCTGCCGCGCCCCAAAATCCCACCTAGGTGAAAGTGAAATCCTGGCACGTGACTTATACATCATACCATCCTGTTAGACGCATTTAAGGTGTAAAGTCATATTTTGTATTGGGTTAATTCCGATTTCAAAGTTGTGTCAATGTAAGTCTAATGTCGATGTTCCTCTGGTTGTTCAAGACTGTTGAAGATGAAACTCCGAAAACTCAAGTGAAGTACATTTCGGCTAAAGCTTCGCTCACACTCTTAGGATGATAAGTAACCTAGATACCTAGTGGTTACCTTAGGTGGAATTGACCTAGATAACTTATCATATACCCTAGGTGACTAGAAATTAACCCAAGTTGATTAAATAGCCTTTTGGATGGCCGATTGGAGTTTTAAATAGGTCTTATTCTAGAAAAGAGCAAAATATAGCACAAGTCGTTCGAATGGCTTGCTAGCCGTTCGAACGCCACATAACGGCTAGCCAGCCTTTCGAATGGCCAATTGGAAATCGAATTCCAGTAGCTACCTGGTGGGACATTTTGAGACCAATTTCATACCAATCTCTAGGACGTTCGAACAGACCTCGTATATTCTGTTTCTAAACCCATCTGAACTTCATTTTTGGCAAAAAAATGGCTTTGCCTATTTAAAGGATGATCCCTATCTCGTTCTAAGGTTGAAGTGAGAAAGTTTAGAAACTTCTCTGAATATTCTAGGGTCCTTGAATCCCCTCTTGTTGGATACCCTTTGTTCTCCTCTCTCCTCTTTAGAGAATGCAAGATTGAATTGTTTCATCTTGTTCTTGCATCAGTTGATCTCCGGTATGTTTGAGACCCCTATAGAAGATTGTTAAAACCTTCGTATCAGTGTGTATACTTTGTGTGAGTATTTGGTTGGCTTGAATCAAAACCGTCGAGGATGGAGATCGATCTTTGGAGATCGTGATTGGATACTTTGAGAAGCGTTGGCCAGTGAGGAACTAGAGCTATTGTTGCAGGGATCAAACGAGGAGTTCGTGGACTTCAAGCCGAAGAATTTGTACTGAGGAACAATGTTTGGTGTCCGGTTGGGTAAGGTTCGAGTCTTGTACTTGATAAAAATTCTCATAGTTGATTTTGTGCTGGACTAGGTCCCGTGGTTTTTCTTGGAAGGGTTTTCCACGTAAAAATTTTTGTGTGTTGTGAAATATAAATTAAAATTTGTAGACATTTTTTCGAAGACCTATTCACCCTCCCCCCCTCTAGGTCATAGGAATCATTGAACATGAATATTTCAATTGGTATCAAAGCGAGTTTAATCACAAGGTTAAACTCTTAAGTGTGATCTTGTTTATAAATCTTTGATCAATGACTACTCTAAGAGATGGTAGTTCTGTCTCTCGTCCCCCACTGTTTGATGAGAATAATTATGTCTATTGGAAAGCTCGAATGGGAGTTTGTCTCAAATCTATAAACGAGAGAATTTGGATGTCTATTGTAAATGGGTGGACTATGCCCACTAATATTCTCGTTGACATAACCATCACCAAAGACTGGTCTAGAAATGAGCTTGAGACTAGTGGATGGACACTAAGGGTCTCAATGCAATCTTTACTACAGTCACCACTGAAGAATTCTGACAAATTTCTTCTTTTGAAACTGTAAAGCAGGCTTGGGACATTCTTGAGATTACCCATGAGGGTACCACTAATGTTAAAATCTCAAAGCTTCAAATGCTCACAACCAAATTTGAAAACCTATAAATGGAAGACAATGACATGTTTGATGATATGGACTCAGCTTATGAAAAACTATATTCTGAGAGTAAAGCCGAAGAAAGCAAAACTATCATTGAACAAAAAATTAAAAACAATTCAACTTGAAAGAGATGATTACAAGCTAGATACAGAAGGGAAGAGTGTACTAGTTTCTTAGCTTGAGCAGGTAAAAGCTGACCTTTAGATTACCCAGCCCCCTCATCAAGGCGCTTGAAGTAGAGGTTGGTCTCATATTTAAGTACCTTTTTTAACCATTGCATAGAAGGGAGGGACCACAAAGAAGCTTGTCCCTACCAAACCCCTCCTTAGCAGGAATCCAAGAAACTCAGATATTTTCATGGATAATCAACTCGCGAACTTCAAAGAAAATATGAATATAGCGTCTAAGGCCCGTGAGAATCTTTATGGCCAATGGACTTGCAATCTCTGAAAATTACTCCAAAACCATCCTTCCCTGAAGGTTCAGGATTATCTCTGGCAATGCTAGAAAACATGGTCTCGGGCTTCCAAACATTAGGCGACATGTGGTGGAGAAGCCATTTTATTGTCTCTCATGATTTTGACTTCTCCACACATTATGTGACATGTAGCGATAAAATGGTAAGAAAAAGGAGGAGAGATATCAAGTGGGGAGAAGTCAAAATCATGGGGAGAAAATGAAATTACTTCTCCAATTTTTATCGAAAAAGGAGGAGAGATATCAAGTAGGGAGAAGTCAAAATCATGGGGAGAAAATGAAATAACTTCTCCCATTTTTATCGCCACATGCATGTCACCTAACATGTGGAAGCCCGAGACCATGTTTCTGGCATCGCCAGAGACAATCTTTGCCTTTCCTGAATTACCATGAGAATTACAGTCGGGGAACTCAGCCCAATCTTTGATGATCTCTCCACCGCTAACACCTCAAATTAAACAAGGTGGGACATGGATGACAATGCCATATCTTGTCGACCGTTGATTGCGTACTACTTTTGTTTTTGTAAAACACAGAGAGTACTCTATAAACCACACACACTGATTGCGTACTACTTGACATGCCTCGTCTTGTTTCTTTCTTCTCTGATGGTCCAAACCAGTCCTTTGCTGCATCACTACACCTCTGGATGAAAACGAGGTCATTATGGGATATGTCATGCAATAAATGGTACGAGGAGGTATATTGACAAAAATGCAAATGACAGGGAAGCAAAATCTTTTTACCCGGAAAGATTCAAAGAACTACAAACATGTGGCTAGCAGACTCACTTACCTGCCAATTGCAATTGAATTCAAGAGAATTCAATTGCATATGTGGCAGATGTTGATTGGACGATAATTTTTTTTCAAATTTTGAATTTTTACTCATTTTCTCATATCCAATCTACATCTGCCACATATACAATTGAATTCTCTTGAATTCAATTGCAATTGGCTGTTATCCTATCTCGTACAAAACATAGACATGAGGGGAGACTTTTTTTGTTTTTTTGGTGGCATCATTGAACTCTTATAGTTAATTTTTTTTTCCACTAAAAACTAAGGTTAGATTTTTTTAACTTATGGGTTAATAAATCTTAACAATAATAATTAAATAGAGTTAAAAAGAGAAACACGGGAAGTTGGAGAGGCTGTATTTTAATATGAGCCGGAGGAAATTCTAAATCATCTTTATCTAGATTAGTATGTTAGAAATTAGTATATGCTATCTGGTCAAATATAGTAAGATTTTCAATTGTCATATTAATTCATTCATGGAAATCGATATCAGTTCACCTAAATGGGGATACAAACTGTGACCAATTCATTATTTGCTTTATGAGTCGTAGTTGAAAAGTACATGATTTCAACTACAATAATTAAATGATGCGTGTACCAAAAAATAATTTTTTTATAAAGTTCATAATATTGTCTTTAATATATATATATATATCATTCTACCAATAAAAGTACAAAGAGTATGTAAAACTTTACTTGGATGTAAATACCTTTGAATTTATTTTATTTAATACAAAACTTAGAGTATAACAAAACTGTAATTAGGTCACTAATTAAAATTTAAAACTTTAATAAAAGAAAAAGTATATATTTAGGTAAGTAGAAGTGGAGTAAAATTCACCCCCGCCTCTTGCTTGAGTGGTAGGTGTGTGGCCTTCCAAGGGTGGAGGCCTGGGGATCTAATCCCCCAGGGGGTAAGGGTTGCAAGAGCATCAATGCCCCAACTAACTTTTAACCGCCTGACTCTACTGACGTAGGTAAATGATATCTGCTCATGTGGGGCCCTCAAAAAAAAAAAGTGGAGCAAAATTCAACCTCAACACATGCAATGAGTTCTCTCAATCTATTACTCGATTCCCAAAAACCAATTTTCTAAATGGAGATTGCAGTACAGGAAAATGAATGAGATACTGAGGGAGAAATTTATGATGAATCATAAATTGCACTATACTCCCATTCTCTGACGCCACCCAAACAGCCAAATCAGGTACTACTTCATGCACAGACAAAAAAAAAGGGCACGGAATCACTCACCCTCACAAATTTCCTCCTTCCATTTACCCACATCCCATAACGGCAACATCCCATTACGGCAAGAAGTTCGTAACCAGAAGCAATGCTCCACATTCTCAAGATGTGTTACATACTTCTAGTTTCTTCGAGGGAAACCAATCTTCTTGAGTTATTTTGAGAGTAACCAGCCTCCTTGAGATAAATCCATTTTTGATTTCAATTCATTTATTCCATTTATAGAACTACATGAAATTTAAATATAAAGGACTCATCCTCATAACTAACCACTATCTCTAACTAATCCCTAACTCTAACCGATCACTATCTCTAACTAACCCTAACTCTAGTCATATAACATACCATTCCCCTTACACAAATCTTGTCCTCAAGATTAAATTTTTTTTTGTTTATCCCCAAGTAAAATTCAGCCATTATTGGGCTTCCTTGTAGGATGATTTTCACCTTCAAACAACATCTTTGGATGAACTCATCCCACCCCAGTTTATCTTGATTACTGATTGATAGTTGTGGTTGGATCTGGATACTTGAAAATTCCTTTTATTGCATCTTCAACTCCATTTTGCACATCATTCTTGACTTCTTTTACTGCATCTTCAACTCTATCTTGCACATCATTCTTGACTTCATCTTCAATAGCATCTTCTACTGGTGTAAAAATTATTTTAAATACAATTTTGAGGGTTTAAAAATTTTCTTTCATACCCCTCAAATCATCATTAAGAACCTTCAAATCTTCTCGAAGCTCCTTCCAAGTACACGTGTCCATGCATTGAGAACGGATCGATCGGCCTAGCTCTTGATACCAATGTTACGTACTTTCTAATTTCTTTGAGATAAACAACCTCCTTGAGTTACTTTTGAAGAGAAACTGATATTATTGAATTCTCAAGATGATTACAAAGAGGCCCAACTAGGGTTTAAATAAATACTAGTATATAGATATATATAGAAACTAAATCAAACAACTCCTAATCTAATGCTAATCAAATCCTACTCAAATAATCCCAATCTCAATCTTATTATAAATCAATATCTTTCCGATTGTGATGATGGTAATGATATGGTACATCTCATGCATATAATAACCATACATGTACTTTATTACTCCCCCTTAAACTCATGTAAATTTGAAAATATGCGTGAGTTTGATACTTAGTTAGGTAAGGTAGCTTGCTAGTCATTCCAATGTCGTTGCAGATGATAATTGTCAATCATTACAGTTGTTGATGTGTTGTATGGAGAGAGAATAAATGGGCCTCAATGGGCTAGACCGCAATTGGTCAATAAAGGGGTGGACCTCAAAGGGTTAGGGCCTCAATGGGCCAAATTACTTCTTAGGCAATGAAATGGGCCTCTTTGGGCCAAATTCGAAATGACATCCATGATCGTGCCTATGGTCTTGCTAAAGGGGTCACAGGTCTTCAAAAGGACCTTTTTGGGTTTGAAAAGTGGATCGTGATGATCTGGCCTCTGGTCTTTCCAAAGGGGTCACATGTCCTGAAATGGGTCTCTATGAGCCAAAAAAAAAAAAAAATTCTCCCTCTTTGGTTTTTTTTTTACACAATCAGTTGTAAAATTTTCTCAAACAGAATTGCGGGTTCAAGTTGGTTGAATAGCTCTCAAGATTGTACGATGGGAAATTCTTCAGAAGGAACCACTTTTAATACATCCATTAGAATGAATCGTTAGAAGACCCGAGCTGGTTTTCAATCTGAATTATTAAAGTTATCTAATGTTTAATTACGTCATTTGGAACATTAGAGGTGCGGGAAATTCTAATTCCCGCTGGAGATTAAAGTCGGTGATTATTGAACGTAAGATTTCCTTAGTGGCTATTCTGGATCCTAAACAGAAGATGGTTTTTCTAGATAAAATTGTTAAAGAGCTTGAGTTTAGTCATCATGCAGTTAACAGTGGTGATGAGAGTAGAATATGGGTGCTTTGAAAGGGGGAGTTATCGTTGTCGGATATTCAGAGATCTTCTTAGTGTTTGTCTTTTATGGTAGCAGATCGAGGTGGTTCTCCTGTCAGGTTTTCCTTTATTTATGCTATTTGCGGCAAAGTAGAGAGAAGAGAGTTATGGGAGGAGTTAAAAATGATTAGCTTATATAATGCTACTCCTTGGATTATTGGTGGAGATTTTAATGTGATCAGGAATGTAGGGGAGAAAAAAGGGGGGCATAATCCAGATCTTAATGCGATTGATGAATTTAATGATACGATTGCTCAGTGCGGTTTGATAGAAGGAAATTTTATTGGCAACCGTTTTACTTGGTGCAATGATCGTATTAAAGCTCATTGCATTTGGGCTAGATTGGATAGAGTTCTCTATAATTCGGTTTGGCAAGCTTCGTTTTCTACTACTACGATCACTCACCTTCCTAGAAGTCCTTCGGATCACGCTCCTCTCCTTGTTTCGGCTCAGAATAAGGTGAGGGGAAGCCCTTCTTCATTCAAATTCCAGAATATGTGGACTAAGGATGAAGGTTTTATTTTGATTGTTAAGGAGGCGTGGATCATTGCTAAACCAGGTAATCCCCTTATATCTTTTTTCTTGAAATTGAAATCTCTTAAAATTGCTTTATCTTCTTGGAATAAAAACAGCTTTGGGATTTTTTTTTCTTATCTTCGAGCTTGTGAAAGTCAAGTGGAGGAATTAGAAAATCAGATGCAATCTAACTGGATGGAAGAGGGTTACAGAGAATTATGCAAAGCTAAAGCAAATCTAAACAATTACCTAGACTATGAAGAAATTTTCTGGAAACAAAAATCCAGAGAACATAGGTTGAAAGAGGGTGACAAAAACACGAAGTATTTTCATGCGGTTTATCAAAATAATCGTAAGAAAATTTTGGAACATGAGATCAAAGATGGTAATGGTAATAAATTCACCGAAGAGGAGGAAATGGGAAAAGAAGCAGTAAAGTTCTTCCAAAGAATTTTACTTTCAGAAGGATTTTCCATAGGTGATATTATCAAGGATAATATTCCTTCTTTAGTGTCGGTTGAAGAGAATGTTGTTTTGTGCAAGTTGCCAGATATGTCAGAAATTCAGAAAGCAGTTTTTGATATGCCGGCTTATGGTGCTCCAAGTCCGGACGGTTATTCCGGGATGTTTTATCAATCTTGTTGGGAGGTTATTAAAGCGGATTTGGTGGATGCTATTCAGTTTTTCTTTGAGAATGGGTTTATCCCCAGAGCTATTAATGCTACCATGCTTTGCCATATAGCTAAAGTGGATAATCCAGCAACATTTGCTGATTTTCGGCCTATTAGTTTATGTAATGTCCTTTACAAAATTATTGCGAAGGTAAGCTACTCGGTTGGGCATTATTCTTCCAAAGTTAATTTCTGAAGAGCAATCAGCTTTTGTGAAAGGGAGGAACATCATTGATAACATCTCCATGGCACAAGATTTAACTTCAAACATTAACAGGAAAGTTAGAGGGGGAAATGTGATGTTTAAACTAGATATGGCGAAAGCTTATGATCGTATCGAATGAGACTTTATTATTCAAGTTTTGAAGAAATTTGGCTTCAGTGATAATTTTTTGAGACTTATAAATGGGTGCATTTCTTCACGTTCTTCTCGGTTATTCTCAATGGTAGTTTGCATGGTTTTTTCAAGTCTTCCAGGTGTCTGAGGCAAGGTGATCCTTTATCTCCAGCTCTTTTCATTTTGGCCGAAGAAGTTCTGAGTAGAGGATTAAAAAATATATTTACTGCCGGGAAAGTGGGACATTTCAGGTCGTTGAAGAATGTCATTCCTATTTCTCATTTATTGTTCGCTGACGACACTCTCATCTTTTGCAATGGTCAGAAAAGATCGATTACTCAGCTTTTGAAATTCTTGGCTGATTATGAAGTTGCTTCGGGACAAAGGATTAAGAAGAATAAAAGTGCGGTTTATGTGGCTTATAAAAAGAATGATAGGGAGAGGTTCAATCTTGTTAACAGTAGTGGGATTAAAATTGATAAATTTCCTTTTCGTTATTTGGGGATTCCCATTTTCAACGGTCGGGTTAAGAATGTCTATTTTGATTATATTATTGATAAGATTAAGAATAAAATGGAAGGCTGGAAAGGGAAAATGTTATCGAATGGAGGGAAACTTGTTCTGCTGAAGCATGTGTTATCTTCAATGCCTCTGCATAGTTTGATGAGTTGCAACATTCCTTTAGGCGTTATTCGAAGACTTAAAAGTTCTTTTTGTTCATTTTTCTGGAATAATAGAGATGGAAACTCGAGAATTCATTGGGTTTCTTGGAAGAAGATTACTAAACCTTGTGTAGAAGGCGGACTAGGCATCCGTAAGTTGGAAGATGTGGCTAAGGCGTTCCTTATGAAAATGGCTTGGAAGCTGATTTCTGAAAAGGGTTTGTGGAGTAACTACTTTAGAAGTAAATATCTGAAAAATAACCATCCTTGGATGATTGAGAGCTACTTGAAGGGTCCGAAATCTTGGCTAGATATTGGGCGTTGGGTAAAGAGTACGATGTTGAACTGTAAATGGTTAATAGGCAATGGTGAGTCTACAAATTTTTGGTTTGATATTTGGTTAGATGAGGTCCCGTTAATTGAGGCGGCTATAGAATGCCCTGACTATTTTCCCATGGTCCAAGAAAGCTTTAATAGAGGTTATTGGCGCGAAGAGGAGCTGATGTTGATTCTGAGAGATATGCATCAAAATCTATCCCATAATCCTATTGTTTTATCTTCCCAAGCAGACCGTATTGTTTGGAAAAAAGAAAGTTCGGGGAGATTTTCTTCTAAATCTTGCTGGGAGAGTGTTCGTGATATTTTCCCTAAAGTTGAATGGGGCAAAGTGATTTGGAATAAAGGTATTCCTTCAAAAATTTCAGTGCTGGTTTGGAAATTGTTTCATAATGCTATTCTAGTGGATAGTAAAGTTCAATCCAAAGGAATTTTTTTGCCTAGCAAATGTGAATGTTGTCACAACCCAAACAGTGAGTCTTTGTCCCATCTCTTTTGTAAAAGTGAGTTGGCTTCTAAGATATGGATAAAAGCGAGGTCGGCTCTGAATATACGGTATTTTGAAGAAGACTCTATTCAGACTAGACTTATGAGATTTTTTAAGGAAAGTCTTAGTGATTCAGTGAGAGGTTTTCTTTGTATTGTAGTTCCTATATTCGTGTGCTGGGAGCTTTGGACTTTTCGAAACAAATCAAGGTATGATAATGTCAAAAGGCCTCTCAAAGTCATCTTGAATAGAATTAATGATTGGGTGAAAGTATCTACTATTAACTGGAAGTTCTCAAAAAATTTCAGTTCTAAGGACAGGAAGTTAGCCTCCTATTTTGATATTCAAATTACTAGCTCTAGAAATAAGAGACCAATTATCACCAAGTGGGTTTGCCAGTCTCCAGGTTGGTTCAAACTCAATATAGATGGGGCTGCAAAGAACAACCCGGGGGAGAGTGGAGGTGGTGGTATTATCTGCGATGCTTAAGGTAACTTGGTTCTAGGATTTTATAAGTTCTACGGTTTGAATTCCAATATGATTGCTGAATTCAGGGCAGTTTATGATGGATGTGTGATGTGTGAAACTCTTGGTTTCTACAATGTGGTGGTGGAAAGTGATTCCAAAATAGTGATTGATGCGATAAATGGTATTCTGGAACCTCCATGGAAATCTTGGTATTGGTGGAAAGAGATTATTAGATTAAAGTCTCTGTGCAATTTGATATTCAAGCATACTTTTCGAGAGAATAATCAGCCCGCAGACTTTCTTTCTAAAATGGCTTGTTTGAAGAAAGATATGAAAATATTCAGAGAGATTATCGATTGCCCTGTTTATTTACAAGGTTTGATCCATATGGACTCTTCAGCTCTTGTTAATATCAGATTTTAGAATAGGGTAGAGTTGGGGTACTGGTTTATCCCTCCAGCATTGTAATGGGTTTTGTTTGGTCTTTGGGTGGAAAGGGTAAGGTTTTATGTCCCCTCCTTCTTCCTTGTAGTCGGTTGTTTTGGTATGGGTTGGTTTTTACCTTCCCAGGGTCAGTTTTTTCTTGGGAGGGGTTTTTAGTCTATGTCCCCCCGCTCCCTCTGAGTGGCTTTTATTATAAAAAAAAAAAAGCAGCAACATCATTGACGAAGTAAAATCACTATGGGTGTGACGTCAAACAAGCACCAAAATAGAGGATATTAGATCTTCCTAAAATCAAGGAGATTAAATCAAATCAAGGTCCGAGAGAGGCTGAAACGAGAGCTTGGGCCATTGCCGATGCAGATGTTAACGAAATCAACACATGTTGTTGCTCTTCCTGGGCTACCCTTTTCAATGTAGAAAAGAAAAAAAAAACTGCCATGTCCTTCATTAGAGGTTCTCTTCATTTGATTTGGAGAACTTCCTATCAAAGGAATCCTTTCAAAGGTTGGGTTGGATGCAAAGTGACATTGTTTTACCATAAGAGGCAAGCATAGTACTAAGGAGAGCAGTGGTGTAGATGTATGGCTTGGCAGACTTGCAATGTTTGGATTTGCAATAGTTGTTGAAATAGCAACATGCAAGGGACGACTTTTGGAGATATCTTAGACTAATAAAAGACCTTAGCTTGCATTAGAATCCATCTGGAGAAGATGGTGATGATAGCCTTGATGAATGGCCAAGACGGTCGTAGATTTTTGTGGTTGAGGATGGTAGCAACAACATGCAAGTGATACCTGGCAAAAAATTTCAGACCGGACGAGCAGGGAAGGCCGTCCGCTGGAAAGGCAATTCAAGAGTAAAGAAACCAAAACAAATAGAATTTCAAGAAGGGACGGTATCTACCCGCTCTGATACCATGAAGAGAAATTGATATTATTGAATTCTCAAGATGATACATAGAGACCCAACTGGGGTTTAAATAGATACTAGTATATAGATATATATAGAAACTAAATCAAATCATTCCTAATCTAATCTAATGCTAATCAAATCCTATTCAAATCACAATCTCAATCTCATTCTAAATCTAAATTTTTTTAATTGTGATAATGGTAATGATATAGTGCATCTCATGCATATCATAACCGTACACGTACTCTATTAACTTCGAGGGTAACAAGTCTCCTTGAGATAAATCTCTTTTTGATTTCAATTCATTGATTCCATTTACAGAACCACATAAAGTTTAAATACAGATGACTCAACTTCATAACTAACCCCTAACTCTAACTAACCACTAACTCTAACCAATCCTAACTCTAACCAACCCTAACTCTAGTCACGTAACATGATGTTATGAATAGTTTCATATGAGAGGGAGATGGGTTCTGTTATTTTAGGGAAGGGGTTGAACTTGGAGGTCATGTGCCCTAATGTAGAGGGCAGTTGTTGTATTGAGGATGTATGTAGCCAATACGGTTTTTCTTTATGTCTAAATTCAATTTCCTTTACAGAGTTGCACTCGAATTCTAATACCTGCTCAGGTTCATCTCCTTCTACTATTGGGAAACCTACAAGAGTCCTACATGGATCAAACTCTATCAAAGATCAACACAGATAGAATACCTAAACTCTCAATGGATATATATTGGATATCCTTATGACACTACAAGAAATCTACCGGATAGATACGGAATATTAGACACGGAAATTTTTCTGTGTCTAATACCTATTTATAGACATAGAAATATTTTCGTCTCTAATGTTCCGTATCTAATGATGATAATAGGGTTGCTGAATAATACATTTATTAGAGACGGAATTTTTTCCGTATCTAATAGTATTAGACACGGGTATTGATGTTAGGGACGGAATATTTTCGTGTCTATCTTTAATTATCATTAGACACGGAAATATTTCTATGTCTAATACTGTATTTGATATTTCCCGTATCCCTAACCCGCGAAACTTCATTTCCCCCCCCCCCCCTTTCTCTTCTCTACCGCACCTCTCTATCTCTCTCTCTCCTCCTCCCAACTCTGACAACCCCCACCGTCTAGTGCCAAGCAACACCACCACCAAGCTCCGATCACAGTAGCCGCGAAGCTCCGACCCCCACTATAAGTCCATGTCGTACCCTATCCCATTCCAAACAGCCCCAAAGTCTCTGGTGCTTCAAAGACCCCATCCTCTGATAGATTGCTCATTCAAATCAACCAAATCCTTTATAATCTAAGCAGAAACATCTAATAGTCCAGCCACCCTTGTTTATAATATTACCTAAGGCAAAAATGAGCGAAGTCTACTGACTGCAACCATTTTAATTTTTTTTTTAATGACTTCTACCAAGTCTAAACCAATTATCTTTTAGATCTTCGCTGTTAATTGGGTACGACAGGCTCCGATCACTGTCGCCGCGAAGCTCCGACCCCCACTGAAAGTCCATGTGGTACCCAATTAATATCAAATCAAATACCCAAATTTCTTCTTCTCTCTTCAATAAACAAGAATTTCCTGTTGAGAATTGTATTTTTCTGTTTTGATCTATAGAGACAATGCTGAGCTTGGTAATTATGTATACAGTTTCTCATAGTTTTGAAGGTAGAGCTTGATCAGGCTGGATTTGATGATCCTAGTTTAGGGATTCCCGATCAATGCTTGCAATAGATATTTCGTTTATTGTTGTATTGTCTGTTAACAAAATTCTGAAGATCAATCATGGTAACTGGCTAGGTGTGCTCGCATTAATCTGGATTTTAACAACTTATTCTAAATTACAATCTCTGCCCATAAAAGTGGTTCATAGCTTTTGGTTGACTCATAACAAAATTAGTTGGGACTAATTCTTATGAGAATTGTAAAAGTAGTCAATGCTTGATATGAAATAAACAAATTGCAACACTACTGATTAACTAATCTCGTTGGGGCATCCAGCACTGTGGGATTGAAAAAATTAAATTCGGTGAACCTCAAATCTATGTTTGAGTTGAGAATCTACAAGTTCGAGGGGATGGTTAGGGCTTCCTATAAGTCTATCTATCATTTTTGATGTTTTTAACAATTAAGTTATTAGCTTAAGGGATGATAAAATTTAAGTGCGGAATAACGGAAACCAAGCAAACCACAACACAAGGATTTTTACGTGGAAACCCTTCCGAGAAAAACCATGGGACCTAGTCCAGTCATGAGAATCCACTAAGACAAAGTAAACAAAAACTTACAAGACTCGAACTTGACTCATTCGGACTCGACACCATGATCCTTCAGTTCTTAGTCCTCCACGCCTCGAAAAGTCACCACGTACTCTCAAGTCCCGTGATCAACCACAGCCGCTTGTACTTCTCTTTGTGTCTCGAAAACAGTCAACGATCTTCCGATCGATCTCCGTCAATGACGGCTTCGGATTCCACCGACCAAATCACTCTACCACGATCCTTCTCGGATCGATCTCCTTCAAAAAGGCTCCGGAATACTCCGGCCAAGGTATTCTATCCAGAATGGGTTGATGGTTTGATATAAATCAATAACTAGATGGACTCCTTGAAAGGACAAGTCCAAACAAGCAATATTGGAACTTTTGGCTTGTAATCTCTAGGTTTAATGCACTAACAAAAGGGGAGGAGAAAAATATATTTCATAGGTTTTATGACCTCTAGAGACACTTAAAAATACTCTCCACACACTCCCTAAGTTGTACTCCATGAAGTGGAAGAGTTCTATATATAAAAGGAATCAAAACCGGTGTTTAGAAGTTGCTAAAATAGGTTAAAAACCAAAGAAGGAACCAAAGAATCGTTTTAGCAAAACCCTCATATCAGGGTCGACCAATGGGGATCCATTGTTCGACCAAAAATACAACTTCGGTCGACCAAAAGGTCTCTTATGGTCGACCCTAACAAAATCACCTTGCTATCCCAAAACACCATATATATTTTTGGCACTTCAGGGTCGACCCTAAACGCCCAGGGTCAACCCTAAGGCTAAAACTGAATTTAAAACTTCGTTTTCAGCTCCCAGTCCCTTTACAAAATTTGTAGCTCTTTTCGACACGGTCGATTTGACATATTATAGAGCAAAATCGGAGCTACTGTTTGTGAGATATGCTCAAAACAAGCAACCTTGGTTTTTTGAAAAAATTTCAGATTTTAAAACAAGTTTTGCACTGTTTATCTCATCACCTAGGGTTTAAAAATTCATTTTTAGATCTTGGTTCCTTCACAAAAGTTGTAGCTATTTTTGACATGGTCGATTTGACATATTATAGAGTAAAATATAAGCTACGGTTTGAGAGATATGCACAAAACAAACAACCTTGGTTTTTTTAAAAAATTTCAGCATTGTTAACTTGTTTTGCACTACTTATCTCATCACCTAGAGTCCGTATGATTAGACTAGGACACTTTTACCACCTAAGGCATCATGTTAGGATTATTCTAGGTCAAACCCAACCTATGGTCACATGGTATCTAGGTCACTTACCATCCTATAAGGGAAATGATCATCTGAGTGGATCAAGCGATTCTTCAACGCGCTTCAACTTCACTTGTCGTGGATGCTTGACGGCAATGACACAAGAACCAGTCCTAGACACCTAGACTCACTTGTTTTGACACCGGAATATGCCAATACAAAAACATGGACTTTACAGGGATAATGTAATTTGGGGGCATCTGATCACCGTGGCCTATGCTAGAGGTGACTTTTTATGTTGTTGTTCCTTAAATCCTGTTTCAACGAACAAGAATTTTCTTGGAACCATTTTGATCCTAGATGCATCCAATGGTGTTTCCATGCTTCTATTCCCAGGAAATAGAAAATAACTCCACAGTGGTGATGCCAAACGCCCCCAATTAATTTGGTGTCTTTATTTCTGGTAATGAAACAATTGCTAAGATGGTGTTTGGCATCATTCCAAATCAGAAACTGATTCTAAAAACGGATAACTCACAAATAGGATTCTCCCTTCAACGCTCGATTTTTTTAATTCATCAGGCCTGAGAGTAATCAGCCGCTCTGTAAGGAGGATCAACTTTTTTTTGTTCCTTAAAAATTGTTCCGATTGCAAAAGAAAAACGGAATAAGAAATGGCATCATTAATTTTACATTTACGGGTAATTATCATTAGACACAGAAATAATTCCGTGTCTAATAATATTATTAGAAATAGAAAATTAATTACGTGCCTAATAGCATCAGGCACAAGAGTAACTGTCACGGTTTAGGCGCAGTCGTTATCTCCATGTCTAATAGTATTAGACACGGAAAATTTCCGTGTCTGTCCAATAGTTTTCTTGTAGTGTGACTGTACTTACGTTTTTATTTCTCTATTTTTGTTACCAATTCAATTTGTAACTATCTTGTACTCGTGTATAAATATGTGGAAAGAAGATGTCAGACAACGTCTTCCCAATTTACTAAAGTTTACAATTTCTTTCTCTCCAAGCTCCTGAAATCATTGTTTCTTCCTCCAACAGGCATGACAATACTGTTGAATATTAAACTTTGTGTTTCCAAAGTGGTCAAAGTGGTGTGTTACCAAAGTGGTGTAAAGTGGTGTGTGTTACCAAAGTAGTGTGTGTTACCAAAGTTGTGGGTGTTAATGTCTTTGAGTTAAAAGAGGGATATGAAAAGTCCTCATGAAGTCTATATAAGAGACTAGTGTATGTGTTTTGTAAGTAAGTCAAGTGAAGTAAAAAAAAACGTGCATACCTATAGTTCTTCTTCTTCTTTCATATTTGTTTATTTTTCTTCACCAAATTTTATAAAGTTAACAAATACGAAACCAAATCTTGTAAAGAAGCATGTTGAAATATATGTATGAAAATAAATTACAGCAACAAAATTATAGATGATTAGGAGGCGTTTTTCTATGATGAGATTGAAGATGCTATGATCGCCTTTCTTCGGCATTGAGTATTGGCCACATTCACAGCGAAGCATCAAGGAAGAATACAGGGTCATGGGTTTGTCCATAGAAGTGTTTATGAGTTTGACTCTTCTTTTCTTTTTTCTGAACAAATGTTTTGTTGATGATTACAGAAAACTGGATTGCATTAATCAGGCTTGTAATTTGTATATTTTTTTATGTTTAGGGAATACAATCAAGGTGGGGATTTTGCTGGGCTTGTGTACCATATATCTACACACCAGGGCTTTGTCCCAGTGGTAGTGTATCCCCTGCTTTGTGGGGAGGTACCGGATTCCTTTCCCAAGAGGGTGGGAGTTTGTATATACTCTCTACCCGCCCACTAACTGAAGAGTTACTAACACCTAACCGGCGTTGCGGCCTAATCGTATATCTCGAACCAAAAAAAAAAGTGTATCATATATCTTCTGTTTTTTTTTTTGGCTAAGTTAGGCCGGGGTTGGTTAGTAGGTTAGTATATGTACTAAGTTAGGGGTGGGTGGAGATTACAACACTCACACCCTCTTAAGAATGGAACCCGAACCAAATGAGTGCGTTGGGGGCAAGCTTTGCTTCCCGTGTATTAGATATCATTGAGAGGGTAAATATAAGGGTCAATCTTATGAATAAAGGATGGAGGCTTTAGAAAATTAGTGGGGTAGGGAAGTGGAAACAAGAGATGCCTTCTTAATAGGGTGAGGAAAATGAGTGGGATATATTAGGCTTTTGGAGGACATATTCGTTAGTATATTGATTGAATATTTTTGTGTGTGTTTCCTTAATAGGCAACTACATGATAATGATGCTATTCTTGATTTGGTAGATTGCATTGTTGTGCACTGGGAAAACTTGGGATAACATTATCAGATGAGGCTAAAATCTTACCCTTTACAGTGGCTTCAAAATTTAATATTCTTTGGAGAGCATTCAATGTTGTAGCGTAATATGAAAATAATTTTTTTGATCAAGTGACAAGATGTAAAGGCAAGAAGTATACTAATTATTCTTATGTAAAGACAAGACGTATTCTAATGATCAACCGTCGAAAAGATAAAAAGGAAACAGTTTAAATACAAAGAGGAGCTTTACGTTGAGCAGAGTTCCCATTTTTACACTAAAACAGTGGAAATCTTGTAATTATGGTGTGTTGCAAAATTGCCCCAGCCTCTTTCCGTAATTATAAATGTGCCATAACCATAGTGTAAAAAGAGGAGCTCCGCTTCAACGTTGTGAAGCAGAGCTCCAACTCAAAATTAATCTCAAAAGAAAAAAAAAATGAAGAAATTGAAGGACTGCAAACAGATTATTTTACATTTTAAACTTTTTATTTGATTTAGTTTAATTTTGAAGAACAATATTTTATATTTGAATAATTCTAGAGTTTATTAGATTTTTTAAATTCTTATTAACATAATTTCTCTTTTTTCCTGATTAGCATTATTTGCTTAGTCTAATATATTTTAAACTTTTTATTTGATTTAGTTTAATTTTGAACAATATTTATATTTGAATAATTCTAGAATTTATTAGATTTTTTTTAATTCTTATTAACATAATGTCTCTGTTTTCCTAATTAGCATTATTTGCTTAGTCTAATATTCTTGCTTAATTATTTTTTAATGTCAAATATTATTCAAATAATTGTAATGAGCCTTATATTCTTTGAATACGACTTAAAATTTTATAAGGTGCTCATTATGTGAGTACCTAAAATGTAAATTATTAAAAAAAAATCTTAGAGCTCTTGATGTTGTTTAAAGAAGGGCTTAAATAAGGTGAAAAATAGGGAGTAAGAATAGGGAGTATGCCTAGATTGTCATTGATAACTGTCATTGATAATGACATTCTTGGATTCATCCCTCAATTACTTCTATTCCTGTCTTGGAGGAGGTTAAACAAGCTGTGTTCAATCTTTCAGAGGATAGTGCTCCAGGTCCAGATGGCTTTGATGGGCAATTTTATACAGCTTGTTGGGATATTATTCAAACTGACTTAGTTTTGGCAGTGAAATATTTTTTTCTCAATCCAAATATTCCTAAGTCAGTTAATGCTATTGCAATTGCTCTAATTGCTAAGTGCAATGATCTTACTACTTTTGCAGATTATCACCCAATCAGTCTATGTAACTTTCTTTATAAAATCTTCTTCAAGATTTTAGCTGCTCGGATAGCGACCATTCTTCCTTCTATTATTTTTGAGGAACAAACTAGTTTTATAAAAGGCAGAAGCATCTCTAATAATATAGTTATTGCTCAAGAAATGGTTGACGATATTGATTGGAATACTTTTGAAGCTAATCTTATTATCAAGCTTGATATGGCCAAGGCATATAATCGAATGGAATGGAATTTTATTTTAGTTGTTTTGGAGAAGTTTGGTTTCTGTGGTAAATTTATCCGTCTTATCCATGGCTGCTTACAGAATCAAAGTTTCTCAATTATTATTAATGGTTCCCTTCATGGGTTTTTCACCAATTCAAGAGAATTAAGACAGGGCGACCCTCTTTCTCCTGCTCTCTTTATCCTTGCAGAAGAGGTTCTTAGTAGAGGACTTAGATATATATCTTCCATTCAATCCAATTGCTACAACATTTGAAGAAATGCAGTGTCTCACCTTCTCTTCGCAAATGATTCCCTTATTTTATGTAATGGTAGTACTAGAAGCATTAAAAGATACCTAGATTTTATATCTAAGTATGAAGAAGCTTCAAGTCAGAAGATTAACAAAGACAAAAGCTCTCTTTATTGCTCGGCCAATTTATCTAATGCTAGGAAAAGATCTATTTCCAACCTCACTAGGTTTCATTTTAAGCAATTTTCGTTTATATATCTGGGAGTTCCTTTGATAAAAGGTAAACAAAAATTAATCCATTTTTTTCCTCTAGTTGACTTAGAAATCGTGTTTTAGGATGGTCTGGGAAGCTACTCACAGCTAGAGGTCGGTTATTATTGATTAAGCATGTTTTGTCTTCTATCCCTGTTCATATTTTAGCTGCTATCAATATTTCCTCTGGCATTTATTCTATGATTGATAAAATTATGGCAAGATTTTTTTGGAATAATTCGGATCTTCAAAGAATGAGACATTGGGCTAATTGGAACAAATGTGTTCTTCCGTATTTTGAAGGAGGATTAGGCCTTAGAAAGATGAAAGACTTTGCTCTGGCTTTTCGATTTAAACAAGCTTGGAAAATTTATTCCTCAAATTTTCTTTGGGCTTGGTTTTTTAAAGCTAAATATTGCATTAATCATATATGGAATACATTTCCTAGAGGAGGATCTTCGAAACTTTGGTCTTCTATATGTGGAGTAGTTCAAGACATGCTTCCTAACACTTCAGTTCTTATTGGTAATGGAGATAAAGTCAACTTATGGTTTGAACGATGGTATAAGGACGATGCTCTTATCAACTTGGCTTTTGGAAGTTCCTCGGTTTTTCCCTTCTATTACTAACATTTTAATTATTGATGGGGATTGGGACTTTTCTCAAGTGAGTTATCTTTTTCCTCTTGCAACCTTAGATGATATCAAAGCAGGTAATTTCTCCATTTCAGATATCGAAGAAAAATTCATATGGAATATTACTCCTTCTGCAGATTTCTCCATTTATTCTGCTTGGGATACTCTGAGGAATTCTGGGATTGTTTATGATTGGGCCAAGGCAGTTTGGAATCCAATTATTCCCACCAAGTTCCGTGTCTTTTGCTGAAAAATTATGCATCGTGCCATTCCTACTGACTTAGATGTTCAAGCTCTAGGCATCCTTTTGGTTGGCAAATGTTTATGCTGTAATGACTTTGATATAGAAAGCTTCAATCATCTTTTAATCTGTAGGGATGCGATATCATAGCGGAAAAAATCAATCTCTTGGATCCGATCAATAAAATGAGATACGAAGGTAGAGCAATAGCCTTTTAGGATATGATCTAAGTAGAGATAGGTTTTCTCCTCATATGGGATTTCTAACAATAATGGGTGTGTGGTTTACACTTGATCAAACCTCAAGCTTCACTAGAATGGCAGTTTCTCATTAGAGACAATATTCTCTATTTCATGAAAATGGAATGTTTCTCTCTTGATGATATTTTTCCTCCTTTATAAAGGGGCTTTATAACTCATCAAAGAAAAGGGTTGTTAGACTCTCAATTAATTCTCCCATAAATCATGTCATTAGAATCTGGATCAATGGTCCAGATCCAACCACATTTACCTTGTCTCCCTTAGATCAAGTAACGGCTTTAACGGTTCTTTGGAATCTTAATGGCTTGGTCAAACTAGCTGTTGGGCCTTTGACTAAGATCCAATGGTCACCCTTTGCCAAGATACCCAATCTGGCTTAGAGGTGATCCAATGCTCCATATCTCACAAAATCAATCATGATCTCTATGCACATGAATGCATCAAGATTAAAATAAGATAGATACCATATAATACATTTAAAAACATGATCATATATATGCAGTGATGTGATGTGCATGAGTGTGAATATGCATGACGAGATTCACTTGAGGATTCTATCCATCAACCATAGTCGTACGATCGAGGGATTATAGTCACCCGATCTCAATATCCAACATCTCTCACTTGGCTATAAACCCGAGATGTTTCTATATCAAACTCATAGAGGCTAACATGCCTTCTAAATCTTTATTTTGACCTTTTGGACCGATTTCCCCAATTTTAATGGTTTTATCGCGGCCTCATTATCACAATATATGTGAATACGTTTATCAATTCTTAAGTCATTTAAGAATATCTATATCCATACAGTTTCATTTGATGTAGCATTACAAGCGATGTATTCCGTTTTCATTGTATGTCTAGCAACACATTCTTATCTTTTATTTGACCAAGTAATGGTCGCACCATCCATCAAGATTACATATCCTGATGTGGATTTTTTATCATTAGGAACTCCTGCAAAATCTGCATTGCATAATCCCACAACTTCCAAATCATATTAATGGAAAAATAAACTCAAGGTTAATGTACTTTGAATATATATATTTCAATACACATTTTGCAGCTATCCAAGTGTGCTAATTCAAGATTACCAAGACATTTATTAATTAAGTCGACTATAGACTAAATTTTATACATGTTCTATCTTTGGAAATTTTAATTCCATAAAACATAATTTTCTTTACCTATATCTTTCATTTTAATTTTTTTTTTTTCAACCATTCTTGAATTTTCATGATTCTATTTAAATCCTTTCGAATCATTAGTATGTCATCTACATAAAGAGATATTATTATGTAATGACTACCACTAATCCAAGTATATATATAATAATCAAAATTATATAGAATCATCTGGTATTTCTTCATTTATCATTGTATAATGATCTTTTAAATAATTAGAGGACTTTCTCACCTTTTGTATTCTAGTTATAGTAATTTTAAATACTTTTACCATTTTATTTTGTTCTAAATTGTCTTCCAGAAAATAAGCATCTCTACTTTCTGTCATTCTTATAGAACTATCATAATGATGAAATAAAATTCTTAACTAAATGAATTATTTCTAATAATTCTTTAGATCTTTCACTTTTACCAACAAATTTTCTTGTCATATTATCAATTATGCAAGATTCACATAACTTTAAATTTTTGTCTATAATTTCATCTTATTATAGTTTATATGTCCAAGTATCATGTGGCATAAAACAAATTAACATTCATTAAACACTTATCAATATAAGTGGATGAACTAGAAGTTTTATTTGAGAATATTCAAATGATACAAGTCATTTGTTTTAATTCCCCATACAAGAATACGTTCATGTTTTCCTATAGACACTTTTGACGAACGGAAACGTATTTCAAAACCCTTGTCATCTAGACATGGTACATACAAAAGATTACGCCTCATTCCAGGCGGATACAATACATCAGTGAGTACAAGGTTCATTTCTCCAGGCAACGACAACTTGAGAGTTCCTATTCCTTTAACCTCACAATATGTGTTATTGCCCATATAGAGCTTGTGGTCGCCAGCTTTGATATCCTTGATCTCTACAAAGTTCTCTTTAGATCTAGTTACATGTCTTGATGATGCTGAGCCCACCCACCAGGCTTCAGAGTCGCAATAAGTAAGAAACAATTCTGACACCACACAAACAATGTCTTTAGATCCTTATTTGTCATTTTTAATTTGAGGACAATTGATCTTGTGGTGGCCTGATCTTCCGCTATTATAATAGTTTTTAAAAGTCTTATTATTCTTGTCATTTCTCTTTTTAGATTTATAAGGCTTATGTTTGAAATTTTTCTTGAAGGGTTTATATGGTCTTGTCTTAGAAGACGATGCGGGGGTTTCTACCATATTAGCTTCATTAATTTTCTTCTTAGCTCTTCTTTGAACTTCCACTCCTAATAGCATAAGAAGAGTTTTCATTGAAACTTGTTGTCCAGATAAGTTTATTGCTATTACAATAGATTCCCAAGATGGTGATAAACTATGCAAAATAGTGGACACTTGCATCTTATCTGGTATTGGATTACCAATTGTTGCTAATTCTTTAGCGATAACTATCATTTTGTTAACATCTTCTGTTACATTTTCATTTTCTTTTATCATAGAAGTATTAAGCTGTTCTATTAATAATTGAATAAATGTTTCAAATGCACTACCATAAGCAAGTTTAATGGCATCAAACATTTCTTTAGCTGTTTCATGTTCTTCAAATATTATTTCTAAGTCAGGGTCCATAAAGGTGAGCATTATTGACTTAGCTAATTTATCATCTTCCACAAATTTGTCATAAACATTTCTAGCAGCTTCTCCAGCTCTAAGAGGGGGTTCATCTGGATAAGGAGTATCAATTACATACTCCATTTTATCTTGAAATAATATGTTTTTTATTCTCTTCTTCCAAGTTGAATAATTAGTCCTATTAAGTTTTTTAGTCTTACTTAATTCTGAACTTACTGCTCTAGAAGACATAATATCTCAGAATAATAATTAGTAAAACAATTTCTGTATACAAACAGATTTAATAATATTTTCTGATTTTCACTAAATCTGTTTTTTTTTTTTTAATAAACAATGTTCTAATTATGCTCTATAAAATTTAAAATGCTATGTTTTGCAATCTTTTAATTTTTAATCAAACAATAGCATCATTTTCAGCATATATCAAATTCCAAAAATAATATTTTGTGGATATGAATTTCTCTTATTTATATTCCAAAAAAAATCAGATTTTATTTTTGGTGTCGCAGTGATTATTATCAAATGTTCATAATAATTATCTCAGGAATATTCAGAATGTATTTCAATCTAAACATATTATCTATATGCTGATTTTTTTTTTTAGAGTATTTAAATTTGTATTTCATACAAAGTCAGAATACCATTCTGATTTCAAAAGGTTCCTAAAAACAATCACAATTCTATATACTGAAATTTTCTGGATATCAACTAATATATTTTAGAGGATCAAAATATAGTATCACTATAATTTTCAGAATATGAATTAAGGATTTCTGTAAATTCTAAAATTACAGAATATTATAATAAACAAGCCTCAAATTCAAAAAAAATATGCTCAATAAATTTCAGATTATCATATGACAACACAGATTTTTAGCAATATGTATAGAACCAAAAAATTCAGAGTTTCAAGATGCTTCAGGGATAATATATTATCAAAAAATTAATCCCTTTAATGAATTTTATTGGCAAATCATCAATAAGTTAAGAACCTATTTCTTTTAAATATTTGATATGCAATAATAAAATAAATTGAAACAGGTGCACCTGATTTCGTGATTGGATGAATTCAAAAATCACGAAAGCCTTTGATCACAAACGAAGAGTGTAGGCAGCTTGTAAATTGAACTGAGATTGCCGCACAAGATGGCTGAAAACGTGAACACCAGTCAAAATGTGATTGCAGCTTGTATTGTTGCAGATTTTTCAGATTGTACGAGTGGGAAACCGTGGATACCAATCGGGTGGTCGATTTCTTTGAAAAGTGAAAAAGTCTAGAGAAGAAGATGAAGCTCTTGCCGTAAATTCTTTTATTCTCTAGTGAAGCACTTACTGTAACTTTTCCTTTAGTTACGTGTTGGGGAAAAGCTTGGAGAAAACAAAAATCTCCAAAAGTCAAAAGACAAAAGAAGAAACACCTTTAGGTGGTTACTTTTTGGGAAGTTTCCCTAAGAAAAAGACAAAAACTACTTTTGTGAAAAGGTGCTGGAGAAAATATCTCCAAGATGAATACACCAAAGAAAAAGTAACGTAGAAAGGTTTCCTTCCAAAAAGAATTGAGTTTCAATACTATGTGTCTCGGCTCAAGGTATTATATTGAACACTATGCTCTAATACCAATGTAGGGATGCGAGATCGCAGCGGAAAAAATCAATCTCTTGGATCCAATCAATAAAATGAGATACAAAGGTAGAGCAATAACCTTTTAGGATATGATCTAAGCAGAGATAGGTTTTCTCCTCATATGGGATTTCTAACAACAATGGGTGTGTGGTTTACACTTGATCAAACCTCAAGCTTTATTAGAATGACAATTTCTCTTTAGAGACAATATTCTCTATTTCATGAGAATGGAATGTTTCTCTCTCGATGATATTTTTCCTCCTTCATAAATGGGCTTTATAACTCATCAAAGAAAAGAGTCGTTAGACTCTCCATTAATTCTCCCATAAATCATGTCATTAGAATCTGGATCAATGGTCCAGATTCAACCCCATTTACGTTGTCTCCCTTAGATCAAGTAACGGCTTTAACAGTTCTTTGGAGTCTTAATGGCTTGGTCAAACTAGCTGTTGGGCCTTTGACTAAGATCAAATGGTCACCCTTTGCCAAGATACCCAATCTAGCTTAGAGGTGATCCAACGCTCCATATCTCACAATATCAATCATGATCTCTTTGCACATGAATGCATCAAGATTAAAATAAGATAGATACCGAATAATACATTTAAAAACATGATCATACATATGCGGTGATGTGATGTGCATGAGTGTGAATATGCATGACGAGATTCACTTGAGGATTTTATCTATCAACCATAGCTGTACGATCGAGGGATTATAGCCACCCGATCTCAATATCCAACATAATCAGTAGTGAGATTGCTTCTTCTATATGGCGATTCTTCTCATCATGGTGTTTTGTTCCATTTAGATCTCATGATACTATTCAGTGTGCTCTTTCTAGATGGTTCAGAGCAGCTTCTTCTAGACATAATGAGTTATTTATCCTTGTACCAGCCTTGATTGTTTGGGAGATCTGGACAGAAAGATGTAGGAGGAAATATGACTCCTATTATCGTGATGCTAAAAATCTTATTGAGTCTAGTAGAAATAAGATTTGGGATATTGATTCTAATAGTGGGAGGAAAAATCTTGATGTTACTAATTTATTTCCCTTTAAATCTTCGCCTCGCAATCAGTTTGGGATCTTTCTTGTTAAGTGGACTTGCCCTCCACATGCAAGATTTAAATTGAATGTGGATGGTGCCTCTAAAGGAAATCCGGGGAATGGTGGAGGAGGGGGAATTGTGAGGGATCATAATGGTGATTTTATAGCTTGCTTCTTCTCTAATTATGGATCCTACTCCAACTTTATTGCATAAACTAGAGCTCTTCTAGATGGCTTTATGTTGTGTAAGAATCTCAACTTACAAAACTTGATCATTGAATCAGATTCAAAAGCCTTCGTAGATTCTTGGAAAGGAAATAAATTTTCTTGGAAAAGTTAGCATTTAATTTTCTTGTGTATGTAGGGGTAAGGTTTTATGTCCCCCCCTCCTTCTTTTATTTTGTTTGAGTCTGTAGGGGTAAGGTTAATTTTTTCTTTGAGTCTGTAAGGGGTTAGGTTTTATGTCCCCCCCCCCCCCCCCCCCCCCCCCCCCCCCCCCCTTTTTCTTGATTTTATTTATAAAATCGGTAGGGGTCTGCCAAACCCCCCTCTCCTTTTGAGAGGATTCATTAAAAAAAAAAAAGTAATTGTTCACGTGCTTTGCCCGTATAACTTTTTTTTTATTAAAAGATAAATATTTATTATAAAAATAATAATTATATATAAGAGTGTTAAGACCCCAAAAATTAAAACAAAAGAAAAAGAATATATATATATATATAAGTCCAAGTTGATTTGTGATATCATGCGGCCACACCGGCCACGGGACTCCGGAATGTAGCTTAATCTCTCCACTCCCAAATCAACTTGGATGTGATCTCGTCATATTCCGGGACATAATCATGGTATACAAGAGAAGAAAATACCCATAAAGGACTGCTCTCACCAAACCCTGTTATCAAATCATTAAACCCAAATACATTTTTATCTTCTTCCTTGATCCCTTCCTACTTGAACTCTTTGATTCCGTATCTGTATTACCGAAATTCCAAAGAAGGTTGGCATACGGAACTCTCTATTTTGGGGGCGAGGAGAACACATCATCACACTTGATAGAAGAGGGGCTTTTAATTCCTGGAACCCTTAAAAGAAATCGTCATCATAAACATGGTTACAATAGGAGGAAGATGACTTTCTAAGAGTCCTCCATAGGATATGGAGATTGCCTAGCTAGTTAGGAGACGTTTGTGAATAACAAACCTTCTAAACCCACATATGTATATCTAAAGACTAAATAGAATGGAGTTTTCTCATCACATGTGTATACGTAAATAGAATTCTAATTTAAATAGGATATTGTTAATAGAATTATAATTTGTTCATTATTTACATAGAATGCCATTAATGAAATTTCTAATGGTCATACTATCCCTAAGAACCACTATAAAAATTAGTCCTAAACTTCTCTCTTTATTTATTAATATAATGTTTACTTTATCAACAATAAAGTAAGGTGAATGTTAATTATGTCTACATAAAGTTTAGGTTACTCGTACTTTTATTAGTAGAATGATAAATATCTCAAATTCTAGAAGAAGTGCTAATGTGCCAAATCTAAAAAGGAAAGTGATGTTATGGGATATTGTCTAGGAAGCACGGATATGGATACTGGTACGATACAATATGGGTACGGCGATACGGTAGAACCTAAAAAAACAAGATACGGGTACGGCCAGGATACGTCTGTAATTTTTTTAAAAAATAATAATCATATTATATTTTGTATTATAATTACAAAATAACCATTGGTTCAGTTCTGTTTATGTATAAAAAAAAAAATGTCCATGCAAAAGTAAAAGAAATAGGGTCATCTCATCATCCACTAAGCAAAAAAGAAAGTCATCGTATCATCCACTAAGCAAAATATAAAGAAGACCATGTCCATGCAAAAACAAAAGAGATAAGGTCACACCCTCGGGTCTCCAAAAAAAAATTGTGTCCGTATCCCGACCGTATCCCTGCGTATCCATGCCATATCGGAGCCGTATCCCAGCCGTATCCGAAATTAAAAAAAAACTGTTTTTAATTAACCGGATACGTCTAAGCCATATCCCGTACGTATCCCACCGTATCGGAGGTGTATCCATATCCGATACGTATCTGATACAGTTACGAGGACCTATTTGAAGTATCCGTGCTTTCTAGGATATTGTGATACGAAAGAGATTTTTAGGGATTGTGATAAAGCAAAGACTGGTGTTGATTTTTGGTTGAAAGGAAGGACGTGCTGCTTTTTTGCTGTGTAAGGAATGTGTGAGAGTAGTAGGGCTAGCAAGGCTCCCGACCCATTTGTAAATAGGGCTCTCAACGGAACGAATTCAAAGCGGATAGAGGTATATATGAATTTGTATTCGTTTACATATCCGACTATCCGAATTCGAATAAATACCCTGCGGATAGTGAAATATGATATCTGACTTCGATTAAAATATTCAAATTCGGATAATGTACGAATTATATCTGATTACTTTTAGAGATTTTAAAAGAAAGAAAAATTGCTAAAACAATATTTAAAAGTATAAATGTTATTTTTAAAAAATAAATAATTTATAATTTATATTCATTTATAATAAAAATTAATTTAATGTCTTAAATTATATAAAAAGTATATATTCATAAAGTTATTTGAGTTTGTAAACTTATAATATATTAATTTTATATAATAATATATTATATAATCGGTCAGATATTATTAATTGAATTGGATATACCTTTGTATCCAATTATAAATAGACAATAAAATCACTATTTGAGTCCACTCCGCTGGACACCTATTTGGATAATCATTCGAGTAAACGAATTCAGATACGGATCAGATACGAATATTTGTTGCCCCCCTAAATTTAAGGGTTGAGAAAACTAAACCCCAACCCAAACCACGCATCCAAAATCTCAACCAGAACCCGTGACAAAGAAAGGGGTTGATGGGTCAGTTGGTAGAATGCCACCCCTTAACCTCACCACCCAGAATCAAAATCCATTAACAAAAATAGGGGTGCCAATCAGGCCGAGCTTCAAAGCTTCTTGTAAATGTGCCGGGCTCGGATCAGACCTATTCAAAAATCACCAAAATTCAAGCACAAGCCCGGCCCCTTGACACCCCTATATAAAAATTGTAGAAATAAATTGTACATGTTGCTATCAGTGATCTTAAGCATCAGATCGTATCGTTCCAGCAGAACGATTTCTTGTTCCGTTTCTGGGAACGCATTTGTTACGGAGCGTTTCTTTTGCAATCGGAACAGTTTTTAAGGAACAAAAAAAAGTTGATCCTCTTTACGAAACGTAATGATTTCTCTCAAGCCTAATAAATAAGTAAATAAATAAATCGAGCATTAAAAGGGAGAATCCTATTTGTTAGTTACCCATTTTTAGAATCAGTTTCTGATTTGGACCGATAGCAAACACCACCTTAGTAACCAAAACCTTGCAATACCCTTGCGCTCCCAAACCTCACTCCCGATCTCGCTCTGCATTCCTCCCAACCTTATGCTATGTTTTCACTCCACTCTCCTCCTGACCTTATGCTATATTTAAAATTGACGCTCTCGCTCAGCACTTGGATACTTATATCTAATCAATCACCTGATTCTGAAGGGGTCAACAAAACTATGAACTAGTCCAACAGAATTCATCCTGGATCAAAAAGTTGGCACCATCAGGGGTGAGTAGGCCTCCTGAGACACATCATTAAAGGAAACTTCTACTAATCCATTCGATTTCCTTCTCTGGAACTCCACCCAGAAATGAGTGGCACACCTTTACCATCCTAGCTCATGGTGTGTCTATATAGCAGTTAGAACACATAGAAACAGCTACTGTATATGGAATAGACTACTGAAATAGCTCCATAAAACATCCATTGGGGATTAGCGAATTAAAAAGCTATAGCACTCAGTATATCACTGCAGGGTTAGGATAGTAGGAGGTGCGGTGCGTGTATCGCATACCTGTTTGTCCTTTCCCGGTTCACCAATCGGGAAATTCTTGCTTTGTACATGGAAAAAAATTTGTGTGAAAATATAGTTTCTTTGTAAAATTCATTGCATTAAAAATAGATGATAAATACAGAATTAATTGAGAGCACACACAGCAACCTTTCCATCTGAACAGCAGCACATTCTAAAACATCAATCGCCAGTCAGGCAGATTGTGATCATCACAAATTTGACGGCTCTGAAATTCCGGACATGGGACTTCAGCTCACTTGGGATTGCCATAATTTCTGAATTGTCCCCATTATAAAAACACATTTTAAATTTACCCAATTCAAAAAATTATCTTGTTTATATCTCAAAACAAGTTCTATATAAGTTATGATCTTCACCTTCAGATCAACATTTGAACCTCTCCCCAGCTCCAAAATTTGTCGCATTTTACTTCATTCCTAAGCATCAAAGGAATTACTATGTGGTTAGAACATCAGGAAGATTGGTGGGTGCTCCAAGGACTTTACCGCCCACATCTGGAAAGCAATCATAACCAGGAATAGCATCGACTTTCCCATCGCTGCCCACCTCAATTGGATATCGCATCAAGTGACCTCTCATCTCCTTACTCTCCTCAGCTACAAATGACCGCCAGTTTCGTACTGCTAGCTTATTCACACGCCTAACACATTCGAGGGTCTGCGGTTCACGGAAAGAATCCTCGAGGATGCCAAGGTGCTCAACCCAAAGAGACATCCGATAACCATATACCTGTAGCCACCAATGTTATTGCAAAGGATCAATTAAGCAGAGAGACAGATATATATATATATATATATATATATATGGGAAAAGCTAGAGATCACGCAATGCTTGAATCTCTTATCCTTCACAGTGAAATGCTGATGGCATTATTGTAATTATAGAAAGAAAGTTAATCAATGTTTCAAACTTAGTTTTTTGTTAATTTCAGGTATGCCACTCATAGCACCTCCAATTACAAATGTGCCACCGAAAAATGCTTTGCGTGAACATTAATTATGTTCACGTACGGCGTGAACTCTAGCATGTCCCTATATATATATATCGAGAGAGAGAGAGAGAGAGAGAGAGTCAGTCTAGAGGTACTCCCTCTTTCTACACCCATCTAAGCCCTTGTTTAAAAAAAATCCTTGGCTTTAGATGTTGCTGATGTGGCATCCTCTACCAAGTTACCCTTTTCTCAAAAAAAAAACCACCACTAATATGATTTTTGAAAAGTGAAAGTGAAAGACAGTGGAGGAGGTCAAACTCAGAGAAGCACATCAACATATCAGTTTCCATCCCAATGTAAGAGCTAATGAAGGGTTTGATCTTCTAGGATTTTGAAAATTCTTCGAGGTTTCAGATTTTTTGTGGATTATGGATGATGTATTGTTGCATATTATCTTCATTTCAGATCATGATGTTAGGATTCTCAAAAAATGAAATTGGGTATTTAGGATTTTTGACTCATGGATCATTGATGGTGTTTGTTGTCTTTATTTCCTTGTATTTTAGAAATTTGAGATGCAACTTCTCCATGATTTATTGGCATGTTTTTGATTGTTTTCTTCATCAGTTTTTATCCTAAGATATGACGGAGTTAGCGGCAACAGAGATGCTTCTCTTGCTGGGATTTTCTGGCAACTGCTTACTAGTGATTTCGCTGATTATGGTGTTTTAGCATCTGTAGTTTAGCATCGGTCATGCTTCCACTGACTTCAAGCACTGTGACTAAATCTATCAGCGCACTTCATACAGGATCTAGCAGTAGCACCTTCGTGCTAATCCATTCCAGAGGAGGAGGAGCTTTCAGCTTCACTGCTACTGCATACATCTGGTGATTTCAGCCAGCAGAAGAGGAAGACCAGAGGATGAGAGAGAGA
Source organism: Tetracentron sinense (assembly GCA_015143295.1). NCBI lineage: Eukaryota > Viridiplantae > Streptophyta > Magnoliopsida > Trochodendrales > Trochodendraceae > Tetracentron > Tetracentron sinense. The sequence goes on from CM026552.1 coordinate 48,647,528, forward strand.
GAGAGAGAGAATGGGTTGGGGTTAGATCGTGTTTTAGGCTTTTTTATTATTATTATTTTTTTAATCTGGTGATTTCGGCCAACAAAGGAGGAGGAAGACCGGAGGATGTGTGTGAGTGTGTGTGTGTGTGTGTGTGTGTGAGAGAGAGAGAGAGAGAGAGAGAGCAGGGCAGGGCAGGGCAGGGCAGGGCGGGGCGGGGTGGGGTTAGATCATGTTTTAGTTTTTTTTATTTTAATTGAAAAAGGGGTAATTTTGGAATTATTTAATTTGGTAGAGGATGCCACATCAGCAATATCTAAAGCCATTGATTTTTTTAAAACAAGGACTTAGATAGGATGTAGAAATGAAGAGTAAGAATAGGGAGTACCCCTAGACTGACATTATATATATATCCAAGATGCTGTATTAGTTGATTCTTGGTACAACAGTTCTTGAATAATAATGTTTTCCATGTCAAAATCTAGCATAGTATGGCACAAGATCCAGATGCTATCATTTTCTTTACGTACAATCTCTCTTACACCGCATGATGATAATGAAATTCATGCAAAGATGCAAGATATGTCAAATGCAAAATGTGTTATAACTAAACATAATTTATTGTTGGTTCAAATTGTCTAAAATATATTCTAGAAGTATTTAATTGTAATAGGGTTGGAACTCTAGAGGAAGAATTTAAAAGAGAATAAACTGTTGAAAGCCAGAATCATCACTTGGACACACGCCACTAGCCTATGGAGAAAACCACATGATTTGTGAAGCTACTAATTCCCTTCGATACATCAGACATCCTTTACGTATTGTATAGTGTGATACAGGTAAGATACACAGGACGGATATTGATAAGTTGGAGGCTAAGAGTGTAAAAGCAGACCATTTCTCATTCACTTCGGGCAAACAAGCCCTCCAAGACTAATTCCTATGGGGAAAAAAATGCACTTTGCGCAGGTTTGAGATTCAAAAACATTAATCAAAGGAAAATATACTCAAATTCAAGATATGGGCTATACTTTATTGCTTAGAGCCCCTTTTTGTAGTTGCATTCTTTTTTCTTTGCCAATACACTCATGAGTCCTGTGGAAGATCTTTCAAATCCATAGATCTTTGAACAAATTACCATGAACATTAGCTTTTTGCTGAGTTTTTTGAGGGAAAAAAATGAAAACTCATGAAAGCAAATTGAAATAATAATCTCAAATAGATCATTTAAATGTGTGATTATGGATTCTTTAATTGTATGTGATAAGCTCATAGCTGATCTACCAAATCCATTGACCTATTTTATTTGAAGAAAAAATATTTTACTGTTATCTATAATTACATAAATAACTTTTATGTATTTTTTAAAATAAAATCATAAAGACACGACAAATCTGTTACTTGCACGGATTTTGTAGATTTTTACAAAATTAAAGTAAATATTCTCTAGTTATATTTAGATTTGAAATAGGATTTATTAACTGAAAAATAAGTTGATAATGATATGATGAAGACTGACTATACTAACTACAATCTGTTTGATAGAATTTATAAGACAATTCCAAAAACTTGGATAGAAGTTGATATATGTTATTATGATAGGTGCAGATACACCATATTATATTATTAAGGATAGTATTGTAATCTTACTTTATGACTGATATAAATAATAGAAAGGAGGAATTCAGCCCCCTAATATTTCTCTCCAATTTTTCTTCTCCACTTTCTTCTAGGGTTTCACTTTCTACTTTGTATTAGAGCAGAAAGACAGCTTGTATATTTTTAGTGTCATGAATATTGCTGTGAATAGTGTTGTGTGAATACTGAGTAGTGATGAATAGTGCAGTGTTAATAGTGCAGATTCAAGGGTATTTGATTCTAAAATTTTGAGAATGGTTTTGGATTTTTTGAATGATGTTTAGAGACTTTTTTCTCAGCCGAGGTGTTTCGTAAAATTCAAACTTCGAAAAATCTAATTGGTGCAATTTTTCCTGGCTATTTTGCCACGAAAAATTGACTGTGATTGATGAGTTTAAATATTTCAAAATTTCTGAAACTCTTTTGAAGGTGTTCCATGAAGAATTGAAGTCAAAGTGATTATTTTTCTCTCTTTAAGGCTCTTTTTTGCTTCTTTTTTTTAGTTTTTTGGGCCTCAAATCTCATAAATTTGATATTTATGAAATCTTTAGAGATTCAAAAAATATTTAAAAGATATTATCACCAAAGACAGCTGAAAGGGGGTCTGAAGCAACTAAAGTGATTTCCAGGGTATCCGACAATCCAAGTTCGATGCCTATCACAAGCAACTATGGTGATAACCCTAATGTGCAAATTACAACTATAAAGTTGGATTACGATCCCCGAAACCGAATTTTAATCCTTGGTTGGATGACATTAATTTCCTAGAGTGGTATCAATCCGTAAATATGTACATCGGCGAGAGAGGGAAGCTAGGATACTTGAATGGTACGATGAAGGAACCTACTATTAATGAAATGTCATGTGACAAATAGGAACAAGAAAATCTTATGGTGATGTCATGGCTCCTCAATTCTATGCAATCACACATTAGTAGTGTTTTTTTGTTCCTTCGGACAACAAAAGAGATTTGGCATAAAGTTACCCGAACTTACTCCCAACATCAAATTATTGTCAGGGTTTATGAGTTGAGGCAAAAAAATTGGTACTCTTCGACAGAGGGAGAAGAGCTTAGCTACTTACTATTCCATTATTTAGGGACTTTGAAAAGAGTTAGATCATTATCAAGTTATACAGTGAGACACTGAAAAAGATGAGGATAGACATCGACAACAGGTGGAGTAGAACAAGATTTTTGATTTCTTGGCTAATCTTAACTTTGAGTTTGAGTTAACTAGAGTTTAGATTTTTGGGGAAGATGAGTTTCCTACCTTGGACCAAGTCCACTCTACGGTACAAAGTGAGGAAAGCCATAAGAAGGCTATGCAACCCACTCCAACCACTGATCATTCAACCCTTGCTACATCTTCTAGTGCTCAAAAGGGGAAAAAAAAACCTCATCTAGAAGAACAAACCTTCTGATGACAAGGACAAATTGAAGTGTGATCATTGTGGGAAGACTCGACATACACAGGAGGCTTGTTTTTTTTTTTGATCGATAAACAAAAAAATATATTAATCAAAAGAGAGGAGCAACTACTGAGAAAAGAGTTTACAAGAATATAAACTCAAACAAACAAAAATAGAGAAACAAACAAAGAAAAGATCCCTGAAATCGAAGGTAAAAACCAACGTGGCCAAAATCAACCCAATAGATCCCCAAACCACCCTTTCTCGTTGGATGGAACCCTCCAACAACCAGCAGCCAAATATGCGCGCAAATGCAAGATAGAGATGAAGGAGAGTCCTCAAGGACTCTTATTTCGCTCTCCATATCGACCAAGAGATGGCTCCAGGAATAACCAACCAAATAGCTTTTCGCGCCCTATCCGCACTAACTAGAGACCAACAGGAAAATAAGTTGTGAAAGGAAGGAGGGAAGAACCAAGCGACCCCTACTCGGAAAAGGAAATACCCCAAAATCACACCTACAATAGGGCAATGCAAAAGCAGCTAATCCATTGTCTTTTCCGCTTGAAAGCATAAAAAGTAGCGGTTAGCCATCTTCCACCATCTATTTTTTAGGTGATCACAAGTAAGAAACTTATTTAACACCGCATTCCCTAAGAAGAAAGACACCTTAGAAGGAATATCGGGATTCCACATAATTCGATGAGGAAAGGAGACGTAAGATGTTGACCCAAGAGATTGAAAAAGTAATCTCATTAAAAATTGACCAGCATGGCCTCTAGACCAAACTCTACAATCTCTTCCCTAAAGGCTTAAAGGGGAAACCCCGAGGCACAAAAGGAGGTGACCCAGATCCTCGAGCTCCTAATCATTCAAATCCCACCTCAAAGTCAGACACCACACCACCCCTGTATATCTCAACTCAACATAGTCCCCCCACTAAAGCAACTCTATCAATGGCTAAGAGGAAGATGTTGCCAAAATCATCCTCTAATTTCGCGGATCTGCACCAAACATCTTTCTAGAATCGAACCTCTGACCCTATACCCACCGTGAAACTAAACTTAGGGATGACTAAGTTAGTGACCGTCATAATACCCTTCCATAGCCCTACTCCATGGGAGCACTTCACCTCCTGTGGGACCCAACAAGAGACCTTGTTGGGATGTACATTGCAGGCCGGCAAGGTATAACCATCCTGGGCAGCAGATAAATGTTGAAACTGGCCATAGTACAGCGACAATGACTCCTTCCTTGGGTACCTCTTCATCACATCTTCCTACAAGAAGCTCCTTAGCCTCAGACAACTTTTCTACATCTGATATTGATCATCTCTAGCGTTTTCTAAATTAGTTGGAAGGTCCTTTTGTCTCCACCTCTTTTGCAGTCAGGTACTCATGCATTGCAGTTAGGTACTCATGCATCTGCTAATTTCGTAAGTCATTCTTCATCCTGTCCATCCTAGATTATTGATTCAAGTGCGTCTGATCATATGACAAGTTTGTCTTCAATTTGTTTTACTTATTGTCTATCTCCTAGAAGAGATAAGATTAGGATTGTTGATGGATCCCTTTCCTCTATATCTGGGAACAGATATGTCAAGCTTAAGAATAACTTATCTCTTTCATATGTGCTTCGTGTTCCAAATTCATCAACAAATTTGTTATCCATTAGTAGTATTACTAAAAATATGAACTAATGTGTAACCTTTTTTCCTACCCGTTGTGTCTTCTAGGACAAGGCAATGGGGAAACGATTGGAAATAGTCGTGAAGCAGATGGTCTCTATCTCTTAGATGTTGCTTGTTTTCCTTTAGCATTACAATCTAGTAGGAGTAATAAAGATGTTCAAATCATATTGTGCCATAGTCGTATAGGTCATTTGTCATTTCAGTCGTTAAAGTTAGTTTTTCCTAACTTGTTTGAGTCTGTCTCGGGTCATCGTCTACAATGTGAAGTTTGTAAGTTGTCCAAGCATTGTAGAACTACTGTTTCCTCAAGTATGAATAAAAATTCCTTTCTATTCCAACATGTTCATTCTGACATCTGGGGACATGCTTCTATAGTGCCTATGCATGGATATTGTTATTTTATTACCTTTGTTGATAACTTCACTTATTGTACTTAGCTCTACTTGATGAAGACCCCTAAGTCCCAAGTATCATCAAAAGGTTTCATAAGATGATATTAACTCAGTTTAAGAAGCATATGAAGGTCTTCTGATCTAACAATGCAAGAGAATACTTTGAAGGTGAACTATAGAATTACTTGGAAAATTATGATATGATACATCAATCTTCAGCAAAACAGGGGTTGTCGAGACAAAAAACTAGCACCCTATGGAAGTTTCTCAAAGCCTACTCACAAGATGAATGTACCGAAGAAATTCTGTGCCTACTTATCAATGGTATGTCGCCTCGGTATTGAAGTTGAAGTCTCCACATAATATTCTCTGTCCAAATCAGTCCTCCTTCATTGTTCATCCTCGAGTCCTTGAGAGTGTCTTGTATCCATGTCTTGGGTCCGTCCAAATAGGATTAAATTGGACTCTAAATCCATTCGAGGTGTTCTCTTATGGTATTCTTCCACTCAAAAGTGATACAAATGTTTTGATCCGGTGTCACGAAAATTGTTTGTTACCATGAATGTCATTTTCTTTGAGTTTGAACCCTTCTTTCCTCATCCTCCTATCTCTCTTCAGGGGGATGCATAGGGTTATGCTTTAAGGGATATTTTGATATCCAAAACTTATTCAATAGCAGCTAAATGCTACTATGTTGCTGTGTCATTTGGGCATGTTTCATGGCACGTGAACATATAAGTGAAGTAGATGCATTGATCGGAAGCAAGTCGGTGGGATATAAACAAGGGAGGTAAAGGGAATAAGAGGAGAAGAGTTGTACGAAAGATATTGAAAAGAGGGCATACCACAAGAAACTCCCTCTTTTTATATAGGTTATAGATATGGTAGTTGGGTTAGTTATGTGTTTAATAGGAGTCAAAAGTCAATCTATAGCAGTCAAACAGTCCTTTGACTTGTTGAGTTCCAATGTTAATTAATTCCATAGAGTTTTTAGGTGTGATGTAAACTTGTGCCCACTCTATTATAAAAGGAGAATGGTTACTCACCTTTGGGGCATTCTAAGTTGTAATAATTCTATAAAAATATTTGCCTTCTAATAGAATATTATTTTTTCTCCACAACTTCTAGTGGCTAAAGTGCAGCATAGAATTGACATTTTATTACTGTAATTTTATGTAATTCCCTCCACCTCTTTCTTTTCTTGTTCTCTTATGCAATTTCCAGGGTTGGTGTCCATTCACCTAGCTGGGATTTGCATTGCCATCTCTTCTACTCTTAGCAAGTCCACTTCACTTAACATTCTTCCACCAGAGCATGGTCACAAAGCTTAAACACATCTCTCATGGCATCTTGGCATATTAAACATAAGGGGTTTTTGGTTTGAGGAAGAGATCAAATGAGAACGGAGAACGTACTCAAGGTTCCTCCAACCACTGCCGCTTGGTCCTCATATTCTTGAAAAAATCAGTCATCCATAGCTACAAACCTCTTTTGTTGCTTCTTTTATCGCCACCAAGCTGCATCAGTTCGCGAATCTAGAATAGAGGCAACCCATCTTGCATCCATTCTTTGAAGCCTTTGCCAACTTGCCTGCAATCTGCAGGACATTTTCCCACTTCGATTGTCACAAAGTAACCATTGCCACATTCCACGGACTTTAGGATCAAATGTTTTCCGACTCGGACCAAAGGTCATAAAATCTCTAGCAAGAAAGATCATGTCTAGAAATCAGTTAAGAGTAGACAAAATGTGACACGAGAGGTTGGGTTCAAGGTTGTTCAATTGTAATCAAATCATAAAATCGTTTTAGGACAGATTCGATTCAAATCGTAAATCATAAGATTTAATCCATTTTAAAAATATATTATTTAAAAAAAATACTTAATAAATCAGAAAAATGGACTAATCCATTATCCAAAAAAATTTCATTCACATCTATTGATAAAATAAAGTAATAAACATTTCAATGCATACACTATACAAAACATGAATGAACTTCATAAAACGAAACATAACCCCCAATATCATCAAAGATAAATCAACAAAAGTAAACTCATAATCATGTTGTATGAGATCAAATATAAAAAGACTTGTACAATTAAAAAACTAATAAAATAAACTATCAAGTTCACCCAGAAACTCGTCAATTTCATCATATTTCTTCTTCCTCATTTCTTCTATTTTCATTCTTTTTCTCCCTTTGTTTCACAGTAACAGAGAGAAAACCCAAATAGGGGTTTTGGCATGTCCGTAACAGGGTTTTTCCCGTTTCTTCTCTCTTCTTAAAAGACATGATGTACCTTTAAAAATTTGAAAGAAAAAAAAAATTTAATTATTTTTTTAAATATCGGTCCGTAACAGGGATTTAATGTTTGAATCGCATGTATCGCATGAATCGTACTATTTGAATAACAAATCGTAATCTGAATCACAAATCGAATGATATTTACCCAATTAAGATTTTTCCTTGCGATTTGAATCATTTTGTTTGGGATTCGATTCAAATCATAGGATTTGAATCACAAATCGCAAGGATTTAACAACCATGGTTGGGTTTGTAAAAAATTTAATAAAAATGATGCCTACAAATTTAGATAAATTGAATATAAAAAATAAAAAAAAACAAAGTTTGGCATACATTTTAGGGAATTTCAGAAAAAAAAATTTAATGCAGGAATCTGAATATTAATAATCAACTACAGAGTCTACATTCATTAAAAATTCGCATGTTACTAAGCATTTTCTATAAAGTCAATTAATAAATCAAAGTTCCCAACCTGGCCACATGGATGACTCTTCTTTCCTGCCCATCTGTAATTTGGTTGATAAGCACCCATAGCAATTTCCGTGTCCCTTGAGCCGTCCAAAGATCTCTGGTTAATGTTTGCAGATCCCATAATTACATATTCATCATCAACTATCATCCCTTTGGCATGGACGTAAATCATAAATCTGCGGAACTTTTGAGCTAACCCCTGAGTAAAACGAATTTGCGGGTAAGCTAGTTAGTAACATCGAACTCACATTTCCAGTTACAAGAAAACACATTCTTTATAAATAAATTATGGTGCTAACAAATTCAAATGTAACTCCATTTGAGTTCCATAATTTTATATATCAAATCTACCTTGTGTCATATCAAGGTGGATATGCATATATGAAGGGAAACACCATAAACCTATCATAGAAGCTAGGATCTGCTTGACATGGATGGCAATTGTTCACCTCATCTGCCAACCACCTGTTTTCTTTTCTTTTTTTCCCACGTTAGTGTTAGCATAGCTCAACCTAATCAATGGCGGTGTCAGGTTGGGTCTTCATTAGGTTTAAGCCAACATAACACGATCTGAGCCGGTTGATAAGCAACCTGCAAATTCGAACTGTTTATTCCATATTAGGACTATGATACCTCTACCTGATTTTAAAAAATGGATTGAGTTCGGGTTCGTGATTTTATGATTGAGTTGGGAGTCAACCTGATGCATTGTCTCCCCTACAGCTTCTCCATCACCCTATTGTGTCTTTAATTGATCTATGGCATAAAGCATGTATGTTCAGGTTTATGGGTGTAGAAGTATCGTTATGTATCAAAATTGTATACACTAGTGGATACACAAATCATGCTAAGCATGTTAGCAGCATAAAACGAAAGAATGTTATTATAAACATTAATATGCATGCACTAATACACACAAATATTTTTCAAGAAACAATTTTGACAAGAAATAATGTTGTTTTAGTGCTGGTGAAGTTGATCAATTTGGTCATCCTTCTGAATAATAAGAACATACACATATGATCACGAGAATAAATATATCATGACGTGTGCATCAAGATGTATCGGCAACTCATGCCTCAATACATCCACTGAAGTTTCAAGTTCAATGAAAAACAGAGCCTATAAACAAAGAAAAGTCAAACCCTGGTATCAGAGCTAAATTGAAGCTCAAGTTGAGGACAGAAGATTGATCCATACAATTTTTCTTCAAGAAGGTCGGTTTATTTATTTATTTCCCTCTTAAACAGTGTGAACATTTGTGAGGCCTATACTGACATCAGAATTGATAGAAGTGATATCATCATTTTGAGTCAAGTAAACAATTTGATTATATATACTACTGATTTTATGGATTTATATTTAGCTTCAGTAGATGGTGTAGGCCTTCTATAAAATTTCTTTTGAGCCAGAAATGAAAGTGAAGATTTTGGAGAGAGGTCATGTTTTTATTTTTCTTGTACTGGGTTCTGTTCATTGAATACTTTGGTTCTCAACCTATGGATCTGTTGAGTGTCAATTGTTTTTCTTTGCTTTTTCTTGTTCTTTCTTTTGGAGGGTATTGTCAGTTTACAATAGCTGCAGTTAAGGATTCTCAATTGCTTGTTTGTTGCCTAATGATATCACTTGTTTTTCGTTGACTTTTCTGATCTGTGCTTGCAATCTTTGAATATGCTCATCAAAAACATCACTATCAACACCAATGTGTCCTTGATTAGGTAGAGGTAACAAATATATGGAAGCTTTCCCGTGTGTTAACTCTTCAAAGGTCAGGATCCTTAATATTCTGATAATAAGAAACTTTGTAAACCTTGATATAAAAGATAAATATGTGTTGTGCTACACAGTGTCTCTCTGAGTTTGTTACACATATGCCTATGGAGCTCATCCTGCACTTCGGCTCTGACATTGATGCGGGACTATGAAACAAACCTAGAATGATGTGATTGAGAGATCCAAAGATTAAATTGCAGCAATAAAGAAAGCTATAAACTATCTAGATTAACACAATTATAATAATAAAAGTCAAAAAGGAATTATTAAGATCCTAGGTCAAGAAATAATCCCATTGTGATGAATTTCCAAACTTAATTGAATAATTGTAATGAAAGTGAGCACTTCCACTAGCTTAGGGATTTTAGGTCAATAATCAATGTGATTTCGTTATTTATTTGAGGATTTCAAAAGATTAGTCTAGACTCAACAAGGGTTAGTGGTTGTAACATGCATGTGAGGTATGCTCAGACAATATGAATTGAATAACAAAGAAAAACCAGCAGCAAGAACTAAAAGGGGTTATAAATATTAGGGTCAGGTTTAAGAATGTTGCTGTTTCAGGGTTTTGGGATAATGGGAATGATATGGCTACAATATGGATGGAGAAGGATGGTTGTAACATCAATATAGGGTTGCTGTGATAGCAATGGGGAATGGATAATAGGTCTGCAACAGTAAAACAGAGGGCTGTATAGGCTGCGGTTATTGGGATTATGGTCTAGGGTGGTGCGGCAGTCAATAGAGGGACTGTATAGGCTGTGGCTAATAGGGGCTGATCTAGGATTGGTGCGGAAGTCAAGGAAAGGCTGAGGAATGTTATGAAAGAAATGGGAAGGGGCTGCAGGGTAGTGCGGCAGTGAGGAGTAAGGCTGGGATTGGTGGCAGCAAGGTTAGATAGGTTAAGGGTTTTGGTTGGTTGGGATTTTGCAAGGGAAAACAGTAAAATAAAGAGAAGGAGCAATGGAGAAGAAGAGAGAAATAGAGCACCTTGGCTTCACACCATTCCATTAACATGAAACTCAAAAGCATTCTTCATTCATAATAAATCAAAGTTGTCTTCCTAAAATCCCACAAAGAGTATTTATAAAGAAAAGAAGGAAACCCTAAATCTAATTAATTACTAAACCAACCATTACTAATATAATAATCAAGGTTTAAAATTCCGGTACGTATCAGCTAATACAGGCCGATATGTATCCTGTTTGGAGCTACCCGATACACTTGTACGCTAGAAAAAAAAAACTCCCTCATATCGGGCCCGTATGGGGAATTTTTCAGTTAATTTTTTTCTTTCTATTTATTCTAGGATCCACAACATAGACCCAATACACAACTTATTTACATAAAATATTATTTAAGTAAATAATTTTAAATTAATTTTACTTTCATTTACTTAAAATATTTTTATGTAAATAAGGTTATACCCTTATTTGAATTCAATAAAAATTATCCCGGATCCAAATTCCTGAAGAATAAAAAAAGTCAATTTTCCAATTCAAGAATAAAATCCTCTTTTTAGTGCCTTTTAAGGATTAAGTCAAAATTTCAACTTTCAAATGGTAAATATTTCTCAAATATTAAAATTTGATAAATTCTGCTTTATCAAAACATTACCAAAACTCAAAAGTCTGACAAAAAAAGTCACATATTTTAAATTCAAAAATTAATTCATCTACAAGGTCAAAAAGTCTAACAATATAACAGTTCAGTATAAAAAAACTTATATTTAAGCTTATAATTTATGGTTGTAATTCAATATATTCTTATTTAACTCATTCAATGTAAGGTTTTAAAATCTATATTGTATTTCCTATAGTTGGATAAATGACTATGATTTGTATTTTCATACCTGTTTATTAGCATGCACGCAATTCTTAACTTTTAAAATTCTGAACTCTCGCATGTATGGTTATAAACATAGTTGGAGGTCTTCATTTAGTTTATATTTTCATTGAAAGAAGTTTTATGTGAGGTATCCAAGATTTTTCTTGCATATCCAACGATTTCTTAGCATATCCTGATTTTTTCTGTCATATTCATCTGAAACGCCAATACATATCTTATGTTTATGTTATCTCTTATACACTGTATTTTGGATATACTATTAGTATCTCTTATATACTAATAATATACCATTAAAGGAGTATAAATAATAAATTATAAGAGAGAGATCATTAATCTCTCTCAATTTTTCCCTAAACCTATTTTTCTTCTTTTCTCTCTCAAACCCTAACTTTTATCCCTAATAATCTCTCGAACTAATCCAACTCGTCTGGCCAATTTATTGATTGGTAAAATAAATTTTAATTTTCAAAAAAATAAACTTATTTTTTTATTATTCTAATTGTAAATATTTATAAATAATTAAAAATTACATATAAATTAAAATAAATAATTATGTAATTGATAAGCATTGCATTCTACCCAAAAAAAAAAAAAGCATAACTATGACAAACAATATTACAAAAACGTTATTATCACAACAAACTAATTATCCTCATAAACAACCCTCATTTTCATGTTCATTTTCAACTAAAGATTCTAATTAATAAAAGAAAAAGATATCGATGGAAAAATTGACATATATTAAATGCATGTGTTAATTTAATTATTATGTAGTTTTTAGTTAAGTATTATGCTTAAATTTCATAATGGATATGCTTCTAGTACATTGATAGCCTTAGTTGACGGTTGTGAGTACCTGAATTTTAACCTCCCCTATTCCCGATCAGGATAGATCCGATAAGGAACATTGATAAATTGTAATTGAGTTGAGAGTCGCCACCTATCTAATTCTGAGGGAAATAGGTCCCTAAAATGGTTGGATAAGGCATGGTCTGAAAGTCAGAGGTCAGGGTAAGGGATTCAGTTGAGTTAGGAGAAGGTATTAAGCACCCCTAAACTCCCATCCGGAGATGGTTACCTACTCTCTAAATTGAGAATTGCAGAATAAGAACAGAATAGGGATTCTATCCTAGGGGAGCTGAACCCGATCAGGGTTGCCTACGTATCCACTATCAGTGGAATCAAGCCGCACGTAATTCCGGATGGGAGTTGATGGTTTGATTTGATTTGATTTGATTGGACTGAATTGTGGGTGATTGAAAGGTTTGAGGGTTTTTGCTCCTATTTGAGGAGCGAGGTGGCCTTTTAAGCTCGTGCTGAGGAGAGAAATGTTGGATGATTTGATTTGATGGATTTCGTTGATTTGGGAGCGAAATGGCCATTTAAGCACGTGTTGAGGAGCAATGGGGCAGTTTAAGCTCGTGCTGAGGAACGAAATGTTGGAATCTGAACAGGGTTTGAATCGAGGCTCTAACAGGGGTTTGACTAAGTAGGAAGGGTTTAACTAGGGTTTAGCCAGGGTTTACCTAGGGTTAAGCTAGGGTTTAGGTAGGGTTTACCTAGGGTTTAGATAGGGTTTACCTAGGGTTTAGTTGGAGTTTACCTAGGGTTTAACTAGGATTAACTGAGACTTTAACTATGGTTAACTGGGGTTTAATCAGGATTAACTGGGATTTGATCAGGATTAACTAGGGTTTAATCAGGGTTTAGCTGGGGTTTAATCAGGGTTTTCGGGCAAAGGTTCGACTTAGACAAGGTTAGTTTTGAACTGGAATTTGGGCAGGGATTCAACTAGGCGAGGCTAGTTTTGAACCGGGATTTGGGCAGAAGTTCGACTAAGCGAGGCTAGTTTTGAACCGGGATTTGGGCAGAGGTTCGACTAGGTGAGGCTATATTTGAACTGGAATTTGGGCAGAGGTTCGACTAGGCGAGGCTATATTTGAACTGGAATTTGGGCAGGGATTCGACAAGATAAGCAATCTAAGCATTTAAATAATTTGAAAAAGTGGTTAAACTAATTTAAATTACTAAAAGACAAAGCAAGATAGGGTTTTTGAGAAAAATTACCTTCTATAAAATCTGAAAAGATTTCTAAAAAGAAGTCCCGAGAATCGACCCTTCGTAATCGACGTTCTCGGGAATCCAAAGCGCTCCGAGGAGTTTTGAAGAAGAAAAGGGAGAAGGAGAGAGAATTGAATCAGAATGAAGTGAGGGGGTGGGGGGTATTTATGGTTTTTTAAAATAAGGGGGCGCTACTTGAAGTAGCGCCCCTCTTGGATAAAAACCCCAAATAGTGAGGCGGCAAGGAACAGTTAGGCGGTAAAACGGATCGACATTGACGGGGTGCTACTTGAAGTAGCGCCCCTATTCGTTTTTTCCGAAAATGCCTACCGACATGCGCAAATGAAAGGGGCCCCTCTAGGGGCACTGTTTGAAGTAGCGCCCCTATTAAGGGGCCATAAATATATTTTTTTTCTTTTGTTGACTTTTGACTTGCCACGTGTCGCACCCCGCTTCGCCGAAAAGCCATTTTCCGTTTTGAATCCGAAAAAAGTCAAAATAGAGCCAAAAATTTTGTAAAATTATTTCGGACCAAATGATACATTTTGAACACCTTTTCAGGGGCATTTTGGTCTTTTTACACCACAAGGGCATTTTAGTCATTTTTCACCATTTTAACTCTAATTTGATCCAGAAAATAGTCAAAATTCATCGAAAAATTTCTAAAATCATTTTGGACCAAATGAAAATTTTTGAACACTTTTCTAGGGGCATTTTGGTCTTTTTACACCACGGTGGCATTTTAGTCATTTTTCACCGTTTTAAGTCCAATTTGTTCCCAAAATTCATCAAAAAATTTCTAAAATCATTTTGAACCAATTGAAAACTTTTTAGCACTTTTTCAGGGGTATTTTGATCATTTTTCATCCTGGGGGTATTTTGGTCATTTTTCAGCTCAGGCCGTTTTTGAAAGTCGAACCAAGCGGAAAGAGAGTTTTGAAAGAGGGTTTTTGAAAGGGTTTTTAAGAGATGTTAAAGGGTCTAGAGGGGTGCAAAATTGGGGTGCTTACAACGGTGTCTGTAATGATGATCCACGACCACAATATCCACTGATGGGAATACTGGTGTATCTTGGAGAGGACTACTAGTGTTATGTTCATGAGTATACATCATCTCATAAACTGGCCATAGTCTTATAGTCATGTGGAGAACTAGTATCGCCCGCCTAGTCGAGACAAAGGCGACAAGTTCAAGCCTCTGCATAACTTCCTATTGATCAAGCCTCCGCATAACTTCATATTGATCAAGCCTCCACACAACTTCATATTGATCTGATTGTCTGATTATAGGTCTTAGTGTAGAGTGGAGTCCCACTGTAGTTGTAATGATTATTTGACTTTATATTTATATTTTAAGATATTTGATGAATAGAACAATGTATGAATTCTATATTAATATAAGATTATCATACATCGTCATCAGAGTGTATCTTTGCCCTCTTCTATTGCATATCTTATGTACATTCGTGTTTTTTTGGCTTTTTTTTAAAAACTCAAGTGTGATTTATGTTTATTTCAATAATTTCTGAAGTTTCACTAAAATATTCTGTCTTTCCTAAATCATAATTGTTGCCCAACTTTTCTCTCGAATGGCGAAAAATCTGACATTTCAATAATATTTTACAATATAACCCGTGATATCTCCCATTTTCAAGCTATGATACATCCCCCGATATCGATATTTAAGACCTTGAAAGCAAGGATTTATCCTTCTCAAAAACAAGTGAGGCATGGAGAAAAAGTCCAACTAGAATGGGAGGAAAAATTCTACCACCAAAATTAAGTCAAATCAACTTAAACAAGAAAGAACGGCTTATAATCTCCCACATGACGATCCATTAACCACTTTTTATGAAAGCCTAAAAGTAAAATTAAGGGCTAAGAAACTAATCTCAGCCATCAATATAAATAACTTAAATCTGACTTTACAATGATTAAAGTACACATGTTTCGTGCCACTGACACTAGATTTAGAGTCGCAACATTTTTATATGCCTAAAACGATCAATTTTGGCAAATGCCTACACAAAGAATCCGTAGATCTCATAAATAGATTTTTAATGCATCAAATGGCTCCTTGATAAGACAGATATGTCCTTGAGCTCGAATTAACATAATCTTTATACATACTAGCAACACTTCCTCTAAACATTCTTTTCAGTTTGCCTTTTATTGTGATTTAAAAAAACGGTTTCAAACACCGTAATGGACACGGCCGAAACATTTACGTAACGCCGTTACATAACGGTTTTGGCCTTTACTTTTTTTTTTTTTTTCGCTTAAAAAAAATCCAAAAAATTCCAATAAATAGAAAAAAATAAAAGAAAAACATATAGTAAATGAGTAACAAGATACTTTTAAAGCCAATATGAAGCTCAAAATTTAGAAATAAGGAAATTAGATGGGTTGAGGGTTGAAACATAGCCGAAATAAAGAACCTGTCTTGGATTTCTTCAAATCTATGAATTAAACCCCAAATCAAGTTGTTAATCAATAAAAAACAAAAGGATTGCAGGAAAAAAAAAGGTACTAAAAATAGGTAGAGAAAAAGAGATGAAGCAAAGATGAGGTTTTAGAATGAATTTAGGGATTTTCGGAACCCAATCCTACGACCGAAACTTTTACGTATTGGGCGTAATGTCCGTTAGGTAACGGTTTCGGGCGTTACGATTTTGTTTCGCGATAAATGGGTAAAGGTATGGTATCGGGTATCGGAGGTCACCGAAACCTTTACGTAACGGTTTCGGCGATTTTTAAAACCATGGATTTTAGACATATTATTGAAAATACCAACACACACCAGGTAAGCCCATTTTTTTCAGAGGATTGGTAACCTACTTGCCAAGTCCTACAATCATGCATGCATCGGGGATCAACCTCAACACACATAATGTAGTCCTTTGGAAAAAATTGATGAGGGCGGGACTTGAACCCAGGCCTAGAGTACAAACACCTCTAAGCTTTACCACTTGATCAAGGTAACATTTAACCTTGTAACAAGAATGGAGACAGGATGTAACATTTAACCTTGTAACATGCACATGTATATGTACATTTGTAATAAAAGTTAAGAGTAAAATATAAAAAGTCTTTCTTTTTCACATTACATGCTTCCTATATTTTCCAGTTCTTTTGCATGTCTTTTAAATCAAAAGTAAAGATCACAATGGCCTGAGTTGTAACCAACACAATGTTCGGGCCTAGTTTCCCATGAGGCCCACTTCACAGCTAATACCAGTAGTTTAGTTCTGTGGAACATAGTAGTTGTACACATCTTGCAAACTAATCAAATACCAACGAAGAATATCTCAAGTCAAAGCTGAGCTAAAAGAGTTGCAGTCACGGGCCACAATACATGCTAAATACTAAAAGGTTCATTCTTTTCTTCCTTTTCTTTTTATCTCTTATTTTATAATTATGAGATAGGAAGCAATTCTACTTTCACTACCATGGGAAGATACAATTTACAAAAACTTGCTTCTCCTTAGACAATTGTGGTCAAGGTTGCTAAATCGTAACAGAGTCGTAAAATCGTTTTAGGACCGATTTGATTCAAATTGGAATTCAAATCGTAAGATACAATCATTTTTTTAAAATTGTTTAAAAAATACAAAAAAAAATTACTTAATAAATCAAAAAATAGAATTATCTATTATCCAAAAGATTTCATTCATATCTATTGATAAAAGAAAGTAATGAATATTTCATTGCATACACTATAAAAAACGCAAATAAACTCATTAAAATGAAAAAAAAATTTCAATTTCATTAAAGATAAATCAACAAAAGTAAACTCATATAATCATGTTGTATGAGATCAAGTATCAAGAAAAATGTACAATTAAGAAGACTAATAAAATAAACTATCAAGTTTTTCCAAAATCCAACTTCATCATCTTTCTTCTTCCTCCTTTTTTTTTTTTTTTTCTCTCTTTGTTTCCCGTTTCACAATATGTTAGCGACAGAGACAAAACTCAAATAGGGATTTTGGCATCTCCATAACTGGGGTTTTCCTGTTTCTTCTTTTCTTAAAAGACATAAAGTAACTTTAGAAAATTAAAAGAATAAAAAATATTTTTTTAAGTAATTGGTCCATAAAAAGGGTTTTGTGCTCGAATCGCCCGAATCGCAAGAATCTTACGATTTGAATCGTAAATCGTAATCTGTATTGCAAATCAAATGAGATTTACCTAATTAAGATTTTCACCTCCGATTTGAATCGTTTTGCTGGGGATTCGAATCGAATCGTATGATTTGAATCTCAAATTGCAAGGATTAAACAACCATGATTGTGGTTACCCTTAAATGTTTTAGTTAGTATCTGAGACTATAATGTAAAAACAATCCGCATAAGGATTCCCAGAGTAGGAAAAAAACCCATACCAGTGCACTATTTTCAGAACTTTGATTTTTTTGCGATGATCTTTCTAGAGAACTAGCTTCACGCTTACCAAGGCAATAAAAGTTCAAATAATCCTGCGGATGACATTCATTAGAGAGACCTGCCTTTTCAAGTGCCTTTCCAACAATCCCATACATCATAGCCATTGTCTGCCCCTGCAATCGTTGGACTTCAGTTTTAGCTCTTGGAGTCAGTACACAATCAGTATGTACAATTGTAACATTTAAAGTCTTCAATCCAGGAAAATAAAGGAGATATTGAGAAAGGATACACTTGGAATAACAATTCAACAGAAAAATAAATGTGTACAATAATCTATTGAAATTAGTTTTGTTTTTGAAGCATTAAATAAGACCAAGCATTAAACAAGACTAGATATGAAAATACAGTTATCAAGAAATGTTCATTTGCTTAAGGTACTTAGCTGACATGTGGCAGTATCTTGTGGTCTAGTGGCTGGTTGAAAAGATTAAAATCATTATGGAGGAAATATACTATGTTGTCCTTCTTGTCATACGAAAGGTTAACTATGATATTGCCCATAAGCTGAAACTTGTGTACAGTGTACAAGTATTAACCCAGTAGTTAACAACTATGAGATGGAAATAAAAGACTACACAAATTGTCTTTTAAGTATTGAGTTATGTACTTTTTTCTTTTCTTTTTTGGGATAGGTAAAAAAAATTGTATTGCTCTTCAAAAAGAAATTAAATAGGGGAGAGAGATCTCCCCCCCAGCCCACCCACCAAAAAAATGGCTATGTTAGGGGTCGTAAAAAAATGATTCCAATTATGTAGCTCAAATATTCAGGGAGGATGGCTGGCTGACCAACTGCATAAGGACCAGCCAATGAGGGCGCAAAGCTGAGGTAAGGATAGCTCAGAATCCTTTAAAATCCTGTGATTCCTCTCCTTTCAAATCCACCAGCAAAT
The DNA here is from genome assembly GCA_015143295.1 of Tetracentron sinense. NCBI lineage: Eukaryota > Viridiplantae > Streptophyta > Magnoliopsida > Trochodendrales > Trochodendraceae > Tetracentron > Tetracentron sinense. Next base: position 48,666,428 of record CM026552.1, read on the forward strand.
TGCAAACGACAACATTCCAAAGAAACCTTCCCCTTTTTTTCTAAAGGGACCTTTAGGCCATCATTATCTCTGACTCCCAAGGAGGAAACCCAAGACATCCCAAACAATTGGAAAAAGAAGCTCCAAACAATCCATGTTGCCAGGGCATTGAAGAAGGATGCCATTCACATCTTCCGCCACATACCTGCACATGTTTAATATATCATTCCCCGGTTTTTAAGGTGATCTATGGATTGAAGTTTGTCCAGAATAGCCGTCCAAAAGAAGAAGACAGCTTAGGAGGAACCGAGGCCTTCTGAACCTTTCAAAAATGAGGTTCCTCAATCAACTACTCTTCTCCATAAGCAAACTATAGAAGGCTGTGACTGTGAAAACCCCCTTTGCATTACCTTCCTAGGAGCGAATGCCATCCCTATCCGGATTAACCAAAACCACGTTTAGCTTTTCGAAAGAGAAAGTGCACTCCACAAAATAACATCCCCTTCCTCCTCTCAAAGAGCTTACTGATCAAGGCATTCTTCGATAAGGCAATCCTACAATGCTTAGGGCAGATCATATATAATCTGCCAATTCCACATCAAATGTCCTGCCAAAACTGAATTCTCACCTCGTTACCCAGCACAAAAATGGCTTCCCAAGATATAGCTCTTGGAAATTCTTCGATAAGGCGATCCTACAATACCTACGGCAGATCATATATAATCTTCCTATTCCATACAAAATGTCCTCCCAAAACTGAATTCTCACCTCGTTACCCAGCACAGAAATGAGCTGCCCAAGAAACCACTCTTGAATCTTCATCACACCTTTCCAAACCCCAACACTATACAAAGTAATAACACGCTTAGCATCCCAATTCTTTGTGACCATTCCGAATTTGGATCTAACTGCTCTCCAAAGGGTCCTCTCTTCTTTACCGAACATTCAAAGCCATTTACCCAATAGTGCCATGTTCATACAGCGCAGTCTTCTGAAACCCAAACCTCCGCACTCTTTAAGGTGACGAACCCACTCCTGCCTAACCAAGTGAAGCCTCTTCTTATCCCCTACCATTTCGAAGGAAGTCCTTTTGAAGTGCTTCAAGATGTTTAGCGGCCGAAATCAGAATCTTGAATTAGATATAAATTATCAGGAGGCTAACCAAGATACTTTTGATGAGAGTAATTATCCCACTAAGAGATGTGTACCTTTCTACCAACCGCAAGTCTTATCTCAACTCTCTTGATCACTGGATCCCAAATGCACTTGTCCATTGGTTTTGAACCCCAAGGTAGCCCCATGTACTTGGTAGAAATTTACCCAATCTGCACCCCATAACACTAGCGCATCCGAACAAACAGCTCACCTGCTAGTTAAGGTACTCCTGCTAATATTTATACACAAACCAGATACTGCTTCGAAAAACTTGAGCACAGACATGATGCTTGCGACCAATCTCTCTTGACATCTAGAAAAATCAGAATATCGTCCATAACGAAGGTATATGGACAATACTTTGAAGCACGTCATCATCGGAAGTCTCTGCTTATTCACCTACCATTTCAAGAGAAGTCCCTTTTGATGAGAGTGATTGTCCCACCAAAATACAGGTACCTCTTCTTCCAGTCGGTGAGTCTTCTTTCTACTCTCTTGATCACTGGATCCCAAATGCTCTAGTCGATATATCGTGAACCCAAAGTAAGCCCTACGTACTTGGTACGAAATCTGCCCAATCTGCATCCTAAGACACTAGTGCAATCGGAAAACAGCTCATCTGCTCATCTCCGACACCACTTAAGGTAATTTTGCTAAGATTTATATGCAACTAGGATACTGCTCCGAAACAACTGAGAATAAACCTGATGCTAGCCACCGATCTTTCCTGGCATCTAAAGAAACAAAGTAATGCTCGCATATTGAAGGTAAGAGACCATTGGCCCAGTAGTCCCTATCTAAAAGTTTCAATGAACCTGATCTCCTCTGCCCAACCCACTAGCCTATTATAGGCCTCAGCCATTATGATAAACAAAAGAAGGGAAATGGGATACCTTGATGCAGACCCCTGGAGCTACTAGCCATTGCTCCATTGAGCATTACAGGGAAATAAGTCATCGACACCAGGCTTGTCTCCAATCTCTAATCCCATCCAAGTAAGCAGATAATTGAAGAATGACCAGTCAACATAATCATATATGCCTTCTCCAAATCAATCTTACAAACTATGCCCTTCTACAAGATATGATCCCAGAGCCAATGCATTCCCTGGCCATAAGCATGCCATCCATTAATTGTCTACCCTTAACGAACACCTATGGCTAGCCTGACCACCTTCCTAGTGACCTCTTTAAGTCTAAGAGACCAGTTTTGGCACGATCTTGCAAATGTTACAAGACCGATGGGTTTGGAATCTGAGAGGTCCTTCGCCCCTCTCTCTTCCGAATGAGAGTAATAAAAGTTGAGTTGGCAGCCTTGTCCCACTACCCTCTTGTGGAACTCTACCTGAAACTTCATCAATTCCCCTTAAAGTATCCCAGCATGCGTAACAAATTGTCAAGGAATAGCCATCTCGTCATGGGGCTTGTCTCCCCCCCCACCCCCCATCTCCCTAATTGCGTTCAAGACTACCTCCTCAAACTTCCTCTCAAGCCAACATGGAAGGATCCAGCAGAGAAGCATTAGACCGTCCAAAGTCGGACAGAAGGAACCGTCTGGGGAATATAGACTCTAGTAGAACAACACGATCTCCTTACTGATGAGGTCCTCGAGAATCTGGCCACCCACCCTGATCCTGCTAATACAATTTGACCTTCTTCCAGAGCTGGCACAAGCATGGAAAAACTTTGAATTTGTATCTCCTGCCATTAGCCACTAAATACTTGATTTTTTGCTTCCAAATAATCTAAAGTATTAGAGAAGACATTTCTTTCTTCAAATCCTTCCTTCAGAGTCCCTTGTCTCTGAGATGGTAGCATCTTCCGCTAGCTAAATGTTCTAACTTTGAGTATAACTCCTTTTTCTTCTCCCCATTTGAATAAAAAAATCTATTCCATGTTTTGATTTTTTTTTTACTTTTGAGAGATTTTAGCTTCAGCCCAAACGCATATCCTACCCATCCATCGAAAGACATCTCCTCCCACAATGTGCCAATGATGTCACTAAAACCCTCCACCTCCAAGCACATACTATTGAACCTAAAAAAGTTCAGTTTGCTATTCAGACAGGGGATTCTAAGAAAGATAAGCTTTTGATCGAAATTTGGATGGTAGAGCGATTCCTGAACCATGTTAGGATGAGTAGCGGGCACCCATCAACAGAGAATAAATACTCTTTTTTGTTAATAAAATCGAAGAAACTTCTGATATAACCATTTATCCTTCTCCTGGACCCACCCACCTCCACACCCCACTTTCTTCTTCAGATATATAATAACATTTAAGTTGCAATGTAGGCACAAAAGCCATTTCCACCATCATGAAAGTATTTTTTATTTTTTTTTTAGCATAGAAAATGGATGGGAGGTGGCTTTTGACAACACAATAAGGATTGAACAAGAAATAATTTTCTAGCTCTAGTGTTCGATTCTACTATTATGTACGTAACTTATTGGTTGTCATGAACCAATATGCACAAGCACACTATTATTCACCCTGATGCTTGAGGAAGTTAACGGATATTTATTGGTCTATATTCATGGATGGATGGATATCTTATACTATACATACCTTCTCTTCCAAGATGACCTATCATACGAAGAAAATCCTCTTGCAGAAAGATAGGAGGCCCAAAATTTAGCCCCCAAAGTGTAAATTCAAGAATCCTACCATTAGAGAAAATACATAATGGGAGAAATATTTACCCTTGATCTCCAATGGAAATCCTAGATGTACTTAGCGTGGTGAGATAAACCACATTTCCAAGACTATGGCGGCCAAAACCAATAATGTCACTATACAGCCCAAAATCAATTTAAAAGGTTGTTCCTCATGATATGTCCAAAGTCAAAGAGTTAATTCTTCCATAAAGGAAGAACAATTTAGCAAGTTTGGGACTATGAGCAAAATAACATGGATATTCGATCCATCACTTGAGACATGATCGCTCGTGATTATCACAAAAAGCATGATTTTAGGTTCAATATTAAATGGAGAAGGGTTGAAAGACTTACACGTGTCAGGAAACTGATGACAACCAGAGGCTCAAGGGCATATTTTTAGAGACCAAAAAAAGATTAAGAAATTAACAATAAATAAGCAAAAAGGCCCAGATTGGCTATCTATGAGTTAAACTCAAAGACTGACTATACAAAAGATCAACTCACGGATTAGTCATCCATTCAATCAACTCACAAATTAGCAACCTGGAGCTTAGTTATATGTCTTCCTTCAATGGTACCCACTCAAAATCTCTTAATGGTTTAGACGTTGGACTTTGCACAATGTTTTTATGTCCTATCATATATGCACTTACAATGTTAAAATGATAAGAGTGATATGCTTCCTAATGAGACAACTATACATAAGCAAGTTAAGCAGTTACTAGAACCAAGGCATCTTACATTCACATGTCATCAATTAGGAGACATAATCTACTAACATGTTGGAAAATGATGTTTCAATTCTATAGGAATTGCAAAAGAAATTCATCAACTCTTTCCCATGTCCATGAAGCCATACAGAACCTAAGTGTAGGCCCAATCCCTTCACTAGATGGTCTAATAATCTAAAGTGTGATCTATTTATTTGCATGGTTCAAAATATCGGTATCGGATGCCGTATCGATAAGTCGAGTATAAGATACATATCGGACCGTATTAGTTGGATATGGCGGAAAAAATCAAGATGCGCTAAGAAACGCTTGGATACGTAAGAAGAAACTTGGATGTCTTGTATAAAATCTCTTTCAAAGCAAATATAAGCTAAAAACAAACTAAATGAAGGCCTCCAACCACCTAGATTTATAACTATACTGCATATGAAAGTTAAGAATTTTGTAAGTTAAAAAAGGCGATCATGCTCATAAACAGTTATGAAAACACAAACAATAGTCACTAGTCAAATATAGACAATACAATCTAAATATTACAACTTTACATTCTATGAAATAAATAAGAATGTATTGAATTACACATAAATTATAAGCTTGAATGTAAGACTTTTTATGGTGGACTGTTACTCTGTTAGTTGATTTTTTGACCCTGCACATGAAAATATTTTTGAAGACTAAAATATGAGTCTTTTTTGCCGGACTTTTGGGTTTTAGTAATATTTTGAGGGGTATAACCTTATTTACATATACATATCTTAAGTATGTACTTAAATGATATTCTATGTAAATAAAGCTGTCCATATCGGGTCAATGTCGTGACTTCTGGTGTAAATGGAAGGAGAAATGGGTGTGTGCCATGCATATCAGTACTGTATTGCCCGTATCGGTAGCTTGTGTGTACCATGCGTATTGGTATCGTATCGCCCATATCGGTAGCGTATCGGTCTGATACAACCAATACGGCTGATATAAGGGATTTTTTATTCCTACGTATCTATGTTTTGGGTGGGCCAAAAACTGGTACGTACCGATACTTTGAACCATGTTTATTTGTTTAATATTAGTTATTTATCTTATATGGGATAGGTGGGCAGGTTCCAGCTGAGGGGCCCCTTGTTGGTTGGGTTCGGGATTTTGCTTTTTCCAATCAAATTATAGAATGGGGCAAGATCAGAATGATGTTGTCATACCAAACCCAAATCCGACCGGAGCCAAGAGAGTTGTTGCCAACCCTAACTATATGTATAGATATGTAGTAAGTAAACCATTTATATATATTATTTGCGTAATTCTAGGAATATATAACCATTTTATGTTTTTTGACTTTTGTTTACATAAATTCAAATTTTAATGGAACAATATTTAGAAGTTGTTACTTTATTTGCTTTGCTGTTTTGGTTTTGCTTTTCCCTTGTCCACTAATCGGTGAACCCCTTGTAACCTTTTTTTCTTGCCTTTAAGGAATTTTAAAATTACCAATAAAAAAATAAAGTTCAAGTAAATGAAATAAAGAAATAAATTTATTCGAAATTTATTTAATAAAAACTAAAAAAAATTGAAGACATAATTAAACGAATATATTTTAAATTATTTTTAAAATAATTCAAATAGGAAATAATCTAGGAAGGTCAAGAGAAGGATAGTCAACTTGTAAAAATGTGTGCCAATTCTCATGCACATGTGAATTGCAATATCTAACTCCAAGGTAGATATTGTAATTCTCATGAAATGTAGGAATTGACACTATTTCAATTCCCACGTAAATTAGAATTCACGGAAATTGGGGGCCTCCAAACACTGGAATTAAAATTCTTATCCTCTATTTCTAATTTTTGACTCCTCAATTCCTCCTCTGATCCAAACAGGCCCTAACTAGAAAATTCTAACCATTCACGATGAAAATTGTGGCTACCGTAAAATATTCAAAAAGATAAAAAAAAAGAACAAATCACAGGGCCAGAACAATAATCTGAGTTAATATCTTTAAAAGGCAGAAAAACCATTTAGTAATTTCATCAGCAGAGGATTGCTTTACACGGTTATGTGCCTCAACCAACTTCAGGCATCTTTGTTTTAGCAACTATTTGTTTCAATTCATGCCTACCAATGAAAGGCCCTTAAATAAATGATTTCCTCTCATAAGGATGATCATATCATTACCTAGTGACAGGATGCTTGAAGCTGGGAGAAAACAACACTAACTGCAGAAAGAGTCCCATGAGCAGAATATATATACATATATATATATATATAGAAGAGACGAAAGAAAGAAATAATCTGACCTGCCAGAAAAGAATTTCCTGCACAGAAGCACTTGTGGGAACACCCTCAGGCCACATTGGTATTACTACATACACTGAGAAACGTTCATTTGCACTGATTTTGCTAGCAATTTTCAACGCCAATTCCATAGGCACTAAATTATCCGCTCCTGCTTACAACAACAATATTGAAATCTCAAAAGCCTATTCCTAAGTACATGCAAGTATTATTTTATTTTTTTTAAGGCGCAAAGGAACATGAGTTCTAGTATGGCACCGAAAAAGAAGTGTTTTTAGCATGTTCAAACTACAGTCAAAAGAAAAAATGCATGCCAAAGTCGAGGTCATGCAGATATAGAGAAAGGATCATAGATAAGAAGATGAGAGAGTCAAAAACTAATTGTTGAATCTACTGGATGTGACTCGATGAAACTAACTCAGTTTAAGTATTGCTAAGTAAACCAACTAAGCAATCATAGCTAGCACAACCAGAGGCAACATATAATATATATACATATATCATCCAAGATGGCCTATTTTCTACCACGCAAGAGGACAATGGACGCGAACTCCAAGTTTCCAGTGTCCACCATCCTTGAACATATAGACAAACCAGATGGTTAATCGGAGTCTAGGCAAGCTATTACCAGCATAGTTGGTGTTGGGGTTATTCACTTAGACCATGCGGTGTCATTTCTTGCCTATATTTGTGATGTTGTGGTCTTCTCTAGTGGAAGTGGGGGAGCACTTCCTAGGTTGGCCTTACAGACACTTCGAGAATAGAGGTAGAATACTCAAGAAGATGACTCCGTTCAAGATTTGTGGGGCTTTAGAAAGAAAGAAATCAAAGAATTTTCAAAGAGTGGATCTTGTTCAGCTTGGCATCTAATTTCTAAGGATGCTCAGATTGTAAATGCTCTGATTTTCTGAATAATTGGAATCAAATTATCCGTAATGAATCATGGTTTTTTTACTTTTTTTTTTGAGGAGTTTCTCATTCCCCTGTACTTGTAGATTTTCATTTATATAATACAATAGTTTTGGACAAACAAAATTGGCACTACACCACAGGGTGTCTAGATACGCCAAGACTCCACTTATCTTTCCGAAATCCACAAATCATTCCAACAGCCTAATTTATGATTGTAGACAAGACTAGTTAATGTGTAAAGTTCAAGCTTGCACCAAAGAAAGTTAAAGTTATTTAGCCTTCAATAAAGTTAAATACAACAATAAACTGCAGAATTGCATTCTGAGATTCCCTTGAAACAAAGAGTGATCAAGATGATCAAAAAAAACAGGAAAGCTAAATATAGAAGCATAAATTTCAGCAACGATCTAATGAAAATGCATGTTATTGGTTATATATGACAGAAAAAACATCTCATGCAAAATTTAACATACAAATACAACTTCTTGAATTTATAGACCTGCATTTTTGTATGATGGCCAGTAATAAGAAGATCCCAGAAAATACTGGTTCTCTATGTATATGAAGTGTTGAGCCGATCTTATTGCTTTCACATATGCAGCATGTATGCTCTTGTCTATTTTCAAGTTCTTTCCACAGATAAGATTCTGCACAATAAATAAAGGAGATGAATAATATTATTAATGTGACTTTAACTCAGCACGGTTTCACATGGAAATGCCCCAACCATAAACTGGAGTGACCTAAACCTGACTGAAAAATGAAAGTAGATACTGAACTCCATATAGCAGTAGTGGGCACTGCATAAGGCAAGCCCAAGAGTATTCACCCTAACCTGTGCCTCAGCCTCCTGGACAAGCTTTGGGAATCCCTTTACTGACCCTGAATCAATTGACCGAAATACCTAAAAATGAGAGTAACCACTATTCACTAGTCGCTAAATATTTATGCAGAAGTTAATAAAGGTAAGAAAATGGTGTTAAAATAAATGTTTTTTTCCCAACCTGCACATGCCAATTCTCAGGATCTTCTTCTTCTGAAACACGTACACTACGGTCACCATCAAGACCAGGAGAGGGACTGAGTATCCATGAAATTCGGTCTAGCTTTATCAAGGCATCATCATGCCAATGTGTGACCTTTTTTAGCCCGAAGTCTCGCCATTTTGTTGCTTTTCTCCATCTTTGTTCAAAATTTTTCATCACATCATATGCAGCGGGACCCTCAATTTTACAGTGTAAATCATGCCATGGTTGTCTCGGGCCTCGGGCACGAGACTGTACAGATTACCAGGAACATAACTGTCAAAATGGTAGGTTTTGGAAGAAAACTATTTTAAAGATACGAACTGCAAAATTGCTTTGATCATAAAAAATCAGCTAAGAAGAATTCTAAATCAACTGCAAGCACTCCAATAAATGCTGGTTCAGCAGTGTTTAAAGTGATATATTATTCCGATACCACAACTTCAATAATATTGAAAACATGGACATCACCTTCCAAGATCCAACACAACGAGAAGTAGATGATATAAAGACTAAAGAGTAAGCCGATTATGGAATAAAGGTGCAGATATATAACTTGAAAACAAAGATCCAATCTCATAAATGTTGAAGACATCTCTAGGGCTGATACGTGCAATTGACTTTATTATGTAGCACCATCGTTGGCAAGCGTGGATCAAAATATTGAGCATACGGATACATATCGGTCGATGCGAATTTGTATTTTACTCGATCGAAACAAAACAGTCATGTATTAAATGAAAACCTGGTTTTAACCGTATCAATTACCATACTATAAGACGTGTAAAGGGTTGTATGAATGGCTTGTTATGCCATTTGTGTAGTCAAATGCGCCTAGTATGCTCATGAGAGTGATGAACAAGGTGCTTAGGCCTTTCACTGGGAGGTTCATGGTTGTTTATTTTGATGATATATTTGTAAAGAGTCCATCCAGTGATATTCATAAACAAGACTTATGTAAGGTCTTTGATGTTTTGAGGAGAGAAATGGTGTATGTGGATTTGAAGAAATGCAGCTTTTTGACGAACAGCGTTTAGTATTTCTTGGGTATGTGATATAATCCAAAGTAATAAAAGGAGATCAATCTAAGGTGAAAGCAGTCCTTGATTAGCCAACTCCTACTAATGTTCAAGGCGTGCAAAGCTTCCATGGATTAACTACTTTTTACCACCGTTTCATCAAAACTTACTAGGACAAATGTAAATGTACTAAACTGCCCCTACAGTTTTCTCTTTGTTAGACCTCTAGCAAATGTCAAGTTGCATTTCAGCTACTCCATTTTGTTGAGGTAAGACTAATCATTTAAGTGTCTCATGATATGCCAAATAGATGTGAAAATATAAAAATATAAATATGTGTGTATATTTTTTTATATATACACACATAATTAAAATGGGTTCAAATCAGCCAGTGATTAACCTAGTGAGAATACCTCATATGGATATCATATGATAGACCATGTCACACAAGAACAGTCATCAACAAAATAACGTAACACAAGAACAGTCATCAATAAAGGAAGGGTTTTTTGCGCTCCCAGTAATCATCAGATATAGGTGGGGTCTATAAACCATTTATAATACCCTTAAATGTTTACTTATGTAATCTTCTTAGCTTTAGAATTACCCTTTAAAGTCTTGAGTTCTCTTTTCCTCTTTGTTCTTCCCAAAAGCCATTACAAGCTGAAAAGCTTTGCAGTGCCTTCCCTTGATTAGAAAACAAAGGAAGCAAACCCTAGTTTATTGATTAACAAATTACAATTTAGTAGGTCCATTTTGAGATATTGGATTCAGGAAAAATTACAATTTGAGATATTGATTAGCAAATTAGATCTTTGAGACATTGGAAATTTGACTCAGCTCACTACCGATGTGTAAGGTCAAAGATAAAACAGCGCCATTGATCCCACCTCCATATAGGTGAAGGGTTGCAACATTAGTAGGTCCATTTTCATAGACCCTTTTAGAAGTAACTACAAGTTCTTGGATGCTCATCTTGTTCAGAGGGAATTCTTTGAATTTGGAGTTGGGATCTCTTCACCAACGTCATGCCTTAAATATAACATGCAATTTTGCAAAAGAGCTGCAGGAGATGTAGACTAAGCACTTACCGGAAATGTCGGATTATGAAAATCATTTGCAAAGACACTGTCAAGATCAACAAAGAGTCTGTGCTCAGGAGTGTCATATCGACCATCACACAGATCCAGACCACCGATGAAAGCAGTTATTTTCCTATTGTTTCCAGTGGCTTGAGTGTCGAGAAGCACACACTTCTGATGGTGAGTAAAGAGGGTTCCCACAACCTGGACTAGAAAGGTACATTCAAATCTTTGAATAAATATGTAAATACTTTAATATACATTAAAGTACATTTCTGACTATTGTGGAATAAAAGCTTAGTAGTCATGGAGAAAATTCCTTCATAAATGTTAAAATTTCTGGCTGAGAAATTAATATTAACATAACAATTCCTTTTTCTTACTAAAACATTTCCGCTTTATAAAAATAATTTTTAATTCCTTAACTGTGAAGATGTGTTTTGATACCTGTTGCTTGAAAATACTAAGCTTATTGCTGGCATAACGAGGAGAAAGCACGCAATGAACGCTCGAATGTCTGAAAAACTTTTTAGTTTCTTCATCATGAGTTTGCATGACACCTTCCTGCATTCAACCCTATGTTCAGTTAGTAAGGTAGTCAGTGTTCCGTCCTTATCTGCTTACCATCACCACATTAAACTTCGTGGGTACAGCACTGACCCGCAACGGCAGGAAAATATGTGTAAGAGGGTGCATGTGTGTGAGGTGGATATGGAAATATGGTTATAAGGACTCTACAAATGGTTCTGAATCCATATACTGACAAGAAAGCATTAGAAGCCAACTATATTTACATTAGAACCACCAACCCTTGAAACTGCTAACCAATAAATCCACCTCAACGACTGTAATAACACGATATAAATACTTTTCAACATTTAATCAAACAGAAGATCCAGTGCTACTATAACGCAAAAGCAACATTAATCGAAAGAGTATAAATGGCCATTACCGTTTTCAGAAGAAATTTGTCATGTGATGTTTTATCATCCCAGATCAGCATAATCACGCGGACTCCTTCTTGTGACTTGTACTTCAACAATTCACCAAGGGATAGCTCTCCTCCAGAGGGTAATGGCTTTGTTGGCTCCCTCACAAGCTTTACAGGGTGGTATATAGACCACCCAATAATATATATCAGATGGTGGGCTTCCAATATGGCATGGCAGATGTCTTCCCAACATTTACCTTGCTGAAAAACCTTCCCGCCATCTAGTGGGATCTCAGGTAGCATGGCATCAGGCACATGAGCATCCTGATAAAGGGTAACTCTCCCTCCTTTGTGGAGTGGGAAGTATGTGTTAGGCACTCCTGAGAAGTTTGGCCCGACACCAACACCACCCTTATACAAAGGATTGTCTCCAACAGGCCTAAACTGTAAAGAAATATGCAATTCAGGATAGGGTTTTAAGGGATTGCCATATGGACCAACAACAGGAAACCAACCATTAATAGTGTTTCCCGATAATATTTTCTCTATAGATATCCCCACCACTCCGATAAGTTGAGCCCCAAGAACATCATTATCTTTAACATGAAACTCCACTTTTGCAACAGGGTGAGCCACTGGTACACAAAAATGCTCTTCCCATGATGGGTCCTCACAGTTGGCAATTATTCTTGTTTGAGCTACCGTTGCCCCCGCTAGGCAAACAGACACATAAGGGTCACTTGTAATGATTGTGTGCCCACTTTTATGCTTATCCTTTCTCCCAAAGGAAGATGTACAAGCCCCAAACATAGTAAAACATCTTCTCATCCTCTCAGAAACTAAATCCATATTTGGAAGAGATCTTGCTTCCAAAATCCACAAATCCAAATCTCCATGCAAGAACATGGTTTCCTCAGAAGCCCCAATCCCATCAGCCAAACTCTCTTGGGAATGATTAGCACCACCGGCCATTTGGACCAATCAAATGCAGAGACTACACAAACACCAAATTCCGAATGCATCTCCTTCTTTCTGCAAATAAATTATAGAGATATCAATCAAAACTGACTATCGGGTTACAACTAGCCCTGTTAATTATATTCAAAATCGATCTTACTTACTTAGACCAAACCAGAGGTTTCAACGATCTTGCATAATGCTAGGAGATAATATAGTCAATAACATACAAGTTTCCACTAAGAAGCCATACAAGTGTTACATAACAATTTCAGGATCTGTATATTGAATCCACTCCTAAAACATTCCAAAGAAATAACATATAATACACAGCACAAGCATCAACCACTGAAGAGAGTAGAAACTCTTCTTCCTTGCCATATGAAAGATTTCAGTCATAGTCATACCCATAATGTCCAATGCATAAGTCTCGAAGTATATATCAGAGATACATCTATCATCTTCACTATTGTAGCCAAACTGTCCAGGTAGCAATAAACATGTTTTCAAATATTTCCTTGCAGAACCACATCACACAAGGCCCAGTCTCTGATTTAACTGATCGAAGAATCGCCGCCTCCACTGAAACACCAGCAACAGAGAAAAAATCAGATTACACCCAAAACCCTTATGTGACTATGTATTAACATTCATGCATAGATGTGTCCATACATACGAAGACACATATATACAGAAATTTTATGTATTTAAGAACTGTACTACTGGGAATATTTATGTGTACATCCATGTCTATAAGACATGCACAAACTCATACCAAATCTGAAAAATCCAAACATTCCATTAATCCAAGTTGAAAAATGAGAGTTTCAGACACACATCCCTTGGTTCTCAGAATTTAATAACTCCACAGAGCTTAATAACTCCACAGAGCTTAAAGTAAATCAATGTAGCAAAAACCAAAATATATGAAAACAAAACTTTTATATCTAGTTATATTGAAATTATCCAGCAAAGCAAATCCAAAATATTTCAAAGAATTTCAATTCCTGGGTCCAATTCTTACATCCTAATTTAAAATTTTGGCACTATGGGCAATTATCTTGACATTTTCAAGTTTGCTAAACTAATTGATGAGAAGGGAAGAAATCTCATACAAATATGGTTGTATATCTCTTACCTCGAAAAGAGGGAGATGAATACACATCGGGAGTTCTAGGTCCACTAACCAACAGGGCTGAGAATGATTCAACCCTTAGATCTCCTGATGAGCAACAGAAGGCTGAGATCTCCTGCACGAGCATAGGACATTCATTGAAAGAAGAAGAAGGAAGTCGAAAGACTTCTGAGATATAGACTAGAATTTTGTTCATGTAAAAGTGGGTTTGTCTAAGTAATTTTTTATCTTTTTCCATTTGCAATCTGTATCTAGCTGGTTCTAATTGGTCATTCATTCTTTATGCTCTATCATACAGAATTGGTTTGTCATGCAATTGGCTAGATCTCGGAGGAAGTTGTGAAGGCTTTACCTCCAAAACTTTTGACATTACATTTTATTTGGAATCTATTTTTGAATTGAGCTTGTTGAATCAAGTTGACTGGACTGGACCTATAATTGTTTCAAAGACTACTATGACATTACATTTTATTTGGAATATTGAGCTTGTTGAATCAAGTTGACTGGACTGGACCTATAATTGCTTCAAAGATTACTAGTGACTGCACTGGGTGCTCATCAATTAAAAGCCACAGCAAATACTTCTTCATTGCAGACAATTTTAATCTTAGCAGCATGGAATCCCCCTAGAGCCCGAACATCCATGTATCCTTGCTTTCCACTTCCTCAGGAAGATGACCTTTGTTCTGATTGTGGCTTTTGTCATCCCAGTTCTCCAGCTTTTTTTCTTACATCAGGAGCCTGTCTTTCCGAGGGACAGGCGGGGATTAGATGTGCCTAAAGTCTGACCAGAAACCAAGTTAATTCCAGAGTCAGGAAATTAGATAACTCAAGTTCCATAATGAATATTGCGGAATGATAATCAGGAATGCTCTTAGTTAATAAGGATGTATATTTGAAGGAGTCTGAAGTTTCATTATGAAATGATTAAATTAATTTCATGACCAATGATTTTCGATATGAGACGTTGGAAATAAGTACCTTCATCTGATGAATTGGTTATTGCATCCCACAGTACATCATAACAACAAGAGTTTGTTCATTTTCTGATTGTGAAAGAGGGGAGGACGCTACCACACAATCTTAACCCCAGCAGTAGAACATCTCTTCTATGTTCCAATTCTATCAGAAAATTGCTACTTTTGAGTGATAAGTATTCAGCAAATTGAGAATTGTAACAGACAATGTTGTAGCACAGTAGATGAGTTTAAAGGTTATTCAGGATTATGGTTTGCTTAATGGTCACTGCACCAAGTATGATGAACACATCAGGGGTCATAATAGTGGTAAGGAGTGTGGTTACAGCTTTAACCCAGTCCATACTATAGAGATATGCTTGAATCAAAGAGAGCTACGTATGTGGGACGTGATGGGATAAACCCGATTCTACAACCTAGAGTGTAGACCCTTAGCAAGTATCATAGGATTGAAACCCAAGGCGCCTACTTCTCCTCACATATCTCTAACATATGACTGCCCATACTACTATAATGGGATTAAGGCTTCTATATCTCATTTCTCACTTCTCATTTCCTAAAGAATTTTTTAGCCTCACTTCCTATTTCTTGCTTTTGCTTTGCTTCTTGTTTTCGTGTCTCGCTCTAGCAACTATGGGAAGAATAAGATATTTGATCAGCCACTCCCTAAGGCATAACTCAAAAAATTAGCAAGGCACCTGAAAGCTTCTTCAATGTCAATGCCCACAATAAAACTCATCCCAAATTAATCAGCTAGAAGATCACCTCAAAGCATTTCAGCAGGTACTTCAAGTTGGAGATCATACTACAACTTGAAGGATCCCCTTGAAGTTGTAGTATGGCAACATTGGATAACCAGAAACCAGTGTTACAAATCTTGTTCTCAGGTTTTTATCGGCTGAATTTTTCTCGGGAAATTTTCAAATATGGAGTTTTTTTCGGGTAATTCTGGCCTAAATCTCGGCTTAAAATTACAAAATATAGTAATATATATTACCAATTTATAAATTCATCAAACCAACAATATTGGGTATTTTTTGCGATTTTTTAAAAATTTCGGGATATTTACGAGATAAAAAGAGAAACTTGTATTTTTTTGGGAGATTTTTAAAATACCGCAATAAAAACGGAGTTTTAAACTTTAGATATTTTTCTCGGGAGATTTGTAACAATGCTAGCACTTTCAAATTGTTGAAATAGCGATATGTACTATAACACCTTTGAAGAAGATAATAACAAAACTTGAATCAAAGGTAACACATGCAATATGGGTCGGACAAAGAGATGGTTGTTGATTCAATAGAGGCCTCCCGTTGATGAAATTGAACTTTAGTGGTTGAGTCTATCACGACAGGAGTTCAGCAATCATGTGTCATAACTCATAAGGGATTATCAGCACAAGCCAATAAAAGGGTGATCTAGTCTAAGGTAACACATGCAATATGGGTTGCACAAAGAGATGGTTGTTGATTCAATAGAGGCCTCCCGTTGATGAAATTGAACTGCAGTGGTTGAGTCTATCACAACAGGAGTTCAGCAATCATGTGTCATAACTCATAAGGGATTATCAGCACAAGCCACTAAAAGGGTGATCTAGTCTATTGGGAAGGAATCTTGATGGCAGAAAGCAGGGCTCTAATAAGAGGCCTTACAAGCGTACACTAGCGAGCATGGTTTAAAAAACTTCAGTATTGATGTGCATATCGGTAAGTAATAATTAGTATGTGTGAAGAAATGCAACAAAAATTTAGGAAATGCAGGAAAGGCATGAAAACTCATGAAAACAGCAAACAAAATTTGTTTTAATCCAAATATAAGCTAAAAATATAATGGATAAATTTCAAAAACTATCATTTTAAATGTATTTATGAGGTACTACAATGCATTACTTCGTAAAAAGCACATATACGAGGCACGAATATGTATACATACACCAAATAACATTTACCAAAATTAAAACAATAGAATCAAAAGAAAAAAAATGGGATCTACAGGCTACAGCATACCTCTCAAAACAATGTTTCCCACTTTCGATTCAATTTCCACGGAGATATAATTTGGAATTTTAACCAAAATGAAAGCAAAGGAGTGGTCATTTTTGGGGTTAGAAGAATTGGTTCTAAGGGCGATCGAATTAAGGATTTTTCAAGTTTGAAATAAATTTCTATACACATGATGAATACGTACCAGTTCTGATAATATCGATATGGTCAATACTCAACAGAATCACAAGAATTTTGTTTCGGTTTAATAGAATATCGATATATATCAAGCAAGATGTATCGATATGCTTGATATTTTGAACCATACTAGCAAGAGAAGGGATTAGGGACCATCTAATTTAAGGTGACTCCCATGATAGAGTAGAGCAACACAAGCAGACAGCCACCGTGGAGATTCAGGACGACTATTAGTGACATCCGAATAATGTGTAACAGCAACTTTGACATATATGAGACTGAAACATGTACTTAGAGAGGCCAATCATGTGGCCTATAATGTACCTAGAAAGGGTCATATTGTGGGGCGAGAGTCCATCTGATTCGGGACGTACCCAAGGGAGGGTAGTAGGCTCAAACAAGAGGATCATTTATGGCGTTCTCCTAGGATTTGTCTGCCCGAGTGTTATGTTCTTCTTTCCACACTAAAGAACTAACTAAAGTTGGTTTGCTTGTTAAGCAAGTGAATTTTCTTCTAGAGAAAGCATGTGAATTTGCTTCCTTAGCAAGTAACTTCCATCAAAAAGCAAGTAATTTATAGAATGTCTTGTAACCCTTTCTTTCTTGATGTACCATAACCTTGTAAGCTATGTCACTTTTTTGGATTGAAGCTTACTTAAGGAACAAGTACCTAAAGTAAATCTTTGGGGATTGCATCAGGATGGTATAATCACTCAGAATTAGCATATCCACTTGCAAGGCCTTTTGTTAATTCAGTATACAAGCTGGTGTTCACCATGCCCATACACACTCATCTGCAACTCTTGGAAGAAGATATGAGTCAAGTGTTATCCAAAGAAACTGATGATCCTATTAGCAGAGTCATGAATTTTTTTGGCCTCCAACTCTAAAGGGTTGTTTGCCCAGCACACTGGATCTGTCAATGGTAGATCAGATGTCCATTTTAACACCAGAATAAGTGAACTTTGTGAATTTCTACTTGCCTCTCAGCCTCCAAAACTCAATTTGGCAATCCATCTCTGCATTTATGTTTTCTCCAACAACCACATCCTTTTTGACATGGTTGAAAGCATAGTTACCAAACACCCGTATTATACCCATATAATACTTTTAGGAGGGGTCGCCTGTTACGTATTATATCCGTATCGCCATATAATATTTTTTTAATACACAAATTGCATATTAAACACGTACAATACATGCTTTTTGCCGTACTTTTACCGTATTAAACGCATATTGTATATTAAATGATTGCAATTAGTTAATATCATGAGTTTTATTTATTTATAATTATTTTTTTATTTTCTCATACTTGTACCGTGTTTTTGCCATATAACACCCGTACTTCCTAAATGGATCATTGTCCTATTATACCCGTACTTGGGAACTATGGTTGAGAGGCTTTAGCTCATGGGACATATAGGAGTGGTTACAGGCATAATGAACATCATATATTCTTCCCCTATACTCCTCGGAGATAAAGAAGACAGTATCCAACTTTTATAAAGAGTTTTGGACTGCATGTATGGTGTAGCCTTACTTAAGTAGGATCCATCCAAAATTATTCAATCCCTCACAACTTCTCATCCAAGGAGCTATAATTCATCCATTAAAATGCAATCAAGAACAGAAATGCAGCAGAAAAACATTAACTTTAGACCATTAGAACGACCCAGTTCAGATATTCCCATCCATTTGCTCTAAAATTCATCATAATACCAACCAAAATAACTAAGTTCAACAAGAGGAAGATAAATTTAAAAAAAGGGGGGGATTTTTTTTAGCACCCAACTCCCCAAATTCCCATACCCATATACCTTATCAGTCATTAGAACATCCAGAGACAGAGGAAAGCAAGATTTAGGAAATTATAAACGAACAAGGCAGGTCTAGAATCATCAATAGAAGGCCCAAAAAAATTCATTCATAGAAAATGAGGAACTCTCTTACCAGAAGAAGAGAAGCGAGAAATGGGAGGATCAGAAGGCGAGCTGGTCGGATTTGGAGGAGAGGGTAAGGGCTTGGTGAGGAGAAAAGGACGCAACGCGAGAGAGGAAGCGGAAATGGCGGGAGTGCGAGAGGTGGAAGCCACTCTCTCTCGCATCTCCATAACAAGACCGTTGCCATGCCCGAATGGACCGCTTACCTCGCCCAACTCTCATTTTCGCTCGGAATTAGTCTAGCGATACTCCCACATTTATAGTCCCTAATCTTATCCGTATATCTCAATTATTAAACTAAACCGTTAGGATTCGAGCTGATGTGGCAATAGAAAAGACAAAATAATCCTAGTGGTTGGTTATAAACGGTTAGGATTATGACGTACAATTGAGAGTACCCATAGATATTTCATTTTCTTTAGCCCTTTTGAAAACCACTAGTTGGCTCAACACGTGCCTTGCACGTGTGGATTTCTTTTTCTCTAATTTTATTTTTTAATAAAAATAAATATTTATTAGCAAATAGAAGTAAAAAGAACTTTATTTTATTTTGCAAAGCAATGACAAGATTTTTTTTTTTAAAAAAACTATTTTTATCGATAATTACACAGAAAATAACAAAAAAGAGTGAGAAAAAAGAAATAAAACATTAACAATAAAACACAGGTATGGAAATCCAAGTAAATTTGTACTTATTACTGTTTTTTTTTTTCTTTTGTAATGCGTGAATTAAACTTTGGCAAAGAGATTACCCATTTGATTAGGAAAAAAATAAGGAAAAGCATAATCATTTGTCCATTTCAACCTCTCACCCAAAGATCCAACCCAAACGTAGAATAGTTTTTTAAAAATAAATAAAACCAACACTCAAAAATTTCAACTCAAAACTTACAAATTTATAAACTCATAAATCTCAAATATTTCATTCAATCTCATTTCAATATCTGCATCTCTTTTGGATGATACTGGTCAAAATAGGACATTGGCTTATATTTGGAATCTTCAGGTTAATTAGTTGGACTCGCTCCATGCCCGATTGGGTTAGCTGGAAACCTCCAGACTATGATTTCTTTAAAGAAATTTTGAATCTCTGCAATCAAGGGTGAATCCCTTGAATGTCTTGCTACTTTTATATAGACATTTCAATAAATATACGTTACAACAAGTAAGGATGAGTTTCCTTTTATAAGTAGGAAATCATTCATAAAAGAGGATTTACCAAATCCTAACGTTAGGATTCTCTAGAATCCTCTTGAGATTGAATTTCTTCTTTTGTATGAGTGTTTCCATGTTCATCGTGTCTCCCATGTGTGTTTGACACGTGGTGGGTTGGGATCGGAAGCTGACTTGCTTGAGTCTCTGCTTCTACACGCCCCCTCAAACTGGGTCGGGGCTTGGACCAGAGACCCAGTTTGACGCGCAAATGCTCAAAAGTTTTTCGAGGCAGTGGTTTAATGAAAATATTCGTGACTTGATTATCAAATGATACAAATTGAGTCACTAGCGATCCAAGGGCTACCTTTTCACGAACAAAATGGTAGTCGATCTCGATGTGCTTCGTGCGTGCGTGACATCGAGTCACTAGCGATCCAAGGGCTACCTTTTCACGAACAAAATGGTAGTCGATCTCGATGTGCTTTGTGCGTGCGTGAAATACTGGATTGATTATCATATGGAGAGTCGAGATGTTATCACAAAACAATGTTGGGGGCCGTCACAAATATAATCCAATAATCATGTAGCACGAAAGATAACCATGTGATTTTGGCGGTTATGGATGCAAGTGCACGATAATCCGCCTCTGTACTTGATCGTGCAAACGTGGGCTGCTTCTTGGCACTCCATGGTATACAATTACCGCCCAGATAGGTACAATAGTCTGTAGTAGATATGCGATTTAGTGGGCATCCAACCCAATCGACATCGCAGAATCCATAGAGTTCCATCGGGTTATGTGACAGAAGGCGAATACCATGATCAAGTGTCCCTTGTACATAGCGAAGAATACGCTTGACAAATTGATAATGGGAGGTGGTTGGATTTTGCATGAATTGATAGACATAGTTCACGCTATATGATATATCAGACCTCATGAATGTGAGATATTGTAGGTCACCCACAATACTACGATAGTGATGTGGGTCATGAAACACTTGATCATTGACACTAGGAGGTCATATCTTAGACATGAGAGGAGTAGCTATGACTCGACAATCCTTCATTTGGGCTCATTGGATGAGTTATTTGGCATATTTATTCTGATTAAAGAAGAGCCCACCATTTAACTGACTTACTTCAACTCCGAGAAAATAATGCACAAATTCAAGATCTGTCATCGCGAACTCTTGTCCCAACCTTTCGATTAACTAGTCAAGGAGAACCGGGGTTGCTTCATGTGAGAATAATATCATTAACGTAAAGCTAGAGAAGTAGTGTTCCAACCGAGCTATGGCATATAAATAGGGATGCATCTGCTGAGCTGCAAAAGAACCCCACGACAAGAGATATGTATTAAACCGGTCGAACCACGCTCTAGGGGCTTGTGAAGTCCATAAAGGGCCCGTTTGAGACGGCAAATAAATGTGGGCTGAGCTGGGTCTTTGAAACCTGGCGGTTGCTCCATATAGACATGTTCAACCAATCTCCCATGGAGAAAGGCATTCTTAACATCAAGTTTCCTTATATCCCAATTATGAGTTAGAGCAACAGTCAAGGGGACTCTTATGGTGGCAGCTGGCTTGATCACAGGGGAAAATGTCTCAAAGAAGTCAATACCGGGTTGTTGGTTAAAACCTTTATAACAAGATGGGCTTTTAGTCTTTCAAGTGTGCCATTTGATTTTAATTTAGTCTTGTATATACTCTTGCACCCGACCACATTTATGGTGAGATCCCACATGCAATTATTTTGTAAGACCGTGATCTCTTCTTGCATAGCCAACAACCACCCCGAATGCTTCATTGTTGACTTGATTGTTTTGGGCTTAGTAGGAATAGCATCCACCATGAATGCATAATTGGATGCAAAATATTTGGGGTTGGGTTTGAGCGTGCCAACACGTGCCCAAGTCTCCATCATATGCTTGGACTGTGGATTTTCCGTGATGGATGTGGCATGTTCAAGTGATGGAGATTGAGATAGCTCTAATGTCAATAGATTGGGAGCAAGAGGTGGACTCATGACTGAAGGTTGAACTTGAGGTACAAATGGTGCTGGACACGTGGTGAGTTGAGGTTGGCCCGCACTTACACTTAGGATCGGGTGGTGTTGGTCTATCTGGTAACTCAGTCATAGCACCCATTGGAGCACTTGGTGACTCAGTCATGGCAACCATAGGAACAATTGGTGACTCGGTAATGGAACCTGGTGGCCTTTCAATATTTGATGCAATATGTTGTTGCTGCATATGATTTGAGAATGAAGACTAGTCCGTCACTGTTGGAAGTGGAGAGGTGAATGGCGGTGTTGGTGTGGCCTCTAGTTGTTCGGCTGCACCATTGATCCATTAAGTGAACATGGTGATTTATTCATTGGAATAGGCTGATGCAAACAACGAACTTGGATCCTTAAATGGAAAAATAGACTCGTTGAATACCACGTGTCTAGATATATAGACATGACGTGTAGGCGGATGATAGCAGCGGTATCCTTTATGAGATAAACTGTACCCCAAAAAGATGCAAAGGAGAGATCATGGATCAAGTTTGTGCTTCCCGTAGTCCCTTAGATAAGGGAAGCACCCGCAACCAAAGACACGTAGACAAACCATAATTTGGTTGTTTTTCCACTAGTTTCTCATATGGGCTTTGCCAACCAAGGACCCTAGAAGGTTGCCAATTGATGAGCCATACAGTAGTTCCGAATGCCTCAACCTAGAATTTTCTCAAAACTCCACCGTGAAACATCATGGTTAGACCAAGTTTAGTGATATTTCTGTGTTCTCTTAGCAAGGTCATTTTGCTCCAGTGTGTAGGGACATGACATCCGGTGTCGGATCCCATGTTGGAGTAAGTAATTTAGAAATTCTTTTTTCCTGAACTCGCCTCCTCCATCAGATTGGAACACTTTAATCTGTGTTCCGAACTCATTCTCAATTTGCTTGTGAAATTTAATAAAGCACTCGAAGAAGTCAGATTTGAATATCAATGGAAAATACCTTGTAAAGTGAGTGCAGGCATCAACAAATATAGCATAATAGTGAAAATTTTGATTAGATAAAATAGGAGCCGCCCCCTATAAATCACAGTGAATAACAAAAATTGGCTCATCACAATGTCCATCAAAACTTAAAAAAGGCAAACGACAAGCCTTCGTCATTTGACAACTGTTGCAAATCTCCTCATTTTTATTACCAGCCTTATTCTTGCTTAAAATAAGCTTCAATGTGAGGGTGACCTAATCGCTGGTGCCATACGTCATCACAAGCTACTTGAAATCAAGTTGAAAAAAATGCTACATCATCACATAGCAGAAAGGCATATAGCCCCCCACACTCACAGCCCGCTGCAATCATTTGTCAAGTTTTCCTGTTCTTTATCACAAAACGATTTGATGAAAATTCAAACACATAGGGATTGTGAGCGCGGGTTTCGGGAGAACCCTGGTTTGCATCTCACGGGTTGAGTTAAGAGTCGCCACCTATTCATTCGGAAGGGATAAGTCCCCGGGATTTGGATAAGGTCTTGGTCTGTGATCAGAGATCAGGGTAAGAGGTTCGGTTAAGTCCGGGGAAGGGATTAGGCACCCCGGCACTTCCACTTTCAGTGGTTCCCTACTTGCTAGGATTAAGCCAAACTAATCTCAATTTTAATCAAATGCTTTAAGTATTTAAGAAAATGCTAATCTAAGAAGGAGAAAATCCTAGACTAGGGTCGAACCCGGGTTGGGCTGCCTACGTACTCACATAGGGGTGAGATCAGACCGAGCGTAGTTCTGGCACATGAGCCCGTGCCAAGGCTAGGGGTGTATGTGTGTGCACCAAAGGTGGCTTAGGGTCTAGCCGGGAGGCTAGGGGTGGTTGACCGGGTTGGTCAAGTGCTTGGTATTGGGCCCGGTAGGCCTAAGGTAAGTCTGATAGGGTAGGGTTGGGCCCGGTAGGCCGAGGGTGAAGCCCGGTAGGCTAGTTTGGGCCCGGTAGGCCGAGATTGGGCCCGGTAGGCCAAGGGTGAGCCCGGTAGGCTAGGGTTTGGCCCGGTAGGCCGAAGAGTGAGGCCCAGTAGGCCCAGGGTGTTTTAACTAAGGGTTAGGGTTGCTAACCGAGGTTAAGAAAGGTGATTAACCTTGGTTAGGGGTGCTAACCATGGTTAAAAAAGTTCAATATCAGATTTTTTGGTCTTTTTGAATTTTTCTGATTTTTTTGGGATTTTCTCAGATTTTTTTCCAACGGTCAAAGATGCTTAACCGTGGTTAAGGAGGGGAGGTCACCATGGTTAAGGGTCTTAACCATGGTTAAATGGTCAAAAGAGACCATTTTTGGGTTTCTCCTAATATTTTGGATTTTTTGAGCATTTTTCCAGATTTTTTCCGGGTCAGGATTTTTTACCCGTGGTTAAGGGTCAAAAATGGGGTCGACTCTGATTAAGTGTCTTAACCACAGTAAAAAATGAAATTGAAGACATTTCTGGATTCCATGTAATATTTATGATTTTTTGATGCTTTTTCCAGAATTTTTGCTAGGTCATGGGCCGCTTAACCATGGTTAAATGTTAACCACGGGTGAGTTTAACCATGGTTAAGGGGCCGACTGAAGCAAAAGTGAGCCTAAGGTCCATAGCAGGGCCTAGACGGGCCTCCTACCCGGTCTGGGCCCCCACAAATATCCGAAATTGCAAAAAACTCTAAATTTTCATCAAATTTTTAACCATAGTTAACATGAATTTAACTATGGTTAACAAGGGAATCGTGGGAATCCGAGACCACCAGTGGGTAGCCTGATATGTGAGGAACAATTTGGGCCCTTGTGGGACCCAAGGGGATGCCGTATGTGGGCCCCACAGTGGCCCAAAGTTGCTCCGACAAACACCACATAAAATGACGATTTCTACCAAAAACAGATTTTTTCCCAAACTTTGCAGCAATTTTTCCGTTTATTGGCTCAATCCCTGGGGGATCTGAGACCATGGTAGCAAAGCCTACTATGAGGGAAACAATTTGGGCCCTTGTGGGGCCCAAGGGGAGGTCGGATGTGGGCCCCACAGAGGCCCAAAGTTGCCTCCTCGCACAGATTTTTACACTGTCGACCCCACTTTGGGGTCGATTTAACTATGGTTAGAGTGCGATTTAGAGGCTGAAATTGTGCAAGGAGATAGCCTGGAGTGTGGTGAATCTATCCATGGCCTTGGTTTTCACCAAGGCCGGGTCTATCCATGGTTAAACCGGGGTTAAAGGCAGTGTCTTGAAAACGATTTTTTTTGAAACTTTTTTGGAAAAAAAAAAAAACTTGTTGGGGCTGATTGGGTGTAAACCAGGGGGTCTAGGGGGATTCCTCATGGATTGCGGACCCCCCCAAACCTCCAGGGAGCACTGCCACGGTGGGAGGTGGTGATGCTTGTGGCCACGCCTCAAGGAAGAAGTCCCCCAACCCACTATTTAGCCATGAAGAAAACAAACAAAAAAAACAAAGACAAGCAAAATGGGACCCCTGGAATGGGACCAGGGGTCCCTTACAATAGTAAAAACTAGGAGCAAAAAATGAGAAGGGGTAAATATACCCTCTGCCGTGTACTCGTGGCGGAGGCTCGGCGATATGCTGCAAAGGCGATCGAACTCGGTTGGGGGCAGGCCTGGAGATGCGCGAGGATGATCCGGACGGCCTAAGGCTCGATTATGTAGTACTTCAAGAGCTTAGGAGGGGGGTGGACAGCTGGCCGAAGTGGGCGAATGCCCTGTAAAAAAAATTCAAAAACACTCTTTCCAACAGTGGTGCTTTAAGAGCTTAGGCTCGGCTATGGGGAGAGTGTTATGCACTTGTGGTGGACCTAGGGAAGTCAAGGTAACTGGTAGGGAATGCGTGGGACCTAAATGGACGGGGTATGAAGGCCGGAGTGGAGGAGGTGACTGTAATTTTTTGGCACGTTTTTCTTTTCCTCGCTGTTTTTTTTTTTTTTTGTTTTTTTGCCAAACAGTGGAAGGTGGAGGCTTAGAGAAGCTTATGGTGGCTTATGGAAGCAATGTGGGGACCTAACTAAGGTTGTGGTAGGGTTGGCCGAATGTGGAAGAAGGTCTGTTTTTCCAAAAATCCCCCTCAAAACAGTGGCTATGGAGGGCTTTAAATAGAAGAAGAATGAGGGGAGGGAAAGGGATAAGGATGAGTTGAGGGTACCTCGGCGTGGGGAACATGGTCTGGAGGAGAGCAGGTCGCAGAGGCAGCACTGGGCATCGTCCCTTTGACAGGGACGATGAACAGTGTCATTTTGAAAAAAAAAAATTTTTTTTTTTTTTTTTTTTTGCTTTGGGCCGGTTGGTTTGGTTACGTGGGTTGGGCCCAACCCGCATATGGGCCCTGCCACATGGGGTTGGTGCCCAACCACACCCCTCCAAAATTTTTTTTTAATTTTTTTATTTTTTTATTTTGCTTTTCTTTGGTAAAAAAAAACTTTTTTTTTTTTATTATTATTTTTTTATCTTTAAAAAAAAACTTCTTTTTTTTTTTTTTAAATTTGTTTTGCTTTGTTTGTTTTTTTTTTGTGTGATCTTTTATTTGGTTTAGGGTGGGTCCCACCCCCTACTACCCTAAAAAAAATCATGGTTTCTTTTTTTCTCTTTTCTTTTTATTATTATTATTATTTTTTGAATTTCAAACTTTTGTTTTATTTCCTTTTTGGGCTAAACCCCCACACATGTGGGGAAAGCAAAAAGTACTTTAATCTAAAACAAAAATTTGAATTTTAAAAAGGGGTGGTGTGGGTCCTACCTTAGATTTGGCTTAATGGGCCCATGCTTGGGCCCACAAACAAGGTTTTATCCATTTGGGACTTGAAAAGGGGCCTTGAGTCCATGGGACTTTGCCTAGGGCTTGGGCTAGGGCTAGGCTTGGGCTAGACCTAGGTTTAGGTGAGCAGGGTGTAAAAATTGGGTGCTTACAGCTGCCCCTCTTTGCCGGAGAGTGCCAGGATGGCGATTGAACGGCAAAGACTGGAAACATCCTATTTTTACACCGAAATGAATGTTAGGAACGATGCAGGCTGTGAGTGTGATGAAATGATGAATACTACTGCTAGAGGATAGCGAGTAGCAGGGAAAGAACATGAATATAGAGATGGCATGGCCCTAAGGCGTTGGCCAGAAGAAAATGTCGCTCGGAAGCGTCGAAAGGGATCGATCGAAACAACGTTTCCCGGGGGATATTAGCCGGATCGATCGGAGGACACACTGGGTGTCGAGAACACAGGAGATGTTAGGCATTCCGGGTGTCGACAAAGTGTGTTATATCGACGCTCACCTCGGGTGCTAAGGACACACGGGTGTCACAGAGGGGACATACAGGTAGTGCACACTGTAAAAGCGCACACGAGATGTCGGGCATGCGAGGTGTCGACAAAGTGTGTTATGTCGACGCTCACTTGGGATACCCAGGACACACTAAGGTGTCACAAAGGGGACATGCGGGTGGTGTACACTGTCAAGGTACACGCGGGATGTCGGGCATGCGAGGTGTCAACAAAGTGTGTTATGCCGACGCTCACCTGGGATGCCCAGGACACACGGGAGTGTCACACAGGGGACATGCTGGTGGTGTACACTGTCAAGGCACACACGGGATGTCGGGCATGCGAGGTGTCGACAAAGTGCGTTATGTCGACGCTCACCTGGGATACCCAGGACACACGAAGGTGTCACAAATGGGGACATGCGGGTGGTGTACACTGTCAAGGTACACGCGGGATGTCGGGCATGCGAGGTGTCGACAAAATGTATTATGTCGACGCTCACCTGGGATGCCAAAGACACACGGGGGTGTCACAGAGGGGGACATGCAGGAGGTAGTGCTGCAGTGTGACGAGATTGTCACGGAGCACACAGGATGTCCGGCATGCGAGGTGTCGACAAAATGTATTATGTCGATGCTCACTTGGGATGCCAAGGACACACGGAGGTGTCACAGAGGGGGACATGCAGGAGGTAGTGTACACTGTAAAGGTACACACGGGATGTCGAATTGATTGGAGATTTGACTTTGATATAACCGTGAGACACTGAGTTTGATCAAGTTTGAATGATGCTGAAGAGTTTTATCATGCAGGGGGATAAAGGCGAGGTTGCTTTCCCATGACTCTGCTGAC
Organism: Tetracentron sinense; assembly: GCA_015143295.1. Lineage (NCBI taxonomy): Eukaryota > Viridiplantae > Streptophyta > Magnoliopsida > Trochodendrales > Trochodendraceae > Tetracentron > Tetracentron sinense. The sequence continues at coordinate 48,694,671 of CM026552.1, forward strand.
TGCAACTTGCTGGGGAGGTGCGGAAACGGCTTTTTCTGCTTTACCTGTCGGGGAGTCTTAGTGCGGGTTGGCTCAAACAGATTTTGATACCCGGAGTTTACTTGTTTTTGAAAAATCTTTTCAGGAAAAGTGTAGAAGACTTTTGTAAAGATTTTGATTTTTACAAAAGCGTGCTTAGTTAGCTTTTCAGATTTGCCAGTAAATCGCCTTTGTTCAGGGCTTACGGGATTTTGTGGGTTCCTTTTCATTCTTGGAGAACTGAGTACGATTCAAAGCAGGATACTGCAGTTTCGAGCTAAGGACCCTGGTTGGGGAGAAGCTTTTAGAAGACTTCTGGACCATTGCTGGGGATGAGCATTATTGAGAGGCTGTCGGAGGCTTTTACCGGGGGATCCAATGAGGATTGGAAGATTGTTATAACCTGATGCTGAGGATTCGTTGAGGAGTAGGGCTCTGTTATAGACTATTGCCAGGGGGTCTGGGGCTTTCCGATTTGCTGGGGATTTCCCAATGTATGCCCCTCTGCTGGGGAGATGCTTTCTGGAGGATTCTCTGTTGAGGAATCACCTGCTGGAGATATTCCCTGATGGAATCTTTGTTGGGGATACTGATCCCTTGAGTTTAGTGAGACTGATCGCCACCAGATCTTGTTGTCAAACTGATTTTCAGCTTTTCTTCCCTTTTTTACCCTTGGGATGACCAAGTCATGGGGTTCGCATAATTTTTGCGCGATGAGGCCGTTGCCGGTTTTCCTCATGCCTGCAAAGCTGATTAATTTTGTCCCTTTTTTGCCCCTAATCGCAAGACTAGGTCTGGGAGTCGCGTAACTTTTACGCAATGAGGCCGTTTCCGGTTTTCACTCATGCCCGCGATTTGTTTGAGGGTTCCGATCTTCTCCCTTCACTGCCCTGATTGACATTCGTTGGGGATTGATACTCTACTGGGGATATAGGCGTGACATGGCACTTGTACTTGCAGTTTCTAGGGGATCTGGGAGGACTTAGAATAGGACGAAACGTTGGTTAGGGGACCGAAGTTTGGGACAACCTGGAATTATTCTTGCTGCAACTGACTTGCATGGGGGTTTTCTGTTGAAGCTGAATTTCTTGTTGGGCTCCACTGGGGATTGTCCTCTTTGGTAGAAGCTGATTGTTTTGGGATTCCTCCCTGTTTTTTTTTGGCTCATAGGGTCCCTGACTTGGAAAATGTTTCCCGTCGTGAAAATTGGGAGAGTTTGTCTCTGTTCGAGGAGTGACTCTATGGGGAAAAAGTTGTTCCTATGAAGAGAGAGTTTTACGAAGTTTTGGACTCTCTTTGGGAGAAAAGATTTTGAGGGATTAAGTCCCTTTTTGCGACCGCACCTGATTTGTCAGGTTGCCTACGTACCCTTTGCAGGATCAGGTCATGACGTAGTTCAAACAAATGCCACAGATTGGCGAGGGAGGGTGTCCCTGAAAGGTTTTTGTGAGAGAAAGGCTGTTAGGCTCGAAGGGCTAGCTAGCAGATTTCATTGATTTTTGTAAAAAATGGTTACATTGCTGGGGGTAAGGAGTATGCCAATGACGGCCTCCTGTCATTTCCCGGAGATCCTATGAGTACAAAGTGCCTGTCAGACCTAGACCCTAAGCGTAGTATCGTTTAACTTTGTCCATGTTGACGGGCTCTGGGAGGTCTTCGTCATCCATACGTCCGAGTCGCAGGGCCCCACCAGAGAATTTGTCCCGGACTATGTATGGGCCTTCATAATTGGGTGTGAACTTGCCCCTCGAGTCAGGACGGTTTGGTAATATCTTCCGGAGAACCAGGTCACCGATCTCAATACTGCGGGGCTTGACTTTCTTGTTAAATGCCCTAGCCATACGCCTCTGATAGGCCTGAGAGTGATCCATGGCTTTCAGTCGCCGTTCTTCAATCAAGTTCAGCTGTTCATATCGGGTTTGTGCCCATTCTGCTTCTGATATTTCTGCTTCCATTAACACCCGGAGCGATGGAATCTCTACTTCGATGGGGAGGACTGCTTCCATACCATAGGCAAGAGAAAATGGTGTTGCCCCTGTTGAAGTTCTGATGGACGTTCTATAGGCCATGAGAGCGTATGGGAGCATCTCATGCCAGACAGAATAATTGGTTGCCATCTTCTCAATGATCTTTTTCAGATTCTTATTAGCTGCTTCCACTGCTCCATTAGTCTGTGGCCTGTATGGTATGGAGTTATGATGTTGAATCTTGAATTTTTGGCAGAGATCAGTCATCCCCTTATTGCAGAAGTTGAGAGCATTGTCTGTCACAATCTCGAATGGGACACCATATCGGCAGATGATGTCTCTCTTCAGAAAACGCTGAACCACAGAGGCTGTGACGTTGGCATAAGAGGATGCCTCGACCCATTTCATGAAATAATCGATTGCAACCAGGATGAATCGATGTCCGTTAGATGCTTTCGAAGCTATGGATCCGATGACATCGATGCCCCAAGTAGAGAAAGGCCAAGGAGCAGTTAGATTGTGTAGCCTTGTCGGCGGTGCATTGATCTTATCAGCATAAATCTGGCACTGGTGGCATTTCTGTACATGCTTGCAACAATCCGCTTCCATGGTAGACCAATAGTAGCCCAGTCTGAGAATTTTTTTGGATAGCATCAACCCGTTCATGTGTGGGCCGCAAGTCCCTCCATGAACTTCTTCGACTACCTGTGCTGCTTCACTAGTATCGAGGCATCTGAGCCATATCAAGTTCGGCGATCTCTTGTATAAAATGTCCCCTGATAGGACAAACTGGATGGCCAGTCTTCGGATTGCCCGACGGTCTGTTTTGGTCGCATCGAGAGGGAAGGTCCCGTCCTCGAGGTACTGCTTGATGTCTGCATACCAAGGCTTGTTGTCGTTCACTGTGTCCAGCTCGAGGCAGTAGACAGGTTGATCCTGTTGCTGAATTTCAAATGGCCAGAGCATGATGCCTCTGGGGATCTGTACCATAGAGGCGAGAGTAGCCAATGCGTCGGCAAATCTGTTATGATTCCTAGATCGGTGACTGAAACTGATTCTCCTGAATTGAGTGATTAGCACATTAAGATAGGCTAAATATGGGACTAGCTTAGCTTCTCGGACGGCCCAAGATTCATTTGCCTGACAGATTACCAAAGATGAGTCCCCGTAGACGTCTATCTCCTCAATTCCGATGCCCAGGGCTTCTTTTAGTCCGGCTATGCATGCCTCGTATTCTGCTTCATTGTTGGAGCATCTGAATTTCAGCTTTACAGAGATTGGGAGGTGTGCCCCCTTGGGTGAGATTAGGACTGCTCCTGCCCCGTGTCCGTGACTGTTGGCAGCTCCGTCAAAGTATAACTCCCAACCGGAGTATTCTTGCTCTTCTGCTTCTGTGTACAGGATGGATTCGTCCGGAAACTGATCATGCACAGACACATAATCTTGTGTTGGGCTGTGGGCCAAGTGATCTGCAATCGCTTGCCCCTTGATTGACTTTTGAGTCATGTACGTAATGTCGAATTCAGACAACATCATAAGCCATCGGGCAGTCCTTCCGGTGGTGGCTGGCTTTTCCAGTAGATATTTGAGTGGGTCCATCCGGGAGATAAGGAATACCGGGTAGGAAAGCAGATAGTGCCGAAGACGCTGAGTAGCCCAAACCAATGCCAGACATGTTTTCTCCAGCGGGCTGTACCTTTCTTCGTACTCTAGTAAACGCTTACTGATGTAGTAAATGGCCTGTTCTGTTCTGCCTGTCTCGTCATGCTGTGCCAAGACGCACCCCATGGAGGTTGCTTGTACTGAGATATAGAGTAGTAGGGGTCGTCCCGGCGTAGGAGGCACAAGTACTGGAGGATTGAGAAGATATTGTTTTATCCTGTCAAAGGCTTCTTGGCATTCGGCTGTCCAAACGGTCGGTGTATTCTTCCGAAGAAGCTTGAAGATCGGTTCGCAGATCGGAGTGAGCTGAGAGATGAACCGGCTAATGTACTGTATTCGGCCCAGGAAACCACGGATCTCCCTTTCAGTTTGGGGTGCTGGCATTTCGATGATGGCTCTGGCTTTAGCGGGATCGACCTCAATGCCTCTTTTACTGACTATGAAGCCGAGGAGCTTTCCCGATGAAGCTCCAAAGACACATTTGGCTGGGTTCAGTCTTAGGCCGAATTCTCTGAGTCTGTCACAGAGTCTTTTCAGATCTTCAGGGTGTTGCCTGGCAGTAGGTGATTTGACAATCATGTCATCTACATAAATTTCAGCTATCTTGTGGATCATGTCATGAAAAAGTGCCGTCATGGCCCTCTGGTAGGTTGCCCCTGCGTTCTTGAGTCCGAATGGCATGACTTTGTAACAGAACGTGCCCCAAGGTGTGATGAAGGAAGTTTTCTCCATATCTTCTTCTGCCATTTGGATTTGATTATACCCAGAGAAACCATCCATAAATGAGAGCATCTCATGCCTTGCAGTATTATCGACTAGGATGTCGATGTGCGGGAGAGGGAAGTTATCCTTAGGGCTAACCTTATTCAGATTCCGATAGTCGATGCACATCCGGAATTTTCCATCCTTTTTGGGTACCGGCACGATGTTGGCCAACCATTCAGGGTAGTTTGCTACTGCCAAGAAGCCTGCATTGATCTGTTTTTCTACCTCTTCTTTGACTTTTTGTGACCATTCGGGCCTCATCCGTCTCAGTTTCTGCTTAACCGGTCTGACATCCGGGTTCAGGGGAAGTCTGTGTACCACCAACGCTGGGTCTAAACCAGGCATGTCTGCATATGACCAGGCAAAGGCATCACTGTAGCTTTTCAGGAAGCTGATCATATCCGTTCTTTGCTGTGGGCTCATAGTTGTGCCAATCTGAACCAGCTGAGGGTTGTCTTCGGAACCCAGGTTTACTGTCTCGGTATCCTCGATGTTCGACTGTAGTAGCCCTTCACTGCGTTCTTGTAGATCCAAAATCTCCTGAGGGGGTTTCTCATCCTGTTCTGTTTCCTGCTCTGAGTCATACTCAACTTCTGAAAGCTCAAGGAGGTTTTCAGGGGTAGCCTTGTTGGAGGCGATTTCCTGGCAAATCATTAAGCTTAGTTTAGCATGCTTATGTTTTTATATTTTGTTGGCTTCAGGACACTAGGCCTTCCAGGGGAAGAATCCGTGTGATTTCGTCATTAGCCCAATGCAAATGTTTTTTTTTGGAAAAACATGTTTTTGAGTCAAAAAATCCAGATTTTCATTGATAAAGAAATGGACTGTTTACAAAATTGACTTGATAAAACAAAAAGAGGCCTACAGTTGGCCAACATTTTGGACTTTTGCAACGGGAGCAAAGAGAGATAGATTAAGAAGAAGAGGGGAGTGATACTGCATCACTGCTTGATCTGACCAACCTTCCCTGCACTGCGCTTTCCCTGGCCCTGTGTGGCCTCGATGGTGAGAGCCTCAGTCCACCAACGGATTAGTGACTGGCGACTGGATGATGCTTCTGCGCTGTTGGAGATGGTGCATACCTGCTCTCCCGCTGGATATTCTGCTTCTGCTTCTGCATCTTCAATAGTCAGCTCTTCGAACATCCGGGCGACGCTGAATACTTCCGGTTCGGGAATCCCTGAAGATTCGGTGCCAGGTTGAGGGTTAGAGATATTGATGGCTGGTGCAAGAGGGGTTTCTGGGTCGGTTTCGAAGATTCCTATGGGGAAGGTTACCGAAATGTGGGGTTGGGGTTCAGGTTTCGCCGATTGTCTACTCTTCTTTGTCAGCTTGTTGAGATAGTCCTCGTAATTGGGCTTGTATCCCAATCAAAATGGAGGCGTGTAACGTGGAGGCACATATCTCTTCTTCATGCCCTGGTTCCTGACACCCAGGCCTAGACCCGGCTGGTAATTCATCTTTGCCATCATCCTGATAAATGGAGGTACTGCTTGCTTGTTCTGCTGTTCCACTTGGGCGATGGAGCTGACCTGCTCAAACTGATAAGTCATAAAAGTTGTACCTTGCCCTAGCTCCTGGATGTCCCCGAAGGAAGTTGCCAACTCCTCAGATGGAATGACGACTAGGTGGTCGTCCTGTATAAATTTGATTCTCTGGTGCAGAGAGGATGGAATGGCACCGGCCGAATGAATCCACGGCCTCCCTAGGAGCAAGGTGAATGAGGCAGGTACATTCACAACTTGGAAATTTGTCAAGAACTGAGCCGGTCCAACCCTGATGGTTAGGTCAATATCACCCAAGTTTTGCCTGGTGGTATTGTCAAAAGCCCTTATAGTCATGGGTCTCTTCTTAACTTGACTGGTGTTCATACCCAGGCTTTGCAGTGTGGAGAGTGTGCAAACATTTAGGCCGGAGCCATTGTCAATGAGTACCGAGGATAATGTCCTATCCATACACTGAACTGCAATATATAGGGCCCGAGTGTGATCCCTATCTCCATCCGGTATTTCCTCTTCAGTAAAGGAGATGATTCGTGATTCTAGCACTTGCCCCACCATCTACCCCAGTTTCTCAGGCGAGATGTCTGGTGTTACATGGGCGTTGTTAAATACCCGGAGAAGTTGCTTTCTGTGATGCTCTGAAGTCAAGAGAAGGCCCAAGATAGAAATTTGTGCCTGAGTTTTGCCCAACTGCTGGGTAATATTGAATTCTTCCGCTTTTTCCAATATTTTGAGTAGGAGAGCCGAATCTGCTGTTTCCTTTTCTGAGTCTGCTACCCTTGCTTTTTCTTTCGCCTTTTCTTTTACCGGCTCAATCGCCGGAGGTTGATACACCCGGCCGGATCGGGTGAGGTTGGCTATGTACTGACTTTCCAGGATGAGAGATTGAGGGGCAGGTACATGATTAAGGTTGAAAGGCCGAGAAGGGATGTAAGGGATTTTGACTGGTCCAGTGGATGTTGAGACCTTGGCTGAGGCGGTGGGCCAACTGGCAGGACAGGGAATTGTGTAAACGATTTGCTCTTTCTCTGATTCCAGAGTGGGGAGTTGTATTGGGGTCTGGATGGTCTGAACATTTGACTGTGGCAGAGGGATTATGACTGGGGGTCGGTACGAGGGCCTGATAATACCATCATCGACTGCAGGTGCGCTGGGTCTAGGTTGCCCTGCCCCGGGCTCTTCCCACTCAATAAAGTTAACTTGGTTGTTATGTGGGGGCAGTGGCACCTGGTCGATACAGGTGTTGCTGGGAGCTAGTTCGACCTTACCCGTATCCAGGAGATCTTGGATAGCGCACTTCAGACCAATGCAGTAATCGGTTGCATGGCCCGGACCTCTATGAAAGGCGCAGTGTTGGTTGACATCATAATTTTTGTTTCTCTTGTCTGGCGGTAAAAGAGGGGTAAGGCCTCTTAGTTCGAGAAGGCTCTGCTTGGTTAGGAAGTCCAAAAGTTGACTGAGTGTGTAAGGAAGAGGGGTAAAGGTTCTGGGGGGACGGGTTTGCCCCTGGTTCTGTTTAGCCGGTCGGGTGCTTTCGGGTGCTGGCTGTTGTCGAGCGGCCGGAGCCGGTAATCTGATCGGTGCTACGGGGCCCACCAAGTTAATATTTTCTTTTCTCTTCTGGTCTCTGTGACCGTTGTTTCGGCTGGTTGAAGCTGTTGCCGCTTTGAGGGGAGCAAACCCTAGGCTTGAATGAATGGCTCCACTCTGTATTGCTGCCTCAATACGGGCACCTGTTTTAACTATTGTGCCAAAGTCCACAATCGGTAGAGTGACCATCAGGGTAGAGTAGGGTTGCTTCAACGTACCCAAAAATATGTTTGCCAGCTCTTCCTTAGGGATAGGGGTGATGACCTTTGCTGCCATTTCTCTCCACCGGGTTGCATATTCCAGGAACGACTCATTGTTCCGCTGGTACATCTGTTCCAGTTGGCTTCGCTGAGGCCGAAGCTCCTGATTAAAAGAGTATTGCTCCACAAAGGCATCCATGGCATCCTGCCACGTCTTGATTCTCTGCTTATCGATCGACATCCACCAGGCAAGGGCTGCCCCCTTCAGACTTTTCTGAAAATACTGTATAAGCAGAGGCTGATTCTTGTTATACGGGAGCATATCCCCCAGGTACATCTGCAAATGTTGTTTAGGACAGCCTGAGCCGTCATATTTATCGAAGTCAGGTACCTTAAATCCAGGGGGAATAGCATCTCCAGAGGAGAAGGTCAGGTCCTCCAATGATAGAGTGGGGTTGACAGACCCCCCTTTCATTCTTCTCATTTCCTCTTTCATCTGTTTTATCTCCTCATGTTGGTCCCTAAGAGACGGTGTAGGATCAGAAGATGATGGCCTGTCCTGATTGACATGTGATGTCTTAGGCTGGTCGTCATACTGGTCATACTCTTCTCCTCCTCCGCCTGTTGCGGGTATAGGGTTGGGAATGATGATAGGGGTAGGCTGCTCTGGGTGAGGCTGATCGGGGGTTTCATTGGAAGGGTTTCGGTTAGACGGTTCTTCGGTTCGGGCACCAATAAGAATATTCAGGGATTCCAGAACTCGGTCCAACTTGTTCTGCATTGCTACAATATCCCGGTCATGTGACTGTACCAGTTCCTCGATCCTCTGTTGATGGTCTGATGGTTCTGTCATTGCTTCTGAGTTATTTTCTATCGGGCCGATGTAGGGTATAATCTCCGTGACTGGTATTTCTGTGAGAACCGCTTCTGCGACTTCTGCGAGAATCGCAGTCAGAGAACGAGTCATGGGTCGGCTCATGCAGACTGAAAAGATGCAATGACTAAACATGAATATGCATGAGAGAGAGACAGAAAATGCAGAAAAGATTTTCATTGATTGCAGTGACTGAGTGAGTGTAATACAGGACTGACTCAATAAAAGCGAAAAAGGACTCAACCCTAGGCAGGCCCATCGGGGATGGCAAAGTCAAGTGGCCGGGGCACGCCATCAAGGTCCATGACCTGTTGTTGGAGGGATGTGATTTCGACCTCCATGCGCTCGATTGTTTCCGAGGTATTGTACATATGGGATCCGTACTGACGGATCCGACTGGTCATCTCCTCCTTCGCACTATCAAGCTGCTCCTGATGGAAGTGCAACTGTGCCTGAAGGACGGAGTTCTCTCTGATATCACCCATGTGCCTCTTCCGCAAGGATCGGACTGTGTGCTCGAGGCGGTCAACCTGCTCCTGCATGGCTATGAGTTCATGGTTCTGCTCCGCTTCCTGCTGCCTAAATGCGCGCTGGGCTCGTCTAAGCTGTTTTTCTCTCTCCTGGATCTGTAGTTGCCTTTCCAGGAAAAAGTCTCTCCAGGGAACCGCCATGTCAGCTATAGGTATGGTTCCTCGAGATGGGGCTGCAACTGGTGTAGGCAGTTCCCTAGGCACTGGCATGCCGGGTGGAAGGTCAGGATTTTCAACCCATATACGGTATGCGGAATCAGTTGGTGGTCCAGTTGTGACCACAAAATCTGGCCATCTGTCCCTTCTGGAGCTTCGCCAATCTGCTTGAAATCGGCGGGTGAGGCATTCAGATTGTACTGTGAAATCGACAAAGTCCTGTTCCAGGTTGTCTATAACCGGGATGCGCTGAGGGAGTCCAAACTGTCTAAGGACTCGAAGTGGTACATAGGCTGTAGAGCCGGTGAGTCCCGCTAGGACCATGCATCGCCTTCCTGCTATGACGACGCGTGGTAGTTGTCTGCGAACCAGCCACACGCATTCCCATGTGATCTGCTCCTCTGTCAAGTCTTGGAGGAGCCGATAAAGAGTCTTAACATCTGAAGTCACGATCTCGCCCTGATTCTGCGAAATCTTTCTGGGTAGACTGTATACATCTCGAGGTACATCCGGTACCGGTAAGATGGTGGGCAGGTGTGAGACCATCCATAGATGCAAAAGCGGTGCACTGGCGTGGAAGACGCCCTTTCTGCGTCCTGATGCAAGGTTGAGAGCCCTGAGTTACTCTGCAAGAATGACTGGGACAATTGTCTTTGATTCCCGCATGTCGTCGATTACCCCTGTCAGTACTGAGTCGGCGAAGGCGCGACTTTTTGGGAGCACCAGTTGGGACATGATGATCAATGTGAAGGCATTGAGACCAGGGATCTCAGTTTCTAGGGAGTCAGGGTCCCACTTGGGCCGGTACAATTTCTCAAGAAATTCAATGGACACCCGGTCGTAAGTGCCGCTAGGATCGTACTGCAAGGAGGCAGGCCTGATTTGTAAGAATCGTGAGAGATCTGCCTGAAAGTTTGCCTTGTAGCGCGGTACTATGGCATCGCCTTCCATGTTTAAGCCGAGAATGCGCTGTATCTCCTCCAGTATTGGACACAACTCGTTCTTACCGAAACGGAAAACCATATAAGTAGGGTTCCAACACTGGACAGCGGCATTAATGAGGTGCCAATCTGTCTTAACCATGGACAAGTCTAGGGTGTTACCCAGTCTGTAGTACTGGGCCCAAGTGAGACGCTGATCCTGACTTAGTGCCTCAATTTTCTCACGGAGGGTCGGATCACATGCCCCCTGGGAGGTCAGGTACATGGGCCTAGGAGGCTGACCATTTGGCGGAACAATCCCTGACGGACCTGCCATCTACCCTGGACAAAATATACAGACTCTGTGTAAGTGCACTGTGTATGAAATGCAAATGATGCAATATTTTTTATTTTATATATTTTTTTGATTAGGGTGTGACATGGCACATGTGTCCTGATAGGGCAATCGGACAGGGGTCCGGTATGCTTTACCCGAGTTGTAGGAAACCAGGGGCCTATAAGGACAAGGCGGGGGATAGGTCTAAGTGAAGACCTATACACCGAAGATTTGAACCTCATGTGCTATGTCCAGAGATGGGGTAGGATGTGTTTTATTACAAGCACAAATTTGGCTCATCACATGCCCCTGGGTGAGTGCTTATCCGGATAGGATATATCCGGGTAATCAACCCTGATTGGGGACAGGTATAGGGTGCAAGCAGGTTAGGGTTTAGAGTATCCCTCCAGGTGGGGCTGCTTGTAGACTATACCCTAGCCTAGGCTATATGTATGCATGCTGGGGTATGCAATATTGTGTTCCTAAGGGTGGGGGGATCACTTACACCGTATATGCTACTCCCTGAAAAGGGCCGATTGGTGTAAGCGGGAGCGTTCAGAACCGTTTCCTGAGGATAGTCACCCAGCAGGCTAGTTCCGCGGACCTCCAAGACTGTTAAGCCCCTGTCACTGAGGATAGTCATCCAGCAGCCGTGAGCGTAATAAGTCTGTCTAATAGGTATTGGGTTGATTACACTACTATGGTATGAATGAGATGCACAGTACATAAATCACCAATAGAAGTAAAATGATTAGTATTAGGTTAAATACTTAAGCATTTGATTAATTTGAAGTTTAGTTTGGCTTAACCTTAGGTTCCGGGTTGAACCTTAAGCTCCCCAGCAGAGTCGCCAGAGATGTGAGCGCGGGTTTCGGGAGAACCCTGGTTTGCATCTCACGGGTTGAGTTAAGAGTCGCCACCTATTCATTCGGAAGGGATAAGTCCCCGGGATTTGGATAAGGTCTTGGTCTGTGATCAGAGATCAGGGTAAGAGGTTCGGTTAAGTCCGGGGAAGGGGTTAGGCACCCCGGCACTTCCACTTTCAGTGGTTCCCTACTTGCTAGGATTAAGCCAAACTAATCTCAATTTTAATCAAATGCTTTAAGTATTTAAGAAAATGCTAATCTAAGAAGGAGAAAATCCTAGACTAGGGTCGAACCCGGGTTGGGCTGCCTACGTACTCACATAGGGGTGAGATCAGACCGAGCGTAGTTCTGGCACATGAGCCCGTGCCAAGGCTAGGGGTGTATGTGTGTGCACCAAAGGTGGCTTAGGGTCTAGCCGGGAGGCTAGGGGTGGTTGACCGGGTTGGTCAAGTGCTTGGTATTGGGCCCGGTAGGCCTAAGGTAAGTCTGATAGGGTAGGGTTGGGCCCGGTAGGCCGAGGGTGAAGCCCGGTAGGCCGAGATTGGGCCCGGTAGGCCAAGGGTGAGCCCGGTAGGCTAGGGTTTGGCCCGGTAGGCCGAAGAGTGAGGCCCAGTAGGCCCAGGGTGTTTTAACTAAGGGTTAGGGTTGCTAACCGAGGTTAAGAAAGGTGATTAACCTTGGTTAGGGGTGCTAACCATGGTTAAAAAAGTTCAATATCAGATTTTTTGGTCTTTTTGAATTTTTCTGATTTTTTTGGGATTTTCTCAGATTTTTTTCCAACGGTCAAAGATGCTTAACCGTGGTTAAGGAGGGGAGGTCACCATGGTTAAGGGTCTTAACCATGGTTAAATGGTCAAAAGAGACCATTTTTGGGTTTCTCCTAATATTTTGGATTTTTTGAGCATTTTTCCAGATTTTTTCCGGGTCAGGATTTTTTACCCGTGGTTAAGGGTCAAAAATGGGGTCGACTCTGATTAAGTGTCTTAACCACAGTAAAAAATGAAATTGAAGACATTTCTGGATTCCATGTAATATTTATGATTTTTTGATGCTTTTTCCAGAATTTTTGCTAGGTCATGGGCCGCTTAACCATGGTTAAATGTTAACCACGGGTGAGTTTAACCATGGTTAAGGGGCCGACTGAAGCAAAAGTGAGCCTAAGGTCCATAGCAGGGCCTAGACGGGCCTCCTACCCGGTCTGGGCCCCCACAAATATCCGAAATTGCAAAAAACTCTAAATTTTCATCAAATTTTTAACCATAGTTAACATGAATTTAACTATGGTTAACAAGGGAATCGTGGGAATCCGAGACCACCAGTGGGTAGCCTGATATGTGGGGAACAATTTGGGCCCTTGTGGGACCCAAGGGGATGCCGTATGTGGGCCCCACAGTGGCCCAAAGTTGCTCCGACAAACACCACATAAAATGACGATTTCTACCAAAAACAGATTTTTTCCCAAACTTTGCAGCAATTTTTCCGTTTATTGGCTCAACCCCTGGGGGATCTGAGACCATGGTAGCAAAGCCTACTATGAGGGAAACAATTTGGGCCCTTGTGGGGCCCAAGGGGAGGTCGGATGTGGGCCCCACAGAGGCCCAAAGTTGCCTCCTCGCACAGATTTTTACAGTGTCGACCCCACTTTGGGGTCGATTTAACTATGGTTAGAGTGCGAGTTAGAGGCTGAAATTGTGCAAGGAGATAGCCTGGAGTATGGTGAATCTATCCATGGCCTTGGTTTTCACCAAGGCCGGGTCTAACCATGGTTAAACCGGGGTTAAAGGCAGTGTCTTGAAAACGATTTTTTTTGAAACTTTTTTGGAAAAAAAAACTTGTTGGGGCTGATTGGGTGTAAACCAGGGGGTCTAGGGGGATTCCTCATGGATTGCGGACCCCCCCAAACCTCCAGGGAGCACTGCCACGGTGGGAGGTGGTGATGCTTGTGGCCACGCCTCAAGGAAGAAGTCCCCCAACCCACTATTTAGCCATGAAGAAAACAAACAAAAAAAAACAAAGACAAGCAAAATGGGACCCCTGGAATGGGACCAGGGGTCCCTTACAATAGTAAAAACTAGGAGCAAAAAATGAGAAGGGGTAAATATACCCTCTGCCGTGTACTCGTGGCGGAGGCTCGGCGATATGCTGCAAAGGCGATCGAACTCGGTTGGGGGCAGGCCTGGAGATGCGCGAGGATGATCCGGACGGCCTAAGGCTCGATTATGTAGTACTTCAAGAGCTTAGGAGGGGGGTGGACAGCTGGCCGAAGTGGGCGAATGCCCTGTAAAAAAAATTCAAAAACACTCTTTCCAACAGTGGTGCTTTAAGAGCTTAGGCTCGGCTATGGGGAGAGTGTTATGCACTTGTGGTGGACCTAGGGAAGTCAAGGTAACTGGTAGGGAATGCGTGGGACCTAAATGGACGGGGTATGAAGGCCGGAGTGGAGGAGGTGACTGTAATTTTTTGGCACGTTTTTCTTTTCCTCGCTGTTTTTTTTTTTTTTTGTTTTTTTGCCAAACAGTGGAAGGTGGAGGCTTAGAGAAGCTTATGGTGGCTTATGGAAGCAATGTGGGGACCTAACTAAGGTTGTGGTAGGGTTGGCCGAATGTGGAAGAAGGTCTGTTTTTCCAAAAATCCCCCTCAAAACAGTGGCTATGGAGGGCTTTAAATAGAAGAAGAATGAGGGGAGGGAAAGGGATAAGGATGAGTTGAGGGTACCTCGGCGTGGGGAACATGGTCTGGAGGAGAGCAGGTCGCAGAGGCAGCACTGGGCATCGTCCCTTTGACAGGGACGATGAACAGTGTCATTTTGAAAAAAAAAAATTTTTTTTTTTTTTTTTTTTTGCTTTGGGCCGGTTGGTTTGGTTACGTGGGTTGGGCCCAACCCGCATATGGGCCCTGCCACATGGGGTTGGTGCCCAACCACACCCCTCCAAAAATTTTTTTTAATTTTTTTATTTTTTTATTTTGCTTTTCTTTGGTAAAAAAAAACTTTTTTTTTTTATTATTATTTTTTTATCTTTAAAAAAAAACTTCTTTTTTTTTTTTTTTAATTTGTTTTGCTTTGTTTGTTTTTTTTTTGTGTGATCTTTTATTTGGTTTAGGGTGGGTCCCACCCCCTACTACCCTAAAAAAAATCATGGTTTCTTTTTTTCTCTTTTCTTTTTATTATTATTATTATTTTTTGAATTTCAAACTTTTGTTTTATTTCCTTTTTGGGCTAAACCCCCACACATGTGGGGAAAGCAAAAAGTACTTTAATCTAAAACAAAAATTTGAATTTTAAAAAGGGGTGGTGTGGGTCCTACCTTAGATTTGGCTTAATGGGCCCATGCTTGGGCCCACAAACAAGGTTTTATCCATTTGGGACTTGAAAAGGGGCCTTGAGTCCATGGGACTTTGCCTAGGGCTTGGGCTAGGGCTAGGCTTGGGCTAGACCTAGGTTTAGGTGAGCAGGGTGTAAAAATTGGGTGCTTACAGGGATGATCATGTGTTAGTTGGCTCACAGAAAGCAAGTTCTTTTTAATTTTCGGCATGACTAAGACATTACTCAAATGAAGATGGTTGTTTCCCATGTCAAGAGAGGCATGACCAATGTGAGTAATATTTAGGGTATTTCCATTGTCAACCATAATTTTATCAGAACCATTGTAACTTTGAGTAAAATTGAGCTTATCGGCATTTGCAGTCATGTGGGCGAATGCGCCTATGTTGGGAAACCAGGCAGAGTCTTGGCTATTAGCCAAGGTCATTGCAGCTAATGCTTGAGTGGCATCCTTTGGTTGAAAAGTTTGATTAAACCTTTGCCAACAATGAAGTGTTGAATGGTTTGGTTTGCCACATATTTGGAAAACAGTGCCTTTGCCACATCCTTCACGTCCTTACTTGGGAGCTTCATTTGTCTTTTCTTGCTGATCAATTTTGGTTTTTCACCAAAGATATTGTTACTTTTACTGGATTGATCCCCTGACTGAGTGAAGCCACATCCCTCGGATGTGAACTCACCTTGCTTTCCTCGATTGTAATAATGTTTATAGCCACCTTGTTTCCCTTGAGAACGTTGACCATAGAGGCCATATTTGGATCAGTTAGTCCATGTGTTTTAGTGGAGTGCATGGTCCTCAACGTCTCATGTGCTTGAAGTAGAGGATTCAACTCGCGATATGACGGAGTTGGTGGCTTGAGCATAGTAGTCATGAAGGAATCATATCCAGGGCCCAGGCCCAAGCCCAGGCCTAGGCCCTTGAGAAGTGAGAAAACTTTTTGTCGATCATCAGCAGGCTTTCCGATGGCAGCCAAATCATCACATAGTCTTTTGAAAGATCTAACGTAATTGGCAAGGGGAGTGTTGCCTTTTCTATACAAATTTAGTTGTTGTTGAAGGTAAAACTCCCTTTCTTGGGACTCTTGAGAAAAAGCATCGAGTAAGGCCTGCCAGACCTCCACAGATGTATCAATCCCAACAATGAGTCCTAACACTTCTTCAGATAAAGTGTCGGTGATCCAGCCACGAAGTAGATGATCAGCTCATCTCCATGCGATGTACTCTAGATTTGCAGTGGATTTTTTTTTCCTTCAGCGACATTAGCTTATGTCAATGGAAGCAGCTTTGTCGGTTTTGGGTAATCTCCCTCAATGAAGCCAAGCATATCTTGACTTTCTATGAGGCCCATAAACTGAGTTTTCCATAACAAGAAATTTGTCTGCGTCAATTTTATTGAAACAAAATTGCCCATGTATATAGTAGATGGGCATGGGTATTTGAGGCAGTTAGAAGAAGAATCAAGGAATGAGGAGTTGTTGGCCATTGATGTAAGGGGAAGAACACGAAAGATAGGCAAATAAGAACAATGGTGGAAGAAAAACTCAAACTCTAGTCGATTGGACCGGCTTTGATACCATAAAGAATTTTTGAATCTCTGCAATCAAGGGTGAATCCCTTGAATGTCTTGCTCATGTTATATAAACATTTCAATGAATATACGTTACAACACGCAAGGATGAGTTTCCTTTTATAAGTAGGAAATCATCCATAAAAGAATAAATACATACGTTAGTATTTACCAAATCTTAACGTTAGGATTCTTTAGAATCCTCTTGAGATTGAATTTCTTATTTTGCATGAATGTTCCCATGTTCATCATGTCTCCCATGTGTGCTAGACACGTGGTGGGTTGAGATCGGAAGTTGACCGGCTTGACTCTTGAGTCTCTCCTTCTACATTCTTTTGCATTAACTCAAATAGATCTTACAAAGGTAATAGAGGTTATGGGTTTATAATTAGAGATCATCTGGGAGTGCAATCTTGGTTATGGCAGGTGGCATTGCTAGCCACTCGATCATTCAAATGGAGCTCATGGCTATTCAGAGGGGCCTCCAAGTGGCGCGTCAACTTGGATACTCATGCATATATTCAGGTTGTTTTTGACTCCAAATGGGCTGTTGAGAGCCTGAAGAACGAAACCATTCAGCCGTGGTCATGTGCGTTCATTATGGCTAATACAAATCATATTGTTTTGGAGTTGGAGAGCTTTCAAATTTGTTTTGCACCCCGTGAGAATAATAGGGCTGCTTATTTCCTTTCAAAGTTGTGTTTGCACGATGGTTATCTTTTGTCCCCTCTCAATTCTCGCCTTGGTTGTTGAGTTTCATTTATGTCGATGCATGGGGGTTGTAGAATCATGAGATTATAATTTTCATTTTAATTTATTCCATCTCGTCAGGGTCCACCTAACCCCAACTTTCCTTTGCCCAAACAAAATATTTGCATCTCTCCTAAGCTAACATATCATGATGAACCTGCTTATGACAAACTCTTTTTTTTTTTTTAAGAAACACCTCCCAAGTGGGGGAGGGGGTTTGGTGGACCCCTACCTGTTTATTAAATTAAAACATGAAAATTACAAAGAGTGGCGGGGGACATAAACCTAACCCCAAGGAAACTCACATTCTAATATTAACAATCCTAACTTATCAATTCTGATAATACCTTTGAGCCCAACAGGAATATCATCCAAGCTCCTAAAAATCTTACTGATAGAGCTAACACACGCTTCATTAGCTAAGAAATCTGCACGATTATTATTCTCTCTAAAATATGATCAAAGGTCATATTGCATTTAGCTTGAAGTTTGATAATCTTCGCTTTCCAATACCAAGCTTGCCAAGGCGCATCGACGAGCCCATTTATGACGCCAACCATCATCTTAGAGTCACTTTCCACCTTTATATTCCGAATCCCAATTGAATCACATAAATTGCAACCATCAAAGATGGCTCTCAGTTCAGCTATGTTATTGGAACCGATCCCGTAGAAAGATTGGAAAGCCATCACCATGTTCCCCTTATTATCTCTAATAAAGCCTCCACCTCCACTTATGCTAGCATTTGTTTTCGAAGCTCCATCTGTATTAAGCTTAAACCAACCGGGAGAAGGGGCCTAACCATTTGGTAATGATGGGTGTAGCAACATGATAATAGGGCACCGAGCACTAGAAAAAATGACAAAGATCTTCATCACGTTTAGAAGGCCTAGACTTGAACAATGAAGACATTCAACCACATCTTGCATGACAATGGAATAGTTCATAAAATTGTCAAAATTCAACTTTATTTTCTGTGACCGAAATCAAATCATCAAAACACCAAATAGTTCTCTACAACTGTGAACGTTAGGATTTCAAAAAGACTGAATTTCCATCTTGCTAGAAATTCTTTGTTCTTTGTTATTCTATTTTTTGCTTATGCAAATGAACCTTAGTCGAGTAACTTGGGTTTCTTGAAGGTTTTCTAGTGGAGAAGTGAAGGGACTCCAGATAAAAAATATGCGGAAGTCTAGATCTCGAAGATCTTTACACCATAGAAAACATTTAATATAATCTACATTAAAGAAGAAGATAACCTTGGTGAATGATGTTCACCAGTGATGGATAAAAAAGATAGAACTTCAGAACTCTTTGTAGAGATTTCTCGAAGAAATATTCACAGCTCGATCATCGCTCTTCGCTATCTCTGCGAAACTTTCGAATATTTCTTTGGCTTTATGAAGAACAAAATAATCCTTGGATCAATCCTTAGAAGAAGATCCTTGGATCAAAAGGAGATGATGGAGTTCTAACTTTTTAGAACCTCGCTCATTTAGAAGTTCACGAAAATTCCTTGGGGAATTCTCTAGACCTGACGAAAATTCCTTGGGTGTCCACCTTGGCTCACGAAAATCCTTTTATGAATAAATAATCCACACGGTTTAGGGTTGTGGTATTTATAGATGTAGATCTTATCCATATTTTGATCATTGTCTTATAGAGTTGATAATTATCTTTTAGAGTTTCTAATAATGATAACATTTATCATTAATAGACTTCTAGATTATCCACAATAAGTTAGTTATCACAAAACTTCTATTTTAGGTTTCCTTTTCCAAAAAGGATTCCTTAATAAAAGGGTTATAACCAACTCCCTAAAAATAGGATCTTAGAATCTAGACAATCTAGATTCCCAAGGAGGGGGGGGGGGGGGGGGTGAGTTTTAAAGGTAGGATTAGGGATAATCCTTATCCCTTTTGTTATCTCATAAAAAAAATTATCTAATCTATAGATAAGAGCTAATTATTTAATAATTATCTACTAACCAAATCCCTTAAACATAGGGAACATAAAGTTGGCGCCATTTAGGGTGATTATCCCTTGGGCATTGGCCACCTTATATCAGGGTCATTTTTTAATGTGTTTTATGCATATGGGTAACAACCTAGTTATTCCCTTATATTTGGTTGTTCAAATATTATTTTAATCTCTTTAATTAGATTACATTTAATCTATTATTATAGATTAACATTTATTTATTTGTACAAGCTTGTATTTATTTATGAACATCTCCATATATTGCTTCTGGGGACATTTATCGACCCTGGCTACCCGTGTTCTCATTGAACTCTTATAGGAAGACACCGCAATTGGGCCTTGACGTGAATACTATATGCATTGAATCCGTGAAGAACATAAACCATAAGGATCCCACTACTGACTAATGTATTCGAATGATCATTCTATTAACATTCTCCCTAAGAAGGCCTTCGAGATGAAGATACTATCTAAAACCCCATAACCTATTCTCATCATTCGGGGGTTCAAGACATTGATTAATCACAATGAGAAACTATTTCTTCTCATGTAAAAATTTTGGAAAATCCTTTTATTTAATAAATTGTTTTATTGAAAATAGATTTAAACATATTTGATTCCAAAATCACCTACGCATGCTTTTAGCTTAATAATGGACTGTCTACCCCTTATTGGATAATCCCAATTTATGAGCTTGGATTTCTGTTGCAATTCATCATCAGGAATCGGACAACTTTCCTGATTATCCAACTGCCTTTTCATAGTCCCTCAGGTAGAGAGTACTTGTGGCATTAAACAGTCCAGATCATTGCTTAGTTATAAAGGACTAATCAACTCTCGGATCATCAAACAGGTCAAGGTGAATGAGAAGACCAACTATCTTATAGTATGTTGATGCCAGAGGTCCCCTCAATGTCAATGTTTGTCCTTCATTACAAATAGTTTAAGATAAACTATATCTCCACCATTGAGAACATCTAGGCATTATGATAGCCATATAAGTTAATGTCCAGCTTCACCCATAGCTATGATTATATAAAGGTATAAGAAATAGAAATCTATATCTACCTATGTCAGTCCATACCAATCACATGCTTTCCTAAAATATATCCTTAGGGCCCTTGTTCGAATCCCATACTTATAGATCATTTCAGATCTTGGTCATTACCCATAATGACATTCACATAGACAAAGACGAGGTCTTTATTAAGCTAAATCAATAAAAAAACTTACAATATAAATGACTTTTCAAGGAATAATGTCAAACAAGAAGTTGTTTGTAGAGGAGGTTGGCTGGTCAGTTTTGTCATTTATATGTAAAGGAGTATAGAATGGTTGACCGTTTACAACCCAAGAAAAGTTATAGACAAAGATGGAATTGTCACTAGGACAAAGGGGGAAGTCGTTGAAGAGAAATTTTAGTAGGGATATTTGTAATATCTTTAGTAGGGTACAGATGGTATAGAAAGTCGCTGAAGTCTTGTTCTTTTCTTTTCACTTACCACTTTTTTAGTAAGGGTAAATATATATAATTTATAGGATTATGATTGTATTTCGTTATAGCAGGTACGCCATTCGAACTCGAGAATCCAATGCGCCTCATGAATAAAACGTGAACGCACTGGGGTAACATTTTTTAGAATAAAATTGAATGACATGTTAGGCGACTGATGGATTGACTGACAGGTGATGCGAACAACTTAAAAAGATTGATGGATTGACTGACTAGTGGTTTGACGGTAGATTGACAGTTGACCAGCAGACTGCTTATAATGAAATCGACCATTTGACAGTGTGCCTGAGATTGCCTGCAATGGGAGGCCTAGCTAGGTTCCTTTACCTTTAGGTAAAATGATTAAGCTGTGGTTGATCATCTTTGGAGTAGATCTGTATTTCCTCCTGATTGATCAATGCCCAAACTTATATTGATTATGCTTCCTTATTTTGCTCCTGAACTTTTTCACTTTTCACCGGAACTCGGTTGCACATTTTGATTTTTGTCCCTTTTTTACCCCTGGACCTTTTTGGATTTTCTCCAGGACTAGGTATACAAGCTTTGCATCTTCTCATCTGTTCTTAAGCCTTTCTCTGATAATTCTCAAGTCTTCTCTCATCATCGCCTGTCGAACAATGAGGACGAATGCTTTTGAACGTTTATGCTCAATTCCTTTCAAAGATCAATGAGGGCTTAATGTTTAGGACGAAACGTGGTTTGGCTAGAAACGAGATATGGTTCAAATTTACTGTTTCAGCAAGGGTAGGACACCCTATGATACTTGTTCAGTGTCGGGGTGGAACCAGCTTCTGTATGCCTTGTCCTTTGGTGAAGCTTTGCTTCGCTGTTGACCAAGTACTTTTTTTGTTTTTTTGTTTTTTTGTTTTTTTTTGTTTTTTTGTTTGTACATGATTGCCTTGTATTGTTGGCATTTGCTGTGTTATGACCGAACCTGATTTCAGGCTGCCTACGTACCCAAATAGGGATCAGGTCATGACGTAGTTCGGCTAAAAAGCCACTCTGTTGTTGTTCTTTGCTGGTTGTTTATCTTGCATTGTTCTTTTGACTTTCACGGGGTGCCCATGTGTGGGTTTTGAAAGAAAGGCTATTAGGCTCAAAGGTCTAACTAGCGGATATATATAGCATAGGTAAGCGAGGTATAGTGAGGTTTATCAAAAAATGGCCTCTTATCATTTCCTTAATTGGTTAAGAGCATGTACATTCATTGCATCGTCCTCATTTCAGTTGGTTGGGATTTGACGGCTCAAAGAGGTCTTCGTTGCCCCTGTATTACTCTTGCCTTGGTTCATTCAGTCTTGAGGGAATATCTATTGATTTGAACACTATGATTTCCATTGAATGATCAATTTCCGTTATCAAATTGTCCCTTATGGGCATTAGAAACTAGTTCAGTTCCCAATTAAAGCATCTCAGAGCACAATAGAAATTTGATTAAAAGTGTCATTTCATTGTATTGCACAAAAAGGGTGAACATACTCGATGTAAAGCAAACATGACTCAAAAGGCCACAGGCCACTTGACTGACTTGGACTGGACGACAGGACTGACACTGGCCGACAGGCCGACTGCAAGACATTGATAATAAAATGAAGCAGAGACACGAAAAACATAGAGTTTGCTCAAAATTCGACTGTAAGGGCTTCCGGCTGATGCGCCTTAATTCCCAGGAGTAGCATGATTAGGCAGAGGGACTTGGGTGATGTCGGTGTTCCCTGGTGCAAAGCAAATTGCTTCTGTCTCTAACAGGTCCTGGACAGCATGCCTTAGGTCATAGCACCGATCTGTAGGATGCCCCGGTGATTGATGATATCCACAATGCTGCTCCGGCCTGTATCCCTTTGGAAGGTTAACTGGTGGAGGCTGAGGCTCCTTCAGTGTAATAAGCTTCTTGCCCAACAGAAATGGGAGGAGTGCCGACAAAGAATACGGGATCGGTGTGAACGCCCGATTTTTCCTTTGTTCAAATGTCATTTGGTGGAGAGGAGTTTCCCTGGTTTTGTTAAGCTTGCTGAGGCTGCCGAGCCTGCTGGGGCTGCCGAGGTTGTTGGGGCAAGTTAGAGACTCGTATGGCTGCAACCATTTGTCCATCATTTTCTCTTCTTCTGTTATCCTTTCTCGGAGGTAAGGGAGCACGAGAAGAGGATGCACCTTTTGACTCCTTGAACATGTCAAATGCCCTAACGTCATCCATCGTTGCCTCAATCCGGGCGCCACATTTGGCCATAGTGCTAAAGTCAGAGATCGGTTGTGCGGCCAGGAGTGTCTTAAGTGGATGCTTAAGAGTACGGAGGAAAGTGGTCACTTGCTCCTCCTCGGGTAAAGGGGTGCTCATTTTTCCGGCCATTTCTCTCCACCGAACAGAGTATTCAATGAAGGTTTCGTTATCCCTCTGGACATCTTTTCCAAATCTATCCTCTGCGGGACTAGATCGACGTTATAGGAGTACTTGGCCAAAAATGTCTCACAGAGACCCTCCCAAGTTCTGACTTTGTTTGGATCCACCTTAGTGAACCGTTGTAGGGCTGCCCCTTTCAAGCTTTTCTGAAACAGTTGCACCAATAACTTTTCATAATGTTCCAACTGGAACAGTTCTCCACGGTAACCCTTAAATGCATTTCGGGACATCCCTTCCCATTATACTTCTCAAAGTCAGGTATCTTAAAATCGCGGGGCAGTTGAATCCCTGGGTGCATGCACATGTCCTTGAAATCATTTGATTTACGGGTTCCCTGAGATGTCTTGACTAGCTCTTCTAACTTCTCAATTCTTTCTCTGTAGGCATCAGGGATCTGGGCTGAACTGGAAGATATATGAGCGGACCCGGTATGGGGTTCAACACCAGCTCTGGTTTTCTCCTCCTCAAACTGGTCAATGATGGGAGGTGTGATGTGGGGTATAGGTTGTGGTTGAACAGGTGGAGGTGGTATGCCGAAAGTGAAGTCGGGTTGTGGTTGGACGGGTGGTGGGGGGATATTGAGGGTATGCAGTTGTGGAGGTTGAACAGGTAGTGGGGTGTTGATAACAGGCGGTGGGATATGGTTGGTGACATGTGGTGGATTAGCTTGTGATGGACCTGGCACATCGGCCGGTCGAGAATTTGAGGAAGAGAGGGCATGAGTCACTGCCCGCATAAAATCCTGGACGATGTTTGTCAAATTTTCAATACTCCGGGCATTCTCAGCTAGTCTTGCTTCGAAATCCGGAACCTGAGATTGTGATCTCGGGGTATCCGGGTCAGTCTCTTGTCCATCTTGAGGGTCCATGTCGTATCAAGTATCTTGCTTTTCAGATCCGTGCTCGGCTCAGGGTATGCTCCTGAAAAGATGGGAGATATAGAATGAGAGTTTGAATAGATGGGAGAGCAAGGGCATGCAAACGACTTAATAGTCTAGATGACCTGGGGACAATGCCCCTAGTCTGGAAGTTGAGTTAGCATGCAGGAGAAAGTTAGAGTATATGCAAAATGACCTAATTGTCTAGCTGACACAGGGGCAATGCCCCTAGTCTGACAATTGGAATATCATGCAAGAGAAAGTCGGAATGCATGCAAATAACTTGTCTAGTTGACAGAGGGGCAATGCCTTGGTCTGGAGTTGGAATGACATGCAAGAGGGAATTTTTTTTTTTTTTTATTTTTATTTTTATTTTTATTTTTTGAATTTTTTGATTTGGTGATTTTTTTTTTTTTTGTATTGGACAGGGTATGACACAACAGGTGTAGCCCAATAGGGTAGGCGGAGAGAACTCCGTTCTGCTAACCTGGGTTGTTGGTAGCCAGGGCCTACTGAGCTAAAGTTGAGATAGGTGAATTGATTCTCCCATTACAACTTAGGATTTGAACCTCACATGTATGTCTGGAGACAGGGTAGGAGTATTTTATTACAAGCATAACAAAAGGCTCAGTACATGCCCCCTGGATGGGTGTTTATCTGGACAGAGTACCCTGATATTCAACCATGGTTGGGGGACAGGTATAGGGTACAAGCAGGTTAGGCTTTAGCATATACCTCCGGGTGGGCTGCTTGTAAGCTATACCTAGCCTAGTCTATATGTATGCATGCAGGGGTAATGCAAGGTGTTCCTAAAAGATGAGGGTCACTTAACACCGTATATGCTACTCCCTGTTATAGAACATACCTGAAAATGGATGATTGATGTAAGGGGGAGCGTTCAGAATCCTTCCCTGAGGGTAGTCACCCAGCAGGAGTAATTCCGCAGACCTCCAAGACTGTTAAGCCCCTGTCACTGAGGATAGTCATCCAACAGCCGTGAGCGTAATAAGCCTGACTATGGGTAATTGGGTTGTTACACTATAATGAGATGCATGCACTGTACAAGAAAACATGCAAGAGATATAAAGAATTAGCATTTAATTAAATACCTAAGTATTTTGATTAAATTTGAGATTATTTGGCTTAAGTTTAAGTTCCGGCTTAAACCTGTCCCCAGCAGCGTCGCCAGAGCTGTGAGCATGGATTTTTCTACCCACTTTCACATTTGTGGTTTGACTAAGAGTCGCCACCTATTCATTCTTAGGGATAGGTCCCAGATTGATTTGGATAAGGCAAATGGTCTATTAGAGTTAGGGTAAGCGGTTCGATTAAGTCCTGGGGAAGGTGTTAGGCACCCCAAGACCCCCATTTTGCAATGGTTACCTACTCCCTAAATTTAAGCCAAATTTAATCTCAATATTAATTAAAATGTCTAAATGTTTAATCAAATGCTAATCCAGGAAAGAAAGAAAGCTAGATGGGCTAGGGTCGAACCCGGGTTGGGTTGCCTACGTACTCACATTGGGGTGAGATCAGACCGAGAGTAGTTCTGGCACATGAGCCCGTGCCAAGGCTAAGGGTGCGTGTGTGTGTGCATAAGGTGGTCAAGGGTCTAGCCTAGGGGCTAGGGTTTAGTTGACCGGGTTGGTCAAGTGCAAGGTCTAGGTCTAACCGCGGTTAGAAGGGTGTTAACCATGGTTGAGTAGGCTAACCAAGATCTAGCAAGCATGTTTTTGGTCTTTTGGTATTTTTAGATTTTTTTGGTATTTTGAGATTTTATAATGTTTTTGGTATTTGGATTTTCATATAGGTGAGATTTTGGCAAACTTAACTAAAGTCAAATTTAATTCAAGAGAAAGGCTAAGGAAAAGTTAGGCTAAAAGATTATATTTAGGACATAAAGAGGGGTGTGCATTGTGAATAGTAAATGGTCTATTGCCAACACCTATTTTGTTGGATTGGTGTTGATAATAAATCAAATACCATTATCTTTGATATGAGGTATTTTGGATTAAAGTCCTCTTTAAGTCCTTAGGTCCTTAAGTCATCTTTTATCCATTCAAAATAGAACATGAAGAAAAAAGAAAGAAATGAAAAAGTGACAAGTGAAGAAAATGAAAACTCATCATCTCCTCTCTAATGTAGTCCCTTTACACCATTATGAATGATGTAATGAGATTCAACTATGAAAATTGGAGTGATGATGAGTTTCCCAAATGATTCTAGAAGAAGGACTAGAATCAAAATGAAGAAACAAAATAAAAAGAGAGGTATAGCTTTAGCTTCCACTCTCTATGGGCCTACCCATATCCACACTAGTGGGTACATATGAAAGAAAGAAATATTTACATGAGAGGAAAAATAAGACATCTCCTTTCTTTTGAGGTGGGGTCCCTCTATACCATTAGATTGGTATAGAGAGACCCAATTAAACTTGAGAAAAGAAAGGTCTTCCCAAATTATTCTAGAAGAGGACTACAAATAAAAAAATAGATATGATGTAAAGAAAAGATAAAGAATAAAAGGAGGAGTGCCTACTCCTCCAAGACTACTTCTCCAATGCTCCAAGAGGTGATGAGTTTTTAGAGTCCACAAAGGAATAGAGTTAGTGAAGAACTCTAGGCTTTTACTCCTAGAATTCTCTACACACTCTAAACCTTGGCTTCTTCTAACTTTCTTCAAGGCTAAAAAGAAATAAAAGGGGTGAGAGGAGGAAGAGCTAGGGTTTCCACTTGGGATTTTGGAGGTGGAAGAAATGACTTGTGAGGGTCTTGTATTTATAGAGGTTTAAAGGGGTTGTGGCAATTTGGTGATTAATAGAGGGTTGAGTGAGAAGAAGGGAGGTGATTGGTTGGTTAAAATTGATGTGGTTGGTGATTGGGTAATAAAAAAGGTATGTACTTGATGGGAGGTGATTGGGTGGTCAAAAGGAGTGTAAGAGAATTAATTATTTGTAAGAGGTGTAAGAATGAGTTGTAAGAGGTGTAAGGGAGTATGAGAGGTGATTGGTTAGTCAAAAAGGTGTGTACTTGGTGAGAGATGATTGGGTGGTCAAAAAGGTGTGTAAACATAAAAATGGGGTTATTTGGGGTTTGAAGAAAAAATAAAAGGTCTTTTGTAGGAAAGTGGAAAGTGGACTTGGGTTAGTGGGTCTTGGATATGGGTTGAATGGATGTGGGTATGTGGACTAGACCTTATGGATCATGGGTTGTTAGTAGATGGGTCATGGGTTATGGTTATTGGACTTTAACTATGGCAATTGGGTTTGGGCTATGGTAATTAGGCTTTCACTAAAGCAATTGAGTTTTGGCTAAGACAATTGAGTAATTAGGCTTGGCTACTTGGGCTTGGGTAATGGAATTAAGTAATTGGGCTTGATTGAGTTGTTTGGATACAAGTTTGGCCAAATGGGCTTGGGCCTTGGGTAAACCTTGGAGCATTTGAAGAAGTGGGAAGAGGGATAGGGGGTGCAAAAATAGGGTGCTTACAGAATGGAGAGAGAGAGGGTGAAGGAACCTATGCCTAAAAGGGGTTCGGTGGTGAGCTCGGTGTGTGTCTTCCTCCAGAAATTTTTTTGGGGACAAGGATATTCCACTATTGAATATCCCACTATGCCTAAAAAAAGGGGAAATAGTTAGCAGTCCCGGTTTCCTCATAAGTCATATCACCTTTCTCCTTTTTTTTTTTTTTTTGATCGGTATATCACCTTTCTCATTTACTACTTGAGATTAACAGTTGATAGCTTACAAGTAAAGTATACTTAAAAAATAAATGCAACTTAAAATAGGCAATTAACAGTTAATAGCTTACTATTAAAGTATACTTCAAAGAAATGCAACTCAACAAGAGAATGCAATAGATGGATCCCCACCATCCCAATAATTCCATCTGGCATTAGTCCGCAGCAGACTCACCACACCCATCAATAACCCTCTGCCCAAACAAGAACCATCTCTAGCCTCGGCCATATGCCCAGCAAGCTAATGCATATCAATGATAGATTCAAGGAACAACCATGTTATAGCATTCCCTTTTGTCCTCAGATAAGAGTTCATGGTGTTATGCCAACATATCCAGATAGAAGATATCAGAATAGAACCTCAATTTTTCCTGAACCCACTATTAAAAGAATTTATGAAACTAAATTTTCCTAGCTAAGTTTCCATATGGATAAATCAATCCCACTACTATAATTATGCACTAGAATCACTCCATTGCTTTAAGAACAAACCCATCAACAATAGTCTGAACAAACCCATACAAGCTGACTTCAATGATGACAAGTTCTTGGTAAGAGCAATTAACATCTCCTCTCTTCTTACTAACTGTCTAGCTTCTTACTGTTGATATCTATCCCTAATGGAAGGATTTATCCAAATGAACAGAAAGTATACATTCAATGAAAAAGATGGCTCCATTGTTTTCCTATAAAACTAATAGTCAGCAACTTTGAACGTGAATAAAGTCATTTGTACTAAATAAAACAAAAACATTAGATACATTCAAATGCAAATAAATTGGACTTAATATCCGAATGGATATAACAAGCATTATCATTTATTTTCTTCAATTATTTATCAAGTAATAGTGGCCATAATAAAGATGGAAAAATGGATCGCTGACAAACATCATCACCCATCGATTTGGGGTCAGAAATCAAATCTTATTCCACCATTCCATATCATCAACAATCTTTTATAAAATTCAAAGAAGATTCATGCGATTATTTACGAGTCAATCATCCACTTGGTGACTTGGGTATATTCTTGAACAAAAATGGTGATATAGTTTCTCCATTGATTAAGAATTGTGATTTTTGTAGAGTATCATGATCATCCAATGAGAAGGGTACAAGAACAAAATCTGACAGGATATATTCAACAAAAGTATGCATCGCTAAATCAAACATATAAAGAACCCGATAAAGTCCAGATTTGCTATCTCGCCTGCAAATTGATTTCCCAAACTATGAGAAATCTAAAATTTGAGAAATCAGACAAAATACGCAGAATCCCCAATCAGCTAGAAGATAAAACCTACAGAGATGGTTCTCCCCATTGTTACCTAATACCCATATCCCCAACATGAAGCAATTTAGCGAATGAAGTGACCAAATCCAAGTAAGTATGGTTCTCCCAAACAACGATCCGTTTCAACCGTTCGAAATCAAATTCACACGAAATTAAGGTTCCTGAATTTTTCGAAAATCTTTATCTACTCAGACTATAATTGCTAATATTTGAAAAAATCTTTATCTGCTCAGACTATAATTGCTAATATTTAAAGAACATGTGCCTAGGTGTGAAAGAATTTGATGCTAACAAGAAAAGTAAAAATGTTGAGTGAATTAAATCAATTGATATATTTTACGTGCATTGCACGTGCATTTTTACAAGTGTATGTGTGTGTGTGTGTGTGTGTGTGAATATTAATGTTTTATACTTTGATTTGTTGTTTTAGGTGCACCATGGATTTTATAATGCTTACCATAATACGACTAAACGCCCTGGTGTTCTATATACAATGCAAATGAAAATGAAAACTAAAATCTTTTCAAATTAGCATTTACCTCTGGAGAAGCATGTGGTGCTGGAGTACCCTGACCTGCAACCTGTTGTGAAAAAATTGAATAAATAAATGAATGAAAATCTAAAGTTAAAAAAGGATTATTTAATGCTTGTTAGTATATATACCTGCTGCCCCTGTAAGAACTGGTTGAACATCCGCTGCATTTCATTGAGCTGAGTTTGTTGGGCCTCCATCTGAGATTGTTGGGCCTCAATCTTAGCGGCTTGGGCCTCCATCTGAGCTTTTTGGGTCTCCACCTGAGATTTCGTCGCCTCAAGTTCATCTCTTAGCATTTGGGTCTCGCCAGATGAGGAGCCTATAGTACCGGAATGTCTCGAAGATGACCCCCATAACCTAGTGGGAGTCGGGCCCAATCCACATCCACGGATGCGTCCATCTCTCTCAGGCCTCATGACCTGAGAGAGAACATCATTTCGGCCCGTGCTATCTTGTGAGCCAACCGGTAACTGGCTGAGCACATCCTTCAACTTGTTCTGCAAACATTTTGAAACAATTACTATCTTGAATTTCAATTAAAGTGTTATATGATATAATGAATATTTAAATTACTTACAATCGTTTCTCCTGCTTGAGAGTTGACTGGCAATCCATCCTTCTTAGTGTGGGTCTTTATCCAGACCTCAGCACGGCCCGGAGCTATCCCTGATGGACTAGCCAATCGCTATGACAGTGACAAAAGTAGAAAAACAAATTTTTAACCCATATGCATCAAATTGTGATATAAATTATTAGAATGAAACCGAACATACCTCCTCCTCTCTGACTCTGGCGAAGCTCTTTGAGCCTGCCGTATGAGGAATTTCTTGGGACTCGCGACTCGCTTTGCCCACTGCCTTCCGTTTCTACAATATTACATTTATATATCATATGAGATAAGGGATAATTGAAAACGATATAAGCATAATTAACATTCAAATAAAATATACCTTGGCCTCATCAGTGTACAAGTAGTCGACGTACGTATGCCATTGCTCCGGGGGAATATCGGAGGGGCACCGCTCATAGTTGACAGCAGGAGGGGCATCCAAATCAAAAAGTTTTCTCCCCATTGAGGACCTACTATCCTTCCATTTCTTACCCAAAGACTTCAAAACGAAGTCCTCTGCGATAGGGGGGAAATCGAACTTCTCCTGCAAAAACGTTGTTAAATTAATCATATATCAACTAGTTACATAAGTGTGTTTTAATAATAAATGACCTATTTATTTTGTTCTCACCCGTGCAACTTCCAAACCACGGGTTTTATCCGCATCACTCATCGCACGCCAATTCCGAACATCGATACGAAGTAAGTGGGCATCTCGTGCAATATTGCCCAAATACCCAGCCAAAAGTTGTGCATTCTTACCCACAGGTTGTGCTCTCTCATTTACTTTCACCTTTTTTTTCTTCCCTGCAGGCATCTTATGTATTTCGATGCATTTTGCTTTACCGCAGACCTTCCTCGTGGCCGCGGTAGCAAGTGTGGAGGAGCTACCCGAATGAGATGGTGGAGTGTCTGTAGGATCCATCTGCAAAATATTGATATTAGCTTCTGATAGAAATGCATAATGAAAAGGAATCTAACGTACAAAGACATGAGATCTGACTAGCATACATCATTGTCGAAATACCAAAAATTAATTATACAAGTATAAAAATTATTCCCAGACATGGTCATACCAGGAAGAGTATAAAAGGGCATATATGGGGCAAGGTGCTGTTTACAAATGAATGTGCATTTATACCCTATTCCATTGCCATTCTCAGACATTTGCTGATAGTGGATGTACTTTTTTAGGCTGTAACAATGCTTGTTTGCACTGTCTTATCGTTGCCAATTCCTTCCAAGGCCCCAAATACTTGTAAAGAAGAAGTTACTAATATAGTAGATTAGTACAACATGTTCAATTCCAGGAAGGCCTTTCTTTGGAGATGATATTGGTGTTGGATGTATGATTAATTTTTATACTTGTTCCGCTAAAAAATGAAGGTGGCAAGTTGAGTTGAGATTTAGCAAGTCAAGCTATTAAACCAAGGCTGTAACATATTTTTGACCGTATAAAATTAATTATACAAGTATAAAACTATTAGTTTCATCTAAATAGTTTAATTATACAAGCTTGGCCTAAACTATTCCCACACATCAAGTTGAGTTGAGATTTAGCAAGTCAAGCTATTAAACCAAGGCTGTAACATATTTTTGATCGTCAGTTTAATCCAAAAACTTCATTATACAAGCTTAACCTTCCAAACTTCATTATACAAGCTTAACATACTATAAATATATCATTAAGAGCAACTTCTGAAGTTTGGATAAGGTAAAATAAGAAAATGGTGAGCACTCATTGCAGTTGGCATCAAAGGTTGCAGTCAATTAAAATATAGAAATAGATTAATAGAAATAAATTCCAACAAAAATCTCTTCCATTGACACTATCATTATTGAACAATTGTTACTTGGTACACTGAGGTTATCCCCTTTCTCTTGAATATATACTTCTACATTACATCAAAAAATAATCATTATGTTTCATCGCTATATATTGATTCAACATCATCGGCATCACTAGATTCGGAAGAAGAAGCCTGTTGTTGTAACACTTGGGGAGGAGCATCAATAGTTGCTCCAGTAATTCCTAATCTCACCCAACCGACACCTCCATCATCATCATGTTCAGCGTCATCTAATTGTTGGTCGTCGAATGGCTCGTTCTCCCTGAATGCATTATCGTCCACAACAGAATCTTCATTCATGTCGAAGAAGTCTCTTGGTTTAGTCTTGATGACAACATGCCAATCTTCTTCCGTTGGATCTTGAACGTAAAATACCTGCTCTGCCTGAGATGCCAACACATAGGGTTCGTTCGACACCAAGTGCGCTGGAACCAAGCGTGTGAAGTTCACAAGCTTAAACCCAAATGCATCGGTCTTTATTCCGCTACCCCGTGACTTCACATCAACCCAATCGCACTTAAACAATACAAATTTAAGGCTTTCAGAATACGTCAATTCGACTACGTCTGTTAAGCGACCGTAGTAGGTGATCTCTGTGACCTTGGGGGTTCTGTCCTTAGAAGTTGAATAGCTTGTAGTCGTTGCTTTGACCGCAACACCACTATTCTGACTTTTGCGTCCTCGCTCTCTATCCTTAGTACAAAACCGATATCCATTTATGACGTAGCCCTTAAACTTTTTTGTGACTTTACGTGGACCATATGCAAGACATGTAATCTCATCAGAAACTGGATTACCTGAATCTTGTAACCTTTGAACCTATTTCAAGACCAAATAGGATTAATATATATATATATATATATATCAAAACATAACTAATGTGTTATGCAGAATTCACAAGTTAAGACTTACATAGCCCTTAAACCACTCAACAAACTCAGTGGTGTGCTTTTTTTGGATTTCGTGGGGGGTCATTCTAGGTCTTTGATTTGTCATTTTAAGTACATTTATGTGCTGCCTGCAAAGAATATCATTTTCCAATCATTGTAAGTAAAAAAAAATAAAAATAAATAAGTAACGAACAACATATATGAAGATTGTGCTCTTACTCTATATATTTTGTGACTTTATCGCAGTTAATCAACACATAACGATGTGCCTGCTGCCATTCCAAGTCACTTAAGATATATGGCTCTGCACTACCTATTACACTTTCATCGTCATTCCTCATCGGCCTGTTTAATCTCGATTCCATATTATTTAGATACCTGGAGCAGAATGTCATGCATTCTTCTGCCAAGTACCCTTCTGCAATGGAACCCTCTGGTCGGGCTCGATTGCGCACATAAGACTTCAGTGTATATAAGTACCTATATGAATTAAATTTTGTTAAGATAAGAGAAATTCTCGATAACAAGAAGTTTGAACACAACTATAAAATTATAATTGAAGGCATACCTTTCGATAGGATACATCCACCGGTATTGTACAGGTCCACCTAGTCTTGCCTCTGCGGCCAGGTGTCTAGGCAAGTGCACCATAATATCAAAGAAAGCCGGTGGGAAAGTTTTCTCTAAATAACAAAGTGTAAGCGCAATTTTCTCCTCTAACCGTCTCAAATCCTCCACTTGACAGACTTTTGAACATATACCAAGAAAGAAGTTGCTCAATTCAATTAAGACTGAAGTTACATTATTCGGCAATGTTTTCCTCACAGCCAGTGGTAGGAATTGTTGCATTATAACATGAGAGTCGTGACTCTTTAGTTCATAAATTTTACGCTCTTTGATATTGACATGTCTTGCAATATTTGACGAGTAACTATCTGGAACCTTCACACTCTTCAAAACTTTGCAAAATAACTCTTTCTCATTCTTGTCCATCGAAAAGCATGCAGGGGGCAGATAAACTTTGCTTCTGCCAGGCAGCAACTGAGGGTGAAGTGCATGCCGAATTCCCATTTCAACCAAGTCGTTACGCGCTTTTAAACCATCCTTAGATTTTCCTTCCAAACCTAACAAAGTCCCAATCACATTGTCACATACATTTTTCTCAATATGCATTACATCAAGGTTGTGCCTCAACAAATTATGCTCCCAGTATGGCAACTCGAAGAATATACTATTCTTCTTCCAATTATACGGCATATCCTCATGGCTCGTCTGCCTTCGTCCTGTTTGCCCAGTTTGCTTACCAAGGGAGAAAGGAATACCCTCCAACTGACACAACACATCAGACCCAGAGATTGGAGTTGGAGCACATCTGAACTCTGTAGTGCCATCGAAAGAGTTTCTATTCCTCCGAAACTTGTGATCCGGCTTTAAGAAACGACGGTGCCCCATGTAACATTGCTTCTTGCTCTTAGACAAGTGTCGGCTACAAGTGTCCTTATGGCATGAAGGGCATGCCATCTTTCCTTTCGTGCTCCAACCTGACAACATGGCATACCCTGGGAAGTCGCTAATGGTCCAGAGCAATGCCGCACGCATTACAAATGTCTCCTTCTTTGACGCATCATAAGTTGTCAACCCATTCTCCCACAAGTCCTTCAACTCCTCAACTAGAGGCCTCATGTAAACATCAATTGCATTTCCTGGCCCAGAGGGACCGGGAATAAGTAAAGACAGAATAAAGTTCGGCTGCTTTATACACATCCACGGTGGCAAGTTATAGGGAATAAGAACCACGGGCCATGTGCTGTGAGCAATACTCATCGTCCTAAATGGATTGAAGCCATCACTCACCAACCCAAGCCTGACATTGCGAGCATCTGAGGCGAACAAATGATACTTTTTATCCAAATTTTCCCAAGCTGGTGAGTCTGCAGGATGCCTTAACATCCCATCCTTAGTTCGATCCTCATCATGCCATCTCATTTCAGTAGCAGTCTTGGATGACATGAACAACCTTTGTAACCTGGGTTTTAATGGGAAGTGACGCAAAATCTTTGCCGGAGTTTTCTTCTTGCGTTCCGCTTGATCATCCCCTGCCTTCCATCTTGATTCACCACACATGTCACATGTTTGCTTCTTTGCAGACTCTTTCCAGTAAAGCATGCAATCATTAGGACAGGCATCAATTTTATCATAGTTAAGCCCCAAATCTGACATCACCTTTTTTGTCTGAAAGTAAGTATCTGGTAGTGTTGAACCCTCAGGGAGTACTTCCCTCAACAACTCAAGCAACATAGTGAATGACTTATTGCTCCATTCACTAAGACACTTAATGTGATATAATCTTACGATGAAAGACAACTTGGTGTGTTTCGTACATGCTGGATACAAAGGCTGTCCCGCATCCCTTATCAATTGGAAAAATCTATCAGACTCAGGATTGGAATCCCGAGTACTAGTAGCCTCATCTTGGTTTGGGACCCCGAACACATCGTGCACCATATCTTCCATCTCATTATGTCTGTCTTGCACATAAGGATTTTGAGAAACTTGGACAGCAGGTGTGTGTTGCAATATGTCTTCCCCGTGATAAAACCAGATTTTATAATTCAAGTCGAATCCATTACATATCATATGGTCGAAAGCTGTAAGTCTATCTTGGTAAACCACATTGTTGCATTTGGGACACGGACACTTTATACCGCCATTGTTATTAGTCGCTCCACGAGCTAATGCAAACTGTATAAACTGCTTTACCCCTTCTATATATTCCTTTGACATCCTATGTAATACAACAATTACATTCACAATTGCTTAGATACTAACAATACATAATTCATTTGATACTTCATAAAAACTTATAGATAAAAGTACCTTGACATTCCAATCCAACTCTTATCCATGAGTTATAAGATTAGATTTATAAGTCCGTCTTCGTTGTTATTCTGAGAAATAACAAAAGTTTATCACATCAGTAAGTTTTAATAAAACATGTGTCAATTACTTGACCCTCTACACAATCATATATATGCATGCATGCTTCCTATCATCATCAACTCTTCTTCTAACGGGTGGGGTGTTCCTATCCCATTCAGGAATGCATAATCCCCAGAAGTCAATAGCTCAAGTGTTTTGTTCCATTTCAAGGAAATTTCGGCAGCATTTCTCTATGGTTCTCTAAGTACACAACTTAGACTAGGGGCAAGCATGCATGCCACATTGTTTAAGTATGTACCCAGAGAACAAGAGAAACTACTGACAAAATTTTCCTCAATTTGGACCAACCATGAGCAACTGACTACACTGGAGATTATGCATTCCCAAACTGTCCAACCGGACAATTCAAGAATCATATACAGACAAATACATTTTATCACAAAGAAGACCGAAAAGTTGTTAACCAGCATTTAGCCCCGCAAGAGAACTAAACGACATAGTTTACAACTAATCCGTCCAAATAGGTGATACAAGAAATGCATTTGTCACACAATGATTCTTGAACGGGAGATCTAAGGTTTAATGCATGCATGAGTATGAACTTAAGCCAACACAGTCAATACTTAGTAAATAAACACTTTTAATTAGCAGTTTAAACATTTAACATAGACCACAAGCCTCTAAGTTTCTTATAAACATAACTTGTGGTAACAATTATGCAGCCCAATGGTGTGATGACATGTATCATGCCGTTATCACGACTTCGTACCTAGAAAGCACAACATGCATCAAAAGAAATAAAAGGATCTCTTCCCTGTGTAATTTCAATTAAACATACTAGGATTCCAAGCTAAACACCATCGAAATGGTGTGTCCCAACTCCCATTCATGTGTCATTTTTCTAGTCGGATACTTGGGAATCAACTAGCTAGCTGCATTGCATTTGAAGCTTGTTCCTGATGTAATTTATATGATTCTTGTTGGTTAGCCCTCCTATTTGATTGATGTAGTATCTTATCTATTTCTCACATACCCCATCAATATTTGTTAAAACCAGAAGGCCTGGCCACAAGAAGGTTCCTCTGATATAAACAAAGTATCTTGAAAAATTTTAGCAAAGGAAAACTGATACCAATAGAGTCTTGTATGTATATGGATTCTACTAACAGTCTATAGATTCTATAAATCAGAAAGTAGGGATGTTCAATTTGTTATAGGGTTTTGCATGCTGAACTGAGAAAATGGTTTCGAATGGAAAATCTCTCTTTCTTATGTTTTGGACTCGAAAATTCTAATCCAGATTGATCTAGATTGACGCACAATTTCATGGATAAAAGAAGAAGAAAAAAGTTACACACTAATGTAGTCTCTCTCTAATTTTCCCTGATGCAGAAATTTTCATTTCAGCTAAAACTTATTTAACTTAATATCCCTTGGACACTACCAGGCTTCTGGCCTTCTACTACTACTTTATTTAAGATTGCCTAATTAATGGAGCAAGTCAATCAACTACCATATTCCAGCCCTATGGACATAAGAATTTCCTTAGTTATCCTAGAGAGCACATATTGGTATATGACCTAAAAGAGAAATAAATGTTAGAATCAGTTGAGTCACCCCAATGAATTAAATAAAGGTTAAGATGCTGATTCTGAGCAGACATTGAAGATGATACAAAGAGCTTCTTTGGGGGTCAACCCTAATTTACCCCCAAAAAAGAAACAAGTAGAAATATCAAATGAACATGCATGTAAAACTAGAGATCTCCATATTCAAGAATCAGAAATAGATACAAAAAAAATCATCTCACCGTGTAGTCAATCTCCAGATTCCAAAACAGCAAACAAGCAAAACTAGTACTCGTTGGGATTAGATGCATATGAGCTAGCTTTGTCTTCCATATTTTGGGCTTGATTGGTCAATTTGATGTTTACCTGGTTTTCATCCTTAGGTCACCCTATTGGCAATTCTTGTTCATACATATCTTTTATTCTATATATTGATCTATTTTTACCAATCAACAAAAA